>JAQSUU010000307.1:7500000-10000000 GCA_038087645.1 Saccharum hybrid cultivar R570
AATTGCAGCATGAAGGGTCCGTATCATGAACAAGCTTGGCATGCAATGTGTTGCTATGCTAGCATTGATGCACTTCCATATGAAGAAGACAAAACAGCATCGGACTGGATGCATGCATAAAATGTCACCATCGTACTCTCTTTCTCTCTCATGTATTACTATGTGGTGAGCATAACCCTGAATAACCACAGTTCTTTGTACCTGATCAAGCATAGGCTCTACTCTGGTAATATAAAATTGTTATTTGCAGTGCAATTAGCTACATCATACGTATTAATTTATCAAGGCCAATCAAGTACATAGCTAGGCTTTCATTTTTTTTCATGCTAGAATATTGTGTCATTTCTTGATAGAGTGCTATTTTTTGGGCTCCTACCAATAAGCTAGTGCAATATTAGATATCACCAACCAACAGACACATAAAATTAAAGCACCTACTTTTGGCATGCATGTTTTAACCGATAGCGTTGATGTTTTCCACGAGAAGATGCCATAAGGACATGTTGCAGCAGAAGGTAGGCATGCATGAGATAGTGACCACTGCAGCATGCATGCGTGCATGCACTATCTAAACCACGGGCAGCATGCAACAGAATCTAGGCTGCTGTGCACTATCAGATTTCGCTTTGTGTGTTCAGCAATCCAAGCCATACAAATCATATCAAACGGAGCTAGTAGAGCAAACTAACGTGGCCATGCTCAGAGGCCGCAGAGACGGCGCGGCCTCATGTCTCTGTGGCCTCATCATACTTTTAATACGCCTTGGTACTACTGCCCGCCTCCTATTGTGGCCGATTCAAAAAAACGGGTGTACCCCGGGTAAACCGAAACACATACTAGAAACTCGAAATTTTCTGTCGGGATAAAACCGAGAGGGAAATAGAAAATACCGACAGAAAAATTGGAAAATTAATTTCCCTGTCGGTATACTGACAAGAAAATACCGACAGAAATAAAGCGACAGAGAAATACAATTTTACTGTCGTTGGACTAATTCCTCTGTCGGTTTACCAATTTCCTTGTCAGTATAAGAGTCAATAGGAAAATTCTCAGCTACCGATAGGAAAATTCCAAGCCACCGGGTCTAGGGTCTAGGGTCTAGGGTCGAATGTAACCAACAGAAAAAGATAAATAAACCGACAGAAAAATGACGTTCCATTTCTATTAGCTCGTTTATATTGAAATCCATAGAACAATCTCAAATTTAACTTGAACCATTTGAATATTGCATGAAAATTCAATGGAGAGACCATTTTACACAAGGCACACATGGCTAGATTCTTCAAATGACAAGTATACAAACAATCAATCCATGTGATAAATTATCAAGTTCAAAAATGGCACCAACAGTACCTCTCCTACCAGGTAGGCATTCAAAACTTTCCAGAGCAACCGCTGGAAGCTCCTTTCCAACAGATTGGTCTAAAACAGCCTTGCAGCTTACTAATGTACTGTATGTCACAAAATTTGTACAGACTGGATAAATGATATTCTATTACAATTTTTGTTCACGTCGAATTACAAATTGTGATAGATCTCTTGTAAAAAACAATCAAAAAATTACATGTATTCTATAGCTTAGTAGTGACAAAAATAAATTAGTTTCTGTATGAGCAGAAATCAGGATGCATAAACAAACACATACCTCTGGTCTGGGTGAGCCCTCTCAACGGCGATACAAAGGCCTCGAGGGAAAAGGGCATCTAGCATCCCGATGTTGCCACCGCATCCGGATCGACGCCGCCGACGCTGCCACCAAGTCCAAGGCCCGTGCTGCCGACGCCACCTCCCAGGCCCGCGTCGCCTGCGCCGCCTACACCAGATCCACACCGCCTGCGCCGCCACATCCCACGCCGCCGCCACATCTCGGGCCGCGTCGTCACCGCATCCTGGCCGCGCGCCGCCGCAGCAGAGAGGGAGGCCAGGCAGGGAGGGGATGCCCGGTGAGGGCACTCTAAATGCAGAAACCACCATAGTTTCTATAGACATTAATTGTACTGTCACCTAAGCGTTTTGCTGATGTGGTGAGGTAGTTATTGAAGAGAGAGAGAGTAAAAATCATAGAAATCGGGTCTAAGTTAGAAACCATGTCTACACGAGAACCAAGACACGAAGGTATATGATTGGTAGAGAATGGAGAGAGAGAATATATGTGATTGGATAAAAAATTGTTCTGCAGAAACTATCCATTGGGACCATAGTTCTATATGTAGTGTTTATGAAAATTAATAGGTATAGAAACTACATGTAGTTTCTAACGTTAGGACTGCCCTGAGGGAGGTTGAGCAGGGAGATCGAGGACGGCATGGAGGGAGGACGGGTGGAGAATGGCAGCGGCGTAGGGAGGAAATGTGTGGGTGTACTGATGGTTACTAACCCAAGCACACATTATATACACTTGCGCTTCCAATTTGGGCCGGCTGAAAGGCCTTCGCGACCCAAGCCCAGGTTAGCTCTTTGTTTCAAGTGTGGCTGCTCGTGAAGGATAATTTCCTTGTCGGTTCAACAAAACACACAGAATAATTGACAATTTCTACGCGGGAATCATCGGCGCTGGAACCGTCTGCGTGGGAATCATCGGCGCGTCGTTCCGGTCCGAACGTTCAGACCGGAAGATTTCCGCTTCCGTCCGTCCACCCACGCGGCACCTGACCCACCGCCCATCCCGGTCTCTCTCCTTCCTCAAATCTCGTTTCTTTTGTTTTTATGACGTCAGCGCCCACGGCGACGACGGCCATGGCCCCAGCACCCTTCCACCTGTGCCCCGCTCGACCTAGCCCACGAGGCCGTCCGCGCCCCACCCGCGAAACCCTAGCGGACACTATGCTCCGGACCAGCCGCCGCTGCTAGGTGAAAAAACCAACGTGCGGTCGCGGCGTGTGGAGCGTTGGGAGTCGGGCGCGGTGCGTTTCCTTTTCTTTCGTGTTGGCAGGCTTCCATCTCTACTCGCGACGTGCGTGGGGCGCCTTTGAAGCCCGTGTGCGTGGAATGGAGGGCGCGGGGTGAGAAGCCTGGCATCAAACATAAAAAATCGGGGAAGACGAATTCCTGTTTATATTTTTCTAGGTGGACAATGGTTAGAGGCTCTCAGCGAGGGATGTTTACCTAAGGGAACTAGTATAATTTTGATTGGTCTATTATAGTAAAGATATTTACACTACCTTATTACTGTATTTATAATAGTTTCTTCAATATAACTTATTGGACGGAGTGATGTAATTTTGGGATAATATGACTTCTATTTCTATATATGCCAAATTTTCAGAAAAAAAATATAAATTATTTCTATGGATCGCAGATATTAGAGAAATATATGTTAAATTATACCTAAATTGTTCACAAATTTCAGAGCAAATTATAGCTGTCCAACGGCGACGTGTTCGACAAGACGCACGACGAGCTGGACTTCCGAGTTCCTAGGCAACCGCCGTCGCCACGAGTGGCGTCTGCAGACCAACGTGTAAGGCAACGGCAGCACGGGCTGCGGCCGCTAGGAGCGGTACCTGATGCCTTTCGACCCGACGGTGGCGGCGCACCGCTTCTCCATCCTCTGGTCCTCCCGCGCCGTCATCTTCTACGAGGACGGCGTGGCCATCCATGAGGTGCCCCGCTCGGCCGCCATGGCCGGGGACTACCCGTCCAAGCCCATGGCTGTGTACGCCACCATCTGGGACGTATGGACCTGGGCCACCGACAACGGGAGGTACAAGGTGAACTACCGCCGGGTTCCTTCACGGCCGATATTTCAGCCACGCGTCAGATCCAACCGGGTAAATTTCGGTTTCTAGAGGAAAGAAAACAACCGGTTGTCACGTAGCAATCTTCTGTCTAGCTAACAACATGTTGTTTTAGGCCCTCCCAACAATTACATTTTTGCTCATCCACTTACACTGTCTTATAACTATATTTACACTGCCTTATTACTATATTTACAATGATTTCAGTATAATTTATTGGACAAAGTGAAGTAATTTGGGAGTAACACAAATATATGCCAAATTTAATTATTTCTATGGATTCCTGACTCCAGAAAAATATGTCAAATTATTCACAAATTAAAAAAAACAAAATCTTCACAAAATTGTAAAGCGCAACCGACCAGCGAATCTCAATACCGCTCTAAGCTAGCAAGCCGCCCACCGCCGCTTCCCGCCCCTTGGTTCCCACCTTAGCTGCTTCTCGCAGTTTGGGGGCCGCCGCTGCTGCAGCTCGTCCTTGCGGGCTGCCCGCGCCAACCTGGAGAAGCCCGCGAGGAATGCCCCGTCGGAGGAGATGTGGGAGGGAGCGCGAGTGACAGAGACCTAGATCGCACGGTCCAGCACGCGACACCTGTCGAATCTAACAGCTTGTGTTGTGCATGTGTGGAGCACGGAGGCGGTAGCCGACGGCGAGGTGAAGGTCAAGGAGGACGTGCCGTGCCGATGGACCGGAGGGGTGAAGGACGGACGTGAGGCTTGGACCGAGGAACCCGGAGGCCGGGTGGCTAGCCGCGGTGGCTGACACTTGGGACATCGACAAGCGCGAGAAGACATGGGAGTGACCGTGTTGACCGTGGAGGTGACACGCGTCGGATGGCGGGGGACGCGTATGGAGTACGCTACTCGCGGAGCGGTTTGATGGTTTGGGCCTCAAAACCATCGGAGACGGGTCTATGGGTTTGGGCCTCAAAACACGGGCGGAGGTTCCGAGGAGGAACGGACGGCACATGGCGGCATCGGGGAGTTCGCGTCGAGGCGAAGCTATCAGTGAGGAGGCGCGGTGGCCGTCGGATCAACATGAAGACCGGGTTGGACCTCTACGCCTTTGGGCTTGGTGGTTTAGCTCTTATGTATCCAGGGACATTTAGGGGAATGTGTAATAGCCCTGATAAATAGGGGATGGCAGCCCCAAGCCATCTCCACCTCTCTCCCCATTCTTTCTTTTTCTCCTTCCACCTAGGGTTTGCTCTTCTAATGCTCATGAGAGAGGTCCACAACTAGAAATTCGTGGTTGTGTAAAACTGAGATTTTTGAGATGGGAAAGGAGGCCCGAATCCTCCTTGTGTCCTCTGGGATTCATCAAATGAAGCTGTGATTTTCGTTCTATGTGTTCTTCATTTTTTCCCATTTTCGTTCATAGCTTTGATCTGTTTTTTCCGGAGTTTGGATCAATTCCGATCAATGATTTTTGGGGAATAGGTTTGTAGCATGGTGAATTTGATCTGAGCAAAGTTTGGAAGCGATTCGTTGGGATTTGGTCGAGTTTCCATCGGATTTTGCTCAAGGTGCTTTTCTGTTCGTTCTGCGCATCTCCTGTTCGTCGTGGATGGGACCTGCTGCAGCGCCACCAGCGCCGAGCGTTTAGGCGTCGTGCGTGCTCGTCTGGAGCGGTGCTGAACCCAGTCCTGAAGTCCCATCGCCAGTACTGTGTGCTCCTTCTCAGGTTTCGCGTGTGCAGATCCACGCTAGAAACAGAGCGATGTTCTTCGTTCTTCGTATTTTCTGTTCGTGCGTTCCCTCTCTCTGTTGACCGTTGTTTTCTGAAGATCCATGCTCTAGCAGTTCTGTGCCTGGATACTCAGTTTTAGCGTCGAACAGTTTCAACTGGTGCAGAATCGGTGTGCTCTTCTGATGATTTCCAGATGCGCTTCTAGGTTCAGTTTTCAGCAGTTCGTGGCATTTCTGTCTAGTATTTTGCAGTCAGCTTTTTGAATGGAAAGTTCAGCAATGAAGTTCAGGGCGTGACCATCTCTCTTGCTTCTGTGAGTGATCATTTCAAGCAATCATTGGACTCATCATTAAAGCATTAATTTAACTTATTTTGATTCAAGTACTACTCTCGGATCAAGAAGGTGCTGATTTGATTTCACGGTTATTTTTCTGTGTGTGTGCTGCTATCCAGTTCTCGCTGGTAAAAAGGAGTGTGCAGGTTCTATCTCTGTCATCTGATTTCTCCAGGAAATTTTCCGGTTCAAGCTTCTCGAATTGCCGGTCGATTTTCTGGTCTCTAATTTCTACGCTTACTGTTTTGTCTACAGTTCGGTTGTTTGTGCTCCGATTCGTGTTCCGTTTTTGCGTTGGTTTTCAACCGTTTCGTGAAATCAATCTAAGTACTTTTTGCGTTGGTTTTCAACCGTTTCGTGAAATCAATCTAAGTACTCTAGTCACCAGTTGGCTTGGGTATTTTAGTTTTACCTACTCACTTGTGTTTGACGGTGATTTTGGGACAGCGGCCTAAAGTTTCACGAGAAAATTTACGGCTCCCATTCACCCCCCTCTGGTCGCCGTTTTCGGTCCCTCAATTGGTATCGGAGCCGGTTAAGGATCATTCCACCTTAATCGGTTCGTGATCCATGAAGGCGACATGAAGCGTGGTTCCGGCAAACCACCGTTCTTCGATGGAACAAATTATCCCTATTGGAAGATTCGCATGTCCGCGCATCTCCAGGAGATTGATTGGCTTGTTTGGGAGATTTGCGAGGATGCTACTTACGTTGTGCTTGAACCCCGTGCTCGTGTCACGCAAGATCAAAAAGATCGGCACAACGCTAATAGCAGAGCTCGCGCAGTTCTTTTCTCGAGTCTTTCGCTTACAGAGTTTGAGAAAGTCTCCGATTGTACTACCGCTCGGGAGATCTGGGTGAGGCTTCAGAGCTATCACGAGGGGACCGCACAGGTCAAAACCAGACTCTACGAGACGTACAAGAGGGAGTACGAGAACTTCACACAGCTTGATGGCGAGACCATCGATGCCATGTTTTCTCGCTTTCAGACCATCGTCAACAAGATGCGAGCAAACAAGGCACAACTACCTTATGACGATCACGAGAGGGCACTCAAGCTTCTTATGCCCTAGATCGGAAGGTATGGGATGTGAAGGTGACTGCCATCATTGAGTCTTTGGGGTATGAGACCCTCACCGTGGATAAGCTTTTCAGCAAACTCAAGTCCACCGAGATCGACTACCAGACTCAAGCCAAGCTCAAGAATCCCTCTGCACCGACTATGGCTTTGGTCTCAGGTAATGGCTCAAGTTCTTTGGCTAACCCTTCACAAGTGTCTTTTGCTTTGTCTTCTTTGGTGTCTGTCACAGAGGAGCAGATGGAGAGTCTTGGGGACGACGAGCTGGCGTTGATCATCAGCCGGTTCTCGCGGTTTCACAACAACCGCTTGAATCGCCGGCGTGGTGGTGGTTCGAAGGAAAGATGCTACGGCTGTGGAGATCCCGACCACTTCGTCGCCCACTGCCCCAAGAAGAATAAGCACTCCTTCGACAAGTACGACTCCAGCAAGCGCAAGGACAAGCGCGAGTACACCTCCAAGCACAAGTCGAAGGGAGGATTCGACAAGGAGGCGCTGAAGAAGAAGTACTTCAAGAAGGCCAAGGCCCAAGAGCGCGCCTTCCTCGCCTCCCTCAGCGACCTCGACAATGACACCGACGACGACCGGTCTTCTTCTCCCTCGAGCGATGATGAGTCCGAGAAGAGGCGTGAGGACAAGTTGACCGGGCTTTGCTTCGTCGCCAAGTCCATCCACGGAGGCTACTACACCGTGGCCGTGGATGAAGGGGTGAAGCCCAACAAGGACGTGCTTCCCGGCGACGACGACTCTACCGAGGTAAAACCCTCCGTCGATGCTCTTATTGCCGAGCTTGATATCATGACCGATACTTTGATGAGTCAAGATAAGCTACTGAAACGTGCTGCTCGTGAGAGGAAAGAGTTTAAGGACAAGCTAGAAGTTGTGGAGAAAGAGCTTGAGGAAGCTAAGAAGCTTGTTGTTCATGTGTCTGACGAGGTTGAGTGCGATGAATGTGCTGTTCATATGACTAACTTTTCTGAGTTGCAATCTAAGTATGCTGCCTTGTTAGATGAGAACGATGAGCTGAAGGCTAGGTCTAGCTTATTGGGTGCGTGCAAGTCTTGTTCAGGCTTGCAATCTGAGCTGGCAGAGAAGAATGCCAAGATCTTTACTCTTGAGAAGGCCAGTTCAGATAGCACTGTTGTTGAGTGTGCACGTTGTGAGAGCTTGGTGTTGGAGCTTGAGTCTTGCAGGCATGACAAGATGAGATCCGAGGAAGACAACACATACCTTCGGTCCATCTTGAATTGGGTGTCTTGTAGTGAGCCGCAGTTGGGCATGATGATGAGCCAGTTCAGGCGGGAAACTGGGACATCGGGAATAGGCTTTGCTCTAGGTGGGAAGGGTGAACATGTCTATGGCAAAGTTGGTGAGTTCAGTGGTTTGAGCCCAAGCGAGAAACCTTCCACTACTCCCAAATTGATCAAGATCAATCCACCTAAGCCTACCGAACTCACTGTGAAAGATGGAGTGTTTGAAGAGCCTCCAAGAGCTCCACCCCAGAAATAAGTTTGGGTTCCAAAACCGAACCATCTCAGAAACCCACTTGACACTCTACCGAACATCTCTGAGGATCCCCTTCCTAAAGCCAGAAAGCTACCAAGAGTGACACATACCCACAAGAAAGTGAGCCAACAACCACCCAAGAGAGAGGTGAGGTATCACTGTGACTATTGCCATAGGGATGGTCACCTTGTTGAGTTTTGCTTTAGGAGGAAGAGAGATGAGCGGCGGGGGTATGAGTTGAACAACCGGAACATGTACCGTCCGCCCCATGGCGTACATGTGCCGCCTGTTCAGAGGCGCAATGCTAGGCCAAGAGGTGCAATGCCTCAAGGTGCTAGGCCTCAGGTTGCTAGACCACGCGGTGGTCGTGCCCGGCGTGGTTCAGGTCGTGATCAATATGACTTTGGACCTCGCGGCAGTGGCTTTCAGTCCTACAGCTCTAGCGGACCACGTTTTCCCCCACGTGGTGCTCGCTTTCCTCAAATGGGACATGGCATGTTTGGTGTTTTTCCTAACACTTTTCCAGGGCAAATGAGCCAACACTGGTATCCTTCACAGTTTACTAACCCCAGTGTTGCACCATTTGCTCATCCTATGTCTCTCTATTGATGCAGGACGGAGGCCTGGAGAACACATGGCTCATTGATTCCGGATGTTCGCGCCACATGACCGGAAGTTCCAAATGGTTCTCCAGCCTCGACCCCGTGCAATGTAAGGAGTACATCACATTCGGGGACAATAGCAAAGGTAAAGTGCTTTCTCGTGGGACCATTCGGGTCAATGAGAGTTTTGTCTTGAAGGATGTTGCTTTGGTTTCAAACTTGCATTTCAACTTGCTTTCTGTTTCGCAACTCCTACAAGATGGCTTTGAAGTGCGCTTTAAGACCGGCTTGTCTCGAGTTCTTGATTCTCAAGGAAATCTTGTTTGCCAGATTGTTCCTTTTGGCCGTGTCTTTCGAGCTGATTTTTCTCACTCTTTCGGCTCTTCTCGATGTTTGGTGGCTGGATCCTCCTCTGAGCTTTGGAAGTGGCATAGGAGACTTGGTCACTTGAGCTTTGACTTACTAGCTAGGTTGAGCTCACTTGATCTAATCCGAGGATTGCCCAAGTTAAAATTTGAGAAGGATTTGGTGTGTCACCCTTGTCGTCACGGGAAGATGGTTGCCGCTTCTCACCCTCCTGTGACTCAGGTCATGACCAAGGGACCCGGTGAGCTACTCCATATGGACACTGTTGGTCCGGCTCGGGTTCGGTCTGAGGGAGGGAAGTGGTACGTTCTAGTGATCGTGGACGATTTTTCTCGCTACTCTTGGGTGTTTTTCATGGAGGGTAAGGGTGAGGCTTTTTCTCATGCTCGAGATTTGATTGTTCGGTTACAGACTGAGTTGCCAAAGAATGCCATAAGAGCTATACGTAGTGATAATGGCACAGAATTCAAGAACTCTCAGTTTGATAACTTTTGCTCTTCTTTGGGTCTTGAGCACCAGTTCTCCTCGCCTTATATCCCTCAGCAGAATGGTGTTGTTGAGCGCAAGAATCGGACCCTTGTTGAGATGGCTAGGACGATGCTCGATGAGCATAGGACTCCTAGGAGATATTGGGCCGAAGCGATCAACACCGCGTGTCATGTTTCCAATCGTATCTTTCTTCGAGCCTTCATGAAGAAAACTTCTTATGAGCTGCGATTCGGTCGACTACCCAAGGTGAGCCACTTTCGAGTGTTTGGATGCAGGTGCTTCATTCTGAAACAAGGTAATTTAGACAAATTTGAGTCTCGATCCTCGGATGGTGTCTTTCTTGGTTATGCTTCACATTCTCATGCATATCGAGTACTTAACCTTGAAACTAACCGAGTCGTAGAGACTTGTGAAGTCACTTTCGACGAGACCATGCCTTGTTCTGTTCCTGTCTTTGAAAGTGCAGGTGATCAGGAGATTGGTGAGAGCATCTTCGTTGAGGAGAATGAGGAAGATGCTGATTGGGGAGATGCAGAACCGACCTCTTCGGCTGCTCCAGTCGAGTCTACGACGACTACATCTGCTCACGGACCAGACCCATCTTCTTCCACTACATGGGGTCCGCACGAGCCGCCTCCTCAGCCTACACCGGCAGTACCAGAGGAGGCCCCAGCAGCTGTTGAGGGGGAGGCGACATCTTCGAGAGAAGCACCTCGGCACATCCAACGTCGCCACCCGCCTCAAACCATGATCGGCGACATCAGTCAGCGTGTTACACGCTCAAGGTCATATGAAATCTCACATTTCGCTCATTCTGCTTTTGTCGCTAATTTCGAGCCACAAAATATTGGACACGCACTTTCTGATCCCGATTGGGTCAATGCTATGCACGAGGAGTTACAGAACTTTGAGAGAAATGAAGTCTGGGTCTTAGTTCCACCTCCACCTGAGTGTCACCCTATAGGTACAAAATGGGTTTTCAAGAACAAGCAAAGTGAGGATGGAGTGGTGGTGAGAAACAAGGCTAGGCTAGTGGCTCAGGGGTTTTGTCAGAAAGAGGGAGTAGACTTTGAAGAAACCTTTGCTCCTGTGGCGCGTATCGAGGCTATAAGGATGCTCTTAGCTTATGCAGCTTCGAAAGGGTTCAAGCTGTATCAAATGGATGTGAAGAGCGCCTTTTTGAACGGGTACATAGAGGAAGAGGTGTATGTGAGACAACCCCCTGGCTTTGAAAATACCAAGTATCCCAACCATGTTTACAAACTCCACAAAGCCTTGTATGGGTTGAAACAAGCCCCGAGAGCCTGGTATGAGCGTTTGAAAGCCTTCTTACTTGCTAAGAGCTTTAAGATGGGTTCCGTAGATAAAACTTTGTTTCTCCTCAAGCAAGGCACTGACATACTTTTGGTTCAGATTTACGTGGATGATATCATTTTTGGTGGTTCCTCTCATGCACTTGTTGCAAAGTTTTCTAAGACTATGAGCAGGGAATTCGAGATGAGCATGATGGGCGAGTTGACATTCTTCCTCGGGCTGCAAATCAAGCAAACACGTGAAGGAACATTCGTGCACCAAGGCAAATACACCAAGGATCTCCTGAGGAAGTTTGATATGGGCGAGGCCAAGCCTTTTTCGACGCCCATGTCGACTACGACGGCCCTGGACGAGGACAAGGAAGGAGAAGCTGTGGACCAGAAGGAGTACCGAAGCATGATCGGATCGTTGCTGTACCTGACAGCGACGAGACCGGACATCCAGTTCGCGGTCTGCTTGTGCGCGCGCTTTCAGTCTTCACCGCGCACATCGCATCGTCAAGCCATCAAGCGGATCATGAGGTACCTTCGTTTCACACCCGAATTTGGTCTTTGGTTTTCGGCTTCCTCCTCTCTTTCTCTTTGCGGTTACTCTGATGCGGATTATGCTGGCTGTCGTACTGAGAGGAAGTCCACTTCTGGGACTTGTCAGTTTCTTGGGTCTTCACTTGTGTCTTGGTCCTCTCGCAAGCAGTCCTCTGTAGCCCAATCCACCACAGAAGTTGAGTATGTTGCTGCTGCTGCTTGTTGTTCCCAGTTGCTTTGGATGGTTGCTACTTTGCAAGACTTTGGCTTAGAGTTTAGACGAGTGCCTTTGTTCTGTGATAGCACCAGCGCCATATGTGTAGCCAAAAACCCTGTTCTCCACTCCAAAACCAAGCACATAGAGGTTCGTTTTCACTTCTTGCGAGACCACTATGAGAAAGGGGACATTGATCTTATTCATGTTGACACCCACAACCAGCTCGCAGACATCTTCACTAAACCCCTTGATCAAGCCCAGTTTGCTCGCTTGTGAGGAGAGCTTGGAGTTTGCTTCCCTTTTTAGCTTGGGAAGTTTTGGTTCTTGTACATTAGTTTGTGGTTTTCTTTTTTTCTTTAGCTTTTGTTTTTGCTTTTGTATCATATTTGCATATCATATCATCATGTATCATATTGCATCTTGAGCTTCATCTTTATAGTAGCTAGATTGACATTATGCTCTTGTTGGGGATGTTATGGATATACATGATGTGCTTTGCTTATGCTCACTTTGATCTCTTGATATGAGCTAAAATGTCTTTTTCAATTGTGAACTTGAATAACACTTGATGAAACTTGAAACGTGTTCACCACTACTTGTGGCAACTAGCATGTATAGGTGTGTAGAGAACCCTTTTGCTTCATATATATGCTTAGTTGCTACGGCTCATACCTTGAGTTACACACTTGCTTGAGAAACTTGAATTTGTGCTAAAACTTGAAAAACAAGGTATGAAAAGATCGGGATGAGTCTTTGCTGTCCCATGTCAGAGTATCGAGACAGCTCCTTATTGCACTTAAGGGTGAACTTGAGCTCTGTAATGGATACCGAGATCATTGTCTTAAGCTTCTGATTGCTTTTGGCATAGGCTTGACATGATTGATAAGTCAGGTTTTGATGGCATCGATAACCTCCCGCACACATTTGTTTGACAAACTTTGGTGATAAGCTGCATAACTCCGATAAAATTCAATTGATTGAAAATTTGATCAAATCACAAGTTTGTCTCATGACATGATGTGTGAACTTTGTTTGGGGTAGTTCACTTTGTATACATGTGTAGCACAAGGTTGATCTCCTGTCTATATTTGCTATGTGCTCATTTGGTGGTGAACCCTCTTTTAACTTGCTCAAACTTGCTAAAATGTCATATTTCATCTCATTTGGTCATTTTGAGCATTTGCTAGCACTTGTATTTGTTGCTATATATACATGACAGCATCAGCTACAACATCTTTTCAATCTACTTGCTATAATCTTGAAGCTTTTGCATTTGTGCATTTCTGCATTCATAGCATGTTTTGAGGGGGAGTTGTAATCCTTGGGCTCTAACTTGATAAGTGCATGTGTCAACAAGGGGGAGAGATATGTCACACTCACCATGTCAACAAGGGGGATAAGTTGTCAACAAGGAGGAGAAGTCTCCATTTCGTGCATTCATTTGAGAGGTTGGCATGCATTCATTTGAGAGGTTGGCATTTGTTCAGGGGGAGTTGCATTTTGAGTTGCTTTTGCTAGATGTGTTGAGCCTTGGCCTCTTCTGGAGGGTCTAGCAGTTTTTCAGCTTTTCGAGCTTTGCTAGTGGTGTTGAGTCCGTTGCCTCTTCTTGAGGGCTAGCTTTGTTTTACTTGGTTGCGTCGAGCCGTTCCCATGTCTTTAGGGACCAAGTTTTGCTCATTTCAAATGATCCGTTTCAGCTTTTCTTTGGCTTTCGGTCATTTGGTTGAGCTCTTTATTTTCTCTTCTTCTTCTTTTTCTTTTGCTCAAGCTGTTCGTGTATTGGTGTTGACAATGCACTCATCAAGGGGGAGATTGCGAACACAAGGTTGACAAGTACCCTTGTGTGTTCGTTTTGTGATGAGTGATTGTCAATGTGATCCACGAAGTAGGTTGAGTGGTGACTAACCCTACCTTGGCGAAAGCCTTGTGTGCGACATGTTTCTTGGCTTGTGTTGTGCATGTGTGGAGCACGGAGGCGGTAGCCGACGGCGAGGTGAAGGTCAAGGAGGACGTGCCGTGCCGATGGACCGGAGGGGTGAAGGACGGACGTGAGGCTTGGACCGAGGGACCCGGAGGCCGGGTGGCTAGCCGCGGTGGCTGACACTTGGGGCATCGACAAGCGCGAGAAGACATGGGAGTGACCGTGTTGACCGTGGAGGTGACACGCGTCGGATGGCGGGGGACGCGTATGGAGTACGCTACTCGCGGAGCGGTTTGATGGTTTGGGCCTCAAAACCATCGGAGGCGGGTTTATGGGTTTGGGCCTCAAAACCCGGACGGAGGTTCCGAGGAGGAACGGACGGCACGTGGCGGCATCGGGGAGTTCGCGTCGAGGCGAAGCTATCGGTGAGGAGGCACGGTGGCCGTCGGATCAACATGAAGACCGGGTTGGACCTCTACGCCCTTGGGCTTGGTGGTTTAGCTCTTATGTATCCAGGGGCATTTAGGGGAATGTGTAATAGCCCTGATAAATAGGGGATGGCAGCCCCAAGCCATCTCCACCTCTCTCCCCATTCTTTCTTTTTCTCCTTCTACCTAGGGTTTGCTCTTCTAGTGCTCATGAGAGAGGTCCACAACTAGAAATTCGTGGTTGTGTAAAACTGAGATTTTTGAGATGGGAAAGGAGGCCCGAATCCTCCTTGTGTCCTCTGGGATTCATCAAATGAAGCTGTGATTTTCGTTCTATGTGTTCTTCATTTTTTCCCATTTTCGTTCATAGCTTTGATCTGTTTTTTCCGGAGTTTGGATCAATCCCGATCAATGATTTTTGGGGAATAGGTTTGTAGCATGGTGAATTTGATCTGAGCAAAGTTTGGAAGCAATTCGTTGGGATTTGGTCGAGTTTCCATCGGATTTTGCTCAAGGTGCTTTTCTGTTCGTTCTGCGCATCTCCTGTTCGTCGTGGATGGGACCTGCTGCAGCGCCACCAGCGCCGAGCGTTTAGGCGTCGTGCGTGCTCGTCTGGAGCGGTGCTGAACCCAGTCCTGAAGTCCCATCGCCAGTACTGTGTGCTCCTTCTCAGGTTTCGCGTGTGCAGATCCACGCTAGAAACAGAGCGATGTTCTTCGTTCTTCGTATTTTCTGTTCGTGCGTTCCCTCTCTCTGTTGACCGTTGTTTTCTGAAGATCCATGCTCTAGCAGTTCTGTGCCTGGATACTCAGTTTTAGCGTCGAACAGTTTCAACTGGTGCAGAATCGGTGTGCTCTTCTGATGATTTCCAGATGCGCTTCTAGGTTCAGTTTTCAGCAGTTCGTGGCATTTCTGTCTAGTATTTTGCAGTCAGCTTTTTGAATGGAAAGTTCAGCAATGAAGTTCAGGGCGTGACCATCTCTCTTGCTTCTGTGAGTGATCATTTCAAGCAATCATTGGACTCATCATTAAAGCATTAATTTAACTTATTTTGATTCAAGTACTACTCTCGGATCAAGAAGGTGCTGATTTGATTTCACGGTTATTTTTCTGTGTGTGTGCTGCTATCCAGTTCTCGCTGGTAAAAAGGAGTGTGCAGGTTCTATCTCTGTCATCTGATTTCTCCAGGAAATTTTCCGGTTCAAGCTTCTCGAATTGCCGGTCGATTTTCTGGTCTCTAATTTCTACGCTTACTGTTTTGTCTACAGTTCGGTTGTTTGTGCTCCGATTCGTGTTCCGTTTTTGCGTTGGTTTTCAACCGTTTCGTGAAATCAATCTAAGTACTTTTTGCGTTGGTTTTCAACCGTTTCGTGAAATCAATCTAAGTACTCTAGTCACCAGTTGGCTTGGGTATTTTAGTTTTACCTACTCACTTGTGTTTGACGGTGATTTTGGGACAGCGGCCTAAAGTTTCACGAGAAAATTTACGGCTCCCATTCAACCCCCCCTCTGGTCGCCATTTTCGGTCCTTCACGCTCGCCGCCGTTCCTGCTCGTCGTCACCCTCGCCCCCGCCACCGACCACCACCCCTCCGCGGTCTCTAGCGAACCCTAGCATCCTCGGTGGCCTCCCTCTTTCCCTCCCCCCACCGCCGCCATCTTCTCCAGCTCCGGTGAGCTCGGCCACCACCATCTTCTCCAGCTCCGGCGAGCCTCCCCCGCTCCAACCTGGCTCGGTTGCCACTACCACTGCCAGCTCCCGTAAACCGCCCAGCCCCCATCCCCACTATCGACGTCCCCCCGGCCGTCCCCTTCTATACCTGCCGGAATTGGAGAAGAAAGAGGGGAGAGGCTTGCCACAACCCTAGCCACCGCCGTCGTCGTCTTCGTCTCCGGTGGAGGAGGTAGAGGAGGAGAGGACGCCTACCTCGTCGGCGCCGGTGCCGCCGGAGGGGAAAGAGGAAGGAGCCACGGGCACAGGTGTCACAGGATTGGACGGCCTCCACCGCGCCCCCGCATGGATCTGACTGCCCAGAAATCACGTGCCCACAGGAGCTAAAGCACCCAATTGTATTTAGCATTTCTGTAAATATATCTATCTCACGAGACAATATTTGGTAGGACTTCCTAAGGGGCTTTAAGTTCAAAATTTATCTAACTTCTTAGGCAAAGTTCCGCTAAATACTAACTCAAGTTATGGTTTTGCAAGACAAACACCGGAGGGGAGGAGCTGTTGTTTCCAAGAGTGAAGCTGCCTAAATGTCATTTCTCTGACTTTTTAGTGAAGCCGGTAGCAAAGAAAAGCGATACCAAATATAGAGCCTCAATGAACAAAATGGAACTCTAGATATATATTTGCTAACTCCTCTCCTTCTAGCTCAAGCACAACCAGTTCTCTAACAATTGATCGATCCAAGAGTACAAAGATACAGAGCTAGCCATTACCTGAAAAAACCAAAATGTATCTTCAAGATAGTGCAGGTACTCCCCCCCCCCCCCCCCCCCCCCCCCCCAAATATGGTTCATGCTATTACATTGAATTGAATTTTCAATTATACGTGATCTCTGTTAACAACTTAGGAAAAAGACTCTTAATTTGTAGTCTGAAATTCCCAACGGTTTTGCATTTTTTGTTTGGCAAAAGATGGAGTTTGCCAACTCTCAAATCAATATGGGGAGGAGAAAAAAAGATTATCTCCAACGGTTTGGCAAAATTAACTTGCCAAAATCTAAAAAAGGAAACCTGCCGGCGCGGGAGGAAAGCGCGCACGCGGGAGTAGCGCGTGAGACGGAATGCCAAGCCGATCGCGAGCTTATATATATGCCAATCCATTCTAGGATTTTGCCAAGTTAATAAAAATACAAAGCCCATTTGCCAAACCGTTGGATAGGAGTTTTGTAGACTTTTTTGCAAAAACAGGAATGCAAAGCCCATTTGCAAAACCGTTGGAGTTGCTCAAACTACTAGCTATGGCTACTGCTGCCCGCCGGTGGATCCCCAAGTTCTTTATCGCAGACGCAGGCGAGCCTTGCTGCGCCTGAGGCGTCTGCACCGCCGGCACGATATCGACGCCGAAGAGGCGTACTCTGCCCGGCACTGGCGATCCAGTTTGCAGGCTGCGGGGTCGTCTCCACTGCTGGCGGCGCCGCCTCATCCGTTTTGATTGGCAGCGGCAGCAGCAGCATGAGGTCCGCCGCGCGTGCGGGTCCTGCGGGCGGTGGAAGGGGCTGCACGACAGCGCGCGGCTTCTTCTTGGGCACGATCGGCGCGCCGGCCCAGTGCTTCCGCTTGTGGCCCCCGAGCTGCACCCCCGTGGCGAACTCCGCGCCGCAGATGCCGCACACGTGCACCCGCTCCCGCTTGGCGTCGTGGCGGCTGCACAGGACGGCGAGCAGCTCCTTCTCCCTGTGCTTGTGCCCGACGCTGTGGCCGCCCAGCCCCTGGTGCGTCGCGAACCACATGCCGCACTTCGGGCACGTGTACCCGTCCGGGTTCTGCCGGCCCGCGGCAGGCGCAGGCCACCGCGCCGGCGGCGGCGGCGGCTGCGGCGGCGGCGTGACGGGCTGCTGGTTGACGACGGCTTCGGCGCGCGGGCTGGCAGCTCCTGCCAGTGTCACCACGGTCGTCTCCATGGCGTCATCGTGCATCGACTGCAAGCTGCTGCTCTCGTCGGAAAGGTTGGTTCTTGCGGCGGGCGCCATGGGCACGGACGACGCCGGGAGAACACTAGGCGGCGCGAACGCCAACGGCACCGGCTGCAGGACAGCTTTGTGCGCCGCCGCGACCACAACGGCCATGGACTGGTGGTCCGAATCGGCGCTCGAAGATACAGCCCTGCCCCCCGAGTGACCTCGCTTGCCGGTGCCGCCCCAGCCCCGCGCGACACAGGACGTGCTGGCGTTGCTGCCGTTGTTCGCCGGGACGACGACGGAGGTGGCGCCTTTGCGGCCACTGACGACGGCTTCGTCGTCGGACTCGCTTGGGGAGTGGCGGTTGTAGTACTCATCGGTGTCGGTCTCTGAGTGGCAGCCGGGGACGACCTCGCCTTCTTCCTCCACTACCCGCGGCTCGTCGTCGTCATCCAGATCACCGTCGTCCCTCCACCGCCGCCGCCACTGGTCTTCACTAGCAGGGGCGGCCTTGAGAGTTGAGACGAGCGAGTTTGCTGCTTCACTTCCCTGACGGTGACCGGAGGTGAGGTACGCTACGGTCCTTTTATTCGCGGCCGTCACCGGCTCCGGCGCGTCGGCGGCAAGGACTCGGAGCACGAGACCGATACGAATACGACGACCACCTGCGTGTCATCAACTGCCGTACACGGTCCGTCCCAATCGAGTCCCGTGGCGGAATCGGAAAGCCGCGTCACCCAGCCATGACTCCCCTGATACTCTGCTCTTACTCGAAGCCGCCGCTGTCCTGCACAAACCTTTTTTTTAAATAATATTTTTTTAATGAATAATTGCAAATCTGGTAGCTGTTATACAAAAACTGCAGATATAACATCCTGTCGGCCTTTGGGTTGCCGATAAGATTCTTGTCGGCCGCTGGAAGACCGACAGGTCCCATGTCAGCACCTTAGCAGCCCGGCGTCGGTCCTTATAGCAGTATTATATGTATTTGTACTTAATGAAAAGTGAGATGTGCAGATATTTAGGGTCTACTTGAGTTTTACCAATCAAGTCAATTTAGGAGATCGGTCTCGTGCTTCTGATGCCAGCCGCCGGAAGCTACTATGCTAAAGACACAACCATCATGGGTGCTCACAAAAATGACATGTCGCCCTCGGCAAATCCACTGAAACATGCTGGGCACTTGAGATTGCTAGCTGGGAGCAGCTTACCGTTGGAATTTCACTGCAAATCGCTGGCCTTTTGGTTTCTACATTGTGTTTGCCCTCCTTGTAAATATTTTACATTTGGCATGCTCTATTGTTTAAAGAGCTACAAAGGTGAGGTATATATTTAAGAATTTTGATATGTATGCATGCTATTTTTCAGATTTTGCTAGCCGCAAATTGCTACTGCCAGCGGAGACCGAATAATCGTTGCTGAGTTGAAGCATGATTGATAGAACCTGGACAATTTTCAAATCCATCAAGTTTAGTTTATTAATTTTATATTGCTGGCCCGTTTCAGGGATGTTGTGCTTCGAATTGTTCAGTATTGCGTTAGTAGTTTAGTTTATGCAAGACACCATGACCAATTATGGGCATCATGCCCTTCTTGTCTAGTTGCTCATTATCGTCTTACGAAGACCATGTTTTAGGTCTGCATATAATTTCAATGGATCATGGAGGCATGGTAGGGTTGCAAGTCCACTCGGAACTGAAGATAAATTATGGTTGTTCTGACTTCAAAATTAATGAACATATGAGCATTTCAGTTTCGCGTTTTGCGTTTCTGAAACAAGGGCAACACTTCCTGTTCAGGATCACAGTTGGAATTAAAAATTACTCATATGCTAGCGCAGCTGCTTGCATTCTTTCATTTCCCAGGTGTATAAATGTCTATGCCCTATTTGGAACGGCTTAATTTTTAGGAGCTTTTGCAAAACACTAATTCTACTTTTTGTCAAGACAGTTTTCACCAACTATTGTTTATCTAGTGCAACTCACAGAACTGCCACACAACTGTTATTTTGATATACAACAGTATCTTATTACTTGCTACGTATCCAACATGAACATCTGTGGAAAACATCACAATTGTTCGAGTGTGATATTTGACTCGTCATACAATCGTTCTTGGTTAAAATTATACATGTGGCCAACATAAAGAATACTGATGTATCTTTATTTTCCCTTTTTTTATGTAGCTCGATGAGATATTATTGGGCCTGCGCAAATGCGAGCCTCACCCCATTATGATTTACTATATTTATTTTTCTCTTAAAGTAAATATGCTTAGCAAATGTTTATGAAAATTTTACAGAGAAAAAAATGAAAAAATAGTTATGTGAGCTTTGGCATCTCCCTATGTTACACGACACATTTTCTGTTGAAGGAGTGAATGATAATGAAAGAGATTATAGTCAGATTTGATTTTCTCAGAATGGTGGTCTGGGCTAGTCAGAGGCAGAGCTCCCCATGCGGCACGGTGGGGCAGCTGCCCCACCTACCGCCAGAGTCGAGCCCCTGGTACCTCCTCTGTCTTCCTCCTTTCTGGCCGAGCGAAGGAGCGGACGAGCGGCGGCATTCGACGGCGGTTGTGGCTGGAAGACGAGACTATACGCGAGAAAACGTTTGAGGGAAGAAAAATAGACCCAATAGCCCAGCTGGCCCAAGTGGATTGTGCCCCAAATCTCCCAGTCCAGGATCCAGCCGACCCTAGCAAGCATTCTGCATCCTGCATCCGCCGTCGCGCTCAGCGACCGCACGGCCATGGCGCACGCCCGCGCAAGCGCAGTGGTGCCCAAGGGCCGAGGTCCCAGTGGCAGCTGCTGCCAACGCGCCGCAGTCCCAGCCTTGCCGCGCACCTACGCCGCTCACAGCAGCAGCAGCGCGCCGCGCCGCTCGCAGTCGTAGGCTCGCTGCTCACAGACACGCCGCACGCTGCGCGCCAGACAGGTTGCAGCAATGGAGGAGGAGGATTTGGGGTGGGGTGGGGGTGGTTGCGGCAAGCAAACATGAGGCGCAGCAGCATGTGGCGCTGGCCACGGGTGGCCGGGGTCAAGTTCCTGGCGCCGGGAGTCAGCACCTCGAAGGTAAAGCAGAGGGAGAGGGAGGAGGACGAGGTCGAGCTGCATGTGTCCCCTTAGCAAATTCGTGTTTAGAACCCATATGCTTTCTGCGTTCACTGCTTTATCCACCCATTGCAATTGGCCATTGTTTCTGTCACATCTAGTTGCTTCTCATGTCACTAACCGATTTGTTCTTCAAACTACAGGTTTGTTAGCTCTTAGATTGTTGGATTTTGGTCTTTAATTTGGACACTTATTCTTGTTCAGTTGGTCTTTGTTGAATTAACGGACTACTATCTTCAATTGAGAGGTACAATTATCAATTAATGTTTAAATTTACCATAGATTAGTTATTGATGTGCGTCTTTGCGATGTCATTAAAAAGTTGTGTCCGTGACGCGCCCCACCTAAATTTTTGTGCGAACTCCGCCACTGGGGCTAGTGAAGGAGGTTGTGTTTTGGGGTCTAGGCGCCTGGGAGCTCAAAGGGATGCATGCTACTAGGTGCTGGCCGAGGTGGAACTGACGGCCAGGTTTCTTCACCATGAGTGAAACTGACGGCCAGGTTTCATCTAAAAAATTCAATACAAATGTTCTTCAGTTTCTTCACCATGCGTACACGCACACAAAACTGCATGAAAACTGAACAGTTACAAGTGGCCGTCTCAACTGAACTGAACAATAGACCAACAAAGCTGGGGGTGAAATACAATGCAGTTCGCAGATCAGGAACTTTGATGAATACAACAACCAGTTTGCCATCGTGGTCTGGTGGTTGGGGAACTTTGTCCAAGTTGAATGACAACCGAATGATCCAGTAGGAAAGCAGTGCATATTCAGTTCACAGTGGCCGCGCCACGCATGGAGAGGGAAATGATTCATGAGCCATTGGCCCCGTTCGGTTGGGCTGATAAGCCGGCTGAAAAACACTGTTGGCTGATTTGTTGTGAGAGAAAAATACTGTTCCGGCTGAAAAAACGAGCTGAAAAAGACGGATTATAAGCCGGGGGAACAAGCTCAATATAATAAACTAAAACATACTTCTCATAATTGTATGCATAAACTAAAACATAGTCTTTGACTCGCAGAAATCCAATGAGCAGAGCACTAACTGGATAAGAAAACTAGTATTGTTCTTACTGGAACTTTCTCAAGACAACAAAAAGGCCTGGAAACTCTAAAGCATCAGCTCTGCAACACGGTGGATTTGTAGAACTGTTCAACAGAACGAAGCATCAACACCGCAAAGTGATGGATCTTAAGAGGATCACTGAGTCTCCACAGGTGATTGCAGTGTGCCTCTAGCAAAAGCTGAAAATAAAACAATAAAGCTTATGGTCATGTTCAGCATTCAAACATGTCCGTGAGCAAAATGAGCAACATAAGGAGCCTCAAGATTTACAAAACTGTGTTTTTGGTGTGATTTTCAGATTGGCCACACAAGACCACAAGGGTGAAAAACAGGAGAATACATCAACAACCTCCTAGGTGTGTATTCAATGTCCCAACCATATAGAGTTTTCAATGGTTTTCTTATGTCTCTAAATTTACAGACAATGTAACTTGCCTAGACATTTTCTACTTCCTTCGGTTATAAATAAAGTTTGACTACAGTGACAATCTATGAAGGATAAAGCTTTCAACCAGCTTATGGATCAGGAAATCATACTTACATGAGCTAGAACGCCACAATACACAAATTATGAAGGTTTACATTGTTTTTATAGTGGAATTTTTACATTCGCCATACAAGGGTTAAACAGGACAATAGATCAATGGTCTCCTAGCTGTGCATTCATTTTCCTGAGCACATATATCGTTGTCGAAGTTTTTCTTGTTTCTTTATATCTAAATCAAGCATTACTTATCTTAGCAACTTGTGTTATCTTCAAAGCCGTATGAGCAACATGCTAAGTTTAAGGACTTCCAGCATCTTATTTTTGTGTGATTTTCAGATTGGCCAAACAAAGGTGATACAGAACAAAAGATAAACAACCTCCTTGGTATGTGTTGAATGTTTTGACCACATATAATTGTCAACGTTTTCCTTGTGTCTCTAAATCTAAATGCAATATTAACTATCTAATCTATCTAAATACAATATTACTGATATAAACATTTTCTATTTCCATCTGCCCAAACGGCCAAACCGGAGCATTATTGAAGCAATTATTTTTTTTAAGTTCAACGGTAAACGTGCATAAGCCTATAACCATGTTATGGGTCGACAATCAATATCAACATGCATATCAATTTTGAAGCTTTCATTGTGATTTGGGTGTGATCTTCAGATTGGGGCATTGCAAGTGTTAAACTGGACGATATTCCCACAACCTCCTACTAGTACATAAATTTTCTCAATCACATATATCTTCTCGATGTCTTTCTTGTGTCTCAAAATCAAAATCAAGTGTAACTTATCTAGATAATACACATTACCTTCATACACTAACAGAAGTATGACTAGATATGACTGACTAAATAGTCACATTGCAGTGAAGCAAACAAAGATGGGCAAGCACGAGATGCAGTACCAGCTGCAGTGTAGAAGCTCACGTAGGGAAAGACATGTTTGACATTGCCCATCTCACACACCTTCCTGGTCAGCAATGACTTGAGCTCAATAGTGAAGATTCCATTGTCATCTGTGCTCAAGAAAATGACATTGGCGTCTTCAGCAAATCCACTCAACCATGCTGAGTTCATACGAATGTCAACCGGGAGCTGCTTCTCGAGTTGGATGATCTTGATATGCGCCCATTTGGCATCTCCATTAGGACCCGTCTCAGTAGACCACAGGGCTAGCGCGCCATAACCAAAGGTGGCCAATCCCAGACCACCAGTGGCGGCTGTCATGACAATGGTGCTGCTACCAAGAAAGTTGGCAGGAGGCAGCTCCATCACCGACAGGCCACGCCCACCCAGAACATCATACCGCAGCAGCGTGCCAGAGCGGGTGACAAAGTAGAGCGCACCCAGGCCCGGCCCTGGGGCAGGGCGAGAGGGGCAGCCGTCCCAGGTCCATGGAGCCTATGGGCCCCTCCCTAGTTATGCATACAAGTCACGGCAAGCAGACACCACCGCCGCCAGCAGCGAGTCATCGGCCGGGCACGTCTGCACGGTGATCCGCATAGGGCGGCGACGTATTCCAGGCAGCCAGGCTTTCAGCAGGCAGGCGGCAGCAACCAACCAATCCAGGGCCTTTTGTTTACTCTCCTTCCGAATTCCAAGTTTTTTCACTTTCTCTCCGTCACATTAATTTTGGACGCATGCATGAAGTATTAAATATTGGTAAAAAAATAACTAATTGCACAGTTTGGTAGTAAATCACGAGACGAATCTTTTGAACCTAATTAGTCCATGATTGGACACTAATTGCCAAATACAAACAAAAGTACTATAGTAACTAGAGTTGAAAAAAATTGCAATCTAAATGAGGCCCAGGTACGAATCTCTGTTATCCCTAATCTTGTATGGCCGCAATATTCAATCTGTTAGGCACTTGACTCCCTAAGGTATTCAAATATTTATCCTTTGTGATTTTTTTGTCAAGCGTACTGATATTATTTGAAATTAAAGTTACTAATTATTTTTTAAAATCAAAGTTACTAGAACTATTTGAGATCTATAATGTAACAAGAGAGGTTAAATAGGTTGGCAACATTACGCGTTGAGAAGCGATTGTTGGATGAGACTGATATTGGCACCATCATTGATAACTTTGCATCGAGGAATGTTAGAAGAAATTTTGAGGTATTTAAATATGTATACAAATTATTTCATATGAATATTAGCAACATTTCGTATAGTATATCCTAGCAAGAAGTAGTACTAGTAGTATTACCATATTTATAAAAAAGGTCCAAAATTTTAGTTTCGTTCTAGGTTCAGAAAAACTCAGGACCGGCCCTGAGCGCACCCCCCACGAGCACGGCGGGACGGTCCTCAAGGCCGCACAGGTTGTGCTCGCCCTCCAGGTACAGGTCAGTCTGTGCGCTCGTCTCGCCGGTCTCAGACGAGTAGAAGCAGCCGTAGGCAAGGCAGTGCACGCCTTCATACTCTTCATACACGACCACACTGGCCAGTAGGAACGGCCCCCTGCTGCAGGTGCTGTGATCGCAGCTGGCGCCTGCGGCGCAGAGCACCGCGTGGTTGGTGTACATGTTGGGCGCCTCGTTGGGGATCCGGCGCTCGCGGCCGGTGACGGGGTCCCAGACGACGAACTCCGTGGAGCCGTAGTCGTAGAGGAGGGCGTGGCCGTGGCGGCAGTCGAGCACGACGCAGGTGCGGTGGGCGGCGGCGGCAGCGTGCGGGCGGAACACCGTGGTGGGGACGAAGCGCGCGAGGCCCCTGTCGGTCGGGTTGTGGAGGAAGCCGAGCACGCTGGATGTCCCGTGGAAGGCGCGGTAGCGGCGGAGGAAGGCGGGGTCGGTGAGGGTCCGGAGCCAGGGCTTGCAGATGGCGGAGGCGCGCACGAGGCCCGCGGGGTCGTCCCGTGGCAGGCGGAGCAGGATCTCGGCGACGGCGTCGGGGATCGGGATCAGCTCCGGTGGTGCGAGGGTTTGGATGAGAAATGTCCGGATGGGGAATTGGGGATTTTGGGTGCGGGGAAAGCTGAAGAAGTGAAGAGAGATTGCAAGAGCACTTGGAGTTGGTGCCGGCTCCACCAGTGGGGTTCACGTTAAAAAAAAAGCTCACGAATATACGAAACGGAGGGAAGTACTACATTTTTAAAGGAACATGGTCACTGAATTCGGTTAAGATGTTTTTTTGGAATTGGAATTCAATTTTGTGCGTAGCATGATTTTCTTCGGAATATTATTTCACAATTTCACTTTGTTTGGGCTACTGACATATTTAATTTCTCTATATGAACGGTAAGGTACTGAAATTGAGCCATCACTGCCATAGTTTTCAGATTTGGACGCAGTCGACTGGTCGATGAAGTGTAGTTCACGCCTTGTTTTGTTTCCCTCGCTAAACTTAGCAGCTAAACCATAGACTAAACTTTAGTCACTCGATGTTTGGTTTGGGTGATTAAAAAATGTCTTTTAGTCACTTTTAATTAGGGTGTTTGGCTCTAAAGTGACTAAATGAGACTAAAAGGTGAGGTTTAGTCTCATATAGCAACATCCCGGTGACTAGTTGGCTAGAGCCCATTTAGTCTCATTTAGTCATAGTGTTTGGGTGAAAAGTGACTAAATGAGACTAGATTTAGCTGACTAAAGTTCAATAGGGGGAACCACACACCCCTAATTAGGGGATGGTTTAATTGAACGATAATGCTCCTGTCGGTCGTACTTGCGACCAGACAGACCCCACCCGCGTCATCGGCTCCCGAAATAGACCCGCCCGCGCCACCTCCATCCGCATCGCCCGCTCGCTCTGTGGCGTCTACGTGCCCCTGTTCGCGGGACGGATCCCGCCCTCCCCTATGCCGCCCCTGTCCGTACTCACGCCTCCTGTTGCAGTCGCGCTCCATCCGCCTACCGAGGTCCGTGCCACCAACGAGCTCCACATTGGTGACTTTCGTGCCACTCCGTGGCATCGAGCTCCATGCTGACGTCGAGCTCCTCCTCGATGAGCCTCCATTTTCGTCAAAACAGTAAGTAGATGTTGCACTTGAAAGCGCATATTGCAAGCGTATGTTTCAAGTATTTCAGATGTTTCGGAGGTATGTTGTAAGTGTTTTATATGGATGTTGCAAAAGTAGACCGAGATGTTGCATATGTTGCAATAGTTGTACACATATGTTTCAATCTTTTGTTCCCAATGTTTCATCTGTTTTTCAGACATATGAATGTTGCATATGTTTCACACATATGTTTGCAAGTGTTTTTCAGACACGAATGTTGCATATGTTTCACACATACGTTGTCAGGTGTTTTATCTCGATGTTGTGTATGTTTTTGCAATGGTTTCAAGTGTTTTTCAGGTGTTTTTGCAAGTGTTTTAGATGCATGTTTCAAGTATTTCATCTGCCTTCAGACGTATGTTGCAAGTATTGCATCTGAATATTTCAAAAATAGATCGGGTGTTGCATCTCTCTCCTCACCTTCTGCTATCTCGCCTCGGTGTCTCCTTCCCTCCTCCCAGCGCCGGTTGGACACCTGCTGCCTCCTCCCTCTATTCTCGATGCTGGTGACGTTCGGGGCGACACAGGCCCCATGTGGACGCGCGAAACGGCGCGGAAAAATGACTGTAGGTGCAGGCGTCCGGACGCCCCATCTGTTCTAACGTCTGGGCGGTAGACGCTCCGTTAATTGAAGTCTAGCTAAAATTAACATTAGTGGGTTCAAACGCTCTAGCTAACAATCCAACTAATAGCTTATAAGATGAACTTCCCTGCTAATAAGAAGTTTTTAACTGGCCGATCTAAGTACTACTTGGAAAATCCAAACGCGGCTCGACTAATAGGTTAGCTAATAATCCATTAATAAAAGCTATTATTAGCTGATTTTCCTCTACTAGCTGTTAACCATAAGTACATGCACGTTCGAAAAAAATATAAGTACTAATGGAAATCTACTTGATTCATTATATGAACCACAATGTACTGAAGATGAACACTGCGATAGTTTCAGGTTCAGATGTAGTCCTAACTTGACAGACACCGGAGCCAAAGCTTAGATAGGATTCTGTTAGTCCTGTGGAGGCGATGGCAACCTACCACGATCCTATAAACAAACTTGTGACCATCTAAGCCTTCACAGCTGGGCAGTGAACTGTGAGCATTTCTGATAATCCCAGAATGTTTGCAATGCTGCACTTGAAATGTAAGCTTCAAGCAGGCCAGATGCAAGGTAACTGATAAACTTGTGACATGCTCCCTCCATTCCAAACTATAAGTCGCTTTGCCTTTTTTTGGTATATTCATTTTGGTATGCATCTAAAGAATGATGATGATTTCTTTTACGCGGACAAGCTGGGAAGCATTTAGTTAGTCCATTTTCTCGATTGCAAGCATCTAAAAATCCTATTACAAGCAAAAGAATGGAGAAACATAGCTTCTAAAGTCTAACCAAACTGTGCAAGGCACTATGCAATATGATTATCTCAATGATAGAGAAACGTTATATATCTTTTTCAGGAGAAGAGACACCTAGACCATTTTTTTAGAACCCAAAACCACAGTTACAAATGGCCATACGTGTTGACAGAACTGAACAATAGCTCAACACAGCTGGAGAAACAATACAAGCCAGTTCTCAAATCAGGCTCTTGTCGAATTCAACATGAACAATGTTAGTCATCACGATCTGGTAATTGGCGAACCTTATCCAAGTAGAACGGAAACTGAATGATTCAAAACGAAAAGATTGTATATTCAGTTCCCAGTGTGGCCACGCCATGTATGGACTGAGAAATAACTCATGATCCAAAATAGTAAAGTGAAACATACTTATCTTGTCCATGCTAAACTAAAACGTAGTCTTTATTCAAGTTAACAGAAAATCAAATGAGCAGAACACTAATTGAATAAGATAACTGTACTATTCTCACTTCTCACTGAAACTTTCTCAAGAGGAAACAAATTAATGGACTAGACACTAGAAAGCATCAGGTCTGCAAGATGGTCGATTTATTGAACTGCTCAACGGAATAGAAAACACTAGTGAAGTATCAGATTGTGTAGTGATGAATTGGTCCACATTCCAGTTTCCAGATTATATCCTCGAATAGCACTTGACGCTTAGGAAGATCAGTGAGTCCCTACAGTTGACAGCTGTGCGCCTCTAGCACAAGCTGAAAATCAAACAATAAAAATCATAATCATGTTATAGATCAGCAATCAAACATGCATGAGCCGAAGGAGCAACATATTGAGACTTGAGGTTTACATAATTGTGTTTTCAGCAAGGTATTCAGACTGGCTTCACAAGGGTGGAAACAAGAAAATCGATCCACAACATCCTAGGCCTCTATTCAGTGTCTCGACCACAGATAGTTTTCAATGCTTTTCCTATGCCTGTTAAATGCAATTTAACTTATCTAAATACATCTTGTATTCCTTCTATCAACCATACCATTGTCCATCGATATAACACTAACAGAGTTAAGATTATCTGCAAATCTGGAACATGGTCTTCACATGCAGCAGGACGATGGCAAGTGACTAGACAGGAAAGCATAATTGATCATGGTGTCTTGCATAAACTAAACTGCCAACACAATACTGAACATTTCAAAGCACAACAGGCCCTGAAATGGGCAGGCAATGTACAGCAATGTGAGACCATGTCATTGGTACTGTAGCAGTACAGAACAATGTAGCTACGAAATTTAGTACCGCATCGGAAGCCGAGGGAAGATTGAACCAAGTTAGAAGTCTGGACATGGGAGGCTGTTAACTACGGATCAATCCTTTTGCGCGAAGTGAGGATGAAAGTGCAAGAGAGTTAATTAGCAGGTGTTATTCATTTAATGTGTAGAGTGGGCCTTAGCCGTTTTCCCGGATCGGGACGTTACAAATGGTATTCAGAGCCTAGCCGTTTTCCCGGGTCGGGACGTTACAAATGGTATTCAGAGCCAACTCTCGCGGTTTTACGGACGTATGGCTCGGGAGCTCAGACAGGTTGCGCATGGCTCTGCAAGAGCATAGCGCTTGGGCCGGAGAGCTGGGAATACGGACGTGGCTAAGAGAGTTCATCCTAGACATTTGTCCTACTAGGTAGCTTGTTTCAGCGTTCGATGAGGATGTCGAATCCTTTGAGGGTGGGTGGATGTGAGACCTAGCCCATTGGTATAGCAGCATGGAACACTGTAGCTACAAAATTTAGTATCACATCGGAAGCTGAGGGAGGGCTGAATCAGGTTAAAAGCCTGGACCTAGGAGGCTGTTAACTCCAGATCGATCATTTTGCGCAAAGCGAGGACAAAAACGCAAGGGAGTTAATTAGCAAGTGTTATTCATTTAACATGTAGAGTGGACCTTAGCCGTTTTCCCGGATCGTGGCGTTACAAGCAAACACAACTTAAAGGAATTGTGAATTGTCCAGGTGCTATCATGCTTCAACTCACTCGCTATTGTTTTGTTTCCACTGGCAGTGGCGATTTGCAGCTATCAAAATATGAAAAGTAGCATGCACAGATATTAAAATTGTTACATAGCTCACCTGTGTAGCTTTCTGAGATGAACAATAGAGCATGCCTAACGTAAAATATTTACAAGGAGTGCAAACACAATGTACAAACCAAAAGGCCATAAGCCAGTGATTTGTCAGTGAAGTTCCAAAGGTTCACAGGGCTGGGGTCTTCCAATTTGAGCTTCAAAATTAGACTGGCCAACGAGGATACATCAAAATATTAGATTAACAACTTGTTGGTAGTTGTTAAAATCAAAGTCAACTATATTTCCAGGAGGCACATGTTGACTACCATAAACGCTACCTACGACTAGGAGCCCAATGGACCAAAATCAGATTGACCATGTATTGTTAGATATTCAGTCTTCCCTAGCATAGATAGTATCTATTTCCATTCAACTAAAATGTCAACATCACAGAACATCATGTATATAGATAGAAGTTGTAAAGTGCCGTATCATATAAGTAAATAACAAGGCAATTTATTTACCTGGAATGTAAAAACTCGAGTAGGGGAAGACATCATAGTAGTGGTACTCAGGGTTGCTTAATTTCTTGAACCGCCCTGATTTTAGCTCAAACATGAAGCCACTACCACCGTCACCCAGTAAGAGAAAATCCATGCCCTCAGCAAATCCAATAACATTCATGCTGAGGTAACCAGTCCGAGGAATAATAGGAACTAGATTGTTAAGTAAGACGACTCTATCTTGTACCCATCCCATAGCTCCACCCAGATTCACCTTTCTCGCCCACAAGTGGAGGGTTGAATCATTAACGTCGGCCAACCCCAGCGAACCGTCCTCCATTGTCATGAGGACAGGCCGATTGATGTAGATGCATGATGGCAAGCTAATCATAGTCAAGCAATGCTTTCCCAGATCATACTTGAGAATTCCGGTATCTGTGAGTAAGAAGATTTGGTCTCCAACAAGGGCCCCACGTTTTTCCCACACGTGGGATTTTTCAGGTAGCTGCACGGAGGCCGGTGCGCTCCATGCATCAGACTCGCGATTGGACGAGTAGACCAATGCACTAATAGCCTTGGTGCCTTCGAGTGGGCTGTTCACAAGGACCACAACGAAAGGGCCGCCGTGGCAGGCACGGTGGTTGCAGCCTGCCGCCGCACAAAGAACCACGCCAGAGCGGCGAAATGAGCCCGGGTCAGGATCGGCAAACAACTTGTGGTCGCCGGTGAAAGGATCCCACACAGCGAGATTTTCCCTCCTGCCGCCTACCGAGTCGAGGAGGACACGGCCATGGCGGCAGTCGAGAGCCCGGCATCCGAATGGTGGCTGGAGGAAAGGGACGCCTGTTGTGATGGTGACGAAGCGGCCGGCTTTTCTGTAGCCACTACATACGTAGCCGAGGAGGGGAGGTGTTCGATGGAACTCGCGGTAGCGGTGGGGGAAGGTGGAGTCGGACAGGATACGGCGCCAGAGCTTGCAGACAAGGGAGGCGCGTACGAGACACGCGGGATCGTCGGGCGGGAGACGGATGAGGATCTCAGCGATGGCGTCGTCGAACAGCTCAGGCAGCGGCGGCGGCGCCATGGGCGGTGGCCGTGCGAGGCGGAGGCGGAGGCGAAGGCAAAGCGACCTGATCATCTATTCGTCGTCGTCTCTCGTCTCGGATGCCTGTGCATCTGTCTCGTACTTTATTTGGACCGACCTTTGATCTAGTTTCGTTTGAATGGGCCACGGTCCGCATATATATAGCAAAATCAAAGGCCCAGAACTAAGACAGCGGAAAGGAGATCCAGGTCCACTTAGCACTAAGTACTAATTATTATTCTGCTAAAAAAGACTAATTATTATTAAATGGAGAACCCAAACGGCGGGGTTCAATTAATAAGTTACTTAGCACCAGGCCCGTGCTTTATTGGCAAATGAGTTCAACTACTGTGATGTTTCTTGTAATAATGTTGCTCATGAACTATCTCAGCTAGGTTTGAGAAGGAACCCGGGTCAGCCATGTGTCTGGTCCCATCATCCCCTTCCGAACTTTGTAGTTTCTCTTGTGGATTATGATATCACTGATCCCATGCTTTAAATGAATGAATGAGCATTTTGTCAAAAAATAATAATAATAAAAGCTATTAGCTAAATTTCCACTACTAGCTATTACCTATAGAAAGTCGTCTCAGGCCGAACCGCCGCCGGCTGGAGGAGCGGCTCGTGCTCCGGGGAGGCCGCCTCGGCGTTGGGTCCCCGCCAGTGGCCGCCCCATCCCCTGCCGCGGCCAAGATCCACGAGGACCACCAACGCTCCGCCGACGGCAGCAGCGGCGTCGCTCCTTCCGCGCCCCCGCCGACGCCGCCTCTGTCGAGAGTTGACACTGGTTCCCGTTCTCGCCGAGATCGGCGAGGGTTGGAGGCGAATGAGAGACCGGGACGGTAGATCGTCCGGCAAAGGGCGGAGGGGGCGGCGCCTTACACTCGCTCTGGTGACCAGGCGCGCGCTTCAGCCTTCTCCTACGACCGCCGAGTCTGGCGAGGAGGGGTCCGACGATGACGATGAGCGCCGCTGTGCAGAGGGACGCGCGGCTCTCTCTCGGGCCGTGGCCATGGCGACTGCGGCGTATCAGCGTCCAAAGCCGGTCCACGGAGTCGAGTTTGTCGACGCGATCCCTTCAAAGTTCTGGGCTCAGCCTAGAGATCAGGAGGCTTTCGAGGACGACGATGATGGTCTTAGCGAGCCGTCGACGCCGCAGTTCATCAACCAAGCGATTGATGCGGGCTTCACTCTTGACGAGTTATCTAGAGCCGAAAGGGCTTTGGACTCAGGTATTACACCTAATTCTAGTGATTTTAGACTTTCTAAATCGATCATTTCAAAGCTCGTTCAAAGTAAGATCAGTGGTAAACCATGGCAAGGACCTTTGCCGCTCCCCCGAGTCTCGCCACCGAGAACCTTGGGTGACTTCCTTGCCACGGCTACATACCAGAGATCGCCGCGATGGAACTCGGCTTCGACGTCTCGCTCGGCTGGAACACCAGCGAGGTCCTGTTCGGCATCGTCATCTCGCACGGCAGGAACACCGGCGAGGACATGTCCGGCAAGCCAGTACCCGTGTTCAAAAAAAATTTGAAATCCAAACACCGCAGTGCTCGGATCCGAATCCCGTGAATACCGCGATGCTTCCGACTGCAGTGGTCGAGTGCGCCGCGGTTCGGGAGACGCACAAAGCAGATCGAAGCTTACTGCAAAAGGAGGGCCGTATTGTACTTGGGCCAGGGCGGTTGTTTAGGCCCACACCGGGGCTGTGCGCGCTCTTTGCAAAGACAGGCACCAGGTGCTCCAAAACCCTAAGGAAAACGCCCAGCACTACGACTACGAAGCCGCCACACTCGAGGAGGACGTTTGCGGACGTCGTTCGTGACGGTCGACCAATGGCGACTCAGGAGGGGAGTGGTTTCGGTGGTCGGGGCGGAGGACGAGCGGCCGCCGGTTTCAACCCCGGCTTCAATCCTGGGTTCAACCAAGGATTCGGTGGTAGGGGAGGAGGCCGTGGCCGCTTCCCACCGCGCGGCCGAGGTCGTGGACATGGAGGACCTGGAAGGTACGGCCATGGCTTCAATGGTGGTTACCAGAGCTATGGCCGTGGAGGCGGGTGGTACAACGCTGGACAAAGAGGACGTGGTGCGTCGGACTCAGGCCGGTCGCATCACCAGCCGGCGCTGTCCGCCACGGACCACGCAGGACATCCTACGAACTCTCAGATGAGAGGTTGCCCGCCTAATGCACAGCAGGCGGGGGGGCAGTTCGATGCCGTGGCCGAGGGCCAGGGCCACACGGCCATGGTGCATGGCAGTGCGCCCAACCTACTGCACGGCACTGTGGCCAATCCGGCAACAGCCACGGCGACGCAGGCGACGGGATCTTTGGTCCACTCTGGGCCAGCAGCTGGAACTACGACAACGACAACCTCAGCAGCGACAACTTCTACTGATGCTCAAAAAATGGCAACTGCCCCACCAAGTAACAATCCTATTATGCCAAGTGATGTGCCAGAGTCGTTGGTGCAGGGAACTCAAAAAAGCAAGGGTAAACCATATTGCTATCGTTGCCACACTAAAGGTCACACAATTTCTGTTTGCACCACAGTGCTGAGTTGTGATATTTGTTATGGTGATCATGTTACAAAAGTTTGCCCAAACTTAAAGAATATGCAAACAACTGCTATACCATGTGGATACGCCGTAGAAGGACTGGGATTTTATTTTATTCCAGTTGCTGAAAATCCAAAGATGATAAATTCTGATGACAAAACTGTTGTGGTACGTGTTCTGGAGGGTTCCCTTACTGCTGATCAGTTGGCAGTGGAACTTGACAAACTACTACCTGGTAAGAACAAGTGGGTGATCGAGGAGAAAGGTAATGATGCCTTCACCACTAATTTTCCATCTTCTGATATACTCAACCACATGGTCAATTGGGGTCCTATGGACACAAAGACAGTGAAAGGCAAAATACGCTTTGAAAAAGGCGTGGAGAATGATGTATACAAATATGAGATTGACAAAGTTTGGGTCCAGTTCAGGGGATTACCAAAGGAATTGAGAAAGTTCCCAATTATTTGGGCAATTGGATCAATCCTAGGTGTACCAAGAGCTGTTGATACAAAATTTATAGAAAAACATGGTCAGGCGAGACTCAAAGTAGCTGTGCTGAATCCTGATCTCATTCCAGATTTAGTGGATGTGGTGATTGGAGACTTTGTTTACGAGTTACAATTTCGTGTGGAAAAGGATGTCTATAATGGTGAGCCTCAGGTCATTGACATGGACTCTACCATGGATGAAGACAAACCTGCTGAGGAAAAAGAAAGAGAGAATATGGATGAAGATGGTAAAAAAGGTGACGAAGAGCAAGCGGATCAGGCAAAGGGCAAGCAGCCACCTGCTTCTGGTAAGGTTGAGGGCCAGCATAGGACTGTTGGAGACATCCAGCATACCACAGAAGATGGTGTGACTCCTGCTGCAGCTGGTAAAAAACCCGTGGTGGTTCTTACTCAGAGTGGGGTGACTCCAAACGGGGCTGCACAGTGGAAGGCAAACTTGATGCCTAATCCGGACTCTGGCATACTTAATAAATCATTGAATGGTGGGTCAGTTTCGCCTGTGAGAGCCAGTAAACGGAATGCAACAACTTCAGATCAAGACTTGTTGGAGAAGGCAACGAAGTTGAAAGCACGTAAAAACCTGGACTCTTCAAGCAAAGGTAATAAACCGCAGACTTCCTCTTTTAATACTTTTGATGACCCTACTTTACTTGCTGCTGCTAGTTCACTAGGGTTAGCTCTTGGGTCAAATGAGCAAGAAGTGTCAAATTCTTTAAACTCTTTAAGAGTTTTAGAGGAAAAGAGGCTGAGTGAGAGTGAATTGCTAGTGAACTGTAATGTAGCAAACGCGGATGAAGCTACTAGCATCTGTTCTTTGGATGAGAATTTTGACCTAGAGGCTTTGAATCTCATTTGCTCAGAAATTTCGGAGGATTTAGGTGATGGGGGCTGTGACCCTTTGTGTTTACAGACCCCTTTATCACATTATAAAAAGGAGCGAGCAAAGAATAGGAAGAAAAGTAAAAAACGGTCTAGATGAAGGGAATATTCTGGAATTGTAACGGTTTTGCGGATTCTAAGAAGTATAGGTTTCTCTCTGATCTAACAAAAGAAAAGAACCTAGATTACATTGCCTTATCGGAGACCGGTAGAGCCAGTTTTCCAGTCAACTCTAAATAGCATCTGTGCTGGCAGAGACTTTCTTTGGCATTGTATGGCTCCTCGGGGTCGGTCCGGTGGCATGCTCCTAGGCATAAATTTGCAAACTTTTGATATAGGTGAAATCGAAGAAGGCGACTTTTTAATCCGTTTCAAGTTGCGTCAAAAGGATGATGATTTTAAATTTAATTTGATTTCGGTATATGGACCAGCTCAGTCAGATCTCAAATCCATTTTTTTATCTGAGTTAGTGTGAGTATGTTCAAAAGAAGCTTTACCTATTGTTATAGGTGGTGACTTTAACATTATTCGCAACTCGGATGAAAAAAACAACGATAATTACAATGATAGATGGCCATTTCTTTTTAATGCTGTCATAGACACACTAAACCTTAGAGAGTTAGACTTGTCCGGAAGAAAATTCACTTGGTCCAACCATCTACAAAACCAAACATTCAAAAAACTAGATAGGATTCTAGTTTGCACCGACTTTGAGTCCAAATACCCGCAGACTACGGTACAGGCACTGTCCAGACAGATTTCAGATCACACTCCGTTGCTATGTTGTACAAATAATTTATCCTCAACTTATCAGCCCCAATTTAAATTTGAATTGGGTTGGTTGCTCAGGGACGGATTTTGTGACATGGTACGAGATGTGTGGCTTAGTGTGCTGATCGAAGGTTCTCCTTTAGAGAGGTGGCAAGCCAAAATCAGAAGGCTTCGCCAGTACCTCAAAGGTTGGGCAAAAAATGTTAGTGGTGCATATAAAAAGGAAAAAAAGGAACTGCTTAACAAACTTGATGAGTTGGACAAGAAGGCAGAAATTTTTCCACTCGATGAAATGGAACTTAATTTAAAACATGTGTTAAACGAGAGGCTCGCTGAGTTACTTAGAGAAGAGGAACTCAAATGGTACCAAAGGGCTAAGGTGAAACATTTACTGGAAGGAGATGCAAACACTAAGTATTATCATCTGTTGGTGAATGGTAGACACCGGAAAACCCGTATCTTCCAATTGGAAGATGGGAACAATTTAATCAGTGGTGATGCTCAGCTCAAGAAGCATATAACCAGTTACTATAAAAACCTGTTCGGTTCATCAGATAACCACAGTATTGTGCTCGATGAGACACAAATCAGGGATATCCCACAGGTATCTGCACTGGAGAATGGGTTTTTAACAGATGATTTTCTAGAATCCGAAGTGAGAGCCGCAATTTTTCAAATGGAACATAACAAGGCACCTGGCCCAGATGGTTTCCCACCAGAGTTTTACCAGGTCTTCTGGGATCTAATAAAAGATGACCTCATGGCTCTGTTTGCGGATTTTCACCAGGGTTCCCTACAACTAAATCGCCTAAACTTCGGAACCATAATCTTGCTTCCTAAGAAGAATGATGCGAAAGTTATCCAACAATACAGACCAATCTGTTTGTTGAATGTATCTTTCAAAATATTCACGAAAGTTGCAACAAATAGATTAACCACCATAGCCCAAAAGATTATCAGTCCAACACAAACTGCTTTTCTTCCCGGTAGAAATATTATGGAAGGGGCAGTAATTCTACATGAAACGATACACGAGCTACACTCGAAAAAACAGGATGGGATTATTTTTAAGATAGATTTTGAGAAGGCTTATGATAAAGTAAAGTGGTCTTTCTTACAACAAACTCTTAGAATGAAAGGCTTTTCACAACAATGGTGTACTTGGGTGGAGCAATTTACACAAGGTGGAAATGTCAATATTAAAGTCAATGATCAATTAGGCTCCTACTTCCAAACAAAAAAAGGGTTAAGGCAGGGTGACCCAATGTCGCCAATACTATTTAACATAGTGGTTGACATGTTGGCTGTACTCATAGCTAGAGCAAAGGAAGCTGGACAAATAGAAGGGGTCATTCCCCATCTGGTGTAAGATGGTCTGTCTATCCTACAGTATGCGGACGACACAATGATCTTTATGAGCCACGATGTTGAGAAGGCGATAAATATGAAACTCATACTTATCACCTTCGAACAACTATCCGGTCTCAAAATAAACTTCCACAAAAGTGAAATCTTTTGTTTTGGAAAAGCAAAAGATCATGAGAATTTCTACTCGCAGCTATTTGGTTGCGAGATTGGGAATTTCCCCTTTCGTTATCTCGGATTACCAATGAATACCAGGAAACTAAGTAATAAAGATTGGCAAGTGATTGAGAACAGAATAGAAAAGAAGCTTAGTGGCTGGAAAGGAAAATTGCTTTCGGTAGGTGGAAGGTTAGTCCTTATAAACTCGGTGCTGTCTAGTTTACCGATGTTTATGATGTCTTTCTTTGAACTACCGAAAGGAGTGCTGCAAAAAATTGATTGCTTTAGATCAAGATTTTTCTGGCAGAATGACCAGCACAAGCGCAAATATAGATTAGCCAAATGGGAAGTTTTATGCCAACCGAAAATCCAAGGAGGTTTAGGTATTCAAAACTTGGAATTACAAAACAAATGTTTGTTGAGTAAGTGGTTATTTAAACTTTTAAATGAAGATGGCATGTGGCAGGAACTACTGAGAAACAAGTACATAAAAGACAAGACCCTAGGGAGCTGTTATAAAAAACCAACAGACTCCCATTTCTGGAAAAGCTTGATGAATGTGAAAGACACCTTCCTGGATTTTGGTTCCTTTAAGGTGAAAGATGGTTCGCAAACCCGGTTTTGGTTTGATACTTGGTTAGGCAACCAACCACTTAAGGATATATTTCCTGCATTGTTCAATATAGTGAGAAGAAAACATGATTCTGTGCAAAAAGTACTTAACTCAATCCCACTGAACATTTCATTTAGACGAAACTTGGTGGGAGTGAATCTAAGAAACTGGCATGCAATCGTGACTTCTTTACATGATTTGAGCTTACAGGAGGAAAGGGATTCTTTTGTGTGGGCACTACATTCATCAGGTAGATTCTCTGTTAGATCCATGTACGCTGCGTTAATTAATAATGGGATTAGGGTGTCACAGGAAATTTGGCAACTCAAAATTCCCACAAGAATTAAAATATTTTTGTGGTTCCTAAAAAAGGGTGTAACCTTAACTAAAGATAATCTTGCTCGACGGAATTGGAATGGTGACATGACGTGTTGTTTATGTCACTCTTCAGAAACAATTCAACATCTTTTTTTGGATTGCTTGTATGCCAAATTTTTGTGGCGCGCTGTACACATTTTGTTTGGGATCTCACCTCCAAGTAGTATTGATGATTTCTTTAATACGTGGTCCAGGTTGGGTGGGAACAAACAAAATTTATTATTATTGACAGCGGCAACAACTTTATGTTGGGCAGTTTGGTTAACAAGAAATGAAGTAGTCTTTGACAAATGCAGACCAAAATCTTTTTTACAGGTCCTTTTCAGGGGAACCCACTGGCTCCGCCAATGGGCAAGACTGCAGCGGCGTGATGATTCCAGAGATCAGCTGATCCTTGTTGCTCAACATTTAGAGACATCAGCTTTGCACTTCTTCAGCTCCAATGGGTGGTTGTCCACTAGATTTATTGGTCCCGTTTAGTCAAGACTTTACTTTCATGTTTCTTGTTTTAGTTGAGAATTGTCAGTCATGGCTCTTTGGGGTTGTGTTTTGACTTTTGCGTCGAAGTTTGTAATAATTGGCCAGAGTCTATCTTCTGATAGATGAAGCCGGATATAAACTATCCTTTATCTAAAAAAAACTAGCTATTACCTATATGTACTAATGCACGTTCAAAAAATACAAGTACTACTGGCAATCTACTTGATTCACTATATGAAGCACAATGTACTGAAGATGAACATTGTGATAGTTTCACCTTCGGTGGTAGTCCTGACTAGACAGACACTGAAGCCAAAGCTTAGATAGGATTCCGTTGTTAGTCCTCTGCTGGCAATGGCAATCCATAGCGATCTGTGTATAAACAAACTTGTGACCAACTAAGCCTTCACAGCTGGGAAGTGAACATGTCTGATCATCCCAAAATGTTTGCAAGACTGCACTTAGAAATGTGAGCTTCAGGCCGGCAGATGCAAGATAACTGATAAACTTGTGACATAAGAATGATGCCTCTCTTTTGTGGACTTTCTACAGGAACAAGCTGGGAACGTTTAGTTATTATTAGTCCATTTTATTGATTGCAAACATCACTCGGGGGATTGTATTATCTAGAATCCTACAAGCAAAAGAATGGAGCAACATAGCTTCCAAAGTCCAACGAGACCGTGTGACGCAGTACGCAAACCATTATATATCATATTTTCAGAAGAAAAGACACCCACTCGATTTTTCAAAACCCAAAACAAAAGTTACAAGTGGCCATACATGTTAGCAGAACAGAGCAATAGCTCAATACAGTGTATATTCAGTCCCAGTGGCCACGCCTTGGATGGAGTATGGACACCTTGTCCAAGTTGAACGAAAACTGAATGATTCAGAAGGAAAACGGTTTATATTCAGTTCCCAGTGGCCATGCCATGGACTGAGAAGTAATTGATGAGCCAAAATAGTAACTGAATAAGATAGTCTGATGAGCAGAACACTAATAATCGAATAAGATAACTAGTAGTCTAGTACTGCTCTCACTTCTCACTGAAACTTTCTCAAGAGAAAACAAAGGACTACACACTAGATAGCATCAGCTCTGCAAGATGGTCGATTTGCTGAACTGCTCAACAGAATACAAAATGCTGGACTGCTGGAGAAGCATCAACACCGTGTAGTGATGCTGGAATAGCATTGCCTCTTAGGATGATCACTGAGTCCCCACAGTTGATGTTAGTTCACCTCTAGCACAAGCTGAAAATCAAACTATAAAGGTCATAACCATGCTATAGATCACCAATCAAACATGCATGAGCCAAAGGAGAAACATATTGAGACTTGAGAATTCTGTTTTTGGCAAGGTATTCAGATAGGCTTCACAAGGGTGGAAACAAGAAAATAGATCAACAGCATCCTAGGCCTCTCTATTCAGTGTCTCGACCACAGATAGTTTTCAATATTTTTTTTTTGCTATGCCTATCTATATAAATGCAATGTAACTTATCTAAACACATTTTGTACAGTGACCAATTAGTATTTGTAAAGTTTACAGCTTGTAACCATGTTGTGGATCAGCAAATCAAACTTACATGAGTTAGAAGACAACATTATACTTACTATGAAGGTTTACATTGTGTTTTGGGTGAGATTTTTGGAATGCATGGGTTAAATAAAACAATATATTAATAGCCTCCTAGTCCTAGATGTGAATTCATTTTCTAACCTGAACACATATATCGTTGTTGAAGTTTTTCTTGTTTCTCTAACCTAAATAAAGTGTTACTTGTCTAAGCTATCCGTGTTATCTTCACAAGCTGAATGAGCAACATGCTAGGTTTACCGGGTTTTTTTTTATGATTTTCAGACTGGCCAAACATAGAATAATATATAAACAACCTCCTAGCATCCTAGGTGTGTATTTAATATTTCAACCACATATAGTTGTCGGTGTTTTTCTTGTCTCTAAATCTAAATGCAATATTACTTATCCAAACTCTAAATCTAAACACAATTTTACTAGTCTAAACATTTCCTATTTCCTTCTGCCCAAACCAGAGTACTGCTAGAGCGACTAATTTTGATGTGTAACGTTAAACACGCACAAAGCTTATAACCATGTTATGGGTCAGCAATGAAAGATCAATATACTGATTTTGAAGGTTTAGAACTTTAGATTGTGATTTGGGTATCATCCTTCAACTCACTCGTTATTATTTTGTCGTCTCCACTGGCAGTGGCGATTTGTGGCTAGCAAAATCTGAAAAGTAGCATGCATAGATATTAAAATTATTACATAACTCCGTATGTAGCTTTCTGAGATGAACAATAGGGCATTCCTAATGTAAAATAATTAGGAGTGCAAACAAAAAAGCCATAGGCCAGTGATTTGTCACTGAAGTTCCAAACGTTCACAAGGTTAGGGTCTTCTAGTTTCGAGCTTCAGAATTATTAGACTGGCCAACGAGGGTATACAAATTTTAGATCAACAAACTTGTGGCTAATTGTTAGAAACAAAATCAACTATATTTCTAAGAGGCACATGTTGACTAGCATAAACGGTGCCTATGACTAGGAGTCCAATTGACCAAAATCAGATGTGACGTTAGACATTCAGTTTTCCCTTGCAGCGGTAGCATCTATTTGCATTCAACTAAAATATCTACAGCAGAACAACATGTATATAGATAGAAGCTGTAAAGTGCCGAATTATATAAGTAAATAACAAGGCACCGTTTATTTACCTGGAATGTAAAAACTCAAGTAGGGGAAGACACCATAATAATGGTACTCAGGGTTGCTTAGTTTCTTGAACCGCCCTGATTTTAGATCTAACATGAAGCCACTAGCATCTTCGCCTAGTAAGAGAATATCCACGTCCTCAGCAAATCCAATAACATTCACTTCCCCGACGGTGTCCGCACTCCGAATAATAGGAACTAGATTGTTAAGCAAGACGACTCTATCTTGTACCCATCCCATAGATCCATCTGGATTCACCTTTCTCGTCCACAAGTGGAGAGTTAAATCCTTGATAATAACAAAACCCATCAACGAACCGTCGTCCATTGTAATGAGGATACCAGGATGGCAATTGGTGTACTTGCCTGGCAAGCAAATCGTAGTCAAGCAATGCTTTCCCAGATCATACTTGAGAATTCCGGTACGTGTGAGTAAGAAGTAGATTTGGTCTCCAACAAGGGCCCCACGTTTCATCATGTAGACCTGGGAATCTTCAGGCAGCTGCACAGAGGCCGGCGCACTCCATGCTGCAGTCTCGGACGAGTATACCCATGCCCTAGCAGGAGCATTGGTGCCGTCGTCATTGTATGAGGTGCTCACAAACACCACTTGGAAAGGGCCGCCACCGTGGCAGCCACACCGGTGGTTGCAGCTGGCCGCCGCACAAAGAACCGTGCCAGAGTGGCAATATGAGTCGGGGTCAGGATCGCTGAGCACCTTGTGGTCGCCGGTGATGGGGTCCCACACAACGAGACTTCCCCTCGTGCCCCCTACCATATCGAAGAGGACACGGCCATGGCGGCAGTCCAGAGCCCGGCATCCGTACGCTGGCTCGAGGAAGGGGATGCGAGTCGTGATGGGATCGAAGCGGCTGGCTTTGCTGGCGCAGGAGAAGGTGCTACCTAGGAAGCCGAGGAGGGGAGGTGTTCGATGGAACTCGCGGTAGCGGTGGGGGAAGGTGGAGTCGGATAGGATACGGCGCCAGAGCTGGCAGACAAGGGAGGCGCGTACGAGACACACGGGGTCGTCGGGCGGGAGACGGAGGAGGATCTCGGCGATGGCGTCGTCGATCAGCTCGGACGGCGGCGGCGCCATGGGTGGGTGCGTATGTTGTGGTGCGAAGCGATGGGAATTGTGGGATGCCTGTGCCTCCTGTATGTCTCATCTAGCCCTGGATAACGAGCCGGCTCGGCTCGTTTGTGCTCGGCTCGTTCTGGCTCGTTAAGATAACGAGCCAGCTCGGCTCGGCTCGTTATCCTAACGAGCCAGAAAGCCAGCTCGGCTCGGCTCGTTAAAAGCTCGAGCTAGCCCGTTAAGCTCGTGAGCCAGGTATAAAAATACACAAAATATAATATTTGTATTTATTTAAAGTTTGAGAATAATAATAATACAAAAGAAATGCATCTAGATCAGTTACCAGTCAATTTATAGGGTCTAGACCAGTTACTAGTCAATTGTAAAGTACAAGACATGAAGTAATACAAAAACTAATACAAGTTTTGATACTTTTTTTCCTGAAAGCTTGGCTCGTTTAGCTCGCGAGCGGCTCGCGAGCTGGCTCGAGTTGGCTCATTATAGCTAACGAGCTAAAATCTTGGCTCGGCTCGGCTCATTATCGTAACGAGCCGAGCCGAGCTGAGTCGAGCCAGCCACGAGCCGAGCGAGCTAACGAGCTTCGAGTTTTTCGTCCAGCCTTAGTCTCATCCTTTACTTGGGCCGATATTTGACCTGTCCAGATTTACATAAATGGTCTGTTGGTCTGTGTAGCAAAATGGAAGGCCCAAAAATAAGACAAAGGAAAGGAGGCCCAAAATAAGACAAAAGAAATGAGAGTGAAATGCACCGTGGCTTCCTAATTTTTTTTTATTACCGTCTGCGTCCATAAACTTTCGGAATGATCATCTAGATCCTTCAACTATTTGATATCTATGTGTATATCTAAGCAAAAGTTATGTATTTAGAAAAGTCAAAACGTCTTATAATTTAGAATAGAGGAAGTATATATATACTTATCTCACAAAAATCAAATTACTCATATTTCGGCTATACTAAACTTCATATACTAACGTGCGACGCGGGTCCTCTCACCATTTGTCTGGGCACATGGATTGCATACAGGGAGAGGCTATGTTTTTTTTCCAACTGAACTTAAATAAGATCGCGGACACACCCTTGAAAACATGCAACATCCAACTAAATTTATGTAGACTATGGACATGTTTAGCACCGCTCTAGTTGGGAGATCTATGCTGGATCTATAGTTTGTACACTAAATTAAGTGGTTGTGGTTCAAATATTTTTATTTAATTTAAAATATAAAAGAAGCGAGTCATGTAATTGCACTTAACGTGGATTACCTAGACCTACGTGTGATCCGCTCTAGAATAGAAAATCCACAAATTTCCAAGACCTAGAGCTATATATGCCAAATAGTACATTTTTCTTTTCTGAAAAAATAATTAGTTTCCTTGCATGGCTGATGGACTTTATTTGCTGCTAACCTTAGCAATGAATGAGCGCGCAATAAGAATCTCGAATGGTCGTCACCATGCAGAGTCCATGGCAATAGCATTGATTCAAATTAGGGGATGAGTTTTTTTTTACATAGTCTGAACTCGACAGAAAATATCTAGGCAAATTTTGCTCACGAACACCGTTCTTACGTGGAATATGCCGATACACACCGCTAACTCTTAATTTTTCCTAGTTTCCATGATGACAACGTACATCTTTGCTGGTGGACACTGCAACCTTTAAAATAATCATTTATTCGTCATTAGGAGAGAAAGAGGGGCCATGAATTTACCCCTGCTCTGTCTCTTCCCCCTATTCCATTTTGACGAGCGTTCACTCGTTTTCAATCAAGTGAACGATCCGACATGTACGTAGGACCCACCTTCCATCTAGCCGGTTTTCACTTTTGTGCCCCCGTCCCTTCCCTTCCCTTCCCTTCCCTTCCCTTCCCGTGACTTTTCGAAGACTTTTCTGTCTTCTTCGTCCCCTCTCTTTCGGCTCTCGTCTCCTTCCCTGCCATTGCTCCTCGTACGCCGTCGTCGCAGCCGCCTCTCTTCCTTCCCCGCCGCCTCCCTCCATCCAGATCTGCCCAGCGCCACCTCCCTCCTCTAGATCTGGCCGGCGCCACTCCCTCCTCCACATCCCCCAACGCCTGCGTCTAGAGAAGGGGCAAGGCAAGCAGTGGAGAGAGGGATGGGGGAGGAGAGGAAGGGAGGGAGCGGGGAGGACGACGTAGCAGTGGCCGCTGCACGCTCCGAGGAGCAGGCGCGGGAACAGTAGGACGTGCCGGCGGTGCTGCTGACGCGAATCCGACGGAGGAGGTGCTGCGTCGCCGCGCTCCAGGGCTCAGGCGGCTAGGCGAGGGCACTGCAGCGCATGCCAGCATCGAGGAGATCTGTGTCATGTTGCACGTAAGATATTTTTCTTCCTTTTTTTTTTGCTTGCTGCAGTGTTGTCATGGTGTTTGATGAAATGTGCAGGTTGGCAATTGCACATTTAGACTGCAGTGCGTGTGGATTTTTACAGGCCGTGCTTTGGAGCTAATCACCGGAGTAAAGATGCCATACCCAATGGTTAAAGGCCAGCTAGCTTTTCAGGTGACTAATGCGTTTGCCACTGTGCAATATATCTGTTCTTAGAAAATGAGTGTTGGTGTAACCGTATATACTAATATAATTGGGAGTACAGACCTGCATGGTGTATATATATTTGTGGATATTTAATTTATTTGTGTGTTGAGGAATTGATGGGCTTACGACAAGTCTGAAGCTTAAGTACGTAGTTTCTGTGGTATCTTATAATCAAGTGCCAAATATATAGCTTGGAATCATCTTTGGCAATATCCCACAGGTCTCTTTTTCTGTATGATGGGTGATGAAAACTTTGATTTACATAGGCACAGCTGTCCATCTCTATTTGCTCTATTTACATAGGCATGTGTAGGAATATTTATTCAGATTTATGTGTAGTAGAAAGAACGCGGCAACTTATCTTCTTACAAGCAGCATGTAAATATTAGCTCTTCTTAGTTTATAATCATCAGATTAGTAGTGAATAAACTTTTATTTCTTGCTTTTCTTAGTCTGTCATTTTTGCAATGTCATATCAGGCTATTTTTTGAATGTACGTTCTATCTCAGGCTTACACTATGTATTTGTTTAATTTTTAGGTTTGTATTACTGATAATTTTTGTACATTGGTCCATGGGGTGGAGTAGTGCCGGTGAACCCCCTGGCTAAGGTGGATTATCTTACTACTCATAGCATTTGTATGTTATGGTCACTTTAGATTTTTCAGTTTTGAAGAAGCAATGATTTGGTGTCGTTCATATGTCACACTGTACGGAGTAGGCTAATAGCATAACTTGTGTTGTATAACTTACTAATATAAGTTATGCAGCGTAACTTATCTGCATAAGTTTTATAGGCCAACTTATCGCATAAGTTATGGTGAATAACTTATGTCTTCTCAAGTTATGTCAGAGTTACTTTCATAAGTTATGGTCATAACTTGTCTCACAATTAGGACTAGTACAAGTTCTCTATATACCAGAATCCATACTTATAGTTCCATATGTACTTCTCATATACTAGTTCATAACGAACATGTTCACTACATAATATTTTGCATAACTTGTGTTGCATAACTTATGAATATAAGTTGTACAGGATAACTTATCTACATAAGTTTTACGAGATAACTTATCGCATAAGTTGTGGTGAATAACTTATGTCTTCTCAAGTTACGCCAGAGTTACTTTCATAAGTTATTGGTCATAGCTCGTGTTAAGTTTATATTCTTTTTTTCTTTTAAACATATTTTTTCCTGGTTCCTTTTCAATATAATTATGTATATAGTTATATGGGTAACTTATACACACAAGTTTTTAGATGGCAATTTATATGCACAACCTATATGTAATAAGTTATATATTTAAAATTTTATAAATTCTATATAAGCTTGTAAGTTCACATATTTTTTTTGTTCTTCTTACATAACTTTTAATGGTTTCTTTTCAATATAAGTTATGTATATAAGTTCTATGAGTAACTTTGTTTTTTATTTGTTGTTTTAAATATTAAAATATTTTGCAGATATTCCAAGTAAAGACACAGATATGCTCAATGTCATACTTACAAAGATGTTGAGATTATCATAGTTGCAAAAGTTAACAAAAGTTATTATTTATCTGGTTTTGGAAGTTTGTATCATATTGTGCAATTTATTGTGTAGTATAGGTTGTAAAAGTTACTTTTATTTTGCTCCCCGGCCTTTTTAAGCCATTTTCCTATGTTCCCGAATGATTAGTTTCTGAAAAGAAAAAAAAAGGCTGATGAAACCTAAAGAGAATGTTATTCTTGCAGGTATTTTCAAAATGTAAATTTTGCGCTAAAAGAAAAGGTAGTATTGTATAACTTAGCACTGCTAAGTAATTCGTCGAAGTTATGCGGTCTAATTCAGTTATCTAAGTTATGTATGCATGATTCTCAAAAATAAAAAAAAAGAAAAAATATTGTAGCGCGTGCGATCAACAAGAGACGTAAAAAGAGAATGGAATGCCAGCGCCGCCTGAAAAGAGAAAGAGAAGTGAATAGTATCAGACTTTCTTAAAAAGGCGTCAGAAGAGAATGGATTGGTTTCCTATTAAAGCAATAATGGTTGTCTGAAATTCGTTCGCCCGATTCATTCTGAATGAACGTTCGTGAATTAGTGGGCTCGGTCTCTTCCTCCTCTCCCTCTCATTTCTCTCCTGCCGGCACTCCAAACCATGGTGTTTCAACAAAGACATGTACCTTTGGTACCACAACAGTTCCGCCCCCCGGTTTCGCGGAGCCGCCTCCGGTGGCAGCTGTCCCCTCGCCTCAGCCGTCGGCGCAGGAGTTGGCACTGCTCACGCCTCCTCAGGCGGGTCAGCTTGACGTCGAGATTGGCGACGAGACGCCCACGCCGCGCGAGGCTGCTCGGCGCCTCGCACGGTTTCTTGATGAGGTACGGGTTGAGCGGGAGCCGCCCCTGATTGCCTCTCCACCGCGACCGAGGGTGAGAGTCAGGAGGCCCCTATCTGTCAGGCGCAGGAGCACACGGATTGCCGCTCAACCGCTGGCACGCGTGCCGACCTCCCGGCGGGGCGAGGTACTTCTCCAGCAGCGATTGGGGATTGCGCCGCCGGCCGCTACGGTTTCACCTGCGCCCAAGGGAATTTTCGACGCCTTGCGTTCTGTGACCTTGTCGTTGAGCCAGGTGGAGGCCCTTGACGCGCTGTTTCCAGCGTTCAACGGGCGCGCGCGTGAGCTCTCCGTGGAAGACCCGTAGGGCGCGGCGATGTTCGCATGTTGGTTGTTCTATTTATGTAATATTGAACTGGAGAGCAGTCTGATAGGTTGGTCCAGTTGTTAGACCACCTAGCGCGCTAGATGTGCGTTGTTTGTTCTGGAAAGTGTATGAGTGGTGTGCGTGTTGTATTTTATAACTCTTCTTCTTAATGGAATGATACGCAGCTCTCCTGCGTATTCGAGAAAAAAAACAGTTCAACAAGATGGAGCATATGCGGGTGATGCAGCACTCGCCGCACAAGCCCCGCTGGCCGCAAGTACTGCCGCTCCTTCGAGGTGCTCAGGGACCACCTCGGCACCAGTGGATCCACACTGCCCAAGGCCGCCAACTGCACCGACGCCTTCGCCATGCGTGGCTACACCACCTTCCTGTGTCCTCACCAAAGCCTCCATGCTCGGAGCGACGGAGCCCACCGTGCAATGTGCAAGCTCTCGCGCACCCTGCTGATGTCGAGGGCGCTGCAGCATCACTAGTAGCCCGCGATGCAGCCACAAGGAGGAGGAGGCGCGCTCGCGCTGGCTACAAGATGGTTGACACCGAGAGTGACGGTTATACAAGACGACAGGGGGATCTGGCCAGAGCATCTCCACGACCACCGTGAGTGGCAGGTGGAGGAGCTGCAGCTCAACGGCGAGCAGCCGTGGAAGGTGCACACCAACCTGGGCAAGGCGAGGCTGCTGGTCGGCCATGTCCCGGACCACAATCTCGACATGCTAGGCATGGACTGCCTAGCCTACCTCAAGTGTGACACAGCCATGTACCAGTCGCTGAATGAAAACGAGCAACCTCAGCAACTCACTCAAACTCACCAGCAAAGAAAGGAGCGCCTGTGGCCTACAGGAGAGAAAGGAGACAAAGAGGAGCAAGAAGATAGAGGATGTGCGAGGTACTACTCATGAAGAGGATGGGCATCGCTCTATCGGCGACACCAGTTTCTTCCGCGTCAAGAGAGCATACGACGCAATTTTCGCAGGGAACTTGATGTCGAGCCAAGTTGAGGCTCTGGACGAGTTATTTCCTGCGACCAACACCAGGGCAGGTAGAAAGCTCTTCTCGAACGCCGGAGTAGGATTGCGTAGCCAGCAACGGAGGCGCCCAGCTTCGTAGGTTGCAGCGCTGCTCTTAGCTCGGTTGTAGACCTTTTATATAATATCGAAGCTTGGAGTTGTTTACTAGGACAGTCCAGCCTACGGCTGTAAGACCTCCGAGGGCAGGGCTATGTCTTTTGTGTGATTTTCAGATTGGCCAAACAAAGGTGCCAACAGAATAATATATTAACAACCTAGGTGTGTATATAATGTTTCAATCACTGATAGTATTCAGTGTTTTTCTTGTCTCTAAATCTAAATGCAATGTTACTTATCTAAACTCTAAATCAAAATATAATTTTACTAACATCAAAAAAATATAATTTTACTAGTCTAAACATTTTCTATTTCCTTCTGCCCAAACCAGAGTACTACTAGAGTGGCTAATTTTGAAGTATAACGGTAAACACGCATAAAGCTTATAACCATGTTATGGGTCAACAATAAAATATCAACATACTAATTTTGAAGTTTAGAACTTTAGATTATGATTTGAGTGTCATCTTCAGATTGGGCAAGTAAGTGTTAAAACGGGACAATAAACCCACAACCTCCTACTAAGTATGACAAAATGAAGCTAGTAGAGTTGAGAAAATTAACGCTGTTCCGAAAACTATGAAAATAGTGTTGCCCTCGTTCCAGAAATGAAAATGAGGCTAAACACTCATCTTCATTAATTCTGAAATCAAACCAACTGCAATATATCTTCAGTTTTATAGTGAACTTGTCAACAATACCATCATCCATTAATACAACACTGACAGAGTTAAGATTATCTCTGCAAATCTGAAACATGGTCTTCACATGCTGCTGGACAATATATATAGCAACACAGGAAAGCATAATTGATCACGGTGTCTTGCATAAACTAAACTACCAACACAATACTGAATATTGCAAAGCACAACAGGCCCTGAAATGGGCAGGCAATGTACAGCAAACACGACTTGGATGAATTGTAAATTGTCCAGGTGCTATAATGCTTCAACTCACTTGTTATTATTTTGTCTCCGCTGGCAGTGGAGATTTCTGGCTAGCAAAATCTGAAAAGTAACATGCATAGACATTAAAATTGTTACAGAATTCACCTATGTAGCTTTATGAACAATAGAGCATGCCTAATGTAAAATATTTACAAGGACTGCAAACAAAAAGGTCATAAGCCAGTGATTTGTCACTGTCTCACTTAAATACTGGCCAACATTGATAAATAAAATATATTGGATCAACAACATGTGGCTAATTGATAGAAACAAAATCAACTATATTTCCAGGAAGCACATGTGACTACCATGAGCAGTGTCTAACATAATGTATATATATTCTGTAAAGTACCTCTGTATTGGTAGATGTGACGCTGTATTGTTAGATATTCAGTTTTCCATAGAACTAAAAAGTCTACATAGCATAACATAATGTGTATATATAGAATCTGTAAAGTGCCGAATTATTATAAGTAAATAGCAAGGCATCAGTTTATTTACCAGGAATGTAAAAACTCAAGTAGGGGAAGAAGACATCATAGTAGTAGTACTCAGGCTTGCTTAGTTTCCTGAACCGCCCTGATTTCAGCTCAAACATTTGAGCCCTCTACCATCTTCGCCCACACCCAGTAATAGAATATCCACGCCCTCAGCGAATCCAACAACATTGATCACTTCGTTGTATGTGACCGCAGTCCGAATAATAGGAACAAGATTGTTAAGCAAGATGACTCTATCTTGTACCCATCCCATAGATCCATTTGGATTCAGCTTTGCCGCCCACAAGTGGAGGCTTGAATCATCCTTAAGGCAGAAGAACCCCAGTGAACCGTCCTCCATAGTCATTAGGATACCATTATCAGGCCGGGTGTACATGTATGGCGAGGCAATCACAGTCAAGTACCGCTTTCCCAGATCATAATTGAGAATTCCGGCACCTGGGTTGAGCAAGAAGTAGAGCTGGTCCCCAACAATGGCCGCGCGTTTCCTCTCGACCAAGGCGCGCTCCGTGTATCTGCACAGTCAAGTACCGCGTTTCCCAGATCATGCTGTATCTGCACAGAAGCCGGCGCGCTCCGTGTTGCAGTCTCAGACGAGTACACCCATGCACTAGCAGCCTTGTTGTATGAGGCGCTCACAAACACCACTAAGAATGGGCCGCCGTGGCAGCCACGGTGGTTGCAGCTGGCCGCCGCACAAAGAACCGCTCCTGAGTGGCCAAATGGGTGAGGGTCAGGATCGCTGAGCACCTTGTGGTCGCCGGAGATGGGGTCCCACACAGCGAGACTTTCCCTGATCGTGCCCGTGCCCTCCACCGTGTCGAGGAGGACACGGCCATGGCGGCAGTCGAGAGCCCGGCATCCGAACGCTGGCTGGAGGAAGGGGATGCGTGTTGTTGTGATGGGGACGAAGCGGCTGGATTCGCTGCTGTCGTATCCGCTGGCGTATAAGCCAGATAGGAAGCCGAGGAGGGGAGGCGTTCGATGGAACTCGCGGTAGCGGTTGGGGAAGGTGGAGTCGGACAGGATACGGCGCCAGAGCTTGCAGACCAGCGAGGCGCGTACGAGGCAAGCGGGGTCGTCGGGCGGGAGATGGAGGAGGATATCAGCGATGGCGTCGTCGATCAGCTCGGGCGGCGGCGGCGCCATGGGTGGGTGCGGTTGCTATGGCTGGCGGTGCGTTGCGATGCGCGCGATGGGAACTGGGATCGTGTGTCGTCTCTTGGTCGAGCTGGACAAACGCCTTGGCTTCGTGAAGTTTCACGGGATGGTGCGCCGGCGGCGGATTTGGGTGCGGAACAGTTGGGAGCGGCGGCGCGTTGGTGGAGCTGGAGGAGGAGCGTCGCAGATGCCAGTGGGCTCGTGTTCCTCACCTTGGCCCACGTGGGCTTGGGCCTTCTTGCTCCTGCAGTCCTAGGCTGGCCTTGCCATTGGAGGAGTCACTGCCCCCCCTCGTCGGCACCATGCGGTTTTAGCCGCTCCTCCTCGGTGGATAGCAGACGCCCCTGCTTGTCTTTTTTTCCCCCGAAACAGTAACTTTATTAGGGGCTGTGTTTAGTTTCCCATGAAATGCAAAATATAAAATGTCAACTACTTTGGAATGATGAAATACAAAATGCCAAAATTTTCATGGGTGTGTTTAGTTCCATCCAAAATACCAAATTTTTCATGAGATGGGTGAGAGCTTTTTGGCTTTTTGGCTTTTTTTTTTTGCCTCTTGAGGCCAAAATCCAAAATAGAGAATGGATATTTTTTTGCTAAACATTTTGCATGGTGTTTAGTTCCATTTTACAAAATGATGGGTCAAAACCCAAAATTTTTTGGATGAAATGGGAAACTAAACACACCCTAAAACTTGTGTCTTTACCAGAAAGAGTGACAATCCACTCTGAAAAACAAGAAAAAAAACACTTGACACTCTCTATACCTAATCGCAAACTGTGCCAAATTATTCTGAACTCTACTAATATGAGAAAACTCAATCCGATTAGCACACAACTTGCTTCTTTCAGGCAAACAACGACAGTAGCAAATTAAATTCAGTCCGACAAGTGTCACCTACGCATAACTAGCTTGTTTATTTGGATGAATAGTGAGGTAATCAATTCATTTTGCCTTCGAGAATATTTGATACATGATATAATTCCTCATTTCTTTGATGTTCCAGCTTCTACCCTGTGTCTGCCGGCATACTACCGCATCTAGTCTTGGTTTTTTAGTTTTAGTTCTCAGTGACCCTTTTAGATTTCAATGCCCTCCTAAATCCTACATATTAGTTTTATTATAACTTATTTCATTTTTTCTCAATTATTTGTTTTTGTTTTCTGGTTGTTAATTTCTTTTTTAGTCACTAGTAATTTCAGTTTTAGTTTTTTCATTGATTTGTACTATTAAGCCACTTGTGATGAAATCTATGAAATAAGACTATAATGCATGTGTTTCAAAATAGTTTGTATGTACTGGCAACTTATGTTATATATGTAGTAGCTACTTATGTATAAAGCGTGTAGCAACCTATATATTAACCTTCCAACAAATTATATATATACTAGCAAATGTGTAGCAACTTATATATTAAGCGTGTAGCAATTTATTTGCTAATTTCAATTTTCATTATTTTTTTGACTTTGAATTGTATGTCTTACTAAATCCTGCATATTAGTTGCCTTACCTACATTATATAAGTTGTTACAAAATGGTAGCTATTGCACACATAAGTTGCCACAAAAGAATTTGTCTCCCAGTTTCAATTTTCAGTAAAGTTTTTTTTTCAGTTTTTTTCAGTTTCAGTTTTCAGTCTTGTTTTTTTTAGTTTCACTTCTCAGTCCCCCTTTTCAGGTTTGAATGCACTACGAAATCCTACATATTAGTTGTATAATAGTTTATTTAATTTTTTTCTCAATTATTTGTTTTGATTTCTGATTGTTAATTTCTTTTTTAGTCACTGATAATTTCAGTTTTAGTTTTTTTCACTGATTTGTACTATTGAGTCACTTGTGATGAGATCTATGAAATAAGACTATGATGCATGTGTTCCAAAATAGTTTGTATGTACTGGCAACTTATGTTATATATGTAGTAGCTATTTATATATTAAGCTTGTAGCAACCTATATATTAACCTTCCAACAAATTATATATACTAGCAAACGTGTAGCAACTTATATATTAAGCATGTAGTAACTTATTTGCCAATTTCAGTTTTCATTATTTGTTCACTTTCAATTCTAGTTTATTGTAATTTCATTTTTAGTTTTCTTTGGATTTTTTTCATTGTGTCTACTTTAGTTTTCATCGTCTATTCATCCATTTCATTTTTTGTCAAATTAAGTTTTGTCCTAGTAATTTTACTTTCAGTATTTTTTATTTTATTCCTTATTAATTTTAGTTTTTTTTATTTTGTCTTCTTAGTTTTTATTTTCTATTTTTTAATTTCAGTTCTATTTTTTGTTTGTCAATTTCAGTTGTATTTTTTTTGTTAATTTTAATTTCATTTTGCAGCGAGTCATGTTTATTGGACTTTGTAATAACTACCTACTAGTTGGCAGCAAGTCATTTTTTCTTGCATTTTGTACTGTGTTATATATAACTTGTCCCCTTAGTCGGTAGCATATGCAATGCTTGTTTTAATAATTTGCCCTTAATGTTGCAGCTTGTTTTGTTTTAGCTCGCTACTCTCTTTAGGGGTTAGTACGAACATTATATAACAATTTTATTATATTCCTATGATAACAATCGATGTGCATACTTTGTAATAACTTTAGTATTTTTCAGTAGCTGCTTTAGTATTAGATGATAGTAACTCCTAGCATATTTTTACATATAAATTACTACTAAAATAAAATTCATCGAAACATATTTAAGTGGGGTCTAGTTTTGTTCGCCTCGTCACGTGGAACACACCGGTGCAGACGGAATTTAAAACGGATACAACATTCAAAAGTTATAGCAATTCAAAGAAAAATATTTTGCTTTTTTTGGTTTGGGGCAGGCGGTCAGCCTAACGTCAGCGTGGCAGGCTGGTCAGAATTTTGCAGCCAGACTGAACTTGCGCGCGGGGGCTGGGATAATGCTGCTGTCTGAGAGTTGCGCACGTGGGCTGGGGTCGCGCGCTATCGTCCGAGCGCGACCGGTTGTGGCTTATCCGCTTCCATAGACTATGGGATGGAAAGAACTAAAACGGATCACATAATGCCTCTCTCATATTTTAATCTACTTTTTTGGGTCGGATTTAAATAGAAGCGGATAATATGTGGATGTGAATGTGGATTTTTTAGATGCCAAAAATGGTATGAAGATGGAGCGAAATCGGGTTGGATACAAATTTAAATAGCTGAGTATATGTGCATACATAGAGAATTGTATGCTTATCAAGAATTAATTTAGATCCATTAGCAACAGTTAACACTTAGCATGGTATCCATACTCACAAATGGCAAGTTATTAACCAATAAATAATAACGGCTACAAGTTCTCAATTCGAAACCTAGAATATATATAAAACAATCACATCATAAAATTAGAGTTGTTAACTAACAATCTTTTTTTAAACCTTGAATTCCTTTGGTACGGTGTCCAGTTTTTTTTGTCTAGAGAGAAATTGTAGGATATCTTATTTTAAACATAGGATAATCCGCATAGAACATGCAGATGCTATATCCATCGAATTTTGCTCATTCCATATCCAATCTCGCAACAATACACAATCGGATTCGGATTATCTGTATCTACATGGATATTAGGAGTTCTTCTCCATATTCTCAAAAATCAGATTCGAATCGGATGGCCACACTACTTCTACCATGGAATGGGTCTATTCTAGATTAGGAGATGTTTGGATTAGAGTTGGAACGATCCTCTATGAGAAATATTCCTCTATTATGCAATGCGACCCCGTCCCTCAAAATTGAGTAGGCAGGGTTGTCCCTTTTTAACGTTGTCTAGTGATGTGCGAGCTCCTCTGTCACACGGGCATCGTGTGGTTGGGGAGGAGCTGAGTGCAAGCTCGGGCAAGATTGTTTCTTCTATGTTTCAACTCAGATTCTAATAATTGTGGAGGGATAGAGTTGGTGGAACAAAAAATAGTAGCTTCATCGACTTCTAGTCACTTTTTTTTTTAAAAAGAAAGATATAAAAAAGATCACTATAGTGTACAGAGCAACTAGAGCGTGATAGCTCCACCAAATGGCACCAAAGTCCATCTCACTCTTTGACTTGTTTGTCACCATAAGAACTTACTACAATATTCTAAAATGCTTGAGCCATTCATTTAATATTTAATTAGATTTAGATGATTATGATCACCTATTATCTCATATAAGATAATAACTAAAATACTTTTTATCCAAGGTGATCCAATAGCAATGTCGATTCAGCACTACCACTTTTCAAGCGGCTGTGATTCCTTTAGGACTAGCCTTTATACAGTCTATAGAAGAGCCAGAGTTGGTTCATGGGCTCCGGGTTTATTTTGGAAAAAAAAAAGAGATAAAACAACTCACTATAGTGCACGGAGCAACTGGAGCCAAAAAGCCAGCGAGGAGCTCCACCAAACGGGGCTCAAGTTTGTCTCACTTTTTGGCCTGGCTATCCTCCTAAGAGCTTTTCTATGCTACTTCTAAAATAACTATGAATAGTATATTTAATTAGATCTATATATATGACATAATATGTGAAATGCGTATGATAATTTTTATTTTATAAGTAAAATAGGTTAAATAAGAGGGAAAAACTTTGTTTTTAGATCTAAATGCTGCGCGTGTGGTTTGTTGGATGCGACAAAATCTGTTTATATCTATAACTTTGGAACGTCACAGAACCTTTCTTTCGGAGCGTGTCGACACTGATACGTATCTTAATGGCATGTGTGTGTGAGAATGAACGTGACACTTGTGTGACGACGACCGTGATTAACACTGAACATGTGCTAGTAGCACGTGAGGTTAGGGCACGTACAACGCCCGTCTCTTCCCCTTCCCCGTCTCCGTCTCGGTAATTTTGCACAAAACTCCTCTCCCCGTCGTCTCGTGAGGCGACGCGGAAGGCCGGTGCTCCGAGGTCCACTCGACGGAGATAGCTACGTTGTATGACCGCGTCTTCTCAAGTCGACGCCACGCTCGGATCCCGCGTGGGGCGCTCGTGGACTATGGTTTGGTCGTGGGATGGTACTCTGCTCCTCGACATGTCGGCCGCGCTGCTCCTGTCGCGTCGAGCCGAGCGCCGCTATGCTTGTTGCCATGCCGGCCACGCTGCGAGGAACGACAAGGCTGAAGCACCCATTCATCACGGCATCCATGGCGGAAGCTGCTCGACGGCACTCATCGGTCGCGTGAAAGCCCTACAAGGAGCTACTGCTGCATACAGCCCTGTTAGGTCCGGTGAGATGTTGAAGCGCACCTCGCTGGCCATCCTCTGCCTTGGCCCTTGCGGCATGGAATCCCTGGTCAGCCGTATGTTGATGTGATTGCTCGTAGGTGTTGATTTCATGATTTGCCTCTGATTGCGGCTGATACTTTGAGCTTCGTGTTCGTGTTGCTAGCTTGCTACTGCCTGTAGTTTAGGTGTTTGTTGAAATGTCAGTCAAGCTAAAATGCCTATATTTCTGTCAGCACTATATTTCTCTAGGGATATAGAAAAACAGGAAGGCAGCAGCAAGGAAAACCCAACAGCACATATGTGGTTCTGTGGCTTGTACTAATGTTCGAGTGAATTATATGTGAGTTTAGACTCTTGTGTATGCTAGGTCAGTGTGGAAGTTCCTGAATTTTCAGTTAGTGTGAACCGTATCTTCTATGTTTTAAAAAAAATACTGTAATCATATTCATTTCATTTGAGCTTGATTTGTTTTCTATCAAATAGCAACACAATGGTATACAAAATGATATTCATGATTGATCTTGACTACATACAATACATTAAATAGTTTGTAGACAATGAAAGAGACAGTCCATTGTATGATGTGTCTTTTTAATTGTCTTTTTTGTCAAATTCGAGACTCTTGCAGATGACCCTCGTCTGTGGGTTGTACATGCCTTAGCTAACGACCCAACTTCACGTGACGTTGGATTACGTATATGCATGCTCTATGTTTTGGTACACGAGTGACATGTTTTGGCAAGTGAAGTAGAGTGGCCGTAGCTAGGACCTCCGAGCCGATCCCCCACTTCCCTCCCAAAGTCCCAAACCCTCGCGACTGCACAACCACCATGGCGGCACCGCTGCCGCCGACGCCGTTGCCGGCCGAGATGCTCCGCGAGGTCCTCATCCGCCTCCCGCCGGACAAGCCGGAGCACCTCGTCCGCGTGGCCTCGGTCTGCTGGTGCTGGCGCGTCACCATCGCCGACCCCGAGTTCCGGATCGACTACCACCGCTTCCACGGAGCCCTTCCGCCGCTTCCCCTTCCCCCTCCCGTCCTTGGCTTTGCCGCCGATGACGACGGAGCCCTTCCCCCTCCGCTCCGAGGCCTCCCCGACGGTTGTTACTGATCTTCGAGTATGCTGATGTGGGGTTTCTCTCTCTACTACTGCCTGCTGCTATCAAAGTATCGAGTACTCTAGTTTGCTTTCTGTTTGAGCAGTTTGCATACATGCAATTGCCACAGGTCATTGTGAATTTGTGATCATTGGTCAATTGTGGTTGCCTTTTGAATTCATCCTGATTAGAAATGTCACTAGATTGTACTTCGATCAGTGCAGTATGTTAGGTGTATTTCAGTTTGTCCTGCTGGTCTCGTCTCGGAAAGGGTGTCAGGCTTAGGACAAACAGTTGGAGTGTTACAAAGGATACGGGCCATCATAATTTAGTTTCACCTCCAATGTTTCAATGTATCATTTTTTGCAAATTGGCTGAAGAGCATCTTCTGATAGGTGTGGAACACTCTCAAACGTTACAAAATTGGTGTAAGGTTATGTCATAAAACGAAAAGGTGACTCTTGTTTCTGCGCCTGCGCATCGCATTGTGAATTCTGTCGGTGGCCAAGTCTGGTTATTCTTCTATCTGAAAACCTTGTGCTCTATATATGGACTGGATTGGAGTAGTCAGTGCAGGGCCAATTACATCATTTGCACTTGAATAAAATCCATCCTTTTGACTTGGGTCGTTTATTGGTTTAACAGTTAGTCAACGAAGCATAAAATGGCTAGCTGCTAGGTCCATAGGTCCTTATTCTTCTCCAACCCAGGTTTTCCTCGTATCTGTTTATACTCTACGAGGTAGTGGAAAATAGGGATACCCTAGGTTAAACTGGATATTGCTGCTTAACATTTGAAAACCTTATCGGTTAGCATTATCCTTGTACCTTGCTTCAGGTTTTCTTCAAAAAGTATTTTTTTTTCTGGCATAGCTGAAGCTCACATCTCAAACCCAGTTTTGTAAGATTAATATGAATTATAACTCTGAGCCCGATGTTTGCTTATGTGTTTTCGCTATGTAACTTCCTGTCAAAATTTTTTAAAAAAGTATTGTATTTGGTTTAGTATGCGAGATATTTCAGTTATTGTTTGGCTAATATGCTCGGCTCAGCTAATTGGGACTAAACTATGTGTATATCCTTATGTCATTTTTCTTTTTATGAAATTTTAGTACAATGTTTAGTGTTGATCATGAAACGAATGGTGTCAAGTAGCAGTGTCAACTTTTTGCACAAACAACTGGACATATAAGGATACCTGTCATAATTTAGTTTCACTACAAATGTGTGATCTGTAAATACATTATTTAAGAACATCTTTGAATAGGCGTGGAACTCAAGCATTTTACGCTGTTACTAAAACTTGGAAAAAAATGGGTGTGAATGTTATGTCATAATAAAATAAAAGAGCACATCTTGTTTCTGTATATATTTGTGAATTCTGGACTCAAGTCCGGTTATCCTTCCATCTGAAAACCTTGTGCAGTTACATGTAGCAGTCCATGGGAATAAATTTTCTCTTGTAATTTCACTGTAGCCATTGATTGGTTGGATAGCTAGTCAATGAAGCATAAAATGGTGCTAGGTCCATAGGGTCCTTATTTCTCTCTCAAACCTATGACTTTCTCGTATCAATTTCTTTCACTGCGCGGCTCGGGGAGCTCCAGCAACAACTACGGCGCGAGACGGCGTTCTCGCTCCCCTCCAGCCTCAAGGCGCTGGGTGGCCAAGGAGGACGCTCGTGATAGCGGGCAGGGCAGACGGCTGGCTAGGGATGGCACCACCTCCCCGCGCCGCCGTGACCCGATGCGACGCGAGGACTCCGACTGGGAGCGCCGCCGGTCCATGGGTCGCTGGGTCCATGGGTCGCTGGCCCTTGCCGGCCGCCTTTGCTTGCTATCAAGTATCAACTGCCCAGGCCCGTCGGATGGGGGGGGGGGGGGGGGGGGGGTGCAGGCAGTGCACAGGCCAGGGGCCCATGAGTATATCCCTCTACACTACAGGTATTAAGCCACGATCGCTTCGTATCCCTGGACGCAAGCGGCGAGTCACGACCCTTCGCGTACGCGATCGCGATTCAGTTCACGGAGACACGGCGGTGGGCGGCCGAGCGGGCGTGACAGGTGACCTCGTCGGTGGCTACAGCCCTGCAGGTCAGCACTCAGCACAGCATTGCTTTTCAATTGGTCTTGTCAGTCTGCTGTCTCCCCCGAAGGCCCTCAATCCCTCAACTGAATGTCTGAATCCTGCGTGCCTGTTTGCAGATTGCAGTGGCGATCAGTTCAGTTCACCAGTTCCGGGACTTCGTAACTCGGCCAATGGTAAGTGTGATTGCAATTGCAAATTTACAATTCCGATTTAGTTATCAGTTGTACGGTTGTAGGGATCTCATTTTGTAAATTCTAAGTCAAAATTATTTTTTGGACATGTTAGATGTTGTCAAAGAAACATTCGTCTGGTTGTCAGAAAAGGAAAAAAAAGAAAGTTAGAAGATTCTTAACTTTGTTAAAGCTGCAAATTGCTATCCGGATGTCTCTATTGCATATCGGATTCTCTTAACTATTCCTGTGACAGCCGAAAGAAGCTTCTCCAAATTGAAGCTATTGAAAAATTGTTTGAGGTCAACTATGCTACAAGAAAGATTAAATGGCTTGGCTATGTGCAGCATTGAGAAGGATATTTTGGATAAAATTAATCTCGATGTTGTTATTGAAGATTTTGCATCAAGAAATGTCCGAAGGCGGTTTTTTAAAAAGCACTGAAGCACTATATTTGAGGTAACCATAATAGTTATTTTATCGTTCTTTTAGCTTCTTCGATGTAATGATGTTTTCTTATCTTATGAACTAAATATATGTTGATTGTACTATATATTTTCATCGTCATATTGAAACGTTAGATTGTCGGCCCCTCTGTGTCTTACTTGCACAAGGGCCTAAGAAATTGTTGGGACGGCCCTGACTGCCATGCTGCTCTTGCCGTCGGGGCACTGTGTTGGAATTGCATTGGGCCACCGATGTGTCGTCATGGGCTGCTTCTTGCCGATGAACTGCCGTGGTGGGCACCGTAGGCTGCCCTGGAGCTTGTGTATGCCATCGAATGACGACGGAACTTGCAAGTTGCTGCTGAGCACGCCAGGCCGTCGGGCTGCCACTTGTTGCTTCCGCGCTTGCCACCAGTCGTGTTGCCGGGCCGCCATGAGTTGCAAGGGCCGCGCACGCCATGCCTGGCGCTGAACATGTTGCTGTTGTTGATGGCCCTGTGCTTGCCGATGCCATCGAGGTTGCCGCTGCTGCCGAAGCACTCGCCGCTATCTGGCTGCCGGGCGACAGGATGAAGATGATCGCGGGGCTGTCGTTGCTCCGTCAAGCCCTGGTCGGGCTGCTGAACCACCGTGCAGGAGTGCCGGCCCTGGAGAGGTGCCAGGGGTGCGACGGCCGAGGGCCCATGGGAGTGAAGGGCCCAGGCCCAGGTATAGAATACAGAGACCCCCCACTCCTCCAGCCGTATAGTCTTTGTTTACGTGAGCACCGCGGACTCAGGGAGCCGCCGCGGACTCGCGTCTCATGGAAACACCGAATAGGAACGGCGCGGCGCATCGCGCACGGCAAGCCGGAGATCAGGGCAGAGCACTCCAGGGCCCAAGCTGGACTCGACACAACGTGATCACTGGAAGTCTACAACAGCCGATCCCTATTCACCGCAGCTGATCATCACTGCATCAGTTCATTAGCCGATCAGGCCCTAGCGCTAGGTATTTTTTTCCTTCATCGCTTTTTAATTTGAATTAATTATTTCAGACTTCTAGTACTCGATACTCATATAGTCGTGTTTTTTTTTTCTAATTTAGGTGTTAGAATCTTCAAATGTTACCTAAGAAGTGGGGGCTCAGAAAAGAAAACGGAAACAACTCACTACGGCACACAGTGCCTTTGCCTAGCGCCTGGGTCTTTGCCGAGCGCTATTTATCGGGCGCTCGGCAAAGGCCACCTTTGCCTAGCGCCGGGCTCTCGGCAAAGAATGCGCTCGGCAATGACTCCTTTGCCTAGCGCCAGGCCCTCGGCAAAGAGAAACACTCGGCAAAGAACGTCTTTGCCAAGCGCCAGGCGCTCGGCAAAGGATAGCACTCGGCAAAGAGCCACCGCGGAATATACCGTCGTTCTTTGCCGAGCGCCCTCCGTTAGGCGCTCGGCAAAGGTGGCTCTTTGCCGAGCGCCCTGCGTTAGGCGCTAGGCAAAGGTGTCTCTTTGCCGAGTGCCAACCTTGGCGCTCGGCAAAGGCACCTCTTTGCCGAGCGCTGACATTTGGCGCTCGGCAAAGAATTTTCTTTTTTTTTGTTTTTTTGTTTCAAACTTTTTTGTCATGCATTACACATTATTTAAAAGTATATGTTAAGTTTTGGTACTTTTTTAAATCTTTTTACTATTTATCGTTAGTTTATTTGATTTAATTGAATTTCTCCGATAAACGCGTGTTTTAATCTGAGATGGATGCACAGCTATTGATTCCTTCATCTTGTCCTTGTATGCAATTACATATTAATTGATTCTAGGTAACTGCTTGGAATCAGGTAGCTGAACCTGTAGTGTTGCTATTGCTTAAACTGCACCAACAAGAGACGGCAGTGGCAGGATCTAGAAGTCACTCTTGCAAGGGTTGTGTAGTCATGTGCCTCAGGATGCCTCAGGTTGCTACTGCTACTAGTCTTTCATCTGTATTCTACAAAGTAATATATACATTATAAAAATTGCTTTACTCAATCCGTGCAGTTATGACTTATCTATGCTTAATAGATGTCCTGCAATATGACTATCTATGATTAAATACGATTTGTTGTCCTGCATACCTTTCTGGATAATCTGAAATTGATGTGTAGCTTGACCAAAAAAAAGATTAATGCCTTTCTGAATAATGTAGAGTTCTTGTGTTAAGTGAAACAGAATAGCTAAATTAATGAACAACTTAGCATTGATGGTTTGACTCTCTGGACACATTAGTATTTGAGATTATCTCTCCTTTGTGTTATGCTGTGTAACACAAGACTTTTGGGGGTTTATTTCTGCTCATATTCTCAGTCTCCGTGCTCCTCTGCCACTGCTACATGTTGTTTGAGAGCCAACATTTTAAAGCATGGTTTGGTCAGCTAGGAATCATGACCCAAGTTGATTTGGCTAACTGAATTGTAAAACTATGTCCAATTGTGGTTGTGAAAATGTAGAATTCACTAGTTTATCAGTTTGTGGTATTATTGGAGAAGTATTGTGGCACTATAAGTGTGGTAGCAGTAGCAGTAGCAACCTTCAATGTCTGTTTTCGTTTTTGCTATCCACATATTTCTTATTTTGGAAATTTATTATGTGCTGAAATAGATGTACTGCAATTGTGCTGATAATGATTTAGCGGTGCTTCACTGAATGATGTGGTAGAGAAATATTAAATATAAATGATCTGCTGTCCTGCATGCATTTTTACATATATTTAGAAATAGATTGTTGTCCTGCAATAGTACTGATAATACCTTTATATTTCTAGTTGCTCGTTCCGTTTTTCGTAACTCGCCAACCATTCAGATCATGCAAACAAGTGGGGGCACTACTCTCAGGCTCTAGATGACGAACAAATTCAAGCTGACCATGTGAAACTAAAGTTTCGGGTGAGTATTAAGTATTAGTTTTGCATTTCCTTGGCACTTGCAATTGAAGGCTTGTATTTTTTTGGCTCGTAATTGGACTGCATAGGATCCAATGCTCATGTATTTTCCATTCTATTTTTTGTTGCAAATGCAGAGCCTATACACTTGGCATGCAAACAATCATGTGAGTGCCTCGTCTGTCTGTTCAATTGACACTGATGAAGGATGCAAACCTGTACAGAACATAACACTACTGACCCATTAGTAACTATTTGTTGATCCACAATAACTAGTAGAAGGCTCTAATCTTTAGCTTTGTACAGCTAAGATGAGATGGCAATGCTTTTGGATGTATTGATGCCGAAACATATGGACACCATCTTTATATTTATGCTATTTATTATGTTGTGGAAATTACTGTGTAGACAATATATATTTAATATGTTGTTGCTACTGTTTCAAAATATTTTTTTTGTGCATTTAACTCTTTTTTCTGTGAGGATGGCTACACAGGAATATTATTTTTAATCTGGGTGAGAAGAATTTTTCTGTCAGTACACCGTCAGAAAAATATTTTTCTGACGGTATTCACATTTTTCTGTGGGTTTTTGCACACACAGAAGTATTCGAGTTTCCAGTAGTGTAGGCAAAGATTTTTTTTTTAAAAAAAAATTGTTTCTCTTTGCCGAGCGCCAGGCGGGAGGCGCTAGGCAAAGAATTTTTTTAAAAAAAAATCAGTGTGCTCTTTGCCGAGCGCCAGGCTAGAAGCGCTAGGCAAAGAATTTTTTTTAAAAAAAATTGTTTCTCTTTGCCGAGCGCCAGGCGGGAGGCGCTAGGCAAAGAATTTTTTTTAAAAAAAATCAGTGTGCTCTTTGCCGAGCGCCAGGCTAGAAGCGCTAGGCAAAGAATTTTTTTAAAAAAAATCAGTTTGCTCTTTGCCGAGCGCCAGGCTGGAGGCACTAGGCAAAGAATTTTTTTTAAAAAAAATCAGTTTGCTCTTTGCCGAGCGTCTTATTGGAGGCGCTCGGCAAAGAAAACGGCACGCCGTGACTACCGCCGTGACCGTCGCTTTTCTTTGCCGAGTGCCGCCTAGGCGCTCGGCAAAGGCTTTGCCGAGCGCCGGATAAAAGACGCTCGGCAAAGGAGGCTTTGCCGAGCATTTCGTTGCCGGGAGCCCTTTGCCGAGCGTTGCGCTCGGCAAAGCCTTTGCCGAGCGCAATTCGGCCTTTGCCGAGCGTCTCAGGCGCTAGGCAAAGCCGCAGTCTGCAGTAGTGACTAGAACATTAATTGATTGAATCTCAAAAAGGATATTATGGAGTTCTATTTTTTCTTAAGGTAATCATATTAGTTTTAGTTTACATTGTTCCTCGATGATTATCAAACATGTTAAATTAAAGATATATCACTGCATTTGTTTTCGCTTTACAAAAAATTAGCGCCTATAAACATATTATAAGATTTATATGGTCCAGAGGGGCCGTCGCGACAAGTTCGCCAGAGGGCCTTCTAAAACCTAGGACCGGCACTGCATGCAGCGCGCGCTTGATCTTCTAGCTGGCCGTATCGGAGATGCCGACGGTGAGTTGCTGCCCGGGTTGGCCCACTCGCCGGTGGGATGCTCGACGATGATGCCGGAGATGCTGACGGCCGGTGAGGTTGTCGCGTCGATGGCGTGCCTGCCGCTGGGCGTTGATGGCAGGAGGCAGAGGCGACGAGCGTATGCGTAGCCCTCTGCGTGATGGATATGAATGCGTCGCCCTTGCCACCAGGGGTCGAGGGTCTCCTTTTTATAGGCCAGCACTAGGGCAGCAGCAGCAGCCGGTCCACCCTCGATCAAGCGCCGCCTGAAGTTTGTTGAAGCGGTCGAAGATATCCGCTGGAGGCCGTGTTTCTCTCCTTGCCTTCTACGCCGAGCAAAATCTCTCCAAAGTCATCTTGTATACGTGGATGCATGGGCCTATGAGGGTGGAGTCCCATTGCACAGGAAAGAAACGTACGCCAACATCTGGGAGATTTGTTCATCTCATCGATTTTCTTCAGTACATTACATAAATCTTGGCTATTAATTAATCAAGATATGTATTAACCGACATTGCAAGATAAAGGTTCTAGAACCTCTCTGGCCCCAGGGCTCTCTGGCCCACCGGGCGCGGCAATGGCGGTAGTAAGTATTCTACCAAGATTAGATATACAATGTCACGAGTATTGTACGTACATGCATGTATATATATAGTACTGTGCATAATTTATATGGCATCTTTTTTTTTTTGAGGGCTTACTAGCTTTGTCTGCTATGAATGACTTAGCTTTATGTGTGTTTTCAAGCAACTTGGAATTGGTCAAAGACGACGGCAACTGAGGGATAATTGTAGCCAGTAATAGCAGACTTGAGCCTATTCGTTTGACTCGTTGCCGAAAGGTGCGTCTCTGTGATCATTTTGACGATTCAAACGAGATCCAGCACCGGGATTCATGCATCGTTGGAGCATTTGGGTCCGTGTCTCTCACCATCGCACAGATGACGACGTGATGGGAGGTGAACATTCAGCTGATACCCAAATACTCTATGTAATAAATAAATAAATAAATAAATAGGATAAGTTCAATAGATTCGATTGTTTTGCTAGCTAATACTAGTATCTACAGATTGGATATTCCATACATATTTTCGTATATCTGATTGGCAATTACAAAGTACACAAATACATAACACGCATTATATATAGTAGAATTAAATACAGGACCTTCGATCAAGTCCTTAATTACAAACTGCATGCAAATTCTACATCGTATGTAAAAAAATTAAGACAAGCGCTAGTATTTGGGGAACTGGGAGATGACCCTCTGCACTGCTGGCCTGGACAACAAGTCGTGAACCCATGCCTTGACGCTCGGGTAGGAATCCAACACCGACGCAAATGGCGTGGCCATAAAGTGGACCGTGTACGGGAGATGACTGAGGTCCGCCAGGCTGACGAAGTCCCCGGCCAGGTACTTGTACTTTGACAGCTGCGCCTCGTACACATCCAGCACCTTCTTCATCTTCTCCAGGGAGTCGTCAATGAGCTTCTGGTCGGGAGTGCCTCCACTCATCGGCACAAGAATCAGCTGGTAGATGATGGGGGCGATGGCAGGGTCGTACTGGTGTGCTTCAACGTCTAGCCAGACGTCGACCAGCGCTGTCTCTGATGTGTTGCCCTCCCTCAGCAGGTTCACCTCCGAAGTCTTGTATTTGCGAAGCACATGCCTCGAAATCGCCCGGGATTCTGGTGGACAACAGATCGAAGCATATATTTATTTATTTACCTATATATATGCTCATAAATACTCACTCAGTCTCTCAAAATAAGTGTCATTTTTATTTTTCGAGAAGCCAAGTGTTTTTAACGTTAACTAAATATGTGAAAGAAAATATTTAACATTATAATACATAATTAGTATAATTAGACAGATCGTTGAACCTATTTATTTTCATAATAAACTTATTTGGAGATTGCTAATATTTTTTACAATCTACTCAAACTTATGAAAGTTTGACCGACATAAATATCACAGTGACAGTTATTTTAGGACAGAGAGAGTTATATATAGCAGCAGCGAAATATTTAGGCCTTGTTTAGTTGGGGGTGAAAAGTTGAAAACTTTTCAAGATTCCCCGTCACATCAAATCTTTGCACGTATGCATGGAACATTAAATGAATGTAAAAAAATAACTAATTGCATGTAATTTAGGAGACGAATCTTTTGAGCCTACTTAGACCATGGTGGGACAATAATTATCAAATACAAACGAAAGTGCTACAGTACTTTTCAGACAAATTTTTTGCCATCTAAACAAGGCCTTACTCTCCCTGCAGATGCTATACTATATAGTATATTTTGGTAGAATTTGGTAAGTACCTATGACCCTGAATTTGTACTAGTACTAGTATTTAAGCAACAACCATTTGTTGTCCTTGTACTGGTGTAAGAATCTTATCTTACTTAAGAGAGAAAATTTTAGCATGTCAAGAATGAAGACAATTTTGATAGCCTCTGTGTCTCTGACACGTTAGGATCCAACAAAAGTTGATTTGCCACATCTCTTCTTGCCTCCCCTGAATTAATTATGCTAATTGAATCATGTCCCAAATTCAGATCCGTCAAACCATCCCTCGCTCTCTTTTTAACTATCGTTCTCACTTTCGAGAAGTTAAATACACTTAATTTTGACCAAATATATTAAAAAATATTAGTACTTATAGGACATAATTAATATCATTAGATAGATCGTTAAATCTATTTTTATAATAAATATATCTGAAGATAAATGTTGCTAGTCAAACTTAAGAAGTTTGACCGATACGAACACTATAAAAAGACTAAAAAAGGAAGACATGGAGTACCGGGACTCACCAAAGAGCATCAGTTCACCATCCTGGAAGGCCGGAAGCTGTCCAAAGGGCTGAAAGAAGAAGACTAGTTGTAGGAACTATAATAATTACTTTCTCAGTCCTCAAATGCTAATTATACTTTCTGTAGACAAAAGTTAAGTTTTACAAACATTGGCTAGCAATTATTTAGATTGTATATAAGTTGTGGATATAGATTTATATTTAAAGTGTCTCTGAAATGATACCGATGCTTTAGCAAATGAGAACAGACCGTAAGAAATTAGGGGTCCAAATATATTCTAATTGACTTTGAATTGATCAAAATATGCTTATAATTTTGGAATGGAGGGAGTGAATTACTAATCGATTAAATAGTGAGTAACGCTCGCAGATCATATGAAATGAAACCTAGCAACAAAAACATTGAATCCAAAAAAAAAAGCAAGAACGGTTATATATAGAGGTGCCTGTACACGTACGTTACGTTGGAGGTGTTGGGGGCTCTTGTGCTCGCCGGTGTTGAAGTCCACGTTGACAATCTCGTACTCCACGCCGACCTCCTCCAAGCACAGGATTACACGCGTCACGTTCGGGGACAACAGTGGCCCGAATACCTTCACCGGCGCCATGGCTACCAGCTTCAATTCCCTGTGCTCCCACGATCGATCAGATAGGTGCACCAGCTGGTTCCTCTACCTCTAGCTGAATATGTCTTATTTATAAGGGCGCATGTATCCAAGTAGTGCAAACTCTTGTGTGGTCCAAGAAGAGAAGTTGTGGAAAGTTTGTATTCTGGAGATCATAATATCATCTTTCGGTCGACAATTATTCTTGTGGTTTGAAGAAGAAGAAAGTATAGATACGTTTCTTCCTTCTTGGACGTCACTTCAGAATGGAGGAATAGTAGGGAAAAGACTAGTCTTCTCACCTAAATTCTCGTCTGACTCGTTCAGCAAAATACCGTGTTTACCGCTTGTCTAGATTGCAAAACTTTTTAACTTCGGCTACTGTAGCACTTTCATTTGTATTTGACGATTAGTGTCTAATTATGAACTAATTAGGTTCGAAAGATTCGTCTCGTGATTTACAATCAAACTGTGCAATTAGTTATTTTTTTATCAACATTTACTGCTCCATGCATGTGTCCAAAGATTCGATGTGATGAAGAGAGAGTGAAAAAATTTGGAATCCAAACAAAACCTACCTCGTGAAGAGATGGCTCTGTACACAACACGTGCCAAGATTCATCCAACGGGAGCTTACGTCACACGCACTGACGCACATATACATACGTGCTTCAGACGTTAATCCGTAAGTAGGTTTAAATTACGGAATATATGCTCTCTCTCTCTCTGTAAGAGAGCAGTTTCTTCTCAAAACATTGATGATTTCAACCAGGGCCAGCCCTAGGGGGCGGGGGCCATGGGATGCGACGGGCGAGGGCCCAAGCCGGGGAGGGGCCCAAGCCCAGGTTTGTAAACCCCCTAGCCCTATAGTCTATTAGGCTTAATGAGTCTATCAAAAAAATTAGTTAGGCTTAATGAGAAGATTGAGAAGCTAGCAGGCCCATCAGCAAACTAACAATAGCCTCTTTGGCTCTTTCTTTCCCAGGAGGCCGGCCCAAGGAGGCAAGAAGATCAGCGTCGGTCTCTTTCTTTTCCAGGAGACGAGGAGTCGCGCCGTAGTGCCGCTGCCGCACGCCCGACATCGCAACTTGCGAATTGGGATCGCAAGACGTTAGACGCGAGATCGCAACAGCGAGTCACCGGTGCCCGAGTTCCCAACGTGACGGCGGCGAGCCGGCGACCAGACCAGGCAGGGATCCACGAGACCACGACGGCGACAACCAGGCAGTTCATCTCCAAACTGTCCAGGCCCTAGGCGCCTAGGTATTTTTTTCTTGTTAATTTTATAATCCAAATTAATTATTTGTATAGTATTCTTGACTTCTAGTACTTTGTACTCATATAGTCACGTTTTTCTTCTAATCTAAGTTGTTAGAATTTTAGAATGTTACCTAAGAAACATTTGTCAGGGTGTGCAAAAAGAAAAAGAAAATGACAACAAGATCAGTTTGTTCAATCACAACAAGGTGCTATACATAAGTTTTTTTCACCTTCAAGTAGTGTTGTGCCTGATGACAACCCTGTAGATGCACCTAATATTGAAGAAGAAGAGCAACAACAAGTTAATGATAATTTAAGTGAACAAGTTGATGCTACAGAGAATGAAAATTTACAGCCTTCCTTGCAACCTGAAAATTCAATTGATGATATGCAACAAGCTTCTTTTCATGATGTATTTGATCCTAGAACTTGGGAGAATCTTGATAATAAGGGTAGAGATATTTTGATTGAGAAAGGGCCGGTGAGAGAGTTGAATCTTGAGTTCCCTGTAGATGGTCTCAATAGACGTTTCTCATATACTTACTACTCCAGAAAGTTAAGCAATGGTGAGGTGGTTGATAGAAAATGGTTGGTTTACTCTAAACATCTGGACAAAGTTTTTTGTTTTTGCTGCAAATTGTTTAAATCAAGTCAGAACAAAAGTTTGCTAGCACATGATGGATTGAGGGATTGGAAACATCTTAGTTTTAGACTCAAGCAACATGAGAATAGTGTTGAGCATATAACAAACATGAATACTTGGAATGAACTTAGGCTGAGGTTGAGCAAAAATAAAACAATTGATGATGATTGGCAACATGAAATTGCAAAGGAGATAGAGCGTTGGAGACAAGTTTTAGTAAGAATTGTTTCTGCTGTCAAGTTTCTTGCTAAACATAATTTGGCTTTCCGAGGGACAAATGAGAAGCTATATGAAGCTAACAATGGTAACTTTTTGGGCACAGTTGAAATGATGGGTGAATTTGATCCTGTGATGCAAGACCATATTAGGCGGATTCAAAATAGTGAGATTCATCATCATTATCTTGGGCATAAAATTCAGAATGAGATGATTTCCCTTCTTGCAGATTATGTGAAACAAACTATATTAAAGGTCATCAAGAATGCCAAATATTTTTCTGTGATTTTAGATTGTACTCTAGATGTGAGCCATGAAGAACAAATGACTCTAATTATTCGGTGTGTGAATATGTCGGGGAATGTTCCAAGGGTAGAGGAGTTCTTCCTTGAGTTCTTGAAGGTAGATGACACATCAGGATTGGATCTTTTTAATGAATTAAAGAGTGCATTGGCCTCTCTTGATTTGAATATTGATGATGTAAGGGGACAAGGCTATGATAATGGTTCAAATATGAAGGGAAAACACCAAGGTGTTCAGACTCGCTTGCTTAAAATTAATCCAAGAGCACTATATATGTCGTGTGCATGTCATAGTCTGAATCTTATGCTTTGTGATATGGGAAAATCTTGCAAGTAAACTATTATTTCTTTTATATGTCATACATTATTTTGATATAATATGCCATTATTTGGGAAAAGTTTGAATCTTACTATTTGTGATATTTGAAATCTTGCTGGCAAGCTATTTCTTTTTTTGGTATTATCCAACGTATATACAGATTGTTTGCAAAATCTACAAAAATATGGAAGATTTTTGTTGACCATGTCCCAGGATTGACAGTTAAGTAATGGTCTAATACACGCTATGAAAGCCGAATAAAAAGTGTTCAAGCTATCAGATTCCAAACTCCTCAAATAAGATAAGCTTTAATAGCGCTAGAGAATGCTTCAACTGATGACCCAATGACAGTTAGTGAATGTCAATCTTTGGTGAGTGCACTTGAGAATTTTGAATTTTTAGTTGGTTTGGTTATTTGGCATGACATTTTATTCTCTATAAATAAGGTTAGCAAGAAGTTGCAATCTAAAATTGTGAGTATAGATGCTACTCTCAAACACAATGAAGGTGTCATATCATATTTTAAGAAGTATAGAGATGAAGGTTTTACTTCTAGTATGGATACAACAAAAAACATTGCATCTGAATTGGATATAGAGCCAATATTTCCTACAAAACATCAACGAAAGAGAAAAAAATATTTTGATGAATAAGATGAAGACGACGAAATACAACAGTCTGCTGTGGACACCTTTAGAAGAGAGTACTTCCTAGTTATGATTGATTCTGCAATTGCTTCATTGACGGGTAGATTTGAGCAGATGACAACATTTGATAATGTTTTTGGGTTCTTGTTCAACTCAGAAAATTTGAAATCCTTGGATGAAGTTGATCCTTGGGCGCGCTGCAAGATTTTTGTGGATAAATTTTCTCATGATAACTCATCCGATGTTGAGATCAATGATTTTTTTTCAGAATTAAAGGTGTTGCAAGTGACTTTGCCAGATTCTTTGATGTCAGCGCCTGAGATTCTGAAGTTTGTTATGGATGAAGATTGCTATCCAAATGTTTCAGTTGCCTGTCGAATTCTCTTAACTGTACCTATGACAGTAGCTTCAGCTGAAAGAAGTTTCTCAAAATTAAAGTTGTTGAGGAACTATTTGAGATCAACTATGTCACAAGAAAGGTTAAATGGCTTGCTATGTGCACCATCGAGAAGGATATCTTGGACACTATTGATCTCAATATCGTCCTCGATGATTTTGCATCAAGAAATGCTTGAAGAAGTATATTTTTATGAGAAGCAATGAATACGATGGAGTTCTATTCTTCTTTAAGGTAATCATATTAGTTCTAGAAGTACAAATATATTGCTTTTTTAGTCTACATTGTTTCTCGCTTTTGATAATTATCAAACATGTTAAATTAAAAGTATATTATTGGGTTTGCTTTTCCTTCACAAGTAAAATTAGCCTATATATTATAAGATTTTATGGTCTAGAGGGGCCGTCGCGACGAGTTCGCCAGAGGGCCCTCAAAATCCTAGGACCAGCGTTGACTTCAACCTTCTGTTATGAGCATGAGTACAAACGTCTAGGTCAATACTGATTTTGGGGTTTTTATGGCAAAACCATCCCAACGGTCGGAAGAGCACCGCAAGTCGTGCGGTGTTTGGTGCACCCGCGACAGCCTTTGGAAATCCAGAGGACTGACTCCTGTCCACATTCAGCCGTACTCATAACTGCATGAGGTCTCCAAGGTGAATAATCTCTGGCCAATGGATCAATCTAAGTAAGAGAAGTCGGCAAAACAAATACGTAACTTCGAGGAAAAGATTGGCTCTGAGGGCTGGGCTCTGAGGTCCTGGCCCTGAACCGTCGGCTGCCGGCAGACTGCTCGAGCTGCTCCCATGGTGAGAGCAGGCCACCGCGTGCCAGCCAGGGGCGGACCAGGAACAGTTCTTCAGGGGCCTTCCCCGGGCGTCGAACAACTGATCGACTCAGAACTATTACGGACAAGAGGAATCTGATTGTTTGTCAATACGGGACCCACAGGGTTCCTCATCAGAACAATTACTGGCAGTGGGCCCTTTTCTAGCCCACCGCCAGACAGAAGGGGTGTGATGACAGACGACGCCGATTCCGAATAGAATAGGCCAAACTAGCCAGACTCCTAAGAAAAAGTACCTTTTGTAATTAGATTAGGACACCTTCTTTGGATCCGATTAGGACTGTAACTGCACCATGGCCATCTCTAAGCTATATAAAGAGAGACTATGAGCACCCCCTGTAACAGACAATTATAACAATCAATCCAACGCAAAGGCTAACACCGACTGGACGTAAAGGCTATTACTCGATCACAAGGGCCCGAACTAGTATAAATCGACTGTCTCTTGCGTTAACCGTCGAGTTTAGCTTACGCCAAAGCATGAACAACTGTTCCGGGTACCCCCGTGGCAGGATATCGGTGGTAAAACAGTGACAGCTGACGTGCCAGATAGGGGCTTTCGGCAGATTCGCATATGAGAGCTTGACATACCACGATAACATGATCTTCCCGACGGGATCAACCTTCATCTTCAGATTGTGGATCTGCGAGGCGGACGATAATGGTAAGCTCCAAGGTCATCTCCGCTAAGATTCGAAACGCCATGAAGACCTCATTATTTCAAATGGAAATAGGCACGATTAACAGAGCAATTCACGCTCGAGAAGTATTCATGGTTCGTCGCCCCCGGTCATCGTTAGTCCCTCCAAAAGAACCTGACGTCCGGTCATCAGACGAATCTGACTCCAATATATCACCTGATGCCCAGGGGCATGACAGTGAAGCTGAAATCTAGAAACAAGCCAGAGAAAGGAGGAACAAGTTGAAGCAAGGACGCCGACGCCGTGCCAGACAGCGCAAAGAAGCTTAGGCCAGGTACGAATCTAACCTGGCCGAGTACAATAAAAGAAGATCAGAGCGGGAAGCTGAAGAAAGGCGTGCGGCCGGGAAGACACGCGATTCTCCATATGCAAAGATTCGAGAGTTGGCTGAAGAGTTCAAAGCTATCTCTCATCCCAACGAAGAACAAGAACACGTTCGACAAATCCTCTGGTCAACAGCCCTACGGATACAGGGTGGAAAGGCTCATTCAAAACAACCCGCTAAGACTAATTCGCAGAGGCAAGATAACCAAAGCCAACGAAGATATGCTTTTGACAGGCTAGGTCCAAATGGAAGCAGCAACAAAGGAAGCAAGGGAGACCAGCACTGAAGTAATTGAGTCAAGCAATCAAGGGACAACAGGAGCAGGCCATCAGTTCCTACGGCTCCTCGAAACCACCCTCATCGCGTCAACTGGCGGGAGGGCGGAGCTGAGCCGGAGTACAGGGAAGCTAGGGTACCCGATAGGTTCCTTTGTCTTACAAACTGACTTCTTTCGGTACGACTACCTTACAAGTTCAAGCCTTCCAACCATACCAAGTATGATGACAAGACCGAACCAAAGCAGTGGCTTAGGATCTATTCTCAATCAATCGAGCTAGCGGGGATGATGACATCAAAGCACTCTTCTTTTCCATGGCGCTAGAAGCTATGCCGCTCTAATGGTTTGATAAGCTGAGCCCCGGATTGATCAGGGTCTAGGGGGATTTTAGAGAGATTTTTGTGAAAATTTTGCAGGCATCATCACACACCCTATCACTCAAGCGGAATTAAAAGGACTCAAGCAGAAAAATGGCAAAAGTCTCAGAGACTTCTATCGACGGTTTGGTGAACTGCGTGCTCAAGTACATGACATCACTGAACGAGAGGTCATTGAGGCTTTCTCCTATGGAATCCTGGCTAAGTGGCAATTCCATGATTTCTGTAAGGAGAACCCACGAAGCAATGAAGAATTCAAGCGCACGGTGGAGAAAATGATCACTGTGAAAGAAAAAACTCGGGAAAGACTTCCAGATTGAAACAACCGAGACAACCCTGACAGACGAAACCATCAAAGCAACGAGCAGCAGGGCAGAAAGCGCAGACCCGACAACACCGTGGCCATAATAGACAAAGCCAAGAAGTTTTCCAAACCAAGGAAGTTTTAGGATCTCGAAAACATGCCCTGCATATGGCACCCGGGCAGTAGCACGACCGAAGATTGTCGCTTCATCGAACGATATACGAGAAAAGACAATAAAGGAGATAAGAAAGAAGACCATCAGAAAAAGGACGACGACGATTAGAGAGATAAAGGATTCCAGAAATCCATGGGGACAGTAGCAGTGATCTTCACCAGAGTCCTAGGTTCTAGGAGCAAGCATCAAGACAAGCTGGCTCTACGAACCATCATGGCGGCAGAACCAGCTACTCTCAGATACCTCAATTGGTCGCAGTATCTGATTCAGTTCTCAAGAGAAGACCAATGGACTAGCGTAGGGAACGCTGGTCACTACCCACTGGTTCTGGATCTGACTATTACTGGTATGACCATCACAAAAGTCCTAATTGATGGAGGAGCAGGGCTCAACATCATATTTTCTGATACACTAAGGAAGATGGGGGTTAGAATTTGCCAGGATGATTACTCCAACAAGCGTTCCTTTCTACAGAATAGTACCCGGCAAGGCCGCTATGCCACTTGGACAAATCTTTCTACCAGTTACGTTCGAAACTCCTACAAACTGCTGCACCGAGTTCATCAAATTCGAAGTAGCAGACTTCAAATCATCATATCATGCTATACTTGGGCGACCAGCGTTGGCCAAATTCATGGCAATACCGCACTATCGATACCTCTTGCTCAAGATGCCAGGGCCCAACGGTGTACTCTCTCTCTCTCTGAGGTAACTTGAAGCGTGCTTTTGATTGCGACGTGCAGGCAATCCAAATCGCAGCCCAGGCTCAAATAGCCAACGGAAGAGAGGAAATCGCTATGGTCGCAGCAGAAATGAACCCAGAGGAACTAGAGATCCCGGCTAAGAGGCCCAACATCCTTGCACCACCAAAGAAGGCAGATATCAAGCAAATTGACTTGGGCACCGGTGATCCCTCTAAGACGGCGACCATCAGTGCCCACCTCTCTGAAAAATAAGAACTCACACTCACCAACTTTCTCCAGGACAACAAAGATATCTTCGTTTGGAAACCGGCCGACATGCCAGGTGTCCCGAGAGAGTTGGCTAAGCACAGAATTGATATCAATGAAGGCTCCAAGCCTGTGAAGCAACGAGTACGATGTTTTTCACCAGACAATTAGGTGGGTGTCCAGAGGATTCAGAAGGCCTTTGCTACCACAAAGTGCACCAGGTTTGTGGAATCGCACTCCTAATGAGTCAATTAGGCATAGAATAATTGTTTTTTTCTTGGATCTGGGGTTCCCTGGGACTTGCTTTTTGGAGATCCATTGTTTATTAGGCATAGGAGACGAGAGCTACTAGTTTTTTTGGGTGCTCTTTACTTGCATCTACATTAGTGGATTAATAAAGGTGTATGTCGGTACCTATAGTATAGGGGTACCCACATTTAACGATAATAAAAATCAAAACGACTAAGCCGCGCCCAAGCTCGGCCGACCACCAGGTCCGCCTCGCACGAGGGTAGCTCGACGGAGTACCTCGACTGCGCTCCGGCTCCGACTCGTACGAGGCACCCTCGACGGAGGCACCTCGACCGCGCCCCGCCCCGTACAGCGAAGTACCTCGACCGCGCTCCGACCCGCGCGAGGCTCATCCGCCCCCTGAGAAAAACTCCGACTCGCGTGAGCCCGGGTCGAGCGTCTCGACCCCTTCTCTTTACCTACCCCAGGACAAAAGCCATAGCATTTAATGCGATTACCTACTACCACCTACCGGCATGGCTGCGATCAGGGTCGACGTGGGGACAGTGCCAGTGTCAGTCCTCACTATTTTACCGACCATCCCGTGATGGGAGGTGAAAACCGCCACTGTGCCCACCTTACCGTGCACTGTACGACACTAGTTACCCTCGAGGGAGGACACGACAAAGCCCGTACACCGCAATCCCGGGGATTCGGACTTATCCGTTCGGTCTCGACCCGGCCTCAACCCAGCCTCGACGCCCAGCACGGCTCAACAGGGAAGGAAGGACGGTACGGCACGGCGCTCCGGGTCATTTCAGTGTCTCGTCCTCTACGTCACCGTGGTGTCCAGGGATGGCCTTCCACTCCTAGGGCACGTCGTAACAGTCACCTTAACAGGGATCGACAAAACATCATCTCAAGGCTCCCCGTCGTCTTAGCCTCCTCTCGCCCTATAAAAGGGCAGGCCAGGGCTCTACAACGGGGACAGAAGACAATAGACAACAAGCCAGACACAAGATAGACATCAACATCTCAAGCAATCATCCTTGTATTCTTTTTTCCTCTTCGAGACTTGGGCTCACCGCTCTCTCTCACAGGCTTGTAACCCCTACACAAGCACCTCGGTGCAAGGAAATACAAAACTCTCTCCTCCCCGCTGGACGTAGGGTCTTCTTTTGCCCGAACCAGGATAAACCCCCGTGTGTTCTCCTTACATCACCATCCATGAAAGGGACACACAGCATTTACTCGTCGGTTTAGGGCCCCCTTGGGACCGAACACCGACAGTTGGCGCGCCAGGTAGGGGATCGCTGCGTGCCAATGTCGCTTTCTCGCCTTTTTTCCTGGATGGCTGACCCCGAACGCCCTATCCCGTTGGCCACGATGATCTGGTTCGGGAGTTTGGAGTTCATGTCGCTTGGCTATGGCTACGATATGGTCCTACTCCCGCCCAGGCACCCAACCGACGAGGATTATGAGCTCTCCCAGCCTAGGGGAGCAATCCGCCGGTACCGTCGCTCCAGGCAGGCGCGAGCCGCCCGACGACGACGAGCCCGGCGCAACCATCGTCTTCACCTCGCGGAGGGTGATGGGATTCCCCGGTCCGGCACCCCCCAGCCAGGCGCCGGCCCAGGTTTCCTCGTGGAAAGTCTGGGTAGGATGAGCTTGACTGAGGGTAACATGTCGACGGAGAATCCCGCCGCTCCCCCGCCCGGTGAGACACCACTGCCCGGAGCATCTGTTCCGGCGTGGACAACGACATCTCCATCGCCATTCCCGTTTGGGCTAGACTCGGCTGCCCGGACCTATGCTTCCTCCGTAAGCGCTAGCATGAGTGCCTACGAGGAGCTCCCCGGGCACCATCTACGCTCCACTCTGGACCTCATTGCGTCCACGCCGGCCTCTGATTATCTGGATTCTACGGAGACTCCGGAAACAGGGCCCTGTGAGACCGCTTCCCGGCGTCGCGATCACGGGAGCGACTTGCGACGGCCTCACATTCCCCCGTCATACTACTACTTTGGCGCTCCTGACTCCGACTCGGCTGATGACACCTATGATCCGACCCGCGAATGCTTCAACATCGATGTTGAAAGCACGTCGGAATCGGAGGACGAAGAGCCAGTCGAAGGAAGGCACACGCCACCTCATGTCGAGCTTCCTGCTGAGCAAGACGACCCTCAGTTCCTTGCGGATCAAGGAATGCAGCTCGAGCAGATTCGTGAGTTGCAGGACAGGCTTGACGAGGAACGAGAAAACCTGCACCTACTCCAACAAACCCTCGAGCGTGAGCGCGCGGAACGCGCACTTGGCGGGAGAGCTCGCGAGAGAGCTCACGACGTCAACCGTCGCATCAACGAGGACCGGGTGGTCGACCCCCCGGTTTTCGCTCGAGCCAGCCAGAACGTCGTCGCCGCCGCCATGCTCCTCCGCAACATGCCCGAGCCGTCAAACCCCGACGCCCGTCGGGCTCGAGATGAAATCCGAGAACTTCTCGAGACCGCCGCCATGCAGCAGGCTGAGAGCTCTGCCTCGAGGCGACGCGAGCCAGCCTCAGAGCGGATCATCGAGCCCTCCCGATAGGAGAGAGAAGCCTCGGTTCATCCCGAGCCTGCCCGGCGAAACCGGGTAGCTCTAGCCCCTGAGCCCACCACCAACGACCGCGAACCTCGAGACACCCGTGGCAACATCGTCGAGCGCCGCACGCGCAAGCACGGTGACGGCGTGGCTCGAGGCTACCACGTGCACAGGGGCGGACGCTACGACAGCTCAGAAGATCATAGTCCTTCACCCGAGCCTCCGGGCCCTCGGGTCTTCAGCAAGGCTATCCGTGAGACGGTGCTCCCGGCTCGGTTTCGCCCTCCCACGACTCTCACCAAGTACAACGGCGAAACCAAACCCAAACTTTGGCTCGCCGATTTCCGCTTGGCGTGTCAGCTGGGCGGGGCCACCGACGACCGGGTCATCATTCGACAACTCCCCCTGTTCCTCTCCGACACCGCCCGAGCCTGGCTCGAGGATCTCCCACCTCGATAGATCCACGACTGGGACGATCTCGTGAGGGTGTTTGAGGGAAATTTCAAGGGGACCTACATGCGCCCCGGCAACTCGTGGGACCTCCGGAGTTGCAAGCAGAAACCGAGTGAATCCCTCCGGGATTAAATCCGGCGCTTCTCCCGGCAGTGTACCGAGCTCCCCAACGTCACCGACTCTGACATGATTATGGCCTTCCTCTCCGGCACCACCTGTAAGGAGTTGGTCCAAGAGTTGGGCCGTAACACTCCACTCACTGCCAACGGGTTGATGGACATCGTCACCAACTTTGCCGCCGGCGAGGAGGCGGTTGGTGCAATCTTTGGTGGTGACCAGGACAAGGGGAAGCAGAAGGTCGACGATCCCGCGAGCTCCACCCGGGGCTCAAAGAGAAACAACCGCAAGAAGAAGAAAGGCCAGCAAGGCAAGCTCGAGGCCCCGGCCGACGAGCTCGTCGCTGCTACAGAGCGCAAGAAGCCTCGAGCCCCCCCGGCGGGGGCATCTTCGACAAAATGCTCAAAGAGCCGTGTCCCTACCACAAGGGACCCACTAACCATAACCTCGAAGACTGTCACATGCTCCACAGGTACTTTGAGGGTGTCGGCGTCAAGAAGGACGACAAGGAGGACCCTAAGAGTGACGACAAGGATGGGGGTTTCCCCGAGATCCACGACTGCTTCATGATCTACGAAGGACCCTCGACCCGCCTCTCGGCGCGCCAGCGCAAGCGAGAACGGCGTGAGGTTTTCTCCGTACAAATGGCAGTCCCCCGCTTCCTTCATTGGTCTACGGTGGCCATCACTTTCGACCGTGATGATCACCCAGACTACGTCCCGAATCCAGGAGTCTACCCGCTCGTTGTTGACCCCGTCATCGCCAACACACGCCTCACCAAAGTGCTCATAGACGGCGGAAGCAGCCTCAACATCATCTACTCCCAGACCCTCGACCTTCTGGGGGTCGAGAGAGCGTGCCTCCAACCTAGCGTCGGGGGCTTCCACGGAGTCGTGCCAGGGAAACGGGCGGAACCCCTCGGACGGGTCGATCTGCCTGTTTGTTTTGGCACACCGGCCAACTTCAGAAAGGAAACACTCACCTTCAAAGTAGTCGGATTCTGTGGAACGTACCACGCTATCCTTGGGCGCCCATGCTACGCCAAGTTCATGGCAGTTCCAAACTACACCTACCTTAAGCTCAAGATGCCAGGCCCAAATGGCGTCATCACTGTGGGGCCCTCATACGAACATGCCTACGAGTACGACGTCGAGTGTGTCGAGCACGGCGAGGCTGTTTTGGAGTCAGTAGCCTTGGCTGCGGACCTCGACGGTCTCGCCAATGAGATTCCCAACCCAAAGCGCCATGCCGGCAGCTTTGAGCCCGCGGAAGACGTCAAGATTGTGCCCCTCGACCCGGCTGATCCCGCGGGAAAGGTGCTGAATGTCAGCGCCACCCTCGATCCCAAATAGGAAGCAGTGCTCGTCGTCTTTCTCCGCGCAAACGCCGACATCTTTGCGTGGAGTCCCTCGGATATGCCGGGCACACCCAGGGAAGTCGCCGAGCACGCCTTGGAGATCCGGGCCGGGTCCAAGCCGGTGAAACAACGCCTGCACCGCTTCGATGAGGAGAAGCGCAGGGTCATCGGCGAGGAGATACACAAGCTGCTGGAGGCCGGATTCATCAAGGAAGTTCATCATCCTGACTGGCTAGCCAATCCTGTATTAGTTAAGAAAAAGAGTGGGAAGTGGAGGATGTGTGTAGACTATACCAGTTTAAATAAAGCATGTCCAAAAGTTTCCTTTCCTTTGCCACGCATTGATCAAATCGTTCATTCCACTGCGGGATGTGAAACTCTCTCGTTCTTAGATGCGTATTCCGGCTACCACCAGATCAAAATGAAGGAGTCCGACCAGCTCGCGACTTCATTCATTACCCCATTCGGCATGTATTGCTACGTTACGATGCCCTTCGGTCTCCGGAACGCAGGGGCTACGTACCAGCGATGCATGCAGCACGTTTTCGGGAAACACATCGGGTCGACCGTCGAGGCTTATGTCGACGACATCGTTGTCAAAACAAAACAAGCTGACAATCTGGTAAATGACCTCGACGTTGCGTTCAAATGCCTCTGGGCAAAAAACATCAAACTCAATCCAGAGAAATGCGTCTTTGGCGTTCCTCGAGGTATGCTTTAGGGTTCATTGTGTCTAAACACGGCATCGAGGCCAACCCCGAAAAAATCTCTGCGATAACCAAGATGGGCCCCATCCGAGATCTAAAGGGCGTACAGAGGGTCACAGGCTGCTTGGCGGCGCTCAACCGTTTCATTTCGCGCCTCAGCGAGAAAGCGCTCCCTCTGTACCGCCTCTTGAAGAAATCGGAGCATTTTTCATGGACCCTCGAGGCCGAAGAGGCTCTTGCGAAACTCAAGGCCACGCTCTCTAATGCACCAATTCTCGTCCCTCCAACCCCAGGAGAGCCGCTCCTACTCTATGTCGCCGCGATGACGCAGGTAGTCAGCGCGGTCCTGGTTGTCGAAAGGGCCGAAGAAGCACATGCCTTGCTTGTCCAGAGGCCGGTCTATTTCATTAGTGAGGTGCTCTCGGAAACCAAGGTCCGATACCCACAAATCCAGAAACTGCTATATGCCATCGTCTTGACGCGGCGCAAACTCCGGCACTACTTCGAGGGTCACCCGGTTACTGTGGTTTCTTCTTTCCCCTTGGGAGAGATAGCCCAGAATCGGGAAGCCTCGGGTAGGATCGCTAAGTGGGCAGTCGAGCTCATGGGCGAGACCTTATCTTATGCGCCGCGCAAAGCTATCAAGTCACAGGTGTTAGCAGACTTCCTGGCTGAGTGGACCGACACCCAACTCCCCCCTGCACAGCTCCAGGCCGAGCTGTGGACCATGTACTTCGATGGGTCGTTGATGAAAACAGGAGCAGGCGCGGGTTTGCTCTTCATCTCACCCCTCGGGGTTCACATGCGCTACATTATTCGGCTTCATTTCCCCGCGTCAAACAACGTCGCCGAGTATGAGGCACTCATCACAGGGCTGAGAATTGCCATCGAGCTCGGGGTCCGACACCTTGACGTTCGAGGTGACTCCCAGCTCATAATCGATCAGGTCATGAAGAACTCGAGCTGCCGTGACCCCAAGATGGAAGCCTATTGCCAAGAGGTGCGGCGCCTCGAGGACAAGTTTCACGGCCTCGAGCTCAACCACGTCGCACGCAGGTATAATGAGGCCGCCGATGAACTGGCAAAAATCGCGTCCAGTCGAACTACGGTTCCACCAGACGTTTTCGCAAAAGACCTCCAGCAGCCATCCGTCGACCTCGGGCCGGACGGAGGGGTCGACGGGACGTCACTCGACCCCCCACCTGAGGCAGAAGCCCCCTCGACCGGGGCTGAGGCCATGCAGGTGGAAGACTTGACCCCACCATCTAACCTCGAGCCCGACTGGCGCGTCCCGTACCTCGACTACCTTATCCGAGGGGACGCTCGCCGGGCCAAAACCTTTGTGATCATTGGCGACAGTAGGGAGCTGTACCGCCGTAGCCCTACCGGCATCCTCCAACGCTGCATCACAAATGAGCAAGGCAGGGACCTGCTCAGCGATCTTCACTCGGGGGCTTGCGGTCACCACGCAGCACCTCGAACCCTTGTCGGAAATGCCTTTTGACAAGGATTCTATTGGCCGACCGCGGTCTCCGACGCTGTCAAGCTAGTACGCTCCTGCAAGGGTTGTCAGTACTATGCGAGACAAACCCATCTTCCGGCACATGCCCTGCAAACTATCCCCATCACATGGCCGTTTGCCGTTTAGGGGCTCGACCTTGTCGGACCTTTGAGAAGGACAACTGGCGGCTTCACCCACTTGCTCGTCGCAATCGACAAATTCTCCAAGTGGATCGAGGCCCGCCCTATCACCAGCATCAGGTCCGAGCAAGCTGTGCTCTTCTTCACCGACATTATTCATCGCTTTGGGGTCCCCAACTGTATCATCACTGACAATGGCACCCAGTTCATGGGCAAAAAGTTTTTGGATTTCTGCGATAACCACCACATCCGTGTGCTCTGGTCAGCCGTGGCCCATCCAAAAACAAACGGCCAGGTAGAACGTGCCAATGGCATGGTCCTACAAGGCCTGAAACCCAGAATCTTTGACAAGCTAAACAAACATGGCAAAAGATGGGCTGCCGAGCTGCCCTCGGTCCTATGGAGCCTAAGAACAACGCTGAGTCGAGCCACGGGGTTCACTCCGTTCTTCTTAATCTACGGGTCTGAGGCAATGCTCCCAACAGATATAGAATACGGATCCCCAAGGTTGAAGGCCTACAGCGAAAGAAATAACGACGCCGCAAGAGATGACGCCCTCGACCAGCTCGAGGAAGCCTGAGATGTGGCCCTATTACATTCTGCCAGGTACCAGCAGGGTCTCTGATGCTACCACGACAGACACATCCGCAAGCGTGACCTCAACGTCGGCGACTTGGTGCTACGGCGGAACCAGAACACCAAGGGGCGCCATAAGCTCACGCCACCATGGGAGGGACCGTACATCATCGCAGAAGTACTAAAGCCGGGCACCTACAAGCTATCCAACGAGAAGGGCGAAATCTTCACCAACGCTTGGAACATTGAACAGCTACGTCGCTTTTTTTCCTTAGAAAGCCTCGAGGCTCTGTAATTTTTTTTTCATCAATAAAGAATACAGCGATGTTTCAAACTTTCGTTTCACAATGAGGAAGGATCGACTCTGCACTCCCAGAATCAACCCTCCCTCGGGGGCTACAAGGGGGGAACCCCCAGTCCCCGAAAAAACTTGCACTCTTTTGTAAATTTAAGAACCGCTTCTTAGATCGACGATGCCGCAAAAGCACCCTAAGGGCTCTTGAGCCAGGAGCATTGCCTACGCCTCCAAGGCTACGGTACCTCCACTCACCCCTCACGCCTTCTAGAGGCGCGACTTCACACTAGAAAGATCTAAATAATGGTTCCTAACTTTGAAAAAGAACACACCCCCTGTCGCTCAGATCAGGCTCTCACACGATATACAAGGCCGCAACATCACCCTGAAGCTCGAGGGCAGTTGAGCCGTGAGATTACTTACGCCTCCGAGGCTATGGTACCTCCACTCGCTCCCTTACGCCAAAGGACGCAACTGCGTGCTAAGTAAATCACACGAGAACACAATCCAAGCGATAAAGGGAAGAAAAGCTCGAATAAAACTAAATTCACCACGAACCGGGTTATGTTTCGAGTTCTCAGGGCCCCCGAGGCCACCACGACCAAAATTCAAAGTACTAACTTATTACATGGGCCTTTGCGCCCAGATTTGGCTCACAGGCCCTCGTCGTCAGCAGGCAGAACCACCTCAGCTTCAAAAAGCGAGGCCAGACGGCTCCCAGGCTCTTCCGCGGCTTCAATCAACTCCAGGCAGGCGTTCTCGTTCTCGTCGTCCGTCTGATCCGGTCGTCCGTCCGATCCGGGTCTGTGATGAAGCCGTCAGCAATGAGCTCCATGTCGAACACAAACCCAGAACGGACGACGGCCAGCGCCCTCTTTACGCCGTGGTGGAGGCTGTCCCGTATCTTCTCCCGGGCGAGGCGGCCCAGCACCGCCATCCGACGGATGAAGGAGTTCCCCGGAACATCTTCCCCGGTGTCGGCGTCGGGCTCGACCCCCAGGCCGTCACACACGGTGGTGATCGCGCCCTGGAGCAGCTGGGTCCTCCGGGTCTCGGCCTCGAGGAGGCTCTGGAAAGAGTTGGCAGACGAGTGGGCCACCCGATTCTCCCTCTCCAGCTCTGAAACACGATAAAACAAATCAATATCTAACATGAGGCCTCGACGCCGTGGCCGTAACAGTCACACTTACCCTCGATATGGGTCTGCAGGCCCACGACCTCGTTGCGGAGCCCCCCGCACGCCCGCTCGAGCCCTAGGAGGGCGCCGTCCTTATCACTGATGGTCGCCTTCAGCGCCTCGATCTCCTGGCGAGCGGACTTGAGAGCCGCGTCCCTCTCCCAGACGGCTCCGTTCAGCGTCGTCACTTCGTCCTTTAGAGCACCAAGACGAGCAGTGGCCTGCTCGACCTCAACGTTGAGGGCGTCGCACTGACGGCTGACCTGGGAGACGTCCTCCTCGAGCTCCTTCACCCGTGCCGACATGGGCTCGAGGTCCCTGCGGGCCTGGGCAGCCTCCTCCCGAGCCTTGTCCATATCAGTGCGCATCACGGCTTCAGCCGCCCAAGCCTGCATCGCCTCCTCCTTCACCGCCGCCTATGCGACGCGCAGCTCAGCCATTTCGGCGTTCCGATCAGAAAGCCATTTCTGGGCCTCCTCGACCAGGACCCGTTGCTGAGACAGTGCGGCCCACACGCCACTCTCATCCCGGATGAAGAGTGACTTGCGGCGGGAGTACTCCTTCAGCTCCTGAACACAATTCGAAAAAACTAAAAAGGTTAAAAAGCCGAGGGAAAAAGACACCAAGAAAACCACGAAGAAAGCCGACGGGTCGATCATACCTCGGTGGCATCCCGTATACTCCGCGACACGGCCTCGGACGCCACATGGAGCAACCGATCGAGGTGCCGGCGGACGCCCTCGAGGTACTCCCAGTGGTGCACCTCATCCTTGTCATTCAGGGTGAAGATGGGCTCGGCGTCGGGGTTCACGGCGTCCCTAAACTGGAGGGACGGCCCCCCCACCTCGGCATCTCCGCCTCCGCCCGCGCTATGGCCAGCGCGGCGATGTCGGGCCATGACGACGACGACCCGGCCGGGGCGTCTCCCGGTCCCGCGGAAGGACCGGCCTCGCCCGTAGTTCCCACCTCTCCAACGGCCGTCGAGGCACCGGCCTGATCCGCGGCCTCACCCCCCTCGACCCCCATCACTTGTTTCCCTTTGTCCAGGGGGGTGTCGTTGAGGGTAAGGTCCACGGTCACGGGTGCCCGCCCTTCTGAGGGAGACGGCCCCATGACCACGGGCGCCTCCGGAGCCGGCCCCTCGATCGACGGCACCTCCGGAGCCGGCGCCTCGACCGTCGGCGCCCCCGGAGCCGGCGCCTCGACCTCCGGCGCCTCTTCTTCTGGAGCTCCGGTCGGGGGCTCGACGGCCCCGCCCTCCACCGTACCCACCAGCTCCGCCGGCGGGTCTTGCTGCGGCCGCGGCCCCCTCGCCAGCGCCGCCTCCTGCCCCGGTGCCGACGCGACCTCCTCCATGGTCACGTCAGCACCCACCCGCTCCGCACCGCGGACGGATGCTTCGCCCGTCACGGCCTCGACGGCAGCCTCGGCCGTCGGCGATGGCCTGGGCTCCGCCTCGACCGTACTGGGCGCCACCGCCTTCGCCAGTTCGGACCCCTCCACGGCGGGATCGGGGCCAGCGACCACCGTGGCACCTGCCGCCCCCTGCTGTTGTCGCAGATGCCCCTTCGCGGCCTCGACCTGGCGGACCCAGGCCGCATCTTGCTCCACCGTCCGGTTAAGGACAACGGCGCTGGCCCGCAGCGACTTCACGGGGGTAGGCCCCATCGGCTCCGCCTTCCGCTTTAACCTGCAAAGTGAGAAAAAATGTCAGCCAACGGATCCAGAGAAAGGCAAAACAACCAAGCAGAAACACTTACCCGGAAATTGGCACCAAGGGCCTCGACCCCGCGCGATCCGAGCCTCCCGGGGCGGCCGACGGTGGCCTCGCAGCGGCCCCACCAGCAGGCCGGGCACTCCTTGGGGCCCTGACCGGCGCGTCGCCCTACGCCTTCTGTGCCTCCGAGGCCAGCTGGCCTCGGGTTCTCACGCCTGCCGGTGCCGCCGCCGATGACGACGCCGGTACCACCGTCCCAGCCCCTGCCCGAGCTTACGGGGCTGGGGCTGGTGCAGGCATCCCCGTCGACCCCTCTTGCTGGGTCTGGGGTAAAGCGGCCCCTCCCGTCGAGGGGCTCGTCTCCTTCTCCGTCTTCTTCTTCTCCTTCTCCTTTTCCTCCTCCTCCTCCTCGGTCTCCTCGACCACGGCGACCGAGGAGGACGACCCCCCGATGGGCTCTAGCAGGGGGCGAATGTTGGGGAGGTCCCCCAATCCGGTCGCGGCCTCATACCGCGACAGGGCGTCGTCGTCTTCGCCGCTGCTGTCGTCGTCCTCCCCCGAGATCGTCTCGGAGGGCGACGGCGCCAGGGGGACCCCGTCGATGGTCTGCTGGTGCCGGAGCTTCTTCAACGCCTCCGCCTCTTTGGCCTTGCGGATTGCCCGCTTCTTGGCCGTCTCCTTGGTTTGCTTCTTCTTGGAGGCATGCTGGCGTCGAGCCTCCCGGGCGGGCCAGTCCTCTAGGACTGGCGGACGCGTTTCCCGCAGCGCCGACAAATCCTACGCGCCGGCCTCGACCAAATCAGCGGAATCCAAAAATAAACGAAACTAGCAAACATACCAGCCCAAAGATACTTACCACGGGCTCGAACCCTTCGGTAGGCCTCATGGGGACCCGGTTGACCTCCTCCACCTTGAAGTTCCCAACCATCCGGCGCGCTCACCGGAGGACCTCCTCGAGGGCAAGGGATTTGTGGGACATCCGGGTCCCCTCCAGAGATGCCTCCGGAGTCATCTGGTCGAGGCGGAGACGACGCCGGCATAGCGGCATCACTCTGCGGCGGTGAAAGGCCGTAGCCACCGCCGCCGCCGTCAAACCCCGAAGGCGAAGCTGCTGCAACGCCGCCAGCAGCGGGTCCAGGCGCGGCTTCTCGGCTTCCAGCACTCCGTACGTCCAGCGGTCCCCTCGAGCGGTCAGCACGCGGCCGGTGTACCTCAGCAACTGATTTTCATCGTTGCGGAGGTAGAACCAACCCTCGTGCCACCCGCTGTTCGAGGAGATGAGGCGAGCCAGGATGTACAGATCCGCCCGGCTCGACCTCACCTGCAGGACGCAGCTCCCTACTCGAGCCGCGGCCAGGACCCCCTTCTCCCCCGCCCTCCTGGCGAAGAGCTCAGCCTTGAAGAGGTGAAGCCACAGGTTCCACTGCGGCTCCACCCCAAGGTAGCCCTCGCAGACCGCCGCGAAGATGGCGGCCTGCGCGACGGCGTTGGGGGCAAGGTGGTGAAGCTCCACCCGGTAGTAGTGGAGGAGCGCGCGCATGAAGGCAGACGCCGGTACGCCAAACCCCCGCTCGTGGAAGCAGACGAAGCTCACCACGTACCCTTCAGGGGGCGCCTGCTCCCGGTGGGCAGGAGGCGGCGCGATCCACTCCGGCTGCGATTGACTCGTCCTCGGCCGCAGCAGTCCGTCCTCGACCAACTCCTCCAACCTCCTCTCCATCACCGAGGAGGCGGCCCAGTCGTCGGCGGGGAGGATCTGGCTCTTTCCTGCCATCGGTGCTGTCGAAAGGGGGATGAGCGAAGAGGATGCGGTGGCGGCGGCGAGGTGGGCGGAGAGCACAAGAAGGCAAGGGCTGTCTGGGGCTGAAGATGGCGAGAGCACAAGGAACCGGTGGGGAACACAGACCCCTGGGTTTTGCTTTTATATGCCCGGCGGAAGCCCAACGGCCGCGCGAAAAGGTAGGAACAGTTTTCCGCATTAAATGCGCTCAACTAACCATTCCCCCCACGTCTCGCAGGAGCCGGGCACGTGGCCGTCCCCCACGCCGTAACCGAACGCCACGTCGCCCACTACCGCACCGATTTCACCCTAAAAAGGCGCGCCTGGCTAACGGGCGGGGCGAGATCCACGGACGGATATTCCTAGATGCCTTGTAAACGGGCCCCGAACCCGTCATAAGTCTCGAAGGAACGGGAGCTGGCCCTCGACCCGGGTTCGACAGCCGCCCTCGAGCAACAGAGTTAGGGACGACTAAGGATGCGCCCGTGCATGGCCAGGGCTCGAGCCACGCTCTCGAGGCACCCCAAGACGTATTTGAGGCCAAAGGAGGAGGTCGACGTAGGAATCCCCTCGAGGGAGGCATCGAGCCCTCGGATCCCGTCGAAGGGAACTGACATCCGCACGACCACTCCTTGGCATTTTTTGAGAGCGCCTCCGGGCCACTAACCGACTCCTAACGACTGGAGCACGGGCTCGCACTGGAATTCCCCCGCTAGCAGCTCACCGGAGATCGTCGGAACTCGCCCAAACGGGGTAGTACGGCGTTCCCCACCCCTCCTCCTCCTCTCTGCAGGAGGAGCGTGAGGGTCGCACAACAGAAGACGGCCGAGACTCCGATCGACCTCGTGCGCACGAGGCTCGGGGGCTCGACCGCATCAAACTACTCCCCGATAAAACACGTAAAAGACCTCGGAGGAGTCTTCAACACTCCACCGAGGCCTCGGGGGCTACACCCGGCGGGTGCGCTCGCGCGCCCCCACCGGAGAAGTCAACGGCGCTACGACTCCAGTTCATTAGCGAAAAAGCCTCTAGGAGAGTGATCGCACACTCACCAAAAGGCTCGGGGGCTACTGTCGGTACCTATAGTATAGGGGTACCCACATTTAACGATAATAAAAATCAAAACGACTAAGCCGTGCCCAAGCTTGGCCGACCACCAGGTCCGCCTCGCACGAGGGTAGCTCGACGGAGTACCTCGACTGCGCTCCGGCTCCGACTCGTATGAGGCACCCTCGACGGAGGCACCTCGACCGCGCCCCGCCCCATACAGCGAAGTACCTCGACCGCGCTCCGACCCGCGCGAGGCTCATCCGCCCCCTGAGAAAAACTCCGACTCGCGTGAGCCCGGGTCGAGCGTCTCGACCCCTTCTCTTTACCTACCCCAGGACAAAAGCCATAGCATTTAATGCGATTACCTACTACCACCTACCGGCATGGCTGCGATCAGGGTCGACGTGGGGACAGTGCCAGTGTCAGTCCTCACTATTTTACCGACCATCCCGTGATGGGAGGTGAAAACCACCACTGTGCCCACCTTACCGTGCACTGTACGACACTAGTTACCCTCGAGGGAGGACACGACAAAGCCCGTACACCGCAATCCCGGGGATTCGGACTTATCTGTTCGGTCTCGACTCGGCCTCGACCCGGCCTCGACGCCCAGCACGGCTCAACAGGGAAGGAAGGACGGTATGGCACGGCGCTCCGGGTCATTTCAGTGTCTCGTCCTCTACGTCACCGTGGTGTCCAGGGATGGCCTTCCACTCCTAGGGCACGTCGTAACAGTCACCTTAACAGGGATCGACAAAACATCATCTCAAGGCTCCCCGTCGTCTTGGCCTCCTCTCGCCCTATAAAAGGGCAGGCCAGGGCTCTACAACGGGGACAGAAGACAACAGACAACAAGCCAGACACAAGATAGAGATCAACATCTCAAGCAATCATCCTTGTAATCTTTTTTCCTCTTCGAGACTTGGGCTCACCGCTCTCTCTCACAGGCTTGTAACCCCTACACAAGCACCTCGGTGCAAGGAAATACAAAACTCTCTCCTCCCCGCTGGACATAGGGCCTTCTTTTGCCCGAACCAGGATAAACCCCCGTGTGTTCTCCTTACATCACCATCCATGAAAGGGACACGCAGCATTTACTCGTCGGTTTAGGGCCCCCTCGGGACCGAACACCGACAGTGTATCATTTTTTTAATGTGTGTAGGCCATGGATGTGTCGGACTCACTGGCTGTGAGGTTCCATTTTGGTGTAGAGTTTTTCAAAGATGGCAAGATACTGCATTATTTTCGGGGGAAGGCTGCAATGTCTTATATTGATCGAGACAAGATTTCTCTGCCAGAGGTTGTGGGACACCTGCGTGATCATTGCAATGTACATGATGGAGTTTTATTGCATTGGTTATTTCCTGGTAAAGAGCTACATGATGGTTTGCGTGTACTGGTGGATGACAAAGTTTGCCAGTTCATGTCTGACTCCATTATGGACAGTGGAGTTGCAAATATATATGTTGAAGAGCCATCTGTTATTTCAGTGTCTGACGATGAGGGGAAGGGTACATACAAGAAGAAAGGCAAAGCAATTCAGGAAGAAGATTCAAGCTTAGGCTATGACAGTGATTTCATAGGAGATACATGCTCATCTGGAGATGATGAAGAAGCCGCAGAGATTCTGAAGAAATTCAAAGAATTGAAGAAGAAGTTGAAGAAAGGAGAACATGCTACACTAGATGATATCATTCTTGCAGAGAACAGATCACAGCTGACAGAACATTTAGCCATTGAAGGGGAAGAAGATGGAACAACATATGAGGAAAGTGATGATGAAGAGTCAGTTGAAGAGGTTGGTACTGATGGGGAACCGAGAAGGAAACCAAGTCATTATAGGAGGTTCAATGCACAGTTTTCAGTTCCTATATTTGAAATAGGGATGAAGTTCAGTGGCAAGAAGGAGTTCAAGGAAGGTCATGATTAGGATTCAAGAGCAAGGGACCAAAGCAGATAGGTGGATGGGTGCCATATGCCCACATATCCTGAGAAAGCTAAACACTTACATTACAATGGCTGGCTACTGTCATGCTGTTAGTAATGGAGCAGACAAGTTTGAAGTGAAACATTTTGACAATACGTTCACAGTTGACTTACAACAAAAGACATGCTCTTGTAGGTACTGGCAGCTAGCTGGTTTACCATGTTGTCATGCAATATCCAGCATCTACTGGAAAACCAATGTTTTGGATGACTATATTGCAGATTGTTTCAGAGTAGAACACTTTAAAAATACTTATGTTCATTGTCTTGAACCTCTGGAAGGGATTGAAGGTTGGCCCATATCTGACAGGCCAAAGTTGAGGGCACCAGGTTATATTAAAATGCCTGGGCGACCTAAGAAAGAGAGGACAAGAGAACCAACTAAGAAGCCCATAGCAACAAAAATGTCTAGGGTAGGCACTGTGATTAGGTGCGGAAAATGTAAAGGCATTGGACACAATGCTTCCACTTGTGGAAGGAGGACTGGCTCTGCTCAATCAGGTTGTGCACAGTCTGCTCAATCAGGTGGTGCACAGTCTGCTCAATCAGGTCCCGCTCATTCTAATCAACCTGTTGTCCCTCGTGAATCTCAAAATACAAATGTCACAGTGCGTGTGCCATCTACCCAGCAAGATAGTAATGCAAGGAAAAGAAAGAGTTACACAACATTGACTCACAGATCCGAAAGTTCAGATGGAACGACTACAATTAGGCAACAGGTAATACACTTGCTAATAATGTTTGATAAGTTTACACACACCAATTGTCAATATGTTCACATGTGCACATTTTCTATCTTTGCAGCCTCACAGAAGTTCTCTAGGTCTGGTTCACACTAGAGCCAAGGCAAAGGTGGACACTAGAGCTACTGCTCAAGCATCTGCTCAGGAACCAGCAAAGAAACACCATGCTCAAGAACCAGCAAAGAAACGCAATGTGCCAATGCTTCTCCTTCCACCTTGGGACTCGGCCAAGCTGTGATTTTTATTCGAGTACCAGACTATGTGTCATTATGCTTTATTTAATGTACCAGACTTAATGTCCTTTAGCTATCTGCAAGCACTCTGGATTTTATCTTGCCTTCGACCAAATTACTTTAGCAAAAATCAAAATCCATAAGAGTACGAAATACCAAATCTCACTCACCCAGCAAGCGACGAGCTCGAGCTCGGTCCTGGTGCCTGCGGCCCGCGCTCAACTACGCCGCGCTCAGCTCCGCCACCGTCCGCGCGCCCGCGCTCAGCTCCGCTCGCCGACCGCCGCCGCACGACACAGGAATGAAGCGAGGAAGGAGAAAACTCAAATGACGAACGCTGGATGCGGTCACGGGCAAAACCATGGTGGTTTCGTGTACAGGAAGGTTTTGTGCCCGGTTTTAATAATTCAGGGAGTCTAGATGCCCGGTTTTAGAGCTGAGGGAGGAAAAGCGAACCCGTCCAATAGTTCAGGAGGTAAAAATGACTTTTTCCTAATAGAAATGGGCCGATTGCTAAGACGCTCATGCTTGCCAGTTGGGCCAAAATAAACAGGCCTACCCTGGACGAGGCCCAATGTCCCATTCTCTCTCACTGTTCGCCTTCTCCTTCACTCCTCTCCAACTCCAATCGGCCAATTCCCCACACCAAACCCTCGCATCGGATTGCTCCGCCAACCACGACTCCACGAGTGCGCCATGGCGCCGCCGCGGGAGCTGGTCAGCGACGTCATCTCCGAGATCCTCCTCCGTCTCCTGCCGGACGAGCCCGAGTGCCTCTTCCGCGCGGCCCTCGTCTGCAAGCCATGGCTCCGCACCATCTCCGACCCCGCCTTCCTCCGCCGCTACCGCGCCTTCCAAGGAACCCCTCCTCTCCTCAGCCTCATCGACACGGACCCGAAAATCAACAGGGGCTGATCTTTCCGCCTCGTCCCCACCAGAGCAGTGCCCGCCTTCCCTTTTCCGGCGCCCGACACCTGCGGTGGGCTGCCCCTCGACTGCCGCCACGGCCGCGTCCTCAACGGCATGGTTGAGCACTGGAGTATGTATTACGTTGTCCTTGACCCTGTTACGGGCGTCCGCCGTTACCTGCCCCAGCCGGAAATCAGGTACGCTGGGATCGGCCACATCTGCAAGGCTGCTGCGGTGTTCTGCGCTGCTGCTGGCTGTAAACACCTCGACTGCCACGGCGGTCCCTTCTGTGTGGTCTTAATGATCAGAGACGGTCCAACTGCTACAATGTCAGCAACATTTTATTCGTCAGAGATAGGCGAATGGAGCGAGGCAGCCACACTGCAACTGCAAGGCATTCGTGGACTCTACGGGCGTGGTGCCCTTATCGGAGATGGAATCTACTTCATGCTATCAGGGGATACTGGAATTATCAAGTATGACTGGGGGGGGGGGGGGGGGGGGGGGGGGGGGGGGGAATCGCTAGTCTCTGGTTAATCCCCCGCCATCGGCAGTGTACTACCCTCATATGGTGATGGAGGACTCTTCTCTTGGGCTCGCTGACATTAAGCATTCCAGTCTTTATCTGTGGTCCAGAAGGGTGAGTTCAAAGGAAACTGCAGAATGGGTACAGTGCAGGGTCATTGATCTGAACACAATGATGTCTATGGCAAATCCGAGTGACGGAGCATCTGTGGTTGGCTTCGCAGCGGGTGTGGATGTCATCTTCGTCAGAACACTTGTTGGATTATTCATGATGGAGCTCAAGTCAGGGCGAGTGAGGAAAGTTCACGAGCCTAGCCCTCGTTTAAGCGTCCTACTCCTACCCTACATGGGCTTCTACACTCCTGGTATTATGCTAGCGCCTGCTTGTATTTTGGACTTCTTTGTCAGCTTCCATATGTTTGCGTCGTTATTAGTTGGTTCTGGCTTGTGAATGACTACTAGTTGCTGTGTAAGCATTATAGCAAACAGAATATTGGCACTCAAAAGCCAAACCTAATCTTGGTTCTTCGGTTCGGCTTGTTAAAGGCCATGTTGTTGTATTAGTGGCAGTGTTAAATATACGCATACAAATCTGTTGATGTATTATTATCATGCTGTTAAATTACTTTTAATTTCTCTCAAATCTTAAGCTTCTACCTAGATTTTACTGTGGTTAAATCTTTGAAATTATTACTAGCACATAGCTCATTAAAGTGTAAATGCTGATTCAGAATTTTTTTTATTATGATTGTTGTTCATGTTATTTTTTCAGATCGTTCTGGATTGTCTCGCTAGGAGGACCTACTGTTCTCTGATGTGCCACTTTGAAGTAAAATCTTGCAGAATAGACGACCCATCATCTTGAGTATGCTGCTGTTGTCTGTCAAAGCTGGTACTGTTAAGTTGTATATCTTCTACTGAGCAGTTTAAGTACAAATGGTGCGCAAGTCAATACGATCATGATCAGTTGTAGTGGTTGAATTTGTCCTGTCATATAGACGACAAATGGTATCTTTGTGTAATATGTCAGCCATATTTCATTTACTGTTTGTGTTTGCTTAATGCGTGATTCAGCTACCTGGATAAAACTCTGTGTACTCTGTCGTTATCCTTTAATTCCCTGAAAATCAATATGAGATTCAGAGTTACTTTCATATCAAGGCACTGGTAGACTTTTTAGAACATACTACTGGAAATACAAAAGTATTCTAGTCATAATGTAGTTTCAGCAGGAAGTGGTTGTTGTTTGTGATTAGATGCGAGAACATCTTTAAGAGGTATGGACTTCAAATGTTTTACTAGTATAAAAAAAAACTGGTGGAAAAAATTGATGTCTCAAAAAGACATGAGCTGTATCATGATGTAGGCTGCATTCCGGCCTTTATTTGTGGTCGAGGATGGCGAATACAGAGGGAGTTGCAGAATGGGTCATGGTTTCAAAGGCGTCTCCTAGGGGTCAAGGCGTACCCAGCTCGCCTTGGGGAACAGTGGCGCCTTGCTGCCTAGGCGTGCAGGCGTACCCAGCACTCACCTGGACGCCTTGTCGCCTTTGAAACCATGGAATGGGTGCAGGTCAGGGTCATCTATCTGGAGACAGTGATGCCCATGGCCAAACCTGTTAACAAACCATATGTGAGTTCTGACTTCTGAGATTGTGGGTGTCACATCTGTGGGCACAGATGTTGGCATATTGACTTTTGAGCGCCTATGCCCCTTGCATATCTGTTAACCTACATCTTATAGCACCTATGTGTTTACTCAGTTAATCGTTTCTGGTTTGTGATGAAGAATTAGGCATGCTGTACTGTAATTATTTAATCTTCGTCTTCACCTATAGAAATTGTCAGAGACCATTTTTTTTGCGATAGAGCAAATTGTATACTTGACATTCGAAAACCATCCTTCATTTATGCTTTGAGATTTGAGTTATTACAGACCACACACTGATGGAATTGCTAAATATGCATACAAACTTGATGATCTAGTGTTACTATGTTACTTGGTTTCAGACTTTCTTTTTGAAAGATAATTGTTCTGTTGAGTTGTGGTATAGCTGAAACTCACATCTGGTACTCTGTGTAAGCCTTTGGAATCAGTTGGTCATGAATGTTGTGCATATTCTCTTTTGAGAACTCTAGGTTGTCATAGCTAGCAATGGTTCACCGATGCATGAGGTGCCTCTGAACAGCAAGACCTTGTAAATTGTAAAGAATCCATCATCTTGAGTCTGCTACTGTTGGTTTATATCGGAGCTGGTACTATAAAAAAGTTCTTAGTGCAGTTTAGCAGAAATGTTTGAAAGTTTCAGTTCATTAAGATCAATTGATGCTGTCTTTCTTGAATTAACCTGACCGTATCATGCATTGGAAAATTGTCTCTGAGGTACTTTCTGTTATGTTGGGCATGTTTCAGTTACGTTTGACGCAGTTACACTGAATCAAAACTCATGTCACGTTCAGTTTTGTTTTCATGTCTTGAAAGAGGGTTGCCGAGCAGCAATTTGAGATTTCTTGGGCATACAGTTGGAAACATGAAGATTCTATTTTTTCTAAAGTTTATTAGTCCAATAGTATCCGACGCTGACACAACGCAAACTGCGAGATCTCAATTCCAATCTGCTTATCTGCATGCGGTTCGTTTTCGTGTCGAACTCTGAAGTCTGAATCCGGGAGTCATGCATCAGCTGTGGGCCGTGCAGTAGTAGTCTGGCCGACGATGGGCTGGGCCTGCGACTAAGCCTGACTAGAATCCAGCCCAACGAGAGCCTCCAGGTCCAGGCTGGCTGTTCCGTTACGCGTCCACCACTGACCCAGTCAAAACGGAGGAACAACCACACGTCACCGGTCCACCGCATCCGAGGCGAGGAGCGGAGCGTGCCGTGAAGACCCAGGCGGGCCAGCGGTCAACACGGATCCAGCGCCTCGGTCAACGGACGGAAGCGTCCCCGACTCCCGAGTCCAAGTCCACTTCCACCTCCACCCAAACGGCCTAATAAATCCCCAGATCCGACGGCCCGCGCTGCAACCCCGCCCGATCCCGGCCGTCCGTCCCGTGCTAAACCCCCCGTCGCGAACGAACAAATCAAATTGAACTCGGCACGCGCACACGTCCGCGGCCGCCCGCACACCGCCAGCCAGCCAGCCGCCCCTTCCTCCCCTCCGCAAAACCCTAGCGCCCGCGCACGCTCCCTCTCTCTTCGTCGGCGATGGCGGCGGCTGCTGGTCCGGCGGCGGCGGCGGCGGCGGGCGAGGAGGAGGCCGGCGAGAGCCGCAAGCTCTTCGTCGGCGGGATCCCGGCCGGGGCGCAGGAGCCCGAGCTGCGGGCGCACTTCGCGCGCTTCGGCGAGGTGCGCTCCGTCATCGTCATGCGGGACAGGGAGACGGGCCACGGCCGTGGGTTCGGCTTCGTCGAGTTCGAGGACGAGGCCGCCGCCGCCGCCGCGCTCGGCGACGGGGACAGGCCCAGGCACTTCCTCTGCGGCCGCATGGTGAGTCTCCGCTCGCTCCGATCTGACCTTGTTAAGGCTTGCTGGTGCGTAGAGGGTTCGGGTTCGGGTTCCGGTGGCGCTGAGCTTGGTCGGCGTTGTTCCGCGTGGATTTACTAGTAGTATTTGCTTACGACGTTGGTAGATACAAGGTTGCCACATGAGTTCCCACACGAATGAATCTGGGACTCGGTTTTCAAATCCTATATATGTTAGGGTCATGCTTTGGAAAATTGTAGGTATTACTGTCCGGTTGACATGTATCGCGTCTTGTAAGCTCACCATTGCATCTAAATTGCTTTATTTTTGCTGTCCTCGCTCTGACTTGGTCTGTGGTGGAGCTTCGCTTAGATTTAGACACCACATGATGTTATTAATTTCTGATAGTTGGCTTTTTTCCCGTATATAGGTGGATGTTAAGAGGGCAAGGACAAGAGCTCCGCGAAACCAGGGCGAGCAGCACTCTCAGCCTCAGCAGGCTGAGCAAGGCCAGGGTCAGGGGAACCAGGACAATCAGTCCCCCGCTGGGAACGGTACCGCGGATAGCGGCAACAACGTGAGCTATGATTCAAAAAAGGTCTTCATTGGTGGTTTGCGGGATAACATCACCGAGGAGGAGTTCCGGGCTTACTTTGAGACGTTTGGCACTGTGACGGATGTCGTGGTGATTTATGACAGCGCGACGAGCCGGTCAAGGGGGTTCGGTTTCGTCACCTTTGATTCGGAGGAAGCAGTAGGAAAGGTGATGCGGCAGAGCTTTCATAACCTGAACGGGACCAAGGTAGAGGCCAAGATTGCTATCCCCAAGGATGAGGCATATTACCGTAACAGAGGCCGTGGCACACGTCCCTTTGGTGGGAGGGGCCCTGCTGGCTATGAAGGGTCCATGTACCAACCATACAATGCTAGATATGGCCCCTACAATGGCTACATGCCACAACCTGTTCCTGCCCAGCCCTACTTTCCTGCCCCCTATTTTGCTGTGGGGGCCTATCCCTATGGGAGTGGATACCCAAGCCAAGGCGTCATGACAAATGTTCCTGGCATGATGTCAAGGCGGGTTCCTCCGGCCTATGGAACATATCCTCAAATGTATCCAGGGTTTAACTTTCTATACAGAGCTAGTTATGGTGGTGCAGCCACTTCTTTTCAGCATGGAATTAATGGTGGAAGTGATAACAAAAAGGATCAAACAAATGTAGATATGCAGCAAGTTGACAGCACTGCTAGCGTTGCAACAATGTTGGAACATATGAAGCTAGGTTCACAATGACTTTCAGGTGCGTGTATTCTGATACCCTACTGGTTAAAATTACCACTCTTTACTGGTAGGAATTACTGCAATGCCCCTATTTTTTAACTATGGTGGTTATACGTTCCTTGAAACTGATAGAATATGTAAGTCTTTCCATGAAACTAGCGCATAGTCTGCCAATTTTTTGGTAGCATTTTCATCATTTGGGTTTACATGTTTGCATTACTTAATTGTAACTGGAGTGGTCATCCTGATTCTGCTATCTTCAGCTACGATTTTAAGAATCCAAGTTCTTCAAATATAGTGTTGCCATGGTGAATTCTAGCAATGTATCTTAGCACCCTAAATGGTTACTAAATACTGCATTTCATGCTATTTATTCAATTTGCTATAACAAAACAAACGTTGACATCCACAGTTCAGTGTTTGCTTTCAATATTTGAGATATTGGCTGGCAGTTCATACAGCAGTGAATTTGGTTCATCAATTGGCAGAATGATAATTCCTTCACTGTCTGGACATGTGTTAGAGATGGAAAGATGGATGTGGGAGGGTGGATTGTAGCTGTCCTGAAACAGATGCAATTGTCCAGTTTATGCATCATACCTTTTTTTGTTATATCTGAGTCCTGTACATCCTTCTTTACTGCATGAAAATAAAATGGAATAGTTTGTTTCCTCATTTGTGACATTCAGTGAGATATTCATGCATCCTACTTCTGGTTATCTACAAATTTGACTAGATTAAAGTAGTGATGCTTTATTCTTAGTACAGAGGGAACTGTAGTTCGACATGAAAGTCGGTTCTTACTATAACAGTATAACTGAACCAAAATAGCTGATTTTGAATATGTTGGATGGATGCACCAAACATGTGACTTATATGGAGTAAAGTTATTAATTAATAGGTGATTCTGTGGTAATTTGTTTTGCAAAATTGTATCCTGTCATGTGGTGACTGAACTGACTATGGGAAAAGCTGAAGCTTGAGCTAGGACTCTTTCTGTTTGGGATCCGAGTTTTGCTGGTGCATAGTTAAGCTTGAGGTGGCTCCAGATAAGGCAAAATTGCTGGTGCATTGTACTCCCTCCATCTGTGAATGTAAAGCATATTTTGTTTTGTTAGAACAGCCTTTGACCAACTGTTATTCTTTTAATTTGCCCTTTTATAAAACAAAATTTCAATCAAATAAGTACATTTGAATGCAAATCTATTGGCACCAATTTTGTATCCCTAAAGTTAGTTATATACTGGTAGAGTAATCGTTGGTCAAAGGCTTCTAATTCTAACACAGACAGAGGGAGTACATAATTATGTAATGTTAGAAGAGCACGGACACGCCACACTAGTTTCATTGCTGTGGATAGTGACATATGAACAAGATAGTTCTGCACAATTCATCTGGTTAGATTTCCATGTCTTACCTTCTTTAACTGGAATACTGGATCAATCATTGTTGAGAGAACCTTAGAATAACAGTTTTTAAGAGCTTGGTACTGAACCTGGATGCTTGAAGATGCAAAAGTTTGCTAGGAAGCCAATTTATGTTTATATTGTGATTCAATGAATTTTAGTTCACCAACTGCTTGTATCATTTATTTGGAATTTTGGATTGTTATAAAAGTTTAGATGTGATGCTATCTATTTGTTTAGATGTCGTTACATAGCATTTTGCATGATATCAGGATGTTAGCTCTCTGAACTGCAGATATGACTATAAGACAGATGTTTGCTCATTTGCCCTATAAGTCTATAACTCCTAAAGCCAGCTCTCTCTCTAAACCTGTCATCTGCTAGATTGACCTTGCCAACTAAAAGAGGGATTCTCGGAGCCTTCCACTGAAGAAGAAGAAGAATACTTTAGACTCTCATCTCAGCCAGAGATAGACTACCTCTCACCCATTCCCACCTTGGAATGTAAACAAAGAGTCCTGTGTCATGGAGAATCCTTCCTAATTGCCCTTGGGAAATAAAAGAGCTTCAAAACTGGATTGATCCTTGTTGCTCATGGACGCAACACTGATTTGATTAAGGGACCAACCAATGAGTTTATGACATGTGGCCTCACGGCTCACATGCCAGATTCACATTGTTGGTTCTTTATAACCGTTTTAATACATTGTTCATGCCTGAGGTTTGTCTTGTCATAGTTGATGTTGTCTGTAATCCACTCTACTAAAACTACGATGAATCTTATCCCAGATGTAACACATTCCATGCACCCAGTATGCTAAATGCCATCCTTGTTACTCAGCAGTTCAGCACAATTCACTGCATCCTTCTCTAGATATTGCTTTGATGCATTCAGGGTAGATTTTGAAGTTTTTTCATACTGTTGATGCTCCTATATAAAGTATAAACCACAAACTGATCATCTTTTGTGTGCCAGGACTATTACTTCTACAATGATGACAGTGGAGTACAACAATTGTTTGGGAACCCGCAACTGTGAAGACTTGAGCTGAGATTCTTTGGTTGACAAGTATATCATTAGAATTCTTCAACTTACCTACCATTCCTCTTCCTCCTGCCTGTAAACTGAAAGCATGCAAGCTGCTGCCTGTTGACCTCACCCCTCTCCTCTTGTACCAATGTTTAAATTCTTACGCCGTTTAATGTATCTGAATCAGACTATTCAAATTCGACCCCAATCGTCTTCCTGCGCAACCCTGTTTGTTTCTGTTTCTGCAATGTCGAATCTTTGGTTTACTGGCTGTTTTGACAGATTGTTACCAAAGCCAGAATCATCTGTCACGAATCTGGTGAGTTGAGCTTGTGCATAGTATATCATGTTGGTTGATGGTGAGCATACTGGGCCCGATCGATCTATATGTGCACTGATTAAGATGGATGCGCGTGCACTGAAGTTCCAGATGTGTAAAAGAGTGGTGTTTCATGAGCGTCTCTCACTGGTCTGTTTGATGTGCAAAAAGGCCAGAGGCCGAGCCTGATTGAATGAGGGCTGGGACTGGGAGGGGACGGAAGGAAAGGGTACTTGCTGCTACAGGTAGTTGTTGCAGCAGCAGCTCTAGCCTCTAGTGGCGATATTAGAGTAGGGGTGCTGTTGGCATGTGAAGGCCCACAGAAGAATGCCAACCAGGGGACTGAGGAGTGACCCCTTGTCATTCCTGTCGCCGCAGGTCTCGTCCTCATGCGTTCACTACTGCATCTGCATGCCATGCCATGCAATGCATGGAGCTGAGGAAGCCCAACAAGGCCTGGCCAGGTCCTCTCCTCTCCCATGGTAGGAGTAGATGGATAGGATAGTGTAGGGTAGGGTAGGATTAGATGGATGATGGATGGATGTATACTTTAAGATTGAAAGGATGATGTGAGAGAGATGCTTGATAGATGTTTGACACTATAATGTCTTGCTTGGGTGTTGCCTTGGTGAGGTGACACCATGATATTTAGTGTGCCACACAACTTGATCCTGATTGATTGCAACTTTGGAGACTCCCTTTTGGTCACTAGCCAGTAGCCGGCCAGGCCAAGCACATTGTTTTTTCTTTTGGAGCATGCCTAGTGTTTTCTTGCATGCAGAGGTGAAGCTTCTTTGGAGGAGGCAGGCAGGGCAGCTTGGGCACAAGCTAGCTGCAAACAGGGGATGATGGCCACAAGGCCCCCCATCCTCCTTACTTACACACACCTCTGGAGTACCTATCATCACTCCAAAGGTTAATATTCCCTCTTCTTTTGATGTCCAGTTAGGTAGGGTAAGTTCTGTGGAAAAAGATTCAGGGGCAATGTTTTGTTTTGCATGCTAGCTCTCCTCCATGCAGGGCAGGGCAGGGCAACCCGGCCCATCTGGTGGTCTTTTTGCAGCAGGTGTGTGGTTTTGGTGGAGCAATAGCAAATCTGCAAATGTGCTTGCCTTTGCTTTCTGGAGAGCAAATAAAGTGCAGCGGTTAGCTTAGGCAATGAGTGTTACTATGTACTAACAGTAAAGCCTTTTGTGCATTTTGAGAATGCAAGAAAGTTGTGCTGACTGTATTTTAGTAGTGTCATACCTCAAGTCTAACAGAGATCAGCGTGTAGTAACCGAAATAAGCAAGCATGCAGAATATGTATGAAAAAATATACCTCTAGCACAAACTAGAGATTATCCATCAGGTTTATTATATATACTGAACTTCAATTGAAATCCCATGGTCAGATTAAAGAACCTTGTGAATAAATCCCCTAGGAGATAGATGGTCCTAAAAGATTTCAACAGGCATCTGCACTTGTCAGAAGATAAATTGAGTCTAGCTATTCTCAGCAGGGCAACTTTAGCTAGCAATTTTCATCACAAATTTTGCTTTTTCTGAAAAGCTCTTATATTACAGATTAAAGATACCGGCAATACGGTCAGTCCCCTCTGGAGCATGGTATTGATGGAAATCATGATATATATATAGGGCCACTTCATTCTCTTTAGTAGCAAACTTTACCTTTTGCAGATTGTTGAGTTATTACTAAAAAAACTTTATCAAGTAGGAATAGCATCATACAAAAACATAATCTGCCAAATATCATAATATAAATATGACATGTTTTTGCACTGCTTCAGATAAGGACTCATCATACTAGATGGTTCATGTTGGTGGAGAGGGTAGGCCTGTTCTGGTTTCAGATTATGTAATAATAAACTAGGAGCAGGAGCTATAGGATGGTCAGATAGAATGAGGCAGGCATGCTACATTTTTCCAGTGAAGTATCATGTGTGTGTGTCCATGGATAGATGCATAACAGTGGTGGCCTGCCACTCTTATCACCATCAGCAAGCCAGTAGCAGCAGCATCTTTTGAGCAGTATATATACACAGGTTTCGTCCTCAGCTAGAAACTCTGGTGCACAGTCTGCTAGCAATTAATTGACAAATGTACAAGGCAACCTACTGTTCCTCCTTGGCTGCTTCAGGCACTGTTTTTTTCTCCCCTCTGATCCCTCTCTCTTTTCTTTTGCAGTGTTCATCCAGTACAAATATATTTGAATAGCAACTCGCAGCTCTTGTTCCTTTGACATTTGAATTCCTTTTTGAGCATGAGTACTACATACTAGCACTTCTGTAATCTCCTCTTCCTAAATTAATGTTAATGGTATGGTATGGCCATTATTGATTGGATAGAAGCAAGTGCTGTAGTTAGTCTGTAACTCTGCAAAAGTGTTTTTCTTTTGCAAAATTAAATCATTGCTGGTTCTCTCCAACAACACACACACACACACATATGTACTGTACTGTGGTGCAAGGCTAATCTAGCTTTGTAGGCAGCAAATTGCCATGCACAAAATGATAGGCAGAATGCATGGAACTGCAACCAAATCGATCCAGCAGCAGCTTTATTTGGATGGACTGGAATATTTGACGCAAGAATGTTTTTGTGGGGGTGGTTGGTTGTTACTTCACACACATAAATCCCCGCGGTTTCAGAGTGCTTTCCGGGGTGCAGAGAATGAACAAGGTCTAGTGGCATGGGAACTAGCTGCTAGTCATCACTCATCAGCTGTATATATCCTGCTGCTGTGGAGTAGGCCATTGCATGCCGACTTCCTTGCTTTTTTACCTCTCAAATCCTCAGCTCCTGGTGTATGTGTGTGTGTCAACTCAAATGTGGAGAGGTCATGCATGTTTGCAAGAGGATAGAGAAAGCAGCAAATTAGTGAGAGGAGGGAGAGATGAAGTTAAGGAAGAAACATATATAGCCCTTGTTTAGTTCCCAAAATATTTTCTAAAATATTTTAGATTCCCGTCACATCGAATCTTTAGACACATGCATGAAGCATTAAATATAGATAAAAAATAAAACTAATTACACAGTTTAGACGAAATGGACGAGACGAATCTTTTAAGCCTAGTTAGGCCATGATCGGACAATAATTGCCAAATAACAACGAAAGTACTACAGTGGCGCTACAGTTACATTTTCCAAAATATTTCGGGAACTAAACAAGGGCATAATAAGGAAATAAACAAAGTGAGTTTGTGTTCTTATTTTCTCTTCGATCAGCCTTGCCCGTTGCCCCATTGCAGGGTGCAGCAGCCATGGGTGGGGCCCCTAAAGCAGTCCTCTCTCTCTCTACAGCTTCCTGCATTATTCATCTGTCTGCAGTGCCTCGGCTAGCCAGCCGCTGCCATCTTTTATCAGAGTGGGGAGGGGAGGGGGGGGGGGGGGGAGGGGAATGTGGAGGCATGCATGGCACAGTACCGGCCTGCGTGCTGCAGCTTGTTAGTAGTAGTGTGTTTGTGTGTCGACGATCCCGGCCGGCCACGGCCAGCTTTGCAAGAATAGCACAGCGGCAGCGGGTAGTGACAGTGAACCCCACGCACCACATGCCGTTTTGCTCTCCTCTCTCTCGGTCTCCTGTCCCGCCGACGATACTTTTGGAGCCGGCCGGCCGGCCGGTGATTCAGCTTAGCTATAAAAATATGTGACGTGATAATCCAAGGAAGCTTCTTTTGTATCATAAATATATATATATATACAGCGCTATTCTGAGTACTACTGAATCGTGTTCAGTATCAGTTAGTACTACGCACAGTACCACGAAATACTGAATAATACTGAAACACGATTACTGAACATTACTGAATTTTGTTCAGTATAACAGCTCAGTGTAGAATAGCGTGATATATATATTCAATTTAAAATTAGTGTTGATTCTTTGAAATGTGAGACGTGTACCTGCTATATATATGTTGCGACTGAGGGAGCTCATATATACTCAGGTAATAAGATGATCTTTTCCTTTTTTTTCTTCTTTTGAGAATTAGGTGTGCCCATTTATGCTTAGGGCCCGTTGGATCTCTAAAAGAAATGAGAACGAGGTAGAAAAAATGAGAATGAGATCTGAGCACTTGGATTTTAGAATCTAACTACGTACCCTAAACCGATAGTTTGGAGACACTGCAAAAGATAATAATCACTATGATAATGAGATCCAAATATTTCTTTAATCCAGAATTCATATTCTATATTTACTATCAAGTAGAATCTAAAATCTCACTATTAGAATGATATCTAAACAAGCCCTTAGCCGCCCTAGCTAAATCTAAGCCCCTTGCCCAGTTGGCAGTTGCATTGTTGCATTTGCATGTTCAGTACTCAGTACCAACCTCCTAGGCACTAGGATGCTGCCACCTGGACGCACCCTGCAGGCTAGCTACTAGTAGACGACTGTATAGTACATGCTACTCTACGTGCGTGCTCCATCAATCTCTAGCTTGTCATGCTTTGCCTCCTCGTCCCCCGCATGGGGTGACACTGTCTGCATGCATGCATGTACTGTCCATCTAGCAAGCTTTTTTTAATCGTGGATCATGCATCGTGGGACATTTATTTGTTATTAGCTTAATGAAGGGGTCCGAGGTATATCCTGGTTAGCACAATTTATTAAAATAAAAATAACTATTACATAATCCTATTCCACGTCCCCTGAGGAGGGAGTCTATGTTTTTTATAAAGAAATTTTATTCTGGTTTCTGCAAGAGTTTTACACTTAACCATTCATTATTACATAGTTTCAGGCACCGGTTGATGAAGAAATAAAGCTCTCAAAAAGTGTCAGAAGTGTGGAAGACTGTATAAGCAAATTAAGCTCTAAGCCTATTACAAAGCAACCATCCATTCCTGCGAAAATCTCTATTTTTCTACTGTCACCATCACTCGGCATGCCCTTTTGAAATTTGGTTGGTCGGCATCCTTTCGAAGGATGGACCAAAACCACGTCTAGTGGGTCGCCCTTTGTAAATAAGAGTATAATATTTTTTTGTCAAATATTATATCATTTCTGGTCGACCATATAGACTAAAATATTGCGTTTGCTCCTACTCGAATTTGAGGTTGCAACTTTGAGTCTACATGTTGTAACCATGTTTGGAAAAAAAACTAGTCATATCTCTTGGGTGGTTGTAAACCAAAAGCTTTATGAGCAATCCTTCAAATAAAACGTACTATGGCACTCAGAAAACAAATGTTGGATGGTTCCTTTGTTGTTACAAAACAACACTTTTCATCACCCTTCCAATTTCGTTTTATAAGATTGTCTTTTGTTAAAACTGAGTGTATAAGCCAACTAGTCTAATTTTTTTCGGTTGAATTGGTCAGTGTGTGCTCCTAGCTAATTCATCAATAAAACTGAGTGCTAAGGAAAGTGCAAGATGAGTATGTTTCCATTGGTTGGTGATGATATGCATTAGTCCTGTCTGTAGTATGCCTAACGAATTAGGTTTTGAGCATCCAAGAAAGCTGCTGCTGCAGCGCAACCGGCAACACACACATCTATATACATCTGTGGTCCTCAAGGGTGTTGCATTGTTATTAGGTTGTTAATGACTGGCGCCAGAGATATAAGCTGGCACAAATTGAATGGAGTCTTATTCCTTATATATATGCCTTTTCTGTCTCCCTGCCTGCTGTCTGGATGCATAAATATGGACCACATGCATACTATATGTATATGCAAAATAATGCACCACTGATCCATCTGTGATCTGTGGCGAGCTGCTGCACCTGCATGGGAGTACTACACTACACCAGGCCACACACACCACCAGCTCGGCAGCTCATCCTCTGAATCTCTGGTGAGCTCTCAGGCAGCAAGGCCCCAAATTCAGTTCAAACATGCATATGCATCCGATCATGCATAAATAATTCACACATGAATGCATGCATGCATCTCTGATGAGCATGCATGGAGCTGAGCTCTATCTCAGCAGCAGCTGGCCGCCGTGCACCGGCCGGCACAAGTTGCAGATACAGGCAGTGGTAGCCCTGAGAGCCTAGTTAGCATGTGTGTGTGTGGCGGTGTGGGTACTGCAGGCCGGCAGGCTCTGAAGAAGCGTGTACCCATGCATACAAAGGACACCGTTGGACGCCAGAGCGAGTAAGCGAGACACCTCTCTCCTCCTCGCTGGAGATGGCGACCACTCATCAGCTTGTTGCCTGCCTCCTTGCGATCGATCTGATACGAACCAAGACGGACGCGGCAGGGATGCAGCGAGCTGGACGACGATGGATCAGCTCATTTAGTTTTCTGTTACCGTCCAGTCTGTTCTGGTGATTCTCTGGTGATCCCATCAGACATATTCAGATCCACAGCCGGCCGGGCACAGTACTGGCTGTACATGCATGGCTTGAGTACATGCATTGATCCATGTGTTTTGCTGGATAACTTGTACTAATAACCATCCAACAAGTAAGTACGTACTGTACATGGGTTTCATAACTATATATATCTACGTGCGTAGAGATAAATGCACCGTAGGTCCATCAAACCTTATGGGCTGTAGTGTTATTCGGGTCATCAACTCTGAAACTATAATTTGGGTCCATAAACTTTTTAAGTCGTCCATGAATTCTAAAATTGGTTGGGTTTAGAATCCATTTCTTACGTTGGTTGTCTTGGTTGGTGCAGAAAAGGTCATCTTTTTCGCCTAAGTGGATGATAAAGTCAGTTGGTTTGATCACGTAGATGTTGATACATATGGTCTTCTCTGCGGATAGATGACTTTGCTTATCAGTTAAACTACCCAAAGAATCAAATCATGAAGGTTTACTGGCTGCTACCTAGGAAGGATCTCTAATATGAGTTGAGATTATTTGTTCTGATGAACCCAATATTTAAGCTGGTTGCCACGTCGGATTTATTCCCCAATGCAAGCGAAGGTGTATGGATCTAGTTAATGGACAACAACAAAAAAAGTTCGGTGCATTTATCTTATATACGTATATGTATGGCAGGAATTGAATGGTGTGTATGGCAGGAATGAATTGAATCGTGTTCAGTTCTCTCTGTTCGATCTTGGGGGCAAGTTTTCAATGTGTGTGGTCGCCTGACATGAGACATAAAGAGATCACGATCCAAGAGAGAGAGAGAGGAGGAGCAACATTTTCCAACAGCTGTTTTGCAGTCACGTATAGTAGCTATCGGAGCCCTCCTTTGAGTACACTTCTCTTTGGGCAGCATGTACGGAGAGACCCCCGCCCCCACCACACTGCATGCTTGGTTACGGCCCCTGCCCTACGTACGTACGTACAACAACCCTAGCTAGCTTTGCATGCCGTCCCTACATACACACAGTGTTGAATGAGAGGAGAGAGAGAGAGAGAGAGATGAATCTTAGGTTAGATTTTGTTTGGATCTTGTGCATCCATCCATCCACTCGTGAAGGGACAATGAAAAGCACAGGGTTTCTGCAGGCTCGGTGCCACCCATCTTTAAATGCGAGCACAGCAAGCTGGTACTGCGATTACAGAACCATGCAGCTGTTTGTAGCCTTGCTAGAGCTCATCGCAAAAGCCGAACGCCCAATACATACCCTCCGCTCCTTTAAAGTACATACATGAAATCTATACTATATACCTCCTATTGTTCTTTATGTGTATATATATATTCATCTGAAAAAATGTTCTACTTGTTGTACTTACTACTGTATAGCATCACTGTTTCTCCAGTAACGACGTTGATGATCAATCTTTGATAGTGGTCACCCAAGACCAAGACTCTCTTTGGTCCAACATCTTCTAGGTTATTAACTTATTATTATCTACATTATTGGTCATTTACATTTATTTTTATATCCAAACTCATCCCTGAGTTGATGGGTTAGTCCTCACTATAGATATTTAGTTGCATGAACCAAATCTTACTGTTACTAATTGGAGGCTACTTTATCTACAAAATGGAGGCTACTTTTGGACCCTCTAAGTTAATCCTTATAGGATGCACCGGAAAAAGACATAAATCCTAGAATCTTTCATACAAAGACAGATGCCAACCATCAATTTACTAAACTCGAATCATCTTTAGTAACAATAACCATGAGATTAGTTTTGTTCCTAAACTATCCACATTTTCCATTATGACTTATAAACTAAGAACACCTCCCTAAATTTGTCTCAATTATATCCACCTCTACCCATTATGAAAGATAAAGTAATCCTTAAATCTACATCTAAATTACTCACATCTACCAATAATAAAGATAGTTTAAATCACCCCTCACTTTGCTTCTAAATTATCCAAGGAATATTATTAAATGGACGCTACCTCGTTTTTGAGCTTCAAGTTTGTCCACATGAAACAAGCAAGGAAAAGGGGATAAATCCTAAACTCTTCTCACAAAAAAACCACCTCCATCAATTCAACAAGCTCCAAAGTAACACTATGAAAGGTTGTCTAAAGTGTCCCCTAAATTTATATCTAAATTACTACCCTCATCCGTCATTACGAAAGGTAATTCAAAGTAACACTATAATTAAGTTTCAATCTAAAGTATTCACCTCTATAGTTAAAAATAAACTCAAGTAAACCCTTAAATCTCTACATTACCTTAAATACCCTTAAATTACCCTGTATATGCTTCTAAACTATCCATTTCTACCACTATTAATATACATGAAGCATAGGTGATAAGTATGTATTTTCATAATTTGGCAATTATTAAAAGTGTATGCTAATTTAAGATCCTAGCCATGAATATATGATAATAATATCTTAATAAATGTAAAAAGAAATTAAATTCAGAGTGCACTTGGAATCTTTCAGACTTTAGGTACAGTGATATCCCCCCCCCCCCCCCCCCCCCCCCCCTCTTCCATTCATTGCATGCTAAGCCTATCTGCGTCTGCAGGGTGGTTTCTAGTGGTCGACTGACCTATGTAGCTTTTGCTCCTTTGCCTATGCCAGGCCATATATGGAATGCATGCATGAAACCACGTCTATGACTGTTCAGCAGCAATAATAGAGAGAGAGAGGCCAAAAGAGATCACACATCGTTTTTTTTTGTGTGTGTTTTGTCTCTCCCTGATTCGTGGCTTGTTTCCTTCTGCAGGTGCTCAAACTGTTTCGGCAGCGTTCTCAGCACCGGCCCAACCCTGCAGCTACATCTCCTACCTCTTCTCGTGATCGATATGCCCGGCTCAGCTCTTATCAGTGGCCGAATGTTTCTCGCTTTGCGTTTGTCTTTTGGTTGGCAATACCGGGAGGTATAAAAAACGCAGAAAATTGAAAGATCAGCTGATTTTTTAAAGATTTTATTACTAGTTTGCAATTAGGACCTTAAACCTATGGCTTAATGAAAACTCCAACTAGAAAAATCATAAATTAAGTCTAGCATGACGCACACTTAAGATTATTTTTCTGGTGTACTTTAACTCACCCTCAACTCACAAAAGAGTTTTGCAATCTACAGCCAATCCTATCAAGTAGCCTCCACTATGGGAAACCCGCTCTTTGCCGAGTGCGAGGGTTTTTGCCGAGTGCCAAATTTCGGACACTCGGTAAAACCTGGCACTCGGCAAAGAGGTCTTTGCAAAGCCCGGCACTTGGCACTCGGCAAAGCCAGGCACTCGGCAAAGATTGGCAGGGGGCAGACGGCATCCAGCGCCGTCCTCTTTGCCGAGTGCCTGCCATTTGGCACTCGTCAAATTTTTTTTTTGTTTTTTGGCACCAAATTTTTTTGAAGCTTTACTACACTATCACAAACAACATGTTAAAATTTGGCACATTTTCATTACTTTTTGGTATATTTCTTTAGTTTATTTTGTTTTTTAAATTTTTTCGGATAATGTAAGTTTAAACTGCAGGTGCATCGGATAATAGATTTCATTCGTTCAAAAAATGTTATCTTCTTTTCTTAGTGTAAATTTAGGCTAAATCCAGGAACTGTCTTGAAATTTCGATCAACGTGCTCCGAGGCAACGCCGCCAACTTATGTGCGAGTGGTTTTTTAATTATATAAAATACAAACGAATTCCGAAAATCATGAAACTTGTCGAGTTGTCATCATATCGTATGCGTATGCCGTGGTAAAAATTTGAAAAAGTTTCGAGCACGTTGGCACGTACGTTGCTCACAAACCAGGACATCTCCATATCACATGTGGCTGCGGCCGCCACCTCCCGTCGCCGCCGCGGCCGCCTCCCCACGCACGCCCCCAGCCGCCGGCGCCCGCACCCACAGAGCCTGCCCCCACCCGCGCCGGCGTCCTCGCCCACGGCCAGCCGCCGAGCCCGCCCCTACCAGCGCCGACGTCCTCGCCCGCAGCCGGCCGCCGCGCCCGCCCGCGGCCCAAGGCGGTCGCCCCTGCCCCATGCCGGCGGCTAGCACCGCTCACCCCCCGTCCCCGGGCATTGCCGGTGGCCCCTGGCCGGCCAATAGGAAGGAGGAGGTAGGAGGAAGATGAGGGAGGAAAGGAGGGAGAAGAAGAAGGGGAGGAGGAGGAAGAAGAAGGTGAAGGAGGAAGAAGAAGAAAGAGAAGGGAAGAGGAGGAGAGGAAGGAGAAGGGAGGAGAAGGACCTCGGTCCAACGATCGTCCACGTCATCCACGCCGTTCGTCCACGCCGTCATCCCCGTCCCTCACCGGAGAAGAAGGTAAAGCCCCCGGTTGTCGGTCGTCGTGTCGTTTATGTTGTTGACGGCCTTCGTGCCTGAATTGTTGATGTGTGGGTCATCGTGCCGGAAATGTGGATGTCGACCATCGTGCCGGTGTTTTTCTTACAGGTTTTGGAAACCTCCCAGTAGAGGGGAGGTTTTGCCGAAATTTTCAATTTATAGTGTTGTGTTTCTTCTTTTGTAGAGCAGGACTCATCGAAGGCGAGCTAGAGTACCTCGGTCGCCCCGATCGTCTTCGCCGGCACCGCGATCCTGCCTGCACTGCATCGCCTCACCACTGCACGACTCGCCACTGTGCCGCTAGCATGTCTCCACCGCCACCCTAGTTATAAATAACCTCTCTTTCTTATCATGGTCGTAGATCACGTAGCCCAGTTAGGCATCTCTCGTTCAAAAGAGATATGGTTAGAGGTATGCAGATCTTTGCATATCTACGACCGTATCTCTTTCGGATTGTCCACATATTTTGGCAGCCTGCGGATGCGTAGATGAGGTTAGTTTCCATGGTTCGCTCCGGTCCAAGATAGACTTTCGGCATCACCTCCCTGTTGTTCTCCGGATACACAGTCTCCCTTGTAGGACGTGTATCGGGAGAACAGCGGGGAGGTGCTGTTGAAATTCTATCTTGGATAGGAGCAAAGCATTGAAACTGACCTCATCTACGCATCTGCGGGTGGGATTAGGACCTATCCTCACCTATTAGATGGTAGGAACGCCATGCAGATGCAATTGCTGGTTATATTACTCGCTTACATATGTATATGCCAGAGGATGGAGAACCGTGATTGGATGTACACAGGCCACGCAAGTATGAACCCAGAATGGATGACTAAGACTAATGCTTTCTTGGAGCATTCATTTGGTGAGGCTGCTAGAGGGTCGAGTCGGATGCCGTGTCCCTGCAGCAAATGTGACAACCGTGTAAGAATAGGAAGAATGTGGGGGAAGATCTTTGCAAGTATAGATTCATGCCAAACTATACCTGCTGGATCCACCATGGTGAAGCCAATCGTATTAGAGAGAAGGTGGTGAGACCACGCCTCAAGGCTTTTGATGGAGATGCCGGGGTAGCAGACTGGATGGATGACTTTCAGGAGGCACGGTTTGGTGAAGGATTAGAGGACGAGCCAGAGGAATCCACAAAGGCATACTATGATATGCTGTCTTCGGCACAGAAGCCCCTTCACGAAAAGGCAATGGTTTCGCAACTAGATGCCATTGGACGCCTAATGGCGTTCAAGTTGCAGTGTAGCATGAGTCGAGACAACTTCGATGGTATGTTGGCAGCTGTTAGATCCCTGCTTCCGGAGGGTCACATTCTGTCGAAGAACTTGTATGAGTCACAGAAACTTCTTCGTGCCCTTAAGATGCCGTATGAGCACATCCATGCTTGTCCGAATGGTTGCGTCCTATCTAGGAAAGATCATGAGAAAGCAACGCATTGTCTAAAGTGCAAATCCTCTAGGTATCTGGAGGTCGACACTAGTGATGGCAAGAAGGAACAGCTTGGTATACCCGCGAAGGTCCTACGGTACCTTCCTGTCATACCGAGGATCCAACGGCTATACATGATAGAGGAGTCCGTAAAACAGATGACATGGTACAAACATGGCAAATGATACAATGCTGACAAGATGGTACACCCATCGGATGGTGATGCATGGACCCATTTTGATGGCATAAATCATGGTAAAGCTGAGGAGGCTCAGAATGTACGTGTAGCGCTGGCAACAGATGGGTTCAACCCCTATGGATTGCTGGCGGCCCTGTACACTTGTTGGCCCGTGTTCGTGATCCCCCTCAATCTCCCCCCCCCCGGCGTCATGTTTCAACCCAAGAACGTATTCTTGTCACTGATAATTTCTGGACATCCGGGAAACAAGATGGGTGTTTTCATGGAGCCTCTCATTGATGAATTGATCCTTGCTTAGAAAAAGGGGATACTGACATATGGCCAAGCTACAAAGAAGAACTTCACAATGCATGTGTGGTACCACTACTCCGTGCATGACTTCCTAGCATATGACATATTCTGCGCGTGGTGTGTTCACGGGAAGTTCCCATGCCCAATATGCAAGACAGCTGTGAGGTTCACTTGGCTAAAGAGGGGTGGCAAGTTTTCTTCATTTGACCAACATTGTTAATTCCTCCCTCTTGACCATCCATTCAAACGAGATGTCAAGAACTTCAGGAAAGGGGTTCAAGTCACTGACCCTGCACCTCAGATGATGATTGGTGCCGAGGTCCGTGCTGAGATGGAGGCTCTCAAAGATGATAAAGAGAAAGTTGGTTTTATTGGATATGGTGAAGAACATCAGTGGACTCATAAATCGGGCTTGACTAGGCTCCCCTATTTCAATGACCTTCTTCTTCCACACAACATTGATGTAATGCACACAGAAAAGAATATCGCTGAGACGCTTTTTGCAACACTCATGAACATTCCTGATAAGTCAAAAGACAACGTTAAGGCTAGACTGGACTTAGCAACGATGTGAGATAGGCCAAAACAAGTGATGAAGCCTCCCGCACCCGGTAAGAAATGGAGAAGGACTCCGATTGATTTCGTCTTGAAAAAGGACCGAAGGAAGGAAGTACTGCAGTGGATCTAGATGTTAATGTTTCCTGATGGGTATGCGGCGAATTTGAGTAGGGGAGTGAACTTGTCCACTATGCGAGTCATAGGGATGAAGAGTCATGACTACCACATATGGATTGAGCGGCTCCTTCCTGCGATGACCTGGGGATACGTCCCCGAGCATGTGTGGCACGTGCTGGCAGAGTTGAGCTATTTCTTCTGCCAGCTTTGTGCCAAGGAGTTATCTCGGGACGTGATTGATGACTTGGAGAAAGTGGCACCTATGTTGCTCCGCAAGTTGGAGAAGATCTTCCCACCCGGCTTCTTCCTAATTGGTGTGCCAGGCATCGCCTCCGCTGGGAGGCCATTGTGGACAGGTGGCTCTCGGAGGAGTGGGCGGAGAAGCACAACATTCATTAGGACTGCCGCCTGCAGATGGGTGGGGAGCCACACCACCAAGGCAACCGGAGCCTCAGCGCGTACGCCCAGACATGGGTAATCTTCTTTGCGTTTTCATCTTTATTTATTTATTCTAACGCTCAATTCTCATTACTTGTAATCATCTTTGTGTTTTCCTTGCAGTCCCAGGTGCACTAAGGCTAGGAATGCAACGAATTCATGGCGTACGCCCTGGCACACAAGGGCAAGGCGACGGCCCCGGAAGTCACCTACAACCCGGCGGACAGGCCCGAGGCGTACACCAATGCGAGCGTCCACAGCAAGCTTAGCGAGTACACCTCGGTGGCCCGCCAGCGCCATGGGAAGGACTTTGATCCGGCCACCTAACCCCTGGACACAAACCTCCTGATGAGGCTGGGAGGAGGTAGCAGCACGACCGGTACTGGATGGCGGACAACACAGTCGACTCCGCCTCTGTTCCCAACCTCGCCGAGATTCGAGCAAGGAGCACGAGCTCCTCCCTCCCCATACGCTCTCGTCAGCAGAGCTCACATCAGCAGATGGCAGAACTCCAGGTTAGTACTGTTTTATTTGTCGTTCATTGCTTTTACACATCTACCTTACCTTTGCATTGTTTAAACATTGCGGGTGGAATGTTACAGGCCGACTTGTGGAGGTTGGAGGCCCAGCAGACGGCCCAGGTGGAGGCCCATCGGCTGGAGATGGAGGCTATACAAGCCCAGAGGGCGGCCGAGGCGCAGAGGATGCAGGACATGTTTAGCTTCATGGCGAGCCTTCAGGCCTTGCCGGGTGTGGTCGTGCCCCAGTCGCTGCTCGCTCCAGTTGTGGCTCCTCTTCCTCCTGTAGGGACTCCGGTGAGTATATATGGTTGTTTATTATTTTAGCTTGTGTGGCCCTCCTGTAGATACTCATGAATTCGTTTCTCCTTTGTGCAGCCATAGTCGGCGGGTTCGAACCCGACTCCTCAAGGTGGCCCTTCTCCACAGGCCGGGTAGCCAAGTGGCCCTCCTCAAGGTGGCAGTTCATACTCCGGGTGGGGAGAGTGGAAGTAGGTACCATTTATTTGTTTCTTTTCATGTTGCATGGACTTGTGTTAGACTTAGCCTTATGTTGGACTACTACTAGAGACATATATATATTGTGATGGATATTGTCATGGATGATGCGAATGTATGTGATGGATTATGGACAATGGATTTGTATGTGATGTATTATGGATGGTGGATGTGTATGTGATGGGTTATGGATTTGTATGTAATGGAATATGGATGTGTATGTGATATATCCTGTGCTGTGTGTTGATATATATGTGATTTCTTTGTTTGTGCCGATGGAAAGCAAAAAAAAACAAAAAAAATAGCATTTTTCCACTCTTTGCCGAGTGCCACACTCGGCAAAGCTGGGAAACAGAGACCCAATTTCCCAGCTTTACCGAGTGCCAGAGCCATGACACTCGGCAAAGATTTTCTAAAAAATTTTCTTTGCCGAGTGTCAGGGCCGTGGCACTCGGCAAAGTTTTTTTTAAAAAAATAAAAAATTTCTTTGCTGAGTGCAAGACTATGGCACTTGGCAAAGAATTTTAAAAAAAAAGAAAAAAAATCTTTGCCGAGTGCTGCTGACGTGGCACTCGGCAAAGAGGCCGTCAGAGTTGACGGCGGATTTTTTTGCTGAGTGCTGACATGGCACTCGGCAAAGGCTTTGCTGAGTGCCTGATATGTGGCACTCGACAAAGAAACCTTTGCCGACGGGTTCTTTGCCGAGTGCTCTTTGCCGAGTGCAATAGGGGCTTTGCCGAGTGCCCCAGGCACTCGGCAAAGAGCCCGTCTGCAATAGTTCTCTGTAGGTAATCTAGGAAGGTAATGATCACGCAAGCAGAAGAAATAAATGTGGTAAGAGCTAGAGTTAGAGAGAGCAAACTCCTAGAGGCGAGGCGGATTATCCAATGGTATATTGCCAAAACACACAACCCCTAACCCCACACTGGAGCTCCACCGAGGTATATATATGCTTCCGGTCAATTCCGGTCTCACTGTTGGATATATACGCCTTTTGTCAACATCCTTAATCTATCTGAAATTTTTCAGAAAATTATTTACTTTGGGATGAAAGGAGTATATATGTTTCAATAATAATTTCGGACTTTATAGAACGACAGTGTGTGAATGTGACAAGCTAGTCAGGTGTAGATAAGAGAGCCGGCCCGCTCCATCTGTCGTAGCGGCGTGATGCATGTAAAGGTCATGAATGTTTCTTTGCCTTACGATTCAACACTGATTTGAGGAGGGAATGCTGCAAACTGTGTTCCAAAAGCGAGACAAGGTGATGCCTAATAGTAGGTCGGAAATAAAGATGCATGCATGAGCATGAGTCTCGCATGCATGCTATCTGCTTGTGTAGAGCCAAACCAGGAAAAGAAAAGCTCCTGCCTGCGCGCCTAGCTTGCATTGTACAGTCATTGTTTCCAACTTGTTTCAAAAATCAAAAAGAAAGGTGTTCTGCTTAAGTACGTAACCCCAAAAATAGGATATAGTATGTCATATAATAAAATCTACTTACGTGGCATATGCTGCAGAGGTTAACAATGAAAAAGTGCGTTTGTAATCGTACGAATCAATCGGGAATTGCATAAACTAATTGACCAGCATATATGCAGATCGATCACATGCTAACTGCATGCATGCCTCACTACTGTCAGGCACTTGGATCAATCATGATATGAAGAACAACTCGCAGTTCAGGTTTACATGTGCATCTGCTTGTTGATCATGCGATTAGAGTACTCCTTCATGTTTGTTTATTACTGTATTAGGAAAGAAAGGTAGCTTACAGTCTTTAGGTCATCAAGTGGCGGCTGGATGTGCCTGCCTGGTCAGAGACAATGATGGCTTAAATCCTAACATGCATCTACCAGCAGTTGATGAGTATAGTTTATTTGAGACGAAGGTGGAGTTTGCTTATGCAAAAAGATACGCTAGCTTAGCTGCAGTGTTTGCCGGCCTGTAGATTTCTGCACTACGTAGCTAGCTGGAAAATCTTTGCATACATAATTATGGGTCTCAGCCAAAGAAACACGGTCCTACCAGTTTGGCATATATAGAGAGGAGGATCTGCTTGTGCAGTGCATATGCATGGCTTGTGTCCTACTTAGAAGCAGCTTCTTCTTCTTTTCAATCACATCCTACTTAATTAGAAGCTGTTGTGTAGTAATCCTGTTCTTGATCTTTGCATTGATACTGCTCTTTGCAAATGACCTGTGCATGCATTACCAAACAATCATTGTTTTTTTATTCATATATATCTATGACTTGATGGTTTTGCACATTAGAATATTTCTATCCTATTACATACATACCCCCACACTTTGAACTATTTTAACCTCACTCACATGATGTAATGTAAATGTGTCTTTAAGTGTACACATGATGGATATATATATAGAGAGAGACCCGGCCTCATGCACGAATTGTCTCATCACATGTGATGGCGCGTGGGGCCATGGCTATGCATCATGCGTGGCAAGGGCAATCTACTACGTGACACAAAGGCGCGCATATTATTGCACCCTAGTCTTAAGAAAGCGAGACACATACTACATACTCCCTCCGTCCCAGAAAAAATGATGTTTTAGGATTTTCAGACATCTTGTTTGACCATCCGTCTTATTCAAAAATTTTTAATAAATATTATTTATTTTTTTATGACTTATTTTATCATTAGAGATACTTCAATAATAATTTATTTATTTTATAATTTGCACAAAATTTTTGAATAAGATGAACGGTCAAACACGATGTCTGAAAATCCTAAAACGTCACTTTTTCTGGGACGGAGGGAGGGAGTAGATAGATAGATGTAGTAGTCCTTTTCGCTAGGATTTTATTCTTTCGATTTGTTTTTTTTCCGCCAATGCAGTGTATGGAGCTATAGGACTTGTCTACGTACCTGACTCGCTTTTGTAGTTCACTGTTGTCTTGTCCATATCCTGTCTCTCTCTTTCCCTCTTTTCAGATTACATGCCTGTAGTTTTTTGACGGTACGGTCTACATACCGCCTAAGGCTGCGTTCGGTTCCCAGGTTTTGATGGCCGGGCCGGAGTCATTCCAACCGGAATTCCTTCCTATCGTTCACCGGGAATAATTCCAGCTGAGAACCACTGTAACCGAACGGACCCTAAATAAATCTCAGAGGGTCTCTTTTTAAGGGGACTACTTTGACCAAATTCCAGCTGCGAGCTTGACCCAGCTTCAGGGCATACATAACATGCATGTATTATGTAGAACTCTATTTTGTCTGTTATGCCCTTTTACCACATCCTACAATGACATGTCATCTCTGACATTAACAAGGAACGAAAGGGAGTAGAAGAAATATTGTAATTAAACTGTCTTCAAGTCCAATGCCCATACAGATAGTATTCTTGCCTGTGCATAGCATAAATGCAAGGGAATAAATCAAAACTGCAAAGTTTCTTTAAGCCCCCCACCCCTGCACTGCAGGGCACTGGACTGCATCCCCCCTGCATGAAAGGGACTGGAGCATGGGGAAAAAGAGTGGCATTCTTTTGGAGCTTGCTGCTGCTACCATCCCAATACTCAGAGGTATCTTGGTTGCTTTCCTTTTCAATGGTCATGCATTGGCCGTATATTATCTGTGGAGGTGGATAGAGATGTTGGGTTTGGGTTCAGACCTGAATGTGATGTGTGTGTACATGTGCTGCTGTTCACCGGCCTTCACTTGTCCCCAAGGCCACCAAGAGAGGAGAGGGAGAGGAGAGTGAGAGATAGACCCAATGCATGCAAGAAGAGGAATGGAGGAAAAGTGCATGCATGGGCTGTAGCTTCTGGCCATTTGCCATCATTACCTTAATCAAAGTTGAGTCATGGTATGGGTGCATGGAGTGGATCCCTAGTTTCCTTTTCATTATTGCACCAATCTTGGATCCTTTGTGACATGCTGACACTTGAGTCAGGTGATGGTGTTGTGTGTTGCATGCTGCTGCTTGGAGCACGCACGCAGCAGGACTGGGTGGAGTACTATGGGGAAAGCATATGAGAGTGGTTTTTCCCAAGTCCACTTCTCGGGACGTTGGTTTTTTAGCCGCAGATTTTCGTTGAGATTTGTGCGGCCTAGGCTGCGCCGCGTCCGTCTCCATCCGTCTCCGTCTCCGTCTCCATCCGCCTCCCCGCCTCCCGCCGCCTTTGTCTCCATCCACGCTCCCCACCCCCGACGCGCTCCCCGCGCCGCACCACGTGCTGGTGCCACAGCGCCCCACTGCGCTCGCGCCGGCCGGCCGAGCGCCGCCCCCGGCCAGCCCCGCGCCCGGCACCGCCATGCGAGAGCTCCCCGGGCGAGCTCCTCGCGAGAGGCAGCCATGGCTGCACCAACCAAGCGAGCTCAGCCGTGCCCGCCCCAGCCACGCGAGAGGCGGATCCACCATGGCCGGCGACATCCGAGCTCTGGCCATGGCGCCCCCGCCCCTCCCTGGCCCAGCCGCCGCGGCGGCGGCCGGGCCAGGGAGGGGCGGGGGTGCCATGGCTGGAGCTCGGACGTCGCCGGCCATGGTGGATCTACGCCTTGGAGGCCGCCCGCGCTGGACCGAGGGGGAAGGCGGAGACAGCGTCGGAGCTCACGGACCGAGGGGGAAGACACAGCACGAATCTCAACGAAACAATCTGTGGTGTGGAAACCAACGTCCCGGGAAGTCGCCTTCGGGGATCCCGAAGGCGACTTCCCGGGACGTTGGTTTCCACACCACAGATTGTTTCGTTGAGATTCGTGCTGCGTCTTCCCCTCATGCTACACTTGTGGTTGGCGCTGTTGGGTGTTTCAGGATCTTAAATACTCCTGATATACATGCCAACATGCATGCATTGTTGGGTTTTTTATCTCTGAATTTTGCATCTCATGTGTCCTATGTCCAAAACTCCAAATGCATGCATGGTCCATATTTGGTCCTAAATAATACTGTTACTGTCAATGCCAAAGCATATATATAGTATGCATTGGGACAGGCTGGATGCCACAAACAATGGTACAAGAGAGATTCCAATGGTGAATCTTAGGGGGTTTAGCCTGAGCTCCTAGGTCCTAACACTCTGAAGCAATTATTATTCTAGCTAGCTAATAGACCTCCTTACGTAATCATGTAATGATAGAATATCTGTCTTAGTATGCCCCCTCCCTGCATATGCAATTATACATGCCGCTATTGCTTAAAGTTTAGCTCAAGTTCAAACTAATTAAAAAAAAGGTGAAAGTAGGAATTGTTAGGCCATCCACGCATGCTTAACTCTCATCTCCCTTTTGACAAAACTGAAGAAACAAAACAACAAAATAGGCGCTTTCCACAGCAACACCAAGCTCTTTGGGAAAAAAGGAGCTCACCTCCATGCATGCATCCCAAGAGCATCATACCATATATGCAGCCAATGTTTCATCAAAAAAAGATTGCAGCCATTGTTCCTCTTGGTTTGGGGCTGGAGCTCTTCTCCTCAGCCATGGCAAAAGTCCAAGGGAGCTGGGGTGGGGGGCCAGCTGAGCCTGGCCACCTGCCAGGAAGTAGCCAAGCATGCTTAAAGGGGATGGTGAAATGGTACTGGTACCTCCCAATTAGAAACAGCCTTTCATATCTCTCTCCCCTCTCTGGCCCCTTCTTCCCTGAATCATTCATGAGAACATGCTATTGACCGACATCTCTCTTTTTTGTCTGCAGCTGTTGACTACCCAAAATTCAAAAGAAAGCAATCTATCTAGAATCTATCATGCATGCATCTCCAAGCTTAGCTAGCTAGGATGATGCTTGTATGGTTTGCAAGATACACCACACTTCACTCTCTTTTTGAGCCACGCATGCATATATACACCAACAATAATACACCATGAACACCTCATCTCACTCCCATTTATGCCCCTCACACTCTCAAAAAACCATCCCTTCCCAAATCTGTATTCACATATATACGCCTCTTTATATTACCGCAACTCATGGACCTGTAGCAGTGCTTGGTGCACATGTACCATGCACCATCATGAATTGGTCGCTAAGTGTGGGCTTTGTCTATGTGTTTGTCGCTAAGTGCTGGCGGTTTGACTGTTGTGCGAGTGTTTGAGTATGTCACGACTTTGTACGAATTTCTTTTCTTCCTAAATGAGCGGCAAAGCTCTCTCCTATTTTTTAGGGAAAAATCTAAAAAAACTAGAAGTGTGTTGCAGTTGGCCATTCTAGCTCGACTGTTTGTATCAGTATTATTTTACTTGGATAATATCATACAACTCTATACTGTTGTCTGTCTTTAAGGGTGTGTTTGGCACAGATTCGGCCAGCTCCAGTTCCTGCCTGTAACACCCTCGGTGTTACCGCGTGTGCAACGCACCTAAACTTGGCATGAGCATCTTTTCTTTTGTTGCTTTTTGTGGGAGCGAGTGGAATCAAATAGTAATCCTAAATAGTAATAAAAGTGTTAGTTGATAAGTTGCTGCGTTACCGTGTTGTACTTGCTTAAGGTTAAAAATGAATTCTTTTTAGCAAAAATGTTTTAGAACGTGTGTGCAACGCCTTAGTAAAAATTGAAGTACGAACTCTATTCATGGCAGTGCTACAAGTGTATTAGCGTAATAAGATCGTTAGCTCGTGTTTTTATTAGCTTGGAAATCGAAGTTAAAACCAAACGATGACGAGAACAGTGAGCTTAGAAGCAGTTCGGCAACCTGGTGTTCGCGAGCCTTTCTTGCTGAAACGTGTTGCCGGCATAGTCGCGTTTTGGCTTCTGGGGACAGCCCGTGGTGCCCTCTAGGTGGTAGACCCTTTGGTTAAGCCATAGATGAGCTGGGGTAGAGTTTTGCTTGTGCTTTAAAATTCGTGCGTAACCTTGTCGTTGCTGTTGGCCCCGCGCGCGTGCGGTCACCGCCCCACGCCAGCGCCTGGCCGCGCTGTCGGGTTGGGCAGGCAATGCGCATCCGGCCGGCCGCAGTCGGTCTCTGCCCCGCGCCTTCTCGCGCTGCCCCGTCCTCCCCTCTCTTGTTGCGCGCGGTGACGCGACCGTGGTCAGGGCTGCGGCGTCGCGCCCATGCCCTGCCCCCCTCCCTGCGCCGCTGCCGGTCGCCCGACGGTTGCTCGCGCGCGTCCCTCCCGCTTCGCTCGTACGTGCCCGACGTGAATCGCTGCACGTGTGTCGCCTGGTCCTTGTCGACCCCATTTCCCCTCCCTTGTGAGGTGACCGTGGGTTGACCTCCCCTCTCCTCCGCGCACTGTCGCCATGCCGCGGACTCACTGTCCCCTTCTCGTCCTCAAGCGGCCATCAGTTTTCAATTCTTCTCGGCCACGGCTTCGTCTCCTAGCCTGCCAGCCGACCGGCCCCTCTATGCTTCGAGCTTGGCCTCACTGTGCTCCAATTGGAGTTTCTCTGCTCCGCCTGGCTTTAAGGCCGAGCTCGGCCATGTTTCATGGCAACCCATTTCCCTTCCCTCGCATTCCCGATTGATCGCGCAAATTGCTTCGCCACCACCTCCGCCTCACCCCGCGCACCTTTACCGGATCGCTGCCGCCACCGGGGCGCGGCTGACGCGGTTGTGCCGCCTCGGTGCGCCGCCGCATCTCTCAGGCCGCACGTGGCCAGCCTCCTCTGTCGCTCTACTGCTTCAGTGAGCGCTGCGGCTAGGTCCTAGGTATGCTCTAGATGCTCTAGCGCTCGCCTTTTGGCTTCGCGATGGACTTGGGTGGCCGGAGCGGTCGCGCCATCGCCGCCTTGGCCGCTCGTCGTGGCCACCGGTCCCACGAGCTCCGCTGCTCCTGTGCCTCCGCCTAGGGTAGGCGCTTAGGCCGTAGGTGCTGGTTGGCCCGTTGCCTGGGTCGGTGGGAGCCTGAGCTCGCTGGCGTGGCCGGGCAGTGCCGGCCGGTGCTGCTCCGGCGGGCTCGGGGTGTCGGGGACCGAGCGGGTGTGAAGACGACTTTTCGGAAGGGTCTTCTTGCAAGACCTGTGAGGGTGGGAATAGTGACTAGGATGGTCGCAGTATTTCCAGGCAGTTCAGGGCTTGGTTGCAAGTTTGCCGGGGCGCGCGTGCGGGCTGTCCGCGTGGGCCGCCCGGTGCTCGCGGGCCGCGCGTTGCTGGGCCACGGCGGCAAGTGCGCGCGCGCGTGGGCTCGGGTGGGCCAAGTTGGTTGGGCCGCGCGGTCAGTTGGGTTTCCTGTTGAGAAGTTATTTAGCTTATGATTTCATGTAAGCGGCTGTACTTTGGAAAATTATAATAAATTAATTAAGCGCCCAAAATTTGCGAGACCAGTTTTGTTAGATCGGTAATTTCATCCTCTAGCAGTTGATGTAATCACTTCACGTATAGCTGTAGTGCTGCTCGGTCGATTAAATCTTTGCGTAAAGTGACGAATATTAATGCAACCAATATGGTGCGCTTGTTAGTTGCTGGAGTCGAAATGCATCAAGTCAACCTTGTTAGTAGAAAGAATGATAGCTTAGCATACTAGCTTTTAGAGTTACCGTTGTCACTTTTTTTTAAGTGTGGCATTGTCATTGCATGCATGTAGATCACGAGGGAGTCGAGTACATGGCCGCGGAGGAGCAGGACTACGAGGAGGTCATCGAGGAGTACGAGGAGGAAGTCTTCGTGCCTGAGGAGTTCCAGGAGCCGCCCGCTACTGACACCTCTGACCCTACGGCTGCCCAAGGCAAGCCCCGGTGCATAACCCTTATTTTTGCAAATCTGTTATATATTTAAATGTTGTGCATTTAAGTTACAGGAATTTCTATGATACCCACATGCATATATATTTATACCCATGAGTCTTACTAGTACAGGATCGTATAGTTGCTTCGCTTAGGATCATCGGTAGGGTGAGTAACCTGCCGTTGCTCACAATAGGGAGTTACTCTAATGATTGTTACATTTTGGGTGAAATGGTGGAAAGAAACTGGCGACTGGGCAGGGATGGGGTATGGTATTGGTGGGTGTAGCAAGTTGTGTTCCGCGGCCACGGGGCATAACTGGGTTGCACTGTTTCCCTGTCCGTGTCAATTAAGGACCGTTCGTTGCATGGACCCTGGTCAAGTCACAGATCTCCTTATCCCGAGCATATACTAGCGGATGAGGGCTAGGAAGACTTGTTACTCTCTTATCATGGGCTCCGGCTCTTTCCGGGCCGACTGATTGGAGGCGGGGACAGGTGGAGGTCTTAGCACCGTTTTGAGGCCGGGCCTCAAGTACGGGAGCTAGGAGTCCAAGTTTGGACGGGGACCTAGAACCCGTGACAGGAGGGGAACGGGTTGGTCTTGCTTGTGCCTGGGGTACAAGCGAGGCGTGTGTTTTTCGGGGTACCCGGCTGGGCACATTGATTCACGAATCGCCATTCTGTGTGACGGTACGGCTTGACTACGCTCTGGCATCGTAGTAAGAATTGGAAATGGAAAGATGGAAAAAATGGTCCAGATGTTGCTCAACTCTTGCTTGATTATAGCATAGGGGCTTACATAGATTATTGGTCAATGAATAAAATACGGCTTCTAAAAATTAAGAAATTAAGGACACACTCTTAGTGCTGCTTTCCGCTTACAAGAAACCCACAAGCCATAAAGCCTATCATGATTCTTGAAAGTCGGGAAATATAATCCCCAGTCGGGTAAGTCTTGCGAGTACATTGTGTACTCAGGGTTTATTTTTACCCCTGTTGCAGGTGCACCTTGAGCAGGTTTGTCTTGTGTGGAGGATTCTTCTGATGGGCACAGACGGATTCTCATCGCTTCCGCTAGATGTTATTTTATTTCCGCTGTTAATTATTGCACTCTGAACCTCTGGTATTGTAATAACTGTTTCCGAGACTCTGTGTTGTATGAAATGGACTAAGTATTGTAAGTTTGTGCTCATTATTGGATCCCTGGTGAAAAATGTGGAGTGTTCGAGTTCTCCCGTCGGGTGTGCTCGACGGAATCATCTGGTTTAGCTCACTTTCAGGGCACTTAGTGTCCAGTGGAAGGCAAGCGCCCTGAAAGCGTGCTAAACCGGGCGATTCCGCCACAGGTGGTACCAGAGCCAATAATGAGCTTACGAGCTTAATCACCTATTTCAGAAGGCTTAAAACTTTGACCAACAAAAGGTTTATAGAAGTTAGGATGCGGTAAAGTTGACGTAGTTAAGTATTAAGCCCTAGCAATATGGTTTACTAGGACAGTGGCACTGGTTTTCCTAACCATCTTCTGCAGGTACACTAACTTACGTCGCGTAAGGAAACGCTAGTTTCGGAAGTGAGTGTACGATGTGCCAAAGTCTAGCAAAAGGCCGCTATATTCCGGCTTGAGTGAACGTGTAGGGCGATGCATGCATCACCAAGATAAAAACCTGGTTAATCTAAAAACCCCTTCACGATAATCGTAGATGGTAACAGGGTAGAATAAGAATTAAAATGAATTGCTTCAATTCTCTTGAAGGCCGCATCATCGTCTCAGTCTCGTGTTCTAAATCTGGAGAAGTATCCTAATGGTTGGTTCTTATCTGTTCAGATGAACCTGAGGTCCGGTCGCGGGGCAGCTGGGTCTGTTCATGGGAGTACCAGCGCTGGAGCGGGTCGTGACCCGGAGAATGGTCGCAAGAATGTCGGGGAGAGTCACGACGCCCCACGCTTGGCTCCTCTTCCACCGCCACCGCCGCCTTTGATGACTCAAGCGGAGATGATGGCGGAGTTGTTAGCTTCTCGTCGTGAGACGGCCCGTGCTCTGGAGCTGATGGCACAGGCTGTCGGTGGCCTTGCTCATGGGGGCCCCGGTGGCAACGGTGGGGACGGGGGCGGTGCCCGTGGTCTTGAGAGGCCCTATTCGTATCAGGACTTCTTGAAGACTAATCCGCCCACGTTCGCGCCGACTACAGAGCCTCTTGACACGGAGCACTGGCTTCGTGTGCTGGAGCAAAAGTTTCTGCTGCTCACGGTGACCGACGAGCAGAAGGTGCGCTTCGCCGCACAGCAGTTGTTGGGGTCTGCCAGCGCTTGGTGGGATACCTTCAACGCCATGCAGCAGGCGGACCACCGGGTGACTTGGCAGGAGTTCACTGCCGCTTTCCGAGAGTACTTCATTCCTGTGGGCGTTCTGAACAGGAAGCTCTAGGAGTTCTTGGACCTGAAGCAGGGAAGCTTGTCCGTGATGGATTATGTCAACAAGTTCAACAACTTGGCATAGTATGCTGGCACTCACGTTGACACAGATGAGAAGAAGAGGGTCCGTTTCTACCGTGGCCTCTCTTTTGTTCTGCAGAAGGAGCTGTACACCAGGAACTACCAGACTTTTGGCACCCTGATGAATGCAGCCATAGCTATGGAGGGTCTACAGCGTGACACTCAGGCTGAGTGGAAGCGCAAGCGGGGAATTTCTGGGTCTTCTGGTCACCAGCAGGCGCAGAAGACGCAGGTTGTTAAGAGGATGTCCTACCATTCTCCTGGTGGACAGCCGTCTCGACAGCCACAGCAGACTCATCAGGCTTCGATGACTCAGTACCGTGCACCTTCCCAGCAGGTGCAACAACCACAGGGACAGCAGTTTCCACCTCGTCAAGGGCAGATGGTCAAGTCTACTGGCTGTTTCAAGTGTGGCAAGGAGGGCCACTTTGCTCGGGAGTGTCCCGAGAACCGGCCCGTTCAGTCTGCCCAGCCGTCCGCCAACTCTCGTCTAATTAAAAGGACGGTTATCAAGAAGAAAGTCCCAGTGAGCCGTTCGGGATAGGTGAACTATACGGAGGCTGAGGAAATATTACAGGATCAACCTGTGATGGCTGGTATGTTCACCATCAACTCTCACCCAGCACTTGTGTTATTTGATTCTAGAGCATCGCATTCATTTATGAGCATGGGGTATGCGGAAAGGCATAATCTACCTATTATGGCCATCCCTAAGGCCTATAGAATCAGCACCCCGGGTGCGAAGATGTTCATCAACACCCGGACGGATACTATCAGTTTAGTGCTAGCCACACTCACAGTTATCGCCTTCAGTTCATGTTGCTACCTGGGCATGGCATTGATGCAATACTGGGCATGAACTGGTTGAAGGTTTATGGGGTAGTGTTGGACCTTAAGCGGAGGGTTGTTGAGTTGCGACTTCCTGCGTCCGAGGATAGAATGTCTCTTCTCATTCCTTCAGAACTCACTTCGCCAGTTGCTACAAATGTGGAAGTCTCTTCTGATCTCACCTCTATTCCAGTGGTCTGTGAGTTCCCAGATGTTTTTCCTGATGATTTGCCTGTGTTACCATCGGATAGAGATGTGGAGTTCACCATTGAGTTAGAGCCTGGCACTGCTCCTATTTCCCGACGTCCCTACCGTATGGCACCGAAGGAGCTAGCTGAAATGAAGAAGCAGTTGGAAGAGTTGCGGAATAAAGGGTTCATCCGTCCCAGTTCTTCACCTTGGGGTTGTCATGCCATTTTTGTGAAGAAGAAGGATGGTACTCTTCGCATGTGTGTGGATTACCGCCCCCTCAATGCGGTAACCATTAAGAACAAGTACCCTTTGCCGCGTATTGATGCTTTGTTTGATCAATTGGCTAGGGCAAAGGTGTTCTCTAAAATAGATCTTCAGTTGGGATATCATCAGATAAAGATCCGGCCACAAGATATACCAAAGACAACTTTTTCTACTAGGTATGGGTTGTATGAGTACCTAGTCATGTCTTTCGGTCTCACAAATGCTCCTGCATTTTTCATGTATCTCATGAATTCAGCCTTTATGCCGGAGTTGGATAAGTTTGTAGTGGTCTTCATCGACGACATCTTGATTTATTCCAAGAATGAAGAAGAGCATGCACGGCATCTCCGCACCGTCCTGACCCGGTTGCGAGAGCACAAGCTGTATGCTAAGTTCAACAAGTGCGAGTTTTGGTTGGATCGAGTTCAGTTCTTGGGACATGTTCTGACTTCTGAGGGTGTGTTTGTAGATCCTAGCAAGGTTCAGGATGTGTTGAATTGGAAGTCTCCTATTTCAGTGCATCAGATCCGACAGTTTCTGGGTCTTGCCGGATACTATCGGCGTTTTATTCTAGATTTCTCTAAAATAGCTCACCCCATGACCAAGCTACTTCAGAAGGATGCAAAGTTTGTATGGAGTTCGGCTTGTGAAGAAGCTTTTCAGGCATTGAAGAAGTTTCTTACCTCAGCCCCTGTTCTGGCTCAACCGGACATTGAGAAGCCTTTTGATGTTTATTGTGATGCCTCCAGGACTGGGCTTGGGTGCGTGCTTATGCAAGATGGGCGTGTGATAGCATATGCTTCACGCCAACTAAGAAAGCACGAGGTAAATTACCCAACCCATGATTTAGAGCTAGCTACGGTGGTGCACGCTCTAAAAATTTGGAGACACTACTTGTTGGGGAATAAAGTGCATATTTTTACAGACCATAAGAGCCTTAGGTATATTTTTACTCAACCCGAGTTGAATCTAAGGCAAAGGAGATGGCTTGAGTTGATTAAAGATTACAACTTAGAGGTCCATTATCATCCGGGAAAAGCTAATGTGGTGGCTGATGCTTTGAGCCGTAAGTCACATGTGCCTGATGAAGAGTCCTTGCCCCTCTCTCACTCTGCAGTGTTGGCACAGATTGCTTTAGTCTCAGATTTACTTGAGCAAATCATCGTGGAGCAAAGGTATGATGACTTGGAGATTCCCCACATTAAGAAGTTGATGGCTGAAGGGCGTGGTCCGCACTTTAGCATTGATGAACAAGGTGTGGTGAAGTACAAGAACCGGTTAGTGGTTCCCGGTAATGAGGAGCTTAGAAGGAAGACTCTGGAGGAAGCTCACCAATCCAAGTTATCTATTCACCCGGGGAGTAACAAAATGTACCATGATTTGCGTCAGTTGTATTGGTGGTCGAACATGAAGCAGGATATCACCAGGTATATTACTGAGTGTGATATTTGTGGAAGAGTTAAGGCAGACCATCTGCGGAGGCCGGGTTTTCTGCAGCCTTTGCCTATTCTGGTCTGGAAGTGGGAGGATATTTCCATGGATTTTATTACCGGATTACCTCGCACCGCCAAGGGCCATGATTCTATTTGGGTCATTGTGGATCACCTCACTAAGACTGCTCATTTTCTTCCAGTGGGTACTAGGTATACAGCCTCGCAGTATGCCAAGCTGTACTTTGACCGCATTGTGACCCTTCATGGAGTTCCGCTTACTCCAAGAATGTCTTGGTACTCGCCTTCTCAGAAGTTCAACCTATCATCCCCAGACCGACGGTCAGACTGAGAGGGTGAATCAAGTGCTTGAAGATATGTTGAGAGCTTGTGTCATCTCTTTTCCTGAAAAGTGGGATGAGTGTTTGAAGTTGGCCGAGTTTTCTTATAATAACAACTATCAAGAGAGCATCCAGATGGCACCTATTGACGCTCTGTATGGCAAGAAATGCAGAACCCTACTCAACTGGGTTGAGGTGGGAGACCGTGGTTATTTCGGGCCTGACTTTGTGCTTGAAGCAAGAGAAAAGGTTAGGATTATCCGGAGTCACCTAAAGGCAGCGCAGAACCGACAGAAAACCTATGCAGACAAGAGAAGGAGACCCTTGGAATTTGCAGTTGGAGATTATGTGTATCTCAAGGTGTCTCCCATGAAAGGTGTGCATCGTTTTGGTGTTCGTGGGAAGCTAGCTCCACGCTATGTTGGGCCCTACAAGGTTTTAGCCCGACATGGTCCAGTAGCCTATCGTATCCAGCTCCCTGAGGTGTTGTCAGCTGTCCACAATGTTTTCCATGTGTCTCAGTTGAAAAAATGTTTGCGGGTTTCCACTGAGGCAGTAGAAATTGAAGGACTTCCCCTTCAACCGGACCTTTCGTATGAGGAACATCTAGTAAAAATCTTGGATGAAAAAGAGAGAGTGACCAGGAACAATGTGGTGAAATTGTACAAGGTCCAGTGGCAACATCACTCGAAAGATGAAGCAACTTGGGAACTTGAGAGTTATATTTTGAAGCATTATCCCCATCTCTTGCCTAGCTCCTGAAGGTAACTCGTTAAGTTGCAAGTTTTCCCTATCCTCTTTTCTCACACTAGGCACGGGAAATCTCGGGTCGAGACTTTCTTTTAGGGGGGTAGAGCTGTAACACCCTCAGTGTTACCGCGTGTGCAACGCACCTAAACTTGGCATGAGCATCTTTTCTTTTGTTGCTTTTTGTGGGAGCGAGTGGAATCAATTAGTAATCCTAAATAGTAATAAAAGTGTTAGTTGACAAGTTGTCGCGTTACCGTGTTGTACTTGCTTAAGGTTAAAAATGAATTCTTTTTAGCAAAAATGTTTTAGAACGTGTGTGCAACGCCTTAGTAAAAATTGAAGTACGAACTCTATTCATGGCAGTGCTACAAGTGTATTAGCGTAATAAGATCGTTAGCTCATGTTTTTATTAGCTTGGAAATCAAAGTTAAAACCAAACGATGACGAGAACAGTGAGCTTAGAAGCAGTTCGGCAACCTGGTGTTCGCGAGCCTTTCTTGCTGAAACGTGTTGCCGGCATAGTCGCGTTTTGGCTTCTGGGACAGCCTGTGGTGCCCTCTAGGCGGTAGACCCTTTGGTTAAGCCATAGATGAGCTGGGGTAGAGTTTTGCTTGTGCTTTAAAATTCGTGCGTAACCTTGTCGTTGCTGTTGGCCCCGCGCCAGCGCCTGGCCGCGCTGTCGGGTTGGGCAGGCAATGCGCGTCCAGCCGGCCGCAGTCGGTCTCTGCCCCGTGCCTTCTCGCGCTGCCCCGTCCTCCCCTCTCTTGTCGCGCGCGGTGACACGACCGTGGTCAGGGCTGCGGCGTCGCGCCCATGCCCTGCCCCCCCTCCCTGCACCGCTGCTGGTCGCCCGACGGTTGCTCGTGTGCATCCCTCCCGCTTCGCTCGTACATGCCCGACGTGAATCGCTGCACGTGTGTCGCCTGGTCCTTGTCGACCCCATTTCCCCTCCCTTGTGAGGTGACCGTGGGTTGACCTCCCCTCTCCTCCGTGCACTGTCGCCATGCCGCGGACTCACTGTCCCCTTCTCGTCCTCAAGCGGCCATCATTTTTCAATTCTTCTCGGCCATGGCTTCGTCTCCTAGCCTGCCAGCCGACCGGCCCCTCTGTGCTTCGAGCTTGGCCTCACTGTGCTCCAATTGGAGTTTCTCCGCTCCGCTTGGCTTTAAGGCCGAGCTCGGCCATGTTTCATGGCAACCCATTTCCCTTCCCTCGCATTCCCGATTGATCGCGCAAATTGCTTCGCCACCACCTCCGCCTCACCCCGCGCACCTTTACCGGATCGCTGCCGCCACCGGGGCGTGGCTGACGCGGTTGTGCCGCCTCGGTGCGCCGTCGCATCTCTCGGGCCGCACGTGGCCAGCCTCCTCTGTCGCTCTACTGCTTCAGCGAGCGCTGCGGCTAGGTCCTAGGTATGCTCTAGATGCTCTAGCGCTCGCCTTTTGGCTTCGTGGTGGACTTGGGTGGCCGGAGCGGTCGCGCCATCGCTGCCTTGGCCGCTCGTCGTGGCCACCGGTCCCGCGAGCTCCGCTGCTCCTGTGCCTCCGCCTAGGGTAGGCGCTTAGGTCGTAGGTGCTGGTCGGCCCGTTGCCTGGGTCGGTGGGAGCCTGAGCTCGTTGGCGTGGCCGGGCAGTGCCGGCCGGTGCTGCTCTGACGGGCTCGGGGTGTCGGGGACCGAGCGGGTGTGAAGACGACTTTTCGGAAGGGTCTTCTTGCAAGACCTGTGAGGGTGGGAATAGTGACTAGGATGGTCGCAGTATTTCCAGGCAGTTCAGGGGCTTGGTTGCAAGTTTGCCGGGGCGCGCGTGCGGGCTGTCCGCGTGGGCCGCCCGGCGCTCGCGGGCCGCGCGTTGCTGGGCCACGGCGGCAAGTGCGCGCGCGCGTGGGCTCGGGTGGGCCAAGTTGGTTGGGCCGCGCGGTCAGTTGGGTTTCCTGTTGAGAAGTTATTTAGCTTATGATTTCATGTAAGTGGCTGTACTTTGGAAAATTATAATAAATTAATTAAGCGCCCAAAATTTGCGAGACCAGTTTTGTTAGATCGGTAATTTCATCCTCTAGCAGTTGATGTAATCACTTCACGTATAGCTGTAGTGCTGCTCGGTCGATTAAATCTTTGCGTAAAGTGACGAATATTAATGCAACCAATATGGTGCGCTTGTTAGTTGCTGGAGTCGAAATGCATCAAGTCAACCTTGTTAGTAGAAAGAATGATAGCTTAGCATACTAGCTTTTAGAGTTACCGTTGTCACTTTTTTTTAAGTGTGGCATTGTCATTGCATGCATGTAGATCACGAGGGAGTCGAGTACGTGGCCGCAGAGGAGCAGGACTACGAGGAGGTCATCGAGGAGTACGAGGAGGAAGTCTTCATGCCTGAGGAGTTCCAGGAGCCGCCCGCTACTGACACCTCTGACCCTACGGCTGCCCAAGGCAAGCCCCGATGCATAACCCTTATTTTTGCAAATCTGTTATATATTTAAATATTGTGCATTTAAGTTACAGGAATTTCTATGATACCCACATGCATATATATTTATACCCATGAGTCTTACTAGTACAGGATCGTATAGTTGCTTCGCTTAGGATCATCGGTAGGGTGAGTAACCTGTCGTTGCTCACAATAGGGAGTTACTCTAATGATTGTTACATTTTGGGTGAAATGGTGGAAAGAAACTGGCGACCGGGCAGGGATGGGCTATGGTATTGGTGGTGTAGCAAGTTGTGTTCCGCGGCCACGGGGCATAACTGGGTTGCACTGTTTCCCTGTCCGTGTCAATTAAGGACCGTTCGTTGCATGGACCCTGGTCAAGTCACATATCTCCTTATCCCGAGCATATACTAGCGGGTGGGGGCTAGGAAGACTTGTTACTCTCTTGTCATGGGCTCCGGCTCTTTTCCAGACCGACTGATTGGAGGCGGGGACAGGTGAAGGTCTTAGCACCGTTTTGAGGCCGGGCCTCAAGTACGGGAGCTAGGAGTCCAAGTTTGGACGGGGACCTGGAACCCGTGATAGGAGGGGAACGGGTTGGTCTTGCTTGTGCCTGGGGTACAAGCGAGGCGTGTGTTTTTCGGGGTACCTAGCTGGGCACATTGATTCGCGAATCGCCGTTCTACGTGACGGTACGGCTTGACTACGCTCTGGCATCGTAGTAAGAATTGGAAATGGAAAGATAGAAAAAATGGTCCAGATGTTGCTCAACTCTTGCTTGATTATAGCATAGGGGCTTACATAGATTATTGGTCAATGAATAAAATACGGCTTCTAAAAATTAAGAAATTAAGGACACACTCTTAGTGCTGCTTTCCGCTTACAAGAAACCCACAAGCCATAAAGCCTATCATGATCCTTGAGAGTCGGAAAATATAATCCCCAGTCGGGTAAGTCTTGTGAGTACATTGTGTACTCAGGGTTTATTTTTACCCCTGTTGCAGGTGCACCTTGAGCAGGTTTGTCTTGTGTGGAGGATTCTTCTGATGGGCACAGACGGATTCTCATCGCTTCCGCTAGATGTTATTTTATTTCCGCTGTTAATTATTGCACTCTGAACCTCTGGTATTGTAATAACTGTTTCCGAGACTCTGTGTTGTATGAAATGGACTAAGTATTGTAAGTTTGTGTTCATTATTGGATCCCTAGTGAAAAATGTGGAGTGTTCGAGTTCTCCCGTCGGGTGTGCTCGACGGAATCATCTGGTTTAGCTCACTTTCAGGACACTTAGTGTCCAGTGGAAAGCAAGCGCCCTGAAAGCGTGCTAAATCGGGCGATTCCGCCACACTGCCTGACATTTCTACCGTCTCCTCCATCTCCCTCTCACAGAGCAGTAGGAGCTGGTGAAGCAAAAAATGAGGGACGAGAGAAAAATCCGGCTCCAATGAATAGTGAAATGGCAGGTAGGAGCTGGAGCTGCTCGAATCCATGCCAAACCGGCCCTAACTGCTGCATGCAGCAGCAAGTAGAGGATATATATACACACACACAATTATTGGATCGGAGTATGTACATATGAAAGTCAAGGGCTAGCTAAGCTAGTTAGAAACACATGTATAATGCCAATCGAATTTACAGTCTCTTGAAGCCAGAGCCAGAGGATATATGCGTGTGTGTGCCAAACCAAGATTTATGCGTGTGTACCGAAACAGCTCGTCTGTGTGCAAAGTGACACTGTAACTGCAGTATTCTTCCATGATCCGTTTGTATTGTACATACGTACGTACGTACATATGCAGCATGCAATGGCATTGCTACTATAAATGTGTGTACATAGAGTGGAGACAAAGACAAGTAGCTGTATACAATCCATCGTCTCGAAATAAAAAGGATAATAAAGCTAGCTATGTGTACAAGATCTGACGCGTTCAATGTGTCAGGTATAGAAATGGGTCCGTTGTACGTGTGTCACTGTGTATGATCATGAATATTGCCCGCTGTATTTCTATTTACAACACGCCTCTGTGTGTAGCTAGTGTTATTGTGTACATGAACATGGATGCATGCATGACCTTCTTCTCCTTGCATTGCATGCATGCATGCACTGTTGGTGTGTTGCCATTGCCATGAGAGATCCACATCAAGGAACAGTTGACTCACACACCATGCCATTGCCCATTGCCACTCTCTCTCTCTCTCTCCATCCATGTAGTTAGTTGTAGACAGGTACCCTGGTATAGTAGTGTGTAGAGAGCACGCGGCAGCTGCAGGGCCGACAGAGGTAGAGTGATATATGCAGTACCTGTACAAGTATAACTCTCACATGTACATATGCATGTAGAGACATGGATGACTTTTTCAGACAAGAAAGCCTCGCAGTATGTATATATGCACGCTTTGAATTGGATCCTCAAGGCTCATCAGGCTTCAACAGATCACTTGCTGGATATATATATTGCTGGCATTGAGGAGGCCCTGCACAGTGCCACAACTGTTGTGAAGTGACTGCTTGTGCAGTGAGTTGCCCTAGCACAACAAAAAAAGTGGCTCTACTAAATACCTACATCCTACTATCAAACACACAGTGACACTACTACTGCAATGCAAGCAGGCAGGCACCAATGGCGACAAAGGTGGTGGATGCAAATGAGCATATTGCTTTCCTCTTTTCCTTTATACAAAAGGAAGGATGTACTCCTTCTGTTAGTAATGTATGGTGCTTTATTAGACATTGATATGGTTTTTAATAGTAGTGTAGGCAATGTTGATATATAGCTGCCTTTTTTTATATGAACATAGTAATAAAACAAATACACACGCGTGCCCTCCATCAAGAAATATAAGGTGTATTTTGAATGCGGAAAAATAAAAAATTTACCAACAACGAGTCCAGCTATATGTAAGTTTAGGGCATGCCACTTGCATTAATAGATTTGTATTCAAAGTGCCTTTAAAATGATATTGATTATTTTAACGATCCGCGACATATCATAAGACAAATTAAGGGCCCAAAATGTATTTTATATGACTTATTTCTGACTAAAATACACCTTACGCTTCTAATCAACAGGAGTACATTATTAGAGAGATGTCCTCTGATGTTTACCTTTTTCTATAAACAGGAGGGTTTATTTCCCCCCTAGCTACTGATTCCTTGATGATCTTTACTTTTGCAAGGACAACACAACATTGTAGAGAGAGAGAGAATGTGTGTGTAGGTACACAGATCCCTATGAGCTGAGGCATGTGTGAAGAGAATGTTATCTATCCATCCAAGTCCAACCATTTCTCCCTCCCTCTCCCTTTCTTTTTTTATTTCTTTTTGGTTGGACGCAGCATGTTGTGTGTGTAAATGTGGGAGGGAGAGGGAGCAATTCTCATTCCTTTTGCTGGACTCCCCCTTTAAAGCCATGCGCGCGCACACAACGCAAGCACAAGCACAAGCACACTTGCCCACCTTCTTCTCCGCTTCACACCTCGCCGGCTGCTAGCAAGTGAACCCCGCCACCGCGGCCGGACCTCATCTCATCTCGCGCGCAGCAATGGCCATCACACCGCGCGCTCCCCAATGATTGATCCACTCCGATCGCCATTGCCACCAGCAGCAGCTTAAATCCGATCCGATTCATTAGTTGCTTCTGTTTGTAGTGCCCTTGTTTTAGCTTCGCACACAACAATGACCAACAACAACGGCAATGGCACGAACGCGGCGGCGAGCAGCTGGCTAGGCTTCTCGCTGTCGCCTCACATGGCCTCCGCCATGGACGAGCACCACCACCACCAGCAACAGCAGCAGCAGGTTCAGCAGCAGCACCATGGCCTCTTCTTCCCTTCCGTCACTGCGGCCGCCGCCGCAGCCTACGGCCTCGGCGGCGACAGCGGCGTGGCCACCAGCGCGTCGTCGTACTACACGCCGCAGCTGGCGTCCATGCCGCTCAAGTCCGACGGCTCCCTCTGCATCATGGAGGCGCTCCGGAGGAGTGATCAACAAGATCACCACGGTACGTATGCAATCTACCTACGCAGGTGAGCTGATGACCGGCCGCCGGCGTCGGTCCGTGTCGTTCTTGGTTTGATATATTTCTCGGCGTGCGTCGGCCGTCGATCGATCGGCGTTGTTATTCATCCAGGGCCCAAGCTGGAGGACTTCCTGGGCGCGGCGGCGCAGTCGCAGGCCATGGCGCTGAGCCTGCAGGACAACCCCGCGGCCGCCGCCTCCAGCTTCTACTACTACGGCAACGGCGGCGGTTCGGGGCAGCACCACCACGGGGGGTTCCTGCAGCCGTGCGCCGACCTGTACGGCGGGCCCTCGGCCGCGTCCCTGGTGGCGGACGACGAGGCCGAGGCCGCGGCCGCCGCGACGGCCATGGCGAGCTGGGTGGCGGCGCGTGCCGAGAGCGGCGGCGGCGTGCTGTCCGCTGCTGCCGCCGCGGGGCACCACCCGCACCACCACCACGCGCTGGCCCTGTCCATGAGCTCCGGGTCGCTGTCGAGCTGCGTGACCGCGCACCCCGGCGCCGAGTACGGCGTGCAGGTGGCGGGGTCCGCGGCAGCCGCGGCGTCGCTGGACGGCGGCCGCAAGCGCGGCGGCGCGGCGGGGCAGAAGCAGCCCGTGCACCACCGCAAGTCCATCGACACGTTCGGGCAGAGGACGTCGCAGTACCGCGGCGTCACCAGGTACGCACACCACCGCGCACCCTCCGCCCCGTCTGTTTCCGTTTCCGTCCCGTTATGTGCTTGCATTCGTTAATCACGCACGTTTAGCATGTGGTTCCATCATTAACTAATTAACTAACTAACCACACAAAATTAATGAGCTTGGATTACATGTGCTTAGGTTATCATTACTAATACTGTCGAGCCGATCGATTAACTAACCTAGTATTTTCAAAACAACTAGCGACACGTACACGTGCGCACACTCACCTACAGCATAAACCAAATGAATTTATCCGCTCCAAACCATATGTATGTATATCAGTCTAAAAAAGCAGCCGAAAGCACGTACTCATTCACGCATGTTAACCAAACTGTGGATGAGATTAAAAATGCAATGAAATTAAGCAGGCATAGGTGGACAGGGAGGTATGAGGCGCACCTGTGGGACAACAGCTGCAAGAAGGAAGGCCAGACCAGGAAGGGCAGGCAAGGTAATTAACAAATAGCACAACATTAACAACTATCGTTTGAGTTATTACTACACTACAAATAAAAGCTAACTAAATCTGTGGTGTGGTTGTCTTTGGCGACCCAACCAACCAACATGGTTTTGTGGGGATGGCGGAATATTTACGCGTACGGCTTGTGATCTCTCCCCCCCTGACTGTCACGCTGCAGTTTATCTCGGTAAGCACTCTTTGCTGCACGTACTGCACACAGTCACACACTCTCTGTGCTAGTATAGCAAGCTGCACTGTCACTGGCAGTGCGTGCGTACACATTGATGCATATATATATGGTAAAAGTAAAAACATACTGGTGGTAAAATTTCTTTGGTGTGTTGGGGTGTTTCGTCGGTATTAGGCGGGTACGACATGGAGGAGAAGGCGGCGAGAGCCTACGACCTGGCGGCGCTCAAGTACTGGGGCCCTTCCACCCACATCAACTTCCCGGTAACTATTCTTGCTTGCTCATTTTCGTTTTTTTTACCGTGATGCACGCATGCGTGACAGCCATGGTAACTCTGTGATAATAGTACTAGCTAGCAGTCGGACTAGGTACCAGCGCTGATCTGAGACGACTGTGTTTATATAATAATAAGAATAAAATGGAAAAACATAATGGTGTTTGCCTTCACGCATGTACTGTATGCAGCTGGAGGACTACCAGGAGGAGCTGGAGGAGATGAAGAACATGACACGGCAGGAGTACGTGGCTCACCTCAGGAGGTACAGTACGTACGTACGTACACAGTTTGACCTAGCTAGCCACCAAAGCATGCATGCAGCTGCTGCCAGTGATGCATGATCCATCGATCATCTAGCTAGTCATCTACTATCTGAGCAACTGATCGATTCGTTATTAACCGCTGGATATATACATGCATGGGTGTGGTGTGGTGTGGTGTGGTGTGGTGCATGCAGGAAGAGCAGCGGCTTCTCACGGGGCGCGTCGATGTACCGAGGAGTCACAAGGTCTGGTCTGAAACTCTACTCGGGCCTCTTATTTAGATGCACCCAAAAATTAGAATTTTTTCACTCTCTCCATTACATCGATTTTTAGCCGCTTGCATGAAGTATTAAATATAGGTTAAAAAATAACTAATTACACAGTTTAGTTAGAAATCACGAGATGAATCTTTTGAACCTAGTTAATCCACGATTGGACAATATTTGTCAAATAAAACAAAATTAGTATTATTTATCGGTTTGAATTTTTTTGCAATCTAAACGTGGCCTCGGAACGAATGACCCCGACGACTACGACGGCTGAACCAACAAAATGTTCAGCCGCAGTTACATGCTACTGCTATGCACATGCATGCGTCGTTCCTATTTATTTGTTTTTTTCCTTTTATTATATATATATTTTTTACCGGCCTGCATATGCTGACAAACGGCAAGTGATAGATGGATACAGTAGCTAGCTGTGCATATAATGGAGCAGCAGCAATGACAGCATGTGTGTGTGTTGTTGACGCATGCAGGCACCACCAGCACGGGCGGTGGCAGGCGCGCATCGGCCGCGTCTCCGGCAACAAGGACCTCTACCTCGGCACCTTCAGTACGCATCCATCAACGCCCATCTTCTTCAATTTCCTTCCTTCTCTGCAGCATCTGCTCATTTGCTGCATACACTATCTATACATACATGCGCATTCATCATCATTCAGTTAAACTATATATATGCAAAGCTTCCATTCCATACACGCTCGGCAACTGCAATGCATTCATATATCATTCAGTTATTCGCGTCGCACTGCACTGCATGCATGCATGGCATATTGGCATGGAGGAGCTAGCCATGGAGACGACGGCGGGCGGTTTCACGATGATCCATGCATGGTGGCTGGCCATGGACGATGGACGGACGGACGGATGCATGATGCAGGGCAAAGCCGGCAGAGAGAGGGCTGTAATGGGCGGAGGGTGCAGCGCGGAGCCCTGTCTGTCACCATCATGCATCATTCTAATTTCTACTTGCACATGCAGGCGTGCTTGCTAGTAGTACCTGTCAGCTCTCCTCTCCTGCTATTCCTATCTAGTGTCATATACTAGTATATACTAGTGTGTAGTAGTGTAGTGTAACAGCCTCCTCCTCCTACTACCATCACCTCTGAGATGGTGATGCATGAGTCTGTCGCAAGGACGATGGAGCTGGATGCAAAAGCTTTGGCACCCCCCAATCATGCCTCTTCCCTGCCGCCAAAGAATGTCTTGCTGCTTTACTCCTCTCATTTCCCTTTGCTTGCTTGCTTTGTGGTTGTGCCATGGGCCATGCCATGGTAAGGGGCCCTCCTCTCTCTCTCTCTGCCTGCATCAGCGTCAGCAAGTGTGATTTCTAGCATAGAGATGGAGGGAGACGTAGGGAGCTTTTGCATAAGGCTGACATGCCTCTCTTGTTTTTACACTGTCGTGGATCGCACGCGCTGGGCCCCCTGCACCCTGCGCGGAGCGGCCCTTTTCAGTTTTGACCACCGATTCCGCCCGCCGCGCCCATCATGCCGGCAGCCCGCCCGCGACCGGCCGGCTCTCCTGTTCAGATCATTCCTCCATGCATATGCTGACGTGGCTTGGCTACCTAGTGGATGTGGAGTACTACGTTGTTGTGTGCATGGACGACCACGACATGCATGGCACTCATCGTCGTCGTCGTCCACTCGCCACGACTGACTCCAACCTGACAATTAACGACCGTGCGTGCTCCCTGCCCGCAGGCACGCAGGAGGAGGCGGCGGAGGCGTACGACATCGCGGCGATCAAGTTCCGCGGCCTCAACGCCGTGACAAACTTCGACATCACGCGCTACGACGTCGACAAGATCATGGCCAGCAACACGCTGCTGCCGGGCGACCTCGCGCGCCGCAGGAAGGACGACGACCCCGCCGCCGTCATCGCCGGCGCCGACGCCGGCGGATGCGGCGTCACGACCGCGGCGGCGGCGGCCGCCCTGGTGCAGCAGGCTGCTGCCGCCGCCGGCGCCGGCTCCAACGCTGCCAACGAGACATGGAAGGTGGCCGCGGCAGCGGCGCTGGCCGCCGCGCCGAGGGAAGGCCATCACCACCACGACGTGCTCTCCGGCGAGGCATTCTCCGTGCTGCACGACCTGGTGGTCACCGCCGCGGACGGCGGCAACGGCAGCGGCGGACACCACCACAGCCACAGCGCCCACATGCCCATGTCCAGCGCGTCGTCGCTCGTCACCAGCCTCGGCAACTCCCGCGAGGGCAGCCCCGACCGCGGCGGCGGCCTGTCCATGCTCTTCTCCAAGCCGCCGGCTCCAGCACCAGCCCCGCCGCACGCCGCCAACAAGCCGATGAGCCCGCTCATGCCGCTGGGCTCCTGGGCGTCCACGGCGTCGGCGAGGGCCGCCGCCGTCTCCATCGCGCACATGCCCGTGTTCGCCGCCTGGACCGACGCCTGATGATCGTATCAGTCGGTCAATCCATGAGCGACGTGGCCGCCGGCCGGCCGATTCCACCATGCATGTGCCTCTCCGGCCGATCGACGGCCAGCTACCTCGTACCCGGCCGTTCTAGCTCGGCGGTGCACGTACGCGCGCTCGACCGGTTGGACTTCTTCATCAGATCAGTTAGTTAATTTAATTAGGGTTCTTGGAAGGTAGCGAGTTAATCAGGTACGTAGTAATAGCCATGGGAGATTGGTTATTAGTGAAGCTAGCTAGGCGATATGATGGAAGGGCGGGAGTGCACAGCGCGGCCTCTGCTGTTTCCTTCTTCTCCGGCTCCGTCGTGTGGGCGGCGACGTGGCCGGAGAAGGAGGGGTTTTGTAAAATGGAGGCCAGAGATGACGTGCATCTCCTCCGAAATATATCCAGAACTAATCCACTACTAATGTTGAAGTTATATATAGCCTCTCACTGATATTGGTTACTAGCTACTTTCTTCTTCGAATTCTCGTTTCCTGATGGAGCCGCAAGTTGCATATCAAGCTCTTGCTTGGGATTGAACCCGTATGAACCACTGACATGTGGGTCCGGATACAAATTCATTCATCATAATTCACCTACAGACCTACTTGACACTCCGTCACTCCGGTCCGGTCAGTGAACCAGCGATAAGTGAAAAAGCGGCTCCTCAAGGCGACTGCGCGTCATTATTATAATTCTGCAATGTTCTCCGGGCCTCAACTGGGCTCAACCTTAAATAAGTTTGCAATGGGCTGGCAATTGAAGTAGTACGAACCAAATAATAAATTGTATAAAAAATAGGAGCAATATTATGTAAAAACCGTACGATTTGTGCAATATGAATACCTTATTTGGGTGCCTTTTCAAAAATTCATGAAAATATTATAGGTTCGCATTATTAACCTTCAAAACATCATCATCTAATAAGTAGATATAAAAGTACAATGAACCGGCAACTCAAATGGTGACTTCTACATTGGGGAAAATGGGACAAAATTTAGATTATAGAAGCTGGAAATTTTTGCTGTGGGGAGTTGAAATCATGTCATATTGGCTAATTTGCACTAAAAATATTGCTAAATTGTCATATGTCATTATAAAATCATGGACATTTGATGTGGGACACCACAACAATTACGAACATCAACATCTGCGAACTGAGGAAAACAATTTGCGTGACTGAGGTTAATAAAACTGAATCTATATAGAGGGGATGCGGTACATGAGGACAAGTACAGTAGTACATAGCACATAGAGTACCTCTGGCCTACAGAGCCTACTTAGACGAGCTGCACTGGGTACTGCATCGCTTCCGCTACGCCATCGTCCAGTTCGGTTTACCGTAAAAATTCCCTGCAGCGGGATACGCCATCGCGTGCGCTATGCTAGCGCTCCCGCTATTCCTAGCGGGATAGCGCGCTCCCGCTACGTGCCTCCGTGGCGCAAGGCCCGCCCGTCGCCCGCCCGCACGCTGCTCGCCGCTCGCGCGTCCTCGCGTTGCTCGCCGGAGGAAGTGAAGAAGCCGGTGGGGAGGGAAGAGGAGAAAGGCCGTCGCCACCGAGATGCGCCACCGGGGAGGATGCGCGAACTCCTCCGTAGCCGCTCGGGATGCCCGGGATGCGCCGCCGCCGGGGGAGGCGGCCTCCACCTCCACCGCCGGACGAGAGAGAGAGAGAGAGGGCGCAGTACCTCCACCTCCCGAGCGCCATGGCCGGAGCCGTACCCATCCTACGGAGCCGTACCCCTTCCTCCTTCCCCTCGACCGCGGCCTCCCGGCCCGCCACGCCGCCGTACCTGTCCGCGAGCAGGGGCCGGAGGAGGCGGCGCCCGCGAGCAGGGGCCGGAGGAGGAGGCGCACCGCTGCTGCTCGCGCCGTGCTCGCCGGGGCAGAGCAGGGAGAGGGCGGGCGGAGCTGGGCGATGGAGGGAGCGCTCCTGCTCTGCTTGGGCCACCGCGATGGAGGGAGGGGCGCCGGCGGCCACGGGCGCGGAGGAGGGCACGGGAGCGGCGGGGCAGCGGCTGGAGAGAGAGGAGGGAGGGGCGCCGGAGGAGGAAGATGAAGGGGACAGAGAGGAGCGGGCGGAGGGAGAGAAGGAGGGGGAGATGGGAGAGAGAGGAGAAAAAGGGGAGGGAGAGTATGACGTGTGGACCCCACCAGCTGGTAGTTGGTATAGAGGATGAATATAGAGTATGGATGAGTGCGGGAAAACTGTATATTTTGCGGTGACTAGGATGGAATATACCTTTTAGAGGATGAATATAGAGGTCCATGAGTGCGGATAGTCTTACCCACGCGAAGAAGAATGCACATCGCATGAGTCTCTCCTGTAGTCTGTACTCTGTACCAACCGCCGACACCCTGACGCGTTCACGTGAGGGCGTGAGGCGGATGGCAGATGGCCTCAGCCGATCGCCACCACGACATCAGAGCTGGCCCTGTCCTCCTTTCTTCCCCACTGCATGCCCTGCCGCCCCGGGCAATGAACAGAACAGCCCGCACGTCACGGTTCAGAGTTGAGCAATGGCAATGGCAATGGCAATGTAGACTATGTAGTGCAGGTGCAGCCATCCATCAGCAAATAAACCAGGCAACGCAAATGACTGAGCAACAGCGGCTTCATTCATATACAAAAGAATCGATCGAGACGCTGCTAATCTCTATCCTCTAATCAGCCACGAGAATTTACATGCGACAAGTCAGAGCCGAGATATCTACACTAGCAGACATTCTACGAGAATTCAGAGGACGGAACTGAACAATTCGAGGCACTACAAACCACTAATCATCATCCTATCCCTGAACGGAGCTACAGCCTAGCAGAGCCTAGAGCTACTACATCCATGGCGCGGCCATCCACGGTCTCATTTCACGTCCTCGCCGATGAGGTCGAGGCCGACCAAGAGGAACGAGACCCCCTGGAACAGGAGGAAGTAGAAGTGCATCCCCTGCTTCGACAGCAGGCTCCGGGCGGCGGCCGTCAGCAGCAGCAGCGACAGCGCCAGCTCCTTCTTGTACATCCGGTTGTACTTCGCTGTCGCCGTCGCCGTCGCCGTCGTCGTGACGGTCACGGCCTCCTCGCGCTGGTGCTCTCGCTCCGACGACGGGAGGCCGGACTTCTTGGTGACCACCCACTCGTGGGCGCCGCGGAGCTGGAACAGGCCGGACACCATGGCGTTGAACTTGGTCACGGACATGGTGTTCTCGAACAGGAGGTACGGGATCACGAACGGGAACGACCGCGGCGCCGGCGCCACGTTGAGCAGCGACATGAGCGCGGGCATGTAGCACACCACCCAGTCCGGGAGCTCGGCTTCGGGCACGAACATGGTCAGCGGCAGGATGATGCAGAAGAGCGTGAAGGAGTAGAAGGGCAGGATCAGCTTCCGCAGCAGGAAGAAGAGGAAGATCAGGTTCGCCTTCTTCCACGCCGCCATCTGCAATGCAATGCAATTATGCAAACAAGATTTAATTTCATAATTGGGACAAAGATGATGACTGGATGGCAATGTAATCACAAATTGGTACAATACAATACCTTGCATCTGATGATGTCCGGCAAGCACAGCCTGAAGAGCTGCATTGGGCCTGAATGCCACCGGTGCTGCTGTTTCCGGTAAGCCTCATACGACTCCGGCAACTCGCACTGACACTGTCCAAAGATGAAATCAGCGCTTCAGCACAGACATTTCAGTTAAAAAAACACCAGCATTACGCAATTTGCAGGTGATTCAGCATGTATCGTACCTCCACGTCATTGAGGAAGATGAACTTCCAGCCTTTGAGATGCGCCCGGACGGCGACGTCCATGTCCTCCACGGTGGTCCGCTCCATCCACCCCCCGGAATCCTCCAGAGCCCTGATCCTCCACACCCCGGCCGTGCCGTTGAACCCGAAGAAGTTGATGAACACGCCGTTCACCTGCTGCTCCACCTCGAAGTGGAAGCACAGGTTGATGTTCTGCAGCCGCGTCAGCAGGTTCTCGTCCTTGTTCACGAACGACCACCGCGCCTGCACCAGCCCCAAATCCTCATTGTCCTGCAAAATGCATACATACCAACCAACACAAACGTGTCATACACAACGATCATCAGAATGTTAACGATGCGCGCAATTCGGCATGATCCAATCCAAGCAAGCAATGGATGAATGAATTCACCTCAAGGCTCAGGCTACCTTGAAATGGGGCACTGTGCGCGGTAGGAAGTCAGGGTAAGGCTGGAAGTCGGCGTCGAAGATGGCCACGTACTCGTAGTCCTTGACGTAGCTGCAGGTCATCGCCGACTTGAGGTTGCCGGCTTTGTACCCTTCCCTGAGCACGCGGTGGCGGTACACGATGCGCGCGCCGTGGCGCCGCCACTTGTCCACCTCCTCTCTGATCAGTGCCTGCGTGACGGGGTCGTCGGAGTCGTCCAGCACCTGCACCCGCAGGCTGGACCTCGGCCAGTCCAGACTGCAGACCGCCGCGATCGACTGCTGGTACACCTGAATGTGAGTGGAACAGAGCGATCGATGAACATCATCATGGTGGAATTGAGCTTGAACTAGTGTTGATTAAAATTTTTAATTTTTCTGTAGGGATTGCAAATGCACGTGGGGGAAATGCTGAATTTTCATTCACCTCCTTCTCGTTGCACATTGGTATCTGGACGAGCACCATGGGGAAGTAGCCGGCGGCGGGGTCCTCGGCGTCGGGCACCGCCGGCGGCGACACGGGCTCGGGCCTGACGCGCCTGAGGCGGATGTAGAGGCAGCCGAGGCTCTGGGCGACGCGGTCGGCGCTCTGGACGAGGAAGAGTGCGACGCAGGCGTCGGCGAGGCGCTGGAGCGGCAGCGCCACGTAGGCGGCGCGGAAGCGCACCCAGGAGGCGTGGAGCGAGCCGAGCGACACCGCGGCGGCGGCGAGGCGCCGCCCGTTGGCGTGCGCGGCGAGCTCGGCGGCCAGGAGGAACAGCGACAGCAGGAGCAGCACCCGGATGAACACGTAGAGCCAGGAACGCCGCGGCGGCGTCGGAGTGGGGGCGGGCGCGGGCGCTCCGTCGTCGGCGTCGGCGTCCGTCCGGCCGACCGTGACGCGGCGCCGCGCCGCGCACCCGAGCGCGACGGCGGCGGAGGCCAACCACGCCAGGCACCCCGCGGCGCGGTGCGCCTTGAGGAGCAGCACCCAGGTGATCTGCTTGGCGTTCTTGCCCCTCCTCCGGCCCGCACCGTAGTCATCGTCTTCGTCGTCGTCGATCTCGGAGATGGACCAGCTGTTGGGGTTCTCCATCCTGACGACGACGGGGGTGCCGCGGTAGGCGTCGCGGCCGGCGAGGACGGCCCTGCCGCCCCAGAGGCCGCTCCACGGCGCCATCGACAGGCGGCGCGAGAACGCAGGTCACCCGACCGGCGACCGGACCAGACCAGACAAGACCCGACCGGTTCCCTCTCCCCCCGTCTCTGCTCTGCCCCAAAATAGCAAGCGGAGACCGAGAGCACAGTGAGTGACACACACGGAGACGCTGGTCCTGGGGCTCCCCTTCTTTTGAGCTCACGCTCACCCAGCTCCAAGACTCCAACACCGATCTCCGTGCAATGCAGGGGAGCTTACCAGCTGCTGGAAGCCTGCAACAATGCAATGGGACGGCGAGGAAGGTGGCGGAAGACGAGGGCCTCGTTTAGTTCAGATAATTGGGGCACTGTATCAGAATTTCTGTAGCATTTTGTTTGTATTTGGTAAAAATTATCCAAATTTTGATTAACTAGGCTTAAAATGTTCGTCTCGCAAAGTACAACAAAATTATGTAATTAGTTTTTGATTTCATCAACATTCAGTACTCCATACATTTGCCGACATTTTAATGTGACGGGGAATCTTCTTTTTGCATAGTGGAATTTAAGGGAGAATCGGGGTAACTAAACAAGGGGAGGTGACCAGTGACTAGTGAGAATGTGAGATACTGAGGCCCTGTTTAGTTGCCATGCAAACCCAAAATATTTTCTCTTCCACCCATCACATCGAATCTTTAAACGCATGCATGGAGCATTAAATATAGGTAAAAAAAATAACTAATTACATAGTTTGTCTGTAAAGTTCGAGACGAATCTTTTAAGTCTAATTAATCCATAGTTGGACAAATTTTACCAAATAACAACGAAAAGTGCTACAGTAACTTTTCACCATAACTTTCCCAACTAAACACAGCCTGAGGAGAAGTGGAGATGAGAACCGTAGAAGCCTACAGGGCAAGGAACAGCTCAACACGTCAGAGCACTAGAGCAAAGAGAGAGAGCGCGCGACATATCGAAGGATTTAGACTAGCCGCAGTGCGTACTCTAAAAGGATACTCTAAAGTTTTAGAGTATGAATATAGAGTAAAAACTGTTGCACTGGATACTCTAAAACAATACTCTATCATTTCTCTCACTCTATATTTAAAGTAGTACAGTGCTTACTCTATAGTGTGCAGTGGCGGCCCCACTAGCTAAACAAAGGAAAGAATACTATAACTCACAAACCAAAAATTTAAATTAAATTTCGATTGCACCATTAAATTCGTCTCAATAAATCCTTCAAAACTAGATCACATATGGATATATTTAGATAAAGTGACAAATGAGTCCCATAGTAGATAGAGTGGATAAAGAATGATATAGAGTATAGAGGAGAGAATCTTGCTGACTAGGACGTATAGAGGATGAATATAGAGGTCCATGAGTGCGGATAGCCTAGGCGTTGGCGTCCGCCATTTCTTTCAGAGCACATGCGCTGGCATCTGCCATTGAGCGCGCTTGGCGTCTGCCAGAATTCTGCCAAATTCCACTATGCAAAAAGAATCTCCATCACATCAAAATATCGGCACATATATGAAGTATTAAATATAGATGAAATCAAAAACTAATTGCACAGTTTTGTTGTACTTTGTGAGACGAATATTTTAAGCCTAATTAATCAATGTTTGGACATTTATTACCAAATAAAAACAAAAATGCTACAGTACTATGCAGTGCAGCACCATGCATTCGGGAGGTGCCGATTCCAGCATCTAAACAAGGCCTTGGGAAATACTTGCGCTGGACGTCCGGATACAGGGTGTGTTCGGTTCGTTTCCAAAGGCCTTGGTTCCAAAAAATTTTACAAAATTTTTTAGATTTCCCGTCAAATCGAATCTTTAGACACATGCATAAAGTATTAAATATAGATAAAAAATAAAACTAATTACACAGTTTAGACGAAATTCACGAGACGAATCTTTTAAGCCTAGTTAGTCCATAATTGAATAATATTTGTCAAATAACAACGAAATTGCTGCGGTAGCGCTTTCCAAAATTTTTCGGGAACTAAACAGGCCCAAAGTCTGCTAGCAAAACTAAGTCAGGTTAGTCCAAGCCTGTCCCTAGCAAGCTAAGATCGACTTTGTTTGGTTGGATGTACCATCCGAGCCTGGCCAGCAACTGAATGTGTTTGGTTGTCTGATTTACATTGCATACAATTACCTCTTCTCTATTCTGGTGAGCTCACCCCCCTCTTAGACATTTCATTAAACACCTGGTCTACGGTGGACGTCTACTGCGAGGTGGAGATGCCAGCCTCATCATCATGGTTCCTCAGCTTGCCGGCGGAGCTGGAGCTGAGCCTCGCGGCCTCCCACGACCTCTTCGTTGCCGACCGCGCCATCCTCCCTCGGCTGCGGCGCCGTGGCAGGAGCTCCCTGGCGAAGACATCCCCTGCCTGTGCCGAAGAACACGAGCGGGTAACCGTCCATGTCAGCGCGCTCATGCTCCCGTTCCCGTCCCACCACCGGTTGCCAGCACGCGCCATGGAGGAGGGAAAGGTCGTGCTCACAGCAGAGTCGGAGACGGGAGAATCTGGCGAGCTGGGCGAGCTAGGTGGAGATGGCGGCCGCGATGAGCTGGAGCTTGGACCACAACTCCGCCCCAATGAGGCTAGAGCTTGGACCTCAGCATGCCCGTCGCGGCCTCCTTCCTCCTCCTGCGGCGCACGTGCAGCCTCGGCGAGACGTCCTGGGCGGGGGTCGTGAGATCCGGCGCACGGGGAGGTCAAAAGGGGCTCAGATGGCGGGTGGCGATGTCGATGCAATTCCGATAGCTGGTGTCGAGGTCGTGAGATCCGACGCGCAGGGATGACGGAGGTGCTCAGTGACCGAGGATGACGGAGGAACCACCGCGCGAGAAGATGGGTTGCAGGCCACCGCTGGAACCACCGCGACGGAGGACGAGCAGAGGACCGCCACCGGTGGGCGGGAGCACGGGCGGACCTCCTCGGAGCTCGCGTGGACTGCGGCGAGAAGGAGCAGCAAAGGAGAGGAAAACGATAGAGGAGGTGAGGGGAACTAGCTCAGGGGCTAGCTTGGGCCTGACCAGGATTGAACGACCGATTTGGTCGTTCTCCTGAAGCCAAGCTAAAGGGGTATGGATGGCCAGCCCAAGCCAGGCCCCGGAGCATTTACAAGCAACCAAACAGACCAAAATTGGCCCCAGGAGCCAGGGCTAGGGCTGGCCACCCAACCAAACACACCCATAAACAATTGATTCGGACGCTTCTGATCTACCTGTCTCTTTTCCTTTCGGATATAGAGGCTTCGCTGCGCTCCTTCCCTTTCGTATCCAGAGGCTTTCGCTCTACCCGTCCCACCCAGCGCTCATCCCCTTCTGGCTCTCTCCTTTCTCCAGTGATGCAATAGTAAACCACGGTAATGGTAGTTGCGCTTCCTGTAGCGCTTGCAGACATTGCACCTTGCCGTATGTGAAGGAGAGATGGAAAGAGAGACAAATGGATTAGATGTTAGTCATGCTTGCAATATTTGAGAACAAAAGTTTACAACATACTGAAACCTCATGTAACATAAAAAAATATGTTACAACATCTTAAATCGACTGTTGTAACATCCAAAAGAAACATGTTGCAACATCTTAAATCGACTATTGCAACATTAAAAAAACCATTTTGCAACATCTCAAATCGACTGTTGCAACATCAAAAAAACATATTACAACATCTTAAATCGATAGTCGTTGCAAAATCAAAAAACATGTTGTAACATCTTAAATCGACTATTGCAACAATAAAAAAAACATGTTGCAACATCTCAAATTGACTGTTGCAACATAAAAAACATGTTGCGATATCTTAAATCGACAGTTGCAACATAAAAAAACATGTTACAACATCTTAAATCAACAGTTGTAACATAAAAAAAACATGTTGCAACATCTTAAATCGACTATTGCAACATTCAAAAAACATTTTGCAACATCTCAAATCAACTGTTGCAACATAAAAAAAACATGTTGCAACATCATAAATCGATAGTCGTTGCAAAATCAAAAAACATGTTGCAATATCTTAAATCGACCGTTGCAACAATAAAAAACATGATGCAACATCTCAAATTGACTGTTGCAACATAAAAAAACATGATGCAACATCTTAATCGACAGTTGCAACATCAGAAAAAAAAAAACATGTTGCAACATCATAAATCGACAGTCGTTGCAAAATCGAAAAACATGTTGCAACATCTTAAATCCACTGTTGCAACAATAAAAAACACATGTTGCAACATCTCAAATTGATTGTTGCAACATAAAAAAAACATGTTGCAACATCTTAAATCAACAGTTGCAACGTAAAAAAACATGTTGCAACATCTTAAATCGACTATTGCAACATCTAGAAAAACATCTTGCAACATCTCAAATCGACTGTTGCAATACCGCGAAATCCAATTTTATGCTGAGTGCCATAAAACAAGTAACATCCAAAATTGATTGTTGGAGCATATCACATACTACAACATAACCCACCGTAGAGTTCAGATTCGGTTGCGCTTCCATGTGAAGGAGCCCGACCACCATGGAGGAGCTTGTCGCCAGCGATGCCACACCTCCAACGAATAGTTCGTCGTTGAGAGACACCCGACCATAGAGAATTTCATAGTCGAGAAACACCTCACCATAGAGGTGTCCACTCAGATCCACTTTGTTGCCATGGAGGCAAGGTAGGAAGGCGAGCGGGTGCAGCGGCGATAGAAGAACAAGGACAGGCGCGGGCTGTGAGGGCGAAAAGCAGATGGTTAGGGAGTAAGGAGGTCAGCGGCGTTGGGGAGACGAGCAACCGCGTCATCGTCCGTGAGACGAGAAATCGCATGAGGGAGACGAGGAACGGCGTGGCAGAAAAGGTGAAGACTGTTAGACAATGACAGGGTGTATAGATTATGGTCCAGTTAAAAAAACGTCCGACATGTAAGAGCATTTCAGTTCCAACTTGAGCCCAAATCAGGTGGCCTATGTCTGTATGATCTAGATGGAAACTCTTTCCATATGACCACGGAATTGATGCAGTGAAATCGACTACTATCTCTGGTCAAAGGAAAAAAAATGTAATTTTAGATTTCAAACAAGTCAAAGTTTATAAAGTCCTAAGTTTCGAAAAAATAGTCAGTATTTATGTTTAAAATAATATATTCTATGCTTATTTTAATAATATATATGCTACAGATGTTATTTTTTATGGGCTTACTTAAATATAAAACTATATTTGTCTCGACAAAAATAATAATTATATCCTTTTGAGGAGTAATAACAAGGTATTAATAAACCTATGAGCATGGCAAGGAAAGGAGACAGGATTGTGGACGGATCTGGTAAACCGCGGCGCTATGCTCCATCGATTTTTGCCGTTAATTTAAATCCAAGTCCTCAGATTCTGCTTTTCCGTTTCGAATTTGCCTAATTGGACAGTTCATCTCCGTTGTGATCTTCACACGGATCAGTGTATCTTCGTGGATCAGACACTGCAAGGCATGACGTGATGTAGCATCACCCAGGTGGCCGGCCAGCCCGTGACTGCATGCGCAGGAGCGCGGCGTCGTCTCATCGTCTGGGCGCCGCGTGTCGCACGGCGAGGGACTGGAGGCCGGGTTGAGCAGGCCGAGACCTGTGCGTGCCCAGTGCCGACGAAGCGTACTACGTGGCCCGCCCGCCGCCGCCGGTGAGGCCGGCCGCCGGGCCGCCGGGCCCCGCGCGCGGCACCGCCCATCGCCCCCATTCTCGGCACCGCAACGTTCAGGCTGCATCCCGCGCTCATTCATCCTCTATATCATCCTCTACATGTCCTAGTCAGTCAGTAAGATTCTCTCCTCTATACTCAATTCTTTCGCACCCATCCATCCTCTATCCACTCTATCCACTATGGGACCTACTTGTCACTTTATCTAAATATATTCATATGTGATCTAGTTTTGAAAGATTTATTAAGACGAATTTAATGGTGCCATTGAAATTTAATTTGGATTTTTTGTTTATGAGTTATAGTATTTTTTCCTTTGTTTAGCTAGTGGGCCCGCCACTATAGAGTATAGAGTAAGCACTATATTACTCTAAATATAGAGTGAGAGAAAGAATAGAGTATTATTTTAGAGTATCCAATACAGCAGTTTTTACTTTATTACAGCTTTAGAGTACCGCTGCGGCTGTCTGACACCTGCGTACTCCTGGCCTGGCCGTGGCCTCCCTTCGCGAATGCGATCGCTATCCGATCCCGGCCTTGTTCAGTTCCCGAATTCGGGACACCGATTCGGGCACTGTAGCTACAGTGCCCGTGTCGGAATACTGTAGCAACTTTTATTTTTAGTGTAAAAAATTGTCCAAAAATTGATTAATTAGACTCAAAATGTTCGTCTCGTAAAGTACAATAAAACTGTGCAATTAGTTTTTGATTTCATCTACATTTAGTACTCCATGCATTTGCCGGCATTTTGATGTGATGGGGAATCTCCTTTTTGCATAGTGAAATTTGAGGGAGAATTTGAGATCTAAACGAGGGCCCGTGAGGTTTCCTGGGGAAAGCTGCAGCCTTTCGTCTCGTTCCCCTGCTTGCCGGCCTCCACGGCTAGCCCGGCTTCGGCTTGCTGCTTGCATTGCATCACCGCGCCGGCCGCCGCCTCACAGCTGTCGCCCTAGCTGAGTACCCCCCATGGCCCCATGCTTCTACTGCCCACTGGCTACTGCTGCATTCCATGTCAAAGTCGGAATTTTTTTTATGAATTAATATTATTTTAATAAATAATTGCACATTTAGATATTATTTTTACAAAATTGCAAAACTTGCACCCTGTCGCCTATCCAGCCGCTGACAGCAGGCCAGTGGACGGCCGACAACCCATGTGGCTGTGGCAAGTGAAAGGCTGTGTTTAGATTTAAATTTTAGAGTGTCAAAATATACTATAGCATTTCGTTTGTATTTAGTAATAATTATCTAATCATTGACTAATTAGGTTCAAAACGTTCATCTCACAAAGTACAACAAAACTGTACAATTAGTTTTTGATTTTATCCACATTTAGTACTCCATACATGTATCGCAAATTTAATGTGACGAGAAATTTTTTTTTACGTAGTACATTTTTTAATGGATCTAAACACAGCCAAAATGTAAGATTATGGTCTGCGTGACGGGGTCGTCGGAGTCGTCCAGCACCTGCACCAGCAGGCTGAACCTCGGCCAGTCTAAGTTGCACACCGCCGCGATCGACTGCTGGAACAGAGCGATGAACATCATCATTTTTTTTAGAAAAGGAAATATATTAATATCTCAGCTTCTGCATCGATTAATGTATATAACTGTTCCTTATTATAACCAACCACACAAAGGTCCAAGCAAACACAAAAACAAAGTTTTGAAGCAAAGCAGAAGAAGCTACAAGTTTCAAAAGCAACCATTAACTCATAATTCTAATGCTGAATCTCCATCCGTTTCTTGCAAACACCTCTATTACGGTGGTCTCAATCTGCCGGCATCCCATCTTCATCATTTGGCCATCCTCCTCCCTCTGTAGTAGAAACCAGAACCTGATCCATGTAGGGATCAGAACCTGATCCAGTACGTCCCCTAAAGATAACCTATGGTACTGTGATCTTATCCAAGACCACTTTATTCCGGGTTAACCAAATTACCAACACATTACACTCGCACCCACAAGAATCTTGGCTTTTAGTTCCCTGTTAAACCCTTGTAACCGGCCTGTAAACCTATTATATATACTAGTCGGGGTCTTAAATTAAAGGAAACCTGAATCGTTCGCCACACAAATTTAGTGGTTCGTGATACGGCGATGAACATCATCATGGTGGTTGGTGGAATTGATCTTGAACTTGTGTGGGTTAAAATTTCGAATTTTTCAGTCGGAATTGCAAATGCAAGTGGGGAAATGCTGCAGTTTTCACCTCCTTCTCGTTGCACATTGGTATCTGGACGAGCACCATGGGGAAGTAGCCGGCGTCGGGCACCGCCGGCGGCGAGACGGGCTCCGGCCTGAGGTGGATGTAGAGGCAGCCGAGGCTCTGGACGACGCAGTCGGCGCTCTAGACGAGGAAGAGCGCGACGCAGGCGTCGGCAAGCTGCTGGAGCGGCGGCGCCACGTAGGCAGCGCGGAAGCGCACCCAGAAGGCGTGGAGCGAGCCGAGCGACACCGCGGCGGCGGCGAGGCGCCGCCCGTTGGCGTGCGCCGCGAGCTCGGCGGCCAGGAGGAACAGCGACAGCAGGAGCAGCGCCCGGATGAACGCGTAGAACCTGCCGTAACGCCGCGGTGGCGGCGGAGTGGGCGCGGGCACGGGCGCTCCGTCGTCGGCGTCGGCGTCCGGCCGGCCGGCCGCGACGCGGCGCCGCGCCGCGCACCCTAGCGCGACGGCGGCGGAGGCCAGCCACTCCAGGCACCCCGCAGCGTGGTGCGCCTCGAGGAGCAGGACCCAGGTGATCTGCTTGGCGTTCTTGCCCCTCCTCCGCCGCCGCCGACGCCTCCGGCCCCCACCGTAGTCATCGTCTTCGTCGTCGTCGATCTCGGAGATGGACCAGTTGTTGGGGTTCTCCATTCTGACGACGACGGGGGTGCCGCTGTAGGTGTCGTGGCCGGCGAGGACGGCCCTGCCGCCCCAGAGGCCGCTCCACGGCGCCATCGACGGGCGGCGCGAGAACGCAGGTGACCCGACCGGAGACCGGACCCGACCCAACCAGACCAGACCGGCTCCCTCTCGCCCGTCTCTGCTCAGCCCCAGAATAGCAAGCGGAGACCGAGAGCACAGTGAGTGACACACACACAAACGCTGGTCCTCCTGGGGCTCCCCTTCTTTTGAGCTCACGCTCACGCTCACCCAGCTCCAAAACCGATCTTCGTGCAATGCAGGGGAGCTTACCAGCTGCTGGAGGAAGCGTGCAATGCAATGAGACGGCGAGGAAAGCGGTGGAAGACGAGGTGACTAGTGAATACTCCCTCCGTTCTATAGAAAAAATATCGTTTTAGGTTTTTCAGACATCATATTTGACCGTGCGTCTTATTCAAAAATTTTATACAAATTATAAAATAAATAAATCATTATTGAAGCATCTCTAATGATAAAATAAGTCATAACAAAATAAATAATATTTATTAAAATTTTTTGAATAAGACGAACGGTCAAACACGATGTCTGAAAAACCTAAAATGACACTTTTTCAAGGACGGAGGGAGTACTTTGGAGTGAGGACGGAGAGAGAGCAGAGAGAGAGGATCAGAGGACATCAGGACAAGGATTTATGGCGTTGGCGTTTGCCATTTCTTTCGGAGCAATTGCGCTGGCGTCTGCCATTGAAATGGAGTACTCTCCCCGGTAGTCCGGTCAATGAAAAAAAGTGTAATTTTAGATTTGAAATAAGGCCTTGTTTAAAGTTTACATCCTATTTTATTAAATGTGTGGACACATGCATAGAGTATTAAATATAGACTAAAAAATAACTAATTGTACAGATTGCGACTACTTTGTGAGACGAATCTTTTAAACCTAATTAGTCTATGGTTTGACAATAAAGTGCTACAGTACACATGTGTTAATGATGGATTAATTAGACTTAATAAATTCGTCTCGCGGTTTACGGACGGATTCTGTAATTTGTTTTTTATTAGTATCCGAACACCACATGCGACAACCCCATATAACATCCGATGTGACACCTCAAAATTTTACGCCCTACAACTAAACAAGGCCTAAGTCAAAGTTTTTCTTAATTCTAAGTTTTGATAAAACAAAATCAATATTTATGTTTAAAAATAATTATCTCTTTTTGAGGAGGAGTATTAAAGCTATGAGCATGGTCTGGTAAACCGCGGCGCTATATGCTCCATCGAGTTTTGTCGTTAATATGAATCCAAGTCCTTAGTTTCTCCTTTCCATTTCTGATTTACCTACTTCGGCAGTTCATTTTCGTTGTGAATTGTGATCTTCACACGGATCAGTGTATTTTCGTGGATCAGAAGCCATTTTCAGGGCTAGTTTGGATTCAACCATTCCCCTTAGGGCATCTCCAGCAAAAGCCCCTAAATTAGAGTCCTTACTTTTGATTTAGGGGCTTTCCCTCATATTTAGGGGCCTGATTTTTTTTCCTCGGCTTGTGCAGTGGCGCCCTCAAACTAGAGTCCTCAAATCCTTTTAGTAGTCACTGACAATTGTGGCCCACCTGTCATCTCTATCCACTAAGCTACCCCTCTTCAGAAAGAGCGCGTCTCTCTGGGTTGCGGGGAAGACCGCCTCGCGGTCGCGCGGGGCAGGATGGAGCGGCTTGCGGTCGCCAGACGTCGGGAAGAGCGGATCCTCCCTGGTAGGGGGCGGATCTCGGCGCGGCCTCGACTGATCTGCGCGGGAGAGCACCGACGAGCTCGCGCCGCCGAATCCGCTGCTCCAGAGGAGCTCACGCCGCCGCGGGGAGGAGCTGCCACGAGGCGAGCAGAAGAAGCTGCAACCTCGCCGTGCCGGATTCGTGGAAGAAGCTGCTCCAGAGGGAGGGAAGGAGGTCCGTTCGCGTGGAGGGAGAGGTGGAGCAACGTGTGCGCGACGGAGGAGCAGCACGTGTGCGGCGGAGGAACGAGCGTGCGTGGATTGGGGTCGGCCCCCATTCTCCCACATCCCACAAGAATGGGGTCTGGAGGGTGGATTTGGGTGTCCACCCAAAATTGGGGGCTCTAATAGGGGTTCTGTTGGAGTTGCGTTTTTTTGACTGAGCACCCATATTTAGCCGTCTTTTTTATTTTTTAGCCCTTTTTTCGAAAGATTCTCTTAAATACGCCCCTCACAGTATCATTTCATAATCCAGACCCTGGGCTTGGCGCCATTACCATTGGCGCCAAGGTAACATATCTTGGCGTCAGAAAAATTGACGTCAAGCTTCTTGTATACGTATTCATTAACGCAGAGCTGGCGATGATGTGGCAACTGCTTGACGTCATAGATATTGGGGCCAAGCTTGGCGCCCAGCTGTTTGGCATCAAGCACAGTTACATAGAGTGCGACGTGCCAGTGGTTCGCGCAGCGCGGTCTGCACTGCCTGCTTGCCTGGGTCTGCCCTGCCTACCTGGGCCCACCATGTGCCACCAACCCAACCCAGCCACTTCACTCCTCTATGTCTCCATCCATCCAATCCACCACCATACAGTACCTCAGGCCTGGTTTACTTTGCAAATTTTTTTAACTCGATAAATAGTATTACTTTCGTTTTATTTGATAAATATTGTCCAATCGTGGACCAACTAGGCTCAAAAGATTCATCTCGTGATTTCCAACTAAACTGTGTAATTAGTTATTTTTTATCTATATTTAATACTCCATGTAAACGGCTAAAAATTGATGTGATGGAAAGAGAATGAAAACTGCATGCAGATGCAGCTGACACTGCTTGGGCTCTCCGAGTCCCGAGGCCACGCCGGACTGCTTGGGCTCTCCGAGTCCTGAGGCCGCGTGGTCGCGTGCGTCGCCGTCGCCGCGCGCATCCGCGGCGCGCGCCTGTGTGTCGCGCAGGCGCAGCAGCCCGCGATGAAAGTGAGGCTTGTTTAAGGTCCTGTTTAGTTCCTAAAAAATTTTATAAAATTTTTTAATTCTCCGTCACATCAAATCTTTAGATACATATATGAAGCATTAAATATAGATAAAAAATAAAACTAATTACACAGTTTAGACGAAATGGACGAGACGAATCTTTTAAGCCTAATTAGACCATGAATGGACAATATTTACCAAATAACAACGAAAAGCGCTACAGTGCCATTTGCCAAAAATTTCGGATCTAAACCGGCCCTAAAATATTTTTAAAAAAATAGTAGATTTCTCGTCACATCGAATCTTTGACACATATATATAGAGCATTAAATATAGATAAAAAATAAAACTAATTATATAGTTTTGACGAAATTCACGAGACGAATCTTTTAAGTCTAATTAGACTATGATTAGACACTAATTACTAAATAACGAAAATTGCTACAGTAATATTTCGTAAAATATTTTCGGGAACTAAACAGGCCCTAGTGACCCACGAGGCCACGCCATCGGAATGACCTGAGCACTCCGCTGCCTAGCGCCTAGCGGGCAGGGCAGCGGCGCAGCGCAGTGCGCAGGGCCGGCAGGGCAGGTAGAGGCAGGCCTGGCGTACGAAAAGCAGGGCGCCCGGGCAGCTACACCTGCGGCATTGTTTAGTTCCCAACTTCTTTCCAAATTCTACTATGTAAAAAGAAGATTTCTCGTTATATTGAAATATCAGTAAATGCATGGAGTACTAAATGTAGATGAAATTAAAAACTAATTGCACATTTTTGTTGTACTTTGCGAGACGAACATTTTGAGCCTAATTAGTCAAAGTTTGGACAATTTTTACCAAATACAAACGAATTGCTACAATAACAATTCGGATGTCCCTAAATCGGGATCTAAGACTACCCGCACTCATGAACCTCTATATTCATCATCTATACGTCCTGGTCAACAAGATTCTCTCCTCTATACTTAATTCTCTCACACCCATCCATCCTCTATATCATCCTCTATCCACTCTATTCACTATGGAATCCACTGGTCACTTTATCTAAATATATCCATGTGTGATCTAGTTTTGAAGGATTTATTGAGACGAATTTAATGGTGAAATCGAAATTTAATTTGGATTTTTAGTTTGTGAGTTATAACATTTTTTTCCTTTGTTTAGCTAGTGGGGTCCACCACTATAGAGTATAGAGTAAACACAGTACTACTCTAAATATAGAGTGAGAGAAAGAATAAAGTATCGTTTTAGAGTACCCAGTGCAGCAATTTTTACTCTATATTCATACTCTAAAGCTTTAGAGTATGATTTTAGAGTACCCACTGCGGGTAGTCTAAACAAGGGCTGCGTCACCGTACCTCTAAGCCCTAGGACCCTAGCCTGCTGCGATGACGACGAGTACTCTGGGTCATGTCTCACGCACACGGAAGCCTGCGATGCGATGGCGATACTGCGATCAGTTCCATGGCACTGTTCGCCGACTAGTTAATCGACATCTCATTTAATTGTTCTTCCTTAAATATTTATCGTTATTGGTTTACGTGCCAATAGTTTAATTAAAATTATAAAAAATATTAGCAACAATTATATCTCTAAATAAATTTACTTTTAGACATCTTATTTGACGGTTCATCTTATTCAAAGTTTTTACATAAATATTATCGGCAGTGCTATTCTACACCACAAGCCAAAACTGAACAGAAAACATACTGCGTTCAGCATCACTCAGCACTACACTCAGCACCACGAAATACTAAAGAATACTGAAAAACGACTACTGAACAATACTGAATTCTGTTCGGTATAACAATTAGGTGTAGAATACGGTGTAGAATAACACGTGTATAAATATTGTTTATTTTGTTTTGACTTATTTTGTACATCAATAATAAATTATTTATTTTTTTATTCCCACAAAACCCTAAATAAAACAACCGATCAATTATAAGGACATGACAGGACTCCATCCTAGCTTGGCCTATACAGTACGGCTTTACACTACTCCATCATACTAGTACCCTAGTCTGTCTATTTAGCTTTTTAACTTGTGTCGGTACCAACAGTATGGGGTACCCACAACCAACGATAATAAAAAACAAAACGATTAAACCACAGCAAAAGGCAACCCGCCTCAATCGCGTACCGGGTCCGTCTCGTACGAGGCCAGCTCGACGGAGTGCCTCGACCGCGCTCCAACTCCGACTCGTACGAGGCACCCCCGACGGGAACGCCTCGACCGCGTCCCGTCCCGTACAACAAGGCACCTCGACCGCGCTCCGACCCGCACGAGGCTCGTTCGGCCACCGGAAAAAACTTCGACTCGCATGACCCCGGGTCGGAGCGCTCGACCCACTCTATCCACCTACCCCGAGACAAAAGTCAGAGCATTTAATGCGATTACCTGCTACCACCTACCGACATGGCCACAACCATGATCGACGTGGGAGCAACGCCGGTGTCAGTCCTCACTGTTTTACCGCCCATCCCGTGATGGGGGGTGAAACCTGTCACTGTACACACCTTACCATACACTGTTTATCACCAGTCACCCTCGAGGGAGGATACGACGAGGCCCGTATTCCGCAATCTCGGGGATTCGGCCTTATCCGTCTGGCCTCGACCCGGCCTCGACCCAGCCTCGGCGCCCAGCACATTTCGACAGGGAAGAGAGGCCGACGTGGCACAGGGTTCCGGGTCATTTCGCCGTCTCATCCCCGACGTCACCATGGTGTCCAGGGATGGCCGGCCATTCCTGGAGCATGCCGCTACAGTCACCTCCACAGGGATCGACAACACATCACCTCAAGACTCCCCGGTGTCCTGGCCTCCTCTTACCCTATAAAAGGGCAGGGCAGGGCTCTACAAGGGGACAAGAAAAAGGACACAAGTCCAAAGCCGATCGCCAGCAAGCAAAGGCTCCCAACTCAGAGATCAACATCTCAAGCAATCACCCTTGTACTCTTTTTTCTCTCCTTGAGACTTGGGCTCGGTGCCCTCTCTCACAAGCTTGTAACCCCTATGCAAGCACCCCGGTGCAAGGAAATACAAAACTCTCCCTTTCCTGCTGGACGTAGGGCCTTCTTTTGCCCAAACCAGGATAAACCCCCATGTATTCTCCTTGCATCACCATCTAGGTTAGGGACACGCAGCACTTACTCATCGGTTTAGGACCCCCGCGGGACCGAACACCGACAGTTGGCGCGCCAGGTAGGGGCCGCTGCGTGCCAACATCATTTTCCCGCCATTTTTCCTGGATGGCTAACCCCGAACGTCCTCTCCCGTTGGCCACGGTGATCTGGTTCGGGAGTTTGGAGTTCATGTCGCTTGGCCACGGCTACGATATGGTCCTCCTCCCGTGCAGACACCCGACTGACGAGGATTACAAGCTCTCCCAGCCAGGGGGAGCACTGCGCCGGCTTCGCCGTTCTCAGGCGCGAGCCGCCAGACGACGACGAGCCCGACGCAACCGCCGTCTTCACCTCACGGAGTGCGGTGGGACTCCCCGATCCGGTGCCTCTCAGCCAGACGCCAACCCAGATTTCCTCATTGAGGGTCTGTGTAGGATGAGCTTGGTTGAGGGTAAGATGCCGACGGAGAATTCCGCCGCTCCCCCGTCCGGTGGGACACCGCCGCTACCCGGTCCAACCACTCCGGCACGAGCAACGACGTCTCCATCAGCATTCCCGTTTGGGCTAGATCCGGTTGCCGGGGCGTACGCTTCCTCCGTGAGCGCTAGTATGAGTGCTTACGAGGAACTCTCCGGGCACCATCTACGCTCCACTCTGGACCTTGTTGCATCCACGCCGGCTTCTGAGTATCTGAACTCTACGGAGACCCCAGAAACAGAGCCCCGTGTGACTGCTTCTCGACGTTACAACCCCAGAGACGATTGGCGACGACCTCACATTCATCAATCATACTACTACTTCGGCGCTCCTGACTCCGACTCTACCGACGACACCTACGATCCGACCCGTGAGTGCTTCAACATCGATGGGGCGAGCACGTCGGATTCAGAGGACGAGGAGCCAGTTGAAGGAAGAAATACGCCACCTCATGTCGAGCTCCCTGTCGAGCGAGATGAGGCTCAATTCCTTATGGATCAAGGAATGCAGCTAGAGCAAATTCATGAGTTGCAGGACAGGCTCGACGAGGAACGAGAAAACCTGCGCCTACTCCAGCAAACCCTCGAGCATGAGCGTGCGGCACACGCACATGGCGGGAGAGCTCGCGAGAGAGCTCGTGACGTCAATTGTCGCATCGACGAGGATCGGTTGATCGACCCCCCGGTTTTCGCTCGAGCCAGCCAGAACATTGTCGCCGCCGCCATGTTCCTCCGCAACATGCCCGAGCCGTCGAACCCCGACGCCCGTCGGGCTCGAGATGAAATCCGAGAACTCCTCGAGACCACTGCTATGCAGCAGGCCGAGAGCTCCGCCTCGAGGCGATGCGAACCAGCCTCGGAGCGGCTCGTCGAGCCCTCCCGACAGGAGAGAGAAGCCTCGGTTCATCCCGAGCCTGCCCGGTGAAAACGGGCGGTGCCTGTCCCTGAGCACATCGCCAATGACCATGAACCTCGAGACACCCGTGGCAACATCGTCGAGCGCCGCACGCACAAACACGGTGACGGTGTGGCTCGAGGTTACCATGTACACAAAGGCGGGCGCTACGACAGCTCAGAAGATCGAAGCCCGTCGCCCGAGCCATCGGGACCAAGGGTTTTCAGCAAGGCCATACGGGAAACGATACTCCCGGTGCGGTTCCGCCCTCCCACGACTCTCACTAAGTACAACGACGAAACCAAACCCGAACTTTGGCTCGCTGATTTCCGCTTGGCATGTCAGCTGGGCGGGGCCACCGACGACCGAGTCATCATCCGACAACTCCCCCTGTTCCTGTCTGACACCGCTCGAGCCTGGCTCGAGGATCTTTCGCCTCGACAGATCCACGACTGGGACGATCTCATGAGGGTGTTCGAGGGAAACTTCAAGGGGACCTACATGCGCCCCGGTAACTCATGGGACCTCCGGAGTTATAAGCAGAAGCCAGGCGAATCTCTCCGGGACTACATCCGACGTTTCTCCAGGTAACGCACCGAGCTCCCCAACATCACCGACTCCGACATGATCATGGCCTTCCTCTCTGGCACCACCTGCAAAGAGTTGGTCCGAGAGTTGGGCCGTAACACCCCACTCACTGCCAACGGATTGATGGACATCATCACCAACTTTGCCGCCGGCGAGGAGGCAGTTGGCGCTATCTTTGGCGGTGACCGGGACAAGGGGAAGCAGAAGGTCGACGACCCCGCGGGCTCCAGCCAGGGCTCTAAGAGGTACAACCGGAAGAAGAAGAAAGGCCAGCAGGGCAAGCTCGAGGCCCCGGCCGACGAGCTTGTCGCTGCCACTGAACGCAAGAAACCTCAAGGGCCCCCCGGCGGGGGCATCTTCGACAAAATGCTCAAAGAGCCGTGCCCCTACCACAAGGGGCCCACAAACCATAACCTCGAGGACTGCCACATGCTCCGTAGGTACTTTGAAGGCGTTGGCATCAAGAAGGACGACAAGAAGGAAGATCCCAAGGGCGATGACAAGGATAGGGGGTTCCCCGAGATCCATGACTGCTTCATGATCTACGGAGGGCCCTCGACCCGCCTCTCGACGTGCCAGCGCAAACGAGAGCGGCGTGAGGTTTTCTTCGTACAGCCGGCGATCCCCCACTTCCTTAACTGGTCTGAGGTGGCCATCACTTTCGACCGTGGTGACCATCCCGACTACGTCCCCAATCCAGGGGTCTACCCGCTTGTCGTTGATCCCATCATCGCCAACACGCGCCTCACCAAGGTACTCATGGGCGGCGGAAGCAGCCTCAACATCATCTACGCTCAGACCCTCGTCCTCCTGGGGATCGAGAGGACGCGCCTCCAACCCAGTGTCAGGGGCTTCCATGGAGTAGTGCCAGGGAAACGAGCAGAACCTATCGGCCGGGTCGATCTGCCTGTCTGCTTTGGCACTCCTTCCAACTTCAGAAAGGAGACCCTCACTTTCGAAGTGGTCGGATTCCGTGGAACGTACCATGCCATCCTTGGGCGCCCATGCTATGCCAGGTTCATGGCGGTCCCGAACTACACCTACCTCAAGCTCAAGATGTCAGGTCCAAACGGTGTCATAACCGTCGGGCCCTCGTACGAGCACGCCTATGAGTGCGACGTCGAGTGCGTCGAGCACGACGAGGCTGTTTTGGAGTCGGCAACCTTGGCGGCGGACCTCGATGGTCTAGCCAACGAGATCCCCGACCCCAAACACCATGCCGGCAGCTTCGAGCCCGCGGAGGACGTCAAGCTCGTACCCCTCGACCCTGCCGATCCCAAGGGAAAGGCGTTAAGCATCAGCGCCACCCTCGATCCCAAATAGGAAGCAGTGCTCGTCGACTTTCTCCGCGCAAACATCGACGTCTTTGCGTGGAGTCCCTTGGATATGTCGGGCATACCCAGGGAAGTCGCCGAGCACGCCTTGGAGATCCGCGCCGGCTCTAAACCGGTGAAGCAACGCTTGCGCCGCTTCGACGAGGAGAAGCGCAAGGTCATCGGTGAGGAGATACACAAACTGCTGGAGGCCAGGTTCATCAAGGAGGTTCATCATCCCGAGTGGCTAGCTAATCCTGTATTAGTTAAGAAAAAGAGTGGGAAGTGGAGGATGTGTGTAGACTACACTAGTTTAAATAAAGCATATCCGAAAGTTCCTTTTCCTTTACCACGTATTGATCAAATCATTGATTCCACTGCGGGATGTGAAACTCTCTCATTTCTAGATGCATACTCCGGCTATCACCAGATCAAAATGAAAGAGTCCGACCAGCTCGCGACTTCGTTCATTACCCCATTCGGCATGTATTGCTACGTTACTATGCCCTTCGGTCTCCGGAACGCAGGGGCTACGTACCAGTGATGCATGCAACACGTTTTTGGGGAACACATCGGACCGACCGTCGAGGCTTACGTCGATGACATCGTTGCCAAAACCAAACAAGCCGATGATTTGGTAAACGACCTCGACGTTGCGTTCAAATGCCTCCGGGCAAAGAACATCAAGCTCAATCCTGAGAAATGTATTTTTGGCGTTCCTCGAGGTATGCTTTTGGGGTTCATCGTGTCTAAACGTGGCATCGAGGCCAACCCAGAAAAGATCACTGCGATAACCAAGATGGGCCCCATCCGAGATCTGAAGGGCGTACAGAGGGTCACGGGCTAATTGGCAGCGCTCAGTCGCTTCATTTCGCGCCTCGGTGAAAAAGCACTCCCCCTGTATCACCTCCTGAAGAAATCGGAGCACTTTTCATGGACCCTCAAGGCCGAAGCTCTTGCGAAACTCAAAGCTACACTCTCTAGTTCGCCGATCCTCGTCCCATCGACTCTAGGAGAATCGCTCCTACTTTATGTCGCTGCAACAACACAAGTAGTCAGCGCAGTCTTGGTTGTCAAGAGGGCTGAGGAGGCACATACCTTGCTCGTCCAGAGGCCGGTCTACTTCATTAGCGAGGTGCTCTCGGAAACCAAGGTACGATACCCGCAAATCCAGAAGCTGCTATATACCATCGTCTTGACACGGCGCAAACTCCGTCACTACTTCGAGGGCGACCCGGTGACTGTGGTTTCTTCTTTCCCCCTGGGAGAGATAGCCCAGAACCGGGAAGCCTCAGGTAGAATCGCCAAATGGGCCATCGAGCTCATGGGCGAGACCCTCTCTTATGCGCCGTGCAAAGCTATTAAATCACAGGTGTTAGCAGATTTTCTAGCAGAATGGACCGACACTCAACTCCCCCCGGTATAGCTCCAGGCTGAACTGTGGACCATGTACTTCGACGGGTCATTGATGAAAATAGGAGCACGCGTGGGTTTGCTCTTCATCTCGCTCCTCGGAGTTCACATGCGTTATGTCATCCGGCTTCATTTTCCTGCGTCGAACAACGTCGCCGAATACGAGGCACTCGTCACGGGCCTGAGAATCGCCATCGAACTCGGGGTCTGACACCTTGACGTTCGAGGCGACTCCCAGCTCGTGATCAACCAGCACGTGATTCAAGCGATAAAGGGAAGAAAAACTCGAACAAATCTTAAACAACCAGCGCAGGTTTACGTTTCGAGTGTTTAAGGCCTTCGAGGCCACCACGACCAAAATTCAAAACACTAACTTATTACATGGGCCTCTGCGCCCAGATTTGGCTCACAGGCCCTCGTCGTCGGCGGGCGAAACCACCTCGGCTTCAAAAAGCTTGGCCAAGCGACTTCCTGGCTCCTCGGCGGCTCCAATCAGGTCTAGGCAGGCATCCTCATTCTCCTCGTCCGTCCGGTCCAGGTCGGTGATGAAGCCGTCAGCAACAAGCTCCATGTCGTACACGAACCCGGACCGAACGACGGCTAGCGCTCTCTTCACGCCGTGGTGAAGGCCGCCTCGTATCCTTTCTTGGACAAGACGGCCCAGCGCCACCATCCGGCAGACAAAGGAGTTCCCCGGGGCGTCCTCCTCAGCATCGGCATCGGGCTCGACCCCCAGGCCGTCACACACGGAGGAAATCGCGCCCTGGAGCAACTGAGTCCGCTGGGCCTCGGCCTCGAAGAGGCTCTGGAAGGAGTTGGCCGCCGCCTAGGCTACCCGCTGCTCCCTCTCCAACTCTGAAACACAAGTGTCTAGTCAGCGCAAATATGGGACCTCGACGCCATGGCCGTAGTACAACAAAAACTCACCCTCGGAGTGGGTCTGCCAGCCCACGACCTCATCGCGAAGTCCCCCGCACGTCCTCTCGAGCGCTTGGAGAGCGCCATCCCTGTCACGAATGGCCGCCCTCAACGTCTCGATCTCCTGGCGGGCGTTAGAGAGAGCCTCGTCCCTCTCCTGGATGGCTCCACTCAGCATGGCAGCCTCGTCCTTTAGGGCCTCGAGGCGAGCGCTCACTTCCCCGATCTAGACGTTGAGGGCGTCGCGATGCCCGCTGACAAGGGCGACGTCCTCCTCGAGCTCTTTCACCCGTGCTGACAGGGGCATGAGATCCTCGTGGGCTTTGGCCGCCTCCTCCCGGGCCTTGGTCACATCTTCACGCGCCACAGCCTCGGCCGCCCACGCCTGCACCACCTCCTCCTTGATCGCCGCGTAGGCAACGCGGAGCTCGGCCGCCTCGGCACTCTGACGAGAAAGCCGCTGGTTGGTTTCCTCGACCAGATCCCGTTGCCAAGCAAGCGCCACCCACACGCCGCTCTCATTACGGATGAAGAGTGACTTGCGGCGGGATCGCTCCTTAAGCTCCTGACCATGGTTCGAAAACCAAAGAGGTTAGAACCCAAGAAAGGGGGCAAAAGGACAACAAAAAGATGGCAAAAGAAAAAAGAACCATTACACCGAACTCACCTCGATGGCGTCCAGCATGCCTCGAGACACAGCCTCCGACGCCACACGAAGTGATCGTTCCGTGTGCCGCCGGATACCCTCGAGGTATTGCCAATGGTGCACCTCGTCTCCGTCATTCAGGGCGAAGACTGGCTCCGCGCCGGGGTTGGAGGCGTCCCTGAATTCAAGGGACGCTCTCCCAACACGGTAGCTCTTCCTCCACCCGTACTAGGGCCAGCGCGGTGAGGTCCGGCCACCCGGACGGCGGTCCAACCGGGGCGCTCTCTGACCCTGCGGAAGGCCCAGCCTGACCCGCAGCTCCGGCCCCCTCGACCGCCACAGAGGTCGTCCGCCGCCGTCCGATTGATGATGGTGGCGCTCGCCCGGAGCAACTTTGCGAGGGTTGGCCCCACCAGCTCCGCCTTGCGCTTAAGCCTGTGAAGTTTGAAAAAACATTAGAAACGGGACCGTTAAAGCAATGAAAGGCGAGGCATGAAAGCTTACCCAGAAATGGGCAGCAGGGGCCTCGACCCCGACCGGTCCGAAACCCCCGAGGTCGCTTGCGGCGGCCTCACTGCCGGCCCCCTGCGGGCCGGGTGCTCCTCGGGGCCCTGGTTGGTGGGCCGCCTTGGGTCCTCTGCGCCTCCGAGGTCAGCTGGCCTCGGGTCCTCACGCCCGCAGGCGGCACCCCCGATGACGACGCCGGCGCCGCCGTCCCGACCGCCGGCTGAGCCCGCGGGGCCTGGACTTGCGGGGGCAGCACCGTCGACCCCTCCTGTGGGGTCCGGGATGGGGCAGCCCCTCCCGTCAAGGGGCCCGCCTCTTCCTCCATCTCCTCCTCCTCCACGACGGTCACGGGGACTAGCCCCGACGCCTGGGAGGACGAACCCCCGACGGGCTCCAGATAGGGGCGCACGTCAGGAAGGTCCGCCAGCCCGGTCACGGCATCGTACCGTGACAGGGCGTCATCGTCCCCGTCGCTGTCGTCATTGTCGTCATCCTCCCCCGAGACCGTCTCGGAGGGGGACTCCTCGAGGGGAAGCCCCTCGAGGCACTGCTGACGCCGACGCTTCTTCAGCTCCTCCCGCTCCTTGGCCTTGCGGACCTGGCGCTTCTTGGCGGCGTCCTTCTTCTTCTTCTTTTGGGATGCCTGCTGGTGTCGTACCTCTCGAGCCGGCTGGTCCTCTGGGAGCGGCGGCCGCGTCTCCCTCACCGCCGACAAATCCTACGCATCGACCTCGACTAATTCGAAAGAATCCAAAAGCAAACGAAATAAACAAATATGCTAAGCGATAGTAGTCACCAGAGGCTCGAACCCCTAGGTAGGCCGCATCGGCACTTTGTCGACGTCTTCCGCCTTGAAATTCCCCACCATCCGGCGCGCACGCCGGAGGACCTCCTCGAGGGTGAGGGACTCGTGCGACATCCTGCTCCCCTCTAGTGATGCCTCCGGTGTCATCTGGTCGAGCTAGAGTCGACGCTGGGACAGAGGCATCACCCTCCGTCGGTGGAATGCCGTGGCCACCGCTGCCGCCGTCAAACCTCGCAGGCGAAGCTATTGCAACGCTGCCAACAGCGGGTCCAGTCACGGCTTCTCGGCCTCTGTGACGCCGTACAACCAGTTCTCCTCTCGGGCGACCAGCACCCGGCCGGTATACCTCGGCAGCTGACTCTCGTTATTGCGGAGGTAAAACCAGCCGTCGTGCCAGCCGCTGTTCGAGGAGATGAGCTGGGCCGGAATGTATTGGTCGGTGTGACCGGACCTCACCTGCAGGACGCAGCTCCCCGCCCGCACCGCGTGCCTCGACCCTCGCTCCCCCGCCTTCTTGGCGAAGAACTCCGCCCTGAAGAGATGGAGCCATAGATTCCACTGCGGCTCCATCCCTAGGTAGCCCTCGCAGACCGCCAGGAAGATGGCGGCCTACGCGACGGCGTTGGGGGCGAGGTGGTGCAGCTCCACCTTGTAGTAGTGGAGAAGCGCCCACATGAAGGCGGTTGCCGGCACGCTGAATCCCCGCTCGTGGAAGCAGATAAAGCTAACCATGTATCCTTCAGGGGGTGCCGGCTCCCGGTGGTCGGGCGGCGGCGCAATCCACTCCGGCCGCGACCGGCTCGTCTTCGGCCACAGCAATCCGTCGTCGATCAGCTCCTCCAGCCTCCTCTCCGTCACCGAGGAGGCAGCCCAGTCGTCGGTGGGGAGAAGCTGACCCTTGCTTGCCATCGACGCCGGGAGACTACGCGGACAAAAGGGGGGCGACGGCGGCGGCGCTGGAAGAAGGCAGAAGGGCGCAAGGGGACAAAGAGAGCGATCTAGGGCAAAGAACACGAGAATGCAAAGGGCCTGTGGGGGGAAACGGACCCCCAGGCCTTGCTCTTATAACCCCGACAGAAGCACAACGGCCACGTGAGAAGGTAGGAGCGGTTTTTGCATTTAATGCCCTTACCTAACCGTTTTCCTGAATCTCGCAGGAATAGGGCACGTGGCCGCTACCCACGTCATGACCGTACACCACGTCGCCCACTACCGCGCCGATCTCGCCCCCCTCCTAAAAAGGCGCGCCCGGCTAACGGGCAGGGTAGGGATCCGCGGACGGATATTCCCAGATACCTGGGAAACGGGCTCCGAGCCCGGTATAAGTCTCGAGGGAGCGGAAGTTGGCCCTCGACCAGGGTTCGACAGCTGCCCTCGAGCGACAGAGTTAGGGACGACTAGGGATGCGCCCGTACATGGCCAGGGCTCGAGCCACGCTCTCGAGGCACCCCAAGACGTATTCGAGGCTGTAGGAGAAGGTCGATATAGGAATCCCCTCGCAGGGAGGCACCGAGCCCTCGAATCCCGTCGCAGGGAATCGAGATCCACACGACCACTCCTTGGCATTCTTGAGAGCGCCTCTGGGCCGCTAGCCGACTCCTATCGAATGGAGCACGGGCTCACACTCGAATCCCCCCGCTAGTAGCTCGCCGGAGATCGTCAGAACTCACCCAAACAGGGGTAGTACGGCGTTCCCCACCCCTCCTCCTCCTTCCTAAAGGAGGAGCATGAGGGTCGAACGACAAAAGACGACCGAGACTCTGATCGACCCCGTGCGTACGGGGCTCGGGGGCTCGACCGCAACAGACCAAACCTCGAACAAAAAGGCACGAATCGCGCTACAATTTGAGGCCATTCCCCCGATAAAACGCATAAAAGACTTCGGAGGAGTTTAAATACTCCACCGAGGCCTCGGGGGCTACACCCGGCGGGTGCGCTCGCGCGCCCCCGCCGGAAAAAACCGCGACGCTACGACTCCAGTTCATTAACTGGTAAAGCCTCTGAGAGAGTGATCACACACTCACCCAAAGGCTCGGGGGCTACTGTCGGTACCAACAGTATGGGGTTACCCACAACCAACGATAATAAAAAACAAAACGATTAAACCACAACAAAAGGCAACTCGCCTCAACCGCGTACCGGGTCCGTCTCGTATGAGGTCAGCTCAACAGAGTGCCTCGACCGCGCTCCAACTCCGACTCGTACGAGGCACCCCCGACGGGAACGCCTCGATCGCGCCCCGTCCCGTACAACAAGGCACCTCGACCGCGCTCCGATCCGCACGAGGCTCGTTCGGCCACCGGAAAAAACTCCGACTCGCATAACCCTGGGTCGGAGCGCTCGACCCACTCTATCCACCTACCCCGAGACAAAAGTCAGAGCATTTAATGCGATTACCTGCTACCACCTACCGACATGGCCACAACCATGATCGACGTGGGAGCAACGCCGGTGTCAGTCCTCACTGTTTTACCGCCCATCCCGTGATGGAGGGTGAAACCTGTCACTGTACACACCTTACCATGCACTGTTTATCACCAGTCACCCTCGAGGGAGGATACGACGAGGCCCGTATTCCGCAATCTCGGGGATTCGGCCTTATCCGTCCGGCCTCGACCCGGCCTCGACCCAGCCTCGACGCCCATCACAGTTCGACAGGGAAGAGAGGCCAACGTGGCACAGGGTTCCGGGTCATTTCGCCGTCTCATCCCCGACGTCACCATGGTGTCCAGGGATGACCGACCATTCCTGGGGCACGCCGCTACAGTCACCTCCACAGGGATCGACAACACATCACCTCAAGACTCTCCGGTGTCCTGGCCTCCTCTTACCCTATAAAAGGGCAGGCTAGGGCTCTACAAGGGGACAAGAAAAAGGACACAAGTCCAAAGCCGATCGCCAGCAAGCAAAGGCTCCCAACTCAGAGATCAACATCTCAAGCAATCACCCTTGTACTCTTTTTTCTCTCCTTGAGACTTGGGCTCGGTGCCCTCTCTCACAAGCTTGTAACCCCTACGCAAGCACCCCGGTGCAAGGAAATACAAAACTCTCCCTTCCCCGCTGGACGTAGGGCCTTCTTTTGCCCGAACCAGGATAAACCCCCGTGTGTTCTCCTTGCATCACCATCCAGGTTAGGGACACGCAGCACTCACTCGTCGGTTTAGGACACCTGCGGGACCGAACACCGACAACTTGCTAGCTAGTACTCCCTTCTTCTCAAATTAACTGTTGTTTTGGATTTTCATGCCACAAGTTTAACTCGATTTGTAGAAAATATGTGTAATATTTGTATCTCCAAATAATTTTGTTAAAAAACTAGATCTAAAGATCTTTCTAATGATACTAATTATGTACTATAAATATTAATATTTTTTAATATATATTTAGTTAAATTTATTTTTTAAAAAATATAAACGATAGTTATTTTGGGACTGAGAGGGTATTGCTCTGTTGCCTGAACGACTGACGTGCATTTGCACTGGCCCGGCATGGCAGACGGGTTGCGTTGCGTCGCAGTGTCAGCTGCATCTCCATGATGCGTCCGTCGGTCTGGTGGATTTTTTTTTATAATATGTACTCCCTCCGTACTAAAATAGATGTCTTTCTCGCTTCCCGAGAAGTCAATTTTTTTTAAACTTTGACCGATTATATATTAAATAATATTAATATTTATAATGCATAATTAGTGTCATTAGATAGATCGTTAAATATACTTTCATAATAAATTTATTTGGAGATACAAATGTTGCACGCATTTCCTACAAATCTAGTCAAAGTTTAGAAAGTTTGACCTGCACGTATCCTATAACGACATCTATAATGGGACGGAGGGAGTATGGTGGTGGGGATGGATGGACGGAGACATGGAGGAGTGAAGTGATGGGAGGAGTGAAGGGGGTTGGCAGACCGGCAGGCAGGGCAGACCCAAGCAGGCAGGGCAGATCGCGCTGCGCGAATGACTGGCATGTCACACTGCTCTCGTGTGTGACTGTGCTTGACGCCAAAGAGTTGGGCATCAAGCTTGACGCCAAGATCTACGGCGCCAAGGTTGCCACATCATCGCCAGCTCTGCGTTAACGAACACGTGTACAAGAAGCTTGACACCAATTTTTCTGGCGCCAAGATGTGTTACCTTGGCGCCAATAGTAATGGCGCCAAGCCCAGGGTCTATATTCTGAAATGATACTGTCATGGGCGTATTTGAGAAAATCTTTCGAAAAAGGGCTAAAAAATAAAAAAGAGCATATTTAGCTATGGGAGCTTAAGCAAAGACCCTGCTGGAGTTGCTCTTAGGGATTGGAGGGGATTGAGTGGGAAGTGAACTGATTGATCAAAAGGGCATTGTTAGGGGACAAAACAAGATGCTAACAATACACTTTTTATTGGGAACCCTGAAGTCTATGTAAATCTTGAGATCAACTTTTAATATTCATTTGTTGTTTATATTTATTTGTTTTTTTCGCCTGGAACCAAATGAAGGAGGCAAAGAGACGAGGGCCATTGAGATGATGCTTGGCCCAATGCAATTCAGATCGTGCTAGTGGGCTGGCCTCGTGCTGCCGGCCGGCAATTGCTGATGGGTTTGCGTACTTGCGTATTGTTTTCGAGTATTGTTTTCTGGGCACTCGTACCTATCAGACTCCGACATGTCAGACTCCAAGTTTTGACGATGTAGGCGCGCACACGAAAGAGTTGGACGAAAGTCGTCCCTATTTTTTAGGTGGTAACGGAATCCGTAAATCCAAGTCCTCAGATTCTGCTTTCCATTTCTAATTTGCCTAGTACTTCGGCAGTTCATCTCCGTTGTTGGGCCTTGTTTAGATTCCAGAATTCACCTCCAAGTTTTACTATACAAAAAGAAGATTCTCCATCACATCAAGATGCCAGCACATATATGGAGTACTAAATGTAGATGAACTCAAAAACTAATTGCACAGTTTTGTTGTACTTTGTGAGACGAACATTTTGAACCTAATTAATCAAGATTTGGACAATTATTAAAAAAAAACAAAAGTGCTGCAGTGCTCGTGGGTGGCACTGTGCAGAATCAGCCACCCGAGTTGGTCATCTAAACAAGGCCTTGATCTTCACATGGATCAGAGTAGTATCTTCGTGGATCAGAATCCTTTTTCATCTGTTCGCTACTGCAAGGCATGACGTGATGCAGCATCACCCAGGTGGCCAGCCCGTGGCTGCATGCGCAGGCGCGCGGCGTCGTCCGGGCGCCGCGGGTCGCACGGCCATGGACTGGAGCCCGGGCTGAACAGGCCGAGACCTGCGCAGGCCGAGTGCCGACGAAGCGTACTACATGGCCGGCCGCCGCCGCCGGTAAGGCCGGCCGCCGGGGCCACGCGCGCGGCACCGCCCCCATCCGCTGTGGCCTGCTGCATCTACCCGTCAGCAACTGCATGCTCCTGGCCTGGTCGATCGCTTTGCCTTCGCTATCCGATCCCGTGAGGTTTCCTGGCGAAAGCTGCAGCCTTTCGGTTCGTTCCCCTGCTTGCCTGACGCGTCACCCACTGACGGCCTCCACGGCTAGCCTGGCTTCGACTTGCTTGCTGCTTGGCGCTTGCATCGCCCGGCCGGCCGCCTCCTCACAGCTGTCGCCCTAGCTGCCCACAAGGTCCCATGCTTCGTCCATCTGGTGCTACTCCCCACTGGCTACTTCTGCATTCCATGCCACAGTCCCTCCCTCGTGTCTGAGCGATGGGACGGCACTGTTGTAGACACGACGAGGGAGTACTGTACAACAGAGGCTCCAGCGTTGCCATTGCTTCATGATGAATGAATGAATCAGTGACGCTATACAACGTGGTATTTGTCAATGGACATCGTTTTAGATTGAAGAATTTGCTAATAATGGACACTGTATTTTTCTGAGCTAAAACCAATTTTATAAGATTTTTTAACAGTAAAACAGACTTTTGGATTTTGAATAATCATGTATTTACCAAATGTATGCATATTTTTTTTTGGGGGGGAAAGTACTTGTAGTCTGATTTACCCGTCCGAACTATCAATATGCTCAAATTTAGGTTCTCGTGGCGCCAATGTTGGAACCACCGAGGAAAAAAAACTATGGTTTTTAAAAGTTTAGGTTTCCAAAATATGATTTTATTTATAGATGAGGAGGGAAAATCAAACAGTATGCGAGTTGAGGGAGATCAAAATGTTTTTTTTTCCCGAGTATAGGTCACACGGTAACGTCAGAGATGAGCAGGCCGTCGTCTACTCGTCTAGCGAATCCTGGAAGTGGGCTGAGTCAAAAGTTAAGTTGCTGGGCTATGCTCGGTCGTTTGGACTGTTTGGGCCCTTTGCCTTGTGGGCATTGGGTTTTTTTAGTTGGGTTAAGTCCACTTTAGGTCCTCCAACTATCGTAAAAGTCTGAATTTCATCATTCAACTTCAAAACCGGATAATATTGGTCCTCCAACTCTTAAAAAAGTTCACTTTTCACCCCTGGGCGGTTTTGTAGGCGGTTTTGCATGACACTGTTCATGATGCTGACGTCAGCGATGACGTCAGTACTTATTTTTAATTTGCGAAATTAATATCTTTTTATTCGGAGCTTCAAATATAGCAAATAATATATCAATTTTGATCGTCTCGACGAGCTCTTTGCAATGGTGTACTCCGTTTTGTTGTTTGAGATAGTTTTATTTCATGAAAAATTAAATATTTCTATAAAACAAGTGAGAATAACAAAACTCGCGGCCATCGTGTCTCTGTGCCGGTACGACGAGCGGATGAACGGGTACGTCCTGCTTACGCTCTACTCCGTGCACGTGTACTTGGCGCTAGAGCTCGTTCTGGCGGCGGCGTCGCGCGCGCTGGTTGGGCTGCAGCTGGAGCCCCGGTTCAACCGGCCCTACCTCTCGGCCTTGCTGCGCGACTTCTGGGACCGGAGGTGGAATCTATCTGTACCGGCGCTGCTTCGCCACCCCTCCGCCACCACCCCTCCACCACCGCGCACGCCCCGTGCAGCGTGAAGAACGCGGCGGCCTCCCCCATGGGCAGCAGCAGCGTGACGTAGGAGAACATGGCCTCTTGCATCACGTCGGAGACGACGAACGCGGCAAGCACAGCCACGGGGTGCCGAGACGCGCGCGCACGGGGCGGAACACGCGCTGGCGGAGCAGCACCGGTACAGAGAGGTTCCACCTCCGGCCACATAAGTCGCGCAGCAAGGCCGAGAGGTAGGGCCGGCCGAAACGGGGCTCCAGCTGCAGCCCAACCAGCGCGCGCGCCGCCGCCGCCAGAACGAGCTCTAGCGCCAGGTACACGTGCACGGAGTAGAGCGTAAGCAGGACGTACCCGTTCATCCGCTCCTCGTACCGGTACAACGACACGATGGCCGCAAAGTTTTGTTATTCTCACTTGTTTTATAGAAATATTTAATTTTTCACGAAATAAAACTATCTCAAACAACAAAACGGAGTACACCATTGCAAAGAGCTCGTCGAGACGATCAAAATTGATATATTATTTGCTATACTTAGAGTTCTGAATAAAAAGATATTAATTTCGCAAATTAAAAATAAGTGCTGACGTCATCGCTGACGTCAGCACCATGAATAGTGCCATACAAAACCGCCTACAAAACCGCTCAGGGTGAAAAGTGAACTTTTTCAAGAGTTGGAGGACCAATGTTATCCGGTTTTAAAGTTGGAGGATGAAATCCAGACTTTTGCGATAGTTGAAGAACCTAAAGTGGACTTAACCCTTTTTAGTTTCCTCGCCCCAGCTCAAGACATGCACACACTGTTCCCCTCAAAAAAAAAGAACATGCGCACACTGTGTCTTGTTTTTTTCTACACAAAAAATAATGCAAACTAGGGAAAGAGACCCCCACCTGGATTTTCATTCAGACTGGGCAACCAACGTTGCCAGAGTCAGAGAGTTACAGTGCTTCAGCCTTCAGACCTTCAGGAACGGTCGCCAGCAGTATTTTCAGTGAGAAAAAAAGGGATAGGTGAGCGGGTCAAGAAAATCTCAGTCAGTGAGAAAAAAAAAATGCTAGAGGAGGACGTCGGTGGAGGATTTGTTCGGCAGGAACGTACATCACTAGGTCTCGGTACGTGAGAAACTATTTTTGGTGAGTGGCATTTTTAAATATCCTTGCTCTTTTATATAATTAATAATTAATAGCCGCCCCTACACCAGAGCACTGCAGGGGTGGCTGGCGAGCCTCTGCCCCTATGCAAACGCTCTTACAAATGGAGGCTCTATAGCGGCGGCGGGCCAACCGTCCCTACAAATCGATTTGTAGGGGTGGCTACGCGAATTGAGTCTAAAAAAATGCAAAAAAAAAAAAAATAGCAAAACATTTTTTTAGTCCCAAACTGTCATGCGCCCGCCCGTTTCCATCGAAATCGAAAGTCGCGGCATTTTTCGCGCGCTTCGCGGCTGTGGGAAATCAAACCCACAACCTCTCCCTCGCGCATACGCTCCTCTACCATTGCACCTCATAGTCACCTATATGATTTTAGTTCCCCAAATATTATACCAAACCGAGCATAAATTGATTGTTTAAGGCCATAAATGATTTCAAATAAAAAAATTGTCAACTACAAAGTTTCATAACTTTTTGAGATCTACAACTTTCATGTTGATAGTTTTTCCATCCGAGGTCGTTTTCAAATTTAAATTTTAAATTTGAGCAATTTAAATGTACTTAACGTTGACCAGATGATTTCAAATGAAAAAGTCGTCAACTACAAAGTTTCATGACTTTTTGAGATCTACAATTTTCATGTTGATAGTTTTTCCATCCGAGATCGTTTTCAAAATTTAAATTTTAAATTTGAGGAATTCAAATGTACTTTACGTTAACGAGATGATTTCAAATGAAAAAGTCGTCAACTACAAAGTTTCATAACTTTTTTGAGATCTACAACTTTCATATTGATAATTTTTCCATCCGAGATCGTTTTCAAAATTTAAATTTTAAATCTAAGGAATTCAAATGTACTTAACGTTGACAAGGTGATTTCAAATGAAAAAGTCGTCAACTACAAAGTGTCATAACTTTTTGAGATCTGCAACTTTCATGTCGATAGTTTTTCCATCCGAGGTCGTTTTCAAAATTTGAATTTTAAGTTTGAGGAATTCAAATGTACTTAACGTTGACAAGATGATTTTAAATCAAAAAGTCGTCAACTACAAAGTTTCATAACTTTTCGAGACCTACAACTTTTATTTTGGTGGTTTTTCCATCAAAATCGTATTCAAAATTTAAATTTTAGTACTTCATTTTAAATATCCGGCGTCCATTGGTACCCTACAAATTGATTTATAGGAGATGAGCCGCCCCTACAAATTGATTTATAGGGGCGCCCCTGCAAATAGGCGCTATTTATAGGGGCGGCTCAATATTGAGCCGTCGGCTCATTATAGAACTGCCCCTACAGAAGAAAGGGTGGTGTTCTTACGTATCGTTTTTTACGTAGTGAATATAGTATAAATATAAGACACGCACCCATAATAATAAGCTGGGAGTAGTGTAAGCACACGATGTAGTAGTATTTTTAAAAGATAGTTTCACCTTCAACCTTGTTAAAAAAAAGCATCGGTTCAAAAGTAAAAAAACACATCCAGAGTTTCACTACTGGGAACGCCCTCTTTGCCGACAGCTTGAAGCTGTCGGCGAAGGCCTTAATCCTGTCGGCAAATGCTTTGCCGACAGGGTTTCTCTTATCCTGTCGGCAAAGCCCTGTCGGCGAAGTTGTTGTCGGCAAAGGTCTCTTTCCCGACAGGCATGTTTGGTCTGTCGGCGTTGCTTCGCCGACAGCCACGTGTTCAGTCGGCGAAGGAAACTGCGCCGTCAAGACGGCTGCCGTCTCCTTCGCCGACAGCCACCTGTAGGTTGTCGGCAAAGGCTTCGCCGACAGCCTCTGTTACTGTCGGGGCTGTCGGGAAAGGCTTTGCCGACAGTACCTGCCGGGGCTGTCGGCAAAGCCTATGGCAGATGCTGTCGGCAAAGAAAGGCTGTCGGCAAAGCTGGCATTCTCGCTGGGAAAATGCCCAGCTTTCACTACAAGAAATACGTGGTTTTTTGACATTCTATTATGTCATAATATATAGAATTTACGTCACAAATTGAGATTTTTGACATCTAGTTGACGAAAATACAAACGTCAAAAAACCACCGTCATAAAAGAAGCCCATGTAACAAGTATACGCCAACAGAATATATTTAATCAACTATTCACAGTACAGTATTATCATATCCACCCAAATTTCACAAATTTCACTAAAGACCAAAATACACAATTTTACAAATAGGGGCAGATCTCATCAGGTTCTCAATTAAAAGTACTTCTTATAACAATACACATGCCGCGATCTTTCATCTCCGGTCTTGGTTCTTGTATTCTTCAGAGAGATGAACCAGTACGGATTTCCCTAAAATTGGGACACAAAAACACGAAGTGTACAGTCAGTCACGATGTTCCAAAAGCATGGTTAATCAAAAAGCTAACCAACGAGCTAGTTGTAGCTCATGCAAACACATAACTGCATTTGAATTGAAATTAATGTAAGTTCTGGTGGAAGTAATTTGCAAAAGACCACAAATTGTTAGGAATTATATGTAGTCCAGCAGCTAACATTTGCCATTAAAATCAGTATGTATGAAGTTCAAACAGACAAGATGTCTACTTGTTAGCCTACGAACACAACATCATGATAGGAAGCTTATAAATTATTGTACAGATCTACAAGTCCAAAGTTCACTTGTTTCCCTTGTACAGATCTATATATAAGTACAGTTCGGAGGAATAACTTTATTTTAGTTAATCACAACTAAAATGCATATCCAAAAAAAAAAAAGATTAATCGGAGAGCCTCACCTTTGGAGACTAGCGTCGGATCTGGCACACCCACAGATGCCAGTCTACCTTGACCGCATTTGTGCACCTGCAGATCCAGGCCACCTACCTGCCTACATCAAAACAAATCGGATGAATATACGAACACAGAGCATATATAGAAGGAAAAGTTGATTGGGACAAAACAAGGTACCAAAATCAACAACAAAATCGAGCGGAATCGAATCCGAAAGCTGTGAGCTAAGGACGATCCAAGATGAGCGGGCGTCGGTCTCACCTGTGAACATCCAAGTCGACAGGACGGTGATGAGGACGGCGGAGGCCGGCGCGGATCTCACCCCGGGCGTGGCGTTTCCGCCGCTCAGCGAGTTAGCGAGCGAGCGGATGCTCGAACGTCGAATCGTGTGCACGCACGGGGACGGTCGTAGTCTCACAGAGCACCTCAGATGGGCTTCCTACCGAACCGACCAAGAGGCGCGGCGCGCATCTCCATGGCCCACCCGAGCGCACCTGCTCTGTGCTGTTGCGCCGATTGAAAGGGCCATCTACGGAGGGGCGGATCTGGGAGGGGAGCGGCAGATGGAGCTAACATGAGGAAGACACTGAGAGTTGCGGGGGTGGAAATGATTTGGCTAGGGTTTCTGCTGGAAGGAGCGTGTGGTGCTGGTTATATACAGGCACAGAACCATTGCTGGCCGTTCCTCTTCCAAATCAACGGCCAGAAAGACTACGGGCCAGGCTTTTGATATTGGGCTGCACAGTGATGTTGTCCGTCCCGTTACTGTATATATTTTTTTTTCTTTCTAGTGAAGTTTATTATTTTCCTGTACATACTATATGAACCTTATGCACCCAATATAATTTTAATATGAAGTAAAATTAGAATCGGAATACATGGCCATACACCAAAATCATATTGTTATGCAAGTTTGTAGATTTTTGCAACCAAGTTTATATATTATTACATTTGAATTTCAATATCTTTCTTGATTTTATAAAATATGTAAATATATGAATGGTTAACTAATACAACTGGATAGATACCAAAGTATACAAATATCTAGAACATTGTGCCAAAAAAGGGGTAAGTATCCGGCCACCTCTACAAATAGACGTCAAATAGTAAATGTTAAGCTCTAAAATTTGAATTTTTTCAAACGACCTCGGATGGTGAAATGACCAAAATAAAAGTTGTAGATCTCAAACATGTTTCCAAATCCTTGAATAGACAAGGATCACATGTGGAGATGTCTGGGTTTTGAGCATCCGACGTCGCAGCTTGCTCCAAACTTTCTCAAATTTTTATCGTAGCCTCCACATGCGATAATAAGACACCCCGACAAGTTTCGTGATTTTCCGACTTCGTTTGGATTTTATATAATTAAAAAACACTTCTACCACTCCTGGATGGTCGTGTTACGTGGACATGGACTTCGAACTTTTGGGTGAGTTTATGGACACCGCCTCAAAACACACTCTCCAACATGAATATCATTTTTCGAATGGCTACGTTTCATTATTTCATGCACCTACAGTTCAATTTTGGATTATGCGAGAAAATTCAAGTAAACAAAATAAATTAACAAAATATAGCAAAATATTATAAAAAGGGCCCAAATTAGAACATATGCTTGTAAACAATATAATTAGGCCATATAAAAAGTTTGAAGTTAAAATTCAAAAAAAATGCAAACTCTTTGCCGACAGCATGGCTAGGTTGTCGTCAAATAGATATCTTTGCCGACAAAATAATGACGTGCTGTCGGCGAAGCTAACGGCGTCTGTCCACCGTTTTCCCAGCCAGTTCTTTGCCGACAGGATTTTTTTTTGCCGACAACAACACTGTCGGCAAAGATATCCTTTGCCGACAGTGTTTGTTCACCGACAGCAGGGAGCCTATGGGCTGTCGGCAAAGAATTCTTTGCCGACAGCGGGGATAGGCTGTCGGCAAAGACTTCCTTCCCCGACAGCCCTGGGCCTGGCTGTCGGCAAAATGTGGGGCTGTCGGCGAAGTTCCTTTCTCCCGTAGTGTTTGAACATATTTTAAGGTATTCATCAACAAAGACAAATCTTCAGTGTGGCCGCTCGCTCTTGTTTCATACACAGGGGAGTAGAGTAGCTGGAGTTCCTAAAGCATACGATATCAACAGCCACATGCAGACTAATTCCAGCCACCGGAAGGTGAGAGGATTTTATATATAAACTAAAAAGTACTACGGTACCTAATAGACCAGCTGATGAAGCAACCGAAGCCAACGACGCCGTCTCTCCACCATCCGTCTTCTCCTCGTCCTGCGTCTCCCTCCTCCCGGTCGTCGTCATCCAGCCGCAGCCGAAGCCAACGACCAAGTGCACTGCTACAAAAAGTATTTGCAGAGATGTCTCCTTTTAGGACGACTCAATCTAAAATCATCTCAAAAAGTAGTTCCTAAAACAAGTCATCTTTAGAAATTCATTTGCAGGGACGGTTGGTATTTTCAGCCACCCTATTTGTAGACCCCCTACAAATCGATTTCTAGAGGCAGTTAGATTTAGAACAGACTTTAATAAAATGGGTGCCGAACAGTAAAATTACGTATTGAAATTCGAATTTTTGAGACGACCTCGGATGAATAAATGATCAAAACCAAAGTTGTAGATATAAAAAAGTTATAAAAAATTTGTAGCTGATAATTTTTTCATTTGAAATCATCTATCCAAAGAAAATTAAGTTTGAATTTCTCAAATTTAAAATTTAAATTTTTCAAACGATCTTGGATGAAGAAATAACTAAAACCAAAGTTGTAGATCTCAAAAAGTTATAAAACTCTATAGTTGACAACTTTTTTTATTTGAAATCATCTATCCACAGAAAATTATGTTTGAATTTCTCACATTTGAAATTTGAATTTTTCAAATGACCTCAGATAGAGAAATGACTAAAACCAAAGTTGTAGGTCTCAAAAATTATAAAACTTTATAGTTGATATCTTTTTTATTTGAAATCATCTATTCAAAGAAAATTACGTTTTAATTTGTCAAATTTGAAATTTGAACTTTTCAAACAACCACGGATGAAGAAATGACTAAAACTAAAGTTGTAGACCTTGAAAAGTTACATAACTTTATAGTTAATCACAAGTACTCATTTTAACATCGGATGAAGATAAAATGTAGAGGACGAGTATCAATGTCTTATGAGTGGAGTGGTTTGGGAAGAACTACGCGAGGGCCAGCTACGAGATTTCTGATTTGGGGATAGTTGACTGATGTGGTCTTCTCTGATTAAAAATATTTTGGTCCAGATTTGTGATTTCTAAAAATAATTTTTAGGGGTGGTTGTTTTTCAGCCACCCCTAAAAATATATAGCCACCTCAACCACCCCTAAAAATATATAGCCACCTTAAAAAAAAATCGACTTTTAGGTGCTGCTCGCTAGCTGCCTCTAGAAACCATTCATTTCTACCCACGAATGGCTACGGGCGGCTGGACCAACCACTACTACAGAGGGTCAACAGCCGCGTCGAATAATGCTGGTTGGCGTAGTGGTGTCACCGGCGCACCGACCGAAAGGTGAGAGGCTTTTTATATATGCTTAGTTAGAACGCAGACCTAGACCAAAGATTTTTCTTTCTTTGAACAGAGACCAACAAAGATCAATAATTACCAATCTGCCGTGTGGTAAGTATCCTTTTCTTGTTATCTGCAAGACGAATTGTACGTTATTTGTCTCACCTATATATTTATAGCCGTAACGAGCATGCTAAGTGCGTAGTAGCTACCCCTAAGTATACTACTAGACCAACTGATGAAGCACCCAAGGCTTCTCTTCACCATCCATCTTCTCCTCGTCTGCCTCCTCCCGGCCGTCGTCTGGGTGCTAGCCGGAGCCGTAGCCGAAGCCGCCGACGACCAAGTGCCGCCGGCGCACCGGCGGCCAGGCTGCCAATCGAGGTGCGGCGACGTCGACATCCCGTACCCGTTCGGCATCGGCGACCAGTGCGCCGTCGACCATGGCTTCGACCTCACCTGCACCCGTCTCGTCGACGGCACCTACAGGCCTTTCCACGGGCCGTTCGAGCTGACCAACATCTCCATACCCGAAGGCAAAGCTTGGACGAAGCTGAACATCTCTTGGCAGTGCCATGACGCGGCCGGCCACATGAAGTGGGACACATGGAGACAAAATTTCACACATACGCCATTCAGGATCTCGACCGTGGACAACAAGTTCTTCGTCATTGGCTGCAACACGCTAGGCTATATCACGAGTGAATATGTAAGTTTCTTTTAACTTTTTATTAAGTCATTATATGAAAACAGTGGGGTAGGTAGTGGTTGCGTCGTCCACCCTGACCAATGCAAGTATGCAACCGAGTCCAAACTGGATGTGACTCGGTTCCAACCAGTCGAAACTCCAGTTAGAAGCAGCCCATCAGCTTCCCAGTCCCGGTTTCAACCAGTTGGTGAGTTAGAAGTTAGAACCAGCCGCAGCAACACCTAGACCCAGTCCAACTGGTTGAAACCGGCCCTCAGCATCCAAGGTTCCAACCATTTTCAACCATTCCAACCAGTGCCCCAATCAGTTCCAACAAGTCGAAACTAGTTGTAGCCCAGCCCCTGTAGCAATAGCAACCCCAGTTTCCAACCAGTTGGGGAACTGGACCAGCAGCACTACAGGCCCATTCCAATCAGTTAGAACCAGGCCCAGCAGCGCCCCTAGTAGCCCTGGGCATAATTAACCGAAGACCGAAGACCGAACCGAACTAACCGAGACCGAGACCGAAGTGACCGAGACCGAAAATTTCGGTCACAAGTTCGGTCTTCAGTTTGAAGTAACCGAACTAACCGGACTTAGTTCGGTCATTACCCTCGGGTAACCGAACTAACCGAATTAACCGAACATTTGAATTTTGTTGACATAATATGTAATTTAGACTATTATTAGTGATATAATATTTATTCTAGTGGGTTTATATCAACCATCACTCTTATCACTATGTTTAATCTATATTTTGTATTGTATTTTTGCCTTGAAATAAAAAAAATATTGGTAAAATTTGCTACAAATTACAATATTTAGTAGTTGTTTTGTGAAGTTCGGTTAGTTCGGTCATGACCGAGACCGAACCGAACTAACCGAGACCGAACTTGCTCGGTCCTGAGTTTTGAAACTAACCGATCGGTCTCCGTCTTTAGATGACCGAACTTTCGAAATGACCGAAGACCGAGACCGATCGGTTCGGTAAGACCGAACGCCCAGGGCTAGCCCCTAGTCCCTGGTTCCAACTGGTCGTGAGTCGCGACACTGGTTGGAACCAATCAAAACAGGTTCTAGCGCTATACGGTCAGACTGGTCAGTTCCAACCAGTCACAGCCTGCTCTGTTCAGTTCCCATCCAAAAACTTTTCATCTCGTCATATCGAATGTGACACATGCATAAAACATTAAATATAGATAAAAAATAACTAATTGCATAGTTTACATAGAAACCGCGAGACGAATCTTTTAAGCCTAATTAGTCTATGATAGCCATAATTGCTACGGTAACACACATGTGCTAATGATGAATTAATTAGGCTTAATAAATTCGTCTTGCGGTTTCCAGGCGAGTTATGTAATTAGTTTTTTTATTAATATCCGAATACCCCTTCCAACATCCCATGAAACATCCGATGTGACACCTAAAAAGTTTTCACCCACGAACTAAACAAGGCCTTAGTTGGACTAGTCAAAAGGTGATCCCCGGTGTACAGATGCACGTGCGAGGGAAAATTCTACTCCCTCAGTTCCGAATTATAAGTCGCTTTGAATTTTTTGATACATCGAGTTTGCTATGTATATAGGCATAACATTGGTCTACATACATAGCAATTTTTTTTCTCGAATACGCAAGAGCATTGCATATCATTGTATTAAGAAGGTAGAGTTTCTAAAGTTACAAGCGGTGTTACCGCTGGCAAATAAGACTTTGGCGCTACATTTTGAATTTAACAACCCTTGGGCTATCACCTAACGCCTAAGCTACCTTCCGGCTAAAGTAGCCAACCCATTTTAGCCGGCCTCGATGCATCCATCGACCTGGGCCCTAATGATCTGGAGCAAGTCATTCATCATGGAAGGCAAGTTCCTGAAGCAGCGGGTGTTTCATTCCTTCCAAACTTGCCAATGAGACCAGCACGAACAAGCTGTCCAAGCCGGAGCGCTGCTGGTAGTTCCAGAGCGAGCGCAGCTGTCGCCACCATCGCCTGACCGTCGGTTGTGCTTGAGGTGCTTGCTTTTTGAGGGCTTGAACGATGTAGTGCCATAGCTCCCTAGTGAAAGGGCAACAGGCTATGATGTGGTCTATTGTTTCTTGCTCTTGTTCACAGAGGAAACAAGTGTCTCGCACCTCCAAGTCGTGCCTTCTTCATCGATCTGCGGTCCAATGTCTACGACGGAACGCCAGCCACAAGAGGATCTTCACCGGGGGGGGGGGGGGGGGTGGCAAGTTTTCCAAATTAGGTGATGACCTTGGAACCTGGTTAAAACCGCATGGAGCATGGTGTAAGTAGACTTAGCGGAGTAGCGGTCGTCTGGCGTCCATCGCCAAATCGTTCGATCAGTTTGATCGCTGAGCTGCACATTGTTCATCATGTCCCAGAGGTCCAGGTACTCGGCAATGGCCTTAGAGGAGAGCACCCCATTATGCTACGCACCCAGGCCCTATCTGTTATACCTCCTCTGGCTGTTTGGCTTTCTCTGATTCGTTTTGGGACTAGCTGTGTGAGATATGGAGCAATGTCAGCAATGGAATCGCCTTGCAGCCACCGATCTTCCTAGAACAATGCTTGTCGCCCGTCACCGAGGGCTGTGGAAGTGGATGCTTTGAAGAAAGCCGGAGCAGTATTGATTGACAGCTGACTCCATGCCCGATCCTGATCAATCTTTTGTAACCAAAGCCACTGAGTCTGTAGTGCATATCGGGTTAGCTTAAGATCACTGATACCCAGTCCGCCCAAGTTGGTGGGTTTGCAAACTGAAGGCCAAGCTACCAAGCATTTGCCTCTGACGGATTCATCTCTCCCCGCCCACAGGAATTTTCTGCAGATGGAGTCTATCTCCTTGCGTGCCCACGGCAGGTTCTCGGTCATTAGTGCATGGGGACGGCGCGAAGAACAGACTCGATCCAAACTAGCCTTGCACTCCTCGCCATTAGTGATCCATGGCATGGGGGCAGCTTGCGCGCCACTGCTTCGACGAGCGATTGGAATTCCGGCCTTGGAATCTTCTTGGTGCTTAGCGGCAAGCCGAGATATTTGAGTGGGACTTGCTTGACCTGGCAGCCGAGGATATCTATAATGTCGTCCAATGCGTCCTCTCCTTCGTAGATGGGTGTGACTGAACATTTGGTCAGGTTTGTTTGCAGGCCGGAGACTTCCCCAAAGATATGTAGGTGTCAATGCGGGACCCATAGGGTACTTCGCCGAGAAGATAGAAGAACTAGTCCAACTAGGATTGCCTACACGTAATCCTACTAGGACCTCTACAGTGTAACCGACTAGGACTCCCAACTAGTCCAACTAGGATTGCCCACACGTAATCCTACTAGGACCTCTGCAGTGTAACCGACTAGGACTCCCAACTAGTCCAACTAGGATTGCCCACACATAATCCTACTAGGACCTTTGCAATGTAACCGACTAGGACTCCCGCCTCCTGGACTATATAGAGGAAGGTAGAGCTTCCTAGATCGAGACCTGATCTCAACACAATAGACCCTACGGTCTAAACCCTAAAGTGCAGGGTGCAATATACTATCCACCCCACACTGGACGTAGCGACGCCGACGCTATTCCGGCGGACCGAACCAGTATAAATCGTTGTCTCTGCGTTTACCATCGAGTTCTGAGTACGCCGAAGCCCTTATCATCGTCTCGAGTAACCCCATGACGGCTTGTCGGTCACCGAACACCGACAGCTGGCGCTCACTGTGGGGCCTTTCGGTGCTATTGCGATCAAGAGTTCGATGGACCTCAAGATCAACAACATGTTCTCGGCGACGGCCTCGAGCGCCCATACAGGCTGCCGCTGGGAGCCTGGGATACTCACCAACGACAACGAGATCAAGATCAACGTCGTCGCCGTCGAGTTTGATACGTTCCGTCGGGACTACAGGGATCGGCACGTTGTCATCGACATCAACAGAAGTCGGCAAGACGACAACGTACACAAAAACAAGCCAGCCCAATACATCTCCGCCGGCGGCAGGCTCCTGGCGTTCATCTACCCCCTTGGTCGGGATGCGTGGTCCCAAACTGCCGCGGCCCACCAACGAGTTATGGTCGTGAACCTGCATTGAAGCCGCAGCCGCTGTTCGATCTTATCCAGCAGCTACACGAGGCACTCTAGCGGACGAACCGTATTCATGTTGGTCAAGGATTGGAGATCCGACTCGAACACAAAGACGTCCGATCGACGTACGACGGTTCCGTCGATGATTTACAGAGCCATGCAAGCAATCAACGTGATAATTGTGCCTCTACGTGCTGCACATACATGCACCAACGGCACAGTCCAAAATTTCATACGCAACCAAAATTAAGCTCTGGAGCCTGAAGTCGCGAACACACCCGTCCGACTGCATCAGGCAAAAGCCGCCCAGGCCGGAGGCAAGTTGTTATCCGACTGCTGCTGTCTGACTATATCAGCTCCGTAGTACCCGGCAAGCCGCGGACGACCGAGCTGGAAGCAAGCCACGGTGATGAACTACTCGGATACTAGGGCAGCGACGGCTACTCTACTCGGCCAAAGGAAGGGGCTCACGATCCTGCACGAAGACGGATACAACTCAGCAGCAGCCCCACGCAACGGCACCCGTCCGACTACATCAGCTCCGTCCAGGTGCATATCACAGTCACTCAACCGAGCTAGCGAGCTGTCCGAGCTGGAACCAAGCTTCCGGGTACTCGACGACGAATTCTAGGTACTTGCCGACGGCTACCGAGTACTTGACGACGGGATCCGAGTACTCGGCGACGCGTTCCGGGTGCTTGACGATCCAGGTGTACTTCATCAACATCGACTACTATGGCTTGCCGACTTCTCCACTTGGTGACAAATCAAGCTAAGTCACGCTTTAATTTTTAATTTTTTATGCATTCCAGATACTATCTGCGTACCTCTGAGGTCGCACTATCCCCCAGCTACTCCACAACTCCGAGCTTGTAGCCGGGATGACACCCAAACATGCGCTCTAGTCTTCTCTTAACGGTCGCTAAAGCACTCGGGTAGTGCATGCCTTAATCCGTGAAGCCTCGGCTCTTCTGTGCGTAAGCCTCGAGATAAATGAGCAGCGATAACAGGGAGCAGGTGTTTAAACGTAACAGGACACTACCTGGGGAGATTACATGGCCTAGCAAGAGTAAGACGTGACGTATTATCTTTCTTTCGCGCAGCCTGACTGCTCTAGTCTTCTCTTAACGGCCGCTAAAACACTCGGGTAGTGCATGCCTTAATCCGTGAAGCCGAGCTCGGCTCCTCTGTGCATAAGCCTCGAGATAAATGAGCAGCGATAACAGGGACCGGAGTTTTAAATGTAACAGGACACTACCTTGGGAGATTACATGGCCTAGCAAAAGCAAGACGCGAAAAAGTTTATATGCATTTCATAATGCTGGGGTCCGCCCCCGATTGATTATTCATATATGGGACATGCTCCCGACTTGATATCCGTAATGTCAATTACAACAAATTTTTATGCTTAACATGCAGGGGCCTACATCTGGACCATGCCGTTGGGTAGGGTACGCTCCTAAGAGCTACCTTACTCGGCCAACACGTCAGGAAAGTTCAGAAACAACTCAGATTGATCAAGAACAACCCAGATGAAGTGCGTCAAGGATCATGCATGTTCAGAACAACTCGGGCTGGCATACAAACAACTCGACACTACGCCGCTAAGCTCAGGGGCTCGCCATTGCCTCGACTTATTTGTTTTTACTCTAGCGCTACACCCGGGGGCTCGGATTTAAGGACAAAGGACCAAAATACAAGCATTCAAGACTACAACAACCCCTTGACAACACATCAAGACCCTTCATCCGAGTTCTTTTATGAAGAAAAGAACTCGTAGAAGGCTCGGGGGCTGCAGGGTACATACCCTCAAAGAAGACTTTAAAACTTTTTCTACAAGAGACCCTCTGACTTTTTGTTCCAAATAGCAAGAGGCTCGGGGGCTACACTCAGTGAGTGCAATTTTCACAAAAGTTGCACTCACTTGAGAGAGAGAGCTCAGAGCAACCAAGAAGACTAAGAGGACTAAGAGGACCCTCTAGCTTCTTGTCCCAATAAGCAAGAGGCTCGGGAGTTACACTCAATGAGTGCACCTTTTTCCAGAAGAAAGTGCATATCAGTCAAGACGAATCAACCAAAAAGAGACCATCTCAAGGTTTCCCTTCAGAAGAATCCAGAACAGATTTGCGACAACTCAACAAGACCAAGAAGAATAGAAGAAGGCTTCCGAAGCTCAACCATAAAATGCTCGGGGGCTTGTCGATGCGGGACCCATATGGTACCCCGTGGAGAAGAGAGAAGAAGAACTAGTCCAACTAGGATTGCCCACACGTAATCCTACTAGGACCTCTGCACTGTAACCGACTAGGACTCCCGCCTCCTAGACTATATAAAAGAGGGTAGAGCTCCCTAGCTAGATCGAGACCTGATCTCAACACAACAGACCTCACGGTCTAAACCATAAAGCGCAGGGCACAATATACTATCCACCCCACACTGGACATAGGGACGCCGACGCTATTCCGGCGGACTGAACCAGTATAAATCGTTGTCTCTGCGTTTACCATCGAGTTCTGCGTACGCCGAAACCCTTATCATCGTCTCGAGTAACCCCGTGACGGCTTGTCGGTCACCGAACACCGACAGTAGGATCTCCTAGACTACTGTTCCCTCTTGGCGTCTAGGCCAAATGAACAAAATCACATCGTCGGCGTAGATGCTGCATTGAAACTTGACTTCAGATGGCTCCATCCTCCTCAGGACCCGTCTCTGCTTGCTTTGAGAAATAGTCTGTGGAGGACGTCCATTGCAATGATGAAGAGCATCGGCGGCAGAGAGTCACCCAGCTGGACTCCTCTGAAATGCTTGATCGGTGGCCCCTGGTGACTGCTGAGAATGATCTTGGACGAAGGCGTGCTCAGTAACATTGATAACCATCTAAGCTAGGTAGCACTGAACCCATGGGCTTGTAGCAACTCAAGCAAGAAAGGCCAAGAGAGCATATCAAACGCTTTGGAGATGTCTAGCTTCAGCAAAAGCATTGGGATCTTCTTCTTCCGAATCAACACCGCCGCCCTTTGGATGTATTTGAAGTTGTCATGTATTGTTCTCTCCCTTATGAAGGCGTTTTGGTTTTTGGCCACCATCTCGTTGAGCCTTGGAGCTAACCGAAGAGCTAGAATCTTTGAAATGAGCTTGGTGAAGCTATGGACCATAGTGATTGGCCGGAAGTCAGTAGGGCATCTCGTGCCCACCTTCTTCGGAAACAATAAGAACATTGTTCAATTTGGCCAAGCTCTTGCTATCGGCGTGGACGAAGGGGTGGATTGCCACCATTACATATTCACGGATCACTGGTCAGGCCGAATTGTAGAAAGCGCCGGTGAATCATAGTGAATTATAATTTGGAACAGAGGAAGTCAAAGTTCAAGCTTGGTTAGCGTGCAATGTAGCAAAAAGTACAAATAAAAAAGGGTCAAAGTGACTTATAATTTGAAATAGAGGGAGTACCAGCTAGGCCACGGTTGATGCGGTCAGCCCTGGGTGAGCGCACTAGCTTGGTTGGGTGGTCTGGGCTCTACCAAAATAAAAAAAAAGCACAATGCATGACCACCTTCATTTCCTAGACCGGTTTTCAAAGCTTTTTTTATATGTTTTTTTAGTTATTACGAGCATAACACTACAAGGGCTAACGCTGGTCATGCAGTATACCATAGGTTGCTTGTCCCAATGCTACATGGAACCGACAAACATGAGGTCATGCTCCTTCGGCAGCGGCTGCTGTGAGGTTGATGTCCCAGTTGACATGGGGTGTTTTCAATCTTACTTCAATCCAGACTACAACGCCACCACTGGCTGCGGCTACACTGTAGTCATGGAAGCGAAGGCGTTCAGCTATAGCACGACGTATAGGAACTCAACATCGTTTCTGGATTCATACAACGGCAACGTTCCAGTTGTAATGGACTGGAGGATTGGATCGTCGTCCACATGCGAGGATGCTAGTAAGAACCTCAGTTCATACGCATGTGTTAGCGACAAGAGCCAATGCGTCAACAGCGCCAACGGGCCAGGCTACCGCTGCAAGTGCTTGGACGGGTATCAAGGCAATCCGTACGTCAGAGATGGATGCACAGGTTCATTCTGATCTCTGAAATTAACATGAAAATTTTGATGCAACGATTCTAATTAAGAGGTATATATATATGTGAAGAAGTGTTGTTATTCCCTTTCAGATATTAATGAATGCCTTCATGATAATGCGAATAATTGCACGGCCATAGGGGCCACGATTTGTCAGAATACACAGGGAAGCTATAGATGTTTATGTCCACAGGGAAAAACGATGGCAAATGACAAGTGCATGGCAAGGTCCTTATCTCCAGGTCAGCCATGATGCATTAAACTGCAACTGATGTGTGAACTAGCTGCACAAGCTAGCTAGCACAACTACTGCAACCTGCAAGGAAATGATAACAACATTGTTTGCTTCTGTATTTTGATTTCAGGAGCCCGTGGAAGCCAAGTCTGAAAGTCGATCCAGTGAGCGGCTCACAGACGGGCGCCCCCTGGCGGACGCCCCCCGCCCCCCGCCGCCGCCGCCGGCCGCCTTCCCGGCACCGGCGGCCCCGCCCTTCACCTCCCCTCCCCCTATCCACTCCCCTCCCCTCCCTACAACCTCCAACCTCGCGGATCCAACCCCTCCCGCAACCTCCGACGCAGTGGGATGCATTTCCACTACGAGTGCCCCTGACCCACCGCCGTCGGCGGCACTGGCCGACTCCTTGGCGCCGGCGGCCCATGCCTCCCCCTCCCCCTCCCCATCCCCCTCCCCTCCCCTCCCCGCCACTGCTGTCGCAGGACCTAGCACTCTGGCGCCTCCGCGTGATCTGCAACCGCCCGCGCGACCGCCCGCGCGGATGCCGGCGTCGGAAGCCGCCGTCGTTGCCACTGCTGGCGGTTCCAAGGCCGCCCCCGCCGGTTCTGGAGCTTCGGCCCCTCCGCGGGCCTCCACGCAACCGCTGCCGCCAAGGTCGGACTCCGCCGCCGCTCCGTCCACACCAACGGCAACGCCGGGCCCCACTGCAGCGGCCACCACCAGCGTCGAGCCCGCCCATGCGGGATCCACGGTCTCCGGTGCTCCAGCGTCCACTGGCACCTCCTCGGCCCCTCCGCCGCCACAGCCGGATGCCAAGACAGAGTTGCAGCTGCCGGTTGACTATTCGCTGGTCGTCGTCGAAGACGTCTTGGAAGGCGAGGTCGACGATGAAGAAGAGGTTGAGGAAGCGGCCCCTTCGAAGGCTGCGCGTACTCCCTCCTTGTCGTCGCCGCGGCAGGTGCAGGGTCCTATGGCCGCGGGCACCTCCCTCAGCACGGACGGTGGAGCCGCGAGGGAGGTCTCCTCGGGTAGGAGCTCCACCCTGTCCCCTCTCGCCACGCCCTTCCTCCCAGCCAAGCAGTCTGAGGGCCGTTCCAAGGCCCTGCGTTGGAGGGAGGACTCCGGTGACTCCGGTTTCGACTGTGCATCCCCTGTCGCCCAGTCGCCGTATCTAGAGGACGCTCGCCGAGCCATCGAGGTACCGGCCTCGCCCGCGCTTGCTGCGCCGTGTGAAGGGGAGTGCTCTGCTTCGCGTCCGGTCGTCATCACCCAGAAGAGGCGGCGCTGCCGCCGTTGTCGTCGTGCCAGGACCGTGGACACCGACGGTCCACGTGCGGCGGCCCCTCACCTGGCTGCTAGGGCGCCCGTGCACCAGCGGCTTGGCCCACAGCCAGTTGTCCGTGCACCCGTGCACCAGCGCCTGAGCTTGCAGCCTCCTCGACGCCACGTTCCTCGTACGGGCACGCCTGTTGACACCGACGGCTTCGCACTCGTTCAAAGCCGCCGGCGCTGGCGTCGCCGTGCCCCGCCTAGTCGACGGCGGCCGGTGCCGCCCTCGCTTGTCGGTCTCTGCTTCAACTGCCTGGCTGGGGACCACATCGCCGCCCGGTGCGTCTTCCCATCCCGCTGCCTTCTTTGCCTCAGCACGGCGCACCGAGCGAGGAACTGCAAGCACGGTCGCCCGCCTTCCTCGGACAGGCTGCAGGCGCCTCCAAAGCGCAGTCCCCTCCGTTGTGTTCTTGATGACAACCATGGTCGCCCTGGTTCGCGTCTGCGCCGTCTCCGTCTTCGCGATGATAACGTTCACGACAACGACGGCAACGGCCAGGATCGTCCGTCCTGGCGCCTTCCCTCGAACCGTGTGCACGAGCCTCCTACGCGCCGTTCTCGGCGTTGTGCTGCTGGAGGCAACCATGGTCATGCTAGCTCGCACCCACGCCAACTCCATCCTGCTCGCCATGGCGGCGACAATGGTGGCGGTGGCCAGGGTGCTGTTGCCGGGCCACAACCACACGAGGCTCCTATCATCGTCGGACAGATTATTTGCCCGGCTCCTTCGACGTTGGCGGGTGGCAGCCCACAGCCCCCACCGCACGCGCCACACGGTGGCTCGAACGGAGCCACAAAGGAGACTGTGGGGGGCACCAATGGCATCCGTCGTCGACGCCGGCGGCGCCGGAGCAAGCTGCCGAGGGAGTTCAACATCACCATGACTCCTGACTACGCCGCCACCTCTACTGACCCGCTCGCGCTAGCTCTGTGTGAGGGCGCGGGGCCTCCCGTATGGGTCGACCCGATGCTCGATGAGCTTGCTGCCTCCCTCGTCGTGAGTTGGTCAACAGGTGCTTCAGTGCTGCATCCGTCTACTCCGACAGTTGCCTCTCTGGAGGCCCAGGCAGCGCTGGCGGACCCCCGTTCGCCGCCACGTATGGTCCAGCTCAGCTTCGCGGATGCTGAGGCGCCGGGGGTGGATGGTGAGGATGCTGCCGAACCACCAACAGCCCCCGCGCCTGTTGCTGCCGCGCCTACGGCAGCTTCGGTGGCAGCCTTTATCGACTCCATGAGGCTACCGTTACAGGAGCCTCTGATCAAGACCCCGCCTCGCGCCCGGACTGCAAGGGCCGTCGACGACGACTGGATTCCTCGTCGCAGCGACCGTCTGGCCGCCAAATCGGCCTTCCGCGATCCTCAACCGGAGAAGCAGGCCCGACGTGTCATGCTGAACAAGTGGGCGGGGCGTCCTGATCACGTGGTGACTAATACACCGGACGCCACAATCTCCACCAAGTTCCACGAAACTTTCGGCGATCCAATCTCGTCCTCAAAGCGGGAAGCATTGCGTGAGATATTCCCCATGCGCGGTGTCCGCTGGACGCGGACCATGGCGAGGCTGGACTCGTCGTCTGGAATGCATGAGGCTTGAACAACAGTGTGCGTCACTTCAGTCGCACAATAGTTTCATCACTTAGTACAACTACCTAAGCACCACCGTTTGAGCCGGTGATTATTGTTTGTGTTCCACCCGATGTTGGCCTATGGCAACTCGCCGTCAAGCCACCCGGGCCGTGTATTTTTACTCTAACTTCCCTTAATGAAGCACGTGCAATGCACGCTTTCGAAATTTTTTTTTTGATTTCAGGCATAAGCATCGTGCTAGGTGTTGGTAGTGGCATAGTCCTGCTGCTCCTGGTTCTCTTTGGGATCATCATTACCCGAAAACATAAACAATTGAAGACTAAAAGATTGAGACAAAAGTTCTTCATGCAAAACCGTGGACAGCTATTGCAGCAGTTGGTAGCTCAAAGGGCGGACATCGCGGAAAGGATGATCATACCGTTGGAGGAGCTTGAGAAGGCGACGAACAAGTTTGATAAAGCTCGTAAGCTTGGTGATGGAGGGCACAGTACCGTGTACAAAGGCATCTTATCAGACCTTCATGTCGTTGCTATCAAGAAGTCAAAGATTGCAGTTCAAAGAGAGATCGACGAGTTCATAAACGAGGTTGCCATCTTGTCGCAGATAAGCCACATAAATGTTGTGAAGCTCTTTGGATGTTGCCTAGAGACAGAGGTTCCTTTGCTCGTCTATGAGTTTGTTTCCAATGGAACCCTGTACCACCACCTTCATGTCACGGAACCAAAATCATTGGCATGGAACGATAGGTTGAGGATCGCGACAGAGATAGCCAAAGCTATTGCCTATCTTCATTCAGCTGTTTCAATCCCTATAATCCATAGAGATATCAAGTCCACAAATATACTTCTCGATGATACTCTAACATCGAAGGTATCAGATTTTGGAGCTTCAAGACACATTCCATTCGATCGGACAGGAATAACAACCAAGGTGCAGGGAACAATAGGATACATGGATCCTACTTACTACTACACGAGGCGGCTCACAGAGAAGAGTGACGTTTACAGCTTTAGGGTCGTTCTGATTGAATTACTCACAAGGAAGAAGCCCTTTTCATATGTGTCCTCAGAGGAAGAAGGTCTTATTGCACATTTCATTGACCTACTTGAATCATGTAGACTGGCTGAAATATTAGATTGGCAAGTAATCAAGGAGGGAGGGAAACAGGTTGAACAAGTTGCTATATTAGCCGCGACATGTGTGAAACTGAATCCAGACCAGCGACCAACCATGAGACAAGTGGAGATGGCACTCGAATCCATTCAAGCAATGGAGCAGTTTTTGGACAATGTTGCAGGGGAGGAATTGGTGGCTAGTATAAGAAGATCCCACCTTGAAGTAAGAAGCGTTCAGGACATGACTAGGCAGTATAGCTTAGAAGAAGAGTACTTGCTGTCCTCAAGGTACCCTCGGTAGTTTTGCAATATAAGTCAAACAAGTCCATTGCTTATTTCATACGATTTATGTGTTCTTCTCACGTCCTTCCAGAGGGTTGCTTTGTTTTGTATTACACACCACCTCTTAACTTGACTATTGCACTAGATGTTCCTGTACTGAATTTCATAATGAAATCATACTGTTGTGAGTTCAGTTAAGCAAGTGATATCTCATACTGACATACTATTGTACATACTGTTAGTTCCATCTTAGCTTAAACATGTGATTAAACTTGAGCATGATCTCAAACATGATGACCAACTCAATTAGTTGCGGAAGTTAGATGCTTATTAGGGTCCTAACTTGAGCGCTTTTCCTGTTCGATTTCATGCATGGTCACGGAAATGAGGCAGGCACCTCTGTAGGGCATGAAAGAAGTTACTATTTCATAGCAAGACGGGAAGTAATTCATAGCTTCTACCAAATATGGCACTTGCATTTTCTATTTGCCCCTAACCATGAAACTGATGCGAGATATATGCAGTCCATCAACCTATCGTAGAGATCCATTATATCTATTAGGATTATTATACAGCTAGAATATTGTCTTTTGTATAGCTACCGTATTGTACACATTGTACTTGTACATGGCTCTATATATATATATGAAGCCACCTAATGGCGGAGGCAGGAATAATTTTAAGGTGTGGCAGGTTTATAAAGGTTTTTTTTTTCGAGAACATGCTTAGCATAAGAAGAATTGCCCTTAAAATACTTCACTAAATGAAGACTACATAGTTGATTGATTCGTTGGTGGCGCCATTTTTTATGTTGATCTGTTGTAAAATTGTACTCAGACTCAGCCAGTAGCCATCATACGTCAGTAAGACGTACAGTCGAAGATTGGATTGCCGATCGGCCAGAATAACGTACGAGGCAAATTAGGTTCCTTCTGTGGGCTTTTGCCGTAGGCCCATGACCATCACTTGATCAGGACGACCAGCCACCAGCCTCCTCAAAAAAAAAAAAACAAAAAAAAAACCAGACACCAGCCCAGCCATGTATTGTATTTCACATATATACACATAATATAATAGTCTTTTGTATAAAGGTTAGGTATGGCGGCTGCCAAACCTCGCCATACAGCTGCCTCCGCCCATCCCCTGTGTGGTGATTCTCCCTCATCTTTTTGCCCAGGTTTCCTTCATGCTTTCTTCCCTGTCCTAGCCCCTCCCCGCGCCGCCGAATCCATGGCTACGCGCCCAAATCACCGTGCCTACTCCTCTATGCCGCCGGCCTCCATCCTCTGCTGCGCCCCGACAATCTTCTTCCTCGCACTGCTGCTGCTCAGCCGTGGTGTGACCACCACCTCTCTCCCTTTGCTCAAGCGCGGCATCCCCTGCGCATGCTGAGTCCTTCCTCCCTCCCTGGACTCGTGCTCCCGCCTCTCGCTCACGCAGGCGCCCGCTTCCCGCACGCGCCCACGTGGACCGGCAAGGTTCTGGGATTCAAAACTGAAAAAATCTCAGGGGCTACCAAATTGGACGAAATTAAAAAATTTCCAAAAATTCGGGCCGGGATTCAACTAAGTTGACCGGTCAAAATTTTGAAATTTGATAAAAATCTGTCAAAATTTAACAGAAATCATCGATATCTTGTCGTGCAGCTTCACCATCGCCGACGCCTGGTTGCCCAACATCAGAACTCCTCGAGCAGGGATCGTGCCTTGTATAAGCTCTTCGATTTTTGAATCTGCACAAAACAGATCAGCTCGCCTTTAGCCATGGAAGGGCCTGCACACCGAGCTGCTCGAGAACTGCAATTAGGATCGATTGTGGATTTGAGGAAGAGGTGGTGCAGGGCGACGACAAAGAAACGGGTGTGCGGAGGAGTGATAGAGAGGCGAGAACCTGAGCAGCCGCCACCAGGTGAGAAACGGAGGAGAAAACTAGGGTTTCCAGAGTGGGCTTCGAACTTATATACTAGGGAAGATATTAGTGGGCCGTTTTAGACCTTACGATGGGCTAAAAATTTACACTGGGCCGAAATTATTTGGCCAGTTCGACTTTATCTCGGGCCTCACCGAATTGAACGAAATTCAGTGAGATTCGGGCCACCGTGGACCCAATCCTGCATCTCTCTGTGCGCGATCCGCCCTGCACGCGAGACTCCTTCCTGAGGCTGCCCGCTTGCTTGCGTGCCGCTTGATCCCGAAGCCGTGGTCCAACATCGCCGCGCGACTCCATCCCACCCTTCCCAGCCGCTCGCGTGGTCAGTCGCGCACGTCGGAGCGCCACCCCTTCCCCGTGCAACGCGCGCCACCTAGGACTCACGGGACCGAGCGCTACCTCTCCCTTCCCTTCTCCCCGCGATTCGCTCGCTCGCCTCGGTCCACATCCACATCGCTCTCCCCTCCGCGCGATGTCGCAATCCGAGGTGGACGCTTCTCCTCCCCATAATCCTCCCCCACCGGTCCACCTCCTGTACGTGCTTTCTGTTCACCGCACAGGCGCACAATACCATCCGGCACCCCTTTTCTTCCCTAGCCAGTGGCCTTGGCTAACCGCCCGCCGCTGCCACCTTCAACCTCCACCATGACGATAGCGTCTGCAACCAGTGCTCCAACTGGCGTCCTCACTAACCCCTCCTCTAGCTTGGACTCCACCCTGACGTTCAACATCCTACCCTACGCCGCCATCTCTGTCAAGTCCCACATACCAATCACCCTCGAGCTGAAGCACCCCAACTACACTCGCTGGTCGGCCTTCTTCCTCTCCTTGTGCGGAAAGTTCGGGCTTCGCTCGCACATTGACGGCACGGCGCCATGTCTTGATGCCCCGGCGTGGGCGCCGGCCGATTCCTGCGTCCACAACTAGCTCATGACCACCGCTAAGGATGGTGTCCTCGACCTCGCCTTCGAGCCCGATTAGACCGCTTGCCATGACTAGACGACGATCGCGAGGCTCTTCGAGGCGAACAAGACCTCCCGTGCCGTATTCCTCAACCACGAGTTCCACTCCATGACTCAGGGTGATCTCTCCATCGACGCGTATTGCCAGAAGATGAAGGCTACCGCTGACGCTCTTTGTGACATTGGTTATAACATCGTCGACTCGCAGCTCATCCTCAACCTCTTGTATGGCCTCAACCCTCGCTTCTCCAGCACCGCCGACAACATCACCGATTCCAACCTGCTACCCAACTTTGCCACGGTACGTGAGAAGCTAGTGCTCAAGGAACTCCGCCTCGCCAACGAAGGGTAGGTTACGACGCAGACGGCCCTCTATGCAGGCTCGCCCTCCTGTGGATCGGCTTGTCGCTCGACCTCCTCCGGCGGTGGCAGCGGTCATAGCGGTGGCGGCTATGGTCACTCCGCCAGTGGCGGCGGCAGCCCTTGCAACAAGCGTAAGGTTCGCGACGGCGGCGGCTGCTGCGCCATTCCATTGGCTGGCCCCTGGGTCTGCTTCAACTCTTGGGGTGGCCAGCAGCCACAAGGGCGCGCCCCAGCCGGCATGCATGCTCCAAGTGCCCCTAGGGTCCTCGGCACCTACCCGCAGGCACACACCGCATTTGTGCCGACGCAGCACTCCGACGTCACCACCCTTCCACCTGCTACTTCCCAGTAGGGCAACGCCGCGTGGAATCAGGCAGGCATCATCGTTGCCTTGAATCAGCTGGCCCTCCAGGACTTCAACCCCTAGGTTCTTGACACCGGTGCTACTGCTCACATGTCGTCATCAGATGGTATACTCCTCTCCCACATCCCTCACTCTGACTCCATCACCGTCGGTAGCGGTAGCACCATTCCCATTTCCTGTCGTGGCACATCCACCTTGTTGGTGGCCGACACCACCTTTCATCTTAATAATGTTCTTATTTCTCTTGCCCTTGTGCGGAATCTTCTCTTTGTTCACCAATTTACTCGCGATAATTCCTATTCTATTGAGTTTGATGCTTTGGGTTTTTCTGTTAAGGACCAGCGAACGGGGCACATGATTCTTTGCAGCAATAACAGCGGGGACAACTACCGTATTGTACGCATTGTACTTGTACATGGCTCTATATATATGAAGGCACCCGCCCACAATGGGTGTGTGGTGATTCTCCCTCAACCATGCTATGTTTCTACAATATCACCATGGCTCAGACAAATCTAAGTTGTTCTGAAGAATTCCGCAACCATAACTAAAAGATTTGATTTGTCCTGTGAAACCAATGCTCAACTCATACATGCATGTATCGTCAAGTTTTCTACTTGGTTGAATGGAGGATTGGAGGGGGAAGAGGAACTGTGCCTGCGGCGGCTGGATGAGGAGGAGGACGTACGAGACAGGGACTGAGCTAGATAGGGTTTGTCTTGGGCCAAATTGGGCCTCTATGGACTGAGCAGTTCTATCCTGGCTATAAATAAAAACAGGATGAAAGCAGGATATCCCGGTTGAAAACGGGATACCGGAAATATGGATGGACAAAGTCTCAACCGTTTTCGGTCACGGTCCTAGTGCACCTCGTCCCATTTCTAGTCCCGTTTCTGTATTTTCTAGGAAAACAAAAATGGTCCGAAAAAATACGGCATACAGTTGCGGATGATATTCATCCCGTCTGTTTTCAACCTTACTTCCCTGTCGCGTGATCCACGCTCGCCCGTGGGTCCTCCGCCTTCCTGCCAAGTCTGGGCAGCTGTGCAGGGTTGACTACACGTGACCAAGTGGAGGGGAACTTCGGGGGAGTGGGCTGAGATCCTCCTACGGCCGACAGCTGAAGGAGTCAAACGCTAGGTAACCCTAGGTCACCACCGCCATGGGAGCGTTGCGCTATTCCTCCGCCTCGTCACACACCTCCTTATTTATCTACTGCCTCAACCATTGTGGGCCTAACAATAACGAGTTAGCCTTGCGCTTCCTAAATCCTAACAGACCAAGCGGCCATAGCCCACCAGCTCCATCTTCAGGTTCAGTATTTGGCTCTTCAGGTTCATCAGATACTGACATTGTCCAGAGATGAGCAGTGTTGACTGTTGACACTCAGCTTGATCTGCGATCAAGCCCTGCTTCTTTGAGGCTGGCTTTTTTTTTTGAGAAGGTGGAGCTGTTTTTTTTAAGAAACAGTATGCTGGAGGAGAAGCACTCCCTCGGATATGTCGGGCGTACCTAGGGAAGTCGCCGAGCACGCCTTGGAGATCCGCGCCGGCTCCAAACCGGTGAAGCAACGCTTGCGCCGCTTCGACGAGGAGAAGCGCAAGGTCATCGGTGAGGAGATACACAAACTGCTGGAGGCCGGGTTCATCAAGGAGGTTCATCATCCCGAGTGGCTAGCTAATCTTGTATTAGTTAAGAAAAAGAGTGGGAAGTGGAGGATGTGTGTAGACTACACTAGTTTAAATAAAGCATGTCCGAAAGTTCCTTTTCCTTTACCACGTATTGATCAAATCATTGATTCCACTGCGGGATGTGAAACTCTCTCATTTCTAGATGCATACTCCGGCTATCACCAGATCAAAATGAAAGAGTCCGACCAGCTCGCGACTTCGTTCATTACCCCATTCGGCATGTATTGCTACGTTACTATGCCCTTCGGTCTCCGGAACGCAGGGGCTACGTACCAGTGATGCATGCAACACATTTTTGGGGAACACATCGGACCGACCGTCGAGGCTTACGTCGATGACATCGTTGCCAAAACCAAACAAGCTGATGATTTGGTAAACGACCTCGACGTTGCGTTTAAATGCCTCCGGGCAAAGAACATCAAGCTCAATCCTGAGAAATGCATTTTTAGCGTTCCTCGAGGTATGCTTTTGGGGTTCATCGTGTCTAAACGTGGCATCGAGGCCAACCCAGAAAAGATCACTGCGATAACCAAGATGGGCCCCATCCGAGATCTGAAGGGCGTACAGAGGGTCACGGGCTAATTGGCAGCGCTCAGTCGCTTCATTTCGCGCCTCGGCGAAAAAGCACTCCCCCTGTATCGCCTCCTGAAGAAATCGGAGCACTTTTCATGGACCCTCAAGGCCGAAGCTCTTGCGAAACTCAAAGCTACACTCTCTAGTTCGCCGATCCTCGTCCCATCGACCCTAGGAGAATCGCTCCTACTTTATGTCACTGCAACAACACAAGTAGTCAGCGCAGTCTTGGTTGTCAAGAGGGCTGAGGAGGCACATACCTTGCTCGTCCAGAGGCCGGTCTACTTCATTAGCGAGGTGCTCTCGGAAACCAAGGTACGATACCCGCAAATCCAGAAGCTGCTATATACCATCGTCTTGACATGGCGCAAACTCTGTCACTACTTCGAGGGCCACCCGGTGACTGTGGTTTCTTCTTTCCCCCTGGGAGAGATAGCCCAGAACCGGGAAGCCTCAGGTAGAATCGCCAAATGGGCCATCGAGCTCATGGGCGAGACCCTCTCTTATGCGCCGTGCAAAGCTATTAAATCACAGGTGTTAGCAGATTTTCTAGCAGAATGGACCGACACTCAACTCCCCCCGGTATAGCTCCAGGCTGAACTGTGGACCATGTACTTCGACGGGTCATTGATGAAAACAGGAGCACGCGCGGGTTTGCTCTTCATCTCGCCCCTCGGAGTTCACATGCGTTATGTCATCCGGCTTCATTTTCCTGCGTCGAACAACGTCGCCGAATACGAGGCGCTCGTCACGGGCCTGAGAATCGCCATCGAACTCGGGGTCCGACACCTTGATGTTCGAGGCGACTCCCAGCTCGTGATCAACCAGCACGTGATTCAAGCGATAAAGGGAAGAAAAACTCGAACAAATCTTAAACAACCAGCGCAGGTTTACGTTTCGAGTGTTTAAGGCCTTCGAGGCCACCACGACCAAAATTCAAAATACTAACTTATTACATGGGCCTCTGCGCCCAGATCTGGCTCACAGGCCCTCGTCGTCGGCGGGCGAAACCACCTCGGCTTCAAAAAGCTTGGCCAAGCGACTTCCTGGCTCCTCGGCGGCTCCAATCAGGTCTAGGCAGGCATCCTCATTCTCCTCGTCCGTCCGGTCCAGGTCGGTGATGAAGCCATCAGCAACAAGCTCCATGTCATACACGAACCCGGACCAAACGACGGCCAGCGCTCTCTTCACGCCGTGGTGAAGGCCGCCTCGTATCCTTTCTTGGACAAGACGGCCCAGCGCCACCATCCGGCAGACAAAGGAGTTCCCCGGGGCGTCCTCCTCAGCATCGGCATCGGGCTCGACCCCCAGGCCGTCACACACGGAGGAAATCGCGCCCTGGAGCAACTGAGTCCGCTGGGCCTCGGCCTCGAAGAGGCTCTGGAAGGAGTTGGCCGCCGCCTGGGCTACCCGCTGCTCCCTCTCCAACTCTGAAACACAAGTGTCTAGTCAGCGCAAATATGGGACCTCGACGCCATGGCCGTAGTACAACAAAAACTCACCCTTGGAGTGGGTCTACCAGCCCACGACCTCATCGCGAAGTCCCCCGCACGTCCTCTCGAGCGCTTGGAGAGCGCCATCCCTGTCACGAATGGCCGCCCTCAACGTCTCGATCTCCTGGCGGGCGTTAGAGAGAGCCTCGTCCCTCTCCTGGATGGCTCCACTCAGCGTGGCAGCCTCATCCTTTAGGGCCTCGAGGCGAGCGCTCACTTCCCCGATCTGGACGTTGAGGGCGTCGCGATGCCCGCTGACAAGGGCGACGTCCTCCTCGAGCTCTTTCACCCGTGCTGACAGGGGCACGAGATCCTCGTGGGCTTTGGCCGCCTCCTCTCGGGCCTTGGTCACATCTTCACGTGCCACAGCCTCGGCCGCCCACGCCTGCACCACCTCCTCCTTGATCGCCGCATAGGCGACGCGGAGCTCGGCCGCCTCGGCACTCTGACGAGAAAGCCGCTGGTTGGTTTCCTCGACCAGATCCCGTTGCCGAGCAAGCGCCACCCACACGCCGCTCTCATTACGGATGAAGAGTGACTTGCGGCGGGATCGCTCCTTAAGCTCCTGACCATGGTTCGAAAACTAAAGAGGTTAGAACCCAAGAAAGGGGCAAAAGGACAGCAAAAAGATGGCGAAAGAAAAAAGAACCATTACACCGAACTCACCTCGATGGCGTCCAGCATGCCTCGAGACACGGCCTCCGACGCCACACGAAGTGATCGTTCCATGTGCCGCCGGATACCCTCGAGGTATTGCCAATGGTGCACCTCGTCTCCGTCATTCAGGGCGAAGACTGGCTCCGCGCCGGGGTTGGAGGCGTCCCTGAATTCAAGGGACGCTCCCCCAGCACGGTAGCTCTTCCTCCACCCGTACTAGGGCCAGCGCGGTGAGGTCCGGCCACCCGGACGGCGGTCCAACCGGGGCGCTCTCTGACCCTGCGGAAGGCCCGGCCCGACCCGCAGCTCCAGCCCCCTCGACCGCCACAGAGGTCGTCCGCCGCCGTCCGATTGATGATGGCGGCGCTCGCCCGGAGCAACTTTGCGGGGGTTGGCCCCACCAGCTCCGCCTTGCGCTTAAGCCTGTGAAGTTTGAAAAAACATTAGAAACGGGACCGTTAAAGCAATGAAAGGCGAGGCATGAAAGCTTACCCAGAAATGGGCAGCAGGGGCCTCGACCCCGACCGGTCCAAAACCCCCGAGGTCGCCTGCGGCGGCCTCACTGCCGGCCCCCCTGCGGGCCGGTGAAAGGTCTTGATGGCTAGAGGGGGGGTGAATAGCCTTTTTAAAATTTTCTACAAAGACAAGCTAAACAAGTTTATCAATAAAACAAGTAGCGAGATGCGAGTTTTGCTTAGCCTACGGGGTGTTTGCAAGCCACCTATCCAATTCACAATTCTAGTATAATTGCACTCAACCGCACAAGTCAAACCGAGAAGGAAACTACAACTATAACTAGCAAGCTACACAAAAGTGCTACTCTAGCAAAGCTAACTAGCTAGTAAAGATAACTAAGAAAGTAATACGGAGTTGAGATAGGATGGTTTCACCGAGGGGCGAAGTATTGAGCCAACCAATATGATCAACAATGAATACCAAGACAACTGAACACCGGGATCAATCAATCACAATAAGAATGATGACACAAAGATTTATCCCGAGGTTCACGTGCTTGCCGGCACGCTAGTCCCCGTTGTGTCCCTCTTCACCACGTGGTTCGGTGGCTAATCGGTCTCACACCGAGCCTCTCAAAAGGCACCACAAGAACCTACCAAATGGCAAAAGGTTGCAATGACACGAGCAATCCACTAATGTTGCCTTTGGCGCTTCGCCGAGGTAGGCACAAACCCCTCACAAACACCGGAGGTGGCCAAGAACAATCACCAACTCTTGCCAACGCCTCCAAGCTGCTCCAAGCCGTCTAGGTGGCGGCAACCACCAAGAGAAACAAGAATCCCGCAGCAAATCAACCACCAAGTGCCAACTAGATGCTATCTCACAATGCAAATGCACTTGGATCACTCAATCTCACTTCGAATATGCAAAGAAGCAAGAGAGATGAGTGGGAGGGGAGTTGCTTAGCTCAAAGTGCTCACAAGTATGTCAAAATGTCCAAGAGAGAGAGCCTTGAGCCGGCCAACGAGTATTTATAGACGTACCCCATCGAATATAGCCGTTAGGAATGAGATCCAGCTGAACTCGCGTTGACCGGACGCGCCGGTCGTAACGACCGGACGCTCCGGTCGCGTAACGGCTAGAATTCCAAACGCCGACCGGACGCGCCGGTCGCAACGACCGGACGCGCTGGTCACGACCGGACGCGCCGGTCCCGTGACTGACCGGACGCGCCGGTCAACACCGAGTCGCGCAAAACGAACTAGCGACCGGACGCGCTGAAGAACTGACCGGACGCCACAGTGACCGCGTCCGGTCGGAGTCCAGTAAGCTCCCTGGACGACCGGACGCGTCCGGTCGCCTGTGACCGGACGCGCCTCGCGTCCGATCGAACAACTGAAAAACGCGCAGTCACTGGACGCTGACCGGACGCGTCCGGTCACACAGTGACCGCGTCCGGTGCAGCGTCCGGTGCAGCGTCCGGTCACCACTGTGACCTCCGTTCGCTTCCGTTTCTTTTCCGTTTGATTTCTGACTTCCAGCGTAGTAGAAAATAGGCATTTCATTTCCCCGAAAACGCCTGAATCCCGTGCTCGCACGCTCGGCGGGAGGGAGAGAGGACCCCAAACCCTCTCTACCGCTTAAACTCCAACGCCGTCGCAAATGTGCTAACACCACCAAGTGATCATCACCATGTGCATGTGTATTAGCATTTTCACAATCAATTTTCGAGGCGTTATTAGTTCTATCCAAATGCATATGATCATGAAATGCACACCTAGAGGCACTTAGGAGTTCAATAGCCGCGTCATTCCCCTCTTTATAGTACGGCTATCTATCCTATAATGTAACCACACCCACTAGGTGTCTTGGTTACTAAAACACAACCCTTAAGCATATACCTTTGCCTTTATCACGTAGGGTTGCGTCCAAATCCAAGTGTGGCCATCATGATCACCATGTCCATCTTGCCACCAACCTTGGAATGTACTAATCCTCATATGCTACATACAACTTAGGCATAGGATTAGTACTTAGGCATTGTCACTAATTACCAACACCAAACATAGGACTTTCAATCTCCCCCTTGTTGGTAATTGGTGACAATCCTTTCACAAAGATGTTATGATAAAAATTTGATTGAACCCATGTCACATTGTCCAAGTATATTACCATGTGTAAGAAGTATGGACAAGTGATCATGAATTCAAATTGATAGCAATTGCTCCCCCTACATGTATGCTATATGTTTGGATTTTGGAAGCATACATGTTAGATAGGAAAATATAGGAGCATTGACTATCAATAGGTGCTAAGTGTTTTAGATTATAGACCTTTGAAGCGTGATACCATCGGAGTAGCGATAAACACCATCTTAGCACCTTGTGTAGCTAGATACCACTTGAAAAAGCATAAACAAAACTAGAAACCTCGTGAGATCAACATTATAAGCAAGGCTCTAGTACCACTTTGGAAAACATGAAGTAAGAGAAATCTAACTACTTCCTATTCATGCTAGTACTTCAATACACCATTCAATTGTATACTAGCAAAACACCACACAAGCAAAGTATCGGAGAAAAAGAAATGCATAACTATGCATCATACATATGAAGTGCACATGGAAATGCAACATTCATGTTTAAGAGCTTGCTCCCCCTACTTGTGTGCTCAAAATTTTAGTTGATCCCCTTCTTTTATCAAATCTCCCCTTTAGGTTTTCTCTTTGTGAACAACATTTTTCTCCCCCTTTGAGTTCTATCTTTGTGAACAACATTTTCTCCCCCTTTGGCACCAATGACCACAAGGGACCAATTTTAGATAGATTATCATGTTGAAATATGGGGTGAGGATCAAGTTTGTGATTAAACACTTAGGATCACAAGCTACTTAAACAAGTTATATGCTACCACTAGATCATACAAGACATGGAAACAATAGTGGCACCATATAAACTTTAAATTCATTTGATTTCATGAATGAGCCTAGAACATGTAAATTATGACTAGATGCACTAGACAAGTCCTTAGCATAGAATGTATGACATGTCAACCAATTGTACCTTGGGGCTCGAAGGAGAGGCATGTCATATATGGGGTGCATCAACTCATGTTGGAGAAGTCAATTATGTTCAACTCATTCTTTAGCTTGTGAAATCTCTTCTCATCAAGTGGCTTGGTGAATAGATCGGCTAATTGATCTTCGGTGCCCACACTCTCAATAGCAATGTCACCCTTTTGTTGATGATCTCTAATGAAATGATGACGAACATCAATATGCTTTGTTCTTTGATGTTGAACCGGATTGTTGGTTAGCTTCACGGCACTTTCATTGTCACATAGCAATGGCACATTCTTGAAATTGATTCCAAAATCTTTCAATGTTGCCTTCATCCATAAGATTTGTGCACAACAACTACCCGCGGCGATGTATTCGGCTTCGGCGGTAGATAGTGCAATACTATTTTGCTTCTTGGATGACCATGAGACAAGTGATCTTCCCAACGATTGACAAGTCCCGGAGGTGCTCTTTCTCTCAACTTTGTCACCGGCATAGTCGGAATCCGAATATCCAACTAGCTCAAAGCTTGCACCTTTGGGATACCATAATCCAACATCTTGTGTATGCTTTAAGTACCTCAATATTCTTTTTGTTGCCTTCAAATGACTTTCTCTTGGTGAGGCTTGAAATCTTGCACACATGCATACACTAAACATCACATCGGGTCTTGATGCCGTCACATAGAGTAGACTACCAATCATTGATCTATAAAGCTTTTGATCCACCATGTTGCCACTCTTGTCACTATCCAAACTTCCACTAGTGCTCATTGGGGTTGTAATGCCCTTTGCATCTTCCATGCCAAACTTCTTGAGCATATCTTTGATGTACTTGGTTTGGCTCACAAATGTTCCTTCCTTCATTTGTTTGATTTGAAGTCCAAGAAAGAAACTAAGTTCACCGATCATTGACATTTCAAATTCCTTTGCCATCATTTTCCCAAACTCATCATAATAATCTTGATTGGTTGAACCGAAGATGATATCATCCACATATATTTGCAACACAAACAAGTCTTTCCCAATCTTCTTGGTGAAGAGAGTAGTATCCACTTTGCCCATGACAAATCCTTTGGATAGCAAGAAGTCCCTCAATCTTTCATACCATGCTCTAGGTGCTTGCTTCAATCCATACAAAGCTTTTCTCAATTTGTAGACATGATTGGGTTTCTTGTCATCTTCAAAACCGGGAGGTTGCTCCACATACACCTCTTCTTGAATGTACCCATTGAGAAATGCACTCTTCACATCCATTTGATATAGCTTGATATTATGAGCACAAGCATAGGCAAGTAAGATCCTAATTACTTCCAATCTTGCAACCGGGGCATAAGTTTCACCAAAGTCAAGACCCTCTATTTGTGTGTAACCTTGAGCCACTAGTCTTGCTTTGTTCCTTACTACTATCCCATCTTGATCTTGCTTGTTGCGAAAGACCCATCTTGTTCCAATGACATTATGATTCTTAGGCCTCTCAACTAGTTCCCATACTTCATTTCTCTTGAAGTTGTTGAGCTCTTCATGCATTGCATTTACCCAATCCGGATCTCTTAATGCTTTATCAATGTCCTTGGGTTCTTCCATTGACACAAAGGAAGAGTGAGCACAAAATGATGCCAATCTTGATCTAGTTTGAACTCCCCTTTGTATGTCACCAATGATGGAATCTAATGGATGGTCTCTAGCAATGTTGGTTGGTTGAAGCACTTGCACTTGATTGCTTGGATGTTGATGTTGATCATGAGTTGGAGATGATGAACTAGCCACTTGTTGATCTTGTTGCACTTGAGATGATGTACTAGCTTGATTTTGCATTAAAGACCCACTAGCTTGTGTAATTGGACTTTGGAGCACTTGATCTTTGTTGTCATCCACATCAATCACTTGCTTTGGCCTAATATCACCAATATCCATTTCTTTCATAGCATTGGTCAATTGAGATCCTCTCACATCATCCAAGTTATTTTCCTCATCTTGAGAGCCATTTGTTTCATCAAACTCAACATCATGAACTTCCTCAAGTGAACCACTAGCCAAATTCCAAACTCTATAAGCTTTGCTAGTAGTGGAGTAACCAAGTAAGAATCCTTTATCACATTTCTTCTCAAACTTGCTCAATCTAGTGCCTTTCTTCAAGATGTAGCATTTGCAACCAAATACCCGAAAGTATGCAATGTTGGGCTTTCTTCCATTTAAGATCTCATATGGTGTCTTCTCTAGAAACTTGTGGCAATAGAGGCGGTTGCTATAGAAGCAAGCCGTGTTGATTGCTTCGGCCCAAAAAGAATGACTCACATTATACTCATTTAACATTGATCTTGCCATATCAATCAAAGTTCTATTCTTTCTCTCAACTAGGCCATTTGATTGAGGTGTATACTTGGCCGAGAATTGATGCTTGATTCCAAGCTCCTCACATAACTCATCAACTCTTGTGTTTCTAAACTCACTTCCATTGTCACTTCTCACTTTCTTGATTGTGGTCTCAAACTCATTTTGTACTCTCTTGATGAACTTCTTGAATATGTCAAATACATCACTCTTGTCCACAAGAAAGAATACCCATGTATATCTAGTGAAATCATCCACAATCACAAAGCCATACTTGTTGCCACTAATGCTTGTATATGTAGTTGGCCCAAATAAATCCATGTGCAACAACTCAAATGCCTTGGAAGTACTCATAATGCTCTTTAATGGATGAGTGTTGCCTACTTGCTTTCCGGCTTGACATGCACTACATAGCTTATCTTTCTCAAATGTGACATCCTTCAAGCCTCTAACTAAGTCATGCTTCACTAACTTGTTCAATTGCTTCATGCCAACATGACCAAGTCTTCTATGCCATAACCAACCCATACTTGATTTGGTGAGCAAGCATGTTGAAAGTTGAGTGTCACTAGCATTGAAATCAACCAAGTATAGATTCTCATATCTAAAACCTTTGAAGATCAAGTTGGAGCCATCAACACTAATTATCTCCACATCATCAACACCAAATATGCACTTGAAACCGAGATCACACAATTGAGCAACCGAGAGAAGATTGAAGTTCAACTTTTCAACTAAGAGCACATTGGAAATGCTATGATCATTTGAGATTGCAATCCTTCCAAGAGCCTTCACATCACCCTTGCTATTGTCACCAAATGTGATGCTATCAATGCCACTATCATTTGATTTGAGAGAGTTGAACATTCTTGAATCACCGGTCATATGTTGAGAGCACCCACTATCAAGCACCCAATGCCTTCCTCCGGCCTTGTAATTAACCTACAAAACAAATTAATGTTTCTTAGGTACCCATACTTGCTTGGGTCCTTGGAGGTTAGTAACTAAGCTCTTTGGTACCCAAATGGCCTTCTTCTTTGGACCCACAATTGGTGTACCAACAAACTTAGCATGCACACCTTTCTCACCCTTGGTAAGCACATAACAAGAATCAAAAGGAATGTAATCCATTTTAGCATGAAACTTGTTGTTGTTCTTGTTCATTTTATTACAATTAATCTCTAGATGCCCAACTTGCTTGCATCTATTGCAATAACGACCATTGCTCTTCACAAAGCGAGACTTTGGAGTAGCAAAGGCCGCCTTGCCCTTCTTGGGAGTATAGCCCAAACCCTCTTTGTTAAGAGAGAATCTTTGGCTACCCAAGCATTTTAGCAAGCGGGCATCCCCACCATAGGCATTGCCTAATGCGCGGGTGAGATCATCCACCTCTCTCTTGAGAGTCTCATTCTCAACCGCAAGTGATGAATCACTAGTAGTAGAGATAGAGTTGGTTGTGGTGGATGATGATGAGCTACATGAAGCATTAGTAGGACCAACAAATAAAGAATCATCAATAATATCACATGTTAGTCCAATATCACAAGTGACAATCACTTGCTCCTCCTTAGCTTCCTTCATGAGCTTCTCCAACTTGAGGTCCTTCTCCTTGATGAGCTCAAGTAGAGAGGAGTGGGCTTCCTTAAGCCTAGTGTGAGCAACTTCAAGGTCCTCGTGGTCTTCCTTTAGACACTCACGAGAGGCCTCTAGCTCATCAAAGGATTTCCTAAGAGCTTTGAGCTCTTGTTCAATTCCTTTGCACTCCTTACTCTTTTTGAGAGCAACAAGCTCCTCCATCAAGGCATCATTTTCATTGCTCTTGGCAATGAGCTCTTGTTCCAAGATTTTGTACTTCTTGGTTGTCCTCTTGTAGCCCTTGCTCATTTGATCTATTATGCCTAATAGATCATCCTTGGAGTAGTCCTCATCCTCCTCATCATCACTCCTACAATCATCACTAGCACAAGAATCATCATCACTATCATCATATTTTACCTTGGTAGGCTTGGCCATAAGGCATGTCGATGTAGTGTCGAAGATGGATGGCTTGTTGGAGAGGGCGATGCTTGCAATGGCTCGCCGAGTGGTCCTCTCATCATCACTAGAGCTATCATCATCACTATCGGAGTTATCACTATCCCAAGTGACCACATAGCCACCACCCTTCTTCTTCTTGTTGATAGTGAAGCTCTTCTTCTCTTTCTTCTCCTTCTTGTCCTTCTTGTTCTTCTTCAATTTCAACTCCCCATCATGATATCTTTTGTCTTCATAGGGGCACTTTGCCACTACATGATCGGGGCTATTGCAATTGTAGCAAAGTACTTCCTTTGCCTTCATGAAATCCCTTCTCTTTCTTGCACCATATCCTTTCTTCTTCATAAACCTTCCCATCTTGTGCACTAGGAGGGCCATGGTCTCATCATCGAATGGATCATCATCATCACTCTCCACCTTGCTCTTGCCCTTAGAAGATGAAGCCTTGAATGCAATGGGCTTCTCTTGCTTGACCTTGGTCTCCTTCTTCTCTTCTACCTCATCTTCATCATCATTGTATTGGGCATCGGTCATTATATCTCCAAGCACATCGGTTGGTTTGACCTTGTCCAATCCCTCTCTAAAGATCATTCTTCTCAAGGTGGCAAACTTCTTGGGTAAGCACATCAAGAACTTGTGTGAGAAATCCTTGTCCTCAACCTTCTCTCCAAGCCCCTTGAGATCATTGACAATGACTTGGAGCCTATAGAACATTTCCGAGATGGATTCATCATCCTTCATCTTGAAAGTGGAGAACTTGTCCTTGAGCATATATAGCTTGGCACTTTTTACCGTTGAAGTGCCTTCATATGTTTCTTCAAGCCTTATCCAAAGCTCATTTGCCTTTTCAAGATCTTTGATTTGCTCAAATACTTTGTCATCAATGGCACGGTAGATTGTGTCAAGTGCTGCCGTGTTGCATTGCTTGTTGATGCGGTCATTTGGAGTGAGATTTTCTTCATCAAGAATGATGTATCCTTCTTTTGTCACATCCCAAACCTTCTCATGTATATTGCCTAGATATTGCTTCATCTTCCTTTTCCAATGATCAAAGGAAGAGACGCCATCAAAGAATGGAGGCTTGCCATTAACATGATTGAACATAACTTGAGCCATCTTGCACCGAGGTTGTTAAGCCTTGCAAACGGTGACCACGGCTCCGATACCACTTGAAAGGTCTTGATGGCTAGAGGGGGGGGTGAATAGCCTTTTTAAAATTTTCTACAAAGACAAGCTAAATAAGTTTATCAATAAAACAAGTAGCGAGATGCGAGTTTTGCTTAGCCTACGGGGTGTTTGCAAGCCACCTATCCAATTCACAATTCTAGTATAATTGCACTCAACCGCACAAGTCAAACCGAGAAGGAAACTACAACTACAACTAGCAAGCTACACAAAAGTGCTACTCTAGCAAAGCTAACTAGCTAGTAAAGATAACTAAGAAAGTAATGCGGAGTTGAGATAGGATGGTTTCACCGAGGGGCGAAGTATTGAGCCAACCAATATGATCAACAATGAATACCAAGACAACCGAACACCGGGATCAATCAATCACAATAAGAATGATGACACAAAGATTTATCCCGAGGTTCACGTGCTTGCCGGCACGCTAGTCCCCGTTGTGTCCCTCTTCACCACGTGGTTCGGTGGCTAATCGGTCTCACACCGAGCCTCTCAAAAGGCACCACAAGAACCTACCAAATGGCAAAAGGTTGCAATGACACGAGCAATCCACTAATGTTGCCTTTGGCGCTTCGCCGAGGTAGGCACAAACCCCTCACAAACACCGGAGGTGGCCAAGAACAATCACCAACTCTTGCCAACGCCTCCAAGCTGCTCCAAGCCATCTAGGTGGCGGCAACCACCAAGAGAAACAAGAATCCCGCAGCAAATCAACCACCAAGTGCCAACTAGATGCTATCTCACAATGCAAATGCACTTGGATCACTCAATCTCACTTCGAATATGCAAAGAAGCAAGAGAGATGAGTGGGAGGGGAGTTGCTTAGCTCAAAGTGCTCACAAGTATGTCAAAATGTCCAAGAGAGAGAGCCTTGAGCCGGCCAACGAGTATTTATAGACGTACCCCTTCGAATATAGCCGTTAGGAACGAGATCCAGCTGAACTCGCGTTGACCGGACGCGCCGGTCGTAACGACCGGACGCTACGGTCGCGTAACGGCTAGAATTCCAAACGCCGACCGGACGCGCCGGTCGCAACGACCGGACGCGCTGGTCACGACCGGACGCGCCGGTCCCGTGACTGACCGGACGCGCCGGTCAACACCGAGTCGCGCAAAACGAACCAGCGACCGGACGCGCTGAAGAACTGACCGGACGCCACAGTGACCGCGTCCGGTCGGAGTCCAGTAAGCTCCCTGGATGACCGGACGCGTCCGGTCGCCTGTGACCGGACGCGCCTCGCGTCCGATCGAACAACTGAAAAACGCGCAGTCACTGGACGCTGACCGGACGCGTCCGGTCACACAGTGACCGCGTCCGGTGCAGCGTCCGGTGCAGCGTCCGGTCACCACTGTGACCTCCGTTCGCTTCCGTTTCTTTTCCGTTTGATTTCTGACTTCCAGCGTAGTAGAAAATAGGCATTTCATTTCCCCGAAAACGCCTGAATCCCGTGCTCGCACGCTCGGCGGGAGGGAGAGAGGACCCCAAACCCTCTCTACCGCTTAAACTCCAACGCTGTCGCAAATGTGCTAACACCACCAAGTGATCATCACCATGTGCATGTGTATTAGCATTTTCACAATCAATTTTCGAGGCGTTATTAGTTCTATCCAAATGCATATGATCATGAAATGCACACCTAGAGGCACTTAGGAGTTCAATAGCCGCGTCATTCCCCTCTTTATAGTACGGCTATCTATCCTATAATGTAACCACACCCACTAGGTGTCTTGGTTACTAAAACACAACCCTTAAGCATATACCTTTGCCTTTATCACGTAGGGTTGCGTCCAAATCCAAGTGTGGCCATCATGATCACCATGTCCATCTTGCCACCAACCTTGGAATGTACTAATCCTCATATGCTACATACAACTTAGGCATAGGATTAGTACTTAGGCATTGTCACTAATTACCAACACCAAACATAGGACTTTCAGCCGGGTCCTCCTCGGGGCCCTGGTTGGTGGGCCACCTTGGGTCCTCTACGCCTCCGAGGCCAGCTGGCCTCGGGTCCTCACGCCCGCAGGCGGCACCCCCGATGACGACGCCGGCACCGCCGTCCCGACCGCCGGCTGAGCCCGCGGGGCCTGGACTTGCGGGGGCAGCACCGTCGACCCCTCCTGTGGGGTCCGGGACGGGGCGGCCCCTCCCGTCAAGGGGCCCGCCTCTTCCTCCATCTCCTCCTCCTACTCCACGACGGTCACGGGGACTAGCCCCGACGCCTGGGAGGACGAACCACCGACGGGCTCCAGATAGGGGCGCACGTCAGGAAGGTCCACCAGCCCGGTCGCGGCATCGTACCGCGACAGGGCGTCATCGTCCCCGTCGCTGTCGTCATTGTCATCATCCTCCCCCGAGACCGTCTCGGAGGGGGACTCCTCGAGGGGAAGCCCCTCGAGGCTCTGCTGACGCCGACGCTTCTTCAGCTCCTCCCGCTCCTTGGCCTTGCGGACCTGGCGCTTCTTGGCGGCGTCCTTCTTCTTCTTCTTTTGGGATGCCTGCTGGCGTCGTACCTCTCGAGCCGGCTGGTCCTCTGGGAGCGGCGGCCGCGTCTCCCTCACCGCCGACAAATCCTACGCATCGACCTCGACTAATTCGAAAGAATCCAAAAGCAGACGAAATAAACAAATATGCTAAGCGATAGTAGTCACCAGAGGCTCGAACCCCTAGGTGGGCCGCATCGGCACTTTGTCGACGTCTTCCACCTTGAAATTCCCCACCATCCGGCGCGCACGCCGGAGGACCTCCTCGAGGGTGAGGGACTCATGCGACATCCTGCTCCCCTCTAGTGATGCCTCCGGTGTCATCTGGTCGAGCTAGAGTCGACGCTGGGACAGAGGCATCACCCTCCGTCGGTGGAATGCCGTGGCCACCGCTACCGCCGTCAAACCTCGCAGGCGAAGCTATTGCAACGCTGCCAGCAGCGGGTCCAGTCACGGCTTCTCGGCCTCCGTGACGCCGTACGACCAGTTCTCCTCTCGGGCGACCAGCACCCGGCCGGTATACCTCGGCAGCTGACTCTCGTTATTGCGGAGGTAAAACCAGCCGTCGTGCCAGCCGCTGTTCGAGGAGATGAGCTAGGCCGGAATGTATTGGTCGGTGTGACCGGACCTCACCTACAGGACGCAGCTCCCCGCCCGCACCGCGCGCCTCGACCCTCGCTCCCCCGCCTTCTTGGCGAAGAACTCCGCCCTGAAGAGATGGAGCCACAGATTCCACTGCGGCTCCATCCCTAGGTAGCCCTCGCAGACCGCCACGAAGATGGCGGCCTACGCGACGGCGTTGGGGGTGAGGTGGTGCAGCTCCACCTTGTAGTAGTGGAGAAGCGCCCACATGAAGGCGGTTGCCGGCACGCCGAATCCCCGCTCGTGGAAGCAGATAAAGCTAACCATGTATCCTTCAGGGGGTGCCGGCTCCCGGTGGTCAGGCGGCGGCGCAATCCACTCCGGCCGCGACCGGCTCGTCTTCGGCCACAGCAATCCGTCGTCGATCAGCTCCTCTAGCCTCCTCTCCGTCACCGAGGAGGCAGCCCAGTCATCGGCGGGGAGAAGCTAACCCTTGCTTGCCATCGACGCCGGGAGACTACGCGGACAAAAGGGGGGCGACGGCGGCGGCGCTGGAAGAAGGCAGAAGGGCGCAAGGGGACAAAGAGAGCGATCTAGGGCAAAGAACACGAGAATGCAAAGGGCCTGTGGGGGGAAACGGACCCCCAGGCCTTGCTCTTATAACCCCGACGGAAGCACAACGGCCACGTGAGAAGGTAGGAGCGGTTTTTGCATTTAATGCCCTTATCTAACCGTTTTCCTGAATCTCGCAGGAATAGGGCACGTGGCCGCTACCCACGTCATGACCGTACACCACGTCGCCCACTACCGCGCCGATCTCGCCCCCCTCCTAAAAAGGCGCGCCCGGATAACGGGCAGGGTAGGGATCCGTGGACGAATATTCCCAGATACCTGGGAAACGGGCTTCGAGCCCGGTATAAGTCTCGAGGGAGCGGAAGCTGGCCCTCGACCAGGGTTCGACAGCTGCCCTCGAGCGACAGAGTTAGAGACGACTAGGGATGCGCCCGTACATGGCCAGGGCTCGAGCCACGCTCTCGAGGCACCCCAAGACGTATTCGAGGCTGTAGGAGAAGGTCGATATAGGAATCCCCTCGCAGGGAGGCACCGAGCCCTCGAATCCCGTCGCAGGGAATCGAGATCCACACGACCACTCCTTGGCATTCTTGAGAGCGCCTCTGGGCCGCTAGCCGACTCCTATCGAATGGAGCACGGGCTCACACTCGAATCCCCCCGCTAGTAGCTCGCCGGAGATCGTCAAAACTCACCCAAACAGGGGTAGTACAGCGTTCCCCACCCCTCCTCCTCCTTCCTAAAGGAGGAGCATGAGGGTCGAACGACAAAAGACGACCGAAACTCTGATCGACCCCGTGCGTACGGGGCTCGGGGGCTCGACCGCAACAGACCAAACCTCGAACAAAAAGGCACGAATCGCGCTACAATTTGAGGCCATTCCCCCGATAAAACGCATAAAAGACCTCGGAGGAGTTTAAATACTCCACCGAGGCCTCGGGGGCTACACCCGGCGGGTGCGCTCGCGCGCCCCCGCCGGAAAAAACCGCGACGCTACGACTCCAGTTCATTAACTGGTAAAGCCTCTGAGAGAGTGATCACACACTCACCCAAAGGCTCGGGGGCTACTGTCGGTACCAACAGTATGGGGGTACCCACAACCAACGATAATAAAAAACAAAACGATTAAACCACAACAAAAGGCAACCCGCCTCAACCGCGTACCGGGTCCGTCTCGTATGAGGCCAGCTCAACGGAGTGCCTCGACCGCGCTCCAACTCCGACTCGTACGAGGCACCCCCGACGGGAACGCCTCGATCGCGCCCCGTCCCGTACAACAAGGCACCTCGACCGCGCTCCGATCCGCACGAGGCTCGTTCGACCACCGGAAAAAACTCCGACTCGCATGACCCTGGGTCGGAGCGCTCGACCCACTCTATCCACCTACCCCGAGACAAAAGTCAGAGCATTTAATGCGATTACCTGCTACCACCTACCGACATGGCCACAACCATGATCGACGTGGGAGCAACGCCGGTGTCAGTCCTCACTGTTTTACCGCCCATCCCGTGATGGAGGGTGAAACCTGTCACTGTACACACCTTACCATGCACTGTTTATCACCAGTCACCCTCGAGGGAGGATACGACGAGGCCCGTATTCCGCAATCTCGGGGATTCGGCCTTATCCGTCCGGCCTCGACCCGGCCTCGACCCAGCCTCGACGCCCATCACAGTTCGACAGGGAAGAGAGGCCAATGTGGCACAGGGTTCCGGGTCATTTCGCCGTCTCATCCCCGACGTCACCATGGTGTCTAGGGATGACCGACTATTCCTGGAGCACGCCGCTACAGTCACCTCCACAGGGATCGACAACACATCACCTCAAGACTCTCCGGTGTCCTGGCCTCCTCTTACCCTATAAAAGGGCAGGCTAGGGCTCTACAAGGGGACAAGAAAAAGGACACAAGTCCAAAGCCGATCGCCAGCAAGCAAAGGCTCCCAACTCAGAGATCAACATCTCAAGCAATCACCCTTGTACTCTTTTTTCTCTCCTTGAGACTTGGGCTCGGTGCCCTCTCTCACAAGCTTGTAACCCCTACGCAAGCACCCCGGTGCAAGAAAATACAAAACTCTCCCTTCCCCGCTGGACGTAGGGCCTTCTTTTGCCCGAACCAGGATAAACCCCCGTGTGTTCTCCTTGCATCACCATCCAGGTTAGGGACACGCAGCACTCACTCGTCGGTTTAGGACACCTGCGGGACTGAACACCGACAACTTGCTAGCTAGTACTCCCTTCTTCTCAAATTAACTGTTGTTTTGGATTTTCATGCCACAAGTTTAACTCGATTTGTAGAAAATATGTGTAATATTTGTATCTCCAAATAATTTTGTTAAAAAACTAGATCTAAAGATCTTTCTAATGATACTAATTATGTACTATAAATATTAATATTTTTAATATATATTTAGTTAAATTTATTTTTTAAAAAATGTAAACGATAGTTATTTTGGGACTGAGAGGGTATTGCTCTGTTGCCTGAACGACTGACGTGCATTTGCACTGGCCCGGCATGGCAGACGGGTTGCGTTGCGTCGCAGTGTCAGCTGCATCTCCATGATGCGTCCGTCGGTCTGGTGGATTTTTTTTTTGATAATATGTACTCCCTCCGTCCTAAAATAGATGTCATTCTCGCTTCCCGAGAAGTTAACTTTTTTTAAACTTTGACCGATTATATATTAAATAATATTAATATTTATAATGCATAATTAGTGTCATTAGATAGATCGTTAAATATACTTTCATAATAAATTTATTTGGAGATACAAATGTTGCACGCATTTCCTACAAATCTAGTCAAAGTTTAGAAAGTTTGACCTGCACGCATCCCATAACGACATCTATAATGGGACGGAGGGAGTATGGTGGTGGGGATGGATGGACGGAGACATGGAGGAGTGAAGTGATGGGAGGAGTGAAGGGGGTTGGCAGACCGGCAGGCAGGGCAGACCCAAGCAGGCAGGGCAGATCGCGCTGCGCGAATGACTGGCATGTCGCACTGCTCTCGTGTGTGACTGTGCTTGACGCCAAAGAGTTGGGCATCAAGCTTGGCGCCAAGATCTACGGCACCAAGGTTGCCACATCATCGCCAGCTCTGCGTTAACGAACACGTGTACAAGAAGCTTGACACCAATTTTTCTGGCGCCAAGATGTGTTACCTTGGCGCCAATAGTAATGGCGCCAAGCCCAGGGTCTATATTCTGAAATGATACTGTCATGGGCGTATTTGAGAAAATCTTTCGAAAAAGGGCTAAAAAATAAAAAAGAGCATATTTAGCTATGGGAGCTTAAGCAAGGACCCTGCTGGAGTTGCTCTTAGGGATTGGAGGGGATTGAGTGGGAAGTGAACTGATTGATCAAAAGGGCATTGTTAGGGGACAAAACAAGATGCTAACAATACACTTTTTATTGGGAACCCTGAAGTCTATGTAAATCTTGAGATCAACTTTTAATATTCATTTGTTGTTTATATTTATTTGTTTTTTTCGCCTGGAACCAAATGAAGGAGGCAAAGAGACGAGGGCCATTGAGATGATGCTTGGCCCAATGCAATTCAGATCGTGCTAGTGGGCTGGCCTCGTGCTGCCGGCCGGCAATTGCTGATGGGTTTGCGTACTTGCGTATTGTTTTCGAGTATTGTTTTCTGGGCACTCGTACCTATCAGACTCCGACATGTCAGACTCCAAGTTTTGACGATGTAGGCGCGCACACGAAAGAGTTGGACGAAAGTCGTCCCTATTTTTTAGGTGGTAACGGAATCCGTAAATCCAAGTCCTCAGATTCTGCTTTCCATTTCTAATTTGCCTAGTACTTCGGCAGTTCATCTCCGTTGTTGGGCCTTGTTTAGATTCCAGAATTCACCTCCAAGTTCTACTATACAAAAAGAAGATTCTCCATCACATCAAGATGCCAGCACATATATGGAGTACTAAATGTAGATGAACTCAAAAACTAATTGCACAGTTTTGTTGTACTTTGCGAGACGAACATTTTGAACCTAATTAATCAAGATTTGGACAATTATTAAAAAAAAACAAAAGTGCTGCAGTGCTCGTGGGTGGCACTGTGCAGAATCAGCCACCCGAGTTGGTCATCTAAACAAGGCCTTGATCTTCACATGGATCAGAGTAGTATCTTCGTGGATCAGAATCCTTTTTCATCTGTTCGCTACTGCAAGGCATGACGTGATGCAGCATCACCCAGGTGGCCAGCCCGTGGCTGCATGCGCAGGCGCGCGGCGTCGTCCGGGCGCCGCGGGTCGCACGGCCATGGACTGGAGGCCGGGCTGAACAGGCCGAGACCTGCGCAGGCCGAGTGCCGACGAAGCGTACTACATGGCCGGCCGCCGCCGCCGGTAAGGCCGGCCGCCGGGGCCACGCGCGCGGCACCGCCCCCATCCGCTGTGGCCTGCTGCATCTACCCGTCAGCAACTGCATGCTCCTGGCCTGGTCGATCGCTTTGCCTTCGCTATCCGATCCCGTGAGGTTTCCTGGCGAAAGCTGCAGCCTTTCGGTTCGTTCCCCTGCTTGCCTGACGCGTCACCCACTGACGGCCTCCACGGCTAGCCTGGCTTCGACTTGCTTGCTGCTTGGCGCTTGCATCGCCCGGCCGGCCGCCTCCTCACAGCTGTCGCCCTAGCTGCCCACAAGGTCCCATGCTTCGTCCATCTGGTGCTACTCCCCACTGGCTACTTCTGCATTCCATGCCACAGTCCCTCCCTCGTGTCTGAGCGATGGGACGGCACTGTTGTAGACACGACGAGGGAGTACTGTACAACAGAGGCTCCAGCGTTGCCATTGCTTCATGATGAATGAATGAATCAGTGACGCTATACAACGTGGTATTTGTCAATGGACATCGTTTTAGATTGAAGAATTTGCTAATAATGGACACTGTATTTTTCTGAGCTAAAACCAATTTTATAAGATTTTTTAACAGTAAAACAGACTTTTGGATTTTGAATAATCATGTATTTACCAAATGTATGCATATTTTTTTTTGGGGGGGAAAGTACTTGTAGTCTGATTTACCCGTCCGAACTATCAATATGCTCAAATTTAGGTTCTCGTGGCGCCAATGTTGGAACCACCGAGGAAAAAAAACTATGGTTTTTAAAAGTTTAGGTTTCCAAAATATGATTTTATTTATAGATGAGGAGGGAAAATCAAACAGTATGCGAGTTGAGGGAGATCAAAATGTTTTTTTTCCCGAGTATAGGTCACACGGTAACGTCAGAGATGAGCAGGCCGTCGTCTACTCGTCTAGCGAATCCTGGAAGTGGGCTGAGTCAAAAGTTAAGTTGGTGGGCTATGCTCGGTCGTTTGGACTGTTTGGGCCCTTTGCCCTGTGGGCATTGGGTTTTTTTAGTTGGGTTAAGTCCACTTTAGGTCCTCCAACTATCGTAAAAGTCTGAATTTCATCATTCAACTTCAAAACCGGATAATATTGGTCCTCCAACTCTTGAAAAAGTTCACTTTTCACCCCTGGGCGGTTTTGTAGGCGGTTTTGCATGACACTGTTCATGGTGCTGATGTCAGCGATGACGTCAGTACTTATTTTTAATTTGCGAAATTAATATCTTTTTATTCGGAGCTCCAAATATAGCAAATAATATATCAATTTTGATCGTCTCGACGAGCTCTTTGCAATGGTGTACTCCGTTTTGTTGTTTGAGATAGTTTTATTTTATGAAAAATTAAATATTTCTATAAAACAAGTGAGAATAACAAAACTCGCGGCCATCGTGTCTCTGTACCGGTACGAGGAGCGGATGAACGGGTACGTCCTGCTTACGCTCTACTCCGTGCACGTGTACTTGGCGCTAGAGCTCGTTCTGGCGGCGGCGTCGCGCGCGCTGGTTGGGCTGCAGCTGGAGCCCCGGTTCAACCGGCCCTACCTCTCGGCCTTGCTGCGCGACTTCTGGGACCGGAGGTGGAACCTCTCTGTACCGGCGCTGCTTCGCCACCCCTCCGCCACCACCCCTCCACCACCGCGCACGCCCCGTGCAGCGTGAAGAACGCGACGGCCTCCCCCATGGGCAGCAGCAGCGTGACGTAGGAGAACATGGCCTCTTGCATCACGTCGGAGACGACGAACGCGGCTAGCACAGCCACGGGGTGCCGAGGCGCGCGCGCACGGGGCGGAACACGCGCTGGCGGAGCAGCACCGGTACAGAGAGGTTCCACCTCCGGCCACAGAAGTCGCGCAGCAAGGCCGAGAGGTAGGGCCGGCCGAAACGGGGCTCCAGCTGCAGCCCAACCAGCGCGCGCGCCGCCGCCGCCAGAACGAGCTCTAGCGCCAGGTACACGTGCACGGAGTAGAGCGTAAGCAGGACGTACCCGTTCATCCGCTCCTCGTACCGGTACAACGACACGATGGCCGCAAAGTTTTGTTATTCTCACTTGTTTTATAGAAATATTTAATTTTTCACGAAATAAAACTATCTCAAACAACAAAACAGAGTACACCATTGCAAAGAGCTCGTCGAGACGATCAAAATTGATATATTATTTGCTATACTTAGAGTTCTGAATAAAAAGATATTAATTTCGCAAATTAAAAATAAGTGCTGACGTCATCGCTGACGTCAGCACCGTGAATAGTGCCATACAAAACCGCCTACAAAACCGCTCAGGGTGAAAAGTGAACTTTTTCAAGAGTTGGAGGACCAATGTTATCCGGTTTTAAAGTTGGAGGATGAAATCCAGACTTTTGCGATAGTTGAAGAATCTAAGGTGGACTTAACCCTTTTTAGTTTCCTCGCCCCAGCTCAAGACATGCACACACTGTTCCCCTAAAAAAAAAAGAACATGCGCACACTGTGTCTTGTTTTTTTCTACACAAAAAATAATGCAAACTAGGGAAAGAGACCCCCACCTGGATTTTCATTCAGACTGGGCAACCAACGTTGCCAGAGTCAGAGAGTTACAGTGCTTCAGCCTTCAGACCTTCAGGAACGGTCGCCAGCAGTATTTTCAGTGAGAAAAAAAAAGGGATAGGTGAGCGGGTCAAGAAAATCTCAGTCAGTGAGAAAAAAAAATGCTAGAGGAGGACGTCGGTGGAGGATTTGTTCGGCAGGAACGTACATCACTAGGTCTCGGTACGTGAGAAATTATTTTTGGTGAGTGGCATTTTTAAATATCCTTGCTCTTTTATATAATTAATAATTAATAGCCGCCCCTACACCAGAGCACTGCAGGGGCGGCTGGCGAGCCTCTGCCCCTATGCAAACGCTCTTACAAATGGAGGCTCTATAGCGGCGGCGGGCCAACCGCCCCTACAAATCGATTTGTAGGGGTGGCTACGCGAATTGAGCCTAAAAAATGCAAAAAAAAAGTAACAAAACATTTTTTTAGTCCCAAACTGTCATGCGCCCATCCGTTTCCATCGAAATCGAAAGTCGCGGCATTTTTCGCGCGCTTCGCGGCTGTGGGAAATCAAACCCACAACCTCTCCCTCGCGCATACGCTCCTCTACCATTGCACCTCATAGTCACCTATATGATTTTGGTTCCCCAAATATTATACCAAACCGAGCATAAATTGATTGTTTAAGGCCATAAATGATTTCAAATAAAAAAATTGTCAACTACAAAGTTTCATAACTTTTTGAGATCTACAACTTTCATGTTGATAGTTTTTCCATCCGAGGTCGTTTTCAAATTTAAATTTTAAATTTGAGCAATTTAAATGTACTTAACGTTGATCAGATGATTTCAAATGAAAAAGTCGTCAACTACAAAGTTTCATGACTTTTTGAGATCTACAATTTTCATGTTGATAGTTTTTCCATCCGAGATCGTTTTCAAAATTTAAATTTTAAATTTGAGGAATTCAAATGTACTTAACGTTAACGAGATGATTTCAAATGAAAAAGTCGTCAACTACAAAGTTTCATAACTTTTTTGAGATCTACAACTTTCATATTGATAATTTTTCCATCCGAGATCGTTTTCAAAATTTAAATTTTAAATCTAAGGAATTCAAATGTACTTAACGTTGACAAGGTGATTTCAAATGAAAAAGTCGTCAACTACAAAGTGTCATAACTTTTTGAGATCTGCAACTTTCATGTCGATAGTTTTTCCATCCGAGGTCGTTTTCAAAATTTGAATTTTAAGTTTGAGGAATTCAAATGTACTTAACGTTGACAAGATGATTTCAAATCAAAAAGTCGTCAACTACAAAGTTTCATAACTTTTCGAGATCTACAACTTTTATTTTGGTGGTTTTTCCATCAAAATCGTATTCAAAATTTAAATTTTAGTACTTCATTTTAAATATCCGGCGTCCATTGGTACCCTACAAATTGATTTATAGGGGGTGAGCCGCACCTACAAATTGATTTATAGGGGCGCCCCTGCAAATAGGCGCTATTTATAGGGGCGGCTCAATATTGAGCCGTCGGCTCATTATAGAACTGCCCCTACAGAAGAAAGGGTGGTGTTCTTACATATCGTTTTTTACGTAGTGAATATAGTATAAATATAAGACACGCACCCATAATAATAAGCTGGGAGTAGTGTAAGCACACGATGTAGTAGTATTTTTAAAAGATAGTTTCACCTTCAACCTTGTTAAAAAAAAGCATCGGTTCAAAAGTAAAAAAACACATCCAGAGTTTGAACATATTTTAAGGTATTCATCAACAAAGACAAATCTTCAGTGTGGCCGCTCGCTCTTGTTTCATACACAGGGGAGTAGAGTAGCTGGAGTTCCTAAAGCATACTCCCTCCGTCCCACTTTAAAGGACGTTTTAGAGGTCTACCAAGTACAACATTTATTGTTTGAATCAAGACAATACCTGTGGCTAGGTGCATAGCATGTTGAGTGAACCTGGACAAAAAAATGAAGTGCCAAAACGTCAATAGTTGTGGGACAGAGGGAGTACGATATCAACAGCCACATGCAGACTAATTCCAGCCACCGGAAGGTGAGAGGATTTTATATATAAACTAAAAAGTACTACGGTACCTAATAGACCAGCTGATGAAGCAACCGAAGCCAACGACGCCGTCTCTCCACCATCCGTCTTCTCCTCGTCCTGCGTCTCCCTCCTCCCGGTCGTCGTCATCCAGCCGCAGCCGAAGCCAACGACCAAGTGCACTGCTACAAAAAGTATTTGCAGAGATGTCTCCTTTTAGGACGACTCAATCTAAAATCATCTCAAAAAGTAGTTCCTAAAACAAGTCATCTTTAGAAATTCATTTGCAGGGACGGTTGGTATTTTCAGCCACCCTATTTGTAGGGGCGCCACCCCCTACAAATCGATTTCTAGAGGCAGTTAGATTTAGAACAGACTTTTAATAAAATGGGTGCCGAACAGTAAAATTACGTATTGAAATTCGAATTTTTGAGACGACCTCGGATGAATAAATGATCAAAACCAAAGTTGTAGATATAAAAAAGTTATAAAAAATTTGTAGCTGATAATTTTTTCATTTGAAATCATCTATCCAAAGAAAATTAAGTTTGAATTTCTCAAATTTAAAATTTAAATTTTTCAAACGATCTTGGATGAAGAAATAACTAAAACCAAAGTTGTAGATCTCAAAAAGTTATAAAACTCTATAGTTGACAACTTTTTTTATTTGAAATCATCTATCCACAGAAAATTATGTTTGAATTTCTCACATTTGAAATTTGAATTTTTCAAATGACCTCAGATAGAGAAATGACTAAAACCAAAGTTGTAGGTCTCAAAAATTATAAAACTTTATAGTTGATATCTTTTTTATTTGAAATCATCTATTCAAAGAAAATTACGTTTGAATTTGTCAAATTTGAAATTTGAACTTTTCAAACAACCACGGATGAAGAAATGACTAAAACTAAAGTTGTAGACCTTGAAAAGTTACATAACTTTATAGTTAATCACAAGTACTCATTTTAACATCGGATGAAGATAAAATGTGGAGGACGAGTATCAATGTCTTATGAGTGGAGTGGTTTGGGAAGAACTACGCGAGGGCCAGCTACGAGATTTCTGATTTGGGGATAGTTGACTGATGTGGTCTTCTCTGATTAAAAATATTTTGGTCCAGATTTGTGATTTCTAAAAATAATTTTTAGGGGTGGTTGTTTTTCAGCCACCCCTAAAAATATATAGCCACCTCAACCACCCCTAAAAATATATAGCCACCTTAAAAAAAAAATCGACTTTTAGGTGCTGCTCGCTAGCTGCCTCTAGAAACCATTCATTTCTACCCACGAATGGCTACGGGCGGCTGGACCAACCACTACTACAGAGGGTCAACAGCCGCGTCGAATAATGCTGGTTGGCGTAGTGGTGTCACCGGCGCACCGACCGAAAGGTGAGAGGCTTTTTATATATGCTTAGTTAGAACGCAGACCTAGACCAAAGATTTTTCTTTCTTTGAACAGAGACCAACAAAGATCAATAATTACCAATCTGCCGTGTGGTAAGTATCCTTTTCTTGTTATCTGCAAGACGAATTGTACGTTATTTGTCTCACCTATATATTTATAGCCGTAACGAGCATGCTAAGTGCGTAGTAGCTACCCCTAAGTATACTACTAGACCAACTGATGAAGCACCCAAGGCTTCTCTTCACCATCCATCTTCTCCTCGTCTGCCTCCTCCCGGCCGTCGTCTGGGTGCTAGCCGGAGCCGTAGCCGAAGCCGCCGACGACCAAGTGCCGCCGGCGCACCGGCGGCCAGGCTGCCAATCGAGGTGCGGCGACGTCGACATCCCGTACCCGTTCGGCATCGGCGACCAGTGCGCCGTCGACCATGGCTTCGACCTCACCTGCACCCGTCTCGTCGACGGCACCTACAGGCCTTTCCACGGGCCGTTCGAGCTGACCAACATCTCCATACCCGAAGGCAAAGCTTGGACGAAGCTGAACATCTCTTGGCAGTGCCATGACGCGGCCGGCCACATGAAGTGGGACACATGGAGACAAAATTTCACACATACGCCATTCAGGATCTCGACCGTGGACAACAAGTTCTTCGTCATTGGCTGCAACACGCTAGGCTATATCACGAGTGAATATGTAAGTTTCTTTTAACTTTTTATTAAGTCATTATATGAAAACAGTGGGGTAGGTAGTGGTTGCGTCGTCCACCCTGACCAATGCAAGTATGCAACCGAGTCCAAACTGGATGTGACTCGGTTCCAACCAGTCGAAACTCCAGTTAGAAGCAGCCCATCAGCTTCCCAGTCCCGGTTTCAACCAGTTGGTGAGTTAGAAGTTAGAACCAGCCGCAGCAACACCTAGACCCAGTCCAACTGGTTGAAACCGGCCCTCAGCATCCAAGGTTCCAACCAGTTTCAACCAGCCCAACCAGTGCCCCAATCAGTTCCAACAAGTCGAAACTAGTTGTAGCCCAGCCCCTGTAGCAATAGCAACCCCAGTTTCCAACCAGTTGGGGAACTGGACCAGCAGCACTACAGGCCCATTCCAATCAGTTAGAACCAGGCCCAGCAGCGCCCCTAGTAGCCCTGGGCATAATTAACCGAAGACCGAAGACCGAACCGAACTAACCGAGACCGAGACCGAAGTGACCGAGACCGAAAATTTCGGTCACAAGTTCGGTCTTCAGTTTGAAGTAACCGAACTAACCGGACTTAGTTCGGTCATTACCCTCGGGTAACCGAACTAACCGAATTAACCGAACATTTGAATTTTGTTGACATAATATGTAATTTAGACTATTATTAGTGATATAATATTTATTCTAGTGGGTTTATATCAACCATCACTCTTATCACTATGTTTAATCTATATTTTGTATTGTATTTTTGCCTTGAAATAAAAAAAATATTGGTAAAATTTGCTATAAATTACAATATTTAGTAGTTGTTTTGTGAAGTTCGGTTAGTTCGGTCATGACCGAGACCGAACCGAACTAACCGAGACCGAACTTGCTCGGTCCTGAGTTTTGAAACTAACCGATCGGTCTCCGTCTTTAGATGACCGAACTTTCGAAATGACCGAAGACCGAGACCGATCGGTTCGGTAAGACCGAACGCCCAGGGCTAGCCCCTAGTCCCTGGTTCCAACTGGTCGTGAGTCGCGACACTGGTTGGAACCAATCAAAACAGGTTCTAGCGCTATACGGTCAGACTGGTCAGTTCCAACCAGTCACAGCCTGCTCTGTTCAGTTCCCATCCAAAAATTTTTCATCTCGTCATATCGAATGTGACACATGCATAAAACATTAAATGTAGATAAAAAACAACTAATTGCATAGTTTACATAGAAACCGCGAGACGAATCTTTTAAGCCTAATTAGTCTATGATAGCCATAATTGCTACGGTAACACACATGTGCTAATGATGAATTAATTAGGCTTAATAAATTCGTCTTGCGGTTTCCAGGCGAGTTATGTAATTAGTTTTTTTATTAATATCCGAATACCCCTTCCAACATCCCATGAAACATCCGATGTGACACCTAAAAAGTTTTCACCCACAAACTAAACAAGGCCTTAGTTGGACTAGTCAAAAGGTGATCCCCGGTGTACAGATGCACGTGCGAGGGAAAATTCTACTTCCTCAGTTCCGAATTATAAGTCGCTTTGAATTTTTTGATACATCGAGTTTGCTATGTATCTAGGCATAACATTGGTCTACATACATAGCAATTTTTTTTCTCGAATACGCAAGAGCATTGCATATCATTGTATTAAGAAGGTAGAGTTTCTAAAGTTACAAGCGGTGTTACCGCTGGCAAATAAGACTTTGGCGCTACATTTTGAATTTAACAACCCTTGGGCTATCACCTAACGCCTAAGCTACCTTCCGGCTAAAGTAGCCAACCCATTTTAGCCGGCCTCGAAGCAAGCCACGGTGATGAACTACTCGGATACTAGGGCAGCGACGGCTACTCTACTCGGCCAAAGGAAGGGGCTCACGATCCTGCACGAAGACGGATACAACTCAGCAGCAGCCCCACGCAACGGCACCCGTCCGACTACATCAGCTCCGTCCAGGTGCATATCACAGTCACTCAACCGAGCTAGCGAGCTGTCCGAGCTGGAACCAAGCTTCCGGGTACTCGACGACGAATTCTAGGTACTTGCCGACGGCTACCGAGTACTTGACGACGGGATCCGAGTACTCGGCGACGCGTTCCGGGTGCTTGACGATCCAGGTGTACTTCATCAACATCGACTACTATGGCTTGCCGACTTCTCCACTTGGTGACAAATCAAGCTAAGTCACGCTTTAATTTTTAATTTTTTATGCATTCCAGATACTATCTGCGTACCTCTGAGGTCGCACTATCCCCCAGCTACTCCACAACTCCGAGCTTGTAGCCGGGATGACACCCAAACATGCGCTCTAGTCTTCTCTTAACGGTCGCTAAAGCACTCGGGTAGTGCATGCCTTAATCCGTGAAGCCTCGGCTCTTCTGTGCGTAAGCCTCGAGATAAATGAGCAGTGATAACAGGGAGCAGGTGTTTAAACGTAACAGGACACTACCTGGGGAGATTACATGGCCTAGCAAGAGTAAGACGTGACGTATTATCTTTCTTTCGCGCAGCCTGACTGCTCTAGTCTTCTCTTAACGGCCGCTAAAACACTCGGGTAGTGCATGCCTTAATCCGTGAAGCCGAGCTCGGCTCCTCTGTGCATAAGCCTCGAGATAAATGAGCAGCGATAACAGGGACCGGAGTTTTAAATGTAACAGGACACTACCTAGGGAGATTACATGGCCTAGCAAAAGCAAGACGCGAAAAAGTTTATATGCATTTCATAATGCTGGGGTCCGCCCCCGATTGATTATTCATATATGGGACATGCTCCCGACTTGATATCCATAATGTCAATTACAACAAATTTTTATGCTTAACATGCAGGGGCCTACATCTGGACCATGCCGTTGGGTAGGGTACGCTCCTAAGAGCTACCTTACTCGGCCAACACGTCAGGAAAGTTCAGAAACAACTCAGATTGATCAAGAACAACCCAGATGAAGTGCGTCAAGGATCATGCATGTTCAGAACAACTCGGGCTGGCATACAAACAACTCGACACTACGCCGCTAAGCTCAGGGGCTCGCCATTGCCTCGACTTATTTGTTTTTACTCTAGCGCTACACCCGGGGGCTCGGATTTAAGGACAAAGGACCAAAATACAAGCATTCAAGACTACAACAACCCCTTGACAACACATCAAGACCCTTCATCCGAGTTCTTTTATGAAGAAAAGAACTCGTAGAAGGCTCGGGGGCTGCAGGGTACATACCCTCAAAGAAGACTTTAAAACTTTTTCTACAAGAGACCCTCTGACTTTTTGTTCCAAATAGCAAGAGGCTCGGGGGCTACACTCAGTGAGTGCAATTTTCACAAAAGTTGCACTCACTTGAGAGAGAGAGCTCAGAGCAACCAAGAAGACTAAGAGGACTAAGAGGACCCTCTAGCTTCTTGTCCCAATAAGCAAGAGGCTCGGGAGTTACACTCAATGAGTGCACCTTTTTCCAGAAGAAAGTGCATATCAGTCAAGACGAATCAACCAAAAAGAGACCATCTCAAGGTTTCCCTTCAGAAGAATCCAGAACAGATTTGCGACAACTCAACAAGACCAAGAAGAATAGAAGAAGGCCGCCTCCTAGACTATATAAAAGAGGGTAGAGCTCCCTAGCTAGATCGAGACCTGATCTCAACACAACAGACCTCACGGTCTAAACCATAAAGCGCAGGGCACAATATACTATCCACCCCACACTGGACATAGGGACGCTGACGCTATTCCGGCGGACTGAACCAGTATAAATCGTTGTCTCTGCGTTTACCATCGAGTTCTGCGTACGCCGAAACCCTTATCATCGTCTTGAGTAACCCCATGACGGCTTGTCGGTCACCGAACACCGACAGTAGGATCTCCTAGACTACTGTTCCCTCTTGGCGTCTAGGCCAAATGAACAAAATCACATCGTCGGCGTAGATGCTGCATTGAAACTTGACTTCAGATGGCTCCATCCTCCTCACGACCCGTCTCTGCTTGCTTTGAGAAATAGTCTGTGGAGGACGTCCATTGCAATGATGAAGAGCATCGGCGGCAGAGAGTCACCTAGCTGGACTCCTCTGAAATGCTTGATCGGTGGCCCCTGGTGACTGCTGAGAATGATCTTGGACGAAGGCGTGCTCAGTAACATTGATAACCATCTAAGCTAGGTAGCACTGAACCCATGGGCTTGTAGCAACTCAAGCAAGAAAGGCCAAGAGAGCATATCAAACGCTTTGGAGATGTCTAGCTTCAGCAAAAGCATTGGGATCTTCTTCTTCCGAATCAACACCGCCGCCCTTTGGATGTATTTGAAGTTGTCATGTATTGTTCTCTCCCTTATGAAGGCGTTTTGGTTTTTGGCCACCATCTCGTTGAGCCTTGGAGCTAACCGAAGAGCTAGAATCTTTGAAATGAGCTTGGTGAAGCTATGGACCATAGTGATTGGCCGGAAGTCAGTAGGGCATCTCGTGCCCACCTTCTTCGGAAACAATAAGAACATTGTTCAATTTGGCCAAGCTCTTGCTATCGGCGTGGACGAAGGGGTGGATTGCCACCATTACATATTCACGGATCACTGGTCAGGCCGAATTGTAGAAAGCGCCGGTGAATCATAGTGAATTATAATTTGGAACAGAGGAAGTCAAAGTTCAAGCTTGGTTAGCGTGCAATGTAGCAAAAAGTACAAATAAAAAGGGTCAAAGTGACTTATAATTTGAAATAGAGGGAGTACCAGCTAGGCCACGGTTGATGCGGTCAGCCCTGGGTGAGCGCACTAGCTTGGTTGGGTGGTCTGGGCTCTACCAAAATAAAAAAAAAGCACAATGCATGACCACCTTCATTTCCTAGACCGGTTTTCAAAGCTTTTTTTATATGTTTTTTTAGTTATTACGAGCATAACACTACAAGGGCTAACGCTGGTCATGCAGTATACCATAGGTTGCTTGTCCCAATGCTACATGGAACCGACAAACATGAGGTCATGCTCCTTCGGCAGCGGCTGCTGTGAGGTTGATGTCCCAGTTGACATGGGGTGTTTTCAATCTTACTTCAATCCAGACTACAACGCCACCACTGGCTGCGGCTACACTGTAGTCATGGAAGCGAAGGCGTTCAGCTATAGCACGACGTATAGGAACTCAACATCGTTTCTGGATTCATACAACGGCAACGTTCCAGTTGTAATGGACTGGAGGATTGGATCGTCGTCCACATGCGAGGATGCTAGTAAGAACCTCAGTTCATACGCATGTGTTAGCGACAAGAGCCAATGCGTCAACAGCGCCAACGGGCCAGGCTACCGCTGCAAGTGCTTGGACGGGTGTCAAGGCAATCCGTACGTCAGAGATGGATGCACAGGTTCATTCTGATCTCTGAAATTAACATGAAAATTTTGATGCAACGATTCTAATTAAGAGGTATATATATATATGTGAAGAAGTGTTGTTATTCCCTTTCAGATATTAATGAATGCCTTCATGATAATGCGAATAATTGCACGGCCATAGGGGCCACGATTTGTCAGAATACACAGGGAAGCTATAGATGTTTATGTCCACAGGGAAAAACGATGGCAAATGACAAGTGCATGGCAAGGTCCTTATCTCCAGGTCAGCCATGATGCATTAAACTGTAACTGATGTGTGAACTAGCTGCACAAGCTAGCTAGCACAACTACTGCAACCTGCAAGGAAATGATAACAACATTGTTTGCTTCTGTATTTTGATTTCAGGAGCCCGTGGAAGCCAAGTCTGAAAGTCGATCCAGTGAGCGGCTCACAGACGGGCGCCCCCTGGCGGACGCCCCCCGCCCCCCGCCGCCGCCGCCGGCCGCCTTCCCGGCACCGGCGGCCCCGCCCTTCACCTCCCCTCCCCCTATCCACTCCCCTCCCCTCCCTACAACCTCCAACCTCGCGGATCCAACCCCTCCCGCAACCTCCGACGCAGTGGGATGCATTTCCACTACGAGTGCCCCCGACCCACCGCCGTCGGCGGCACTGGCCGACTCCTTGGCGCCGGCGGCCCATGCCTCCCCCTCCCCCTCCCCTCCCCGCCACTGCTGTCGCAGGACCTGGCACTCTGGCGCCTCCGCGTGATCTGCAACCGCCCGCGCGACCGCCCGCGCGGATGCCGGCGTCGGAAGCCGCCGTCGTTGCCACTGCTGGCGGTTCCAAGGCCGCCCCCGCCGGTTCTGGAGCTTCGGCCCCTCCGCGGGCCTCCACGCAACCGCTGCCGCCAAGGTCGGACTCCGCCGCCGCTCCGTCCACACCAACGGCAACGCCGGGCCCCACTGCAGCGGCCACCACCAGCGTCGAGCCCGCCCATGCGGGATCCACGGTCTCCGGTGCTCCAGCGTCCACTGGCACCTCCTCGGCCCCTCCGCCGCCACAGCCGGATGCCAAGACAGAGTTGCAGCTGCCGGTTGACTATTCGCTGGTCGTCGTCGAAGACGTCTTGGAAGGCGAGGTCGACGATGAAGAAGAGGTTGAGGAAGCGGCCCCTTCGAAGGCTGCGCGTACTCCCTCCTTGTCGTCGCCGCGGCAGGTGCAGGGTCCTATGGCCGCGGGCACCTCCCTCAGCACGGACGGTGGAGCCGCGAGGGAGGTCTCCTCGGGTAGGAGCTCCACCCTGTCCCCTCTCGCCACGCCCTTCCTCCCAGCCAAGCAGTCTGAGGGCCGTTCCAAGGCCCTGCGTTGGAGGGAGGACTCCGGTGACTCCGGTTTCGACTGTGCATCCCCTGTCGCCCAGTCGCCGTATCTAGAGGACGCTCGCCGAGCCATCGAGGTACCGGCCTCGCCCGCGCTTGCCGCGCCGTGTGAAGGGGAGTGCTCTGCTTCGCGTCCGGTCGTCATCACCCAGAAGAGGCGGCGCTGCCGCCGTTGTCGTCGTGCCAGGACCGTGGACACCGACGGTCCTCGTGCGGCGGCCCCTCACCTGGCTGCTAGGGCGCCCGTGCACCAGCGGCTTGGCCCACAGCCAGTTGTCCGTGCACCCGTGCACCAGCGCCTGAGCTTGCAGCCTCCTCGACGCCACGTTCCTCGTACGGGCACGCCTGTTGACACCGACGGCTTCGCACTCGTTCAAAGCCGCCGGCGCTGGCGTCGCCGTGCCCCGCCTAGTCGACGGCGGCCGGTGCCGCCCTCGCTTGTCGGTCTCTGCTTCAACTGCCTGGCTGGGGACCACATCGCCGCCCGGTGCGTCTTCCCATCCCGCTGCCTTCTTTGCCTCAGCATGGCGCACCGAGCGAGGAACTGCAAGCACGGTCGCCCGCCTTCCTCGGACAGGCTGCAGGCGCCTCCAAAGCGCAGTCCCCGCCGTTGTGTTCTTGATGACAACCATGGTCGCCCTGGTTCGCGTCTGCGCCGTCTCCGTCTTCGCGATGATAACGTTCACGACAACGACGGCAACGGCCAGGATCGTCCGTCCTGGCGCCTTCCCTCGAACCGTGTGCACGAGCCTCCTACGCGCCGTTCTCGGCGTTGTGCTGCTGGAGGCAACCATGGTCATGCTAGCTCGCACCCACGCCAACTCCATCCTGCTCGCCATGGCGGCGACAATGGTGGCGGTGGCCAGGGTGCTGTTGCCGGGCCACAACCACACGAGGCTCCTATCATCGTCGGACAGATTATTTGCCCGGCTCCTTTGACGTTGGCGGGTGGCAGCCCACAGCCCCCACCGCACGCGCCACACGGTGGCTCGAACGGAGCCACAAAGGAGACTGTGGGGGGCGCCAATGGCATCCGTCGTCGACGCCGGCGGCGCCGGAGCAAGCTGCCGAGGGAGTTCAACATCACCATGACTCCTGACTACGCCGCCACCTCTACTGACCCGCTCGCGCTAGCTCTGTGTGAGGGCGCGGGGCCTCCCGTATGGGTCGACCCGATGCTCGATGAGCTTGCTGCCTCCCTCGTCGTGAGTTGGTCAACAGGTGCTTCAGTGCTGCATCCGTCTACTCCGACAGTTGCCTCTCTGGAGGCCCAGGCAGCGCTGGCGGACCCCCGTTCGCCGCCACGTATGGTCCAGCTCAGCTTCGCGGATGCTGAGGCGCCGGGGGTGGATGGTGAGGATGCTGCCGAACCACCAACAGCCCCCGCGCCTGTTGCTGCCGCGCCTACGGCAGCTTCGGTGGCAGCCTTTATCGACTCCATGAGGCTACCGTTACAGGAGCCTCTGATCAAGACCCCGCCTCGCGCTCGGACTGCAAGGGCCGTCGACGACGACTGGATTCCTCGTCGCAGCGACCGTCTGGCCGCCAAATCGGCCTTCCGCGATCCTCAACCGGAGAAGCAGGCCCGACGTGTCATGCTGAACAAGTGGGCGGGGCGTCCTGATCACGTGGTGACTAATACACCGGACGCCACAATCTCCACCAAGTTCCACGAAACTTTCGGCGATCCAATCTCGTCCTCAAAGCGGGAAGCATTGCGTGAGATATTCCCCATGCGCGGTGTCCGCTGGACGCGGACCATGGCGAGGCTGGACTCGTCGTCTGGAATGCATGAGGCTTGAACAATAGTGTGCGTCACTTCAGTCGCACAATAGTTTCCTCACTTAGTACAACTACCTAAGCACCACCGTTTGAGCCGGTGATTATTGTTTGTGTTCCACCCGATGTTGGCCTATGGCAACTCGCCGTCAAGCCACCCGGGCCGTGTATTTTTACTCTAACTTCCCTTAATGAAGCACGTGCAATGCACGCTTTCGAAATTTTTTTTTTGATTTCAGGCATAAGCATCGTGCTAGGTGTTGGTAGTGGCATAGTCCTGCTGCTCCTGGTTCTCTTTGGGATCATCATTACCCGAAAACATAAACAATTGAAGACTAAAAGATTGAGACAAAAGTTCTTCATGCAAAACCGTGGACAGCTATTGCAGCAGTTGGTAGCTCAAAGGGCGGACATCGCGGAAAGGATGATCATACCGTTGGAGGAGCTTGAGAAGGCGACGAACAAGTTTGATAAAGCTCGTAAGCTTGGTGATGGAGGGCACAGTACCGTGTACAAAGGCATCTTATCAGACCTTCATGTCGTTGCTATCAAGAAGTCAAAGATTGCAGTTCAAAGAGAGATCGACGAGTTCATAAACGAGGTTGCCATCTTGTCGCAGATAAGCCACATAAATGTTGTGAAGCTCTTTGGATGTTGCCTAGAGACAGAGGTTCCTTTGCTCGTCTATGAGTTTGTTTCCAATGGAACCCTGTACCACCACCTTCATGTCACGGAACCAAAATCATTGGCATGGAACGATAGGTTGAGGATCGCGACAGAGATAGCCAAAGCTATTGCCTATCTTCATTCAGCTGTTTCAATCCCTATAATCCATAGAGATATCAAGTCCACAAATATACTTCTCGACGATACTCTAACATCGAAGGTATCAGATTTTGGAGCTTCAAGACACATTCCATTCGATCGGACAGGAATAACAACCAAGGTGCAGGGAACAATAGGATACATGGATCCTACTTACTACTACACGAGGCGGCTCACAGAGAAGAGTGACGTTTACAGCTTTGGGGTCGTTCTGATTGAATTACTCACAAGGAAGAAGCCCTTTTCATATGTGTCCTCAGAGGAAGAAGGTCTTATTGCACATTTCATTGACCTACTTGAATCATGTAGACTGGTTGAAATATTAGATTGGCAAGTAATCAAGGAGGGAGGGAAACAGGTTGAACAAGTTGCTATATTAGCCGCGACATGTGTGAAACTGAATCCAGACCAGCGACCAACCATGAGACAAGTGGAGATGGCACTCGAATCCATTCAAGCAATGGAGCAGTTTTTGGACAATGTTGCAGGGGAGGAATTGGTGGCTAGTATAAGAAGATCCCACCTTGAAGTAAGAAGCGTTCAGGACATGACTAGGCAGTATAGCTTAGAAGAAGAGTACTTGCTGTCCTCAAGGTACCCTCGGTAGTTTTGCAATATAAGTCAAACAAGTCCATTGCTTATTTCATACGATTTATGTGTTCTTCTCACGTCCTTCCAGAGGGTTGCTTTGTTTTGTATTACACACCACCTCTTAACTTGACTATTGCACTAGATGTTCCTGTACTGAATTTCATAATGAAATCATACTGTTGTGAGTTCAGTTAAGCAAGTGATATCTCATACTGACATACTATTGTACATACTGTTAGTTCCATCTTAGCTTAAACATGTGATTAAACTTGAGCATGATCTCAAACATGATGACCAACTCAATTAGTTGCGGAAGTTAGATGCTTATTAGGGTCCTAACTTGAGCGCTTTTCCTGTTCGATTTCATGCATGGTCACGGAAATGAGGCAGGCACCTCTGTAGGGCATGAAAGAAGTTACTATTTCATAGCAAGACGGGAAGTAATTCATAGCTTCTACCAAATATGGCACTTGCATTTTCTATTTGCCCCTAACCATGAAACTGATGCGAGATATATGCAGTCCATCAACCTATCGTAGAGATCCATTATATCTATTAGGATTATTAGACAGCTAGAATATTGTCTTTTGTATAGCTACCGTATTGTACACATTGTACTTGTACATGGCTCTATATATATATATGAAGCCACCTAATGGCGGAGGCAGGAATAATTTTAAGGTGTGGCGGGTTTATAAAGGTTTTTTTTTTCGAGAACATGCTTAGCATAAGAAGAATTGCCCTTAAAATACTTCACTAAATGAAGACTACATAGTTGATTGATTCGTTGGTGGCGCCATTTTTTATGTTGATCTGTTGTAAAATTGTACTCAGACTCAGCCAGTAGCCATCATACGTCAGTAAGACGTACAGTCGAAGATTGGATTGCCGATCGGCCAGAATAACGTACGAGGCAAATTAGGTTCCTTCTGTGGGCTTTTGCCGTAGGCCCATGACCATCACTTGATCAGGACGACCAGCCACCAGCCTCCTCAAAAAAAAAAAACAAAAAAAAACCAGACACCAGCCCAGCCATGTATTGTATTTCACATATATACACATAATATAATAGTCTTTTGTATAAAGGTTAGGTATGGCGGCTGCCAAACCTCGCCATACAGCTGCCTCCGCCCATCCCCTGTGTGGTGATTCTCCCTCATCTTTTTGCCCAGGTTTCCTTCATGCTTTCTTCCCTGTCCTAGCCCCTCCCCGCGCCGCCGAATCCATGGCTACGCGCCCAAATCACCGTGCCTACTCCTCTATGCCGCCGGCCTCCATCCTCTGCTGCGCCCCGACAATCTTCTTCCTCGCACTGCTGCTGCTCAGCCGTGGTGTGACCACCACCTCTCTCCCTTTGCTCAAGCGCGGCATCCCCTGCGCATGCTGAGTCCTTCCTCCCTCCCTGGACTCGTGCTCCCGCCTCTCGCTCACGCAGGCGCCCGCTTCCCGCACGCGCCCACGTGGACCGGCAAGGTTCTGGGATTCAAAACTGAAAAAATCTCAGGGGCTACCAAATTGGACGAAATTAAAAAATTTCCAAAAATTCGGGCCAGGATTCAACTAAGTTGACCGGTCAAAATTTTGAAATTTGATAAAAATCTGTCAAAATTTAACAGAAATCATCGATATCTTGTCGTGCAGCTTCACCATCGCCGACGCCTGGTTGCCCAACATCAGAACTCCTCGAGCAGGGATCGTGCCTTGTATAAGCTCTTCGATTTTTGAATCTGCACAAAACAGATCAGCTCGCCTTTAGCCATGGAAGGGCCTGCACACCGAGCTGCTCGAGAACTGCAATTAGGATCGATTGTGGATTTGAGGAAGAGGTGGTGCAGGGCGACGACAAAGAAACGGGTGTGCGGAGGAGTGATAGAGAGGCGAGAACCTGAGCAGCCGCCACCAGGTGAGAAACGGAGGAGAAAACTAGGGTTTCCAGAGTGGGCTTCGAACTTATATACTAGGGAAGATATTAGTGGGCCGTTTTAGACCTTACGATGGGCTAAAAATTTACACTGGGCCGAAATTATTTGGCCGGTTCGACTTTATCTCGGGCCTCACCGAATTGAACGAAATTCAGTGAGATTCGGGCCACCGTGGACCCAATCCTGCATCTCTCTGTGCGCGATCCGCCCTGCACGCGAGACTCCTTCCTGAGGCTGCCCGCTTGCTTGCGTGCCGCTTGATCCCGAAGCCGTGGTCCAACATCGCCGCGCGACTCCATCCCACCCTTCCCAGCCGCTCGCGTGGTCAGTCGCGCACGTCGGAGCGCCACCCCTTCCCCGTGCAACGCGCGCCACCTAGGACTCACGGGACCGAGCGCTACCTCTCCCTTCCCTCCTCCCCGCGATTCGCTCGCTCGCCTCGGTCCACTCCCACATCGCTCTCCCCTCCGCGCGATGTCGCAATCCGAGGTGGACGCTTCTCCTCCCCATAATCCTCCCCCACCGGTCCACCTCCTGTACGTGCTTTCCGTTCACCGCACAGGCGCACAATACCATCCGGCACCCCTTTTCTTCCCTAGCCAGTGGCCTTGGCTAACCGCCCGCCGCTGCCACCTTCAACCTCCACCATGACGATAGCGTCTGCAACCAGTGCTCCAACTGGCGTCCTCACTAACCCCTCCTCTAGCTTGGACTCCACCCTGACGTTCAACATCCTACCCTACGCCGCCATCTCTGTCAAGTCCCACATACCAATCACCCTCGAGCTGAAGCACCCCAACTACACTCGCTGGTCGGCCTTCTTCCTCTCCTTGTGCGGAAAGTTCGGGCTTCGCTCGCACATTGACGGCACGGCGCCATGTCTTGATGCCCCGGCGTGGGCGCCGGCCGATTCCTGCGTCCACAACTAGCTCATGACCACCGCTAAGGATGGTGTCCTCGACCTCGCCTTCGAGCCCGATTAGACCGCTTGCCATGACTAGACGACGATCGCGAGGCTCTTCGAGGCGAACAAGACCTCCCGTGCCGTATTCCTCAACCACGAGTTCCACTCCATGACTCAGGGTGATCTCTCCATCGACGCGTATTGCCAGAAGATGAAGGCTACCGCTGACGCTCTTTGTGACATTGGTTATAACATCGTCGACTCGCAGCTCATCCTCAACCTCTTGCATGGCCTCAACCCTCGCTTCTCCAGCACCGCCGACAACATCACCGATTCCAACCTGCTACCCAACTTTGCCACGGTACGTGAGAAGCTAGTGCTCAAGGAACTCTGCCTCGCCAACGAAGGGTAGGTTACGACGCAGACGGCCCTCTATGCAGGCTCGCCCTCCTGTGGCTCGGCTTGTCGCTCGACCTCCTCCGGCGGTGGCAGCGGTCATAGCGGTGGCGGCTATGGTCACTCCGCCAGTGGCGGCGGCAGCCCTTGCAACAAGCGTAAGGTTCACGACGGCGGCGGCTGCTGCGCCATTCCATTGGCTGGCCCCTGGGTCTGCTTCAACTCTTGGGGTGGCCAGCAGCCACAAGGGCGCGCCCCAGCCGGCATGCATGCTCCAAGTGCCCCTAGGGTCCTCGGCACCTACCTGCAGGCACACACCGCATTTGTGCCGACGCAGCACTCCGACGTCACCACCCTTCCACCTGCTACTTCCCAGTAGGGCAACGCCACGTGGAATCAGGCAGGCATCATCGTTGCCTTGAATCAGCTGGCCCTCCAGGACTTCAACCCCTGGGTTCTTGACACCGGTGCTACTGCTCACATGTCGTCATCAGATGGTATACTCCTCTCCCACCTCCCTCACTCTGACTCCATCACCGTCGGTAGCGGTAGCACCATTCCCATTTCCTGTCGTGGCACATCCACCTTGTTGGTGGCCGACACCACCTTTCATCTTAATAATGTTCTTATTTCTCTTGACCTTGTGCGAAATCTTCTCTTTGTTCACCAATTTACTCGCGATAATTCCTATTCTATTGAGTTTGATGCTTTGGGTTTTTCTGTTAAGGACCAGCGAACGGGGCACATGATTCTTTGCAGCAATAACAGCGGGGACAACTACCGTATTGTACGCATTGTACTTGTACATGGCTCTATATATATGAAGGCACCCGCCCACAATGGGTGTGTGGTGATTCTCCCTCAACCATGCTATGTTTCTACAATATCACCATGGCTCAGACAAATCTAAGTTGTTCTGAAGAATTCCGCAACCATAACTAAAAGATTTGATTTGTCCTGTGAAACCAATGCTCAACTCATACATGCATGTATCGTCAAGTTTTCTACTTGGTTGAATGGAGGATTGGAGGGGGAAGAGGAACTGTGCCTGCGGCGGCTGGATGAGGAGGAGGACGTACGAGACAGGGACTGAGCTACATAGGGTTTGTCTTGGGCCAAATTGGGCCTCTATGGACTGAGCAGTTCTATCCTGGCTATAAATAAAAACGGGATGAAAGCAGGATATCCCGGTTGAAAACGGGATACCGGAAATATGGATGGACAAAGCCTCAACCGTTTTCGGTCACGGTCCTAGTGCACCTCGTCCCATTTCTAGTCCCGTTTCTGTATTTTCTAGGAAAACAAAAATGGTCCGAAAAAATACGGCATACAGTTGCGGATGATATTCATCCCGTCTGTTTTCAACCTTACTTCCCTGTCGCGTGATCCACGCTCGCCCGTGGGTCCTCCGCCTTCCTGCCAAGTCTGGGCAGCTGTGCAGGGTTGACTACACGTGACCAAGTGGAGGGGAACTTCGGGGGAGTGGGCTGAGATCCTCCTACGGCCGACAGCTGAAGGAGTCAAACGCTAGGTAACCCTAGGTCACCACCGCCATGGGAGCGTCGCGCTATTCCTCCGCCTCGTCACACACCTCCTTATTTATCTACTGCCTCAACCATTGTGGGCCTAACAATAACGAGTTAGCCTTGCGCTTCCTAAATCCTAACAGACCAAGCGGCCATAGCCCAGCAGCTCCATCTTCAGGTTCAGTATTTGGCTCTTCAGGTTCATCAGATACTGACATTGTCCAGAGATGAGCAGTGTTGACTGTTGACACTCAGCTTGATCTGCGATCAAGCCCTGCTTCTTTGAGGCTGGCTTTTTTTTTTGAGAAGGTGGAGCTGTTTTTTTTAAGAAACAGTATGCAAAACTTTTTTAATTTTTTTTTGAGTAAAGTGCACCAGCGGTCCCTAAACTTGCGCTGCTGTGTCATCCCGGTCCCTAAACTCGCAAATCGACCGTTTAGGTCCTCAAACTTGTTCATCTGTGTCATCTGGGTCCCTAAACTTGTTCTGCGGTATCATCCCGGTCTCTAAACTTGCAAAGCGACTGTTTAGGTCCTCAAACTTGTTCGGTTGTGTCATCCAGGTCCCTAAACATGATTTTGAGTCTCATCTGAGTCCAAACAGGGCGATCTAAAAACTTGATATCAAACAATAATTCATAACTATTTCACATGAACTCAAATAAGGACAAACTTTATATCAAAATTATAGCCCTCGACACGATCTAGAACTTTGTAGTTGAAAAGTTTTTTTATTTGAAGTCGTTTAGTATCCCAAAATATTATTGTATGTTTATAGATTTTGAAATTTAAAATTTCAAATTATCAAACAATCTTGGATATTGATATGGTCTATATGAAAGTTATAGTTTGAAGTTTTTTACAACTTTGTAGTTGAATTTTTTTTATTTGAAGTCGTTTAGTATCCCAAAATAGTATTATAAGTTTATAGATATTGATATTTAAAATTTAAATCTGTAAACTTCAAACTTACAATAATATTTTGGGATACTAAACGACTTCAAATAAAAAACTTTTCAACTACAAGGTTCTAGATCGCGTCGAGGGCTACAATTTTGATATAAAGTTTGTCCTTATTTGAGTTCATATGAAATAGTTATGAATTATTGTTTGATATCAAGTTTTTAGATTGTCCTGTTTGGACACAGATGAGACTCAAAACCATGTTTAGGGACCTGGATGACACAGCCGAACAAGTTTGAGGACCTAAACAGTCGCTTTGCAAGTTTAGGGACCGGGATGATACCGCAGAACAAGTTTAGGGACCCAGATGACACAGATGAACAAGTTTGAGGACATAAACGGTCGATTTGCGAGTTTAGGGACCGAGATGACACAACAGCGCAAGTTTAGGCACCGCTGGTGCACTTTACTCTTTTTTTTTGACAAAGCCAAAACGGCAAGCTTTATTCATCAGATAATAACGTTACATCATTTGCTAAAAGTGCAGTAATAAATGTAGGCTGTGAATCAGCCCATATACAAGAAACCTTGAAACTAAAGCTTGCCGAGCTAGCTCATGAACAACTTGATTCGCTTCTCTATCACAATGCTCGATGGTAGCCATTGGAAAATCCATCCATATATTATGGCACTCCTCAAAAATTGGCGCTGCCGCTGATGCTGTGAAGCCTCTATCCCTTAGCATGATGTCGACCACTGCTTGGCAGTCCGACTGCACCATGAAGTTTCTGCACCCAATATGATTCACCAAGTTCAATCCTTCCTTCAGCGCATAAGCTTCCGCCATTGGAGCATCCAGTACTGCAGGCAAAACACTCATTGATGCAGCGACGAATCCCTGCCTGAATCTCTCATGACCACGCCCAAGCTTCCAATTCCTGCAACGAAACCTGCATCAATATTTACCATCAGCTTACCTTCAAGAGGTTTCTTCCAACCTCTACGCACTTAAATCGTTCGGCTCTAAGCTCTCATGTAGTTACATGTTAGGGCTGCAATCGACATAGCTGGATGGGAGGGATTCTTGACTGATTCTCCATGAACAAAGCCAGTCTGTTCCCACCATATGTACCAGTTAGAATTAACTCCGCAAGGCCAACGCCAGCCTGTTCGCTTGGCTGAAAATAAGCGGCTGAAAGTACTGTTGGCTGGTTTGTTGTGAGAGAAAAACACTGCTGGCTGGCTGAAAATAAGCGGTTGAAAGCTCAAGCGAACAGGCTAATTCATTGATGGTACTTTCCTCCCACCTCTTATCACTTTTTCTATCATTTGTTGTCCCGTTCTATCACCATGAGCTAACTCTTCAATGTGTCGCCATACTTAGCTCGATCACACATGAACATCATATGCTTTAAGTTTTCCAGCCCTGACGAGCACATTGGACAATTTGAATTGTCTTCGATGTGGCGATTGAATAGTATGCCCCTACATGGGAGAAAGCCATTGAGTACTCGCCAACCATATATCTTGATTTTCCCTGGTATAGATAGCTTCCAAAGTCTCTCCCATACATTTCTATTACCCACATTTACACCATCCTCAAACTGTGACGTCCATTAATTGGCAATGGTAGGCAGACCTCACCGAGAATAGGCCTTTGCTTTGAGTAGACGACCTTCCAGATAGTATTTTGCCCTTAGGATTCTTGCACACAAGGAGTTGGGTTCTAATAGAAGGCGCCACACTTGCTTTGCTAACATTGCTAAATTGAAACTATGCATATCTCGAAATCCCATACCTCCTTTATGTTTTGGTTTACAAAGCTTCGACCACACTTGCCAATATGTTTAGGATTTTACAGACCTCAGCCTTCGTCTCCACATTTGTGTTCCCTAAAAAAGAAAATACTGGATTTTACCTCACTCAACCTCTGCCCGGAGTTAGCACAATACATATCCAGAATTCCTTTGACATATTCAGCATTTTTGCCATTAGCTTTCATCAAAAGAAGTGAATTATCCGCGAACAGCAAGTGGGAGACCTGAGGTGCACCCCTGCAAACCGAAACACCCTCCAGGTCCCCTCGTTCCTCAGCTCCTTTCAACATCGATCGAAGGTACACCTTCCGCTACCAATAGGAAATGATAGGGGGACAGTGGACCCCCCTGCCTCAAACCGCGACTTGGCATAAATTCCTCCGTTTCAGTACCATTAAAAGTTTAAAACGGACACAATAGCTCACGGAAGACACATGCCATAACAAGCTGCACCCATTGCTTTTCATTATTCCCGAAAAGCAAGACTGAGCTCAGCAATCCCCCTCAAAGTCGAATAGTACGCAGAACTAGGTAGCATGTTCAGCTACAGCTGGGCCTCTACAATGGGCTGATACTACATACTCCGTACATGTGTTTCGTGGGCTGCAACTTCCACAGGTTTCGCAGCAGGAATTGGTTGGTGTGTGTACGCAGGAGGCGGCGGTTCGTGTTCTCTGGAGCTCGGCCCGGTCTTCACCAAAATTTCCTTTTCGAAAGTTCGTTTCTACTGGTAATAACTTAATTAGTTATAAGGTTGGAGGACGTCGAAATTAAATTTGGTATCCTAGCTAGCTGGTCCTCCAACTTGTCTATCTTAGCCTAGTATTTTATCAGTGCCGTCTAAAGTTTAATTGTCAATCAATATTATATATATTAGTACCTATTTGGTTCCCCTGCTTTAGTCACTTTAGGTACTAAACTACCAAACAAACTGCTTAAAAGGAACTAAAGTAGTTTAGTCACATTAGTACCCCAAGGAAATGCTAAAAGGGACTAAAATGCACAGTGGACAGATGCTCATTATTGCTAATCCCCTATCCTAATTTGTGTATTCATTAGGGTTAGTTTGGTCTTTGTTGAACTGCTTTAATGACTTTTAGTTACTTTTAGTCACAAACCATGTTTTAGTCACTAAACTTTAGTCAAAAAACCAAACAGGGCCTCAAATGAAGCATCTACTCCTACTTGCATTGCTGATGCTAACTCGACGTACTACTTAGTTATACATTTGCTGGGTCAATCTCTGTAGGTAAACCTCGTCTCGCCAACTAAGTTGCCATGAAGACTTACCGAGTCCAAGTCACCCGCACCGGCCAACTCAAAATGCTGATCGAGCGCAAGCGAGGATGATGGTGCCTGGACTGGATCCACAAGACTCGGTCGCCGAATTGAACTACAACTCGCGTGTGGCTCTTGTTCAATTCGTAACTACGCGGCTGCAAGTCGTAGACGACTGCGTGGTGCGCATCATCGCTGACGACTCCATCGCGTGGTCACCGTACGTAGGTCACGGTTTTGTTCTGTACCTGCCTGCGCCCGCTTAAATCCAGCTGAGGCCTTGTTTAGATCTAAAAACATTTTATGAAAAACTACAGTAACGAATCTTGCGGCACATGTATTGAGTATTAAACATAGACGAAATAAAAAAACTAATTACACAGTTTACGTGTAAATTGCGAGACGAACGTTTTGAGTCTAATTAGTCCATGATTTGACACTGGAGTGCTACAATAACAAATGTGCTAATGATGGATTAATTAGGCTTAATAAATTCGTCTCGCAGTTTTCAGGCAAGCTATGTAATTAGTTTTTTTATTAGTATTCGAAAACCCCTTCCGACATCGCACGGAATATCCGATGTGACATTTTCTCTAAAATTTTTTCACCAACTAAACACAGCCTGAGCCCACAGAAAGTGAAGGTCGTAGCTAATAGTAGAGTTGACCTGTACCCAAAAATTATTTTGTAGTGCTTGGCTTTTTTTTTCATGAGAGAACAGTGCTTCGCTTCATTGTCTTTCTTTCTGAGACACCTAATACTAACCGTGACTACACTATTATAAAAAAAGAGTAAAGTTCATCGGCGGTCCTCAAACTTGTTCAGTTGTGTCGTCATCCTGGCCCCTAAACTCATAAATTCACTGTTTAGGTCCTCAAATTTGTTTATTTGTGTCATCTCGGTCCCTAAACTCAATCAGAAATCGCTCGTTTAGGTCCTTAAACTTGTTTGGGTATGTCATCCTGGTCCCTAAACATGCAAACCACCTGTTTAGGTTTCCAAACTTGTCCAGTTATGTCATCCAGGTCCCTGAACGGTGGAAATGTTGTAAATTTGTAAATTCAATATATATTTATAGAACTATCCAAAAAATATAAATCCAATTTTGTTAGACTCTTTTGATAACATGTACTTTAAATTAGACGTCCTCAATCTGCTGAACACTCATGCACAGAACAACATATAAAAATTTATGTGCCTATTTAGTTATGTAACGGCAGAGTTCAAAATAGAAAGTACAGGGTAATTTCTTTTATTCTAATTTAAAGTACATGTTACCAGGAGTTTAACAAAATTAGATTTACAATTTTTGGACAACTCTATAAATATATATTAACTTACAAGTTTACAGCATTTAGGGACCAGGATGATACAACTGTACAAGTTTAAGGACCTAAACGGGAGATTTGTAAGTTTAGGGACCGGGATGACACAACTGAATAAGTTTGAGGACCTAAACGAGCGATTTGTGAATTTAGGGACCAGGATGACACAAATGAACAAGTTTGAGGACCTAATGGTTGATTTATGAGTTTAGGGACTGGGATGACACAGTCGAACAAGTTTGAGGACCGCCGGTGGACTTTACTCAGAAAAAAACCGTGACTACACACTTATTTTGTAACTGAAGAAATTAGTTGTGCAGCCCTAAAAAAGTATGACTTCCTTTCTTGATCCTTTTTTAGAACTTACCTATCTGACCTCAACACTATACTCGCTTACCTATATAGCCTTTCTGTCTACTCGGTTAGATTCCACCATTAGTTCTCTTATTATATGGTATGCAAAATGTCTAAACTGCCCTTGCTTCCTTCCTTCCCCATATGAATCTCATGAATGAATAGACTCGCGGTTTCGACAAAAAAATGTCACGCGGTGGTTGGCAATAGAGCTAGCCCGTGCCAAAGGGACATGCCCGGCGCGGTGGAGCCCTGTGCGGCGCTGGATCCGGCTGGATCCAGGTCGGCGGCGACGGAACCAGGGCGTGCGCAGCTGCCCGTCCACAAATACAGCCATTTGCGCGGGGGAGGGGTGGCGACCCGCCAGGTTTGTCAAGCCCGACCGAGGCTTGTCCAGCGCCACGAGGAGGCCAAGCTCTGCGCCTTTCCATCAAGCGCGGCGACAGCAGCATGCATGGAGCCCGGTCATGGCCCCAGCGCGTGGGCTACAGCACGCATCGAGCCCGGCCGTGGCCTTACTTATGTGTGACCTTATTTATACGAGACTGAACCTAGCTAATGATACATTGATGGCTTTTTGAACAATTTATATGTGCACCTATCTAATGTATGCATCTGTTAATTGCAATGCGTTTGTGCATTTTTTTGTGCATTTGATAAGCTAATTCTATTGCAATGTATTTGTGTATCTTACTATATACTTTCATGTTCAAAAATAATATATTTTTAATTTTATGCAATTATGAAAACTTTACAACATTCACAATATTGCTCCAAATTTAAAACAGACAAACTGTCATTTTTTTCGCCAGGGGTCACTTAACACCGTTAAGCGCCTAAACTAATGGAAAGGCCATATAGGTAAGTGAATATGTATAGTTTTAAGGCCTTATAGGTAAGTTCACAAAAAAGTCAAAAAGAAGCCAAACTTTTGTTAGGGCCACACATTTAATTTCTGTTTGTATAATATAACTGAAACTTATAAACATCCCTTACCTCTACTAATGGCCCGTTCGGAACAGCTCCACCAACACAAAAAAGTGAATTTGGATCTGGGATTCACTGGATCCGCCATGGAGCGGCTCCACTAGTGGAGGTGTTTGGTACAACTCCACTCTCATTTCCATCTAGGTTCCATGTGTCAGGGGGCAAAATGAAAAAAATCAGGAGCTTTCGTCTTCCTCGGGCTCGGGCACACGGGGGAAAATCAGAGTAGGCAGGCGCGTGGCTGGCCAGGGGGCACGGCAGCCGGCCTCGGCGAGCGTGGCGGCTGGCCAGGGGGCGGGCGTGGTGGCCGGCCTCCACGAGCGGGGCGGCCGGCCTCATCGGCCGCATGGCCTCACGACAAGTGCGGCCACGCCGGCAGGGCTCTGGCGAGTGTGACGGCCAGGCTCGGGCATGCGGGAGGGGAAGGGGCAATCACGACGGTGAAGACATGAAACAAAACGGATCGAATCATTATTATTGTGTAACCAGTGGCAATGGTGGGTAATTTGTCCCAACTCCACCAAATTTGGATTTGGTGGAGCACCCCTTGAGATGCTCCACCAATTTGGTGAACCTGGGGTAGACCCACCAAATTGGTGGAGCAGATCCAAATTGGTGGAGCAGATTCACTAGTGGAGCTAGAGGTGTTTGGCTAAAAAAGTTAGATTTTGGATCTGAATTTCATGGATCTAGAGCTAGTGAAGTTATCCTAAATAGGCCCTATACAAAGAAAAAAGTGTTTGCATCGTCAGCGTACCAATTTTCGCCCGTTCTCTTCATCCATCAGCCAATTTGCCCATCCTCACCACCCCACCCACCCACAAACTCGTCCGCCTCCCCCACCTCTACCTCGCCCCTGCCTTGTTGAGTTGCATTCCCGTCCCATCACCCCGCCTCCCTGGCCCTCCCCCACCATTGACGTCGCCTCTCCCTACCCCTCTCCATCGTTATCGTGTCCTCCTGGAAGCCCTAAGTTTGGTTTTGTTAATTGAGTGCCAACTAATAGACTAATGCTTTCAATGAGTTGTGTTTGCGCTAGGGTTCATGTTCCAAATTTAAACTTTGCAAAAACACCCTTAGAAACAAATGTGTATCACCTCCTTGATGCTCACCCCGACCATCACCTCCTTGATGCTCGGAGTTGACCCCCGCCAATCACAGGAACCCTCTCTTGCCTCCGAGTCTCGACTTGTCTATGTTACGTAACATCTATCTCTCTGCTCTCCTGCCTGGTACCCTTAGGCCACGTTTAGTTTCCAAAAATTTTCAAGATTCCCCATCACATCGAATGTTTGGACATATGTATGGAGCATTAAATGTAGATAAAAAAACTAATTACACAGTTTGGTAGAAAATCACGAGATGAATCTTTTAAGCCTAATTAGTCCATGATTAGACACTAATTAACAAATACAAACGAAAGTGCAGCAGTAGTCAAAGCCAAAAATTTTCGCAACTAAACACACCCTTAGCATCTCTCGATCTTGATCACGACGGAAGATTCCCTGAAGCAAGCTAGTGGACCCCACAAAGATCTCTAGTCAACTCAAGTAACTCGACCAACTTATCCGGACCAAGATCTCGAGACATTAATTCTAATTTAAACTTTTACAGAAAGTTGTTTATTTTGGAACCGAGGAGTACACCCGTAGACGCGACTTTTACGTCTGCGCTCGGTCCTCATTTATCTCGAGCTCCGACTCTTGTGTGGCTCTTGTTCGTAGCTGCGTCTGCAACTTGTAGAAGTCTTGGTACTTATCAGGCACATCATCGCGGAGTCCATCGCGTGGTTGCCATAGGTCACGGTCTTCTACCTACCTGCTTGCTTAATTCTGAGCCGGTGAGCCCACGGAAAGTGATAGCTAATACAGTTGATGACCTGGACCAAACACCAAAGAATTATTTTATAGTGCTTCTGTGTTTCATTATTCTCTTTCTTTATGCCAGTCTCAATGGAAAGTTTCATAGCGTTGTTTTTAAGATTGCTATGTCATATGAAATGAAATGAAACTTGGATGAAACACACACTCTCAATGGAGAGTTTCATTCTATGGTTTCATTGACATTTAATTTCATGACTCATAAAAATTCATTTCTTCTCTCTCTTCTTAAATACACTGTCATGTCATCAAAAATGCCTATGTGACAACTTACTTAATGTAAATAAAACTTCCACTGAGACTGGCCTTATGAGCGTAACTACACCTATTCGTTAATATTTGTTTGGATTCCCCACTAAATTTTAGTGGGGTCATATCGAATATTTGACACTAATTTAAAGTATTAAACATAGACTAATTATAAAACCCATATATAGATTAGGACTAATTTGCGAGACGAATTTATTGAGCCTAATTAGTCCGTGATCTGGCAACGTGATGATACAGTGAATCTACAGTAAACATGTGCTAATGATGGGTTAATTAGACTTCATAGATTTGTCTCGCGAATTAGTCACGGCTTTTGTAATTAGTTTTATGATTAGCTCATGTTTAGTCCTTCTAATGAGTGTCTAAACATTCAATGTGACACCTACTAAATTTTAGTAGGGGAATCTAAACACATCCGTATTCGATGCTATTAATTCTATTTTTTCTTCTTCCGAATGCCCTTACCATCTTAATGTTGTTCCTTGACTGTTAATTGATGTAGGAAATGACAATTTTGCCCCTTACTTTTTCCTCCTGCTTGCGGCTCGCTACTGCTCCTCAGCTCGTGCCATCGTCTCTAGCTAGCCTATCCTACCCTGCTGTTCACAGGGCCTCCCTCTGCTCGTGTCTGCATGTCGAGGTTGGTGGCGCCGGTTCTTCTGGTCTTGCCTACCATACTTGGAGGCGGCTAGGGCTTAGGGGCGCCAACGGGGCACACAAGATGAGGTACGTGGATGAGGCTCAAATGGGGAGGGGAAACAGGGGCGTGGTCGTGCTCGGTCATTGGCGGAGGCACTATTATAATACCCATGTTCAAGTTCGGTAAAAAAGAATTAGTAGAGGCGAGTAAGGCACCCGCCCCTGGTTCAGGGTCACGGTTAATCAGGGTTCGCAAAGGTGACCCAATAGCCAATATACCTATCTTTGTTAATAAAAAACAAAAAAGCAGCGCTTCCCTCACAGGATCTGCCGTGAAGACCTACTAGAGAGGAAGAGAGCTCACCTACAGCGGTCGTGCTTGTGCCCGATGCCTACTTGCCACGACCCATCGTCTCCCCTCGCCTCCTTAGCCCGATCCCTTCCCACACCTCTTTGGCTCGGCGACACCACCGCCACCTATGCTAGGCCCGACATGCCAGCTCCTCGTGTCTCTTTGGCTCGGCATGCCACATCCTCACGTCGAACTCGCGGGTGGTGTGGTGCAAATCGCCTCCTCACCTTGCCCTCACATGCCCGACTATATAGGGGAGTGGTGCAAGGGTGGTGGTGGTGGAGAGAATGAAGAGGTGATGCCGAGGTAGGGAGTGCTGATGGGAGAGAGAAGGGAGAGATGTGGCGGCTGGTGTGGGGAGGGAGAGAAATAAGTGGGTAGGGTTTTCTACTCTATTCTATATGACATGGGCTGGTGGGTGGGCCTCTATTAATAGATTTGTCTCCTAAAATCATTTTTATAGTAGTGAGGTGTTGCACGATTGCCAGTAGTGTGGACAAGAGTTAGAGTTTAGGAATTTTTGTGGAGAGAGAACTCTTGTTTAGATAATGCGTTGGTATATAGAAGGGTAAAAATGGAACATAACTTGTAGGTATGCCAGAGACATTTCAACGGCGTGACTGTCGAATTCTATGTAAAAGTCACAATACTGGTACATACGAGGTCTAAAATTCTAAAATGATCGTACTAAAGAGAAGTCATATTTTCTAATGGCAACTATGGGATGGCTATAAGAAAGAAATTCTCTCTTTATATATATAGCACTATTGCTCTAACACGCATGGCACCACAACCTAGTACGTTCAGCACCCCAGAGAAAGCTTAGCTAGCTAGTAGCTACTCCTACATACTGCCTAGAGCTGATGACGAAGTACCCAACTGCCACTATGCCAGAAAAGCCTATCAGTGACACCTTACTCAGTGACCAAAAATTAAAACGCGTCACTAATATCGAATCAGTGACGCGGGTACACAAAACGCGTCGCTAGTCAGGTGTTGCCCATGGTCTGGAGACAAAAACGCGTCACTAATGACGAGTTACCAGTGACTCTGGTTAAGAATACGCGTCACTGGTGGCCGTACATGTTATCTTTGACTCGTTGGGACAAAACGCGTCACTCCAGGCAGGTCCCGGACCCGAAAAAATTATCCAATACACCTGAAGTCCGCGCAGTTCGCAGCCCCACCCCTCCCGTCCGGATCCTGAGGTACCCACTCTCACGGTCTCACCTCATCACGCGTTCCCGTCCCCTCTCTCTCTATCTCTCGCCTCCGTGGCTCCGTCCCGATGCCACCCCGTCCCGGCGGCCGCCGGCTCCCGGCCGCCGGCCCCTGGTCGCCCCTTCTCCTCCATCGGCTACCGCCACCCCTCGCGTCTCTTCCTCCACCTCCACTACTCCTCTTCCGCCGCCGCCATCTTTCTCTTTCTCCTACAGATCTGGATGGAGCCTCCGCCTCCCTTGTGCCAAGGACAACGGCGCAGGCGGGGGCTGCTGCAGGCGGCGCAGGCGGTGGTGGCGCACACCCTACCAACGACGGTGCGTGGGCCCCGTGCACCGGCGGCGGCGCAGCGGGCCGACCCGGGCGACGCCGCGTGCCGGCACCTCCACCTCCGCCGCCCCCGCCCCCTTCCTTTCCCTCTCTCTCTGGACGTGGCGGCGCAGCGGGACGACGCGCCGATGGTGCCCTCCTCCGGCTCCGGCACGGCTGCACCACGGGCGAGGCCAGCCCCTCCCCTCCGCCGTGCTATGGCCGCCTCCCCACGGCGGGTTCGACTGGGCCAGTAGCGACCCCCGGCGGGCGCTACGCCGGCGCGGCTGGCCCCGTCTGCTCCATTGGCTTCTTGGCGCCTTCCAGGTGAAGCAAGACCATCCCTTCCCTCTCCTATCTATTGCTCCCATTGCGGTCTCCTCTTTGTCCCTCTTCTGATCTGCACTAAAGGTTGATAGATTCATTCCATGTCTACAAGAAAAGCCAGCTGCTTCCCTTAATCTCCAATTTGTAGAGCTAAATTCATTTTTGTTCCGATGAGAACACCTGTGTATCTTTGATTTGCATACGTGCTCTTCGTTTTCACGGTGCTGTGATTTTGCCCACTAATCCTCATCCCCATCTCCATATTAATCCAGCATTGGTACATCTATGAATGGGTGGCGCTTCTGTAATATATGTTCTGATATATTTCTTCCTCCCGGAGTTAACTTGGTCTTTGTACGGTGACCTAAACAAATCCCCTTTATTTATGTCCCTTGCCACCTTATGCCCCTAATTCTCTTCAATTGTGAATGCGGGTCCCTTGATTTCATTTTCCTGTGTGTGTATGGATTTATTTTGCTTACGCATAAGATTCGTGTTCTGGCAGAAAAAAAACATGTCTCAGTGCGATCTGCTGCCCAAATCTTTTCGGTATATATAAGCAAATGCCTATGGTGCCGCTTTATTTGTTTCAGTCTGAGCATATGCCATTGCTGATGATGTATCTATTTCAATTTGAGCACATGATGATACCTATCAGGCACTTCTGATAAACCAGACCCTATTTTTATGCCACTGCTATTTTGCATTTTTTGGTTGACCTATGTCAATGCCCATGATGTTGGAGACAATGATTTCTTTCCCTGAAATATAGCAAATTTTACCATGTATTTTTTCCTGACGTGGGCGCGTTCTCCTCACCCGAACTCTGGATCCTTAGTAGAGTCCAATGAGAATGTGGAATCATGATTATCACTCTTTAATGATTTCCTTTTCCCTCATTTGAAGCGAATCATTTTCATATGTTAAACCTGACCATATTTCCGGTTTTAACTTTAAAAATTAATCCCTTCAATTGGGAGCACGTTGCTGAGCAGCCAGGCCATCCACATTAGCAAAAATGATTCCGGCCGTCTGATCTTCGTCGGACGTCTGTGCTTATCTCCACTGGATGGTTACTGTTTGCTGCCACGTGGTGTCCCTCGCCGATCAGGCTGTCCATGTTAGAAGTTTTTTTCCCTCCTTCCTCCTCCCTCTCTCTGTCTCGATTTCCTCTATTGCTCTCCCTCTCTCCCCACGCAACTGTGAACATTGCTATTATCCAATTTTTAATCGCCTCCAATGTTGTACGATGTTTCTACTCCACGTTTATTTGACTGAGGCATTTGGCATATGGAGTGATATGAGCCATTACATATACATGGTCCTTTTGTTTATTCTTAATGAACTGAGGCACTTTGGCATATGCAATGATGACCTACTTTTCCCTACCAACAATTCAATTTTGTTTCCTGCGCTTCACTGCTATCTGTGAAAAATTGTTGCGCTTCAAGCTTTATGCTTTTCTGCAATTGTGTTGTACTATGCCCTTTATGCTCCAACAGACCTTGTTTGTGACATCTTGTTGTTTAACCAATGCTTAATATCACTTTTCCCTCTAATGGATGTTAACAACCATTGAAGAAAATGGTGAAGGTTCTTGGGGCTGACTGATCGATTATGGTACTTTTGATTACATAATTCATATTGAGTAAATTCGAATCATTGGTTCTCTTTTTTTATCGTGTTATCTTGTGCCATCGATTTTCAGGAATGGCAGGAATGAGCAAGGCATGCATTCTTTAGAGACTTCCACGCCAAAATCACACAATTGTGCAGGTAGAGTGTACTGACTGTAAAGAAGATAAATGTACTACACATTGGTTAGGCTAAAGTCATGGTACATATTACTCAAGGTCGATGATTAGTCAGTTCCTACCTTTTTTTTGCTACAGATAATTATATACGATGTTCAGTGATTGTGGATTGTAAAAAAATAATGTTGTTTTGTGTTTCCATTTCATATATAAAAAAGGCATTAGTGCACAGTGACATCAGGTTGGAATTCTAGGTTCATTTCTCTAAAGTACAAGATTTTTCGTCTGCTTTATCTTATCTTTCCTTTGGCTTACATTAGCTCAGGCTGAATAAACCATGTGTATACTGATTCATACTGCCTGGTTATGTCAGATTTTTGTTGCTTGTCAGGTGGCACAGTGACATCAGGTTTGAATTCTAGGTTCATTTCTCTAAAGTACAAACCAATGCGATTAACCTTGTATAATATCATGTGTTGCAGCCCAAGCAAGCCTGATCACAATCTGCACTAGAAGAGGAAAGGAATGGAGGACTGTGTCATGTTGCATGTAAGATTTCTTGTTGAGCTCACTTCCGCATATAATCTAGATGTGTAGAAGTCTATGTTAATGGTTACTTACGGTAATGATCGACCTGTTTCTTCTTATTTTAGGGGGAAATACCAGTATGTTGACAGTGACAGAATCAACAAAGGTGTCATACAATTTGTGTTTTGGTTCATCTTTTGGGGATTCGAAGCAAAGCATATGTAATTAAGTAGCTAGTGTGATTAGAATTGACTCGTTGAATGATTAGAATGTTCTGTGGGGTTGTTATTCTGTTACTGAACACATTTTGTAGTATAACTTGTATCGAAAAAGTTTGTAAAGAATTGATTGTTGAAATGGTGGAACATGTCTGATGCGTGTGTGTGTGTGTATATATATATATATATACACACACATATATATCATTTTTTTTGTTTTTCTGAAATTGTTATCAGTGACGCGTATTGGCTGGACACGTCACTGATAGAGGGTTATCAGTGACGCGTATTGGCTGGACGCGTCGCTGATAGAGGGTTATCAGTGACGCGTATTGGCTGGACGCGTCGCTGATAGAGGGTTATCAGTGACGCGTATTGGCTGGACGCGTCACTGATAGAGGGTTATTAGTGACGCGTATTGGCTAGACGCGTCACTGATAGAGGGTTATCAGTGACGCGTTTTTACGCGTCACTGATTTGCCCTTATCACAGACGCAAAAACAGTGACGCGTCTTTTACATGTCACTGATAAGCCTCTAAACGCGTCACTGATAAGGTTTTCTGGCATAGTTGCAGTGCTTCTACTCTCCATCTCTCCTCTCCTGCTCTGCCTCCCGGCAGCAGTATGGGTCCTAGCCGCCGCCGCCGACGACGTGACGCCGGCTCACTGGCCAGGCTGCCAGTCGAGGTGCGGCGACGTCGACATCCCCTACCCGTTCGGCATCGTCGTCGGCGATCATCAGTGCGCCATCCACACCGGCTTCAACGTCAACTGTACTCGCCTTGCCGACGGCACCGATCGGCCTTTCATGGGGCTGTTCGAGCTGACCAACATCTCCGTACCCGACGCCAAAGCTTGGATGAAGATGGACATCTCATGGCGGTGCTATGATGTTGACGTGGGCCAGATGACGCAGTCCACGACGTCAGGCGGAGATTTCACAAACACACCATTCAAGTTCTCATACGAGGATAACAAAGTTTTTGTCATAGGCTGCGACACGCTCGCATATCTGAGGAGTAATCCGGTAAGTGATTCACACATATATCTATTGTCTTATTACTGTTTAGCCAACAAAGTAGCCCTCACCTTAATTCTCAAGACCTAGAAATTTTTACTTGAATTGGAGAAAATAAAATTAAAGTACCTCGATATATACATATTGATAAATTACCCACAACGACTATTGTTAAGTACTGTAAAAATTACCTAAAATTAACCTTATACTTATTTCGCTATTACCTATCTAGGCTGTTATTATTAAAAAACAGAATACGAAGCCAACCACGTATATCGTGCTTCATGCATTTTACGTTTAAAATTGAGATTCAACTGATACAAAATGTAATCAAAATAGACCATACATAAATTCGAGGTCGATCCAATAAGAGGTAATGATGGATCTATCTTCTCATATTGAATCTTGGGTCTAAGCTCGGGCACCCGATTAAGCCACGTCATCCATTAGCCCGCAACCATAGGACCCGGCCATCATGTGATATTCACCGTTTGATCAGGGTCTTAGCGGGTCTCTCACCCATTAAACTGTGAATTCCGATGGTCATGAATGCTCGCGAACCCGCTCGGCCGAAGTTCTCGTCTATATCCTATATATATCATACGAAAATATCAAGGGTATGTATGTTCCTCGCAATAGCGGAAGGGAATGACTCAATGCGAGTGGGAATGTGTTGACACTAGGCCATGTTCGGTTGCAAGGGAACGACTCCCTGAAAAGATTCCCGGCTGGATTCATTATCTAATTTGTATAACCTTCGTTTGACGGAATCATTCTTGGCCTCGTTCCAGCTAAGGCCGCATTCGGTTGTTCAGGAATGCACCAGGAATTGTTCCAACTGCTCAAAGCTTATATAAATTAGACCAGCAATCCAAGTTGGAATTATTCCAGGGAATGATTTGCTACTAACCCAACGAGCCCTTAGGATGTTGTAAAACCTGCACAGTTGTCATGTGTCAACCGGTCTCATATTGCCTATCGTAGAGGATGACCTAGACGAATGCAAAAAAAAAAGGGACATACACAATTACTCATATTACTATGTGCCGGATATCTAAAATCTGGGTTAACTAAACCCACCACTAAACACCAAAATTACTGATTAACATCTTACTAATTCTCCCAATCAGCCACAAGCCTAAGTGCTATATTCGGTAGGTGCACTAGCGCGCCTCGCCTGGTAATTTATCAAATAAGTCCCTAGACACCTAACCAACCATATAAGCAACATTTTCCATAATGTAAATGCTCAAATGAGCCTACAAATGGTGTGTCAATGGGAGCTGTAACATCACACTTTCCTCCGTTTCTGTTTCTTTTGATTTTCCTGTGAAAATCCTCTGAACCAAACGGGGTTTAAGTACTTGATATTCGCCGCTAAACATCGACACGTTTATCCATCTGCTTGCATTATTGGTAGATAAAATAACTCGTGCAGTTCATAAATTTTAAAACCGGGATCACATGCTTGACGATCACCTTCATCATCCGTATGAAACACTGCTAGCAAGGGCTGACACAGTTGCCGTGCATCTGTTCTTTGTGCAGTACATCACAGGTTGCTACACCACATGCTATGGTGATGACGACATAGCAAAAAACGGTTCGTGCTCAGCTGGCGCTGGCTGCTGTGCATTGGATGTCCCAAAAGGCTTGGGGTATTTAGATACTTTCTTCAATGAATATTACAACACTTCTCGTGGCTGCGGCTATATTCTAGTAATGGAAGAGAAGGCATTCAGCTATAGCACAACATATAGGTCGTCCTCATCGTTCTGGTACGCATACAATGGCACGGTCCCAGTTGTAATGGACTGGAGGATTACAAACGACACATGCGAGCATGCACAATTGAACCCCAGTTCATATGCATGTGTTAGCAACAATAGCCAATGTGTCAACACCACCAACGGGCCAGGCTACCGCTGCAAGTGCCTGGATGGGTATCATGGCAATCCGTACGACAAACTTGGATGCACAGGTTCATATATTCAGCTCTCTAGAGAAATTAATAACATGAAAATTTCTATGCGATGATTCTAATCTATATATGATGTGAAATGTTGTTGTTATTCCCTTCCAGATATCGATGAGTGCCTTCATGATAATATGAATAATTGCACAGCCAGAGGGGCGACGACTTGCCAAAATACACAGGGGGGCTACACATGTTCATGTCCACCCGGAAAAACGATGGTGAATGACAGGTGCATGGCAACTCAGAAGTCCTCTTCTTGGGTGATACCAGTCGTAGGCGCAAGTGTTGGACTAGTGGCCCTCGTCGTTACCATAACCTGTGCATACTTGATCCTACAAATTAGAAAGCTACAGCACATCAAGCAGAGATACTTCCAACAGCATGGAGGTATGCTGTTGTTTGAGGAGATAAAATCACAACAAGGTAGTAGCATTGCTTTCAAAATATTCTCAGAAGCAGAATTGCAAGAAGCCACCGACAAGTTCGACGAGAAACGAGTGCTGGGTCAGGGAGGACATGGAACTGTGTACAAGGGGCTTCTCAAAGGCAACGTGGAAGTAGCTGTAAAGCGATGTATGTCCATTGACGAGCAGCACAAGAAAGAATTCGGCAAGGAAATGCTAATCCTCTCTCAAATCAACCACAGGAACATCGTTAAGCTACTCGGCTGCTGCCTTGAAGTGCAGGTCCCGATGCTGGTATATGAGTTCGTCCCGAACGGCACATTGTTCCAACTCATACATGGCAACCATGGCAGGCAGATTTCCTTGGAAACTCGCATACAGATTGCCCATCAGTCTGCTGAGGCGCTTGCCTACCTGCACTCATGGGCGTCCCCACCAATCCTCCATGGAGATGTCAAGTCTTCCAACATCCTCATCGATAGCGACTACACAGCGAAAGTATCGGACTTTGGCGCTTCCATCCTAGCGCCAACTGATGAGTCGCAGTTCGTCACACTTGTTCAAGGAACTTGTGGGTACCTTGACCCGGAGTACACGCAGACATGCCATTTGACAGACAAGAGTGATGTGTATAGCTTCGGGGTTGTTCTCCTGGAGCTTCTCACACGCAAAAAGCCCCTCAATCTTGATGCACCTGAAGATGAGAAGAGCCTAGCATTGAGGTTTATTTATGTGACAAAGGAGGGCAGGCTGGAGGAGATACTGGATGATCAACTCAAGAATGACGAAAGCATGGAGTTTCTGGAAGAGATTGCAGAGTTAGCAAAGCAGTGCTTGGAGATATCTGGCATCAATAGGCCGTCGATGAGGGAAGTCTCCGAGAGGCTTGATAGGTTGAGAAAGGTGATGCAACATCCATGGGAACAACAGCAGAACCCTGAGGAGATGGAGTTGTTGCTTGGAGAGTCATCCTTGGCAAGCTCTGAGATTGTCAACAGTGGAATTTTAAGCATCGAGAAGAAGGCTGCCAGGAATCTAGAATCGGGACGTTAGTCACCAGGAAATAGAAAAGGAAAGTGAGATTATTTTTTAGTTAAGTTAGCCTATGGTTCATAGTACAAGTTAGTCAATTCAATGCAAGAAGAGAGAGAAGCAACCGAAGCTAATGTCAAAAGTTGGGTCACACTGATCCAGGGTTACTTTAGGCTATTTTTGTAATGTTAGAGATGTGTATTTTAAAAACATAATAGAACAATGGCTGTTATTACCAATTATGATTACAATATACTAAATTGATGGTCGGATGCCTCTAATTTTCTTTAAAAAAAATCTCTGTTTTATATTTTCCTACTAGTGCGTCTCGTGGGAACAAATTAGTAACCATAAGATGGTATGGTACCTATGTCTGCTTTGCTGTAATCAATAAGATAGTATGATTTATTTTTATCTTGTGAAAAATTTAATAAGCTGTTCTAATAAATTTCTAATTCTTCTTCTTAATATATGATAATACGCAGCTCTCCTGCGTGTTCGAGAAAAAAAAAATCCTAAATTCACCACTTCCCCTTGGGGGACAAGGGCACCTGGATTCCCTAGAGGCCTAACCAACAGTGTGACTACAGCTTCCCAGTTGTATGTCTCAGGAACAGCAGGCATCCATATGGATGGCAGCAGAACATACAGGTGATTGACCAGTCAGTGATGCATTGAAGCTACCATTTCTCTTTCTTAGCTACATCTCGCTCATTTCACTGCTTTGGGTGGGACAGAGACAGACCGATAGCTTCTCCTAAAAACTGCCACAACCTGTGATGGAAAACTCTCATGGAAGGCCATACCAAAGCATGGATCGTTGTTGGACCAGAGCTTACATGAGTTCCATTGACGTTGCTGTTAGCCTGTCACAGCTCAGAACATGCATCTTCAGATGATGGCCAGCTGAAGATCACTGTTCAGGCACAAAAGCTTTCGTGTCTGAATATCTGATCGAGGCCCATATGTTTGATTGCTGTGACTGCAGCCAGCTTATAGCTGGAACACGAGCAGAGTGAGTGCAATCGTATCGACTCCGGAGGATCTGACAGTTGAGATAGCCCGTGACCAGGCTATGCCAGGTCGTATCGACAGTTCAAGCCAAGCTTGTCCTGTTGGATTTCGGGCCTGTTTGGATAGGCGCCATTGTCTGAGAGAGCTCCTGACTAAGCACATTGATCTAGTCCCAGGTACAAAGGCCTGTTGGATTGGAGGGTCAAATATTGAAATTTCTCTTCCCAGTTCCCATCGTGTTCATTCATCTGAGATTCTGAGAATCTGAGTACATCTCTATCTGGCCCAGATAAAAATAGAACTAAAAAAAAAGAATGGCTGAATTGACCTGCTTTGGTTCTCCCCCATCTTCCTAAACCCACTCTTGTTTTTCGTTTTTCAACAGATTAGATTTACTCTCGATTGAAAAGAACTCTGGAATCCTTTCTTTGCCAGGCTGATCAAAGTCAAACAGCCAAACCCAAATCAGCTGCCAAGCACGGCAGTAGAGACAAATAGTGTGTGTTAACCAGTAACAAATGCACCAGTATAATCTTATTGATATCCAATGCAAATTTGCTACCATGAACCATAACATGAAAAATACAAAAAAGGAACGCTGAAGTTGTCTTCTGCCAGCGGGAACTACTCTGCTCTATGTAGTTTTATCAAAGGGTTGCCGAAGAAAATAGTGTTGTCAAAGACAACAGTGTCTGCATCCACATGTTCGAGCTTATAGTTTATACCTTAGATCTAGTTTGCCTCACATCAAACACTGTATATACAACAGTCCCTCCCAGCACCCGAAAATCGTGAGCACATTCAGCAACTTCTGTTTCGTCGTTCTAGTTTTATTGCTTCGTAAGAATCCATAACCTCTTTGAATTTTGCCTCAGCAACCTCTGCCATAGACAAAAAAGGAAGCTTCTGAGCACGTATATACCCAATGGACATATTAGCCTTATATAAGGGATGAGAGACAGTGAAACTGTATTTACCCATATTATTTTGGTTTTGGTCTGGATGATACTCCATTGCTTTTCTCCTGAAAGCATTCTGTAATGAAATGATAAGCAAGTAAGCAAGATGTATAGACAATTGCCTGAAAGCTTTGGCCACCTGACATGAAAGAAAATAACAAAGAATACATAGAAGCCTAATTTGCAGTTCACTAATGAACACTGAAATTTAAAGACTTGGGCACAACAGGGGATGATTGAAAACTTGTAGGAGAATGTCTCTTTGTGCAACCATACCTTGCTTACATGACTTATCTACCCTTGGTACAGACTACAGAGTAAATACGGAGTATATGTTTATTCTACCACATCAGAGGACGCCTATGGGCAAATGTCAATTTTCAAATACAATATATTTAATTAATAGAACATCTCCCCTCCCTCCTTTCGCTCATAGTTACCATTTCAGGATTGTAGAGAGCTCCTTAGAAGTTCAGTACAAATTTCAAATGCGTAAACTTTAGTTTGCTTTTATATTTTGAACTGTTCAACATAAAACTTGACTGTAGGTTGTACAGAATTGAACAAAGCACATTGCACTCTTTTCAGTAGAAAAATATTCAGTACACACAAAATGAATAGGTAGAAGGCACACCTTGATTTCAGCATCTGAAAATGGCTCTGATCTTGACCTGGGGAATGGAAAGGAAAAATTGGTTACAGGCAATTACGATGATATCAGTTCCTCAACATCACTACAGGCAGTCGGGCATGTTAGCATCAATTTCAGTGTAACATAAATGCAAAGTGTGTGGAAGACTAAAGCAGCTGGTTCTTCTCTCTACAAAGCAGGGCGATATCTTCTCTTTAGTCAGGTGCAATCATAAGGTACAAAGGTGAGAAAATTTGTGTTAATATACATTCAAAGGTAAGTGGTGTAACAATGCTTCTTTGCTAATATTGACTGCTACAGATAGAACATGTAGATAAGGGGGCCAAGAATGACAGTGGTTCACAACAAACTAGGCCATCATCACATACAGCTGGCATCTATATAGGAATGTTCATTGACATGAAAGACTGTTAGTACATACCTGTCAAGGCCCAAAACAGAATAGTGATGTGACATAGTGTAACTCGTAGCTTCCCTGGGCATCGCCCTGAAATTTGTCCTTTGATTCGCATAAAATGTTTCTGCGTTCCAGTACCAGTCATCTCTTTGATGATGCTGATAATAGTTGGGATTATGGCTTTCCCAAGTTCGATAATCCCGACATTTACACCTCTCCTTTTCAAATACATCTTGCATGCGCCGTATGCGTTCCTACAGAAATCACTACTGTTGGCTCAGGATTAGTTGAAACGAATCAGCATGCAAACAAAATGAATGAAATGTGACTAACATAGTGACACCAATTTGTGAGATGGTTCTGATATCAAAGTTTCCATCTGCTTAGAGTTCTCAAGGGGAAAAGAGAAGTTGAGGAGGAAATATTGCTTGCTACTACCATATATGACCTTGGATGCTTCATACTAACATTTTCCTAAGTCAATAATCCATACAAATTGATGTTTTTCCGGAACTTCATGTTCATCTCTAAGAAGAAGCTCAATAATAACAACACACACACCTAAGGGCTGTAGAGTGAATAAGCTAATGGAATCACTTTCAATGTGCAAATGTTTAAATGCCTTTGTAATATCTTGTATGCGAGCAGGGCACTGACCACTCTTTCCCTTTGATCCTCGGTCCTTTCACGCATCCTCTGGTGATACCGTTCCCAGGCTTCACCACGCTGGTTTGGTCGACGACGAGGTATGTCTTCCCAGAACACATACGGTTCCGACCTACTAAGCTTCAATGGAGGAAAAAGGTTTCACAGAAAGCAAATGCTAAAATGACACCTAGCAAGCTACATAAGTCAAACCGAGAAGGTAACTACAACCTACACAAAGGAGCTACTCTAGCAAAGCTAACTAGCTAGCAAAGATAACTAAGAAGGTAATGCGGAGTTGAGTTAGGAGAGTTTCACCGAGGGGCGAAGTATTGAGCCAACCAATATGATCAACAAAGAATACCAAGACAACCGAACACCGGGATCAATCAATCACAATATGAAAGTGATGACACGAAGATTTATCCCGAGGTTCACGTGCTTGCCGGCACGCTAGTCCCCGTTGTGTCCCTCTTCATCACGTGGTTCGGTGGCTAATCGGTCTCACACCGAGCCTCTCAAAAGGCGCCACAAGAACCTACCAAATGGCAAAAGGTTGCAATGACATGAGCAATTTACTAACGTTGCCTTTGGCGCTTCGCCGAGGTAGGCACAAACCCCTCACAATCACCGGAGGTGGCCAAGAACAAACACCAACTCTTGCCAACGCCTCCAAGCTGCTCCAAGCCGTCTAGGTGACGGCAACCACCAAGAGAAACAAGAATCCCGCAGCAAATCAACCACCAAGTGCCAACTAGATGCAATCTAACAATGCAAATGCACTTGGATCACTCAATCTCACTTCGAATATGCAAGGAAGCAAGAGAGATGAGTGAGAGGGGAGTTACTTAGCTCAAAATGCTCACAAGTATGTCAAATGTCCAAGAGTTAGAGCTTTGAGCCGGCCAACGAGTATATATAGACGTACCCCTTCGAATATAGCCGTTAGGAACTTGAAACAGCTACAGTCGTGCTGACCGGACGCGCTGGTCCAATTGATCGGACGCGCCGATTATACAACGGCTACTTTCGCGAAGCACCGACCGGACGCGCTGGTCGCGCGGACCGGACGCGCGAAGTACGACCGGACGCGCTGGTCCCGTAACGGACCGGACGCGCTGGTTAAGTAGAGATCGCGTTCCAACGAAAAGTGACCGGACGCGCTGCAAGTCGCACCGGACGCCACAGTGCACGCGTCCGGTTGGAGTCCAGTAAGCACCCTGACCGACCGGACGCGTCCGGTCGACTGTGACCGGACGCGCCACCGCGTCCGATCAGAAAACTGAAACACGCGCAGACGCTGAACACTGACCGGACGCGTCCGGTCAAACAGAGACCGCGTCCGGTCTAGCGTCCGGTCACCTCTGTGACCTCCGTTCGCCTCCGTTTCTTCTCCGACTTCCGGCGTAGTAGAAAATAGGCGTTTCAATTCCTCGAAAACGCCTGAATCGCAAATGTGCTAACACCACCAAGTGATAACGTCATGTGCGAGTGTGTTAGCTTTTTCACAAACATTTTTCGAGGCGTTATTAGTTCTATCCAAATGCATATGATTATGAAATGCACACCTAGAGGCACTTAGGAGTTCAATAGCCGCGTCATTCCCCTCTTTATAGTACGGCTATCTATCCTATAATGTAACCACACTCACTAGGTGTCTTGGTTACTAAAACACAACCCTTAAGCATATACCTTTGCCTTGTTCACGTAGGGTTGCGTCCAAATCCTAGTGTGGCCATCATAATCACCATGTCCATCTTGCCACCAACCTTGGAATGTACTAATCCTCATATGCTACATACAACTTAGGCATAGGATTAGTACTTAGGCATTGTCACTAATTACCAACACCAAACATAGGACTTTCACAGGGCGGGTTCGAAGGATTCCATGCGGGACGAGCGGAGGCGGCGTCCGGACGCTAGCGCCCGAATCGGACGTCCGGACGCTAGCAGTTCCCATAAAAATATAGGAGCAATATATATGTAAAAACCGTACGATTTGTGCAATATGAATACCTTATTTGGGTGCCTTTTCAAAAATTCATGAAAATATTATAGGTTCGCATTATTAACCTGCAAAACGTCATCATCTAATAAGTAGATATAAAAGTACAATGAAACGACACTCAAATGGTGACTTCTACATTGGGAAAAATGGGACAAAATTTAGATTATAGAAGCTGGAAATTTTTGCTGTGGGGGAGTTGAAATCATGTGATATTGGCTAGTTTGCACTACAAATATGCTAAATTGTCATATACCATTATAAAATCATGGACATTTGATGCAGGACACCACAACATTACAAACATTAACATTTGCGAACTGAGGAGAGAGACATGGTAGGAAAAGCCCTAAAATAGTGAGTTGTGTTGTACTCACTCCATTCCAAGTTGTAAGTCGTTCTGACTTTTTCTAGATACAGAACTTTCACTATTGCACCTAAATATACATAAAGTCTATATATATAGTGAAAACTATGCATCCAGAAACGATAGAATAACTTAAAATTTGGAACGGAAGAAACATGTTGACTCGTTATGGAAGGAAAAGTGAAAACATTTTGGGATGAAAAAAGGGATTTGCTAAAATTCAGGTGCCTGAATTTCAACTTCCTTTCAGACGACGGTTATTGCATATGTTTTGCACTAAAATTGCACTTTTGGTTCATTGCAATTTCTGTAGCCACAATCTGCAATTTTTAGTTCCGAGAATAAAAAACCCATTAGACAAAACCACGGACCCGACAAAATCTGATTTATGTTGGCACAAAGATAATTAACAAGTTATAATTATTTTTATAGTCAGATAAGGATAAAAAAAATTGATACGTTATGACACAAAGATAAGTAACAAATCACAAAGTAATAATTTACTTGTACTAGTTGGTGGAATAAGAGTGTTGCCTATAATTATCTTAAAATTCAGGCACCTGCAATATAGGAGAAGCGATGAAAAAATATGTGAAGGGGCTGAAGATACAATTTTTGTCATAATTTTTCATGGGCATTTGACGATGCTTTTTCTTAGAGGCTGAGGAAAAAGAAATTGCGGGACCTTAAAACTAAATCTATATAGAGGGGAGGCAGTACATGGGGACTACTAGTACGTAGCACATGAGCAACTGCCCACGCGACACGAAGAGGAATTCAACACTGCATGCACATCGCATGAGTCTGTACTCTGTACCAACTGCCGACAACCTGACGTGTTCACGTGAGGGCGTGACCGATAGCCACCACCACAGCAGAGCTGGCCCTGTCCTTCTTCCCCGGCCTGCATGCCCTGTTGCCCCGGGCGCTGAACAGAACAGCCCGCACGTCACGGTTCGGACAGAGCTGTGCAATCGCAGTGGCGAGGGCAATGCAGTTCAGGTTATCCATCAGCAAACCATGCAACACAAATACTGAGCAACCGAGGCGCTGCTAATCTCTATCCTCTACGGCTCTACGCAGCTACGAGAATTTACATGCGACAGGTCAGAGCCGAGATATCTACAGTAGCAGACATTCTACGAGAATTCAGAGGACGGAACTGAACAATTGGAGGCACTACAAACCACTAATCATCATCCTATCCCTGAACGGAGCTACAGCCTAGCAGAGCCTAGAGCTACTACATCCATGGCGCGCCCATCCACGGTCTCATTTCACGTCCTCGCCGATGAGGTCGAGGCCGACCAAGAGGAACGAGACCCCCTGGAACAGCAGGAAGTAGAAGTGCATCCCCTGCTTCGACAGCAGGCTCCGGGCGGCGGCCGTCAGCAGCAGCAGCGACAGCGCCAGCTCCTTCTTTTACATCCGGTTGTACTTCGCTGTCGCCGTCGCCGTCGCCGTCGTCGTGACGGTCACGGCCTCCTGGCGCTGCTGCTCTCGCTCCGACGACGGGCGGCCGGACTTCTTGGTGACCACCCACTCGTGGGCGCCGCGGAGCTGGAACAGGCCGGACACCATGGCGTTGAACTTGGTCACGGACATGGTGTTCTCGAACAGGAGGTACGGGATCACGAACGGGAACGACCGGGGCGCCGGCGCCACGTTGAGCAGCGACATGAGCGCGGGCACGTAGCACACCACCCAGTCCGGGAGCTCCGCCTCCGGGACGAACATGGTCAGCGGCAGGATGATGCAGAAGAGCGTGAAGGAGTAGAAGGGCAGGATCAGCTTCCGCAGCAGGAAGAAGAGGAAGATCAGGTTCGCCTTCTTCCACACCGCCATCTGCAATGCAATGCAATTATGCAAACAAGATTTAATTTCATAATTGGGACAAAGATGATGACTGGATGGCAGTGTAATCACAAATTGGTACAATACAATACCTTGCATCTGATGATGTCCGGCAAGCACAGCCTGAAGAGCTGCATTGGGCCTGAATGCCACCGGTGCTGCTGTTTCCGGTAAGCCTCATACGACTCCGGCAACTCGCACTGACACTGTCCAAAGATGAAATCAACGCTTCAGCACAGACATTTCACTTAAAAAAACACCAGCATTACGCAATTTGCAGGTGATTCAGCATGTATCGTACCTCCACGTCATTGAGGAAGATGAACTTCCAGCCCTTGAGATGCGCCCGGACGGCGACGTCCATGTCCTCCACGGTGGTCCGCTCCATCCACCCCCCTGAATCCTCCAGAGCCCTGATCCTCCACACCCCGGCCGTGCCGTTGAACCCGAAGAAGTTGATGAACATGCCGTTCACCTGCTGCTCCACCTCGAAGTGGAAGCACAGGTTGATGTTCTGCAGCCGCGTCAGCAGGTTCTCGTCCTTGTTCACGAACGACCACCGCGCCTGCACCAGCCCCAAATCCTCATTGTCCTGCAAAATGCATACATATTACATACCAACCAACACAAACGTGTCATACACAACGATCATCAGAATGTTAACGATGCGCGCAATTCGGCATGATCCAATCCAAGCAAGCAATGGATGAATGAATTCACCTCAAGGCTCAGGCTACCTTGAAATGGGGCACTGTGCGCCGTAGGAAGTCAGGGTAAGGCTGGAAGTCGGCGTCGAAGATGGCCACGTACTCGTAGTCCTTGACGTAGCTGCAGCTCATCGCCGACTTGAGGTTGCCGGCTTTGTACCCTTCCCTGAGCACGCGGTGGCGGTACACGATGCGCGCGCCGTGGCGCCGCCACTTGTCCACCTCCTCTCTGATCAGTGCCTGCGTGACGGGGTCGTCGGAGTCGTCCAGCACCTGCACCAGCAGGCTGGACCTCGGCCAGTCCAAGTTGCACACCGCCGCGATCGACTGCTGGTACACCTGAATTATTGAACAGAGCAATGAACATCATCATGGTGGAATTGAACTATGAACTTGAGTTGGTTAAAATTTTAAATTTTTCGGCCGGAATCGTCGGAATTGCAAATGCAAGTGGGGAAATGCGGCAGTTTTCACCTCCTTCTCGTTGCACATTGGTATCTGGACGAGCACCATGGGGAAGTAGCCGGCGCTGGGGTCCTCGGCGTCGGGCGCCGCCGGCGGCGAGACGGGCTCGGGCCTGAGGCGCCTGAGGCGGATGTAGAGGCAGCCGAGGCTCTGGGCGACGCGGTCCGCGCTCTGGACGAGGAAGAGCGCGACGCAGGCGTCGGCAAGCCGCTGGAGCGGGGGCGCCACGTAGGCGGCGCGGAAGTGCACCCAGGACGCGTGGAGCGAGCCGAGCGACACGGCGGCGGCGGCGAGGCCCCGCCGGCCGTTGGCGTGCGCGGCGAGCTCGGCGGTCAGGAGGAACAGCGACAGCAGGAGCAGCGCCCGGATGAACGCGTAGAGCCGGGAACGCCGCGGAGGAGGCGGAGTGGGGGCGGGCGCGGGCGCTCCGTCGGCGTCGGCGTCCGTCCGGCCGGCCGCGACGCGGCGCCTCGCCGCGCACCCGAGCGCGACGGCGGCGGAGGCCAGCCATGCCAGGCACCCCGCGGCGCGGTGCGCCTTGAGGAGCAGCACCCAGGTGATCTGCTTGGCGTTCTTGCCCCTCCGCCGCCTCCGGCCCCCGACATAGTCAACGTCTTCGTCGTCGTCGGCGATCTCGGAGATGGACCAGCTGTTGGGGTTCTCCATCCTGACGACGACGGGGGTGCCGCGGTAGGCGTCGCGGCCGGCGAGGACGGCCCTACCGCCCCAGAGGCCGCTCCACGGCGTCATCGACGGGCGGCGCGAGAACGCAGGTGACCCGACCGGAGACCGGACCAGACCCGACCCGACCCTTCTCTGCTCTGCCCCAAAATAGCAAGCGGAGACCGAGAGCACAGTGAGTGACACACACGCAGACAGAGACGTTGGTCCTCCTGTCCTGGGGCTCCCCTTCTTTTGAGCTCACGCTCACCCAGCTCCGACACCGATCTCCGTGCAATGCAGGGGAGCTTACCAGCTGCTGGAAGCCCGCAATGCAATGAGACGGCGAGCTATGTTGCACCGATACGATACAGGATACGGATACGCCGATACCGATACGGCGATACCGTGATACTTCATTTTTCAAAATCAAGGATACGCCGATACGGCAAGTATATATATTATAAATAATAAATATTACTAATATGTATATATATCATTAATAGTAATAGAAAACAACAAAAAAACTAACAAAGCTGGTCATACAAACTAATGTTCAAGTAACTTAGTACTCAAGTAGACCCGACACACCTCTAATAAATTATATATTCATGTGCTGCTTGAGTTCTAGCTACCCCAGTCGTCATCTGTTATACACATCTTTCCTAGCTTGTTATCTTCTTCAATTTTCCTCCATAGGTTGGATGGTATGTATTGGGTTCCGGGTTCGAAAGTATCGGTGGTGTATCAGGATGTATCGACGAAGTATCGAGATTAATTTTATTTATTTTTTCATCTCAATTTTCCGATACTTCTTCGATACGAGTATCGGTGAAGTATCTGGGTATCAGAGTATCGGATACGTATCCGATACCGGTACGGCACTTTGGTGAAGTATCGGTGCAACATAGGAAGACGAGGGGACTTGTGGGAACTGAGATGACAAGGGGGAGAAGGGTAGAGCTGCCGTAGAGTCATACAGGGCAAGGAACAGAGGACATGAGGACAAGGTTTTGGCGTTGGCGTCTGCCATTTCTTTGGGAGCAATTGCGCTGGCGTCTGCCATTGATCAGCAAGCTTGGTGTTTCCAACTTGAGCCCAAATCAAGTGGCCCTACTATGTCCGTATGATCCGGATGGAAGGAGTTTCCATACGATCGGGGAATTGATGCAGTGAAATGGAGTACTCTCTCCGGTCAAAGAAAAAAAAGGTGTAATTTTAGATTTGAAATAAAGTCAAAGTTTTTAAAACTCTTAGTTCATATACAGTAGAATTAATATTTTGGGACGGACTTTTGGTAGTTCATCTCCGTTGTGATCTTCAAACGGATCAGTGTAGTATGATCTTCGTCTTGGTGGATCTAGCCTTTTTTCATCGTGGAACAGATGCTGCAAGGCATGACGTGATGCAGCATCACCCAGGTGGCTGCATGCGCAGGCTCGCGGCGTCGTCTCATCGCCTGGGCGCCGCGTGTCGCACGGCCAGGGAACGGAGGCCGGGCTGAACAGGCCGAGACCTGTGCGTGCCTAGTGCCGACGAAGCGAAGCGTACTACGTGGCCCGCCCGCCGCCGCCGGCCGGTGAGGCCGGCCGCCGGGGCCACTGCACGCGCGCGGGCGCGGCACCGCACCCATCCGCCGTGGGCGTGCTGCATGCCTGCATGCTCCTGGCCTGGCCTCCCTTCGCGAATGCGATCGCTTTGCCATCGCTATCCGATCCCGTGAGGTTTCCTGGCGAAAGCTGCAGCTTTTCGGCTCGTTCCCCCTGCTTGCCTGACGCGTCACCCTCCACGGCAAGCCTGGCTTTGGCTTGCCTTGGTGCTTGCATCGCGCGCCGGCTGCCTCCTCACAGCTGTCGCCCTAGGTAGCTAGCCCAAGCCCATGGCCCCATGCTTCGTTCATCTGGTGCTACTGCCCACTGTCTACTTGTGCACTCCATGCCACAGTCCCGGCCTCCCTCGTGTCTGAGTCTGAGGACGAGCGATGAGATTGCACGGCGGCACTGTAAACACGACGAGGGAGTATTGTACAACAGAGGCTCTAGCTTTGCCATACATATGTGGTGATTTGCTTGCTTCATGATGAATGAATGACGCTATACAGCGTGGTAGTATTTGTCAATGGACACCGTTTTGGATTGAAGAATTTGCTAATAGATCGACACTGTATTTTTTATATACATTCGCTACAGTGTTTTCTGAGCTAAAACCAATCTTATAATATTTTTTTAACATTACTAAACCAGACTTTTGGATTTTGAATAATCTATCTATTTACAAAATGGTATTTCCGTTGATCTAATGGAAATGGGAAAGGTTCCTCGGTTGGAAAATAATCTATTCACAAAAATGTATGGATGTTTTTTTTGGGAAAAAGTACTTGTAGTCTGATTTACCCATCCAAACTATCAATATATGATCAAATTTACGCTCTCGTAGCACCATGTAGGAACCACCAAGGAAAAAAAAACCCTTTGTTTTAATAGTTTAGGGGTTCAAAAATCTGATTTTATAGACGAGGAGAGAAAATCAAACAGTTTGCGAGTTGAGGGAGATCTAAACGATATCTTTTTTTTCCATAGTAGTAGGTCACACGGTAAGGTCAGAGATGAGAAGGCCGTCGTCTAGCGGGGCAGAGGCTTGCGGGACTTGGAAGTGGGCTGAGTCAAAAGTTAGGTTGCTGGGCCTTTGCTCGGTCGTTCGGACTGTTTGGGGCCTTTGCCCTTTGGGCATTGGGTTTTTGTGTCCCCTCGCCCTTGCTCAAGAGTCAAGACATCCACTGTGTCTTGATTTTTTTTTAAAATAAAAATGCAAACCAGGGGGAGAGACCCCACTTGGATTTTCATTCAGAGTAGGCAACCAACGTTGCTAGAGGGGAGAGACCCTTCAAGAAAGTTATAGTGATATATAATTTAGAACGAAGGAGTATTTTTTAATATATTTTCTCTTTTATAATATAGTCGGGGTTGTTTAAAACCCTCTCGATTCCACTACACCTTATAAATCGGGGCATCAGTGGCTCCTTCGAGCATGGACACATGGTTCTATTCATTTTGCAAAAAAGTCCCTCAAAATTCTTAGAATCAACCCATGGTCCAACTCCTTTGCCAAGAACAGTAAACATGTTCTAATATGTTTCGATTAAACCCATGAGTTCAATTTTATTTCGATGTAGAGAAGGAACATTCTGAAAACAGGTCATTTCGAGAAGCCCCTCGCAGTTTTTTAGAAATCCCCCGCTCCCATCTGGCACTGGCAGCCCTCCCCGACATCATGCTCTCTCTCCCTCCTTTATCTCCTCTCCCCGTCGCCCCTACCTCCGCCCCTCTCCTCCCTGACGGCACTCGAGCATGTAAGTCGCATGGCCTCTGCAGCACGAGGGAGCGCGTTGGGTGGGTGTGGATCGACCGGATCTTGCCGGTCCCACGGCAGCCATGGTCGGCGAAGGCAGAAGCACTAGCCCCTCAGTGTCGTCTCCTCAATGTCGTCGTAGCCAGAGCCTGGGGCCTTTGCAGCGTGTGGGAGTATGTGGAGTCGTGCGGATCTGGTGGCGTGCAGATCCAGTAGCGTGCGAGATCTGGTGGAGGAAGAGGTGGAAGCTCTGATTAGTTGTAAGTTTCCTCCTCTGATTTAGTGTGGTTACCTGTTCGTACCCATACCCATACATACTTGATACATACATTCCATTCGATCGGATAGGAGTAACAACCAAGGTGCAGGGAACAATAGGATACATGGATCCTACTTACTACTACACGAGTGAAAGGTCCTAATGGTTAGAGGAGGGGTGAATAGCCTATAAAAATTTCTACAACAACACTTAAGCAACTTGATTAGATAAATAAACGGCGAAGCAAGTGTTGCGCTAGCCTACTAAAGGAGCAAGCCACCTACCTACAATTCTAGTCAATTATGATCACTAAGCATTCAAGGGCTAATAGGTCACTACTCTCTACACTAGTTGAGCTAGCTAGAAACTAATTACAACTAAGAAGCAAAGCTACTCAACTAACTACCACTACCACAAGCTCTACACAAGGTAAATACTCAAAGAAATGCAAGAATGTGGTAGAGAAGACATACCGCCATGGCAAGTGATCAATCACAAGAATACCAAGGAGACAATGATGACGCAATGATTTTTCCTCCAAGGTTCACTTGCTTGCCGGCAAGCTAGTCCCCGTTGTGGCGATTCACTCACTTGGAGGTTCACGCGCTAATTGGCATCACACGCCAAACCCGCAACCGAGTGCCGCACAGCCAACACAAGATGAGGATCCACAAGCCACGCACAATGCACTAGAGTTGTCTTTTGTGATCTCCCACGGGGAAGGCACAAGAACCCCTCACAATGTCAACGATCGGAGCCGACAACAATCACCAATAGCAGCTCAATGATCCACCAATCACCAGATCATCTAGGCATCGGCAAGCACCAAGAGTAATAAGATCTCCACCAGCCTAAATCACCCAACTAGTGCCACAAGATGTTAGAACACTAAGCAATGTACTAGAGGCTCTCCAATCTCACTCAAGATGATGAAATCAAGTGTGCAAGTGAGTGGAGTGATGTGCTCAGCTCTCAAAGGGTGTATTCAGGTGTTAGAAGTGCCAAGAGAGTAGCAAAGTCCAGCCACCACCTCTATTTATAAGCCCACAAGCAAATAGAGCCATTACCCCTTTGAGTCAGCTTCTGCGAGGGCACCGGACACGGCGGTGCAGCACCGGACAGGGGGTGGCGGTGCCCTCTACAACAGTCACCAATGGCTAGTTTGACTAGCCGTTGAGGCACCGGACAAGCGGCGGTGGCACCGGACAAGGGGTGGCGGTGCCACTCCGGCCAAGCCCCCTGAAAAACACCTCTTTGGAAAAATAGGGTGGTGCCACCGGACAGGGTGGCGGTGCCCACGATGGTGCCCAACTTCTCTTACCCCAGCCTCGGGTAAAATAGGGCGGTGGCACCGGATAGGGCCTGGTGGTGCACACAGTGCTGTCCGGTGACCCCCTCTCTACAACTGCTCTGGACCAAGGCCAGGTGGTCACCGCCACAAGGGTGGCGGTGCATCGGACAGTGGGGTGACGGTGCCCCCAAAGGCAGCACCTCATCCCCTACTTCACCTCCTTCGCCACCTTTGTAAATGTACCAACACCACAAGTGTTTCACCAACATGTGCAAGTGTGTTAGCATTTTCACAATCATTTTCAAAGGTTAATCACTTCTCACTAGGCCTTAATGCATATGCAAGTAATCCAACACTTTATGGCACTAGATGATCGAGTTGTCCGATATAAGAGCTTCCCTCTTAATAGTATGACCATCTATCCTAAATGCACTCACACCCACTTCGTGTCTTGAGTGCCAAAACAAAATGGCCCTACAGATTTCACCTTTGCCTTGAGCTCATTTTGTTTCTTTTTCTTCTTTTCGAAGCCCGAGCACTTGATCATCACCATGGCCTTCCATCATCATGATCTTCATCTATTTGCTCCACCACTTGGATGATCTACTAACCTATCTCATATACACTTAGAGCACATAGGTCAGTAGCTAGGGTTTCATCAATTCATCAAAACCAAACTAGAGCTTTCATCGAGGCGGCTCACCGAGAAGAGCGATGTTTACAGCTTTGGAGTCGTTCTGATTGAATTGCTTCAGGCCCTTTTCATATGTGTCCTCAGACGAAGAAGGTCTTATTGCACATTTTATTGGCCTTGAATCAAGTAGACTGACTGAAATCTTAGATTGGCATGTTATCATGGAGGGAGGGAAACATGTTGAACAAGTTGCTATGCCGCGACGTGTGTGAAATTGAATCTAGACCAGCAACCAACCATAAGACAAGTGGAGATGGCACTCGAATCCATTTAAACAATGGAGCATGTTTTGGACAATGTTGCAGGGGAGAAATTGGTGGCTAGTATAAGAAGATCTCACCTTGAAGGAAGAAGTTGTAACGGATCAACTTGATTATACGAGATTAAGTAAGGAAATCTTCCACCGAGGCAGATAATTTACCAAACTTAAACCCGTATAACCCGAGATTCTGTGAAATCATGAGGGATTTCAAACTAACCAACATACAACCAAGATCGTACTGATTTAGCAGCCACAGTTCACATGCTACATAAGTTCATAACACAAGTTGAATACATCGGAGTCCAGAATAAAAGTTATTACAACACAGTTCAAATTAACATAGCGGAAGCAAGTAGTTTTGAACCACACACACTTAGTTCAAATACAGTGCCAGAAGATAGTCATGATCCACAAAAGCATTAGATAAGACGAACGGAGTGACCATTGCCCATGGTCCTAGTCGCCCATCGCCGAATACAGACAGTTGACGCAGTACCCATAGTACATCTGACCATCTGCAACAACAATGGGAACAACGCCCTGAGTACGAGAATGTACTCAGCTAGACTTACCCGTCATAAACCAAAATAAAGGACACCAAGGAGCATGTAAGGCTTTTATATAGTGGACTGGCTTGACTCATTTGCGAAAAGCATAAGTTATTATGAAAAACTATACTAAGTACTTTTTGCATCATTTTTATTATAGCCTATTCAAACTAGGTAAGCACCTATTGCTAAAGCAATCACTTGATTCACCATTAACATCTAAATTACCATATCAGGTTTAGCATTTCCAACATCATTCACTTAACCATCAGTGTTCCATTATTATTACTACGATGCCGTAGCTCGAGTCAAGTGCTCACTATCCAGGAGCGATGGCGATTCGAATCGATTCCTAACCAGCTGGTGATTTATTCCTCACACAAACCACGCTTCCCCCGTCAGGGTCGCTTAGATCACCAATGACACTTTCCAAGAAGCCGCGGGATAACAATCATGGACCGCACTACCCGGGGACCGTCCGACTGCCAGGACGCACCTTGGGCTCACTCTTCGCGTCCCCGTCACACCCCCTTCAGCACCAGTCTACCAATCCGAGTTTATCCCGGCTCGGAATAGTGTCACTAGCTTCACGGTCGAAAGGTACTTTATTCGGCCAGCTAAATGTGAGGCATGCGTTCAACATGACAAGAGGGACGAGCAACGATCGGTCCTTAATCGACACAGACGGAATCACTATAGTCCAAAAACCCTATAAGACTCCGCCCGGTCTTTCTTTATCTACCAACACTTGGTTACTTTCCATGATCACAATTATAGCTAACCATAACCAGGTATCCACCTACAGCTCGCAGGTGATAGGGAATCACCCGACTTCTACCAGTCTAAGCATGGCTAAGCATTGATTCGATCCTGACCTAACAGGGTAAAAGGTAATCCGGTGGACAAGGATAATAATGCAACAACGGTTTCACCCAACTCCTAAACTTAATGCAACAATATATATAACTATAACTCATGTAGTAAAGAATTGCTTTTATAAAGTAGGAGACTTAAAATGCTCCGGGGCTTGCCTCTTTCGAACGAGCTAGGTTGGTGGTCTACGCACTCGGGCAGCTCCTCACCTGGCTCTTCTTCCTCGGGCACCTCCTGTGCCTGGGGCTCCTGCTGATCGGTCCAAGCTTGCTCCTCCGGGACTGCTACCTGCGACTCCTCCTGCGATCCTGTATGATGCAAGTGCATAAGCAAGCATGCGAATGATGCATCGAATACGGTGGAATGCTTTGATGACATGATATGCAGATGAGCACATTGAATGGACAGTTTAGATTATAACAACATCTTCTACAAGATAGTCCACATCATCCAAAAACATGTACCACAAAACATGCACCTTGTTATTCTACTAGTTAGCACATAATTTACACATACAAGTGATCACAAGTTGTCAAATCTTACTAACCTAACCCATCAAGTAACATTAGCAAGACATTCTAATGCTTCAAAGATACACCAAACATATTTTATTACTTTTAATTTCTCATAAAGAATAACCTTTTATTTCCTATTTAACTAGGGTTACACATCAACACCTATTTCTGTTGTAGATAAAAATCTACAAAAATTACAGTAGCTTACCCTTACTCTAAATAACCTACTGCAAAAATTTCATGGAAATTGGATAAGTAAAACTATCTATACAAAATAAACAAGTTATAGCATAATAATGAGCATGAAATTATTTTGTACTAAAAAAGTATCAAACAACAGATTTCACATTTTTCCTATGTTACTTATAGTAAACTAGCATATTACAAAAATTATCACATGTATGTTTTATACAACTTTAGCTCTCTACTAAAAATAAAAAAAATTATCAATTAAAGGCATTTGAACTACACTTCAATAATTTTTCACAGAACATGCTTCACAAGTATTTTTCCTAGAAAGTACATCACTAAGAAAGATTAATGCAACAAGAATCACATTTTTCTCATTATTATTTTATTTACTACACATTTTCTAATATATCAGCATTTATAGTAATTAAATAAATCTACACAGCAAAGTGTCACAAAATTAACATGAAATATTTTTAAACTGTAGATCTACTCAATAGAAACACTACAAAATTTGTTTCATAATTTTTGGAGCTAAAAAGGGTACACAACAATTTTTCTAAACCTTTTCTTTTCTAAAACATAATAGAAAATTAAAAACTATTTCTGTATTTGCTTAACGGGCCAGCCCACTGGAATCACCGGCCCACGGCCGTTTTCAGCCGGAGCGCCGAGCGGGGAAAAAGAAAAGCGGCCTGGTTCGGGCCTCGGCCCAAGGCCGCTTGGCCCAGCGAGCAGAGGGGAGGGGAGCGGGACGCGGGGCGTGGCTGCGCGGCTGCGACGTCGCGGCGGCGGTGATGCCCGCCGGCGGCTCCGGCCGTGCGGAAGCCAACGAACGGGCGCACGGAGATCCTGGAGTGGCGGCGAACACCGAAGGGCGGCGCGCGAGTGACGAGGCGGGGGAAGGACGCCGGAACGGCGGAGTGAGCGCGCGGTGGCCGGAATGGCGTCGCGGCGGGGCGCGCGAAGTGGTGCCTTACCGCGGGGCGGAGGTGGAGCGTGGCGGTGCGTTCGGAGGAGAGGAGGACTAGGCGGAGCTGGTCGTGCGAGCAATTGCTCGGAGGCGGCCGGCTGGCGGCGGAACATGGCAAGGAAGTGCGCGGCCGCGGCGGCGAGCGCACGGGAAATGTGGACGCGCGCGGCGAGCTCGCAACGGCGGAAGCAAGAGCAAGTGAGGGAGAGGGAGGAGGCAGAGGAGCGGTGCGTGGCCAAGGAGTCGGGCGAGTGGGGCCCACGGACGGCCACGCGGCGGGCGGCGCCGGCGCATGGCGGACACGGGGCGGCGGTGTTCTGCCGCGGCGCCACGGCGTCGCGCGCGCGCGGGCGGGCGACAGGCGCGGTTGTGGGCCACGCCGAGAGCGCTGGCGGGCCGAAAGGGAGGCCGCGGCCCGTTAAGGCTGGAAAAGGCCTTTCTTTTTCTAAATAATTTACAGATTTTTTCTAATTTGATTCAAATTTGAATTTGAAGATGAAAAAGAGGTTTTCACAAATTTTGCCCAGAATAAAAGTTGTTCAAAATTTAATTCTCTACAACTTTCATGTAGAGCATTTTCCAAAATTCTAAGTAGATTTTGAATTTAGGATTTAAAGCTAAATTTTGAGAAAAATTTACTTTTCTAGAATATTTTTAAAAGTAAAATTTGAGGAAATTTTTGAATACAAGAGTGGCTCCAAAAATCATGTTTATTTAACCTAGATAATCTAAAATTGTCATTTCACAAGAGTATACCACTTTTTAGCACTTAAATCCATACTTAGGGTTCCAAGTAATTGTTTAACCACTTTAAATTTTTAAAGAAGCTTATATTGCATGCAATGATAACATGTGTGTGATGCTTATGCCTAAAGCTTTGGATGCTAATGCATCCTTAACACCCAGGAGTGTTACAGAAGCGCTCAGGACATGACTAGGCAGTATAGCCTAGAAGAAGAGTACTCACTTCCTCAAGGTACCCTCGGTAGTTTTGCCAATATAAGTCAAACAGTTCATTAATTATTTCATATGATTTATGTGTTCTCCTCACGTTCTTCCAGAGGGTTGCTTTCTTTTGTATTACACACCACATCTTAACTTGATTATTGCACTAGATGTTCCTGTACTGAATTTCATAATGAAATCCTACTGTTGTGAGTTCAGTTAAGCAAGTGACATCTTATACTGACATACTATTTACATACTGTTAGTTTCATCTTAGCTTAGCTAAAACATGTGATTAAACTTGAGCATGATCTCAAGCTTAGCCTAATTATGATGACCAACTCAATTAGTTGCGGACGTTAGATGCTTATTAGGGTCCTAACTTGAGCCTTGTAGATGCCATCTATGGCTCTATACTTAATGTAAATCCTTAATATTGAGCACATTAAGGCTTGATTCTGGCTAATTAATTAAGAACTCAAATTAAATCTGCTGCTGCAGCAAGCAGCAACAATATGATATCACGTACTCCCTCTGTATTGGTAATTCAAGTCGTTTTGGATAGCGGCGCGATCTCCATAGCATAACTTTGACTTCTTATTTTTACAAAAAAAATATTGAAAAGTGATATATGTATATTTTTATGATAGTCCTTTTCAAGATAAATTTATTCATATGGTTTTCACATTTCTAAACTCAACAAATTAAAAGTTATTCATGATTTATATTCTCAATGTTTGATCCAAATCTTGTCTAAAACGACTTGAATTACCAGTATGGAGGGAGTATCACATAACAAGGCAGGCACACAGCTCAGTAGGGCAGAAAGCAAGTTATTCCATAGCAAACGAGAAGTAATTCGTAGCTTCTACCGATATGACACTTGTATTTTCTATTTGCCCCTAACCATGAAACTGATGTGAGATGCAGTCCATCAGCCTATCGTAGCGATCCATTATATCACCATGGCTCAGACAAATCTAACTAAACTGTTCTAAAGAATTTAGCAACCTTAAGTAAAAGATTTGATTTGTCCTGTGAAACCAAAGTTCAACTCATATACATGCATGTATCATCAAGTTTTCTGCTTGGCTGAATGGAGGATTGGAGAAAGAGGAACTGTGCCTTGTGGCGGCTGGATGGGGAGGACGTGATAGGGAATGAGTAGGTTAGGGTTTGTCTTGGGCCACTATGGACTGAAAAGGTCTATCACCGGCTGTAAATAAAAACGTGATGAAAGCAGTGATATCCCGGTTAAAGGATACCTGGAATACAGACAGACAAAGCCTCAACCGTTTTCGGTCCCGGTCCTACTGGGCCTCATCCCATTTCTAGTCCTTTTTTCTGTATTTTCTAGGAAAACAAAAATGGCTAGAAAAATACGGTATATGGATGCAGATGGAACCGGATTCGTCCTAGTCGTTTTCAACCTTACTTCCCTGTCGTGTGATCCACGCTCGCCCGTCGGTCCTCCGCCTTCCTGCCAAGGTTGGGCAGCTGTGCAGGGCTAACTACTCGTGAACAAGTGGATGGGAACTTCGGGGGAGTGGGCTGAGATCCTCCTACGGCATTTGGCTAGAGGAGTCGCCAAACCATAGGTAACCCTAGGTCACCACCGCCATGGGAGCATCGTGCTATTCCTCCGCCTTGTTACACGCCTCCCAATTTATCTACTGCACGGTGCACGCCTCGACCATTGTGGGCCTGACAATAACGAGTTGGCCTTGCGCTTCCTGACAGGCTGAGCGGCCATAGCCTAGCTCCATCTTCAGGTTCAGTATTCGGCTCTTCAGGTTCATCAGATACTGACATTGTCGAGAGATGAGCAGTGTTGGCTGTTGACACTGAGCTGATCTGCGATCGACCTTGCTTGTTTGAGGCTTGTTTTTTTTGAGAAGGTGGAGCTAGTTTTTTTATAAGAAACAGTACGCAGAACTAGCTAGCGTGTTAAGGTATAGTTTTTTTTGAGAAACTGGGTTTGTATTCATATATATTTCATAGAGATTACATTCCAAGACTTGCAAAGATATCCTAAAAGAGAAAAGAAATTACAGCATAGTCCTTGCACAGTCATCCTCCCGGTCGTCCTCGTCGCCGGCAGTCGAAGCACCATGGAGCTTGAAGCCGACCTCCTTCCTGACGATTGAACACAAGATTTGATTGGCACCAAAAGCAGTATGTCGAAATCTTCAACATACGTTGTGTCCGCTGAACGCCTAGGCCGAAGAAGATGGCCGCCGTCCATCACATCGCTGGAGTACAAGGAATTTGGCACCCCAAGAGCAACCAACAATCCCCACACACCAAACGACGGCAAACCCAGAAGGGGAATGAAACCACCAGAGAAGGTGGTAGGTAAGAACCAACCCGGTTTCGTTGAGTCGGTGAACATACCTCCCGAGATCTTCACCAGAGAAGTCGCTGGAGAAGATGAGGGAGGAACAAAAGATGAACTCGACCAGATCCAGAAGAGGCAGAGAACTCTAGATCTAGGGAGCTCGTACTCTTTCCTGATGCAGACGGCACCAGTGTAGTCGAGGAAGCCGCCGTAGAGGTCAGAGCCGCCCTCCGCACATCCACACCAACTTCCGCTGGAGATGCCACCCAGGAAGACAAATCCATGCCTCACCATCGGCATGGGGAAACCTATGTTGGGCATTCTTAACGTCATTACCAAAAGTAGACTTAGTTTTCTAATTCTGATAACGGCGCCAAAAATGCCGAACCTATCCCTCATGCCACTTAAGCCAAGTTGTCATCCCCAGCATGACATGAGAGACGCGGTATTGAAATATGCAACTGCTCTTCTAAATAAATAATAAATAAGATCTGCAAGCGCACAGATTAATACCGATGTAGCATTTTAACCGGGAAGTATTCCAGGTATCGTTATTTATATTTTTACCACTGGGAAGGGATTACTAACATCAATGTTGATTATGGAATGGAATATAGGAATGAGTATCAATCATTGCATGTATAAGTGAGAGCATTCATCTATCTCTTGCATACAGGGGTAAGTGTCACATAAAATATAGATAAAGTATGAATGGTGACAAAGATAATTAATCTGATCAGCTAGCCACATATAATAATGATAAGCACCTCAACAGATATTCTAGCAAGTCATTAGCATGGTATTAGGACGAACTACAAGGATATTTCCTAAGTTATTCTTAACTATAAAGTCTAGCATATCATAGTTAGTGTAAGTACACTTGGCAATCATTGCGAGAAAGGACTACGCCCATGCATAGTGATATTATCAAGGAAGATGAGAAACATAGCAATCACTCCCCCGTAATAATGTTGCTCTGCCTGCCTTACACACGGGAGGGGGACTATATAAGAACCAACGAAGCTGTCACCATCGCGGACCACCCCACGATCCGGCATATAAGGTGCAATCGCAGATAAATATGGTCTAAGCACCACGCCTACACAATATTTATCATTTACCCATGGATCCGATGGATAAACGCTATACGATCCTAAACATGTATATAATTCCAATCTAACTAAGCCAAGCGTATAACTACGATAAACTAAGAACAATATAATCGCAAATATAATCAAGTAGAGCAAAGTCATAATCAATATATTGAAATAGAACAAAGTTGTATTCATAATATTGAAGAACAAAGATGAACAATGAAGAATAGTAAAGGAATTACCAAGAATCCTCTTGACAGATCCGGAAACCAATCGAAGATTGACTCCTTCTAGTTCTAATCCTATGTAGCTATGCTATACTAGAGATCTAGTTGATGTGGTGGCTCTAGGGCTTGATCAGAGACTCTCCTCCTGAGATTAGGGTTTAAAGAATTGAGAATGAGGGAGTATGAGGGAGTGCCTCCTCCAGGGGCCAGGGGTCCTGCTTATATAGCCCCCTCAAGTGAACGTGGGCCGTCGGATCAAACCGACATTAATCGCACGGTTTTCCTTGATCCCTTAGGTCGGTGGAGCATAATCCGCGAGACGGAGCCTGATTGGCTCTCAGGCCAGGGCGGGCGCCCTAGGGAGCAGGGCGGGCGCCCTGCCTCCAGGCCCGTTCGGCCTCCCGTTCAATCTCGTGGCTTCTGGAGTCTTCTAGATGATAGAAAATCGGTGAACACGTTATTATCTCTATGTAAACCCGACGTGTGGGCCTTTCCTCCGTATTTTCTGATAACCCCCTGCAGAAACAGACAAACACCAAAACTCGTGGAATTCTGTTAGATAAAACCCTAAGTCTAGGTGTTGGTTGCATTTGGATCCTTTTCTTTATTTATTTGATAACTATATTTGGTACTTAAGGACCGTCAACAAACTCCCCCAAGCTTACCTCTTGCTCGTCCCTGAGCAAGGATAGACTCATTATGGATTAGAAGTTGCTGCAACGCCTTTGAACGTTGACGGTACATATGCTTTCAAATAAGGTCTCATCCCTGAGTTAGAGTAAACTGTCAAGACTTAAAACTTACTCATTTTACCTTTCACCATGGGGCTTGCAACCGTCACCTGCATCTTGAGTGGTTAAAAGATAGAACGGTCTAGTTAAACGCCATGTCTCTTATTCTTGATCAGCTATAGCTCTGGAGTTTTTTGCAAATTTTTCAAATAAAACTCAGAGATTCCTTGTATGACTCTCTCAGATCTCTCTTTTGTGGTATTTCTGGATCCTTACCAAGGCAGTAATGGTATATGCCTTCTCTCTCAAAGTATGTGGTATTTATGGTATAAGGCGTAGTGACATTGCCTTCTCTCTCACCCTACTCTAATAAGGCTTTGATATCTGGAGCTCATAGGTGGGAGATACAGTATACATACTCATAGAACATTTATTGCATAGTCAAACCATGGATCCAGAGAAACAAGTTAATAAGTCAAATCAAGATGTGCATGTGTGGTGAATGAGTGGTGTATGGTGATAACAAAAGTCTAATGCTCTTTTTGAGGGAATACATACCTTTCTTGCCTTTTAAAACTTTTGAGGGGAATGAGATGCTCTGTATATATATATATATATTTTTCTCTCAGGTGGGTATCTTGTACCCCTAATTCTACTGTCGGACACTTGTCCATTTTTACCTCTCGTCTCACTTTTTCTTTCTTCGAGGTTCCGAGCACTTGCTCCTTTTTATTTCCTCGTATTTATATATATATATATTTTTTTTAGAGCAATCTCCCTCTTTTGAAAATATAGCAAGTGGTAGTAGAAATGACTTGAGCATTAACTTCACAGGGAATAACAGGAATGGGATAATGTTTTTGGCTATTCTCTCCCGGGTCAGGAGTAGAATAATTTTGGGTGAATCTGGAGATGGAAATGAGTGGATATATGTGGATGCGTACTTCCGGAGTAGAAGCAGCATGTATGAGTGAACGTGTGAGTGAATCTTGATTTTAACCACATGACAAGTTCCTAAGGGTCTACACAGCTTGACCACACTCAATGCCCATAAGCAGTAAGTAGTAAAAGTGCGGCTCTTATTCTAACAAGCATGTATATATGGCTGTGGTAGGAATTTAAACTCTCATCATACAGGAACTCATCATGCAACATTTTAAAGATTTTCAAAGATAAAATTCTCCAGAATTCTAGCATCTCTAGGAACAGATAAACAGCAGCTCAACCTTCCCATATCATATCCGTTAACAACTTAGACTTCAGATCAAGTTCTCTTCCCACTAGTTCAGGTTTAGAGCCAGTTTTAAATTATAACAGTTATGTCTAAACTAGAGAGAGAACAAATTTGAAAATTAGGCAGAGCAACTATTCATCATATCCATGCTAGAGTTTTATTTTCAAGATTCAGTTTAGCATAGCTACTTTATTTATTTATTAAACTAAGCAAATATATATAAACACAAAATATTTATTTGGGTTTTCATGATTATGCATCTTTTTATTTTAATAAAGCATAGGTATAAATGTAGATAAAAATACTTATCGGGATAAATGGGGGTGCTCTCCCCAAGCTGGATCTTGACGTAATTTCTTCTGATGTAGCTAGCAGGTGCAGAGGTGTATTTGAATGTCGGCAGCACCCTGACAGCGATTAGGATGTCCTCCATCTGCTAGTCTTCCTCTTGGCACGGCGTTCGGTGTTTTTAAGTCCTCCGAACAGGACTTCTTTTCTTCTTAGTTGTCCTGGGATTTGGGTGGCGTAGACGGTGGTTCCGGCAGCGCCTCCTCTTCTTGTGTAACTGTCTTCGCCTTCCATACCCGACTTGGTGCTTCGGTCTCCTGTTGTGTATCCTCGGGCCTTATGACCTCTCCTTCATAGTCTGCCCATACGTCCTTGATGGTTTGCCTCCTTTGGTTACGGTTACGTCGCCTTCTTCTTGTCCTGACCTGCTTAGAATCTTCAACTATATAGTTAGGGTCATTAAAGTAGCGGCGTACCTTCTCAGAGGGGAAATGCATATGGACTTCTCCGGTTCCAATGTAGATGATTGCTTTGACGGTGCCTAGAAACGGTCTTCCTAGGATGATGGGTGGATCGTACTCGTCGTCTCCCATGTCAATGACCTGAAAGTCTGTATGGACAAAATGATCGTTAATTTTAACAGGGACATCGGTTACTATACCTTCGACCTTTCGGGATGTCTGATCTGCCATCTGGAGCTGAGTGTATGTTGGTTTTAAGGGCATGGTCCCGTACAAGAGCTGATAGGTGACTGTGGCCATTATGTTGACGCTTGATCCAGTGTCGCAGAGCGCCTTCTGAAAGGAGTATCCATTGATTGAGCACTCAATGCTTGGCATACCTGGGTCGTCCTTCTTGATTAGGAACGGCGACTTGGGTCGTCGGTCTTGACCTCCTTGAACTGCAGTGACCATCTTAGCTGATTCGGTCCATCCTTGGTTGTTCTTGTTCTGCTTGATCCTCCTGTTGGTCCTCTTCCTTGGTTCATGTTGGGGTTGCTCTGGGATTTGTGTAATCTTGTTCTTGAAGGAAAACGTCTCCTTCCTCCCCTTGATGTTGAAGTTGATCTTCGCAGCGCTGGCGTAGATGACAGCTCCCGAGGTGTTCAGGAATGGCCTTCCCAGAATAACTGGTGACCTCTCATCAGACCCGGTCTCTATCACCACGAAGTCAGCTGGAGCGTACGAGGTACCAACTCGGACACACATGTTCTTTAATATTCCTTTAGGAAAGCTTAGTGTCCGATCTGCAAGCTGCAAACACATAGTTGTTTCTGATAAAGGATATGTAAAGAATTTTTCATAGAGTACCCTGGGCATAATGTTGACGCTGGAGCCAAAGTCACAGAGTGCTTCTAGGAAGTCCACCATGCCGATGGAGATCGGGATGACGGGGCGTCCTGGATCGCCTCTCTTGACTGGCAGAAGGTCATTATGTACTCCGACAGCGGGATTACTCCAATAGTTACCTGCATCAAACATGTCTACAAGATTTGCAGATTCTAATCCTTCCGGTTGTGATGGTATACCGGGGTTAGTAGCAGGAACAGCAGCAGCTATTTGATTTAACTGAGATTCAATCATTTTATTAAAGCTAATTTGGTTTTTGATGGCAGTAGAGAAATTATCCATTCTATTATTTATGTTTTCTAGTATTTTATCATTGGATGCCAATTTCTTAGACAAGTTATCCATTAGCTTTCCTTGATTAGACACTAACTCTCTCAGGGGTGGAAAATTATTATTGTTGTTGTAAGAGTTATTACCTTGATAATTACCTGAGTAGTTAGGCCTCTGTTGATTCCAACCTTGATTTTGTTGAGGACGGTTGTAGTTGTTGTTGTTGTTGATGTACCTTGCATCCTCAAGCATCTCAGGGCAGTGATCGCCTGAGTGTCCAGTATCTCCACATTCCTCACAAGTCATGTGAGAGTCGTAGACGTTCATGACTTCTCTTTTGTCTCCAGCTTTGTCATCGAGCTTTTTCATGAGTAGGTCTAACTTTGCAGACAGCATGTCTACCTCCTTGAGCTGGTGCATACCTCCACCCTTCTTGCGTGTTTGGATCCTCTCTTCGTTCCAACCTTGGTTGGACGCCATCTTCTCCACAAGGGCTGTAGCTTGTGGTATGGTGAGTGATAGAAATGCGCCTCCGGCTGCAGCATCCATGGTCTCACGAGCACTAGTGATGAGCCCATGATAGAAAGTCTACATAAGTAGCCAGCTCTCCATTCCATGATGGGGACATTCTAGGATGTAATCTTGAAAGCGCTCCCATGCTTCTGGAACGGATTCATCATGTTGTTGCTGAAAACTTGTAATCTTCCCACGAAGAGCATTGGTCTTGCCCATGGGAAAGAACTTAGCCAGAAAGTTCATAGAGCAGAGTGCCCACGTAGTGTTCTTATCCTTCGTCGCGTAGAACCACTGCTTCGCTCTCCCCAATAGTGAGAATGGGAAAAGGCGAAGTAGTATGGCGTCTCTGGGAACATCTAATAAAGTGAATGTGCTGCAAATCTCCAGGAAGTGTTGGAGATGAGCACTTGCATCTTCGTGCGGCTTCCCACAAAACTGGTTGGCTTGTACCATGTTGATGAGCCCTGGCTTGAGCTCAAAGTTCTTGTCGATGGCCGCGGCAGGTCCAGTGCGGATGTTGTCCGTAGTGGGAGCTGAGAACTCGCGGATCGTCTTGTTCGCCATGGCTGCGAACTCTGTTGACAAATTCCGGATGAAACTTCGGCGGTCTTCTGGATTGGATGAAGTGTTGCGTCGAAGTGTTGACTTCTTGAGCTTGGCTCTTGCCCCTCTGATTAATGCTTCGGGGTTGTCAACAAAATTTTCTGAAAGATGTCCTCTATTCATACATCACCCTGCAAAACAATAAGAATGGAAAAATACAGGGGTAAATCTGTATGGGAGAATTGATGATCTCAATCACTTAATGATGTGAATGATGACTCAAATTCCGTATTCATTCCTTGTTAGTAAATCAACCTTCCCCGGCAACGGAGCCAAAAATGCTTGTTGGGCATTCTTAACGTCATTACCAAAAGTAGACTTAGTTTTCTAATTCTGATAACGGCGCCAAAAATGCCGAACCTATCCCTCATGCCACTTAAGCCAAGTTGTCATCCCCAGCATGACATGAGAGACGCGGTATTGAAATATGCAACTGCTCTTCTAAATAAATAATAAATAAGATCTGCAAGCGCACAGATTAATACCGATGTAGCATTTTAACCGGGAAGTATTCCAGGTATCGTTATTTATATTTTTACCACTGGGAAGGGATTACTAACATCAATGTTGATTATGGAATGGAATATAGGAATGAGTATCAATCATTGCATGTATAAGTGAGAGCATTCATCTATCTCTTGCATACAGGGGTAAGTGTCACATAAAATATAGATAAAGTATGAATGGTGACAAAGATAATTAATCTGATCAGCTAGCCACATATAATAATGATAAGCACCTCAACAGATATTCTAGCAAGTCATTAGCATGGTATTAGGACGAACTACAAGGATATTTCCTAAGTTATTCTTAACTATAAAGTCTAGCATATCATAGTTAGTGTAAGTACACTTGGCAATCATTGCGAGAAAGGACTACGCCCATGCATAGTGATATTATCAAGGAAGATGAGAAACATAGCAATCACTCCCCCGTAATAATGTTGCTCTGCCTGCCTTACACACGGGAGGGGGACTATATAAGAACCAACGAAGCTGTCACCATCGCGGACCACCCCACGATCCGGCATATAAGGTGCAATCGCAGATAAATATGGTCTAAGCACCACGCCTACACAATATTTATCATTTACCCATGGATCCGATGGATAAACGCTATACGATCCTAAACATGTATATAATTCCAATCTAACTAAGCCAAGCGTATAACTACGATAAACTAAGAACAATATAATCGCAAATATAATCAAGTAGAGCAAAGTCATAATCAATATATTGAAATAGAACAAAGTTGTATTCATAATATTGAAGAACAAAGATGAACAATGAAGAATAGTAAAGGAATTACCAAGAATCCTCTTGACAGATCCGGAAACCAATCGAAGATTGACTCCTTCTAGTTCTAATCCTATGTAGCTATGCTATACTAGAGATCTAGTTGATGTGGTGGCTCTAGGGCTTGATCAGAGACTCTCCTCCTGAGATTAGGGTTTAAAGAATTGAGAATGAGGGAGTATGAGGGAGTGCCTCCTCCAGGGGCCAAGGGTCCTGCTTATATAGCCCCCTCAAGTGAACGTGGGCCGTCGGATCAAACCGACATTAATCGCACGGTTTTCCTTGATCCCTTAGGTCGGTGGAGCATAATCCGCGAGACGGAGCCTGATTGGCTCTCAGGCCAGGGCGGGCGCCCTAGGGAGCAGGGCGGGCGCCCTGCCTCCAGGCCCGTTCGGCCTCCCGTTCAATCTCGTGGCTTCTGGAGTCTTCTAGATGATAGAAAATCGGTGAACACGTTATTATCTCTATGTAAACCCGACGTGTGGGCCTTTCCTCCGTATTTTCTGATAACCCCCTGCAGAAACAGACAAACACCAAAACTCGTGGAATTCTGATAGATAAAACCCTAAGTCTAGGTGTTGGTTGCATTTGGATCCTTTTCTTTATTTATTTGATAACTATATTTGGTACTTAAGGACCGTCAACAACCTACCCTACCTTTATTCTCCGAGTACCTACGCCGAAGGAAGGAGGTGCAGATTCGCCAACGACGTCGACAGATCTACCACACCCACATCCTCCAGCCGCACTCAGGAGCAGCAGATTCGCCGGTGACCATGACAGACGCCACTGAAACCCTAACCCTACTATATAGCTAGCAATATACAAGGGGACTGAAGTCCGCCGTCGATTCAACCGGTCCCCCTCCACCTTCGACGCCGGTGAGGGCGCTAGAGGCAAGGAGGACGGCGAATTGACGGAGGAAATGTGAAATCGCCCTCCGGTCGCCTGTCTCAACTGTGGAGCTCTGGAAGGGACGAGAAGAGGGGTGTGTTAAGCTACAGCTGGGCATCTACAATGGGCAGATACTACATACTCCGTACATGTGTTTCGTGGGCTGGACCTGACCTCAGCCCCGTCCCCCCACCATCTTTTTTGATTTTTGGCCTTTTTTTTGAAAGATTCTCTCAAATATGCCCCTGGCCGAAAGAATTCAAAAAATGGACCCTAATCTTCGTGCTACAGTCATTGGCGCCAAGATATAACGTCATGGCGCCAGTGTCGTTGGCGCCAAGACCCTGCGTCGTGGCGCTGACGTGGCAGGTTCTTGGCGCCAGTGTCATTGACGCCAAGCCTTGACGCCGTAGATCTTAGCGCCAAGCACTTTGACATATGGGCCGGCATCTTCTTCCTCTGTTCTCTCTCTCTCTCATCCTCCTTTCGTCCTCACGCGCCGTGGAGCTGCCACCGCGGCCGGCCGTCCCTCCGCGCCTACCGCGCCCGGTGCCGGCACGCCACGCGACCGCCGTGGCCCGCCGGCCGCCGCGCCCCGCCTGCCAAGGGCCGCCACCGCGCGGCACCGCGGCCGGCCGTCCCTCCGCGCCCACCGCGCCTGGTGCTGGCGCGCCACGCGGCCGCCGCGCCCTGCCCGCCTAGCCTCGGCACCCGCGGCCTGGCACTGCCTGGCCGTCCCTCCGCGGCCACCGCGCCCCGTGCCGGCGCGCACGCGGTCGCCGCCGCCTGCCGGCTGCCCCGCCCCGCCTGTCGAGGGCCCCAACTGGTGGCCCGGCCCTCCCCGGCCACCCAGCCTCGCCAGCCGCGGCCCGGCGCTGCCCGGCCTCCCTCCACCAGCGGCCGCCCCTCCCCGGTCACCCAGCCCCTCCCCAGCCGCGGCCCGGCACTGCTCGGTCGCCCCTCCCCGGCTGTCCAGCCCCGCCACCGGCGGCCCGCCCCTCCCCGGCCGGCCCTCCTTTCGCGGCCGCCGGTAGGAGCCGTGCGGCGCCCGTGCTTGCTCGGTCGGTGCCGATGCCGTAGCCAAGTCTTCCCCGATCGTTGGTGCTGTGCCAACCCGACATCCTCCACGTAGCCAAGTGCAAGGTAGAATTAGTTGTTTGATTTTGTTAGTAGTTGGGAATAGTAAGTTAAATTGTTTGTTAGTTCTTGATTTAGATTGCTAAATTGATAGTACTTAGTTTTTGATTTAGATTGATAAATTGATAGTATGTAGTTCTTGATTTAAATTGTTAAATTGATATTATATAGTGATAGTATTTATTTAGTTATTAGTATATGTGATGATTTAGGTAGATTATTGACTTGGTGAGTTAGTTATGTAGATATGTAGTTACATATGTAGTTGAATAACTAGTTATTTAGTTAAGATTTAGCTATTTAGTTACTAGGTTATATCTATAAACTTAGGGTTAGTTTGGATAATTAGGATTTAGTTAGATACCTATTTATTGAAAACTAGTTTGGACTAAACATAGTGTGTTTGAATTTGTGTATGAACTTTTAGATGGACAACCTAGTGAGCATATATCATGGAGGCACTATGGAACGAGATCGCTATGGATATGTTGAGTTTGTTGACATGCAAAGTGTGCCTGTGCTATTCAATGAGAAGCCATCATTTAGTGAGTTGGCTGGAAGGGCTCGCGAGGAGGTACATTGCCATGGAGATGATGGCATCATAGTTGAGGGTGTACTTCACCTAGGTTCCCCTCCCAATATGCTAAGGAAGATGATCCCAATAGGGTGTGCAGATCAGTGGGAGAACTATGTGAGATCGGCTATGAAGAGCTAGTTCCAAAGTTTGGACGTGGTTGTGCATCGGGTGCTAGTTGATCCCATCCCTCTTGGGTTCTCCCCGCAAATGGGTGAGCAGGCATACTTTGACCCTCGCGTCCTGAAACGTGATGTGGATGCGGAGGTTCTGCCTACCGTTCCCGATGCCCAATCTGCCCCCAATGATGTGGCACATCCTCCTCAGAAGATCCCTTTGACACAGAATCATCCGAGTAAGTGACAATTAGGCATCATTTTTTCTTTGTAGCTTAAGTCTCTTCTTTTCATCCACTTTTCTTATCATCTCCTCTTATTTGTGGCTATGTTGCAGGAGACGTTCCCGATAATGAGGGCGCTCCTCCTGCTGATGCTCAAGTCCAGATTGGAGATGGAATCCGTGCCTCCAATAGTGTTGAAATTATGAATGATTCAGAGCCATATGAGATCGCAAGGGCTGTTGATTCTGACGATGATCGTCCCATTGGAGAGCTCATGGAGAGTGACGTTGAGATGCTGAGGCGTATCTTTCCCGGCCGCCGTGATCCTATGGTTCATGAGTTTAGTGATCTTACTCATTCAGATCAGGCGTTTGCCGAAGGACATGATGATGAGCTGCAGGAAGCTCCAGAGGCTGGTCCTAGTATGGAGATAGAGAAGGGGAGGGTTTTCAATGACCTCCCTGCATTGAAGAGGTGGTTGCAGGCATTTGCAGTGATACGCAAGAGACCTTACAAGGTCCTGCATTCCTATGCGGAGCGGCGTTACACGGTTGTGTGTGACAAGGAACGATGTCCATGGAGGGTTTGTGCAAGGAAGCAAAAGGTCTCCGGAAAGTGGAAGATCACAAGAGTTGTCAGGCCACATACTTGTGCTTCACATGACCTCAGCACGAAGCATCGGCAGTTGACATCTACCCTCATTGCCAAGCGGTTGATGAAAGTATTACAGGGAGAGCCAAACATGAAGGTCAGGACAATTATCAAAATAGTTAATGAGGTCTATGGAGGATATGACATAACTTATGGCAAAGCCTGGAGGGCTAAGCAGCAGGCGTGGAAGATGATATATGGGGACTGGGAGAATGGCTACGAGCAGCTTCCAGTACTTCTCAATGCAATCAAAGCAGTGAATCTAGACATGCATTATGAGTACATCCCTAGACCAGACGCATGGAAGGATGGGAGACAGATATTCTTTCGTGCTTTCTGGTGCTTCCCTCAGTGTGTCGAGGCCTTTAGGCACTGCCGTCTAGTCTTCTCCATTGATGGTACATTCTTGATTTGCAAGTACCGTGGCACACTTCTCATAGCCATATCGTGTGACGCAAACAACAAGCTTGTTCCTTTGACATTTGCTTTGGTTGAGAGGGAGAACAATGATAGCTGGGGATGGTTCTTGAGGCTAGTCCGGATACATGTGGTTGGGCATACTTAATGCCGTGCGAGAGGAGATAGAGGGGTATGCACCTTTGCACCATCGTTGGTGTACTCGGCACCTTGCGGAGATTCTACTCTGGAAGGATGGTGTGAAGGATAATTTTGATCTTTTCTAGGAGGCTGCTCGACAGCTTGAGGATAGGTATTTCCAGAGGAAGTTAGAGGAGGTCAGAACCACATCTAATGGATAAGGTAGACAATGGCTGACAGGTTTGATGAGAGATGTGGAGAAATGGACAAGAGCTCACGATGCAGGTGGTTGGAGGTACGAGTTTTAGTGTAGCAACATGACCGAGTCTTTTAATAAGTTGCTGTTGGGGATTCGTGGTATGCCTGTGAACGCTATCGTGCAATTCATATTCTACAAGCTTGTTGCCTGGTTCAACGATAGGCACGCCCATGCATTGCAGTTGCAGAGTGAAGGTAAGATTTGGGCTCCAACACCACAGGCACATCTAGAGAAGGCGAAGGAGAGGGCTGGCACACATGAGGTCACATGTTTTGACCACGCCACAGGAAGATATGAGGTGAAGCATACGGTGGTACTACGTCTGATGGTGAGGTCCGAGAGTCGAGGATTCATGTGGTAGTCCTCCAAGATTTCTGATGCACTTGTGGTAAACCAAGGCAATATCACTTTGTATGTTCTCACCTTGTGGCAGCTGCTAGGCATCGCAACTATGATATTGAGGCTAGGATACCTCACGAATTCAGTGTCGACACGCTTGTCCAAACATGGAGGCCCCGCTTCGTGCCTTTCCGGGACCCTGGAGAGTGGCCTCCATACGACGGTCCAACGTACATTGCAGATCCAGCTTACCGTTGGGACAAGCGGGGCTCTAGAAAGAGGACGAGGCACATGATGGTTATGGATCAGATACCCGGTAGAACGTGATGTGGGAGAATGACCCCATTTCTTACTGACCCCGAGCAGTACGAGTGTGGCAAGTGTGGTAGACTTGGCCACAATTCACGCACTTGCCATTGGCAAATTAGTGAGGTGCGACTTGTAGTTGTTTCTATTATTTAATACCTATCGTATTGATTGTACAATTCTTGCTTTATGTTTCAATGCATATTTATTTTATAACTTAGTGACTATATTCTTTTTGTAGGATAGCTCAATTCCACCTTTTGGACCCAGTGTACGATGAGACCCACCGAGGACGTCTCGTAGTGTCGGGGCAGGTAAGATTTTACACTCCCATATCACATACTTCGAATTATAAGTGCATATGTGTGTGTGTCAAGTAACATTTGTATTTCGTTTTAATGCAGGACCTTCCGCTCCTTCGTCCTAGAGTACATGGAGGGTTCTTGGAAATGTAGTACGACGACAGGTACACACCTTACCTATCGAGAGCTGGCCTAGACGTCATATCTTTCCAGGTTCGTCATGGGCTGCCTTTGTTCAACTCAGCGGGCTTGACTTCGTTGGTTGACAGGTATTTTATGAACACATAGGTTGTATTAATAATCATTTGTTCACGCGGTTATGTTTCTGACTTGCATTTTTGTTTTGCTAAAATTATAGGTGGCAACTTGAGACTCACAGCTTTCACATGGCGTTTGGGGAGATGACAGTCACGCTACAGGACTGTCAGAAGATGCTAGATCTGAGGATTCATGGGAGGGCAGTGATAGGGCAGTGTAGGTCAGAGGGTTGGAGAGCTCGGGTGGAGGCCTTCCTTGGATGTGAGGTGGGTGAGCAAGGAGAGCGCACTTCTGGTGTTCTTCTCTCCTGGCTCCAGGCTGAGTTCGCACAGTGTCCTCCAGGGGCAGACGACCAGACAGTTCAGTACTACTATAGGGCGTGGTCCTACACTTGTTCGGCTGTGTTCTCTTCCCCGACGGAACGGGGGACACTACATCGTGGATGTGGATCCACTGCCTCACAGACTGGGACCAGGCGGGTCACTACAGCCGGGGCTCTGCAGTGTTGGCTTTCCATTACCGTCAGCTTTGCGAGACGTGTCGGCGGTCTTCACAGTCAACCTCACTTGGTGGGTGTGTGTACCTACTCCAGCTGTGGATGTGGTCGCGGCTTCCAGTTGCTCGTCCCGTGGTGCAGGCTCCTCGCGACTGGTTCCCAGTGCAGAACGCACGTCTACAGCCGATGTGGGTGTACCTGTGGGACCAGGTGACAGTTCCTCACGCGAAGATGGAGCGGGCGTACAAAGAGTACACGGATGAGCTAGACATGCTAATGGCCTCTAGTGTAAGTACAAATTATTATACATGGTGGGTCGAAGAAATTATTTATTATGCTATCTAACTTCTTGTTTGGACACGTTGCAGGTGACTTGGGAGCCGTACGCGGACGAGGGCGCACTTCCTTTTTTGGTGAGCAATGTGTGTGACAGCGACAACGAGCTCTACAGGGTGAGGTGCCCTCTTATCTGCTTCTATACTGTCGAGTACCACCTTCCACATATAGTTGCACGCCAGTTTGGAGCAAGGCAGCTTTGGCCACCATCTCCAGTGTCGACCGGTGTTGACTTGCACAAGTAAGTGTTCTCTTCTTTGTAATTGGACATTTTTTCTGAAGTTGCACTTATATTATTACCACATGATAAATGTCGAATAAGATGGATGAAATAATTGTTGGTATGTTTGTATGTCTATGGAATGCATATATGTGTGGTTTGCTTCAACAAAGGAAACTCTGCCGAAATTTTTAACTTTGGCATACATGCATGTTATAGTCACACGATGTTCACTAACTTGTGTACGTGTTTTGCAGGCTCGATCGTAAGAAAAACAGGAAGATCTTTGATTAGGCCCGGCACCACCGAGACTACATCGACGAGTGGGAGATGTTCGACGAAAACGTGGATGACAACGACGAGCCGCACACGAACAGAGAGTACAGGCGGTACCAAGCTTGGTACCACCAAGTGACTCGTCCGAGGCTTAAGCTACAGTGGACACACGATGACTACGCTAACATTGAGTCGTCCGAGGATGAGGACACGGCGTACGACCACTCTACTCATGTAGGTCGCCAGGTGGGAGCAGGACCGATCTTGGACAGAGTGGTATGTCATTTGCTCTACTTTTATATATCGATTTGCGTAACAATGAATTATAACTTTGAACTTTGTTGTAGGACAACTCCCTCAGGATGTTGGTCAAAGAAATAGAACGCTTTCGTCCTAGGGTGAAGGACGACGACACACGTAGCTTCCTTGACGTAAGATTCTATAAATATGCAAATAGTAGATTACTAACATGTTCAATACATTCAGTTGACATGATTTTGTGCACCAGAGACTGGCACGTCGGCTACGCCGTACCGCTGCGTGCTGTGGTTGCAGGACAGCCATGGCGCAGGACGTGCACGTGCCTTCTGCACCTAGAGGTGGCGTAGGTTCATCTAGCCACCCACCTACAGGGTCGCGAGGCATTTGCACCGAGGACGATGACGAGGACGACGACGACCACCACGAGGACGTGGACCAGGGGCACGAGGAGCTTGGACTGTCTCAGCTAGACGATGCTCCCTGGACTCAGCCTACGCAGCAGGTCGGTACCAGGCGACGTCGACCACCTGACCCTTACACTCCAGGCACCCACGCTCTTGGACACAAGGGCAAGGGTAGGTCTAGGAGTCAGTGAGGGACTGTATGCACTATTATTATGGAATCTGATGGACTCTGATGGATTTGTGGACTGTGTGGACTATTATGTGGACTGTAGCCGACTTGTGGACTGTATGGACTGTATGGACTATTATTATGGACTGTTATATCCTATTATTATGTACTGTATGAGCTACTATGGAGTTTATGACATATGTAATGTATACGCTTTGAGGCTGCTCATATATATTGTTTTAGGTGAATGTCATATATATTTGTTGATGACATATGTTAATGTGATATTTGTGTTTCGATTGAATCAAAAATAGGGAAAACTCTGCCAAAATTTTCTGCAACATGTCAAGTCATGCAGTACACCGATAGCATGTAGCCTTTTCAATGATTTATCATGTCACTATCCTATCGTACATCGTCTTTTACAGATGAATTGATTGATCAAGGAATCTAGCCTTTACAGATGAGTTTTCAAATAGGCTTTTCATTTTTTCAAATAGGCTTTTCAGAGATGGCATCTAGGCTTTTTAGGAGCATTGAAGCCACAATACAACGGCTCTCCACTCGACTGCTGCCTATATATACACCTTCCTCCATACAATGCAAGTCACTTAAAACCAGAAGTTGGTTACCTATGAGTAGTAATGTCTGGAGGGTCATCTAGAGGGAAGGGAAAGGGGGGACTAAGGGAACTCCCATTGTGTGGGAAGGGTCTCTGGGTCCGCAAGACTTTGATGAACCAGTGTATCATTTTTCTGTCAAGACCAAGAGAGATTTCACCAAAGAGTGTCCACTCCGAGGATACGATAACCGGAAAGAAGATTGGCCAAAATATAGGCATGGTGAGGACTGCTTAGTGCAGATGTTCATGGAGGGTTTGGATGGAGGTCGTCGTTTCTTCAAATGTCCGCGAGCAGAGGTAATTGGTTTTAAAATTCATTACTCAAATTTTTTCTCCATTATTTTGCATCTCATAGGCCAAACTAACTGCATGTTCACTAAAATCTTTGAAATGCAGTGTTCAGAGTCCAAAGAAAACTATGGCTTCACTAGGTCGGTCGATCCTAGACCAATCTATCTGCACACACAGTACATCTACTACTTGCAAGACCGTATCTTCGAACTAGAAAGGGAAGTTAGCAGCAGTTACAAGGACGACGAAGCAGACGATACCAGTAGTGGTGCCGTTTCACAGGACGGACTATGCCATGATCTATATTGCACCTGCCCTAACCACAAGAACAACGGGCCTCCGCCACCACCCCCGCCACCTCCACCATCAACAATGGGATGGTACTGTGGAGAAGGGCAACACAATTTGCTATGTGGCCGCACTACTAGATAGAACAAATCTATCGTGTACACATGCCATGTAATGTGCTTGTTGTTCGCTCTAATTACCTAAGGCATGTTAGGTTTAGTCCAGGACATATGTGCCCTAGTTTGGTACATGTTCTGACATGCCATGTTCTATGTTATGCGTGTTGAATTGTGAAATCCACTACTTCCTTATGTTTTATGTGCACCTCGAGAACTAGTTTCAGTAACTCAAAAACATTAAACCTAATATATGACAACACTATGCAAGGTTCAAAAACTTAAAGTGCATATGAAGTACATGACGACGAACTAAATAACATAGAACATGCCCTAGGTACATGATTTACCTAAAGTACATTAGATTAAACACATTGCATACTACATCGACCACATTGTCTATGATTAAACCATACAACTAGCATACTACTGAGTACAACGAGGCCACTTTCTCTTTTTCTGGGCATCGGGATTCTCCTCCATCGCTGCCTTCGATTGGAGCACGCACTCAAGCTTCTTCTCCCTCTCCTCCCTACACGCAGCAACACGCCTCCTTTCCTCCTCTTCCTTGTGCTCCTTTGCTGCTGCCTCCTCTCTGCGTCTCTTCTCTAATATCTCCAGGCGCTCCGCATCCCACTCCTTCAGGCTTTGTAGAAGCCGCATGTCAGCCTCCTTGATCTCAGTGTCGATCCACTGCTCAAAATCACATAGCGGGGTCTGCAGCAAATGCAATTATTTCAAATCCAATTAATATGTAAAACTTCATATGACACAAATTAATTAATAAACAAAAGCAATTTCTCACAATAAATGTACTGCAGCGCTGACGCTCTGTAGGCTCCCATGCAAAATTGGAACACATCCAATATCTCTGCTTATATGTTGCCTCATCTTCGGAAATGTCTACCTTGCAAGAATCGCCACAGAAGCACATGAGTATTGGCACACCGCTAGGGAGCGGCTTTGGGACGTACGGACTTTCGGTCATCCATCCATAACTACAATTCAACAAATTCCGTTCTAATATAACAAAACAAATAACAATAAACCTTAAAACTTAGGGTTTAATATATGATGAAAAAGATCTACGCATACTTTTGTTTTCTAGCTTTTCCACGCCTAGGCATCCTACGGTTGTACAATACATACGAATTTTAAAAAGTACATGAACCAATAACATGTGAAGTTCATAGGTTAAGAATATGACTTCATTTTACCAAATCGATTCGAAATAAACAAGGAAGGGTGAGAGGATACCTGGCTCTCGAAGATCGACGGATAAAATCCAATTTTTCACGGTCCAATAGGTCGATTGAAGAGGTTGGCCGAAGTGTACAAAGGAAAAACCCGAAGTGGAAGAGAAAGAAAATGAGAATGGCTCGGGGAGGAAGAAGGGGCTGGCTAAAGCGTGGGTTCTTGGCGCCAAGATCTACGGTGCCAAGGCATGGCGCCAATGACGCTGGCGCCAAGTCTCCTTCCACGTCAGCGCCACGACGCATGGTCTTGACGCCAATAACACTAGCGCCATGACGTTATAGCTTGGCGCCAATTACTGTGGCGTCAAAATCAGGGTCTATTTTTAAAATTCTTTCTGTCAGGGGCGTATTCGAGAGAATCTTTCGGAAAAAGGGAAAAAAAAAAAGACGGGACCCCCACCATCCCGATTCTCGAGCAATGAACACACTCCGGAATTTCCGCAGGTATCGCAGCAGGCATGTTGGTGTGTGTACGCAGGAGGCGGCGGTTCGTGTTCTCTGGAGCACGGCCCGGCCCGGTCTTCACCAAAATTTTCTTTTCGAAAGTTCGTTTCTACCGGTAATAACTTAACTAATCATAGGTCGGAAGATGTCGAAATTAAATTTGGTATCCTAGCTAGCTGGTCCTCCAACTAGTCTATCTTAGCCTAGCTATTTTATCAGTGTCGTCCAAAGTTTAATTGTCAATATTACATACTACCTTCATCCAAAAAAAATGCAACTATTAGTTACGTGCCACAAAAAATAATTTATATTTGATCAAGTTTTTAATGAACGATACTAACATTTATGGCTCTAAATTAATTTATTATAAAAATATTTCATAATTAATCTAATGATATTTATTTGGTATTATAAATATTGATACTGTTTTATCTATAATTGATCCAACTTATAATGTACTAAAATGTGACATTGTGTTACAATTGCATTCTTTCTGAAATTATATATATATTAGTACCATCAAATTCAAATCAAGCATCTACTTGCATTAATATTGCTGATGCTGACTCGATGTACTAGTTATATATATTCGCTGGGTCAATAATCGCTCTAAGGCTCTAGCTAAACTCGTAGGAAGACTTACCGAGTCCAAGTCACCCGCACCGGCCAACTCAAAATGCTGATCAGCGCAAGCGAGGATGATGGTGCCTGGATCTGGATCCACAAGACTCGATCGCCGAATTGAACCAACTCGTGTGTGGCTCTTGTTCGTAGCTGCATGCCTGCGGCTATGAGTTGTAGACGATGACTGCGTGGTGCGCATCATCTCCATCGCGGCGTCACCGTACGTAGGTCACGGTTTTGTTTTGTACCAACCTGCAGCTAAGCCCACGGAAAGTGAAGGTCATACTAGCGAATAGTACAGCTGTTTATTTGGTATTATAAAAATTGATACTGTTTTATCTATAATTGATCCAACTTATAATGTACTAAAATGTGACATTGTGTTACAATTGCATTCTTTCTGAAATTATATATATATTAGTACCATCAAATTCAAATCAAGCATCTACTTGCATTAATATTGCTGATGCTGACTCGATGTACTAGTTATATATATTCGCTGGGTCAATAATCGCTCTACGGCTCTAGCTAAACTCGTAGGAAGACTTACCGAGTCCAAGTCACCCGCACCGGCCAACTCAAAATGCTGATCAGCGCAAGCGAGGATGATGGTGCCTGGATCTGGATCCACAAGACTCGATCGCCGAATTGAACCAACTCGTGTGTGGCTCTTGTTCGTAGCTGCATGCCTGCGGCTACGAGTTGTAGACGATGACTGCGTGGTGCGCATCATCTCCATCGCGGCGTCACCGTACAAGACTTTCACCACATATTTAGAAACAGTAGTGCGGTATTTCTAGATGTGTACTCCTACCATTCTAAATTATAAGATGTTTTTACTTTTAAGATACTTATTATATTTTTTGCTATGCACTTAGTGCACGCTATCTCTCTATACAGTAAAAACAATATATCTACAAAAGCCAAAAAATATATTATAATTTGGAATGGAGCCAGAGAGTATCTAAAGTTATATGTAGAAAAATTATTATGGTCTATCAGGCACGTGGCAGCGCGTGGACTCGATCACGGTCAACAAACGTCGGGATCCATATATATGCTTGCGTTTCAAAAGTTATGTTCCAATATTTCGTATGCTAGTAACTTGTTTATTTATTTATATATTTTATATATATAGCTAGCGCTAACACGCAAGGCAATAAAACCATCACTTCACCACCCACACAAATGCTAGCTACCCTAGCTAGATCAGGCTAGAGCTGATGATGACGAGATCAGGTCTTCTCCTCTCCGTTCCTCCTCTCCTGCTCATCTGCCTCCCTGCCGTCTGGGTGCTAGCCGCCGCCGACGTCGTCCCGCCGGCGCACCGCTGCCAATCGAGGTGCGGCGATGTCGACATCCCCTACCCGTTCGGCATCGGCGATCAGTGCGCCATCCACAGCGGCTTCAACCTCAACTGTACTCGCCTCGCCGACGGCACCTACAGGCCTTTCAACGGGCCGTTCGAGGTGACCAACATCTCCGTGCCCGACGCCAAGGCTTGGATGAAGATGAACATCTCCCGGCGTTGCTATGAGGTGAACCAGACGAAGGCGTCGACGTGGTGGTACTGGTATCAGTTCACGGACACACCCTTCAGGTTCTCGTATGAGGACAACAGAATCTACGTCATCGGCTGCAACACGCTCGCATACATGATGAGTGAACCAGTAAGTCGGCCATTCACACGTTTTTTTATTTTTATTTATTATTTATACACCCTCCGTCTTATAAAATTTGGTGTCTTAGGATTAAAAAATTGTTTCTAAAAAACTTAATATTTTAGCTCTTTGATTGACACAGTAGCTAGGTCGAGGCGCCTTATCAGCTTGAGATTGCGGTATGTGTTGTGTGTGTCTCTCTATATATTTTTTATAAGAGTTTATAATTAATGGCTTATTTCTTAATTAGAATAAATCATCTTTAGTAAATAGAGGCATATGGTCAATTTCTAGAGGCGATCCTAAAAACTCAAACATCAAGTGTTTTATTTAGACTGGAACGGAGTACTTCTATGCGCTAGATTCGAGTTCTACACCTGTCGTTTATCACCTAACTACCTCATATCAGAAATACATACTAAGCTCTTTAGATCACTCCTAATAGACGATTTAGTTTTTTATATTGACTCAAAAGGTATCACACTCTTTTGTATATATAATATAACTACTTTTTAGAGACCCCAAGCCAAGTTGATGGGCCCAGAAATAACATTTTCAAAGTACAAGGATCTGGCTAACATCTTATGCTAAATTGAAGGACCAATTCCTTTAAAAATAAGTTGAAGGACCGGCCATGAATTTTCCTGATTTTAAAATACAAGCGGTCCTATTTCCATATACAAGTAGTTTCATAGTTCCATACACAAGCAGCCTTATAGTTTCATTATACAAGTTATATTATTAACAATATGCACGTTGTTTCATCATAAATTAAACCAACATACAAGTATAGTCTCATAAGTCCACATACAACTATACAAGTCTTCTCATAAATCCGCGTACAAAGTCATCTCATTAATCTATACCTCTATTAAAAAGGCAAAATTTTTCTCCACCTAAGTTTCGTCCGGCCCATTCTTTTGGCCCAACAACCCAACACTACAACCCTCCGCTCGCTTAGTTGCTCTTGTCTAGCCCACACACCTGCTGGCCCTTTGTCGTGCCCATGCTACTACTGGTGGAGGTGCAGAGGCAGTCATCATTGCTCGGCCTTAGACCTACTAGAGTGTGACCCGCGATGGCGACTTGGAGCTCATACAAAGCCACTCGGACTTGGAGTGTGACTCGCTGACGGCGGCCCAGAGCCAGACGCCATGCACAACGTCTCACTACTCCAATCGCCGCACCACTCGTCTAGGAGTTGCCCTCGCCGAGCGTACCGCAGTCGCCAACATCTGTGTGCTCAGACCTAGATGCTACCGCTTGGCCTCAGGCCCTTCGCCGTGGAGAAAAACTTCGTGCTCAGCCCGTTTAAACTAGACAAAGATAGCTAATAGCTTTATGTTACCACACAATAGTATGTCCCGTTATGATGCACGACATGTTTGCCATTAATACAAATATTGCTGGACAATAAATTACACGTCCTGGCGGTGCAACAGACGGATATGTTTTGCTAGTCTATATACAAGCAGGGGTGGATCTAAACGGTGGGGTGGCTGGCGCTTGAGCCTTGGCTACCCCTACCGAACCCTTGGAGCTTTTTTTTTGCCCTCCGTTATTTTTTACCATAATAGATGTACTCAACCTAAAGTCGATCTGAAGGTAGAAGACGACTCTTGCAACTTTGGCCGAGGATGTCGTTCCCAGGCTGACAGGCTTCCCACCTTCAGGCCCAGTAAATCCACTGGTGTTAGTCATCATCCCCATCCACATGCCGCATGCCTATGTCGCTATGTCACAGCCCACTAACCACTACCATAGCCTAGCCCACAAGTCACAGCTCTCCTGCCTCCTCTCCTCTCTCTCCTCTGAATTGGATTGCAACCTAGAAAATGGGAATTCGGCATTATGGAAAGTGGGCTTCGCTATTTTGCCATCCCGCAACTGGGCTTTGCTGGTTTGCCATTATGAAATATGTGCAGCCCCCTAAAATGCCATTTGGTGACTTTAGAACTTAGAAAAAATAAAAAAGAAAATTCTCTTCCAGATTTGCCCCCGCCCCTGTTCCTCAGTGCACACGGACGGACGGAACTGGGAAAGTAGAAACGGATCGAGCTGGTGCTCCACCGGTTCGTCCTCTCCACGCCGGAGACGAGCGCCGCGGCGGCGGCGGCGCCAATGACTCCCATCGCTCACCGGAGGAGTCAAATAGCCATCCATCTATCCATATTCCATATGCATCTCTCCCTTTCTCTTTCCTCTTTAACTTCCGTTTCTTGATTTTCCAAGCTGCTACGCCTGCTACGAAGCTTCCAGTCTCATAGTGCTTCACATGGCCATCTTCCTTCCTTTCTTTCTTGCTCCTTACAACAAATAGCTCATCTCACAGTCAGCTGAGGCTCATCTCAGCAAGTTTGCAACAACGCTGGAAGGCGACGACTCCAGCTCGCCCAACACCGCCTCCTCCACGGCGGCGCTTGTGTCGCTGGCCGCCTCCTCGTCGTCCGCTGCGAACCCGCCACGAGCGCCAACACTACCCCACAGCTGCTTCGGCGGAGCAGAGCAGCGCCAACAGCAAGGTGAACGGCGGTGCCGGCGTCGGCTCACTCATGCCCACCACCTCGATCCAACGTCCGCTAGACTCCACCTTCCAAATCCGGCAGTAAATCCTTCAATGTACCGTCTGCCGGACGCTCGGGTCAGAAGCGCGGTGGTCGGCGGGAGTCGCTGGTGGCGCCGCCGCCGTGGTGCTTGGCTCCGGCGTGCAGAAGGCGAAGAGGAGCGCCTGCTCAATCCATTTCTTTTTTCCCGTTCAGTTCGTCCATGTGCACTGAGGAAGAAGGAAAGGGCGGGACAACTCTGGAAGAGAATTTCGTTTTTTTTATTTTTTTTCTAAGTTCTAAAGTCACCAAATGACATTTTAGCGGGCTGCACATATATCATAATGGCAAACCAGCGAAACCCCGTTGCGGATGACAAAACAGCGAAACCCACTTCACACCATGGCAGAATTCCCATTTTCTCAACCCTATGTCGCTATGCACGATCGACATTGGCACATCGAGGGGCGGCGCCGCGGGTCATGGGCAAACCGGCAGTCGGGTAGGGACAATCGGGGCCACGGGGCTAGTTCCGGGCGCCGAACAGCCGCAGGCCGAAGCGGCGCAGCGTGAGCGAGCCGCGCTGCGTGCGGGGCGCGTGGCGGCCGGCGAGCCACGACGGCGCGCCGCTGCGTGGCGCTGCGGCCACCAGCAAACGCTGTTGCGGGCAAGGCGCGGCATCCGGCTCTGCCAGGCAGGCGTTTGGCGCGGGCGGGGTGTGGCAAGCTGCAGGCCGGCTAGCGGAAGGAGACAGGAGCCATGAACAGAGCAGTGCTCACACAGACACTGCCGCCACACACCCACGAGGCCACAAGCTAGGTATGCATTTACCTTGAGACTCTGAGGTCTGGGTCCTTGATAAAAGTTGTTCACTTGTTCTCAGTGATTTGGTGATTTGCTTAAGAATCGATTGACTAAATATTTGAGTGGCAGATTACAAATTTTAAATTGTTATTTGTGAAGAACTCAAAATGTCAAAAAGAACTTTGCACACATATTTTTCAAGATCAATCAATACTAGTGGCCTGGATCAATCAATACTAGTGGTACTCCAACTCCAGAAACTAACGAGGGCACAAATCAACCAAAGAAACATAGGGCGGAGTTTAGGCTATCAGACATAATTGGCGATCCCGGAAATCGCAAACCAATTAACAATTATGCACGTGAAATTAGAGATTAAGCAAAGAGGGCATATGCTTTGAGTGGTCCAACCCAACAAGTGAATCGTAGTATCTTTTCTTACAAATGGCAAAGTGGTGAATAGAGACCATTTCAAAAAACTTGGTTTGATGAATTTGATTGGTTAGATTATTGTTTATTGATAAATTATATCTTTTATTTTCATAGTATATTTTAATCTTTTCATCAACGTTTCATTATAAAACTACTTTAAACTACTCTATTTGTTTAATATGGGGGGCATAGTAGATTTATGGGGTTTTAGCGTTCTTTCTCCAGCCCCTTCTAAATATTTTTCTTGGATCAGCCACTGTTGTTGGTGTTCGGACCTGGGAGGGTCCTAAGCCAATGAGTGAATTTGTGTTGCGTGTCCCCTAATCTGGATGGTGATGCAAAGAGAATACACGGGGGTTTATCCTGGTTCGGGCAAAAGAAGGTCCTACGTCCAGCGGGGGGAGTATTGTATTTCCTTGCACCTAAGTGCTTGCGTAGGGGTTGCAAGCTGTGAGAGAGGGCGCCGATTCCAAGTCTCAAAGAGAGAGTACAAAGGAGATTGCTTGAGATGTTGATCTTCAGTGGTGGGGTGATGACTTGTTTTTGTCTTTTGTCATCCCCCCTTCCCCTCGTAGAGTCCCCCGCCTTCCCTTTTATAGGGTCAAGAGAAGGCAGAGGCGCCGGGGTGGTGCCTTAGAACTGAAGTTTTATCGGGCGCTGTGGAAGCTGCTGTAGCGACGTGCTCCGGGAATGGCCAGCCATCCCTGGGTACCATGGTGACGTAAAGGATGGGATGGTGAAAAGACCCCGGGTCCTGTGGCGTGCAGGCCTTGCTCCTTTGTTGACCGGCGGTTGGTCGAGGCCGGGTCGAGGTGGGTCGACGGGGAATGGATAAGGTCGAGCCCTAGGAATTTCGGGGTACGACAATCATCGTGTTATCCCTCGAGGGGGATCGGTGGTGGAACAGTACCTGGCATGGCGTGTGCAGTGACAGGTTTTCACCACCCATCCCAGGATGGGCAGTAAAAAGTGGGATTTGACACTGGTACTGCTTCCATGCTGGCGGTGCTGTAGCCATGGGGGTAGGAAGTGGTTGGCGGTTGCATTAAATGCTTTGACTTTTGTCTGAAAGTCGGTGGGTGAGGCGGGTCGACTGGCTCGACCCAGGGTCGTACGAGTCGAAGATTTCCCTGTGGTCGAGGCATCCCATCGAGCAAGCCTCGTGCGAGTCGGAACGTGGTCGAGGTGTTCCGTGCGTGGTTTTGGCTCGTTGTACCTATGTGGGCGGAGCCTTGGCGTGGTTTTCTCAGGGGGTTTGTCCTTTTTAGTCGTTGAGTTTGGGTACCCCTTGTTTAGGTACCCGACAGTAGCCCCCGAACCTTTGTGTGAGTGTGGTCACTCTTGCAGAGGCTCAGTGAGTCATGAACTGGAGTCGTAGCGTCGTAGCTCTTCTGGTGGGTGCGTGCGAGCGTACCCACCGGGTGTAGCCCCCGAGGCCTCAGTGGAGTGTTTGACTCCTCCGAGGTCTTTAGTGCGTTATATCGAGGGGTGCTCCCGCGTTTGAGCCCCCGTGGCGTGCTTGGTCCCCTTTCGTTTGGGGTTAGCTTTTTGCGGTCGAGCCTCCGAGCCTCGTGCGCACGAGGTCGATCAGGGTCTTGCCCATCTTTATTGTACGACCCTCACGCACCTTTTAGGAAAGGAGGAGGGGTGGGGAATGTCGTACTACCCTTGATGGGCGAGTTCTGACGATCTCCGGTGAGCTGTTAGCGGGGAATTCGAGTGGGAGCCCGTACCCCATTCTATAGGGGTCGGCTAGCGGCCGCGGAGGCGCTCTCCAAAGATGCCAAAGAGTAGTCGTGTGGATCTCGATTCCTTGCGGTAGGATCCGAGGGCTCGATGCCTCCCTCCGAGGGGATTCCACCGTCGACCTCTCTTTTAGCCTCGAATACGTCTGGGGGCGTCTCGAGAGAGTGGCTCGAGCCCTGGCCTTGTATGGGCACGTCCCCAGTTGTCCCTGACTCTGTTACTCGAGGGCAGCTGTCGAACCCCGGTCGAGGGCCAGCTTTCGATCCCTCGAGGTTTATAGTGGGCTCGGAGCCCGTTATCCATTCGTCTAGAAATGTCTGTCTGCGGATCCCCTTCCGGCCCGTTGGGGCACGTCTTTTTAGGAGGAGAGGCGAGAACGGCGCGGTAGTGGACGGCGTGGCGTGACAGTTGCGGAGTGAATGGCGAACACGTGCCCTTACCCGTGGGTTTTGAGGGAGCGGTTAGGTAAGAACATTGAATGCAGGAACTGTTCCTACCTTTTCGTCGGATCCGCCCGTTGGTCTTCCGCCGGGGTATAAGTACAGAGCCCAGGGTTCCGTATGCCCCCCATAGGCCTTTTGCGATTGCCCCTTTCTCCCTTTGTGCTCATCAGCCATTCTCCGCCACCGCCGTCATCTCTTCCCCCGTCGCCACCGCAAGCTGATCTCAACACTCATGGCGGGAAAGAGCCAGGTTCTTCCCGCGGACGCGTGGGTCCGTTCTTTGGTGACGGAGAGGAAGCTGGAGGAGTTAGTTCGCGATGGTCTTCTGCGAGGGGAGAGTCGGAGCCAGCCGGAGTGGAGGGTTCCGCCGTCCGACCACCGGGAGCCGGCGCCCCCGGAGGGGTACGTGGTGAGCTTTGTCGCTTTCCACGAGAGGGGGCTCGGGATGCCGCCGAGCCAGTTTATGCAGGCACTTCTACATCATTACAAGGTGGAGCTCCATCATCTCGCCCCTAATTCCATCTCGCAGGCCGCCATTTTTGCGGCGGTCTGCGAGGGGTACTTGGGGATGGAGCCCCACTAGAATCTGTGGCTCCACCTTTTCAAGGCGGAGCACTTTGCCAAGAAGGCGGGCGAGAGGGGAGTGCGGCGTGCGGTTCACGCCGGCAGCTGTACCCTTCAAGTCCATGCGGGTCGAGGCGAGCTCTACATCCCGGCACAGCTCATCTCGTCAAACAGCGGGTGGCACGACGGGTGGTTCTACCTGCGCAACGACGACGACTGCCTGCCGAAGTTCTCCGGCCGGGTCCTGATGTCGCGCGAGGACAATTAGACGTATGGCGTCATCGAGGAAGAGAAGCCAAAGCTGCAGCCGCTCCTCGATGTGCTGAGGAGACTCCGTCAGCGTGGATTGACTGCGGGGATGGTGGCCGCCGCGTTCCACTGTCGGAGAGTGCTGCCGCTGATGCAACGCCGACTTTGGATCAACGAGATGACGCCGGGCGTCTCGTTGGAGGGGAGTCGGATGTCGCACAAGTCCCTCCCCCTCGACGAGGTTGCCCAGCGCGCGCGGTGGATGGTGGGCAACTTCAAGCAAGAGGACATCGACAAGGTCCCGATGCGACCCAACTAGGGTTTCGAGCCTCTAGTAAGTGCTATTTTACTAGCCTTGTGTCCTTTCGCTTCCTGGCTCCCTTGATTTAGTTCATCGATGCTTTCATGCAGGATCTGTCGGCGGTCAAGGACTCGAGGCCACCGGTTTTGGAGGATCGCGCTGCTCGAGAGGTGAGATGCATTTCTGTGGCTCAGAAGAAGGGAAAGAAAGATGCCACAAAGAAGCGTCAGATCAGAAAGGCCCTCGAGCGTGAGGCGTTGAATAAGCGCCGCCGCCAGCAGAGGCTCGACGGTCTCCCTGTCGAGGAATCCCCCTCCGAGACGGCCTCGGAGGAGGATGAGGATGAGGATAGCGACGATAACGACGCCGGGTCGCGGTACGACACCGCGACTTTTCTGGCGCACCTCCCTGACGTGCGGCCCCTGTTGGAGCCTACTAGCGGAGGGTCGACCTGCCAGGTGTCGAGGGCAGTCTCGGCGCCCGTCGAGGGGGAGGAAGAGCCAGCGGAAGGAAGAGCCCGAGAGGGACCTTCAGAGAGGGGATCTGCCGCGCCTGGGGTCCCTTAGGGGATGTCGGTGGCGCCGCGCCCACGAGTCCGCTTGCCCCGGACTTCATCGATGGGTGGAACAACAACGCCGATGCCTGAGGCCAGGGTGCCATCGTCGGGTGTGAGGACCCGAGGCCAGATAGCCTCGTCGGCGCAAGGACCCCAGGCGCCTTGTCAGCCCAGGCTCTAAGGAGCGCTAGGCCGACCGGAGGCTCGACGGAGGGGCCATCGCAGAAGCCGTCGAGTGGCTTAGGGAAGCTGGAGACGAAGCCCCTGATCCCCTTGTCTAGGTAAGTGTCTCGCTTTGCCTTCCCGACAAAGTTATCTCGCTTTTTGTTCTGACGTGGTTGTTTACTACGCAGCCATAAGCGTAAGGTGGAGCTCGCGACTATGACTCCCGTCAAGGCGCTCAAGTCTGGTGCCGCCCTGATGATGCGGATGCCTGCCGACGACGCTTCTTGGGTCACAAAGTACCAAGCTGCCATGGAGTGGCTCAAGACGAAAAAGGTCGCTGCCAAGGCAGGTGCAAGCGCTCAGGAGGTCGCCAGAGTTGGTGATGCCGCTCGGGAGCCAGAGCCGGTCGAGGCAGCCCCAGGCTGTGCCAGGCTCGACATGCCTGGTATTGGTGGGCCAGAGCCAGGGTCGACCACGAGGACCCTGGAGACCATCGAGGCCGGTAAGCCCGAAACATCCGTCCGCGATGCGAGGCGGGCGGATGTTCAAAAGAAAAAAGAGGTGGTGGAGGCCCCGCCGGATGCGGGGAAAGAGGAGGAGCAGCCGGAGCTGCAACCAGAGCGGGAGGAGCCGCGATCGCAGCCGCAGCAGGACCAGCCGGAGGAGCAGGCGGTCGAGGCAGAACAGGGGGTGGCCATGCCACTGCCCAACGTGCAGGCGGTGGCGTCGACTGACGGGAGGCGAATCCCGCCCCAAGGGTTGACTCCGGCTATGATCGATCTCACCGTCGACGACCCTCCTTCCGACAAGGGAAAGCAGAAGGCAGACGTCGAGATGGTCGATGCCTCGGATCGGCCCGGGACTTTCGTAACGTCAGAGGATGACATGGTGGAGGCGTCCGCCAAGTGGCCCAATTTCGCGGGGCTGGTGCTTGTGCGGGCGGTGGAGGAGCTCCCGCGCTGGGGTCGGTCGACCCTCGAGTTTAGGAACGCGGCTAACCCCAACGCCGAGCCCTTCTTCGCCCTTGATGACAAGGATGAAGTGCAGCATTGGGAGCATGTCGAGGGACTCCGTAAGCACTCCATGCAGTCCCTGCAGATGGTTGCGGACACCCTGGTGCGGCAGATGTCGGAGGCCTTTGAGGTGAGCCGTGTCTGTTGTTTTATCTGGCGTGTATCCCCCTTTTCTCCTTGGTTCTGATCTTAAGCTTAACTGTGGTCAGGAGCTCAAGGAGCGATCTCACCGCAAGTCGCTCTTCATTCGTCATGAAAGCGGCGTATGGGCGACACTTACTCGTCAACGGGCTCTGGTCGAGGAAGCCAATGAGCGGCTATCCAAGAAGAGCACCGAAGTAGACGAGCTTCGCATCGTCCATGCAGCGGTCAGGGAGGAGGCGATGCAGGCTCGGGAGGCCGAGGCCAAGGCGCGTGAAGATGCGGCCAAGGCTCAGGAAGAGGTGGCCAGGCCCGTGAGGACCTCGCGCCGCTATTAGCGCGCATGAAGGAGCTCGAGGAGGATGTCGCCCTTGTCAGCAGGCATCATGACGCCCTCAATGTCTAGATCAGGCAGGTGTCCACTCGTGTCGGGACCCTGAAGGACGAGGTTGCGACACTGAGGGGAACCGTCCGAGAGAGGGACGAGGCTCTCTCAGACGCTGGTCGAGAGATCGAGACGCTGAGGGCGACTGTCCACGACAGGGACGAGGCTCTTCAGGCGGTGGAGAAAGCGCGTGACGAGTTGCGCGATGAGATCGTGGGTTGGTAGACCCATGCTGAGGGTAATCCTTTGTCAAGCTTTGACCTTGGCCTCGGGGTCCCAAGTCTTTGCTAACTTGGTGTTTGTATTTTAGAGCTGGAAAAGCAGCAACATGCGGCCCAGGCGACGGCTACCTCATTTCAGAACCTCTTCGAGGCTGAGGCTGGGCGGAATCAATTGCTCTAGGGTGTGATTACGTCGGTGTGCGATGGCCTAGGGGTCGAGCCCGATGCCGATACCTAGGTGGATGCGCCAGGGAACTCGTTTGTTCGTCGGATGATGGTGCTGGGTTGCCTTGTCCGTGAGAAGATTCGAGGCGGGCTGCATCATGGCGTGAAGAGGGCCATGGCAGTCATCAGGTCTAGGTTCGAGTATGACATGGGTCTCATTGCTGATGGCTTCATCTTGGATCCGGACAGGACTGACGAGGAGAACAAGGCAGCCTGCCTGGAATTGATCGAGGCTGCGGAAGAGCCCGGGGGTCGTCTCGCGAAGCTGTTTGAAGTCAAGGTGGTCTCGCCTGTCGATGATGAGGGCCTGTGAGCCAAGCCTGGGCATGAAGGCCCATGTAATAAGTTAGTTAATATTCATGACTTGCGCCGTGATGGCCTCAGGGGTCTTGAAACATTTATATGTAAATGTATACTAAATGTCCATTTTCGTTTGAGTCTTTTGTTCCCTTTCTTGCTTGAATCGTATTCTTGCTTGTTTTTCTTAGGGCGCGGTTGCACCCCTTGGTGTGAGGGAGCGAGTGGAGGTACCGTAGCCCGGAGGCGTAGGCGATCTCGCGGCTCGGCAGCCCTTGAACCTTAGGGTGCACTTGCGGCCTCGTTGATTATGTAAGAACTCGAATCGAAGCATATGGGAACGTTAGACGTGAGCTTTTTCAAAATCGTGAACTTTTATTAGGTCTACTTAGCGCGCGGTTGCACCCCTTGGCGTGGGGGAGTGAGTGGAGGTACCATAGCCCGGAGGCGCAGGCGATCTCGCAGCTCGACAGCCCTTGAACCTTAGGGTGCGCTTGCGGCCTCGTTGACTATGTAAAAGTTCTTTTTTTTGAAAACGTGCGAGTTTTTTTGGGGACACAGGGGGTTCCCCCTTGAAGCCCCCGAGGGAGGTTCGACTCTGAGAAAACAGGGTCGAGCCTCCCTGGTTTTTATGAAAGAATGCTTTGAACACTGATGTATTCTTTATTCTATCATGGGATTGCGAAAAAATTTACAAAGCCTGGAGGCTTTAGGGGAAAAAGCGACGTAGCTGTTCGATGTTCCATGCGTTGGTGAAGATTTCACCCTTTTCATTTGATAGCTTGTAGGTGCCGGGCTTCAATACTTCCGCGATGATGTATGACCCTTCCCATGGCGGAGTAAGCTTGTGTCGTCCCTTGTTGTTCCTCTTCGAGCCCCGGTTGGAGCTCACGGGGTCCTCGTCCTTGCACTTCCCCTTGTCCTGGTCACTGCCAAAGATGGCACCAACCGCCTCCTCGCCGGCGGCGAAGTTGGTGATGATGTCCATTAAGCCGTTGGCAGTGATGGGGGTGTTGCGGCCCAACTCTCGGACCAACTCTTTGCAGGTGGTGCCAGAGAGGAAGGCCATGATGACGTCAGAGTCAGTGATGTTGGTAAGCTCGGTGCGCTATTTGAAGAAACACCGGATGTAGTCCCGGAGGGATTCGCCCGGCTTTTGTTTACAGCTTCGGAGGTCCCATGAGTTACCGGGGCGCATGTAGGTCCCCTTGAAGTTCCCTTCGAACACTCTCACCAGGTCGCTCTAGTCGTGGATCTATCGAGGTGGGAGGTCCTCGAGCCAGGCTCGAGCGGTGTCCGACAGGAACAGGGGAAGTTGTCGAATGATGACCCGATCATCCGTAGCCCCACCCAACTGACAAGCCAAGCGGAAGTCAGCGAGCCAAAGTTCGGGTTTGGTTTCGCCGTTATACTTGGTAAGAGTCGTGGGGGGAGGGCGGAACCGAGCCCGAAGTAGTGTTTCACGAATGGCCTTGCTGAAGACATGAGGGCCTGGTGGCTCAGGTGATAGGCTACGATCCTCCGAGCTGTTGTAACGCCCGCCTCTGTGCTCGTGGTAGCCTCGAGCTACACCGTCACCACTCTTGCGCTTACGGCGCTCGTTGATGTTGTCACGGGCATCTCGGGGTTCGCGGTTGTCGACGATGCGTTCACGGACAGAGGCTGCCTTGTTTTGCCGGGGGGCAGGCTTGGGATGAACCGAGGCCTCTTTCTCCTGTCAGGAGGGCTCCGCAGGCAGCTCCGAGGCAAGCCTGCGTCGCCTCGAGGCGGAACTCTCGGCTTGCCGCATGGCAGCAGTCTCGAGGAGTCCTCGGATCTCATCGCGGGCCCGATGGGCCTCGGGGTTGGATGGCTCGGGCATATTACGAAGAAGCATGGCGGCTGCGACAACGTTCTGGCTGGCTCGGTCGAAGATCAGGGGTTCGCTCGCCCGACCCTCGATGATGCGACGATTGACGTTGTGAGCTCTTTCTTGAGATCCTCCGCCATGTGCGCGTGCCGCACACTCTTGCTCAAGGGTTTGCTGAAGTAGGCGCAGATTTTCTCGTTCCTCGTCGAGCCTGTCTTGCAGATCATGGATTTGCTCGAGTTGCACTCCTTGGTCCGCAAGGAATTGAGCTTCATCTCGTGCACCAGGGGGCTCAACATGAGGTGGCGTGGCATTCCTTTCTCCAACGGCTGCCTCATCCTCTGAATCCGACGCGATAGCCCCATCGATATTGAAGCATTCGCGAGTCGGGTCGTAGCTGTCATCGGCAGAGTCGGAGTCTGGAGTGCCGAAATAGTAGTATGACGGATGCATGTGAGGTCGTATATCTCTGGGGTCGTAATGACGAAAGGCAGTCGCACGGAGCTCCGCACTCGGGGTCTCCGTAGAGTCCAGGTACTCGGAAGCTGGCGTGGATGCCACGAGGTCGAGGGTAGAACGTAGATGGTGTCCGGGGAGCTCCTCGTAAGTGCTCATGCTGGTGCTTATAGAAGAAGCATACGCTCGGGCAACCGTGTCCAGCCCATACGGGAATGCCGATGGGGACATGGTCCCTGGTATCTTTGCAATCGATCCCGAATCGACTGGTGGTGGCGCCGTGCCGGGCGATGGAGTGATGGGATACCCCGTCGGCATCTTACCCTCAGCCAAGCTCATCCTACACAGGTCCTCAGTGAGGAAATCCGTGTCAGCGTCCGACTGAGGGGCACCGGATCGGGGAATACCGTCACCCCTCGCGAGGCGATGATGGTGGTTGCGCTGGGCACGCCGTCGCCTGGCAGCACGAGCCTGACGAGAGCGACGGTACCGGCGCAGTGCTCCCCCAGGCTGGGAGAGCTCATGGTCGCCGTCGGTTGGGTGTCTGGGCGGGAGGACCATGTCATAGCCGTAGCCAAGAGACATGAACTCCAAGCACCCAAACCAGATCACCGTGGCCAACGGAAGTGGACGTTCGGGGTCAGCCATCCAGAAAAATGGCGGGAAAACGATGTTGGCACGCAGCGGCCCCTACCTGGCGCGCCAACTATCGGTGTTCGGACCCGGGAGGGTCCTAAGCCAATGAGTGAATTTGTGCTGCATGTCCCCTAACCTGGATGTTGATGCAAAAAGAATACACGGGGGTTTATCCTGGTTCGGGCGAAAGAAGGCCCTACGTCCAGCGGGGGGAGTATTGTATTTCCTTGCACCTAAGTTCTTGCGTAGGGGTTACAAGCTGTGAGAGAGGGAGCCGATCCCAAGTCTCAAAGAGAGAGTACAAAGGAGATTGCTTGAGATGTTGATCTTCAATGGTGGGGTGATGACTCGTAGAGTCCCCCGCCTTCCCTTTTATAGGGTCAAGAGAAGGCAGAGGCGCTGGGGCGGTGCCTTAGAAGTGAAGTTTTATCGGGCGCTGTGGAAGCTGCTGTAGCGACGTGCTCCGGGAATGGCCAGCCATCCCTGGGTACCATGGTGACGTAAAGGATGGGATGGTGAAAAGACCCCGGGTCCTGTGGCGTGCAGGCCTTGCTCCTTTGTTGACCGGCGGTTGGTCGAGGCCGGGTCGAGGTGGGTCGACGGGGAGTGGATAAGGCCGAGCCCCAGGAATTTCGGGGTACAACAGTCGTCGTGTTATCCCTCGAGGGGGATCAGTGGCGGAACAGTATCTGGCATGGCGTGTGCAGTGACAGGTTTTCACCGCCCATCCCGGGATGGGCAGTAAAAAGTGGGATTTGACACTGGTACTGCTTCCATGCTGGCGGTGCTGTAGCCATGGGGGTAAGAAGTGGTTGGCGGTTGCATTAAATGTTTTGACTTTTGTCTGAAAGTCGGTGGGTGAGGCAGGTCGACCGGCTCGACCCAGGGTCGTACGAGTCGGAGATTTCCCTGTGGTCAAGGCGTCCCGTCGAGCAAGCCTCGTGCGAGTCGGAACGTGGTCGAGGCATTCCGTGCGTGGTTTTGGCTCGTTGTACCTACGTGGGCGGAGCCTTGGCGTGGTTTTCTCAGGGGGTTTGTCCTTTTTAGTCGTTGAGTTTGGGTACCCCTTGTTTAGGTACCCGACAACTGTATACAAGTTATCTTACGAAGCAACATGCAAATACTTTCATAAACCCACAAACACGTAGTGCCATAAATTTCTATAAAAGTAAATTGTTATGATCTTTTGATCATTAAGGGATAACCATTGCCAGGAAGATGGCCGGGCAAAGTCGGTATGGAGGGAGACTAGCTAGAGTAATTTGGGGAAACTAGATTAGTTCTTCTTCATTGCTTCCTTGAAAGGAGATACAATCCCGTCCTTATATAGATGAGATGAGATGAGATGACCCTTAAGAAACTAATCCCTAGGATTAAGGGAGCAATCTGATCTAATCTAATCTCTTTCCTAATCCTTATCCCTCCCTCATAGGATGCGCTACAGTACCGGTACGTTCACGCCAGCCTAGACTCGCTGTGAGGGGTAGGTGGGCTGGCCCTCCGGCCAGCCATAACATAAATCCACATTTAAGTAATCTCGTAAATCGATGTATAGGTAGTGTCATAAATACGCATACTAGTCATCTCATAAAAATCACATATAAGTCATCTCGTAAGGTCACATTCAAGTAATCTCATAATTCTATATACAAGTCATGTTATAAAGCAACATATAAGTAATCTTATTTGCAAATTTCCATTTTCAACAGTAAGTATATATGCATAAATAGGTTTGCATTGGAAGTCTATTTTTTTAGAATGGGCAAGCAAGGTACATGATACATGTAGTCATACCCAAATAAGGTGGCTAAATATAAATTGGAAGTCGCTTTGTTAATTTAGTGGGCTTTGGTGGGAAATGTCTTGCTATTCTCATCCTCACACAAATCATTGAATCATACTCCTTCCGTCCTAAAAAGAATGTCACTTTTGTTTTTTGAGGAATAAAAAAACCTCAAGTTTAACTAAATATATACAAACATTACTAATACTTATGATGCATAATAAGTACTATTAGATGAATCATGAAATATGTTTTCATAATAAACTTGTTTGCATATACAAATAGTGACAATATTTTCTTTGAATCTAATCAAACATAAGAAAGTTTGACTTGAACCAAATCTAAAATGACATTCTTTTTAAGATGGAGGGAGTATTTTTTAGATATGACCCCAAGCATAGTATGCTAACAGAGATCAAAATAAGTAAAATCCCAGCGGGCGGTACGTCATGCCTTGGCAATGTCATTGCCGCCCATTGGGATTGAACTAGTCCTTCATCCGTACAATCCTGAGCCTATTGTGCACTTATATTTTCTCATGTTTCAACAGATAATCTACAATGCCTAAACCATGAATGGTTTGGGTGGGTCCCCCATTTCTAGGGCAGTTGATTTTTTTGGCGCCCCTTTAGAAATGTGATTTCTAGGGGTGCTCCATAAGCTGGTTCCCTTGGATGCATCTCTAAAAGTGACTCTTGACCTAATCACCTCTGGGAAAAAATAAGTGTGCCTTTAGAATCATTTATGTAGTAGTGTATTGTATAAAAAATCTAGGCTTTTTTGGCCCGACCCCGACCCCACCCCCACAAAATGCTCAGGCCTATGTTTAGATAGTTATTGTAGGAATTGTTAAAGAATGAAAAGAGAGAGTGGAGAGAAAGAGAGACATGTATTCAACTTCTTAAAGACATGAGATATGGGGTTTATGTTGGCTTAATTTTTTTTATCAAAATGGCAGTGGCTAATTTAGATTTTAATTCAAGGCATTGCTTTATATTTTCTTTTATTTTAGCAAAGGTGGTTAATTTAGACAAAAATTGAGGGAGTTACTTTGTATTATTTTTCATAATGGTAGGTGCAGGTAGCTTTTCAAAAACCATACTAGATTCAATGGCTATTATTATCAATAGCGATTAGAGTCTACTAAATTGATAACAAAATCTTTTTTCTTAAGTTGTGATATTTTTAAAATTTTCTCTTTTTTTTCCTATTGCATTGCATCTAATGAGAATTACTCTGTTTGTCCCAAAATACTTGATTCAGAATTTTTAGGACAGATTAGTCCTCAATAAAAATTACTCACGTACCCCTAGATTTTAAAGGTGGTCCATGCTAATAAAAAACAAGCCGCTAATGAAAAGAAAGAGGAATGCAGTCTGCAATTACATGTTGACAGTACCATGGAGCACTAGTACAAGGGCTAATAACACACTTTTTCGTGTATCTTATTTTGTTTGTGCAGTATATCACAGGTTGATATACCACGTGTTATGGTAATGATGATATAGCAAGAAACGGTTCGTGCTCAGCTGGCGCTGGGTGCTGTGAAATGGGTGTCCCAAACAACCTAGGGTATTTTGAAGCTTACTTCAATGAAAACAACATCACTTCAGGTTGCGGCTACATTGTAGTGATGGAAAAGAAGGCGTTCAGCTATAGCACAACATACAGGTCGTCCTCATCGTTTTGGAATGCATACAACGGCACAGTTCCAGTTGTAATGGACTGGAGGATTAGACCGTACACATGCGAGGTGGCTAAATTGAACAGCAGCTCATACGCATGTGTTAGCAACAATAGCCAATGTGTCAACACCACCAACGGGCCAGGCTACCGCTGCAAGTGCCTGGACGGGTATCAAGGCAATCCGTACGACAAACATGGATGCACAGGTTCATATATTGTGCTCTCTAGAGAAATTAATAACATGAAAATTTCTATGCGATGATTCTAATCTATATATGATGTGAAATGTTGTTATTGCCTTCCAGATATTGATGAGTGCCTTCATGATAATATGAATAATTGCACAGCCAGAGGGGCGACGACTTGCCAAAATACACAGGGGGGCTACACATGTTCATGTCCACCGGGAAAAACGATGGTGAATGACATGTGCATGGAAAATCAGAAGTCCTCTTCTTGGGTGATACCAGTCGTAGGCGCAAGTGTTGGACTAGTGGCCCTCGTCGTTACCATAACCTGTGCATGCTTGATCCTACAAAGGAGAAAGCTACAGCACATCAAGCAGAGATACTTCCAACAGCATGGAGGTATGCTGTTGTTTGAGGAGATAAAATCACAGCAAGGTAGTAGCATTGCTTTCAAAATATTCTCAGAAACAGAATTGCAAGAGCCACTGACAAGTTCGACGAGAAACGAGTGCTGGGTCAGGGAGGACATGGAACTGTGTACAAGGGGCTTCTCAAAGGCAACGTGGAAGTAGCTGTAAAAAGATGTATGTCCATTGACGAGCAGCACAAGAAAGAATTCGGCAAGGAAATGCTAATCCTCTCTCAAATCAACCACAGGAACATCGTTAAGCTACTCGGCTGCTGCCTCGAAGTGCAGGTCCCGATGCTGGTATATGAGTTCATCCCAAATGGCACATTGTTCCAACTCATACATGGCAACCATGGCAGGCAGATTTCCTTGGCAACTCGCATACAGATCGCCCATCAGTCCGCTGAGGCGCTTGCCTACCTGCACTCATGGGCATCCCCACCAATCCTCCATGGAGATGTCAAGTCTTCCAACATCCTCATCGATTGTGATTACACCGCAAAAGTATCAGACTTTGGTGCTTCCATCCTAGCACCAACTGATGAATCACAGTTTGTCACAGTTGTTCAAGGAACTTGTGGGTACCTTGATCCGGAGTACATGCAGACGTGCCATTTGACAGACAAGAGTGATGTGTATAGCTTTGGGGTTGTTCTCCTGGAGCTTCTCACACGCAAAAAGCCCTTTAACCTTGATGCGCCTGATGATGAGAAGAGCCTAGCATTGAGGTTTATTTATCTGACAAAGGAGGGCAGGCTGGAGGAGATACTGGATGATCAACTCAAGAATGATGAAAGCATGGAGTTTCTGGAAGAGATTGCAGAGTTAGCAAAGCAGTGCTTGGAGATATCTGGTACCAATAGGCCGTCGATGAGGGAAGTCTCCGAGAGGCTTGATAGGTTGAGGAAGGTCATGCAACATCCATGGGAACAACAGCAGAACCCTGAGGAGATGGAGTTGTTGCTTGGAGAATCATCCTTGGCATGCTCCAAGATTGTCAACACTGGAATTTTAAGCATCGAGAAGAAGGCTGCCAGGAATCTAGAATCGGGACGTTAATCACCAGGAAATAGAAAAGGAAAGTGATATTTTTTTTATTGATTACCTGCGCCTATATCCTATGGTAAGCTAATGTCAAAGTTGGGTCACACTGATCCAGGGTTACTTTAGGCTATTTTTGTAATGTTAGAGATGTGTATTTTAAAAACATAATAGAACAATGGCTGTTATTACCAATGAGGATTACAATATACTAAATTGATGGTCGGATGTCTCTGATTTTCTTTAAAAAATATATGTTTATATTTTCCTAGTGCGTCTCGTGGGAACAAATTAGTAACCATAAGATGGTATGGTACCTATGTATGCTTTGCTTTTATCTTGTGAAAAATTTAGTAAGCTGTTCTAAATTCCTGATTCACCACTTCCCCTCGGGGGACAAGGGCACCTGGATTCCCTAGACCAACAGTGTGACTATAGCTTCCTAGTCGTATGTCTCAGGAACAGCAGGCATCCATATGGATGGCAGCAGAACATACAAGTGATTGACCGGTCAATGATGCATGGAAGCTACCATTTCTCATTGTGAGCTGCATCTCGCTCTGACCCTACTATATGTTTTCTACCCATTTCACTGCTTTGGGTGGGAAAGAGACAGACTGATAGCTTATTCTCCTGAAAAATGCCATAACCTGTCATGGAACTCTCATGGAAGGCCATACCAAAGCATGGATCGTTGTTGGACCAGAGCTTACATGAGTTCCACTGACGTTGCTGTCAGCCTGTCACAGCTCAAAACGTGCATCTTCAGACGAAGGCCAGCTGAAGATCACTGTTCAGGCACAAAAGTATTCGTGTCTGAATATCTGATTGAGGCCCATATGTTTGATTGCTGTGACTGCAACCAGCTTATAGCTGGAATGCGGGCAGAACGCAATCGCATGGAGTGGAGTCCGGAGGATCTGAGAATTGGGATGACCCGTGATCAGGCTATGCCAGGTTGTATCGACAGTTCAAACCAAGCTTGTCATGTCGGATTTCAGGCCTGTTCGGATGGCGCCCTCGACTGAGGGCTCCTGACTAGGCACATTGATCTAGTCCTAGACGCTAAAAAATGAACCCTTACATACGATTGATGCCTGGAAAACACGTTTTTTTTTTGGCAAGGGCCCATGCATGGTCGTGGAAGCTGCAGTTCAATCCTTCCCTTGGCAAGAAATAAGGGCAAGGTGTAGCAGGGGACAAAGGAAGTAATCATCACCATGGCTCAGACAAATCTAACTATGCTGTTCTGCAGAATTTAGCAATCATGAGTAAAGGATTTGATTTGTTCTCTGAAACCAATGTTCAACTCATACATGCATGTAACATCAAGTTTTCTGCTTGGCTAAATAGTGACCAAAGGTTTGTTTAGTTACAGGAGGACTACTAGGAGAGGCAAAGTGTCAACAAACTCGTTTGCCCAGCGATCTGAGCTGAGCTGCGCCTCCACCCCACCGCCGGTGGCCACTCCGGCCTCGGCGTCCACCTCTCCTCTCCGCCGGAGGTCGTCCCGACCCCCAGTGGCGGAGCTGGTGAATTTTGACGCCTAGGGCCACTATCTAAGTGAGTGAATCACCAGCACCAAGCAACAAAGAAAATGCATAATAAAAAAAAAACTGGATATAAAAGTAGTGAAGGATATACATGTGTTTCCATCTTTATGAATCAAGAGATCCGCAATGTACAGCATTGATTCATCCAATCTTAATAAAATATACAAACGGTGCCATCTGCTATGTCAGATGCATACATGAACACACCAATGGAATTTGGGTTGATCTAGATTGGGTGGATGGATGTTTACATTGGTTCAGAGGAGGGGCGCCACCTCTTCCTGGTCCGACAACCACCAGGCCACAACAAGACGCGCATGCTATGGACACAGGCCGCAGTGCTGCGGCTCAACCTCTAGGCACCGTCACGGCTTCCACTCGATCCGGCCTCCGGGAGGGGGCTGCTGGCTGCGTGCCGCCGCGACGGACAGCTGCTAGTCATGTGCTAGGAGTTTGGACATTAGTGAGTGCGGAGCGCCTAGTGAGAGGCGGCGTGCGAGAAGAAAGCTGGGCGCTAGGGAAAGGGCTGGCGTACAGCGACGCAGGATGCCCCAGGAGCGAGGCCAAGCTAGGCAAAACTGGGCCGCGCGACCATGGGCTGCGAGCTTGGGCCAGGAGAATTTAAGAGGGACATAATAGGTTTTCTGGGCCACGCTAGTGGCCCTAGCCCAATATCCGCCCCTGCCGTCGTCCACCTGCCCCCCGCCGGTGACCACCCAGGTCCCGGCGTCCACCTTTCCGCCCAAGCCTCCGCTCTCTTCCCGGATGGAGAATGGTTCGCCATCTCGCCGCTCCTGGGCAGATGAGGCGGAGGAGGAGCTCCCTTCGCCACGGTCCCTCGGAGCCGGGTCGCCTGGCCTCTTCACTGACGGCTTCCTCTGCAACAGCGCAACAGTAGGATCTCCTTCAGCGACTCGGAGGATTACTCCGACTCCGAGCCTCCCTTCCCACCTCCTCCCGGGAACGGCAAGGCAGTCGCGGAGTCGAGTGGGCGCCAGCGACGCCGGCGCCATCACTGGCGTCGCCGACGCAAGTCCGGGGAATTCATGGCAGCTGCCAGGCGCTCCCACCCTCGCCTCGACGACCCGGCCCAAGACGTCGCCTCCCCCCACCACTGCCCGCTGGCAGCACACCCCGCCCGCGCTCTCGAGGCTCCGGACGCCGACGGTTTCTACCAGGTGCGCAGCCGACGACGCTGGCTCCGCCGCTCCCTGCCTAAGCCAGTGCGCCTTGTTCCCCCGGCGCTGGTGGGATTGTGCTTTAACTGCCTGGCGAGCAACCACGTGAAGGCCAACTGCATCTTCTCGGTGAGGTGCTTCAATTGTTGGTGCGAGGGCCACCGTGCCGTTGCTTGCCCGCTGCCGGTCCGGCCCGCGGGCTCGAAAGCGTGGCCGCTCCCCATCGCGGTCTACGGGGAGTCGACGGGTCTCCCAGTGGCGCCCGACCGCTGGCCCCGAGCGGGCAGCGATGCCTCCGACGACACGACCTCAGCACGGTCTGCTTCCACGAGATGGTCCCCCCTCAGTCCCGCGCTGCTGTGCGCCGTCACCGCCACCTCCTCCGCCGCCTCCATGGGAGTCCCCTGCCACCGCGGACGGCGGTGCTGCAGGCATTATCGCCGAGCGCGCCGCCCGACAGCATGTTGCGGGCTTCGTTGTCGTCCCACGCTCGGCGAACTTGCAAGCGGCAGAGGATGCGCTGGGGCTCGTGCTTGTCGTCGTTGTCGGCGGGACCAGGCCGCACGTGTCTACGCCCATGGTGGCGTGTTTTCTCTTCGACCACTTCGGCATCGAGGCGGAGGATGCCGACGTCCGACGCCATGACCCCGAAGACTTCATCGTGCATTTCAGGCACCGCGCGGATAGAGACCGCGTCCTCGCCACCCCGCCGGGGGGAGCCCTCCTGCCTCTGATCTGGCGACCGTGGCGCCGGACTTCGATGGCTAGCGGGGGGATGTTCCGGTTTAGGGTGCTGGTGGGAATGAGGCGTGTTCCACTCCACGCCTGGAACGAGTCGATGGCGCAATCCATCCTTGGCCCGGCGTGCGCGGAGGTCAATGTGGTCCGGCCAACCGACGTGCCGGCCGACAACGACCGGGAGTTCTTCGTCACCGCCTGGTTCATGCACCCGCAGTTCATCCCCGACGAGCAGGTCATTTTCATCCCTGAGCGGCACATTCTCAGTCCCGTCGAGGCCGCCACGGCGGAGCTTCCGGGCCTGCATTGCCTGGTGCGGATTCGTGTGGTTGCATTCTAGGACTAGGGTGCTCCGCAGTCGCCCCCTGCGGGGGGGGGGGGGGGGGGGGGGGGGGGCATGGTGGCGACGACAACGATGGTGATGATGGCAGCGGTAATCCCGACCACGAGCACAGGGGAACGCCATGGAGGCCGACACCTGAGCACGATTTCTTCGGCAGCCGCGACAGCGATGATGACGGCTCCGTCGATAGCAAGTACAACCGCTGCCACCCCAGGATTGACTACCATACGCAGACCGCTGGGCCTGGGGGCGATGCTGTGACGGTGGGCATGAGCACCGACGCCGGGGGTGCCCGGGCCCGTTCGCCACGGCCCGAAGCGCCGTTGGGCCTTGGATCTAGGCCCACCCTGCAGGCCCGGGAGCTCATGATGGGCAAGGTGACACGCCGCGCGGCTCTATGCCCTGGCGCCTGCATGTCAGCGCGCCGCACGCCGGGTCAGGGCCGCGTGTTGCAAATCCCGTGGACGGGGAGTTTGACTTCCCGCGCACCCGCTCACTCTCTCCTGTCTACATGTGGGAGCACGACCCGATGCTCCACGAGGCCGCGCTGTGCATGCCTGGCAAGGATGTCAGCCTCCCTAGCGTGCCAGACCTTCAGCCGCGTGCCCACTCCATCGAATTGGCGTTGGGCCGTTAACCAGGCCGGCCTTCACGGCCTGCGACACCTGGCGGGATATATCCGACGGCCCCGTCCGTTGGCTAGCGGCGGAGGGAGACTGCTGCCTTTCTGGCCCAGTGGAATGCGGTCGTGGGCCTTCTCAGGCCCAGCCAGGGACGCTGACCCCCCTGACTCGTCGCATGGCCCAGCAACGGCTGCTGCTCCGACGTTGCCACCGGGTGTCGGTTCCGCGCTCGCGCCCACGCCCACGCACGACGCGTCAGCACCAGGAGTCGGCTCTGTGACCGCGCCCATGCACGAGGCTGGCGCGACATCGACACCACCACCAGCCGTGTCGTTCGCGGACTCCCTCCATTTGCCGCTGGATGAGCCGCTCCTCCACACGACCCCGCGCGCTCAAGTCTCCAGGGTCCCTGACAATTGCTGGGTGCCGAGACGCAGCGTCCGGCTCACGGCGAAATCTGCATTCCGCGACCCCCAGCCGGAGAAACAAGCCAAACGAGTGCTGCTCAACAAGTGGACTCGGAAGCCAGCTGAGACGTTGCCCGCGACGCCCGATGACGCTGTCGCCGCCAAGTTCCATGAAACTTTCACCGTGCCGCTGTCCTCCTCCAAGCGGGCCGCCATGCACGACCTCTTCCCAAGGCGTGCTGGCCGCTGAACGCGGGCCGCCGCCAGGCTGTTCTGATCGGACCAGCCGTCGTCGCCGTCGCCGTCGCCTCAATGTTTCTTCAATGAGTGCAAATCATCTACTCATCTGGAATGCGCGTGGCCTCAACAGCCGGGCGTGCAGCAATAATGTCGTCAGGAGCATAGTGACGCAGCAGCGAGCATCTATCGTCTGCCTGCAGGAGTCCAAGATCGAGAACTTCTCTGTATCCATGAACCTTGAAATAACGGGTTTTGATTTCGACTATCTTAGTCTCCCGGCGTCTGGCGTTGCCGGAGGAGCCGTGGTCTCCTGGCGACGTGACCTTTGGGCGGCCTCCCAGCCCTCGGTGTGCCGGTTCTCGATTACGCTCCGCCTAACCCCCTTGAACCGGCCCGGGGAGCCATGGTGGCTTACTAACGTCTACGGACCGACGGCTAGGGATGCCAAGCCAGAATTTCTACAGGAGCTCCACGATGTCCGCGCTTCCTGCCAGGGGCCATGGCTGCTCTGCGGGGACTTCAACATGATTTACAGAGCGGCGGACAAAAACAGTGGCAGGTTGCATCGCGGCGTCACGCGACGTTTTCAAGAATTCCTCGACGACCTTGAGCTGGATGAGGTCCATCTAACCGGCAGACTTTTTACTTGGTCGACGGGCGCGACCGCCCAACTCTTGAGCGTCCTGATAGGGCGTTCATCTCTTTGGACTGGACCCACCAATATTCCAGCCACCAGCTGCGCTGCCTGTCCTCCGACAATTCCGATCATGCGCCTCTGCTCCTCGTGCTCAACTCCGAACCTTGGGCAAGGCCGAGATTTCGTTTCCACAACCACTAGACTCGCATCGAGGGATTCATGCACGTGGTGACCACGGCTTGGGGCGGCCACCTCGCTGATACCGACGCCTGCCGCTACCTTGACTCCAAGCTCCGGGTGCTGGCCAAGGCGCTCAGCAGCTGGCGCACTTCCTGTGTCGGCCGCATCAGGCTTCAGCTTGCCGCGGCTAGGGTGGTCGTTTACGAGCTCGACCTCGCCTAGGAATCTAGACTGCTCTCGCCGGGAGAGATTGACTTGCGGCGTGAGCTGAAAGCAAACATCCTCGGCCTCGCATCGCTGGAGCGTGCCATGGCCAGGCAGCGCGCGCGGACGAGGAACCTGCGGGAAGGGGACGCAAGCACTAAATACTTCCACTTACAGGCCTGCCACCGTAGACGCAAAAACTACTTCGCCATCGCGCACAAACGGCCAAACCTTTAGCGAGGAACAAGCCAAGGCGGATGTGGTATTCTCATACTACAACGGCCTTCTCGGCAATGCGTTCATGTGCCAACACCGCATCGAACTGGCGCAGCTCAATCTCCCGCAGCTCAACCTGCAGGACCTCATGGTCCCGTTCACCGCCGAGGTCGCGCGCATCGCCCGGGAGTCCCCGTCGGACAGGGCGTCCGGCCCCGATGGTTTCACCGGGGCCTTTTACAAGGCCGCCTAGAGCATTGTCGGCCCTGACGTCGTTCGGGTTTTCCAAGCCTTCTGGGAGCTCGACTTCCGAAGTTTCAACCACGTCAACGGCGCGATGATGGTGCTCCTCCACAAAACAGCGGCGCCGGATGGACTCAGGGACTACAGGCCGATCAGCCTTATCCACTCGGTGGGGAAGCTGATCGCCAAAGGGCTTGCCCTGCGCCTCGCCCCGTTCATGCCGTGTATTGTCAAGATTAACCAATCGGCTTTTATTTGTGGGCGGCAAATTCACGAAATCTTATTCGCTAGTAGTGATGTCGGTCTGCTACTGGAGAAAAAAAAGTTTTTATCCTCAAAATTTGACATAAAAGATCTTAGTGAAACATCTTTTGTTTTGGGCATAGAAATTCACCGAGATAGAAGTAAAGGAGTATTAGGACTGTCACAAAAGGCATACATAGAAAAAGCGTTAAAGAAATTCAGTATGCATAAATGTAGTGCCTCACCTGCACCCATAGTCAAGGGCGACAGATATGAGGATTTTTAATACCCTAGGAACAATTACAAGCTCGTTCAAATGAAAGTGGTTCCATATGTTTCTTCTATCGGAAGCCTACAGTATGCTAAGTATGTACGTACCCCGACTTAGCCTTTGTTATCGGGTTGCTTGGCAGATTTCAAAGGGATTGAACACTGGAAATTGGTAAAGAAAGTCTTGCGATATTTGTAAGGTACGAAAGACCTTATATTGACATATAGAAAATCAGATTCTCTTCAAATAGTGGGGTATTCGGATTCTGATTATGCGGGAGATGATAGAAAATCCACATCAGGATATGTGTTCACTCTCGCTGGAGGAGCTATTTCATGGAAAGCTCAAAATAAACCGTCACTACATTGTCCACAATGTATGCCAAGTTTGTAGCGTGTTATGAGGCAACGGGGCAGGTGAACTGGCTAAAGAACTTCATACCCGATTTGAAGGTGGTCGACAGCATACATAAACCACTAAAGTTATACTACGATAATAATCCAGCAGTACAGTACGTTCACAACAATAGGTCAAGTGGTGCTGCCAAACACATTGACATAAAGTATTATGTTGTGAAGGATAAAGTCCGAGATCAAATTATAAATCTTGAGCATATAAGTACTGAAAAGATGCTCGCGGATCCGCTTACAAAAGGCTTACCACCCAACGTGTTCAGAGAACATGTAGCCGGCATGGGTTTAAGGAAAAGCATATGACTCCTGGACTATAAAGGGCTCAAAAGTTAAAGTAACAGTTTCATATCGTAGACGTGTATTGTAGTTGTCAAATCTATCGGTGATTGACCGTGACGAAGAAACATGCTCTATGCATTTATTTATGATGGAACGAGTAAAGTAAAAAGTGTTAAAGTTAAAGGTTAAAGTGAAAGGTGAGATCAAGGGGGAAAATGTTGGACTGATCTCTCCACCGAGTGGCCCAACGGCCACTTGGGCCCTTGGTCACGCGCCCTGATCAGGGGCGCTCAACCCTACATGATTGGTGGGCCCCTGTCACACTGCGCAATATAAATAGGTGGGGGTGCTGACGGCTTGAGGTATGAGATTCACCGCAGTCATTTTTCCCCACCGACAACCCTAATCTCCGATCTATAGGGGCGCAACCAGTGACGGGAAGCATCACCGACCGTGCCACCACTCCGTCTCCGCCTCCACACCGACGCCGTGAACTCCACTGCACCGCCTTCTTCACCAACCGTCGCTGCCCGTGCGCAGCCTCCATCAACGTTCATGATGGTGACCGGCTCCAGCTCTAGCACCCCAGCTCCACCCTCCACGGATGGTCTGTACCATCTCGCTACCCCTCCTCTCTCTGCTCTCTCACTCATAGATCCAGTAGAACTTGTACTAAAACATGTTTATATTTAAATGTAAAGTTGAAACCCCACTGATCTACTCCCTTTGATCCTAAATGTCTAACACACAGCAGAACCTAGAGCTACTACATCCATGGCGCGGCCATCCACGGTCTCATTTCACGTCCTTGCCGATGAGGTCGAGGCCGACCAAGAGGAACGAGACCCCTGGAACAACAGGAAGTAGAAGTGCATCCCCTGCTTGGATAGCAAGCTCCGGGCGGCCGCCATCAGCAGCAGCAGCGACAGCGCCAGCTCCTTCTTGTACATCCGTTTGTACTTTGCTGTCGCCGTCGTTGTGACGGTCACGGCCTCCTGGCGCTGCTGCTCTCGCTCTGACGACGGGCGGCCGGACTTCTTGGTGACCACCCACTCGTGGGCGCCGCGGAGCTGGAACTGGCCGGACACCATGGCGTTGAACTTGGTCACGGACATGGTGTTCTCGAACAGGAGGTACGGTATCACGAACGGGAACGATCGCGGCGCCGGTGCCACGTTGAGCAGCGACATGAGCGCGGCGACGTAGCACACCACCCAGTCTGGGAGCTCCGCTTCGGGCACGAACATGGTCAGCGGCAGGATGATGCAGAAGAGCGTGAAGGAGTAGAAGGGCAGGATCAGCTTCCGCAGCAGGAAGAAGAGGTCCTAGTCCCTACTTCAAAAGGAGGAGGATTGCCAAAAAATAAAGATGGGATGCAGAATTATTGAGACAACCACGATGGAGGTGTTTGTAAGATACGGTTAAAGATTTAGTAATAGAATTGCTCTTTAGATGGCGAGTTTGGAAGCTCTTCTTTTTACTTTAGTTAAAAACTTTGTGTTTGAGTTTGTGTGGACCACAGTGGTTGTATTTATAATAAGGAACAACTGTATACATTGGTCGATGCAGAAGTTGGAATATTAATATATTCCTTTTTCTAAAGAAAAAGCAGGAAGAAGAGGAAGATCAGGTTCGCCTTCTTCCACACCGCCATCTGCAATGCAATGCAATTATGCAAACAAGATTTAATTTCATAATTGGGACAGAGATGATGACTGTATGGCAATGTAATCACAAATAGGTACAATACAATACCTTGCATCTGATGATGTCCGGCAAGCACAGCCTGAACAGCTGCCTTGGGCCTGAATGCCACCGGTGCTGCTGTTTCCGGTAAGCCTCATACGACTCCGGCAATTCGCACTGACACTGTCCAAAGATGAAATCAACGCTTCAGCACAGACATTTCAGTTAAAAAACACCAGCATTGCGCAATTTGCAGGTGATTCAGCATGTATCGTACCTCCACGTCATTGAGAAAGATGAACTTCCAGCCCTTGAGATGCGCCCGGACGGCGACGTCCATGTCCTAGTCACCGGGATCGTGGGTCCATGCGGCGATCCTCGTCTCCGGGAACGTCGTTCTAAATCGTGGAACGGGAACGCGCCGGGACAGCTGCTGGAACGCCGGCGGAACTCGACCCCGCCGCCTGCCCGCGCCGCCTGTGGAACTCGACCACGCTGCCGCGGGAACTCGACGCGCCGCCAAGGGAACTCGACCGCGCCGCCGCGGGAACTCGACTGCGCCACCGCACCCGGAGCGGAAGGTCAAGCGGCGCGTCTGCATCGGGGCAAGACGAGGGAGGCGAAGCGCAAGCGGTCAGCCCCCATTAATCAACATCGGGAAGGAGGAAGGCCAAGCTGCTTGCGCTTTATTAGGTGAGTCCGTCGATGGTCGATCTGCTCCTGCACTTCTCCCTCGTCCCTCTTCTCTGCTCCAGTCACTACACTTCTCCCTCTCATTTGTGCTTCTGCTGTACTGGACTGGACTGCAAACAGTATCGATCCATACAACATGGGTTCGCGTCCCTCGTTCTTTCTCGTCGTTCCGGGAATGTCGTCCCAAATTAACTTGGATCTCGATCCATGTTAATTTGGGACGTGCTGAAGCTGTATACTCGTCGTTCCAAACAGTATTGAAAATCGACGTACCACGTTCCTCATTCGTGTTCCTCGACCCGGTCGACCCGGGAACACGGTGACTAGGGTCCATGTCCTCGACGGTGGTCCGCTCCATCCACCCCCCTGAATCCTCCAGAGCCCTGATCCTCCACACCCTGCCCGTGCCGTTGAACCCGAAGAAGTTGGTGAACACGCCGTTCACCTGCTGCTCCACCTCGAAGTGGAAGCTCAGGTTGATGTTCTGCAGCCGCGTCAGCAGGTTCTCGTCCTTGTTCACGAACGACCACCGCGCCTGCACCAGCCCCAATTCCTCATTGTCCTGCAAAATGCATACATATCATCGAACAACAACGTGTCATACTCATATCAGGATCATCAGAATGCCAAGTAGCAATGCGCGCAATTCGGCATGATCGATCCAAGCAAGAAACGGATGAGTTCACCTCAAGGCTAGCTCAAGCTACCTTGAAATGCGGCACCGTGCGGCGCAGGAAGTCAGGGTAAGGCTGGAAGTCGGCGTCGAAGATGGCCACGTACTCGTAGTCCTTGACGTAGCTGCAGCTCATCGCCGACTTGAGGTTGCCGGCCTTGTACCCGTCCCTGAGCACGCGGTGGCGGTACACGATGCGCGCGCCGTGGCGCCGCCACCTGTCCACCTCCTCCCTGATCAGTGCCTGCGTGACGGGGTCGTCGGAGTCGTGCAGCACCTGCACCAGCAGGCTGGACCTCGGCCAGTCCAAGTTGCAGACAGCCGCGATCGACTGCTGGTACACCTGAATGTGAGTGGAACAGAGCGATCGATGAACATCATCATGGTGGAATTGAGCTTGAACTCGTGTTGGTTAAAATTTTTAATTTTTCTGTAGGGATTGCAAATGCACGTGGGGGAAATGCTGCATTTTCGTTCACCTCCTCTCGTTGCACATTGGTATCTGGACGAGCACCATGGGGAAATAGCCGGCGGAGGGGTCCTCGGCGGTGGGCACCGCCGGCGGCGACACGGGCTCGGGCTTGACGCGCCTGAGGCGGATGTAGAGGCAGCCAAGGCTCTGGGCGAGGTGGTCAGCGCTCTGGACGAGGAAGAGCGTGACGCAGGCGTCGGCGAGGCGCTGGAGCGGCGGCGCCATGTAGGCGGCGCGGAAGCGCACCCAGGAGGCGTGGAGCGAGCCTAGCGACACCGCGGCGGCGTTGGCGTGCGCCGCGAGCTCGGCGGCCAGGAGGAACAGCGACAGCAGGATCAGCGCCCAGATGAACGCGTAGAACCTGCCGGAACGCTGCGGTGGCGGCGGAGTGGGCGCGGGCGCGGGCGCTCCGTCGTCGGCGTCGGCGTCCGTCCGTCCGGCAGGATGCCCCAGGCGCGAGCGCCTAGTGAGAGGCGGCGTGCGAGAAGAAAGCTGAGCGCCAGGGAAAGGGCCGGCATACAGCGATGCAGGATGCCCCAGGCGCGAGGCCGAGCTGGGTAAAACTGGGCCGCGCGACCATGGGCTGCGAGCTTGGGCCAGGAGAATTTAAGAGGGACATAATAGGTTTTCTGGGCCACGCCTAGGGCCATGGCCCTAGTGGCCCTAGCCCAATATATCCGCCCCTGCCGACCCCGCCGTCCACCTGCCCCCCGCCGATGACCACCCAGGTCCCGGCGTCCACCTTTTTGCCCAAGCCTCCGCTCTCTTCCCGGATGGAGAATGGTTCGCCATCTCGCCACTCCTGGGCGGATGAGGCGGAGGAGGAGCTCCCTTCGCCACGGTCCCTCGGAGCCGGGTCGCCTGGCCTCTTCACTGACGGCTTTCTCTGCAACAGCCATGACAGTAGGATCTCCTTCAGCGACTTGGAGGATTACTCCGACTCTGAGCCTCCCTTCCCACCTCCTCCCGGGAACGGCAAGGCAGTCGCGGAGCCGAGTGGGCGCCAGCGACGCCTGCGCCATCACCGGCGTCGCCGACGCAAGTCCGGGGAATTCATGGCAGCTGCCAGGTGCTCCCACCCTCGCCTCGACGACCTGGCCCAGGACGTCGCCTCCCCTTGCCACTGCCCGCTGGCAGCACACCCCGCCTGCGCTCTCGAGGCTCCGGACGCCGACGATTTCTACCAGGTGTGCAGCCGACGACGCTGGCGCCGCCGCTCCCTGCCTAAGCCAGTGCGCCTTGTTCCCCCGGCGCTGGTGGGATTGTGCTTCAACTACCTGGCGAGCAACCACGTGAAGGCCAACTGCATCTTCTCGGTGAGGTGCTTCAATTGTTGGTGCAAGGGCCACCGTGCCGTTGCTTGCCCGCTGCCGGTCCGACCCGCGGGCTCGAAGCATGGCCGCTCCCCATCGCGGTCTACGGGGAGTCGACGGGTCTCCCAGTGGCGCCCGGCCGCTGGCCCCGAGCGGGCAGCGACGCCTCCGATGACACGACCTCAGCACGGTCTGCTTCCACGAGACAGTCCCCCCTCGGTCCCATGCTGCTGCGCGCCATCACCGCCACCTCCTCCGCCGCCTCCATGGGAGTCCCCTGCCACCGCGGACGGCGGTGCTGCAGGCATTATCGCCGAGCGCGCCGCCCGACAGCATGTTGCGGGCTTTGTTGTCGTCCCACGCTCGGCGAACTTGCAGGCGGCAGAGGATGCGCTGGGGCTCGTGCTTGTCGTCGTTGTCGGTGGGACCAGGCCGCACGTGTCTACGCCCATGGTGGCGCGTTTTCTCTTCGACCACTTCGGCATCGAGGCGGAGGATGCCAACGTCCGGCACCATGACCCCGAAGACTTCATCGTGCATTTCAGGCACCGCGCGGATAGAGACCGCGTCCTCGCCACCCCGCCGGGGGGAGCCCTCCTGCCTCTGATCTGGCGACCGTGGCGCCGGACTTCGATGGCTAGCGGGGGGATGTTCCGGTTCAGGGTGCTGGTGGGAATGAGGCGTGTTCCACTCCACGCCCGGAATGCGTCGATGGCGCAATCCAACCTTGGCCTGGCGTGCGCGGCGCCGGGCCGCGCACCCTAGCGCGACAACAGTGGAGGCCAGCCACGCCAAGCACCCCGCGGCGCGGTGCGCCTTGAGAAGCAGCACCCAGGTGATCTGCTTCGCGTTCTTGCTCCTCCGCCGCCGCCGCCACCTCCGGCCCCCCACCGTATATATGGCCATCCGGCCCACGACACGGAGGCACGGCCCGGCCTCCGCCGTGCCCGTGCCGGCACGGCCCGTAGCTAGTGCCGTGTCTGGGCCGCCGGCCTGGCACGAGACACGGCACGGGCACGGCACGGCCAACAGGCCGGCACGGCCATCGGCACGGCGGCCCCAACGGCCCAGCGGCCCCGCCCCGTCGCTGTATATAATCGCGCGGCCGCGGCGCAGCGCCCCCCCGAACCCTAATTCATTTGCTCCCCGCGCCCGCAGCCGCAGCCTCTTTCGCTCTTGCCGCTCCCGGTCTCGCTCTCGGCTGGATCTGGAGCCACCGATCCGGCGATCCGTGGATCCGCCGCCGCCGTTCGCCTGCTCGCCTTGAGCTCGCCGGACCAGCTCGTCCTTTCCCTCTCCCGTCCTTTCCCTCCTCCCTCCTCCTCTCTGGTGTACCATGTGAGTCGTTCTCCTCTAATCTTCCGCCGCCGCTCGCCAGAGGTCTAACGGTGCTGTCTCGTTCTTGGGCTCGCTCTTCCTCACCTCACGCCTCTCCCTCTTCTTCTCCGGTGCTGGCTCCGGTGGATTAGGTAAGTGAAACCCTAACCCTAGATCTGTCTTCCCCTTCCACTGTTCTTGTTCTTGTTCCCCTAGAAGGCTAGAACTGATGATCTTTGATCTGCTTCTGATGATCTGATCCCTTCCCCTGTTCTTGTTCGCACTTCGCAGGTCTCCTTTGCCGTTGGTGCCTGACGCGGCGTCGTCCTCTTCTGGAGGCGCCATGACAAGGACGCCGGCGGCGAAGCGGCCCTGTCCACCGTCGAGGGACGGTGCTGGAGCTGGAGGGGCAGGGGCAGCAAGGGGCCGGGGCCGGGGCCGGTGCCTGCCTCCCCGTCCTCCACCGGATGTGTACAACCACCCGTGGACTTGGACATGGAGGAGGAGCTCGAGCTCGAGAACGACGACGACGTTCGTGACGACGCAGCGGGGCTATTCGGCATCGATTGTGGGGACCAGAACCCGATCGAGGTCGAGGACGGCAACGGTGTGGACGGCTCTGAGGACACCACTACTACTGGTACCTCGTCTGGTAAGCTCAATGCTAAGTGCCGGGAGGATTTCGTTCCTATCTGTGATGAGGAGAAGATTCGTACTCATGCTGTATGCAAGCGTTGTGGTAAGAAGTTTGCTGCTAGGTCTTCGATTGGCACTGGTTTCTCACAAGGGTGAGTTTTACTTACAAAGGTTTTTAACGAGGCAGCATCAGCATTGCACATCAGCTCCTTTTGATATGAAAACTTGAAAATTTCTGTGAAAACTGAGATGATACATGTGTGATTTGTGTGCAAAGTTTTTGCGTGCCGCGGGCGGCACGACACGGCCAAAATGGCCGTGGCACATGGGCGGCACGGCACGGTCAACTGGCCCATGTGCCGTGTCTGTGTTGGTGCCTCGGCACGCGGCACGGCGCGACACGGCACGGCCGGCACGGCCGCACGGCGCGGCATGGAGCAGTGCCGTGTCGACACGGCACGGCCGTGCCGCGTGCCGTGCCGTGCCGGCACGGTGGCCATATATACCCCACCGTAGTCATTGTCTTCGTCGTCGTTGATCTCGGAGATGGACCAGCTGTTGGAGTTCTCCATCCAGACGATGACAGGGGTGACGCGGTAGGTGTCGCGGCCAGCGAGGATGGCCCTGCTGCTCCAGAGGCCGCTCCACGGCGCCATCGACGGGCGGCACGAGAACGCAGGTGACCCGACCGGATACCGGACCAGACCAGACCCGGTTCCCTCTATCCCGTCTCTGCTCTGCCCCAAAATAGCAAGCGGCGACCGAGAGCACAGTGAGTGACACACACACAGACGCCGATCCTCCTGGGCTCCCCTTCTTTTGAGCTCACGCTCACGCTCACCCAGCTCCAACACCGATCTCCGTGCAATGCAGGGGAGCTTACCGGCTGCTGGAAGCCTGCAACAATGCAATGGGACAGCGAGGAGGGCGGTGGAAGACGAGGTGACTAGTGACTGGTGAGATACTGAGGACAAGTGGAGATGAGAACCGTAGAAGCCTACGGGCAAGGAACAGCTCAACACGTCAGAGCACTAGAGCAGAGAGAGAGACACACATCAGGGCAAGGATTTATGGCGTTGGCGTCTGCCATTTCCTTCGGAGCAATTGCGCTGGCGTCTGCCATTGAGCGCGCTTGGTGTTTCCAACTTGGGAAATACTATGGTCCGGACGCTTTCGCTCTACCCATTTCTTTCCCTTTCGGATTCAGAGACTTCCGCTACGCTCTTTCTCTTTCATATCCAAAAGCTTTCGTGCCTTCCGGCTCCCTCCTTTCTCCTGTGATACAATAGTAAACCACGGTGCTTCCTATAGTGCTTGCAGACACTGCACCTTGCTGTATATGAGGGGGGAGAGACGAAAAGAGAGACAAATGGATCAGATGTTAATCATTGCTTGTAACATTTAAGAACAAAAGTTTGCAACATATTGAAGCCACATGTAACATTAAAAAACATGTTGCAACATCTTAAATCGACAGTTGCAACATCCAAAAAAACATGTTGCAACATCTTAATCGACTATTGCAACATTAAAAAAACATGTTGCAACATCTTAAATCAATAGTTGCAACATCAAGAAAAACATGTTGCAACATCTTAATCGACTATTGCAACATTAAAAAACATGTTGCAACATCTCAAAGCAACATAAAAAAAACATGTTGCAATATCTTAAATCGACAGTTGCAACATCCAAAATTATGTTGCAACATCTTAAATCGACTATTGCAACATCTAGAAAACATCTTACAACATCTCAAATCAACTGTTGCAACATCTAGAATCGACTTTTGCAACACCGTGAAATCCAATTTTATGCTGAGTGCCATAAAACAGTAACATCCAATATTGACTGTTGGAGCATATTATATATTATAACATAATAGCCCACCGTAGAGTGCAGATCCAGTTGCGCTTGCCTGTGAAGGAGCCCGGGAACCATGAAGGAGCTTGTCGCCAGCGAGGCCACACCTCTAACTTGTAGTTTGTCATCAAGAGACACCAGATCATGGAGGATTTCATAGCCGAGAAACACCTCACCATAGAGGTGTCCACTTAGATCCACTTTGCCGCCATAGAAGCAAGGTAGGGAGGTGACGAGATCCTAACATACAGGTATGTTAAGCCTCGGGTCCAATGGTTCCCGAATAAAGAAGACCCCCGACCGACCCCTTTAGGATCGGCTGGGGGCTCGGGGGCTATGCCTATCGGGCACGCTCACACGCACCCTCTAGCAAAAAGATCCAGCCAAGCCTGACTCGGTCGTAGCTTCCGCCTGGGGCTCGGGGGCTTCCCCGAGCCTTGGGCTCCCGATCTACGGCACGACCAAGCCGGGTCCTTGGCTCCTGCCCGGCTAACGATGCGAGCCAAGGCCCGGGCACAAGAAGACAAGCCCTAGGCTACCGATGCCCGAGGGCTCCCTGGCGTCGCTCCCAAGGCGTGCCCCTGCCAACTGGTCCTCCGACAGGGTCATGTCTGGGGCGTGACACAAGAAGACAGCTTCCCATGACCTTCGGGGGCTCGGGGGCTTCTGGGCCCGCGCGTCAGCTCCTGGAGCCGACCTCCTTCGCCACTAAGAAGACTCCAGAAGGTCTCACCCGGGGTAGGCCGGTCCAAGCCGACACCGTCTGACACGCAGAGTGTCAGAACAGAACAGCCGGACGATGCCCAAGCTTCTTTGGCTTCAAGACACCTCGACGGTCCACGACACCCTGCTACAAGCCCCTCCTAGACTCTGGTGCACGTAGACCATAGGCTAGAACCCCCAAACCGCCTTGTACCCGACCTAACTCATTATATAAGGGATAAGGTCGGACCTAGAGGGGGAGGATCTGATCACCAGACACTCCATTCCACTCCATCTGCCTCTGCTCTACACCGAGAGCAAGGCAACCCGGAGAGGGGCACCGAGAGCCCCTCCTCCACCGCATCCCGCTGTCTCCTTCCTCTCCAACGAGGGGGAGACTCCACCGGCGGCAAGGCAACCTTAGGATTAGCACCGAGCTAACCCCCCTACAAAATCTTCTTCCTTTACGCTCTGTTGTAACCCCTAATTTTGGGTGCTCTTGAGTATAAAGATCATCAGCTACTGGACGTAGGGACCGAATTGGCCCGAACTAGGATAAACCGTTGCGTCTTCTCTGCACGATTCTTGTGTTCTTTAGTCCACCCGAGCCACCAGAGACCCCGTACTTTGACAACAACTCGAACAACATGCTTGCCACGGTTTCGACCCCCGCGACAGAAGCCAAGCAGGTGTAGCGACGAGAGAAGAACAAGGACGGGTGCAGGCGGACGGGGTTGCGAGGGAGGATAGTAGGTAGTGAGGGAGTAAGATGGTCAGCGGCGGCGGGGAGACGAGTAGCCGCATCAGGGTGACGAGCAACTGCGTCATTGTCAGGGAGATGTGAAATCGTGTGAGGGAGACGAGCAGCGGCGTGGAAGAGAAAGATGAAGACTATTGGGTCATTGGCAGGCTGTATAGATTCTGGTCTAGCTTAAAAAGCGACTGACACAAAAGAAACCGGCCTCACGCCCGTGTTGGAGCATCTCCGTTCCAACTTGAGCCCAAATCAGGTGGCCTATGTCCGTATGATCCAAATGGAAAGTCTTTCCATATGACCACAGAATTGATGCAGTGAAATCGCGTACTATCTCCGGAAAAATAGAGTCAATATTTATGTTTAAAATAATATATTCTATGCTTATTTTAATAATATATATGGTACAAATGTTATACTTTTACGTTACACGGGGCTATGGATTGAATGGTAATCAGTTTTTTTTATAGATCTGCATACATGTACTTATACGAGCTTATTCCTTCAATTATATATATTTTGTAAGTTAAAATTAGTCACTGTGACATCACAATGACATCAGATGACCTCACGGCCGCATGGCCATGCATGGACGTCTGTCACCACGCATCAAGTCATCGGCGCCTGATAATTGCCGATCTTGTAGCTAGAGGTCTCATATGTTGCTGGAGGCCACGACCAGGGCGCACTGCAGCTTAGAAGTCTCAATGGCTGCAGACTGCAGTGGCGAGGCCATTCCTTCCCTATCCCCTCACAGACAGCGACGAAGCCAGCGGGGTGCTACCCGTGCTCCAGCCCCCCTACCGGCCATGGCAACACAAAGCCCCATGGCAACACAAAGCTCTCCCTAAGCCCTGCCTACTGCTACGAGGAGGAAGAAGAAGGAAAAGAGAGGCGGGAGGAAGAAGAAGAGGAAGCAACCCTCCCTTCGATAATTCCTGGCTTCGTCGCTGCTCACAGACCCCTGCACGGCTGCACAACTGCGAGATTGCTCCTTTTCGTGCCCTTCCAAAGAATTTCCCCTCGCGTGCATAGCCAGAGGCGGCGGGATGTATAGTCCTAGCTGCTGAATGCATGGGGGCCAGGAGATCCAGACTTATTTGTTGGAGGATTAGAGAGGATACTGACCTTCAGTCCACGTAGCGATGTCACAGCATAGGCCGAGGCGGGCAGATAGATCTCGGTTCGCTCTACACGTGTAGAGGAAGAAATCTAAAATCGGCCCCATCCATTGGGGCCGCTGTAACGAAGGACGGGGCGACTCCATCGAGCAGGGTCGGGGCGAAGTCGTGCGTAGACGCCGCCACACGCTGGGTCATGCTTGTAACCGGGCGATGGCAGGTTGCCGATGCACAACACTCGAAGCTCGTCGGACGGCCGGTGGAAGTAGAACCCGGACGCCACGACCAAAGTGGACGGCTCTGGCGTCAGTAACGACAGGGTAGCCCACTGTCGCGCGTCGCCGGCTGGTAGATCAGAAATCGCTTCTGTCTTAGTGCGAACAGCAGAAGACCGTCACGGGAGTCGACGAGGTGCAATATCCCATCGAAACGCATGGAGCGCCGGCACGGCAGCCCGTGTCGCGACCGTTGAGACAGTTCCGAGTAAGTTCTCGGAGAATATTCCCATCTTGTAGCCGTCCGGATAGCCGAGGAGCTCCCCCGCGGCCGCCGGCGGGGAGGAAAGTACGTACACCCCAAAATAAGTCAAAGTTTTTAAAATTCTAAGTTCCGGAAAAAAAGAGTCAATATTTATGTTTAAAATAATATATTCTATGTTTATTTTAATAACTAGTGAACATGCACGTACGACATGCACGTGTCTATTAAAATATTTTTTTTATAATAGGACAATATCAAGAAACTCTCAATTCTTATTTTTTTCCTAACAATGCAAAATTATCAAAATAAGAACAAAAAAACCAATTACATCAAAGTTGAGTATGTGGACAAGGTCAACTTAATTGCAACATTCATTACAAGACTATAATTACTTCATATTTCACTTAGATCATTGCGATAAGCATAAATATGTTGAATACTTTATGAATAACAACATTTGCACATCTTTTATTGCTAGAGTTTTTTTTTCTTTGCCAGGTCGATTCTTCTGTCACCTCTCTAGCAGGCCAAATTTACATGAAACAAACATTCAGCACAAATAAAAATCAAAAGGAAACTATGATTCATCTATATAAGTAAAGTGCACCGTGCAACAATAGATGAAGGTTAGTAAACAAGAACTAAGAAATCAGTACCTTCCGTCCACTCTTATCCTTCTCATAACCGGTGTCTCTGTTGATTGCTACCTTTAAGTATGAAATTTGGTTCAGTGACGCCATCACTGAAAGGAACCAGTTAAGCACGCAGATCTTTGTTTTGCCTGCAAGCAAGATAAAATTAATTATTCTGCGTCAAACTGTATAAATAGTAGAGAGCACAGGTCAGTCGTGTGTATCCATTTGCTTAACGGTGTGTGATGGTATTGGTATCTATTCACTACCGGAGACTGTGTAGTTACCGAGTGCCCAGACAATTACCGAGTGTCAAAAGTCGGGACACTCGGAAAACATTTATTACCGAGTGCCAACACTCGGAAAAAATAAACACACGGTAGTAGACCTCTTTACCGAGTCAGAACACTCGGTAACATCAAACACTCGGTAGAACTACAATTTTACCGAAGGGGCGCACTCGGTAAAAAGAGACACTCGGTATTGAGCTGCCACGTCTCTAGTATACCAACCGTGCGCCAAACGGCGTCACGGCATGACATGTTTGCCGAGTGTAGAAGTATTTGCACTCGGTAATAATAAAGTTTTACCGAGTGTAAGTTCACAACACTCGGTAAACACTATCTTTTACCGAGTGTCCCGGCGCAACACTCGGTAAAATTCAACCAAATTTCTTGTTTTTCCCTTCATTCTTTTTCCTCTATCCACATATGATATTTAGTACTCCATTCCAAAATATGGTGTCTATTTCGATTTATTTACTATATTTCACAAAATTTTCATTCTTTTTGACAATTAGATACATATCGTGTAAATTTAATTGTAATAATTAAAATCGAACTCGATAAATCACGAGATTGGAAGAATTAACATTGAAGCATACATCTATATTATAGAAAAATTTTCATAACGTTTCGGAAGTATTTTTACATTCGTCGCTGCCGAACCGGTACATCTCCCAAAGAGACACTAAACATTCACAATGACGAGTAGGATTTCTATTAAGAGTGAAATTCAACATTATGATTTGAACTTGGAATTTTTTAGATAGTAAATAGATGACATGAAATAGTTCATGTGAAAGTTTGGTGAATTTTAGGATTAAATTGGCATTTTTTCATTTTTGTTTTGCATGAAATAATGGAGACTTTTACCGAGTGTGACCTCAAACACTCGGTAAAGATTAGCCACGGCCCACCTGTCTCTTTACCGAGTGCCGTAGATCTAGGCACTCGGTAAACATGTACCAGGCCCACATGTTACTGGGCTGCGGTGCTTCTGTTTACCGAGTGCCGTAGATCTGGGCACTCGGTAAAAATGTACCAGGCCCACATGTAATTGGGCTGCGGTGCTTGAGTTTACCGAGTGCCGTATATCTAGGCACTCGGTAAACAGAGGCATTCACTTAGTCGTTTCTCCCTCAAATCGTGCAGACGACACACACACCGCACGCCCGCGCATCCCCGCCGCACCGCCGCCGTCCCCCGCGCCGGCGCCTCCCCGCCGTCCCCCGGCGCCTCCCCGCCGTCCCCCGCACTTGCGCCCGCGCCTCCCCGCGCCCGCGCGCTCCACGCCGACGCCGGCGCCTCCCCGCCGTCGCCGGCGCCTCCCCACCGCCGCGGCCGCCTCCTCCCCTCCACGCCGTCGCAGAACCGGCGCGCGCGGTGGAAGACGAAGCAGCTGGAGAAGGGGAAAGGAAGGGCTGAAGCTCCAGCTCGACGCTGGCCGTCCTGGACGCGAGCGCGCTGGACACCTGGGCGATCCACGGCGTCGTCTGACTCCGACGAGCTCCCGGCCTCCCGCTCGACACCGAGCACGCGGACGCGCAGCCCCCGGCTCCAACTCCATCCAATCGTCCACCCTTTTCTGAGGTATTCTGAGGCTCTTCATCTTCATCATCCTCGCTAGAACACTAGAACAGAGGCGCGGCAGACACGTGTGTTGTGCTTTGTGGTTTACTTGGGTAGTAGATGCAAAGTATCAATGTAAGAAAATAGTAATCTGAGATTTGTAGCTTTCGTAAGAGAAGTTTCTGTAGATTCTATCCAAAAAAAATGCTACTGCAGTGCATAGCATTGTCCCCTCTATGTATGGAAGTGGGTAAGAGAGAATTGTTGTTGGAGATCACCTTTGGTTTTGGTATACATCTTGAGAATAGCATCCAGTGGTAGAGCACCTCCTGCCCGATTCGGTCCAGTCATAGAAACTAATAGTCATGAACCGACTAAACCGGCAAATTAAAGTCTAGGAAGTAGTTCATGGTACCAGAAATATATGTGCTCCAAAAGTGAGAATTAGTGGAAAGTATGATTCGGGTCTGGGGAAGTAAGCAAAGCACAAGGCATCATGTCATGCAGGTCAAGTCTAGGAAGTAGTTCAGGAGTAGTTAGTTGTTTGTCATCAGAATTCAGAACAATCTTAGGGTGCCATCATCACGGTGACAATTGCCGCAAGGTTATGGCTTATTGGCGGCACGTGGTTGAGTGAGGAGTACGAGCAATATTTTTATATCTAAAAATACTGAAAGTAGAACATGCAATAGAGATTATATTCTGCTTTGTAGGTTCTATGCTTCTACGCGAGTTAGGGTGCTAGGAATGGTGACTGCAGTCATCCCACCACCAACTGGGAAATTCATCGGAATTAAATCTTTGGTCACTATTTTTAGATCTGAGAACACTAGAATACTATACAGGTAGGGTGCTAGGAATGGTGACTGCTTGTTTTATTTTCTAGGCATAAATTATGGAAAGTTATTGATGATGGGATTGTTTCTTTTTCTAATATTTATCGGAAAGGTTGCAAATCAGTTTTTTTGCTTTTATTTCAGTATTGCTATCTATCAACCGGTTAATCTTACATATGACGGAGAGTTCTTTCAAGAAGAAGGATTAGAAGGGAGTTTTGAGATTGTCTTAGATGTAGATCTCGCAATGGAAGTAGACAATGATACGATCATTGTTGACGGGGATGATGGAGAGGAGGTTCACAACGCGAAGGACTTGTTATTACTTGAGCAACACCATTCAGGCAGTGTCGCTAGTGATGAGACTTTGAGAGACGATCATAATTACGTCGACAATAGCGATGATGAGATTTTTGGCCCACCTATCGATGATCTTGATGATTATTTCTAGTACATGTAAGATCTGTAGTACTTATGGCAATTTTATACATGTATGATACATTTACTTATTTTGCATCTCTTTTATACATGTATGATATATTTACTTATTTTGCATCTCTTTTATACATGTATGATACATTTACTTATTTTGCATCTCTTTTATACATGTATGATACATTTACTTATTTTGCATCTCTTTTATACATGTATGAAACAGAGTCACCAGAGCGCAGGCAGTGCACCTGCCCCTAACTAAGGAGCAATACTTGACGGTAAACATGAGATTACATCGTCTGTGATTAATTGCACTGAAATTGATTTATGATTTGTCATGTGCTCGTGTACGTGCAGGTGCCTCCTGCTTGGTGTGCGGGGATGGACAACTGCTGGGAGGCCATTGTGGACACGTGGTTGAGTGAGGAGTACGAGCAATATCACGCCGTACGCTCACGTTGCCGCACACCGCTGACCTCGAGGGTGACATCGTCATGAGGTTGGGACCAGGTAAGCCACACGGGAGGTACTATATGGGCAACAGCACCATAGACACGGCCAACACTCAGACACTCGCCCAGATTAGAGCCCGGAGCACGAGTTCGAGCCCGGCCATACGCCCACGCTCACAGCCCCAGGTGGTAGCACTCCAGGTTAGTTCTGTTGCATTCGTTGTCCATTCATTTTCTACCCGTTCTTTATTTGCATTCTAACTATGTGATAAATAATTGTAGGCCCAGATTGAAGCCCTGCAGGAGTCACAGCAGGCCTCACAGAGCCAGTTTCAGGCCCTCCAGCTATCGCACCAGGCCGAGTTGGCACAGGAGAGGGCGCGAGTGCAGGCCCAGCTTGAGGCCTTCCAGCAGTCGCAGAAGGCCTGGTATGAGTACATGGCCAGCTTTTCTCAGAGCATGGGCCAGCCTCCACCGCCTCCGCCGCCGCCGATGATACCGTTGGTGCCTCCACCTCCGCGCGACGGCACTCCTGTGAGTCACTCTTCATCTTGAAAGGCTTTTTCAGTTCAGATTGTGCTACAGTCAACACTATCATGTTAGAACCTAGAAGAGAGTAGGATACATACATGTATAAGTTAGATTATTAGTAATATTGTTCAGACCTTGAAAGGCATCATGTTAGGTTCTACATGAGTACATAGGTGTTTGCCCAATTCATGTTCAGTCTACTCGACCATGTGTGACGATATCTTGCACATAGAGGAGACCTAAACAGCAACTAACTTGATATGTGTTATCTATTATATGCCTATATATTGATGTCACTGTTAACTGGTCTTTCGAAGGAATATTTGAATTTGGCATACTACCTTATGATTAATTGACAAATATGTTTATTTTCTTTTGCTCCCTCATTCCAGGGACCTTCTACAGCTGGATCGAACAACGATCAAGACTTGGACTTGTCTCCGTTTCTCGGTAGGGCTCCGACCATGTGACAGGACCATGTTTCACTTGTTTGTATGTTGAACTTAGAAGTGGGTTGAACTTTGTGGACTTTGGACATGTTGATGGTGTTTGTGGACTTTGCATTGTGCTTGTGACATTTGTTGTAGCTATATGTTGGTTATAATGAGTGGATGTGACATTTGTGGACATATATGTGACATATATTGTCTATCTGTTGGTAACTGTGATATTCTGTTATAATTGTTGTTAATTGTGGCTGGATATGCACTGAAACAAACAAAAAAAAATACTGTGGACAAGTTTTACCGAGTGTTACACTCGGTAATGGTCATGTTTACCGAGTGTTACACTCGGTAAAACAGAGAACAGAACCAAATTGGTTCTGATTCTGTTAATTTTGCCGAGTGGTGCCATTTTTTACCGAGTGCCACAACCCCACTCGGATATATGTGCCATTTTTTACCGAGTGGAACACTCGGTTAAAGAGTTACATGTTTACCGAGTGTTACTGGTACACTCGGTAAACTATATTAGGGAAAAATATTTGCGGAATTGTTTTAATCATGAAAAATTACCGAGTGCTATGTCTAACACTCGGTAAACTACGCCGTTAACGGCAAGCTTGGGAACTGACGACCGTCACGTCGTAGTTGTTTACCGAGTGCCGGCATAGCACTCGGTAAGATTTATTCTCCGAGTGCCCCGTTAGTTGACACTCGGTAAACTAACTTTACCGAGTCGTTGTTTACCGAGTCATGTTTACCGAGTGTGGCACTCGGTAAACAATTTACCGAGTGTTTCTCCATATTTGCCGAGTGTTTATCACACTCGGTAATTAATCAGTATCCCGTAGTGATTATAGAGAGATAATTACAACAATATTATCTGTCAATTTCTGTACCAATATTGATTGTCATTTCCTTGATGCATGTTACTCTGGTCGGAAAGTTCATCGATCCTGCTTTGCTTTCTCAGACTGAAGAAAGAAATAAATCGATGTTAACTCTTAAGAAGACAAATGTTGAGAAGATAATACTTAGTTCCATAGCGCTCACTTCATAATTAACTTTGAATGTTGACCTGATTTTTTCCCCATTATAGATGCAGATGGTTTGTACTAAACTTGGACATATTCTTGACATGTTGGTTCAATTCTTAGTTTTGACCTCTGTTCCATGTGGATTGTTTTCCACACACAATAGTAATATACCACCACTCAAAAGGTTTAGCTAACCAAAAAACAATAGTTATCTGTTGATTTTCTTTGGCCTCCATGCCTTGGAAAATAGCCCACATACGATAGGACAGGATTGAAGTTAATGCTCTTTTATCACAATATTCCATTTACCTCTTGCGCATATGAAGACCTATGCTCTCTATCCTGCAAAGGTCTGAAATATTCCTACAGTAGAGAATTTGAGTATTAGTTTCTGGCCATAACAACGGTAGACAAAGAATTTCATATCAAATTAACATAAGGTAGCATGCATGCACCTTTCAGAAGTTTTTCTATTCATCTTCATTGAAGTTCACTGCCCTTTCAGTAGAAAAAAAATCTAAAATTGAGCCAACTGTATCCACCGAGACCTTTTCACTGAGCTTCTGAAAACATAGGCTTGAGACGGGAGAGTCTCCTAGCTCTGCGTTTGCAGGCCAGGACCAGGAGTCCGTGTACACGAACCGAAGCATAGCTCTGAACGCCGCCGGGTGGATGTCCTGCACCGTACCGTGATGGACATGGACGGCATGGTGGCATCTGCCATGGAGCCAAGAAGCTGCGTCTCAAAGACCGGCGAGCGGGCTGCAAGCACGGCACGGTGGGCAGGGAATGCCTCACCGCCCACCATGAACGTCACATCCGTCTCCATGGAGCGGTCCAGCAGTCGGCTAAGATGGAGCCCAATGTCTGACGGCGGCGGCGACGGAACGGGCTTGGGGTCGTTGGACACAACGATGACGCCGCACATGATGGTGACCCAGCCATTAGCCGCATAGAGGGGCTCGAGATCGCTTCGCTTCACAATCGAGAACCCCCAGCCGGTCCCCCTGAAGCTCTCCGACGTGTAAGATTGCACGCTCCTCCCGGCATCCCATCTTGAAAGCATTGAAGATGGCTTTGTCGTTCTTCGACTTGGATCTACTATTACCCACGAGGTTACTCAAAAATCTTGCATTGCGCAGGCGTACGTGATCAAGACTCCTTTTGCTGACGTGTTGCCACGCTGTGTGACCGAGACTCCGAGAGGGATTTGAGGGGTACGTGGGTAACGTAAGATCTCGGATAATGGAAGGCTCATATGTCACGGCGTTTAGATCAAACGGTTATTAATGATGGAGAGTAAGATCTTTGACGACGAAAGACTTATGTGAAACGATGTCAAGATCAAACAGCTACGAAAGAGGGATAGTCCCCCACAAATTATTCGCTCCTTTATAGCGTGAATATATATGGTATAAATGTTATACTTTTATGGGCTTACTTAAATATAAAACTATTTGTCTCTTGAAAAAATAATAATTATATATCCATTCGAGGAGTAATAACAAGGTATTAAAGCCGGGATTAATCGGGTCCGAACGGCCGGACCCGATCCTCCCGCCGATCGAACAGTCTGCGTGGGAAACCAGTCGCGCGGGAAACTGCAGGTCCGCGGCGCGCGGGAGTCAGCTCAGGGATGGAAGCGACGTACGGTTACGTACGTACGTTTAGCCAGGTACGTTAGTTTCCCTTTTATTTTTTCTTTTTCCTTATTTTTTCTCTTTTCTTTTCTTATTTCCCTTTTTCCCCGTGATTTTCTTTTCTCTTTTTATTTTTATATTTTTTTTATTCCGTGTTTATTTTCTTAATGTTTTTTTATTTGATTAATGTTGTCTTTTTTTATCTTCCTTTACTTTTTTGTTTTTATTTTATTTTATTTTTGTTTTTATTTTTCTTTTTTCTTTTTGTGCTTCATTTATTTTTATTTTATTTTTTGTTTTATTTTTTTATTATTCTTTTCATTTTTTATATTTTTATCTTTCTTGTAGTTCCTTTCCTTTTCTTGTTATTTTTTCTTTCCATATTTTTCTTTTTTGTTTTTCTCGTTTCATGTTTTTTCATTATTCTTTTCATTTTTATGTTTTCATTAATTTATTTCTTTTTTGCTTTTACTATAATTAATTATTTTGTTTGTTTTATTTATTTAAATTTTATATTGAATTATTTTATTTCTTTTTTCTTTTCTATATTTTTAGTATAGTGTGATGTTCTGTGATGTATTTTGCGATGTTTACGTAATATACATGTGATGTTCTGTGATGTATTTTATGATGTTCATATAATATACATGTGATGTTCACGTAATATACTTGTGATGTTCTGTGATGTATTTTTACGATGTTCTATGGTTTATACAGTGATGTTCGCATAATACATATGTGATGTTCTGTGTTATATTTTGTATGTTCACATATTATATATGTGATGTTTTATGATATTTTTTATGTCCACTTGGTATACATGTGATTTTCTATGTTGTATTTAATGATGTTCATGTAATATATATGCGATGTTCTCTAATGAATTTAGTGATGTTCTATAGCATATATTTTAGAATGTTTGAAAGTTATCCACGTTCTTTAAAATTTTTCTCTATTACGTGTTTTTTTGTTTTTTCCTTATGATTTGCTCTAGCTTTCATTATTATTTATTTATGTTATGTATTTATTATTTATTTTTATTTATATTATAATACCAATTTTATAAATCTAAAACTAGAATATTATTCTTCTAAATCAAAAATATTTTTTTATGAAGACGGAACATTGTTCCATGAACATAGAACATCATCTCTCCTCAATAAAAAAATATTCTATCTTCCTAAGATAAATATTCGTTAATAAAATTTTATCTAAATATATCAACGTGAGATCTTGTTTTGAAGGATTTATTGCAAAAAATCTGATGGTGTAATCGGAATTTAATTTGAATTTTTGGTTTAAGAGTTATGATTTTTTTTAAATTCGTTCAAAGTCATTTGCATGCATGGCAGAGTTGGGCCTGTGCGGCTGTGCAGCATCCGTCCCGCGCGCGCTACAACATCACGAGTCACACACACTGACGCGCGCTACAGCATCGGACTCTACGAAATTTTGGCGCGGGAATTTTTGGCGCGCCGTCAGCCGGCGCGGGCTACCGTCCGATTATTCCAACCCTAGCAGCTCCCTGTTATTAAGGTCATGTTTAGTTTCAAAAAAATTTCAAGATTTCTCGTCACATCATGTTTGGACACATACATGGAGCATTAAGTGTAGACGAAAAAAACTAATTACACAGTTTGGTAGAAACCACGAGACGAATCTTTTAAGCTTAATTAGTCTATGATTAGACACTAATTGATAAATATAAACGAAAATGCTATAGTAGTCAAAGCCAAAAAATTTCGCGAATTAAACACACCCTAAAGCTATGAGCATGGCAAGGAAAGGAGACCGGATGCGCAGGCACGCGGCGTCGTCCGGGCGGCGCGTGTCGCACGGCCAGGGACGGGAGGCCGGGTTGAACAGGCCGACTGGCCCGAGACGTGTGCATGCCGAGTGCCGACGAAGCATACTACGTAGCCCCTGGCCCACCCGCCCGCCGCCGCCGGTGGGGTCGGCCGCCGGGGCCCCGCGGGCGGCACCGCCCCCATCCGCCATGGGCGTGCTGCACGACTGCACCTCAGCACCTGCATGCTCCTGGCCTAGCCTGGCCTCCCTTCGCGAACGTGATCGCTTTGCCTTCGCTATCCGATCCCATGGGCTTTCCTGGCGAAAGCTGCAGCCTTTCGGCTCGTTCCCTTGCTTGCCTGACGCGTCACCCTCGGTCATCCACTGACGGCCTCCACGGCTAACCTGGCTTCGGCTTTGCTGCTTGCATTGCCACACCGGCCGCCTCCTGACAGTTGTCGCCCTAGCTGCCCCCATGGCCCCATGCAGTGGCGGATTCAAAAACGATGCAAGAGGAGGGGGAAGGGGGCCTAAATAGTAAAAAGCTAGAAATCCTATGACAGTTCAGCGTCGGGTATGGCTGAACGTCTAGACTTTAAACTGTTTTAGGCTGAAGACTAAAGAAGCGTTCCTAACTGTTTTGAGCCGCGCCCTAGGCTACAGCCCCCTAGCTCGGGGTGCAGATCCGCCCCTGGCCCCATGCTTCGTCCATCTGTTGCTAGTGTGCTACTGGCCACTAGCTACTTCTGTATTCCATGCCACAGTCCCTCGTGTCTGAGTCTGAGGACGAGCGATGAGACTTCACGGCACTGTAGACACACGATGGAGTACTGTGCAACAGAGGCTCTAGCAGCCTAGCTTTGCCATACAGATGGTAAATTCATGACGCTACTATACAGCGCGGTATTTGTCAATGCAATGGACATCGTTTTAGATTGATTTTGCTACTGGGACTCGGTATGCTTTTATATACATTTGATAGTGAACATTTTTTTTTGACAACAACATATATATTATATTATCATAGCAGCTGTTTTATACAAAGGGGCATCCAAAGAAGACCAAATTATAACAGAGTCCAGAAGCTGGAAGGGAAGGCAACACCGTCGATGGCGATGGGGAAGTCAAGTCCACCGGTGGAGGGCCGTAGGGGCGTTAAAGACGCAAGCACCTGGATGGACTAGCCGCGCAAAGCGCCGGTTAAAAGAGGATCGATTGAGCCATCGGAGGAGACGCAGATAGGCGACCAAAGGATGTTGTTGATGTCGTCACCAAAGGTTGAAGAAGAAGCTCGAACTAGGATCCTAGATGGAGGTGGAGCTGACGAACCAACACTAGAAGAGAAACGGCCTTGTTGAAGAAGGGAGCACCAGAACTGGAGGCTGCTGATGCGGGCGACAAAAGTTGTGGATCGGAAGGGAGCGGATATCGAGGAGATTTGTGAAGAAGAAGAATGTATTTATTTTATTTCTACAGACTTTGTAGTCGGCGATGTCAGTGGCGAGGAAGACCATGACGGCGGCGACAGCAAGACAGGACTTCTCCCGCAGCAAGACACCCATCCAGGCACGCTAAACTACTCTCTACTACCCCTCAAAAAAAACTACTCTCTACTAAGTACTAGGTGGAGGGCTCCACTCCCGGCCCTCTCCAGCGAGCTCGTGGGAGGCGGGAGGGAGGGGCGGACTGGATCTGTTTGGGAGCGCTAGAAGACGAAGCTGGGTTGGCTACGGCACCTCCTGTAGGGAAATTGTTTTGATAGTGAACAAAGCAAATATATATTTGATAGTGAACATTAAAAATATTTACTTCCTGCCTAGGAGAGGAAATAAAGGGTGAAAAGTCGATATTGCCCTTGTTATCCAAGAGCATCTACTAGCTCACCCTTGGCATTCGGGTACCCGAAACCGATCGGTTCGGTTCCTCGGGTATTCGGGTACCAAGGAATTGGAACCGATCGGGTACTTCGGGTATTTTGGTTACTTCGGTTCGGTTCGGGAATTTCGGTTCGGTACTCGGGTATTTCGGGTACTCAGAAACAGGAACCGAACTAGGAACCGAAACCGATCGGTTCGGAAAGTTCGGTTCGGTTCTCGGGTAGTTCGATTCGGTTTCGGGAATTCGGTTTTTCATGCCCAGGGTTACTACTAGCATATAAATTCTAAAAGGAGTTAATATAATAAGATTCAATTAATTTCAAGTCAGGATCCATTAGGGGGAGCATGATTTTGGAAAATAAATGTGAGAACTAGTTTCCTATTTTCCTGAACTAAAAATGAATTTTATAATATCTTTTAGCATTAAACTAGCTTTTGGATTTTCAATAATTTATTTATTTACAAAATGTATGGATATTTCTTTTTGAAAAAAGTACCTGCAGTCTGATTTACCCGTCCGAACTATCAATGCTATCCAATTTACCCCCTCATGGTGCCACGTAGGAACAACAAGGAAAGGAAATAAATTGTTTTAAAATTTATTAAAGGATTCAAAAATCTGATTTTTATAGATAGATGAGGAGGCAAAATCAAACAATTGGTGAGTTGAGGGAGATTAAAATGATTATTTTTCGGAGTAGGTCACACAGTAACGTCAGAGATGACCAGGCCGCCGTCGTTGTCACACAGTAATTGCTAAATGATGTCCTAGGTTGCTGGGCTTTGCTCTGTCGTTTGGATTGTTTGGGGAAGGACTCGAAATCCTTTGCTTTTTTTTTTCTCGATCGAGCATTGTACCTGTTTTTCATTAAGAGGGAGTAGAGTTTGTAAACAACACAAGAACGCTGGGCAGCAGTGGCGAGAGGCCAATGAACCCGCAACGCCGCAACCTATCTACTGGATCCTGTAAATCCTTAGCTTTGAAACCTTCAAAACAACCTATTTGCCCTTTGGGCATTGGGTTTTTTATGTCGCCTCGCCCCTGCTCAAGAGTTGAGAGAAGCACTGTGTCTTTTTTTTTTGGAAAAAAAAGCAAACTAGGGGGAGAGACCCCACCAGGATTTTCATTCAGAGTGGACAGTTACAGTGCTTGTCCACGCTGGGCAGAGTGGATTGCAATCCTGTTGTCCACGGCGAACACAAAAGTGCTTGTCAATGGCAGACCGAGGAGGAGGATCGCTCATGCCCGGGGGATGCGTCAGGGTGACCCGATCTCTCCGATGCTCTTCGTCATGGTTATGGAGGTGCTAAATGCCAACGTGTTTCGGTGGCCCTGGCGTCATCGACTTTCGTTTCTTTGGCTAATACAGTCCATCAAATCAGACCACAAATCATCTGAAGCCATAGCACAGATCAAAAGAGTGTCTCATTGGCCACGACCACGACATCCTCAGGCTGTCAGGCAGGCAGGCCTAGCACTTGCTCCTCGGCCGCCACCTCTCAGCAGCACCACGACGACCTCCCAGCAATAGTTGCTTGGCCGGTCTTGGCTCCGAGACGGCGGCAGCGGAGGGGGCCGAATGTGGGGGCTGCGAGCCCGCGGCTGCTTGGGTTTCGAGTAGGGGATATGGAAGAGCTACAATCAAAGTGTGATTGTGACTGTGTGAGGGAGGAAGCAGAGCAGGGACGAAGGAGAGCAGCCGGAGACTCGGATCAACGAATAGCTTGGGTACGTACAATAAACCATGCTTATTTGTCAAACAGAAAATGTGATCATATTCTAAAATGTTAATACTTGGAAAAATATCAAATAGCTATATAATAGTTCACGTGACATTTTATCACAACATGTTAACGGCCTCCAATTTGCAGAAGGGGAAAGAGGAGGAAGAAGCCGCACGCGAGGTAGGGGCGAAACAGAGTATTGAGATTGAGTTTGTTCTTGTTCATAAACTTCGATACCGGCGTGAGCTCCTTTTGTATCCGCACGCAGACGGAGGAGAGCTGGACCTTCTGTCGCGGGCAACTCCAAGACACATTGTAGTTGTAGCCATTCGGGGCCGAACACAGGAATTGATAGAGACAGCTTCATGTCCAGTTTTGAGACTAAGAGTCTTTAAACACAGGACTGTCGAAACCTTCTGCTAAGACCGGCCAGCCCTGGGTAAATATGTCACTGCTACAAAAAGATTAACCGTGACCTTTTAAAGCACCTCGGAGGCGGTTGGGCTGGCGGCCCGCCTCTCGGTTAATACATTAACCGAGGCGGGCCACATAAGGAAACCGCACCAGTTAATCGTATATTAACTGAGACGGTTGTCTTAAACCAACCGCCTCGGTTAATCGGATTAACCGAGGCGGTTGACCTTAGACAACCGCCTTGGTTAATATATATTAACCGAGACGGTTGTCTTATGTCAAAGGCAACTGCCTCAGTTAATATATGATTAACCGAGGCGGTCGCCTTAACCTACCCGCCTCGGTTAAACATGCACCTATATAATAGCTGCCACCACCCCTTCTTCCCTGCGGCTTCACCTCCATTTTTTAGGGTTTTAAGCTCAAAACCATAAAAGTGGCCATTTTAGAGGGGGGAGGTTTTGCTCTTAGATTTGGTGAAGGGGGGCACCGCAAGAGGGTGATTTCTTACTAACTCTCATCTTCTCTTTTTTACAAGATTTAGGTGGTTTTTCTGTAGATCTAGATCTAGATCTAAATGGAGGAGAGAGAAAACCGGATCTAGAGCTACTCGAATGCTTTTTTCTTATATTGCTCTATTAATATGACTTTCCCGCTGCGTGTGCAAGGTCGCTATCATGGACAGAGAATGGATGTACAAGACACCGAGGCTGGGCACCGATCTATCTTTCCTGGGTCATGTGAGAAAGTTTGTTGCCGCTGCAAAGAAGCATCTTCTGAGTCTGAGTCGGGAGCTCACCCTTTGTCCGTGCAATAGCTGCAAGAACAAGCTTGTCCAGCAAGACAACGTGGGGCAATCTCACTTGGCCGGTATGGTTTCGTCAAGGATTACACCGTCTAGAAGTATCACGGCGAAGGAGATTCGAGTGCCACCGGTGCATCCGGAAAAAACTCGTCGACGACATCGACGGTGGCGGCGGTGAATGATGGAGGACAACAACCCTCATCATCAGTAGCAGCAGCGGGCGGCAACAATTCGAATCATGATTACATCAGCATTAATGATCTTCTCCAAAACATGACAGACAACGATGGTGGTGGGGATGGTGAGCAGGATGATGTGTTGGAGCCCGACGATGTGGAGCTTTTTCAAAATCTAGCTAACCATATGAAGCATGATGACAACGCTTATAGGAAGTACGTGGAAGACCCTGAGTGCTATGATCGGAGGTCCGAGAAGAAGAAAAAGAAGAAGTATGGCACAAAACTGTGCGTGAGTGAGAATTCTCGGTACGTATCAAGAATCATATGTGCTACTACATCGTGCATGCTATCTTTATGTCCTAATGATTACGTGTTACATATATCGTGCATGTAGTGCGCCAAACAACCTGAAGGCTCAGTTTTGTGTGGATACTATGCTTGTGAGTACCTCAGGACTTGCGGCAGTTACCACCAGAGCTGGCGGCAACTCAAGAAATCACTATCATGGTGGCGAAAGGAAAATGTGAACAATAGGTTCAAACAGTAGCCGACATTTGTAAGTTTGTCACTGACAAATGTTGTGAAGTTGGGGAAAAGTTCTTCTACGCCGAGAGCGACCTAGGGATAGAGGAGAAGTACGAGAAGCTATGCAACTGGAGAACCAACGATCTAGACATGAATGACTACAAGTTGCTGGACATCTTCTAGTAGGTGCCCTTAGCTTCTCGTGTGAACATGTGATGTGCTTTTGTGAACAATGTGAACATCAATGTAATATGAACTTAGCGTGTGACATGGATCGTGGAACGATAAGGATGACACATGAATGTATGTAATATATGTGTTTATCCTTTATACGTGTGTTTTCTGCTTTGTGTGTGTTTTAAGCCGGCAAAATTAGGGTTTTAAATTCAAAACCAAATTCAAAAAAGCTTTTTTTTATTCTGTAAATACTTAACGTTTAACTGAGGCGGGCATATAAGGGAAACCGCCTCCGTTAATGAGTATTAACCGAGGCAGTTGCTCTAAATCGTCTGCCTCGGTTAAAAGATTAACCGAGGCCGTTGGTCAACTGCCTCGGTTAAGGCCACGATTAACCGTGACCTTAGGTCCGAGGCGGTTGGCCTGCCCGCTTCGGTTAAGCCTTTTTACCCGTCTTCGTTAAAATTAGTGCAGTAGTGTGTGTGTCTATATATATATGCATATGTGTGCATACTAATTTATCAGTTCGAGTATGTTTATATACTCAATTTAAGATACTTCAACTCTTACTATACGAAATTTTTTCATAAGAGCCCATACCTTTTAATATATTACTGAAATACCACTATAATATATATAAAATAAGTATAACCATATATTCTACGTATACTTGCATACTTGACATACATACTACCGTAGATGGTCTAGTATGATCGTATACTTCGTCTATATACACTTTGTCGGGTCATATATACCCTGAATATAGAGATATACACATGAGAGTAGCTATACGCGAGTGTAGAAAGGAATTTCCCTATACACACACACATCGTCATTATACATCACTAGTATAATGCCCGTGCTAACGCTACGGCTTTATCTAGGGAATATTGATAGAGAAACTTTTTTTTTTCTGAGAAAGACAAACTATTTTTTTGGGTAGTTTAACCTTTACACAATTGTATTGTATCATAAGTTACATTCTGCTTAACTCCTTTATCAAGTGTTGCAGATCTTCAGGAATGTTGTCGAAACATTCGTTTGCATGACTCGTCAAAACGTCTGCCAAGAATTCCATCCTCAGTGATGTCGATAGCTGTGTATGGTAGATAATATTACGTTATTATTCAATGTAGTGTACGTAATATAGTTGGAGACTATATATGCTTACAGTGTTGATTGCAAGGTACTAAATAGCGTATTGCGGGTTGGTAGCGGATTGGCGTCGAGGTAGCGGATTGCGGATAGCGGGTGATATTGCGGACGATAAGTTCCAATAGCGGCACCCCGATAGTCCCATATAATTTTAAGCACATATATCATGAATAATGAGTATAAATAATTTTAAGTGCATATATCATGAATAATTTTAAGTTCCACAGCCGATGCGTGAGTTTTGAATTTGGGGTGTGAGTCATAGTGGGCTGGACTAATTAGGGATATTTGCTTCCATGCTATTACGGCCTGCTACGCGCAATTATGGCCGCAATATCGGCCCGCTATTCAAAATTGCGGCCGCAAAGTTCCAGGATGCAAAGTTCAGAACGCTACCTCATAGCGGTAGCGGCAATGGAACGCTACCGCTATTGCGGGTGCAATTGCGGCCGCTACCACCGCTATTTATTAGCTTGGTTGATTGGTGGCAATCTTACGCCGTCCCACGACTTCATAAAATTGTATACAAGAAAGCCTCCCAATTTCATAGAGAAGATCAGTTGTTTATTTGTTGTACGTACATAAATGAAATAACTTTTTTTGTTATATCAAAGTTGAACCAAATTTGGTGGACTTGTTCATGAGGAACCTACTACGTGCACACGCACGACGCAGTCAACCGTTGTCCACTGACCACTCTCGCGCGGTTCGGCCGTAGAAAGACTCGATCATATATCTCCGATATATTCCCAAGTTGCGGGGAAGACTTACCGATCAAGTCCAAGTCGCCCACTCCCGCATCATGCATATCGGTAGCAAATAAACTAAAAAAAAATCAATAAAAACGATGGGTAGCCATAGACATCTGCCATATGAATTCATGCATCACACACGTATACATCATATCCATGCGTAAGCATCATTCTAAGACATGAGACTACACTACAGCATAAAGTAACAACCACATGTATGCTCAGTTTACCAGGCCAGATTATTTCTTATTGAGCGCGAGGAGGAAGCCGGAAGAGGCTCGCCGAATCAAGTCTCTTTTGAGTGGTTCTCGTCACTGTTTACCTAAACGGCCATTTAGCCCATTTAGTTTAATTTAAACACCGTGTTAACGCTACACCGTGGTGCACCGTTTCCATTTAATCATCTGTTTACCCTATTTGATAGACTGTTTAGCCTAGTCAATAGCTAAACGGTAGGTGACCCACTGGTTAGCCTAGTCAATAGCTAAACGGTAGGTGACCCACTGTTTAAGCGTTTAGGAAAACACAATTTTTTTATGAACTGCGGCTCCAACTTGTAGACGTCTTGATACTTATCAGCTCTTGGCTGCGGACTGGATCGTTGTCACCGAGAACGTCAGGATCCAAGCTTGCATAATTAATTCTGAGCCCAAGACAGTGATGTTTGTATTATGCTAATATATAATGCAGTTGACCCTGGAGCAAAAGAATTGATTTGTCGTAGCCTCGTAGCAGGTTTCCCTTCTTTTCTTTTTTCTCTTGTTTTTTCTCCCTTTCTGATGATGACACCTACTATGCGTGAGTGACACAGTGAGTACACTTATTTACAGCAAGCCGTAACTGCTCTTACTATATATAGCGTTAACACCGCAACACGCATGGCAACACAACCACCAGTCCAGCACGCACATGAAGCTATAGGTACCAGCTGAGCAGTAACTACAACATGGAGCTGATGACGAATTATTACTAACCAGCTGCAAGGCTGCTTCTCTCCATCCGATCTCTCCTGCTCTGCATCCCGGCCATCTGCATGCTAGCCGCAGCCGCCGCCGCCGCTGTCCCGCCGGCGCACTGGTCCGCAGGCTGCCGATCAAGGTGCGGCGACGTCGACATCCCTTACCCGTTCGGCATCGGCGATCGGTGCGCCATCAACCATGGCTTCAACCTCAGCTGCCTTCTTGTCAACGGCACCGAGAGGCCTTTCAGTGGGGCGTTCGAGGTGACCAACATCTCCGTGCCCCGCGGGAAAGCTTGGATGAAGGTGTACATCTCTTGGCGGTGCTATGATGTTAACGTGGCGGGCCAGATGAAGCAGTACACGTCGGAAGGAAATTTCACAGACACGCCATTCAGGTTCTCATACGAGGATAACAAAGTTTTTGTCATAGGCTGCAACACGCTCGCATATATGAGGAGTAAGCCAGTAAGTGATTCATTCACATGTCTCTTATCTTACTACTTAGCCAACAAAAAGTGTAGCCTCCACGTTAATTCTCAGGACCTAAAAGTTACCACTTTAATTAATCAGGGAAAATAAAATTAAAGTGCATATATATATATATATATATATATATATATATATATATATATATATATATATATATATATATATAACTCTATAGCTAGCTACAAAATAAGTTATTTTGTAGCCACCTCTATTTACGATAATTTTATATACTAATTTACGATAATGTCAGTATATATTTACGATAGTTGAATTACTATAACACATAACCATAATGTTATAGTAAATCATATAGTAAATAGAGGTGGCTACAAAATAAGTTTTATATATATATATACATATTGATAAATTACCGACAACTAATGTCACGTAAAAAACTAACCTCAATAACCTTATACATATTCCACTATTCCATGTCCATGACATTTTATTGAAAATAAAGTATGACGCGAACCATGTATATCGTACTTCATGCGTTTTATGTTCAAAATTGAAGTTCAAATGATATAAAATGTAATAAAAATAGAACTAGACTTAGAGGAGCTAGAAAAAAATAACTAGGTCAGTACAAATTTAAAAAGATAAATCCAATACAAGAGAATGGCCGATCTATCTATTATTATGTATATGGTAGGAAAAAAAATTAAGGGTCCACGAATGTCCCTCACAATAGCGGAAGAGGATAACTCAAGAGGATGATCTGGGTGATGCCAAAAAAAGACATACCCAATTACTCATATTTCTATGGAATTGGTGAAGCCATCATATGTATGGGAGGATGTTTGTTTCGTACTCCCTCCGTTCCAAATTATAGAACGCTTTGGATTTTCGAGATCTATAGTTTTTCTATGCACCTAGATACTAGATACATAGCAAATACTATGCATCTAGAAATGTCAAAATGTCTTATAATTTGGGACAAAGGAAGTACTAGGATTGAGCTCATGGATGGAGGGAAAAAGAAACATCAGTTACCAATAACATAATAAGTCATCCACATAGCCGATGGTAGAATCAGAAACTCTACCAGCTTCTCGCGACTTATACTGGTTAAAGCAGTGAACAGTTCGAAGCATGGTTCCGCTTCTTAAGACAGCCCAGCGCCCCAGCCCCCGGGGATGTCTTCCTCTGTGGTTGATTTTTTTTTAAAAAAAAACACAACCATCTAGCAGCAGCAAGAAATACTAATAAAGCTATCAATCAGTGAGAGTATGACGTAAGGTTGAATTGTATAAGAGGATACAAAATGCTGCATTAGACTCCATATAATGAGGTCATGACAACAGCCAAATACAAGATTAATGCATATTATTCAAATGGTTGATGTGCAACATCTACTTCAATAACAACATTGATGATGAAGTCATATATAAATTCAATAGTTAGACATGGGTGAGAAGAGTATAGGTTGAATTGTGCTAGAGTTGAACCACACAGTAGCCATATGCAGTTTGCATGGGCCACACACCTCTAGTTTCATTACTTCTCGTTCCAAAGTTTGAAAATTTGGCCACTACGCCCATGTGCTTGGTAGGCCGCAGGTGCCACTTATCCCGGTTACCAGCTACCTCCACTGATTTGAAATACTAAGATCTTTATCGCCATCCTTGAAGATACTCATGCTCTAAGAGAAGAGTGAACTAACTTGGCATATATAAAAAAAACCCATGCATATATCTTTTATCTAGACGAGCAATATATTTTTCTATAATTAATTGTTGTATCCCTACACCACAAAATGTTGCACCATGGGTTTAGAACCTACCAACTAGCCTTCCATCGTCTAGAATAGTAACATATAATAAGACACGTCACTAGCTAATTAATTAGGATTGTCAATAAAACAAGATGTAGATTTCCTAATACCAGAGATGTCAAACAGTGCTACATCAGTTACACACTATAGGTTATCACTCAGAAATACGTATTTGATGATTTACCATGCGTTTGTCTGCTTGCATTGGTAGATAAAATAACTCCTGCTGGTCATAAATTTTAATACCGGGATTACATACATGATCACCTTCTCCTCATCCCTATGCATGAGACAGCTTTCCAGATTTTTTCTCTTCTTCAACTTACGTTTCTTCTTTGTGCAGTACATCACAGGTTGCTACACCACATGCAATGGTGATGACGACATAGCAAAAAACGGTTCGTGCTCAGCTGGCGCTGGCTGCTGTGCATTGGATGTCCCAGAAGGCTTGGGGTATTTTGATACTTTCTTCAATGAATACTACAACATTTCTGGTGGCTGCGGCTATATTGTAGTGATGGAAGAAAAGGCATTCAGCTATAGCACAACATATAGGACCTACTCATCGTTCTGGTATGCGTACAACGGCACAGTTCCAGTTGTAATGGACTGGACGATTACAAATGACACATGCGAGGAGGCTAAATTGAACATCAGCAGCTCATCATACGCATGTGTCAGTGACAAGAGCGAATGTGTCAACACCATCAACGGGCGAGGCTACCGCTGCAAGTGCCTGGACGGGTATCAAGGCAATCCTTACGTCGACGATGGATGCACAGGTTAGAGAAATTAACATGAATATTCGATGCGATGATTCTAAGCGGTATGTGATATGTGAAGTGGTGTTATTTCCTTTCAGATATCGATGAATGCTTTCAGAAAAATATGAATAATTGCACAGCCAGAGGGGCAACGGCTTGCGAAAATACACAGGGAAGCTATAAATGTATATGTCCACGGGGAAAAACAATGATAGACGACAGGTGCATGGCAAATCAGAAGTCCTCTTCTTGGGTGACACCAGTCGTAGGTATGTATCCTACATAATCCCCCCTTCAGCAAGCTATAATATAAATCTGATGACACATCTAACGCCACCCCGTGGCCTTATTGTTTTTTGCTCGAGGCGTCTCGCCTTCGGCTGCTTGTAAACTCTGTTTCTTAATGAAATACACGTGAAGTCGTGTTCTAGAGAAAATCTGATGACACATCGAGTTACTGTTTGAGGTTGCTCTAAACTGTCCAAGCATGCATGTAACAAGTTTCCATATATTATTTCCGATCCTATAACATACGTACTACAAACAATTTGTAATTTCACATTGGTTTCCAATAATCATTTAAAAAACAAAAATAGTGATCAATTTGGTCAATTGTGCAGGCACAAGTGTTGGACTAGTTGTTCTTGTCGTTACCATAACCTGTGCATACTTGATCCAACAAAGAAGAAAACTACAGCACATCAAGCAGAGATACTTCCAACAGCATGGAGGTATGCTGTTGTTTGAGGAGATAAAATCACTACAAGGTAGTAGCATTGCTTTCAAAATATTCTCAGAAGCAGAATTGCAAGAAGCCACCGACAAGTTCGACGAGAAACGAGTGCTGGGTCAGGGAGGACATGGAACTGTGTACAAGGGGCTTCTGAAAGGCAACGTCGAAGTAGCTGTAAAAAGATGTATGTCCATCGACGAGCAGCACAAGAAAGAATTCGGCAAGGAAATGCTAATCCTCTCTCAGATCAACCATAGGAACATCGTTAAGCTACTCGGCTGCTGCCTTGAGGTGCAGGTCCCGATGCTGGTATACGAGTTCATCCCGAACGGCACATTGTTCCAACTCATCCATGGCAACCATGGCAGGCAGATGTCCTTGGCAACTCGCATACAGATCGCCCATCAGTCTGCTGAGGCGCTTGCCTACCTGCACTCATGGGCATCCCCACCGATCCTCCATGGAGATGTCAAGTCTTCAAATATCCTCATCGATTGTGACTACACCGCAAAAGTATCGGACTTTGGCGCTTCCATCCTAGCGCCAACTGATGAGTCACAGTTCGTCACACTTGTTCAAGGAACTTGTGGGTACCTTGACCCAGAGTACATGCAGACGTGCCATTTGACAGACAAGAGCGACGTGTACAGCTTTGGGGTTGTTCTCCTGGAGCTGCTCACACGTAAAAAGCCCTTTAACCTTGATGCACCTGAAGATGAGAAGAGCCTAGCATTGAGGTTCATTTCTGTGACAAAAGAGGACAGGCTAGAGGAGATACTGGATGATCAACTCAAGAATAATGAAAACATGGAGTTTCTAGAAGAGATTGCAGAGTTAGCAAAGCAGTGCTTGGAGATATCTGGTACCAATAGTCCGTCGATGAGGGAAGTCTCCGAGAGGCTTGATAGGTTGAGGAAGGTCATGCAACATCCATGGGAACAACAGCAGAACCCTGAGGAGATGGAGTTGTTGCTTGGAGAATCATCCTTGGCAAGCTCCGAGATTGTCAACACTGGAATTTTAAGCATCGAGAAGAAGGCTGCCAAGAATCTAGAATCGGGACGTTAATCAACAGGAAATAGAAAAGGAAAGTGAGATTTTTTTTATTGATTACCTGCGCCTATAGCCTATGGTTCATAATACAAAGTTAGTCAATTCAATACAAGAAGAGAGAGAAGCAACCTAAGCTAATGTCGAAAGTTGGGTCACACTGATCCAGGGTTACTTTAGGCTATTTTTGTAATGTTAGAGATGTGTATTTTAAAAACATAATAGAACAATGGCTGTTATTACCAATGACTATTACAATATACTAAATTGATGGTCGGATGTCTCTAATTTTCTTTTAAAAAAATCTCTGTTTTATATTTTCCTACTAGTGCGTCTCGTGGGAACAAATTAGTAACCATAAGAGGTATGGTACCCATGTCTGCTTTGCTTTAATCAACAAGATAGTATGATTTATTTTTATCTTGTGAAAAATTTAATAAGCTGTTCTAATAAATTCCTAATTCTTCTTCTTAATATATAATGATACGCAGCTCTCCTGCGCGTTCGAGAAAAAAAAATCCTAATTCACTACTTCCTCTTGGGGGACAAGGGCACCTGGATTCCCTAGAGGGCTAACCAACAGTGTGACTACAGCTTCCCAGTTGTATGTCTCAGGAACAGCAGGCATCCATATGGATGGCAGCAGAACATACAGGTGATTGACCAGTCAGTGATGCATTGAAGCTACCATTTCTCTTTCTTAGCTACATCTCGCTCATTTCACTGCTTTGGGTGGGACAGAGACAGACTGATAGCTTCTCCTAAAAACTGCCACAACCTGTGATGGAAAACTCTCATGGAAGGCCATACCAAAACATGGATCGTTGTTGGACCAGAGCTTACACGAGTTCCATTGACGTTGCTGTTAGCCTGTCACAGCTCAGAACATGCATCTTCAGATGATGGCCAGCTGAAGATCACTGTTCAGGCACAAAAGCTTTCGTGTCTGAATATCTGATCGAGGCCCATATGTTTGATTGCTGTGACTGCAGCCAGCTTATAGCTGGAACACGAGCAGAGTGAGTGCAATCGTATCGACTCCGGAGGATCTGACAGTTGAGATAGCCCGTGACCAGGCTATGCCAGGTCGTATTGATAGTTCAAGCCAAGCTTGTCCTGCTGGATTTCGGGCCTGTTTGGATAGGCGCCATTGTCTGAGAGAGCTCCTGACTAGGCACATTGATCTAGATTCTAGTCCCAGGTACAAAGGCCTGTTGGATTGGAGGGTCAAATATTGAAATTTCTCTTCCCAGTTCCCATCGTGTTCATTCATCTGAGATTCTGAGAATCTGAGTACGTCTCTATCTGGCCCAGATAAAGATATAGAACTAAAAAACAAGAATGGCTGAATTGACCTGCTTTGGTTCTCCCCCGTTTTCCTAAACCCACTCTTGTTTTTCGTTTTTCAACAGATTAGATTTACTCTCGATTGAAAAGAACTCTGGAATCCTTTCTTTGCCAGGCTGATCAAAGTCAAACAGCCAAACCCGAATCAGCTGCCAAGCACGGCAGTAGAGACAAATAGTGTGTGTTAACCAGTAACAAATGCACCAGTATAATCTTATTGATATCCAATGCAAATTTGCTACCATGAACCATAACATGAAAAATACAAAAAAGGAAAGCTGAAGTTGTCTTCTGCCAGCGGGAACTACTCTGCTCTATGTAGTTTTATCAAAGGGTTGCCGAAGAAAATAGTGTTGTCAAAGACAACAGTGTCTGCATCCACATGTTCGAGCTTATAGTTTATACCTTAGATCTAGTTTGCCCCACATCAAACACTGTATATACAACAGTTCCTCCCAGCACCCGAAAATCGTGAGCACATTCAGCAACTTCTGTTTCGTCGTTCTAGTTTTATTGCTTCGTAAGAATCCATAACCTCTTTGAATTTTGCCTCAGCAACCTCTGCCATAGACAAAAGAGGAAGCTTCTGAGCACGTATATACCCAATGGGCATATTAGCCTTACATAAGGGATGAGAGACAGTGAAACTGTATTTACCCTTATTATTTTGGTTTTGGTCTGGATGATACTCCATTGCTTTTCTCCTGAAAGCATTCTGTAATGAAATGATAAGCAAGGAAGCAAGATGTACAGACAATTGCCTGAAAGCTTTGGCCATCTGACATGAAAGAAAATAACAAAGAATACATAGAAGCCTAATTTGCAGTTCACTAATGAACACTGAAATTTAAAGACTTGGGCATAACAGGGGATGATTGAAAACTTGTAGGAGAATGTCTCTTTGTGCAACCATACCTTGCTTACATGACTTATCTACCCTTGGTACAGACTACAGAGTGAGTATATGTTTATTCTACCACATCAGAGGACGCTTATGGGCAAATGTCAATTTTCAAATACAATATATTTAATTAATAGAACATCTCCCCTCCCTCCTTTCGCTCATAGTTACCATTTCAGGATTGTAGAGAGCTCCTTAGAAATTCAGTACAAATTTCAAATGCGTAAACTTTAGTTTGCTTTTATATTTTGAACTGTTCAACATAAAACTTGACTGTAGGTTGTACAGAATTGAACAAAGCACATTGCACTCTTTTCAGTAGAAAAATATTCAGTACACACAAAATGAACAGGTAGAAGGCACACCTTGATTTCAGCATCTGAAAATGGCTCTGATCTTGACCTGGGGAATGGAAAGGAAAAATTGGTTACAGGCAATTATGATGATATCAGTTCCTCAACATCACTACGGGCAGTCGGGCATGTTAGCATCAATTTCAGTGTAACATAAATGCAAAGTGTGTGAAAGACTAAAGCAGCTGGTTCTTCTCTCTACAAAGCAGGGTGATATCTTTTCTTTAGTCAGGTGCAATCATAAGGTACAAAGGTGAGAAAATTTGTGTTAATATACATTCAAAGGTAAGTGGTGTAACAATGCTTCTTTGCTAATATTGACTGCTACAGATAGAACATGTAGATAAGGGGACCAAGAATGACAGTGGTTCACAACAAACTAGGCCATCATCACATACAGCTGGCATCTATATAGGAATGTTCATTGACATGAAAGACTGTTAGTACATACCTGTCGAGGCCCAAAACAGAATAGTGATGTGACATAGTGTAACTCATAGCTTCCCTGGGCATCGCCCTGAAATTTGTCCTTTGATTCGCATAAAATGTTTCTGCGTTCCAGTACCAGTCATCTCTTTGATGATGCTGATAATAGTTGGGATTATGGTTTTCCCAAGTTCGATAATCCCGACATTTACACCTCTCCTTTTCAAATACATCTTGCATGCGCCGTATGCGTTCCTACAGAAATCACTACTGTTGGCTCAGGATTAGTTGAAACGAATCAGCATGCAAAACAAAATGAATGAAATGTGACTAACATAGTGACACCAATTTGTGAGATGGTTCTGATATCAAAGTTTTCATCTGCTTAGAGTTCTCAAGGGGAAAAGAGAAGTTGAGGAGGAAATATTGCTTGCTACTACCATATATGACCTTGGATGCTTCATACTAACATTTTCCTAAGTCAATAATCCATACAAATTGATGTTTTTCCGGAACTTCACGTTCATCTCTAAGAAGCAGCTCAATAATAACAACACACACCCCTAAGGGCTGTAGAGTGAATAAGCTAATGGAATCACTTTCAATGTGCAAATGTTTAAATGCATTTGTAATATCTTGTATGCGAGCAGGGCACTGACCACTCTTTCCGTTTGATCCTCGGTCCTTTCACGCATCCTCTGGTGATACCGTTCCCAGGCTTCACCACGCTGGTTTGGTCGACGACGAGGTATGTCTTCCCAGAACACATACGGTTCCGACCTACTAAGCTTCAATGGAGGAAAAAGGTTTCACCGATGTGCCCCCAAACTCACCTTCGAGGCAATGCTGCTGCAGAAAGCAAATGTAAAATGACACCCTTTTTTGTAAATTTTTTGTACCTGAGTGTAGAGCCAGCTGACAGTCCGGCGTAGTTGTCCGACCTACAAGTCCGCAATCAAATGCACCGTCGCACACGGAATCGTTTCAGAAGATTTGCCTCAGTCTCAGTGTAAGAACATTAAAGAGAAGCACCGAGTTCACGCATCCGGATGCCTCAGGGCCGCCGGGGTGAGGGATCGAGGGAAGGGAGAAGCGGGGCACGGAGAGCAGAGCAGCAGGCTTACGGCGGCGGTGGTGGCGGTGGCGCCGACGAGGGCGAAGAGAATGATGGCGGAGGGGAAGGCGCCCGAGTCCGCCTCCACCGCGGCCGTCCCGGACGGCCACGGGCTCGGCTGGCGCTCGCCTTCGCGGCGGCCGGCCATGTCCGAAATGGGGATCTGGAGTCGCGTGTGACGCCGGCGAATGGACCCAACCCGCGTGCCGGAGTGAAGGGGCTGAGGCTGCAAGTGGGCCCTTGTCTTTTCCTGGAGTTGGGCGGGCTGGGCTAGTAGAAGGAACGGACCGATGGGCTCACGCTTGTGCATGGGCCCAACTTTGTTTGCTGTTACAGGCCGCGCCGGCCTTCGTTGCAGAAAATCGAGGAGGGGTCAAGTCCAGTGCCGTTGGTGGAGCCAGGATAGCCCAATAGCAAACTCGAGGCTCGGTCCACCATGGTCAGTAAGCAAGGAGGGCCTCGAGTTACATGGTCTTAGAACGATCTCAGACCTGCATCCGGACGCGACTCTTCATGAGCGGGCTCGAAACAACAACAAAAAAAAAAAAACAAATGCCCATTCAGACGGATGTCTCCCACCGCTTAATCCCGCACACGCTGTTTGCCCTCACCTCCTCCTTTCCATTCTTATCCCTTTCGCGCTCGTGCCCTACCCCACCCCGATGCGTGGCCATAGTTGCCTCCCTGGCCGGCGTCGACGCTCTCACCCACCCCGACATGCGTGCTCCCCCAACCCCAGTGTCCTCCTCCCTCACCCCGGTGGCTCCTTCCCCTACCCGGCGGCGCCCCTTCACTCACCCCGGCGTCCTCACCCACTGGGAGCACCCAACACCTGCGGATCTGGTGGCCCTCTACGATTTCCTCCTCGCCCACCCCGACGACTCCTTCTCCCACCCCGGCGGCATCCTCCTCCCCCCACCCCGGTGTCCTCACCCACCGAGAGGTGGCGCGACGATGTTGTAGAGGAGTCGGCGGCTCTGCCCATCTTGGCGCGGTGCCCTCTCTCACCTCAGAGACCGAGCCATGGCGTTCCCCGCTCCCCATCCCCCATTATCGCTGCCAAGCCAAGCCCGGTGCCGTTAGAGCTAGTGGTGGTGGTGCTCGTGTGCATCGCTGGTGTTGGTGCTGGGTGGTGCTCGCGCATGTAAGTTTAAATTGTTTCAGACATTTCAGAGGCATGTTGCAATCATATGGATGTTGCAAAAGTAGATCGAGGGATATTGCACATGTTGACATTTCAGAAGCATATTGCAAGTGTTTGATCAAACTGTTTCATCTGTTTCCAGACATATGTTGCAAGCGTTTTGATCTAGATGTTGCATATGTTTTAGTGGCTATACACATATGTTGCAAGCATCTTTTTAAAATGTTTCATCTATTTCAAACGTATGTTGCAAGTGTTTTATCTGGATGTTGCATATGTTGCAGTTGCTGTAAATATATGTCGTAAGCGTATGTTGCAAATGTTTCACATGTTTCAGATGCATGTTGCAGAAGTGCTTCATGTTGCAACATTAACAGGCGCAGAAAGCGAACGCATGCGGAGCCGGTCCTCGCGGACGCAACGGTCCCCACATGGGTGGCAAGCGAAGCAGATATGGGTGGTCCTCACCTGCATGCACATTAGTAGGCACGGACGCGCAGCTCTACGCGCACCCGCATGCTGGGGCTGGGTGTGCAGGCACAACAGGTGCATGCTGATGCGGAGGGCGTGCAGGTGCATGCAGGGCAGCAGTGCAACAGTTTTGCATGTGGGGTAGACTTTATTAGCATGCAGGTCAGGCGGGCAAGCGTGGGTGTCCGGACGGTGGCTAGCGTCCGAACGTCGGGGCGCTAGCCACGCCGCTTGAAGAAAGGTTTCTTTTTTTAAGTAAATATAAAAGTTGCTCAAAAAAAGTAAAATATAAAAGAAAAGATAAGCTCATGAGTGCTATATGAGTGTTTTACCCTCCCTTTTAAAATATATAGGTTGTTTCAGTCTACTGAGTCAAAATTTTATTACCTTTATCATGTTTATAAGAAAATATACTAACAGTATGCAAGCAAACCGTATGGAGCAAGTGTGTAACAAATATGTTTAAGATTCGACTATCGGTTTTTTCTCGATATGGCTATGCATGAATGATATGATTTTTGAAAAATAAACAGATTTCTTCTGTTATTTACGTGGTTGTTATATATATTGGTTTCATACATGAGCTTCTATAGAAGCCAACGGCACAGGATTTTGTTGTAGCGGCCTCCATACTGCCAAATAGGTTTTTTACTAGGACACATGGGGTGTAGTTTAGTCAGTCTTCGGATGAAGTGTTATTAGGATGCTTAAACTTTTTATAAAAACCTTTATAAGGTTGAGGCCGGGAGTATTTTTAAGATATCTGCATAATTAATATAACAAGTCCATACGTGCATGCGCAGACTCACTTATACAAAAAATACATCTGCACACTCTACCTCTATAAGCACATCTTAGTGATTGAGATGGCGAATATTGATATTGATGATGTCACTGTTTTCTTTGAAATAATAATAATAATATGAGCACTTGATCTAAGGCCCCGTTTGGTAGAGCTCTAACTAGCTCCAGCTTCTCTGACGTATTCACTGTTCATGCACTGGCCAGACCAATCACTGAATATAGTTGGACAGGTTTCAAATTACACCTTCCTTATTCATTTATGATCAAATATATGCACTGGCCAGACCAATCACTGTTTTCAGAATGAGTGCACTTGATGGAAACCTGAGCTCCTAGATCCTAATTAACATGTATGTTTTGTTGCAAAATTGGATAATGATCACATCAGTTGCATATTATGGAGAGAACTACACGTTATTTTTAAAATACAGACACGAATGCTGATATACATACGCGCATTACTCCTATCAGAGTGCGCACTACTCCTATAAACGCATTCTAGAGACCGAGAAGGATATTTGAGATTGACGAAGCCACTGTTTTTTTTTCTGAAATAAATCTAAATACGAGCAATCAGGCTAGATTTAGGACACCTGGATTCCAGATGTTGACAGGTTCCAACTTCCAAGTTGCACCTGCATTATTCATTGACCATCCAATACACGTGCCAATCTCCGAACAACTTGCAAATGCTACGGGTAATTTTAATGGTACAAGCTGCCCGTGGAAAATCCAAATGAATAATGTTCTGGAAACCTGGCTCGCAGGCAATATGCCTGCATGAAGGCACAGGTTAAGGTCGACATCTCTGCAACTGCAAATTAAGGTCAGCTAAGGTAAACATCCAAACAACCCTGCCCCTTGTACTAGTCTGATACAGACAAGTCTACCTTTTACTGAGATACCTACGAACATTTTTTATTTTTTATATCTTTTTAGATAAGGGAATATATTAATATTCTAGCTTCTGCATCCACCAATGCATATAGCTGTTCCTTATTACACGCACAAAGTTTTTAACACAAAGTTTTTAACTAAAGTAAAAAAAAAGAGCTTCCAAACTCGCCATCTAAAGAACAATTTTATTATTAAATCTCCAACCGTATCTTGCAAACACCTTCATCGCGGTTGTCTCAATAATTCTGCATCCCATCTTCATTTTTTGGCGATCCTCCTCCTTCTGAAGTAGGAACCAGCACCTAGTCCAGTAAGTCCCCCTGAAGATAACCTGTAAATAAGATGGTGTTGCAGCCTTGTCAAAAATTATATTATTCTGGGTTAACCAAATCGCCCAACAAATCGCACTTGCGCCGACAAGAGTCTTAGATTTCAGTTTCCTATTTATCCCGTCTAACCAGCCCGTGAACAAATTGTAAACGCTAGTTGGAGGTAATAAATTAAAGGAAACATGAACAATACGCCACATGAATTTAGCAAAATAACAGTCAAAGAATAGATGTTGTATAGACTCGTCAGAAGAACAAAAACAACACTTTCTACCTCCTTGCCACTGTCGCCTTACTAAATATCCTTCGTCAAAATTACTCCCTTAAACAAGTACCACAAGAAAACTTTGATTTTAAGAGGTAATTTCAGTTTCCAAATAAAAGTATTAAAATGTATAACTTGTGTTGTCAATAATGCTCTGTACATGGATTTAACCGAGAATAATCCACTCTGGTGTAGCCCCCACACAAAATGATCCATTTGGTTTGTTAATTATACACTGCTAACCATTGCCACGACGTCGTGCCAAGCTTGTAAATTAACCCCTACTAGAGATCTTCTGAAAGTTACATTTAATGGTACTGTGGATAGTACCGTTCTTACAGAAGCACTTTTTTCCCTAACAATGTTATAAAGTGCAGGAAAGATGGATTTTAGTGGCTGCGATGTTATCCACGAATCCTCCCAAAATCGCACTTGTGACCCGTCACCTAGATCAAACTTGCCTAGCAAGAGAAACTCCCCCTTGACCTTCATGAGGCCAGCCCAAAACTGAGAGCCTCCGGGCATGTATTGAACCTGAGTTAAAGTTTTGTCCCTTAAATATTTATTCCTAAGTATCTGTTGTTAAAACCCATCTCCATTAATCAATTTAAAAAGCCATTTACTTAGGAGACACTTGTTGTGAACCTCTAAATTTAACACTCCTAACCCTCCTTGGTCTTTTGGAGTGCAAATTACCTCCTACTTAGTTAACCTATATTTTTTCTTGTGGTCATCACTCTACTAGAAAAACCTCGATCTGAAGTAATCCAGCTTCTTCAGAAAACATGAACATGGGAAGACTACTCAAAATAGAGTTAATCAAAACCAATCTCCCTCCTACCGATAGCAATTTGCTTCTTCAATAATTCAATCTTTTTTGAAATCTTTCTTCAACATGTTTTCCATCTTTATTCATGAGTTTTCTATGATGCATAGGTATTCCTAGATATCGAAAAGGATACGACCCCAAATCACACCCAAAAATAAGTGTATACTCCAATTGTCTAGCTCTAGCTGCTCCATAACAGAACATCTCACTTTTGTGGAAATTGATGTTGAGTCCTGAAAGCTGTTCAAAAGCACAAAGCAAAAGCTTTATGTTTTTGGCCCTCTCTATATCATTATCTATGAAGATGATAGTGTCATCTGCATATTGAAGGATTGAGAGTCCCTCATCTACTAAATGCGGAACAACTCCTAGGATTTGTCCCGCCTCTTTAGCTCTTGAAATTAGGACAGCCAGCATATCAACTACTATATTAAAAAGAATCAGAGATAGCGGATCCCCTTGCCGCACTCCTTTTCTGGTCTGAAAAAATGTCCTATATTATTGCAACACTCCCTCTAGTCATGACTTTTAAAATCCATTCATACCAAGTTGGCGAGAATCCCTTCATCCTGAGAACCTATTGCACAAAAGGCCACTTTAACTTATCGTATACCTTTTCAAAGTCTAGTTTTAAAATCACTCCGTCTTGCTTTTTCCTATGCAGTTCATGAATTGTTTCATGCAAAGTAACAACTCCTTCCATGATATAGCGGCCTGGAACAAAGACCGTCTGTGAAGGTCCTATTAACTTGTCTGTCACTTTCAAAATTCTATTATTAAGCACCTTTAAGTGATTACTCCAAAATTAAGGCTATGAATCAGCAACCTCCCCGCATGGAATTCATAAAAAAAGGTTCATTAAGTCCGGCTTCACAATGTCCCAAAAGAATTGGTAAAATTTAGTGTGAAAACCATCCGGACCAGGTGTCTTGTTATGTTCCATATCGAAGACTGCCGTTTTAACCTCCTCCATGCTGAATGGAGCCGTCAATACCTCATTCTCCTCCTCTGATACTTGAGGTATATCATGCCTCAAAGTCTCATCCATTGAGAAAGAATTTTGAGTACGAGGTCCAAACAGTCCTTTATAGTAATTAGTTATATAATTTTGTAAATTACTATCCCCAACAATAGTTCGTTCCTCCTGCTCTAATTGTACAATTTTTGTTTTTCTGTGTCTACCATTTACCACCATATGGAAGTACTTAGTATTGTCATCCCCTTGCAATAACTTTGTTGCTTTTGATCGCTGGAGCCAATAAATTTCCTCCTCTCTCAGCAACTTAGTTAATTGCCCTTTGAGATGATGTCTAAGCTCCACTTCTTGAGGTGACAATAAAATTATTTCTTCCTTTCTATCTAACTCATCTATCTTAGCTAGCAAATTAGTTTTGTCTCGTCTATTTTGAGAAACCAAATTTCGAGCCCAACCTCTAAGGTAACGTCATAGTCTTCTAGTTTTGTTTTGCCACTGCTCCATTGGTGACCGACCTCTATTCTCAGATTTCCAAACCCCTTTAACCAAATAAAAAAAACCATCCCTTGTTAGCCAACCTAGCTCAAATTTAAAATTCCTAGCATTGACTCGGTGGGAGGGTGTACCAATATCTAGTAACAGAGGTGTGTGATCTGAGATCTCTCGAGTCAGAGCCTGGACAGAGGCTAGCGGAAATTTTTGCTCCCAATCCGTTGTTACCAAAATACGATCCAACTTTTCAAAAGTTGGAACCTCTGCATAGTTAGCCCACGTGTATTTCCTTCCCGTCATCTCCAACTCTCTTAAGTTCAAGGTTTCAATAATAGCATTAAACAACAGTGGCCATCTATCATTGTATCTCAAGTTATTTTTTCTGATGGGTTTCTTATGATATTGAAATCTCCCCCTACTAAGAAGGGTAGATTCCCACAATTAGAACAAGTTCGTACTAACTCAGATAAAAATTATTCTTTAAATTCATCTTGTGCCGCACCATAAACAGACAAAAGTGCCCACCGAAAACCATTTAATTTATTTTTGAGAGTAAATCTGATGTGAAAATCACCATCCTCAATATTTTCTACTTCAAAAGAATCTTGATTTGTCCCTATTAGCATGCCCCCGGACATGCCCCGAGGGCATCTCCAATGCCACACAAAATCAGTCCCCTCATAAAAATTTTCTAGACACTGAGTCGAGAAACTATTTTTGTTGGTTTCTGATAAAGCTATAAAATCAAGTTTATTATCTACAGCCACATCATGTAAGAATGTATGTTTTGCTAAGTCACACAGTCCTCTACAATTCCAGGAAATCCCTTTCATTAGAATAATTTTTTTGTTTTTTTCCTCAAGGCTGAGAAGTTTCAATTTCTTTTTACTTTTTGCCACCTTGACGGGCACATTAACAAGTACACCATCAATGTCCGCATTATTATCGTCCATTACCTCTGTTAAGTCGCTACAGAGTCGACTAATAGTGGAGTTGTCAGGATCGATCTCATCCTCCTCAAAATCACACTCATTCTCAAGATTGTTAACAACTTTAGGTACTTTAAGTCTTTCAGTTTCAACGTCCTTGATTAAAGAAATAGACCCAAGAACTGAATTTTCATTACTCCCTAAACTAAGGCCCACTCCTCCTAGGTTCTCCTCAATATGAGTGTTAGAAAAAGAACAAAAGGAATGAACATCTGGATTACCTTGGGGTTCCTCGAGGTTTTTGATAGCAACCCGTCTTGCTGCCTTTTCGAACGAGTCCACATCCGCCACATCCGCATTCCGCTTACTACGCTGTACCGGAGTGATCTCTCCGTCAGACAAGACTGCCATCTTCAAGACACTTCCCAGAGCATTTTTTGTTTCACCATCATTCGCTATTCCTGCTTGTTGCATTGCCTCAGAGATATCAGTGCAGTGTTCTGTTGGCCCATCAAAATGCCCAAGTGAAACTGTCATATGTTCCTCAATCAACATGTCAGCCGGCTGTCTGGAAGGAGCAAATTTGGTCTCTCGAACTGCAGCCCCAGCAGCCGGCATAGTCGGCATACCTGAGACTTTCTTTGTATTTGTCGCTGCAGCCTGCGTACCCAGCCCCTTAGCACTTAGATCAGTAGCCGGCAGTGATCCTGTGGGCTGCTGCACCTTTCCCAAAGTTCCACCCCTTGCTGAAGCCTCTACGTTCACCTTCCCACATTGTGCAGACGGCAAACGTGCCGGCGCCGAGGCTGCCAGAGTTGCCGCATTTCTCACTTCAACCGAATTTCCTTTCTGAACCCCTAAAAAATTATAGGCTGCATCACTAAGATCATTTTCTTCATCTAACAAATCATCATTTGAAGAATCATCCATCATCTGTGCCTCATGATCTCCGTTTCCGTTCTTATGACTAGCTTCAGTGTTTCTGATGTTGTCACCTGATAAAATAGATTCTATGGTATTTTGTGCCTCCTTCATCTCGGTGTCCTTTGCTGCCCAGAAACCATGATCTTTGATCCCATCATTTCCAGCGATTGCTCTGCTCCACAAACCAATGTTAGGTGAAAACGGTTCAACCTCAAATAGCAGCTGGAAGTATCTGTTACCAATGATAACATCTAGCTTTGTCGGTATTGCATCAGGCTCGAGCACTGCCACTGCAAACCACCCAAAGTTGCTAGCTCTCGTGGTAACCATGTCTACCTCCTGAGTGACACCAAAGAGAGTACCAAGAGCCCACAGAATGACATACTCCCTCAGAATCGCTGGTAGATTCGTGACCCGCATCCAGACTACTGGCAACACATGTCCAAAATATTCCTCTTCTTCCTTAAATTCTTCAAATTTGAGAGTCACACGTTCCTTCATCTCTGCATTAAATCTTGTCATCTTAGTAAGATCAGCTTTAGTAGGGAATAGGACCTTAAACTCAAAACCGTTGTGGCGTTTCACTTCCCAAGCAAAAGTGTCAGAGACCAAAACTCTCAGATAAGCCACAACTTCTTCCTGTGTCAAATTCTTGCCGATGGTAGAGACAAAAGCCAATCTGGAGTCTTTCTTGGTTGGCTGAATATTTGTATGAGGAATGTAAAAACATGCAAGTGGATCGGCAGCCTGACCAACCAACTGTACTACTGGTTTTGGCTGCTTAGATATAAGATAGATAAAGTTACTATAAACGTCCTGTTGTGAACGGCATTATGTCATCCACTAAAAAATATTTAGTCATAATACGAGTAATCGTGCTAAAGTCAAAAACTTAATCTAAATGCATATTTATAGTTTCTGCTTAATGAGTCTAAACGATTTAGCTATACTGAGTTTTGATCTGACCTAAGCAAGTCAAGATATCCATGTCAATTTTACTGCTCCCGTACGTCGGGCGATCGTGTCCTTGGAATTCTTGCCCCTTGTGGAATTTCTTCTAGCTTGTAGTAACTTGCCGTCACTATTGAGTGGCCAAATGGACAACTACTTTTATTTAGCAGCTTATAATTTGGTTCCCCGGTTTGCTACTTACTTAGATCACAAATATATATTTATTTAGATTTGTCCTAAGTCAATTTTTGATAGACTAGGAATTTGAAAAAAATCTATTGCTCAAACATAAGATTCCCATTATTAGGTTCATCATTATGAAAAATACTATCATAATATATAATTTATAGCTCTTTTATTTAATATAATACAATTTTATATTAATATACTCTTACTTTCTTCATATAATCGAAGTGGAAATACTGGCAAAATATGTGGTGGAAACCATATACTAGGTGGAAACATGGAAACTAATTCAAAAAAACATATCTTGATCGTTCAAAAAAATTGAAATGTGGCACATCCATAGTGCATACAAATATGTACTCGCACACAAAAGTTGGGATGCAAACTCAAACTAAAAAAAATTATAAGAAAATGATAAATTTAAGATGCATGTGCAATAGAAAACAAAATCCGAGGGATTTTGTCTTTTAGTGACATGCACCTGGAATTTGCCATTTTTTGTATGAATTTTTCAATAGTGAGTTTGCATCTCAACTTTTCCAAGCGAGTACATATTTGTATGCACTATGGATATGCCAAATTTTAAATTTTTTTAAACGACCAAAATATGTTTTTTGAATTGGTTTCCAAGTTTCCACCTAAATAGTACTTTCCACCACATATTTATTCATACTGCTATATGGACCTCTTATATATACCCTGGATCAAAGGAAGTATCAACTACAACGGCCAAGCTTTTTAGAAACGATTATAGATGCTGCATACATAGAGTCGGCTAAGCTAGCCGCCTCTAAGCTTGGGTTGCTAGAAATAAGAGATTTGCAGAGGCGGCTGCCTAGTTGCCTCTAGAAATAGAATTTGTAGAAACGGTTGACAACAACAACAGTCTTTGTAAATCGTTTTTCAGAATTGATTATTGTTACGAGCCATTTTTACAAATTCCATTTCTAGATATGTTTGTACTCGTTTCCTAGAAATCATCAATCGGACAAAAATAGCAATTTTTTTAATACAGGGAGTTCCCCGCAAGGTAGCCACATACATGCGCCATCGCATGTCACAAGTCGCGCGCGCGATCTTTGGCGTCCGAACCCACGGTTTTCATAATTCATATACGACAGGACAGAGTGAGAATAGTAGGTATCTTTGACAAGTCGCCAATGGTCTCCATCCTATTACCACTATAAAAGTACCTGGTCACTCGCCACAACTCATGCATCCATCTCACACAAGAACTTCATTTTTATCCAGTTCTCTAGCAATAGAGTACTCGTCTATGTGTCTAGCTGTGGCGTTGGCCATGGCGGCGGCCGCGGCCGCCGTCACGCCATGCGCGGCCCAGAACTCACCGCAGGACTTCGTGAACCCGCACAACGCGGCGCGCGCGGCCGTCGGCGTCGGCCCGGTGTCGTGGGACGAGAACGTGGCCGCCTTCGCGCGCAGCTACGCGGCGCAGCGGCAGGGCGACTGCAGGCTCGTGCACTCCGGCGGCGGGCCCAACCGCTACGGTGAAAACCTCTTCTGGGGCAGCTCCGGCAAAGACTGGACGGCGTCGGACGCTGTCGGCGCGTGGGTGGGGGAGAAGCCGAACTACAACTACAACAGCAACAGCTGCGCGGCGGGGAAGGTGTGCGGCCACTACACGCAGGTTGTGTGGCGCAAATCCACCGCCATCGGCTGCGCCCGCGTCGTCTGCAACAACGGCGGTGGCGTCTTCATCACTTGCAACTACAACCCGCCGGGCAACTACGCCGGGGAGAAACCCTACTAGCTACTGCCTAGCTAGCTAGTTCCAATCGATTCTACGTGCGCATACATACGTACTACGTACATGCATGTCCAGATGGATATATATATTGTGTACATGCTACCGGATCGATTTGAATAAGCCGCAAACTAAGCTTAGCCCACAAGTTGATTAGGTTTCTTGTGAACCTACTCACCTAGGTTTAAGTGAAGTGTGCATACATGTATGTTCTCTATGTGGGGTGTGACAGTTTGTATCGTGTTTCATAAAATAAATAAATAAATAAATAATAAGAATGATCATGAGCAAGATAGCTAGCACTCTTGAATTCCCACCGTCTGGCGTGCATGGGATGCCCTCAATCTGAAAGCTAATATCGAGAGTTGGGTTCATAATTCCCCTCTTTCTATTTTACTGTATTAATTAGGATTATGCCTATGTGTTGCAACCAAAATAGAAAACAACACACTGATAATTTAAGTTTGAATTTAATATATGTTGTACTATTATCAAAAAATGATATTTTGCGCATGCATGACATTCGTACCATCATGTTTGTAAACAGTGTTAGACTATATTTGGTACTCATCATAGATAGGGCTAGTTCTCAGCCATTGCCTCCTACCTGTAGTCCTATGACTGAGTTAGTGATCCCCTAGCATGTAGGCATGCAAGTGCTTTGGCACTCTATATGTGTGGGTCAAGGTCCCATTGCAATATCAATCCATCCATTCATACCAGTATTTCCCTTCTCACATGGTATCAGCAGACCGAGTCTAATTCTAAGGCCTCACGCCCTACACTTCCACTGCTCGCCACTGCTGGGTGCCGTCGGCCCTCTTCCACGGTGTGTCTCCGGCGTCCCCCGTCGACGGCCCCTAGCTCGCCCCTGGGGAGATCACCCATGTCGATCTTCGTTGGGGGCCGAGCCCCCAACGTCATGTGGCTGGTCGAATCGATCCGCCACCATCGTCATCATCAAGCAACAATAGATCGTGATGGATTTCACCTGGTGCTGCCGTCTGTCGGCTGGCCGGCTCCCCTGCATCGCCCTACTCGCTTCCCAGTATCTTTTCTATTTTTCCTGCCGCCCACCGCCCACTACAACATGACACCCTCTTTTGCAACGCAAATATGCGTGGCTAAAAGTTCATATATGTATTGGCAGGGTCTATACCAACGCATCTAATATGCGTTGCTTAAAGTGGCGTTGCAAGGGTCTATAGAAACACTTATTTATGTGTTGGTAACACATATTAATAACCGTTGCAAAGTTGCAACGCATAATGACGGGTTATGGCAACGTTTACATGCGTTTGTACAAACCATCGCAAACTATTTCTATGGTTTTTTGCAACATATTGATTTACTTTGTTGCAACACTTATATGTGTTGCAAGGAATAAACTATTAAGTCATTAATATTATAAATATTTATTTTTTAAAACAAATATAGGGATAATGCTAGTACAATTAATTTAACGCAAAATGCAAGACCATTCGACAAAAAATAAGCACACTCAACCATATAATATAAAGAATTTATTTCATTACAATGAAAATCATCTACATAATTCATGACACAATTTTTGTTCAGAGTACAAATTCCTATGGGAGTCAAATATAAAACATAAAGGATCCCTCTTAGAATGCCAGCCATCCTTTCTCCTTCCTTCTATTTAGTCCAGCGTTCTGCTGATGTGATCATCCATTTATCTTCTCAACCTATAGATAAATGTTGGATTACTTTAATTCAACACAAATTTAAGATAGGAGCTCAAATCACTACAACAGCACAAATATAAAATCAAATTTTATGGTGCCCATATAAAAATTCAGATAGGTCCTGCCTCATTAAATTGGCATGCCATCTCACCATATTAGTCCAAAGTAACGTGACTAGATAATCTGCAACAATACTAATTGTCCAGGTGCCAGGCAACTGATAAGATGCAACATGATCAAAAAAGAAACCATCCAGAATTTATCTAGACCGACAAGACTGGTTATCAGATAGAAAATTAACAAACGTGAAATAATAAACAGCTAGTACTTGTGTTAATCTAGCACTGTGGATCCTGGATATACACCGGTGTGACATGTGTGTGAATCTAACTTGATCTAAAGTAGCGAGGGATAGTTATGGTTGAAAGCACTACCAGCACAGCATCCGGCTCCAGCAAATGCTAGCCTCCGTTACCAATCCACTGCACAAATTGCCACCACAGACGACAGCCTCCAGCAAGCAGCTGTCGACGTGCCCTACCACATGGGCCACCGCCATGAAACATGAATAGAATAGAGTAAATGAGTTTTATGTTTCAGGTTGCATGACACACGGCTTGGCAATAATAATTTAAAAGTGATGTTAAACATTTAGTGACTACAACATAAATAAAAAATACAACCAGATATAGGACATACTAGAGATACCTTTATTAAATCAACAATTATGGGTTGTAATCCAAAGTAAAGTGAGTTGAAGTATGAAATTAAATTCTCGCAAAAAAGTATGAAATGAAATGTAGCAGACTTAGGTATAGTTAATAGTAAAACCAAGTATCACATGCAAAACTACAAGTTCAGAATATATAAAAAGTTTTTTTTTAGCAGAAAAGGTTTTCTTACCTTAACTGATCGTGATGATTAATGTTGAGATTGGAATCAGTTTCATCCTATTTGCCTGCAAAGCAAAAAATTTCAATCCAAGATGCCCTGGTATGATCACCACATAGGGCAGGGACCTCCTGCAGAAATTGATAGAGCAGATTGTAAGTAGCCCAATTATTGTAAATAGGACATAGTTCAAAGCAAGTAGTAGATCCATAATAGTGCCCATGGTCATCTTCTTAATGAATAACTATCACTAGTAAAGGTCTAATTTGCACTTATACTAAAATAATGGGAGGCCAAAAGGGAATACCTAATATAAAAAATAGACTTGTCAAAGATGTAATAGATCAAGCAACACCTCTTGCAGGAGTCTGGAATTTTCCGATCCATGCACCTGAGGAAAAAAAATCTATACAAATTCATTTTTCTATTCAGTTAAGTAGTCTGCTAGTACTTGCATCATCTAGTCCCTATATTTTCATGAACCTTTGCAAAAAGTATATATTATAAACCATGTATATTGTAGACAAAATGAGATGTATTCAATTTTTTCTTAGAACGCAGAAATTACCTTTACTGTAATTAAGTGATTTGGAAAATATTCATACAGTGCAAAAGTTCTGGAGATCCGTTCCTTATTTCCACGAGTGCAAAGGTTCAGAAGAACCGTGCCTTCTTTCCACGAGTTCAGCAACTGCAGGAAGACTCACATCTAGGAGAAAACACCATTTAATTATGGATCAACAGAAGAAGTCATCAAGTACATAAAGTAGATCCATCCCAATGCAAGGGAACCGTGTGAGAACCAAAACCTCCATGCCTTCACCTATACGTCACTGGAAAATTAGAAATTTATTGATTAATGAAAACAGGAAATATGAACGAAAATTAAAAGAACAAAGAGGAGATCAAGTCAAGTTGAATGGATCCGGGTATGACTACATCAAAGATCCGACAGGACCTATCTGAAAGAGACGGAAAGAGATCAAACACATACATGCAGGGCGAACAAGTGCACGATATAAATAAATCAAATCCCCATCAATACGATCGTATAAGACAAGTTGGAGGCGGATGAACAACTGGTGACCTGCATATATATTGTATTAATTAATTTGCTGGTACCTGGAAACGGCAAGATCTTTCGCACGCCGCCGCTGCATGCCAAGCGGTTCCACAAGCCACCGCTTTCTTGCCCATACGTACTGTAGCGATGGAGCCACCACCACGAGAATGAACCCTAAATCGCCCTCTAGGTATTTTTCCTGAGATCGGCACCACCACGAGAATAAACACTAAATCGCCCTCTAGGCAATTTTTGAGATCAGCTCCACCAAAATAATGAACCCTAAATCGCCCTCTAGGCAATTTTTCCTGAGATCGGATCTAGTATTGTATATTCATTATGCGTAGGGTGAACAGTTATTATACGTGGGATGAGGAGCTCTCGAAGTGGGCTCTCCGTAATGGGCCCTGTGACTCCGTGAGCGGACTACGTACACGCCCGCCAACACATTTGTCTTCCGTTCCTATTTATTCGTTGCTACACGGGTGTTTGTTTTGTAGTGGCCCATCGACCTCATGCCTCTACCTTGACGTCGGCATTGACTTCACCGGTTCCTTCCTCGTCTTTGACTGTGCGGCATGGTGACATGGACGACGCTCTAGGGGACACCCGTCTACACCGCCCTCCTCGCCGCTTCATCCGCACATCTTCCTTTGTCGGCTCGTCGTCGCCTCCACCGATCGGGATGCCTCCGCCGACTTCGCCCACCGTTGTCTCACCTCGCGCATACCCGGTCTGATCAGCCGATGTGCGTGATCCACCCGGCTACCGTGACGTCAATCCTCGTATTGCACGCCTCTTCTCCGAGCACTTGGGCTGCCACTGCTTCGCCTTGTCAGGTTGCAGCATTGCCGCCCGTGGTCTTCACCGCCGTTGCATCTTCCTTGCCGCCGACCACGTCCGCGACTTTGTCGTCGACTATGCGTCACTGCGCCCTGCGCGCATGGTCTTCGTTAAGCTATTTGAGTTCTACGTCGTCCCCTTTGAGCACCGCTGCTACTACCTACGAATCATTTGGCTCTGTGCTGAATCATCCGCTCCTCCTCCTCGCTTTGTCAAGCACATCACATCGCCAGTGTCGCCGTCTCTCCCCCATCTATTTTGTCTACTCCGGCAAGCAGGCTACATCGACACCCTCTGCCACGTCGTTCTTCTGCACCTGCGACTGTCGTGGAGGCCTCCTCTGCTACTCCCTCAGACAATGGCGTGTCTGGTTGTGCGCTCTCCCTTGCATGTCTTGTATTGGCAACACCGATGTGTGCCTTCATCCTCGATGCGTTCAACAGGCCTGGCAAACCTGGGGCACGCCTCGCCATGGCAGCCTTGACTACATCATCGGCATCGACCTTCTCCCTCAACGATTTCCTCGATGTGTCACCGTCTTCGTCTACGGCGTCTTCTCTTTTGCACCACAATCTTGGCGCCCCCCTCGTGCGCCCGCGGCTTATGCAGCTACCTCGACTTCGGCATCCTCGACTACTACGTCGACCATGGCTATCCTACGCATGGCATCTTCGACTATGGCTATTCGCCCTCGCGCTCGGTCTACCTTGACATCGGCACAAAGGGCTATCATTTGCATGAGTCCTTACCGGTTTTCTCCCCAGTCCCAGCGTCTACACCGCGCCAAGTTGTGACAGCGAGGGGGGGGTGTTTGTTGACTTCTTCTCTAGTCTCACTGTCTGTGGCGCTCCCGCTGTGACTGTGGGGGGATGTTAGACTATATTTGGTACTCACCAAAGATAGGGCTAGTTCTCAGCCATTGCCTCCTACCTGTAGTCCTATGATTGAGTTAGTGATCCCCTAGCATGTAGGCATGCAAGTGCTTTGGCACTCTATATGTACTGGCCAAGGTCCCATTGCAATATCAATCCATCCATTCATACCAGTATTTCCCTTCTCACAAACAAGTCTAACTATGCGTCATGGGAAATCGATGAAGTAGGGAAGAACAGAAATTGAGGAAAAGGTGTCCGAGGTTGTTGGACCTATGTTGTGTGGAGTCCAATTTCTAGTTGTCTCATATATTATGGGCTAAAGTCCAATAGTTATTCGCCCTTTCCTTGCTAGTCCAATACTCATTCTCTGTCTACCCATGTCGCGACTTCTCCCTTCTTGAACATTCAGCCAGAGTTGTGTGGTGACCCTTGCCGTAGGAGAGGGGGATGCCGGCGAGCACACACGGCGGTGAGCATGACATCACCGTCTTGAGCAGGGAAGCAAAGGAGGAAGAGGAGGATTGGGAATTGGTTTGTTATTGTTCGCTGACCACCCGACCACCCTCACAGCGAGTCTATAGGTTTAGAATTCGTGGGCCTTGGCCCAATACAACCATGTGGCCCACATGCCGACTTACAGGCCCAGCTAGAACTGAACTGAAATCTAATAACGGTGACTACATCAGCATCTATCAGCAGTCTGTGACATTCCCTCCCTCTTAAGCAACATCGTGTCCTCGCGATGCAGGCGAAATAGAAGAAGATGTAGTCGAAGCAGACATAGCCGTGGGTAGCGAAGACAGGGACTCCCACTGCACCCAGTGAGACGGGCAGGACTGCCGCTGCACCAGAGCTTCAGGCACCACATGACGGCCGACCAATTGGAGTCTGGTACCCAACAACCTTGCTGGAGGCAAACTGAGGAAGAGAGTTAGCAGGTTGAGTTCATCATCAGCTGAGACAGTTACCTGAGGTGGCAGAGCCTTTTTCAGTTGAGATACATGAATAACAGGATGAATTTGACTTGAAGCTGGTAACTGTAATTTGTATGCCACTTGACCAACTTTCTAGAGAATGAGATAGGGGCCAAAATATTTGAAGCTTAACTTCTGATTAGCCCGCCGTTGGACCGACTGTTGCACATAAGGTTGTAACTTGACATACACCAAGTCTCCCACTTGAAACTGTCTTTCCTGACGATTTTTATCAGCCTAATTCTTCATGCGGTGTTAAGCACGCTGCAAATTCTATTGGATGTGATCAAGCATAGATTGACACTCATTCAACCAATTATCCAGTTCAGTGACAGTGCACACATCTGTGATGCTAATGCCAAAGTGGCGAGGCTTGTGCCCATACAAAGCTTGAAACGGTGTTAGGCCGTGTGCAGAGTGATAAGTGGAGTTGTACCAAAACTCTGCCAGAGGTATCCACTAAGCCTATTTTGTGGGGCAAGACTGAACCATGCATCGTAGATATGTCTCTAAACATTGGTTTAGACATTCAGTTTGACCGTTAGTTTGTGGGGTGGTAGGCTGAACTCATGTTTAAGGTTGTATCTGTGAGCTTAAATAACTCTGCCAAAAGGAGCCGGTGAAAACTCGGTCTCTATCAGAGATAATGACCGTTGGCATGCCATGAAGCTTGTAAATATTGGCTAAGAATGCTTGGGCAACAGTGATGGCAGTATAAGGATGACTTAGACAGATAAAATGTTTATACTTGGTGAGTTTGTCAATGACCACTAAGATTGTGTCATAGTGTTTAGATTTAGGCAGCCCCTCTATGAAATCCATGCTAATTGTGTGCCATGCAAATTGTGGAATGGGTAATGGCTGCAAAAGACCAGGTAATTTACTGTGTTCTGTTTTGGTCTGAGCACATACCTGCATGCTGTAATGTAATCATGAATATCCTTCTTCATGTGAGGCCAAGCAAATAGAGATTTGACCTTTTGATATGTTGCAGTGATGCAACTGTGGCCTCCTAACCCACTTGAGTGTAGAGCTAACAGTATGGCATGATGAGCCTCCTTGTGATTACCTGGCCAAATCCTGTTCTTATATCTGATAACCCCATCTTTTAATGAGAATCCTTTGTCATTAGACCTAGTGAGAGCTAACTCAGCCAGCAACTGCTTACTGTGATCATCTTGGTGATAACCTTCAACTATAATTTCCAGCCATCTCGGTGTGACTGTAGATGCAGCCAACATGGTATGTGTGTCAAGTTGTCTTGAAAGGGTATCAGCAACTTGATTTTCCACTCCCTTCTTATGGATGATTTTATACTGTAGGCCAAGCAGCTTAATGAAAGCTTTGTGCTGCATGCCTTCCAATAACTTCTGATCACCCAAATGTACCAGACTGTGATGATCTGTGGCTATGGTGAATTCCATATGTTGCAGATAGGACTTCCATTTGGTGACAGCCAAGATGAGTGCCATGCACTCCTTCTCATATGTAGACATGGCCTGGGCCTTGGGTCTAAGGGACTTACTGATATAGGCAATAGGATGTTGATTCTGTGAAAGTACTGCTTCAATTCCATTTGTTGAAGCATCAATCTCAATATGGAAGCCTTTGGTGAAATCTGGTAGAGCCAGCACAGGTGCTGAGACAAGAGCCTGCTTTAATGTGTCAAAGCATAGTTGATGCTGTGGTGTCCAATGAAATAGAGAATTTTCTTTAGCAAATCTGTCAAAGGCCTACTGATAGTACCATATCCTTTGATGAACTTCCTATAGTAACCAGATAGGCCCAAAAAACTTCTCAGCTCCTTGAAATCAGTTGAATCCCATTGGATGCCCTCCGTTCGCACAACCCCGCGCCTGCCCCCGCCCCCGCACAGAAGAAGAAAGTACAGCCCCGCACCGCCCCCACGCGCAAAGAAAGATGTGGATCGAACCCGTCCCGGCCCTCGCGCGCACGGGATCCGCCCCCTCTCCTGACCTCGCCAGCCCCCCAGCACCTTCGCCCGCCGCCGGCTCGCCCCCACAGCCCACCCCCAGCTCACCACCTTCCCTTTGCCACTGCAATAGTAGGATGCAGCAACTGAAACAACAACGCAACAACTACTGCAACATCAACTGGAAACCTACTGCAACATCAGCTAGTGCAACGTGCAATTGAAGCTGCAACAACATAGAACAGCTACTGCAACAACATGAAACCAGCTACTGCAACATGCAGATTGAAGCTACAACAAAACACCCAGTTTCAACTACTGAAACACCCAATTTGAACTACTGAAACACCCAGTTTCAACTACTGCAACACGGGAACCAAGGAGCAGGAGCATGGAGGACCTCGCGGCGCCGATGGAGGAGCTCGCACCCTTTGCAACATCTAGATAAACCTATTGCAACACCCAGTTTGAACTACTGAAACACTTGAAACCTCTTGTTGAAAATACCCAGTTTGAACTACTGAAACACCCCGTTTGAACTACGGAAACACCGAGTTTGAACTACTGCAACATGTTCAGCTCGGCATGCCCGGCCGATGGGGGCACGGGTGGCGCCATGGCCAGGGCAGGGGAGGATGTCGAGGAGGGGGAGGAGCGCCCGCGCGCGCCTGCGGCCTGGCCGCTATCAGGGGTGGGGACGGCCTGCGCGCTTGCATCCTGTTGGGACGCGGGCAGGGGATGGGGCGCCGCCGCCCTTGTGGAGGCTTGGGGGGCCGCCGATGCCGATCCAGGGAGGAGGGGCGTCAAGCTCGATCCCGCGTGCCGCATGAGCCACAACCTCCCCCCATGGTCTGCACCGCTGGTGGAGCGTGCTGGGGAGGGGAGGGGCGCCGTCGGGGGTGGGGACGCCTTGTGTGCCTCGCGGAGCAGGAGCGCATGGCAGAAGCGGGCAACAGCAGGGCGAGCGAACGCGTGGAGCAGCGGCCACAGCAGCAGCAAGGCGCGCGAGGAGCAGCGGCAGGGAGGAGCGGCGTGGGCGTCTGGGCGAGCGCGGATGGCCGAGCAAAGAAGAAAGCCACGTGCGACACAAGTGGAAGAGATAAGGAAGAATGTGTGGACAGGAGCGAGCGGCGGGTGATGGATAAGACGAGGTGTAGCGGTGGGAGTCACGAATCAGTGTCCGACGCGTCGGACGTATGTGTGGGCCGCCCCGTCGTTGTTCGAAAGCCCACCGAGAGGCTGCAGGCCCACGGAGGAGCGTGTCCGGCCGGTTGCGGGAGCGCCGGACTCCCTCAACAGAGCATAATCGAATTATAATAGATGAAGCATTCTTAAGAGCTATCATATAATCAGATTGGTGCTGAACTGGAGAAGAGAAGAGAAGTGAAGAGAAGCGACCTGTAGACCTATAGTTAGTTGAGGCATGGGCTTCCAGTAACTTTGAGAGAATAAGGTGTATAATATGTATCACTAGCTAACTTATATGGGGGGAGTGGGTTGTGAGATTGTGTGTAAATGATATAACAATAAGATAAGATAAAGCCAACGGTTGTGTGTGAGCCCATGTTTTATTTGAATTTGCAGAGCTTACAAAACTAAAAAAAATATTTGTACACGCAGTCCGTCCATAACCTCTCTATACATGAGTTTAACAAACCTCCTGCCAGGCTTGACTCGAGGTTCATAGAAATCACGTCTTTACAAATACCATTCCTATAGGCAGTTCCTTAGATGGACAGCCTATAGAAATAAATTAAAAAAATAGCATAAAAATAACATTGCTGCGGTATGCCCAAAAACAGACATTATATTCATCATAGGATATATTGCTGTATTATGCCCATTTGTTGTCGCTAATGTTGATACAACTTTTTATAAACTCGGTCTAGCTTAAAAGTGTTTAACTTAGGGCAACTAGAAGTACTTCCTTTATGAGATGGATGGATTAGTAGTTATAGCTTAAAACTAATTTTGAGATCTACCCTTTCGGGTTAAAAAATACTGTTGTCACATTTAAGTCTGAATGGTCTTTAATGCACATCATTGATCACTAATATCTTGTAATATATATATATATATATATATATATATATATATATATATATATATATATATATATATATATATATATATATATATATATATACACACACACACGTGCGCTATTCTACACCCTAGGTGTAGAAATTCTACACCAAGCTGTTATACTGAACAAAATTCAGTAATGTTCAGTAGTCGTGTTTCAGTATTATTCAGTATTTCGTGGTTATGTATATAGTACTGACTGATACTGAACACGGTTCAGTAGTACTCAGTATTTTTTTAGGTCAGTTTTGCCATGTGGTGTAGAATATATTACATGTTTTAAAACTGAATAATTTAAAAATGTAGTCATTGATGTCTATAATTCTTAATGTTTGACCAAATTTTACTCATGACAAGTTTAGCTTAAAGTAGAACAAGCTTTAATGCTTGACCAAACTAACTAATATTCTTTATGAGATGGATGGATTAGTAGTAGTATAGCTTAAAAATAAAACAAGTTTGAGATATACTCTTTCCGGTTAAAAAAGAAAGCTTTTGTGACATTTAACTCTACATGGTATTTAATGTATATCTTTGATCACAAATATCTTGTAGAATATATTCTTAATAATTTACTGGATCTTGCAAATATTTTTTATACTATTATATATATACGATGTGTTCAAACTAAATAATTTAATAATGTAGTTATTGATGTCCGTCGCTTTTAATGTTTGACCAAAATTTACTCTTGACAACATATTTTTAATTTTTATATGGCAGGAGGTATACCTTTGACACGGACAAGTCGCCAAGCTGGCCTCCAATCCATTGCTACTACCACTATAAAAATACCTGGCCACACTCGTCGCCACTACTCATGCATCCATCTCACACAAAAACTTCATTTTTGTCCAATTGTCTCTAGCAATATAATGGAGTACTCGTCTACTTGGGTCGTGTGTTTAGCTCTGGCATTGGCCATGGCAGCGGCCACGGTCGCCGTGATGCCGTGCGCGGCCCAGAACTCGCCGCAGGACTTCGTGAACCCGCACAACGCGGCGCGCGCGGCCGTGGGCGTCGGCCCGGTGTCGTGGGACGAGAACGTGGCCGCCTTCGCGCGGAGCTACGCGGCGCAGCGGCTGGGCGACTGCAAGCTCGTGCACTCCTGGCCCGACAACCAGTACGGTGAGAACCTCTTCTGGGGCAGCTCCGGCAAAGCCTGGACGGCATCGGACGGCGTCGGCGCTTGGGTGGCGGAGAGGCAGTACTACGACCACAGCCGCAACAGCTGCGCGGCGGGGAAGGTGTGCGGGCACTACACGCAGGTGGTGTGGCGCGACTCCACGACCATCGGCTGCGCCCGCGTCGTCTGCGACAGCGGCGGCGGCGTCTTCATCACCTGCAACTACAGCCCGCCGGGCAACTACATCGGAAGGAGCCCCTACTAGCTGGCAGTGGCAGGTGCATGCATGAAGAGTGTGTACGCCTGCAATTGCATGCAGAATTGCAGAGTGTGTATCCTAGTTTTTCGAACCGGACCGGACCGGCGGTTCGACCGCTAAAAGATCGAACCAGAGCCTACACCGGTCCGGTTCACTTAAAAGACCGGCCATGCAATCGGACCGGAAAAAACCGGTTGAACCGGCCGGTTTTTAACGAAACCGGTGAACCGGCCGGTTCCATGTGAACCGGAGCGGTTTTTTAAGTTATCCAAAAATGACCTCGGTGGGTTCAGGAGAAGCTGATCCATTCGAGGGTATTGTTGGAAAAGTGTGAAAATGTACCCTTTAGGGGCCTGTACACGTGAAGGAAAGGAACTGGCATCTCCTTTTTGGGGCGTATTTGCATCTGGCTTGGCCCCTTGGGTGGCCGGCGGCTACTGCTCTGGTGCTGCTCCGGGTGGGCATCGGCCATCGACGGGGGCTGCAGCTGCAGGCTGCTGCTACGGGCGAGCGCCGAGCGGGGGCTGCAGGCTTCTCTGGTACTGCTCGGCGGGGGCTGCAGGCTTCTCTGGTTCTGCTCCGAGCGGGTAGGCTGCTGCTCTGGTGCTACACTGCTACCCTGCTACTCTGCTCCACCTCCCCTCCACGGCTACAAGAAAATGGCTACTAGAACTGGAACTGGTGAGCTACTGATCCTGTCATCCTGAGCTTTCAAGTTTTAATTTTTAGGTATTGTATTTGTATATTAGCCTGCATATCAATGTCGATTATTAATTAAATCATATATATATATATACACCGGTTCAAAGTATTTGTGGCGGTTCGATTCATCGGTCCAAAACTAACGAACCGGCGGTTCAACCGGTTCTGAACGGTTGGACCATTGAACCATTGAACCGACGGCCTCGCCGGTTCGATCTCCGGTCCGGTTCGAAAAACTATGGTGTGTATGCATGCATCTGCATGCAGAGTGTGTCGTACGTGCTTCTTATATACTAGTGGGCGCCTTTGCCCGCGAGAGTAAACAATCTCAGATTGTCTCATGTTGGTGATAATAACATGTAATATATCAGTTGTAACGGTGGTAAGCATGACAGTCTTGATAGATTCAAGCACAATGCAGGAAGCATAGTTATATATACAGAATATTACATGTCATAGCGATGCTTGCCAGGTTTATTAGATGGCAAGTCTCAGTGCCGATATAAAAGCATTACAGAGTGCTAGGTAGTAATATTATACAAGATTAGTAGGATGTGGAGTCTAGGCTCTGTGAGATGCAGTGTACAAAAGCATCTCAGAGATTGTTCAGACACCTGTCGGTCCCCAGCAACCTGTAGCATACTACAGAGTCATATCCTGCACTTGGAGCACCTTCAATCTAGAAAAGAAACAGTAAGAAATAGATCCTATAAGCATTAGCACATGAAGAATAGGCACAGGCAGAGTTTTGCCGGTGAATGGCCTAGATGGTGAATGCTAATTTATACTGATATGATCTGCGTGCTTCAACTTGGGGGCACAAAATTTTTCCATTTGAGACAAACAGTTGACTGAACTTGGACTCGCATTCTTTCACTTCTGCTTGTGTAAGAACATTCAATCCGAAATCACAACAATTGCGTATGGGAAAACATTAAATCGGCACTATGGAGTGTGGAAGAACATTGAGCTCAAAATCACATAATCAAATTGGTTGAAGCACGCTTCTCATATTTTTTTTTTCATTTGCCGCCACTGAATTTTATATATTTTGATTTATCATGCGCATAATTTAACCAAAAATGAACACACTCAATGTGTAGTGAATGGGCGGAGGCTAACCGGGGCGTGGCGAGGTCAATGAACAGAGGCCGGCGAAAGTAAGTAGGTGAGGAAGGAAACTGATAGTTGTGGCCTACGTAAGCGTAACGGTGGCAAATGGACAAAAAAAAAATACCATCCATTCAATTCAATATCTTCTCATCCCTCCTACCAAACACAAAGCAGGGATATCCTCGTTCCCTAACCAAACAGAGATATGTGTCCCATCATAGAAAACTAGAGCGGTCCATTCCATCACTTCTCATCTCTGAACCCAACACAACCTAAATTTCAATTGCATTGATCTTTCCTTTGTCTTTATATGGTACTATTGCGCTAATAACACGCATGGCAACACAACCACAAGTTCACCACCCAGGCACCCACGGAAAGCTAGCTAGCTACTGCTACCAAGAGCTGATGACGAAGTACCCAACAGCAAGGCTTCTTCCCTCCATCTCTCCTCTCCTGCTCTGTCTCCCGGCGGCTGTCTGGGCGCTAGCCGCAGCCGCCGACGTCCCGCCGGCGCACCGGCCCGCAGGCTGCAAATCGAGGTGCGGCGACGTCGACATCCCATACCCGTTCGGCGTCGGCGATCAGTGCGCCATCAACGGTGGCTTCAATCTCACCTGCCATCTTGTCAACGGCACCGAAAGGCCTTTCAGTGGGCCGTTCGAGGTGACCAAGATCTCCGTGGCCAACGCCAAAGCATGGCTGAAGATGGACATCTCTTGGTGGTGCTATGACTATGGGGCGCGCCAGATGAAGCAGAGCACGTGGGGCGTAGGAAATTTCACATACTCGGCATTCAGGTTCTCACAAGAGGATAACAAAATCTTTGTCATCGGCTGCAACACGGTTGCCTATATCACGACCGAATATGTAAGTTTCATCGAACTCTTTTTTCTTCCAACAAAAAACAGTATAGATAAATAAACTCTCTTTTTGTCCTTAAATAAATAAATTCTTAGACTTGTCTTAAATAAAAAAATTTCAACTTTGACTAAAGTTACAGAAAAAAGCACAAATGTTTGTGACACCAAATAAATATGTTATAAAAACATTGTTTATACTAATTTGGTGTCTTAAATCTTGACGTTCTTTTCTATTAATTATATTAAATTTAAAAAAGTTTAACTTCAGACAACTCTAGGAATTGATTTATTTAGGGACAGAGGAGATATTTGTGTATACACACATATACTTATAAATAAATAGATACATATGTACTTATTACCATCAAACATATGCATATATCCCTAAAAACACCTTCAAGAGACTATGGTAGTATGTTAAGATTGATGAAGTCACTAGAAAGATGCCTCACTGTTGAGACACACATTGTCAAAAGTTTTTTTTTAAGTATGTGAACTGATTCCGTTCTATCGCAAGGAGCCTAACTAATTAAACTGCTCTCTCGATATAGATGTTTGTAAGTTTTTTTTAAGATAACATTTATAGATGCAGATGCTTGCGCACGAACCACTACACGCACGTATGGGCACTCATATGAGAACCCATAGAAGAGTAGCCCACGAGATATTTGACAAAGTCTTTACATGATTCAACGTACTCACTGGCAATGATGTACCCTATGCTAGACAAATAGAGTGTCAAATTGGTATTTTATCCCTGGCGGGAAGAGGTATACAAGTCGATCACAACCACCTTCGTTAGCCACAAATGTACTCCTACGATACTTGGAAGTTACACACAGAACACGCCGGGTAAATTAAATAAACAAGACGAACACAAGATGGTAGTTCTATTTCCTTGAGGAGTCGGTGAAATAGAATCTATGTGTATTATCTTAATACTGTGTTGCTACAAAAGGCACAACGTTAAAGCATATTTCATTTTAAAGTTAAATATATCTTGTAAAATTAAATTTCAAAAATAATATATTTTTGTCTTATAGTAAAATGATTTTCAAAAATAATATATTTTTGTCTTATAGTAAAATGACTTTCAAAAATCTTTCTCAGGGAAAACGAATTTTATGAAATCGCAATCATTCATTGGAAAAATGATCTTAAAGCAGTATAATTTCTTTAATGATCACTCTATTGGGAAATGCTTTTTCTAAATGATGTAAAAATTGAAGAAATTGTTTTCCTAGAAAATGACTTTTCTCTCAAAGTAGTTCTCCCAAAGAAAGACATTTAGTTTTTATGTTGCTTTTCCTTAATAATTTTGTTGATCTAAAACGAAGAATATGAGAACTCTAAAAATAATATAATTTTTCAATAGATCTTAAAATCAAGTATGACCCATTTTACTTATATCGTCTAGCATCATAGGTTTTGCTTTTTTACAAATAAATATATTTTACATTGTAGTTAAGTTGTTTAATCCCAAAAATACAAAAATTCCTATCTAAATTCATCTTCTTGAAATCAATACTTTTCCATTTAACCGTAGTATATGTGCTCAAGTGAAAATTTCTTAACAAAGTGCATGCTTAAAATTATATTTGCATGTCTTCTGCATGCATTTTTTAAATAAAGTTTGGATTTCACTTGAGCAAGTAAGCTAAGTAATTACATGAAAAAATACTAACTCTGAACCATAAATTTAGATGAACATTTTTTTTATTTTGTGAAATACATTTTGGGTTAAACAGTTTAACCAAAAAGTCAAATATAGTATTTTAGGAAAAATATTTACAAAATTGCAAAACCTATGATGCCACGTAAAAGCAAAATAGTGCGTGTAAAGTTTTTAACATCTATTTAAAAATTATACAATTTTTAGAGGTTTATGGGTTCTTTTTTAGATCAAAAAATTATTAAGGAAAGAAGCTCTAAATGTCGTTATTTGGGAGAATGACTTTTAGAAAGTCGTTTTTTAGGAAAATGATTCCTATGATTTTCATTAAAAATCATTCATTTGGTAAAATCATTTTCCCATAGAATGATTTTCATTAAAAAAATTCATATTTTGAAGCCGCGTGAACTTCAACTGCTACCTGGGCCTAAGCCCTCTAGGACCTAGACCCAAGTCGTGGCCCAATAGTAACCTAGTACTATCATGTAGTTTTAGCCCACAAATGTTAGGCCATGGAGCTAACATGATAGTACTAGGTTATTTGGAAGTGGTGTTGTCTCCCAAAATGAGCTGTACGCCTCTGAAAATCGGTGGCTATTTTTAGAGATTGGTTTACTTTTTATCCGCCTCTGTTAATCAAAACACACTGTCTCCCAAAATCATTTTTTTAGTAGTGAGTGACGATGATTAATAAGGTGAATATGAATTTTGATGGTATAAAGCAATACATACACATTGAGTTTTTCATACTAGCTCTGCCTGGTTTGTGTCTTCTCATGGAACTCCTGTATATTATATATTACTATCAAATCACAAGGATCGATCACCTTCATTTCGTAGACCAGGTTTCTTTCAGTTTCCTTTTAATTACCAGCAGAAGACTACCAGGGCTAATGCGTGTCGTGCATTTCTGCTAATTGTGCAGTATAGCATAGGTTGCTTGTCCGAATGCTATGGTGAACCGAGAAACATGAGTTCATGCTCCCCTGGGTCTGGCTGCTGTGAGGCAGATGTCCCAGCTAATATGGGGTATTGCAAATCTTACTTCAATCCAGACTACAACGACACCACTGCCTGCGGCTATACTGTAGTGATGGAAGCGAAGGCGTTTAGCTATAGCACAACATATAGGTCGTCCTCATCGTTCTGGTATGCAAACAATGGCACAGTTCCAGTTGTAATGGACTGGAGGATTACATTCGACACATGCGAGCATGCACAATTGAACCCCAGTTCATATGCATGTGTTAGCGACAATAGCGAATGTGTCAACACCACCAACGGGCCAGACTACCGTTGCAAATGCCTGGACGGGTATCAAGGCAATCCCTACGTCAGAGAAGGAGGATGCACAGGTTCATTTTCTGTGCTCTCTCTTGAGAAATTAGCATGAAAATTCGATGCGACAATTCTAAGCGGTGGTCTATATATATATATATATGTGTGTGTGTGAAGTATTGTTATTCCCTTTCAGATATCGACGAATGCCACAGTAATACTACGAATAATTGTGCGGCAAGAGATGCGAAGACTTGCATAAATATACAAGGAGGCTATACATGTTTATGTCCACCGGGAAAAACAATGATGAATGACAGGTGCATGGCAAATCAGAAGTCCTCTTCTTGGGTGATACCAGTCGTAGGTAGGTTCCCCTACTCCCCTGCCCTGCAGCAAGGCACTCCCTTCCTGTTTGAGCTGTGCTCCAAACTGTCCAAGCATGCCCTTAACAATTTGTTTGTTATACTATTTCCTACAAACAGTTGTGATTTCATAGCCGCTGTCTATATATTCTTCTTCTTTAATTTTATAACAAAAAACATACTAATCTATCAGTGTGGTGAATCTTGCATGCAGGTTCAAGTGTTGGACTAGTGGTCCTAGTCGTTACCATAACATGTGCATACTTGATCCTACAAAGGAGAAAGCTACAGCACATCAAACAGAGATACTTCCAACAGCACGGAGGTATGCTGTTGTTTGAGGAGATTAAATCACAACAAGGGAGTAGTATTGCTTTCAAAATATTCTCTGAAGCAGAATTGCAAGAAGCCACTGACAAGTTCGATGAGAAACGAGTGCTGGGTCAGGGAGGACATGGAACTGTGTACAAGGGGCTTCTCAAAGGCAACGTGGAAGTAGCTGTAAAAAGATGTATGTCCATTGACGAGCAGCACAAGAAAGAATTCGGCAAGGAAATGCTAATCCTCTCTCAAATCAACCACAGGAACATCGTTAAGCTACTCGGCTGCTGCCTCGAAGTGCAGGTCCCCATGCTGGTATATGAGTTCATCCCGAATGGCACATTGTTCCAACTCATACATGGGAACCACGGCAGGCAGATTTCCTTGGCAACTCGCATACAGATCGCCCATCAGTCCGCTGAGGCGCTTGCCTACCTGCACTCATGGGCATCCCCACCAATCCTCCATGGAGATGTCAAGTCTTCCAACATCCTCATCGATTGTGATTACACCGCAAAAGTATCAGACTTCGGTGCTTCCATCCTGGCACCAACTGATGAATCGCAGTTTGTCACACTTGTTCAAGGAACTTGTGGGTACCTTGACCCGGAGTACATGCAGACGTGCCATTTGACAGACAAGAGTGATGTGTATAGCTTCGGGGTTGTTCTCCTGGAGCTTCTCACACGCAAAAAGCCTTTTAACCTTGATGCACCTGAAGATGAGAAGAGCCTAGCACTGAGGTTTATTTCTGTGACAAAAGAGGACAGGCTAGAGGAGATACTGGATGATCAACTCAAGAATGATGAAAACATGGAGTTTCTAGAAGAGATTGCAGAGTTAGCAAAGCAGTGCTTGGAGATATCTGGTACCAATAGGCCGTCGATGAGGGAAGTCTCTGAGAGGCTTGATAGGTTGAGGAAGGTCATGCAACATCCATGGGAACAACAGCAGAACCCTGAGGAGATGGAGTTGTTGCTTGGAGAATCATCCTTGGCAAGCTCCGAGATTGTCAACACTGGAATTTTAAGCATCGAGAAGAAGGCTGCCAGGAATGTAGAATCGGGACGTTAATCACCAGGAAATAGAAAAGGAAAGTGAGATTATTTTTTATTGATTACCTGCGCCTATAGCCTATGGTTCATAATACAAGTTAGTCAATTCAATGCAAGAAGAGAGAGAAGCAACCTAAGCTAATGTCAAAAGTTGGGTCACACTGGTCCAGGGTTACTTTAGGCTATTTTTGTAATGTTAGAGATGTGTATTTTAAAAACATAATAGAACAATGGCTGTTATTACCAATGACGATTACAATATACTAAATTGATGGTTGGATGTCTCTAATTTTATTTAAAAAAAATCTCCGTTTTATATTTTCCTACTAGTGCGTCTCGTGGGAACAAATTAGTAACCATAAGATGGTATGGTACCTATGTCTGCTTTGCTTTGATCAATAAGATAGTATGATTTATTTTTATCTTGTGAAAAATTTAATAAGCTGTTCTAATAAATTCCTAATTTACCACTTCCCCTGGGGTGGGGGGTGGTGCTGAGCGGGGGCGGGTAAGGGCACCTGGATTCCCTTCCCCGTTGTGTGTCTCAGGAACAGCAGCCATCCGTGCATATGGATGGCAGCAGAACATAGTACAGGTGATTGACCAGTCAGTGATGCATTGAAGCTACCATTTCTCATTGTGAGCTGCATCTCGCTCTGACCCTACTATATTTTTTTCTGCCCATTTCTCCTGAAAAATGCCACAACCTGTGATGGAACTCTCATGGAAGGCCATACCAAAGCATGGAATTGGACCAGAGCTTACATGAGTTCCATTGACAATGCTGCCAGCCTGTCACAGCTCAAAACATGCATCTTCAGACGAAGGCCAGCTGAGGATCACTGTTCAGGCACAAAAGTTATCGTGTCTGAATATCTGATTGAGGCCCATATGTTTGATTGCTGTGACTGCAACCAGCTTATAGCTGGAAGACGAGCAGAACGCAATCGTATGGAGTCCGGAGGATCTGAGAATTGGGATGGTCCGTCGACAGTTCAAACCAAGCTTATCCTGTTGGATTTCGGGCCTGTTTGGATGGCGCCATTGTCTGAGAGAGCTCCTGACCAGGCACATTGAGTCCCAGGTACAAAGGCCTGTTGGATTGGAGGGTCAAATATTGAAATTTCTCTTCCCAGTTCCCATCGTGTTCATTCATCTGAGATTCTGAGTACATCTCTGCCTTGTTTGTTTCGCTGAAATTTGGCTTATACTGATTTGTTGTGAGAGGAAAATACTGTTCGTTCGCTGAAAAGTACTGTTGAAGCAGTGCTAAAAAAAAGGCTGAATTGACGTGCTTTGGTCCCCCCATCTGAATTCATTATCTTCCTAAACCCACTCTTGTTTGTTGTTTTTCAAAATATTAGATTTACTCTCGACTGAACAAGAACTCTGGAATCCTTTCTTTGCCAGGCTGAACAAAGTCAAACAGCCAAACCCGAATCAGCTGCCAAGCACGGCAGTAGAGACAAATAGTGTGTGCTACCAGTAACAAACGCACCAGTATAATCTTATTGATATCCAATGCGAGTTTGCTACCATGAACCATAACATGAAAAATACAAAAAAGGAAAATGTCAGGAAATTAATTGCATCACACTGAAGATGTCTTCTGCCAGCGGGAACTACTCTGCTCTATGTAGTTTTATCAAAGGGTTGCCGAAGAAAATAGTGTTGTCAAAGACAACAGTGTCTGCATCCAGATGTTCGAGCTCATAGTTTATACCTTAGATCTAGTTTGGCCCACATCAAACACTGTATATACAACAGTCCCTCCCAGCACCCGAAAATCGTGAGCACATTCAGCAACTTCTGTTTAGTCGTTCTAGTTTTATTGCTTCGTAAGAATCCATAACCTCTTTGAATTTTGCTTCAGCAACCTCTGCCATAGACAAAAGAGGAAGCTTCTGAGCACGTATATACCCAATGGGCATATTAGCCTTACATAAGGGATGAGACAGTGAAACTGTATTTACCCTTATTATTTTGGTTTTGGTCTGGATGATACTCCATTGCTTTTCTCCTGAAAGCATTCTGTAATGAAATGATAAGCAAGTAAGCAAGATGTACAGACAATTGCCTGAAAGCTTTGGCCATCTGACATGAAAGAAAATAACAAAGAATATATAGAAGCCTAGTTTGCAGTTCACTAATGAACACTGAAATTTAAAGACTTGGGCACAACAGGGGATGATTGAAAACTTGTAGGAGAATGTCTCTTTGTGCAACCATACCTTGCTTACATGACTTATCTACCCTTGGTACAGACTACAGAGTAAATACGGAGTATATGTTTATTCTACCACATCAGAGGACGCTTATGGGCAAATGTCAATTTTCAAATACAATATATTTAATTAATAGAACATCTCCCCTCCCTCCTTTCGCTCATAGTTACCATTTCAGGATTGTAGAGAGCTCCTTAGAAGTTCAGTACAAATTTCAAATGCGTAAACTTTAGTAATTTAGTTTGCTTTTATATTTTGAACTGTTCAACATAAAACTTGACTGTAGGTTGTACAAAATTGAACAAAGCACATTGCACTCTTTTCAGTAGACAAATATTCAGTACACACAAAATGAACAGGTAGAAGGCACACCTTGATTTCAGCATCTGAAAATGGCTCTGATCTTGACCTGGGGAATGGAAAGGAAAAATTGGTTACAGGCAATTATGATGATATCAGTTCCTCAACATCACTACGGGCAGTCGGGCATGTTAGCATCAATTTCAGTGTAACATAAATGCAAAGTGTGTGAAAGACTAAAGCAGCTGGTTCTTCTCTCTACAAAGCAGGGCGATATCTTTTCTTTAGTCAGGTGCAATCATAAGGTACAAAGGTGAGAAAATTTGTGTTAATATACATTCAAAGGTAAGTGGTGTAACAATGCTTCTTTGCTAATATTGACTGCTAGAGATAGAACATGTAGATAAGGGGACCAAGAATGACAGTGGTTCACAACAAACTAGGCCATACAGCTGGCATCTATATAGGAATGTTCAATGACATGAAAGACTGTTAGTACATACCTGTCAAGGCCCAAAACAGAATAGTGATGTGACATAGTGTAACTCATAGCTTCCCTGGGCATCGCCCTGAAATTTGTCCTTTGATTCGCATAAAATGTTTCTGCGTTCCAGTACCAGTCATCTCTTTGATGATGCTGATAATAGTTGGGATTATGGCTTTCCCAAGTTCGATAATCCCGACATTTACACCTCTCCTTTTCAAATACATCTTGCATGCGCCGTATGCGTTCCTACAGAAATCACTACTGTTGGCTCAGGATTAGTTGAAACGAATCAGCATGCAAAACAAAATGAATGAAATGTGACTAACATAGTGACACCAATTTGTGAGATGGTTCTGATATCAAAGTTTTTGTCTGCTTAGAGTTCTCACGGGGAAAAGAAAAATTGAGGAAATATTGCTTGCTACTACCATGTATGACCTTGGATGCTTCATACTAACATTTTCCTAAGTCAATAATCCATACAAATTGATGTTTTTCCGGAACTTCATGTTCATCTCTAAGAAGCAGCTCAATAATAACAACACACACACCTAAGGGCTATAGAGTGAATAAGCTAATGGAATCACTTTCAATGTGCAAATGTTTAAATGCCTTTGTAATATCTTGTATGCGAGCAGGGCACTGACCACTCTTTCCCTTTGATCCTCGGTCCTTTCACGCATCCTCTGGTGATACCGTTCCCAGGCTTCACCACGCTGGTTTGGTCGACGACGAGGTATGTCTTCCCAGAACACATACGGTTCCGACCTACTAAGCTTCAATGGAGGAAAAAGGTTTCACAGAAAGCAAATGCTAAAATGACACCTTTTTTGTAAAATTTTTGTACCTGAGTGTAGAGCCAGCTGACCGTCCGGCGTAGTTGTCCGACCTACAAGTCCGCAATCAAATGCATCATCGCACACGGAATCGTTTCAGAAGATTTGCCTCAGTCTCAGTGTAACAACACTAAAGAGAAGCACCGAGTTCACGCATCCGGATGCCTCAGGGCCGCCGGGGTGAGGGATCGAGGGAAGGGAGAAGCGGGGCACGGAGAGCAGAGCAGCAGGCTTACGGCGGCGGTGGTGGCGGTGGCGCCGACGAGGGCGAAGAGAATGATGGCGGAGGGGAAGGCGCCCGAGTCCGCCTCCACCGCGGCCGTCCCGGACGGCCACGGGCTCGGCTGGCGCTCGCCTTCGCGGCGGCCGGCCATGTCCGAAATGGGGATCTGGAGTCGCGTGTGACGCCGGCGAAGGGACCCAACCCGCGTGCCGGAAGGAAGGGGCTGAGGCTGCAAGTGGGCCCTTGTCTTTTCCTGGAGTTGGGCGGGCTGGGCTAGTAGAAGGAACGGACCGATGGGCTCACGCTTGTGCATGGGCCCAACTTTGTTTGCTGTTACAGGCCGCGCCGGCCTTCGTTGCGGAAAATCGAGGAGGGGTCAAGCCCAGTGCCGTTGGTGGAGCCAGTATAGCCCAATAGCAAACTCGAGGCTCGGTCCACCATGGTCAGTAAGCAAAGAGAGCCTCGAGTTACATGGTCTCGAACAAGGAAAAAGTCTATTTTTCCTCCCCCAACTCTCACAAAAGTTCACTTTTCCTCCCTCAACTTCAAAACCGGACAAACCACCTCCCTCAACTTTTCAAACCGTGCATTTTACCTCCCTCGAGCGGTTTTGAAGGCGGTTTTGCTACAGTAAACGACGGTATGCTACAGTGTCCAGTGGTTTTGCTACAGTACCCATGTTTTTGTCTTTTCTTTTTTTATTTATTTCGGCTGAATCTTTAAAAAATCATAGTAAATCACAGAAAAATCATAAAATAGAAAATCCAATTTTGTTGCACTCCACATGAGTAGATCTACACAGTGAACATATAATATGGTATGCTTTAGTACAAAGTTTTAGCTATGAAAGTTTTGTCTTTTTCTTTTTTATTTATTTGACTGAATCTTTGAAAAATCATTGTAAATCACAGAAAAATCATAAAATAGAAAATCTAATTTTGTTGGACTCCACATGAGTAGATCTAGATAGTAAACATATAATATGGTATGCTTTAGTCCAACAAAATAATTATAGAAGCTGCAACTATGAATTATTGCAATTAATTATAGAAAAACATAGATCTAAAGCTACAACAAAAATTTTATACTAAAATATACCATATTATATGTTCACTATATAGATATGCTCATGTGGAGTCTAACAAAATTAGATTTTCTATTTTATGATTTTTTTGTAATTTACTATGATTTTTCAAAGATTCAGCCGAAATAAATAAAAAAGAAAAAGGCAAAACCTTCGTAGCAAAAACTTTGTACTAAAGCATACCATATTATATGTTCACTGTGTAGATCTAATCATGTGGAGTGCAACAAAATTGGATTTTCCATTTTATGATTTTTCTGTGATTTACTATGATTTTTCAAAGATTCAGCCGAAATAAATAAAAAAAGAAAAGACAAAAACATGGGCACTGTAGCAAAACCACAGGAAACTGTAGCATACCGCCGTTTACTGTAGCAAAACCGCCTTCAAAACCGTTCGAGGGAGGTAAAATGCGCGGTTTGAAAAGTTGAGGGAGGTGGTTTGTCCGGTTTTGAAGTTGAGGGAGGAAAAGTGGACTTTTGTAATAGTTGGGGGAGGAAAAATAGACTTTTTCCCTCGAACAATGATCTCTGACTCCGGACGCGACTCTTCACAAGCGGGCTCCAAACAAAAAAAACAAATGCCCATTCAGATGGATGCCTCCCACCGTTTACTCCTGCACAGGCTGTTTGTCCTCACTTCCTCCTTTCCATTCTTATCCCTTTCGCGCTCGCGCCCTACCCCACCCCAATGCGTGGCCATGGTTGCCTCCCTGGCCAGCGGCGACGCCCTCACCCACCCCGACATGCGTGCTCCCCCAACCCCGGTGTCCTCCTCCCTCACCCCGGTGGCTCCTTCCCCTACCCGGCGCCCTCACCCACTGGGAGCACCCAACGCCTGCGGATCTGGTGGCCTCTCCGATGTCCTCCTCGTCCACCCCGACGGCTCCTTCTCCCACCCCGGCGGCATCCTCCTCCCCCACCCCGGTGTCCTCACCCACCGAGAGGTGGCGCGGCGATGTTGTAGAGGAGTCGGCGGCTCTGCCCATCTTGGCGCGGTGCCCTCTCTCACCTCAGAGACCGAGCTCCCTTCACCCCGGCGGCCATGGCGCTCCTCGCTCCACATCCCCCATTATCGCTGCCAAGCCAAGCCCGATGCCGTTAGAGCTTGTGGTGGTGGTGCTCGTGTGCATCGCTGGTGTTGGTGCTGGGTCGTGCTCGCGCATGTAAGTTTTAATTGTTTTAGACATTTCAGAGGCATGTTGCAATCATATGGATGTTGCAAAAGTAGATCGGAGGATATTGCACATGTTGCAAGTGTTTCAGAAGCATGTTGCAAGTGTTTGTTCAAACTGTTTCATCTGTTTCTAGACGTATGTTGCAAGCGTTTTGATCTAGATGTTGCATATGTTTCAGTGGCTATACACATATGTTGCAAGCATCTTTTTAAAATGTTTCATCTATTTCAAACGTATATTGCAAGTGTTTTATCTGGATGTTGCATATGTTGCAGTTGCTGTAAATATATGTTGTAAGCGTATGTTGCAAATGTTTCACATGTTTCAGATGCATGTTGCAGAAGTGCTTCATGTTGCAACATTAACAGGCGCAGAAAGCGGGCGCATGCGGAGGCGGTCCTCGCGGACGCAGCGGTCCCCACATGGGTGGCAAGCGAAGCAGATATGGGTGGTCCTCACTTGCATGCACATTAGTAGGCACGAACGCGCAGCTCTACGCGCACCCGCATGCTGGGGCTGGATGTGCAGGCACAACATGTGCATGCTGATGCGGAGGGCGTGCAGGTGCATGCAGGGCAGCAGTGCAACAATTTTGCATGTGGGGTAGACTTTATTAGCATGCGGGTCAGGTGGGCAGGCGTGGGTGTCCGGACGGTGGCTAGCGTCCGAACGTCGGGGCGCTAGCCACGCCGCTTGAAGAAAGGTTTCTTTTTTAAGTAAATATAAAAGTTGCTCAAAAAAAGTAAAATATAAAAGAAAAGATAAGCTCATGAGTGCTATATGAGTGTTTTACCCTCCCTTTTAAAATATATAGGTTGTTTCAGTCTACTGAGTCAAAATTTTATTACCTTTATCATGTTTATAAGAAAATATACTAACAGTATGCAAGCAAACCGTATGGAGCAAGTGTGTAACAAATATGTTTAAGATTCGACTATCGGTTTTTGCTCGATACGGCTATGCATGAATGATATGATTTTTGAAAAATAAACAGATTTCTTCTGTTATTTACGTGGTTGTTATATATATTGGTTTCATACATGAGCTTCTATAGAAGCCAACGGCACATGATTTTGTTGTAGCGGCCTCCATACTGCCAAATAGGTTTTTTACTAGGACACATGGGGTGTAGTTTAGTCTAGTCTTCGGATCAAGTGTTATTAGGATACTTAAACTTTTTTATAAAAACCTTTATAAGGTTGAGGCCGGGAGTATTTTAAGATATCTGCATAATTAATATAACAAGTCCATACGTGCATGCGCATACTCACTTATACAAAAATACATCTGCACACTCTGCCTCTATAAGCACATCTTAGTGATTGAGATGGCGAATATTGATATTGATGATGTCACTGTTTTCTTTGAAATAATAATAATATGAGCACTTGATCTAAGGCCCCATTTGATAGAGCTCCAACTGGCTCCAGCTTCTCTGATGTATTCACTGTTCATGCACTGGCCAGACCAATCACTGAATGTAGTTGGACAGGTTTCAAATTACACCTTCCTTATTCATTTATGATCAAATATATGCACTGGCCAGACCAATCACTGTTTTCAGAATGAGTGCACTTGATGGAAATCTGAGCTCCTAGATCCTAATTAACATGTATGTTTTGTTGCAAAATTGGATAATATGGTCACATCAGTTGCATATTATGGAGAGAACTACACATGTTATTTTTAAAATACAGACACGAATGCTGATATACATACGCGCATTACTCCTATCAGAGTGCGCACTACTCCTATAAACGCATTCTAGAGACCGAGAAGGATATTTGAGATTGACGAAGCCACTGTTTTTTTTTCTGAAATAAATCTAAATACGAGCAATCAGGCTAGATTTAGGACACCTGGATTCCAGATGTTGACAGGTTCCAACTTCCAAGTTGCACCTGCATTATTCATGGACCATCCAATACACGTGCCAATCTCCGAACAACTTGCAAATGCTACGGGTAATTTTAATGGTACAAGCTGCCCGTGGAAAATCCAAATGAATAATGTTCTGGAAACCTGGCTAGCAGGCAATATGCCTGCAACTGCAAATTAAGGTCAGCTAAGGTAAACATCCAAACAACCCTGCCCCTTGTACTAGTCTGATACAGACAAGTCTACCTTTTACTGAGATACCTACGAACATTTTTTTATTTTTGTATATCTTTTTAGAAAAAGGAATATATTAATATTCTAGCTTCTGCATCCACCAATACATATAGATGTTCCTTATTACACGCACAACCACTATGGTCCACACAAACTCAAACATAAAGTTTTTAACTAAAGTAAAAAGAAGAGCTTCCAAACTCGCCATCTAAAGAACAATTTTATTACTAAATCTCTAACCATATCTTACAAACACCTTCATCGCAGTTGTCTCAATAATTCTGCATCCCATCTTCATTTTTTGGCGATCCTCCTCCTTCTGAAGTAGGGACCAGCACCTGGTCCAGTAAGTCCCCCTGAAGATAACCTGTAAATAAGATGGTGTTGCAGCCTTGTCAAAAATTATATTATTCCGGGTTAACCAAATCGCCCAACAAATCGCACTTGCGCCGACAAGAGTCTTAGATTTCAGTTTCCTATTTATCCCGTCTAACCAGTCCGTGAACAAATTGTGAACGCTAGTTGGAGGTAATAAATTAAAGGAAACATGAACAATATGCCACATGAATTTAGCAAAATGACAGTCAAATAATAGATGTTGTATAGACTTGTCAGAAGAACAAAAACAACACTTTCTACATCCTTGCCACTGTCGCCTTACTAAATTATCCTTCATCAAGATTACTTCCTTAAACAAGTACCACAAGAAAACTTTGATTTTAAGAGGTAATTTCAGTTTCCAAATAAAAGTATTAAAAGGTATAACTTGTGTTGTCAATAATGCTCTGTACATGGATTTAACCAAGAATAATCCACTCTGGTGTAGCCCCCACACAAAACGATCCCTTTGGTTTGTTAATTGTACACTGGCAACCATTGCCATGACGTCGTGCCAAGCTTGTAAATTAACCCCTAATAGAGATCTTCTGAAAGCTACATTTAACGGTACTGTGGATAGTACCGTTCTTACAGAAGCACTTTTTTCCCTAACAATGTTATAAAGTGCAAGAAAGATGGATTTTAGTGGCCGCGATGTTATCCACGAATCCTCCCAAAATCGCACTTGTGACCCGTCACCTAGATCAAACTTGCCTAGCAAGAGAAACTCCCCCTTGACCTTCATGAGGCCAGCCCAAAACTGAGAGCCTCCGGGCATGTATTGAACCTGAGTTAAAGTTTTGTCCCTTAAATATTTATTCCTAAGTATTTATTTTTAAACCCCATCTCTATTAATCAATTTAAAAAGCCATTTACTTAGGAGACACTTGTGAACCTCTAAATTTAACACTCCCAACCCTCCTTGGTCTTTTGAAGTGCAAACTACCTCCCACTTAGTTAACCTATATTTTTTCTTGTGGTCATCACTCTGCTAGAAAAATCTCGATCTAAAGTAATCCAGCTTCTTCAGAACCTCTCTAGGTACTTCAAAGAATGAAAATATGAACATGGGGAGACTACTCAAAACATAGTTAATCAAAACCAACCTCCCTCCTGCCGATACCAATTTGCTTCTTCAACAATTCAACCTTTTTTGAAATCTTTCTTCAACATGTTTCCAATCTTTATTCATGAGTTTTCTATGATGCATAGGTATTCCTAGATATAGAAAAGGATACGACCCCAAATCACACCCAAAAATAAGTGTATACTCCAATTGTCTAGCTCTAGCTGCTCCGTAACAGAACATCTCACTTTTGTGGAAATTGATGTTGAGTCCTGAAAGCTGTTCAAAAGCACAAAGCAAAAGCTTCATGTTTTTGGCCCTCTCCATATCATTATCCATGAAGATGATAGTGTCATCTGCATATTGAAGGATTGAGAGTCCCTCATCTACTAAATGCGGAACAACCCCTAGGATTTGTCCCGCCTCTTTAGCTCTTGAAATTAGGACAGCCAGCATATCAACTACTATATTAAAAAGAATCGGAGATAGGGATCCCCTTGCCACACTCCTTTTCTGGTCTGAAAAAAATGTCCTATATTATCATTGACCTTTATTGCAACACTCCCTCTAGTCATGACTTTTGAAATCCATTCACACCAAGTTGACGAGAATCCCTTCATCCTGAGAACTTATTGCACAAAAGGCTACTTTAACTTATCGTATGCCTTTTCAAAGTCTAGTTTTAAAATCACTCCGTCTTGCTTTTTCCTGTGCAGTTCATGAATTGTTTCATGCAAAGTAACAACTCCTTCCATGATATAGCGGCCCGGAACAAAGGTCGTCTGTAAAGGTCCTATTAACTTGTCTGCCACTTTCAAAATTCTATTATTAAGCACCTTCGTAAAAATCTTAAAGCTCACATTTAATAAACATATAGGTCTATACTGTTGTATCCGGGCCGCATCTGCAATCTTTGGTAATAAAGTGATTACTCCAAAATTAAGGCTATGAATCAGCAACCTCCCCGCATGGAATTCATAAAAAAAAGGTTCATTAAGTCCGGCTTCACAATGTTCCAAAAGAATTGGTAAAATTCAGCATGAAAACCATTCGGACCGGGTGCCTTGTTATGTTCCATATCGAAGACTGCCGTTTTAACCTCCTCCACGCTGAATGGAGCCGTCAATACCTCATTCTCCTCCTCTGATACTTGAGGTATATCATGTCTCAAAGTCTCATCCATTGAGAAAGAATTTTGAGTATGAGGTCCAAACAGTCCTTTATAGTAATTAGTTATATAATTTTGTAAATTACTATCCCCAACAATAGTTCGTTCCTCCTGCTCTAATTGTACAATTTTTGTTTTCCTGTGTCTGCCATTTACCACCATATGGAAGTACTTAGTATTGTCATCCCCTTGCAATAACTTTGTTGCTTTTGATCGCTGGAGCCAATAAATTTCCTCTTCTCTCAGCAACTTAGTTAATTGCCCTTTGAGATGATGTCTAAGCTCCACTTCTTGAGGTGACAGTAAAATTGTTTCTGCCTTTCTATCTAACTCATCTATCTTAGCTAGCAAATTAGTTTTGTCTCGTCTATTTTGAGAAACCAAATTTCAAGCCCAACCTCTAAGGTAACGCCGTAGTCTTCTAGTTTTGTTTTGCCACTGCTCCATTGGTGACCGACCTCTATTCTCATATTCCCAAACTCCTTTAACTAGATGAAAAAAACCATCCCTTATTAGCCAACCTAGTTCGAATTTAAAATTCCTAGCATTGACTCGGTGGGAGGGTGTACCAACATCTAGTAACAGAGGTGTGTGATCTGAGATCTCTCGAGTCAGAGCCTGGACAGAGGCTAACGGAAATTTTTGCTCCCAATCCATTGTTACCAAAATACGATCCAACTTTTCAAAAGTTGGAACCTCTGCATAGTTAGCCCACGTGTATTTCCTTCCCGTCATCTCCAACTCTCTTAAGTTCAAGGTTTCAATAATAGCATTAAACAACAGTGGCCATCTATCATTGTACTCCCTCCGTCCCAGAAAAAATGTCGTTTTAGGTTTTTCAGACATCGTGTTTAACCGTTCGTCTTATTCAAAAATTTTGTGCAAATTATAAAATAAATAAATCATTATTGAAGTATCTCTAATGATAAAATAAGTCATAACAAAATAAATAATATTTATTAAAAATTTTTGAATAAGACGAACGGTCAAACACGATGTCTGAAAAACCTAAAACGACACTTTTTCTGGGACGGAGGGAGTATCTCGAGTTATTTTTTTCTGATGGGTTTCTTATGATATTGAAATCTCCCCCTACTAAGAAGGGTAGATTCCCACAATTAGAACAAGTTCGTACTAACTCAGATAAAAATTATTCTTTAAATTCATCTTGTGCCGCACCATAAACAGACAAAAGTGCCCACCGAAAACCATCTAATTTATTTTTGAGAGTAAATCTGATGTGAAAATCACCATCCTCAATATTTTTTACTTCAAAAGAATCTTGATTTGTCCCTATTAGCATGCCCTCGGACATGCCCCGAGGGCATCGCCAATGCCACACAAAATCAGTCCCTCCACAAAAATTTTCTAGACACTGAGTCGAGAAACTATTTTTGTTGGTTTCTGATAAAGCTATAAAATCAAGTTTATTATCTACAGCCACATCATGTAAGAATGTATGTTTTGCTAAGTCACGCAGTCCTCTACAATTCCAGAAAATCCCTTTCATTAGAATAATTTTTTGTTTTTTTTCCTCAAGGCTGAATTCTTAGGAGTTTCAATTTCTTTTTACTTTTTGCCACCTTGACGGGCACATTAACAAGTACACCATCAAGGTCTGCATTATTATCGTCCATTACCTCTGTTAAGTCGCCACAGAGTCGACTAGTAGTGGAGTTGTTAGGATCAATCTCATCCTCCTCAAAATCACACTCATTCTCAAGATTGTTAACAACTTTAGGTACTTTAAGTCTTTCAGTTTCAACATCCTTGATTAAAGAAATAGACCCAAGAACTGAATTTTCATTACTCCCTAAACTTAGGCCCACTCCTCCAAGGTTCTCCTCAATATGAGTGTTAGAAAAAGAACAAAAGGAATGAACATCTGGATTACCTTGGGGTTCCTCGAGGTTTTTGATAGCAACCCGTCTTGTTGCCTTTTCGAACGAGTCCACATCCGCCACATCCGCATTCCGCTTACTACGCTGTACCGGAGTGATCTCTCCGTCAGACAAGACTGCCATCTTCAAGACACTTCCCAGAGCATTTTTTGTTTCACCATCAGTCGCTATTCCTGCTTGTTGCATTGCCTCAGAGATATCAGTGCAGTGCTCTGTTGGCCCATCAAAATGCCCAAGTGAAACTGTCATATGTTCCTCAATCAACATGTCAGCCGGCTGTCTGGAAGGAGCAAATTTGGTCTCTCGAACTGCAGCCCCAGCAGCCGGCATAGTCGGCATACCTGAGACTTTCTTTGTATTTGTCGCTGCAGCCTGTGTACCCAGCCCCTTAGCACTTAGATCAGTAGCCGGCAGTGATCCTGTGGGCTGCTGCACCTTTCCCAAAGTTCCACCCCTTGCTGAAGCCTCTACGTTCACCTTCCCACATTGTGCAGACGGCAAACGTGCCGGCGCCGAGGCTGCCAGAGTTGCCGCATTTCTCACTTCAACCGAATTTCCTTTCTGAACCCCTAAAAAATTATAGGCTGCATCACTAAGATCATTTTCTTCATCTAACAAATCATCATTTGAAGAATCATCCATCATCTGTGCCTCATGATCTCCGTTTCCGTTCTTATGACTAGCTTCAGTGTTTCTGATGTTGTCACCTGATAAAATAGATTCTATGGTATTTTATGCCTCCTTCATCTCGGTGTCCTTTGCTGCCCAGAAACCATGATCTTTGATCCCATCATTTCCAGCGATTGCTCTGCTCCGCAAACCAATGTTAGGTGAAAACGGTTCAACCTCAAATAGGAGCTAGAAGTATATGTTACCAATGATAACATCTAGCTTTGTCGGTATTGCATCAGGCTTGAGCACTACCACTGCAAACCACCCAAAGTTGCTAGCTCTCGTGGTAACCATGTCTACCTCCTGAGTGACACCAAAGAGAGTACCAAGAGCCCACAGAATGACATACTCCCTCAGAATCGCTGGTAGATTCGTGACCCGCATCCAGACTACTGGCAACACATGTCCAAAATATTTCTCTTCTTCCTTAAATTCTTCAAATTTGAGAGTCACACCTTCCTTCATCTCTGCATTAAATCTTGTCATCTTAGTAAGGTCAGCTTTAGTAGGGAATAGGACCTTAAACTCAAAACCATTGTGGCGTTTCACTTCCCAAGCAAAAGTGTCAGAGACCAAAACTCTCAGATAAGCCACAACTTCTTCCTGTGTTAAATTCTTGCCGATGGTAGAGACTAAAGCCAATCTGGAGTCTTTCTTGGTTGGCTGAATATTTGTATGAGGAATGTAAAAACATGCAAGTGGATCGGCAGCCTGACCAACCAACTGTACTACCGGTTTTGGCTGCTTAGATATAAGATAGATAAAGTTACTATAGACGTCCTGTTGTGAACGGCATTATGTCATCCACTAAAAAATATTTAGTCATAATACGAGTAATCGTGCTAAAGTCAAAAACTTAATCTAAATGCATATTTATAGGTTCTGCTTAATGAGTCTAAACAATTTAGCTATACTGAGTTTTGATCTGACCTAAGCAAGTCAAGATATCCATGTCAATTTTACTTCTCCCGTACGTCGGGCGATCGTGTCCTTGGAATTCTTGCCCCTTGTGGAATTTCTTCTAGCTTGTAGTAACTTGCCGTCACTATTGAGTGACCAAATGGACAACTACTTTTATTCAGCAGCTTATAGTTTGGTTCCCCGGTTTGCTACTTACTTAGATCACAAATATATATTTATTTAGATTTGTCCTAAGTCAATTTTTGATAGACTAGGAATTTGAAAAAAATCTATTGCTCAAACATAAGATTCCCATTATTAGGTTCATCATTATGAAAAATATTATCATAATATATAATTTATAGCTCTTTTATTTAATATAATACAATTTTATATTAATATACTCTTACTTTCTTGATATAATCGAAGTGGAAATACTGGCAAAATATGTGGTGGAAACCATATACTAGGTGGAAACATGGAAACCAATTCAAAAAACATATCTTGATCGTTCAAAAAAATTGAAATGTGGCACATCCATAGTGCATACAAATATGTACTCACACGCAAAAGTTGGGATGCAAACTCAAACTAAAAAAATTCATAAGAAAATGACAAATTTAAGATGCATGTGCACTAGAAAACAAAATCCGATGGATTTTGTCTTTTAGTGACATGCACCTGGAATTTGCCATTTTTTGTATGAATTTTTCAATAGTGAGTTTGCATCTCAACTTTTCCAAGCGAGTACATATTTGTATGCACTATGGATATGCCAAATTTTAAATTTTTTTAAACGACCAAAATATGTTTTTTGAATTTGTTTCCAAATTTCCACCTAAATAGTACTTTCCGCCACATATTTATTCATACTGCTATATGGACCTCTTATATATACCCTGGATCAAAGGAAGTACCAACTACAACGGCCAAGCTTTTTAGAGACGATTATAGATGCTGCATACATAGAGTCGGCTAAGCTAGCCGCCTCTAAGCTTAGGTTGCTAGAAATAAGAGATTTGCAGAGGTAGCTGCCTAGTTGCCTCTAGAAATAGAATTTGTAGAAACGGTTGACAACAACAACAACAGTCTTTGTAAATCGTTTTTCAGAATTGGTTATTGTAACGAGCCATTTTTACAAATTCTATTTCTAAATATGTTTGTACTCGTTTCCTAGAAATCATCAATCGGACAAAAATAGCAATTTTTTAATACAGGGAGTTCCCCGCAAGGTAGCCACATACATGCGCCATCGCATGTCACAAGTCGCGCGCGCGATCTTTGGCGTCCGAACCCACGGTTTTCATAATTCATATACGACAGGACAGAGTGAGAATAGTAGGTATCTTTGACAAGTCGCCAATGGTCTCCATCCTATTACCACTATAAAAATACCTGGTCACTCGCCACAACCCATGCATCCATCTCACACAAAAACTTCATTTTTATCCAGTTCTCTAGCAATGGAGTACTCGTCTATGTGTCTAGCTGTGGCCTTGGCCATGGCGGTGGCCGCGGCCGCCGTCACGCCATGCGCGGCCGAGAACTCGGCGAAGGACTTCGTGAACCCGCACAACGCGGCGCGCGCGGCCGTGGGCGTCGGCCCGGTGTCGTGGGACGAGAACGTGGCCGCCTTCGCGCGGAGCTACGCGGCGCAGCGGCAGGGCGACTGCAAGCTCGTGCACTCCGGCGGCGGGCCCAACCGTTACGGTGAAAACCTCTTCTGGGGCAGCTCCGGCAAAGACTGGACGGCGTCGGACGCTGTCGGCGCGTGGGTGGGGGAGAAGCCGAACTACAACTACAACAGCAACAGCTGCGCGGCGGGGAAGGTGTGCGGCCACTACACGCAGGTTGTGTGGCGCAAATCCACCGCCATCGGCTGCGCCCGCGTCGTCTGCAACAACGGCGGTGGCGTCTTCATCACTTGCAACTACAACCCGCCGGGCAACTACGCCGGGGAGAAACCCTACTAGCTACTGCCTAGCTAGCTAGTTCCAATCGATTCTACGTGCGCATACATACGTACTACGTACATGCATGTCCAGATGGATATATATATTGTGTACATGCTACCGGATCGATTTGAATAAGCCGCAAACTAAGCTTAGCCCACAAGTTGATTAGGTTTCTTGTGAACCTACTCACCTAGGTTTAAGTGAAGTGTGCATACATGTATGTTCTCTATGTGGGGTGTGACAGTTTGTATCGTGTTTCATAAAATAAATAAATAAATAAATAATAAGAATGATCATGAGCAAGATAGCTAGCACTCTTGAATTCCCACCGTCTGGCGTGCATGGGATGCCCTCAATCTGAAAGCTAATATCGAGAGTTGGGTTCATAATTCCCCTCTTTCTATTTTACTGTATTAATTAGGATTATGCCTATGTGTTGCAACCAAAATAGAAAACAACACACTGATAATTTAAGTTTGAATTTAATATATGTTGTACTATTATCAAAAAACGATATTTTGCGCATGCATGACATTCGTACCATCATGTTTGTAAACAATGTTAGACTATATTTGGTACTCACCATAGATAGGGCTAGTTCTCAGCCAATGCCTCCTACCTATAGTCCTATGACTGAGTTAGTCATTCCCTAGCATGTAGGCATGCAAGTGCTTTGGCACCCTATATGGTCTCATTGCAATGTCAATCCATCCATTCGTACCAGTATTTCCCTTCTCATATGGTATCAGCAGACCGAGTCTGATTCTAAGGCCTCACGCCCGACACTTCCGCTGCTCGCCGCTGCTGGGCGCCATCGGCCCTCTTCCACGGTGCGTCTCCGGTGTACCCCGTCGACGGCCCCCTAGCTCGCCCCGGGGAGATCACCCATGTCGTTCTTCGTCGGGGGCCGGGCCCTCCAACATCATGTGGCTGGTCGAATTGATCTGCCACCATCGTCATCATCAAGCAGCAATAGATCGTGATGGATTTCACCTGGTGCTGCCGTCCGTCGGTTGGCCGGCTCCCCTGCATCGCCCTACTCGCTTCCCAGTATCTTTTCTATTTTTCCCGTCGCCCACCGCCCGTCGACCTCGTGCCTCTACCTCAATGTCGGCGTCGACTTCACTGGCTCCTTCCTCGTCTTTGACTGTGCGGCATGGCGACATGGATGATGCTCTAGGGGACGCCCGTCTGCACCGCCCTCCTCGCCGCTTCGTCCACACATCGTCCTTCGCCGGCTCGTCATTGCCTCCACCGATCGGGACGCCTCCGCCGACTTTGCCCACCGTCGTCTCGCCTCGCGCATACCGGTCTGATCATCCGATGTGCATGATCCACCCGGCTACCGTGACGTCAATCCTCGTACTGCACGCCTCTTCTCTGAGCACTTGGGCTGCCGCTGCTTCACCTTGTCAGGTTGCGGCATCGCCGCCCATGGTCTTCACCGCTGTTGCATCTTCCTCACCGCCGACCACGTCCACGACTTCGTCGTTGACTACACGTCACTGCGCCCTGCGCACATGGTCTTCATCAAGCTATTTGAGTTCTACGTCGTCCCCTTCGACCACCGCCGCTGCTACCTACGGATCATTTGGCTCTGTGATGAATCATCCGCTCCTCCTCGCTTCGTCAAGCACATCACATCACCAGCATCGCCGTCTCTCCCTCGTCTATTTCGTCTACTCCGGCAAGGAGGTTACATCGACACCCTCTAGCACATTGTTCTTCTGCACCTGCGACTGTCGTGGAGGCCTCCTCTGCTAGTCCCTCAGACAATGGCGTGTCTGGTTGTGCACTCTCCCTTGCACGTCCGGTATTGGCAACACCAATGCGTGTCTTCGTCCTTGATGCGTTCACCGGGCCTGGAAAATCCGGGGCACGGCTCGCCATGGCAGCCTTGACTACATCATCGGCATCGACCTTCTCCCTCAACGATTGCCTTGATGTGTCACCGTCTTCGTCTACGACGTCTTCTCTTTTGCGCCACCATCTTGGCGCCCCCCTCGTGCGCCCACCACTACCGGAGCCGGCTGCTTTGCCGAGGGCCCCAGGCTCTTGGCAAAGCCTCTAAGGCCCTCGGCAAAGCCTTTGCCGAGCGCAGCTCTCGGCAAAGCGCCCTCGGCGAAAATCTGATCGGCAAAGGCTTCTTTGCCGAGAGCTGTTTATCGGGCACTTGGCAAAGCCTTTGCCGAGAGCCCGATGCTTGGCAAAGCGTGAAATAAATAAATGCGAAAAAACCTGAATTTTTTTTAATCGGGGGAGGGGCCCACTGGCTAGCGCCCGCCCGTCTCCGTCGAAGTCGCAAGTCGCGGCCTTCTTTGCCGAGCGCCTGAAAAAAAACGCTCGGCAAAGCCTTCGGCACTCGGCAAAGAAGCGGATTCCGGTAGTGCACGGCTTATGCGGCTACCTCGATGACTACGTCGACCACGGCTATCCTATGCACGACATCTTTGACTACGGCTATTCGCCCTCGTGCTCGGTCTACCTCGACATCGGCACAAAGGGCTATCATCTGCATGAGTCCTTACCAGTTTTCTCTCCAGTCCCAGCGTCAGCACTACGCCAAGTTATGACTGTGGGGGAATGTTTGTTGACTTCTTTTCTAGTCTCACCGTCTGCGACGCTCCCGCTGTGACTGCGGGGGGATGTTAGACTATATTTGGTACTCACCATAGATAGGGCTAGTTCTCAGCCATTGCCTCCTACCTGTAGTCCTATGACTGAGTTAGTGATCCCCTAGCATGTAGGCATGCAAGTGCTTTGGCACTCTGTATGTACCGGCCAAGGTCCCATTGCAATATCAATCCATCCATTCATACCAGTATTTCCCTTCTCACAAACAGGTCTAACTATGCGTCATGGGAAATCGATGAAGTAGGGAAGAACAGAAATTGAGGAAAAGGTGTCCGAGGTTGTTGGACCTATGTTGTGTGGAGTCCAATTTTTAGTTGTCTCATATATTATCAGCTAAAGTCCAATAGTTATTTGCCCTTTCCCTGCTAGTCCAATACTCATTCTCTCTCTACCCATGTCGCGACTTCTCCCTTCTTGAACATTCAGCCAGAGTTGCAGCAATTCTATAGCCTCCCTTCGAGGTGCCAGAAAAAAATTGGTTGTGGGGAGGGGAGGGGGGTTTGGCCCCCGGCCCCTATATATGCTAGACCCGCCTCTGCTTGCTTCCTACATGTCGAGATCCCACAACTCGGTGGGGCACGGGTGCTCCATCAAGGGGTACCAGGACACCCTCGACATGGACACTGGATCGGTGGGAGGGTGTGTTGTGTGGATGTGTGGATTAGCATTTTGCCCCGATGAAGCTCCACCTAGGGAGGTAGCAGTGCGTTGTTGGATAATAAGGGGAGGATATATGGTTCACATGCAGGAAAGCAGGAGCCGAGCGCGCTGTCGTGGCGGCCTTCTCTTATTCACCAGGCACCAGCAGCCGAGCATCTAGAACTCAGTGAATTACAACTCAGTGAATTAATCTGCTAATAATAGGCTAATTGGTTTGATTTGTACTACACTAAAACTTCACAAATTTAGAGATTAGAAAAAATTACAACTCAGTGAATTAGATATATCAGATGATGTTATATTAGATACTTGGGTATATAGCCATATAGCAAATGGCTGCATAATTGTGTTACTTATCAGCTTATCATTTGTATCTATAATCAACTATGTGTTGCTCAAGCAAACGCGCTCGTAGCGTGGTGGCTTCGTCTCCGGTTGTGGAGCGAGCCCACCTAGGTTCGATACCCGGTTGGGACGAACGTGTGTCATATGGGGTATTTATCCAGATTTGTTTCGTGCAGGTCCTGGACGCTGACATGGTGCTACAATGGGATTACAACGTGCCCGTCGTCTACGAGGCTCGTGCGGCTTCGGTAATCTCCAGAAGGATGTTTGAGGTACGTGTATAGGTTGTAGCTTCTACGGGTGTGCGTGTGTATAGTGTGAGTGTGTTCTATAGAGTTCAGATACTACAACTTGTATACCAGGAGTTTAGGCTAAAATATGTGTTGCTCAACCACATATTCGATTCAAACTATTTATGACCTATATTTTGACCCGGTGCGAACTGCATTTTGATCAGTATTGTACCTAGTGCGGACTATATTTTGACTGAGTGTAGACTGTATTTTGATCCAGTGCTATTGGTATATAGTGTCCCTAGACTTGAAAGCAAACGAGCTCCGCCACTGCGGGCGCCAGTGTACCCTGCCCTGTTGCCCGCGAGGCCACGACGTACGCCGGCACGCTGTGATGTTGGTGCGGCTACGGGCAGGCCCCAGGTGGGTAGGTCGTCGTCGTAGGAGGGCGGGCGGGCGCCGGGCAGCCGCCCAGCGGCCAGCGGCCAGCGCCTGCGACGACCAAGGGGAAAGGGCGAACCGTGGAGCGCGGGGTCGTGTGGACAGACGACCAACCTGAGCCTGCGACTTGGGTTGCTCTCTCCTCTCTGTTTGGGCTGGTTAGGATTAACTAATTTGGCACAATGCCTTTCAATTGGGCTACAAATTCACGTGTAGTCTAAGGTATTTTGGGCCACACCTATGGCCATGGCCCTAGTGGCCGTAGGCCCATATCCACCCCTGTTCACATGCATTGCTATGTTTTTTTTGGCGTCAATCAATTTTGAAACACTCATTTAATCCCATTCTAATTTTTGAATTTATATTAGGATTAGGATTTGTTGGTCATAATGAGGACGCTTCACTTATGGCAGTTAATCCCTAGCATCGAGAGGTATAGTTCACTTCGCATACAATCCTTAGCGGGAGCGATGACCCTGGAAGCAGTTATAATAGATGAAGCATTCTTAAGAGCTATCATATAATCAGATTGGTGCTGAACTGGAGAAGAGAAGAGAAGCGACCTGTAGACCTATAGCTAGTTGAGGCATGGGCTTCCAGTAACTTTGAGTGGGTTGTGAGATTGTGTGTAAATGATATAACAATAAGATAATATAAAGCCAACGGTTGTGTGTAAGCCCATGTTTTATTTGAATTTGCAGAGCTTACAAAACTAAAAAAAGTATTTGTACACGCAGTCCGTCCATAACCTCTCTATACATGAGTTTAACAAACCTCCTATCAGGCTGTGATTCGAGGTTCATACAAATCACGTCTTTACAAATACCTTTCCAAATCATGTTACCTTTCTTGTTTTTCCAAAAATTATGGGATCTAATTAAAGGAGATTTGATAGCCTTGTTTAATGATTTTCATAAGGGAGAGTTAGATTTAAGTAGATTAAACTTCGCTTTAGTCACCTTAGTCCCTAAAGTAGGAGAAGCAACTAATATGAAACAGTTCAGGCCAATTAGTTTATTAAATTGTAGCTTCAAAATTTTTTCCAAACTTCTTACACTGAGACTTTCCGCTGTGGTTCAAAGAATTGTAGCTCCCAGCCAGTCTGCGTTTATTAAAGGGAGGTACATTCTGGAAAGTGTAGTAGTGGCACATGAATTAGTTCACAGTGTCCACAGGAGTGGTCGACCTGGGATAATCCTAAAATTAGATTACGAGAAGGCTTATGATAGGGTTAGTTGGACCTTCCTTTTTGATATGTTAACTGGTAGGGGTTTTGATCCAGTTTGGATAAACTGGATTAAGCATATTGTGATTGGTGGGTCTTTAGGAATATTAGTTAATGGAGAGGATAGTGCTTACTTTAAAACTGGAAAAGGTTTAAGACAAGGGGATCCCTTGTCTCCCCTCCTTTTTAACCTAGTAGGTGATGGTCTATCTAGAATGTTGAAAAGAGCTACAAATAGAGGTCTCATAAAAGGGCTATTAGAGGATTTTAGACCTGGAGATATTGTCTCTTTACAGTACGCAGAAGACACTATTCTTTTCTCCAGTGCAGAGGAATCTATGGTGGAAAACTTGAAATGTGTCCTTATGTGGTATGAACAAGTGTCTGGCATGAGAATTAATTTCCATAAGAGTGAGCTTGTCCCTTTGAACTTAGAGGCTACCAAGGCTCAGAGACTAGCCCACATCTGTTCATGTCCTGTAGGGGAGTTTCCTTTGAAATATTTAGGAGTCCCTTTACATTATGAGAACTTAACTAGAGAAGATGTCTAACCTTTGGTGGACAAGATTATGAAAAGAGTAGCTGGTTGGAAGGGTAGTCTTTTATCTTTAGCTGCTAGAGTAATGTTGATTAAATCATGCCTAACTAGTATACCTATATATCTCTTGTCTTTTATTAAATTCCCCAAATGGGCTATCAAGTTGCTAAATACACATATGTCCAATTTCTTATGGAATGACTTGGAGAACAACCATAAATATCATTTAGCAAATTGGGATATGGTCTCTATGTGTAAAGAATATGGAGGTCTGGGCATTCCCAATCTCAGAGATTTGAATATCAGCTTATTGGCTTCATGGTTAAAAAGATACAAATCTGATAAGGACAAGCTCTGGAAAGAGTTAGTGGACTTCAAATATCAAACCAAAGACCCGAATATCTTGGTAACTAGAACTACAAATTCCTCTAGCTTTTTTAAAGGTTTTATGTGGGCAGCACAAGCTGCAAAGCTGGGATATAAATGGAAGGTGGGAAATGGAAAAAAATTAGGCTGTGGGAAGATAACTGGTTAGGCTCAACTAGTTTGACTATCCAGTTCTGGCCTATCTATAGGATTTTGAATGAGCAAGGAAAGACTATTGCCGAACTTTGGGATGGAACTAACTTGAAATGTACTTTTAGAAGGAATTTTAGTGAAGCTTTGTATCAATCTTGGTTGGAAATAGTTGAACTAGTTTCTACAATAGAGCTGACAGAGGAGGAGGATGAGATGGTGTGGCAATATACTTCCAAAGGGACATATTCCTCCCAGTCTTTGTATAAGGTCATCAACTTCAGAGGGATTAAACAAGTGCATGTTTCTGCAATTTGGAGCCTTAAGATCCCTCCTAGAGTACATATGTTTATGTGGCTTCTCATTAATAATAGAGCCTTAACTAGAGATAACCTAGCTAAGAGGAGGAAAGTGGAAGATGAGAGCTGTTTGTTTTGTTGTGAAAAAGAAACCTGTCAACATCTCTTTTTTGACTGTGCTGTGTCTAAACATAGCTGGGTTCTGTTTACTGGAATCTTGAATTTACCAGTTGGTAATAATATAGCAGATATTGGTAAATATTGGCTTAGTTCCAAGAAATATGTGATTGTTAATATGGTTACTGCTGCTGTCATTTGGTCTATTTGGAAACTCAAGAATGAGCTTTGTTTTTAGAAAATAGGGTGGAAAAGCATGGAAGTGCTTATCTTCAGGATTTTAGGACTTCTAAAAAGCTGGATGGTGTTATGTCCTGGCGACAAGAGGGAGATACTTTCTGGCTACATGAAGAAAATCAAAGAGGCGGCAACAAGAGTGAGCTGGCTTCCAGACTCCCGAAGGAGAGATGCCTGAAGAATTCAAGCTGTGAAAGTTCTGTTGTGCAAGCATCTGAAGAGTGCAGGGAGAACTTCATGAAATCGACAACGAAGAATGCCGTGCTTCCTTGGTGGGGAGCTCTGGAGGAGGATATGCGTAACATGTAATCATGTTGCACCATAGAGTTCTTTATCCTGGCGTTTCTTGAGTTTAGAACTGTTATGGTTTTAGTTCTTGGTTTATGATGTCGAGAGTGCCCCGGTTTCTGGCTGGAACTGAGCTTTGGGATATTTCTATGCTGTAAGCTGGATATTGGTCTTTTGAGTATTTGAAAGGCCGGGGCATTTTTCCCTAGAACTCTAAAAAAACCTATAGAAACTAGTACAATGCCCGTGCTAACGCTACGACTTTATCTTGAGGATGCTTATGAAAACAACCAATATTTTTTTTTGCATAGTTTTACTTTTACACAATTGTATTTGAGCATGTATATAATTCGAAAACAATTTTGTAAGAGTAATAAATATGAACTTACAGCAAACTTGAGGTCTATGAAGTGGTAGTTTTGTTTGTTCAACATGATAGCTTGGTTCCACACAGCCATCCGAATAGCCATATTAAAGCAATCATGGTCCATCTCTATATTCTCATCTAAAATATTTATAATTTTTTCTATGACTTATAGAAATTGGGTATGGTGGTGTACTTCGAACCCACTCTTTGCTAAAAAAACAAGGACAAGGACAAATTACTTACGGTAGTAATTCTAGAACGGGCAATGAAAATATCTATATTAGAACAAAACAATTTAATTTAGAATGACTTACTCTAAAGATTCAGCATTTGTGATCAACCGGATGTTTAAGCAAATCACCGATAATAGGTGTTTTCTGCTTCTCCACTTTATTGTACGTGTCAACTCTATTGAACCCGACATCAAAATATCCAAATCATCGAACATTGTGACGTCATCATGCGAATTTTCGGGAGTCTCATTTTGTTGCCCATTATCCGGTAACCCTCTTGCTTCATTTAACGGGGAGTTATACAAAATCTCAGGTAGCTTGAACCTAAAGTTACTTATATCATCCTGAAAATATATGAGCAAGTCTTGATATATGAACAAGTCTACAAAAACTCATATGTATAGAAATATTCCTATGAAATTATCTAGGTCACATTGTCAGATAAAGAAGCTCTAGTCCAGTACTCCATAAAATTAATCATCCATAAGCCATAGCTTACACTGTGCAATATTGAAAAAATAAAATATGAGTGATACAAATATTGTTGCTGCTGGTATGGCAATGGCATATACATAACAAGATATAGATGATCTCTTACCCATCTGTTTGCACTTTGTTGATGATCTTATGGCTTTTTGGCCAAGATGCCAGTTCGATGCCCTTTATCCATTTTGTTAGGTCCAGCTGTTTATGCTTTGCTACATGTTTTATTAGTCTTTCCATTCCTATTAACTGGTATGACCGAAACACCAAGATTTAGAAAGGGGTATTAAAAAAATTTTAAAAAATATTATGTATTTATATAGATATATCAATCATTAAGCCATACCGCGCAGTCGAGATCTTGCCAATATGGATCTTGCCAATTTGTCATATTTTCTCCGAAAGAATCCAAAACATGTATTTGTCTTTCCAAAGCATTGACAACTGCTAGATACCAGTGATATTTTTCAATATTAATTGGAAGAAATACCTGCAGTAATAGAGTTTTTTCTTAATTTTTTCTATATGTTTAAATCAACAGAAAATAGCATATATCAGAAGTTGTGGTCAAACTTACCATATTAGCGTCTAAATAATTTTGGACCCATGTTTGAATCCTGTCGTCTCTACTATAGGCCAATGTCGTTGCATCAGCCTCACGGGCGAAGCTACGTTTTGAGCACCGGATGCCCAGGCACCCAGGCCAAAATCAATACTACTTTATGACGCTCAAAATTTCACTGTTGGTGCACCCCCCCTGGGCCAAAAGCAGGCACCCCCCACCGGCCCAAGCCAGCCCACATCGCACGTCGCAGATCGCTTCTAGGAGAAGGATGCCAATCGATACAGGAATTTCAGCTGAGGGCCGCGTGTGAGTCCACGAGGGGTGAGGAGCCGAGGAGGCCGCGGCGTTTCCTGGGCGTTTCGCCTGACGCAGCGAGCGAGCGACGCAACGCAGCGACGCAAGGGCGGGGACGGCAAGGCACTGACACCACCACGCGTCCACGCCGGCGATGATCCCTGCTGGTCGTGGTCGCTAAGGCCGGCGCCCCTTCCCTCGTCATCTCGTCAAGCCGAGCCGAGCGCCCGATGGCCGTGTCAACACTCAACAGCCTGACGTGAGGGCGCTCTCTCTGTTCTGGATTCAATCAAGTTAAGCCTCACATCCGATTTATTTATCTTGTATTTCAATCAAGTTAAGCCTCACATCCGATTTCAATTCTTCCTGGTTTTATGTTGAAATTGAGTAGGTTGCAGTTTAGGGTTAGTGATTAATTGGGGTTTTCTCTTTTTAGTATATGCATATACATTTATGATAGTATGGATGTGCAATTTGATTATGCTTCCAAATGATAGGTAATCATGGAGAGGTTTTTTAAACGGAAAGCTCCAGACACTGACACCGCCAATAATAACAGAAATTCATGTGTAGATGATCTCAATTGGGAAGAGGAGATTAAATATGATCCCGGCTTGAGAAAACAAATTGATGCTTACCATCCTAACCATAGAGAAAAGGTTAGAAGAAAATATTTGGAAAATGGACCTTGCCAACCTCGCACATGTAATTTTCTTGTGTCAGATATTGGAGACAAGCCGAGAAGATTTATCCCGGAATGGTTTGATGAGTTTGGAAGTTGGCTTGAATACAGTGAGTCAAAGGACAGAGCATATTGCTTTTGTTGTTTCTTATTCAGAGAAAAGAAGGATGCAGGATATGAATCATTTGTAGTTAATGGTTGGAATGGTTATCATAGGAAAGGAAGGTTAAAGTCACATGTTGGTGATGTTGGTGGCTTACACTATAATGCAATGAAGAAGTGCGATGATTTGTTACAAAGAAAGCAACACATAGATGTTGCTTACAATCAGATAAGTGAGACAGCTAAGACGGCTTATTTTACTCAGTTGAATGGATCCATTGATACTGCTAGGGTATTGTTGAAGCAAGGATTGCCTTTTCGTGGCCATGATGAGTCACTAGAATCCAACAACAGAGGGAACTTCAAGGAGTTTTATGACTGCTTAGCCCAACATGATCCAGAGTTACGCAAAGCGGTGAGTACAAATGCTGCAGCTAATAGTTGTTTGCTAGCTCCTGAAATTCAAAGGGACATTGTTGAATGTTTTGCAAATGAGATTGTTTACTCTATCCTTGAAGAACTTGGCAATGATGTGTTTTGCTGGCTAGTTGATGAGTCAAGAGATGTTTGTTGCAAAGAACAGATGGCTGTGGTCTTGAGGTATGTTGACAAATGTGGGATCGTGAAAGAGAGGTTTGTTGGTGTTGTGCATGTGACTGAAACAACTTCTTCTCACCTGAAGTCATCTATTGATTCTCTACTTGCAAAGTTTAAACTAAGCTTAAAGCAATGCCGAGGCCAAGGATATGATGGTGCTAGCAATATGCGAGGTGAGTTCAATGGCTTGCAATCATTAATCATGAGAGAAAGTAGGACAGCTTATTATGTGCATTGCTTTGCTCACCAACTTCAACTAGTCATTGTGGCTGTTGTGAGAAAACATAAGGGCATAAGCAATTTCTTAAGCATGATTTCTATCTTATTAAATGTGGTGGGTGGATCAGCTAAGAGACGGGATATGATTAGAGATATTAATCATGAACAAGTGACAAAGGCATTAGGTTGTGGGCAACTTGAGACCGGGACAGGGTTAAATCAAGAGCAATGCCTTCAAAGACCCGGGGATACTCGTTGGAGTTCTCATTACAAAACTTTCAAAAGTTTAGTCAACATGTTTCCTACAATAGTTGAAGTGCTAAAAGTTGTTGAAAAGGATGACAGAGATTGGAAAAATAGAGATCAAGCATCAAATCTTCTAGTATACTTCAAATCATTTGACTTTGCCTTTTATTTGCATCTCATGTTGACTACATTAACTGCCACAAATGCCTTGTCATTAGCATTGCAACGCAAGGATCAAGACATTGTTAATGCCATTGGATGTGTGAAATCAACTAGACTCCATTTGAATAATCTTAGAAAAGATGGGTGGGACAAATTATTAGATGAAGTGAATGAGTTTTGCGACAAGCATGAAATTGACCAAGTGGAAATGGAAGATGCATATATTGATCCCCGACAACCTAGAAAAAAACAGGAATTACATACAAGCATCACTATGAAGTGGATTGCTTTAATGATGTTATTGATTGGCTAGTTCAAGAGCTTGATAGCCGCTTTAGTGAGACAAGCTCTCAATTGCTTGTTTGCTCGGCTGCTTTCGACCCAAGGGATCAATTTCATGCTTTTGATGTGGAGACTTTGATGAGCTTAGCAAAACTATATCCTGATGATTTTAGTTCTGATGAGTTGAGGGAGCTTAGCCATGATCTTTGCGTTTACATTGCCGATGTGCGAGAAGATGATAGATTCTCCAACATCAACACTATCGGTGAGCTCTCTCAAAAAATGGTTGAGATAGGGAAACATCATCGTTATCCATTGGTCTATCGACTTTTGAAGCTTGTACTAGTACTGCCTGTTGCTACTGCAACAGTTGAGAGATGCTTTTCTGGAATGAAGATTGTCAAAACAAGTTTGTCTAATCGCATGGGTGATCAACACTTGAGTCATAGACTTATTTGCTATCTAGAGAAAGAAGAAATGAAGAAAGTTAGCAACGAGGCTGTGGTTCGTCGTTTCATGACCATGGAAGGAAAAGGGCGTAAATATGATCTCTGAAAGGTAATGCAATGTATCTACTTTTAATCGATAATTCTACAATTTATTTGATAAATAATTGACATATTTGTTCTCTTTCCTTTTAGGCTAGTGGGATCTTCATCAATCATCATGGTCTCCTGGATCAAATATTTTGCTATATGGGCATGTTTTCTTGATGATTTTGGGATTCTATCAATGAATACACTTCTTTTTTGTTAAATGGTGAGTGCTATGTTTCGACCAAAATCTCATATTTATTGCTAGAAGTCGAATTTGATATTAAAATATGGTAGTTGCACATTAGTTATGCTATTTTTGATTGGACATCGATACATCATATCGGTTAGTGTAGTTATAAATTAAGTGAGGCACCCCCGTCATTTTGCTCTAGCTTCGCCCCTGATCAGCCTTTCCATCGCGCTGTAGCAATTGAGTAATAAATGTATTCTCCATGTAAACATCTCCACCTTCTCTATGAAGTAGGTGGTTTTCATGCCGCATCAAATGGATATACGCACTTATGACCTGCAATTTATTAATTTGTCAAATAAAAAATGCCATATTTTCCATATGGACATCAGTTAATTAATTTAAAAGTAGTGTTCAACATGCTTACACCGCCATTGACAGTTGGGTCGCACACAATGGTTGAGCAGGTTTAGGCATAAATCATACGGGTTAATGGTGTAATAAATGGAAGTAACAAAGAGATTAACTACTTGAGGGTGCTGAAGTTAACGGCAATGTGTCAGTAAAAGCCGCGGAAGTGCTACTATTTTGGGTGGCAGCCTTCTTCAGCTGTCGGTAGTCACGTTGTTTCCTATTAATCTCGTCCTGCTGTTCGATAGACATCTCAGCTCGACGTTTCCGTTGTTGCATGTTCCTTTCCTCCCTCCTCCACAAGGCCTCATCTAAAATGGAATAACCCTCCATTATTGCAGGTGTTGCTTCCAATAAATATTGAGAAATTTCAAAAAATGCTGCATACGAATATATTGTAAGCATACCTATGACGTTGGTGATATCGCTTAGTGCTTCGCGCTTGGCGAAGATACGTTTTGTGGTTCGCGTATATCTCTCGGCGCAGATATATCGCGTTGCGCTTCACGTGTATTTCTCGGCGTAGACATTGTCACTTACCTGTGTTGACAAATATTATTATTTTCATTGAAATCTCTAGCACAAAGGGATAGCACGAAGGGATGATATTTACTAAGCAATCCTAATATTATTTTCATTGAAATCTCTAGCACAAAGGGATTCCCATTGGAATAGCACGAAGGGATGATATTTACTAAGCAATCCTAATTTATGATAATAAAAACCATATTTTTGTTCAAGCCCTTGAAACACGAATTATAATACGCTGTGAAGCTAAGTCCAAACCCAACTCAAATTATTAACTATATCAACAATTGCATCTCGTTGTGACACAAGGCACTTACTGCCCATTGCTCCTAACTGAAGGCCATAATTTCTTTATGTCCTACAACAGGTCAGCAGCACATAGGTTTCAGTATTTTGAGCAAACCTGCTTGCACGGGCACGGGCGTCGAACAATTTCAGTGTTTTGAGGAAACCAGTTTGCAGACGGAGACCGCACAGCTTCAGCACGGCAGCAGGAGACCGGCACGTCGGTGCGATCACGATGGCCGCGGCGTCGGCGTGATGGGCTCCTCACGTGCGAGTGCGACGCGAACGTCGCGGCGACGACCTCGCTGCCCGCGCCTCCTCGTCGCACGTCTGTCTCCTCCTTGCGCGCGCGATCGCCGCCGGTGTGGCGATGACCTCGCGGCCCGCGCCTCCTCCTCGCACGTCCGCCCCCTCCTCGCGCGCGCGATCGCCGCCGGTGTGGCTTGGACCTCGCGGCCCGCGCCTCCTGCTCGCACGTCCGCCCCCTCCTCGCGCGCGCGATCGCCGCCGGTGTGGCTTGGACCTCGCGGCCCGCGCCTCCTGCTCGCACGTCCGCCCCCTCCTTGCGCGCGCGATCGCCGCCGGCTGTCCGCCCGTGCGAAGCCGGCCTCGCCGCCTGCGCGTCCTCCACGCTCGCGGCCGATGAAGATCCGGCCTCGCCGCCTGCGCGTCCTCCACGAGCAGGGATGCACAAACAATCCAACAGCACGAGCACTAATCAAAACAAAGAAAGGCCAATCCTGTGAACGTCCGGCAGAAAGTTAGAGCAAGACACTAACCACAATGATTAGGCACTGACCTTGTGGATGTCCGGCAAGGCCGTTATGAAGTCGATGAGCGGCGCGTCGTAATCTTCGAACGGCGGAGTAGCACCCACGGGGGACGGCAGTCCTTGGCCGTGCTCCTTGCGGCCAGAGCGGGATCGCTGCAGCAGGAGGCGGCAAGGAGCGGACCTCGCGCGGCCGATGAAGATCCGGCAGGAGGACGAGGCAGGAGCAGCGGCGAGGTCGGAGCTCCTTCGAAGGCGGTTTTTTGTTTCCTTTTTTTTTTCTCTCGGTGATCCGTGATACCTACGTTGAAGCCGGGCGGGCCGAGCGTTGAAGCCTCTCGCGTTGAAGCGCGTTGAAGCCTACGTTCCATCCTGGCCGCATGATCCAGGGAGAGTCTATTTTTAGCCCTTGATTTTAATGAAGACAAATTATTGGGTGCATTTTTTTTGGGTGCACGAAGTTTGCATACTTACAGCGGGGGACATTTTATTGGGTGGACCGAGTATAATTTCAACTGGTGAATTATAGTAGAGATTTTAATGAAGACAAATTATTGGGTGCATTTTTTTGGGTGCACGAAGTTTGCATACTCACAGCGGGGGACGTTTTATTGGGTGGACCGAGTATAATTTCAACTGGTGAATTATAGTAGAAATAATATTGCTGCGGTATGCCCAAAAACAGTCATTATATTCATCATAGGATATATTGCTGTATTATGCCCATTTGTTGTTGCTAATGTTGATACAACTTTTTATAAACTCGGTCTAGCTTAAAAGTGTTTAACTTAGGGCAACTAGAAGTACTTCCTTTATGAGATGGATGGATTAGTAGTTATAGCTTAAAACTAGTTTTGAGATATACCCTTTCGGGTTAAAAATTACTGTTGTCACATTTATTTAACTCTAAGTGGTCTTTAATGTACATCATTGATTACTAATATCTTGTAAAATATATTCTTAATAATTGACTTGCAAATATTTTTTTAATACTATATATATTACATGTTTATAAACTAAATAATTTAATAATATAGTCATTGATATGTCTATAATTCTTAATGTTTGACCAAATTTTTACTCATGACAAGTTTAGCGTAAAGTAGAACAAGTTTAATATTTGACAAGTTTAGCGTATCCGCGATTTCGCATGGCCTGTAATATTTGACAAGTTTAGATGGAAGAATTTGGTATTGGCGTCCCCATCTCCCATCTGCGAGAATTCTTCCATCTACAGGCCTGTCACCGTAAGCGCAAGAGCTATATCCCAACGCTGTTGCATGAAGGGCGCACCTTCACTTCTGAGGAGGCCAAATCTGAGGCGGTGTTTGACTATTATAATAGTCTGCTTGGGACGCGGTTCCATCGCCTGCACCGTATTGATCTGCATCGCCTCAACTTGCCCAGGCTCGATCTGCAAGTGCTTGCCGCGCCTTTTACTGAAGCCGAGATCGCGAAGATCGTACATGAATGCCCTCCAGACCGGGCGCCTAGGCCGGACGGATTCACCGCCAGGTTCTACCGCTCCGCATGGCCTGTAATCAAAGATGATATATGTGCCACCTTCCATGCCTTATGGCAGCAGGACTGGAGGAGCTTCTACCTCCTCAATGATGCCTCGATGGTGCTGCTACGAAAGAAAGAAACCCCGGTCGGCCTCAAAGACTATAGGCCCATCAGTCTAATCCATAGCTTCGGCAAGCTTGTGACGAAGGGTCTTGCGATGCGACTCACACAGTTCATGGACGGGTTGGTGAGGCATAATCAGACTGCGTTCATAAAAGGAAGGCGGATCCACGACAACTTCCGTTCGGTACAGCTTTACTGTCATTGGCTGCACTCTAGGCAGCACGCGTGCATTCTGCTCAAGATCGACATTGCGAAGGCCTTCGACTCCGTAGCCTGGCCATTTCTCCTTGAGGTCCTGGAGCATATGGGATTCCCGTTGAGCTGGAGGAACTGGATTGCGGCAATTCTCTCGTCAGCAGCACCAAGGTATTGGTGAACGGACGTCTTGGCCGTCGCATTTGCCACGCACGTGGCTTGCGCCAAGGTGACCCATTGTCCCAGCTGCTGTTCGTCTTGGTCATGGAGGTGCTCAACGCCATGGTGGCGGAAGCGGATCACGTGGGGCTGCTCTCTCCTCTACCTGGGAATGAGATTGGCCAACGCATGTCCCTGTATGCGGATGATTTGGTCATTTTCCTTGCACCCAAGCCGGAAGACTTCACTTGTGTTCGGGCCATCCTGGACTTGTTTGCTGGTGCCTCTGAGTTGATCACCAGCCTTGACAAGTGTCTTATCTCGCCCATCCGCTGCTCCGAGGAAGACATTGCTCTCGTCCGTCAGGCCTTCCCCTGTCAGCTTGCGCCGTTCCCGTGCCGCTACCTGGGCGCGCCGCTAACAATGGGGAGGATGCTCCGCTCTGAGGAACAACAGCTTGTGGACGCTATCGCGCGCCGGATCCCAACATGGAAGGGTAACCTCCTCAACACCGCTGGGAGGACGACGCTGACGCGTGCGACGCTCTCAGCCATACCGGTGCATGTGTCCATCACGTGCTGCCTGTCGCCTTGGGCCACCAGGCAGATAGACAAACGTTGCCGAGCATTCCTATGGACAGGCTCCGACGCTGTCATTGGAGGAAAATGTAAGATCTCGTGGCCGGTGGTGTGCTCCCCTAAGTGCTACGGCGGCTTGGGCATTCCCGACATCAGGATACTCGGTTATGCGTTGAGGCTGCGTTGGGAATGGCAAAAAAGATTGCCCGGCGCTCCAGCTTGGATGAAACTACCAGCCAAGCCGGAGAAGATGATCACTACCATGTTCGCCAGCTCTGTGCACATCCAGCTAGGGGATGGATCCTCGGCCTTCTTCTGGTCCGATGCATGGTTGCCGGACGGACACATCAGGTCCTTTGCGCCCCACCTATACCAGGCCGTCGGCAAGAGATTCCTCAAGGTCTCTGTAAAGGACGCGCTCTTCCAGCGTCGTTGGGTGCGACACATCACTGGTGCCCGCACAGCGCCGGTTTTATATGAATACGTCAGCCTCTCGGAGAAGATGGAGTCCGTCGAGCTCAGACTGTCCGTGGGTGATCAGTTTATCTGGAAGTGGACACCCGATGGCTCTTACTCGGCTTCATCGGCCTATCGTTCGTTCTTCTTAGGTATGTCTTCCTTGCTCGGAGCCAAGGAGCTTTGGAAAGCTTCGGCGCCTCTGAAGGTCAAATTCTTTTTCTGGCTCGCGCTGCATGGCCGTATCTGGACGGCGGATCGCAGGATGAGGCACGGCCTGCATGACTCCGCTGCATGCGCACTTTGTGATCAAGACGACGAGACGGTCGACCACCTCCTGGTGGGCTGCACTTACGCAAGAGAGCTTTGGTACTGCCTGCTGCGCCCGGGCGGTTGGCATCCGCTGGTGCCTGCGCCAGGATCCTCGTTAGCTGCCTGGTGGATGGATTCCAGGTCGCTACTTCCCGCGAATTTGAGGCGGAGCTTCGACTCAGTTCTGCTGCTTGTTTCGTGGGTGCTCTGGAAAGAACGCAACGCCCGGGTCTTCGACAACAGGCGTTGCTCGGCTCAGCAGGCCATGCGAGCGCTGTTAGAAGAAGCCGACGACTGGATCAATACCAGTTTCATGGCGATCGCCGAGTTCTTGATTGTTGCTAGTTAAGGGCGTTCCTGTTTGCCACCTGTAGTGCTTCATTGTCAAGATGTAGTCCACTAAGCTAGCCTGCGGTGTGTGCGTGTGTCGGTGAACTTTGCTATCCTGGTGCCTCACCCGGATATTGCTGGTTGGATTTGTGCTTCTTCTTCTTAATGAAATACGCGTGAAGTCACGTTCTAGAAAAAAAAACTAAATAGTATTCTTTACAAGATGGATGGATTAGGAGTTAGATCTTAAAATAAAACAAGTTTGAGATATGCTCTTCCGGGTTAAAAAAAACTTTTGTGACATTTAACTGTACATGGTCTTTAATGTATATCTTTGATCACTAAGATCTTGTAGAATATATATTCTTAATAATTTATTGGATCTTGCAAATATTTTTTAATACTAATATATGATGTGTTTTCAAACTAAATAATATAATAACGTAGTTATTGATGTCCGCAGTTTTTAATGTTTGACCAAATTTTACTCTTGACAAATCGCCAAGCTGGCCTCCAATCCATTGCTACTACCACTATAAAAATACCTGGACACACTCGCCACTACTCATGCATCCGTCTCTCACACAAAAAACTTCATAATTGTCCAATTGTCTGATTGTCTCCAGCAATATAATGGAGTACTCTACTAGGGTCGTGTGTTTAGTCCTGGCGCTGGCCGTGGCGGCGGCCACGGTCGCCGTGACGCCGTGCGCGGCCCAGAACTCGCCACAGGACTTCGTGAACCCGCACAACGCGGCGCGCGCGGCCGTCGGCGTCGGTCCGGTGTCGTGGGACGAGAACGTGGCCGCCTTCGCGCGGAGCTACGCGGCGCAGCGCCAGGGCGACTGCAAGCTCGTGCACTCCGGGCCAAACAACAACCAGTACGGTGAGAACCTCTTCTGGGGCAGCTCCGGCAAAGACTGGACGGCGTGGGACGCCGTCGGCGCGTGGGTGGCGGAGAGGCAGTACTACGACCACGGCCGCAACAGCTGCGCGGCGGGGAAGGTGTGCGGGCACTACACGCAGGTGGTGTGGCGCGGCTCCACGGCCATCGGCTGCGCCCGCGTCGTCTGCGACAACAGCGGCGGCGTCTTCATCACCTGCAACTACAACCCGCCGGGCAACTACATCGGAAAAAGGCCCTACTAGCTGGCTAGCTAGTACCTGGATTGCTGGATAGAAGCTATCCAATTAATTGACCGTACGCCTGCATGCATGCATGCAGGCTGTTTACTTTGTTTTATTAGGTTTAAAACCACCGAGAGATGTTCACAACCTCTGTCATGTGTGGTACAAACAGATTGGAAGGTCAAATAAATCATTGTTGTCGATAGAAGATGCATCCATTTGTTAAATAATATGGTTGCTTTTATATGTGCCGATTCAAAACTTTTTTTGCAAGTATTATTTATAGGAACACACTGATTAATTACGTTATTGGGCACACTTTGCAACAATGTTGGCCAAATGATGCTCAAACTGAATTTTGAATTTTATTTTCTTATATACCCTACTGTAATAAATGGTTTGATTCTCATGGCACAAGGATAAAGCTAAATTTGACTCCTTTATCTAAATAAAATATTTTTTGGTCGTGAGCATGATAGTGCTCTAGAATGCGGACCGTCATCGTCGTCCAGGGCTTATGATTTGGCAGGGAAGCACGCTTGTGTGTCTCACGTCTAACACGTGTCTTTTCTTAACCATAATCTCATACAACATTCCCAATTCACATGCTGTTATATGGGTTATTTTCTATTAAAAAAATCTCCAAGAGTTTGGTAAAGCCACTCTTAATCTTGATATTTTGGCAGTATAAGGGCAGTCCCGATGCATGATTTCTTGACGTAGTTTCCAAGAGAGAAAATGAGCAATTAATATGCAGTAGAAACTATCATTCTCAACCCATGGTTTCCACAGTAGTTTCTATACAAAGTGTAACTTAAATGCAGCACAAAAAAGAAGTAGATCAACTGTGGCTAGCAACAATATAGCCTCATATGCATAGTCGACAGTATGTTTGCATCAAACACAAGACTTGGTAACGTCTAGCTTTCCAGAGAACCATATATTTATACATATGTTTCCAGATAACCATATATATTAATTATAGCAACACATAAATTTGTTCCCAGAGAACATACATTAATCAATAGCAATCCTTAGTAAAGATAATAGGTAGCATATATATTTGATAACAAAACAATAAGACGGCATCATCCATCGTATCTCATTTAGCGTATACTCTGTTGTTTCTGAATGCACTAAGTACAGTTTTGATTTCCTTTTCCCCTATGTAGTTTTCAGTTCCTTCAGATACTAAGAATTTTGATTCCCATCATATTCATTCAGAGAAGAAGATCTGATCATACCCTTCTCTGGATGCTGCAAGCAGCCGCCATCAGCCATCTCCCATCGCCAAGACAAGCAATGGACTCGTCACCAGCGCCAGCAAGAAGCGCGAGGATTCCAACAACTCCAACCTGCACCGTCCCGGGGCTGCTCGTCGGCCTCACCAAGGTCTGCGCGGACCCAACGCCGGCGACTGACGACAGCGGCGAGGCGGCAGCGGCCACAATGCCCGGACACGACTCCGGCCCTGACCCGAGGCTTGTTCTCGCGAGGCTGTTCGACGCGGTGTCGGCGCTCAAATCTGGCTAGCGAGCGCACTTCCCCTACGACCCGGACAAGGTCGCCCTCGCCGACGAGCGTTGGAGCTGCGAGCGCGCGCAAGGGAAGGGCACACACGCGCAGGGGAGATGGCAATGCGGCGGCGGCGCACAGGATCTAGAAGAAAGACCGAAGAAACGAGTCGAGTCCTCTCAACGGGGTTTTGCCAGTTTCTTGGCATCTTGATCGGCGTGAGGACGCCGAGTCCTGATGTAGAAACGGTTTCTCTGATTTGCACTCTCTCTCCATATTAAATCTATTGCCACCTCAGCAATTTGCTTAGCTGTCATCTTAATTAAGATAGATAGAAACTATCATTAATGTTCTATTGGGACTGCCCTAAAAAAGCTTCCTCCAATAACTCCCTGTTCTAACTCTTGATCTCTCTGGACTTGGAAAAATGGAGGCATCCACACGTAAAGATATGCAGACGACTGCTACTTCCTGTAATGGGACACCATTTTTTCTTCCTTGACACTCCACCCGCCGCCACAACAGCCAGTAGAAGTTACCCAGAATTGAAGCTCCAGACACTATTTTTGGAGAATATTGGGTAGTGCAAACAATGGAGATTTTGTTTTGTAGGTTTTAGTTTTGAGCTAGGTTACCGTGGATGGCCGGAAATGGTTGGGCACAGATGCGGGGGCGACCATCGTTGCCACTGTTTAGGTGGTTCGCAGGAATTGGATCGCCATTATTTTTGGATCCAACAATACTAGGAGGTAGAACAAGCAATAAAAAGTTTCTGTTTTTGGAAGTTCTAGGTGTGAGATAGGCGTTGAGAATAGCCAACTATGGGGTGGCTGATGGCAGTATGGCATGGGCGGCAATAAAAAAAATGTTCAAGTGGACCTTGTTATTTTATTCCCTACGAGCAAACTATTGAAAATTGTTAGTGATGGGGTTGTTTTTCCCTTTCCAATATTTATGGAAAATGTTACAAATCCAGATTTTTTTAATTTACTTTTGGGGTACACACGTAAGTTCCCTAAGACTGTTCGACTCAAATTGTAGGATTCCAATTTTAGTGTGGTAATTTGAACAGTATTCGGAGTTGAGCAAGGGAGGCCAATTGTCTAGTTTTGGAGTTTGAGGAGGAAACCTAGACTCCAACGATAGCACTTGGACCAAAGGTGTTTTTTCCTTTTAGTGAAAAGCATATGTTTTTTTTTTCTTGTGCTGTGGCTTAAGATGTGATGTTGATAATATGGAGCTTTGACAATCCAATGGATCTTTGCTGGAGCCCCAGTCTGTGGTCGCTGTCCTCTCCAGTAATCAAGGCCAAACTAACAAATTGTCTATGTGAACAGAAGTTTATGCATCTCTCCTACGGCAAGTTTATGCCAACACACGGTACTGCCTGCCTGACATTTTGACTTAACAGTTTTGTCGTCCGGGGCTAGTGGTGCTGGGTGGTGATCGGCGGGGCGGTGATACATACTGTGGAGCTTTTATAGTGCTAGATTAGTGGTGTATAGTTGGCAAGTCCAGTACTAGATTAATTAGTGGTGTATAGTTGGCAAGTCCAAGATGGAGCATTTATAGTGCTATATATCGCCTTCATAGGTTCCTGTTATGAAACTGTCATTTGAACATGTGGCTGATCCTGTACTTCAAATTATGCTAGTTGTACCTAACTAGAAGGCTAAGTAGGAGGCAGTATAATTTAGCTTTGAATTGAGTTGTATTTGTTATGAACAACTTGAATGATATTCGAAGACCATCGAATGTAATGTTTATATTACTTGAGTATGGATGAATAGTTCAAAGACTTTGTTATAATATTGCTGCAATTAGTTGCTGTTAAATTTTGGATCTGCAAGCCAATAGGAAAATTAATTCCTGTCAAAACTATATTGTCAGGAGTAGCATCAACCATGATGGTTGACAACCGACAGGGAAGAAAAAACTTTCCCTGACAGTTTGCTACTCTGCGGAGAAAGTTCAAACATTTCCTAACGGGCCAGCGACCGACAGGGAAAGTTTAAACCAACCCTAACGGTTTAGTACATGATAGGAAATATTTCCTGACGGAATATCTCTATGAACCGTCACGCCAGATCTTCCCTGACGGTTGTAACCGTCAGAAAATAATCCCTTACGGTTTTCTGTCAGGGAAACTTCACCTTTCCTGTCAGTCTATCCCTGATGGTTCCAGCCAGGAAAAACTATCCCTGACAGTTTCTACCACTTTCCCTGACAGTTCTTGCCAGGGAAAAAATTGGCTGGGGTAGTGAGATGCTGCTGCCTATGTTAATGTCCACAATTGATCGTGCTGCGTTGGATTGAAAGAAAGATTTCTTCTGCCATTTGAAAATGTAGCCTTTCTACATCCCACAATACTGCCATGGAATCAAACCCACGACATTACCCGAAGTACATAGTTTTTTTGACGAAAACCCAAAGTACATAGTACTCTAGTTAATTGGTAGTACTGTGTTGTGTGTATATAGCAGCTGGAGAGAGCGAGGGCGCTATGTGGAAGGAGGGCCTTCAAGGCGAATATAGTCGTACATGACCCCGGCAAAGAGGTGGGCACTCGTTTGGTTGATGTAGATGGTGTTGTCCCCTTGGTTGAGTAGGTCGCCCTTGAAATTCATGTCCAGGCTCCACTGCGTGCCACGTATGCCGAGCCGTGCGATGGAGTTATTGTCGCCCATAAGCGGCAGCACCCCTTGTATGGATCTGCCGCCGCTGTTCACTTGTACCTTCAGTCTGGACATGTGAGAAGCTGAGAGAGCAATCCGCAGGGTGTAGGTGCCGTCTGCTACCACTCGGTCCAGATGGAAACGTATCTGCCATGTTGTTGGCACTATGCTCGTCGTTGTATTGCCCACGATTTTTCTTGTGACATGAGCAAAGAACCAGTCCCTGGAGTGGTTGCTCTTGCCGACTGTGAAGACGAGGTCGCCATTTGTCACAGGGTACATGGCGGCGTACCTCTCCCACAGGCCATACTGCCGGTACCTGTCCTTGGTGAGAAAGAGCCTGCTGGAGTACTTTGGGTCAGCGTCAGGGATGTAGAACTCCGCCGCCGTCCGGTCCGGGACGCCGATCTCCCACAGCGTGGGGCCTGATCTTGGAGGCTCGAACACAAGGTCGCCGAGGTTGACGATGGCACCTGCTGCTGGTTGCGCGGCGGATATGGTTACAGGAGACGCGTGCATGTAGTCTCCAAGGATCCCGGGAACCCATGCGTACAGGTTGTACACTCCTTCACGGGCATTGGCGATGTTGAAGCTGCCGTCGGATGTGGCCCTCGTCCAGAACTGATAGCTCTGCTTGCATGGTTGGAACGTTAAGTTGTTGGATTGGATGGCGCTAATATAATCGTAGCACAACCAATTGTATGTAGTGGAATGAACACATAAAATGTTGACATGCATGTATGCATGCATATTGCATACATACATACATACCTACCTACCTTGCTCTCTGTGGCCCAGGAGCCAGGTTCGCCAGGTGAGGCGAGGCCGACATAAGCCATCCCAGCTGGCTGCAACGCCGCGCCTTCGCCTTCACCTTCGCCTTGCCCTTTCCCTTGCCCTTGCCCTTGCTTATCGTCGTAGGAGTAGGACCTGTACCTGTCTCTTACCCAGAGCCTTCCTGTGACAGAACCTCTCTCGCCTGCCTTCGCAAAGTCCGGTGACCGTGGGAAGCTGTAGGGCCATTTGCTCACCTCCGCCTGCGCCTGCGCCTTGGCATCGTCCCAGAGATAATAATTGACATTATTGTCATCGTTGGAGCCGCAGCCGGGCAGCTGCGGGTGGTGGCCGGAGTTGAGGTAGACGAAGACGGGGCCCAGCACTTTCTTCCAGTACTCGCCCTCCTCGAAATTGACCACCATATCCCTGCCCACGTAATGCGGTCCTAGAAACACCTGCCGGCCGGCGCGTGCTGCATGTCACATTTGCTTGGATATATATGGACGACAGCTAGATCGATCTAGATGGATGGATGCTTATTAGTTGCATGCATGCTTCTGCTTACTGAGAGGGAGATGGGGCCGGTGTGGGAGGCGAGCTCCCGCTTGAGCGGCCCGCCGTTCTTGAACTCGTTGCTGGGAGTGATGACCCAGAAGCCGACGCCGCCGCCCCTGCTGGAATTGCCGCCGCCGCTGGCGATCCATCCGTGCACCGTGTTGTCCTTGTTGTCCATCGAGTACTGGTACTTGTCGTCCACCTCGCCTTTGAACTCCGGCTCCACGGGGTCCACCAGCAGGACGGCCTCCTTGTAGTCCAGCGGCACGCCACGTGGTGGATCCCTGTCCGCCGCACTCGGCATGTATCTCTGAATATCGTCGGAGATGGCCATGTAATGGAACCTGTCCTTGTTCAGCTTGAAGGCGAGGCGAGCCACGGTGATGTTGAGCGCTGGCCACTCCTGGGGATGCTCAAAAATGGCGTAGCAGTAGAACCCAGAGCTGCCTCGCAGCATCACAAGCCTGTACGTGCATAATTATGCAGTCGTCCATCTCAGTACTCATCATTGCTTAATTCCCTCAACAACAGTAAGTGACATTTCACAGCAGCATGCGTATACTTAATATACCTCTTGTCTACGTTTAGCCGGAGGCTATTTGGATGTGATGGATTGTACGAGCTCCTGAAAGAAAGCTCGACTTGCTCTTCATCTGAGGATACGACCTGGAACTCTGTACCATCCAACCTGTATAATATATAGTCATTCAATATGTGTATGAAACCCCATATTTAATTTGTGTGATCATATATTATTCAATCATATATTGCATCTTTCTGCTGTGCTAGAGAATAGAAAGGATGATTTGCAATCATGGAAAGAGAGAAGAAATTTCCAACCAATGCTACTACAAAAATTATTTTAAGAGACAGGCTCTGATTAATGGAGGCGAGCACACCTAGCAGCCGCCTCTGAAAATGATTGAGGTGGTCCGTGCCTACCTCCTTACAGATAACCCTGGGCATAAATAACCGAGAACCGAAAACCGAACCGAAATAACCGGAACCAAAACCGAACTAACCGAAACCGAAAATTTCGGTTCTTAGTTCGGTTCCCAATTCTCAGAAAATAATGTCAAGTAATTCGGTTCCAGACCTCGGTTAACCGAACAAAACCAAAGAACCGAATCTGTACATATTGGCCCAATAGCAAAAGAGGCCCAGCCCAAATTCCAACCCTAGGTATATAACACAGCCCTCAATTCCTATCCCCACCACCTAGGCGCCGACCCGACCTTTCCCTGTCCCAGTCCCACACTGCCTCCTCCCCTGTCCCCGGTCCTCCCCTGTCGCCACGCCGGTGTCTGCTCTGGAGGTCGAGGCCGTGTCCGAGATGAGGCCGCCTCCGGTGCGTGCCTGCTGCCCTGGAGGCCGAGGTGCGGAGCCGCTGCTGCTCGCCCCTTGTGCGCACAAGCCCTCCACCGTCGCGCCTGCTGCCGGCAAGGACTCAGGAGGCCGAGGCGTGGAGCCGCTGCCGCTCGCCCCCTGTGCGCGCAAGCCCTCCACCGTCGCGCCTGCCGCCGGCAAGGACTCAGGAGGCCAAGGCGCAGAGCCGCTGCCGCTCGCCCCCTGCGCACGCAAGCCCTCCACCGCTGTGCCTGCTGTCGGCAAGGACTCAGGTGGCCGGATCGGCCAATCTGGACGAAGGGGTGACTGCCGCCGTTTTTTCTTTCATTTTCCCCTTTTCTTCCCTTTTGTTTCGTTGATATTATGTATGGCTCGATTAGTTTGGTTCTAACCGAAACCGAACCAAACTAACTGAGACCGAAATTCCTCGGATTCAAGTTTTCTAGCTAACCGATCGATTCCCAGTTCTATGCTAACCGAATTTCATAAGAAACCGAGGAACTGAACCAATCGGTTTCGGTTAACCGAATGCGCTACTTATAGATCAAGGCGGTTACGTGCGTGTCCTCAAAAGTAGCCGAGTAAAAGTGACGATTGGCCGGAGGCGGATGGCATGATCGCCTCTTTAAATGCAAAACGACCGTCTCTGAAAATCATTATAAATAGTAGTACAACCAAGGCCAAATTAAACATGACGCATGCATTGGTCGCAACAAGCATATAGTAAATAGGTCGACAGTACTAATTGCTGCGGCATTCTTCATCATGCATAATAAGTAATAAAATTCGTTCAAAAAATAATAAGTACTCCTAAATACTCCATTCGCTTCTTCCTATAAGTTGAATTAGCATAAGTTCTTAGACGTATACTTTGACCATTCACTAATAATGATCTTACAATCTATCACCTATTGCTACAAATTAAATTAACTCTATGAAAAGACGATGCATGGGTGATGGGTCTATTTATGCAACTGTTATATATACTCCCTCCATATCGGATTTAGAAGTCGTTTAGGACCCACACGGTCTCCAAAACACAACTTTGACCTCTTGTTTTTATAAAAAATATTTATGAAAAAGTGATATATGTATACTTTTATGAAAGTATTTTGCAAGACAAATCTATTCATAAAATTTTTACATTTGCAAACTCAACAACTTAAAAGTTATTGATGATTTATATTCCCAATGTTTGACTCAAACCTTGTCCAAAACGACTTCTAAATCCGATACGGAGGGAGTACTTCATTAGAAAGAAGATAGTTTGACTAAGCCAATAAATTAAATCCTAGTATGCGCTATAATATGAAATTGAGGAAGTAATAAGTGTGGTATTGAGCTCAAGTAAAGCTAAACATCTCAGTCTATCAAATCTCTAGAAAACCAAACGGAAAGTGTTCCCTCCTCTATCCCCAAAGAAATCAACTTTTAGAGCTGTCCAAAGTCAAGCTTTTTAGATTTGACCAAATTCTATAGAAAAAGGCACTAATATTTAATGATGACACAAAATCAATATAGTTAGATACAAAATAAGATATACTTTTATACTATGCTTCTTTGGTGTTATAAATGTTAGTATTTTTTTTCTATAAAGTCAGTTAAACTTAAAAATTTTGACTTAGCACAATCCCAAAATAGTTTGACTTAGACAACTATTTAGTGTGTCTTGTGAACTAAATAGTTATTATTATCTTATTATTTAACGCATGAGCCAACTTGTCCCGTTAAACCATCCCATGTGGCCATAAAAGAAGTCAACCCCGCAACATCTACTCCCGTCGATGATGTTGAGTTTGCCTACATCCACAATCCCATGGCAGCAGAAACCAACGAAAGTTTACATTTCCGGGTTCATACAAGATGATTTCACAGCTAAATGAATGACCTACCTTATATTTAGTAATTTACTACCGCCTTCATTTCAAATTATGGGACATTTTAACTTCAATAGATATATAGCTTTTTCTATGTATTTTAGATATACATTATGTTTAGACACATAGTAAAAAATAACATATATCAGAAAAGCTAAAACGTCTTATAATTTTAAACGGAAGAAGTAGGTGTGCTAAGTAATGAGCAACATTAGACACTCACATATCGATCAGTTGTTTTAGTTTTGAGCCAGGGTAGTTCCAAACAACATCCCAGTACCTGCAAGAGAGTTCCAAAAGATTTTGGTTCGACAGGACAAATGAGAGTTGAAATATGGATTCAACATAAATTACAAAACCCGCATAAATATATCATTTTTAATTTTAATTTTGTATATTGTACTAAATCAAACTTCTCTAACAATTTTGTACAACACAAATTAGTTTCCTTAATCTACCATGAAGTATATATTTTTTCTCTTTTTTTTGCAAATTCGGTCGATGGACTTAGCTTGTACGAAAACTAAAACAACACATGAAAACGCAGGAATTATTAGCTAGGCACGGCCGGGCATACCCTCCCGAGTTTACGTGGCTGGCATTGTACTGCAGCAGGTTTCTTCCGTCGCCGTTGTAGCGGACGGCAGTGATGTGGCCCCGCGGCGTGGACAGCGACACCTGCACCATGCCATTGTCCACAACCACCTGCACGCATGAGGCATGTATATTGTCATGTGTTAATTACTGATATGATTATTGGCAATGCAAATATATATATAATAGACCCAACAAATAGAAGCTACTATGAAGAAACAACAATAATGGTAACTAGCTAGCCTATACATACATACTAATGATAATAACTAATAATATGTTAACCTGGCGACGTCCGGCGTGTAACTTGACGCCCGCGGCTGCTTCCACCGGCGGCGGGACGGCGGCGAGGAGCAGCGCCAGCGTAGATGCTCCGACGGCGAACTTGAGGCACAGCAACCTGCTAGCAGGAGCCGCGGCCATGTTCGTCGTCGACGCTGGATATAGTTACTAGCTAGCTACTCTATCTAACTATGAATATATATCATGGTGGGTTGGATACAACAAAGGCCCTTGTGCCTGTGCGTGTCTCTCTTTCTCTATCTACGGAGTATATTTCTCCATGTGCAGTATCATTCTATCATCGTCTAGTAATATTGCAATATATATATTCTGTCATTAAGGTTTTCCAAGCTCGATGGCTGCATGCTCAAATTAATATACTCCTACGTAGTACTAGTATAGACTAAAGATTCGAACGAACTGGCCGTATTGATTCCTCCGATAGGATCGGATCTGAAGAGAACACGACATATACTAGTCATTAGGGTCTCTCTTCTCGTCAGACGATTTTTATTCAATCATGCAGCTGGCACTCTCAGATCGGATCCCGATCGAGAGAAGACAATATGTGTTCAACGTGTCATCAAAAGAGTGGCGCTTCTGAGACAGGAAGGCTTCTTTCTTACTCTCAGATGTCGGTTCGAGGAGTATGGCGGAAGACAGACCTCAGCTTTAGGCCTTGTTTAGATCCAAATTTGGATCTAAATTTTGCATAGTAAATGTCTCGTCACACTGTAGTAATTTTGTTTTTATTTGGTAATAATTATCCAAATATTGATTAATTAGGCTTAAAATATTCGTCTCGTAAAGTACAACAAAACTGTGCAATTAGTTTTTGATTTCATCTATATTTAGTACTCCATATATGTGCCGACATTTTGATGTGATGGGGAATCTTCTTTTTGCATAGTGAAATTTGGGGGTGAATTTGGGTATCTAAACAAGGCCTTAATAAAAAAAACTCGGCCTGTGGACCGGCAGACAGCCCCGCAACTTTGCACATAGAGCCTTGTTTAGATGCACTTCAAAAGTTAGAATTTTTTTACTCTCTCCATCACATCAATCTTTAGACCCATATATGAAGTAGTAAATGTAGGTAAAAAAATAACTAATTACACAGTTTAGTTGGAACTTACAAGATGGATCTTTTGAGCCTAATTGGTTCACGATTGGACAATATTTGTCAAATAAGACAAAAATGGTACTATTCATCGGGTTGAAATTTTTTACAATCTAAACATGGCCTAGGTAGAAGACCTCTCACGCAGGCCGAGAAAACCCCCAAACCCCTGCCTTGCCCGCACACAGAGCCCGCATCCCGGTAAGAGGGCCGGGCCACTCCTGTGCTTTGGGACACGGGACAGACAAAGGAATTTTTTTACCATCGCCGACCAAAATTCACCCATCACAGGACAGTCCCAATAGGGACTCGAACTTGATCACAGGGCACGCAGACCGAAAATTCGCTCCCCAAAGGGATCGAACTCTGGCCGGCAAGCAGCCACACCTGGCGCTCAGCCACCCGAGCTAACGCTCGGTCGCAGACCTCAGCTTTAATTAACTCTCAGATGTCTTAACTTCTTCTAGAATGACACTAAATAGACTGTCATCATCGCTATATCATTTTAAGCAGGACCCACCTTCCAAGAAAGCACGGCTGGCTTTATTCAGAGGTTTAAAGTACCCACCGTGGAAACTGACATATCCATCGGACTCCGAACGGCAAAGCAAAAAATAAATCCAACAAACAGACTGGCCCGCGAGTACCTACCCAGAAAAAACAGAATTCCAGAAACAAGCTGAAGCCATGGGTCTGACAAAGCAACAATTGTGGGATATGGAAGGAATTCTAGAATTTGACACGCACTACCGGAGAATCAAACTTTGCCGAGTGCTAAATGATCTTTGCCGAGTGCCTGTCGAGTGCCAAATTAAAAACACTCGGCAAAAAAAAACTTGGCAAAAAAGCTCTTTACCAAGTGTTTTTTTTTTGACACTCGGCAAAGATAAATTTCAAAGTACATTTTGAAGGGGTAAATTAATTTTAATAAAAAAGTTTTCAACTACAAAGTTGTATAACTCATCAAGATAAACATTTTTTGTTTTGGTCATTTATTCATATGACAAAGTGAAAATAAATTTGTTTATAAATCTTACGTAGCTCTCTTGTAGTTTATGAAACTATAAGAAAGATATATAAGATTTATGAACAATGTTAGAACCACCATGTCGGATGCATAAATGATCAAATAACCAAAATAAACTTTGTAGATCTTGAAAGTTATGAAACTTTGTAGTTGAAAACTTTTTTATTTAAAATCATCTTGTCATGCAAAACTGCATCTGAATTTCAAAAATTTAAAATTTGAATTTTTCAAAAGACTTCGGATGAAAAAATAACCAAAATAAACTTTGTAGATCTTGAAAAGTTATGAAACTTTGTAGTTAAAATTTTTTTAATTTGAAATCATCTTGTCATGCAAAACTGCATCTAAATTTCAAAAATTTAAAATTTGAATTTTTTAAAAGACCTTAGATGGAAAAACAACCAAAATAAACTTTGTAGATCTCGAAAAGTTATGAAACTTTGTAGTTGACAACTTTTTCATTTGAAATCATCTTGCCATGCTAAATTTGAATTTCTCAAATTTGAAATTCAAATTTTGTAAACGATCTCGGATGAAGAAACTTCCTATATGAAAATTGTACATTTCGAACAGTTATAAAACTTTGTAGTTGATAACTTTTTGATTTAAATTCATTTAGGACCCAAACAATCAATTTACAGTCGGATTAGTATAGTATATGGGGAACCAAAACGGAATCTAGACACAAGTGATAGTATGGTGCAGTGGTAGAGGGGTTTCGCACGAGGGAGAGGTCGTGAGTTCGAATCCCGCCGGCCGTGTTGGCCGGTGGGGGTCTCCCTGGTAAAAAAAAAATTTGCTATTTTTTTCGGGATTTTTTCGTTTTAAACTTTGCTGAGTGTCAGGCACTCGGCAAAAGCTTTGTCGAGTGTCCGATAAAAAGCACTCGGCAAAACAGCCTTTGCCGACACTTTTTTTTGCCGTGTGAGGCAAAGCTCCCGTTTCCAGTAGGGATGACACCTATTGCATACAAGTATGAGGCAAACAAAGATCTATTGGAGCACGCAGAAGAGATCACACAAATACCGACAAGATTGCATCGACTGCATGAATGTTATAAGATATTAAAATAGAGACTGGTAAGAAGGAGCAGGAAAAGTTCGGATTGACAGTCCTACCATGGGTATTTCGTTATATAGAAGAAACAATGTGGGTCTACTGGGACTTCTTGTTTCCTTTATACCAGAGGCGCTAACTCGACGTTGAGATACTTTCCTTATGGCCCTCAGCACACATTATGTCACACTTGTAACCATGGATACATATAAGAATTGATCATTTCTTGCTTATGCATTATGGAGGCAGAAACGTGTAGGGCAAGAGGGATCAATGATGTGGCCTTCATGGATCCTAACAAATTAAACCAAAACTCATGCAAAGGAATTGATGGCAATCCACATGATGTTATGAAGCATGTGACCCAGATATTCCTAAATTGCGAACTAGTTCGAAGCATACTCCTAGCCTTACGTGATTCTTGCCTTCCTCAATATTATTATTTAAGTAGGGACTAATTTGCATTGTACTTCCGTGATTGCAGTGGCTATTATGTCCTCAGAGAAATCACGCTGGTACAAAACAAGATCAGATTGTATGACTCGAGGAGGAGGCCAATAAGTCACTTCAAAGACCTCCAATACATACTTGATAGGTTACTCAAGCATGAAACATTTTCGTTTTAAGGATAGAGCACATATATTCAACATAATGAGTTTGTAATAACCTCCGCGGCGATGGCGATGCTAGCTCCTCCCCCCTCCTCTCCTCCCTCCCCTCTGGTGATGGCGAACTCAAGTGATCCTCCCCAAGACCATGGCTGGTCTCTTGGATTTGTGCTTCGATCCGGGAGCAAACTTCGAACAATTAGTCTCTTAACGCTTCAACTGTTTGGTGAGTCCCCGATCTTCCCCCCCCCCCCCCCCCCCCCCCCCAGTTCGGATGAGTTTTTTCTACTGGTGAGCTTTGGGCTGTTGAGAATCACTCGGTCTAGTCTAGGTAGTTAGCGGTCTGTCGCGGTGACCACGACATCGCCCACGACCATCTACTCGTGCGATCCTTGTGCACTCAGCTGTAATGTGTATATAACACCACTGAGATGTAATACAACAGTTGTTGGCCATATTCATTCTCTCTACATGGTATCAGTAGACGCAACTTGATCCTGCTCGCCTCTCTTCCGCAACCACCGTTCGTCTCCGACGGACGCCGTCCACCATCGCTACTCTTCTTCCTCTCCGGCACCATGGACACCAGCGTCAATCCTCTCTTCGAGTTCCAGCAGTCCGATGCCTCCTCCAACTCCTTCGGATCCTCCGCCGACTTCGATGCGCCCGCCATTGCCGCGCCGCCGGCGGCCATCTTGCAGACGGTAAACATCAAGGCGCATCCCCGTCGAACTCAATCTCGCCGAATCGAACTACACCGAGTGGCGCTGCTTCTTCGACGCCTTGATCGGCAAGTTCGGCCTCGACTCCCACCTCTCTTCCCCGCCAACCACCAACAATCGCCATGATCGGGACTGGGTCATGAAGGATCAGTGCATCCTGAGTTGGCTCTACAACTCGATGTCCAAGGACGTCCGCGCCATTGTTCGGGTTCCCAAAGCTACAACCTACTCCATCTGGAACGCCGTTCATGACCAGTTCAGGGACAATGAGCTTCACCGCACGGTGTACTTGGAGGCGGAGTTCCGGAGCATCATCCAGGGCGATATGGATATCATGGCTTACACCGGCAAGCTCAAGCAGCTGGCTGATGCACTGCGCGACGTCGGCCAGCCCGTTCGCAAGACCTACCAAGTCCTCAACATGCTTCGCGGCCTCAGCTCCAAGTACTGGCACACCGTCCCTGTGATCACCGCAAAGAACCTACTGCACATGTTCCTAGCGCGGTCCAATCTGCTGCTGGAGGAGCAGTATGACAAGGAACAGGCGAAGGCAGCGCACCATCAGTCCCTCCTCGCCACCGTCAGCGGCCATTCCACCCCTACTTTGACCGGCGACGGCGGTTCCAGCTCGGCTGCCAAGCCCGCTCCCTTAGCTCCTCCAACCGTCCCACGATCCGATCGTGTGCCCAAGAAGAAGGGCCGTGGACGTGGTCATCCGGGCGGTTCCACCTCCAACACTGCAGCTGGGCCACCAGGCGGTTCGTGGGCTCCCGGGCTGAACCCATGGAACTGGCATGGTCCAAGCCTGGCCCATGCCGTTCCGCGTCCCGGGTGCCGACGTCTTGGGTCCGCGCCCCGGCACATAGCCTCAACAGGCTTACTTCGCCGGTGCCGCGCCTCCACCACCGCCAATCCCTCCCACCGGTGTCCCACCCACCTCGCTGGACGTGTGGAACCACCACGCTCTTCTCGCTGCCCTCGCGAACTCCGGCGTTCCACCCTCTGGACCCTAAGCCGCAGAGTGGTTCCTCGACACCGGCGCTAGCTCCCACATGTCCTCCAACGCCGGTAACTTTCCCTTTTCCCTCCCCTTGTCACGACCTACTTCTATCACTGTCGGCAATGGTGCACAAATGCCTGTGACACACCGCGCGGTCACCACTCAGCATTTTTTTCCTACTATATACTATATATATTTGTTATTATTATTTTTTCTAACTATTTGTAATTTTTTTATTTTTAATTAAAAGAATATATGCCACGACTACAACACATCAAGTCTGATGTGTTGTATGTCACGTCAGCTTTGGCATTTTTTCCTACTATATATATTTTTATTGTTATTTTTTCCAACTATTTGTTATTTTTTATTTTTTATTTTTAATTAAAAGAATATATGCCACGTTTACACCACATCAAGTCTGATGAATAATATGTCACGTTAGCTTATAGCCCCCTCAGTAGGTTACACGTTTTCAATTTCGCATAAAAAACGCCCCTACATGGTTAAGGACAAATTTCTAATACACATTAAAACGTCTCTACCAGCTAGTAATGTTAAAAGCGTATCTAATTTCATGTCAACTAGAGATATTCCGGTTTCGCATATAAAAACATCTCTATGCACATAAGGACGATTATTTGAGACGCTTTAGAACGTGTATTCATGCTACTCACGGTTGAAAGCATGTCTAATTATGTGTCCACTTTATATTTAGTTGCATGTCAAAAAGCATATTTAGGTGCCTATTGACAATTTTGAGATGCACTTTACAACGTGTGTAGAGGTTATTGACGGTTGAAAGCGTGGCTAATTTCGTGTCATTTTAGTATGATTTCAAAAGCGTGTTAAAAAACGTGTCTAGATATCTCTTGACATTGAAAGCGTGTTAAATATCGTGACACTTGGATACGTTCTTGAAATTGTGCCAAATAACGTCTTTATGGGCCAATGTAGAGACGCTTTTGATGGCGTTACAAATACAGCGTAGCTACAGGGGGGGTTCTAGTAGTGGTCGAAACAAGGAGAAGGGAGTTTAGGAAGTTGACCGGTGGCGGGTGGCGGGTGACGCGGTGGAGTTAGCGGCAACGGGACATTGGTGTAAGGTGCAGGAAACGGAGCATGGTGGACAGTGCGTGGATGAATGGTGGGAGTCGGTTGAGGAGGAAATTTGTGTGGTGGTGGAGGTGGGGGAAAGGCGAAAGGAGGTGGATGAAACGCAGGTGGCGGTGGTGGTGGATGAAACGCAGGTGGCGGTGGTGGTGGTGGGAAAACGTGTGGTGGAGGCGGCGGTGGTGGTGGTGGAAACATACACGGTGGAGGGTTAGGGGCAGGAGGCAAGGGGAAACACGTACCCTTGGCCGGGTCGTGCGTCCAGGTCGTGACGACCCCGGAGGTCACATCCCGTAGAGTCGTTGCAGCGCCGTGCCCTTTGGGCGATGTCGGGTTGGTGGTGACCGAGGAGGATGCAACCGCCGAAACTGAAGGAGGAAGGGGACTGCTGTTGTGCGGCAAAGTGTCGAACACCATGTGGGCATGCTGGGAATCCATCTTCTCCACCCGCAGCTTGACATCGTCCAGGACCCCATCCACGTCGGGCCGCCATGCCACGAGCTCCGCAGTCGCCTTCTCCAGAGCCACCATCCGAGCGTCGCGGTCTGGAGTCGTACGGCCAGTGCGGACGGACTCGAGCTCTGTGATGCGGCGGCTGTACTCGGCATCGCGGTCGGCGTAGGAGGCTTCGAGCGAAGCGAGCCGACAGTCCATGTTGACGATGACGTAGTCGACACGGACGGACTCCAGGCCGGCGAGATGCTGCTCTAGGGCGGCGGCGGTGTTCGTAGTGGTCGAGGACGCGGCAGCCTGGGTGGCCACGAGCGTGTCGAGGCGGGCGTCGACTGTGGCGTCCCGATCCGCGGTGGCACGGCCCCGATCAGAGAAGCGGCTATCGAGCTTGTCGAACCGGTTGTTCATCGTGTCCAGGATGATCTGAAGATTTGGATCCATGACGCCGAGACGACGCTGGAGTCGAGTGAAGTGGTGATGGGATGGAAACGAGTCTAGGATCACACGAATCCAATACCAAATTGTTAGCAACTATGACTAGATACAGGAGGAAGAACTGGAATCGAAAATACAGCAACAGAATTTACGAGTAACTATAAGTGCTTGAATTAACAGAAACGTAATTGGGAATACAGTTCTTCCATGAGCCTCTCATCTCTCTCAGATGCATACCTATATGCTCCCGACTCTCTTGCTCGCCAAGAAGCTGTCTAGCTGTTGTTCCACGATGGGCCGAAGAAGAGCTTGTTGGACCTCCGGGGTCAGCACACTCCTGGGCTCGACGACCCGGCCTGGGCTTCTTCGAGCGGAGCCTGCTGGTCTTCAGGTTGTGTGTAGCATGGGTTAGCCGAGGGGCTAACAATATATATCGGAAAACCGGCATCTCTTGGCATAGCCGCTCAATATATAAGCATCGCCAGGCCGGGAGCAGCCGGCCGGATCTTAATCCCAGCACATTTGTCAATCAGCTGGGTGGGCACCGTGCATATGGTAATTTCTTTTAACTATTTATTACTGACTCATTATATAAAGGTCAACTTAATTATGTTGTTCTTAGTAACTTGTCGCACTTTATAATAGCTACAACATTATTAATCATGCACGCACATTAGAGTAAGATTAAATCCTTATACCTTTGTGCCGACAATCTGTTCTAATAATCTTGGAATTTGTGAATCAGTTGGGCCATGGATGGAAGGAATGATGATACAACATCAAACTGCTCCGTTGCTGCACTGAAGCCATACTACTCGAAGATGATATGCCCAACTAATTTCACTACAACCTTCCACGGGATCATCAGAAATCAGATATGGCAATTGGCAAGTTGACACGCTGCTAATCACCGAGGCTGTCTTGGCAGTAATAATAGTTGGGGTAGGAGCCTATGGCCAGCGCTATCGCCACCACCCCTTCACCCGTTTTGTCTTCCTTGGAGCTACAACACCATTCTTGCCCATCGTATCATCTGTTGTCTCAACTATTTCCAATTCAACCAACCCCAGTTACGTCAAGATCTATGATAGGAGTATTTATGATTTGCTTCTAGACCATGACCATTTATAGTCTTTCTGCGTTGGTCGCAGCATGCCAAGCAAATGGCCACTTCAGAGTTCTTGTAGTCTGGGCATTGCTCGTTCAGATCGTCAAGGTTAATACAAGCACTGTAGCTGCCACTGAAGGTCGAGAATGGCGAAGTAAAGGTCCCCCTATCGACCTAATTATTCAGGGGGTGTGGACCATTTACCTTGGTTTTACCTTCGAGGGGCACGAGACTTAGCTCTTGATGAAAACTACTTTGCTCTTTTATTCGTATTAATCATACCTTTCTCTCTTCTGTGTGCTAAAATAGTGCTAAAGTATTATGCATTTGAAAAGGCAGGGCGGTCCTTTGCACTTGGACGCAATCCTGGACCTACTTTGGTTTACCGTTTACATGGAGAAACTACAAATACAGGAAGCGAATCAACAAAGTGAACCACCGGTAGGCAGCGATCCACCTCCTCCACCACTTTTGGTTATGAGAGAAGAGGGAAAACAAGTGGTGATTCAGTCTCGTGGGTATGCATTCAAGAATGACTCAGGGACAGGAGTGACATTTGACAGAATTTGGCAGTTGGATAGTACTAGCACGCTTCCGATCTTATCACCACAACTAAAAGGTTTATGTTTGTCCTTTGCACTGTTCAAGTTGTTGCGGTGCAGATTTGCTAAGTACAGGCTCACTAATGCTGGCTCTACAGGGACCTCACATTTTTCCAAAGCTTGTCGCTACAGTCCGGAGAACATGACAGGATATTTAAGGTCAATGCCCAAGAGCTTTCTTTCGTTCATGATTATTATTACTCGTCCCTCCCAATCCATTATGCTAAGGGTTGCCTACCCATCTTGAGTATCTTGCTCTCACTCTTGACCATAGGCTACTGTATCTTCTTAGTTGTAACCGTTGGACTAAATGTTCAAGGTTCGTCTTGGAAGAGGAGGCAACTTAACTGTAAGATATGGTGGATTCACAATCGCTTGGTATCCAACTATACAGGTTATTCTACTGGAAGGATTTTTGTCGACCTGGTGTTAGTACTTTTGCTTGCCTATTAGTCTTGATAGCTGAGGTCAGGGACACGCTTTCTTACATTTGCTGCAACTGGACCAAAGTATCCCTTGTCCGCCGCAACGTAAACCACACCTCTTCACACCCGTGCACAGTTCTGGTACTTCCCCGCAGAACAGCCTTACCAGCCTTTGTCAGGCGTTTGTTGTCTTTGCCAGACCAAAAATGGAAGGTCAAAGTAACAGCAGCAGTGAAGGTTTGCATCATCAATGCACTAAGGGGTGCCATCAATGGGGGCTTGAGCAGAGGAGTAGCATCTCTGTGCTGCAGCCAAGTTGGCGAAATCTTCCTCTGGGCTTGCCATGGGCAAGGCACATCGGATGCTGTACTCATATGGCATATTGCCACAAGCATCGTTCAGTTAAGATATAATTCAGGTGAAGCTTCCGATTCAGATGATAACAAGACTGTCGCTACTCAGCTATCCGAGTACTGCGCATAACTGGTGAGCTGGTGTCCAGAGCTGCTTCCAGACAACAGTGCATGGAGGAAGGGCTTGTACAAGGCTGTAAAGAAGGACGCTGAGGACGCCCTCGCTGGGTACTCTGTGACAGAGTCATCCACGCCGGAGGATGAGCGCGGTCTCGATGAGTACTCTGTGGCAGCAGAGGCAGAGTCATCCACAGTGGCAGATCATCCTGTGCCAGATCAGTCCTCCACGCGAGAGGATGGGTATCAGAAGCTGGTCAGGTTGCTGAGCGAGAACTCGAAGCATGAGGTGCTCAAGGATGGCGTGAAGCTTGGAAAGCAGCCGGTGGAGACCATCGAAGACCAGGAAACCTTGTGGAAGTTGCTAGCTGAGTTCTGGTCAGAGATGATCCTATATCTCGCCCCGTCAGACAACCTGAAAGGTCACTCAGAAGCCATTGCCCAAGGAGGCGAGCTAATCACACTGCCCTGGGCCTTGCTTTTCCATGCTGGGATCGTGAGCAGGCCGGCGCTGCTGCTACGTCTCCTGGTGTCGTTTAGTGTAGCCTACTGCCTACTGCTTGCTAGCTATTTTGTTCCCTGCGTGTGTTGTCTGTGGTTGCCCTCGCCCTGTGTGCTGTTGCTGTGTGATCCTGTCTCCTCATGGCATTTATTTGAGGTGTCACCTTTCGTATTATTGCAGCAGTGTGGTTGTGTATGTAACTTGCTGATTAATCTTAGTTTTGGTTTGTTCCAAGTATGTTTGATGTACTGTAATATTGTCAAGATTCAAGGAGTTTGGTGTATGTAACTTTTGGAATATATGCACCTATATGTGCATGGGCCTGGCCCAATAGAGAATTTCCAATTATTTCAAAGAGATTTCAGAGGCACATTCATGTGTGCTTATGCGGAAGGCGAGTTGAAGTGGACCTACTTAAATACAGAAGTCCTCTTAATCTTATCTTATCTTACTATTACTAATTGGAGACCCCAATAGAGGCTCCACGTTAATTCTCACTAGATACGCTAGGAAAAAAGATAAATGCTAGAAATTCTCACATTAATCAGAAACATCTAGCCATTAAATTTATAGGCTCCGGTGATCCGAACCATTAGATCTATTTTATTTTGTAAAAAATTACCCACTCATATCTTAGATAAAAAAAAGAAAAATATAAATCCATTATTTTAACCGCTGCACCTCCTCTAATCCGGCCCTGGCGGCGGCGTTGTTCCTCAAGAGGAGCAGCGGCCTCGCAGGTCATGGACCAGGAGCCAAGACCAAGATGGACCATTGGGACTAGGAGCAAGGGATACAGAAAGGGTGATGGCTTCACGTCATCTTCCATGATGGGTGAGGAAACTAATCTGATGGAACTATCTTCTCCAGTCTTGCACAGAAGCATGCATGCACGTTGGCCGATGTCAAAGTAGTTCTGGCATTGAAGTGTTGGGCGCAACAGCTAGATGACCGAGATGGTGCCAGACCGTGAGAGGCGCCGAAACATGAGGGCACGTACAACGGGCGTACTGGCCGTCGTCTCCGGATGGTCATTTTGCAAAACCCACCCTGTTGCTACAGTAAATGAGGAGATAGAGTGAAGCCGTCGCGTCGTCGCGAGACGACGGCGAGCGCTCGTGCTCCCAGACGAAGTCGACGGCTGGTTTCGCGTTGTACGGAGCCGTCGTCTCGAGCCGACGCCGTGCGGATCTAGCTGCGCGCTCATGGTGAAATATTCACGCCAAAAATCTGCACATATGTCTTAGCCACACCATTTTTCATCGCCATTCTTGCCCAATTCAGTCTCAGATGCCCTTGCGCCTTCGCCGGATTTCGTCCCGCGATGTCTAGCCGGGATTTGAAGAGAAAGGTGGCGTCAGTTTCGAAGAGCAAGGCGAAGGTAGCGCCACCAACGGCGGCGGTGGCGGGGATGGCCGCAGCGGCGGCAGGGGCAAGCAAACTTCCTCGTGGAAGCGGCTCGGCCCCAGCACCCAACCTCACCGGTTTCAACGGCGTGGCTGCACCCTTCATTAGTGGCGGAAGTAGCTCGTCCCCAACACCCAACCCCTCTGCTGGTACGATTCATCCTCAATCCCTGACAGATGGCCTCGATTCTTCACCAATCCATGGCAGATGAAGCTACCCAGTCAGATTTGGCGCAGTTGCCTCTTCACATGGCAGATGTGCCTCCACCAGTCCAAGTTCTCCTGCGTTTGGGCATCAATCAAGTTGGGATCCAGCAGCATGGTACGCGTTTAGCTGTAGACTATAGCCTTGATTTGATTGAATTCGTATTCTGCATTTCTGCTCATCTAGGGAAATCTATCCTGCTATGCGCTGCAATTCTATTTTAGTTACCTGTGTATGCTATGTTGCCTCGGTGATTTTCTGGACAGCATAGAAATAGTGGTAGTTCTGTTAGTAATTTTTCAGTTAATGGGCACTATTTTTCTGGACAGCATAGAAATTGATGAGTGCTTGGTTGAAAAATTCAACAGACTCATCGGTCGGAGCTGATCGGAATAATGAGCACTATTGGGGTGATGTTGTTAAGTCATACAACATGACTATCCCGTCACATAGGAAAAGAAATTCAAAGCAAGCCAAGGATCGATGGCACAAGATTAATTGGTGGACTGATCTGTATGAATGTGCATATCTGAAGGCTCACAGACTATTCACAAGTGGGTATTCTGATCAGATGTGGATTGATGCAGCAGACAAGTTCTATTTGGTAGACAACAAAAAGGCAAAGCTAGGTCCCTTTGTGCTAAAGAATGTTTGGAAAATATGCCGAGAGGTGCCAAAGTGGAAAACATACAATGAAGACCTAAGAAATGCGCGTAAAAGGAAGTCATATCACATTGAAGGAGAAGTGAAAAAAGATGATGATATTGAAGAAATGCCAGAGCGACCTATTGGACAGAAGGCAGCCAAAAAGGCCACTCTTGCTGTAAAAGGGAAGTCCAAAGGATCAAATTTGGATGATGATGGAAAATCAAAGGAATCGGCGATTGATGCGGAGAAGCTCGACAAATTTAGCAAACTCCAGGAAGATTTAAATGCAAACCGCATGAAGGTATTGGAGCTACAACAGAAGTTATCAACTGAGAAACTTGAAACCACAAGAATGGCACATCTTACAGCTAAGGAGACCACTGACGCAAAAAGGCTTGAGAAGGAATCAAAGATGATGCATGCTTACAACACTCTCATCTCTCAAGATACAAGTTCAATGTCCGATGACGAAAAAGCTGAGCGTGTTGCTGCCATGAAGTATTTTAGGAAGACTTTATTTCATGAAATGATCTAGACAAGTATGCACACATGCTGTGTATGTTACATGTCAGTCTTAGTTGTCAGTTTCAGTATCATGTATGTTATGTTACCTATTAGTTTACATGTATGTTATTTGTCAGTTGTTTGCACCCATCCTTGTTCACTTGTCCAGTTCACTAGAATTGATATATCTGTTCATTTCTACTGGCAGGGAAAAGGAGGACGCCATAGTGAGGGGTGCTGGAAATTCTACTAATGGCATGATAATTTTCAGTCTTGTTTCAGTTTTAGTGTTTCAGTCTTAGTTGTCTGATGGCATGATAATTTTCAGTCTTAGTTGTATGATGGCATGATAATTTTGCTTGAAACCTGTCTTTTGCTTGTCGACTGAAACAAGCCGTTATATGGTTTTTGGTGTGAAACTATCTCCTTGTGTGAACCTGTCAAACGTTTGCATGTCTCCTTGTTTGAATCTGTCAAATGTTTGCATGTCTCCTTGTTTGAATCTATCAAACGTTTGCATGTCTCCTTGTTTGAATCTGTCAAACGTCTGCATGTTTGCTTGTGTGAAAATATCAATCGTCTGTATGTCTCCATGTGGGCTGGAAAATCAAACGTCTTCATGTCTCCTACCGTAGGTTGCAGACTATAAAAAGGTTGCTTGACTCCATTCAGTCGGCATATAGGATCTCTTCAGTTGATAGCAACACAATGATACATAGAAATGATATTTATGATTGATCCTGGCTATATGCAAACATTAAATGATCTGTAGACAACCAAATAGACAGCAGCCATCCGTGGGTTGTATAAACTGTCTATTTAACCGCCTGTGTTGTAAATTCCAAAAACTTACATACAGCAGCTGTCTCTCTGTTGTACATGGTCACACATCGCCGATCCCAGTAGACTCTGGCCTGCTGTTGCCGGGCGTGCCAGGACGTCGACACGGTTCATCGGATGCCTGCGTGAGCCACTAAAGCCGGCTGAGCACTAGGTGGAGGCGTGCAAGTACATCTATCATACGTGTATGCATCCATGTTGACGCATGCATCTGCCTGACATGAATGCATATGCGCATACGTCTAAGCGAGCAAGGACAGCCCATTGGGCCAGCTTAACTTTGTGAGAGGTTGACACTAGTACAAAAAAAAGTTCTTTAGGGGCGGTCAAAAGTGATCTCTAGAGGCAGTTTGAAAACCTGCTACAATGCAACCGATTGTAAAGATCGAGCATTAGCGTCAATTATTGAACTGTCCTTGTAAATACATTTTTTGGGCGGTTCCGTTAGGATATCCGCCCCTGAAAATGGTATTATTAGGGGCTGTTGCAATACGTGAACCAGAATTTCGAGCTGCTTTTCACCCCACATATGCTAGCACTTATAGATTGCATTGTGAAGCATTTAGAGAGTCACCACCCAAGGTACCAAGCCATGGAGTGAAAAATTGGCTATGAGCAGTATCGTGCTGTTGCATTTGTTTTTCTGAGTTAGAACTTGAAAACTTATTACTCTTAGCGATTGTCAACCCCTAGATGGCATGGTCTTTGGATTTGATAAAGCTAGCCTTGAGAATATATGATATGTTGTTTGTTTGAGGCGGAAAAAAATATCAAGGTGACCATCGGTTGACGAGCTTGTCTTTATAGTTAGCAGAGGCATATCTTCTGAGCTTTCATCACTCATCACGAAGCCGCCAACACCTGGGCAACGAGCTTGATACGGCTAATGTGCAGAGGTACGGTGGGCCGTGGGTGGACCAGCATCTTGCCTCTTCGCTATGGGCCACCCAAGGGTAACGGTGGGGCTGGCTGCACCTGCATATAGATCTCCCGTTCAATTGCGTGAATGAAATTCCTCTCTCAAGAACTTACAGTCTGGAATGAAGGAACAAGTTAGTTAGTTAGAGATGTCTGAGTTTCGCTGCTCGTGCTGGGTCATGCAGCCCACAGGCGATGGCACGGGTCCTTTTTCGGTTTGTTAGGCCGATGCCCAATGGCATAATTTGGGTTACGGCGATTCTAGCGCCCAAACGTCCGGCGCGTGAGTGCGTCTGGACACCGGTTTCCTTCCAAAACCCACCCGCCCCTCGCGTGGAATAGAACGGAACCCTGCCCGCCCCCTGCATATAGAACAGAGTAGAACGAACCTGCCCCTGTCCTCCGCTCCCCACCGCGCCCCTATCCCCCGTTCACCCACCGCGTCCCTGTCCTAAAAAAGCACGAAACACTTCAAGTGCAACATTGCAACCATATGAAAAAACTATGTAGTGCAACATCGAGATGTAAATACTGCAACATCGTAAAAATATGTAGTGCAACATTGAAAAACATGCACTACAATATCAAAAAATATGTACTGCAACAACAACAAAAATATGCATTGCAACATCAAAAAAAAATATACACTGCCACATCATAAAAATATGTACTGCAACAAGATCAAGATGTGCATGTGTGTGGATAAAGGTAAACTAATGTTATACTCCTTTAATATGAATGATCTCTCTCTTTCTGGTTTTTATTTTGAGAACATAGCTATCTTCTTTTTTTCAATACATGAGCCTTCATGTGCTCATCATTTTTTTCTTTTTGTTCTTGGACTTTCATGTGTCTATTTTTTCAAACATTTGTATAGCCCATGTCTCTTTTTCCTAAACCACATATTACAGAGAGATCACTATCTTTTAGAACATGGAGTATTTACCTAATAAATATATTTTTGTCTACTCCTAGTGTAGGAGCAGAATTTTTGGTGGATATAAATGGAAGCATATTTTTGCGAACTCCTAATGTAGGAGCAACATGTATATGTGGGTGTACGTGATCTTGATCTTGAAAGCATGATAACTTTCTCAACAAGGGTCAACAAGACTTGACAAAACTCAATGTAATAACAAGTAGCATATGTAGAAGATTTTGATCTTGTATAACTGGATAAGGCTCTAGTAGGAATTTGAATATCATTGAGAAGCGTGCTATTTGAATTTTGATTTTATAAAATAAATCCCCAGTACTTTGCATAAGAGCGCAAGGTTCACTTTCATCCTACTATATCACATATTCCAATTACTTAGATAACATGGGATCCCTATCATGTATTGTCCACAAGTTTAGGAATATTAGCGAGGAATAAATGGTGTGCAAATTTAATCAAATGATAGTATGAAAATTGAGCATCATTTGTTTTGTATGTTAAATTTGTTCAATTTTAATCTTTATTTAAATTAGGGAGAGATGATGCACAAACCGAGTTTGGAACTGTTGGACTGTTCTACATCATTTGTGGAGGAGGTTTTGAATGCTTGTGTGGATTGTCTCCCCCATACTTATTCTTGTACCTATTTATTCAATAAAAAGAAACAAAAAAATGAAGACAAGCAGGGGCTCTACAAGCATAAACACCAGGGAGCCTAAATCTTTTTTTTAATATATTATTTTTAGTATTATTATCTATTAACTTATTATGTTTATTTTTTTATTTGTTCACCAGACTTTGTATACTCAAGCAAGGCTAATTAAAGTTTGCAAAATAATCCCAGCCTTGATTTATCTCCAACATGAGTTACCTCTATTGTTTATAAAAGTAATTACTCAAAGTTCATTAATCAAAATTTAACACCAAGTTAACTTTTTTATTAAAGAAGACCATGTTAACCTAAGCATTATGCTTAATTTAAAAAGGCCTATGAATGTACTAGCTTAATACATCCAAACCAGAGCTTACAACATAAACAAGGAAAGCATGAACTCGCATGATCAAGTTGCATTCTTATGAAGATAAATATGAGTAGACGAGTTTGGTGAACATTTATTTACCTCTGAATACCTGAGTGTACTTACTGGCAACATATGTGGATGATGTTTTTGTTGACACCAAAATTTGGTTCAAGATGGGAAGTCCCTGAGAGCGAGGAATTATCGAAGAGAGCCGAAATATTCGATCAAATCGGCTAACTAGATTGCCAACAGGGTGACATCATCACCTCGGGAAGAATGCACCCGATTAACAGAGAGGGAAGGAGACAAAGCAAGTAGACATGTCAAATTCCGCATAAGGGAAAGGTTTGAGCCCAAGTTATCTTAAATTAGGGAGTTTTTGTCTTCTTTGTCAAGTTTTTGTGATCAGTCTTGTTCGATCAGGACTCGTAGTATAGACTTGGGTATAAATATTAGACCCCGACTATTGTACTGGACATCTCTAGCGATCAATACAAACCAGTACCTTTACTTTTTGGCTTACACCACCCCTTAGGAGTAGGAGTAGAGTATATTTCAACGAGTTCTTTGATGAACAGGACTGCATCGGTTAGATCCAACCTCTGGTTTGTCTGTGAGTATCTGTCATGACTTATACCTTGTTTGTAAGGCTGCATTGGCTAAGTCTGACCTCTTGCAAGCTTTGTATTAGTTAGTTATCGTCAATTAATTGTAAGGCTGCCTCGATTAAGTCTGATCTCTTGCAACTACTGATAGTTATCCTTGATTCTTATCAAAATCTGCATGGCTGCCCTCGGTTAAGTCTGATCTCGTATGAATTTTGATACAAATCTCCTACCTAGCTAAGATTATAATAGATCGGCTTTGTATCTCTTTGAATCGTCATCTTATTGCTTTACATTGTTTGCATCTTGTTTTGACAATGGTTCTTGCTAGTCTAGTCGTTCTAATCCGATCTTGATCGAAGATAGCATGTGGTCAGGACATGTTTAGCCCTAGGTAGGGCCTGCTAGTTGATGAAATCTGGTCTAGAAGTGCTATTATGGCTACATCGATTAGGTCTGACCCAAATTGTTAGCATCATAGATTGGAAATCATCGATGGCTGCATGCTATGTTTGCATCAGCTATTTGGCCGGTCGCCTGCACTTTCACAATCGTAGCATGCTCTCACGATCCCGTTAAGCATGTGTAGATTCGTATGCTTTGAGGATCTAATACGTTATCTTTATTATGGCTGCATCGGTTAAGTCTAACCCCCCACTGTTAAAGATAATAGATAGGATCTGATAGGTATATTGGTTTATCCGAATCTAATGGTTGAGTGCATGTATGTTATGACCCTATCTTTCATTGGAATCAGTTGTTTAGCCGATAGCCTATCTTTTGGGAATACATATTGGTTGTTTACATGTTTTACTTGTTTTATCTTAGTTAAAAGCTAGTATATTTCTCAATCAATATAAGTGCTCCCATGTCTATCTTTTTACATCTTTTAACATGCTTTCATGATAATCGGCAGGTTAGATCCATGTAATTGAATAACTGATGATTTCTGATATGTTCGTTTTACCTATCATACATTATGAACATGCTGGATATCGACTCTCTAGTTGATAGTCTTATCTTGCTGGCCACTTGGCCACACATTTAGAACTGTCTAGAATAACAGCTGGTATGTTCTACCTTAAATTACTGATCAATCTTGCTCCCTTGTTAATTGCAAGTCAAATTGACTGGCACGCCCCCAAGGTCACGATCGCTCGGTTCGGTGCCCTTCCTAAGCCCAGAGAGAGCTCAAGATTTGCTCTGCGTGGTCTCTCCCTGGTGTTGAGCATGTGTCCTGGGCACCAACGAGGGACGACCTGTCACCCCTTTTCGGTGTCAACACAGGTTGTCGTGCCCAATGGAACCACAATCGATTGATTAGAAGTCAACCAACATGGAAAGCAACAATGCCATCCTCAAAGTCAACATTGAAGATCTGTCTGACGACTAGAAAGCACTCATCAAGCAAGAGCAGAAGAATTCAAAGAGAAGTGCCTGTTGTCTTACAGTAGGACACGCGAATCGGTTGTCCAGAAGACTCCATTGCCAAGGGTCCTCCTACATGGGCAAAGCAATCCAAATGAAGAGGCTGAAGCTAGACTTGCCGCCTAGATGATCCACAAGACTGTCCATGAGGTCATTACAAATCAGAATCAGACGCTTGCCAATACAGTTGGCAATGTTATGAGGACAGTTTTCTTTGGAGCGCTAGTTGACCAAGTCGGACCAGCATACTTCAATGGCTTTAACCCTTCGACTGTGGGAAGCAATGTGACTAGTTCTAGTCAATAGCCAAATGATGGACAGTATCAGCCGCCACCATTGTAGCCGCCTCCAGTAGGACAAGCCCTAGACCCTCAAGCTCAGCTAACTGCAGGGGGCAAGTACAAGTTCCGCCTACAGCAGGGGGCAAGGACAAGGTCAAGTGACAGGGGGGCAATCACCAGCTCAGCAGACTCCAAGTGCCCTTGTCACGCAAATGAATCAGCTTCCAACAGGATAGACTTAAGCTTATTCAGCCAGCAGCCAACCTCACTAGTTAATCAACAGGTTCTGGAACGGCCGGCTCAGGGAAGATTCAGCACTTCCTATCAGACACCTCAGTAGACCTATAAAATTGCTCCATCAGTGCAACGGATCACCAAGGACGTTGGTCAAAACTACTTCAATAGTCGGTTGCAGGGATACACTACTCACAATGCTCAAATTGGCTATCCATAAGGGTATCATCCAGTTTCTGATGCCAGCACATATGAGATGATGCCACACCTTGGGTATCAGAATCCTAATAACTACAATGTTCAGCAGCCTCAAGCCCAGCGATAGCAACTTCAAGTTCAAGGACAACAGTCTCAGGCTCAGAGTCAACAAGCATAAGGATCTCAAGCCTAGACCCAAGGGCAGCCGAGACAAAAAGCAGTTGGCATGGATGCTGAAGAATATGCCAACATAATAGTTGCTATGATGCAGAGCCAGTTTGATCTAAAGCCCAAAGGACAAGTTGGCTCCTACCAGTGCCCATACCCTGCCTGGTATGATATTGTGCAGCTCCCTCCATGCTACAGAATCTCGAACTTCTCCAAGTTTACCAGGGTAGATGAGATGACAACCATGGAACATATCAGCCGCTACCTCATCTAGCTCGGGGACACATCTGTTGAGGTGGTACACAAAGTTTGGTTCTTCCCTTTATCCTTGTTTGGACTGGCCTTCAGTTGGTTTTCTTTACTCGAACCAAACTCTATCACTGATGGGCCAATCTAGAGAACAAGTTCTATGCATACTTCTATAGTGGGACAAAGGAGAAGAAGATTACGGATCTAATAAGCATGAGGCAGAGGAACAATAAGTCAGGCTCTGAATTCATTCAAAGATTCAGAGAAGTAAGGAGCCGTTGCTACTCATTGAATCTGTCTGATGGCCAATTGACTGGATTGGCCCTTCAAGGGATGTCTCCATTAATCAGAGAGAAGTCTTATGGCTAGGACTTTAAAAGTTTGACCCATCTAGTTCAGAGAGTGTCTGCCTTTGAGAATCAGTATCGAGCCCTACGCAGAGAGAAGCATTTGAAAGGCACCACTGCCATGGCTGATCCATATGATGCAGACTCTGATGATGACCATGAAGTTGCAACTGCTGAATAGACATGGGGCAAGGCTCCTGTTTCCTATCCATGGGTGAAAGAAAAGAAAATATGTTTGCGACTTCAATGTCAAGAAAGCTGATAGGATCTTTGACTTACTACTAGAAAAGAAGAAGTTAAGGTTACCCGCCAATTACGTGATCCCTTCGGCTGAAGAATTGAAGGGGAAGAAGTACTGCAAGTTCCACAATGCCACTAATCATAGTACTAGTGAGTGCAGAGTCTTCCGTGCACATATTCAGAAGGCCATTGAATAAGGAAAGATCGAGTTTGAGCTAGCCAAGAAACTAGTAATGGGCATAGATGGACATCCCTTTCCAGGGGTGCATATGGTAGAGTTTCAGTTGGCTAAGGGAAAGACAAAGGTCTTGACATCAGCTAAGGCCAAAGAAGATGGGTCTGTTGACTCCAAGGTTCAGATATCAGCAAACGAGTTCAAGAAAGATAATTAGCAAAAGAACCGATATGAATAAGGTGAAACATCCAGAGCCGGTGCTATGCATCCTCGTGTGACTTCCAGAATCATGTTGAACAAGTGACAATGCACTACAAGAACTGTGCTATCTTTTGACATTTGATATATGTCATAATACCTGGAAAAATAGGTCACAGATCATCATTTGTGACACCAAGTTGACGAAAAATCAAATGTCAAAAGATGGCCGTCTTTAACAACTTTTGATGTTTAAGTGCTAATGTCATAACATTGTGACATGGATTTTAAAAGTCACAAATGCTTATGACATCTAGTTTTACGTCACAAGTTCTAGGGCCTCAGCATGCAGGCTTATAATGGGCCAAGCCCATTTATTTGGTCAGCCCATTATCATGACCCATTCTTTGTTTTAGATTTTTTTTCCTCACATCACGTCAGCCCATGCCACCATTTAAACTAGGCCCTCACCACCAATTTCAGCACATTATTTTCAGCCGAATTTGCAATAATGAACATCCCAATCAATAATTAGTTGAATTGAATATTGTAATTTTGTACACCGTAGAACTGAATATGCAGATATGTAAACACGATGGCTTAATCACATAAAAATGGAGAGCAAATATTCAGCTGAATATTGTGCCATCAAGTCTGGTACTTCAGTACAGGCAAACAATAGTACTGAACAGCAACACATAGAAAAAAAAATAGACAGCGCCAAGCAGGTGGTGTACAGCATCGTCGCACAGGATCTAGAAACATGGTCACCCATTGGCCCTGGCACGTGTTCCTGCATTTGTTGAGTAAGGGGAAATTTCAGAATCGAAGTACTAATAGTTTCACAACTACCTGGTTGTTAGCTTTTGTTTCCTTTAGGGATCACAATATCTTGTAATAATTTATGGCATAAGACAGCCTTTGTGTTTGAGCATAAACAGGATGTAAAGCAACAAGACTAATTTGTTATTAGCAACAAAAAAATAAATGTAGTTAGCATAATCTAAATACATTGAGCATACGTGTGGGTGCAGTAAGGTACCAAGTCCTTGGAATTTTCAAAAAATAATAAGTTCCTTGCTTCTTTATGCAGTACTAGAAAGTTATTGAGCATTTTGTTGCGCTAGTTTGCAGCAAATGCACAAGAAATACATCACAAAACAATGTGAAACCATCCGGTCAACAACATATGTATAGCCCAACAAAAAAAATTCTATTCCACCAATACAGAAAGTGCAACTATGATAGCAATACCGGCATTACTGACAACTTGTTTCAGCCCTCCTATGAACAAATAGTAGTCAGCACTACTCAAAACTAAAAACAGAATAGTAAATTCAGAAGAGTTATCTGCATGATGAAACTTTAGCAATGTGGCACAAGAGTGCTTTGGAGCAAGCATTGTAACCTGAATGTTGTGCCATTCAACCAATATGAACATGAGGCATCAATGATACTACGTGATATGTACAACATCCTATGTTAAATAGCAGGATAAGAAAAAAAATTGCTTGCCAAGTTTCAGGGAAGAAACATGGACCATAATAACTATTTGTACTTTCTAATGAGAAAGTGGCTGCATATAGTTTGGAATGTATTCTCGTCTTGTGCATCCTGTAGATGTTGTAGACTCATATTTAATAAACGTTGCTGCTGATATTGCAGCTCTCCCCCAGACACAATGCGCAGGCACAGTTAATAAACTTCAAGTATATCTTTGAATTCATTTGTATTATATTGTACTTAAATTACTGCATGCCAAATAAATCTCAAACAGTTTCAGAGCCATCGTACTTGTAACAATCATCTAAACGTCTTTAAGAATCCATCTCGCTACAGCTACAGGAGGGCTCCATTGGATCCCTCTTGGTCATGGGCTAGTTAACTATTGACCGTTTTAATTATCTCAGATGGCTTCAAGCTCTAGCTATCAGGCACAAATTAGCTCATATGGTAATAAGAAACCAAAGTACACGTACATGTAAGCACTGTAGGCATCATAACTACGACGCCAACAAACTGAGTGTACTACCGATAAATAGACAGCATATACTGTCCAGTACGAGACAGAGAGGCGAACTAGCATACTAATGGCATACTTCAAGCCAGTGTTTGTGGCAAAATGACATCACTAGATAGACCAATATTAATATTAAATCTTTAGAGACAACATTATCAGCAGGAAAGCATGACCTGAGAAATCCAGACATATTACTCACTTCTATCACCAAGTGGTTCAGAATTGAGTGAGAAATAGAGGCAACGGATATGCACTCTGCCAATTTCCAGAAGCAAGCATTAATAAAGTTTTTAGAGAACAGTATCAGCAGGTAAGCATGAACTGAGAAATCCAGACATATTACTCTCACATTTAAGTGATTCAGATTTGAGAGAAGTACAAGCAACAGATATGCACTCTGCCAATGTCCAGAAGCAAGCATTAATGTAAAAAACTCAGATGCACAGGTCTTCCAGTTTAGAGTGTAACAATCAATTATGTAATATCAGGATTACATGTTGGACGTATGAATATTAAAATATGCCTAACAGTTCAGTCTGTACAGCTGCAATCTAAGAGATTTTTATAGGACTTCAGAAAACTAACCAAAGATCAGGTAGCAAACCATGGAATGGACATTCCAATTCAGTGTTTACCTAATAATCAACACCTTCCGGTATAAATCCCAAGACAGAAGTTTGCAGCACCCATCTCATGCAAGATCAAAATGACAATGGAAAAAGAACATTAACTTGACCTGAGCACTTGGAAGTTTTGCAAGAAGATGGTCCTAGCACTCAGCACCTGGAACAGCATGCAATGCTATCAGTTTTAGTGATGCATAAGTAACTGAATTCATATACATCAAGGTACTAAATAGATCAAGTCACCCAATTAAATCTTGGAAACGCATGAAACATCAATTTTATTGTATTCACGCATGTCCAGAAAATGCATCTTGCACGATCAAATTTTATTTAGCATGTGAAAGGTGCTAGCCATGTCTTTGTTTTCGAGGAAATGATGCTGACAAGTACTGAAGTCTCAAGGTGATACAGGAATGTACCTAAATTCGAGCTATTGTCATAAGGATTAAACTACATAATATTTGGTTACCTACAGCTCCTATCTCACTGGTGGCTAATATATTTGAGCAATTCCTTGAATCGAATATATAACTAACAACAAGCAGCAGGCACTAAGTAAACAAGCAGCAGGCACTAAGTAAAAATATTTCTTCAACAGAGACTGATTGAGGACTGGATGGAACGCCTGCTGCCCCTACCAGCTCCGGAATGGAGGCGGGTGGCGCTCCGGCAAAGGCGCGGCCACAGGCGTTGCTCCAGTGCTCCAGCGCGACCATTGGGGTGCTCTAGGCAAGGTTTTCATTATCGGAAATTAAAATTTATCGGACATCATGGATAAAGAGGATAAGCAAGATATATCGGAAATATCGGACCAAATTCAAAAAATTTAAAAAAAAATTTCAAAAAATTTGTAGAATTTGACTTGAAACTATTCCTAAGATATTAAACATCACTTATTCACAAATCAAAACAAAAATAAATCATTATAAGTGTCGGATTGTCGCGTGGCTGATTTTGGATTGTCTGTTTAGAAACAGGAAAGAAGGGAAAATTTTGGCTGATATCAAATTTTATCGGACCCCAGGGATAGAAAGGAAATTTCGGAAATATCGGCGACTTTCGGCCGATAAAAAAAACCCTGCTGACAGTACAACAAGAGGTCTCTCAAGAAACAAAGAAGCAAAAGAAAAAAAAGGAAGGTACACAAGAGGCGAGAGGAAGTTTAGACTAGATTCTGCAGCCATTCCTGAATCTCAGGAAAGTAGTTCTTCGCGCGCCAGAGAAGTGAAGAAAATTCATGTCTGAAAATTGCTTTGCATCCTTGGATTGTCGCTGCAGTATTGTTGAACATCTCTTTATTCCTGCTCATCCATATTGCCCAGCTTATTAGCACAATAATTTCCACGAAGAAGGGTTTATTAATTTGTCCTCTTAGGTATTCCAAGTTCTGTAAGGGGTCAAGATGTGTTTGAGTATGTAACTGTAAAGTTCCCCAATATTATGGTGTAAACTGACAGCCGATGAATAAGTGATAAGTTGTTTCTTCCACATTTTCTTCACAGAGTACGCAGCATAGTTGGGAAGCTCCACGTTTCATCTTTTCAGTAGTTCTCTCTGGTACTTAGCCTCTGCTTCAAAAGCAGCGAGAAGAAAACTTGTGTTTGTTCTGACAAGAACTTTTCTAAAGCCAATGGAAAACTGGATGGGTAGGCTCGCTCCCTGACTCGTTGCTGGTTCAGCAAATCCACGGACGAACATCCAAGTCGTCTACTAAAAACCTGAACGTGCACATCTCAGATCTCGCCATTGCCGGATCGTCACGGATCCGATCGTGGCGATCGATTGGCTGCAGGCAGAACCAAGCCACAACCCACCCCCCCCCCCCCCCCCCCCCCCACCCCGCATCTGATGAGCCCAGTGCCGCAACTCAGGCAGAAACCTACGACTGATTGGTGGCCGTGTGCTCCGTGGTCTATGCACACACACGACACACTAATCCTTCTTCCAACCTTCTTTTGTCTCGGACTCGTAGACGTTACACGGCTGATGGACCAAACAACTTCCAGGCCTATGTCCTATGCATGATTTTTTTTGCTATACCAGAACCAATCCATAGCCTTGGACAACATTCACGAAAACAGAATATTAACGACCAACAATTGGTCAGTATAAATTTCTAACAAATAATCTCGGTCGCTATTTCTACTTATACCGACTCTAAATAAGTTGATACATATATTTAGCTATTCCCTTGGACGTCGGTCGGTAAAAGCACATAATACAGTCAAACAATCAGTCAGTGTAGCCCGTTTTCATTATGGCGCGTTCGGTCCAGCCCACTCATGCCATGAGTATTTTCCAGTGGCCCACCCGTCATTCTCTTTTGCGAAAACCCTAGCTCATCCCTTTTTCAGCCACTACTATAAAACTGACCTTCACTGTCAGCCCATCACTGCCAATTGCTCTGAAACCGGAAGTGATAACACTTCACTATCGGTTCTTAACTTTAAAATATGAAAATGATTGGGGACTTAAAAACCAGTAGTGAATGTCCCTGTCACTGCCGACTAGTGGCTTGAACTAGCAGTGATATGTCATTGTCGGTTTGTGGCTTGAGTCGACAGTGATGTTGTGCTATCGCTGCCGGCTTTAGGCTTGAGCTGGCAGTGATATCTACACAGTACAAAAGCCCACGTCCTCCTCCCTCCTTCTCATCCCAAGCACTCATCCAAGGAGGCACCTTTCCCCACCTCTCCCTACATTGTTGCGGCCATTTTTCACCAAAATGCTCACGAAAGACTTGGATTTTGAAGCATGGGCATGATCTTCTTGCTTTAAGGTTAGTAATAAGCATCCACTTCTTTGAATTTGTAGCTTGTTCAATTGTTTTGATGGCTAGATTGTTTGATTCTCATGCTAATTATTTCTCCATTTTAGAGGGCACTTTTTATTTAGATGTTGAAGAAGTAATTCAAATTGGATCGAGGGTGGATGCATGCAGTGCTTGATGGGCGTCAGCACCTTCATCATGGCTGCCAAAGCTTATGCTAAACGTGATCTAGGGGATCAAGAGCATGTATTCTGCCCACGTAGAGATTGCAAAAATCTCAGGCAATTTGGTAACGTGGAGCAGATATGATGTCACTTGATTACTAGGGGTTCGTGAGAGACTACACGATATGGAGTAAGAATGGGGAGGTTGGTGAGAATGTTCTGCAAGAAAACTTTGATGATGTGATCGTTCCTAACATAGCCCCCTTCCCTCCCCCACTGAAGCTTTTACTAACGATGAAACAGGTGTCAATATGCAACCTATGGTATCAATGATGATGTGTTTAGGAATACGTTAGCTGATGATACCAAGGATGATGATGGAGGTTTTGAGTAAAGATGGATCTTTCTCCATTTCACAGGCCAAGAATAAGAAAGATTATGATAAATCCATGTTCGAAAGACTGTTGAAATATATACATTTTCATTTTAACTTATACATTATCATAACATTTGTAATATAAATCTTGATGGATTTGTGATGTATGTGAGTTTAGTAACCATACGAAATAAAAAGTATTGCACAAAAAAATTAATAAGTAGCAATATGGGAAAATAAGATCACTGTTGGGTTAATCAACAAGCCAGCAATGATTCTAGGTAAATCACTACCGGCTTAAGTAGGCGGTAGTGTTGCTCAAATCAACACTGCCAGTTGGAGACCAGAATCGGCAGTGATCATGAGGATATCACTACCGGTTTAGATATGAACCAGCAGTGAAGTTTGATATCGCTGTCGGCTTTGTTGAATCGACGGTGATAAGAAAGCCACGTCATTATCACTTTCCTTCTATCGGTTCACTTTCCGACTGTGATAGGGGATTGTGAACTGGCGGTGAGGGATTACTCTGAGGTAGTGAGCTACTGCTGTCACATAGATTGACAAAACAACTCATCCTTTGCTCCGCCGCCGACCGCACCCACATTACCTGACGTGGCAGCCTCTTGCCACCTCTAGACCCAGGGGCGGAGCCCAGTGGAGGCAAAATTTAGCTTCGCCCCCCAACCCCGGTCCCCTACCCAAAACGAAATTCCCAAGTAGGAGTATTCTTTAGCCCACGCAAAGGAAGACCAATGTCACACACTGTGTAGTAATGAGAATAGGTGAGCGGAGGCAGCCCACGCACTCACCGCCAGACAGGCGACGGGAGTTACGGGATTGACTCCACCACGGCACCGCCGTCCGAGTGGACATTGCAGGTGCTCATGACTCATCGTAGTCACTTTGCTCCTGCCATGGTGGTCGTCGCCCTCCCTAGTCCCCACGAGTCCACGACGCCGACGCAGGCTGCACTACCATAGCAATGCTAGATGAATCACTACAGCATGTCTTATTATAGAAGGCGTTTTGCTAAAGGCATTTTTCTCTGAGTGCCTTAATTTGCTATTGTATAAAGGCATTTTTTGAAAAAAAAACTCAAAAAAACTTCTTTTTAGAGGCTGATAAAAAAACGCATTAAATACCTGTACATTTGGAGGCGTTTTACCGAAAAACGCCTTCCTAGTCCATGTGCTATGTATGCATAGAAGACCCCATCCCTCTACTTTGTTTTACAGTAATATGTAGACGTGGGTCCCATGTGTCATCCAAATCACCAACCCTATCCTCTTCCTCCGCCCATAGCAATCGACCGAGCAGACGACACTTCTCCGCTAGCACCTCCGCTCGCCCCCGGCCGCCTCTGCCCGCGCCTTCGCCATCCCCGGCCGCCTCCGCTCGGTGCCAACGCCACCCTGGTCGCTCCACTCGCATCCGAGATCAACCGTGGCCCGCCCGGGCTGCCTTGCGCGGCCCTGGCCATCTCCGCCCGCCCTAGGGCCGCCCTTCTCCGACCACTAGATCCGATCAACTGTGGCCGCGCGCGGCTACACCCGCACCGGCGTCAAGTTCGGCGGTGTTGGCGCTTGACTATGGCCACGGCTTCTGTCCTTGGATCCGGCACTGCAGCTGCTCCTCACGCACGCGATTCAGAGTTACGCCGGGCCGAGGCGGTTGCATGGGGCTCGCGATTAGGAGTCATCCTGGCATGAGGTGGCTGCGAGGGCTTGCGAGCTCGCCCTACGCTTAGGTCGCCGACGAGGAGGTTCTTCTCCGCTGATTTGGTTGGGTTCGCTAAGATCCTCAAGTGCTCCTGCACCAAAGCCCTGTCTACGATGCCTCCGCCACGCCTTTCCGAGCACCTACACAACCATCGTTGTGTTACTGCAGCCCCAATCATCTTCTTATTACAGCAATCGAGGTAAATCTCAGTAGCCTCCAGTCCATAGAACCTCAGTTGAGATGCTTGCTTGATTCAAAATCTATAACCGATTTTTTCTATTCGTCTTGATCTGTGTGAATATACTATGTTAAATAAAATGTGCTAGTTGTAGATTTTTTCAATTTTAGTAAGAACAATGTATGCTGCACATGATTGTTCGGTTTTGATAGGTGTTCTCGTCTTCTCCTTTTCAGCATTAGGCAACCTATTTTCCTTGTACTGAGATTTACATAAAGTGTTGCAGCCATTATGGACAAGTAGTGGATGAGAACGCCTAGCACTACTACAAAAAATCTTTTGCGAGGCGTTTTCAATTTGTTTTCCGAGGCGGGTGGGCTTGTAAACCACCTCGGTTAATGCCTCAGATTAACCGAGGCGGTCATTTTTTTATTAACCGAGGCGGTTACAAAAAACCGCCTCGCAAAATCGATTAACCGAGGCGGGCGCCTTAAAATGCCCGTCTCGGTTAATATCGATTAACCGAGGCGGTTGTTCTAACGCAACCACCTCGGTTAATACATTAACCGAGGTGGGCACACTATAATGCCCGCCTTAGATAATATTGGCCCATCTCGGAGTCCAAACAACCCATCTCGGCCCGATAGTGTGCTCAATGTATATATACCGCCACTTAGGGTTTCCACTAGCCTCCTTAGCCACTTAGCCGCACACAACCGTGGCAGCCCGCCCCTCTCCCTTCACCCGACACAGGCACCGCGACCCTCTCCTTCTCCCATGTCGGCGCACCACCTCCCTCTCCTCCCTCCCTCTTTCTCTCAGGCGGATCAGGCGGCGCTCCCCCTCAGCTCTCTCCTCCCCTCGCGGATCCGGCGGGCGCGGGCCATGGAGGCCGGATCCGGTGACGTGGTGGCTGAATCCGGCCTCCCCGTGGCGACGCTCCTCCACCTCCAAGTCGTGGACAACACTGGCGGCACCCCTCCCTCTCAGCTGTTGCCTCCCCTTGCGGATCCAGCGGGCGCGGGCGATGGAGGCTGGATCCGGTGGTGCGGAGGCCGGATCTAGCCTCCCTGCGGCGGTGCTCCTCCTCCACCTCATGGGCAACACCGGCGACGGTGGATCCAGCCAGTGGGGGAGCCACCTCCCTCCTCCCTCGACCAGATCTGGTGGCAGCGCGAGCGGGGAGCCACCTCCCTCCTCCCTCCGGCGGCTCGGCGGCGCGCGGGGATGCGGGCAACGGTGGGGTCGCGCGGAGCAGGCGAGCTAGCCGGTGGGCTTCGAAATGGGCTCGCCAGCGGGCTTGGGCTTTTTTTTATTTTTTTTACTCCATTAACCGAGGCGGGCAAGGAAACCGCCTCGGTTAAGGTCCGATTAACCGTGACGTTGGCACCGAGGCGATTGCTTTGCCCGCCTCGGTAAAGCCAAAACGCCCACCTCCATTAAAATTGTTGTAGTAGTGTAGGTAATACTTAGAAAGTGCTCATGATTTTTTCTAGTCGAGCCTAAATTTGTAGCAAGATGAATTTTGATAGTTGCGTCTTAAGTGGCCCGTTGAGCATGATTGAGGCCTTCGTAACTTTGTAGAATTTTCTTTTGCTACTTCAGTACAGTAGGATAGGATACCTTATCCTTGCCGTAATTGCAGAAATAATTATTTGTTAGAGGTGAGAAATGGATGCTTTGATGACCTTCTGCCTTTAATTAAAGAGGCACATGCAGAGGGTGATGTGTTGCCAAAGAATTTCCATGAGGCCAAGAGATGTGTTGCCAGAGGTCGGAGATCTTACTGACACTGGCATGCAGCCTAGCTACTTTTGGAGAGAAAAGAACACAGTAGTAGTTAGTTGCGGAGAGCCGGAGAGGGATGGTGGGTGCTTGTTGGAGCACGTAGGGGAGACGTACTGAGGGATACTGGTGCCGAGCGAGCGAAGAAACTCTCTGTGCTTGATGGCGCTGCGCTTTGTGTCCGGTTTGATAGCTGCCGACCGGGGCTGTTAGATTGTCGACGCGTGGCCTCGTTTACTCAATCAAACGACAGCATCCACCGCAGTTTGCTCAGCTTCCTTTTCCGGAAACTCATAATAGCTACAGCGTCCCCTATGCCTGTTGACAACCATTGGTGCAGCATTGATGGCATGGCTCTCCGTAGGAGTAAATTATACAGTGGCCATTGTCTCATAGAAAGTGACCATTCTCACTCCACTCACTTCTTCACGAGAAGTCGAGCATTTTTAGCATTGACTAAATATATATAATAAAATATTAAAATTTCTAGTACGTAATTAGTATTTTTAGATAGATGGTTCAATATATTTCGTAATAAATATATTTAAAGATACAAATATTACTAATATTTTCTATAAACCTAATCTAGCTTAAGAAAGTTTGACCATGTAAATCCTATAGCAACTATTTTTTGGTATGGGTCTCATCTTCGGAGCATGTGCGTAGTACTACGTGTTGTAACGATCACATCAGCTCTGGCCACGAAGAAAAGTTGTTGGTGCATTCTGGTACTTGTTTTTGTTGATGTGTACTATACTTCTTTTTTGTACTGTATGTATGTGTGGCTCTTCATGGCGAGATGATTGAACTACGCTGACAACGTTATGGCGTTGCACCCTTTACATGTCTTCTTTGTATGCTACTACTACTCTGCTCTAGCTAGCTAGTAGGCTTCGGGGCGCACTACGGCCGGCCGGTCCATTTCAATCGGAAGCGCTGATGTGCTAGGTATGATTATGAATCCCCAGTAGGAATAAAGCATTCGGGCCGCTGATGAAAATGAAATGGCAGCGTGAGCTGAGTGACGCTAACTGGCAACCTTTACTGGCAGGGACGACGAGGTCACGAGCTGCAAGCCCTAGCTGGTGGCGTGCTGGCAGTCTGTGGTTGCTTTGACGATTCCCAATAATGGATGTCGTTTGGGCGCGAATGGCAAGATATTTCCGCCAGGCGCGCGGCCGGATGATAAGAAAGGAGCCTATGCGGTGACCACGGTGGGGTGGCAGGGTGTCGGTTCTCGGACTGCTTGACATTGGCAAGCTGGAGAAGGTTTGGTTACACAGTGGAGATCGTCGTACTTAAATATAGAAGACATCTCCATTTCTTTAAAGTCTAGTGTGGAGAAAGAGAAATGAAACCCTTATGTGCTCCCCCTCACGCATGTGACATTTGCGTGAATGGTTTGTGGCCTTGTGGGCACGCGGCCTCCATTTAATATTTTTAGGGCACGTTTGGTTGGCTACCCAAACTTACCACACCGTGCTGTAGCTTCCACGCCCAAGTTTCGGTGTGCGTTTGGTTCCTTTCCAAACTTGCGGCATGCCATAGCCTAGGCATCGTGTTCTAGTTCAATTTGTGTGCCAAAAGCTGCCGTTGTTGTGGCAAACGATTTGGTCGCTGCAGTTTTGGTGTGGCCATGTCTGCGGTGTGGCATGCAGCAGCACCAAGCAGATGTGTCCTTACTTTTTAGTTACTTGACCTTTAAGTTTATGAATTGGAAACCTAATTGGCTTAGATTGTGATCATGACACAAGATCATGCGGAACTTTCCTATATAAACAACCTATGGACAAATGCCAGAAACACATTTATTTGAGTTAGGGTTTCGCCTCTTTTGTTGCTTTAGTTTTTGGTCTTCATAACCACTCGTCCTTGCGATCCTGCACCAGGAGAGAATGAATAAGATTTTTAGGAAGCGCTTTTGTATGAATGTTGCCATCTGCCACGATGGCTTGTCTTCCAAATCTTGTGTCTGCATGTCTCATCTCCACGCCAATTGCTTCGACCTGTTTTCAACAATAACGTTGCTCCACCACTACTAGTCAATTATCTTCCACCACCAGCCATGACAAAAAGTATGTACGATGTAATCTAATTTTTTTATTAGTATGCCTACTCGTTTGATCGTGTTGTTGTTCACATTTATGTTGTTCTGTTCAACTAATATGTTAGGGTTATACATGCTAGTATCTGAGTTCGTCATTGTTTATATTCTAAAATTAATCATTAAATTGTTTACTTTTCTCAACAATCTGAAAAACCTAATTGTAGGCCTTTTCCTAAATTAACTATGACTGGTTTTGCTGATGCACTGAGATCAAAAAAATCACCGGAGTGCACTTCAAGAGGTAGCAAATCAAGGCCACGATCTGGATGCAGGACATGAAAGTATTCTGGGTTAGTAATGGCAAAGTAAACGAAATATATTTGATGAATATCCAAAATCTCCACTCAAAATATTGGCCCATCTCTCACAATTCATGTGGAACGAGCTTGCATATGCGTATCATCTCTCTCTTATATTTTTGTCGTCGCTTCGTGTCAAAAAGTCAACTCGGAGATATTATGTTTGAAGCGATGAAGATTATAAGCTTTGCTAACTATTAAGGTGGGGGAAATTCCATCGAACAGAACACATAGGAGACAACAGGTTCAAACAAGAACCCTAACAGACTGGGTATTACAAATTGCATCTAAAATGTTCAGTACTTTAAAGTTCAATTAAATGCAAATTTAAAATTGATGACATCTTTTAGTACGGGAGGTGTGTACATAGGGACTTGTAGAAAAGAGATTTGCTTGATTTGTTGGAAAAAAAACTGACGTCAGCTAAAAAAAACAGCAAACAATGTCTCCCTCTGTCCCTATTTAGAGGTCGTTTCCGGTTTTCGTGCCACAAGTTTGACTCGATTTGTAGAAAATACGTGCAACATTTTTATCTTCAAATAAATTTATTAAAAAACTAGATTCAAAGATCTATCCAATGATACTAATTATGTACTATAAATGTTAATATTTTTTAATGTATATTTTGTTAAAGTTGTTTCTCGGAAAACGAAAGCGACAAGTATTTAGGGACGGAGGGAGTACACTTTTCCGCTAGAATATAAAAAGACAGGTTTGCTCGTTCGTGCTGATGCCCACACACGGTAGCAATAATGGAAGAAAATGGATCAGTGTGCGGCAGGAGAAGTTTACACTTCACATCAGCAACAATGCCGGTGGGTGCTTCTCTAGAAGCATGTTGGGCGCACATGAAGGGGATGATGATTCTTCATGGGATAGGACGTTGGGCCATATTGGGCCCAAAAAATAAGAGCAGAGCCAGAAGTCGATGGAAAAAGTCTCTTTCAACTCCTTGAACTATCAATGTGTTCTGATTTTTCTCCTAAAATTGTAAAACCGCATATCTTACCCCCTCAATTCTCATGATCATTTAAATTACCTCCCTATCCTAGTTTTTTTGTTAAAAATGGTGATAAATGCCTGATAAGACTTTTAAACTAAAAAATATCTCTACGGTTCTAAATGTTCTGAGATAGATTGTAATAAGAAAAAACAAATGAAATAAAATATTTAGAGGTCATGACAGTAGCTCTGAAAGCTTTCAAAAAATAGATTTACCTTTTAGGAAAATAGAAAATAAATAGAAAAATCTGTACAATTCTCAAAATATTCTAGTTGGTGTCTAAACACGTTTTCAAAACTTTCTATAGAAAAAAAAACAGGAGGACAATATCACCAGCATAAATGCATTTAGCATTATATTTATGTTGCATTTTTGTTGTCTGCATCTCATATTTTTGTTATAGGAAGTTCTTTAAATACATTTGGGTATCAATTAGAATGTTTTGGAATTTTTTCAGATTTATTTTGATATCTTCTCTTTTTCTTCAGCTATACATAATTTTTTGGAAGCTACTAAAGTTATTTTCATTAGCTCTCAATATTTTATTTGGATTTATAAATATTTTATTTGGGGTTTTCATGTACCAATCTTTGTTGATGCAAAAGTAAATCTGCAAACACAAAGGGCTAATACCCGAAATCGATATCCAAAGCGTGCCAGTCGATTTGACCTGTTAATCGACAAGGACGAAGATACGAGCACTTTGGTCCTGACAACAGCGATACGCCCGGATGTCACGGCCAAGAGGTACTCACGCGGAACTCGAGGATCGTCGAAGATTGCACTTAGAGCAATGCAACTCGCCGAATCGATGAGAACTCGTAAAAAGGAAAAATATGCAAATTGACGAAGTCGCCGAAAGTAGATGTAAATAAGAGTAAAAGCTGTTTTTTTTATGTATTGATTGATCCCCTATTACATTGCCCTTCACCCTATATTTATATCCTGATCTATAGAAACGTAACCAAATACGACTAGGACATTAAATCCAAATCTAAGGAAAAACATGACTTTGATACAACTCAGACTCTACTAAACGTAAACAAGGAAATTAACTCCTATTTTACTCCATAGTCCGCCTCAATCACGATGGTATTCTCATCGACCTCCTTTTCAACGGCACAGTCCCTGTTCCATCGGCAGCAGCCTTCGAGTTCCTTCCATCGGTACATTCCCTATTTCATCGGCAGCAGTCTTCACACCCTCCTTCATCGGTACATTCCCTGTCTCATCGGCAGCAGTCTCCAAACCCTCTTTCATCGGCATCGGCAATAATATCCTTAACCTCATCGGCAACACTTCAAATTAAATCCATACGCTGCCACCACTCAAAAACAAACTTATTCTCCTTGGCTATCAATCCACACGGTAATTTTTCCTCTGTTGATTAGCCCTTCCTGATCATCTTGACATGTGCTAAAAACGATGTCAACACATGCCCCCCAATTTCGGAGTATAAGATATTGATGCTCCGAAATTTACTCCAGCTGATGCTTGCCATTGCCTATTTTTTTTAACCCATTCTCCAAGCATAACATGATTTGTTACTAGATTTAATCAAATCTAGATCTAATCCATGCATCTCAAAATATCGCACATTTTCCAACCTTCTTTACCTTAATTACGGTTGAGATACCAAAATAACAATCCATCAGCAAGATCTTACCACAACGCATCACTTTTTTTAGAACCGAAAAATCCTGTATCGAGATATCCTTCAAGTCATGATTACTCGCCGTCAAATCTTCTGTACCATCCCTTGATTGTCGTGTGAACAGTTACCATATCCAACTGAACCACCTCGATCCATCCGCATACGGCATAGAGATAAGTCAAGAATACCCCTACCCCAAATGGCCTATAAATAGATTTCTCCGGGCTGTTCATCTTCCACCTTCAAACTCCATCCTTTGGCATTCTCACTCCGACGGCAACCCTAACCAACGACCGCGCATCCTCGACTCACCAGAGCCATCGTCATCTTCAAGTTCCCAGCTCGTGCCCTCATCTGTTCGAAGCAATGGCTGTTAACTTCGATGTCCCTGCGGTTCGTTATTCCTGTTATTACTTTTACTTTAACCCTTTTGGTTCCCTGCGAGTTCTTACAGTCGACATTTTCCTTTTTCTTCCATTTTCTTGGTCCTCCAAACTCAGGAACTACGCAACACACTAGTGATTCCAACACATCAACCTCCCCTCCATTGCCTAGGTCCAATGGGCGACCCAGATCCAACTGACCTGATTAATGCAGAGCAAATCATATTCCCTTCAAATCTCAAAATTTCTCTTTGAATCTGTGGAAAGACACATTCCATTCTTGGCCCAAACCCACCAAAGGGTGGAAAAACTGGTTCTTGAGGGTCAACAGATCAATGCAAGTGTTCTGGGCAGAACGGAAGATAGATCAGTGTATCAGGCTATCCATTGCCGATATACAAAAGAATGAATCCATGATGATAGCAGCCGCTCAATTTTGGTCAGACACCACCAACACCTTCATGTTTGGTCATGGCCCATGTGCCCCTACTCTTGCCGATGTATATATGCTCACAGGCTTGGACATCTCAACTGTCGATGAAGGCCATATTTTTGACAGAAAAGCTGAATACTGAGTAAATACACGCAACATCGGCGGCTGGACGGGATACATCCAAGAGTACCAAAAGACTGGTACCGTCAATCAAAGGGAACACGCCACATTCCTGAACATGTGGCTGGAGAAATTTATTTTCTGTGGCCGATCGGTAGGACCAACCAATGCTTTCCTCCCAGCAGCAGAACTCTTAGCCAACGGTGTTAGATTCCCACTTGGCCGATATCTCCTGAGCTCAACCTACCACCTTCTCCACCAAGTATCCCAAAAGCTTATACTTGGCGAACCCATCGGCAATCTGGGAGGCCCATGGTGGTTCATCAATATGTGGTTAAACGCTCACATGCACAAGCGTTTACAGTGGGATCTCTTTGCTCAGGAATTCTGACGAGAGATTCCCGAAGACTACATCCTTGGAGACGATGAATCAGCAACACGCCCCCCTCTCAACTTCGGTGAAGCAATAATTGTCCTTCCCGGAACAGAAGCCAATGAGGACCAAATCGGCAGATTTTTTCAGACTTTCTACCATGGCCTCCCTCGTGACCTCAGGGCTTGGGTACCTTACATAGATGAGGATAACAAGTTCCCTCTCCTCTTCAATTTCGCTGATAGTGATCTAAACCAAGACAATGATCTTATGACGGCCATTATCACCCCCAGAGCAATCCCAGTCAACACATTTGGTAGCGGGAAAGCTTCTCATATCACTTATGAATTCTACAATCCATCGGCAGTATCTCGCCAGCTGGCCTTTGGGCAACTGCCAATCAAGCTATGCTATACCGATGTGATTAAGCCCAGAGAAATCATTACCGCTGGAACTGAATGGAGCAGGATAGTAAGACTTGCTCCCGATGCCGATATCTCAAATGTCGATCTCTCCGCCTGGTCACCAGCATCTTTCATAACAGAATCATATAAGCAATGGTGGCAAGAGTGGAAAGAACAGCTATTTTCAACATCTGTTCACACATATCGGCATATGATCGATCCCGATTATGCCATTCCTGACAATGCAGTAAGTTCTTTTTAACTTCTGTCTCTTTCCTTCCTCTCATATGCATATCGGTAACTAACCCTCCTTGAAACAGGCCGATGATCTAGTTCCACCAATAAGCAAAAGTGGAAAACCTTTCAACCTCCATCCAGCCTCTCCAGTCTCAGTAATCGGCTACAACGCCCCCACCTTAGAAGCCTTAACCTTCCAGAGGACTCGCTCCAAAACCATCACTTCCAGACCAAGACTGGGAACATCCAGGGCTTCTCCAAAGGCTGCTGCTTCGAGCCTAATCAAGGCTTTTAAGGTAATAACCTTGCTTACTCTGTTTTCTGCCGATACACTCTACATTAACATACAACTATCAGGGTGTGCAAGCTGCAGCTGGATCGTCATCGGCAACTTTACCAAGCACCACAACCTCTACCCCTCCTTCAGAGGTATTCTCTTATTTTTTACATTTTTCTCTGTTAAATATCCAATCTTATATCCGTTTTTGCAGCAACAAACGGGCACATCGGCAAGCACGCCAAGCATGCAGGCTCCCCAACCAACAGATGTCGATGCCCCCCAGCCAATTGTTGTTGAAGCCCAAACAAAGCGTAAAGCTTTGACCGATGCTGAAACTCAACAAAAACGACAGAAATCTACACCAGCCCCTGCGTCTGCTCCAACACCTGTCAGTCAACCCACCGATGTAACTGAACAAGCTGCTCCTTCTGCACAAGATACATCATCGGCAATTATACCCCAAGGGCCGACTACCGATGTGATCATAGAAGACATACCATCAGCATCCTCTGCCGATCCTTCGTATGATCCTCTACAAGCCGCTCCATCAAGCCAAGCTCAAGAAATCGCCCTGAAGCAGGTAAATCAATTAATTGTTTGGTCTGTAATATCTCCAGATATCTCAGATAGGACTTCTAATTCTCTTTATTTCACAGGAACAAGATTCTCCCGATAGCTTATTCTCTTTTGCTATCGATGTCTCCGATGATGACGGAGAAGAGGCGAGTTCTTCCCTGGCATTGGGAACAATATCGTCAGACACCTATGGCAAGCTAGAAGCCCTCCTAAATCTGCTGCAGCAAGACACTGCCCAATTGGTGATCGACTCGGACCCTGCGAGGACTATCTTCAAAGCGATCCGCGGCCAAGTCCCTGCCAATATTGAAGAAACCATCTTTCCAGCAGTCCATCTAGAGAGCAAACAACTTCAATATCAAAGGGCCGTTCATCATATTGCTGACAGAGCAGCTCAAGCTCAACTTAAAGAAGAAATGCTGCAGCTAAAGCAAACTGCCGATGAGAAGCACAAGAATATCAACAACTTGCAAGCTTCCAGTGCCGATCTTAGGCAGAAAATCTTGGATCTATCGGCAAAGAAGGCAGCCCTGCTAGCTGAATTGGAAAAGGTTGAGACAGCTCTGACTCAAGCTAAACAAGAAGAAGACCAGCTCCCCGACGCCATCAAGACCCTTCAACAGGAACGAGATGCTCAAGCTCGCAAGGCCTTGGTCCTCAAAAAGAAACTCAAGCCTGTGGAGGGAAGTGCCGATAAAGACGCTAAGGAATTGAAAGAAGCCGATGAAATTCGCCTGCGTGCGATATCAGCTATCCAGACTTTGTTAAACTAGCGTATCGGCAACGATTGATACTTTGTTTTAATTCCAGCCGATAGGATTGTTATCGGCGACTATACTCTTATGCATCTATCCAGATACTAGGGTAATATTTCTTTAAATATTTTCCATTTAATGCTCTGGGAAATACAACTCCTTCGAGAGTTTCAAGAATATATGCATTACCAGGAACAGATTGATTTATCCGATATGAACCTTCCCAATTAGGTGACCATTTGCCAAACTTAGAACTTTTAGTCCCAATCGGTAAAATCAATTTCTAGACCAATTCACCATCGACAAATTCCTTTACCTTCACTTTCTTATCATACCATCTAGCTACCCTTTTCTTATTCTCCTCGATGCTAACTAAAGCTTTTAACCGATGACCTGCTACATCTTCCAATTCATCTTTCATAAGAATATCATAATCATCGGCTGTCAGTTGATCCTGAAAGCGCATTCGCCTAGAGCCAATCTTAATCTCCCAAGGTAATACCGCATCGTGTCCATACACCAATTGATAAGGTGATACCTTGGTTGCACCGTGATATGCCATCCGATATGACCACAAAGCTTCATTTAATATTGTATGCCACTTTTTAGGATACTCTTTAATCTTGCGCTTAATGAGTTTGATAATTCCTTTATTAGATGCTTCAGCCTGACCATTAGCTTGGGCATAATACGGTGAAGAATTCAAAACTTTAATTCCCATACTTATAGCAAACTCATCAAATTCACCCGATGTAAACATAGTGCCCTAATCGGTAGTGATGGTTTGAGGGATGCCAAATCGGTAGACAATATGCTCCTTCACAAAATCAACCATGTTAGCCGATGTTACCTTTTTTAAAGGAATTGCTTCAACCCACTTTGTGAAATAATCGGTAGCAACCAGAATAAACTTATGCCCTTTACTCGATGGTGGATAAATCTGACCGATGAGATCAATAGCCCAACCCCGAAACGGCCAAGGCTTAATTATGGGGTTCATAGCCGATGCGGGTGCCCTTTGAATATTACCAAATTTTTGACATTCCTGACATCCTTTAAAATATTTAAAACAATCCTCAAGAATAGTCGGCCAATAATATCCATTTCTTCTGATCATCCATTTCATCTTGAAAGCTGACTGATGGGCCCCACATACTCCTTCATGAATTTCACTCATCAGGCTTTTTGATTCCTCTATGCTAACACACCTGAGTAAAACTCCATCTATGGTACGGTAATACAATTCATCATCGAGGAGTACATACTTGGTCGCTTGGAACCTTATACGTCTTTCAACCTTTTTAGATGGATTCTTTAAATAATCAATGATTTCCCTTCTCCAGTCATCGGTATCAGCCACCGATATCAATGCTTCTTGAACAGGTTGATATCCTGAAGCATGCTGAGCCAATCGGTTAGCCTCTTCATTATGCATCCGGGAAATATGCTCCAGATGAAAACTCCTAAACCCTTTTAACAATTCCAAACACTTTTCATGATATGAAATTAGAATTTCACTGCGGCATTCATAAACTCCAATCAACTGATTTATAACTAGCATAGAATCACCAAAGACTTCAACAGCATCAGCCTGTACTTCTTTAAGCAATTCTAACTCTTTTATCAGGGCCTGATACTCAGCTTGATTGTTTGTGGATGTAGCAACGATTGGCAATGAGAACTCATACTTCTTCCCTGAGGAGAAATTAACACGATGCCGATGCCTGCCCCTTCACCACAAGTAGACCCATCAAAGAAAAGTGTCCACAGAGCAACTTCCAGAGAATCCACCGTGTTGCAATGTTGAGTAACAAAATCGGCCATAACCTGTCCTTTAACTGCCTTAGCCGATTCATAACGTAGGTCAAACTCTGATAATGCTAAAATCCATTTACCAATCCTACCATTTAATATCGGCATAGATAGCATATATTTGACCACATCATCTTTGCATATGACGGTATATTCAGCCGATAGTAAATAATGCCTCAACTTAATACAAGAGAAGTATAAGCATAAGCATAATTTCTCAATGGCCGAATACCTGGTTTCAGCATCTATTAACCGTCTGCTCAAATAATAGATAACACGCTCCTTTCCTTCAAATTCTTGAATAAGAGCTGAACCGATAACAGTATCCTCAGTTGACAAATACAATCTGAAAGGCTTTCCATGTTGGGGTGGAACTAACACTGGAGGATTTGTTAAATAACTCTTAATCTGATCTAAGGCTAATTGCTGTTCATCCCCCCATTTAAATTCTTGATCGGCTTTCAATTTCAATAATGGACTGAAAGCCTTGATCTTACCTGACAGATTAGATATAAATCTTCTGATGAAATTAATCTTACCGATCAAGGACTGTAATTCAGTTTTATCGGCAGGAGCAACAACCTTGTTGATTGCCTCAATAGATTTTCTACTAATTTCAATGCCCCGCTGATGCACCATAAAACCCAAGAATTGTCCTGCCGATACACCAAATGCACATTTATTGGGATTCATCTTTAACCCATGTTTTCTTGTGCACTCCAATATCTTCCGTAGATCGGTTAGATGCTTTGTGATGTCTCCAGACTTAATCACTATGTCATCAATGTAGATTTCTACCAACGTACCGATATATTCATGGAAAATAAAATTCATAGCTCTTTGATAAGTAGCACCGGCATTTTTCAAACCAAATGTCATAACTATCCACTCAAACAATCCCACATGACCTGGACACCTAAAAGCAGTCTTGGAAATATCTTCTTCAGCCATGAATATTTGATTATAACCCGCATTACCATCCATGAAACTAATAATCTGATGCCCTGCTGCAGCATCAATCAACAAATCAGCAATCGGCATTGGGTAACCATCCATTGGTGTGGCCTTATTGAGATTCCTGAAATCAATACAAACACGAAGTTTCCCATTTTTCTTATATACAGGAACCACATTAGAAATCCACTCTGCATATCGACACTGCCGAATAAACTTTGCCTCAATTAATTTGGTTATTTCGGCCTTAATATCAGGAAGTATATTAGGATTGCATCGGCGAGCCGGCTGCTGATGTGGCCGAAATCCAGATTTAATAGGCAACCGATGTTCAACTATAGATCGGTCTAATCCAGGCATTTCAGTATAATCCCAAGCAAAACAATCTTTATATTCCTTTAACAAATCAACTAGTTGCTGTTTACACTTGGAATTTAACTTAGAGCTAATAAAAGTGGGCCTTGGCCTATCGCCTTCACCAATATCTACTTCTATTAAATCATCTGCCGATGTAAATCCTTGACCTAATTTTCCATCATCGGCAAATCTATCCATTAAAACTCATCTTCAGAACCGACTGCTTGGATCGGTAGAATTTCATAATCGGCAATCGTGAGGAACTCTTTTTCCCAGGCTTCTCCCGATATGCACTTGGTTCGCTCATAAGTGTCTGATTCTGCCGATGCGATGATATAAGAAGAGTCACCAGGAACAACTTCAATCTTATCTCCAATCCATTGTACCAGACGTTGATGCATTGTAGAAGGAACACAGCAATTAGCATGAATCCAATCCCTTCCCAAGAGCAGATTATATGCACCCTTGCCATTAATAACAAAGAAAGTTGTCGGTAAGGTTTTACTACCGATGGTCAACTCAACACATACTGCCCCTTTAGCTGGTGATACATTGCCTTCAAAATCCTTTAGCATCATATCGGTCTTAGTTAAGTCTTGATCTCCCTTACCAAGCTTCCGATACATCACATAAGGCATAATATTAATTGCAGCTCCTCCATCAATAAGTATCTTAGATACAGGCTGCCCATCAACTCTGCCTTTTACAAACAAAGCCTTGAGGTGTTGTCTCTCATCATCGGCAGGCTTCTCAAAAACAGCCATCATTGGATCTAGCGTTAATTGAGCTACTTGGTCAGAGGAAACAGCCTCTTCTTCACTATCAGACAGAGCCAAAAATTCCATCGGCAACATAAACACCATATTAACATCTGCCGATGGACCTTTATTTTTGTGCCTTATCTGCCACTGCTGGTTACCAGATCTCTCGTTGGAGGGACTTTCTTCTTGATATAAATCTTTCTGACGCTCTCGCTGCATTTTTCTCTTTTGTGTCTTTGTCAAACCCTCTGGACACCATTGAGGAAGCTTAGTTTTCCATACTGGCTGATAAGTCCTAATTGTCTCCACACGACGTATATTAGGATCCCTGTAAAATATTTCTTCATCAGGAACTCTTGCATTTGCCATCTCTTCAAGTACCTCTTGGTTTCTCAGAAAATATGCAATGCATTTACCAAGCCTTTCATGTACACTGAGCCTGCCCCCCAGCCGATCATGTACTGATGCTCTCCCTCTGATCGGCTCATTAATGAGCAAACCTTGATTACCAGATTGAAACCTTCTTACAGGATGATTAACTCCATAATAATCATTGCACTCTGGACAATCTTCAACAGTAGGTAACTTAATACCTTCCTCCCAACAATGAATAAAAAACGAACAATTCCAATGATCCTTATGCCGATTCCACTCTTCTTGACGTCTTTCCTCTTGTTGTCGTCGATACCGGTCCCTTCGCTGACGCCAGCCTTCTTGTTGTCTTCGATGAGTAATCACGATGCCAGATCGAGGAGGCCTCCCAGAACCGCCACTTTCCGTCAATAGCCCCTTGCCTTTTGCATCATCGGTAGTTATCCGATGTTGGGGATCTACTGATGTATTCTTTTCAGCAGCTTCCGATGTCAACACCTTAATTTTCCCTTCAGCATCCAACATATTTGCTGGAAAAGGATGTTGATCAATTTTCATCGGCTTTTGAATCTTAGAATTGCCAAATTTTATTCTGCCAGACTCAATAGCTAACTGCAATTGTTGTCTAAATACTTTGCACTCATTGGTACTGTGTGAAGTTGCATTATGCCACTTGCAATACATCATATGCTTCAACTCTTCTGCTGATGGGATCACATGATTAGGTGACAATTTAATCTGGCCCTCCTGAAGCAAAAGATCAAATATCTTATCGGCTTTGGTGACATCAAAAGTAAACTTTTCTGGCTCTTTGTGACCAAAGGGACAAGATATCGGCTTCTTATTCTTAACCCACTCTGCCAAACCGATAACTGGTTCATCATCTGAATCAGAATCTTCTGCCTCTTCAACAAATGAAACTTTCTTGTTCCAATTTCTTTTAGGTTCAAAAACCCTAGTGTCTTGATCAGAAATCCTTTGCATTAGATGAATTAGGCTTTCAAACTCCTGAGAAGCATATCTGTCCTTAAGATGTGGTAACAATCCCTGAAAAGCTAAATCGGCAAGCTGCCAATCATCCAATACTAGGCTATAACATTTGTTCTTTACATCTCATAGCCTCTGCACAAAGCCTTCTACCGATTCATCATTGCGCTGTTTCATCTTTACCAAATCGGTAAGCTTCTTTTCATGAACTCCAGCAAAGAAATACTTATGAAATTGTTTTTCCAGATTAGCCCAGGTGATAATAGAATTTGGCGGTAGTGAAATAAACCATGTAAATGCTGATCCAGATAGAGATGATGAGAACAAACGAACTCTCAATTCATCTCTACAAGCTGCCTCTCCACATTGAATAATAAAACGATTAACATGCTCCATGGTTGATGTATCGTCTTGCCCAGAAAATTTAGTGAAGTCTGGCACCTTGTAACGATTTGGGAGAGGAATTAAATCATATGCCGGAGGATACGGAGTCCGATAAGAATAGGTATTAACTTTGGGCTTGATCCCAAACTGATCCCTCATAATTTCTGCTATCTTATCGGCCCAAAAAGCATCGGCATCTTGCTGACGATACTGTTGAATCTCCACTGGAGGTATTTGCTGATACCCTTCTGCATACCTTTGTGGCCCACGATCTCCAACAATTGGCACATTTGCTACTATCTGTGGTCCATTAACCTGCTGAAAAGGGTTCATCGGCTGAGCTGCCGATGCTTGATTCTGAAAACCAGCATGCATGTGACCTTGATGAACACCCGTGGCTTGTTGATTTGGCTGAACTGTATGTTGAGTGGGAAACTGCCCTAACCAATTATTAGTATTCATCGGCACAAAGTTTGCCGATGGCTGGTAGCTTGTTGACATTGCTGGATAATTACATCCAACTTGAGGCATAACCTGGACTCCAGGTTGACTGGCAATAGGAGCCTTCTGCTGCATCGGTAACAAATTTGCCGATGGACTCGAACTAGATGTTTGACCCAGAGATGCCTGAAAACCTTTCAGACTCGGTTGTACAGTAGTTGTATATTGAGGCGCTTGAGCTATCGGCAAACCAGCCGATGGCATAGGAGTTTTTCCTGCTGCATCAAACACTTGAGATAATCCGTGATTGAAAGTAGATGGCTCCGGAGGCATACCATATCCCCACCAATTAGCAGGAGTTTGATTATTCTGTGGTACATGACCTGATAAAGCTGATGCTGATAGATCTGTACCAAGCTGAACTCGTCCTGATAATGCTGAATCCGGACGCACCGGAGTAGACTGTACGTTAGATAAACCTGCTGATACTGGAGGTGAAGAAATCTCTATACCCGCAACGGCTGGAGGAGCCGATGGAGCAACAGCAGATGCTGCTTCTGGTTGATGATAAGCAGGCCCAACGTAACGAGGTGACGCTTGCCCTTCTTTGAAAGTTCGAATCACTGCATTATGAACAGTATTGAACAGCACATTGGAGTGATTAATTAAAGCATGATTCACCGCAGAATTAATCATCTCTTGAAGTTTACCCGGATTAGGATCAAAGGTAACCTGCCGAGGCAACGGCAAGCCCTGCTTCTGGATGACTTGTCCACTTTTGTTCAAGCTGAATGACTTCAAGCAAAGCTGTCTGTATTCTTCAATAGCCCTCTCCATAGTCTGCTTCTGATCGTCCTTAAGATCTTCTTCTGTTACTGCGATGATATTCCCAGCATCGATCTCATGATTAGGCATCTTGACTAGATCTGTCCCACTGGGCGTGCCAAAAGATGTGTTGATGCAAAAGTAAATCTGCAAACATAAAGGGCTAATACCCGAAATCGATATCCAAAGCGTGCCAGTCGATTTGACCTGTTAATCGACAAGGACGAAGATACGAGCACTTTGGTCCTGACAACAGCGATACGCCCGGATGTCACGGCCAAGAGGTACTCACGCGGAACTCGAGGATCGTCGAAGATTGCACTTAGAGCAATGCAACTCGCCGAATCGATGAGAACTCGTAAAAAGGAAAAATATGCAAATTGACGAAGTCGCCGAAAGTAGATGTAAATAAGAGTAAAAGCTGTTTTTTTTATGTATTGATTGATCCCCTATTACATTGCCCTTCACCCTATATTTATATCCTGATCTATAGAAACGTAACCAAATACGACTAGGACATTAAATCCAAATCTAAGGAAAAACATGACTTTGATACAACTCAGACTCTACTAAACGTAAACAAGAAAATTAACTCCTATTTTACTCCATAGTCCGCCTCAATCACAATGGTATTCTCATCGACCTCCTTTTGAACGGCACAGTCCATGTTCCATCGGCAGCAGCCTTCGAGTTCCTTCCATCGGTACATTCCCTATTTCATCGGCAGCAGTCTTCGTACCCTCCTTCATCGGTACATTTCCTGTCTCATCGGCAGCAGTCTCCAAACCCTCTTTCATCGGCATCGGCAATAATATCCTTAACCTCATCGGCAACACTTCAAATTAAATCCATACGCTGCCACCACTCAAAAACAAACTTATTCTCCTTGGCTATCAATCCACACGGTAATTTTTCCTCTGTTGATTAGCCCTTCCTGATCATCTTGACATGTGCTAAAAACGATGTCAACAATCTTACTTTAGGATTTCTCTCAAAATTTTTAGATGCTTAGAGGTATTTTTCATGGTTAAAAACCTTATCATATTTTTAGACCAAAAAGGGACCAAACTGTCCTCCTGAGAAGCAATTCTAACGGAGCAGGGAAGTAATTGAAACGATTTTTAAGAGTTGAGGGCGTAAGATGTGCATTTGTTAAGTTCCAAAAAGAAATTAGACTATGGCAGTAGTTTAAGGAATTGAAAGGGATTGTTTTTCCAAATTTGCGAGCATGTTGTCTTTTGGTCCATTAGGACAAGGAGAGGCCCGAGAGAATATTTGCTTCGTCGTGCAACGGCTGCCCCATATGAAACGGATAAAGATACGCAAAGTCTAACCAACGACTGGTCGTGCTCCGACGCGTTCGCGCGACACCAGGCCGCGACGGGCTGGCCCAGTAGACTCGCATAGTACGCTCGCCGGCGCCTAGCAGTAGTAGCAGCCAAGTAGGAGTACGCCTAGTTCCTAAAATATTTTGCAAAATGTAACTGTAGTGTTACTGTAGCACTTTCGTTGTTATTTGGCAATTATTGTCTGATCATGGCCTAATTAGGCTTAAAAGATTCGTCTCGTGATTTACAACTAAACTGTGTAATTAGTTTTATTTTTTATCTATATTTAATGCTTCATACATATGTCCAAAGATTCGATGTGACGGGAATCTGAAATATTTTGCAAAATATTTTGGGAAAGGGCTTAGGTTACGTGGAGCTAGGCGAGGCGAGCGCAAGGCCCCATATGTACGCCACTGATATACTACGACTGTACAGTAGATAGCCTCCAAATCCGATGCTCATCCATATCCTTCTCCTCGGCTCCTTCCTGGCTCCCTGTTGCTAGTTTGCTGCTGATGCTGCTGCAACTACAACTGTACAGTACTCAGGATGGCAACGTGAGGAAATTTTGTTTTCACATGCCACGGTTCCATGGTTCACAAAGTTGGTTACAGTCACAAAATTGGTTACAAAATCCATGGATGATCCTATTACATTAGTACATGACAGAGCAGCACTAGCCGTGAGAGAAGCCAATCCTTTTTCACTGTGTTTTCCTTAGTTTTTAGTAGTTATTTGTCAAGTTCAGTTTTATTTTCTAGTTGTTAATTTTAGTTTTACTTTTTGGTAGCTATGTTATCATTTCAGTTTTTGTTTTTCATTGCTTTTACTTCACACATAAGTTGACAGAGAAGAATTTGCCCTCCAGTTTCAATTTTCAGTCAAGTTTTTTTTAGTTTTTTTACTTTTAGTTTTCAATCATTTTTTTTTATTTTGTTTAGTTTAAGTTTTCAGTCAAGTATTTTTTTTAATTTTTTTAGTTTCGTTTTTCAGTTAAGTTTTTTTTGTTTCAAATTTCAGTCACCCTTTTAAGTTTGAATGTCTTCCTAAATCCTGCATATCAGTTGCCTCACCTATAATATATAGGTTGTTATAAAATGGTAGCCATTGCACACATAAGTTGTCATAAAAGAATTTGCCTCCAATTTCAGTTTTCAGTCAAGTTTTTTTTTAGTTTTTTTAGTTTCAGTTTTCAATCATGTTTTTTAATTTTTTTTAGTTCTAGTTCTCATTCAGCCTTTTAGGTTTGAATGCATTCCTAAATCCTACATATTAGTTGTATAACAACTTACCTTCTAAATTGGCACCTTATGCAATGTTGCTTCTAATAATTTGCCTGTCAGGGTGCATCTTATCTTATTTTGGGTTGCTACTTGTCTTTCTAATAAATGTCCCTCCAATTTTCAGCTAGTCATGTTTTTCGGCTTATATAGTGGGTTTTATAATAACCTATTCCTCTAGTTGGTAGCTTATACAATGCTTGTTCTAATAATTGCCCCCGCAGCTTGTCTTGTTTTGTATCGCTACCCTCATTTTTTAATAAATGCCCCAGTTGACAGCAAGTCAGGTTTCCTAGATTTTTGTAATATGTTTTATAATAACTTGCCCCCTAATTGGCATCTTATGCAATGTTTATTTTAATAATTTGCCCCTCCATGTTGCAGGTTGTCTTGTTTTGGTCCGTTACTCTCTTTAGGGGTTAGTACCTTTATATAAATATAATATAACAAATTTATTGTATTAACAATCGATGTGCATACCATATAAAAACTTCAGCTTATTTTTGGAGTAGCAAGTTTAGTATTACATTGTAGCAACTTCTTTCATAAATCTCCTAGCACATTTTTACACATATATTGCTACTAATTAAAATTTCTTTGAAACATAGTTCAATGGGGTCTAGTTTTGTTTACCTCATCACATAGAACATACCATAGTTGATGGATTTAAAAACGGATACACCGTTCAAAAATTATAGCAATTCAAAGAAAATATTTTACCTTTTTTGCTTTGTGTCAGCATGACATCAGGATAGCATGGCTGGTCAGGAGCATGCATTGCCATCACTAGAAAATCAGGGCGTAGCGTTGCCGTGCCTACCGTGAGGTTGCCATTTTATGATATTATATATTGTATGTCATAGTAAAACATATATCCCATATGATACAGTTGAATATAATGCACACTATAAGAATTTTTTTGTATTTTTTATTGCAAATATGTTTTTCTTTTTTTATATTTTATTGTGTTAGAAGAGGATTGTTGGCATTAATACACAAAATGAAGGATATATCAGTTAAATGTGTGTAACATCAGAACCTAGCAGCAGTGTTATTGATTTTTTTAAAAAAAATAGAGGAGGATCGTAATCATATTAATGTGGTTTCGCGTCATACTATGTTATAATTGAAGAGAGAGAAATTCTTGGTATGTGCAGGCCGCAAATAGAATTGTTCAAAAGGACATGTTGGGTTTCATTTTAGAAGATTTTCAGTGGAAGAATTACGGGATTCGGAGTTACGATGGATGAGATATAAACTTCCTAAGTTTATAGGCGAAACGCGAATGAGAGAAATTTGTAAATTATTTTTTATTTTTTTATGACGAAAAAGGAGTGTAAAATATTTGGGTAGGCTCTAGAGTGGTTCTAATTTATTTAGAAATTTTCTGGAAGGGAAAAGAGCTTACTTTAATCTTCTGGGTACGTTTATCGTGTACACGTAGCAATTCTCTTCTCGGCTGCCTGATGCACGGTGCCACTGGTCAGATGAACAGTGTATGTACAGTGGATGCTATGAACAGTGCTCGTGAAAGCGCTTTTTGCAGCGATCTAAGCCGTTCGATCGTGATCTAACGGCCGAGGATTCACAGGCGACGTGGCACGCTCTCCGGCGGGAGTTTGTCCGCGCATTTCGTACGTGGAAAGTGGGTCAACGGTGCAGGCTGAGTCGCTCGCACATGGAATGGGGTAGCGACCTGCCCCCTAAGCGCGACGGGTCGCACAGTAACCACGTCCATAAAGATAGGCATCAGCCATCACTGTCATGGACATGGTGGCCTGATGACTTAATTGACCACAAAATGCAGAGAAGAAAACTAAACCAACATCCAGATGCATGTAGTTTTGAAATTTTCTTTGGCACTTACTCATCAAAGGTTATTCTACCATGCAAGTCATCTGTACCAAAGCTTACACATACGTGGATCATCACACAGTACGTGGAGACAGTAAGCAATTGGTATCTGAATTATTAGTGAATTTTAAGAGTCTTTATTACAAAATATTATTAGAGGCAGGACACCAAACAGACTAGTTACAACAATTGAGTCACAAGACAAGAGTACCATGATATACACGGATCACACCAGCAGCAGTCGACAACATCATTCAGAAAAGTGGAAACTCAAATGCACTTAGCATACATAAACACATCCACACAGCACACCACGATCTGAAGAATCCAAAACAAGAAGATAACTGAAGAATTAAAGCATGCATGAGTAATAATAGGAGAAGGCTCTATTAAACCACACCAGTAGCAGAAGTAGCAGAAGCAGCAGCCTCGTCCTCTCCTGGCCTGCTGACGATCCCGGCATGGAAGAGCAACACCCAGAGCAGCGTTATCAGCTCGCCGCCCCTGGCGATGGCCTCCTTGTGCCCTTTGAGGTTGTCGGAAGATAACTGAAGAATTATCAAACATCAGAACATTGTAAACTCAAGCACTCCTCTGTTCTATGGAATTCATCTAGACTATCCCTTGCTGTGCTCTTCGATCTATGTTCTGTTCCTTCGATTGCTCATGCTATCATCTGGTATCAAAGACAACCGATCCTCTCCATTGTCCCCGCTTCAAATCGTCGATCCGCGCACCGCCTCGGGTTGTCGAGATTGTCGTGATCACTTCGATCCCCAATCTCCGTAATTCCCAGCCGCGCAGATCCGCTTCGCTAGCTGCGACCTGGAGCATCCTACCCAGCGCACCCCGCCACCACCACCTCCGCCGCCGCCACATCCCCAATATACCAGGTTCGCGCGACGCCAGGGCGCCATGAATCCGGAGTCGAAGATCCTCCTCGATGAGATGCACAAGCTCTTCGCCGAGGTGGATCGCAAGTGGGACGCCCGCTTCGCCGATATGGATCGGAAGTGGGACACCCGCCTCGTCGACAGCGAGCAGCGCATCGAGAAGCGCTTCGTCGAGTTCGACGACACCATCACCCAGCGTCTCTCCGCCACCGACAAATCCATGGCCCAGCGCTTCGCCGAATCCGACCTCAACTGGGAGCGCCGCATCACGGACTCTAAGATTCGCCAGGCGGATCTCATAGCCCACATCGAGAAGCGTCAGGACGGCCGCATCGACTCTGTGATTCAGGCCACGGGTGACCTGCAGTCCTGGAAGTAGGAGTCCGAAGGCGCGGTGGGCAACCTCAAGCTCAAGATGACCAAGCTCACCAAGTACTACGACCGGTCCGTCCTCGACAATCCATCTGCGTCGACCGGTCTGTTCACCGTCATCTCTCCTCCGGTGGAGCAAGCCGCCGCTGCCTCTTCTGCGGAACTCTCAGCTGCTCGGCCCAGTGGGCACTGCGTCTTCACGACTACACGGGTGGATGGTGCCGGGGATTGCAACTCCCCAAACCATTCCCCGACCAATGGTACGTCTCACCCTACCATTCCTATGGCAATTCCCCTTGGTTATGTTCCTGAGGAGTCCAATGGTAACCCACGCTTACCTAAATTCAATTTCCCAACCTATGATGGCGAAACCACCAAGCTCTGGATTACCCAAGCCCAAGATTACTTTCAGATGTATGGGGTTCCACCTTATCTCTGGGTCAAGGTTGCTGGCATGCATTTCAATGGGGCAGCGAAACGCTGGATCCAATCCTTAGAGCAACCTAGCCAGCTTACTTGGACTGAATTCTGTAAACTCTTGATGGATCGCTTCGCCCGCGATCAACATGAAACCTTGCTTCGCAAAATGTTTCACATCCAGCAAACCACCTCAGTCACTGACTATGTTGACCAATTCTCCACCATTGTCGATCAACTCAAAGCCTACACTCATCATCCTGATATGCACACCTTCATGACTCGCTTTGTGAATGGCTTGCGTCCTGATATACGCATTGTTGTGGCTATGCAACGTCCTCCACAGCTCGATACTGCGTACTCTTTGGCTTTGTTACAGGAAGAGGTGGCGGACCCCGCGAAGGCGTATGAATATCCCCGGCATGCCGCCGTTCAGGGATACAAGAACAATTTCCGCAACGCAGGCTTTCAGCATCGACCTCAGCAACCCACGCGGGCAATTGACCAAGCACCAGTTGCGGCACAACCACCTACAACAACAACTGATAAACTGTCCGAGTTGCGGCAGTATCGACGAGCTCAAGGTCTATGTGACCGCTGTGCTGAGAAATGGTTCAAGGGCCACAAATGTCCCCAAACAATTCAATTACATGCTATGCAAGAGGTGTGGGACTTGTTTGCTCTGGAAGAATTATCTGAATCGAATGATACAGAAGCCACTGAACAAATCCTCCTCGCCCTGTCACATGATGCTCAGATTGGGTCCAATAGCGACAGAACTATTCAGTTTCAGGGTACTGTGCAGGGCAAACCTATTGTCGTCCTCGTTGATTCCGGCAGTTCTTCTTCCTTTCTGGCAGCATCTGTTGTTGCGCAGCTGCCTCATCTTCGCCGGATTCTAGTCACTGCTTCAGTCAAAATCGCCAATGGCCAGATTTTGCGGTGCACAGCCTCTGTTCCAGACTGCTCCTTTGTGCTTGTCGGCCATCATTTTCAGCATGATCTCAAGATTTTGCACCTTGATTCATATGATCTCATTTTGGGAATGGATTGGCTAGAGAAGTACAATCCAATGCATATCCACTGGAAGTCTAAATGGATTTCATTGCCATATTTTGATTCCACTGTCATATTGCAAGGCATGACGACATCTGTGGACACTGACCTGATCTTTCAGCTCATTTCTGAGGATACACCTGTTTTTTCTAAAGGTTCTCAGCCACTGCCTCCTGAGATTGCTTCATTACTCAACGAGTTTCCTTTAGTGTTTGCCACTCCATCTGCCTTGCCCCCTACTCGGTCCTGTGATCATGTCATTCCTTTGGTTAATGGCGCCTCTCCAGTGAATATCAGAGCATACCGCTACACTCCAACACTTAAAGATGAGATCGAGCGTCAAGTTCGTGACATGCTCGACAAAGGCTTCATTCAGCCCAGTACTTCGCCATTTTCTTCGCCAGTTCTTTTGGTCCAGAAGAAAGATGACACTTGGCGTTTCTGCGTCGATTATCGCTACCTCAATGCTATGACCCTCAAGTCTGTGTACCCCATTCTGGTGTTTGATCAGCTCGTGGATGAGCTGGGTTCGGCCAAGTGGTTCTCCATCTTGGATTTACATTCTAGTTATCATCAGATACGCCTGCAGGCGGGAGAGGAATTCAAAACAACTTTCTCCACACACGCCGGTCACTATGAGTTCACAGTGGTTCCCTTCGGCCTCTCTGGTGCACCAGGAACATTTCAAGGGGCGATGAATGCCACCTTGGCCCCTCTCCTCCGGATCTATGTGGTAGTCTTCTTTGACGACATCTTAGTCTACAGTCGGACTTACGACGAGCACATTATGCATGTTCGGGAGGTCCTCACCTTGCTGGCCAAAGATTACTGGATTGTCAAGCTTAAAAAATATCGTTTCGCTCAGCAAGAAATTCATTACTTAGGGCATATTCTCAGTGGCAACGGCATTCGTACTGATCCTGACAAAGTCACGGCAGTCTCCAATTGGCCGCAGCCAACTTCCACCAGAGAACTGCGTGGATTTCTGGGATTAGCTGGCTTCTACCGAAAGTTTGTGTGCCACTTTGCCGTCATTGCGAGGCCTCTCACCAATCTATTGAAGAAGAATGTCCTTTTTGTCTGGACCCAGGATCACCAGATCGCTTTTCAAACTCTTAAAGAAGCCTTGTGTACTGCTCCGGTTCTGGTGCTTCCAGACTTCACCAAACCTTTTGCCATCGAAACCGACGCATGTCACACTGGTGTCGGGGCAGTCCTCCTTCAGGCGGGCCATCCACTAGCTTATGTCAGCAAACCTCTGGGTAGCAAGACTCAAGGCCTCTCCACATACGAAAAAGAGTATTTGGTGATTCTCGTTGCTGTGGAAAAGTGGCGCTCCTACCTGCAACTTGCCGAGTTCGAGATCCACACTGACCAACAGGCACTGGTGCATCTGAATGATCAAAGGTTACACACTGTCTGGCAACAGAAAGTGTTCACCAAACTCTTGGGGCTCCGCTATCGCATCGTGTATAAGAAAGGTTCTGACAATAGCGCCGCTGATGCTCTATCCAGGCGACAGCATCCTTCCGGTGACTGCTTTGCCTTGTCCCTAGTCATGCCAGAATGGTGCGCGGAGGTTCGTCATGGCTATCAGTCTGACCCTCAGGCACTCAAAATTATAGCTAAATTGAGTCATCAGGCTGATTCAGTTCCCCACTTCACAATGGATAGTGGCCTCTTACATTATAAACAGAAGTTATGGATTGGCAACAATTCCGCAATGCAGCGTCAGTTAATCTCCCAAATGCACAGTTCTGCCATTGGTGGTCACTCGGGCGTTCCAGCAACTGTCAAACGTTTACAAGGTCTTTTTGCTTGGCCCGGGTTACGGAAGCATGTCCAGGACTTTGTGACAAGCTGTCCCACATGTCAGCAGGCCAAACCCTCCTGGACTTCTTCAACCCCTTCAGACACCTTCTTCGGCATGGCAGGTTATCTCTCTTGATTTCGTTGAAGGCTTACCTCAATCTCATGGGTACAACTGCATCTTGGTTGTGGTCGACCTTTTCTCTAAGTACAGTCATTTCATAGCCATGAAACACCCCTTCACCGCTTTGTCAGTTGCCAAGGTCTTCATGATCAACATTTACCGGTTGCATGGGTTGCCTTCTGCCATTGTCTCTGACCGAGATCACATTTTTACCAGTCAATTGTGGCGTGAGCTGTTCAGGCTGGCTGGCGTTGAGCTTCGAATGAGTTCAACATATCACCCTTAGTCTGATGGCCAGACTAAGCGCGTGAACCAATGCATGGAAATGTTCCTCCGGTGCTTTGCCAATGCTGTTCCTACTAAGTGGTTTGACTGGCTACACTTAGCGGAGTTTTGGTATAACACAACTTGGCATTCTTCTATACAGCAGTCTCCGTTCCAAGCTCTATATGGTCAATCTCCAAGGCAATTGGGCATTGATAGTACTGCTACCTGTCAGGTGGACTCTCTGGACGACTGGATGAAACACAAATCAGTCATGCAGGCTCTGATCCAACAGCATCTCCACCGCGCTAAGACCCGCATGAAAGCGCAGGCTGACAAAAATCGCACCGAGAGGTCCTTCAATGTGGGTGATTGGGTTTATGCCAAATTGCAGCCTTATGTGCAAACGTCTGTGGCACCTCGCGCCAATCAAAAACTGGCTTATCGTTTCTTCGGGCCTTAGCAGATACTGCAGAAAGTTGGCTCTGTGGCTTACAAACTTCTTCTGCCTGAAGGCTCCACCATCCACCCAGTCCTTCACGTCTCCCAACTGAAAGGGGCCATGCCTGTGGCATTGCCAGCCTCACCATTACCAGTTTCTTTTGATGGCTTGCAGGTTCCGGAGCGTATCTTACAGAAACGCATCGCCAAAACTACATCAGGTGTGCGCCTTCAAGCCCTTATTCAGTGGTCTGGCCTTCCTTCCACTTTGGCATCCTGGGAAGACATCAAAGCCCTGCATCAGCGTTTTCCACGCGCACCAGCTTGGGGGCAACCCTGGTTCTTATCCGGGAGGGGATGTCAGCAACACTCCTGTGGCGGCCATTGAACAAGGCGGCAGGAAGGGCGACGTCGAGCCAGAGCGTGGACACGACGTCGCAAAGACAGAAGAAGCTACTCATGGGCCGGAACGTGCAACCCAGGCAAGGAGACCCAACATGCGTGTCCAAGGCCCAGAATGGCTGTGACCAACCCGTTGGCGATGTCGTGAGCAAGTAGTTAAGTGGCTGAGAGAAAGGGGAGGAAAATTATCAAACATCAGAACATTGTAAACTCAAGCACTCCTCTGTTCTATGGAATTCGTCTAGACTATCCCTTGCTGTGCTCTTCGATCTATGTTCTGTTCCTTCGATTGCTCATGCTATCACTGACCTTCCTCTTCTGGTATGGTAATAAAGGGAAAAGGTGCCAGAGAAGACCAAGCGGGGTTGCTCTTGGCTGAAGCACCAATACTGAGCACTGACCAATTTTCTCATCCCAATGCGTCCTCAATAACTTGCATCTGCAGCGGAGCAAACGGCCAGCACATTTCTGGATGCAAAGAGAATGCTTCAAGGAGGAGGAGGCACGGTTTAGGAGGCGACACATGAGGGCTGCTTTGGTCCAGTTGGAGCAGATGAAGGAAGCCATATCCTTCACCTCAGCAATGAAAACTAACACCAAAAGCCAATATAGTGGCACCCGACTAAAGAGCCGGCTTCCGTATAAACTTCTGTCCAGTTTTGTTTGCAATAGGTTTTCAGTGCAACTGATGTCACACAAAAGCTGAAAGGCATGATATTCTTCAACTAAAGCCGAGCTGAACATCACCGCAACAAAGATGCAATAAGCTATGGTCAAGAGTGAGATAAAGATACCTACGATGGGCAACCAGCACTTGGAATAGGAGTTCGGCATGGATGTGTAATAATAATCATGAACAAAAGAAATCTCATCCGAGATCACCTGAAACACCCTATTCTGGCCTCCATCCTTGAGCAGCAAGCTCCAGAAAAAGGTGAACATGTCACTGGAGGCATCAGCATCATTATTGACATTGTACCTTGCAAACCGGCACCGCAATAACTTGAAGAATGCATAGGACAAGCATAAGTCTTGTAGTCGTTGCAGTGCTGAGGCCTTGTTTAGATTCCAAATTTTTTCACTCTCTCTCCATCATATCAAATCTTTGGATACATGCATGGAGCAGTAAATGTTGGTAAAAAAATAACTAATTGCACAATTTGATAGTAAATCACGAGACAAATCTTTTAAGCCTAGTTAGTCCACGATTGAACAATAATTACCAAATACAAACGAAAGTGCTACAGTTGCAAGAGTTGCAAAAATTTGCAATCTAAACAAGCCCTGAGAATGGAAAGAAGCAAGCTGTCATCTTCCAAACACTGTCAATGGTTACAAGGCATCTTTTCCGTGCACTGAGTCACCCTTCCATACATACCCATGAGACTGCTTCTCCATGTGTCTTTTCCCCTCTCCCATAACCAGTAGTGGAGGTGGAGGAGGAGCATCCTCATCAGTTACTACTGCTGCTCCTCTACAGTGACTTGTCCCTGCTTGTAGCGGTGGTGGTTGCTGCATGTAGGCAAAAATAAGATGAGGATTGTTTCCGAGAGCAAAGGATCGACATGCCTTTTCAAATGCATAATATTTGAAGAAAATTTTGGCACATGTGAGAGCAAAAGGCATCCCTTCAATTCCAGTCGTAAACCGAACAAATTTGAGGTCTCCTCCACTAATGGCATCATTGATCACGTAGGAGATACCAAGGTAAAAGGTCCAGATCCCCTGAACAAGCAGCTCAAAAGGAGGACCTATGTTTCTACCTTCTCTGTCATCAACAACGACTATTGCACTGGTATTGATCATAATTATCTAAACAAGTGATGCCCATATTACCACCATGATAGATTGTACTCCTGAATCGCACTTTGCAGCCAACTGGCTGCGCATGCCACTCTGCCCCCCTGTGACATAGGCCCCGTTCGGCTATGCTGATAAGCCGACTGAAAAACATTGTTGGCTGATTTGTTGTGAGAGAAAAATACTGTTCCGGTTAAAAAAACAAGCTGAAAAGTACGGATTATAAGCCGGATGAACAGGGCCATAGTCGTTTGACCCAGCGACCAGGGGGACAACGGTGGACATGATAGGCAAGAACAAGGTGGTGGCTCCAAGAAAGATGAACCTGGTGAGGCGGTGGTAGCGGTAACGCTGGCCAAAGAAGCCTATCCCAACTATGACTCCGCCAAGGATGGCGCCGGCGAGCAACAGAGCGTTCACAAGCCACAACCTGAGTCTCATGCTCTTGTCGAACAAGGACAGGGCATCGTAGGAGCAGTGGTGTCCAGTTGAATTCCCTCCAGCCATGATGGGCCTGCTCATTGCCAAAATATCAAGGTTATATATAAAAAAAACAAGGAGTGTTTGTTGTATCATGCTGAAATGGAAATCATATGGGAGGCACATACATTATATAAATATCAAACAAGCACGTGTGCATATGTAAACCCAACAGTACTCAACATATACAAATATATTTGGCACGACACACTGTATCTGTTCCAAATTGTTTTTTTTAAGGAGAAGAACATACTAAGTTCATGTAGTTTCTACTTTATCAATTCTATATAAGCAGCCAAGAAAAGATCTGACGTGTTTGATAGTATTAGTTTACCGTAAGGTGGAGCTCGATCTAGATGACTGACGGCTGATCAATCCGGCTGCCTGCAGCCTGCCCGCTCGCTCTCCAAAATAACGTGTTTCCCTTTGGAATTGGATGATCACATATTGCTCTCAATCACGCAGTGTCTTCCTTATTCTTTTGTCTAGTACGTACGTTGGCTCTTGCTTTATTTGTTCCTGCGCATGCTTTTATATGCAAACTAGCCAGGTCCCCCGCGCTTCGCGCGGGTAGGACTGTTGGAAGCGGGATGAACTGTTCATACCGGGTTAAGTACTGTTCACATGGTCGGTACTGTTTATATGGGGTACTATTTATCTGGATCCGGCACTGTAGTTTAACGGGCGGTACTGTTCACGGAGATCCGTTACTGTAACTAACACTGTAGATACTGTAGCTAACTCACCACGTTTAAAGTCTTATATAGATAAATGTGCGTGCTTTGCCAGTCTTTCCCTTTGGATGCACATGACAGGACCATACTAAAGACGACAAGAATATGTCTCTTGCTTCCCTGCCTGCTCGCCGTCACTGAAACGCCATTTTAGCATTGGGTCCCCCCTCGCCCTCTAACGTTCGTTGATGCTCTCGCTCTGCCGCCGAAACGAATATGTGTTTTCATTCTATATCACAGTACAGAAATGATTTTTATGAACGTCTCCCTTTAATAACAGAGGCAGTTGACTTAGGACGCTCGTCTCTAACCTAGGTAGGAGGTACTATAGCTATACAACCGTTACTGGAAATCAATTGGAAACTGGAATTAATAGTGCGCTGAAACAGATTATATATGTGATTTCGTGCGTTATTGCGGGAATGTAAAATGTGGTTTTAATTTAATGGGATCTGCTCCGGTACTCCTCCTCACTACTCCAGAAATAGGAAACACTGCTGGTTCCAAAAGGCCTATTACTGCCGGACATTGAACGAGCACTAGGAAAACGACACAGATAGCCTCTAGTTACCACTGCCGGTATTTCACCCGTCAGTGATAGGCTAAAAAAACAAAAAAAGGGAATACATGCTCGTTAGAGCATACTCGTTACTACAGCCACCGCTGCCACTGCCATGTTCGCTGGCCACCGCCGCCGCTCCATCAAGCAGTTCATCCAATAAAAATTCGTGCATCACAAACAAAGGAGGGATCACTACAGGATTCAGGCGCTTTGCCGGGTGCCGAAAACACCCGGCAAAGGCTACTTTGCACTCGGCAAAGCCTTTGCCGGGTGCAGCACTCGGTAAAGCCTTTGCCGGGTGCAGCACTCGGCAAAGAGCCGCCGGCAAAAAGTCAGTCGGCAAAGATTTTTTTGCCGGGTGCTTTTTATCGGGCACCCGGCAAAGATTTTGCCGCGTGCAAACCCGGCACCCGGCAAAGAAAAATGGCCGTCACGGCGCCGGCTCCATGAGCCCTTGGTTTGCCGGATGCCATGTCAGAGGCACCCGGCAAAGATTTTTTAATTTTTTTTTTCAAATTTTCTTTGCCGAGTGCCCTACCGGGAGGCACCCGGCAAAGATTTTTAATTTTTTTTATAATTTCTTTGCCGGGTGTCACGCTACCGGGGCACCCGGCAAAGAGTTTTTTTATTTTTTTTAGTATTTTCTTTGCCGAGTGCCCTGTCAGGGCGGCACCCGGCAAAGAATTTTTTAAAAAAAGTCTTTGCCGGGTGCCCTGGCCCTGGCGCTCAACAAAGCTAGGAATTCTGAACACCCGGCAAAGCCTCTAATTTTTTTTATTCTATAATTTTTTTATTCTATAGTGCAAAATCATCACTGCCTTAATGTGCAGCACATCTCATAATACCCCAATCATACTAACATTGATTCTCATTTATTAGCAGAGAACAGTCTCAAATTTAATTTGGATCATTTCTATAACAGGAATATTCATTTCATAAATCATATTACATAGGGCACACATGGATAGATTCAAATAATATAAATCAATCCACATATGTGGATTTATTAAGTTCAACAAACAATATAGCAGCCATATAGCAATGCTATGTATACAAAGATTTATCCTATCTTACACTACCCTCCTTGGCATACTTGCATCAACAGGGTTCATCCTCATTAGACAAAACCTATAGTGGAACATTATGTTATTAGAGATCTTACAAATGTCATGGGACTTTAAGCAGTAAAATTGTGTTTCCTAACATCAGCAAATCACCTAGTCTTGAGTGCAGATGACAGCAGTTCACAAATAGTACTGAACTTCATCCAAAGTTTGTTAATGAGGCAGTAAGAACACAAGTTTGGTATAGAACTCACCTGCTGCGCTAAAATCTGCTTGATGGTGTCAGGATCTGAGTGGGGCTGTGCATCAACATCGGAGATGACCGGAATTCTTGGTGTTCTAATCTCAGTGGCAGCCAACGCAGATTCCAATCTTGAAACAGCTGGTTGCATGAAGCTAGTATGGAAAGCACCAGCAACAACTAGGCGAACCTGGAAATACAATGGTTAAGCATGTAAATTACTTTGGTAACATACTAAGATTGAAACAAAAAGGAGAATGTGAGATAGAATAACTGAAAACTGAAATATGCATAACCATATAAAATTATAGATAATGTTTCAATAAATATGATTTCTCTGCAATATATTTTTATGTACTTCATTTCATATCAATCAAGAGCCAGCATACGAGATCACCGACAGCATCAGATAAAACACTTACAGGGCATAGAAAGTTTGCTATCTGAACTCTTTCATTTTCATCTACTTCCTCGTTAGCAGCATCACATAGTTCTTGCATCAGATAATTACACTGTACATGCACTGCACAAAATAAAAATTGTAAATTGCACAAGCTAAAAAAACTTTTCGATGTGTACCTATTGCATGGTCTCTCCTAGTGTTTACTGCTGTAATGAACAACCAAACAAAAAGGCCATCAGCTAATTTTCACAACTAATTTCTCTGCAATTTTACAACTAATTTCTCTGCACTTACATCATTCATGGACATTGGACAATCATAAAGAAGTTACAACTAATTTCAACAAAAATGAGAGCAACAGCTAACCGTGGTGAAGAGGTACAGAGATGAACGGACAAGACCTACCATGTGACCAAGTAAATGATATGATAATCTCATATATATTAACTAAATCATGAAGCACTAGCATCTTGAGAAGACATGTACAGGAAGAAAGTGACGAGACCGGCAGCATCACACACGCCTCACGTTAGATCTGGTAGCTTTTTGTCGACTATTCCACAGCCTTTTCCACATCCATCAAATCCATTTGGAAGCAGCAGATCTGGGACAAACATCACAACGTGAAAACAGGGACTAGGCAGCGCAAGCATGGAGGACCACTGAGGATGAAGATCTCACCGAGCCTGCAAATCCTGATGAGCCGAGGTTGGAGGAGGTTGCCCGCGTATGGATCCTCTTCTTGTACGCCTCGGCGGCAGTGGAGAAGCTTGGCAAGGGAGGCAGAGCTCACGGAGTGGTGGGGGCGGCGACCATCACGGGGAGTCGCCGTCGCCAGTAGGAGTCACGAGGGTGGCCGGCCGAGGCAGCGTGGCCGAGCGCGGAACGCAAGCGCTCCTTGCCGCCCACAGCCTGCCGAGGAATAGAGGAAGTCGCCACCTCGCTGGCCGGCGCCTGGTGTGCCCCTGCTCGCATCCCACGGCGCCGCCGCTCACCAAGGCCGTCGACCAATGCCCGCCCGTCGATTTAGGGTTAGAGGACTGGGGAACTAGAGAAGAAAGCGGCAAGTCGGCCGCTCTGTTTTGTGCAGGACGGGGGAGTCGCGAGTGGCCTGTTTTGGGCCTCGTCGCTATTGGGCCGGACGACCGCGGGGAGTACTACAGACCGACGGGAAAAACGTAGGCAAAGGAGCTTTTTTATTTTTTTTAATTCTTTGCCGGGTGCCTACCGAGCTAGCACCCGGCAAAGGGATTTTTTATTTTTTTAAAAAAAAATCTTTGCCGGGTACCTCCTGAGCTGGCACCCGGCAAAGGTTTCTTTGCCGGGGGCCAGGTTTGGCACCCGGCAAATTATAATTTTTTTGTGTTTTTTGCCTCATTTTTTCTGGAGCCTTGGTACAGTAATTATAACTCCATATCAAAATTTGGGACATTTTTTACTTTTTATACTATATTTCTTTAATTATTTTCATTCACTTGAATTTTTTCGACTACTCTAAATTTGAACTGCAGGTATATGAAATAATGGAATTCGGTCATTCAAAAAATGATATTCATGATGTTTGGCGTATGTTGACATCGTATCCAGGAACTCGCATTAAATTACGACCATCATGTTGTCGTAACATGACGAAGTAATTACGGGAAAAGTTTATTTAAATTATATAAAATCCAAACGAAGTCCGAAAATCACGAAATTTGTCGAGGTTTCTTGTTATTGCATGTGGATGCCATGGTAAAAAAATTGAGAAAGTTTTGAGCAAGTTGTGACATCGGATGCCTAAAACCCAGACATCTCCACGTGTGATCACATGTTATTGCAAGTGGAGATGTCTGGGTTTTAGGCATCCGACGTCGCAACTTGCTCAAAACTTTCTCAATTTTTACCACGGCCTCCCAATGCAATAACAAGAAACCTCGACAAGTTTCGTGATTTTCGGACATCATTTGGATTTTATATAATTTAAATAAACTTTCCCCGCGATTACCTCATTATGTTACGACAACATGATGGTCGTAATTTAATGCGAGTTCCTGGATACGGCGTCAACATACGCCAAACATTATGAATATCATTTTTCGAATGACCGAATTTCATTATTTTGTGTACCTGCAGTTCAAATTTAGAGTAGTCGGAAAAATTCAAGTGAATGAAAATAATTAAAGAAATATAGTATAAAAAGTCAAAAATGTCTCAAATTTTGATATGGAGTTATAATTACTGTACCAAGGCCCTAGAAAAAAAATGGGGCCAAAAACACAAAAAAAAATTATAATTTGCCGGGTGCCAGCTCAGGAGGCACCCGGCAAAGAATTTTTTTAAAAAATAAATAAATAAATCTTTGCCGGGTGCCTAACGGCGTGACACCCGGCAAAGGCTGACGGCAGTCACGCCGGCCACCTTTGCCGGCGACCATATTTTGTCGGGTGCCCGGGACCCGGCAAAGACTAATTTTTGCCGACGGCTGTAATTTGCCGGGTGCCTGGCACCCGGCAAAGGCTGGTTTGCCGGAGGCCTTTCTTTGCCGGGTGCCGCCAGGTCTGGCACCCGGCAAAGAATGACTTTGCCAGGTGCCCGATAAAAAACACCCGACAAATTATTTTACACCCAGCAAATCAGCTGTTTCCTGTAATGGATTCAACACATCACAAATCAACTCACCCACAAAACGATTCGTACATCACAAAGGAGAAGGGTTCAGCATCACAAATTAGAAGGAGAGGAAAGGATTCGTACATCACAAATTCAGTACATCACAGACAAAGGAGAAGGATGCAGATGTTCCTGGGATTGGGAAGGAATACACCTGACGCACCTTCTTCCTCCTCCCAATCCAGCACATGTCCATTGTCGCCGTGGCCGGGCGCACCTTCTTCCTCCTCGCCGCCGCTGGATCTAGATCCACCTCCATCGGGCACCAAAATTCCGGATTCGGGTGAGGAAGGGGTGGGCACCATGAGGGAGGTAGGTGGGGAGGGGCGAGCAGCAAGGGAGGCCTGGGCGGGGAGGGGCCAGCAGCGAGGGAGGTCACCCGGGCGGGGGAGGAGCGAGCGGCGCGCGGAGGTGCGCGACGGGGGAGAAGTCTGCGGGGAGAGAGAGAGAGGAGATGTATTAGAGAGAGAGCGAAGAAGTCTGGGTGCGGACTGGACGTGAGTTTAGAGTTAACCGGGATACATAAAAATTTCAGGTCCGGCTATAGATCAGTGCCGGCTGGCACTCTGGCCCGACAGAGATAAACATCTGTGCCGGATTGTATCACCAAGCGGCAGTGATAATATCAATCACGGTTGGTATAAAATTCCGGCAATGATAGACTTTTTCCTTACGAACCGGCAGTGATGTATCTATCAGCGTCGGTTTTAAAATTCCGGCTGTGATGTGGCCGGTAGTGATTGTTTATTCTGTAGTAGTGCCTTCTATAAGTTGCACACATCTCGAAGCAGCCTGTTAAAATAATTAAACATTTTTTATATAATAATTTCTATATGGGTCACGCTTGGGCCTAGCCCGTCCTAACCAGCCCTGAGTCCAGCCCTGACATCAAAGGTAAAGTGACGTCTCCTATATTCTCTTCCGTGCGGCTCCGTTTATTTGACGAAGAAGACGGTGGCGGCGTGCCAACAAGTTTCGGAGTAGAGGCAACTGGCGGGCCGAGTGAACGGGGGCACGCCGACACCTCTACACTTTTCCTCGATCCGTTTCGTCGTGTCTCATGTGTTGGCAGCCAGCAGCGGTGCCATTCGATTTGGGATGAGGAGGTTCACGGCTTCATCCACCAATCCACGTCCTCGACGGGTGGCGCATGAGGACTAAGGAGGTCTGTGCCTCCATGCCCCTCCTCGACATGCGACGTCGTTCCAGTTATTAGCGTGAAGACATCCGCGCCTCATCCTGATGGAAGTCCACCGCTAACTGCTGCCTGTTGCCCATGTTGGAAGTGTATGAGGATGCCAGGGCGACGGTTGTGCCATATAGACACTGCAAAATTGAACGGTACCGCTAGATCTCACAGGAAATGGTCAGATCGACCTGGACTACTGGATGCCAGGGCGTTCGTGGAGCACCGCCGCCGGCTGCTAGCACACAACGGCACGAGGGAAAGCAACGAGCGGAATCTGAACGAAGGGGATCGGGGGCACAATGAGTTCGGCTTGGGTACGGGCTAGGCTTGGACAGGTTGGGCCCATGTGGGATCCAGGTGAAAAAATTCAGGAAAAAATTTAATTATTTGTCTAGGCTGCTTTGAGATCTGTGCATTTTTTTTAGAAGAGGAGTACCGGAGCAGAAGCCGTTGCAGCCCCCCCCCCCCCCCCCCCCCCCCCTGCACAACCAACTTGCGAGCTGGAATAAAACGTTAAAACTCTTTTATCTCTGATGTAATGGTTTGGTGAATAGAATGCAAACTCTAGTCTATGGTTGATCTACATTGCATTTATTCTCTACTTTTGTTTGCACTCTATCTCTCTTTGTTTGGCAATTATCTTGCCATTCACTTTTTGGCCCACCCACTTGTGATCATGAATAGCAACACCAGATCCTCAAAAATTTTGGTTTGGAATGTAAGAGGGGATTAATTCCAAAGCTAAATGGGATGCCATAAGAGAAAAAATTTCAGAAAGTGCCAGTCATATCCTATGCTTACAGGAAACAAAGAGAAGTGACTTTGACAGTTTCTATGCCAAAAAGTTCTGCCCCTCACAGTTTCGCAATTATGTGTGACCTTATTTATATGAGACCTTATTTATGTGAGACTGAACCTATGTTGGATTTGTGAATAATTTATGTCTCAACCTATGGTCAATTGCAATGAATTTGTGCAGTTTTTATGTGTCTTATTTATGTGGGACTGAACCCGTTTGATAAGCTCATTTTATTGCAATGTATTTTTTTACTTGATTATGTGTCTTATTATGTATTATTATGCGTGAACTTATTTGCGTAATATTAATCCAAATGTACAACAGACAAACAAAACTCTGTATTTTTTTGCTAGGGGTAAAATGATCGTTTTAACCTTGACTTAACACTTTCAAGTGTCAAAAACAGACGGAAGGTCATAGAAGGAAAAGAATTTCATTTTGAGACCATACCAGTAAGTTCAAAAAAACGAGCTATACAATGAAGAGGCATTTTTCGATGGCTATACTGGTAAATAACTCTAAAAAGTATAGTTTATACAAATCTATGAGCAATGTAATATGGAAAAAATAACTTAAATAATTAACGAAAATTGACAGCAACAACTCAAAATTATTTAATTTAAAATGTTAAACGATGCGTGATGTAAAATAACAAGAAGAAAACTTAACCCTGGACGAAAATAATAAAAAAGCCCTAAAGTGAAATCGGCCCAGTAGCGGACCGTATCGCGTGCGGCTATAAGGGCTGGAGCGCGCGCCGTGTGGCCTGCTTAATCGCCCGTGCGTCTCCCCTCGTTGGAGACCATATCTGCATGGCCAACTTAATGGGCCGACCGAGCAAAGCACGCGTGGACAGATTATTCTATTATGTAAAATGTCAGTGGCTCTGAACGATCCAGATATCCATGTAACTATACGGCATGCAGTTTACGTTGTGGGCTTTAGCACAATCGCAGCCTGGATGGGCCTCTGTCCCGCCCATTGGGCCTTGGTTTTGGATGTCCTCATGTGCTGTCAAGTTTCAAGTGCATGCATGCACACGAATTCTTCTTGATATAAAAGGAATCAAAAAGCGGAGAAAATTACACCTTGTTCGCTTAAACTTATCAGCCAGAATCAGCTAGCCATTTAGCAGTATTTTTCTCTCACAATAAATTAGCATTAGCATCAGCACCAGCACCGGCCACCATCCAGCGAACAGGTTGTTAGTTTCTAGGTCAAAAAAAGTTGCGCTTAGTTTCTTGGCCCTTTTATTTTGAACTTGCCTATTTAGCCCCAAGATGAATTTTGTTTACTTTCTGGACCCTTCTGTTAGTTTTAGCCTCTAACGGTGTTAACTTGTACACAAAATTACCCTTCTACCCCTGACGTCAAAGGCAACAGTATAGATGCCTTTAGGCTGCATACTACAATAATTTTCCAAAATAAGGTATACTATATTTGCAAGCATGAAATAATTAGGGATTTTGCATACAATATAATTGAGAAATTATTTCGCAAGCTTGCAAGCATATTTGGGAAATAATACTCTTAATATATTGTGTTTTGGTGTACGCCAAATAATATTCGATGGTATTATGGTAGGTACTATATATTATTTCAAAATAAGTGATGTGGTACGGAAATTATTTCACAAATTTGCTTAATATATTCGGCAGGTACAATATATTTGGTGCAAATATATTTGGGAAAATAATTTCATGCTTTTTTGTTTCATGCTTGCAAATATATTGTACCTTATTTTGCGAAGTATGCAAAAGGCATGTATACTATTGCCTTCAACGCCAGGGTAGAAGGGTAATTTTGCATACAAGCTAACACCGTTAGAGGCAGGGCCCAGAAAGTAAACGAAATTCGTTTTGGGTTCAAATAGGCAAGTTGAAAAAAAAACGACCAAAAAATGAGCACAACATTTTTTTAGGGCCTAGAAACTAATTTTCTCAAAAAAGTGCACGGAGACTTTCAGTTGCAGACACTACTTAGACCCGTCGGAAAAAAAAAATACTTGGGCACTACTGATGCTGCTGCTGCTTGCAAGGCTGCTAGCTCTACTCTTCTTCCTCTTTTTTTTTTCTTTCTTATATTTAAAGTATAAACAGCAGCCCATGCACTGATGTAAATTAAAAAGCCCTATTTAAAGTTTTAAATGATGTTTGCGTCAAAAAAAAGTTTTAAATGATGCGCATGCACTGATGTAAAACTTAATTCTGGAAAATAAACAGCCCTAAAGTGAAATCGGCCACGCGTTGCTCCTCGTTGGAGCCCCAGTAGTCGATCAAAGCGTGCATGAACAAATTACGTAGTATGTCGCTGGCTCAGCTCCCTCAACTGTAAAAAATGCCACCGGCTCTGAACGATCCAGATATCCATGTACACATCATACAGTGTAACGTTGTGGGCTTTAGCATAAACGTGACCTCGATGGGCCTCTGTCTCGCCCATTGGGCCTTGGTTTTGAATGTCCTCATGCGCTCTCAAGTTTCAAGTGCATGGACATGAATTCTTCTTTGTGGATATATATATTATAAAAAGAACAAAAAAGTGCATGTAGACTTTCAGTTGCAGAGGCTACTGTAGACCCCCCCCCCAAAAAAAATTACTTGGCCACTACTGGTGCTGCTGCTTGCAAGGCTGCTAGCTATGTTCTTCCTCATCTCTTTTTTTTCTTTCTTAGGAGTATATACAAAGGCCAAGCTTAGCTCAGTTTTTTTTTGGGTGCGCCACACTCAGCACTCAGTCGCTGTATGCATCATCACTGCTGAACAGCCAGTTGTGGGTTGACAGGTGGAAGGGCACCATGGTGATGGTGTATTCCATCCAGTCTCAGGTGGGATCTGATATCTCCTCATGGCCTCCCAAGTTGCATGCATTGCAGCCGGAAGATCAAATCGACATCTCATGGCCTCGAATCCGATTCAGAGAGAAAAGGGGACGGAGAGTGGCTCTGACGCCTTGACGCCTTGTTTAGTCGGTGAAGAGTTAGAATTTTTTAACAGTAGCACTTTCGTTTGTATTTTAACAATTAGTGTCCAATTATAAATTAGCTAGGTTCAAAAAATTTGTCTTGTGATTTATAACTAAATTGTGTAATTAGTTATTTTTTATCTATATTTAATGCTTAATGTATGCGTGTAAAAATTGATGTGATGGAGAGAGTGAAAAAATTTTAACTCTAGCCCATCAACTAAACAAGGCGTGAATTTCTACTCCACCCATCTTTTGCATAGCAATAATGGTATGTGTATGTGTTTTTTATTTGTATATATACCAACCAATACCACACGTTATAATAAGAAGAAGACGACGACGACAAAAGAAAAAGAGTAATTAAAGGGACAAAAGAAACCAGATGAGAGAGAGAAGGGGTAAAAAGGTACTGACCGAGTTAAGAGGGGACAGAAGGGACGTTCGAGTTGACAGCATGCGGGGCCCGCGCGGTTGCATGCATCCCCTGGCCCCACCCCGAATGGTGGCCTCCGATCCGCTGTCCGTCTCCGTCGTCCATGCTCAGGCTATCTGCACTCATGGTCCTCTATATTCATCCTCTATACGTCCTAGTCAGCAAGATTCTCTCCTCTATACTCAATTCTTCCGCACCCATCCATCCTCTATATCATCCTCTATCCACTCTATCTACTGTGGGACCCACTTGTCACTTTATCTAAATATATCCATGAGTGATCTAGTTTTGAAGGATTTATTGAGACGAATTTAATGGTGCAATCGAAATTTAATTTGGATTTTTGGTTTGTGAGTTATAGCATTTTTTTCCTTGGTTTAGCTAGTAGGGCCCGCCACTGTGCACTATAGAGTAAACACTGTACTACTCTAAATATAGAGTAAGAGAAAGGATAGAGTATCGTTTTAGAGTATCCAGTGCAGCAGTTTTTACTCTATATTCATACTCTAAAGCTTTAGAGTATCGTTTAGAGTATACCACTGCGGACAGTCTCATGCTGTCCCTCTCTCGTCCTCCCAACTCTCTCTCTCCACCCGTTGCCGTTGGATGCAGCTTTCACACTGCTGCAGCTACCTGCACCTGCTGCCCGCTCCTCCTGAATTTTTTTTTATTTTTAGCCCAAATTTAAAACAAATTTTAAATTTAACCCAGGTTTAAAATTTTTTTTAAATCTAACCCGTTTGGCCCCGTCACCATGCATGGCGGGGCAAATGCACTGAACCCCGCCATGCATGGTGGCGGGGTACAGTTCCCACGTGGCGGGGGACGTGGCATGCCACTCCGGGCGTACCCCGCCATGATGCATGGCGGGGTACCCCTAACCCGCCATGCATCATGGCGGGGTACAACCCCAGCCCATTTAAAAGCCCGGGCACTTCTTGTTTTTGCCATTCATCCATTCCATTTCCCGCAGCGCCCCTCTCCGCCCTAGGACCGAGCTCCCCTCCCCTCAGCGCCCTTCTCCGGCGCCCCTCCCTCCTAGGGCCCCTCCCCGTCGGCTACCGGCCCATCGTCGGACCTTGTTCCGGCCACCCCTTCTCTGCGTCCATCGTTGTAGTATGTTTGGTTAATGTAGTTAGTAAAGTTATATTAGTTTTTATCGTATTGATATTGTACATTATATAAGTGATATGCGTTTTGTGTTGAAATCATTTCGTGTTATTAGATGGAGGACTCGTATCGTGAGTCGATTTGGAGGAAAAAGGGTCGTCCTAGAGAGATGTACCCCGACGTGTCTTGCAAGGATGCGCCCGTTCCTCCCGAGGAACCTTTCCCTAACTGTGACTGTGGTCATCCGGCGCACGTGGGCCAGTCGAGACATCCGGATACTGCGGCTCGTTGCTTCTACACATGTTATAGTTGTAGCGTAAGTAATTGTGCTCTTTGTTTTTCTTATTGGTTTCTGATGTTGTATTCGCGATGAGATAATTGAAACTTTTTTGTAGCCCTACTTCCGGTGCTTTTTCTTCCAATGGATCGACGGCCCGGACAAGTTTGACCCAAGGATTCTCCTTTTCTACCCCGGCATTGATCATTGCAAGCGTGAGGTGTTTACTCGCTGGGTTCCGCCCCCTCCTAACCCTCCTCCTATGACGGAGGAAGAGAAGGCCGTAGCATCGGCACGGCGGCTCGAGGATCCTCCAAAGTGCCTTTGCGGAGAGCAAGCCGTGATAAACCCACGCAATGAACAAGAGTTCATTTGTCCTCTACGACATGAGGTAAGGTTTGAGTGAACCTTGGAATGTCATGTCCTATATGTGTGTTTTACTGTTTTGATTTTGTAGGATCATGATTTTCCAAAGTGCCGTTTCAAGGAATGGATCTATGGTCCAAAGAGCCATTGGCCGGAGCCGGAGAAGAATGAGGAGGTGCCAGACTGGAAGAAGAAGAGGAGGTCTATTGCGCCTCCTGTGATGTGCAAATGTGGTGTTGAAGCTAGCTATGGCCTTGTCCCTTCAGGCCTTGGGATTGGGCACTTCTGTGGCCACATGATCGATTATGACGAGGTTTGCTAGGACTGTTGACACTTAGTGCTAATGTTTTATTTTGTTTGCTTTGGTACGCTAACTCTGTATTCATCTATTTGTTGCAACAGAGCACTCAGAAATGCAAATGGGAATCATATGATGATGTGTATAAGTTCAAGGATGAGTATAAGACAATGGTAGCACTTCGCAAGATGAGAGGATATCCTGCAAACTACGTCACTGATTTCGTTAAGAACCATAAGAAGAAAATGCTACGACGGGCCCAAGACCTACGTGTTCGTAACCCGGAGAGTATTGCGTGGAAGAAGTGGTACGAGCAAAAGAAGAAGGATGTAGAGGAGTACCAGGCACGGAAGGCTGAAGAGGATGCAAGGAAGGCTGTAGAGGAGGCTGCGAGAGCAGAGATGCAAGGCTTGAATGATACTATTGACTCATTATGTGCGAGTGAGTCATTGCGTTTTTGGAAACTCAATCTTCTTTGTTTGACTGTCAATAAAGTCATTGCAAATATCCTGTTAATTGTTTGCATTTTGTATTTGCAGAGATTGGATGCACCGGCAACTGGCAAGCAGATGTGGCTCGTGCTAGGTACATGGAGAATAGGACACTAAAGCGGGACGCAGGAGTTCGTGGCACCGCAAGCCGTCCGATTGTGGTTGAAGAGGAGGCCGAGCCGGAGGAAGACGACGACACCGGGAGGATAGGCGAGCTCATTCGTCTAGCCGAAGAATTGGGCTACCCTCAGGACGAGGATGCCTACGACATGGGAAGGATAGCCGAGCTACTTCGTCTTGCAGAGGAGTTAGGACCGATGCCCGAGGAGGATGTTGAAGTAGAGGAGGGTCAGGCAGCATACCACAGCCATAAGACACCGCTGTGCGACGCATGGGGGCCAACAGACATGACCGAAGAAGAGGCCGAGTTGTACTCTCAGGCCGCGGACGAGGCGGAGGCGGCTTACTACCGGCGTCAGGCCTCTCAAGCCAAGGCAGTCGAGGCCAGCAAGGGTAAGGAGGTTGTAGTGGAGGATTCAGAGTCCGAAGACGAGTTGCTTATGCAGTGGTGCACGCAATTTGATTGACGTACAAGTGTCATTGTAATAATTTGCATTGTCACGTCTTCACGTCGTCGTTGTTAGTGTTTGTCCTTTGTAGTGGCTTACAAACTTTGTGTGGTGTAGTTTGTCAGTGTTGTACTTTGAAACATGTCATTGTAATAATTTTCATTATCACATCTTCATTCGTTTCATTTGTTGGTCCACTCACTAAGATTGTTGTGTGGTTTATCCGTGCAGTTTATAAATGCAGTTTCTTAGTGCAGTTCCTGCGTGGCCGCAGTTTCAGGGCCACCCCGCCATGGGTGGGGGCGGGTTAGGGGTACCCCGCCATGTACTAAGATTGTTGTGTGGTTCATTCGTTTCATTTGTTCGCCTGAGGAGTCGGGGAACAAGAAAGCGCTCAAGAAGTGCCACAACCACACCTTTGCATACACCTCGACCTCGTGATCTGGAGCACCGACCGGAGGCCCTGCACCAAAGTGCTGGGTTATCCATGACGTCGACACTCCTGAGGTCTTCCTGCAATTACAATTGAAGTATTATTCTACAAAAATAGATGTAGCTGAAATGGTTGTATCAGTGATTTCAATGGGGCGCAAATATGAACTTACTTTGTGCCTTTAACTTCAGCCTCTGATGGCCTCCTACCACAGAACTGCTCCACCAAGTGTACCCAATTAGACTCGTCGACGACCCCAGTCACCGGATGACCAGCCAAACTGAGACACAATATCATCTTCACAACCTGCATCGTGATAGTCATTTCCCCACACGGTGTGTGGAAGGTGTGCGTCTCCGGTCTCCACCTGCATCAATACAAGTTTCTGGTTATAGGCAAGTTGACGGCCCAATTTTACAAAACAAAGACAATAAATGAAAAATGCAATGTTACCTATCAACAAAGGCAGTAAGAAGTGCAGGGTCTAGTGTGGGGAGTGTACTGTTGTACACCCGAACGATCTCAAGGAAGCCCGCCCGCTGTATGTAGGGCGCGTATCGCTCGTCCCAGCTATGTACGCGGTGCGTGCGAACACGAAGCACACGCAACGGCCTCTGCTGCTCCGACAAGGCCTGGGCCCGGTGGTCCTTGTCGTAGTCAGCCTCAATGAGGCTAAAGCGCGGATGAGGAGCCCGCGCCTCCATCTTGCAACCCTGAACCTGCCTGTTTGAAAAAACAAAGACAACATTAATAACATTAGAACAATTAATAACGTTATAAAAAAACAAAGACAAGTAAATTTGAAGATTAAAATATCATAAATGCATGTTTACAATATAGACCACCTCTTGTCTCACCCGCCTATGAAATCTAGCGTTATGACCAGGATTCTTGCAAATGGAGCAAAGGTTCTGCGCACGTTCTTCGTCAAAGTCCCCGCCACCATACATGTCGGCGCCATAACCTTTCATATTGTCCATATCGCCTTTCAGTCGCTTCTTCTTCCTCCTTCCCTTTCCTACCTTCTTCAGGTCCGGATAAGGCGCGTAGTCCTCACCATAATATGGAGGCCACTGCGACTCGTCAAGGTATGGCTCGAAACTCTTCTCCCAAACTTTGAGGGTGTTGGCACGGAGATACAAGGGTGACATGTATGGTGCAACTGTGTGGTCAAAACCTCTAAGCCAACAAGAGGTGATCATGTGTGAGCAAGGGGCATGCATGATCTGAGGGACGTTGCAACTGCATTCTACTTTATCAAGATCGACACGGTACGTTCGCCCACCAAATCGTTCGCCGCCCAGGTTTGTGCCCCCTCTAGCTCGTACGCAGAAAACAAGCATGTCCCGTCCATAAGCCTCGGCAACCTGTTGTTTGGCCAATTCCTCAGCCTCCTTCAAATATTCGTGTGCCGCCTTCCCCCATCTTCCAAGCTCCTCTTCATTCCTCAGGGCTAGGCCATACCGCTTAACAAAATACTCATTGCACTTCTTAAAAGATAACTCGACAATACCAGACACTGGAAGAGATCGAACGCCTTTGAACACACGATTGAAAGACTCAGAGGAGTTTGTTGTCATGATGCCGTACCGGAAGCCGCCCTCATCATATGCTAATGCCCACTTGGCTTTATTTTCCATCTGCTGGTCTAACCATGCCTTGCCAGCTTGGTTGAGCATCTTCTCTAGTTCTACCATAGACTCGTTGAACTCGCGTTCCGTACGTTTATTACAAAGCTCCTTTAACTTGTCAGCCACATCCTTCTTGCGTTGACGCCGCCAGAAATTGGCGGCAAAATGCCGCATGCACCAACGGTGCACTAGGGGCGGGTGACCATCAATGTGTTCACCGGCTGCATTTAGAATTCCAATGTGACGGTCCGAAATCAGACAAATGGTGCGAGACGGGCCAAGCACATGAACACGGAGCAGACGCATAAACCATGACCATGAATCATTGTTTTCCCCCTCCGCCAAAGCAAAAGCCATTGGCACTATCTGGTTCTCTGGGTCTACAGCAACAGCCATCATCAATGTGCCCCTGTATTTGCCGGTGAGGAACGTGCCATCAACAAGAACAACTGACCGACAATACTGAAATGCATGTTTGCACTGATCGAAATACCAGAACACACAGTACAGAATATGCCTCAACGGGTTCTGAAGATACAACCCTCCTATGTATATGAACGATCTCATGCCAGGGTTGAAGTGTTCCATCGCACACAAAATGCGTGGAACCCTGTTATAGGCTTCCTCCCAGCTACCCCAGCGAATTGCCAGGGCAATTTGCTTTGCCCGCCAAGCCTTTCCATACGTGACCTCATACCCAACAAATGTGACTATGGTCTCCTGCAAGAAAGACACCGATACGTCGTTGTCCTTATCTACAAGACCTAATATACGACGGGCTAGGTACCGAGCCGTCAACTGGGGATGGTACCTTTTACCCTCATTAGTCTGGCATCTGTGCGGCTGTTCCACCGAAGTTACCTTCCACTTACCATCACTCCGCCTCTTTCGTGCATTCAACTTCCACGAGCACGGGAATCCAACCTTACATAATATGTGGAATTTTACCTCCTTATCAGAATGTCGAACCGTGTAAGGCCTATGATGATACACAGCATAGTCCTGAAGGAACAACTTCATCTCCGACATCGTATTGAAAAGCATTCCCTTCCTCAGTATTAAATTTTTATGGTTGTACAATGATTCCTTACACATCTGTAAACCCGTGTCACAAACTGCCATATGCGACATACTTACATCGTTATAATTTGGCACACCGGTAAAAGGCAAGCCAGCCTCCCTCAGCTGTGTAAGCTCTGCCGATGTATAAGAGGGTGGTGCAACGTATTGTTGTGCCTCCCTAACCCTGCTCCATCCTTCATATTCCACTCCATCATCTGGATAACCGGTGGCTAATGTGCCCTGACTCTGCATGCCATGAAGTACCTCAAGCGGTACTCCTGAGGGCATGCCACGAACTGGTGTACACATGGCAGGTGCACCTCCAAAGGGCATGGCTTCAACCGATGCTCGCATGGCATGTGGACCTCCTTCCTCATTTCCTGAATCGTCAGAATCAGTGCTAACATCATCACCAATCATTTCCTCCGCTGCCGCCGCCTCCTCCTCCTGTTCAAACTCGTCTACATCAAAATCATTGCTTATATGACCAACTGGAGGAGAATGAACCCGCTCCTACGTCAATTTACCATCCAAGTCCATACTCTCCATAGTTTGTTGCATCTGCACACCACAATCTCCTAGAGTATCACTGTCGAAGGACGGCTCCTCATTCTCAACATTCTCCAGCACCAACTCAGCCATGCCGACATTCGAACCTTGGATGACCCTATTGTATCGGGACCACTCTGCTTGGTTGCACAAGTCCATCATCACATAGTGTGCCCTATTCTTTCCAACATCGAACCTACCCTTTAGTGTGAAAGCCTCGCCAAACTTCAAACTCAAATGGTCACATAGATCGCGGAAACTAGGGGTGCCATCAAACCATTCCAATTCTTCATACATATCCTCAAACTGGCAATCCTCTCTCCTAACACTTCCTCCGTAAAAAACTCTTACACCGTAATCCATCTACAAAACGATTTGACATATGATTATCAACTGACCAATATGGTACCACTAATTACTACATAACTAACTAACCTTACTTACCTACCACGTAACTAACTTACTTAGTAACTAAATAACTAATATTACCTAATAAAATCCGAATAACTAATAATCGTTAACTAATTAACTAATAACTAAATAACTAATACGAACCCATTAACTAAAAACCAATATTAACTAACTATCAAAAATATCGTTAACTACAAATGATCGTTAACTAACTAAATAACTAAATAACTAACTAAATAATTCAATAACTAACTAAATAACTAATGTTAAATAACTAAATAATCGTTTAATACAATGAATAATAAATAATTAACTAAATAAATAATAATAACTTAATAATATTTACTACAAATAAATAATAGTAACGACAAAATAAAAAAATTTACCGTAAAACGGGTTGCGGCGGCGCGACGAGGTTGCCCGGGCGGCGGCGTGCCGGGGCCGGGCCGGGGTGCAACGGTCCGCGGCCGGGGGGTGGCGGCGCGGGAACGGCGGCCGGAGACGCGGCCGAGGGCGCGGTGGCCGGGGCCGCGGCGCCGTGGGCGCGGGGGACGGCGCGGCGGCGTGGACGGCGGCTGCGGCAGCGCGGCGGCCGCGGCAGCGGCGGCGCGACGGCGCGGCGGCGGGGGCGCGGCGGGGAGCGGCGTCGCGGCGGGGCGCGGCCGGGGGCGGCCGGGGCGCGGGGGAGGGGCTCCGGGCGACGGCGGCGGCTCCGACGGCAGCTCGGGGTCGCTGGTGGCGCAAGAAACGGCGGCGGCGCGGCTGCAAGCGGCTTCGGCCGCGGGGGCGTGGCGGGGCGCGGCTTTTATTTACGCCGCGCCCCGCCATGATGGGTGGCGGGGTGCAACCCGCCATGATGGGTGGCGGGTTTGGCCTACCCCGCCACCCATCATGGCGGGGTACGCCCGGGTGGCTGCCACGTCCCCCGCCACGTGGGAACTGCACCCCGCCACCATGCATGGCGGGGTTCAGTGCATTTGCCCCGCCATGCATGGTGGCAGGGCCAAACGGGTTAGATTTAAAAAAAAATTTAAACCCGGGTTAAATTTAAAATTTGTTTCAAATTTGGACTAAAAATAAAAAAAATCCTCCTCCTCACCATCACCACTGTAGCTTCTTCTTTTTTTTAATTGGGGTACGCTTCTTTTTACATATCTGAGCCCTTTTTACTACCAGGTCCTTGTTTAGATGGCTAGAAATTTGAATCTGGCTACTGTAGTGTTTTCGTTTATATTTGGTAATTAGTGTCCAATCCTGGATTAATTAGGCTCAAAAGATTCATCTCATGATTTATAACTAAACTGTGTAATTTGTTATTTTTTATCTATATTAATTGCTTCATGCATGCGTGCAAAAGTTGATGTGATGGAGAGAGTGAAAAAATTTTAACTTTAGCAACACAACTAAAAAAGGCCTAGGGGTGAAAAGTTTTTTTTTCACATTAGATGTTTCATGAGATGTGAAAAGGGTGTTTAGATACTAATAAAAAACTAATTACATAACTCGTCTAAAAACCGCGAGACGAATTTATTAAGCCTAATTAATCTATCATTAGCACATGTGTGTTACTGTAGCAATTATGGCTAATCATATACTAATTGGGCTTAAAAGATTCGTCTCGTGGTTTTCATGCAAACTTTGCAATTAATTTTTTTATCTACATTTAATGCTCTGTCCAAATATTCAATGTAACGGGATAAAAAGTTTTTGGGTGGAAACTAAACCGGGCTTGAGTAACCCACCCTAGTGAGATTTCTCTTTTCTTGTTGATGAGCTGAGGAGGAACACCAATGAGCTTTTTTTTTTTTTGAGCATCGGAACAACAATGAGCTTTGACAGTGATCCAATTACACAACAACAATACTACCTTTACTCTACTGCGCGCCAGCTAGTACTAGCTAATAGAACCCTGTAATTTCTCATCTGTCCTTAACAGAGTGCCGTACCAGTGCCTAAAATTGGCTACCTTGTACTACTAATGACATCTAGTACCTCCAGGTACTAGTGTCTAGGAGTACAAGCTAGTAGGATCAAGCCAGCATACATTGCAACTGCATGCTCCTATAGCGCCGGTTACGGCTAGTGCCATACCCGTATCATCATCCTCGTCATTCGTTGTGCAGATCAGATCATGCCGTCTAGTCGCGTCGCGTCGATGATCGATCACAAGCAAAAGAAACCAACAACCTTCACCTTGCTTTTTCATCATCTAAAGTATACCTAGCTTGTCGTGTTAATTAACCTCATTTCGTCTCGGGTGAAAATGCTACGCTGTTTTGGTGCTCAAGTGCTGTTCATCTTTTTTTAAAAAAAACTCCAAGATAATACATACAGTATATATACTCCCTCTGTGTCTCGATCACAATACTTGACCTCATGGCGTCTCCAATAGTCTAGCTTAGAGATAGTTGAATTGCTCTTTTTAATCAATTAATAGTGCAAAAGGCAAGAGACTAGCAGCATTGTCGGTGTTGGGTCCCGTGGGGGTCCTAAGCCGACGAGTGAATGCTGCGTGTCCCTAACCCGGATGGTGATGCAAGGGGAATACACGGGGATTTATCTTGGTTCGGACAAAGAAGGCCCTACGTCCAGTGGGGGGGAGAGAGTTTGTATTTCCTTGCACCTAAGTGCTTGCGTAGGGGTTGCAAGCTTTGAGAGAGGGAACTAAGCCCAAGTCTCAAGGAAAATGAAAGGGTACAAAGGTGATTGCTTGAGATGTTGATCTGTGGGTTGTGTGCCTTTGCTTGCTAGCGCCTGGCTTCTGGCTCGTGTCTTGCTTCATCCCTGACCTGCCCTTTTATAGGGTAAGAGGAGGCCGGGACACCGGGGTGTCTTGAGGTGAAGTTTTGTCGATCCCTGTAGAGGTGGCTGTAACGTCGTGCTCCAGGAATGGCCGGCCATCCCTAGACACCGTGATGACGTCGGGGACGAGACGGTGAAATGACCCTGAGTCATGTGCCACGTCGGCCTTTCCTCCCTGCTAACCGGCGGTGGACGTCGAGGCCGGGTCGAGGCTGGGTCGAGGCCGGGCGGATAAGGTCGAATCTCCGAGATCGTGGAATACGGACCTTGTCGTATCCTCCCTCGAGGGTGATCGGTGGCAAAACAGTGCGTAGTAAGGTGAGCATAGTGACAGGTTTCACCTCCCATCCCGGGATGGGCGGTAAAAAGTGAGGACTGACAATGGTGTTGCTCCCACGTCGATCACGGCTGTAGCCATGTCGGTAGATAGTAGCAGGTAATCGCATTGAATGCTCTGACTTTTGTCTCAGAGTAGGTGAACAGAGTGGGTCGAGCGTTCCGACCCTGGGTCATGCGAGTCGGAGTTTTGCCGGTAGTCGAGGTGCCTTGTCGAACGGGCCTTGTACGAGTCGGGACGCGGTCGAGGCGTCCCGTCGAGGGTGCCTCTTACGAGGCGGAATCGGACCACGGTCGAGGTGTCCCATCGAGCCGGCCTCGTGCGAGTCGGAACGCAGTCGAGGTACATCGTCTGCTATTTTTGTCCTTGTTGTGTTTGTGCATTAGTGTTTCGTTCGTCTTAACCGTTGATTGTGGGTACCCTATACTATTGGTACCGACAGTAGCCCCCGAGCCTTTGGGTGAGTGTGTGGTCACTCTCTCAGAGGCTCATTAGTTAATGAACTGGAGTCATAGCGTCGTGGTTTTTTCCGGTGGGGGCGCGCGAGCGCACCCGCCGGGTGTAGCCCCCGAGGCCTCGGTGGAGTATTTGGACTCCTCCGAGGTCTTTTATGCGCTCTATTGGGGAATGGTCTCGAATTGCAGCGTGATTCGTGTCTTCTCGTTCGAAGTTTGGTCTGTTGCGGTCGAGCCCCCGAGCCTCGTACGCACGGGGTCGATCAGAGTCTCGGCCGTCTTCTATCGTTCGACCCTCACGCTCCCTTTTTAGGAAAGAGGAGGAGGGGTGGGGAACGTCACACTACCCTCGTTTGGGTGAGTCCCGACGGTCTCCGGCGAGCTACTAGCGGGGGAATTCGAGTGTGAGCCCGTGCTCCATTCGATAGGAGTCGGCTAGCGGCCTAGAGGCGCTCTCAAGAATGCCAAGGAGTGGTCATGTGGATCTCGATTCCCTGCGATGGGATTCGAGGGCTCGACGCCTCCCACCGAGGGGATTCCTACGTCGACCTTCTCCTGCAGCCTCGAATACGTCTTGGGGTGCCTCGAGAGCGTGGCTCGAGCCCTGGCCATGTATAGGCGCACCCCTGGTCGTCCCTAACTCCGTCACTCGAGGGCAGCTGTCGAACCCTAGTCGAGGGCCAGCTTCCGCTCCCTCGAGATTCATACCGGGCTCGGAGCCCGTTTCCCGAGTGTCTGGAAATATCCGTCCACGGATCCTTCCCCTGCCCGTTTGTCAGGCGCACCTTTTTAGGAGGGGAAGCGAGATCGGCGCGGTAGTGGGCGACGTGGTGTGACGGTTACGACGTGGATAGCGGCGACGTGGTGTGGCGCGAGCCCCTCTTGCTGTCAACTCGAACGTCCCTTCTGTCCCCTCTTAACTCGGTCAGTACCTTTTTACCCCTTCTCTCATATGTGGGCCACGTTTAGTTTGCAAATTTTTTTTAAAAAAAACATTGTAGCATTTTTCGTTTGTTTTTGATAAACTTTGTCCAATCATAAATTAACTAGGCTCAAAAGATTCGTCTCGACATTTACAGACAAACTGTGCAATTAGTTATTTTTTTACCTATATTTAATGCTCAATGTATACCTCCAAAGATTTGATGTGACAGATACTATAAAAAAAAATTTAAGTGTTTTTGAAATCTAAACAGGGCCCTAGTACCTCCAGGGACTAGTGTCTAGGAGTACAAGCTAGCACACAGTACTAACTAGTAGGATCAAGCCAGCGTGCATTGCAACTGCATGCTCCTATAGCGCCGGTTACGGCTAGTGCCACACCCGTATCATCATCGTCGTCATTCGTCGTGCAGATCAGATCATGCCGTCTAGTCGCGTCGCGTCGATGATCGATCACAAGCAAAAGAAACCAACCTTCACCTTGCTTTTTCATCATCTAAAGTATACCTAGCTTGTCGTGTTAATTAACCTCATTTCGTCTCGGGTGAAAATGCTACGCTGTTTTGGTGCTCAAGTGCTATTCATCTTTTTTAAAAAAAACTCCAAGATAATACATACAGTATATATACTCCCTCCGTGTCTCGATCACAATACTTGACCTCACGGCGTCTCCAATATTCTAGCGTAGAGATAGTTGAATTGCTCTTTTTAATAAATTAATAGTGCAAAAGGCAAGAGACTAGCATGGACTCAGGAGATAATCTCGCACATTTCACGATGCATTTCAATCTCACAAGACAAGTCTCTCTCTTCTATATTTATCATATTAGAGCTAGCTAGTGCTAGCTTATACTGTTGGAGACGGCCTAATTAATAAGACTCAAATTGTCTCAAACATTTGACGTTCTTATTTTCTAATAATGCACATTTCTCTTTCCTCAATACATTTGTATCAATACATCTCTATTTGTATCTCTCTCCTTGTTTTTTCTTTGTGCACCACAACATTTCGTTCTTTAGTTCCTGTGTCTAAATCTGAACACTGAATATTTTGAGACGGGGAAGTACCCAAGTTATTCCTTGAGAAAATTATTTCCTCGGCCCTGAAAAAAGTTCGGCTTAGTTTCTTGGCCCTGTTTTCATCGAACTTTGTTATTTAGCCCTAAAACAAAATTTTCTTACTTTCTTGGCCCTTCCGCCCACTTCGAAAGATCATAACTCTTCGATACGACATCGCATGAAAATGATTTTTATATGAAAATTGTAGATCTCGACGAGATCTACAACTTTATAGTTTTGAGTTTTTTCATCTGAGGAAGTTTAGATGCTCAAAAATATTAATCTATTATATTAATGTTTTTGAGCACCTAAACTTCCTCAGATGAAAAAACTCAAAACTATAAAGTTGTAGATCTCGTCGAGATCTACAATTTTCATATAAAAATCATTTTCATGCGATGTCGTATCGAAGAGTTATGATCTTTCGAAGTGGGCGGAAGGGCCAAGAAAGTAAGAAAATTTTGTTTTAGGGCCAAATAACAAAGTTCGATGAAAACAGGGCCAAGAAACTAAGCCGAACTTTTTTCAGGGCCGAGGAAATAATTTTCTCTTATTCCTTGGGGGGGGGGGAATAAAAATATAGGAGTATATATTGTATGCCTAGGGAGGTGCATGAGCGAGCATTCCTGTGACCTGTATGACACTCACACGATGACAAAAAGGAGAGATACTCCATGTGGGCAAAGGAAAGGCTAGCGAGTTGAGTTCAATTGCACTCCATCCATCATATCGCTCATCACTACTAGTACGTTAGTAGGAGTGGAGTATGTGCCTGCTGAAAGTCAGATGGTGGTCATTTCGATTTGATACTCCCTCCGTCCCATTAAAAATGTCGTTGGAAAAGCATGTCCCCCTCACAAACATGTTTTCCAGGCGACACTTTCAATGGGACGGAGTACATGCTAACATGCATGCATGTGTCGTAATCCTACTGGTTTTCTCTGAATCTCCCATGTCGACTATTTTGCTCATATGGAACTTATTTGCTTTCACATATATACTAGTATCTCTTAAAGTGGTAGCGACGGATTTGCAATTGCTACAGTCCCAATACATATTACTCCTGTTTTAAATGGTAAGTCGTTCCGAATACAACTTTTAATATACATAGCAAAAGCAATATATCTAGAAAATGAAGAATGACTTAGTACAATTTAGAATGGATGGAGTACTATTTATTTGACAATTACAGCAAAAATTCCGAGGAAATTTTCGTACTCCTTATAGCGGTTTGCTAACACCGCCAAGGAAACGATGCATTTTTTTTGGCGTCTCCATTTGCCTCCAAGGAAACTGTAATACTGTTGACCTCCAACATAAAAATGCAGATTCTGATAATGTTTAGAGCCATGGTAATGGGCGGTCCTGTTAGCTTGAACTTATCATCTTGGCATATCAGTGTTTTTCTTTCATAATAAATCAGCTTCAGCCGGCTTATCAGCCGCAAAAACCATTAGCTTCGTGTTGGTTACAAAGTTTTCTCTTTGGTCCAATGGAAGGTAGCGGGCAATTATGCTTGTTCATATTCCCTTATGCGTGCCAAAGTTTTGTTCAACGTCCCACATGTACTGCCATGTAGTACCAATGTTCCAGGCTTGTTCAATTTCCATGAAGTGGGGAGGTGAGGAAAGCATCCGTGTACGACACCTTGAATATACAAGTGATTTTCTATTTGTGAAACAAAAGATGTTAGCGAAGGCTCCGCACGAAAAGATGTTAGCGAAGGCTCCGCACGAAGGCTCCGCACGAAAACAAAAGATGTGAAAGCGGTGCGTAGCCCCATCCGGTTGGCCACTCCCGGCCGTAGCCCCATCCGGTTGGCCAAGCGGTGCGCAGCTCAGGTGTCAGCTGGGAACGGAACGGAGGAATCTGAGGTGAGACGAAGACGACGACGAGATGCGTGGGGCCGGTGCGTGCAAACAGAAACAGTTGCGGACCACGACCGCACGGACTCCGATGCACGCGCCGCGCCGCAGACAGGTGGGGTCCGGTGTGCTCGGCCGGCAGTGACACGACAGGAGACTGCAGGGTCCGTCCATCCGGCGCAGAAGCCCGCGCGATTCCTGGGGAATTTCCTTCGGTTTTTTTAGCCTGTTTAGTCCAAAAGAAACCCAAAAAGTGCTACAGTAACTGTCACATCAAATCTTGCGGCACATGTATGGAGTACTAAATATAGACGAAAGAAAAAACTAATTACACAATTTAGTTATAAATCACGAGACAAATCTTTTGAGCCTAATTAGTGTATGATTAGACGCAAATTGCCAAATAAAATAAAAAGTGGTACAGTAGCCGAACCCAAAATATTTCACCAAGTCCCTTTCTTTTCGTTTTCCTTTCCTCCTTTTCATTACTACAGTACCTGCACGGCTGCACCTGCACTGCTGCCCGTAGGAGTAGTACTGCCAGAATTAAGGCTCTGCTATATCAGTGCCCTTTTTAACTTTTACTTTGCCTCTTTACCCTCTTCCTTCTTTTTTTTTTTCTCTCCAGTTCATCTCAGGGTTCTTTTTTTTAAAAAAAATTCCCAGGGTCCTTCTAGGCTAGTCTCAACCATCAGACACTTTCTATTTTGTTCTAAATCATAATTTTAGCTTAGATGCTTTTACACTGCTATTTTGTTCTAATAGGAGTATATGTACCGTAGCCATTTAAACCTCGTGTCAGAAGATTCCTCAGCTGAGGTTTATGATCAATGATCGTACAAATGTCGAACACTTTGGCTGTGTTTAGATCCAAATTTTGGAGTGCCAAAATACACTGTAGTATTTCGTTTGTATTTGGTAATAATTGTCCAACCATTGACTAATTAGGTTCAAAACGTTCGTCTCGCAAAGTACAACTAAACTGTGCAATTAGTTTTTGATTTTATCCACATTTAGTACTCCATACATGTATCGCAAGTTTGATGTGACGGGGAATCTTTTTTTGCATAGTGCACTTTTTAATGGATCTAAACATAGCCTTTATGCTTTAGTAGTACTGTTGTAATCTGATTTTAATTTTGAAATTAAGTTGTTGTGGAATTAACCTGATTTTAGTACTGTTGTGCCACAACCCTTTAAACCTCATGTCAAAAGATTCCTTGGCAGGGTTTTATGATGGGTGATCCTACAAATGTCTAACACTCGTGCTTTACTATTGTAATAACATGATTTTAGCTTTGGAGTTAAGGTGTTGCACTATTGCCTATGACTACACCTTCTTGTACCACAACCCTTTAAACCTCGTGTCACAAGTTTCCTTGGCATGGTTTTATGATGAGTGGTCTTACAAATGTTTGTTGTATATCCATGGTTTTCACGTAACACAAAGTTGGTTAATCAAACTCAAATAAGACCATGATAGCTAAGGTGATGGCTAATCTATTGGTTTTTTTTGTCTCCCAAGGTTGCGTACCATATTTGAATAGGTCGTACCATGCTTGTTGACTTTGACGGGTTAGCGACAAGTGTAAAACATTTTCTTCAAATCGGAAATAGATGTGTGTACCATTGTCGTGCTATTAGTGTAGAGGAATAGTCGGTGGGGCCTAATGCCGCCAACATAAGCATGGGCTTAATCCTAACTTTTATTGGAACCGATGCGCTGTCTAATTCATCCGAGTTCCGTCCACATGTTCCTAACTAGAGACAGGTATCTATTTTTGCACACACCTAATAAAATCACATGATGCCTTAATTATAACAAGTGAGTCATGTCATGGTTTCACTTCAATATAGAATTGTAGTAGAGATATTTGTCTTTTGACATTTTACAATATATGGAGTATACCTTATAGTTCACATATACTCCTCTCATACAAATTTTTCAAAGCTAGCTAATTTTTTTCAACATAGGCATTGAGTGGCATCTAATAATTCAACCAAACACATTGTACTTCACAAGTATAATGATACTCCCTTAGTCCAAAATATAAGGAGAAGAAAAAATCAATACTTAGGTCTCTGGACAAGACAATAATCATATGCACCATCATGACGTATATAGAATAGGGAGTTGGTTAAGAAAACCATGATAGTTAAGATCCGTCTAATCTATTTAACAAACTTGCGTTCTACTTGGATAGGTCATAAATAAATGTCTTGTGCTTATTGATTTTGACCGTTAACAACAAGTGTAAACAATTTCCTTGAAAGTAGACATGTACAATGTTGTGTTACTAATGTGGAGTAATAGATGATGGGGCCCTAATGCCACTAATGTAAATACATGCATCATTCTAGCTTTTATAAAGATATATGCGTTGTCTAACTTTTCCAAGTTCCGTACAAATGTTCCGAACTAGAGATTATGTACCTTTTCATAGGCTAATTTTATGATAGATGTTACTACATTTATGACAAATTTACTTTGTTTTTTCATTGTTCATGTAGCAGTTGCTCGATTGTTTATTAGGTTGCTGGTGCTCTGTTGTATATATTGTCCAGTCTAAATTCCTTCTTTTTAATATAATTGAAAACGTGAATTTGATTAAAATTAGTATATCCTGCTTAGGATAAGACTAGAACATCATATATTTTGGAAGAGAGGTATTACTAGACAAGGCACTAATCATACATGGTCGAATCTCAACTCTTATTTGGTCAATCTCTATGTATAAAGTAAAAATATTTACCATTTTAGTGTCAAAAAGGCTCTCCAAACAGAAAAGAAAAGCTACTGAGAAATGACTTGATTTTAGAACCGTTGTTGTCTTTGGAGTGAAATGATACGTGATTAAGCTTGGTGGGTCCAGGATGCCGGGCTTTAAATTGGCATACGTCGCGATCTAGAGCAGGGGCGACGTTTAGGTATTGTTTGGATGCAAAATATTTTGAAAGTATTGGTGAAATACTATGGTTTTATAAAATACTTTGGTTTTTAAAAGTTACTGGGTGTTTGGATGCAACAAATCTTGTAGTCTCTAAAAAATCAAAATTATAGTCTTTTTGGAGTTCTAGGAACTCTACTCATGACCTCTTTTTTTATAAACCACGGTTTTGTGTCTCTTTGGCTTATAAAACCACAGTTTCGTGATACTACAGGGTTTGATAACCACATCATCCAAACACATCATCCAAATAGGGCCTTAGATGTTTTTTTTATGTTAAACACACGTAAGGAAAGTCATTACGGCTTCTGTATGACGTGTCGTGTACATAATCAACCAAAGTAGATAAAAGAACTGAATAAAGAAGACCTTTTTTTCACGCAACACACAAACCAAACTACTAGTATGTGCAAAGGAATATGCTGGCGTGCATGCACCTTTCTAGCGCCAGTTGGGCCTCATTCATTCATCGTGTCTACATAGCAGGCAGTCCCATCGATCGCCTTCTTCCCTTGTTGAAAATGTTGACAATGCGTCCCTAGTCTCCCTCCATTTCAATAAGTGATTGGTTGTTCAAGAATAACAGGTACTAGAATCGAACTCTTGATATGCACCTTCTTTTTCTTTTACTTATTTTCATATTATTAGTCTTGAACAATAAAAATTACAAGCTCATTGTATTTGATTTGTAATTTCACTTTGGCTGCAAAAGACCCAATGATACTGCCTTTTGGCGGAATACTCAGTTTTCTCCCTCAACTATAGTCCGAGGCTCAAATCGTCTACGGACCACTAAAAGGTTGTTTTAGTCCTCAAACTTTACTTGTAGGTTTAATTTCATTATATAATTACCAAAGTAACTATTTTGATCCTCAAACTTTACTTTTTAGGCTTGATTTCATCTATGAGCTATTAAAATGGTTGTTTCAATCACAAAAGTTTTCTTTCTTGGCTCAACTTCGGCTTCCCTCCTCCCTCATCTAGGTGGCATGCTACACTATTGCACCTCTTCATAGACAAATATTTTTCAAACCCACGACCCTGAGACATCTTTAGTGGCTAGTATAAAAACTCTTTAGCTCGAATTACTAATTCTAATGTGTTATTTTAAATGTTACCTTGTAATGATATTTAATACCGTACCTTTGAGCACCTTGATGAATTAGAACAACAATGAATGTACATTTTGTTCCTTAGCTACTTTTAGCGATGCACTCAGCTACTGTAGTAACCAACCTCAGCTAAAATAATATGTTTTTGTCGTCCATAAGCTAAAACATAATATTTGGTTATTCATATGGAAAAATAAAACTATAATTCAACTATATGATATCCTAATTATGGTTTGAACAGTCTAATTTGTATTTGAGGATATTCGGGTCTATATTCATATTTGTTTTAAAATATATATATACATGTGGAAAGTGTGAATGGTACTGGAGTTGATGAGGCACAACAGCACGATATTCCAAGTAGGACAAGGGACATAGTTGAGCCAAAAAAAAGAAAATTTTAGGAACCAAAATGGCCATTTCAATAATTCATGGACAAACTGAACGAAAAATCGAAGTTTGAAGATTGGGATGGTTACTTCATAGTTCAGGGATGAAACTTAGGAAAAAAAATCTAAGGACTCCAATGACCATTTTAAAAAATTAGACACAGAAATGAGCCCAGGGCTGTAACAGAACCGACCAAATTATAAGAGCACAAGTACAAAAACAAGCACCGAAGCGCTCAAATTTTCGAACTTGAGCCCATGAAATCCCGGTAGTCAATCGAAACCACGAAGGATTTCAAACCAACTTGCTTACAACCAAGATCGCATCATTCAACATACACATCATACGTTACATTTCACAAGGAGTTCTGAAATAAGTTTACACACACGGAGTCGCAATTATTACAAACCGAGTTTAGAAAGTAGCGGAAGCATAATACACATCAGTTGTTTAACTACTGCCAGTCTTGTTGATCAACAACCCGCAAAAGCATGAGGGAAGTACATAAAAGATGATCACGCCCTAGTGATTTAGTCTTCGTCACCCACAGGGTGGAGACAAGTTTTGCAGAAGCCTTGATAGAGCATATCATCTGCAACAGGAGGGAAATAAACCCTGAGTACTGGAATGTACTCAGCTAGACTTACCCGTCATAAACCAGAAATAAAATGACACCAAAGATTATGCAAGGCTTACACAAGAGGTTAGCTGACACCACATTTTGCATAAAGGCATAAGTAGTTGAAACTCTTATAACCTGTACTAGCAGTTATTTTTAGCATTTACCTGCCATCTATCTTAGCACCTGTACTACCCATACACTTGATTATCATCAAACAATTATTAACATTTTATCCATAGCAGGTATAAATTGTGGCAACAATGTATCATTCACTTAACCATCTGTTCAATTAATGAGATCTACGTTGCCGCTACTCAAGTCAAGTGCTCACTAACCGGGAGCGACGGCGATTCGAATCGAATTCCTATCCAGCTGGAGGGGTATTTCTAACACTCACCGTGCAGACCCCTGCCAGGGTCACACAGGCCACCTTTTCATATGATTCAGGAATCGCGGGTCCGAATGATGTCGCGACCCCAAGGGCGACACTCTGCCAGGTGATAGGGACTCTAACCCCCCCTTGTCTCACGCCAATGTCCCCCAGCACATCCTTTCTCTCCTCCAAGAAGCAACCTACCATTCGATTCCCGGCCTGAATCACATTACTCGGCTTCGCGGTCGGAACGACTTATCCGGCCAACTAAGTGTTAGACTGCGTTCAACATGACTCAAGGACGTACAGCGAATCGGTCCTTAAACGACTCAGACGGGCATAGCTCCACACCCAAGACGTGAAGTGTCTTGCGGCTGTACTATCGAATTCCCGCCCGGTCTCAATTTTATTTTTAGGCATGGTTCCATCCACGATAGCTATAAAGCCACTCGTGACCAAATCCTACATCTCGCGGATGACCGGAAATCACCCGACTTCTACCGTACTAAGCAGGGCTAAGCATTGACACGTGCCTAAACCTAAATTAGGATTTAAGTACGATATCTGGACAAGGACAGGTATAATGCAACAATTGTTTTCATACAACTCCTACAATTTAATGCAGTAAACAATTAAAAGTACTCAAGATAGATTTATAAAACGGTAGGTTCAGCATGCACCGGGGCTTGCCTTTTAGAAAGGTCGAGGGCCGGTGGTCAGGACACTCGGGTAGATCTTCGGCAGGAGCTTCGTCGCCGGTTGGTTCCTCTGGCTGCTCCGGCTGGTCTTGGACTTCCTCCGGAATCACTTGCTCAAATTCGAGGAGTGTTACCCCCTCCGGAACACCTATTGCATAAGTGCATAATAAATCTCATGGATGCATAATGAAAGATGCAGCATGCTCGGAATGGAATGCATTACACACTCTTAAAGCTCTATACAATCACTTCAAATATTAGGTGCAAATTTCCTCTCCGGTAGAGAAATACTCACCTAATCTACTCAACCTAAGATATAGCTGTTCTTCTTCGGTTAAGGCCCTAACACCTAACAATGACAAGAGTAGCATTACTTAGGTTACCACATCCAACACCAAAATACCACAGTAAGACATTCTGGACAGCAGCTCAAAGATTCTAACATAACTGAAGATTCCTAACTCCAAAAGATATGATCTAAGACAATCTGGAAAGCTTAAGAAATGCACTACAATTCATTTTCAGACCTCAACCCTAAATTCCTAAGTTTTCCATGTCGAATTTCATAAGTTCCAGAATCTGTCCTCTCTAAACAGAGAGTAGCAAATTCTGGACTGTCATTTTAAACAGCAACAACTCCCAAACTACTAAGCCAAATGCTCCCAAATTTTGACACCAGCTAGTTTATCAAGTTTACTACAACTTTGGTATTTACAAGTTTTCCAGCAACCACCTTTATCAAAGGTCAAACCTAAAAATACTACCAGCTGTTCAGAAAACCTAGAATTGCAAGGATTAAATATTTATTTATGTGGCAACATCCCTTAAGACCAAACTAATGTTACCACAAGTTCACATAGGTCACAAAAATACCAAAAAGTAAGGTGTGCCCACCAAGAATATTTATTTATACTCATTTCTTAATTTACTTAATTAATTAAGTGGAATTTTAAACATACATGTAAACTGCTCCTAAAATACTACAAAAATTACAGGGGACTCTCTGACCCAAAAAGAGACTACTGTAAAAATTTGAACTAAAATTATTCACAGAAACTCCCTAAACAAAATTCACAAGCCCAAAAGGCTGATTCTTGTATAATTAACAAATCATATTGAAAAGTATCAAACAATAGATTTCATATTTTTCTTAGGCACTTTATGGTACCAAGACATTCTCCAAAAATTTACAAGAACATTGCACATGTAGAAAAATTACAAAAATTCATTCAAGTATTTCCTAAAATAACAAGATAGCATTAGAACTGGAAAAGTACTTAAGCATTAATGCCCAAATTTTTACCAGAGCTAAAGCAAGTATAAAATAGCCCACCCACCAAATTTCACAATTTTTGGAAGACTATAGCTCAAGTTATACATTTAACAAATTTGCCTTCATTTCTAAACACATTTGAAAGATCTATTTAATTCTCCCAAAAACTAAACATCACATACCAGATTTATATTTTTCTAAAATACTACACATCATGTAGATCCTAACAAAATTTATCTCCTAATTTTTGGGCAAGTAAAACCCTAGATCTACATTTTTCCAAACATCAACTAAATCTGTGGCAAAATAAATAAATGAAATAGATTTTTATCTGAAACTGGGCCGGCCCGGGAACAGGCGCGGCCCACGACGCGCGCGCGGCCCGCTCGGGCTCCCGCCCGCGCGCGGCAACAGACAGGTGGGCCCCCGTGGTCAGGGACAGAGGGCAGGGGAGCGGTGGCCGTGAGCTCCGGCGAGCTCAAGCTCGTCGGAGGGACGCCCACCCGGAAAATCGAGCCCACCCACGCGTTCCCCGTTCCATAACGCTTCGATTCGTGCCAGTAGAAGGGCTTAGGTTGGAGTGGGAGGGCTCGCCATCGTGAGCGGCGGCCGGTGAGAGTCGGGTGAGGGCATGCCGTCGCCGGTGAGGCCGCACGACCAAATCTGAGCTCGGTACGAGCTACACTACGCTTGGGCGAATCTATTGAGGTAGGAAGGAGGTTGGGAAGAGGTCCCAACTACCCTGGCCACGGAGCGCCGTGACGCGGTGCGGTGAGCGCGACGACGGTGGTCGTCGTGTTCCGCCCCGGCGAGGTCGCATCCCACGGTAAGGTCATGCCTAGAGCTAGAGGAAGGCCGACCCTCTTCCAAACACTAACCACCGGGAGAGGAAGGTGAAAGATAACGTCGGCGGTGAGCTCGCAATAGCGGCGGCCATGGCGGGCGCGGCCAGAGCGCGACGCACACGAGGGCCGTTCCGGTGTTCAGGGAGGGTTCCCGACGGTAAGGTCTCGCCACACGTATCCCCACAGACTACGGAGGTGAGAACGAGGTTCAGGAAAGGAGGAGGATGAGGGAGGGGCGCTGGCCACGGTGGACCGTGGTGGCGGTGATACTCCGGTGAGCTCCCGTGGAGAGAAAATCGACAATACCTCCTCATCTCTACGAAATTGATCAAGTACGATGTAGGGGAAGGTCAGGGAGCCTAAGGCGGAGCTGCGGGTGAAGTTAGGTAGGCTGCCGTGCGGTGGTGAGCTCGCCCGGCCGCGGCGATGTCGGAGTGGCGCTGCTCGTCGGACCAGAGAGCGAGGGAATGGAGGAGGGAGTGGCGTGAGTGCTGGGGATTGAGGTGTCGACTCCCACTTCACTCCCGCGCGTGAGCTTGCGACGTGGAGACGATGTCAGGACGCACGCGCCACGCGGCCACCGGGCTCTGCCTGAGCGCCACGACGCGGTCGGCCGTCCGACTGAATGGCGACGCCGTTGACTGAATGGAGGCCACCATCGTTCGACTGACAGCACGATTTCGACGGTGATTATCTCCAGCAACAGCTCGAGTTAGTCGAAGGTGATAACATCAAATTGATAGAGCTACATGAGGGCTACAATTTTGCTAATAGGCTCAAGAGCTGGTTCGGCTTGGATTAGAAACCACAGAGCTCCCAAGTGATGCACTTGGAAACTGAAACGTAGTTTCAGTTATTAAACCGACTGAAACCCTATTTTCAAGACACCATATCTCCTAAACCATTTAGAACTAGGTGATGGTGATGTTGACAATGTTGTAGAGCTAAGTGAGTACTTCAAAAATGTCAACATGAGTGGGAGCTGGTTTGGTCTGGTTTGCAAACTACAAGCTTCCAAAGTAGGTCACAGTAAAACTGGAGGGACACTTTGGAGACTTAGAAAAATTCTAAGTGTTGAGACAGCCCTTCTAGCTGACTTGTGGGCCATTTTTGAGCATGTTCTGGTCAGTTTCATGAGATGGTCATATTGAGACTTTTGTTCCCCATAAAATTTCCTACAATTTTGCTTAAGGGTGCTTCTCCATGCAAGGTCTCTAAGCTAGACTTTTTAATTGGTCAAACTAGAGCATCCTAGGGCTAAATGATGGTCAACTACACCTTGGAGGGCATTTTGGTGATTTTGGTCAACATGAACCTTGCTCCATGAGTGACCCTAAGTATAACTAAGGTGTTGTGAGGCATAATTGGCTACTCTACCCTTTAGTTACACCAACTACCAAATGTCACATGATGTGAGTCAAACAAAATTCTAAAAACAATCACATTTGTTGCAACCACATAAAATAACATGAATGATGCATGCTTATGCTTATGCAAATGCAATGCAATCAAGGAGCTAAGCACCTGAGGTGTTACATGGGCGGTCGTTGATGGACCAAAATAGCTATTCTGCCTGACTTTTTAGTTGTTACTTTTCTTTTCATGATTTGCTTAACAAGCTATAGTAATGACACCAAATATATGTACTATAAAATATAATTATACTTTTTTTTAGTACAATAAGGCACCCAAGAAGATGAAAAAAGGAAAACAGTAGCAATTAACATCTTATTGGGGAACCAGTTAAACTTGTCATGTTTCTAGGGAGGTTATTAATGCAATTAATTTGTCTCCTTAAAATGCATCGGCAGGTACCAAAATTATACTAGATGGCAGTCCATTATGGTAACCTTTGCTAAGTAATATCTGAAAACTTGTTGTGTTGAATTTCCATGGGTTAATTTTCATATTTCGTGAGCGCTAGAGTAATAGTAATAATATGGTCAGCAATAACGGCAAATTTTTTTGGACAGCACAAACCCAGCGACACTCTTCTTGAGACACGGTATCCAGCAGGAGCACAATTACTCCTGTCCTCAGCTCCTGATGGAATTGATCGATCAAGGCACGTCAGCGCGTATCCTTTTGGATCGGACGGAGCCTTTTTTCAAGAAAAAAAAACTACTCTTCTTTCTTCTCATTACATTCAGGCTTTCACTCTTTCAGGCTTCAGGTCCTGGACGGGATGGATCTCAGCCATGCACAGCAATGCAGCTCCTGCGCTGGTGACTGGCGAGTGGTGACCAGACCAGCTACCAGCCAGCCAGCGTGGGGGGGGTGGGGGGGGGGGGGGGGGGGGGGGGGGGGGGCATGAATGGACCTGATCTCTCGTCTCTTCTGATCCGTGACGTCTGATCGGCGGGGGGGAATGAATGGACCTGATCTCTCGTCTCTTCTGATCCGTGATGTCTGATCTGATGCATCAGTTGATGGAACTGCAGGTCACGTAGTTTCAGTCTTTCAGAGTAGCTACGGCAGCTCACCCTATCACATCAGATATTTAGACATATGCATAGAGTATTAAATATAGACTAAAAAATAATTAATTATACAAATTATGTGTATTTTACGAGATGAATGTTTTGAGCCTAATTAGTCTATAATTAGACAATGTCGTGCTACAGTAAATATATGCTAATAGTGAATTAATTAGTCTTAATAAATTCATCTCATAGTTTACAAACAAACTCTATTATTAATTTTTTTATTAGTATCCTCATTCGATGTGACGATCAAAACTTTACACCTATGAAACTAAGGCCTGGTAGGCTGGTTTAGATTGCAAATTTTTTCACGGTTGCCGGCTCAGCTAGACTACTGTTACATGCCCGTTTGACCAGCTCTAGCCCGAGAAAAAACTGCAACGAATTTCCACTGTGTCGTGGTTTGTATCCACCGACGATCTGGACTGTATGAACATTGTATACGCCCAAGAGGAATGCAAAAGATAGACTGCTAGTACTCCATTTGATTCAGCTGCTGCCGGTTTGACTATATATGATTCAGTCAAATTTCACTACAATCTTTGAATTTGTCTTGAGTTTTGATCTACGTCCTGGTCCTTTCAATTACGCATTTACCTCTCTAAACTTATTCAAGTTCTCGTTTCAATATCAAAATTTTCAAAATACATGTTCAGCTCCCTAAACTTATATTAGTGTACGGTCCATCCTCTTTCCCTACACCATGTTGTGTTGCATATGCCCACGACAATCATTTGGCCATATCCCACTGCACCATGTTCGCACATCAACAGTGGTGTTGCGCACGAAGATGAGGCATGTGGCCGGGAGCTCAGGTAGGATCCGCTATGCTGCTTGATCGTCCTTATCGTGCTTGCGCTATCATACGTTCCGGCTGAGCCTTCGCCAACTGTGGCCCTTCTCGATTTCGCTTGACTCGTTTCCGCTCCATCTCACCGTGGTGCCGACTCCCGCCTCGTGATAGTCACATTGAACACCACCAACGCCACCAACACACTCCTACCTCTCCCCCGTCGAGCGTGTTCCAACGCTATGTGGCTACACGGGTAAGTGGGCATGTGTGGTGTGGCTAAGGTGAGTATGCAGGATGGTGGTGCAGAAAATGATAAACCATAATGATATAATGGTACTTTAGGGATCTGAGTGTGCAATTTGCAAATACGAATACCGAGACGAGAACTCAAAACAAGTTTAGGAAGCCAAACGTGCAACTTGTAAGTAACGGGATCGATATAAGAACTCCGAACGAATTTGGAGAACTGGACGTGTAATTTGAAAATATCGAAACCTAATGAGAACTCGGGACAAGTTCGAGGACTGCTACTAAAATTTAGTAAAATATAATAAAAAATTCTATTTTAAGTCAAATTATTTGAAGTTAGATAAGTTTATAAAGAATATTAATAACATTTACAACACTAAATATATGCCTCATAATAATGTATTTTATAATATACATGTAGGTAGTGACCATTGTTTAGTAATAATCATCATTATCATTTTCTTTTGTAAAACTAGAAACTAACTACATATAGGAAATTTCTACTTAAGATAAAGTTATACAAAATTATGACATTCTATTCTTTAAACTGAGGTTTGGTAGCAATTGAGAAATTAAAGTTGGGGCAAAGACTCATGGAGAGGTTGCAATTTGTATGGTGGATTTGGTTTATTATAAAAATGTAAATGATCCATGTAGGGATGAAAACGGATAGGATACGAATGGATATTACTGATATTACATTTGTTTTTATATTTCAGTCCGGATTCGGATTCGAATACGGATAGTATCAACTATGCTGGATAGGATATGATTAAATATCAACATCATAAATATGCAATTTCAATATTCAGATACGGAATTACTGATACAGTATCGGATGTCGAATATCCGGACTCGGATATGAACAGATCTAAATCCCTCTAAACGAATTCGATCGTGAATACACTCAGAAAATATCCTTACCATTTTCATCCTGATCCACGTGAAGTGTAGCAGCCGTAGGGAAGCATCTGTGCATATAGTAGGTGCGTAGGTGACATTGCTTAAGTCCCATCCAGCTGTGTTCGATAAGATTCGATTCTTTTGACCATGCACTGCTACTGTGCACAAATCTAACTGCCTCTACGTACACCGTATATATGAGCAGGGCTAATAATACACCCCATTGCTGGCGGTAAGAATCTTCGCAGTCCACTTATATAATAATTATTACATCTTCAATATTAGTATATGACATATTTGTCTCTCTCATAATTTCTTGGTTCACATCTCTTAGTTCTTGTGTCAAGCCCGCTATAAACTTACTTCTCTTCTCTCTCCTTTTATCTCTCTTCTACCTCAGCATACGGCCCACCTACAATCCATTATATACTTGCTCTACTGGTACAAAAGTTCATCGTCCTTCGTGTTCCCTAATTATTGCTTCTTCCGTCAACAAAAAAATAAAATCCTAATTAGGTCACTAGGTTTAATCAAATTTTATATAAAAATACTAAATTTTACCACACTAAATAATTATTATTAGATTCATCATAAATATATTATTATAGTATATTTATTTGCAGTTATAAAATATATTTTTATTGTATACTTATAGTGTACATGAATTATCTAGATGCAAAAAAAAATTATAGTATACATGAATTAGCTAGATGTTATACAATTAATAATGCATCTAAAATTGTACTCTCTCTATCCCTAAAAGAATATATATTGTTCTAATTTCATCATGGTCAAAGTGTAAAAAGTTTGATTAAGTGTATGTAGAGTAAAATGTCTACACATATGACCCTAAATAAAATACTATGAAACTATATTTCATGACAAACTTAATATTGCTAATCTGTATCATAAATATGATCACCTTTAATATGTAAATTTGATCAATTTTATATAATTTGGCTTAAAATAAAGCTAGTGGAATGATACCTTTTTTGCAACATTAACTTTTAGTATTGAGATATTAGAAAAGAATATTTGTTTAAATAATTTAATGAGATTTCTATCGTTGTCAAAAGTACCACTGCACATACTACATGAGTTTGATATAATTTTTGCTGAATTTTCAGCAAGTGTGAGAGATTGGCAGCAGCAGTAGTGGCCTATGGAGACACTGACATGCTCACACACGCACGTAGGAGTACTGTAAACGTGGTCTGGTTGTTTCGACGGTCAAGTGATTGACTTGTTAGAGTACGACCGGGCATGCAAGCAAGCACAGGAATGCATGCTGGGGGGATTCCCTATCCCTTTCTATCCGTTGCTGGTTGCTGCCCAGCCTTTGGGCGACTGCACAAGCAACTTTTGTGCAGCGGGCCGGAGAGCGAGCGAGAGAGGCAAATGGAACCAGAGAGAGTGTCCTGTTGCTGTTGCTGACACGTCGCTCGGAATGGAACCCATAGCATTGCTTGCTTGCCATGCACATGCGCCGTACCCCTCGTCGTGCCGATTCCTATCCCCTTCTGCGACCACTGCCAAAAATCCAAAGCCTGTGTGCGTGCTGCCTCTCATGCATGTGGTTCGTTGCAGTTGCAGCCATGGGTTTCCTTTTGTTTTTTTTCATTACCAACTAACTGCTACTAGTGTATATATAGTCAAAAATAACTGCACATCTTATTTTACAGACGAGTCAATTTTTTTCTATCTTTAACTAAATATATACAAAATACTTCTTTATTTCTGAATAAATCAATTTCTAGGGTTATTTTAAGTTTTTTTTATGTTTGACTCAATTTATAGAAAAAAGAGCATAAATGTATGACACTAAATAAGCACATTATAAAAATACATTTTATAATGTATCTAATGATACTAAATTGGTGTCATAAATCTAACATTATTTTCTATAAATCCGACACAACTCTAGAATATTAAGTTTCATTAGATTAATATTTCAATATATTTTTATAATATACATGTTAGGAAATACACATGTTGTTGACAATTATATTGGAACGTGTCGATATATAGAGCGAGTTTAGATCACCTATAACTAAAGTTTAGGCCGAATAAAATTTAGTTGGATGGATTGAAGTTCAGATGGCTAAGAGCAACTTTAGCAGGTGCCCTCAAATCAGGGTCTCTATTTTTTTATATTGGAGAGCTCCCCCGACCTTTGGTAGCCCTGTCTTCTAGTTGTACTCCAAACTGTGACTATCAAAACAGGACTCTCAAATTAATAAATGACAGATTTAAGAAAAGGCTATACGTGGACGGAAAGAAATTTCACCTTGTTCGCTTATGCTGAAATGTTGTGAGAGAAAAACATTGTTCCATGGCTGAAAAGTAGCTCAAGCGAACAGGGTGATTAAACGATTTCTGTCAGTTGGAGTAAGGTTAATACTCATCATCTCAGTTTTGTCCGAATTACCAATGCTCATCCTCTCATTTTTTTGGACTCCTACAAAAGGGATCCTTAAAAATGGCTTTGGATCAAAGTTTTTCTCGCAGAATGATTAGCATAGAAAAAAAAGTATCTTAGAATAAGGTATTAAATTTAAATCAAGTAAGAGATTCCCATGTGGAGCATCTCAGTTTTGTCCAAATTACAATGTATTTAATGATACTAAATTGGTGTCATAAATCTAACATTATTTTCTATAAATCCGACACAACTCTAGAATATTAAGTTTCATTAGATTAATATTTCAATATATTTTTATAATATACATGTTAGGAAATACACATGTTGTTGACAATTATATTGGAACGTGCCGATATATTGCAACAAGCTACCATTTGTGTCGGTGTTCGAACCCGAGGGGGTCCTAGACCGACGAGTAAATGCTGCGTGTCCCTTTCCTGGATGGTGATGCAAGGAGAACACACGGGGGTTTATCCTGGTTCGGGCAAAGAAGGCCCTACGTCCAGCGGGGGGAGAGAGGTTTGTATTTCCTTGCACCGAGGCGCTTGTGTAGGGGTTACAAGCTTGCGAGAGAGGGCGTCGAGCCCAAGTCTCAAAAGGGGAAAAGAAAGTACAAGATGATTGCTTGAGATGTTGATCTCGATCTTGTATGCGGTTCGTTGTTCGTCTGTTTTCTTCTCTGCCCCTTGTGGAGCCCCGGCCCCTTCCTTTATAGGGCGAGAGGTGGCCAGGACGATGGGGCCTTGAAACGATGTTTTGTCGATCCTTGTTTGAGAGGACTGTAGAGGCGTGCCCTAGGAATGGAAGACCATCCCTGGGCACGTGATGTCGTAGAGGATGAGGCGCTGAAATGACCCGGAGTGCCGCGCCATACCGTCCTTCCTTCCCTGTTGAGCCGTGCTGGGCGTCGAGGCCGGGTCGAGGCTGGGTCGAGGCCGAACGGATAAGTCCGAATCCCTGGTCCGCGGTGTACGGGCCTTGTCGTATCCTCCCTCGAGGGTAACTAGTGACGTACAATGTGCGGTAAGGTGGGTACAGTGACGTTTTTCACCTCCCATCACGGGATGGGCGGTAAAACAGTGAAGACTGACACTGGCATTGTTCCCACGTCGACCACGCGCGTAGCCATGCCGGTAGGTGGTAGTAGGTGATTGCATTAAATGCTAAGGTTTTTGTCCTGGGGTAGGTAAAGAGAGGGGTCGAGCGCCTCGACCAAGGCTCACGTGAGTCGGAGTGCTCCCGGTGGGCGATCGAGCCTCGTTCGGGTCGGAGCGCGGTCGAGGCCTCCCGTCGAGGGGGCCTCGTACGAGTCGGAGACGGGATGAGGTCGAGGCATCCCGTCGAGCCGGCCTCATACGAGGCGGACCTGTCGCGTGTTTTTGAAGTGGGTTGCGCTTTGTCGTGGCTTTAGTCGTTTTAGTTTTTTATTAGCGATGGATGTGGGTACCCCATACTGTTGGTACCGACAGTAGCCCCCGAGCCTTTAGGTGAGTGTGCGATCACTCTCCTAGAGGCTTTTTTGCTGATGAACTGGAGTCGTAGCGTCGTTGACTTCTCCGGTGGGGGCGCGCGAGCGCACCCGCCGGGTGTAGCCCCCGAGGCCTCGGTGGAGTGTTGAAGACTCCTCCGAGGTCTTTTATTCATTTTATTGGGGAATGATTCGTTGCGGTCGAGCCCCCGAGCCTCGCGCGCACAAGGTCGATCAGAGTCCCGGCCGTCTTTTGTTGTGCGACCCTCACGCTCTTCCTTCAGGAAGGAGGAGGAGGGGTGGGGAACGCCGTACTACCCCGTTTGGGCGAGTTCCGACGATCCCCGGCGAGCTGCTAGCGGGGGAATTCGAGTGAGAGTCCGTGCCCCAGTCGTTAGGGGTCGGCTTGTGGCCCGGAGGCGCTCTCAAAAATGCCAAGGAGTGGTCGTGTGGATGTCGGTTCCCTGCGACAGGATCCGAGGGCTCGGTGCCTCCCCCGAGGGGATTCCTACGTCGACCTCTTCCTTTAGTCTCGAATACGTCTTGGGGTGCCTCGAGAGCGTGGCTCGAGCCCTGGCCATGTACGGGCGCACCCTTAGTCGTCCCTTGCTCCGTCGCTCGAGGGCGGCTGTCGAACCCAGGTCGAGGGCCAGCCTTCGCTCCCTCGAGACTTATGGTGGGTTCGGAGTTGCGGTCGAGCCCCCGAGCCTCGCGCGCACGAGGTCGATCGGAGTCCCGGCCGTCTTTTGTCGTGCGACCCTCACGCTCCTCCTTCAGGAAGGAGGAGGAGTGGGGAACGCCGTACTACCCCCGTTTGGGCGAGTTCCGACGATCTCTGGTGAGCTGCTAACGGGTAAATTCGAGTGAGAGTCCATGCTCCAGTCGTTAGGAGTCGGCTTGTGGCCCGGAGGCGCTCTCAAAAATGCCAAGGAGTGGTCGTGTGGATGTCGGTTCCCTGCGACAGGATCCGAGGGCTCGGTGCCTCCCCCGAGGGGATTCCTACGTCGACCTCTTCCTTTAGCCTCGAATACGTCTTGGGGTGCCTCGAGAGCGTGGCTCGACCCCTGGCCATGTACGGGCGCACCCTTAGTCGTCCCTTGCTCCGTCGCTCGAGGGCGGCTGTCGAACCCAGGTCGAGGGCCAGCCTTCGCTCCCTCGAGACTTATGGTGGGTTCGGAGTTGCGGTCGAGCCCCCGAGCCTCGCGCGCACGAGGTCGATCGGAGTCCCGGCCGTCTTTTGTCGTGCGACCCTCACGCTCCTCCTTCAGGAAGGAGGAGGAGCGGTGGGGAACGCCGTACTACCCCCGTTTGGGCGAGTTCTGACGATCTCCGGTGAGCTGCTAACGGGTAAATTCGAGTGAGAGTCCGTGCTCCAGTCGTTAGGAGTCGGCTTGTGGCCCGGAGGCGCTCTCAAAAATGCCAAGGAGTGGTCGTGTGGATGTCGGTTCCCTGCGACAGGATCCGAGGGCTCGGTGCCTCCCCCGAGGGGATTCCTACGTCGACCTCTTCCTTTAGCCTCGAATACGTCTTGGGGTGCCTCGAGAGCGTGGCTCGACCCCTGGCCATGTACGGGCGCACCCTTAGTCGTCCCTTGCTCCGTCGCTCGAGGGCGGCTGTTGAACCCAGGTCGAGGGCCAGCCTTCGCTCCCTCAAGACTTATGGTGGGTTCGGAGTTGCGGTCGAGCCCCCGAGCCTCGCGCGCACGAGGTCGATCGGAGTCCCGGCCGTCTTTTGTCGTGCGACCCTCACGCTCCTCCTTCAGGAAGGAGGAGGAGGGGTGGGGAACGCCGTACTACCCCCGTTTGGGCGAGTTCCGACGATCTCCGGTGAGCTGCTAACGGGTAAATTCGAGTGAGAGTCCGTGCTCCAGTCGTTAGGAGTCGGCTTGTGGCCCGGAGGCGCTCTCAAAAATACCAAGGAGTGGTCGTGTGGATGTCGGTTCCCTGCGACAGGATCCGAGGGCTCGGTGCCTCCCCCGAGGGGATTCCTACGTCGACCTCTTCCTTTAGCCTCGAATACGTCTTGGGGTGCCTCGAGAGCGTGGCTCGAGCCCTGGCCATGTACGGGCGCACCCTTAGTCGTCCCTTGCTCCGTCGCTCGAGGGCGGCTGTCGAACCCAGGTCGAGGGCCAGCCTTCGCTCCCTCGAGACTTATACCGGGCTCGGAGCCCGTTTCCCAGGTATCTGGGAATATCCGTCCGCGGATCCTTCCCCCGCCCGTTAGCCGGGCACGTCTTTTTAGGAGGGGAGGCGAGATCGGCGCGGTAGTGGGCGACGTGGCGTACGGTTACGACGTGGGGGACGGCCACGTGCCCTGCTCCTGCGAGATTCAGGGGAACGATTAGGTAAGGGCATTAAATGCAAGAAACTGCTCCTACCTTTTCGCTCGCCCGTTGGGCTTCCATCGAGGTATAAGAGTCAGGCCCGGGGTTGGCTGGCGGGGTCGAGCCTTCCATCTGCTGACGATGAGGGCCTGTGAGCCAAATCTGGGCGCAGAGGCCCATGTAATAAGTTAGTGTTTAAAACTTTGGTCGTGGCGGCCTCGGAGGCCTTGAAACGCTCGAAACGTAAACTTGTACCGATCGTTGAGTTTTGTTTCGAGTTTTTCTTCCCTTTATTGCTTGAATCACGTTTTTGCACGATTTACTTAGCACGCCGTCGCACCTTTGAGCGTAAGGGAGTGAGTGGAGGTACCGTAGCCCCGGAGGCGTGAGTGATCTCGCGGCTCAACTGCCCTCGAACTCTAGGGTGCTCTTGCGGCCTTGCGGATCGTGTAAGAACTTGATTCGAAGCGACCGGGGATGTATTCTTTTTCAAAGTTACGAACCGTTACTAGGTCTACTTAGCGCGCGGTCACACCCCTAGGCGTGAGGGGTGAGTGGAGGTACCGTAGCCTCAGAGGCGTAAGTGATCTCACGGCTCAACGGCCCTTTGAGCCTTAGGGTACTTCCGCGGCGTTGTCGACTTAGGTGACAGTTCGGTTTTTTGAAAAAGGATATGAATTTTTTCGGGGACAGGGGGTTCCCCCCTTGTAGCCCCCGAGGGGGGTTCGATTCTGGGGGAGCAGAGTCGATCCTTCCTCATTGTTTGTAAAACGAAAGTTTGAACATCGCTATATTCTTTATTGACGAAAAAGAAATTACGGAGCCTCGAGGCTGCTTAAGGGAAAAAGCGACGTAGCTGTTCAATGTTCCAAGCGTTGGTGAAGATTTCGCCCTTCTCGTTGGATAGCTTGTAGGTGCCCGGCTTTAGCACTTCCGCGACGATGTACGGTCCTTCCCACGGGGGCGGCTTGTGCCGTCCCTTGGTGTTCTGGCTTCTTGTCGTCCTTCTTGGCGCCTACGCCCTCAAAGTACCTGCGGAGCATGTGACAGTCTTCGAGGTTATGGTTAGTGGATCCCTTGTGGTAGGGACACGGCTATTTGAGCATTTTGTCGAAAATGCCCCCACCGGGGGGGGCCTCGAGGTTTCTTGCGCTCGACAGCAGCGGCAAGTTCGTCGGCCGGGGCCTCGAGCTTGTCCTGCTGGTTCTTCTTCTTCTTTCGGTTGTTCCTCTTGGAGCCTCGGCTGGAGCCCGCGGGATTATCGATCTTTTACTTCCCCTTGTCCGGGTCACCGCCAAAGATAGCGCCAACTGCCTCCTTGCCGGCGGCAAAGTTGGTGATGATGTCCATCAATCCGTTGGCAGTGAGCGGGGTGTTTCGGCCCAACTCCCGGACCAACTCTTTGCAGGTGGTTCCGGAGAGAAAGGCCATGATCACGTCGGAGTCGGTGACGTTGGGGAGCTCGGTGCGTTGCCTGGAGAAACGCCGGATGTAATCCCGGAGGGATTCACCTGGCTTTTGCTTGCAACTCCGGAGGTCCCATGAGTTGCCGGGGCGCATGTAGGTCCCCTTGAAGTTTCCCTCGAACACCCTCACGAGATCGTCCCAGTCGTGGATCTGCCGAGGCGGGAGATCCTCGAGCCAGGCTCGAGCGGTGTCGGAGAGGAACAGGGGGAGCTATCGGATGATGACCCGGTCGTCGGTGGCCCTGCCCAGTTGACATGCCAAGCGGAAATCGGCGAGCCAAAGTTCGGGTTTGGTCTCGCCGTTGTACTTGGTGAGAGTCGTGGGAGGACGAAATCGAGCCGGGAGCATCATCTCGCGGATAGCCTTACTGAAGACCCGAGGGCCCGGAGGCTCGGGTGAAGGGCTACGATCTTTTGAGCTGTCGTAGCGCCCGCCCCTATGCACGTGGTAGCCTCGAGCCACACCGTCACCGTGTTTGCGTGTGCGGCGCTCGACGATGTTGCTACGGGTGTCTCGAGGTTCGCGGTCGTCGGCGATGGGCGCAGGGGCAGGAGCCGCCCGGTTCCGTCGGGTAGGTTCAGGATGAACTGAGGCCTCTCTCTCCTGTCGGGAGGGCTCGGCGAGCCGCACCGAGGCAGGCTCGCGTCGCCTCGAGGCAGAGCTCTCGGCCTGCTGCATAGCAGCGGTCTCGAGGAGTTCTCGGATTTCATCTCGAGCTCGACGGGCGTCGGGGTTTGATGGCTCGGGCATGTTGCGGAGGAGCATGGCGGCGGCGACGACGTTCTGGCTAGCTCGAGCGAAAACCGGGGGGTCGACCACCCAGTCCTCGTCGATGCGACGATTGACATCGCGAGCTCTCTCGCGAGCTCTCCCGCCAAGTGCGTGTGCCGCACGCTCATGCTCGAGGGTTTGCTGGAGTAGATGCAGGTTTTGTCGTTCCTCGTCGAGCCTTTCCTGCAACTCGCGGATTTGCTCGAGCTGCATTCCTTGATCCGCAAGGAGCTGAGCCTCGTCCCGCTCGGCAGGAAGCTCGACATGGAGCGGCGTGTGCCTTCCTTCGTCCGACTGTTCTTCCTGCGATTCCGACGTGCTTTCAACATCGACGTTGAAGCACTCGCGGGTCGGATCGTAGGTGTCATCAGCCGAATCGGAGTTAGGAGCGCCAAAATAGTAGTATGACGGGGGAATGTTCGGCCGTCGCGAATCGTTTCTGGGATTGCAACGTTGGGAAGTGGTCACACAGGGCTCTACTTCTGGTGTCTCCGTAGAGTCCAGATAATCAGAAGCCATCGTGGACGCAACGAGGTCCAGAGTGGAGCGTAGAGGGTGTCCAGGGAGTTCCTCATAAACACTCATGCAAGTGCTTACGGAGGAAGCATACACCTGGGCAGCCGAATCTAGCCCAAACGGGAACGGCGAAGGAGATGTGGCTGTCCACACCGGAGCGGGTGCTCCTGGTAGCGGTGTCTCACCGGGGAGAGAGGCGGGATTCTCCGTTGGCATGCTGTCCCTAGCCAAGCTTATCCTTCCCAGACCTTCCACGAGGAAATCTGGGCCGGCGCCTGGCTGGGGGGTGCCGGAACGGGGAATCCCATCACCCTCCGCGAGGTGGAGATGATGGTTGCGCCGGGCTCGCCGCCGTCGGGCGGCTCGCGCCTGCCTGGAGTGGCGGTACCGGCGGATTGCTCCCCCAGGCTGGGAGAGCTCGTAGTCCTCGTCGGTAGGGTGCCTAGGCGGGAGTAGGACCATATCGTAGCCGTAGCCGAGCGACATGAACTCCAAACTCCTGAACCAGATCACCGTGGCCAATGGGATAGGGCGTTCGGGGTCAGCCATCCAGGAAAAAGGCGGGAAAGCGACGTTGGCACGCAGTGATCCCCTACCTGGCGCGCCAATTGTCGGTGTTCGAACCTGAGGGGGTCCTAGACCGACGAGTAAATGCTGCGTGTCCCTTTCTTGGATGGTGATGCAAGGAGAACACACGGGGGTTTATCTTGGTTCGGGCAAAGAAGGCCCTACGTCCAGCGGGGGGGAGAGAGGTTTGTATTTCCTTGCACCGAGGCGCTTGTGTAGGGGTTACAAGCTTGCGAGAGAGGGCGTCGAGCCCAAGTCTCAAAAGGGGAAAAGAAAGTACAAGATGATTGCTTGAGATGTTGATCTCGATCTTGTATGCGGTTCGTTGTTCGTCTGTTTTCTTCTCTGCCCCTTGTGGAGACCCGGCCCCTCCCTTTATAGGGCGAGAGGTGGCCAGGACGATGGGGCCTTGAAACGATGTTTTGTCGATCCTTGTTTGAGAGGACTGTAGAGGCGTGCCCTAGGAATGGAAGACCATCCCTGGGCACGTGATGTCGTAGAGGATGAGGCGCTGAAATGACCCGGAGTGCCGCGCCATACCGTCCTTCCTTCCCTGTTGAGCCGTGCTGGGCGTCGAGGCCGGGTCGAGGCTGGGTCGAGGCCGAACGGATAAGTCCGAATCCCTGGTCCGCGGTGTACGGGCCTTGTCGTATCCTCCCTCGAGGGTAACTAGTGACGTACAGTGTGCGGTAAGGTGGGTACAGTGACGTTTTTCACCTCCCATCACGGGATGGGCGGTAAAACAGTGAAGACTGACACTGGCATTGTTCCCACGTCGACCACGCGCGCAGCCATGCCGGTAGGTGGTAGTAGGTGATTGCATTAAATGCTAAGGTTTTTGTCCTGGGGTAGGTAAAGAGAGGGGTCGAGCGCCTCGACCAAGGCTCACGCGAGTCGGAGTGCTCCCGGTGGGCGATCGAGCCTCGTTCGGGTCGGAGCGCGGTCGAGGCCTCCCGTCGAGGGGGCCTCGTACGAGTCGGAGACGGGATGAGGTCGAGGCATCCCGTCGAGCCGGCCTCATACGAGGCGGACCTGTCGCGTGTTTTTGAAGTGGGTTGCGCTTTGTCGTGGCTTTAGTCGTTTTAGTTTTTTATTAGCGATGGATGTGGGTACCCCATACTGTTGGTACCGACAATTTGCATGCATTGTTTAAGCATCCTTGCATGATGTATGGTAGTCTTTAGCTAGTCTTTGGATGTAGGGATGCAAACGGATCGGATACGCAGGGAATCGGATCCGGACATCACTTTTTATCACATTTTAATTTGAATACGAATATAGATATAGATATTTTTGAATACCAATACATATTCGGATTTCTATTCGGATAGTTACTCAATTCAACTAAAAGTGTATATATTGTTAAATTCAACAATGTATGAATAAAATTTTACTATTAAGTTCATCGTTAACCGAAGCGTACTAAATAAAATCACCAATATCAAACCGCCATTGCCCCAGCCATGCCCTGCCACCTTGCACCCTAGCTATGCCCCGCCGCCTAGCCTGCACCTCTCACACCCCACCATGCCTCATGCTCAAAAGCTGAGAGAAGAGGGAGGAAAAGGAGCGGCTGAGGGCGAGATGGGCTTTCAGGCCAGGGTTTCTTCCATCATTATATATCAGAGGAGCTTGAATGGGTTGTACTGTAGCAAAGTCGGGAGGAGCCACAAAAGTGTAGCTCCTTTGGCTCCTCTCTTTCATAGTTTATTTCATGCCGAAGTAGTTTTTATCTGAACTGTAAGCAACGGTGATTTAGGTAGCGTTTGGTTGGGAGTCAAGGTGGGGTGGGACGGTCCCTTCTCTGGTTTCGGGGATGGGACGGGGATGTGATGACTCTAGTTTCTGTTTAGTTGAAGAGGGATGGGATCGATCCATTTCTGTTTGATCTGGGGACATCAAAAGGGGATCACCCAGTGACATATGGGGTCTGTTTGTCAGTTTTTTTCTTTTCTTCCTCCAGCATCGGAATTTTCGGCCCGAGCAGCACGCTCCACATGCTCACCCGCTCGGGGCCCTGCTCGTCATCGCGGGGCTAGGGCGGCGCTTGCCGCACGGCTGCGTGCCATTGCTTGTGTCGGTGCTGCGCTGCTGCCGCGCCCTCCGGTAGGGCAGTGACGCGCCGCCGATGCGGCCTCTGGTGCAGCGCCGCCGCTGTGCCGTCCGGTGCCACGCCACCGCCTGCCACGAACGTGCCCTCTTGGTGGCCTTCGCGTTGCTGGTTGCTAGATCAAGGGTGAGCGGTGCTTTTTTCGTATGGAGCGGAGACGAGCGCTGCGGGAATGAGCGGTTGGTGGTGGAGATGACTCTGTCTGCTGAAAAAATGGGACGCGGAGTCACGGCATCTTCGGGTATATACGCACCTGGCACATCTCGGTTCCTCCACAACTCTGAATCAAACAGCCTAAGAAAGAAAACCATCCCATCCCGTCCCAACAGATCCCAGCAACCAACACACTGTCTTAGGACCCAGAGACGGAGTACGCGGGAGTGCAAACAAAAGGGTCCTTGTTTGTGACGTGGAAGTACTATTGTAGATCTAGCGACCAGTACGAGCTAGTTTGATCTAGTTGGTACCGATCCATTGAATTTGATTTGTGCGCCCTTAATTATCTTTGCTAAGTTTCCACTCAATTAAGGCCCACCGCTAAACCAACTAGCCACTTGTTAAGTTTTTTTTTCTTTCCTGATTGAGAAAGCAACATGAATCATGAACATTGCTCAGCTAGTCAATTTCAGAACTAACATATAACAGCAGCTAGTATGTGTGAATGAATTAAGATTCCCCAAAGCGTTTTCAACCAATCAATATCATTGTCTAATGGCAGAGTACTGATACCTGCTCAATCGATTCTGCTAGCTTTGGTAGCATCTCGAAATCTGGAGCTATATTTATATATATACTATTCCATTAATCACCCTAGATTCATCTATGTTACCATCATGAAACAGCAGGTGTGTGGCGGCATGGTCAAGTCGTTGTTACCTTAGTGCTTATCCATAGGTTAACAACTGACAGCGAGTTGCCGAAAGTCTCTGTTGGTCATTACCAAACATAACAGAGCATAGCTAACTTATACATTATACTAATGCGCTAATTGGTTGTGCATGATCAGCAGCCACAAGTTTTGTGATGAGGACGAGAATGGCATGTGCCGACGGAGTAATCACGACTTGTTTAATGTACGAGTCGTAATAATATGATCTGGGCTCAATCGTACGGCAGATTATTTCCCATTTGGACTGAAAGAAAGCACGTGGATTTGCACAGGAATTCGTCGTACGGGCATCGAGTTTGAGCTCTCAACCGTAAGAGTTCATTTTTTCAGATTAATTAAAGCGTTAATTGTTGTCAGGATTTATATATATTTACAGGGAGAAGGTAGTACGAGCAAACAGGAGTTTGGGTGTGCGGCAGTCGACATATCATGGAGCCTATGAACGGCGACAAATATTCTAGGCCTTGTTTAGTTGAGGGCTAAACTTAAAATTTTTTTACTCTCTCTATCACATCGAATCTTTAACTAATTGTACAGTTTGACTGTAATTTACGAGATGAATCTTTTGAGCCTAATTAGTCTATGATTGGACACTAATTACCAAATACAAACGAAATTGCTACAGTAGTCCAGATTCAAATTTCTAGCCATCTAAACAAGGTGCTAGTACCAGTGTACCACTACTTATTAGTAGAGTCTAGAGTGGAAGAACAGTTTAGGAGGATTGGTATATAGTAGCGTATAGTTATTTCTTTATTTTGGACAAGAGTAGCGGTTGATGTGATTATAAAAAGAGTCAGAACTATATTTCTGGGTTAAATCAGTAAGCAAATGTAAATAGTACTAGCTAAGCACTGATTTAGTACTACTAAAGTGAAGTAGGTTGTAATTACATTTACTTAGCTAGTACTAATTAAATCAGTAAGTAAATGTAAATGTACTAGCTAACCACAATATAGAGATAGAAGAAGAGATGTGGGGGATATAGGTGAAGTAGGTTGTAATTGTTTGACACATTATGGTTGATGTATTGATGCTTATCAGTGCTTAGCTTGGCCGGTCGAAGTTCATCATGACATTGTGGTTTGTAATAAATATCTTCCAATATTAAAATATGTGGTACTGTATTTATTACACCGGAGAAATTATAACATCGTATAATTATTTTTACAAATTTACATAAATACCATTTTGGAATTATTTTTTGAGGAAATTAAGACCCTGTTTGGCATGATCATAGACAGTTCTTGATCCTAGGTGCTATAGTACACAAGGAGCTAGAGATGATGAAGCTGGTAAATTCCTGGTTCACAATATGAGGAGAGGTAAAAACAACTCCTTACTACCACAAAATGGAATACCCTTAAGGGTCAATAATTTTCTTGAGGGGCAAGATTGGACCCTATACCGTTACCTCGGCAGTTTCGCCAAGTTATTTATACATTTCCTTGAGTGCTAGTCTGAACCGCCAGGGTAATTGCACGTTTCTTCGAGGGTCATCACAAACTGCCAAGATAAATCATATTTCCTTGAGTGTTATTCCGTACTCTCAAGGAAAGCCGGCCACCACTTATATTTATAGCCCCACAAACGAATATAGTCGTTGCCCCTTCACTGGGTGATTTTCGGGGGAACAGACGCGTATGTCGCTATTGCGACAGACGCGGCATCCAGCGTCCGTCGCTCGGATGCCCGCCACGTGTCCCGCGCAGTCAAATTTCCAACGGTCATTTTTGCGCCAACGGACGCGTCTGTCGCTACGGAGGCTGCGCGTCCGTCACTCGACGGACGCAGTCCAGTAAGCTCCCAAATCGCGCAGAGCCGCATCATACGCGTCCGTCGCTTGAGCACCACCGCGTCCGTCGCCTCCTTCAGCAGCGCGCGAACGGAGGTAAGCCACCAGACGCTAACGTCAGCGTCCGTCGCTCCCGTGACCAGCGTCCATCGCACAAAGAACACTGCACGCCACCTAGGGCAAAGCACCAGACGCGACACCGGCGTCTGACACCACCACACCCAGTGTCTGTCGCTCGGAAAACAGCCATGATCACCTCTGTGACTTCGCCTTCGGTTCCATCCTTCGGCGTAATGGAAAATAAGCGTTTCATCTCCATAAAAACACCTGAATCCCGCCTCGCAAGCTCGGTGGGAGGGAGAGAGGGTCCCAAACTCATCTCTACCGCTTAAACTCCATCGCCTTCGCAAATGTGCCAACACCAACAAGTGTACATCACCTTGTGCACGTGTGTTAGCATTTTCACAATCATTTTCTTCAAAGGAGTTAGGTACTCAACTTGCCTCGCCACTCGATCCTAACACGTATGCAAAGTTAGATCGCTCATGTGACACTAGATAACCAATATGCAAACAAGTTCGCCCCTCTTGATAGTACGACCATCTATCCTAAACCCGGTTATGCACTTCTCTACACAACCTTTAACCGGTGAAATGAAATGCCCTAGGATTATACTTTTTCCTTGCGCATTCCATTCCATCTCCTCCGATGTTGATGCAACACAAGCACCAACCAATCACCAAATGATATGATCCACTTCATATCATCACGTGACCGTATTGGTTCATCAATCTTAACCTCATTTGCTCTTCACCGTTGCCTCGGTCCATCGGCGTCAAGTCTTGCCCAAGCTTCACCGTCACATGCGGTCCCACGCTTCAAAGCCTCCGACTTCCCTTCACACTTGCAACCGGTTCGTCGAGCCAAGCCTCATCTTGATCTTCTCCACCTTGGTCACATGACTCCATGTCATGTCTCATATGCAATAAGCTCCTTCATGACACAATCACTTGTAGACTAAATTCTTTGTGTATCTCACATAAACACAATTAGTCTACCTAAGTTGTCACTCAATTATCAAAACCAAACAAGGACCTTTCATTCGGTTGAATCTTTGAAAAATCATAGTAAATCACAAAAAAATTATAAAATGGAGAATCCAATTTTATTGGACTTCACATGAGTAGATCTACACAGTGAATATATAATATGGTATGCTTTAGTATAAATTTTTCCTATAGCTTTAGATGTATGCTTTTCTGTAATTAATTCATAACTGCAGTTTTTTATGGTCCAATTATGGTGAAATTTTTATGGTGGCCTAATTATTATATGCTTGACCTATAGTAAAAATTTCATACTCACTGGCTCATGTATAACTTAGTTATAGATTTATTTATGTGTATGCTTGTTAAAAAAGTTATAAAGTAAACAGCCCATGCACCGATGTAAATTAAAAAGCCCTATTTAAAGTTTTAAATGATGCGTATGCACTTGATGTAAAATAGCAAAACAAAACTTAATTCTGGAAAATAAACAGCCCTAAAGTGAAATCGGCCATTCGTTGCTCCTCGTTGGAGCCCATCTGCGTGGCCAGTAGTCGATCAAAGCGTGCATGAACAAATTACGTAGTATGTGGCTGGCTGGCTCTGAACGATCTAGACAGCCATGTACACGGCATACAGTGTAACGTTGTGGGCTTTAGCATAAACGTGGCCTCGATGGGCCTCTGTCTCGCCCATTGGGCCTTGGTTTTGAATGTCCTCTCGTGCTCTCATTTTCCCTCAAATAAAAAGAAAGTGCATACACACGAACTCTTCTTGTGGATATTAAATAAAAAGAACAAAAAGGTGCATGGATACTTTCAGTTGCAGAGACTAATGTAGACCCCCCAAACAAAACACTTGGCCACTACTGGTGCTGCTACTTGCAAGGCTGCTAGCTCTGTTCTTCCTCGTGTTTTTTCTTTCTTATATACTCCCTCCGTTCCAAAAAGAATAAAATTCTGCATTTAAAATCTTGTCTCAGAAAAAATATAATTATAGACATGACATCAACTTTTCTATTCGGACCCACCTATTAAAATACCACTACTTTATCTATCCATAAGAAGAACATTCTAGAATGCAATGATTATTTTTCAGTTTCTACTTGTGTGGAGAATGACGGAGGAGAGGTAAATACGTAATTTTACACCTACGCTAATCTTATCTCGAAAAGCGAGATTTACATTCTTTCTGTGATAGAGGTAGTATAAAGGCCAAGCTTAGCTCAGTTTTTTTTTTTTTGAGTGCGCCACACTCAGCACTCAGTTAGTCGCTGTATGCATTATCACTGCTGAACAGCCGGTTGTAGGTTGACAGGTGGAAGGCCACCATGGTGACGGTGTGTTCCATCCAGTCTCAGGTGGGATCTGATATCTCCTCATGGCCTCCCAAGTTGTATGCATGCAGCCGGAAGATCAAATCGACATCTCATGGCCTCGAATCCGATTCAGAAAGAAGAAAAGGGGAGAGTGGCTCTGAATTTCTACTCCGCCCATCTTTTGCATGCATGGGTCTGGGTCGGGTCCACAACAGAGTAGCACTAATGGTACGTTTAGGGCAGTCCCAATGGTGCATTGATGATGGTTTCTATCCTCATTAAATGACTTGCTACGTAGGTAAAATGCTGACATGGCAACGTAATTAATGAAGAAAGAGAGCAAAAATTATAGAAATGGTTTCTTCATGAAGAAATCAGGTCTACTCTTGACCCAATGCACCAAGAAACCATGAAATCATCATTGGGGAGAAACCACCAGTTTCTAGGGAGCTCGTGTCGCACTCCCATTGGAGGAAGAAGATAGAGTTGGGAGGAGAAAGAGAAAATAATTATTACTCATAGAAACTATGGGTTAGAAAGCAGTACTTTTTTTTGGTACGGTATCCTATGTTATAGAAACTACTAGTTTCTTTCGTTGGGACTGCCCTTAGTAGTACTCCGTATGTGTTTACTGACCAACACCAAACATTATAACAAGAAGACAAAAATAAAAGAGAGTAATTAAGAGTCCATTCGTTTTTGCTGAAAAGTTATAGCTAAAAATACTGATTATTAATTTTTTATAAGAAAAAAAATACTGTTTTAACTAAAAACAAGCTAAAGATACTGATTATAAGACGAGGGCCTGAAAAGATGAAAGAAAGCCAAACCAGACGAGAGAGAAGGGGTAAAGGTAATAGCTACTGCTACTCGTAAACAGAGTTGCAGTGGACGGACGGACTGACCGAGGTAAGAGGGGACAGAAGGGACGTTCGAGTTGACAGCAAGCGGGGCCCGCTCGGTTGCATGCATCCCCTGGCCCCACCCCGAATGGTGGCCTCCGATCCGCTGTCCGTCTCCGTCGTCCATGCTCATGCTGTCTCTCTCTCCCGTCCTCCTCTCTCAGCCCGTGTTTAATTCTAAAGTTACTTAACTTGGAACAGTGCGTGTCATGTTGTACTGTAGTAATTTTTATTTTAATTTGATAAAAATTATTTAAATATTGATTAATTAGGTTTAAAATGTTCGTGCCGGTATAATAAAACTGTGTAATTAGTTTTTTATTTCATCTATATTTAATACTCAATGCATGTGCCGGTATTTTGATGTGACGAAAAATCTTGTTTTTGTATAGTGAAATTTAGATGCAGGAATCGGGAACTAAACATGCCTCAGTTTCTCGCCTCTCCACCCGTTGCCATTGGATGAAGATACGCTTTCATACTGGTAGTAGCAAGCACCTGCTGCCGCTGCTGACCACTCCTCACCACTGTAGCTTCGTCTTCTTTTTTTTTTACACAGAGCCTCAGAGGGGTGTTCTTTTTACATGCAAACCCCTAGGCTGTTTCCCAATTCTCTCTTATTACTACGTATAGCTCATTCAGTCGTTCACCCCTATTCGCTTGTGCTTATCCTTGCTTATCAGTCAGCCATTCAGCAGTATTTTTCTCTCACTGCAAACCAGCATCAGTTAGCTGAAAACCATTTAGCGAACAGGGTGCTTGGTACCCCACCCCAGTGAGATTTCTCTTTTACCTTGTTGATGAGCTGAGGAGTGTCGGTATTTGGACCCGGGGGGTCCTAAGCCGACGAGTAAATTTGTGCTGCGTGCTCCCTATTTCGGATGGTGATGCAAAGAGAATACACGGGGGTTTATCCTGGTTCGGGCAAAAGAAGACCCTACGTCCAGCGGGGAAAGGAGATTATTGTATTTCCTTGCACCTAAATGCTTGTGTAGGGGTTACAAGCTGTGAGAGAGGAAGCCGATCCCAAGTCTCAAAGAAAGAGTACAATGGAGTGTTGCTTGAGATGTTGATATCAGAAGTGGGGGAGATGTCTGTCTTGTTTGTCCGTCCTCCGTTGTTTGTCCCCCTGGAGAGCTCCTTGCCCTCCCATTTTATAGACTCAAGGGGAGGATAAGGCTTACAACAAACCTTAGGAGGTGCCTTGGAGGAGAAGGCGGAGCGAGCACTGTCGGTGTTGCTATGGCGACGTGCCCCGGTGCATGCAGGCCATCCCTGGGGCGTCGTGGTGATGTTGATGACGGGACGGCGGGACATCCGGGGTGCTGCAGAGGACGTGCGATTCCCTGTGGTCGACATACGGGTCGTAGTCTCTTTGTTCGACTGATGGAGGTCGAGGCAGGGTCGGGATGTAGCTAAGGGGGGTCGACGGGAAACGGATAAGGCCGAGCCCTAGAAATCCCGGGATATGACGGTCGGACAGTGCTAGTCATGGCGGGAATAGTGGCTGCTTTTCGTCACCCATCCCGGCATGGGCAGTAAAAAGTAAGATTAGACGCGGAGGCCGCTCCCACGCCGATGGCGCTGTGGGCACGTTGGTGGAAGGGGTTGCATTAAATGCTTTGTCGGTGAGTAGGTGGGTGAGGAGGTCGACCGGGTCAACTCTGGGTCATGCGAGTCGGAGATTTTCCAGGGTCAAGGCTTCTCGTCGAGCGAGCCTCGTGCGAGTCGGAACGTGGTCGAGGGCGCCCCGTCTGTATACGCGCGTGGTCTAGATCGGTGTATTCGTGTAGGTGGAGCCTTAACTTGATCTCTCTTAGGAGGTTTTCAGGGCGCGGATTCCTCGGGGGTTTACTCCTCTTAATCGTTGGTTTTGGGTACCCCTAATTTAGGTACCCGACAAGGAGTAACACCAATGAGCTTTGACAGTGATCCAATTTCCCTCCGTCTAAAAAAACATAATCATAGCTTTGAACCTGGACACAACGTGTGTCGAGGTTCAAATTGTGTTTATTTTTGACGGAGGGAATACACAACAACAATACCACCTTTACTCTACTGTCAGCTACTATTAGCTAACAGAACCCGGTAATTTCTCTGTCCTTAAGAGAGTGCCGTACCAGTGCCTAAGACTGTCCGCAGTGGCATACTCTATATGATACTCTAAAGCTTTAGAGTATGAATATAGAGTAAAAACTGCTGCACTGGATACTCTAAAACGATACTCTATCCTTTCTCTTACTCTATATTTAGAGTAGTACAGTGTTTACTCTATAGTACGCAGTGGCGGGCCCTATTAGCTAAACCAAGGAAAAAAATGCTATAACTCACAAACCAAAAATCCAAATTAAATTTCGATTGCACCATTAAATTCGTCTCAATAAATCCTTCAAAACTAGATCACTCATGGATATATTTAGATAAAGTGATAAGTGGGTCCCACGGTAGATAGAGTGGATAGAGGATGATATAGAGGATGGATGGGTGCGGAAGAATTGAGTATAGAGGAGAGAATCTTGCTGACTAGGACGTATAGAGGATGAATATAGAGGACCATGAGTGCGGATAGCCTAAAATTGCTACCTTGTGCTACTAATGACATCTACCTCCAGGTACTAGTGTCTACGAGCTAGCATACAGTGCAAGTAGCTAGTAGGATCATGTCAGCATGCATTGCAACTGCATGCTCCTGCTACGCCGGTTACGGCTAGTGCCATATGCCGTTGCGTCGCGTCGCATCGATGATCGATCACCGGCAAAAGAAACCGCCTTCACCTTGCTTTTTCATCGTCTAACGTACTCCCTCCCTGTCAGAATATATCTACGTGTCACAAGTTCGATTCGATTTATAGAAAATACGTGTAATATTTGTATTTTCAAATAAGTTAATTAAAAACTAAGTTTAAAGATCTTTTCAATGATACTAATTATGTACCACAAATATTGATATTTTTTAATATATATTTTGTTAAAGTTGTTTCTCGAAAAATGTAAACAACAGATAATTAGGGGACGGAGGGAGTAGTACATAGCCTGTCGTGTTAATAATTAACCTCATTTCGTCTCGGGTGAAAATGCTACGCTGTTTTGGTGCCCAAGTGCTGTTCATCTTTTTTTTTTCGCGATCGGGGAATATAGCCCGTTTTTCATTAAGAGGAGTGAAGTACAAGTCAGCTATGAGAGAACCCTCATAGCACAGATTACAAACCACTAAGATAGTAGTGAGTAACCTGAAATAAACATAAGAACAACAAAAGATACATAAGAGAGAGCGACTACCCTCAACACCCAAGACCAACAAACTGTGCCTGCCAAAAAGATAACAACGTAAGGTATCCAACGCAAAGACCAAGCCGAGGTGGCAAAACATCCACCTATAGAACGAGCATCCAACGGCGGTAAAGCATCCGCCAACGAACCAAGCGACCACGGCGGCAAAGCATCCGCCAAGAGACAGGGCCAGCACACTTTCGGTAGCAAAGCATCTACCAGAGAGAGGCCCAAAGAGCCACGGCGGCAAAGCATCCGCCAAGAGACAGGGCCAGCACACTCTCGGTAGCAAAGCATCTACCAGAGAGGGGGCCAAAGAGCCACGGCGGCAAAGCAACCGCAGCGGGGAGCAGCCTCATACTCTCAGCAGCCAAGCATCTGCTAAAGAGGAGGCCAGCGACAACGACGACAAAGCATCCGTCAAAGCATTCGCCAACGAACCAAGCGACAACGAAGGGGTAGCGGCAAAGCATCCGCTACTAACAACGCCGGCGAGGTCAAGTGCAGCAGACAACCATTGCGTTGAACATAAGCACACACAGGCACAGCTAGGAGCTTTAGCGGTAACCGGCCACCTGGCAGGAACCACAAACACACGGGGGACGCCATAGCCACAGGCCAGACTTCGGCGATAGCAACAGAAGTGCTGCAGACGTGCTCCGACGAAGCCTTCAGGAAGGACCTTGACACCCGCAGATGCCAACAACGCTGGAAACACAAGGATAGGTCTTTCAACCCTGGCACGCTCTGACGAACGTGGTCTTCGACGGCGCCTTCGAGAAGGTAGATGACGTGGCTACGCCACCGCCACCGGCCTGGAGGATTCAGGCAGGGTTTTCACCCAGATGTCGTACGTCGAGAGGAGCCTTCCATCTGCTGCACCCGCGGCAACCGCACCAACGGCCATCTGGGCGCCAGGCCCTAGCGGGCAATGGCACCAGGACGAAGGCCAGCCGACCACCGGCTACAGCCCAGTGGGGGGACCGGCCAGGAGCCCAAAGACCGACCTCGTTCCAGCCCGGCCGCTGACCTCCCGCCGCCGCGAGGGCTTGGCCGCGCTGCACCCTGCTCCTTCCACCGTAAGGAGGGGAAGGGGGAGGGGAAGCCGGCCAAGGCCCCAGCTGCTCGAGCACGGAGCAGGGAAGGGAGGGTCCAGGCCACCCGTGGTCGCAGACAGACCGGCGCCCGGCCAGCCGCCGAGGTGCCTGCCGCGCGGGCAGGGGAGACGGTGCAGACCACCCGCGGTCGCAGGCCGACCGGAGCCCGGCCAACCCAGCCACCAGGCATCTGCCGTGCGAACACGGGCCAGGGAAGGGGAGGCGGACTGCCCGGCCGACGCCCGGCCAGCCAAGCCGCAGAGATGCAGCCCCCACCGCAGGGCCGCCCGAAGCCTGCCGCCATGCACAGATCCGGCGAGGGGGAGGTCGGATTCGACGCCAGGAGGCCCAGATCTTGCCCACCGGCCGGCCATCCCGCCGGAGAAGCTTGAGGTCGGAAAAGGGGGTGGAGGAGAGGGAGGGCAAGGAGGGATGGAGGGGAAGGAGGGGAAACGCAACGGGGACCTTTTTGGGGCCATCGCTGGCCGCCGCCGCCGCACACGGAGAGCGGCAGCGGCGGCCCAAGAGGGGGCGGGAGGGGGAGCTCGGGGCGGCGCCGGTGGGAGCCCCCGGTCGCCCGATGGGGGCGACGCGAGCCGGACTCGGAATCTTGTAAAGATGTTCATCTTTTTTTAAAACCCCAAGATAATATGTATATATATACTCCCTCCGTGTCTCACGATACTTGACCTCACGGTGTCTCCAACAGTCTAGCTTAATGATAGTTGAATTGATTTTTCTTAATCAATTAATAGTGCAAAAGGCAAAAGACTAGCATGAACTCAAGAGATAATCTCGCACATTTCACGATGCATTTCTATCTCACAAGACAAGTCTCTCTCTTCTATATTTAGGTCTTGTTTGGTTTGCACATGTTAAAGTTTAACTCCCATCACATCAATATTGCGGCAAATGCATGGAGTACTAAATGTAGACTAATTGCATGCATGTCGGCACAGATTAGGAGTAATTTACGAGACGAATCTATTAAGCCTAATTAGTCCAAGATTGAAAACTTTTTGTCAAATAAGACGAAAGTGCTATAATATTTGTTAAACTTTAACACCCCAAACCAAACAGACCCTTATCATATTAGAGCTAGGTAGTGCTAGCTTATACCGTTGGAGACGTCCTAATTAATAAGACTCAAATTGTCTCAAACATTTGACATTCTTATTTTCTAATAATGCACATTTCTCTTTCCTCAATACATTTTTCTCAATACATATCTATTTGTATCTCTCTCCTTGTTTTTTCTTTGTGCACCACAACATTTCGTTCCTCTTTAGTTCCTGTGTCTAAATCTGAACACTAAATATTTTGAGACGGGGGAAGTACCCAAGTTATTCCTTGGGGGGGGGTAAAAATATAGGAGTATATATTGTATGCCTAGGGAGATGCATGAGCGAGCATTCCTGTGACTTGTATGACACTCACACGATGACAAAAAGGAGAGATACTCCATGTGGGCAAAGGAAAGGCTAGCTGAGTTGAGTTCCACTTGCACTCCATCCATCATATCGCTCACGCACGCACAACACGTTAGTAGGAGGAGTATGTGCCTGCTGAAAGTCAGATGGTGGTCATTTCGATTTGATACAATGCAACACAAGCTAATTGTGCAAAATCACTGTTCAGCTGGTCACATTAATTCAATGCCAGGTGATGCCACTATATATTGACGTCCCTAGCTAGTACTCCTCCTAGTACTAGAGGAGTACATCTCGTTTCTTTTTAGTGCAGGAATTCAACATGAAAAGTAGGGACTAGTTCGCTTGGTACATGCTAACATGCATGCATGTGTCGTAATCCTACTGGTTTTCTCTGAATCTCCCATGTCGACTATTTTGCTCATATGGAACTTATTTGCTTTCACATATACTAGTATCTCTTAAGGTGGTAGCGACCGCTTTGCAATTGCTACAATCCCAATACATATGACTCCTGTTTCAAATGAAATGCAGATTCTGATAATGTTTAGAGCCGTGGCGATCCGGTCCTATTCGTTTAAACTTATCAGCCATGATACATTATTTTTCTCTCATAACAAATCAGCTTCAGCCGCAGAAGCCATCAGGCGATCAAGGCTAGCCGGCTTCGTGCTGGTTACAAAGTTTTATCTTTCGTCCAATGGAAGGTAGTGGGCAATTATACTTGTTCATATCCCCTTATGCGTGCCGAAGTTTTGTTCATCGTCCCACATGTACTACCATGTAGTACCAATGTTCCAGGCTTGTTCAATTTCGGGCCTGTTTAGATGGTGAAAATTTTTGGGTAAATTTCTGTAGCACTTTTCGTTGTTATTTGGCAAAAATTATCTAATTATAGACTAACTAGACTCAAAAGATTCGTTTCGACATTTACAGATAAACTGTGCAATTAGTTATTTTTTTACCTACATTTAATACTCCATGCATACATTCAAAGATTCGATATATCAGATACTGCGCAAACTTTTTTTTTTTGACCTCTTTGGCCAACTAAACAGGCCCTTCCACGAAGGGGGGAGGGAGGAAAGCATCCGTACGACACCTTGAATATACAAGTGATTTTCTATCTATGAAACAAATAAGATGTTAGCGAAGGCTCCGCACGAAAACTTTCCAACGTGACTGTCCGGCTTCTTCTGAATTCCACGGAATGAGAAGGGTGCACATGGAAAAAAAGAGGGGCATCGTCCTGCAGACGACGACGAACGGAGACGGACGGGGAGCCATTCCCGTAACCCCATCCGGTTGCCCAAAAGCTGGTGGTGCTCAGCTCAGGAGTCAGCTGGGAACGGAACGGAGGAGATGAGGTGAGACGAAGACGACGAGGGCCTCGTTTAGATGCCCAAATCGGGTGTTCCCGATTTACTATGCTACACTGTAGTACTTTTGTTTTTATTTAGTAATAATTGTCTAAACATTGATTAATTAGGCTCAAAATGTTTGTCTCGTAAAGTACAACAAAACTGTGCAGTTAGTTTTTTATTTCATCTACATTTAGTACTCCATGTATGTGCTGACATTTTAATGTAATGGGGAATCTTCTTTTTATATAGTAAAATTTAGGGTGAATTTAAGAACAGGCCGAGATGGGTGGGGCCGGTGGGTGCAAACCGAAACAGTTGCCGACCACGACCGCACGGACTCTGATGCACGAGTCCGGGCCGCAGACAGGTGGGGTCGGGTGTGCTCGGCCGGCAGCGACACGACAGGAGACTGCAGGGTCCGTCCATCCGGCGCAGAGGCCCGCGCGATTCGCGGGGAATTTCTTTTTCGTTTTCCTTTCCTCCTTTTCATTACGGCTGCACTGCATGCCTCACCTGCTGCTGCTGCACCAGTAGTAATAGTACACAATCCACTGGCCCACTGCGCTGCCGTTAATTTTTCACCCCTTCACGTACTCCCTCCGTCCCAGAAAGGAGGTCGTACCGGGAGTCGACGCGTAAACCAAGAGCAAAGCTAAAAGACCTGCATACCCCTACCTACGTTTCTGTTTCCTCCTCTCTTCTTCCTCGATTCCCATCACGCCTCAGCGAGAAGCACGGCCACTGCGCCGAGAACCACACCGTGCGGTGCTGGCCTCACCAAGCCCCGACTCGCCTCACCGGCGACGGATCTGGCAATGGGAGCCGTTGGAGGAGGAGATGAAGGCGGGCACGGCCTCCGCCGCGGTGGAGGAGAAGAGCGGGTGGGCGCAACCACGGCCTCCGCGCCGCTGCAGGAGAAAAGGAGAGAGGGCGCGACCTCCGCGCTGATGGAGAAGAAGAGGGGGCGGGCGCGATGGTGGGCAGGGCCCGCTCGGGACCTCGCCGTGGATCTCACCGTGGCGGTGGGCTGCTCATCTTCGATCCACACCGACGCCGGCTCGCTCCACCTCTGTGTATGCCGCTCCACCTTCGCGCTGGCTGGGAGAGGGCCGCCCATCTCCGATCCGCACCGACGCTGGCCCCTCCGCTTCGGTGCCGCATGCAGAATGGAAGAGGATCTCCGATCCGCACCGACGCTGGCTCCTCCCACCGTCTGTTCTTTTTTATTTTTCTATTCGCGTAGTGGACGACAGCAGGTGACTGATGGACGGGTGCCCTACTCTTCTATAGGGTGTGAGGCCTAAAACGACAACTATTTTGGTACATTTTTTGAATGCCCGGATGACATGTATTGTGGGACGGAGGGAGTAAGATGTTTGATACATGTATAAAGTATTAAATGTAAAAAATAACTAATTACATAAATTACGATAAATTTACGAGACGGATTTTTTAAAACTAATTAATCTATAATTTGACAATGTCATGCTACAGTAAACATGTGCTAATGATGGATTAATTAGGCTTAATAAATTCATTTCACGGTTTTCAGACGAGTTATGTAATTAGTATTTTATTAGTATCTGAATACCCCTTTCGATCTTTCATGAAACATTCGACATGACACCCAAAATTTTTCCGCGAGCCAACTACACCCCTTTGCCTATCTTTACCCTCTACGGAGTACTACGTTCTTTTTTTTTTCTCTCCAGTTCATCCCAGGGTTCTTTTTTCCTTTTGAAAATTCCCAGGGTTCTTCTAGGCTAGTCGGAACCATCAGGCACTCTTCTATTCTGTTCTAATATCATGGTTTTAGTTCTGGATCCAGAGTTAAGATGTTTTTACACTCTGTTATTTTGTTCTAATAGGAGTATGTACCGCAGCCATTTAAACCTCATGTTAGAAGATTCCTTAGCAGGGGTTTATGATGAATGATCTTACAAATGTCGAACACTTTACTTTAGTATGGTTGTTGTAACCAAATTTTGAGTTATGGAACTAAGGTGTTGTGGTGTTGCCTAATGGCTACACCTTTTTTTATGTACCACAACTCCTTAAACTTCTTGTCAGAAGATTCCATGGCAGGGTTTTATGACGAGTGATCCTACAAATGTCTAACACGTGTGCTTTATTATTGTAACTTGATTTTAGCTTTGTAGTTAAGGGGTTGCACTATTGCCTATGGCTACACCTTCTTCGTACCACAACCCTTCAAACCTCATGCACAAGTTTCCTTGGCATGGTTTTATGATGAGTGGTCTTACAAAGGTTTGTTGTAAATTTGTGGTTTTCATAGAACACAGAGTTAGTTAACGAAACTCAAATAAGACCATGATAGTTAAGGTGATGTATACTCCATTGGTTTTTTTGTCCCCCAAGGTTGCGTGCCATATTTGAATAGGTGGTACCATGCTCGCTGACTTTGATGGGTTAGCGACAAGTGTAAAACAATTTCTTCAATACCAAAATGGACTCGTGTACCATTGACGTGCTATTAGTGGAGGGGAATAGTCAGTGGGACCTAATGACGCCAATATAAGCATGGGCTTAATGGAACTGATGCGTTGTCTAACTCATCCGAGTTCCGTCCACATGTTCCTAACTAGAGACTCATATCTATTTTTGCACACACCTAATAAATCACATGATACCTTAATGATGACAAGCGAGGCATGTCATGCTTTCGCTTCAATATAGAATTGTAGTATAGATTTTTGTCCTTTGAGATTTTACCATATATACCTTATAGTTCACATATGCTCTTCTCATGCAAGTTTTTCAAACTAGCTAATTTGTTCAACGTAGGGATACCCTACTGTGTAGGCATCGAGTGGCTTCTAAAAATTCAGTCCATACACATTTGTGCTTCACAAGTAAAATGATACTCCTTAGTCCAATATGTAAGGAGAGGAAAAAAATCAATACTTAGGTCTGGAAAAGACAATAATCTGTGCACCATCCTGACGTATATAGAACAGGGAGTTGGTTAACAAATTAAACCATGATACTAGGTCCACAATAGTAAAGATCCGTCTAATCTATTGGTTTCTTTGTCCAACAAACTTGTGTCAAACTTGGATAGGTCGTAAATAAATGTCTCATGCTTATTGACTTTGACAGTTAACAAGGTGGAGTAGTAGACAATGGGGCCCTAGTAGCACCAATGTGAATACGGGCATAATTCTAGCTTTTATAGGGATATATGTGCTGTCTAACTTATCCAAGTTCCTTCCAAATGTTCCAAACACTAAAGATTATGTACCTTTTCATAGGCTATTTTTTCACGACAGATGTTACTATATATTTATGGCGAATTTGCTTTGTTTTTGTGTTGTTTGTGTAGCAGTTCCTTGATCATTTAGGTTGTTGGTGCTCAGTTGTATTGTTCAGTCTGAGTTTCTTTTTATTAATGTAATCGGCTGTTTTTCTGTTTGATCCCTTAAAAAATGGCATATTTTCTTAAAATTAGTACATCCTAGCTTAGGAGACTAGTATTACTGGACAAAGTCCCTAATCATATGCGCCGCACTGTAGATGGTCAAATCTCAACTCTTATTTGGCCAATATCTATGTATAAATAAAGTAAATGACTTGTTTTTAGAACCGTTCTTGTCATTGGAGTGATCCGTGATTAAGCTTGGTGGACCAATGATGCCGGGCTTTAAATTGGCATACGTCGCGGTCTAGAGCAGGAGTGGCGCCGTTTAGATGTTGGATGTTAAACACTCGTAAGGAAAGTCATTACGGCTTCCGTACGACGTGTCGCGTGTACATGATCAACCAAAGTAGTAGATAAAAGAACTGAATAAAGAGGACTTTTTTTCACGCAAACACACAAACCAAACTAGTATATGTGCAAAGGAATATTCTGGCGTGCATGCACCTTCTAGCGGGCTGCGACTTCATTCATTCAGCGCGGCTATATAGCAGGCAGTCCCATCGATCGCCTTCTTCCCTTGTTGAAAATGTTGACAACGCGTCAGTCCTAGTCCCTCCATTCCAATAATAAGTGATTGGTTGTTCAAGAATAACCGGTAGAATGGAACTCTAAATGTGCACCTTCTTTTTTAAACTTATTTTCTTTTATTAGTCTTGAACAATAAAAGTGACAAACTCTTTGTATTTCATTTTTTTTATTTCACTTTGGTTGAGAAAGGCCCGGTGATCCTACCTTTTGGTGAAATAGTCATTTTTGTCCCTTGATGATCGTCCGAGGCTCAAATTCGTTTATTGACCATTAAATAGTTATTTTAGTCCTCAAACTTTAGCTTTGAGTTTAGTTTCATCATAGAATTATCAAAGTAACTGTTTGGATCCTCAAACTTTTCATTTTTAGCTCAATTTTTTTTTAGGGAAACACGAGGGGTTTGACCCCCTATTGTGAATTTATTAAAATTTTAATAGTTAAGAGGTCTGAGGACTAGTCTCGTGAAACATAGAAAGTTATGAAGAAAATAGAAGAAAATACACATAAGCTTCTAGCCATAAATCAATATTAGGATGTAATGACTGCTTTGCTCTTAGTATAACTAAAGCAAACTCTGACTTTAAAACTTGCTTGCAGTGCTGCACCGAAGCTGCAATATTTCTGAAGATAACATCATTACGACATGTCCAGATAGCCCAGCACATAGTGATGACAATCTCCATGAAGAAAGGCAGACGGAGCTGAATTCTGAAGGCTTCAAGGATCTGTTCAGTTGTTTGATTCATTGGGATCATCTTTTAGCTCAATTTCATCTATGAGCTATCAAAATGGTCGTTTCAATTACCCAAATTTTCTTTTTTGGCCTAACTTCTTCCCACAGTCCTTGTCTAGGAGGCATGCTACACTATTGCACCTCTTTCAGCTCTAATGCATAGAACAAATAATTTTTGGACAAATATTTTTTCAAACCCACGAGTGGAGATGGAAAAATGATGTTGCAACAGAGACATCTTCAGTGAGCAGTATAAAAACTCTTAGCTAGTTTAATAATTCTAATGTGGTATTTAAAATGTTACCATGTAACGGTACTGCTTATATATATCCTCCTACATTTCTTTTGCCTGCACACAATTACAACTGCTATGAGCGGTATTTAATACTCCCCTCGTCCAAATAATAAGTCATTTAAATATTTTTTGTTCATCCATTTTGCTATGTATCTAGATATATTATTTATCTAGATGCATAAAAAAATGGATATAACAAAAAGTCAAAGCAACTTATAATTTGTAACGGAGGGAGTACCTTTGAGCATGTTCACTAAGACTGGCCTTAAGAAATACTTAATCCGTCCAAAAATATATGACACTTTTGTCTTTTAGATATCATGTTTGACCATTGTTTTATTTAGTTAGTTTTTTATTTAGCAAATGATAAAAGAAATAGTATCTTATGATAAAATAAGTCATAACAAAATAAATAATATTTTATAAAAATTTTGAATAAGACAAACAATCAAACAAAGATGTCTAAAAGTCAAAAACGTCATGTATTTTGGGATGGAGGGTGTATGTTGAAAACTTTTTGTGGTTAATTTCCATGGGTTTTCGTATTTCCTCAACGCTAGAGTAATAGTAATAAATGGTAATACTAATCATGCAAGAAAGCAAATAACGGAAACATTTTTTTTTTGGACAGCACAAACCCAGCGACACTCAAGAAGACACATAGTACACGTATCATGGGTATCCAGCAGCAGTGCACTTACGTCACGTACTCCGTAGACACGTACGTACTATACTAGCTGCCATGTCTTTTCAGGACTATACATATCGGATCCGTATAGGCCAGAGCCCATGGTCTGGAGTGGTCTGATGGATGGGGTCCTGTCCTCGACTAATGATCGATCAAGGCACGCAGTCGCGGTCCTGTAGTCCTATGGTCGTACACAGATGGATTATTAAATATAGACTAAAAAATAATTAATTGTATAAATTACGATTAATTTATGAGATTAATTTTTTAAGCCTAATGAGTGCATGATTTGATAATATGATGCTACAGTAACAAATATGTTAATAATAAATTAATTAGATTTAATAAATTTATGTCGCGGATTACTGAGAGCTTGTTTAATTTATTTTATTATTACTGTCGAACACTTTTACGTAACACTTTTAAGCCACCTGCCTTTTGGATCGGACGGAGCTTTTTTTTAAAAAAAAACGTTTTTTTTACGCTTCTTTCTTCTCATTTCATTCGTGCTTTCAGGCTTCGGTGTTACTTAAAGTTTTAAGCATGAATATAGAGTAAAAGTTGTGGTACTGGGTACTCTAAAACGATACTCTATCATTTCTCTCCTTTTATATTTAGAGTAGTACGGTGCTTACTCTATACTCTATAGTAGCGGCCCCACTAGCTAAACAAAGAGAAAAATGATATAACTCACAAACCAAAAATCCAAATTAAATTTCGATTGTACCATTAAATTCGTCTCAATAAATCCTTCAAAACTAGATCACACATGGATATATTTAGATAAAGTGACAAGTGGATCCCACAGTGGATAGAAGAGATAGAGGATGATACAGAGAATGGATGGGTGTGGAAGAATTAAGTATAGAGGAGAGAATCTTACTGATTAGAACGTATAGAGGATGAATATAAGGCAGTCTGAGGTCCTGGATCCCAACCATGCGCAGCACTCAAGCTCCTGCGCTGCTGAGTGGCGAGTGTGACCAGACCTGCTGCCAGCCTGCGTGTGGGATCGATGTCTGATCTGACGCATGCATTCATGAGTTGATGGAACTGGTCATGTAGTTTCAGTCTTTCAGTCAGGCAGTACTCCCTCCGTCCCTGAATATTTGCATTTCTAGGGATGGGCACAGAAACCAATGACCTATGGCAAATTACATTTATACCCCTACTCAGTCTCACAGCGCACACGCAATCCAATGTTGTCGTTTTCTCCATGCTTACACCGAATCGTCACATCCGTGATACTGCTCCTCTCCACCTCCTCCACCGTAGAAGCCGAGGCCCAACGCCGCCCTCCTCCTCCAAGGTGCCGTGAGCCCGTGACTGTCAGAGTGGACGGGGTGCGTGGGTCGCTGATGTCGGAGAGCTGGCGAAGGAGTTGGACGACGCGGGGCGTGGCAGTGAGCAGCGCTGGCGAGGTGGCAATCCCTTAGGGCGGCCCATGCCCTCCGTGACGACGACGTACTGCGCGTGAGCCGCCCCAGCCTCGCTGGCCTACGTCATCTGCGACGACGACGCGACCTCACCGGCCTCTGCAACGACGACCGCAAGCAAGCCGCCGTTGATGCGCTTGCCCTTCGCGCTGGGCATCCGCCGCCGCTGTTGCGAGTGCATGCCCACCGCGCCATCTGTCGCTGCTGCACTTGCCCTCCGCGCGGGCGGCGCTGGAGACTCCGTGAGATGGCGGCAGGGTGTGCACGGGCCACGGGGATGGGAAGGGAAGGGGAAAGAGTGGGCATGCACAGGTGCCGGCGGCGTTGACGCAGCGGCGCGTGGAACCGGTGAATCAGGGGATTTTTTTATTGTTGTGATCGAGTGCACGAGAAGCATCTGGGAGCCTCCGGAGTCCACGTCCAGACAGCCTCGGTTGATTTTTTTTTTATTTTGATGACACAAGTGAACTTTTTTTACATTTTTTTTTGTCTCACCTGCGGCTGCTCAGTCTGATACGTGGATGTGATAGCCTCATCGCGACCTTTTATTTTGGGAAATTTTTTGAATCCTAGACGTGCAATTAATATTGGACGGAGGGAGTACTCCGTAGCTACGACAGCTCGTAGGAGTAGGAGTAGAATCTCAACAAGGAGATATCCAGATGCAGATGCAGGCTCAGCAGCTCAGACTACTACATGTCCCTCCGTTTGACCAGCTCTAGCCCCTAGAAAAAACATGCAACGAATTCCACTGTGAATTTTTTTTATTTTTAGCCCAAATTTAAAACAAATTTTAAATTTAACCCGTGTTTGAAAATATTTGTAAATCTAACCCGTTTGGCCCCGCCACCATGCATGGCGGGGCAAATGCACTGAACTCCGCCATGCATGGTGGCGGGGTGCATGGCCCACGTGGCAGGGGTGGCAGCGCGCCTCGCCAGCGTGGCAGGGGTGTACCCCGCCATGATGCATGGCGGGGTAGCCCTAACCCGCCATGATGCATGGCGGGGTACAACCCCGGCCATTTAAAAGCCCGGGCACTTCTTGTTTTTGGCCATTCATCCATTCCATTTTCCCGCAGCGTCCCTCTCCGCCCCAGGACCGAGCTCCCCTCCCCTCAGCGGCCTTCTCCGGCGTCCCTCCCTCCTAGGGCTCCTCCCCGTCGGATATCGGCCCATCGTCGGACCTTGTTCCGGTCACCCCTTCTCTGCGTGCATCGTTGTAGTATGTTTGGTTAATGTAGTTAGTAAAGTTATATTAGTTTTTATCGTATTGGTATTGTACATTATATAAAGTGAAATGTGTTTTGTATTGAAATCGTTTCGTGTTATTAGATGGAGGACTCGTATCGTGAGTCGATTTGGAGGAAAAAGGGTCGTCCTAGAGAGATGTACCCCGACGTGTCTTGCAAGGATGCGCCCGTTCCTCCCGAGGAACCTTTCCCTAACTGTGAGTGTGGTCATCCGGCACACGTGGGCCAGTCGAGACATCCGGATACTGCGGCTCGTTGCTTCTACACATGTTATAGTTGTAGCGTAAGTAATTGTGCCCTTTGTTGTTCTTATTGGTTTCTGATGTTGTATTCGCGATGAGATAATTGAAACTTTTGTATAGCCCTACTTCCGGTGCTTTTTCTTCCAATGGATCGACGGCCCGGACAAGTTTGACCCAAGGATTCTCCTTTTCTACCCCAGCATTGATCATTGCAAGCGTGAGGTGTTTACTCGCTGGGTTCCGCCCCCTCCAAACCCTCCTCCTATGACGGAGGAAGAGAAGGCCGTAGCATTGGCACGGCGGCTCGAGGATCCTCCAAAGTGCCTTTGCGGAGAGCAAGCCGTGATAAACCCACGCAATGAACAAGAGTTCATTTGTCCTCTACGACATGAGGTAAGGTTTGAGTGAACCTTGGAATGTCATGTCCTATATGTGTGTTTGACTGTTTTGATTTGTAGGATCATGATTTTCCAAAGTGCCGTTTCAAGGAATGGATCTATGGTCCAAAGAGCCATTGGCCAGAGCCGGAGAAGAATGAGGAGGTGCCAGACTGGAAGAAGAAGAGGAGGTCTATTGCGCCTCCTGTGATGTGCAAATGTGGTGTTGAAGCTAGCTACGGCCTTGTCCCTTCAGGCCTTGGTATTGGGCACTTCTGTGGCCACATGATCGATTATGACGAGGTTTGCTAGGACTGTTGACACTTAGTGCTAATGTTTTATTTTGTTTACTTTGGTACGCTAACTTTGTATTCATCTATTTGTTGCAACAGAGCACTCAGAAATACAACTGAGAATTATATGATGATGTGTATAAGTTCAAGGATGAGTATAAGACAATGGTAGCACTTCGCAAGATGAGAGGATATCCTGCAGCTACGTCACTGATTTCGTTAAGAACCATAAGAAGAAAATGCTACGACGGGCCCAAGACCTACGTGTTCGTAACCCGGAGAGTATTGCGTGGAAGAAGTGGTACGAGCAAAAGAAGAAGGATGTAGAGGAGTACCAGGCACGGAAGGCTGAAGAGGATGCAAGGAAGGCTGCAGAGGAGGCTGCGAGAGCAGAGATGCAAGGCTTGAACGATACTATTGACTCATTATGTGCGAGTGAGTCATTGCGTTTTTGGAAAGTCGATCTTCTTTGTTTGACTGTCAATAAAGTCATTGCAAAGATCCTGTTAATTGTTTGCATTTTGTACTTGTAGAGATTGGATGCACCGGCGACTGGCAAGCAGATATGGCTCGTGCTAGGTACACGGAGAATAGGACAGTAAAGCGGGACGCAGGAGTTGGTGGCACCGCAAGCCGTCCGATTGTGGTTGAAGAGGAGGCCGAGCCGGAGGAAGACGACGACACCGGGAGGATAGGCGAGCTCATTCGTCTAGCCGAAGAATTGGGGTACCCTCAGGACGAGGATGCGTACGACATGGGAAGGATAGCCGAGCTACTTCGTCTTGCAGAGGAGTTAGGACCGATGCCCGAGGAGGATGTTGAAGTAGAGGAGGGTCAGGCAGCGTACCACAGCCATAAGACACCGCTGTTCGATGCATGAGGGCCAACAGACATGACCGAAGAAGAGGCCGAGTTGTACTCTCAGGCCACGGACGAGGCGGAGGCGGCTTACTACCGGCGTCAGGCCTCTCAAGCCAAGGCAGTCGAGGCCAGCAAGGGTAAGGAGGTGGTAGTGGAGGATTCAGAGTCCGAAGACGAGTTGCTTACGCAGTGGTGCACGCAATTTGATTGACGTACAAGTGTCATTGTAATAATTTGCATTGTCACGTCTTCACGTTGTCGTTGTTAGTGTTTGTCGTTTGTAGTGGCTTAGAAACTTTGTGTCGTGTAGTTTGTCAGTGTTGTACACCCGAACGATCTCAAGAAAGCCCGCCCGCTGTATGTAGGGCGCGTATCGCTCGTCCCAGCTATGTACGCGGTGCGTGCGAACACGAAGCGCACGCAACGGCCTCTGCTGCTCTGACAAGGCCTGGGCCCGGTGGTCCTTGTCGTAGTCAACCTCAATGAGGCTAAAGCGCGGATGAGGAGCCCGCGCCTCCATCTTGCAACCCTGAACCTGCCTGTTTGAAAAAACAAAGACAACCATTAATAACATTAGAACAATTAATAACGTTATAAAAAAAACAAAGACAAGTAAATTTGAAGATTAAAATATCATAAATGCATGTTTACAATATAGACCACCTCTTGTCTCGCTCGCCTATGAAATCTAGCGTTATAACCAGGATTCTTGCAAATGGAGCAAAGGTTCTGCGCACGTTCTTCGTCAAAGTCCCCGCCACCATACATGTCGGCGCCGTAACCTTTCATATTGTCCATATCGCCTTTCAATCGCTTCTTCTTCCTCCTTCCCTTCCCTACCTTCTTCAGGTCCGGATAAGGCGCGTAGTCCTCACCATAATATGGAGGCCACTGCGACTCATCAAGGTATGGCTCGAAACTCTTCTCCCAAACTTTGAGGGTGTTGGCACGGAGATACAAGGGTGACATGTATGGTGCAACTGTGTGGTCAAAACCTCTAAGCCAACAAGAGGTGATCATGTGTGAGCAAGGGGCATGCATGATCTGAGGGACGTTGCAACTGCATTCTACTTTATCAAGATCGACACGGTACGTTCGGCCACCAAATCGTTCGCCGCCCAGGTTTGTGCCCCCTCTAGCTCGTACGCAGAAAACAAGCATGTCCCGTCCATAAGCCTCGGCAATCTGTTGTTTGGCTAATTCCTCAGCCTCCTTCAAATATTTGTGTGCCGCCTTCCCCCATCTTCCAAGCTCCTCTTCATTCCTCAGGGCTAGGCCATACCGCTTAACAAAATACTCATTGCACTTCCTAAAAGAGAACTCGACAATACCAGACACTAGAAGAGATCGAACGCCTTTGAACACACGATTGAAAGACTCAGAGGAGTTTGTTGTCATGATGCCGTACCGGAAGCCGCCCTCATCATATGCTAATGCCCACTTGGCTTTATTTTCCATCTGCTGGTCTAACCATGCCTTGCCAGCTTGGTTGAGCATCTTCTCTAGTTCTACCATAGTCTCGTTGAACTCGCGTTCCGTACGTTTATTACAAAGCTCCTTTAACTTGTCAGCGACATCCTTCTTGCGTTGACGCCGCCAGAAATTGGCGGCAAAATGCCGCATGCACCAACGGTGCACTAGGGGCGGGTGACCATCAATGTGTTCACCGGCTGCATTTAGAATTCCAATGTGACGGTCCGAAATCAGACAAATGGTGCGAGAAGGGCCAAGCACATGAACACGGAGCAGACGCATAAACCATGACCATGAATCATTGTTTTCCCCCTCCGCCAAAGCAAAAGCCATTGGCACTATCTGGTTCTCTGGGTCTACAGCAGCAGCCATCATCAATGTGCCCCTGTATTTGCCGGTGAGGAACGTGCCATCAACAAGAACAACTGGCCGATAATACTGAAATGCATGTTTGCACTGATTGAAATACCAGAACACATGGTACAGAATATGCCTCAACGGGTTCTGAAGATACAACCCTCCTGTGTATATGAACGATCTCATGCCAGGGTTGAAGTGTTCCATCGCACACAAAATGCGTGGAACCCTGTTATAGGCTTCCTCCCAGCTACCCCAGCGAATTGCCAGGGCAATTTGCTTTGCCCGCCAAGCCTTTCCATACGTGACCTCATACCCAACAAATGTGACTATGGTCTCCTGCAAGAAAGACACCGATACGTCGTTGTCCTTATCTACAAGACCCAATATACGACGGGCTAGGTACCGAGCCGTCAACTGGGGATGGTACCTTTTACCCTCGTTAGTCTGGCATCTGTGCGGCTGTTCCACCGAAGTTACCTTCCACTTACCATCACTCCGCCTCTTTCGTGCATTCAACTTCCACGAGCACGGGAATCCAGCCTTACATAATATGTGGAATTTTACCTCCTTGTCAGAATGACGAACCGTGTAAGGCCTATGATGATACACAGCATAGTCCTGAAGGAACAACTTCATCTCAGACATCGTATTGAAAAGCATTCCCTTCCTCAGTATTAAATTTTTATGGTTGTACAATGATTCCTTACACATCTGCAAACCCGTGTCACAAACTGCCATATGCGACATACTTACATCGTTATAATTTGGCACACCGGTAAAGGGCAAGCCAGCCTCCCTCAGCTGTGTAAGCTCTGCCGATGTATAAGAGGGTGGTGCAACGTATTGTTGTGGCTCCCTAACCCTGCTCCATCCTTCATATTCCACTCCATCATCTGGATAACCGATGGCTAATGTGCCCTGACTCTGCATGCCATGAAGTACCTCAAGCGGTACTCCTAAGGGCATACCACGAACTGGTGTACACATGGCAGGTGCACCTCCAGAGGGCATGGCTTCAACCGGTGCTCGCATGGCCTGTGGACCTCCTTCCTCATTTCCTGAATCGTCAGAATCAGTGCTAACATCATCACCAATCATTTCCTCCTCTGCCGCCTCCTCCTCCTCCTGTTCAAACTCGTCTACATCAAAATCATTGCTTATATGACCAACTGGAGGAGAATGAACCCGCTCCTGCGTCAAATTACCATCCAAGTCCATACTCTCCATCGTTGGTTGCATCTGCACACCACAATCTCCTAGAGTACCACTGTCGAAGGACGGCTCCTCATTCTCAACATTCTCCAGCACCAACTCAGCCATGCCGACATTCGAACCTTGGATGACCCTATTGTATCGGGACCACTCTGCTTGGTTGCACAAGTCCATCATCACATAGTGTGCCCTATTCTTTCCAACATCGAACCTACCCTTTAGTGTGAAAGCCTCGCCAAACTTCAAACTCAAACGGTCACATAGATCGCGGAAACTAGGGGTGCCATCAAACCATTCCAATTCTTCATACATATCCTCAAACTGGCAATCCTCTCTCCTAATACTTCCTCCGTAAAAAACTCTTACACCGTAATCCATCTACAAAACGATTTGACATCCGATTATCAACTAACCAATATGGTAGTACTAATTACTACATAACTAACTAACTAACTAACTAACCTTACTTAACTACCACCTAACAAACTTACTAACTTAATTTTTAACTAATAACTAATATTAACTAACTAACTACAAATAACTAATATTAACTAATCTTAACTAACTAACTAATAACAAACTAATAACTAATAACTAATATTAACACACTAATATTAAACTTCTAATATTAAATAATCTAATAAATAATAACTAATATTATAAAACCAATAAATAATAATCTAATAAAACTTATAAATAATAACTAATAAATAATAATCTAATAATAATAATCTAATAAATAATCTAATAATAATAATCTAATAAAACTAATAAATAATCTAATAATAATATTAAACTTCTAATATTAAATAATCTAATAAATAATAACTAATATTATAAAACCAATAAATAATAATCTAATAAAACTTATAAATAATAACTAATAAATAATAATCTAATAATAATAATCTAATAAATAATCTAATACTAATAATCTAATAAAACTAATAACAAAGTAAGATTAAAAAAATACCGTTAATCAGAGACGGGAGGCCGCGCGGCGAGGTCGGTCGGGCGGCGGAACGCCGAAGCCGGGGCGGGGTGCGGCGTAGACCGGACCGGGGTGCGGGGGCTCGGAAGCCGGCGGCGCGGCGGGCACGACGGGCTGCGGGCGCGGCACGGCGGCGCGGGCGAGGCACGGCGGCGCGGGGGCGGCACGGCGGCGCGACGCGGCACGGCGGCGCGGCACGGCCGCCGGGGGACGGAGGCGCGGCGGGGTGGGCGGCGCAGGGGGCCGGGCGGCGCGGCGAGGCGGCGACGGCGGCGCGCGGCGGCGACGGCGGCTTCGGCGGCGCGGGCGGCTTTGGCGTGGCGGGGTGCGGCCGAATGCACCCGATGGCGGGGTGCGGCCGCTTATATTGGGCCGTACCCCGCCGTGATCGGTGGCAGGGGTGTACCCTGCCATGATCGGTGGCGGGTTAGGGGTACCCCGCCACGGATCATGGCGGGGTACACCCCTGCCACGCTGGCGAGGCGCGCTGCCACCCCTGCCACGTGGGCCATGCACCCCGCCACCATGCATGGCGGGGTTCAGTGCATTTGCCCCGCCATGCATGGTGGCGGGGCCAAACGGGTTAGATTTAAAATTTTTTTCAAACACGGGTTAAATTTAAAATTTGTTTCAAATTTGGGCTAAAAATAAAAAAAAATTCTCCACTGTCGTCGTTTCTATCCACCGACTGGACTGTATACACCAAGAGGAATGCAAAAGATAAACTGCTAGTACTCCATTTGATTCAGCTGCTGCCGGTTTGACTAACCCTGGCAAAAAATAATCGACGACCAAAAACCAAACCGAACTAGTCGAAATCGAAACCAAACTAACTGAAACCGAAATATTTGGTTACCGGTTCGGTTCTCAGTTTCCAGGAACCGAATTTTACTAGGTTAATTCGGTTCTGACTCTCGGTTAACCGAAATAACCGAATGACCGAGATACTCAAAGAGGCCCAAGAAGCAGAATTACAACCCACAGCCCACTTGGACTTAGTAGTATATATTACTCTCAAAACCCTAGCTAGCCCTCTTCCCACCTCTCCCGTCGCTGCTACCCTGTACCCCGTGTCAGGGCGACTTCGCGATGCCCATCCTTGAGCGTGAGTGGCCCTCTCCCCGTGGTCCTCCTCCCGTCGTCCTTCAGTCCTCCTTTGGCCCCCCTCCCCGGGTGGTCCCCTCGACGACCGCTTGGCCATCCCAGATCCAGCAGCGGTAGCTCGGCTTAATCCTGCAGAGGCAGAGCATCTTCTAAGATTCAACAACGGCGGCGCGTTCTTCCAAGGTCCAACGGCGGCGCGTCTATCTAAGGTCCGACGGCGGCAATAAGATCTGACGATGGTGGCCTGACCTTCCATGGTCCAGCGGCAGCAACAATCAGCACGGCCACGGCCGCTAGCCGCTCCACTAGATGGGGTCTGTAACAAAACTGACCAATTTATACGAGCTTAAGTAAGAAAATCACCTACCAAAGTAGATAAATTAACGTACTTGAATCCATACAAACCCGGTAGTCCGTGAAATCACGAAGGATTTCAAACCAACCAACATACAAGCCAAGATCGTATAAATTTAACAACCACAGTCATATATTACATAAAGTTCACAACATCATTTCGAATACATCAGAGTTTAGAACATAAAATTATTACAACCAAATTCATAATAAAGTAGTGGAACCAAATGGTTTAGAAACCACACACGCACAGTTAGTTCAGATATAGCGCCAGATAATGATCAAGTCTCACAAAAGCAGTAGATGAGACATAAGGAATGACCACGCCCTTAGTCCTAGTTATCGCCCATCGCTGGGTACAGACAATTGATGCAGTAACCATAGTACATCTGACCATCTGCAACAACAATGGGAATAAAGCTCTAAGTACGAGAATATACTCAGCTAGACTTACCTGCCTTAAACGGAAATAAAGCGACTCCAAGAAGTATGCAAAACTTTCTTTTAGTGGGCTAGCTTGACTCATTTGTGAAAAGCATAAGTTATCATGAATAAACCATTTTAAGTACTTTTGCATCATCTTTGTTATAACCTATTAATCTAGTTAAGCACCTATGCTAAGCAATCACTTGATTAAGCAGTAACATCAAAGTTACCATCTCAGCTTTAGCATTTCCAACATAATCTACATAACCATCCGTGTTCCATCATCATTACTACGATGCCATAGTTTGAGTCAAGTGCTCACTATCCAAGAACAATGGCGATTCGAATCGATTCTTAACCAGCTAGTGATTTATTCCTCACACAAACCACACTCACCGATCAAGCGAGCTACAGATCACCAATGACACTATTCTGGTAAACGTCGCGGAACAAACTGGAGCCGCAATACCTAGAGACCGCTCGACTGCTAGGAATCAGGCCTCGCCTGCCCTTGGTCTCACTCTTCGCGCCCCTGTCATACCCCCATCAGCACCAATACACGCATCCATGTAGATCCTGGCCCAAATAGTGCCACTGGCTTCACAGTCGAAACGACTTATTCGGCCAGCTAAATGTGAGGCATGCGTTCAACATGACAAGAGGGACGAGCAACAATCGGTCCTTAACCGACACAGGCAGAAACTACATGCACCCCAGAACCCTGGTTGCCCACTGCTTATTCTGTCCAGTCTCCCTTTATCCATCAACACTCGGTTATTACCATGATAGCATCCATAGCTAAGTATCTAGGTAACCACCTACAGTGCCGGTGACAGAAAATCATCGACTGCTACCGGTCTAAGTAGGGCTAAGCATTTAACTCGTTCCTAGACCTAGTAGGGTAAGATATGTTAAAGTAGACAAGGATATAATATATGCATCAACGGTTTCACTCAACTCCTATAACGTAATGCAACAATATACATATAACTTATATATCTTATATATAGTTAATTGCTTTATAAACTAGGAGAATTAGAATGCTTCAGGGCTTGCCTCTTTTGAATGAGCTAGGCTGGTGGTCCACGTACTCCGGGAATTCCTCGCCTAGCTCCTCGGCCTCGGACACCTTCTGTGTCTGGATCTCCTGCGGATCTGCTCCCGCCTGCTCTTCTGGCACCACTACCAGAACTTCCTCCTGCAATCCTGTATGATGCATAGGTATGTGTGATTATAAAAGTCGTGCATAGGATGGAATGAGGTATGATGAGCATAAATGCTTGCATGTAGATGAGCAATTTCATTTCTATTTTACCGAGTAGGTGCAAATCTCCTCTCCGGTAAAATAAAGCATGTGACAAACAAGACATGCATACATATCACACGTCATTAATATGTTAATCATACCAGCTGGTTATTTAGTGCTTCAAAGATACACCAAAGCAACACATTTTAACTAAACATGCATTAAGGAATCTTAATTAATTCTATTTTAAACAAGGCTTGAACAGCACCCTATATTTCCTAAGCTCATAAAAATCTGAGAAACTTACAGTAGCCTCATTATATCTACTGGAGTCTATCATAAAATTTTCACTTCAATTGGATAAGTATAACAACCTATACTAAAAAGGCAAAAAGCATAGCAATTAAGCACATGAAAAATACTTTGCACTATGAAAAGTATCAAACAACAGATTTCATATTTTCCCCATAATCTATATATCATAGGAACACTGTAGAAAAAGTTTCATATGCATGTATTATTCATATTTTTGGCCCTAGCAATTTTACAAGAAGTCAGCATTTAATCCACCAAAATTACTTAGCCACGTTTTTCCATAGACCATGCAGGTCATATATTTTTCACAGAAAGTACATCACATAAGGAGATCAACAAAATTGGAACCATATTTTTCAGACATGCACAGAATTAGTTATGCATTTTCTAAGATTACAACAATTTCAAGAATTAAATAAAACGATACAGAAAAGTATCACAAAAATGACATGCAATAATTTAATACTGTAGATCTACTCACAAGAAACCTAACAAAATTTGTTTCATAATTTTTTGACCAATAATCACCGAGATATGAATTTTCTAAGCATTTAAACAATTTCTGGAATCATTTTCTTTTATTTCTGAAAATCTAACCGGCTGAAATCGCTACGTGCACCCCACGGCGTTCACCCAGATCCACACCCAGGCGCTGCAGCTGGGCCCCGAGAGCCGACCGGGCCCCATTGGTCAGCTGCACAGAGGCAGGGGAGGAGCTCCGTCGGTCGGTTCTCGCCGGCAGCAAGCCCTCCGGTGGTGCGGCCGGTACCAACTGCTTCCCCACGGTGTCGTGAACCCAACGCTGCAGAAAACGTCGACGGGGATGAACCCTAGCTACTACAGCGGGGTGCGCCGGTGAGCGGCGGCGCGGCATGGCGGAGTTCCCGCCGTCCGTGGCCACGGCGAGGCGTTAGGAGCGGCTTGCAAGCATCTACGAGCTACGGCGAGGTGCTCGCGCAAGAAGATGGAGAAGGAGGGGGAGCAGAGCGACGCTGCCGACGTGGAGCCTAACTCCGATGAGTGGCGGCGGAAAAGGAGCCTGCTAAATCCGGCCTCTCACCTTGCCGACACGAGCAACAATAGCACGGCGAGGACGAGCAGAAGATGGCGGACGCGGACGTGAGCCGAATCGAGGCGAGGTGCCTCGAAGGCGGAGCGCGACACCGGCGTGTGGCGCGGCGGTGCGCGGCAGTAGAGCAGCCGCTCGGCTTTTCGAAATGGCGAGGAGGAGGGCAGAATGGATGGAGGAGGGTGAGCTCGGGCAGGCGGGCGAACTAAGGCGGGGCGTCGGCGCTACCTGGCCTTGCCGGCCATACGCCGGCCATGTGGCAGCCGAGCTCTGCGGGCGGTGGGCCACGGCGCGTGGGTGCGGCACGGGCGCGCGGGAGCGGCACGTGCGCGGCGCTGGGCCGGCTTCAGCTGGTGGGCCGAAAGGGAAGCGGCGGCCCATTTGGAAAAAGAAAAGCTTTTTCTTTTTATTTTCCAAATTACAGTGCACAACATGAATTTTGAACAATTTCAAAACAGTTTTAAGTCATGACCCAAAAATAAAAGTTGCTAAAAATTTTATGCTCTACAACTTTGCCAAAAGGAGCAAAGGCAAATTCCAATTAGATTTTGAATTAGAGAATTAAAGTCAATTTAATTCAAAGCCCTAATTTTGAAAGATTATTTTAAAAGCATAATTTGGTAAAACTATGATTATAAACTTTGCTCCAAATTGCATCCTAAATATTTCTAAGTTATTTTAGTGGTCAAACATCAAGCACTTGTGCTACTTGAAGCAAGGCACTAAACAACAGAGCATTTTATTAACTAAAACAAACACTCGCATGAAATGATATGCATAGTGAAGCTTATGCTCATGGTTTGCAAATGCTTAATGCATGCTTAACACCAGGGTGTTACAGGGTCACGGGGTCGACAGCAGCGCCCCCCACCACATCCATTTTCCCTTTTTTCTCTCTCTTTTTCCCCTTTTTTCTTTTGTTTTTTCTCTGTGTTGATGTGTACTCGGTTTTTTCGGTTATAATCGGAACCAAACCGAAATCGAATTTGCTTGGTTCTAAGTTTTCAGAAGAACCGATCGATCCTTGTTTCTCAGATAACCGAATTTTAGTGAAAGCCGAAGAACCGAACTGATCGGTTTTGGTTAACCGGATGCCCATCGTGAGGTTTGACTATATATGATTCAGTCAAATTTCACTACAATCTTTGAATTTGTCTCAAGTTTTGATCTAGGTCATAGTCCTTTTAATTACACATTTATCTCTCTGAACTAATTCAAGTTCTCGTTCCGGTATCAAAAATTTCAAAATACATGCTCAGCTCCCTAAACTTATATTAGTGTACCGTCTTGGTTCATCCTCTTTCCCCACGCCGTGTTGTGTTGCATATGCCCACCAGACTCGTTTGGCCACATCGCGCTGCACAATTTTCGCCCATCAACAGTGGTATTGCGCACGGAGATGAGGCATCTGGCCGGGAGCTCAGGTAGGATCTGCTATGCGACTTGATCGTCCTTAATTATCATGCTTGCCCTATCGTACGTTCCGACTGAGCCTTCGCCGGCTGTGGCCCTTCTCGGTTCAGCTTGACTCGTTTCTGCTCCACCTCACCATGGCGCCGACTCCTGCCTCGCGACAGTCACATTGTGAACACCACCAACACACTCCTACCTCTCCCTTGTCGAGTGTGCTGCAACGCTATTGGCTACAGGGGGTAAGCAGGCATGTGTGGTGTGGCTAAGGTGAGTATGCATGACGGTGGTGCACAAGAGATAAACCATAACGATATATAATAGTACTTTAGGAATTTGAGTACGCAATTTGCAAGTACAAATACCGAGACGAGAACTCGAAACAAGTTTATTTTTTTTCTCGAATACGCAAAAGATTTGCGTATCATTGAATTAAGAAGAAGAGTACAAATACACAAACGACGCGTTTATGACCAGCGCCACCGGAGGTCTTACGGCCGTAGGCCGGACCATCCTAGCAAATAAAAGTGAGAACTCGAAACAAGTTTAGGAAGCCAAACGTGCAACTTGTAAGTAACAATATAAGAACTCTGAACGAATTTGGAGAACTGGATGTGTAATTTGAAAATTCAGAATCTAAATGAGAACTCGGGACAAGTTCGAGACCGCTACTAAAATTTAGTAAAAAATAATATAAAAATTCTATTTTAAGTCAAATTAGTTAGGTTAGATAAGTTTATAAAGAATATTAATAACATTTACAACACTAAATATATGCCTCATTATAATATATTTCTTAATATACATGTAGTAACCCTTGTTTAGTAATAATCATCATTATCATTTTCTTTTGTAAAAACTAGAAACTAACTACATATAGGAAATTTCTACTTAAGATAAAGTTATACAAAATTATGACATTATATCCATTAAATTGAGGTTAGGTGGCAATTGAGAAATCAAAGCTGGGGCAGAGACTCATGGAGGTTGCATGCATGTTGTATGGTGGATTTGTTTGGCTTATTATAAAAATGTAAATGATCCATGTGAAGTGTAGCAGTCGTAGGGCAGCATCTGCATATAGGTGCGTCGGTGACATTGCTTTAAGTCCCATCCAGCTGTGTTCGATAAGATTCGATTCTTTTGACCATTGGGCTTCCTTGCTTGCTTGGATAACATGCACAACTACTGTGCGCAGCTCTACCTGCTTCTACGTACACCATATATACTAGTATAAATTCTCATAAAAATCATAAAACATCTGCTATTTATTCGGAAAACTTATGATCCACTTCAAGCATTATAAAAGCAGTTGAAAGTAGCCCTTAAAATCTTAATCTAACTTACCAACCACCGCCATCATGTAATATATCCTATATTAAGTTGTAAATTGTAATCTTCATACAAGTTTATCAAATATCCCACTATAAAAAATATATAAAGGAGCGTCTAAATTTGCATCTAAATTGCCTACCTCCAATATTATTCAAAACAACCCAAAGGAAACCCTCAATCTATATTATCCAACCTATGTCGTTAAAAAACCTCAAAAAAACTTCTATAGTGATGGTACAACTACTCGTTTCTATTATTATTACTATATTAAAAAAAATTGGCTCAGTGTATACATGAATAACCATATATATATGCATATGCATGAAGCCATGAACATGTTGATGTTAGCTAAATACATAGTTGAAGCTAAGATTTTAACTAAACACTTCTCAAGTATTCCATCCGTCTCAAAATAAATGATCTTTTAGCTACAAAACACTTATCAATTTACATAATGTTACTTAAAATAAAGCTAGTGGAATGATACGTTTTTTGACATCTTTAACTTCTAGTATACACACATTAAAAAGGAATAATTGTTTAAATATTTTAATGAGAAGTGTATTGTTGTCAAAAGTACGTATCTCATGTGTATGATATACTTTTTGCTGAATTTTCAGCAAGTGTGAGAGATTGGCAGCAGCAGCAGCAGTGGAGGCATGGAGACACTGACGCGCTCACACACGCACGTAGGAGTACTGTAAACGTGGTCTGGTTGTTTCGACGGCCAAGGGCGTGATTGGTTCCATGACGAGCTCGGCCTGGCTCGTATCTACACAGCCTGTCTCTCTTCTCCCAGGCTAAAATCATGCAGCTGCGTTTCTTTGCGTTTGTTTGGTTCCCGTTTCAGTTCAGTCGAGCAACACAGCAACGATGTTTGGTTGGGCAGCTCACGCGTATGCCTGCTCTCTCACACGTGCAACTTGCATGTGCCCGACGCACGCAACCAGCCAGGCTGAGGGGAAACGAAGTCCCGCTGCGTTTCTGGCGAGCCTGGCCGGGAGGGAACTTTTGCATCAGCTGAGACAGGCCCAAAGGAGCATGCAACGAACCAAACGCGAGGGCAGTGCATCAGTGGAGCCAGGCCGGGGGCACATTCAGGCTACCAATCATGCCCCAAGTGATTGACTTGTTAGAGGCTGTATGACCCGGCATGCAAGCAAGCACAGCAGTGCATGCTGGTTTGGTGGGGGGGGGGGGGGGGGGGGGGGGGGGGCGGGTATTCCCTCCCAGGCTATCCCTTGCTGCCCAGGCTTTGGGCGACTGCAGAAACAACTTTTGTGCAGCAACGGCCGGAGAGCGAGCGAGAGCGGCGAAGTTTAGGAAGGAACCAGAGAGAGTGTCCTGTTGCTGTTGCTGATACGTAAGTCGCTCTCGCTCGAAATGGAACCCATGCGATTGCTTGCTTGCTTGCCACCTGCACCGTACTCGTCGTGCCGATTCCGATTCCGGTCCCTTGTGCGACCAAATCCAAAGCCTGCATTCCTCCGTGCTACTGCCTCTCAGAGGCAATCATGCATGTGGTTCGTTGCAGCCATGGGGTTCCTTTGTTTTTTTTTTCCCATTACCAACTACTGTAACTACTAGTGCATACTAGTATGTACAATCCAATTTTAACCAAATATATACAGAATATTTCTTTATTTCTGAATAAATTAATTTTTAATTTCTAGAGTTATCTTAAGTGATTTTTTTATGTTTGATACAATTTATAGAAAAGAAACATAAATATATATATATGACACCAAATAAGGACATTATGAAAAAGATTTACTTGTTAACACAACTCTAGAATTGATTTTGTTTAGATATGGAGGGAGTATACTAATATTTATGGTGAATATTAAGTTTCATTAGATTAATATTAGAATATTTTTATAATAAAAATGGTGAATATTAAGTTTCATCATTAGATTAACATTAGAGTATGTTTTAATAATAAACATATTAGAAGATACAAATGTCGATAGTTACTTTGGAATGGGTCGAGTATATATAGAGCCTGTTCAGATCACCTATGACTAAAGTTTAGGCCAACTAAATTTAGTTGGGTTAAAGTTTAGATAGCTAAGAGCAACTCTAGCAGGTGCCCTTAAATCAAGGTCTCTACTTTTGATTTGAGGCTCTGTCTACTTTTGGTAGCCCTGTTTTCCGGACCATTGGGCCTATTCGCTTTACTAAAAAGCCAGGCTGAAAAGTACTGTTGGCTAATTTGTTGTGAGAGGAAAATACTGTTCCTTCGCTGAAAAAGTATAGCTGATAAGCCAAGCGAACAGGGAAAGGCCCGTGAAAGAAGACTATCAAATTCATCCCACTAGACAATGACATATAGGGCCCACTCGTCATGCCCTTGTGATCCCACAAGACTATCAAACTCTAGCAAGTGTGGTGTGTGTGTGGTGGGGGGGGGGGGGGCGGCGACAACTTGAGCTTACTGTTAGGGCAGCTATACTTTGTTGTGCGTTTGTTGTTTTGAATATTTTATATATGCAGGTTCTTTTTTGGAATACATAATACATTGGCATCTCACGAATTGGACGTTCCTCCTGGTTGCTTACTTAACTTTCAGCTTGGTTGTGAACCCTGTAGCACTGGCTAGGGTACTAAAAAAATCTTGGTTGCGAAAGTTAATTAACACAGATTAATTAACAATGTATGTACAGTAGGTACTTCATGCAGCAAGCAACATTTTGGCCAAGCATCTCCTCCATGCAGCACGATGCATCTTCTTGAGACGTCCGTTGCCTCTCCTGGCGATGCAGAGTGTTGGAATAACGGAATCTAGCGAGTGGACTAGGAGAGCCTCCGCACAGCCAATGCCCCCGGCGGTGGACTAAATACAGGTGAACTTGAAGGAGGCTTGGGTTTCATTAATGCATTCACCAACCAACCCCAGTACAATTACTTCTCCCTTTTATAGGGCACTGTTGGCCATCATTGCCTTTTACACATTTGCCCCATGACGGTGGCTGGATGTTCTAAGAAGATTCCTATCGCAAGCAGGCAGGGCAGGGGCAGCGAGATAATCTATCCGCGAACCGCCTTCTTCACGATGGGACGAGGGTGCAGGCTCAATCCCGGCCCACACCGCTAGTCCGCCGATCACCTAGAAAGTCAGCCAGGCGCCCGTGACCTCCGTCCTCCCGTCAGGGTCCCCGGCCGGCTTGTTGTGGAAACCTCCGCTTGTGACGCCAGAACCTTCGGCTGTGAGGCCCGAACCTTCACCGCGCCTCACCATCCGGGAGCCCTTGACGTCGAAGAGGGGACCCCCGCTGGATTTCCCCTACATAGCACACAAGACTCTGGCATCCCGTTAGTTGCTTTTGCCCACATGGCCCAGGGCCTCCGCCTATAGTGGTTATCCCCCAATTCCGAGTCGCTGTCGGCCCGGTCTGAGGCCTCCGCTCCCAGCGCCGGAGACCCCACTTTTCCTACAAGACTCTAGACGAATCATCAGTGCTCGTCTGGCTCGTGCACGTTTAGGCCTCCACCACCTGGGGTACTTGTCCCAACAATTTCCCCCCTTTTGAGGCCACGGTTTGGTCCTGCGGACCGTGATCTCAAAATTTTCTTTTCGGATCCTTCCGGGAGGATACCTCCTTGGCATTAGGGCGAGTGGGTGGTTTGCGCGGTTTGAAGAGTGCATGGTGGCGATAGTTGAGGCGTAAGAGCTAGAGGAGGATCTTGCGAGCATTGACGCTTCGATGGTGATCTGGTCGGAGGTAGTGAGGCGGAGGCGATGGCTGGAAAAACTTGGGATTTTTGCAAGTCGCTGATGATGGAGAGGATGATTAAGAAGATGGAGAAGGAGGGTTTCTTTTTCGCTGGATGAGCCGAGCCTTCGCCGGCGGGGCAGACCGTGCCTTCACCGGCTGAGGGCTATGCGATTGTGTTCGGGGACTACTTTTCTTATGGCCTTCGCCTGCCCTCCGTCACATTACTGCGTGAGGTTCTTGAGGTGTTTCAGCTCCAACTTCACCATCTGACCCCCCACGGGGTTCCTGACTTTGAGCAAATTCTGCTAGGCTTGCGAATCTTATGGTGCTAATCCAAACCTGGATACATTCTGCACATACTATGAGTTGCAGTGGCAGCCAAAGAGGGTGAAGGTTGGCAGAGAGGAGTTCATTGCCTAGTATGGCAGCTGCGCCTTTATGGCGAAGAGGCAGCAGGGGGATCGGGATTGGATGAGGTATAGGTTTTACCTCAAGACGTACAGCATGACCCCGACGTATGAAGATGGGACGAAGGAAGTTCGCTGTCCGCTGGCCTCCATCATGTCGGAGATGAAGCCCCTGTTGAAGGTTACTCTAAGCGAGGAGATAACCCCTGAGAGGGAGGCTTGCAACAAGGCTTTTGCTTTGGCGTGCCGTTACTCCGGAGGCTGAGACCTGGTCGAGGAGATGGTGATGTCCAACTACTGGCCACTTGGCAAGAAGAACCATGAGTTCACTATTAAGATGGTGAATGTCCCTGTGTATGGTCCGGCTGAGGGGGTTTCCTTTTCATGGTTCGATCGTGAGCTGCAGAAAGGTGAGGACAAGGAGGCCTTCACTGCGATGGTGGAGGACGGTGCGTGGCAGATCGTTGGAAAGATCTCTGACAAGGAATATCTTGTGCGGAGGGTTTCTGGAGGCTCGATGCCCTGACTTAATAGGGTTCTGGAGGAACTTGGAATCCACCACGAGGAGCACGAGGTTCCTTCGGAGGTTCTGGCTACTATTGAGGAGAAGAAGAGGAAGGCTGCTGCCAAGAATGTTACAGCGGCGGCGGAGACAAAGAAGAGGAAAGGGGTTGGTGCTTCCCAAGTTGCTGCTAAGAAGCAGAAGACCTCCGTCGCCGCGGAAGCTTCCGCCGCCTCCGCCACTTCTTCAACCTCTAGGTCTGTCGAGCCTCCGCCAATGCTAAGGAGGACTCTACTGAGAACAGTGGTGGAGGTCCGATGTCTACGGGGGCGGAGAAGTTCGTCGCGTCGAAGGATGGTGGCTGCGGCCAGGGGGCTGTGGGTGAGGATCATCCTGAGCCCTCCGCTGCCAACCCATTGCCTGATGTTCTTGGTGGTGACTCATCTAGCTCGGACGAGGCGGGAGATGCCGGGCATAGAGGTGCCCATCCTTCGGACGGCACGGAGGCTAGGGGCGCAAGCCATCACCACCCCATGGATGTTGAAGTCTTGGAGGTGTCAGAAGACGAGGTGGACTTGCAGCCTCCTACCATGTTCCACAGCATTAGCTTTCAGCCACAGTCGCATCGTCGGGCGGGTGTGACGGATGCGGAGGCTGGCATGTATCAGCTCCATTTGAGTAAGTTATACTTTTTTTAGCTTGGCGAGGGCCTTCGCCTTAGATTTTGTTGCACACTCCTTTGTTGCTTACATTTTGCCTTGTGGCTTTGTATAATTTTTGACTTTGCTCAAGCCTTATGGCTTAATAAGTTTTATAAATATTGAGTTTGACTCAAGTGTTATAGAATTTTAAGGGTTTATATGCCGAAGACTTTGTTTACATCTTTGTTGTTTGTTTTGAAGGCTCTGAATCTATTCTGCTTACATATCTCGTCCAGGCTCTACCTGTTCCTTTCTTGGATGGTGTTGATTGCTGGCTAGAGCTTTGTTGTTGACTAGTTGCGGCTTTGGTCTTCGCGATGGCTCTTATTCTGAGACTCTGACCTCCGCTTCTTTCTTCTCTGGCTCCTTGTGAAGATGAACCTGCGCGTCACGGCGGAGGTGATCTCATTCTTTTGTGTGCCATAGAAGATTGTAGGTTGCTCTGGCTCCGTCTATGTACTTGCTTACAGTTGTTGGCGTTTATCTGGAGTGTCAGGCCGAAGGTTGTGCAGTGCTCGTATTCGATCTTGCCGATGTTGCGAAGGCTTTGGTACAATTTGAGCAATCATTAGATGCTTCTCAAGAGGCCACTGCATAGCTTGTGCAAGTGACGGTTGTTGAGGAAGCATTTCTTGCACTATGCCTTTGCTGGCTTGTAGGTTCAACCTCCGCCTTTTTTGGTCACGCTGTAACAGCGGAGCTCCCGTTGAACATGGTTGATCCATGGCTAGTACAGCCTGTGCCTTTTGTTGTGGGGGGATGTTACTAGCCTTCGTACAATACCCTCCCGCAACCTCAGATGCTAAGGTGTTATTGACATGTTGAGGCTATACAACACACTGTGGCTGTTGTTTATCACTGTGCCGTGGATATTAATTGCTTTTACTATGCCTTCGCCGGAGTGCGGTAGCTGCTACCTTTGCAAGTCTTCGTACTATAACGGTTATGTTTTTGGTGGCCAAAGATATTCCTGCTTCCATGGCTTTTAGGCCTAGGTTTTGATGTGGTTGCTAGGTCGTTGCTCTAGTTCCCCCTGGTGATTATGCACTGACTGAGGGTGAGAATGGCTTGGGGTCTTGAGTTTTATAGTCCTAAGCTTCTTGGTTTCTTGAATTCTGGTAGGTTTGTTTGGCTTTAATGCCTGGATCTTCCTTGATTGGTGAATGATCTTGTGATCTTTATTGTCCTTGATGTATCTTATGTTTTGAATGCCATTGGTACTGTAGTCATTTAAGTGCTGTCATGCCTAATGCCTGAGTGTGATAGGTCTTCGCCAGGTTCAGGGATGCCCGATGCCTACAGTGAAGGTAGGTCTTTTTTCGGGTTGCTTTGGCATTTTTGCCATCTGTGAGTTTCCTTCTTGATGCCTGACAGAGGACAGGTCTTTGTCAAGAATTTGGGCCATTTTTGGCTGCGAAGGTCGTCCCACACTGTAGAGCCTTCGATTTTCAGTGTTGGGAGGTTCTCAGTTGTTTGATTCTTAATGTCGAATGTTGTGGCTCCGTTGCTAGCCACTTTCGACCTTCGCTTGGAACGCTTTCATGGGGAGTACCTCTTTATACTTTAGAGGATTTTTACATGGGTCCTGCCTCATTAAAAACCTCACCTCCACTAGGAGTTTCCTCTGTGAGGAAAAGAGTACAGGCCCTGACGTGAGTTTTCTAGAAACAAAAAGGAGAGAAGAAAAACGTGGGGCCTTCGCTTATATTTTGCGGAGGCTACCCATTTACAATTTAAATATAAAATCTATGCAAGCTATGGATGTTCTAGGTGTGAACTGAAGTTTTGTCTTTGGCATCTATCAGGTAGAATGATCCTGGTCTGCTGGCTGTCTTCGCTGTGTAGGGGCCTTCCCACTTTGGCTGAAGCTTTCCAGCGTTTGTTGCATTTGCTTTTCTTCTGAGGACCAAGTCTCCGTCTTGTATGTTTTTTCTCACAACTTGGTTGTCTCTCCATTTTTTGGTCTGCTGCTGGTACTTTGTGATGTTGTCAACAACCTCTAATCTGGTTGCTTCGATTGTTTCCTTTGAGTATTCTTCATCTTCAGCCATGGCTTGCCTTATGGTGCAGAGGCTTTGATATTTGATCTCCTCCGGTAGCATTGCCTCTTCGCCATATAGGAGCCTGAATAGGGTGAAGCCTGTGGTCCTAAAGACTATTGTATTGTGAGACCACACGACCTTCAGAAGTTCATCTATCCATTTGCCTTTGCAGAGGTTGAACATTGTCCTAGAGATTGCTGAAAAGACTATTCTGTTGGCTCTTTCTATGGCTCCATTTGACTCTAGGTGGTAGACTGAGGCGAAGGCTATTTTCGTTCCTATGCTTCTGTAAAAGTCTTTGAAGTTTTCTGAATCAAATTGTTTCCTGTTGTCCACTGTCAATGATCTTGGTACTCCAAACCTACACACGATGTTTTGCCAAAAAAACTTTTTAACTGACTCTGACGTGATGGTTGCAAGTGGCTTAGCTTCAATCCATCTGGTGAAGTATTCTATGGCGACCACAGCAAACTTGTTCCCCCCTTGCGAAGGTGACAGTGGGCCTACCAGATCCATACCCCATCTTTGCAATGGCCAGGTTGGTGAAATGAGTTGTGTTTCCGCTGAAGGTTTGGACTAGCGTGGGGAGAAGTTTTGACATGCTGCACAGGTCTTCACTATTTGCTTTGCATCCCTGACGTGCATGGGCCAATAGAACCCTTGCCTGATGGCCTTCGCCGACAGTGCCCTTGGGCCAATATGAGAGTCACAGATTTCTGAGTGTATTTCTTGTAGGAGCCCCTCCCTTCGCTCTGCGATATCTATTTGAGAAGTGGTTGGACCACCCCTTTATTGTACAAAGTGCCATCAATCATCGTGTAGCTTCTTGCTCTTGCTATTATTCTTGTTGCGATTGCTTCATCTTCTGCAGTGCACACGTTGTTCAGACTGTCAATTATTATTTGCCTCCAATCTTCACACTCAGTGAGCAAGACTGTTTGGAATGCCTTCGTTGCTATTTCTGTGGCTAGTGATGTTAAGATTTGGTAGAATGTTCCTTCTGGCATTGGTAAATTGTTTGCTGCGGCCTTCGCCAGTTCATCTGCTTCCGCATTTTCTGATCTTGGAATGTGTTTCAAAGTGAATCCTTGGAACCTCCACTCAAAAGCTCTTACCAAGGCTAAGTAGTTGACTAGCTTTGGTTCTCATGCCATGTATTCTTTTTCCACTTGGCCCGCCACGACTTGGGAGTCTGTGTTTATTAGTAGTGTTCTTGCCTCGAGTGCCTTTGCTTTGTTGAGCCCCAGTACAAGGCCTTCGTATTCTGCTATGTTGTTTGTTGCTCTGAACTCTAGTCTGGCTGCATGTTTAGTCCAGAGGCCTAATGGTGATAGTAATACTGCGGAGGCCCCGGCACCTGATTGGCCCCATGCCCCATCCGTGAAAATTGTCCAGGTTTCATTACTAGGTTGGGGGTTGCTCTGGGGCGAGGGTGTCCAATCCGCCATAAAGTCTGCTAACGCCTGTGATTTGATTGTTGTTCTTGGCATATATGTGATTTCGGATTGGGATTACTCTATAGCCTATTTTCCTATTCTTTTGAAGGCTTCTTTGTTCCTTAGTATGTCCCCGAGTGGCTGTGATGTCGGGACCATGATCTCATGTGCCTGAAAATAGTGCTTTAGCTTTCTTAAGGATGTCAGGACTGCGTATGCGATTTTTTCTATCTCTGGATAATTCAACTTTGCCCCTGATAAAGCTTCAGACACAAAGTAAACGGGTCTCTGAATGACCTTCGGCCCCTCTTCTTTCTCGTGGATGAGTACTCCGCTAACTACATGGTCGGAGGCTGCCACGCACAACAACAGTGGAGCCTCTGGCTCCGGTACTGTTACCAGCAGCCTAGTTGCCAGGTAGTTTTTGAGTTGCCTAAAGGCCTCTGACTGTTCTGGCCCCCACTCTATTTTGTCTCCACCCCTTAGAGCTTTGAAGAATGGGAGGCTGCGCTCTGTAGATTTTGAAATGAATCTGTTTAGTGCCGCTATTCTGCCTGTGAGTCTTTGCACCTCTTTCTTGGTCGATGGCTCTGTCATTATGATTATTGCTTTGGTTTTGTCTGGGTTTGCTCATATGCCTTCGGCGCTAATGATGTAACCGAGCATCTTCCCCTTGCTGACCCCGAAAACACATTTCTCTGGGTTAAGCTTGAGGCCCACTTTCCTGAGGTTGGCGAAGGTCTCCTTGATGTCTGCTATGTGATCTTCTTTATTCTTGCTCATCACCACAATATCATCAATGTATGCAATGATGTTTCTCTAGAGCTGGGGACCCAAGACTTTGGTCGTCATCCTTGCGAAGGTTGCACCTGCGTTTTTCAGTCCCTCCAGCATCCTGGTGTAGCAGTAGAGGCCAAAAGGTGTGGTGAAGCTTGTTTTCTCTTCATCTTCTTTCTTGTGCCAGATCTGGTGATAGCTTGAGAAACAGTCCAAGAGTGAAAACCTTTGGCAACCTACTGCCTTGTTGACGGAGGCATCTATTCTTAGTAGCGGGAATGGGTCTTTCTTGCAGGCCTTGTTGAGATCAGTGAAATCTATGCACATTCTCATTTTGCCATTCTTCTTTGGTACTAGTACTACATTTGCTAGGCATTCCAAGTACTTAACTGCTCTGATGACGTTTGTGTCCAGGAGCCTTTGGATTTTGGCCTTTGCTGTCAGGATTCTATCCTTCAACATTTTCCTTTGTCGCTGCTTCTTTGGCCTCATTTTTGGGTTGATGTCTAGGGCATTCTGTATTATGTCTCTGCCAACCCCTTTGAGGTCGGAGGCCGACCAGGCAAAGACGTCTTTTTTCTTAGCCAGTGTTTCAATGAGCTCTGTCTCTTCCTCTTTCGATAGGTTGGCACCGATGATGACCTTTCTGTCAGGCACTGCTTGCTCTAGTGGGATTGTCTTTGTTTCTTCTTGATCTGCTAAATCTGTTTTGCCCTTGGGCATGTCCGGAGGCTCTGGTATTTTATTCTTGGTTGTTTCCTGGAGTTGATGTTTCTCTGAGACTTGTAGATTGCTCTGTCTATGTTCCTTGCTTTCTTCTGGCTGCCATGCACTGTGATCACGCCATGGAGGGCTGGTATCTTCATGCACAAGTAACCCATGTGTATTGTTGTGTTGAATTTATTTGCAAAGCCTCTGCCAAAGATGGCGTTGTATGGGTAGTAGAGGTCTATCACATCGAAGGTAATGTATTATGTCCTTGCGTTCTCCTAATCTTCGAAGGATACTGGAAGTGATATTTTCCCCAGGGCGTGAATTTGCTTTCCTCCGAATCCAATGAGTGGTGAATCCGAAGGCTGCAATTGCATTTTGCTGAGCTTTATTTGATCGAAGGCATTGGCGAAGATGATGTCGGCGGAGCTGCCTGAATCCATTAGTACTCTGCTGATTCCCCATCCTGCTATGTTTATTTTGATTACCAGGGCATCGGCGTGGGGGTAGCTCTCGAGCTGTAGGCCTTGCTCTATAAAAGTGATAGGTGCCTATGACCAGTCGGTACACCGTACAGGCCATTGTACCGCTACGTTATTGACCAACCTGAAGTGATCTTTTTTCTGCTTCTTGGTCTGGAACTCGATTGAGGAGCCTCTAGCTATTGGCAGGATCATACCGATGGTGGGTAGTGGAGTGTGGGGGGTTGATTTGGCTGTCTAGCTTGGGCTCATTCTTTGGCTATGGGAGCTGTGCTGGATGGTTAATTGAAGGCTGAGCAATCTGCGATGGCGGAGGTAATGCCTCAAACCTGCCGGCTACTTGCTATGGTTGATTGGTTTTGATGTAGGTTATGTGCGGGGGCCTTGGATTTATGTAGGTGAGGTTTGCCTCCGCCCACTGGCTGCTTGTTTGCGCTTGCGACGAAGGGGTTGGCCGCCATGCAGGCAAAAAATTGGGAAAAGCAGAGGCTACGATCGAAGGGTGTATTTGGGTGGAGTTTAGGCCTAGATAGATTTGGCAATACCGTTGGGGTATGGCGAAGGTGTGGTTTACCTCTCTTGCCGACTGTGATGGCGGATGCTGGGGGTTGGTTCTGCCTTTGATTCTCTCTTGTGTTTCCTTGGCATCTGGGCAATCTCTGGTGACATGCCCCTTCTCTTCTCCGTGGAAGAAGAAATACTGTTTTCTCTATCTCTGTTTTTGGTTTCTGTTCCAGTTTCTGCCTTGGTCATTTCCTTTCCCTTGTACAGCTCTTGGGCTGTGTTTTATGCTGGCATCTCCAGCATCGCCTGTCCTTGGTGACTACTGCCCTGCTGCTCAATGTTGAAGACTTGTTGGCCTTGGCCTTGCTTTTGCTGCTGCTGGCCTTGGCCTCCGTTGTTCCTTTGTGTATTCCTGTTGTTTCCTTGTTGTTTGTTCTGGTTTTGCTCTTTTAGCCTTTTGCGGAGGTCGTTGTCTGACCTGCAATACTTTTCAAATTCTAAGTAAAAATCCTGCATGGATGTTGGCTTTTCTCTAGCCAGGTGAGCTACGAAGGGTTCTATGTGGAGGCCCTTGATTGCTTCTTTAATAGCTACTTCTTCTAGGACGTCAGGAGCCTTTGCTTTGACTTGCACAAATCTCTAGAAATAATCTTTCAGTGCCTCTCTCTGGTTTTGCTTGTATTGGAACAAGTCTGTGAATGTCAGGGATTCACTGGTGAAGCTCTTGAAATTTGCCAGGGTCTTGTCACGGAGGTTCTCCCATGAGTATATTGTGCTTGGCTTGAGTATGGAGCACCAGGCCAACGCATCACCTTCGGCTGCGATGACGAAGGATTTGGCTAGGACTATCTCATTCCCCCTGCGGAGGCTACTGCTGCTTCGAAGCTCATAATGAATTGGTGCGGGTCTGATTTCCCATTGAACTTGAAAAGTGTGATTGGCTTGTAGGAAGCTGGCCATGGCGATGTTTGAATGCTTTCGAATAGTGGGGATTTAGGATCTATGGTTCTGCGTGCTTGTGGAGTTGTGAGAGGTGAGCCGAAGGTTGGTTGAGCTATTGAGGGTGGCGGGGGATTGAGCTGGTTTTGACTTACTGAGTGAACCTGGCGGGATGTGCTTGAAGGTGGTTGTGGAGGCTGCAAGCTTTGTATCTCTGCTTGTAAGAGGGCGAACTGTTGTCTGATTTCTGTCGTCTAGGAGTAAGTTTGGGCCGCTTGCTGGCTTGCGGCAAATGCCGCCGCAACTCTATCCCTTTCTTGCTGCATGCTCTATGACTGAGCCTGTAGCTGCTGGAGCTCTTGCCCAAGTGTTTGGCCTGTTCCTTGTTGTACCTCCGGGGCCGGAGGTTGCTCTTGGACCGCTGCTTCCTCAACTTGGTCCTCTTGGACTGGGGCGTATGTGCTGCGGGTATTGTGCCTAGGCCTTCCTTGCGGGACGGAGGCCGCCGGCGCTCTTGTGGAGGCTTTTCTCTTTCCTGCCATCGTGGGTTTTTCTCGACCAACACGCGGTGGGTGCCAATGTTGGAATAACGGATACCAACGAGTGGACTAGGAGAGCCTCCGCACGGCCGATGCCCCGGACAGTGGATTGAATACAGGTGAACTTGAAGGAGGCTAGGGTTTCATTAATGCATTCACCAACCAACCCTAGTACAATTGCTTCTCCCTTTTTATAGGACACTGTTGGCCATCATTGTCTTTTACACATTTGTCCCATGACGGTGGCGGGGTATGCTAAGAAGATTCTTATCGCAAGTAGGCAGGGTAGGGGCAGCGAGACAATCTATCCGCGAACCGCCTTCTTCACGATGGGCCGAGGGTGCAGGCCCAATCCCGGCCCACACCGCTGGTCCGCTGATCGCCTGGAAAGTCAGCCAGGCGCCCGCGACCTCCATCCTCCCGTCAGGGTCCCTGACTGGCTTGTTGTGGAAACCTCCGCTTGTGACATCGGAACCTTTGGCCGTGAGGCCCGAACCTTCGCCGCGCCTCACCATCCGGGAGCCCTTGACGTCGAAGTGGGGACCTCTGCTGGATTTCCCCTGCACAGCATACAAGACTCTGGTATCCCGTTAGTTGCTTTTGCCCACATGGCCCAGAGCCAACGCCTATTATGGTTATCCCTCAATTCCGAGTTGTCGTTGGCCCGGTCTGAGGCCCCGCTCCCCGCGCCGAAGACCCCAGTTTTCCTGCAAGACTCCAGACGAATCATTCGTCCTCGTCTGCCTCATGCACGTTCAGGCCTCCGCCACCTGGGGTACTCGTCCCAACACAGAGCAGGAGGAGGCCCGGGCGCCCGGGCGAGAGAGTAGTTCTGGAGTGCTACAGCATATGAACAGTTCTGCTGCATGGCCTTTTGAACGGAGGCGGTGGCTTTCCCCTCTGATCGGACAACACCTGCAACAAACACGCACGCATTCTTACACAACAACTTCCCCTTAAAAAATACTACTCCGTGCGTACTGTACACTGTACTCCTATACTGTAGACAGCATGAGCACTACTAGAGTGCTAGCTCAGCTCACTCGATGCCCTCAGAACTTGAGCAAACTCCAGCCGTGCCAGTCCCAGGGTGGCTAGGCTATGCCCTATTGCCCTCATGCTCTGAGACCGACCGCACCGGCGTCCAGAAAACCTCCCTGCAGTACGACATAGAGAAGAAAACAGCTGCAGTGGTATACTCTATATCCTACTCTATCATACAGCATCGGAGGCTATCCTCTATATTTACCGTGGAACAATTCATACGCTACAGGACCGCTTAGGAGGACGGCCGCGCGCGAGACAGCATAAGAAAGAGAGTGCGTGGGAGAGCGTGTCAACTTTTTTTTCGTACGAAAAAATGTTATAACCCACGAACCAAAAAACCAAATTAAATTCCGATTGCACCATTAAATTTATTTTAATAAATGCTTTAAAACTAGATCTCATATGGATATATTTAGATAAAGTGACAAGTGGGCCCCACAGTGGATAGAGGATGATATAGATGATGGATGAGTGCGGAAGAATTAGAAATAGAGGAGAGAATCTTGGTGACTAGGATGTATAGAGGATGAATTTAGAGTACCACGAGTGCGGATAGCCTGAGACCGACTGCACCGCGTCCGCTACGCTCGTCCTGCAGGAGACGGGCAGCGGAAAAACGTCTGCAGCGGAGTACGTTAAGCAGTCCGCTATCCAAGCGGACGGCCGCTCGTCCGCTATTTCTGGCGCGCTTGCAGGATGTCCGCTACGCGAGCGACCAGATGTGCAGGGTAGGTGCAGTGGCGGGCCCCACTGCTTCAACCAACAAAAAAAATATTATAACTCGCAAATCAAAAAACCAAATTAAATTTCGATTGTACCATTAAATTCGTTTGAATAAATACTTCAAAACAAGATGTCACATGGATATATTTAGATAAAGTGACAAGTGGGCCCTATAGTAAATAGAAGATGATATAGATGATAGATGGATAAGGAAGAATTGAGTATAGAGAGAATCTTGGTGACTAGAATGTATAGAGGATGAATATAGAGATCCACGAGTGCAGATAGCCGGAGGCTTGCCCTGTGGTCTGGTCCGGATTCCGGAAGGTCTGCACGTGAGGTTCTGTCCGGCACAGTGTGCATCCGCTTGCGTATAGTAGTACCTGTGCTGCCTGCAGCACATACGATCGATATCCCATGTAGTATGTCTCTACTGCCAGATGGACCATGGACGACGACGACGACGTGCTCAATTATTTGCCACATCCAATCCACACCACACCACACCACACCATGGCACCATGCATGCACGGTCTAGTCGTTTAGCGAGGTCATCCAGGGTCTTGTTTAGTTACCAAAAATTTACATCATATCTTATCGAATATTTGATATATATAGAATATTAAATATAGACTATAAAAATAACTAATTATACAGATTGTGACTATTTTGCGAGATGAATCTTTTAAGCCTAACTAATTCATAATTTGACAATAAAGCACTACAGTACACATGTGCTAATGATGGATTAATTAGGCTTAATAAATCCATCTCTCGGTTTATTGATGAATTCTATAATTTGTTTTTTTTGTTAGTATCCAACCACCCCATATGATATTTGACGTGACAACCAAAACTTTATACCGAGAAACTATACAAGCCCTAGGCAAATATACTGTATCCGACACAAAGATATGGCTTGATCGAATGAGTCAGATCAGGCCTCACGCATATGGCCTTGTCCGTGCAACAAGCTACCATTTGCATGCATACATTGTTTAAGCATCCATGCATGATGCATGGTACTAGTCGCTAGCTAGTCTTTGGACGTAGGGATGGAAATTGATCGGATACTTGCGGAATCGGATCCGGATATCACTTTTTATCATATTTTAATTTGAATATGAATATAGGTATAGATATTTTTGAATGCGAATACAGATTCGGATTTCTATTCGGATAGTAGCTCAATTCAACTAAAAGTGTATATATAGTTAAATTCAACAATGTATGAGTAAAATTTTACTATTAAGTTCATTGTTAACCCAAGTGTACTAAATAAAATCTCCAATATCAAACCGCCACTGCCCCGGCCATGCCCTGCCGCCTTGCACCCCAGTTGTGCCCTGCCACCTAGCTCTCAGGTTGTACCGCTGGGCCTAGCCCGCACCTCTCACACCCCACCATGCCTCATGCTCGGAAGTAGAGAGAGGAGAGGGGCGGAGGCGCGGCTGCGGTACGGTGGAGAGGAGTGATAGAGGTGTGCCCGCATGGGAGAAGAGGGAGGAAGAGGAGCGGCTGAGGGCAAGATGGGCTTTCAGGCTAGGGTTTCTTCCTTCATTATATATCTGATGAGCTTGAATGGGTTATACTGTAGTGGAGTCGGGAGGAGCCCCAAAAGTGTAGCTCCTTTGGCTCCTCTCTTTCACAGTTTATTTCGTGCCAAAGTAGTTTTTATCTGAATTGTAAGCAACGATGATTTAGGTAGTGTTTGGTTGGGAATCAAGGTGGGGTGGGATGGTCCCGTCTCTGGTTTTTGAGACAGGACAGGGATGGGACGACTCTAGTTTCTATTTGGTTGAAGAGGGATGGTGAAAGCCCAAGTTTGGTTTTGGTAATTAATGACACCAAGTTGCTAATGCCATGTCTTAAGTGTTTTGAGTTAGGCATAAGCAACACATGTGATGAAGGTGTACGTGGCAAGGAGTGGTGGCCACAAGATCACAAAGAAATGGTGCATGGACATGAAATGATGATCATGATGATCAAGCATGAGGAGATGTGCAAGGAGAAGGATCTAAGAGCGCAAGGCAAAGGTATAACCATAGGGTTTTCCTTTTGCCGGTCTAAGTTGAGTAGAGAAGTGATTGACCGGGTTTAGGATACATAGCCGACTATCAAGAGGGGCAATCACGGTTAGCTCGAAAATCAAGTGCCACTAGATCAATGTCTTGAGCATATGCATTAGGATCTAGTTGAGAGCTAACATAACGCCTTGGAAAATGTTTGTGAAATGCTAACACACATGCACATGGTGGTGTACACTTGGTGGTGTTAGCACATTTGCGAAGGCGGTGGAGTTTAAGCGGTAGAGAGGGGTTTGGGTTCCTCTCTCCCTCCCGCCGAGCTTGCGAGGCGGGATTCGGCGCTTTTTGGAAAAGTGAAATGCCTATTTTCTATTGCGCCGAAAGTCGGAAAAGAAACGGAGGCGAACGGAGGTCACTGCGCAGCACCGGACGCTGCACCGGACGCTGCACCGGACGCGGGTCTGGCCTGACCAGCGCGTCCGGTCAGTTCAACGCAGCGCGGGTGCTAGGGTTTGCACCGGACGCTGCACCGGACGCGGGTCCGGCCTGACCAGCGCGTCCGGTCAGTTCAACTGGGCGTATAAGTTAAGCGCGCGACCGGCGCGTCCGGTGCCTCACGGGACCGGAGCGTCCGGTCAAGTGTCCAGAGAAGCCGAGCGCAGCGAAGCGCGATCGGACGCGGCTGGCGCGTCCGGTCATGTGCGACCGGACGCGTCCGGTCGCGTCGGGTGCTTACTGGAACGCGACTGGACGCTGGCACTGTCGCGTCCGGTCGATCGAAGGAGCGCGTCCGGTCAGCACAACGGCTAGTTCTGACTCGCGCGATTTTCGTCTGTCGTGTAGTGACCGGACGCGTCCGGTCACCCTGACCGGAGCGTCCGGTCAGTGCGATTTGAGCTGAGTCATCCGGTAACGGCTAGCTGCGTACCCCTTCGTTATAAATAGAGGATGTCCGGGGTTTGAGGGTAACTCTTGCACATTTTGAGATATAGAGACATCCTTTGAGCTAGAGAACAACCCCTCCACTCATCTCTTTGATTGAATTGCACATCTTGAGTGAGATTCAAGTGCATTGCTTGAGAGTTGCATTCTAGAGGCACTTGATCTTCGAGTTGCTGCGGATTTCTTGTTACTCTTCCGTGTTTCCCGACACGGTAGACGGCTTGGAGCAGCGGAGGTGATTGAGCTCGCAATTGGAGATTGTTGGAGCCTTCACCAAGTGTTGTAAGGGGTTCTTGATCCTTCCCCGCGGGAGTTCGCGAATTGGATACTCTAGTGGAGCTCGTGGCTTGGAGGATCCCCATCTTGTGTGCGGTTGTGCGGCGCCCGCCGAGGGCTCAACTCTTGATAGTTGATTAGCTCGTGAACCGACAAGTGGGTGCATCGCCACAACGAGGAGTAGCTTGCCGAGAAGCAAGTGAACCTCGGTAAAAAATCTTGTGTCATCTCTCTACCGAGGATTTCTCTTGTGGTTGATTATTGTGATTGATTCTACGAGTGCATTGCTTCTCATCTCTACACGGCGGTATAATCACTCGAAGCTCTTCTCTAGTATTACTTCTTGTATCTAGCTTGTTGTTGTTGTGTTTAGTGGATAGCCTTGTACTAGACTTGTGTAGGTGGCTTGCTTAATTAGTTAGAGCTAGTGCATTTTGCTCCGCCACCTTTTGTACTAACTTGTGGTTTAGTATTTCTCGTAGAAGTTTTTAATTAGGCTATTCACCCCCCCTCTAGCCTATTTGGACCTTACAAGTGGTATCGGAGCCGAGGCACCGTTTATTTGAGGCTTAACAACCTACGGTGAAAAAGAAATGGCTCAATTAAGCTTGCACATCAACAACACCGAGAAGGCACCTCACTTTGATGGCACAAATTATGCATATTGGAAGGTTAAGATGACCGCACACCTCAAGTCAATCAATAGAGAAGTGTGGAAGGTCACCGAAACAAAATTTGAGGTTGCTAACCCGGAAGCACCTACACCGGTGGAAGAGAAGAAGCTCCAATGCAATGACATTGCCATTAGTGCTCTTCATGAGGCACTAGATGACAAGACCTTTGAGCAAGTGAAGAACATTGAGATCGCTCATGATGCTTGGGCCAAGCTAGAAGAAACATTTGAGGGTACCGAAGGCACAAAGACCGCTAAAGCATATATCTTGCAAGAAAAATTTTCAAGCTTCAAGATGCAAGATGATGAGAGTGTACCGGAGATGTTTCATAGATTGCAAGTCATTGTCAATGAGGTCAAGGCACTTGGTGAGGAAGTCAAAGATAATCAATTCTCTATGAAGTTCTTGAGAAGCCTACCCAAGAGGTTTGATACATTGATCACCGTGCTAGTGAGGACTACATTGAAGGATTCAACTCCTCAACAAATATTTCAAGAGGTGATGACCGATGATTCATATAGAGAAGATGATGAGAAGGATGAGTTGGTCAAGAAGAAGAAAAAGGAAAATGAGAAGAAAGATGATGAAAAGAAGAAGAGTGTGGCATTCAAAGCCACTACATCCAAGGGCAAGTCCAAGATTGAATCATCAAGTGATGAAGACTCAAGCTCTTGTGATAGTGATGACATTGATGAGAAGATGGCTCTCTTTGTCAAGCAATTTGGCAAATTCATGAAGAAGAAGGGCTATCGTGCAAGGAGGAGGAAGAACTCATCTAAGAAGAATGAGCATAACATGAGATGCTTTAGATGTCATAGCAAGGACCATCTAATTGCAAAGTGTCCTTATGATAGTGGTGATGAAGATGCTATCAAGAAGGAGAGAAAGAAGCTAAAGAAGAAGCAAGAAAAGAAGGAGAGCTCTCATAAAAAGAAGAATGATTCTCATGTTGCTACATGGGATAGTGATGATTCCTCAAGTGATGATGAGGATGACTACAAGAGCAAGAAGAAGGGACATGCTAGCATTGCCATCCAAGAGAAGGTCTCCCTCTTCGACACTCCATCGTGCTTCATGGCTAAGGCCTCTAAGGTATTATCCGATGGTGAGAGTGATCATGATAATGCTAGTGATAGTGATAGTGATGAAGAAGAATTCACTAAAGATGAACTAATCACTATGCTAGAAGATTGCACTCAACATTATAAAGAATCGAGAAAGGAGTGCAAGGGCTTGCTTAAGGAAAAAAAAACCTTATGCAAGAACTTGATGAGCTTAGAGCATCTTATGAGAGTCTAAAGGTAGACCATAAGAAGCTTCAAAAGTCTCACACCAAGCTTGAAGAAGCTCATTCCTCTCTAGTTGAAAAATGTGAAAACATGCCAACTAATGTTGAGAAAGCTAAAACTTGCAACATAGGCATATCATGTGATATAATTGATGAATCTTGTCTTAAGCCTATTGTTGTTGCTCCCACTAACCCTTCATGTAGCTCATCTACATCATCCTCATCTAGTAGTGATGGTTTCACTTGTGACTCCACACTTATAGTTGAGAATGAAAATCTCAAGAAGGAGGTAAAAGAACTCAATCACACCTTAGCTAAGGCTTATGGTGGTGAGGACCGCTTGCTTATGTGCTTGGGTAGCCAAAGAGCTTCTCTCTACAAAGAGGGATTGGGCTATAACCCCAAGAAAGGCAAGGCCGCTTTTGCTCCTCACAAGACTAGTTTTGTGAAGAACAAAGGTAGTTATTGCAAAGTGTGCAAGCAAGTTGGTCACATAGAGCAACATTGCATGAACAAGAAATCCAATGCTAATGTATCCTCAATTAAGTTTGATTCTTTCTATATACTTACCAAGGGTACAAATGGTGTTCATGCTAAGTTCATTGGTGCACCATGGATGGGCTCAAAGAAGAAAGCCATTTGGGTACCAAAGAGCTTGGTCACTAACCTTGGAGGACCCAAATAAGTTTGGGTACCTAAAAGGAATTGATCTTGTCTTGTAGGTCAATTACAAAGCCAGAGGAAAGCATTGGGTGCTTGATAGTGGGTGCACTCAACATATGACCGGGGATTCATGTATGTTCAAATCAATTGATACAAGTCAAAATGGTGGTTTTGATGCTATCACTTTCGGCAACAACAAGAAAGGAAAGGTCAAGGGGCTTGGTAAAATTGCTATTTCAAATGACATGAGCATATCTAATGTATTGCTAGTTGAGAGCTTGGATTTCAATCTTTTATCGGTGGCACAACTTTGTGATCTTGGCTTCAAGTGCATATTTGGTAGTGATGATGTTGAAGTAATTAGTGTTGATGGATCAAATTTGATATTCAAAGGATTTAGACATGGTAGTCTATACTTGGTTGACTTCAATGATAGTGAGACACAATTGACATCATGCTTGCTTAGCAAATCTAGTATGGGATGGTTGTGGCATAGAAGGCTTGGTCATGTTGGAATGAAACAATTGAACAAACTTTTGAGGCATGACTTAGTTAGAGGCTTGAAAGATGTGACTTTTGAAAAGGATAAACCATGTAGTGCTTGTCAAGCCGGCAAACAAGTTGGAAATACACATCCTAGTAAGAGTGAAATGAGCACATCAAAGGCATTTGAGCTATTGCACATGGACTTGTTTGGGCCAACAACATACACTAGCATTGGTGGCAACAAGTATGGTTTTGTGATTGTTGATGACTACACTAGATACACTTGGGTGTTCTTTCTCTATGACAAGAGTGATGTACATGATCTATTCAAGTCTTTTGTCAAAAGAGTGCAAAATGAGTTTGAGACTACCATCAAGAAGATTAGAAGTGACAATGGTAGTGAGTTCAAGAACACAAGAATTGAAGATTTGTGTGATGATCTTGGTATTGGACATCAATTCTCACCAACATACACTCCTCAATCCAATGGTGTAGTTGAAAGAAAGAATAGAACTTTGATTGACATGGCTAGATCAATGCTTAGTGAATACAATGTGAGTCATGCATTTTGGAGTGAAGCTATCAACACGGCTTGCTATTGTAGTAACCGTCTTTATTGCCATGGAAAGCTTGGAAAGACACCATATGAGCTATTGAATGGAAGAAAGCCCAACATTGCATACTTTAGGGTGTTTGGTTGCAAATGCTATATTCTCAAGAAAGGCACTAGATTGAGCAAGTTTGAAAAGAAATGTGATGAAGGGTTCTTACTTGGTTATTCTACCACGAGCAAGGCATATAGAGTTTGGAATCTCACTAGTGGCACCTTGGAAGAAGTTCATGATGTTGAGTTTGATGAAACCCAAGGATCTCAAAATGAAGCTCAAAACCTTGATGATGTGAGAGGAGATCAATTGTCCAATGCAATGAAGAACATGGACATTGGTGACATAAGGCCGAGGCAAGTTGATAATGATGATGATATTCATGTGATCAACCAAAGTGTGCAAATTGATACAAATCAAACAAGCTCTAGTGGTTCTCATGATGAAGTGCAAGATCAAGGTCAAACAAGTGGAAGCAATCAACTCCCAATACTCCAACCTACTAGCATAGCAAGAGATCATCCATTGGATCAAATCATTGGTGGAATTCAAAGTGGTGTTCAAACTAGATCAAGGCTAGCATCCTTTTGTGAGCACTACTCATTTGTGTCACTTGAAGAACCAAAGAAGATAGAAGATGCATTGAAGGATTCCGATTGGGTAAATGCCATGCATGAAGAGCTAAACAACTTCACTAGAAATCAAGTGTGGGAACTTATTGAAAGGCCAAAGAACTACAATGTAATTGGTACTAAGTGGGTCTTTAGAAACAAGCAAGATCAAGACGGTGTAGTTGTGAGAAACAAAGCAAGATTAGTAGCACAAGGTTACACACAAGTTGAAGGTCTTGACTTTGGAGAGACATATGCACCGGTTGCAAGATTGGAGGCAATTAGAATCTTATTAGCATATGCTTGTGCACACAACATTAAGCTCTATCAAATGGATGTCAAGAGTGCATTTCTCAACGGCTACATCAATGAAGAAGTTTATGTTGAGCAACCTCCCGGTTTTGAAGATGACAAGAAGCCCAACCATGTTTACAAGCTAAAGAAGGCATTGTATGGTTTGAAGCAAGCACCTAGAGCATGGTATGAGAGATTGAGGGACTTTCTTCTCTCTAAAGGGTTCAAGATGGGAAAGGTTGACACCACTCTCTTCACCAAGAAGCTTGGAAATGACTTGTTTGTGTTGCAAATCTATGTGGATGACATTATCTTTGGATCAACCAATCAAGACTTTTGTGAAGAGTTTGGAAGTATGATGGCTAATGAGTTTGAGATGTCTATGATTGGAGAACTTAGTTACTTTCTTGGACTTCAAATCAAGCAAATGAAGAATGGCACTTTTGTAAGTCAAGGGAAGTACATCAAGGACATGATCAAGAAGTTTGGATTGCAAGATGCTAAGCCAATGAGTACACCAATGGGCACTAATGATCATTTAGGTGTTGATACTAGTGGCAACATGGTAGATCAAAAGCAATACCGGTCTATGATTGGAAGTTTGCTCTATGTCACCGCTTCTAGGCCGGATGTGATGTTTAGTGTGTGCAAATGTGCAAGATATCAAGCTTCACCTAGAGAGAGTCACTTGAAAGCAACCAAGAGGATATTGAGATATCTTAAGGGCACTCATGATGTTGGATTATGGTTTCCAAAGGGGTCAAACTTTGAGTTGATTGGATATTCGGACTCCGACTATGGTGGATGCAAGATTGATAGAATGAGCACAAGTGGCACTTGTCAATTGCTTGGAAGGTCTCTTGTTTCATGGTCATCAAAGAAACAAAATAGTGTTGCACTATCTACCGCCGAGGCCGAATACATTAGTGCCGGTAGTTGTTGTGCACAATTGCTTTGGATGAAAGCAACTTTGAATGATTTTGGAATTAAATTTAAGAATGTGCCTTTGTTTTGTGACAATGAAAGTGCTATCAAGATGACACAAAATCCGGTTCAACATTCAAGAACCAAGCACATTGATATTAGGCATCATTTCATAAGAGACCATCAACTAAAGGGTGATATTAGCATTGAGAGCATTGGCACCGAAGATCAACTAGCCGATATCTTTACAAAGCCACTTGATGAGAAGAGATTTTACAAGTTGAAGAATGAATTGAACATACTTGACTTCTCCAACTTGAAATGAGTGCACCCCCACATTCTTATATGACATGCCTCTCCTCCGACATAGCAAGGTAAAGTTGTTTGGCATATCATCCATACTTTGCTAAGGACATGTTTAGAACATATAGACATATTTGCATGTCGAATAGGCTCATTCATGAAAATCAAATGATTTTAATGTATATATGGTACCACTATTGTTTCTATGTTTGATTGATCTAGTGGTAGCATATGACATGTTTGTGGGCTTGCAAACCTAGTGTTGAATCTAGAAAATGAGCTCATGATGTGTAATTCAACATGGTCAAGATAACCCTTATACTTTATGAGGTGTGAAGAAGCTTGTCCTTGGATCAAACCGAATTACATATTCTAGGCAAGTAATCTAGATTGAACCATAATTTGGTCTCCCGCATATTGATTGACTTAACTCTCACTAAAATTGGCACCTTTTTGGTGATTGTTGACAAAGGGGGAGAGAAAAGTCACAAAGATAGAAAAGTCACAAAGATAGAAAAGTCACAAAAAGATAAAAAGTTAAGTTGCAAAGGGGGAGAAAGATATAGTAAGGGGAGAGAAATTAAAATTGAGCACACAAGTAGGGGGAGCAAGCTCATGAATTATTTGTTGCATTTGTATGTGCATTTACATGATGAATTGTTGCATTGCAAAGCTTAAATTCATATTCATGTTTGTATGGTGATTGCTAGAAATAGAACTTGAATGATGATTTGTTGAGAGTAGCTTTACAGGTAGTATCTAGACACCTTTGCTTATAATGTTGATCTCACGGGGTACTTTAGTGTTTGATCTTTACAAGTGATGAATTACAAGTGGTGTCTAGCTACATCGATGCTAAGGATGGTATATAAAGGCAACTCCGATTGGTATCACGCTTCAAAGGTCCATTCTATATACCTTAGCATCAATTTGATAGTAGTAACTCTCCCAAAATTCAAATCCATACATATGTGCACAATTGAACCAAACTCATGGAAGCACATATGTAGGGGGAGCTAATACTATCGAAATTGAAAATTGATTTCATTTCATATCTTTGTGATGGTTGTCATCAATTACCAAAAAGGGGAGATTGAAAGCCCAAGTTTGGTTTTGGTAATTAATGACACCAAGTTGCTAATGCCATGTCTTAAGTGTTTTGAGTTAGGCATAAGCAACACATGTGATGAAGGTGTACGTGGCAAGGAGTGGTGGCCACAAGATCATAAAGAAATGGTGCATGGACATGAAATGATGATCATGATGATCAAGCATGAGGAGATGTGCAAGGAGAAGGATCTAAGAGCGCAAGGCAAAGGTATAACCATAGGGTTTTCCTTTTGCCGGTCTAAGTTGAGTAGAGAAGTGATTGACCGGGTTTAGGATACATAGCCGACTATCAAGAGGGGCAATCACGGTTAGCTCGAAAATCAAGTGCCACTAGATCAATGTCTTGAGCATATGCATTAGGATCTAGTTGAGAGCTAACATAACGCCTTGGAAAATGTTTGTGAAATGCTAACACACATGCACATGGTGGTGTACACTTGGTGGTGTTAGCACATTTGCGAAGGCGGTGGAGTTTAAGCGGTAGAGAGGGGTTTGGGTTCCTCTCTCCCTCCCGCCGAGCTTGCGAGGCGGGATTCGGCGCTTTTTGGAAAAGTGAAATGCCTATTTTCTATTGCGCCGAAAGTCGGAAAAGAAACGGAGGCGAACGGAGGTCACTGCGCAGCACCGGACGCTGCACCGGACGCTGCACCGGACGCGGGTCTGGCCTGACCAGCGCGTCCGGTCAGTTCAACGCAGCGCGGGTGCTAGGGTTTGCACCGGACGCTGCACCGGACGCGGGTCCGGCCTGACCAGCGCGTCCGGTCAGTTCAACTGGGCGTATAAGTTAAGCGCGCGACCGGCGCGTCCGGTGCCTCACGGGACCGGAGCGTCCGGTCAAGTGTCCAGAGAAGCCGAGCGCAGCGAAGCGCGATCGGACGCGGCTGGCGCGTCCGGTCATGTGCGACCGGACGCGTCCGGTCGCGTCGGGTGCTTACTGGAACGCGACTGGACGCTGGCACTGTCGCGTCCGGTCGATCGAAGGAGCGCGTCCGGTCAGCACAACGGCTAGTTCTGACTCGCGCGATTTTCGTCTGTCGTGTAGTGACCGGACGCGTCCGGTCACCCTGACCGGAGCGTCCGGTCAGTGCGATTTGAGCTGAGTCATCCGGTAACGGCTAGCTGCGTACCCCTTCGTTATAAATAGAGGATGTCCGGGGTTTGAGGGTAACTCTTGCACATTTTGAGATATAGAGACATCCTTTGAGCTAGAGAACAACCCCTCCACTCATCTCTTTGATTGAATTGCACATCTTGAGTGAGATTCAAGTGCATTGCTTGAGAGTTGCATTCTAGAGGCACTTGATCTTCGAGTTGCTGCGGATTTCTTGTTACTCTTCCGTGTTTCCCGACACGGTAGACGGCTTGGAGCAGCGGAGGTGATTGAGCTCGCAATTGGAGATTGTTGGAGCCTTCACCAAGTGTTGTAAGGGGTTCTTGATCCTTCCCCGCGGGAGTTCGCGAATTGGATACTCTAGTGGAGCTCGTGGCTTGGAGGATCCCCATCTTGTGTGCGGTTGTGCGGCGCCCGCCGAGGGCTCAACTCTTGATAGTTGATTAGCTCGTGAACTGACAAGTGGGTGCATCGCCACAACGAGGAGTAGCTTGCCGGGAAGCAAGTGAACCTCGGTAAAAAATCTTGTGTCATCTCTCTACCGAGGATTTCTCTTGTGGTTGATTATTGTGATTGATTCTACGAGTGCATTGCTTCTCATCTCTACACGGCGGTATAATCACTCGAAGCTCTTCTCTAGTATTACTTCTTGTATCTAGCTTGTTGTTGTTGTGTTTAGTGGATAGCCTTGTACTAGACTTGTGTAGGTGGCTTGCTTAATTAGTTAGAGCTAGTGCATTTTGCTCCGCCACCTTTTGTACTAACTTGTGGTTTAGTATTTCTCGTAGAAGTTTTTAATTAGGCTATTCACCCCCCCTCTAGCCTATTTGGACCTTACAAGTGGTATCGGAGCCGAGACACCGTTTATTTGAGGCTTAACAACCTACGGTGAAAAAGAAATGGCTCAATTAAGCTTGCACATCAACAACACCGAGAAGACACCTCACTTTGATGGCACAAATTATGCATATTGGAAGGTTAAGATGACCGCACACCTCAAGTCAATCAATAGAGAAGTGTGGAAGGTCACCGAAACAAAATTTGAGGTTGCTAACCCGGAAGCACCTACACCGGTGGAAGAGAAGAAGCTCCAATGCAATGACATTGCCATTAGTGCTCTTCATGAGGCACTAGATGACAAGACCTTTGAGCAAGTGAAGAACATTGAGATCGCTCATGATGCTTGGGCCAAGCTAGAAGAAACATTTGAGGGTACCGAAGGCACAAAGACCGCTAAAGCATATATCTTGCAAGAAAAATTTTCAAGCTTCAAGATGCAAGATGATGAGAGTGTACCGGAGATGTTTCATAGATTGCAAGTCATTGTCAATGAGGTCAAGGCACTTGGTGAGGAAGTCAAAAAGATCTTGTTTTAAATATATCATCCTCTATATCATCCTCTATCCACTGTAGGGCTCACTTATCACTTTATCTAAATATATTCATGTGACATCTTATTTTGAAGTATTTATTAAAACGAATTTAATGGTGTAATCAAAATTTAATTTGATTTTTTGGTTTGTAAGTTATAACATTTTTTAGTAACTTACAAACGTGGGACTCACCGCTGATGCTCCCACCTCTCTCCTCTCCTCTCGCGCGCATGGTGGGCCTGTGTGTTGTGCAGTCGGTATCACACTCCAGCTCCACTATATTTAGCGTGTAGGTACCGGATAGCGGAGCTTTTACGGCATCCGGTGCGGGACTCTGGTCTGGTACACGATACTGCACCGTCTCCCAGTGCAGCCGGTCTGAGGAGCCAGAGATGCAGTACACGGGAGTATAAACAAATGGCCTTGTTTGTGACGAGGAAGTACTATTGTAGGCCTAGCAGCCAGTACGAGCTAGTTTGATCTAGTTGGTACCGATCTATTGAATTTGATTTGTGCGCCCTTAATTATCTTTGCTAAGTTTCCACTCAATTAAGGCCCACCGCTAAACCAATTAGCCACTTGTTAAGTTTTTTTCTTTTCTGATTGAGAAAGCAATATGAATCATGAACATTGCTCAGCTAGTCAATTTCAGAACTAACATAACAGCAGCTAGTACGTGTGAATGAATTAAGATTCCCCAAAGCGTTTTCAACCAATCAATATCATTGTCTAATGGCAGAGTACTGCTACCTGCTCAATCGATTCTGCTAGCTTTGGTAGCATCTCGAAATCTGGAGCTATATTTATATATATACTATTCCATTAATCACCCCATCTATGTTACCAGCATGAAACAGCAGGTGTGTCAAGAGGGCGGCATGGTCAAGTCGTTGTTACCGTAGTGCTTAGCCATAGGTTAACAACTGACAGCGAGTTGCCGAAAGTCTCTGTTGGTCATTACCAAACATAACAGAGCATAGCTAGCTTATACATTATATTAATGCGCTAATTGGTTGTGCATGATCAGCAGCCACAAGTTTGTGATGAGGGCGAGAATGGCATGATGCCGATGGAGTAATCACGACTTGTTTATTATATGAGTCGTAATAATAGGATCTGGGCTCAATCGTACGGCAGATTATTTCCCATTTGGACTGAAAGAAAGCACGTGGATTTGCATAGGAGTTCGTCGTACGGGCATCGAGTTTGAGCTCTCAACCGTAAGAGTTCATTTTTTCAGATTAATTAATGCGTTAATTGTTGTCAGGATTTATATATTTACAGGGAGAAGGTAGTACGTGCAAACAGGAGTTTGGGTGTGCGGCAGTCGACATATCATGGAGCCTATGAACGGCGCCAAATATTCTAGTACCAGTGTATAGTCTAGAGTGGAAGAACATTTTAGGAGGATTGGTATATAGTAGCATATAGTTATTTCTTTATTTTGGACAAGAGTAGCTGTTGATGTGATTATAAAAAGAGTCAGAACTATATTTCTGGGTTAAATCAGTAAGCAAATGTAAATAGTACTAGCTAAGCACTGATTTAGTACTACTAAAGTGAAGTAGGTTGTAATTACATTTACTTAGCTAGTACTAATTAAATCAGTAAGTAAATGTAAATTGTAGTAGCTAACCACAATATAGAGATAGAAGAAGAGATGTGGGGGCTATGGGTGAAGTAAGTAGTAATTGTTTGACACATTATAGTTGGTGTATTGATGCTTATTAGTGCTTAGCTTGGTCGTTGGAAATTCTTCATGACATTGTGGTTTGTAATAAATATCTTCCAATATTAAAATATGTGGTACTGTATTTATCATACCGGAGAAATTATAACATCGTATAATTATTTTTACAAATTTACATAAATGCCATTTTGGAATTATTTTCTGAGGAAATTAAGACCCTGTTTGGCATGATCATAGACAGTTCTTGATCCTAGGTGCTATAGTACACGAAGGAGCTAGAGATGATGAAGCTAGTAAATTCCTAGTTCACAATATGAGGAGAGGTAAAAACAACTCCTTTTTTACGCTAAAAACTGTGGGGGAGAACCCCATAGTATGCTTTTGTATTAAATTTTTTTAAAAGGTATTTACAGGGGATACAAACCTCAATTAACTGAAAGCATCTAACCAAAAGCAATAGGATGATCTAAGATCGTCCTTGAATCTAACCGATTGCAACATACATTGATTTTTAAAATTTGCTAGCCAAACTGCAGGGGTAGGATCTCTTTGGAAAATCTTGTCATTGTGAAGCTTCCATAGTTCCTAGGCTGCTACGAGGGAGGCTTCTATGAAGAAATCGTGGCCATGCACTTCCTTTGCTCTCACAAATCGCTCTGTTATTGGTAAGCTGTTGTCCCAGGTGAAATTGATGGAGTTCCAACACTGTAGTGCAAATGGACATCCAAAGAAAAGGTGCTCAATATCTTCTTCTATACCAGTGTCACATAGAACACAAAGCGTGTCATCTTGGATGTTGAGATGTCGCCTTCGTAGCATTGTCTTTGTATTTAGTTTGTCCACGAGAATTAACCATGCAAAGAATTTGATCCTCGGAGTGCAGCTGGACTTCCAAAGTGCTTTGTAGAATGGGTGTGCTTCAATTCCACTAAAGACATGGGCATAGAACTTGCGAGAGGAGTATTTGGCCCCCCAGATCGGTGACCATACATCTGCAGCAATGTCATCATACTCAATGTCTTCCAAGTAATTCTGACGCTGCAACAGTTCCTCATGGGCTTCGATGGAAAGTGGTAGGAAGAAGATATCCTCTAGATCCTCACTAGTAGAGAACAGACTTTTGGTTCGAAGCTTTAGTCCCAGCCATTTTTGGGTCCGGGACTAAAGAAAGCTTTTGTCCCGGTTGGACATACCAAACGGGACTAAAGTCCCCTGCTAACGGCTAGGGGCGCAGCTTTTGCAGGAGGGGACCTTTAGTCCCGGTTGGTGGCTAAAACCGGGACTAAAGCTCACCCTTCAGTCCAGGTTGGAGCCACCAGCCGTGGCTAAACCTTTAATACCGGTTGGTGGCTCCAACCGGGATTAGAAGCCAACCTGTAGTCCAGGTTTGAACCACCAACCGGGACTATACTTTTCTCTCCTTCTTCCTGCCCCAGCCCGAGCCATTTCAAGCTCTCAGTTCTTGCTCGTCTCCTGGTGTTCTTGCTCGTCGCCGGCCGCCATTTCAACACTTCATTCGATTCCTCCATCCATTTTCGGTTCTAAAAGGTTAGCAGCTTCATCTTCTCCTGTTTCATCACTAGCATGGCTCATTTCAAGTTCTAGAAATAGAGAAATTTGCATTGTGGTTTTTTAGATTGTGAATGATGATGAATTTTTTTATTTATATACCATTTGAGCTCGAAATCACTTGATAGTTTGAATATGAAGATGAAGGAAGCTTATAGTAGTTCATCAAAACTAGTATGCACCTTTCATTGCCTCATTTCATGGTCTTGAAATAGAGAAATTTATAGTTTTCTAAATTGGGAATAATGGTGGATATTTTTGATTTATATGTCATCTGAGCTCAAAAATCACTTGGAATTGGCATATGTAGACGAAGGAATCTTATAAGAGCTCATTGTAAGGTCCAAATAGGCTAGAGGGGCGTGAATAGCCTAATTAAAGCTTCTACAAGATTTACTTAACCACAAGTGTTAGTACAAAAGGTGGCGAAGCAAAATGCACTAGCTCTAACTAAATAAGCAAGCCACCTACACAAGTCTAGTACAAGGCTATCCACTAAACACAACAACTACTACAAGCTAGAAACAAAGAGTAACGTGAGAGAAGAGCTTTGAGTGATTATTCCGCCGTGTAGAGATGAGAAGAACCAATCAATCAATCACACAAGAGAAATCCTCGGGAAGAGAATGACATAAAAATTTATGCCGAGGTTCACTTGCTTCCCGGCAAGCTACTCCCCGTTGTGGCGATACACCCACTTGTCGGTTCATGAGCTAATTGACTATCAAGAGTCGAGCCCTCGGTGGGCGCCGTACAACCGCACACAAGATGGGGATCCTCCAAGCCACGAGCTCCACTAGAGTATCCAATTTGTGAACTCTCACAGGAAAGGATCAAGAACCCCTTACAACACTTGGTGAGGGCTCCAACAATCTCCAATTGCCAGCTCAATCACCTCCGCTGCTCCAAGTAGTCTACCGCGTCGGGAAACACGAAAGAGTAACAAAAAATCCGCAGCAACTCGAAGATCAAGTGCGTCTAGAATGCAACTCTCAAGTAATGCACTTGAATCTCACTCAATCTCACTCAAGATGTGCAACCAAGCAAAGAGATGAGTGGAGGGGTTGTTCTCTAGCTCAAAGGATGTCTCAATATCTCAAATGTGCAAGAGCAAACTCCCCAAACCTGACCACCATCTATTTATAGCGAAGGGGTAAGCAACTAGCTGTTACTACATGTCGCAGTTGAAAGGATCAAGATGCCCAAGAGGGGGGGGGTGAATTGGGCTTCTCTAAAAATTAATTGCAAGAATTAAAACCTACAAGCCGGAATTCACCCCTAGTGCCTACTTGTGTTCCTAGAGAGTCTACCGATAAAAAGTTTTGCACCCTAGTTTTCAATCCTAGTCTAGCATGGCAATTCTAGGAATGAAAAACAAGCAATGAATGTAAGTACGAGAATGTAATTGCTTGAATGTAAAAGGGCAAGGAACACGGCGATGTTTTTCCGAGGTATCGGAGAGTCGCCACTCCCCACTAGTCCTCGTTGGAGCACCCGCGCAAGGGTGTCGCTCCCCCTTGATCCGCGCAAGGATCAAGTGCTCTTTACGGGGTTGATTCTTCGACACTCCGTCGCGGTGAATCACCCAAAACCGCTCACAACATGAGTTGGGTCATCCACAAGCTCCGCCGGATGATCACCAAACTCCCAATCACCACCAAGCCGTCTAGGTGATGGCGATCACCAAGAGTAACAAGCTAGAACTCTCACTTGACCACTACGAGCCCAAATGAGGAGGTGGATGCACACTTGCTACTCTCTAATCCCTAGTGAGGAACTCTCAAGCTTTGATTCTCAAATCTCTATCCTCACTAGTGCTCTTGCACTCCCTTGCACTCTAAAGGGTTTTTTCAGATGTTCAAATGAGCAAGAGACCTCTAAAAGAGGTGAAGGGGATGTATTTATACACCCCAGAGACAAAACGAACTGTTACTTTCTGACACAGGCTGACCGGACGCGCCGGTCGAACTGACCGGACGCGCCGGTCGCCTGTAACGGTCGAAAACCGATTTTCGAACTGAGTGACCGGACGCGCCGGTCAGGGATGACCGGACGCGTCCGATCATGCAAGGAGCTTACTGTGATCGCACCGGACGCGAGACCGCGTCCGATCGTTGATGACCGGACGCGTCCGGTCGTCTCTGGACCTTACTGGACTGTGACCGGACGCGCCGATCACACCCAGGTCGCGTTCGATCGGGTGTTTCCTCAAAAGACACGTGTCAGCCTCTGACCACCGCGTCCGGTCCTCGTGAGGACCGCGTCCGGTCGTCAGAGGCAAACCCTAGTCGCGGTTAAGTACTGACCGAACGCGTCCGGTCATGCCGAAGACCGCGTCCGGTCAGTGGAAAACAGCCCGAAACTTTCCGAAACGCGTCGCAACTTGAACCAAGTTGCTTCCAACTGAACTTTGAGCTATTCTAGAGCTGCCTAGCGCCAAGTTTAACAAGTGTGCACCACACCTAAACATAGGACTCGCCTAGGTCAAGCTACTCGTTCATGCCCCCCTTTATAGTACGGCCAAAAGAGAAAAATGAAGATCCTAACGACTATTCCGAATGAATCTCAACACCTCGTCATCCGGAACTAACCGTCCTTAATCTTGACGTCACTCTTTTGAAAACCGAAACGATTTCCATCAAGGGACATGAATACCATAGTGCCCAAAGCAGTTATAACCTCCATGACCTAACTTACCAAAGTTTCTGCAAAACACACGTTAGTCATGGTAATAAAGCGTTGTCATCAATTGCCGAAACCAAACCTTGGGGCCTAGATGCTTTCAATCTCCCCCTTTTTGGTGATTGATGACAACACTAAGATATAAAAGATTAGAGTGAGGTTTTCGAGCATGCTTGGTTCACATAAGCAAAAAGCAATAAGCACAAAGGGTTAGGAATTGCTTATGTGCCCCAAGCCAAAAGAGGGTACTTCATAAGATAAGACAAAAAGCGTTAGTACACACAAAGATATAGCTCATAAGAAATCGGAGTAAGGCACGGAAGCACAACCTTAGAGCTATAACTAAAACGGTGACATTAAAACACTGTGACTAGATAACACATTAAGACTCAAAGATTACCACACGACGACATGTCACACGAATGCAATTACTGAAAAGTAAACATGATGCATGAATTAGCACACAAAGAACGAAAACCCTCTATCAAAACTCCCCCTGAAACTACTCTCTCTCCCCCTTTGGCATCAAGCGCCAAAAAACTAATCTAAGGATCTGACGAGGGGACAGACGGAGTCGTGTCGGGTGCCGAGGTGCGCGGAGTAATCACGAAGTGTAGCGTATCACCCTCGGAGTCTGAGCTATCTGGCTGACCCTCTGAAGAAGCACATAGCTGTGAAGCGGTCTGGGTCTGAGCAGGAACAGGTACTGACGTGGTAGCAACAAGAGGATCCGTCTGAGTGACCTGAGCCTGTAGTGAGCCAATAGCAGGGGGATCTGTCGAGGCAACTGAAGAAGGGATAGTCTCTGTAGTTCCGGTCCCTGTCACAGGAGGAACAGCTGTCTCTGAAGCTGACAACCCTGAAGAAGTAGCAAAAGTAGTGTGCGAGGGCGTCGGCTGACCAGTCAACTCACTGTAAGTAGCACTGAAATCACCAATAGGTGTGCCTGTCAGGAGGTGAGGGCGAGGCTGGTCTGAAGGTGTAAACCCCGTGTGAATAGGCGTAAAGCTCGGGGACTGGAACGACTGAGGAACCTGCTGCTGTGGAGATGTGAACTGGAAGCTCGGCTGTCCCTGACTCGATGGATCACTGGACTGAAAGGCATGAGTCATGACAGAAGCAGGCGGAGGAACCCCGACGGTGACAAGGTGGCGCAGGAGATCCAAGTACTGCTGCTGACTCTGTCGCTGCAACTCAACTTGCTGCCTCTGGATCTCAAGCTGCTGACGCTGAAACTCGTCCTGACGAGCCTGTATCTGTGCAAGTGCTGCAGCTGTATCCTGAGCCTGTCGCTGTATCTGCTGCTGCTGCTGCTCCTGTGCCTGGGTCAACCTCTCAAGTATAGCCACCATGGCTAGGTCTGAGCGGGAAGCTGAACCAGAGCCACCGGCCTCGTGGTCGTGAGACCGAGGAGACCGGTACCTGGGGATGGGCTGGTAGTCCTCATCGGTGCTGTCAGAAGTCACATCCTCAGGTATATCAGCAGTCTGAGCGTCAAGGTCTGCAAGCTCTGCCTCAGCAAGCTCGTCCACAGTAGCGTCCTGCTCTGCTGCTGTCTCAGGAACCTCTGGGCGCTCACGCTGTCCTGGCACTGGGGCCTGATCTCTAGTAACCGAGGCCCAAAGCTGATGGATATCGTACTCAGGGAAAGCAGTGGTAGTGTCTGATATCTCCGCCCTGATCTCTGGTGGCATCTGAATAGAAGATCTAATAATAAAGCAGATCCAATGTGCATAGGGCAGCTGACGATTACCCTTGAAGCCCTCAGCAATGGTGTCCTCCATCTCACTAAGTATAAGATCCCAAATATCAAACTGTGTCTGTGAGAGGAGGTGGTGAACAACCCATAGCTGCATACGTGTCAGTCCCTCTCTGTAGCCAAGTCTGGGAAGAAGAGAGCGTCTGATAATAGCATCCAAAATTCTGGCAAGTGGTGTCAGGCTGGCAGGCGTACGACGAGACCCTTCGCCAAAAGGCTCACGAAAGCAGGGTCGGACCAGGTCTGTAGGTGGCACTGCTCCGCCGTGAGGGCGTCTGGGTGGAGGAGTCTGACCATAACACAACTGATGGATCCTCGTGTCAGAAGCTGGGAGTCTGAGGATCTCTTGCGCTCTGGAGCTGTAAAGTCTGTGATCGCGACCTCGGAATGCAAAGTGAATGAACTCATGGGCAGGATCAATCCAAAGTGAAGCATAAAACTCTCTGACCCATGTGCCGCAATATGCACCTGTCCGTCCAAGAAGATCTGACAAGCCAAGCAGATAGGACAGGTGCGGACGAAGCTGCTCTCCCACAACCTCAACCAGTGACTCAAGCCGACAGACTCTCTGAGGTCGAAAAGCTATACCACTGTCAACTAGAGCCCTGTAGAAATCCTCCTGAAGTGGGGTATAGAAACCCTCTGAAGCTCTGTGATCCCTCACTGGTGGAAACCATCGGCTGACCTCCACGAACCTCAACCCCTGCACCTGACGTGCTGTAGCACCCCTCAGGTCAAAGCGCTCGACCGGGGGTGAACCTCTAGCTCTGGGAGGAGGACGTGCTCCATGACGTGGACCCTCTGGCCTAGGAGTCACCTGAGTACGTGCGCGTGTGGAGCGGCGACGTGGTGGAGACTGAGCTGGCTGCTCCTCTGTACCCTCTGTAGCCTCTGGAGCCTCTGTAGCCTCTGTAGCCTCTGTAGGTGGATCAACTGACATACTCTCTGGAGCTCCAGTATCCTCTGTACCCTCAGTGGTCTCTGTACCGAGCTGTCGACCTTCAAGATGAAAGCGACGCTCGCCTATGCGTATGCCACTGCTCCTGCCACCTCTCTCTGCCTGCTCTGCTGCATTTGCCACGGCCTAAGCAATCTCTGCCTCTGTAAGTGTCTTCTTCTTCTTTCTGGCCATTATCTTGATGCGCTTTCCACGCGCAATCTCAGAACGACGAGGAGGACTGTCGTCCCCGTCACCAGGAGCACTACCGGCGTTCTTGCAACGCACCATGCTGTCAAACTGACTGAGAACCTCTGTAAGATGGTGAACTGTCACTTGAGAGGCTTGGCCTCAATCCGTATCCGCAGGCTTGGCCTCGGATTCAGCAAACAGATCTGACCCTGACACACCGACTGACTCGCTGTACCGACGGAATAGAAAGATATACTATAAGCACATATATAACTAAAAGGTGCGAAACCCTAGAGATAGCAAGCATATGAGATACGAAGTGAATCGAGACGCGAAGCTACCTCGGATCGACGAGACGACGGTGACAAGATGAGATGACCTAGGTCGCGAGATTCCCCGAATTCGACGAACGAGCTCTGAAAGGACCGAGTCGAGATAATCAAAGGACAATTACGGTCAAGGTTGGCCCTAGCGACAAAATTGAATGAAGTTGATCGAGATCGAACAAGTTTGTCACCTTGAGAAGGGTTAGGGCAAAACCCTAGGCTAGGGTTTGGGCAAAACCCTAGAGATGGCTCGGCCGAAAGAGATGGAATCGAGGAGCTCGGGTGGTGGCTTGGCACGGGAGAGGTTCGTGACTGCTGCAGGCGAGGTGGACGGCGGTGGAGGTCCGGCTAACCGGCGGCAGTGGCGCGCGGCGCAGCAGCGGCTGGCGCGGGTGCGGCAGCGGGCGGCGCGTGAGCGGGTGCGTGCGAGCAGCGAGCGCGTGCAGGCGAGGATGGCGCGGCGCAGGCACGGCAAGGGGTTGCCGGCGGTGAGGATGACGGCGAGGAACGCGACGAGCTCGGCGAGTCGGCGACTAAGGCAAGGCGGCGGCGGAAACCGCGTACGGGTAAAAGAAACCGACCGAGGACGAACGGTTTTATGAGGGGGTTGGATCCGCTCGACGCGCGATGACCGGACGCGGTGGTCGTTATGACCGGACGCGGTGGTGCAGCGTCCGGTCATACTCCAGTAAGCACCTGGAGTGACCGGACGCGTCCGGTGAGGACTGACCGGACGCGATCAGAGTCCGGTCGAGGGGAACTCGGGAATTCATCGCGAATGACCGGACGCGGTGGTGGTAACCGGGACCGGACGCGGTGGTCAACACAGGCGCGTCCGGCGCAGCGTCCGGTCACTAGGTCTGGAGTTGATCTTCTGGATGACCGGACGCGCTGGTGGACGCCAGGACCGGACGCGGTGGTGAAGCATCACTGCGTCCGGTGCAGCGTCCGGTCCAGCGTCCGGTCGCTGTTCTTCGCCCTTCTTCGTTCCGAACTCGACGCGACTTCTCCCAATCAAGTTCCAATTCAAAGAGACACAAATAAACACCAATTGGAACCTGATATGAGTGACCTCACTCAAACCCTCAAATTTTTCTAAATAGTTTGCCTTAGGCTAGTATTATTTTTAGGAAAATAGGCAATAAACACCCGAGGAGCAACGTATGGCCATGCAATAGAGTTTTTTTTTGGACCTTTAGGAGCATCAAATGCTCTCTCTATCCATGGACGAACACAGAGGTTGCTCAAAGCCAAACCGAAAAGAAACGACAAACAAACAACCATGCATATGCAATGCAATACAAGAAAGTAAAGCTAGGTTGCTTGTCAAGTTTGATCCACGGTTAGGCTTCTTCACTCCTCCAAAGGAGGGTTATCGTAACCGTGTTAGCCAAGCCCTAAATGCATTGCGATAAAATAAACATGGCATATAATACAATGCAATGCAAGGGACAACACACGCTCATTTTTTAAAGTTGCTTGAATCAAGCACATTAAGTTCACTTCTTAGCCTACAAAAGGTGGCCTCATCCAAAGGTTTAGTGAAGATATCCGCTAATTGATTTTCACTTCTTACACCTTCTAGTGATATGTCATTTTTAGCAACGTGATCTCTTAGAAAGTGATGGCGGATATCAATGTGCTTGGTGCGAGAGTGTTGTACAGGATTGTTAGCAATTTTAACGGCACTTTCATTATCACATAAAAGTGGCACCTTTTCAAGAACAACTCCATAGTCTAGGAGGGTTTGTTTCATATATAAGATTTGTGCGCAACAAGCCCCCGCGGCAATGTATTCCGCCTCGGCGGTGGACAAAGCCACACTATTTTGCTTTTTAGATGACCAAGATACTAAAGATCTCCCAAGCAAATGGCACCCTCCGGATGTGCTTTTTCTATCAATTTTGCAACCGGCATAATCCGAGTCGGAATAGCCAACTAGTTGGAATCTAGCTCCTTTGGGATACCAAAGACCAATGCTTGGGGTGTGCTTAAGATATCTTAGGATTCTTTTTACGGCACTTAAGTGAGGTTCTTTAGGGCATGCTTGAAAGCGAGCACACATACACACACTGAACATGATATCGGGCCTAGATGCGGTAAGGTACAACAAGCTACCAATCATAGAACGGTAGAGAGTTTGATCAACCGGTTTACCTCCCTCATCTAGGTCGAGATGTCCATTTGATGGCATTGGGGTCTTGATTGGCTTGCATTCTTCCATCTTGAATCTTTTGAGAAGATCCTTGGTATACTTTTCTTGAGAGATGAAAATCCCTTCTCTCATTTGCTTGACTTGAAAACCAAGGAAGAATGTGAGCTCACCAATCATTGACATCTCGAACTCCTTCGACATCAATTCACCAAATTCTTTGCAATAATCTTCATTTGTTGATCCGAAGATGATATCATCAACATACACTTGACAAATGAAGATCTCCCCATTAAGCTTCTTGGTGAATAGTGTGGTGTCGACCTTCCCAATGATGAAGCCCTTCTCAATGAGGAAGTCCCGGAGGCACTCATACCACGCTCTAGGGGCTTGCTTGAGCCTATATAGTGCCTTGGACAACCTATAAACATGATTAGGATATCTAGGGTCTTCAAACCCGGGAGGTTGATTAACATAGACTAGTTCATTTATAAAGCCATTTAAGAATGCACTTTTCACATCCATTTGATATAGTTTCATATCATGATGTGATGCATATGCAAGGAGGATACGAATGGCTTCAAGTCTTGCAACGGGTGCAAAGGTCTCTCCAAAATCAAGACCTTCAACTTGAGAGAACCCCTTTGCAACTAGTCTTGCCTTGTTCCTCACCACTATGCCTTGGTCATCTTGCTTGTTTCGGAACACCCACTTGGTTCCAATGACTCTTGCACCTTTAGGATGCTCTTCAAGTGTCCACACTTGATTGCGGGTGAAGTTGTTCAATTCTTCATGCATGGCATTCACCCAATCCGGATCTTGAAGAGCTTCTTCTACATTCTTAGGTTCAACATAAGAGACAAAAGAGTGATGTTCAACAAAAGAAGCTAGCTTTTGAGATCGAGTCATTACTCCCTTTGTAGGACTCCCTATGATGAGTTCTTGTGGATGTGCTTGAAGTAGAGGTGAATTTCTTCTATCAACCACTTGAGGAGGTGGATGGGGAGCATCAACATCTTGAGCTTGTGCCTCGGCTTGTTCATGAGAGACATAAGTATCTTCATTTTCAACTCTCTCATTCTTGTCATCATCTTGGGGCACACGTGATGAAGATGGTGGATCAACAATTTGTACATCGTCATCATCATCTTTTGGCTTGATGTCTCCCACCGGCATGTTCTTCATGGCCTCCCTCAAGGGTTCATCACCTACATCATCACAATTCTCAATTGCTCCTTGGGAGCCGTTAGATTCATCAAATTCCACATCATATGTTTCTTCAACCAAACCGGTGGTATGGTTAAATACTCTATATGCTTTGGACTTTGATGAGTAACCAACAAGAAAACCAATATCACAACGTCTTTGAAACTTCCCTAGGTGTTGACGCTTCTTGTAGATGTAGCATTTGCAACCAAACACCCGGAAGAAAGAGACGTCCGGCTTCTTCCCATTAAGCAACTCATAGGGGGTCTTGCCAAGAAACTTTTGTAGGAAGAGGCGATTTGAAGCATAGCATGCGGTGTTAATTGCCTCGGCCCACAACTTCTCCGGAGTGTTGTACTCATCTAGCATTGTTCTTGCAAGGGTGATCAAAGTCCGGTTCTTTCTCTCAACTACACCATTTTGTTGAGGAGTGTAGGTTGAAGAGACCTCATGCTTGATTCCAATTTCATCACAATAAGCTTCAATGTTGGTGTTGTCAAACTCTTTGCCATTGTCACTTCTAATCTTCTTTATCTTGACTTCAAATTCATTTTGAGCTCTCTTTGCAAACTTCTTGAAGCAATTTGCCACTTCGGATTTGTCATGAAGGAAGAAAGTCCATGTATACCTTGAGTAGTCATCCACTATCACAAGACAATAGAGATTACCACCCAAGCTCTTGTATGTTGTAGGTCCAAACAAATCCATGTGTAGAAGTTCTAGCACTCTTGAAGTTGATATGAAAGCTTTGGTTGGATGAGTGTTTGCAACTTGTTTGCCCGCTTGACATGCACTACAAGGTTTGTCCTTTTCAAACTTCACGTCCTTCAATCCTCTCACTAGTTCTTTCTTCAATAGCTTATTGAGAGTGTTCATTCCAACATGAGCAAGCCTCCTATGCCAAAGCCAACCAAGTGAAGTCTTGGTGAACAAACATGTCATCAAATTTGCATCTTCGGAGGTGAAGTCAACTAGATAAAGATTGTTGTATCTAAAGCCTTTGAATATCACTTGCTTGTCATCTATCTTTGAAACTTCAACTTCATTTGGTGTGAACAAGCATTGGAAGCCAAGGTCACAAAGTTGCCCAACGGATAATAAGTTGAAACTCAATGAAGCAACATAGAGCACATTTGAGAGAGAGTGATCATTTGATATTGCAATCTTGCCTATACCCTTGACTTTGCTCTTTGAATTATCCCCAAATGTGATCTTCTCTTGACATATCCCATTCTCTTCAATGGAGGTGAACATACGAGGATCACCGGTCATATGTTGAGTGCAACCACTATCAATAACCCAATGAGATCCACCGGTCTTGTAGTTCACCTACACACAAGAGATCAAGCTTTTTGTTTAGGGACCCAAAATTGAGAGGGGCCCTTGACTTTCTCAACTAGTGACTTGGCAACCCAAATTTTCTTTGGTCTATTCTTGTTTGGGGGACCCAAAAACATGACTTTCATCTTTCCATTTGAATCTTTTCTTAGCATATAATGAGCATTGAATGCAAAGGGTCTAGCATGCTTGGGCAAGGGTTGTGGTGGTGGAGTTTTGCATTCATGAGCAAAGTGACCTTCTTGACCACACTCAACACATCTCTTTGTCTTGGGCTTTGACTTGCTTTGTTGTTGTTGAGCTTTTGCCTTCTTCTCTTGATTTGCCAAGTACCCAATACCACTTCTATCCATCTTCATTACGGTGTTCATGAGGAGCTCACTTTGCAAATATTGACCTCTTGTGAACTTGCTTAGGCCGGTCTTGAGATGCTCTTTCTCTTGCTTGAGCTTCTTGTTTTCTTCTATGAGTGACTCATTTGTAGGTTGCTTCTCAAGAGCCATCAAACCTTTAAGCTTCTTGTTCTCATTTGCAAGCTTCTCATTCTCACACTTGATCTTGGCATAATTATCATAGTTGCTTGACTCAACCACACTCTTGCCTTTGCTACTAGAACCTTGCTCAATGCTTTCAATGATCAAATCATCACATGATGTAGCTATATCACACTTAACAACATTGTTAGTAGCATCATGTGTCTCGAGAGCAAGTTCATTAGCAACCACAAGACTATCATAGTCAATTTTTAATGTGGTGTATTTGTCCTTTAGAGAATTATGTCTAGTGATGAGCTCATCATGTTTCTTCTCAAGTTTATCATGTTGATCTTTAAGCTCTTTATTAGAGGTTTTGAGCTCCTTGAGAGTGGAAGACATAACTTCATTTTGATCTCTAAGCTCACCACTAGTCTTTTGAGCATTTTCAAGCTTAGATGAGAGTGATTCATTTTCATTTTGAAGATCATCATTTTCACTTCTAGTCCTTCTTATGATTTTAGTGTATTTGTTTAGCAATTTTACAAGTTCATCATAAGAAGGTGCGTCATATTCATCATCACTATCACTATCATCATCATCATCATCACTATCATGATTTTGTACCTTTCGTTCACCCTTGGCCATAAGGCATAGGTGAGTAGCGGACGATGATGGTGAAGGAGGAGGTGAAGGTGGTGATGAAGATGTCGGTGAAGTTGATGGCCCCATCACAAATGCGGCAACCTTCTCTTTCTCATCATCGCTTTCATCTTCGGAGGACTCACAAGATGATTCAATGTCGGTGAGCCAATCACCAACAATGTATGCCTTTCCTCCCTCATGGAGAGCACAAAGATTTTCCCACAATTCATGAGCGTTCTTTGCATTACGCACACGATTGAAGATATCTTTGCATAAGCCCCGGTAGAGTGCATTTTTGGCCTTTGCATTCCACCGGTCGTACTTCTCCTCGTCACCAATGGGGTTTGCGGGATCCTTAATAGCGGGAAGCCCTTAGGTTGCGGCTCTAAGACACCCAACATCTATGGCTTCGAGATACGTCTCCATGCGGATTTTCTAATATGGAAAATCATCCCCCTCAAAGGTGGGAGGTGGTCCTTCCCCGTTAGACATCTTGCTCTAGGCGGTTAAGCCTAAAATAGGAGCAACTCGGCTCCGATACCAATTGAAAGGATCAAGATGCCCAAGAGGGGGGGTGAATTGGGCTTCTCTAAAAATTAATTGCAAGAATTAAAACCTACAAGCCGGAATTCACCCCTAGTGCCTACTTGTGTTCCTAGAGAGTCTACCGATAAAAAGTTTTGCACCCTAGTTTCCAATCCTAGTCTAGCATGGCAATTCTAGGAATGAAAAACAAGCAATGAATGTAAGTACGAGAATGTAATTGCTTGAATGTAAAAGGGCAAGGAACACGGCGATGTTTTTCCGAGGTATCGGAGAGTCGCCACTCCCCACTAGTCCTCGTTGGAGCACCCACGCAAGGGTGTCGCTCCCCCTTGATCCGCGCAAGGATCAAGTGCTCTCTACGGGTTGATTCTTCGACACTCCGTCGCGGTGAATCACCCAAAACCGCTCACAACATGAGTTGGGTCATCCACAAGCTCCGCCGGATGATCACCAAACTCCCAATCACCACCAAGCCGTCTAGGTGATGGCGATCACCAAGAGTAACAAGCTAGAACTCTCACTTGACCACTACGAGCCCAAATGAGGAGGTGGATGCACACTTGCTACTCTCTAATCCCTAGTGAGGAACTCTCAAGCTTTGATTCTCAAATCTCTATCCTCACTAGTGCTCTTGCACTCCCTTGCACTCTAAAGGGTTTTTTCAGATGTTCAAATGAGCAAGAGACCTCTAAAAGAGGTGAAGGGGATGTATTTATACACCCCAGAGACAAAACGAACCGTTACTTTCTGACACGGGCTGATCGGACGCGCCGGTCGAACTGACCGGACGCGCCGGTCGCCTGTAACGGTCGAAAACCGATTTTCGAACTGAGTGACCGGACGCGCCGGTCAGGGATGACCGGACGCGTCCGATCGTGCAAGGAGCTTACTGTGATCGCACCGGACGCGAGACCACGTCCGATCGTTGATGACCGGACGCGTCCGGTCGTCTCTAGACCTTACTGGACTGTGACCGGATGCGCCGATCACACCCAGGTCGCGTCCGATCGGGTGTTTCCTCAAAAGACACGTGTCAGCCTCTGACCACCGCGTCCGGTCCTCGCGAGGACCGCGTCCGGTCGTCAGAGGCAAACCCTAGTCGCGGTTAAGTACTGACCGGACGCGTCCGGTCATGCCGAAGACCGCGTCCGGTCAGTGGAAAACAGCCCGAAACTTTCCGAAACGCGTCGCAACTTGAACCAAGTTGCTTCCAACTAAACTTTGAGCTATTCTAGAGCTGCCTAGCGCCAAGTTTAACAAGTGTGCACCACACCTAAACATAGGACTCGCCTAGGTCAAGCTACTCGTTCATGCCCCCCTTTATAGTACGGCCAAAAGAGAAAAACAAAGATCCTAACGACTATTCCGAATGAATCTCAACACCTCATCATCCGGAACTAACCGTCCTTAATCTTGACGTCACTCTTTTGAAAACCGAAACGATTTCCATCAAGGGACATGAATACCATAGTGCCCAAAGCAGTTATAACCTCCATGACCTAACTTACCAAAGTTTCTGCAAAACACACGTTAGTCATGGTAATAAAGCGTTGTCATCAATTGCCGAAACCAAACCTTGGGGCCTAGATGCTTTCAGCAGTGAAAAACGTGATGACCGGACGCACCGGTCAGGGTGACCAGACGCGTCCGGTCACTACAGGACAAATAGTAACAGTGCGAGTCAGTGAGAGCCGTTGTCGTAACAGTGCGAGTCAGTGTTATTTGGGATATTGATTAATCATGTTGATTGATGGATATTTGGATCTTTTGATTAACTACTAACCGTGCATGTTGTATAATATGGGTTATTTCAAGTTTTTGATATGGTGTACGTCCTGTAATGCAGATGAACCGATAATGGATGTACAACGCTGACCGTCGCTCCTTAGAGTTCATTAGGGGTGTGCATGATTTCTTAAATGTGGCCAAGGCAAACACGCAGAATGATTTTATGTGTTGCCCATGTGCTCTATGTAAGAATAAGAAGGATTATTCTTACCCAAAGAAAATTCATGAACACCTGTTCACATCTGGTTTCATGCCAAACTATATTTGTTGGACTAAGCATGGAGAAAGAGGTATTATAATGGAAGAAGATGATGAAGAAGAAGGAGATGATGACAACATGATTTTTCGTGGTTTTGCTGAATACGGTGCATTTGATGATACTGCAATGGGGGAAGCTGAAGAAGAGGTAGAGTCCGCTGATGATCTTGGTTAGGCCATCCGTGATGCACAGAGAGAATGCGAAAGTGAAAAGGAGAAGATCAAGTTCGAACGCATGCTAGAGGATCACAAGAAATTGCTATGCCCGACTGCCGAAGAGGGGCAAAAAAAAGTTAGGTACCACACTGTATTTGCTGCAATGGAAGGCAAAGAATGGTGTATCCGACAAGGGATTTGGGCAGTTATTAGCTATCCAAAAGAAGATGCTTTCGAAGGGAAACGAACTGTCCGCCACTACGTACAAAGCAAAACAGGTCATCTGCCCTCTGGGATTAGAAATCCAGAAGATACATGCATGTCCTAATGACTGCATCCTCTACCGCGGCAAGGAGTATGAGAATTTAGATGCATGCCCGGTATGCCATGCATCGCGGTACAAGATCAGACGAGATGACCCTGGTGATGTTGAGGGCAAACATCCGAGGAAGAGAATCCCTGCCAAGGTGATGTGGTATGCTTCTATAATACCACGCTTGAAACGTTTGTTCAGAAACAAAGAGCATGCAAAGTTGCTGCGATAGCATAAAGAAGACCGTAAGGTAGACAATATGTTGAGACACCCAGCTGATGGGTCCTAGTGGAGATCAATCGACAGAGAATTCCTGAAGTTTGCAGAAGACGCAAGAAACTTAAGGTTTGCTTTAAGTACGGATGGCATGAATCCTTTCGGGGAGCAAAGCAGCAGCCATAGCACTTGGCCTATTACTCTATGCATCTACAACCTTCCTCTATGGCTGTGCATGAAGCAGAAGTTCATTAGGATGCCAGTGCTTATCCAAGGCCCGAAGCAACCTGGATACAACATTGATGTGTACCTAAGGCTATTAGTTGAGGAACTTCTACAGTTGTGGAGCACCACAGGCATACATGTGTGGGATGAGTACAAACAGGAACACTTTGACCTGCGAGCATTATTGTTCATAACAATCAATGATTGGTCTGCTCTTAGTAATCTTTTAGGATAGTCAAAAAGGGATATAATACATGCACGCACTGTTTTCATGACCTGAAAGATATATTTTTGAAAAAATATCGAAAGGTCATGTACATGGGCCATCGTCGATTTCTTCCATTGAATCACGCCCTAAGAAAGAGATGCAAGCATTTTAAAGGCAAGGCAGATCACCAAACAAAGCCCGAGAACCGTATTGGTGAGGATGTATTTAATATGGTAAAGGATGTACAGGTAATCTTTGGGAAGGGACCTGGTAGCCAACCTGTTCCGAATGATGCTAACGGATATGCACCTATGTGGAAGGAGTTCATATTTTGGGAGCTACCCTATTGGAAAGTCCTAAAGGTCCGCAGCGCGATGGACATGATGCACTTGACGAGGAATATTTCTGTGAACCTGCTAGGCTTCATGGGTGTGTATGGGAAGTCTAAGGACACACTAGAAGCAAGACATGACTTGCAGTATATGAAAGAATGAGAGAACCTGTACCAAAGAAGGTAGGTGATGGATGCCAGTACTTAAGTCCTGCCAGCTACACTCTTAGCAAAGAAGAGAAGGAAAGCATGTTTCAATGCCTAAACAGCATCAAGGTCCCATCTGACTTCTCCTCGAATGTAAAGGGGATAATAAATGTGGCAGAGAAGAAATTTCTAAACTTAAAGTCTCATGACTGCCACGTGCTTATGACATAATTGCTTCCGGTTGCATTGAGAGGGATTCTACCTCCAAATGTACGATTAGCCACTGTGAAACTATGTACATTCCTCAACGCAATTTCTTAGAAGGCAATCAATCCAGCGCATCTAGCAAAGCTATAGAATAACGTGGTCCAATGTCTTGTTAGTTTTAAGTTGGTGTTCCCACCATCCTTCTTTAATGTTATGACGCACCTCCTAGTTCACTTGATCAAAGAGATTAGTATTCTCGGCCCTGTGTTCCTACACAACATGTTCTCCTTTTAGAGGTTCATGGGAGTCCTGAAGAAATATGTTCACAACCGTGCTTGGCCAGAAGGAAGCATCGCCAAGGGCAAATTGTGATTATTATTTACACTATGTTAAATATTTATACGGTAAAACAAAAGAGTTTGGGTTAAGATTTTTGTTGCGTATAATAATGGAAACCAGGTGTTGGAATTTTTTGTAATTTTTTGGCTAATATTTTATTTACTAGGCAATTAACAACTCTCTGCATATTTATATAAGTGAAATGTATAAAAAAAAGTAAGAACTTCTAGAAACTGGCGGGAAGCGAAACTGCAGCCCACCTTTACTCCCAGACAGATCAACCACCTGGGACTAAAGGTAGCCTATGTTTTCACGGCCCGCCAAAACCAGCTTTACTCCCAAGCCGTGGCTGCACCCGGGACTAAAGGCTATACCTTTAGTCTCGGTTCTAACCGCCACTCGGGACTTAAGGACCTTTAGTCCCGGGTCGCGGCTCCACCCGGGACTAAAGGTCCCCATTTATAATCCGCGGCCTTCTCCCTTCTCTTTTCCTCTCCGTCTCCGCCGCTCCATCCAGGCCCTAACGTCGCCGCTGCCGCACCTCGCTTTCGATCCTCGCCACCGTCCCCACACCGTTCGTCATCGTCTCCACCTCAACTCCACCAGATCTAGCTGCGCCACCGCCCCCATGGCCACCACCCTCGTTGTCACCTCGTCTCCACACCGGATCCAGCACTGCTGCTCGTCGTCCCTCGTCCTCGCCGGAGCACCGCCTGGCCTTCTTCACCCCGCTGGCCGCGCGCGCCTCGTCACCCCACGCCGGCCTCGCCTTCTTCACCTGGCCCGCCGGCCTCGCCACTGTCGCCGCCGCCCTTGCCTCGTCGCCCCGCCGCGGCCTCGCCTCGTCACCCCCGGTGCTGGCCTCGCCTCGTCACCCTAGCCGCCGCGTCCTCGCCACCGCACTGTCCTCGTCACCCCGGCTGGCCTATGCATCCTCGCCACCGTACGCCATCCTCTCGTCACACCGTCCTCGCGCGCGTCACCCGCCGGTGCCGTCCTCGCCACCGTGTGTTGTGTCCTCGTCACCACGCGTCCACGTGACCCCGTCATCCTTGCCACCATCCTAGCTCGTCACCGCGCCGGCCTCACTTCGTCCCCAGCTGCACACATCGACATCCTCTCCGTCCTAGTCCTCGCCAGAGGGTGAGTATGTTGTTGTGTATGTGTTGTGATATATGATGATCATATATATATACATGTGTGATAATCAGTAAATTGTGTGTGATGAGAATGAGATCAGTGAGTGAGTGAGTGAAGTGATCAGTGAGTGAGTGTGTGATGTGCATTTTATTTTTTTGGCATAGAAAAAATAGAAAAATAGATAGAAATATTGTAGTATATACTATAACATGTATATAGAAAAATTGTAGAAAATTAAACAATATAGTTGTGGAAAATTAGTGCTATGAATGAATTTTTTGATATATATACATACATATCTAAATTTTGATATATTAACATTACTGTGACATTATTTTTCATATATTTATATATACACCAATGCTGATATATATATATATATATATATATATATATATATATATATATATATATATATATATATATATATATATATATATATATATATATCCTGACCTCCTATATATATATCCTGACCTCCGCTCCAAACCCTAACCAAGGCGTAAATAATAACCCTGAATTCTCTATGGTTATATATAATTAGCGTGACATGAATTTTGATACATGTACCAATGTTGATATATATCCGCTAATAACATGAGCTCCGCTCCAAACCCTTATTATATCTTGATCGAGATCCACGCATGCAAACCCTAACTAGTGTATGGTTTTCATTTATATATAGTTGTGTTAATTAAGATGGCCGAGCCGCAAGACGACTACGACCAGAATGAGACCATGTTGAACATTATCAACGCCAGCACTCAATATGGCCCCAACTAGAATGAGGCCGACCGAGAGTTCGATGACTACTTAGCGAACTTAGAAGATGAGCATGAACCTCATGTGCAAGAACTGCCTCCTGTGCAAGAAAGTGCTGGCGATGTATATTTGTTAATAATCTTGCACCTCTTGTATATATGAAATTAAGTAATTCCATTAATTCGTATATATATAAATGTATTACTGATCTGGATCGATGACGTCGATGAGAAGTGTACGAGGCCTGACAAAACCATTGGAGGCCCACTACAACATCACAGAAGTCGATCCTAATACCGGCGAACCGCTCTTGCCAACAGCCAATGCAAAGAAGTTCGTAAACCACCGTGGGGTTCTTGTTAGAGATAGGGTCCCGATCAGCATCCGTAAATAAAAACAGAGGAAGGATGATCCTCGAATCCCTTTTGTCTCTGATCTAGAAAATGACCTTCTTTGGCAGTCAGTCATTGAACATATCAATCTACCAGGTGACGATTTACGAGAACTAGTTAAAAGTTGGGCTCTTAAGAAGATGGACAAACAATTCCACACAAGTAGTACTTAGAAGTGACCAAAAATGACGAAGCAGCATGGGTTATTGGTAGAACGAGACCAGAGCATTACCTGGGCTATGACATGCTATATGTTGAGTTCAATGAATTATACCAACTCTTAAACTGGGAAGCTCTCGACAAATCTCTCCTCAGCTACTGGTGTCTATAAGTGATTCTTTCTACAATAATTGAATTGAAGTAACTCCTATATTAGTTCGTTGTTCATATATAGTTATATCCTCACACTATATATATATGCAAATATGAGATGCTGAACCTCAAGAAGAAAGGGTTGACAGATGTTTGTTTCGTTGATCCGAATCGCGTATTCAAGGCGCCTGCGAGGGTTATGCCATATAATAAATGGCGACCTCAAACGCAAGACAATCTATTGAGGTTCTTAGATAAAAACGCTAACAAGACACTGCTACTCTTTCCTTACGACTATAAGTGAGTGTGAATGTCTTGTGCCTATTTTTTTGCTTACTCCATGTTGACTTTATTTAATGAGTTATGCCTGTGTATAAATGTAGCTTTCACTGGATACTGTTGGTCATCGATATGATCAGGAGTACTGTAAAAATCTTTGACCTAATGATAAAACCCCGAGAAGAGTACCAAGAAATCCTCGATATACTCCAGTGGTAATTTCAGTCTCGCACACACTATATACTCTCTTATGCCACTTTAATGACATAACTCCATTTATTTTTTTGTTGAGCAGTGCTTGGAGAACATTCACCGAGAAACACCGTTATGGTAATTGGCAAGCGCCTTTGCATATAGCCCAATACTTAGTAAGTACTACCTAGCTAGGTCACAACATCTTTATTTAGTTCAATTCATTATTATCATGCTTCATAGGTTGATGATGAATCTTTTTCTCATAAAGTGGTGCCTGCAGTAAGGATCGGGGAACAACTTATGTGGATACTACGTTTGCGAGTTCCTCATGAAGTACTCAAGGAGAACTTCAAAAGAGATTCTCGAAGTACGTAAAAATATACACAATTTATTTGTTACCATTATGTTGATATATATAATCATATATATATATTCAGACTTGTCCTTTTATTGGAATTGAAGATTGATTAGAAGAAGCGCAAGGTCCTATGAGGTGAACAAATCAAAGCAATTCAAGAGGCACTGTCAGGATTTCTTTTGAACCAGGTCATAGATTCCAAGGGCGCGTACTAATATGACCCTAAAGAACTAATACCTAGTAACCAAATGATGATGGAAGATTATTAGGGTTGCGTAAGAAATCCCAAGGACATGAGTAGTACAAGGTTTTTGTGACTTATTATGTACATATTCCATATGCATGCACAATCTCTTTGTAATATTTGTATATGTTTAGTTTCATATATTTTGTGAGTTATTTATGTACAATGCTCGAACGAAACCTTATACGTACGTACGTATATTAGCAGCGTACGTAGAATTCATATGGAACCAAAAAGAATTGAATTAAAAAAACCATAAAATGAAAAAGAAAGAAATGGAAAAAAAAACCTTTAGTACAAGTTGGAAATACCAACCAGGACTAAACGTGTCAGTCTCGGTGCAATGTCTGCGAGCACATTTAGTCCTGGTTGGTAGTTGAAACTGGGACTAAAGGTCCACTTTCAATCCCGGTTCTGGGAACCGGGACTAAAGGAGGGGCCTTTAGTCCCAGATTCGCAATCCCGGTTGGGCAACCGGGTCTAAAGGGGGTTTTCCAACCGGGATTGTTACCCAGTCCTGCACTAGTGCTTGCTCCATCATCAATCTTTGCACAGAGGTGGAACTATTCATTGCAAATGAATGCAGCCTGGGGTATTGAACCGATAGAGCAGAGCCTGACCAGTGATTGTCCCAAAAGGACACTATAAAGCCATCCCCAAGTGAACACTGTGCAATACCTCTGTAAATGACATTGAGACGCATGACATCTCTCCACCAGAAGGATCCCAATTCTCTGCATTCATGGGGGACTTTACCTTCATAGTATTTGTTCCAAACCAACTTTACCTAAGGGACATCCACCTTATTATAGAATTTGTGTAACTGCTTTAGAAGAAGTGCATCATTTTGCAATCTTAAGTTAATGACTCCAAGACCCCTTTCTCTTTGGGTTGCATGACAGTCGGCCAAGCCACAAGGTTGCCACCTCTTGCAGTGTCATCATTTCCCCTCCAAAGACACTATTTGCGTGCGCGATCAATATTCTCGATGAATCCCTTTGGAACCTTGATAGTGCACAGAGTGTAGGTAACAATCGGCGTGATCGCCGAGTTACACTACTACATAAAACTTTTGTGAGGCGGGCAGAATCAATTATTCGAGGCGATTTTCGCAACCACCTTGGATCAAAGGTCATGGTAAATAAGACCTTTGTCGAGGCGGTTGCATGCCTGCCTCGGTTAATCAAGTAAAATAAATAAAAAAACAGAACCCATGGACAAGCCCAGCGAGCCCATCCACGGGCCCGCCGAGCCCATCCATGGGTCATCGCCGCCACCATCGTGCACCGCCAGGTCGGGTCTCCCCGCCACCAGATCCGACCTCAGGGCCGCCGCCACCATGCCGGTGGAGAGGGAAACCCTAGCGCCGCTGCTAGGGTTTCGAGGGGAGGGGGCGCCACTGCTGTTGCCGAATCTGGAGGAGCTGCTGGTGGTAGACTTGCCGCCGGGAGCTCACCGCCGTGGTGGCCCAGCCCCTTGCCGTGGTGGAGCCGCTGCAGCCACGCTGGAGGAGGAGGAGGTAGAGACCGCGCCTAGATCCGGCCACCACAGCCACGTTGGAGGTGGAAGAGGAGGCCTCCGGGCTGGATCTAGTGGTGGGGAAGGTTGCCGTCGTGGAGGAGAGCCCGCGCCCGTGACGGCCGCCAGGTCACCTGCCGCCGGGTCGAGTGGCCCCATGCCCGCCGGACAGTGCGGTGAGGGAGAGAGAGGAGGCGCAGTGAGTCGGGGAGGGGAGGGGGCGCGGTGTTCGTCTCGGTGTGGAGAGGGAGACGGGCTTGGTGTTTCTGTCGTGGGGAGACGGGCTCGGTGTTTCTGTCGTGAGGGAGAGAGGAGGCGTGGTGTTTCTGTCGCGGGGAGGGAGATGGGCTCGGTGTGGAGAGCGGCTGATGGAGATGAGTGAAACCCTAGAGTCGTATATATACACAGAGCCATTTATCGAGCCGAGATGGGCTTTTCTAAATGGGACTGGGCTTGGCCCTTTTAACCGAGGCGGACTTATAAACAACTGCCTTCGAAAATAGCTCTATTTTTCGAGGCGGGCCTCTTATAAATAACCACCTCGGCTAATCGATTTTGCGAGGCGGTTTTTTGAGACCGCCTCGGTTAATAAAAATGACCACCTCGGTTAGTGCCTACCATTAACCGAGGTGGTTGAAAATGTTGCCCGCCTCTGAGGGTCATTTTGAAAGGTCACAGTTAATAAATTTTGTAGTAGTGTTAACCATTTGGAGCCGGCCAAAGTATGACAGCCACGTGGAGCAGGCACTGAGTCTGCGCTCAACCCTATCCATGATCGGTGAAACAACTTCTTACTACCACAAAATGGAATACCCTTAAGGGTCACTAATTTTCTTGAGGGGCAAGATTAGACCCTATACCATTACCTCGGCGGTTTTGCCAAGTTATTTATACATTTCCTTGAGTGCTAATCTGAACCGCCAGAGTAATTGCATGTTTCCTCGAGTGTCATCACAAACTGCCAAGATAAATCACATTTCATTGAGTGTTATTCCGTACTCTCAAGGAAACCATACAATTTCTTGAGTGTATTTGAAAAGCACCAAGTGCTAGTTTCCTTCAGTTCCATCCGTCAGGTAAAATTGTTATACCTACCAAACAAAAATCATGCTTTAAGTTATTGGAGTTTTGGAATTCAATTTTTTGAATTTTCCAAATGACCTCAGGCAAAGATACAACCTAAACCAAAGTTGTAGACCTCGAAGAGATATACAGCTTTGTAGTTGATGAATTTTGCATTTGAAATTATCTGTAGTCCAAAAATATGTTTTAAGTTCTTAGAGTTTTGAAATTCATTTTTTTCAGTTTTTCAAATGACCTCAAATAGAGATACAACCTAAAACAAAGTTGTAGTACTCGGCAAGATATAAATTCTTTCAATTCAAATTTTTTATTTAAAATTGCTTAGAGCCTCAAATATTAATTACAAGTTCACAAAAGACATTGATTAAGTCGCAAAGGACCATGTGGTGTAGTGGTAAGGTCACAAGTTTGTGTCCCAGCTATTTTAGAAATGTGTGTGATTTTCTCCTTTTTTGGGGTCAGCGACATATATCCTTGAGGGTCATGGGTCCTCATAGTAATATATTTCTTTCCGGTCATACGATTGTCAGATATTCCATGGGGTCACCAGCACATAAGAAATTATAAACCTTTAAGGGTGTTATATTTCCTTGACGCTGTCAAAAGCCTGACCTTATCTTTATTTCTTTGGCGGCTTAACCTCCAAAGCTCTCTACCCTTGGCAGTCATTCATTGAGCCTTGATCGACAGGAATAGTTTCCTTAGCGGTTTTTATGCTTTCTTTGAGGGTTATTGACCCTTAAGGATATTCCGTTTTGTGGCAGTGAGAAGCAAGTTTTATCCTTGCATCATGTGGGACACCACAATATTGTAAATAAAATCGATCTGTTTAAAAACAGGCAAATATAAATGTGCTTATAATGTATTGATTGGTTTCTTACCGGTGTTTAGTTCAGTTGTTAGAAGTTCTTCATGGTATTGTGGTTTCTAATTAATATCTTCCGATATAAAAATCTATTGTACTGTTTTTATCAAACTTGAAATTATAAACATCATATAATCATTTTCACAAATTTACATATGTACCATTTTATTTGGATTTTTTTCTGAAAAATTAAGATAGAAGCAAGTTTTATCCTTGCACATGACATGCATCCCAAAATCCAGCTTTACACACGCGTGTGGAGCACCACAATATTGTAAATAAAGTCGATCTGTTTAAAAACATCTGGTAGAACAGTAGAATAGAAGTAATATATGCATGCCGACATATATAGCTTCTATGACTGGGAAAAAAAAGTACGGTCGGCACCCAATACAAATAATGCTGAAACCCGTCCCTTTCCTATAATGTTTTACAAATACCATATCCATCCACAGTTTACAGCGTCCACTCATAACGGATGGTCGAAATGACAAGTTTGATGAACCAAACATGCCAATCCCCATATTTTAGTGTACTAGTAGTGTAGTAAAGGCAAACGATGACCGTGCGAACTCCTTTTTTTTTTTATTTGCTGAAAGCAAAAATGCGAGGTTGTTCTTTCTCCCCTCAGCTTTCAATCACCTCACCATTTTATATATATTTCACAACTTTTCTTTCAATATACATAGTGTTGTACTGTTGTACAAGCAATTGTCCAATAAAAAAAGAGATGTGGTCTCCGTACTCTCAACAAATAACTATTCTACGTCGGCCTGATGCTTTCTTTTCTGCTCATATACTAGTAGCATCGAAGTATATATTGTGGAGATTTTTCTCCAAAAGAACAGGCAATTATACTAGCTGTTTTTATAAGGTATATGATTGTACTCCCCTCCAGGTTTCTAAAACAGGTCGTTTCGGACAAGAATTAGGCAAACATTAGAAATATAAATCATGAATAATTTTAAGTTATTGAATTTAGAAATGTGAAAGACACATGAATAGATTTGTCTTAAAAAATACTTTCATAAATATATATATATATATATCACTTTTTAATAAATATTTTTATAAAAATAAAAAGTCAAGTTATTCTTTGCAGACCGTGTCACTGTCCAAAACAATTTCTTTTAAAAATCTAGACGGGGTATCGTTGTACCCGGAGAAAAGTTTAGGATCTTTTTTGGTGCATGTAATACTTTCTGAGCGGATGGGATCACGCGAGGGAAGGATTACCGTACCATATCTTGTTAAGTTGTTGCATTTGTGATTTGATTTGACATTGGTGATAAATATGCTTTGTTTATGGGACATATATAGTTAGCTACTACTAGTATGGTTTCTTGACGCGGCCAACAAAAGGGAAGCCCAGATTTTCTGAGATCTAGCGCATACAGTACTATATCTGTCAGGTCACTATAGCCAGGTGTAGTGACTCCTACGGCCCTAGCTTTGACCTCTGGTCAATCATCAATTGTCTACACGGCTGCTATGATGGTATGGCCATAAGAGCCGGGCTTACTCCAAACGGTTCCATATCTTTGTAACAGTGCATCAAAGAACAGAATTGATGAAGGTATAATATAAAGCTAAAAATATGGCACTTCATTGGTTTTTTGTTTATTTTAAGAGAAGAATAAAAATGGCTCCTTGCTACGGTGTTCGGAGGCAGAGCTAACAAGAGCTTCACCAAATGGGTGGAATGGGTGGTGTACTGGAGTACTTACTCTATCTAGCAAACTAAAACAAACTAGACCTTAGTTTTCATTTTTGTTGGTACATATTGTTCTTTCGCTCTCACTAGAGAAGTGGTCTTAGGACATGCCCGCATGTATACAAGAACTGTATTTGACAAAAAATATTCATCACCCATTGTGATCCAAAAAGTCAACAAAATGTAAATTAATAAGATTAAATCCTCGTTTGGTACAGTAGCTCCATGAGTTGTTTTTGGTCAAGTCGGTGAAGAAAAAACAATTCAACAAGTGAAGTCCCTAGAAAACCGGTCTCACAATGGGTGGGTGCTGGATGGAGCTGTAAACACCAGCTTTTCCCATATCTATTATTAGAAAACTAGTTTAATAAACATTTTTTCAAAATAACTTCAACTCTACTAGTGGAGATGCTCATGGAGCCAAGAAAAAATTGCTCCACCAGTGAAGTAGAGCTATATAAAACGGACCTAAGTTATAGACGTGGGAAATAGCAATAACACAACACCATGCTCAACACGGGAGTACATACAAAATAAGAAACTTGTAAAGTCATATTAACTTGAATTGGATTATCCATGGTCAATTGGTACTACAGAATGTATCTTGCTCATGAAAAGTCCCATTTTTTGTTTGTTCTTCTCCTCTGCCACTGCCATAAGCCAATAACAACAGTTGGCATTATAGACAGTTGACATCAAGTTTTACTTTTTAGTCCTTGTGTACTCTCTTAGGAACAGTAATTTGTGGTAAAAACAAAAAATGACGATGATACACAATATACTATAAATGTATCTATATAATTTTATGATAGAATAGTCATTTTGGTTCTTGAACTATTACTCAAGGTTCAGTTTCATCCCTGAACTTTCAAAACGGCTAGTTTAGTCCTCAAACTATACTTTTAGGCTCAATTTCATCCTAGAACTATGAAGATGATCATTTTAGTCCTCAAACTTTGCATTTTGGGCTTAACTAAAACTATGATTTTTGTGGGAGCAATTACATGGATATACTGAAACAATAGTAGATCTATAATTTTTTTCTTAGCTACCGCTAGCGTTAGGCTCAACTAATAATAACCATTTATGTATAAAATAATATTTTTTATCCATTGGCTAAAAAAGTTCATATTTAAGAGTATTCAGATCTATATTTATATTCATCTTAGAATATGAATACAAATGTTAAAGTGTGCTATCTGATTCGATAGCTAGGATAACGCTAGGGACAATAGTACCTAACGATGACTGTCCATCTCAAATCGCGGGTGGTGCTGGATAAAGGATGAAGTTGTGCCAAAATGCATTTTGATAATTCATGGATGAAATTGTGCCTAAAATATAAGTTTTCTTTTTAATAGACAAAATTGAGTTGAAAAATACAAGTTTAAAGACCAAAATGCACTTTGGTAGTTTAGGGATGAAATTAAGCCCAAAATGCAGAGTATGAGGACTGAAACGATCATTTTCATAGTTTTAGCATGAAATTGAGCCTAAAAGTAGAGTTCGTTGACTAAAACAACCGTTTTGAAAGTTTAGGGATGAAATTGAGCCTCGAGTAATAGTTCAGGGACCAAAACAGCTATTCTGCCTAATTTTATTGTACAACTCATGAATGGAAATTCTGAAGGAAAAATAAGAAGGATATTTGCTTGGAAACCAAATACTGAATTTTTACGAATGAACACCTTCACTAGTTAAATTCTATTGCTCTGTGGAGAAAATATATTAACGTGCACTCACAATTTTAATTACACTAAGTTTAAAAAAACCAAAATGTATATTTGAAAAATCTTACAAAAAGAGTTCTATGAGAATTACAAGTCCTCATAGAAGTTGATTTTCGCACACAAAGTAGGAAGACGGCATTATTCATTTCACATTCGCAAGAAGATAAAAGATCAGGAGCCTGATTGGTTGGCTTCTAAAATTTGCTAAATTAAAGATTTGGTAAGTCATGATTTTGGCTATTATTTGGTTGGCTACTAAAACTTGCCAACCTCTAATATTTGGCTTGCCAAATCTATGACAACTTTTTTACCTAACTTTGGCTTGCTAAATTTTTGACATGATAAATTTTGGTTGCAAATCAATCAGCCCCAGGTAACAGAAGAAATAAGAGTGTGTTCACTTCACATGCAAACCCAAAATATTTCCTCTTCCACCCATCACATCAAATCTTTGGACGCATGCATGGAGCATTAAATGTAGGTAAAAAAGATAACTAATTGCATAGTTTGTCTGTAAATGTCGAGACGAATCTTTTGAGCCTAGTTAGTCCATGATTGAATAAATTTTGCCAAATAACAACGAAAGGTATAACTTTTCACCCACTTTTCACCAACTGAACACACCTTAAATTAGAAGGGTATGGTAAAAGTTAAAGAAAGAACATGGGACGGACGGACGGTGAAATGGCTGGGTATGGCAAGCATTTTACTTTTCCAAGAATCCATCTTTTCATCTCTCCCGTTCCCAGAATAATCCCAGCGGTGAAAAGAGGACGACGACGGAACCGGTGAGAGAGCACATAACACAGATGCACCATGCAGGGCGTTTCACGGAGGGCACACAACACACCGATGCAACTCGATCGACACGGACGAGAGAAGCAAGATGCGACACGTGCGAGTATGCGTCCTGTGATTTGTCCTGGTCTCCCCGGCTCATCACTCCCGGCCGGCAAATGACATGACCCGGATGCAACAATTCACAAGCCCAAAGGTGCCGGCTCGCGTGCTGTGGCCCGGGCAGCGGCGAGCATGTCCTGGGCAGTTTGCGCGAGCGGCGGCGGCATCGCATGGCCGAGCTCGCGGCTGGGGTTGAGCTCGCCGTCGCCGTCGGTGGCGGTGCCGAGCTCGCCTGCCGGCAAGCTCCCCTCCACTGCACCTCCTCCGCCATCGTCTCCGCCGCCCCTGTCGCTGTCGCCTCCCATGCCCGCCCCTGGATCCGGCAATGGTGGGATGCCACGGAGGTCGCAACGCGGTTGCGAAGGCTGAAGGCGTGTGCGGCCTGCACGCCGGTGGGGAGAAGGCGTGCTTGCCCAGGCCTCCAAGTACGGAGGTCGTGCTCTTCGGCGGGATCCGACGACGAGAGGAGCGCAGGAGAGAGAATCTCGCATTGGGAGTGAGAACGGAGCAAGTACTGGAGTAGGGGTATTCAGGACTTTTGCCACTATTCTTGGTAGTCGTGTTGGTTCCTAGAACGTCCACTATTGTGGGACGGAGGGAGTAAACTCCAAACACGGCAACAGCAAGAGTCCGTCCCTTGCAAAAAAGTGTACAAAGAAATAATACCAGTAACACCGATCATGCACATTCGTCGAGTAAGGACTCGTTTAGTTTCTCCTTAAAACTTCACGCCCTATTCCATTGTCATTGAATCTTTGACACATACATGGATTATTAAATATAGACTAAAAAAATAACAAAGTGCACAGATTGCGACTACTTTATGAGACAAATCTTTTAAGCCTAGTTAGTCAATAATTTGATAATAAAGTGCTACAGTAACACATGTGCTAATGATGGATTAATTAGGCTTAATAAATTCATCTCGCGGTTTACTGACAGATTCTGTAATTTATTTTATATTAGTATCCGAACACCCCATGCAACACCCCCATGTGACACCCGATGTAATACATCAAAACTTTACACCCTGAAACTAAACAAGGTCTAAAACCAGAAACCATTTACCACAGTCATGAAAAAACCATCACCCATCCTAAAATACACACTCACTCTGTTTCTATTTAAGTGTCGCCGTGAGATCCGTGCTGGTTAAATTTTCTCATGGTTGACTAAATTTATAGAAAATATTAGCAACATCTGTCTCTTCAAGACCTCCGTACACCCATTTTATTAACGGCACATCAATATTCACATGAATATTTCATTAATTTTTTCATGAAGTATGTCTTGATAGTATATTTATTTGGATTCATAGAAGTTACTGCAATTTTCTATAGAATTTATACTAAAGGTAAAGTGAATAGAAAATATATTAACGACCAATCAATATTATAGGAGTATATATATTCGTTGACGAAATACATAACTAACGTCATGACAACGGGACACAGGTGCACCTATTGCTTGAGGCGCAACCCTTGGTCTCATCACGCCCTATTCGTTTGAACTTATCAGCCATACCGTTTCAGTGAAATAATAATATTTTTTTTCTCATAATAAATCAGCATTAGCATTAGCATCAGCCGTTTCTCTAGCCAGCCAAACAGGACGATAGCTTGCGACTTTCTTGTACCAAATACACCGTCGCAATGACTATTTCATACTTACAAATTTAGTCAGCAATTGTTTAATTCATTTACAATTTTAAGATATCAAACTTTTTTTTGATAAAATTAAGATACGAAACTTGTTTCAATAGATTTGTAGCAAAGAGCTTTTAAGATAACAATGATCCTTTTAGCAAACAACAATATATTATAAAAAAATAATAGTAAAAAATATTTCCTATTAGTTTTCTACATTTCAAATACTAACCTAGTCATGCATGGTCACAGAGGCTGGAGCAGCAGTTTATGTATCTATGGCTATACGTACGTGGATTTGCATACGGATACAGCGGCATACGTCTGCTGCTGAGCCTACATACGGATACGGCGGCATACGGATACGACGGGTATGGATATGAAACTATTTTTTTTTGCAGGTGTAGGTATGAATACGGATGGGCACCGTCCGTCGGGTACGTAGCAGTTACCATCCTGACTCGGAGGGGAGGCCCTCGTTTCCAGCCCATGTTTAGATCACCTCAAAATTCCAAGTTTTTTCACTCTCTCTCCATCACATCAATTTTTAGTCGCTTGCATGGAGTACTAAATGTAGGTAAAAAAATATCTAATTACACAGTTTAGTTCAAAATCACGAGATGAATCTTTTGAGCCTAGTTGGCCTACGATTGGACAATATTTGTCAAATAAGACGAAAGTGGTACTATTCATCAGGTTGAAAAAATCTTCCATCTAAACAAGGGGCCAGTGAGATTTGACGCGAGAAAAGGGATTTGCCACCAGCCAGCCATACATTCACAGGGCAGAGGCAGTCGCGCAGGCACACCTTTCCCTTCCCCCTCCCCTCCCCTCCCCTCCCGTCCCCCTCTCCTTCCCATTAATATCCAGCCGCACCTCCCCTCTCCCCATGTCTCTCCTCGTCCTCCTCCAACTGTGAGCGAGCGAGAGTACGCTCCACGGCCGCCGCCGCCATTAGTGGGGCAGAGGGAGAGAAGCTACAGGGACCGGACGCCCCCTTCCTTCCTGATCGGCGAGTTCCGTTCGCTCTCTAGGGTTCTATCGCGCCTGCTGTTCCTTGCTTTTCCTCCATGGATCAGAGCTTCGGGAATCTCGGGGCCGGAGCTGGGAGCAGCAGCGGGGGCTCCAACTCCAAGGCGGCGGCGGCGGCGGCGGTGTCGTCTTCCTCCTTCCTGCAGCTGCCGCTGTCGACGGCGGCGGCGTCGTCCCCCGCGTACTACGGCGCGCCGCTCGCGCTCCTGCACCACCACGCGGCCGCTGGCGGCCCGTCGTCGCAGCAGCAGCAGCAGTTGCCGTACGCCAAGCACGCCAGCGCCGAGATGTCGGCGGCGGAGGCCGAGGCCATCAAGGCCAAGATCGTCGCGCACCCGCAGTACTCGGCGCTCCTCGCCGCCTACCTCGACTGCCAGAAAGTACTAAGCTTGAGCTTCCACCCTGGCCCCTGGCATCACCGGCCGTCGGAAAAATCGCTTCTTTTTATTTCTTGATTCGTCAAGCGAGATTTGCTTAATTTGATGCGTAATCTATCTATATCTATCCACGCCTGTCGCGTCCTCACGCTCACCCTCACAACATGGTGGCTATGAAATGACGCACGCGCTGTGTGGTTGCAGGTGGGCGCGCCGCCGGACGTGCTGGAGAGGCTGACGGCCATGGCGGCGAAGCTGGACGCGCGCCCGCCGGGCCGCCACGAGCCGCGCGACCCGGAGCTGGACCAGTTCATGGTCGGTCATCAATCTCGCCCTTCGTTCGTTCGTTTCATTTCCTTGTGCATCGACATCTCTGCCAATCACATCACATCACATCACATGCGGCCGCCGGCGTGCAGGAGGCGTACTGCAACGTGCTGGTCAAGTACCGGGAGGAGCTGACCCGGCCCATCGACGAGGCCATGGAGTTCCTCAAGCGGGTGGAGGCGCAGCTCGACTCCATCTCCGGCGGCGGCTCCTCCTCCGCGCGCCTCTCGCTCACCGGTAAGATCGACTGACCGATCCATCGGAGCAGCAGCAGCAGGCAGCCGCTTCGTCTCCCTTCGTCTTCTTCTCGCCGCTCGCTCCCTCCTTCCTCTCTCGCCGTTCGTACACTACATGGCGGTGGTACGGCGGCCCCGTGTTTTTATATCGCGAGTTGGAAGAGAGGCATGCCGCATTGGGTATGGTTGCTTCTGTATAGTGGGGGTGGTTGCTCTGGATCATTGCCATTGTGAGCTAACCTGACCTGGCCGCCCTCCTCGCCCTTCCCTCTCCATTACTTTAATCGCCTCCTAATTAAAAAAATCAATTAACCATCAATCAGACAAGCGTACGCCCCAGCACAGCACGAGCTACTAATAATAGCCTAATCACAAAAGCATTAGCGACGGGATTAATCACTACTAAGTATCCAGCTTAGCTTTTGGTTGGCGTCGAGGGCACAGTGAGGCGCCGTGTCGCATGGCCGGGCCTCCTCTCGTTCCTCGCCATTGTTATTAATAACTGATGGATACTAGCCAGCATGTAGCTTGGCTAGCTTTTGAGACGAGATGAGCTCGCCCATACGCCTCCTTGCCCTTTCTTTTTCATTTCAACTGCTGGTCTGCTACACTACACATGACAATTGACAAGTGACAGCAAGCTTGCTTGCTTTGTGATGTTAATTAATTAATTTAGGGTTCCAAGGCAGGAGAATCCGGCTGTTTCGTTTCATCTCTGCACTGGAGTCTCCTACGCCTACATCGATGCAGCTTCGTGTACTAGTATATTTTTTTTTTGCCTTGTGTGTGAGTAGGTATAGCTGCTGCTCCTCGTAGTCGTAGCCATAGTCACCGGGAACGTGGGACGGTGCCACGTTCCGGGAACGTACGTTTCCGTTACGGGAACGTGGATCAGTTTCGTCTCAACAGTGAAAAATCCTTTCTTAAGAGCGTTCCAGATCCTCTTTCCCCGACCCATTCCGGGAACCTTGTGACTGTGGTCGTAGCTAGCAGCATCCCATCTCACCCGTCCCTACATCTCTTCTTTTCTTGCAGCTCTAGAGACAGATCAGAGATGCATTAGGAAATGGCGCCATGGCTCATACTGTACATCTCTTCTTCTCCTGTCTCAACTGTAGCAACATTGCTGGCAGTAGCGGCGGTAGCAGCCCAACCTGTGCGGCTTGTCTGTGTGAGAGAGAGATGGTCGCCGTTCGTGTCTTCCGGGGGGTGCTGCCAGCCGGCCTGTTTTGCAGCTGGACGTGCAGCTCAGCTACTACAGTGCATTTGCAGGTCCAGGGGGAGATCTGTGGAACTGTTGTACCACACTGGCTGTGCCAAGCTGTGTACAGGAGCATAGGCTCATCTAGATATGCGTCTTATGTGGGTTGTAGTACATGTTCAGATGTTTCCCACGACAGATATCACCAGACTCAGAAAACTGCTATGCTGCCAGCCTTTAGCATAGGATGATTTGGTTTAGTTACACCTGTTTTTGTACTGTGAAATGGTAGGATCTAATTGGATTTGTCTTGGTTTTTTGTTTATCGTTGTAGTGTCAGATAAGGAGGTCAATTTAAGATTACTGCATTTGATCCAATAACGGATTCAGGAAATCATCCACTGTTAGAGCTTGTTTCCTGACTAGGTTCAAATTTGTCGTGTATAGTTCAAGTATATATTAAGGCCTGTGATCTATTAACTCTCTGTTCCCAAATACAGTACAACTTTAACTATTTCTTGTTACAATAACATTTTTATAAAGTTTTCCAAGTTATGGTTTAATTTTGCTCTGATTTTTCAACAACAAAAGCAATAAAAAATCAAGATCGTTTTCTGTGTGACTAGTTGAGATATTCTAACATGAAGCCAGCAATTATTATCAAAGATTACAAAAGCTTGGGTGTGCACTTTTCCAAAAGTGCCAAGTGTATCGTCTATACAAATTCATGTAGTTGACATTAGATGCTGAAATAGGAATGTCCTGGTTCTTCCGTAAAGTTTCAGCTTTTCCACCATTTCTGTTTTAACCATTCGAATAAATAGTAGATCTTATCTTGTGCATCTGATAATGCATTTTTTTTACGCTACATATGTTTCACCTTTTATCCAAAAGTTGGAAAGTAACCATTCCTGTCCCAAAAATTCCATTCCCACATGCCCACATGGAGGGTTGTTTTTATGCATTCCTTTTTTATATAGAAGGATTGTTGGCAGGATTGATCATTTCTACTCATTCAGCGAGAAAGTGTATTAGCTATTCTGTTAAATAATTCCTTGTTTTTTATTAGCTACTCCCTCCCTCTTGAAATATACAGGATCGAAGTTTGTCCTAAGTCAAAGTATCATAAGTTTGATCAAATTAGCATAATTGGATACAGTATAAAAATATAGTTTCATAATTTACCTCTTTTTTTTCGAAAGGCGATAAAAGCATAACTTACCTCGTTGATGTGATAAATATTAATGTCATCCCTATATTTTTTTGGAAATTAGGATAGTCTGACTTTGGACAAAATTTGATCCCTTACTTTTTAGGATGTAGCGAGTATTGGTCATTCTGTACGCAAGGTATAAACTTAGCAAGTGATCATTTGTGCTCTGGCTTTACTTTTTGTATGGATTAATGTATGAAACTAGCTTAAGAACGTTGATAAATGCATACATATGTGTTGAAGTATGAGTGCACTGCCCACCTTTCCCACATGGCTTGGGATTTTAGGTGTAATTGGTTGGTGGTACCTGAAGATAGTATGTATATATCTGCCTCTTTTAGAGGTTTCCGGCAAAGTTTCACTGCCATTTTATCAGAACATAAGCCATGTTTTGTATCTTATTATGATCTCAATTCTGAATTAAAAGCTAACAGTTTATGCAAACCAAATTAATTAGTGTGTATAAGCTTTGCCCTTGTTTACCTGCTATCTTGATGCTATCTATAAAATGTTAATGCTAGCTCAGGTTTTATAATTATTGTGATGCATATGAAAAAAAAGAGACTTTAGATATACAAAAAATTAAATAGTATCTATGGGAAAAATGTGTGGCAGAACGACAGCTATTCTACTAAATATACAATGCGTACAATTTTTATAGTTCACGGCTGTTGAAAGACCACAAGATATCCCTTTCTGTAAAGTATCTTTCCTGTTTGTTGACAATACATGGAAAAAGGATGCATGAACTTTCCTTGTTGAGTACCATGTATAATATGATATTTTGTTATGATACCATCATCGCGTGGCCAACAAATCCTGTCACTTTACCCTTATTAAAGGATCCACTACTTTTTCTACTCATCATTTGAACTAAAGTTATGGCCATGTATATATCATTGTTTATTTTGAACATTATTCACTTACACCGCGACTGGGATACTTGTATTCCCCGCCTGAAAAGTGTATTCATTGAATTACATTGGTCGCAGATAAGGATTAATACAAGCAATAATTCACTTATTCTGGTGATGTTAGTGAACAATTGTCTGATTTTCTTTATATTTCCATTTCTGTTTTCCATGTATTCCCCTTCTTCAGATACATTATTACTTGGAACCTTTCTGTTTATAACCAAGAAAAACTGCTTAACATCTATTTAGTTTTTCTATGATTATTGTTTGACCTAAAATAGAATATGTTTGATGCAAAATGTACGTATAGAAGATTTATTACAGTTTAAAAGTTTTTACTAGTTCTTGCTATTTTAATTTGCTCCCATGGATTTCTGATGATTCTGTTATCAGTTTTCTCTACAAAGTAGTGGCGAGTAGCAACATTGCATTATTTCATAGATGTATCATGTAATGACTGGCAGGTTCATGTAATGACAGGCCACAAATTTGTGGTCTTCACATTCTTGATTTCATCTGGTCTTGTTTGTTTTATTGTTTCAATCCTATATTAAAAATCCTTATACTATCACTTCCATTGGCAATATTCTACTAATTGCGACTGTAGCCACACTATTGCTGTTCTAAGATTCCACTGTTCGACCTACCCTAGCATTCCAGAATGGATATAATTCTTTACATACAGTTATGGGCTCTCTGATGTGCTCACTTGATTAGTAGCAGTCCAGCATGGTCGAGACTGAAATACTTTGAAATTTTGACTGAATAAACCTCTGGACTGAAAACATGTGACCAACCAAAAACTAGTTTTGTCTGCAGATGGTAAATCAGAAGGGGTTGGCTCTTCTGAAGATGACATGGATCCAAGCGGCCGTGAGAATGACCCACCGGAGATTGACCCGCGAGCGGAGGACAAGGAGCTCAAGTATCAGCTGCTGAAGAAGTATAGTGGCTACTTGAGCAGCCTCAGGCAAGAGTTTTCCAAGAAAAAGAAGAAAGGAAAGCTCCCAGAGGAGGCCAGGCAGAAACTGCTCCACTGGTGGGAGCTGCACTACAAGTGGCCTTACCCTTCAGTAAGATATCTCCCATACCTTATTAATTCTGCTCATATGTATAAACACAATACCATTGTCTGTCTGTATTCGGTACAATGACAAAAGGATAACAGATATCCGTGACCTGTCTGCAACGTTAACACTACCTAAGAATTATGGAAAATTAGTGAGGAAGAATCATAAACTGAACCTGCATGATTGTTACTGAACCATTTATGTAATATCGAAGTTTGTAACAGTTGGTTAGGAAGGTCCAATCGTAGCTGTAAACCTAGCGCACTCATCAGAAGCGCGTCGTTTGTATGGTCAAACTCTTCTTCTTAATTACAATGATACGCAAATCTTTTGTGTATTTGAGAAAAAAACATTGTTACTGAAGTAATGTTGTTGGAGCAGGAGACGGAGAAGATTGCGCTTGCAGAGTCAACAGGCCTGGACCAGAAGCAGATCAACAACTGGTTCATCAACCAGAGGAAACGGCATTGGAAGCCGTCAGAGGACATGCCTTTCGTGATGATGGAAGGCTTCCACCCGCAGAACGCCGCTGCGCTGTACATGGACGGCCCTTTCATGGCCGACGGTATGTACCGCCTCGGTTCATGAACTATGCCGTGGACTGGACAATCCAACCATCGGACTGTCGAAATGTTTCTGTGTACCAGGAAGGATGCGTTGCAATGCAAGGACATTGTTATGGAATTTTTGTTACCGTTTTCCGCTGATTGCCAAGGGGGGCTCGGTCGGTGAGTCACTCTAGTGTCTATGGCTTGTAGTTGTCCTGTAATGTTGTTAATTTCCGCTTGACGGCTTGTAATCTAGGTGTATTTCGAACTCGAAATGTCCGTGCAAGTACCCTGGTGATTAATTCGGCATGCAGTCGCCTGTTGTATGATTGTATGGTTCAGATTGGTGGAACATGCATGTTAAAGGCGTGGCCTGTCTGAATCAAAAAAGATGTCTTGTCCTTCAGCAGATACATACTCCTACAATGAATGAACTGCAGATTACTTAAGATCTCCGTTCTTCATTCACTTATTCGGAACTCTTATTAAGATCCGCAAAGTTGACAACGTTCATGCATGTTGTGCTGGCGTTTTTTTCGTGGATCTAAATGTGGTACTGTCTGCATTATGTCTAATGCTATTCTTTGTCGTGCTGGCTATACTGCTGGTCTGGTCTGCTGCTGCAGTTGGCTACTAGTGAATTGAAGTATAAGTGAATTGGGCGTATTTCTTCATCAACCTTCTTGTGAAAACGTTCTTGCCTGCTGAATGCTGAATCACTGATAGCATGTGGATGAGAAACTCTAGCCTAGAAAATAACCTAAATAAAAACAAAAAAAAAAGTCAGTCAAAGATATTGAAAACAAATAAATATAGTTGAAAGTGGTTTATCTTTTTGGGCAAGGGGGCATGGGGCAAATAGATTTTCAAAGGCAGTAGGGTCTGACGAGAGAGGAGGATCAGAGGAAACATGCATGCATATTTATGGCACTGGCAGTACCTCTGCAACGAGATTGAACAGTGTTCCGATCATGGCGACCATGTACAAGATTCCGCGGGAGCAGTGCCCGTTCCACGAACGAATCAATGAGACGACGAAATCCTCTCCGCCAATCACTGGCGTTATTGCAGCGTATTGCCCGGAGAATCATTCCGCTGTCGCAGTGGCCACGGACCTAACCTAACCAGAAACCATGGATCGATCCATCCATTCATGTTCAGGTGTACAAGATCCCTCCCATGGCATGCATGAATGTTGGCTGCGATCGAGCTGTTTGTTGGAGTGGGACACCTCTGTTTGCTTTGTGAGGAAAGGAAAGATCGGGTGGCCACTGCTGCCCCGGTTACTGTTTGCTACTGCTTCAATTGAGTTCACCAACAACAATAGTACCTGTGGTACTTGGGTGACAGTAACACAGGAGCTGAGCTGGTGCAGTGCCTACAATGGACAGGCATGCTCCAACTCCCTGGATCATCGACAGGCAGCATACAGGAGTATATACCTCCATCGATGCAGATGCAGATGCAAACGCTCTCTCTTGTCTGACAGACAGAAAGCAAAATGCTGGCGTTCCATGACGAGGACTGCAATGCAAACTGTAACTAAAAAGCTACTAGGATCAACGCTCGGTCGCACTATTGAAAGGCCAGTGTGCTCCCCAACAACTGACGGTTGAAACATGCTGTAAAAGGATGACGCCGAGATGCTGCGTTGCGCATGACCGTTCGCTGATGCGTCGCCGTTCAGAGTACGTGCATGCTGGGACAGTAGGAAAGCTACGGCCGGGCCGGGTCATGCAAGTGGCTGCCGTTGCCTTGCCTGCCCTGCTGGGACGGGCAGGCAAGCCATGCATATCCATCGAGAGCCAGGCAGCCTCGTACAGAAATGGAGCAGGAGTTAGACGGGCCGTCGTGTCAGAGCACCACATATTGCTCCCTTCCTTGCTTGCTTGATTGACTGCGCTGTCAAGAACTCAAGATCGACCAAATCTTTCAGCAACAACAGCCATCGGTTTCCTTGTTACTGTTACTCTTCCTCTTTTTTCTCTCCTGGGCAGAGCTGATCTGCTGATGGCAACTGTTGTCGGCAGCAGTAGAGCCGCTAGCTGTGGCGGTTTATATATGCTTTATTTAGTAGTATATATGTAGGTACCATTATGCTCCAGCCTGGGCACATTTTACCCGAAAACTAAAAACCGAGCCGAACCGAACCGAAATGTCGGTTTTTCGGTTGTTCGGTTCGGTTTCCGTTTTCATTTCTGTAAGGTTCGGTGTTCGGCTCGGTGCTCGGTTTTTAAGGCAAACCGAACCGAAAACCGGTCAACCCGAACTGCCATGCGACTGCGAGTGTTGAGAGTGTGGGCGTGAAAGCTGTGCCCCTCCCCACCCCGAGTTCCCAACTCAGCAAAAGCCCACGAACGCGGCACAATTAGCGAAAACATCCCCCACCTCTCCTGGCCAGCCCCCCTGACCCCGAGTTCGATGTCTCTCGTAGTCTCGTGACTCCCTGTTCCCCTCAAACCCTAACTACCCTAGCGGCCTAGCCTCTTGGAGCAGCGGCGGCAGCGCCTCGCGGCTCCAAACGCACGAGCAGGGGGCGGGCGCTGCTGCGGCGACGAGTAGGGAGTGCCGGGCGCCAACGAGCCACGAGCGGCGGCGGCGGCACCACGCGGTTCTGAACGCGCGAGGAGGGGGCGGGCACTGCGGCGGCTGCGAGCAGGGAGCGCCGGCGAGCCGAGAGCGGCGGCGGCGGTGCCGCGCAGCCCCGACCGTGCGAGCAGGGGGCGGGCGTGGACGTGCGGTGGCGGCGAGCAGGGTTTGGTCGTGTGGAGCTCCTGAGTTTTTCTTTTTCCCCTGCATTTCCTCTGTTCTGTTGTTGCAGCTTCGGTCGGTTCGGTTTGAACCGAAAAACCGAAGTAATAAACCGAAACCGAACATGTCGGTTTTTATTGTAGGAGCAAACCGATCGGTTCTCGATTCTTAAAAACCGAACTTTCTAGAAACCGAATAAACCGAACCGAACCTTCGGTTTTAACCGAACGCCCAGGTTAATTTATGCTGCCGATTCTATCTATATATGTCGTGTCAACGCAAGTTGGTGGGTGTACGCATGGTGATGGCGTGTGATTGGATGGACTGTCGATCACTGCTCATGAACAGTGTCGTCAGCAAACGGTCACATGCCCGTTCGCTTGTGTAAAAAAACAAGTTAAAATACTGTTCCGGCTGATTTTTTTAAAAAAACATTTTTTCAGTTAAAAAATAAACTAAAAAGTACGAACTATAAGCTGGCTGAATAGGAGCACAGCAGAGAATGCAATCTCTCGCCTCGAGATTATTATGATCACTGGCTGCGTCTCCGATCGAAACACGCAACGGCAGGTGGCGCCCTGGCAGCACGCTAGCTGCGGCCTCGCCAACCGTCGTCACCACTGCACGGTCTTCTCCTCTGTCGACCACACGCTGCTCGTCGTGTACTCATGGCGATTGGCGACACGGCGTCGCGTGCAACCAGCAGGCACGACGGCGGTTTTCACGGCGAGCTAGCCACACCAGCGCAAGGTGAAGTGGAATTTGCCGTGCCGACGCCGCCGTGCGGGCGGATTGCATGGTTGTCGCGGCGGCGTTCACGTACGGCAGGCCGGCGCCGCCGGCCGCGCGGTTGCAGGCACTCCACGTGATCCTTTTTTTTTTTGAGGGGACACTCCACGTGATCCTTGACGGACGTCGACGTGTTGTTGTAAGCCCAAGAAGACGACGTAGGGTTTGTTGCTGGTTGCTCCTGTAGTTGGGCCTGGCTGGAACGTACAGGAGTTGGCCCAAAATCAATAAAAGCAGCTCACGAGCCGGTTGCCGGATCATCGGAACAACGGTTTGCACCGTCGTCCGTTCCTTTCCTTCCTGATAACAAAACCCTACAGTTTGGTCTGCATTATACGAATAAACGTGCTACGCCATATTTTTTTTTTCAATTGTAATAACGCAAATGCTTGCACACGGTCGCCATCCCGTTCGGACGTGTGCCTTCCTGGGCCTACAAAATGGACAGGTCCAACAACACCTCTACGTCTCTTCCATCTTCTATCATTGAAAATTTCCCCACTCACTCGCATAGGTGTCGCTGCGTGACCGCGCATACGCCCGCCTCACTCCGCCTCACTGCGCCACCTTCCCCCACTGCACGCCCGTCCTCCGCCGCACCATGCCCTTCCCCACACTACGTTGCACCCCATCACCGGACGCGCCACGCCCCATCTCCCGCGAGCGGACGGCGCTAGACAACTGTGGCCCAGCAGCAGTGGCGCTAGAGAAGTCACACTGACGGGTGCGAGCTTGGGCAGCAAGCAGACACGCGGGAGAATCGCATGAGGAATGACGGGCCAATGTGTCCTGCAGCGGAGGTCTGGGCCAACGTCTCCCCACACGAGCTTGCTGGCTACCGCATTCCCCCACTAGGTAGGTCGTGGTTGCCGACGACGCGTGTTTCATGTATTTCAAGCATTCTAAACTTGTGTTTCAAGTGTTTGATCCGGATGTTGCAAAAGCATATCTGAGATGTTGCATATGTTGCAATGACAATATATGCATGTTGCAAACGTATGTTTTCAAGTGTTTCGGATGTTTAAGACGTATGTTTCAAGTGTTTTATCTGGATATTGCAAAAGCATATCTGGGTGTTGCATATACATGCATATTGCAAGGCTATGTTTCAAGTGTCTTAGGTATTCCATACGTATGTTGCAAGTGTTTCGTCTCCATGTTGCATATGTTTTGCAATGGCTATCAAGTGTTTTGCAAATGTTGCAGACGTATGTGGTATGCGTTTCAGCTATTTCTGACGTATATTGCAAGTGTCATCTAAATGTTGCAAAAGTAGATATGATGTTGTACATATTGCGACAGAACCCGTCTGCTACAGCCACTTGCTGCAGCTACTGGGGTGTCATGCATGCAGTGGAAGTGGAGGGGGATGGAGTTAGGGGCATACAACCCTGCGTGTATGTGGGCGTGGAAGTAGAGGGGGTGCGAGCGTCCAGACGAGGAGGCACTGAGATTCCCGCATGCGCGCCGACGCATGTGAAATGGAGCAGCAGGCGCCGGCATCCAGCTGGACATTCGGGCATTAGACATGCCGTTGTAATAAATATTATGTTAGCTATCAAGAATTATGTTACACTAACACATAAACCATTTTCAGTTACGATCAGAATCAGTTTCTAGCGTTAGGTCATCCGACCATCTCTCTAGATATCAATGATTTTTATAGAGACTAGTGAACATGCACGTGCGTGCTGCACGTGTCTAGAAAACATTTGTAGTTTTTATTTGCCATTCTCTAGCTTGTTATAGCGGGACTCTCTGGTTCCTTTTCAACACTGAAACCTAAGGAAATCGAAACATAAACAATTTTTTCTAGTCAGCAAAGAGAAGAACAATTTTTTTCGACTAATATTTGTCAGCAAAGAGAAGAACAATTTTTTTGACTAATATTCAAGGTTGAATATTAGTTGAAAAGAACAGTTTTGCTTTCTTCTATTTCTTTTTGTTGCAAAGAAGCTCACCTCTTTGAAGAAGTCATGTGACAGAGCGACCATGATGCTGGCACCATCTCTTGTGTTGTTCTTGCCATGAGCAAAATTGGTATCCCGAAAGTGATAAATCAAATAATGTTTAACTACTTGGCATTTAGAAATTTATCAGGTGAAGATTCATAGGAAAGAGCAAAGCATTACAAATGAATCACCACATGTGAGATTTGAATCATAAAACACAAAATAAGAATTGTCATACGCCGCTATCAATCATTATTATTGGTTGTTGTAAGGCTTGTGTTATAACTGGAACAGACAACCAGGTTACCTTAAAAGTTTTAGCAATGTGCAGGAACAACAAAATCCCTCCACCCATCATTGCTACTCTTCTTTCAAATTATCTCTGATTTCAGTGAGCACCATTTTTTATGAGCTTGAGGGAAATTTTGCCAATAAAATACACTACAATTGAAGAAGAAATTGAAAAAATAACTACAATATCCGAAAACAAACAGGTCCGACTCCAATCACCTCAGCACCCATTCAAACAACAAGCTAGATACTTTTTTTTTGCCAGAGACATAGGAAAACTCTTTCCTTTTCAGCAAATAATGCAATTATGCGTGGCATCTAGAAGAAAACTAATGAGATGGCCATGCAGCATAGAAGAGAGCTCCAGTCCTTGCTGATTTTTTTAATTCCCCTTTCTAGAAATATTACGCCTAATAATGAGTGCATCATGTTGATATGAAAAAATAAAAAAATAGTAGTGGTTTACCTCTCATACCGGTGACACAAGAATCCTACTGGTTGAGATGCTGACACCTGACTAATAAATATTTCTTGCTTCATGCCTTCCTCCACAACTATTTGCATCTACATAACTGTAGCATATCTCAAGATATGGATAGATGGTATTCTGTTGGTATGCTTCCAACATTTTGAAACTATAATCAAAATTCACAAATATAAGTAAAACAATAACTCAATATGTGTCGCTCAACCACCTGTTCCACCTTGTCTAACATTTAACAATTGGAGAACATATATTACTAACCACTGCTGCTCATGCACAATTATTAGGAAGCTACATTTCTTAACTGATACTATGTTTGTGCATATGATCAGGGTATTATACCATCGTGCGATTCCTGAAAGTCACTATAAGAAGCACTGAAGCAGACTGCAAATAGGAACTTGTGTATGTTAATACATTTGTGGCAAAAATAAAAAACAGGGGATTGAGCTGAAGACCAATTACTAATTCATCTTAAGATAAGTAATTACTAATTAAACTCAGGGTAAGTAATTTAATTACTAATTAAACTCGAGATAAGTAATTGTACTGTTTGTCCCTCCTTTTTTAGAAGAAAGTGCTTGGCAAGAGCAAATGTCCAGGCCTAGCCTAACAGACTCGTTTCTTAAAGCAATACCTTTAGCACAAGCTAGCAATGATTAAAATCAAATAAGTATAGTACCCTAAAACTGAACATCGACAAGCTAGGGTGTGTGTGCGTGCAATGGCTAGCATTGAAGTGTTACCTGGCTGGTGATGATCATTCTATGGTGTGTTAGCGAGGGTATGATGATCGGCTGCCCGGCCAGTGGGTCAAGGGTGCTAGCCGTCGGGTCGTCGGGCTTCTAGTCACTGAAATAAGAACACAATAATCATATCGTCACAGTGAGCGGCGCCGGCGATGAATAATTAATTCAAGATAAAGTTCATATAGTAACCAATAAAGATACAATATTTGCTTGTGATTGATCTAACCTTTATACGAAGATGCAGATTTAGTAGAACCAAACCCAAACACATACCAATTCCTGTCCAAAAGCATCGGACAAGAAATCAAGAATAATAGGCAGGCCGGCCAGCCAATTGTACAGTTCAAAAGCAGAACTGCTGAACAGTTGGAGTGCCGATGCTGAATGCCTGAACACCTGAACTTCAGGAGAGCAAGACTGCAACACAGACTGCAACGAAGAACAAACGTGCTTGCATGCGACTTCCTGGCTGCGATGATGCCGCCAGCACCCCAGCAGCCACCTGCGCCTGCGGTCTGCAACACACGCCCACACGGTGCCGCACTGCCGCCTGCCAGTGGCCACCAAAGTTCAGCGATCGCACCGGGAACACCGGGAGCCTGGGATCCCGATCGCCGTAGCCTCATAGGAGTACGTCGCTCGGCCGGCCTTTGCCGATTCGATTTCCTCGGGTTCTCGCGAGTCGCACGACTCGCGCCGTTCCGTCCAACAGTCTAATTAAAGCGATCTTGAACGCTATGCAGCATTGCCGATAATCGGTATGCGAGGGGTCACTTCATGAAATCCGAGATGCTAATTCACCGACCGGAACCACGTCCTCGATAGCTTCCCGGTGAACCCGTAGTCGCCGAACAGCACGTCACTGACGCCCTGCCCCGCCGTCTCTGGCAGTCACGCCGCCACCAGCGCGTCGATGTCGCCGATGAACGGTTCCACCACCAGCGCCGCCCAGATCGAAACGAGCACCACGATTCACGCGTGCAGGGTCGCAGTCGCAGTCCTCGTCCGTGCCGGCAGACGCGTCCGGCCGCCGGGTCCCGTGCGCGAGGTCGCGTCCGTCCGCTGGGTTTCCGGTCAGGCGGAGGGGGCGGCAGCATCGCGCCGCAGGCGGAGGGCACAGCGGCGTCCCGTTGCATGCGGAGGGGCGTGGAACGGCTGTCGCCGTCGCGGCGTCGTCGCCTCGCTGGTCGGGTGGATGAAGCCGGCAGGGCACCGGGTTGACTCGATGTCTCGCTCGCTCAGTTCGACGCTCGCCCTCGGCCCTCCCCATCTCTCGCATGCGAATCGACTTTCCAGGGCGAGGGCGAGGAGTTACGCCGCTTCGGTCCGCTTCAGTGGAGGGAGCGTGGAAGGCGAGTCGCAGAGCGGATACGCCAGCGGGTACGGCGGGGAGGAACGGAGGAAGGGGCAAGCGAAATTTTTGGGCGGGTACCGGCACGGGTAAGGTGTGGCGTGGGTGAAAAAAAGTCGCGCGTGCGTGGCTGGAAACAACAGGAAAACATGTTTCGTCCCATAAGTATCGTTCTTTTTATTTTAGATCCACTTGTCAGATCTATATAAAGCGTTGGATGTACGGTTAAAACATATCCGATGGTGAAGATCTAAAGTGGGTAGAGGACTTTTTGGTGACAGATATTTTATAATTCCTTTGCTCCTTTATAGTATAGATAGATTAACAACCGTCTACAAATACATTATTTTTTTCTATAAAGTAAAAACACTTCCTAGACACATGGCCTGATCACTACAGGATTCAGGCGCTTTGCCGGGTGCCGAAAACACCCGGCAAAGACTACTTTGCACTCGGCAAAGCCTTTGCCGGGTGCAGCACTCGGCAAAGAGCCGCCGGCAAAAAATTAGTCGGCAAAGATTTCTTTGCCGGGTGCTTTTTATCGGGCACCCGGCAAAGACTTTGCCGAGTGCAAACCCGACACCCGGCAAAGAAAAGTGGACGTCACGGCGCCGGCTCCATCAGGCTTTGGTTTGCCGGGTGCCATGTCAGAGGCACCCGGCAAAGATTTTTTTAATTTTTTTTTCCATATTTTCTTTGCCGAGTGCCCTACCGGGAGGCACCCGGCAAATATTTTTTTTAATTTTTTTTATAATTTCTTTGCCGGGTGCCCTACCGGGAGGCACCCGGCAAAGATTTTTTAATTTTTTTTATAATTTCTTTGCCGGGTGCCATGCCATAGGCACCCGGCAAAGATTTTTTTATTTTTTTTATAATTTCTTTGCCGGGTGCCCTACCGGGAGGCACCCGGCAAAGATTTTTTATTTTTTTTTATAATTCGAATCCGATTGTTTCACCATGTCAACAAGATGAGGCATTTTATAGAGTATAGTAATTCGAATCCGATTGTTTCAAGCCCAAATATTTTTTAGCTCGAAAAATCTCAAGCAGGCTCCAACACTCCTATGTTGGCAAACAGGAGTCAAATGGAAAGCATGCAAGGTGAGCTCCTGCCTTACTTTCAGGAAAAAGACAGCATCAGAATTTTTAATGTGTGTAATCTTATGAGGCAGTTCCCTCATAGGCCATGGAAACTATACTGCTGGTAATTCTGTTCCTCAATTTTATTATGTTAGCTAGACTGACAAAAGCAATGTCAGGAAACAACCCACACTGAGAAAACCAATAGAAAAAGATGGATCAAACCTCAAACAAAGCCAGATCAGTTCCTGAGAAGTTTGTAAGTAGAGAAGTTGTGCAGCACCAAGCTAACTTAACTCAATTCATTGCTTTTTACATAGTAATTATTATCCAGATTTTTTTAGAACAAAATGGCACCTCCTCACACCTCTAATATTTGTTGAGTGCCCACCAGATATCTCAGAACCTACTAAACCCAAAGCAACCCATCCGTTCTCATCTACACCAGTGAATTATTAGTACTAAAATGAGAAGGCCAAGATTCAGCTCACACTAAAATATATGCTTATTGCAGCTGCTGGCAAAAATGATTAATCATTTTACAGAACCATTAACGTCGATGAACAGAAATAAAAAAAACTTGGTTCAGAAAAAAAAAATTAATGACATCTAAGTGGTGGTGTGTTTATCTGCTACAGGCATGAGCTTCAGCTATTCTATCTATTCAGCTGCACTTTACAGAGTTAGCAATGCAAGCTCAGTGCACAAATTCTAGAAGAAAAAATAGTGAGGAGCAGAAACAAAGCAAGGGCACTCTGCCCAGTTGTACCATCCCAAATAAATAAGCAGGGATATCGTCGCTTGCCGCCGCCTACTCCCAGATCCCGGAGAGTCAAACCAAAGACGCACTATCGAACTGAGGACCCGCGTTGTCGCGGATGGGCTGTTAGTACCTCCGATCCCACCCGAGCTGTTGCCGTGGTCAAAGGATTCAGTTAGTTCGTCTATTCGCCATCCGAAACCAGGGGACAAGTAATTAATAATTACCTAAATTATGTAACACCGGTGGTCCATCGCTCCATCGTGCTCTCCTTCATCGTGGGCCCACATGTGCACAGGGAAAGAAAAACAGAAAAAAACAAAGAAAGTGAAAAAAGGCTGGGGACACAAGCGAAGCAGTTTAGCGCCTGAAACTAAGCAAGAAACTAAAGGAGCTCCGAAAATGTGCAGACCCTACTAACAGAAATGAAACAAGACTGAGAGGGTAAACAACGTTGAGGGGTGCACAAGGACATGTAAAGGGACGGGTGAACTCAGGGTCACCTACGCCATCACCGACAATGAAAGGGAAGGGTAAAAAATTGTAAATACAGATTTAATAATCATGAGGGCACGCATGAACTGTAATTAGTGAGAAAGAAAGTAACATATGCCCTAATCCAGTTTGCTCCTTAAATCTACTTCAATTAAGTCTACCGGATTCTCAAATCTACCTACTCAATAACTAATGTATGCAGCTAAATCGAACTCCCAGATCCAGTTGATGCAATTATCTGTAAAATGATGAAGATAAACAGACATAACAATGATGAAGATAAACAGACAGTTTTTACAACAACTCTGTATTGTAAAGAATATTTTCCCTCTAATAATAATCTGACAAACATAATCGAAAGAGAGTTCTCGCACCTGATTATTTCCAACGATGTCGCAATACAGAGCACATCTCTTTTTGACCTTTTGTAGCTCTCATTGGTTGAAATCAGAGCTGTAAAAGGAGCCTGAAACTGAATGTATCAAAAATCTCCGAAAGCCCTCCATACTCTGTTCAACCAAAATGCAATGAATATTAGTACCGAATGTGTAGCTACACATGATAGGCCTGCATACTCTGATCATACAAATAACTCCCAACGCAAATTTCCTAAGATGTATTCTATCGAACAAATGGTAGGCACCAAGTTTGACAAAGAATTTTTCCCAATCGGCAGAGGAATAATTTAGCTAACAATTGGGTCATAGGAGGATAAAATCATGGAAGGATGTGAACTTACAGATCAGGGGAAAACAGTCATGTTGTTGGCAGAATACGACATGGGAGTTGAGGTTATGTCATCAATGGTGTCTCTGTCACCGTGCTCAAGTGCTTTGCTGCATGTCACTACATAGAAATAACAATATGCATTGTAAACATTCACAAGACGGTGCCAATCACCGTCAGGTCCTGCCACCGCATCAACGCGATTAGGCCATTTTTTTTGGAAGAATCGCGAGGAGATTTGGAGTCCTAAATGTTTGCAACTCACCTGGCAACGACCTGCTCCGCCCACCACACGCCTTGCCGCATCCTCGCATGGAACCACGGGCGGGCTAGACTGGACGGCGAGTCGTCGCGGTGCGTTGCAGGTCCCGGCCCCATCCCCCCGCCCCCACGGGAGACCCGACGCGATGGTGGCCGATCTTGGCGAAGCTCGGACGCCGGCGATTGGAGGCGCTCGCGTTCGGCCGTGGCTGGTGGAAGAAGGGCAGGCGCAGTCCACGCAGCGCCTGGCCCTGGCGGCGCTCCTGGCGGCCGTCCCTTGCGGTGCTCCACGCGGCGGCCGCGGACTGGGCACACGCCGCCTGCAGGCTCGCCGCCGGCCGCCGGGGCACCGCCAGCCGCCTAGGGTTTCGCCCGTCGGGATGCGACAGGGGAGAGACGCGAGAGCGGACTCGGACTGTGTCGATGGTCACCGTGGGAACTGATTTGGGGAAAGGAAGTGAGCAGGATTTTTTAGTTGGGCCGATTGGGCCGGCCTGGGAAGCGAGGGTGTTTTTTTAATTTCTTTGCCGGGTGCCCCTGATCTGGCACCCGGCAAAGATTTTTTTATTTTTTTTAAATTTCTTTACCGGGTGCCCCGGACTTGGCACCCGGCAAAGAATTTGCCTGAAAAAAGGCTCAGCTTTTAAAAAATTGCTTTGCCGGGTGCCGCCTAACCTGGCACCCGGCAAAGATTTTTTAATTTTTTTAAAAAATTTCTTTGCCGGGTGCCCCCTGACCTGGCACCCGGCAAAGGCTTCTTTGCCGGGGGCCCACGCTGGCACCCGGCAAATTATTTATTTATTTTTTGTTTTTTTGACCTTATTTTTTTTGTGGGGCCTTGATACAGTAAATAAATCCCTATTTCAAAATTTGGGACAATTTTGAGTTTTTTAACTATATTTCCTTAATTTTTTTGTTTCATTGAATTTTTGCGACTATTCCAAATTTAAATTGCGGGTACATGAAATAATGGAATTTGATTATTAAAAAAATGGTATTCATGATATTTAGGGTATGTCGAGGCTGTATGCAGGAAGTGGCATGAATTTTCGCGCATCATGTTGTCGTAACATGACGATGTACTCGCGGGGAAAGTGTATTTAAATTATATAAAATCCAAACGAAGTCTGAAAATCACGAAACTTGTCGATGTGTCTTGTTGTTACATGTGGAGGCCGTGGTAAAAAATTCAAAAAGTTTCTAGCAAGTTGTGACGTCGGATACCTAAACCCCAGACATCTCCACACATGTGATCAAAAAGTTTCTAGCAAGTTGTCTGGGTTTTAGGCATCCGACGTCACAACTTGCTAGAAACTTTTTGATTTTTTTACCACGGCCTCCACATGCAACAACAAGACACATCGATAAGTTTCGTGATTTTCAGACTTCATTTGGATTTTATATAATTTAAATACACTTTTCTCGCGAGTACATCGTCATGTTACGACAACATGATGCGTGAAAATTCATGCCACTTCCTGCATACAGCCTCGACATACCCTAAATATCATGAATACCATTTTTTAATAACCAAATTCTATTATTTCATGTACCCACAATTCAAATTTGGAATAGTCGCAAAAATTCAATGAAACGAAAATAATTAAGGAAATATAGTTCAAAAACTCAAAATTATCCCAAATTTTGAAATAGGGATTTATTTACTGTATCAAGGCCCCACAAAAAAATAGGACCAAAAAAACAAAAAATAAATAAATAATTTGCCGGGTGCCAGTCTGGGCCCCCGGCAAAGAAGCCTTTGCCGGGTGCCAGGTCAGGGGGCACCCGGCAAAGAAATTTTTAAAAGCTGAGACTTTTTCAGGCAAATTCTTTGCCGGGTGCCAGGTCCGGGCACCCGACAAAGAAATTTAAAAAAAATAAAAAATTCTTTGCCGGGTGCCAGGTCCGGGCACCCGGCAAAGAAATTTTAAAAAAATAAAAAAATCTTTGCCGGGTGCCATTTTAGGCGGCACCCGGCAAAGCAATTTTTTTAAAAAAATAAAAAAATCTTTGCCGAGTGCCTAACGGCGCGACACTCGGCAAAGGATGACGGCAGGTGGAGACTGTCACGTCGACCACCTTTGCCGACGGCCTAGATTTGCCGAGTGCCCGGCACTCGGCAAAGGACAATTTTTACCGAAGGCTGGACTTTGCCGAGTGCCCGGCACTCGGCAAAGGTTGATTTGCCGGGTGCTTTTCTTTGTCGGGTGCCGTTGGGTCTGGCACTCGGCAAATAATTTCTTTGCCGGGTACCCGATAAAAAGCACCCGGCAAATCATTTTGCACCCGGCAAATCGTCTGTTTCCTGTAGTGGATGGCCCGTCGCGTAGGATTCCAACTCTATCCTCACACAACCTTATCCTACCGCTGCACCATAGAGTCCGTTGCGACGTTGTTTGTAGACCAGTAAGTTCTAGGCTAGAATATTTTGGGCCAAGCCAGTTCGGTTTATGTACACTTTTTCATTTTTACCGAGACAAATTTTACATGCATTACACTTCCTATTTGAAGCATAATTCATTTCATTTTAACAGCCATAGCCATAATTATATCCCTAAAGTATATTAAAAATTGAAACAATGAATATTTAGAATGCAAAATGTTTCAATGGTATAATTAACATGTTTAATTAGTACAAATAAATTTTTAGTTAAGTGTTTAAACCATGGAATCTGTCATAGTAACCCTATATATATTGATTATTGCATAATAAAGGATACATTGGTTTTAAAAGAATAAGAAATGAAACATATGCAAACAAGCACTACTACAGAGTTGGCCTTTTGTCCCAGGCCTAAACAGACTTTCGTCCCGGCTCCGGAGCCGGGACTAAGGGTTCGAGACTAAATGTCCCACCTTTAGTCCCGGCTCCGCGGCCCGGGACTAAAGGGCCACCTCGGTTGGTACCAACCGGGACTAAAAGTTATTTTTTTTCGTTTTTTGTTTCCAATTCAAATCATTATTGATTTTAGTTTTTCAATTATAATATGTTTTCAAATGTATTCTTCGCTGCTAATATACGTATACGCTAGACCTATAATTTAGTTTCGAGCGTTATTACACATAAATATACTACGAAACTATATATATTATAGAGCTATACTTATGTATAATATATGTACATGCACATAAAATTTACAACATTGTACAGTTAAGTGTTCGTCCGCCACTTAAAGGTCATACATGCATGTTTTTCCGCCACTTAACTAATGTCATACAAACTTTCGTCCTGGTTTGGTCTCAATGGCGACGCAGGGTTGTAGTAGAACTCGGCGCCTTTCGGGAGGACGTGGTCGTTGATGAATCCGACGATTGTCTCTTGGATTCCTTTGAGCAGGACCATCTCCAACACCTGATCCTTCACATAATTCTCCTTAAATTTGCATTAATTAAAGGAAAAAGGTATTAATATATATATAAGATTTATTTAGTAGCAACAAATAAACAAGATATGAATTTATTATATATACATGCATGTTACTTACTTTCTCCGTCTCTTTACGAGTTCTTTTGAGGTACACCCTCATGTACTCGCAAACATAGTATCCACATAAATTGGTACCTTTTGACCGCACGGCCACCCACTGTAAGATATAAAAAGTTTAGTCTTGTCTCATGCTACGTGTGAGCTGAATCATGATAAGGTAAAGATGCGGGGAGCTTAGTATAACTTACCCTTAGTAAAATACGTAATTCTTTAATACACATGGTGTTAGTATCGCATTCTTTAATTCGTAATACGTAATAATACATATATACATGTATGCCCATCGCATCGCCCTTTCTCTGTCGGAGCCGAGGCCACCTCGGCGCCCTCCCGCAGCCCGGCCACCACCGGTGACCGAGGCCGTGGCCGGCAAAACGTCAGAGCGACGCGCGGACAAAACAGAGAGGAGATAGGGCACGAGAGTATACCGACGGTTTCCTTACCCTTCTGCGATGCTCGGAGCGAGGGGTCGTTGCAGCGTGGGAGAGCAGCAGCAGCGGAGATGCACGACAGCTTCCTAGAGCGCGGCGGAGATGGTGGCCGGGCCACCGGCAAATGCGGGCTCGATGGCGGAGGAGGCCGGTGGCGTCGGGGCACGGGGAGCCGACCGCGGGCCGGCGGGGTGACGGCACGCGCGGGGTCACCGACGGCGTCGATCGGGGTGGCGCGGAGATGGCGGCCGCAGCGTGCTCGAGGGCGTGGAGTGAGAGAGATCAGAGGAGGAAGAAGGGAAAAGGGCAGCAGTTATATGCCGGTGGCACCTTTAGTCCCGGGTGGCTCTATGGCCCGGGACTAAAGGACTTTTAGTCCCGGTGCTCAATACCAACTGGGACTAAAGATTTGGTATTGAGCACCGGGACTAACAACCTGTCACACCCGATTTGAAGGACAAAATCGAATGCATGATATATGTATGCCAGGATCAAAACTCATACATATATCTCCGTCATCATAGTATCAAAATCAAAGTTTATTACATAATCGAAATATTATTACAAAAAAAACTCGTGGGTCTAAAAGAAAAATCTAAGTAATCTTCAACGGAAAAGGGACGCCATCTTCACAGGAAAGTTGACCGGGGGTTGCACCAGCCTAGTACATGTCATCGGGATCGAAAGCATCGTCGTCGTCAGCGTACTCCTGCGCGTTGTCTCCAGCGTCTGGGTGGGGTAGCAAGGGGGACAAAGAGGAAGGGTGAGTACATCGAAATGTACTCCGCAAGTGTAGGAAAATATATGACATGAGGCTTATAACAAAGGATAGGCTAACTTTGTTTGACACCAGTACCTAAAGCGACACACCTATTACCTAAAATCCTTAAGCACCTATTTATCTAAGTGAAACCACAAATCTCCTCAAGTAACTGAACCAACACTCGGATTCCATCCGAGCTAACCACACTTGGATTCCATCCAAGCCCACCAACACTTGGATTCCATCCAAGCAAACCCACACCTGAATACCATCCAGGCCAACCCAACCGAACCAGAGCCATCTAATCCCGAAGAAGTCCAAGCCGCTCATGACCGCGAGCGCGGCTAGTATACCAGTTTTACACTCTGCAGAGGTTGCACACTTTCACCACGAGTCATGTTTTCCCCATCACGCCTCACACTACCTAGGTGCTCAGCGGGGTCACACTACAAGGTCTTTACAAAGCTGTGTTTCCCACCCCTGTGCATTCACTAAGGATTCGCCGATTTAGGCCCCCTCTTGTGCCACCTAACTCTCCACAATGCACAGAAATGGGCAGCTAATTATTCAACCAGGTCGTACCATATAGACCTCGTGGATGCGCTGTTAAGCCAGGTTACATGCTCTGAGAATCCAACAGGGACGAGCACAAACCCAATCCACCAACATCAGCCGCCATTCCATGGCAAAAACCAACCTCCACCAAACTTTCCATCCTGCCAGATTCCTAGTCACCATGTTGCTAAGAAGGTTACCAACCCACATGTTTTCATAGATCATTAATCAATATTAAATTATAGCCATCCCATCCCAACCATGACGATACTAAGCATGACAACTACCCATCCAAAGCCCGGTTACAAGGATGATATTGCAATTCTAGTAAACCCTAACATAGGATTCAGAATTAAGACTCTGCATGCAACTAATGGTCTAACTAACTCAAAATATAAATAAATGTAGGAGCAAGTATGGTCAAGGACACTTGCCTTCGAACTGGGTTTGGTCCGGTAAGTCAAACACCTAATCCTGGAGGTTCTCGAAATCCGCACCGTCTGTATCAATACAGAAAACATGGTCCAAACAAAACATAATAAGAACAATACACCAGACAGCTGCAAAGCATAAAATAAAGTTTACTAACGCGAAGGGCTTATGTCTACGATCGCGTGAGCGCAAAAACGACTAAAAACGGAGTTACAGATAAAAAGATATGGATTATTAAAGTTTGAAAGATTAAATATTTATTTTAAAAAAACTACAAAATATTTCTCAGAATTATTTTCCTTCTAAAAAAATGTTATTTATGCTGTTTAAGAAAACATTCATAAGGCCATAAACATATATGTATAAGCAGGAGGTGGAAAAACTGATTTATTTGGGAGGTTCATTGCTGTCAGGGAGGTATGCGCTATTAACTATAGATGGGGAGGGGTAGCTCGCTATTTATGCAAGACTCAGCTAATAGTGGCTTGATTGGGGAAAAACAGAGGGGCTAGAATGCAAAGTAGGCGTGCACTATGCTGTGGACTGAGCCCATGGGCCATGGACCGGGGAGGAACTATGAGTGAGGTCCACCATGAACCATGTCCACGTTGGTGTATTTAGAGTGTATTTTCAGAATTCTTTTTCTAAAGGAAAACAACCAAAATTTAGTATGACATCAGCGATGATGTCAACAAGCTAAATACCACGAATGGCACCCATGGCCTGCTGCGCTTTGCTTTGCCTGCTTGTGAGAGTGCGGCGTTGCACCTCCTGCCTACGCGTGGTGTCGAGCGTGCAGAGAGGGGAGGGGCCAGGGAGCGGCGGCTGCTGCCTGCACGGCGAGCTGGCTTGGTCCCGAGGCTCACTGGAAACAGGGAACTATGCTAGCGGCGCCATGGCTGGCAGCGATGAATCCGCTGGTGCAATTTGGTTTCATGCTATGGTGTACGATAGACAGAGGAATCAGGTGATTTGGAATTGCGAACTCACCGCGATTCCGATGGCAGGGTTATCGTCGCTTGAGCTTTGCACGGAGACGAGCTAACGGAGAAGATCGACGATGGGATTTGGGGCCCGGGAAAAAGCTTCGGCGGTGGTGGTAGGCGGCACTGCAGTGTGGGAAATGGAGCAGTCACGCACAGGTGATGGCGGCGCGCTTGTGCAGGGTCTGGTGGCTTTTGTAGAGGAAGAGAGACGAGAGGAAGGGCTGGGTCGCTGCTATCCTGCGCTGCATGCCGGCAATGGCGGCCAAGGCGGCCAACTCGGCCTTGCGCATGGACGAGAGGGGCGGATCGATGGCGTGAGACGAGAGGGGAGGCTTGGTCCTGCGCTGTGGTTCGGCGAGATGTGTTGTCCGTGTGCAGGCACTGTGCAGGTGCTCTCCTAATACATAGGGAGAAGGAGAGACGGACGAGGGGCGTGGAGGCCGGGGCTGCTGCGCCAACGCCGGCCATGCTCAGTGCGCATGGAGCGGATCAAGACTGGGGCGTGTGGACGTGTCTTGGTCCGCGTGTTTGCCTCCAAGATGCATGCAGCTAACCGCCTCTTACCTAGGGAAGATTCCTGCTTGGTCCGTGCTCCATATTCGCCTCCGTGATGCATGCAACTAACCATCCTTAACTTGGGCAAGATCTTAATAAAGAAATTACCATGAACTGGCACCTGATGCTGCGCGGTGTGTGCGCGTTCTGCGGAGGTAGCAGCGGCGCATGCGTGCACGCGGCTCGTGGAGCAAGCATGGCGCTGCACACGGGCACGCGGCGATGCGAGCGGCATCTCCGTGGTGGCGAAACGAGCCGTGCGACGGGCGGAAGGGGAAGTGAAGGGCGGCCTGGGTCACTTGGCTGGATCGGGCTAGAAGCCAGAGAGAGGGTGAGGGAGTTAGAGAAATTTACTTTTCTATTTATTTCATCTCGTAGCTTCGTCCTTGAATCAAATTCAAAAGATTTCAAGCAAAGGTTAACTTGTATAATATAGAGAAAAATATTCCCTGATTTTTTTTTAAGATTGATGCATGGACTTGTTTCATATAAACTCTTAAATGTTTATAATTTTATTACCAAAAAGAGCGAGATCAATCCGTACCTAGAATAAAAAACCATTTTTCACTCAATAATAAAACAAATGCAAGCGGCATGAATGCAACAAATAACTAGTTTATTTATAAACATTATTTTCCTCCATTTTTTGCCATAATGTATTTAAATTATAATAAGTTTTATAAACTTGCAAAAAATTAAAACTAGGGTGTTACAAACCTACCCCACTTAAGAAGAATCTCATCCTCGAGATTAGGAAAGGTCGTCGAAGAGATGAGGAAACTCGGCCTTAAGATCTTATTCTTTTTCCCAAGTGGCTTCTTCTTCTGAAAAATGCTTCCATTGCACTTTGCACATCTTGATCTTCTTGTTTCGAGTGCCTTTCTCTGATGTGTCCAAAATCTTGATCGGCTCGGAGAAAGATAAATCTTCTCTCAAATCTATATCCTCAAATGGTAGTTGTTCTTCTGGGACCCTCAAACATTTCTTCAGCTGTGAGACATGGAACACATCATGTATTGCTGAAAATTGTGGAGGTAACTCCAACTGATAAGCCACTACTCCTTTTCTGTCAATCACCTTGAAAGGTCCAATGTATCTCGGTGCAAGCTTTCCTTTGACACTGAATCTCTTGAGACCCCTGATTGGTGACACTTTGAGATACACAAAATCTCCAACTTCAAACACTAGTTCTCTTCTTCTTTTATCAGCATAACTTTTCTGTCTAGATTGAGCCATCTTTAGGTTGTTTCGAACTTCTTGGACTTGTTCCTCAGCTTCTTTTATCGAGTCAGGACCAAATACTTTTCTCTCTCCAACTTGGTTCCAAAACAAGGGAGTTCTACACTTCTTCCCATACAAGGCCTCAAAAGGCGCCATCTTGAGACTGACTTGATAGCTATTGTTGTAAGAGAACTCTGCATATGGTAGGCTTTTATCCCAACTCTGGCTGTTCCGAAGGGCACAAGCTCTCAACATGTCCTCCAAAATTTGATTTACCCTTTCGGTTTGACCATCAGTTTATGGGTGATATGCTGAGCTGAAATTTAGCCGAGTGTCCATGGACTCATGCAAACGTTTCCAAAAACGTGATGTGAATTGTGTACCTCTATCTGATACTATGATCTTGGGCACTCCATGCAAACATACAATCCGAGACATGTACAGCTCTGCAAGCTTGGGTCCTTGATATGTTTCTTTGACAGGGATGAAATGAGCAACCTTTGTCAAACGATCCACTATGACCCATATGGAATCATATCCGGATTGTGTTCGGGGTAAGCCTACTATGAAATCCATACTTATTTCTTCCCATTTCCACTCAGGGATTTTCAGTGGTTGTAGCAACCCAGCTGGCATTTGATGTTCAGCCTTGATCCTCTAACATGTGTCACAAATGGCCACATACTCAGCTACTTCTCGTTTCATGCCATACCACCAATAGTACTGCTTCAGATCATTATACATCTTTGTACTACCAGGGTGAAGTGAGTAGGCCGAACTATGTGCTTCTCTCAAAATCACTTCCTGTATGGACTTAATGTCAGGGACACAAATCCTTCCTTTGAACCATATCACTCCTTGTTCATCTTCTGCGAATCCTGGAGCCTTACCATCCTTAATCAATTTCCTGATCTCTAGGATCTTCTCATCAGTGAGTTGTCCCTTTCTGATATCTTGCTCTAATGTGGACTCTACTTCCATAGCCACAACTTTTGTGCTACCCACAAATCCCAAGTTGAGTTTAGCAAACTCCTCATACAACTCAGGTCATCGCTCCTGTAATTCCAGCGCATTGCAGTAGACCTTCCGACTTAGTGCATCTGCAACCACATTAGCCTTTCCTGGATGGTAATTAATGTTCAAGTCATAATCCTTGATTAATTCCAACCATCTGCGCTGTCGGAGGTTCAAATCTTGCTGAGTGAAAATGTACTTCAAACTCTTATGATCTGTATAAATCTCAGTCTTTTTCCCAATCAAGTAGTGCCTCCAAATCTTCAGAGCATGCACTACAGCTGCCAATTCTAGATCATGAGTAGGATAATTCACTTCATGCTTTCTAAGCTGTCGTGAGGCGTAAGCTACCACATGACCTTCTTGCATGAGGACACACCCTAGACCCTGATGAGAGGCATCACAATAAACTGAGAAACTCTTCTGAACATTGGGCATCACTAGGATTGGAGCAGTGGTCAATCTTTTCTTGAGATCTTCAAAACTAGCTTGGCACTCTGGAGTCCACACAAATTTGGATCCCTTCTCCAACAACCTAGTCATTGGCTTTGCTATCTTAGAGAACCCTTCAATGAAGCGGCGGTAATACCCGACCATTCCCAAGAAGCTTCGGATCTCACTCACATTTTCTGGTGCCTTTCAATTCAAAACATCTTTCACCTTACTTGGATCAACAGATACTCCGCCTTTGGAGATAACATGACCCAAAAAGAAAACCTCCTCCAACCAAAACTCACATTTGTTGAGCTTTGCATACAGTTGGCGATCTCTGAGCTTTTGAAGCACCAATCTCAGATGTTCTTCATGTTCTTCCTCATTCTTGGAGAAAACCAAAATATCATCAATGAAGACCACGACAAATTTATTCAGGTACTCCATGAAGACCTTGTTCATGAGGTACATAAAATAGGCAGGGGCATTGGTCAGTCCGAATGACATCACTGTGTACTCATACAGACCATAGCGAGAGACAAAAGCTGTCTTAGGAATATCCGATGCTCGGATCTTCAGCTGATGGTACCCTGACCTCAAGTCAATCTTGGAGAACACACAGGCACCCTTGAGTTGATCAAAAAGATCTTCAATGCGAGGGAGAGGATATTTATTCTTGATGGTAACATCATTAAGTGCGCGATAATCTACGCACATCCTTTGAGTCCCATCTTTCTTTGGAACGAAAATGACTGGGGCTCTCCATGGTGAGGTACTAGGACATATATACCCTTTATCTAAGAGGTCTTGGATTTGATCTTTTAATTCTGCTAGTTGATTTGCATCCATTCTATATGGCCTTTTGTAAATAGGTGCAATACCAGGTACTAATTCAATGCAAAACTCAATTTCTCGATCTGGTGGCATACCTGGCAACTCCTCTGGAAAGACATCTGGAAAGTCACTGACAACTCTAATCTCTTCTACAGCATTGGCCTGGTTGAGTGTGATTCTCTCGGTTGCTACTGGCTCAGCTTGATACTCCACCTTGGTACCATCTGGATGCTTCAACTGAACTACCTTTCTAGCACATCCAATTATTCCATCATGTTTGGTCAGCCAGTCCATTCCTAGAATGATATCTATACCCTTGGATTCCAAGATGATAAGGTGAGCAAGGAAATCTACCCCACTTATGGAAATTCTTATGTTTGGGCATACATGCCTACATATCAATTCTCCTCCAGGAGATTCAACTATCATGTTTTGCTTCAAAAGAATTTTTGGTATGTTATGTTGTGCTACGAACTTGCTGGATATAAAGGAATCTGATGCACCCGAATCAAATAAAACTGTAGCAGGATTGGAATTGACGGGTAACATACCAAGCACCACACCGAAAGTGTTCTGAGCCTCCTCTGTAACAACATGGTTGACCTTTCCATGTCGAGCTTGCTGCTGCGGCTAGTTCTGCTGGTCCTTCATTGGGCACCTATTAGCGAGATGCCCCATTTGATGGCACTTGAAACAAGGACCTATCTTGCTGGACCCCTGCGCTGGAGGGTCTTGTGGCTGAGCTTGAACTACCTGGCGAGGCGCCTGATAGTTCTGGCGTGTCTGCTGCTGTTGTCGCTGCTGCTGTTGGGGCTGAGCCTGCTGCCTATGCTGACCAGATCCTGGGTTGGAGTTCCTCTGCTGCTGGTACTGACCTCCTTGCCTAGAGACTGGTCTAGGCTGGCTGAAGCGAGGGTGAACATTACCCCCAGATGACTGACCCTGGAAAGACATCTTCCTCTTGCGATCAGCCTCAAGAATCTTTCTTTCTTTCACCACTGAGAAAGCCTTGTCAACAAGCTTCTGGAAGGTGGGATAATCATTGGAGGACAGAGCATAGCGAATCCCAGGGTGAAGGCCATCTCTAAAGCAGTCTTGTTTCTTCTCATCATTATCAACATCACCAGGGGCATAACGGGACAGCTGTGTGAACTTAGTGAGATATTCATGAACTGTCATGGGACCCTGCTTAAGCTCCTGAAACTCCTTACGCTTCACCTTGATCTCACCAGCTGGTACATACTGAGCGTGGAAACTACGGCAGAATTCCCGCCATGTGATAGACTGAGAGTCCTCATGGGCGGCGGTGTAAGCAGTCCACCAGTTCTTCGCCTGGCCTTGTAACTGATGAGCAGCATAAAGGACTTTGTCACGTCCTTCACAATGAGCAATCTCCAGCTTGTCCCCAATCGTCTGGAGCCAATCATCTGCATCCATTGGCTCCACAACATGCTTGAATATAGGAGGCTGAGTCATCATGAACCTCCTGAGAGTATCCTCCTGACATGGTGGAGGAGGGGGAGGTGGTGGCGCAGCTTGATTATTCTGGGCCATCTGCTGCATGGTGGCCATCATCTGCGCCATATTCTGCATCATTTGGTTCTGCATGGCGGCCATTTGCATGGGATCATAGACTGGCGGTGGTGGAGGGTCCAGGTTGCCATTCTGATCACTGCCTCTAGCTCCATTACCATTTCTAATGGTCACCGGCATCTGTTATAGTTTTCCAGGATAAGAGTGAGACAGGATATAAAGAAGACCCCCAAACTAATTATGATTTAAGATTAGTAACAAATGATGCCATTGCAGCCTAATGGACGCAACACATCAACAATCATTACAAAGATCCAAATCAAAACATGTGCACAAGTACATAGCATACAACGATCTATCGAGATCAAGCATTAAGGTGACACCTTAGGGTTGGAGGACCTAGTTTTGGACCAAAATGTTTGAATTGAGCAAAGGAAAAACTAGAGAAGTGGAGAATAAGGAAAGATCTTTACCAAAATAGTTTTATAAAACACCATGACTACCTAGGCTAGCGTCCTATGGTCAACGATGGCTTTGATACCACTCTGTCACACCCGATTTGAAGGACAAAATCGAATGCATGATATATGTATGCCAGGATCAAAACTCATACATATATCTCCGTCATCATAGTATCAAAATCAAAGTTTATTACATAATCGAAATATTATTACAAAAAAAAACTCGTGGGTCTAAAAGAAAAATCTAAGTAATCTTCAGCGGAAAAGGGACGCCATCTTCACAGGAAAGTTGACCGGGGGTTGCACCAGCCTAGTACATGTCATCGGGATCGAAAGCATCGTCGTCGTCAGCGTACTCCTGCGCGTTGTCTCCAGCGTCTGGGTGGGGTAGCAAGGGGGACAAAGAGGAAGGGTGAGTACATCGAAATGTACTCCGCAAGTGTAGGAAAATATATGACATGAGGCTTATAACAAAGGATAGGCTAACTTTGTTTGACACCAGCACCTAAAGCGACACACCTATTACCTAAAATCCTTAAGCACCTATTTATCTAAGTGAAACCACAAATCTCCTCAAGTAACTGAACCAACACTCGGATTCCATCCGAGCTAACCACACTTGGATTCCATCCAAGCCCACCAACACTTGGATTCCATCCAAGCAAACCCACACCTGAATACCATCCAGGCCAACCCAACCGAACCAGAGCCATCTAATCCCAAAGAAGTCCAAGCCGCTCATGACCGCGAGCGCGGCTAGTATACCAGTTTTACACTCTGCAGAGGTTGCACACTTTCACCACGAGTCATGTTTTCCCCATCACGCCTCACACTACCTAGGTGCTCAGCGGGGTCACACTACAAGGTCTTTACAAAGCTGTGTTTCCCACCCCTGTGCATTCACTAAGGATTCGCCGATTTAGGCCCCCTCTTGTGCCACCTAACTCTCCACAATGCACAGAAATGGGCAGCTAATTATTCAACCAGGTCGTACCATATAGACCTCGTGGATGCGCTGTTAAGCCAGGTTACATGCTCTGAGAACCGGTCCTTAGAATCCAACAGGGACGAGCACAAACCCAATCCACCAACATCAGCCGCCATTCCATGGCAAAAACCAACCTCCACCAAACTTTCCATCCTGCCAGATTCCTAGTCACCATGTTGCTAAGAAGGTTACCAACCCACATGTTTTCATAGATCATTAATCAATATTAAATTATAGCCAACCCATCCCAACCATGACGATACTAAGCATGACAACTACCCATCCAAAGCCCGGTTACAAGGATGATATTGCAATTCTAGTAAACCCTAACATAGGACTCAGAATTAAGACTCTGCATGCAACTAATGGTCTAACTAACTCAAAATATAAATAAATGTAGGAGCAAGTATGGTCAAGGACACTTGCCTTCGAACTGGGTTTGGTCCGGTAAGTCAAACACCTAATCCTGGAGGTTCTCGAAATCCGCACCGTCTGTATCAATACAGAAAACATGGTCCAAACAAAACATAATAAGAACAATACACCAGACAGCTGCAAAGCATAAAATAAAGTTTACTAACGCGAAGGGCTTATGTCTACGATCGCGTGAGCGCAAAAACGACTAAAAACGGAGTTACAGATAAAAAGATATGGATTATTAAAGTTTGAAAGATTAAATATTTATTTTAAAAAAACTACAAAATATTTCTCAGAATTATTTTCCTTCTAAAAAAATGTTATTTATGCTGTTTAAGAAAACATTCATAAGGCCATAAACATATATGTATAAGCAGGAGGTGGAAAAACTGATTTATTTGGGAGGTTCATTGCTGTCAGGGAGGTATGCGCTATTAACTATAGATGGGGAGGGGTAGCTCGCTATTTATGCAAGACTCAGCTAATAGTGGCTTGATTGGGGAAAAACAGAGGGGCTAGAATGCAAAGTAGGCGTGCACTATGCTGTGGACTGAGCCCATGGGCCATGGACCGGGGAGGAACTATGAGTGAGGTCCACCATGAACCATGTCCACGTTGGTGTATTTAGAGTGTATTTTCAGAATTCTTTTTCTAAAGGAAAACAACCAAAATTTAGTATGACATCAGCGATGATGTCAACAAGCTAAATACCACGAATGGCACCCATGGCCTGCTGCGCTTTGCTTTGCCTGCTTGTGAGAGTGCGGCGTTGCACCTCCTGCCTACGCGTGGTGTCGAGCGTGCAGAGAGGGGAGGGGCCAGGGAGCGGCGGCTGCTGCCTGCACGGCGAGCTGGCTTGGTCCCGAGGCTCACTGGAAACAGGGAACTATGCTAGCGGCGCCATGGCTGGCAGCGATGAATCCGCTGGTGCAATTTGGTTTCATGCTATGGTGTACGATAGACAGAGGAATCAGGTGATTTGGAATTGCGAACTCACCGCGATTCCGATGGCAGGGTTATCGTCGCTTGAGCTTTGCACGGAGACGAGCTAACGGAGAAGATCGACGATGGGATTTGGGGCCCGGGAAAAAGCTTCGGCGGTGGTGGTAGGCGGCACTGCAGTGTGGGAAATGGAGCAGTCACGCACAGGTGATGGCGGCGCGCTTGTGCAGGGTCTGGTGGCTTTTGTAGAGGAAGAGAGACGAGAGGAAGGGCTGGGTCGCTGCTATCCTGCGCTGCATGCCGGCAATGGCGGCCAAGGCGGCCAACTCGGCCTTGCGCATGGACGAGAGGGGCGGATCGATGGCGTGAGACGAGAGGGGAGGCTTGGTCCTGCGCTGTGGTTCGGCGAGATGTGTTGTCCGTGTGCAGGCACTGTGCAGGTGCTCTCCTAATACATAGGGAGAAGGAGAGACGGACGAGGGGCGTGGAGGCCGGGGCTGCTGCGCCAACGCCGGCCATGCTCAGTGCGCATGGAGCGGATCAAGACTGGGGCGTGTGGACGTGTCTTGGTCCGCGTGTTTGCCTCCAAGATGCATGCAGCTAACCGCCTCTTACCTAGGGAAGATTCCTGCTTGGTCCGTGCTCCATATTCGCCTCCGTGATGCATGCAACTAACCATCCTTAACTTGGGCAAGATCTTAATAAAGAAATTACCATGAACTGGCACCTGATGCTGCGCGGTGTGTGCGCGTTCTGCGGAGGTAGCAGCGGCGCATGCGTGCACGCGGCTCGTGGAGCAAGCATGGCGCTGCACACGGGCACGCGGCGATGCGAGCGGCATCTCCGTGGTGGCGAAACGAGCCGTGCGACGGGCGGAAGGGGAAGTGAAGGGCGGCCTAGGTCACTTGGCTGGATCGGGCTAGAAGCCAGAGAGAGGGTGAGGGAGTTAGAGAAATTTACTTTTCTATTTATTTCATCTCGTAGCTTCGTCCTTGAATCAAATTCAAAAGATTTCAAGCAAAGGTTAACTTGTATAATATAGAGAAAAATATTCCCTGATTTTTTTTAAAGATTGATGCATGGACTTGTTTCATATAAACTCTTAAATGTTTATAATTTTACCAAAAAGAGCGAGATCAATCCGTACCTAGAATAAAAAACCATTTTTCACTCAATAATAAAACAAATGCAAGCGGCATGAATGCAACAAATAACTAGTTTATTTATAAACATTATTTTCCTCCATTTTTTTTGCCATAATGTATTTAAATTATAATAAGTTTTATAAACTTGTAAAAATTTAAAACTAGGGTGTTACACAACCCACCTTTAGTCCCATGCTAGCCACAGGCCGGGACTAAATGGTGGGCTGCAGTTTCACTTCCCGCGTGTTTGTCCCACCTTTTTTTTGTTGAATCTTTTTTTTTGTTTTCCTTTTATAAAAATATGGCTTGTTGAGTCTTGTTAAATTCATAGTAAATTGAATATTTGTGATAATATTTTTTTAAAAAAATATGGCTTTTCTTTTTGCTTTATTGTACACATGGAAAATATGTAACCTAAATTATTTTGTTTTTTTTTGTAAATATTGAACGTAATGTAACTAATAATCAATATTTCATTAATGCAAAAATATACCGCGACGCTTTACATACGGGGCATCCATCTAAATTCTCGTAGTCCTTGCCACGGTACAGGATGCAGTCATTAGGACATGCATGTATCTTCTGGATTTCTAATCCCAAAGGGCAGACGACCTGTTTTGCTTCGTACGTAGTGGCGGACAATTCATTTGCCCTCGGAAGTATCTTTTTATTTATCTTCAGTAATTGCCCAAATGCCTTGTCAGATATACTATTCTGTGCCTTCCACTGTAGCAACTCCAGTGTTGTACCTAACTTTTTCTGCCCATCTTTGGCAGACGGGTACAGTAATTTCTTGTGATCCTTTAGCATGCGGTCAAACTTAGCCTTCTCCTTGTCACTTTCGCAATCTCTTTGTACATCACGAATGACATCACCAAGAGCATGATCATCTTCAGCGAGTGCGTATTCTGCACCTGCCTCTTCTTCAGCTTCCCTCATTGCAGTATCAGGGAAGTCATAGTATTGAGCAAGAATGTCGTCAGGGTCCAATTATTCTTCTTCTTCGTCTTCTTCCATTATAACACTGCTTTCTCCGTGCTTAGTCTAATAAATATAGTTTGGCATAAAACCCGACCTATACAGGTGTGAGTGAATAATCCTTGAGCAATCATATTCCCTCGAATTCTTACATTCAGCACATGGACAACGTATGAAACCGTCCCGCTTGTTTGCCTCGGCCACTCTAAGGAAATAATGCACGTCATCAATGAACTCTTGGGAGCGGCGATCGGTGTTGTACATCCAATGCCGTTTCATCTGCATTACAAGACATACCATATATATATATATATATATATACATATATATATATATATATATACATATATATATATATATACATATATATATATATATATATACATATATATATATATGAAAATCTTAAACTTATTTAGTTAACTACACAAGTACAACTCGCATGACACCACTACTCAACCGATTAATTTAAGAAAGCCTCATTAGAATGTAGAGAGTCCCAACTAGCACTAAAAAAAGTAACGCTAAAATGCACTTCAGCAGCACAACGACTTCACGACCAATCCCAACTAAAACAGACATATCATTCGTGATGTGTCCAACATCGACGGGCTTCGGCTCGCTCACTGCCTCATCTGCCGCCGCTGCCACCTTTGCAAGAGATATTTGCACGTGTTCCTCATACTCTTCCTCCCAGTACCAGCCTTCACATCCAGTGCCATCCCACTGAAATTAGAAAAAAAAAAAGATAGAACTTTAATTACAAAAAATTAGTGCAAACTAACCATAGCCATCAAATATATGTGACAAAATAACTCACATTGCGATCCGGACACTTGAAGAAGATACGCCCCTTGTTGGGACACTCCTTCTTCACTCGGTACTCCTGCACAATCTTCCCACACTCGCCGCACCCGATGAGAGGGAGGTCTGGCCTATGTCGCTTTGGAGCCCGATGAGAGGCCGAGGACCCAGAAACAGTTGCCATCTACTCTCTAAATATATACTCATTTTTGTAAACTACTGTAAATTCATCTTTTTCTAGAAAAAATGAAACTAAAAAAAACTAAAATTCTATATATTTATAAACCATGAAATGTGGTAGGCATACTAAGAATGAAAGGTATATATACTAATTTTAATGAACTAATTGACCCGGCCACATAATTTTGTAAATTGAAGTATTACAAATTTATAATTTTCATAAGCAAATTGAAAGAAGTTAATAAAATACCCTAAATTCTCTATTTCTCTAACTAAACCGTGAAATGTGGTAGACATACTAGCAATAAAAGGTGTATACTAGTTTTCATTCACTAATTTTAGCTTCCTTCATCAAAATATTCAAACTATCAAGAGATTAGATCTTAAATTGGCCTAGAAATCATAAAATAAAAAACCACATATATATACACCACGAAATGACAAGTGCTCTTGCTAAATCATGAAAGGATGAAGCTAATTACCTTTAAAGAAGTCGCCGACGGAGTAAAAGCCTTAAGATGGATCAATGGCCGGAGATGAAAGCAAGAACAAGTAAGAACACAACAAAGAAGAAGCAGAGAAGTGAGCTCTCAGGCTTGGGCTGGGGAGGAAGAAGAATTGAAATAGGTGGGAGGCACTTTTAGTCCCGATTCCTATAACAGCCCGGGACTAAAGGCCAACCTTTAGTCCCGGTTTGTGCCACGGCCCGGGACAAAACATTTAGTCCCGGGTGGTAACACCAACCGGAACTAAAGGTTAGCCTTTAGTCCCGGTTTGTAACACCACCCGGGACTAAAAGTCTCCCCTGACATGGCCTGGCGCTAGAGCCGTTGGGCGGGGGACTTTTAGTCCCGGTTGGTGTTACCAACCTGAACTAAAGTCATTTTTTTTTTGTCCCGGATACAAATTTTGTCGGGACTAATGTCCATTTTAGACATCGACGAAAGGTCTGTTCTCTAGTAGTGAAGTCTGGGCTCTAAGCCTCTAACCAGTGGTGGGCTCCATGATCAAGAGGCGATTGGGCTTCAAAATGTGACGTGCACGATTCAGCCTGTTGGGCCACACACGATTCAGCCTGCTGGGCTGCTTATGTTTTTCTATTGTTCTTTGTTTGAGCAGAGCAACGCAGAGGTCGCGCACATTCTTTCTTGACTTTTTCTTGGGAAAAACAGTTTTCTTATCAAATTAAAATGTGATGGCATAAAATGATTTCATTTGTGAACCAGAACTGAATTTTGTTTTGGTATTGGGAGTAGTACAATCATAAAATTGAAATGCCATAAAAATGGTTTTTACTGCAATCCAAAATATATCACAGAACAATGAACTTTGCCACTAGAATAATTCAAATATTCAACGGAATAATGAACTGTTATACTCAAAATGCAAATATCCTATGAAATACAGAATTACGACTACTTGAACAATATAAAATATAACATACGACAATAAACCACACTGTTGGTCTAGTATAAAAAATCATTCAAGTATAGAATTCCTTTTAGAAGAAGAAATTTCTATTATGGCCTTTACACAAGCCATGCACTCAACTATCCACCGTTGAAAAAAGAATACAAAACATATGGAAGACATCTTGAAGTCTACCAATAAATATTCATCCATGCTTTGCGAAGATTTCCATAACAATTGCCTCCAAGGTGCAGCATGCCGATTTATTTTTTTATGTGCATCCTACTTTTATAGTAAGGACTATAATCAAGTCCATTATGTTGCTCTGAAGATAACCTGCAAATAAAAGTATATTGTTGTTTTGTCAAATATAACATCATGTTGGCTCAACTATATATATTTCCCTACATAAAGTGTTATGATTCTCATAGTTGAATCTACTCCCTTTAGTCAATTTCTTGAAAAATTAGCTACATCTCATTGAGCTAGACCTGGGAATACATTTTGAATACAATGTTTGGACATGTTACATAAAGAAACGTTGAAATTATTGCTTCAAATGTTGACTATAGTAGCTCAATATTTGAATATGTAAGTTCAACATCCTTATGTAAAAATATTTCAACGGTATAACTAAAGTGTTTTGCTTAGGTTTGGTATCAACTGTTCTGAATTGTTGAGTCGTTAAAACACGTAAATCATGAAATCTGTATCATAGTAAGACTCTAAACATTTGCAGAAAGAAATTTTTATCTAAAACAACAAATAAGAAGCCGAACACACGCAAAACAGTCTGGGCTCTACCGCTGGTGGCCTACATGACTGCTAGGTCACTGGGCTAAAAAGTTTGGTCGTGTGTTCTTGGGCCTATTGGGCTGGTCGATATGGAAAACAGTTTCTCACATTTCTCATGTTGTTTTCTCTGTCAAAGAAAATTTATAGTCCTACCATACGCTACCCACCAGGTTCAAACCCTACACCTTTTTCTGGAAAATTTTTAGAATTTTCAGGGTACACGCACACGTGCGCATTCGGTGGTACTGCACGTTTCCCGCGCACGAGAGGCTAGGGCCTCCCAATATCTTCTTTGCGTGTGTACGGATGCGCACGCATGTGTGTGCGTGTGGGGTGAGTGTGGAGTGTGTGGTTTGTGTGCGTCCAAAGTTATACCCGATAAAAAAACATAAAGTTTCTAGTGTTCTTTTCTTGATTTATGTCGGGAGAAATGTTTTTATGGGAATTTTTTTATGCCAGCACCAAACCATTTCTTTTGGTGATCAAAGCCCAAATTTAACTAACGTCGCACATAATATTAATAAATAATAACATCGAATGTATCAACCACTACGGGCGTCATCTCCCCCCTGAGAGGTCGGATATGGTGCCGGCACTCATCACCGTCGACGAGCAGGCGCACGACATGACGTGCTACCCTTTCCTCTGGACCAGAGCAAGCATGTCGAAGCTCAGCTCAGCTCGCGTCATCTCCGGCAGCGGCGCCTCCCCGTCAAGGTACTGCAGAACCTGCTGCATGCTGGGCCTCGCGTCCGCCGACGGGTGCGAGCACAGCAGCCCAACCTTGAGCGCAAGGCACGCCTCTTCGGAGCTGAACTCGCCCCGCAGCCTCGGATCCACCGCCTGGATGAGCGTGTCGCCGTGCCAGTGCTGGAGCACCCAGTCGACCAGCAACGTCTGGCCGGCGATCGGCCTCCGCCCGCACGTGACCTCGAGCACGAACGTGCCGAAGGCGAAGACGTCGGTGAGAGGGGTGGCCCTGCCCGTCCGCACCAGCTCCGGCGCCAAGTACCCCGTGGTGCCAACCACGCGGGTCGTCTGCGGGTGGTCACCGTGCTCGTACAGCTTCGCGAGGCCGAAGTCGCCCAGCCGCGCGTTCATCTCGCCGTCGAGGAGCACGTTGCTGGTCTTGATGTCCCGGTGGACAACCACCTTCTCCCACCTCTCGTGCAGGTAGTGCAGCCCGGCCGCGACGCCCCTGATGACCCGGAACCTCCGATCCCAGTCCAGGGTTGGGGCGACGTCGTCGGCGTCGTCGCCGTCGCCGTCTCCCTGGCCGCCGCTGCTGTGGAGGTACCTGTCGAGGCTGCCGTTGGGCATGTAGTCGTACACGAGGATGAGCTCGTCCTTGCGGCGGCAGTATCCGAGCAGCCGCACGAGGTTCCGGTGCCGGATGCGGCCGATGCTCACGATCTCCGCGACGAACTCCTTCATCCCTTGCCTGGACCCGTGCGACACCCTCTTGACGGCGACCTCGACGCCGGACTTCCGGAGCACGCCGCGGAACACCATGCCGAAGCCTCCGGCGCCCAGCAGGTGCCTGTCCCTGAACCCTCGCGTGGCGTGGAACAGGTCCTTGTACGCGAACCGGTGCGGGCCGAACTCGCTCTCCCAGTCCTCGCGCAGCTCCGTGTACCGCAGCCGCCGCCGCACGAGCAGGACCAAGGCGGCGCCCGCGGAGAGGACGACGGCGGCGCTCGCGATCGGCAGGACGATCTCCAGGAGCTTCGAGCGCGCGTTGGACGACGACGACACCTGGGGCAGCTTCGGCAGCCTGGCGACGTCGATCGCCGGCGCCGATCTGCCGTTCGTGCCGAGGCTCCAGCCGAGCACGTAGTGCCGCGAGTTGCCCGGCCCGGTCGCCGACGAGAAGCCGACGTACGACGGCTCCGCCAGCACGGCGGACAGGTTCTGGACGTGGGAGAGCAGCGGGTTCACGGGCTTCGCCATGCCAAGCGGCGCCATGGTCACGTCGATCCGCGTGGCGTCGCCGTCGTAGTCCACCCACACCTGCATCGCGTCGCGGCTGATGAGGCTGAGGTTCTGGAAGCTGCTGCTGCTGCCGTTGTTGTTGTTGTCGGAGTAGTAGCCGGCGTCGTGGGACTGCACGGAGGCGAGGCTGTTGACGTCGATGCCGACGTGGTTGGCGCTGATGTCGTGGAACTCGATGTTCTGCACCGTGTCGAGCTCCACGGCGAGCATGTGGTTGCTCGCGTTGCCGTCGTCCTGGGTGTTGGTGAGGCCCAGGTACTGGTCCGTCAGCGCGGTCGACAGGTCCTTGGTGGGCGCGACGACGAAGGCCAGCCCGTGCGTGCTGAAGTCGAGGTAGCTGGATACGATGCCGAAGACGAAGGCCACCGAGAAGGACCGCACGGCGGCCGTCGTCGTGCCGTTCGTGGACGACGGGGACCCCTGCGGAGGCGGCCCGCGAAGGCGCAGGGGAGACGGGTGGAACGCGTGGCCTTTCTCGTGGGTCGTGCCGTTGGTCAGCTCCACGAGACCGGCCGGCGTCACCGTGGCGGAGCCGTCGAGGGTAAGGTTCGCGCCGGCGAAGCCGTTGTAGACGAACTGGTCGCCGTCGTCTGTGGCGGCGGAGGCGGCTGGAAGAAGGACAAGGCCAACGGAGAGGATGACGGGGAGCAGGTGGTGACAGGGCATGTGTGCCACCATTCATGCGAATGGTGACGTGCTATGCTAGCTTCTGTCTGCAGTGGCGTGCGCGAGTGTGTGCAAGAGATTCGTAGCGACTAGCCGGAAAGAAACTTGCAAAGCAGGCGCGAGATGTCAGGTTAATTGACAGGATAATCTAAAGACGCTTCTTTTTCCGGACACAGTGCCACAGCTAGCTCATCGGTGATGTGCACGTCTGAACGCCGTCGGAACGAACGTGGACGAGGACGACGACGACGACGTCCAGACGGCGGCCGGCCGGCCGGCCGGAATACATGAAACGACCAATCCGGTCAGACGGTCATCAGTCAACCTGTCCCAATCGTGTCAGTGTCGTGTAATCGTACTGACGACTGATGGCATACATTCTGGAATTAGTTGCCTGTTTGCAACCACAACTTGTTCAGGGCTGGTTTAGATTGTAAATTTTTTCAACCTTTGTTACTGTAGCACTTTTGTTGGTATTTAGTAATTAATATCTAATTATAGATTAATTAGGTTTGAAAGATTCGTCTCGTGATTTATAATCAAACTGTAAAATTAGTTATTTTTTTATCTATATTTACTGCTCTATACATACATATCTCTAAAGATTCGATGTGATAGAAAGATAATGAAAAAAATTTGGAACAAGCCTCAGTCCAGGTCACGCCGACAGCGTGGGTACACCGCGCGCGCGTGTTTGGACCTGTCTGTCCGCGGTCCAGTCCACTGTCGAATCATCTGTCCGCGCGCGTGTTCATATTCCTAAAATTCTATCCTTTCGAATGTTCGACACAGAGTATTAAATATAAATAAAAAAACTTAATTACATAGTTTAGTAAAAAACCATAAGATGAATCTTTTGAACCTAATTAGTTTATAATTAGAAATTAATTGACAAATACAAATAAAAATGCTACAATAACCAAAGCCAAAAATTTTCGCGAAAACACACCACCCAAAATCTCCGCTAGATGGTTGTTAGACTACCCACAGTATGTTATTTTGCCGATGCTTGAAACCTCTTTTTTCGTTTGAGCCTCGATGCCACACACTGCAGGATGGAATTGAAGCATCGGAAAATCAAGCATCGAGGAAAGTTCATGCATCGATGCCTGGCTGGGGAGAAAAAATGTGACCCCACTTGTAAGTGACTTGAGAAGATGAGACCTGCTACTAGATGAGTGAATTAATTGCTTCTGACATGCTGTTCTGATGCGATGCTTGCCACTGCAGCTCTTTATGAAAATGGAGCACCGGTGTTGACTCGAATATTTGAGTACACATCTATTCCAAGTCCTAGAGTTAAATTCAATGCAGAGCGTGTTATTCAATACTAACCTTGTCCGCGTGCTTGTTCATATGTAGAGATCTCATGTGTTAGATCAACTACCAACTCAACTCTTCGCTCACTGAGCCAACTAACCAACTCGATTGAAACTATGACCCAACTCAACTCATCACCAATTTTTTAACTAGGATGAACCGGGAAAAAAAAATCCATTCACAATTACAAATTACTGTGTCAGGAGACAACTCAACAACTACAACAAGGCATCTTTACCCAGGAGACAAAGAGCCCATATCTTTACACCGTCTATTACACTACATTTTTTTCCAAGTTTTTTTCACGAGATTCTTGTGCTAACTGTATGGCTCCCTTCCCTACTACATTTGTAGTTTTGGCTTTGCCTGCCAACCTAGAGCTTTGACGTTGTGGCATGATAGCAGCTGGTTCATTTGGTAAAATTCCTGCATTTTGCTGAAATGAATTTATAAAGCAGAGCTATTTATGTACGCACCTTTTTCCTTTCCCAAATTACCATCACCTCACAATCAACAAATACATGCAAGGGCACATTTATGTGTGCATACACATATAAAATAAGAAGGTAGCTATGCTAGTGTACACATCATACAAAATCCGTATATGCACATTATCTTTCTTGCACAAGGTCGGAAATGCTCTGGATGCTGTCTACTGATGAAGGATATGACATGACGTACGAGTCAAACCCTTCATTTTGCATCACTGCCAGCATCTGGAAGCTCAGATGCGCTGGAACAAGCTCCGGCAGTGCCATCTCACCATTGAGGTACTGCAGGACTTGGCGCATGCTGGGCCTTGCTTCAGGGAAGGGATGAGAGCATAGCAACCCTACCTTTAGTCCCATGCATGCCTCATTGGCATTGTAGTCACCTTGGAGCTTTGCATCCACTGTATCAAGTAGCGATGTCTTGTTCCAATGCTCCACCACCCAATCTACCAGCATGATTTGGTTGTCTTCTGAGTTCTGCATGATGGGTTTTTGCCCACAAATGACCTCAAGGACAAATACGCCAAAGGCGAAAATGTCGGTCGAAGTGGTCGCCTTACTGGTGCGGCCGAGCTCGGGGGCGAGGTATCCTATGGTGCCAACAACATGCGAGGTTTGTGGGTTGGCACTATGGTCATACAACATCGCAAGCCCAAAGTCCCCTAACCGGCCATTCATACCACTGTCAAGTAACACATTGCTCGCCTTGATGTCCCGGTGGACGACGACCTTCTCCCATTCCTCGTGGAGGTAGAGCAAGCCGGATGCGATGCCTTTGATGATACCAAGCCTCTGTGCCCAATTCAGAGTAGCCGTGCTCTCTTGGCAATAGAGATACTTGTCGAGGCTGCCGTTGGACATGTACTCATACACCAGAAGTAGCTCACCTTTTCGACGGCAATAGCCGAGCAATTGGACAAGGTTTGGATGCTGCATGCGCCCGATGCTAACGATCTCGGCGACGAATTCCTTCATACCCTGCTTCGAGTTGTGTGACACCTTCTTCACGGCGATTTCAGATTTCGACGCCGGAAGAACTCCCCTGTATACTTTCCCAAATCCTCCAATTCCCAGTAGATTTTTGTTCTTAAATCCATCAGTCGCCCGGAACAAATCCTTGTACGAGAACCGGTGTGGCCCAAACTCAACCTCCCAATCTTCCCTCAATTCAGTGTATTTTAGCTGCCTTCTCCTAAGTAGAACAAGAACGGTGCCAACAAATAGAACTAGTGCAGCAGTGGCTATTGGCAGGATGATTTCCAGGACCTTGGATCTTGGCTTTGGGAACTCACGGGGTAGTTTCGGCAGCTTGGCGATGTCGATGGCCGGCGCAGGTCCGTCCATGGCGAAGCTCCATCCAAGAACGTAGTGTCTTGAGTCGACCAAGCCCGTGGACGACGAGAAGCCGATGTACGCCATGTCCGGGATCACCGTCGAGAGGTCGTATGCCGCCGAGAGCAGCGGCCTGGCAGGTTTGCCCATCGTCAGGGGAGCCAAGGTCACGTCGATCTTCTTGGCCGCGCCGTCGTAGTCCACCCACGCCTGCATCGCCTCGTGGCTGATCAGCGTCAGGTTGCGGAAGCCGCCGCCGCCGTCGTCGGGGTAGTAGCCGGCGTCGGTGGAGTTCACCGAGACGAGGCTGTTGACGTCGATCCCGACGTGGTTGTCGCTGATGTCCCGGAACTCGTTGTTCTTCATGGTGTCCAGCTCCACCGCGAAGATGCGGTTGGTGGCGTTGCCGTTGTTGCTGCTGTTGAGGATGCCGAGGTACTGCGCCGCCATCGCGGACGAGAAGTCAGTGGTCGGAGCCACGAAGAACACGATGCCGTTGGCGCTCACGTCGGGGTAGCCGGAGAGGATGCCGAACACGAAGGAGGCGGAGAAAGACCGCATGGCGCCCCCGGTGGCGGGTGTCGTCGTGTTCTGGTCCCGGAAGCGCAGCTGGGTCGGGTAGATGGCGTGGCCTTTCTGCCGGAGTGTGCCGTTGGTGAGCTCGAGGAGGCCGCTTGACGTGACGGATGCAGCGCCGTCGAGGATGAGGTTGCTGCCGGTGAAGCCGGAGTAGGTGAGCCGGTCATCTTCACCGGCGGTGAGGGCTACTAGGTGGAGGAGGCCCACGAGTAGGAAGCATATCGGCAGAAGCATCTTGCCTGCCATGGTGATTTCTTTGTATTCCATCATGGATTATTGGAGGCAGCTAACTGCAATTGCATCCTCTCAAAAAAAAAACGGCTAACAATTGCACAGACGCAAATTGTGGAGTAGTATACGAGTAAGTTGACACCAAAACAAGGAATAGGTGAAAGTGTGAAACCAAAGCAAAGAATAAGCTAAGATTTACTTTGTGAAACCAAAACAAGGGATAGGTGACACAGAGACTAGACGACTGACGAGTTAAGGGATATGACAAGATCACAAGAGGACAAAATGAGACGATCGAGGGGGAAGGAGCACCATGGACCAAAATTGTTTCTATGAATTTTTTTGTTAGTGTGACAAAAAAATCTTGAGCATGCGTGTAATCCCTCCCCCATATACTACTATCCAAACACTTTTCCCAGCCAGGTAAATTATCATAAACACTACAACCCAAACACTTTTCCCAACCAGGCAGAAAGGCGGGCTGGCTGCCCGTCTCAAATCAAATGCCCATGTTAATCATTTTAAACGAAGATGGTCAAAAGGACCACCTCTGAAAATGGTATTATAAAAGGCATGTGAATTACAACGTCTGCCTTCGAAAATAAAAAAGCTTTAGGTTCTAGAGCCAGCTCCAACTTCTGAAGCCGCCGTCGCCGAGGCTCCTCCGCGCACGCATTGCCTGAAGCGTACACAACCCGCCACCATCAGTGCCGGCTCCCATCGGCCTAGATGCTCCGTCGCCCAGATTTGCAGGCTCCAAAGTCCCTCCGCCCTACACACCCGCATATCTGCAAAGGGGGAGAGGGAAGAGTGAGGGAGATGAAGAGGGGAAGAGAGAGAGAGAGAGAGGGAGATGGAGCGAGTTGTACCTGCCTTGCCACCGCCGTGATGTTGTCCCATCGGATCCACCTGCCCTCATTGGATTAGGCCACCCTCCACCGGATCTAGCCAAGTCCTCCATGGATAGGGCCTCAGACACAGCTATGTGTGGCCAGTGGCAGGGTCCGAGGGCAAGACCTGTTGCCTGTATCCTCCTCGCCTCCACGCTAGAGAGGGAGGCGCCCCCGTATCCCCCTCATGTCCACACCGGTGAGGGAGGCGCGCATAGAGAGGGAGGTGCTTGCGCATGGAGAGAGAGAGAGAGGGACCATAGAGGGAGCGGCAGGAGACGAAGGCGCTCGCGCAACTCGCAACCGGAGACAAAGGCATCCATCTCCTCGTGTGCGCATGTAGAGGGAGAGAGTTGAGGACTTCTGTTGGTGCGGCGGCTGGGTGGTCAGAGAGGTGGAGATAGGGGGTTGCGTATATACTTAGGGTTTGGAGTGGGCTGCTAAGTGGGCCTCGAGCCTCTGAAAATGGATCCATTTTTTAAGGCGGATCTCGTAAGAGGCCCGTCTTTGTTAATGAATTTTGGGAGACAAGTAATTTGTAATCGCCTCTGATAAATACTCCCTCCGTCCATAAGTCTCCATCATCTGAGCAAAAAAAAAGTTTTCTAAGAGTCTCCATCGTATTAGATCGGGACCACGGTTCGCCTCGTCTACACGCACCTGTGACTCCTCACGCGCTGCGCATTTGTTGCTTCGACCGTTCTCCTGTCGCATTAAATATCTCTCCATCCCCTCCCATTAGGAATCCATCCAATGCCCTCCACCATTACATACGTGAGCAGGCTAAGAACGGATGGACGTGAGCGCGTGGGGTTACAAACGTGAACACAGCAAAGGAACGAAAGTGGGGCACTAAGAGGACCGCAACGATTAAATGGGAAATTGGTGTTCGTTCGCTGCTCCTTGGTTATAGTGTCAAAGGCTAAAACGATGGAGATTTATGGACAGAGAGAGTACATTTTAAGAGACAGACAATTTGTGACCACCTCCATAAATGAAATGACCACCTCCGTAAATACATTTCGAGCGACGGATATTTTGTGACCGCCCTTGAAAATCCTCAGGTATTTTAGGAGACAGGTAAATTTTGTGACCGCCTTTGCTAATATCTAAGCAGTGTCTCATAAAATTATTTATGTAGTAGTAAAAATCCAATGTTTTCTTCTTTGTGTTTGTTATTAATGTGGTAATTTTTAGGCCCTCTCGGCGAGCTGGTGGCTCTTTTTAACACTATTGTCTCGACGGAGGGAGTAATAGACGACGGTGTGCTGGTACATTTTGTTTTCTTATGAGGTTCAGCGGACCTTGTCTACCCGCCGGAAGACCAGAGTTCAACTTGAACTAAATGCTTGGTTATTTGTCAAGATTTTCATACCGATGAGAGCAAGTATAATAGTAAGTTATAAGCTAGCTAAATGCTAAGATGAAGGAGAGAGGAGAGAAGAGAAAGCATAAGCGGGCTGTAAGTTTATAGCCAGCTTCGGTACAAGAACTAAGAAAGCTTACGAGGAAGACAAGTGGACCATATATTAATAGTGATGGGGTCTGAGAGAAGGCTATAAAGAAATCTTACAACCAGCAGTCGATTGTATTATTAGCCTGGCTGTGATTGTCCTCGAATATTAATATTTATAATACATATTTAGTATCATTAGATAGATTGTTGGATATTTTCATAAACTTATTTTGAGATATAAATATTGTATGTATTTTCTATAAATCTAATAAAAATTGAGAAAGTTTAACGTGGAACGACTGCCTGCACTGCCTGAAGAAAAAACTGCCGCCCTTCTACCGTTATTTTAATCGATTTTAGTACGAAGTCCCCCTTGGCGTCTTTGAACGAACGACGCATGCCGAACGCTGACGGGAACAACTCAGGCATTGTCCCGTCTGATAAACTTCATAGTCATAGCGGTCCCAGTCCTGCTAGAAACAGTATAGGGGGTGTTTAGTTTTAGATAAACTTCATAGTCATAGCGGTCCCAGTCCTGCTAGAAACAGTATAGGGGTGTTTAGGCCCTGTTCGGCAGGCTGTTTTTTTAGTTTATAAGCCGGCTGTGGCTGATTTGCTGTGAGAGAAAAACACTGTTTCACGGCTGATAAGCTCAGCCGAACAGGGGGTTAGTTTTAGATAAAAATTTTTTGGGTATCACATCGGATGTTTTACGGAATATTGAAGGATGTTCGGATACTAATAAAAAACTAATTACATAACTCGTCTGGGAATTTATTAAGCCTAATTAATCCATCATTAGCACATATTTACTGTAGCATGATATTGTCAAATCATAGATTAATTAGGCATAAAAAATTCGTCAGACAATTTATCGTAATCTGTGTAATTAGTTAATTTTTCTGTTTACATTTAATACTACATATAAATGTCAAAACATTTGATACGACGAGACGAAAATTTTTTGAGGAGAAACTTAATTGTTCCTCTATTCTCCCCCAAATTCCACTATGCAAAAAGAAGATTCCCCGTCACATCAAAATGTCGGCAAATGCATGGAGTACTAAATGTTGATGAAATCAAAAACTAATTACACAGTTTTGTTGTACTTTGCGAGACGAACATTTTAAGCCTAGTTAGTCAAAATTTGGATAATTTTTACCAAATACAAATAAAATACTACAGGAATTCTGATACAGTGTTTTTCTCCCCCAATTCACCCCTCTAAACGAGGCCGCAGATGTCATGCTCACTCGTCAATTCAATAAGATGCCGTGTTGAGCAGTCCCAATTTGCTGTCATTGTTGCATGTCGATGAAGGAATCCCGAAACTTCTCGCTCGTTTGGCATCATCTGCAGCGGGCGTCAAACTATGAGAAGCAAGGTCGTGCGCATGCTCCGGTTTTATTCGTTTCACTTTCATAAGACTAAGGCGGTTCAGGCTGTTAAAATTTAGCACCTATCACATTGAATATTTGACATATGTATAGAGTATTAAATATAGACTATATATGGAACTAAAAATATAGAGTGAGACTAATTTGCGAGACGATTTTTTAAAACCTAATTAGTCCATGAGTAGCACTAATTGCTACAGTAAAAATATGCTAATGATAGAATTAATTAGGCTTAATAAATTTGTTTTGCGGATTATTCACGGAATATGTAATTTGTTTTTTTATTAGTATCTGAACACCCCATGTTCAACCCCATATAATATCTGATGTGATACCTGTTAAATTTTAGTCCGAGAACCGAAGACAGTCTAAGACGATGGTGACTTTATGAGCACTCTTAAGTCAACTCAAAGCGCAGAACGTGAACGTGATCCCCCCCCAAGAAACTGCAAACGACAAGTAGTGAAATGTGAAATGAAGCAATGCTTCTGTTCTGCGTTTTTCTTCATAGCTCTGAAAAATATAGCATGCATGGTATGGACATTGGACCAGGTAGGTATAGCAAACACATCCAGTAACGCAAAAAAAATGGAAAACAAAAATGTGCACGGGCCAGACAGTGGGCCACAATATCTTAATTCGAATGGTAAACGGTGAAAACAGTTCGAAAAAGAATAAAGCCTGGGCCCATGGAGTATGGATTTTGAAAGTTCAGCAAAGAATTGCCCAAATAGACCCAAGCAGTTGCGCTCACTACTGGGCGAATTGGGCTGGTCTGGCAATTGAAAGCCCATGTAGTCCTATTGCCCGATGTGCTACAATGATATTTTTAGAGTGGGAAGCCCATCTAGCAAAAAGTACTGTGTTTGAAGAAGCTTTGACGGTCTTTGGAGGCAACAATAATGAACAACCTGTCCAAAGCATGGGTGGAAGTGGAACGTACCTAGTAGGGATTGTTTCTTGAAGCTCTTTTATTCATTAATCTCAAAGAAAAAATAATATATCCTCTTACCTAAAAGATAACTTTGGAAACGAATCATAATCATTAAAACAAAATTCCGATCCTTTTTGCCGCTCTATAATAGTTATAGGATACCTCATCAATATATTACAGATATTCATAATCCATTTGATTATAACTCCTTACAAGCATTCCACGGTAAATAATATAATTAATACACTTGTTTCGATTATAATATCTCTCCAGGCTAAATCAAACGGAAACACCAAAGTTCTAAGCTTGCAATGAAGCTCGGTGAACTTCCATTCCCCCAGACATTTCTGAGCACGAACATAGCTAAATGCTAATATAAAGTCAGAAATATGAACACCACTAGACGTGTGCATACCATGGCCAGCACCAATGAACTTTGTGGGAAAACAAAACAAAATGAGATCAGTTGATCATAATGGTTTAGTTGTAGTTTGTATTCTTACCACGCAAGTATTGATAACAAGTAATATAATATATGCTTTTCCCAACTATCCCAAACTCTGAACTCAGACTCTCCATACTCATCACATATCTCACCACTCAAACTTCCCTCACCACACCCTTAACACTCTCAAATCAACGAGGTAGCCTCTACGTGCACTTCGCTTCAACGATCTTAAGCCAGACCTATGTTTGAGGGAGAAAAGTAGCACAGAGAAGACTAGCGGGCTCAATTAGTCCACATGAGTGATCATGATCGATATCACAACCATAAAGGAAGGGGAAAGGTGAGTCCACCCCTAAGTCCTATAACATAACTAACATGGTGGAATGTGTTTTCTGGATGGGGCTATCATCACTTATCGGCTACCACTATGATACATTGAACTCAATGCAAACCAATATAATGTAACATCTAGTCTAGACACCATGTCTACAACTATTGATTACTGCCATACTCGATGTTATAACAAGGCACCTACTCAAAGTAAACACTAAGCAGTAGACAAGAAACCTGTGCTACAAAACAAGACTCAGATAAAGAGTGATAAGCCTCTACAAAAATACTTTGTTCTTTTTTTGGGAACTACTAAACTGCTTTGGTCTAGACTTAGAATAATGCAAGTGAGTTGTAAAATGAAATTGCTCAAAGTAAATATCTACTCCAAAAAGTGCTGAATGAAATCATCCACACTGCCTCTTCGTCCTGCTCGCTCTGCCTCTCACACCTGTAAAATTTGTTCGTTGATATGTGGACCCACTCACACTCTCCACTCACCAGCCATTACCGCTCTAGCTACCTTGGCTCCTCCTATCTGTGCTGTTGCACCTGCACGTCGCCTCCCCCATCCACTCATGCCCTACCCTGCCTTCTCCTTATCTGCTTTGCTCCTCTCACCTCCTCCCATATGCTCTATCCACTCCTATGCCCTACTGAAAGTCCCTAGTTTGGTTTTGGCTAATTGATGAAACCTAGGACTAACCTTTGTATCTAAGTGGATGATTTAGATAAAGGTGGTCATTGAATATGAGACATGACATTGACTCATATGACCAATATGATGAAGACCAAGATGAGGCTTGGCTCGATGGACCGGTTGTGAAGGTGAAGGGCAAGTCGAGGCTTCAAAGCGAAGGACCATGCGATGGTGAAGCTTGAGCAAGACTTGGCGCCGATGGACCAATGCAACGGTAAAGAGCAAGTAAAGTCAAGGTCGATGGATCGAGACGGTCATGTGAAGATATGAAGTGGATCATATCATTTGGAAAAACAAAATGGGCTCAAGGCAAAGGTATAACCATAGGGCCATTTTGTTTTACACTCGAGACACCATAGAGGGTGTGAGTGGTTTAGGATCGATAGCCGAACTATTAAGAGGGGAAGTCTTATCGGTTATTCGACGCACGGGTGCCACTAGGTGAATTCATGAAGTGCATTGCATGTAGGGCCTAGTGAGCTAACTGGAAAACCTTTGAAAATGATTGAGAAAAAGCTAACACACAAGCACATGGAGATGTACACTTGATGGTGTTGGCACATTTGCAAAGGTGGCGTTGGTCGCGCTGTGGTTTGCGGGTAGAGAAGGGTTTGGGTTCCTTTCTCCCTCCCGCCGAGCGTGCGAGCGCGGGATTCAGGCGATTTCGGGGAAATGAAATGCCTATTTTCCACTACGCCGGAAGTCGGAAAAGAAACGGAGGCGAACGGAGGTCACAGAGGTGACCGGACGCTGCACCGGACGCTGCACCGGACGCTGCACCGGACGCGGTCACTGTGCGACCGGTGCGTCCGGTCAGGCGAACAGCGGTTCACGAGGACGATCGGACGCGGTGCGCGTCCGGTCACACACGATCGGACGCGTCCGGTCGTCCAGGGAGCTTACTGGACTCCGACCGGACGCGGGTACTGTGGCGTCCGGTCAGTTCTTCAGCGCGTCCGATCGTTGGTTCGTTTTGCGCGACTCAGGGTTGACCGGTGCGTCCGGTCAGTCACGGGACCGGCGCGTCCGGTCGTGACCAGCGCGTCCGGTCGATGCGAGGAGCGCGTCCGGTCTTGTCTTCGAGCGCGCGGGTACTGTGCGCACCGGCGCGTCCGGTCGCTTGACCAGCGCGTCCGGTCATCGCGTTTGACCGTTAGCGCACAGTGACCGTTGGAGGATCTAACGGTCGTTTTTGAAAACGGAGGACACGTGGTCGCTGCAGGGCGACCGGACGCGGTTGAGCGCGTCCGGTCAGTTACGACCGGCGCGTCCGGTCGTCCAGAAAAAACGGACAAGTGGAGTGGCAACGGCTCTATTTGGATGGGATGCTTATAAATACTTGTTGGCCGGCCCTTGGGGAGGTCTCTTGGCATTTCTAACACTCTTGTGCATCCTTTGAGCAAAAGCTACTCCTCCCACTCATCTCTCTTGCTTGATTGCAAATCAAAAGTGAGATTGAGTGATCCCAAAGTGCATTGCATAGCTTGAGGGCATCTAGTGGCACTTGTGGGTGGTTTAGCCGGTGGATTTCTTGTTACTCTTGGAGAGTACCGCTCCTAGCCGGCTTGGAGATTGTTGGAGGCATTGGCAAGAGAAGGTGATTGTTCTTGGCCACCTCCGGTTGATTGTGAGAGGTTCTTGTGCTTTCCTCGGCGGGACGCCAAAAGCAACTCTAGTGGAATCCGTGTGTCATTGAGTTACCTCACTTGAGAGTGGCGTCTTGCGGTGCCTTGCGGGGCGTGCCTTGAGGGGCAAGTGACTTGAGGGTCACACCGGGGAACCATCTAAGTGTTGGTCGACACAACCGGTGACGTAGCTTGTCGGTGCACAAGTGAACACCGGGTGAATAAAATATTGTGTCTCTTGTCTCCCGGTGATTGGTCTCCTTATTGTTTTGTTATCAATATTGATTGATTATATATCTCCTTGGTGATTGGCAACATCTTCACTCCACCGTCGGTATAAGAATCACAATCCTATCTCTTGCATTTACTTTACTAGATTATCTTGTGTAGCTCTAGTAGTAGCCTTTGCTAGTTGTTGTTAGCTTGCTCACTAGTGTAAGTTTAGTGACCTAGCCCTTGTGTGAACTAGAGATTATAATCTACTAGACTTGTGGATAGAAGGCTTGCATCACAACCGTAGGCTAAGCAAAACTCGCTTTACGCCGTTTGTTATTCTAACAAGTTTGCTTAGTGGTTCTTGTAGAATTTTTTAATAGGCTATTCACCCCACCTCTAGCCATCTAGGACCTTACAAGTGGTATCGGAGCCGTGGTCACCGTTTTAATCAAGGCTTAACATCCTTCGGTGTGAAAAATGGCTCAAATTGTGTTCAATCATGTTGGGGGCAAGCCACCGTTCTTTGATGGTGTTAGTTCTTTTGCTCATTGGAAGAGAAAGATGACAATGTACCTTGGTTCTATTCATGAGAGAGTATTGGAAGTCACCGAGAATGATTTTGCTATCATTGATCCCGATCATCTCACCGATGAAGATAGAGCAAATAGAACATGCAATAGAATGGCTCTCAATACACTTTACAATGGTATTGACACAAAAGTATTTGAGGGCATCAAGGACTTGGAATTGGCAAATGAAGTGTGGACAAGGTTAAGTGAAACATATGAGGGCACTAAGGTTGTGAAGAGTGCCAAGCTATATGGGCTCAAGAGTGAGTTTGAGAACTTCAAGATGAAAGAAGAAGAAACAATCTTAGAGATGTTTCATAGATTGCAAGTCATTGTGAATGATCTCAAGAGCTTAGGGCACAAGACACAAGACCAAGATTTTTGCCACAAGTTCTTGTTGAGCTTACCTAAAAGATTCAAGATGTTGATCATGATGCTACAAAGAGATGGGCTTGAAACAATAAAGCCCAATGATTTGCTTGGAGAGGTATTAACCTTTGACAAGTATGATCAAGATGTTGATGAGAAGGAGGAAGAAAAGAAGAAGACCGTGGCATTCAAGGCCACCTCCTCAAAGGGCAAAGCTTCAATTCAAGAAGAAGATGACGATGAAGAAGATGAAGAATTGGAAGTTGATGATGAGGCACTTGCTCTAGTTGTCAAAAATATTGGCAAAATGTTTATCAAAAGAAGATGCTTCAAAAAGAGAAATGACAATTTCAAGAGCAATGAGCAACAAAGAAAGTGCTTCAATTGTGATAGCACCGAGCACCTTCAAGCGGAATGTCCCTATGACAAGAAGAAGAACAACAAGAGGGACAAGTTTGAGAAGAAGAAGAAAGAAGCCAAGATGACATTCAAGAGAGGCAAGAATGGTGCCTATGTGATCACTTGGGAAAGTGATGAAGAAGAAGAAGAAGAATCATCCAACAAGGCGTTTGCTTCCATTGCTATCAACAAGAAGCCATCACTATTTGATTCATCCTCTTCATGCTTCATGGCTAAAGAAGCTAAGGTATTATATGATGAGAGTGATGATGAAAGTGAAATGGAATATGCTCATGATAGTGATAATGATAGTGATAATGAAAATGATGATGATGAACCAACTAAAGAACAACTATACGACTTGATGCAACAAACTAGAGACATAGCTATTGCCAAGGACAAAGAGTGTAAGAAGCTTTCAATGAAAGTAGCAATACTTGAGAAAGTCCTTAGTGAGCTTAAGACCACTCATGAGAGTCTAGTGGAAGACCATGAGGATCTTGATAAGGCTCATTCTAAGCTTGAGAAGGCTCACTCTTTGCTACTTGAGCAACAAGCAAAGAAGGAGGTTGTTGTATCATGTGATATAGGTGTTACATGTGATATAATTGATGAATCCTTTAATGAACCTATCATCATGTCAAATGCTAACCCTTCTTGTAGCTCTTCATCCACCACCACCAACTCTACCTCCACAACTAGTGATGGTTTCACTTGTGATGCCTCACTAATGGTTGAGAATGAGACTCTCAAGAGAGAAGTGGATGAGCTCACTCACGCCCTAGGCAAGGCCTATGGTGGTGAGGCCCGCTTGCTTAAGTGCTTGGGTAGCCAAAGGTTCTCTCTTAACAAAGAGGGATTGGGCTACACCCCCAAGAAAGGCAAGTCAGCCTTTGCAACTCCAAAGCCTAGCTTTGTGAAGTGCAATGGTCGATTTTGCAATAAATGCAAGCAAGTTGGGCACCTAGAGCATAATTGCAATAAAAAGAACCAAAGCAAGAACCTTGTTAATGCTATACCTTTTGATTCTTGCTATGTGCTTACCAAGGGTGTGAAGGGTGTGCAAGCTAAGTTTGTTGGTACACCAATTGTGGGCCCAAAGAAGAAGGCTATTTGGGTACCAAAGAGCTTAGTCACTAACCTACAAGGACCCAAGCAAAAATGGGTACCTAAACTTCATTGATTTGCTTGTAGGTCAATTACAAAGCCGGGGGAAGGCATTGGATTATTGATAGTGGGTGCACTCAACACATGACCGGTACATCAAGAATGTTTGACTCAATCAATGACAATGATAGTGGTGTTGATTCTATCACATTTGGCAATAACAAGAAAGGCAAGGTTATTGGCTTGGGCAAGATTGCAATATCAAATGACATGAGTATCTCAAATGTGTTGCTAGTTGAAAGCTTGGATTTTAATCTTCTATCCGTGGCACAAATATGTGATCTAGGCTACAAATGCACCTTTGGGGTTGATGATGTGGAAGTTATTAGTGTGGATGGTTCAAATGTGGCATTCAAGGGTTTTAGATATGAGAATCTCTACCTAGTTGACTTCAATGCTAGAGAAACTTCTTTGACAACTTGCTTAGTCTCCAAATCAAGCATGGGTTGGCTTTGGCATAGAAGGCTTGGTCATGTTGGCATGAAACAATTGAAGAAGCTTACTACTCACAATCTTGTCAATGGTTTGAAAGATGTTGAATTTGAGAAGAATAAGCTTTGTAGTGCATGTCAAGCCGGGAAGCAAGTTGGAAGCTCACATCCAAAGAAGAGTACAATGAGCACATGCAAAGCATTTGAGTTGATGCACATGGATCTATTTGGACCAACAACATATACAAGCATAGGCGGTAACAAGTATGGCTTTGTCATAGTGGATGACTTTACAAGATTCACATGGGTATTCTTTCTTAGTGACAAAAGTGAAGTGTTTGACACCTTCAAGACATTTCTCACTAGAGTTCACAATGAGTTTGAGATTAGAATCAAGAAAGTGAGAAGTGACAATGGAAGTGAGTTCAATAATACAAGAATTGAAGAACTTTGTGATCATTATGGTATTGGACATCAATTCTCGGCCAAGTACACTCCACAATCAAATGGCCTAGTTGAGAGGAAGAATAGAACATTGCTTGATATGGCTAGATCAATGCTTCATGAGTACAATGTGAGTCAATCATTTTGGGATGAAGCAATCAATACCGCTTGCTACTACATCAATAGACTATATTGTCATCCATTGCTAGAGAAGACCCCTTATGAGCTACTTCATGGAAGAAAGCCCAATATTTCTTATTTTAGGGTTTTTGGTTGCAAATGCTATATCTTGAAGAAGGGCACTAGATTGGGGAAATTTGATAAGAGATGTGATGAGGGATTCCTACTTGGTTATTCAACTACAAGCAAAGCTTATAGAGTTTGGAACAACTCAAGTGGCATTCTAGAAGAAGTCCATGATGTGCAATTTGATGAAACCAATGGGTCACAAGATGAAGAAGAAAATCTAGATGATATTGGTGGAACTCTATTAGTGGAAGCAATGAAGAACATGGACATTGGAGACATTAGAGCAAAGCAAGTAATTGATATTCAAGATGATGATAAAGATCAAGTGCTCAATTCACCATTCAAGCTAGTTAGTGACTCTCAAGTGCAAGATCATGGTGCTAGTTCTTCTCATCGAGATACATCAAGTGATCAACCAAGCTCAAGCAATCAAGTGCAAATACTCCAACCACAACATGTTGCAAGAGATCACCCCATTGATAGTGTTATTGGTGATATTAGAAGTGGTGTGCAAACAAGATCAAGATTGGCTATGTTTTGTGAGCATGCATCATTTGTGTCAACCATATAACCAAAGAAGATAGAAGAAGCTTTGAGGGATGCCGATTGGATCATGGCTATGCAAGAAGAGCTTAATAATTTCACAAGAAATGATGTTTGGGAGTTGGTAGAAAGGCCAAATGACTACAATGTGATTAGAACCAAGTGGGTGTTCAAAAACAAGCAAGATCAAGATGGCATTGTAGTGAGAAACAAAGCAAGACTAGTTGCTCAAGGTTACACTCAAGTTGAAGGTCTTGACTATGATGAGACATATGCTCCCGTGGCAAGATTGGAGGCAATAAGGATTCTATTGGCTTATGCTTGTGCACACAACATCAAACTATATCAAATGGATGTCAAAAGTGCATTTCTCAATGGGATCATCAATGAGTTAGTCTTCGTTGAGCAACCGCCCGGATTTGAAGATGACAAGAAACCCAACCATGTGTACAAGTAGAAGAAGGCTTTATATGGCTTGAAGCAAGCACCTAGAGCATGGTATGAGAGGCTAAGGGATTTCCTTCTCTCTAAGGGATTCAAGATGGGCAAGGTTGATACAACTCTATTCACCAAGAAGATTGGAAATGATCTATTCATAGTGCAAATATATGTTGATGACATCATCTTTGGATCAACCGATCAAGCTTATTGTGAAGAATTTGGTGCTATGATGGCCAAAGAGTTTGAAATGTCTATGATTGGTGAACTTAGCTACTTCCTTGGTCTCCAAGTCAAGCAATTGAAGAATGGGACATTTGTGAGTCAAGGGAAATACATAAGGGACATGTTGAAGAAGTTTGGAATGCAAGATGCAAAGCCAATTTCAACTCCAATGGGTACAAATGGAAATTTGGATAGTGATCTTGATGGCAAAATGGTGAATCAAAAGGAATATCGGTCTTTAATTGGAAGTCTACTCTATGTCACCGCATCAAGGCCGGATGTCATGTTTAGTGTTTGCATATGTGCAAGATATCAAGCCTCACCTAGAGAGAGTCATCTCACGGCCGCAAAAAGAATATTGAGGTACTTGAAGCAAACAAGAGATGTTGGACTATGGTATCCCAAGGGGTCAAAGTTTGAATTGATTGGATATTCGGACTCCGACTATGGGGGTTGCAAGATCAATAGAAAGAGCACAAGTGGCACATGTCAATTACTTGGAAGATCACTTGTGTCATGGTCCTCAAAGAAACAAAATAGTGTGGCAATCTCTACCGCCGAAGCCGAATATGTGAGTGCGGGGAGTTGTTGTGCACAATTGCTATGGATGAAATCAACTTTGAAGGATTATGGCCTCAACTTCAAGAATGTGCCATTGCTATGTGATAATGAGAGTGCAATCAAGATGATACAAAACCCGGTTCAACATGGAAGAACAAAGCATATTGACATAAGGCATCATTTCATTAGAGATCATCAACAAAAGGGAGATATTGCCATTGAAAGTGTTGGCACCGATGATCAACTTGCCGATATTCTCACTAAGCCACTTGATGAAAAGAGGTTTTGCAAGCTAAGGAATGAATTGAATATTCTTGATTTCTCAAACATGAGTTGAATGCACCCCACTCACTTATTGACATGCCTCTCCTTCGACATTGCAAGGTAAAGTTGATTGACATGTCATTCATCCTATGCTAAAGACTTGCTAGAGCATGTAGACATATTAAGTGGTATGCATGAGCATTCATGATAAATCAAATGAATTTGATGGATATATGTTACCACTATTGCCTCTATGTTTGTTTTGATCTAGTGGTGGCATATGACATGTTTGTGAGCTTGCAAACCTAGTGTTGAATCTAGAAGATTTGCTATAAGTGTTTAATTCAACATAGGCAAGATAACCCTTATTAGAAGGTGTGAAGAAGCTTGTCTTTGGTTCAAATCGAATTAAATTTCTTTGGCAAGTGTTCTAGGTTGAATCAAATTTGATAAATTTTAACCTACTCCATCGAACATTTTTTTCTTCTCTCCACAATTTGATCCCATTTTTGGGTAAGTTGTTGACAAAGGGGGAGAGAAAAAAGATGATTCAAGAAAAAGATGATTCAACATAATAAAGGGGTAAATGAAATTTTTGATGCACACAAGTAGGGGGAGCAAGCTCATAAACAAAATTGTTGCATTTGTTTGTGCATTTTCATATGACTTGCTCATTGCACATGTATTTAAATTCAATATATATGCTTGTGTGGTGCAATGCTAGTATAGAACTTGGATGATGAAATGATCTACTAGCATGCATAGGAATAGTTTACATGTGGTATCTAGACATGCCTAAAGTTTTTACAAGTGGTCCAAGAGCCTTTACATATAATGTTGATCTCACGGGGTTCTTGAGTTTTGATGGATATCTAGTTACTTCATGATGCTAAGGATGGTGTAAAAGGCAACTCCGATTGGTATCACGCTTCAAAGGTCCATTTCTTACACCTTAGCATCATTTTGGTAGAATTACTCTCCCAACACTTCTATCCATGCATATGTGCAAAGCTTTCAATCCAAACTCTATGCACATATGTAGGGGGAGCTAATGCTACCAAAACCGAGCTTGTGATAATTGTCCAAACTTTACTTATGAGCAAAATGATTGGACAAGTATGACAAGTTCAAAACTTTTATTATCAAAATCATCTTTGTGAGGGTTGTCATCAATTACCAAAAAGGGGGAGATTGAAAGTCCCTAGTTTGGTTTTGGCTAATTGATGAAACCTAGGACTAACCTTTGTATCTAAGTGGATGATTTAGATAAAGGTGGTCATTGAATATGAGACATGACATTGACTCATATGACCAATATGATGAAGACCAAGATGAGGCTTGGCTCGATGGACCGGTTGTGAAGGTGAAGGGCAAGTCGAGGCTTCAAAGCGAAGGACCATGCGATGGTGAAGCTTGAGCAAGACTTGGCGCCGATGGACCGATGCAACGGTAAAGAGCAAGTAAAGTCAAGGTCGATGGATCGAGACGGTCATGTGAAGATATGAAGTGGATCATATCATTTGGAAAAACAAAATGGGCTCAAGGCAAAGGTATAACCATAGGGCCATTTTGTTTTACACTCGAGACACCATAGAGGGTGTGAGTGGTTTAGGATCGATAGCCGAACTATTAAGAGGGGAAGTCTTATCGGTTATTCGACGCACGGGTGCCACTAGGTGAATTCATGAAGTGCATTGCATATAGGGCCTAGTGAGCTAACTGGAAAACCTTTGAAAATGATTGAGAAAAAGCTAACACACAAGCACATGGAGATGTACACTTGATGGTGTTGGCACATTTGCAAAGGTGGCGTTGGTCGCGCTGTGGTTTGCGGGTAGAGAAGGGTTTGGGTTCCTTTCTCCCTCCCGCCGAGCGTGCGAGAGCGGGATTCAGGCGATTTCGGGGAAATGAAATGCCTATTTTCCACTACGCCGGAAGTCGGAAAAGAAACGGAGGCGAACGGAGGTCACAGAGGTGACCGGACGCTGCACCGGACGCTGCACCGGACGCTGCACTGGACGCGGTCACTGTGCGACTGGTGCGTCCGGTCAGGCGAACAGCGGTTCACGAGGACGATCGGACGCGGTGCGCGTCCGGTCACACACGATCGGACGCGTCCGGTCGTCCAGGGAGCTTACTGGACTCCGACCAGACGCGGGTACTGTGGCGTCCGGTCAGTTCTTCAGCGCGTCCGATCGTTGGTTCGTTTTGCGCGACTCAGGGTTGACCGGTGCGTCCGGTCAGTCACGGGACCGGCGCGTCCGGTCGTGACCAGCGCGTCCGGTCGATGCGAGGAGCGCGTCCGGTCTTGTCTTCGAGCGCGCGGGTACTGTGCGCACCGGCGCGTCCGGTCGCTTGACCAGCGCGTCCGGTCATCGCGTTTGACCGTTAGCGCACAGTGACCGTTGGAGGATCTAACGGTCGTTTTTGAAAACAGAGGACACGTGGTCGCTGCAGGGCGACCGGACGCGGTTGAGCGCGTCCGGTCAGTTACGACCGGCGCGTCCGGTCGTCCCGAAAAAACGGACAAGTGGAGTGGCAACGGCTCTATTTGGATGGGATGCTTATAAATACTTGTTGGCCGGCCCTTGGGGAGGTCTCTTGGCATTTCTAACACTCTTGTGCATCCTTTGAGCAAAAGCTACTCCTCCCACTCATCTCTCTTGCTTGATTGCAAATCAAAAGTGAGATTGAGTGATCCCAAAGTGCATTGCATAGCTTGAGGGCATCTAGTGGCACTTGTGGGTGGTTTAGCCGGTGGATTTCTTGTTACTCTTGGAGAGTACCGCTCCTAGCCGGCTTGGAGATTGTTGGAGGCATTGGCAAGAGAAGGTGATTGTTCTTGGCCACCTCCGGTTGATTGTGAGAGGTTCTTGTGCTTTCCTCGGCGGGACGCCAAAAGCAACTCTAGTGGAATCCGTGTGTCATTGAGTTACCTCACTTGAGAGTGGCGTCTTGCGGTGCCTTGCGGGGCGTGCCTTGAGGGGCAAGTGACTTGAGGGTCACACCGGGGAACCATCTAAGTGTTGGTCGACACAACCGGTGACGTAGCTTGTCGGTGCACAAGTGAACACCGGGTGAACAAAATATTGTGTCTCTTGTCTCCCGGTGATTGGTCTCCTTATTGTTTTGTTGTCAATATTGATTGATTATATATCTCCTTGGTGATTGGCAACATCTTCACTCCACCGTCAGTATAAGAATCACAATCCTATCTCTTGCATTTACTTTACTAGATTATCTTGTGTAGCTCTAGTAGTAGCCTTTGCTAGTTGTTGTTAGCTTGCTCACTAGTGTAAGTTTAGTGACCTAGCCCTTGTGTGAACTAGAGATTATAATCTACTAGACTTGTGGATAGAAGGCTTGCATCACAACCGTAGGCTAAGCAAAACTCGCTTTACGCCGTTTGTTATTCTAACAAGTTTGCTTAGTGGTTCTTGTAGAATTTTTTAATAGGCTATTCACCCCCCCTCTAGCCATCTAGGACCTTACACCTACCTCTCCTCCCATAATCCTCGCTGCTGCATGCTGCCCTCCTACCATCCACTGTGACCTAACCTCATCTCCCACCTGCTTGCAAAGATGACACGCGAGGCAGACATAACATACCTGCACACACAACATTTCCCTAGCTGTTCCTTGCATTAGTGTGTCATCGTGTTGTGGGCTCTAACCGTCGGACACCTCCAACCCAAGCCTACTTGATAGCGAGTGCCTTTACAGCTATAGTCTACTCAGTGCACAACCCTCGGGGATCTAGCTACATCATTCTACAACTCGGTGGTGAGCATGATCCCCGCCACTGCCATGAAACTAGGCATCTGCACTCCCTCAGGTGAGTCCCTAAACCAGCATTGCTTATGGGGTGGGATTTGGGGCGGGTGTGGTTGTGCTGTGCAATGTCTTATAGGGTGGGATAGTGTCTATGATGTATTTAACGATCGTCTATTTTCATGCCATGTTCATCAAGTTTACATTATAAATTGAGAAAACTCAGATAGAAATAAAATGTGTATTTGCATCAAGAGTTGGCGCCTTTGTTTTCCGATGATTCAACTATTTAATCCAATAAATCACCAAAACTATTTTCTAATTCAATAGGTTACCATAATAAGATATTTGCTACTTTAACGGATCACCAACGATATGGAAAATCTTATTGATTTTTGTTCTCATGGCGATGCACAGGAAAAATACTAGTAGAGAAAATAACTTAATTGAATACTCAGAGTCTTATAAAAGGAAAGATACAAGAGTTTTACCAAAAATCCTAAAGACTTCTTTTGGAGCCCATAAGACTAGCTATCTCAACTCGACTCTAACTCCCAACTAAACTATTCTACATCTACATCTCAAGAGAGTGATGGAGGATTGCTCCCTTGTGGTGAGTGTTGCAACTGAAGTGAGGGGGTCATATTATAGATTGGAGGTGCCTTGAAAGAGTGGAGATGCTTCATCCTATGGAATATTCCCTCATGGTGGGCCATCTAATCCAAGTGAAGCTCCATCGGAATAAACTGACATTGATCCAGAGTCATAATATGAGGATACTTGGGATTCAGTTTAATTTCTTGACCGTATTCTTTCGTTCTTTCTCGTTGATTTCTCCTTGTGGAGCTAGCAATGGTTTCACTGAAGAACCCTTGGATTTGTGCATCACAAATAGTTGGAAACACTTGTCCTTTCTCGAGATGTAGTATGACTTGGTGAGCTTTTCAGGTGTGGGGAGATTGAGGGAGGTGTCCATGGATGCATTGCGGATATCGCCATAGATTAGTTTATTGGAGGTACCAAGTAACTAAAATAGGTAACCGTTGTCACCTTCTTAGGAGGCTACATGTGTGTATTAATTAATATAGTCAAGAATAGTTGTTGACGTGTCATTCACAAAGAAGGATACAAATACATTCTAAGATTGTTATGATGATCAAATACTCACTTCCTATCTCTATTATTGTAAATAACTAAATAGTAAATACCCTTTTCCCATTAAAACTTCAAAGGTTAGAACATCATCTCCCTCCTGATAGGTCAGATATAGCTCCAAAGCTCATCATTGATGATGGAGGACATGACACTATATACGGATCCAGTCCCTTATTTTGCAATAGGGCTAGCATGTTGAAGCTTAGTTGTGTTGACGCCAACTCTGGAATTGGTGAGTCTCCATCAAGGTAATCCATTACTTTTTTCATACATGGTCTTGCACTTGCAGAAGGGTGAGAGCATAGCAGTCCAAGCTTTAGTACAAGGTATGCTTCTTCAATGTTGTAGTTTCCTTTCAGCTTTGTATCCACTGTGGCAAGGAGAGACCCATTGTACCAACGCTCAAGTACCCAATCGACCAACAAAAGTTGGTCACCTTGTTCATCTTCCTTGATAGGCCTTTGTCCACATGTGACCTCAAGGAGGAATGTACCAAAAGCAAAAACATCTGTAAGAGGTGATGCCTTGCCTGTGCGTACTAGCTCTGGAGCAAGGTAACCCATGGTGCCAACCATATGTGTAGTCTGGGGATCAGTACCATGGTCATATAACCTCGCGAGACCAAAGTCACCGAGCCGTCCATTCATTTCTTTGTCAAGGAGTACATTGCTTGCCTTGATATCACGATGAATGACAACTTTTTCCCACTTCTCATGAAGGTACAACAAACCGGATGCAACACCTTTGATGATATGCATCCTCTGAGCCCAATCCAACACTGGCTTTGCTTCTTCATAATGCAAATATTTATCAAGGCTGCCATTAGACATGTAGTCATACACCAAAAGGAGTTCACCTTTCCTCCGACAATAGCCAAGTAACTGCACAAGGTTGCGGTGCCGGATGCGGCCAATACTAACAACCTCAGCGACAAACTCCTTCATTCCCTGCCTTGATTCATGTGACACCCTCTTCACAACCACCTCTAGTTTAGACTTTGGAAGCACTCCTCTATACACCCTGCCAAACCCGCCTTGTCCAAGAAGATGCTTGTCCTTGAATCCATCAGTTCCATTGAACAAATCCTTATACGAGAACCGGTGCGGTCCGAAATCGACTTCCCAATCTTCACGTAGCTCAGCATACCTCATTCTTCTTCTCACAAGCACAACCACAAGAGTCCCTAGAGTGACAATGAACAATGCAGTGGCAATAGGCAGCAAGATCTCCAGGACCTTGGATCGAGGCTTTGGGCCGAGACGAGGTAGCTTTGGCAGCTTAGCAACATCGATCGCCGGAGCAGGTCCATCCACGGCGAAGCTCCAGCCAAGAATGTAGTGCCGAGAATTGATGGGGCCAGTTGCAGAAGAGAAGCCGACGTATGACGGCTCAGCTAGCACGTCAGAGAGGTTGTAGCGTGTAGAAACAAGAGGCCTTACTGGTTTGGACATGCCAATCAGAGCGACGGTGACGTCGACGCGTGCTTCCTCCGCGTCGTACTCCACCCACGCCTGCATCACCTCGCCGCTGATGAGGTCCACGCCATGGAAGCTCCCGTTGGTGTCGTCGTAGTACCCTGCCGGGTGCGCGGCCACGGAGTGGAGACCGTTGACGTCGACGCTGACGTGGTTGTTGTTCACGTCCTGGAACTCGACGTTCTGCATGGTGTCGATCTCGGCGGCGAAGAAGCGGTTGGTGGCGTTGCCGTTGTCGTCGATGTTGGCCAGGCCCATGTACTGCGCGGCCAGCGCGGAGGAGAAATCCGTGCCGCGCGCCACGATGAAGGCGATGCCATGGCAGCTGAGCCCCGGGTAGGTGGTCTGGATGGCGAACGCGAAGGAAGACGAGAAGGAGCGCGCCGTTCCGCTGGGTGATGTGCGGAGGCGCACGGGCGCCGGGTGGAACGCGTGGCCCTTGAGCTGGACCGTGCCGTTGGTGAGCTCCAGGAGGCCGTCCGCCGTGACGGTCGCCGTGCCGTCCAGGGTGAGGTTGGCACCGGTGAAGCCGGAGAAGACGAACTGGTCCTGGTCGGTACTGACTGCCGCTGCAGGGTTCAGGCAGCGGAAGAGAAGGATGGTAAGGAAGGTGATGACACCTATGCGAGCCATGGCCTCTGAAAATCTCCACAGAGTTGCTGAACCGATCTGTGGAGACTGGAGAGTGACTGAACTGTGCCAATGGCTGCTGGTTAGTGTACGGGTTTCCCTGACGCATTAGGACCTGCAATTGCTAATGCGTCGTTGTCTCAAGTCTGAACGTGAGTTGCTGCTTGCTTGGTGCTGGAAGCAGAGATCAATTTCCTTCTTGTGTCCATTTCGTCTACCAGTCGTTGGTCAGAGAAGGCGATACATCAACAAGAGAATTTCCTGACACATCATCAGCAATTGCCGTAAGCCATCGCAAGCAGTTCGTACTATATATAAATGTTGCTTCTGGCGTCCAAGTCTTCTATGGCTACTAGTTTTTCCATGTATGAACAAATGGGATAAGAACACAGCGTATTTGTGACGTCTGTGTTCCTAGCCGCAATTGACTTCTTCGTTCATTTCAGTTTACTATGCATGAGTCCACATGTATTTAATTGTGTTCACTTGTATTGACACGCAAGAATGATTCTGCATCCCTCAGAATGTTCATACGAAACTTCATATAGCACATCATTGATCATTCTACCTGGTGTGCTGGTCTTAAATAGTAGTAGAGTCTTGAAATCTAGTTCTTTTTTTTTAAAAAAAACGTTATTTCCACAGATCAGTCCAAGATTCCAAATCATGCGTGTTAAGGACTGATACTGAAATGCCGTGTTCAAATTTTAGTAGGCTGTGGCGAGGATAACACATATTGTTTTCGCCTAGTAGTCATGTTGGCTGACGTGATTGTGATGTTCTCCTTTTCTAGAGAAGAAACATGGTCCACTGCATTAATCATCTGGACATTATGATTCCACACACGGAAAAGCTAGTTAAAGAAGACTACTCTTATAACAGAAGACTAATCTTTTCTTCGACACATTCCTAGTCACAGAATTCAGTATCTACATTGACAGCATCTACATTGAAGGATATATGGTCTAAAGAAACAAAAACGACGTGGAAACGGAAGGCATGCAGCTCATGTTATCACTTCTCATCAAGGGCTGGACATTGTAGTCATCGTCGCCATCGACGAAGGGTAAGACATAACATACGAGTCGAACCCTTCGTTCTGCATCAGCGCAAGGGACTCGAAGCTCCGGTGTGTCGGCGCCAGCTCCGGTAGCGGCACGTCTCCGCTTAGGTACTTGGAGACTTGCCGCATGCTAGGCCTCGCGCTGGAAAGCGGGTGAGAGCATAGCAACCCTATCTTGAGAGCCAGGGATGCCTCACCAACGTTGTAGCTTCCATGGAGCCTGGCATCCACGGTGTCAGTCACTGATCCTTGGTGCCAGTGCTCAACAACCCAGTCAACCAACAAGAGCTGGTCACCGTTGGAGCTCTGCCTGATGGGCCTCTGGCCACAGGTGACTTCAAGAACGAACACGCCGAAGGCGAAAACATCCGACAAAGGCGTCGCCTTGCTGCTGCGGCCAAGCTCGGGAGCAAGGTACCCTATGGTTCCGACAACATGAGTGGTATGTGGGTCGGTACCATGGTCATACAACCTTGCCAGACCAAAGTCACCAAGCCGGCCATTCATGTCGTTGTCAAGCAGCACATTGCTTGCCTTGATGTCACGGTGGATGATTACTTTCTCCCACTCTTCGTGGAGATAGAGCAGCCCGGACGCGATCCCCTTGATGATCCGGAACCTTTGGTCCCAATTCAGAATTGGCATATCATGATCACCGCCATACAAGTGCTTGTCAAGGCTTCCGTTCGACATGTACTCATAGACAAGGAGAAGTTCACCTTTTCGCCTGCAGTAACCTAGTAACTGCACAAGGTTGCGGTGCTGCAAGCGGCCAATGCTAACAACCTCTGCTATGAATTCCTTCATACCTTGCTTCGAGTCATGTGACACCTTCTTGACGGCGATCTCCATTTTCGACACCGGAAGCACTCCCTTGTACACCCTCCCAAACCCTCCAACCCCAAGCAGGCTCTTGTTCGTGAACCCTTCTGTTGCATTGAACAAGTCCTTGTACGAGAACCGGTGCGGCCCAAACTCGACCTCCCAATCTTCTCGCACCTCGGTGTACTGCAGCCGCCTCCGCACCAGGAGAACGGCAATGGCACCCATGGCCAAGACGACTGCTGCAGTGGCTACCGGCGGGACGATCTCTGCCAGTTTGGCTCGGTGTTTGGGGCCAAAGCGAGGCAGCTTTGGCAACTTGGCTATGTCGATGGCCGGAGCAGGTCCGTCCATGGCGAAGCTCCAACCGAGAACGTAGTGCCGCGAGTTGAACGAGCCTGTCGCCGACGAGAAGCCGACGCGAGCCACGTCGGTGAGCACCGTGGAGAGGTCGTATGCAGTGGAGAGCAGCGGCCTCCTGGGCTTGGCCACTCTCAGGGGAGCCATGGTCACGTCGACACGATTCCTCTCGCCATCGTAGTCCACCCACACCTGCATCGCCTCGCCGCTCGCGAGCGTCAGGTTGCGGAAGACGCCGCCGCCATCGTCGTCGTAGTAGCCGGCGCTGGCCGAGGCGACGGAGACGAGGCTGTCCACGTCGACGCCGACGTGGTTGCCGTTGATGTCGCGGAACTCGTTGTTCTGGTCGGTGTCGAGCTCGACGCCGAAGAGGTGGTCGGCGGCGTCGCCGTTGGTGCTGCCGTTGACGAGGCCGATGTACTGGCTCGGGAACGCGGCGGCGAGGTCGTAGCTGGGCGGCGCGACGAAGAGGACGATCCCGTGGCCGCAGGCGTCCGCGTCCGGGCAGAGGATGCCGAACACGAAGGACGCCGAGAACGACCGCGCTGTGGCCGTGCCGTTGCCGTTGCCGTTGCGCGTCTCGCGGAAACGGAGCTGGGCTGGGTGAATGGCGTGCGCCTTCTGCCGGAGCGTGCCGTTGGTGAGCTCCAGCAGGCCCGACGGCGTGACCACGGCCGCGCCGTCGAGGGTGACGTTGGCGCCCGCGAAGCCGGAGTAGACGAACTGGTCGTCGGCGCTGCCGGGCTCGACGCCGAATGCGAGGACGATGCACAAGGAGATGCAGAGCAGTTTCCTGCAACCGCGAGGCGTGGACGAGGACGACACAGCTTCGTGTTTCACGGAGAAGAAAGGAAGGCAAATGTCTGATGCGTTTGGTGATGGTTGGCTTGCATTTTTGCTTACTGCAAAAACTGTGCCAAACCAAGAGCTCAGCGTCGGATATACATTGGGATAAAAAATCACCGAGATATAATATAGTTGGATTTCAGAGGACAACCTTGTGTGATGGGGTTCAATCAACTGAGACCAAACTTGAAGTAGGAGCATCTGTTTCAGAGTTTCCGTTTGGGAAGGCAAGAACTTCGTGCGGGCTTGCAGAAATTTCACAAGAGAAAATAAGAGAAAATATAAAAATACTCACAATCATATCTTATCTTACTACTGCTACTCCAACAGAGATTTTACATTAATTCTTACTAGGTGTGCTAGAAAAAAATGAATCCTAGAATTTTATCTCACCATAACTCATTAGAGGCTCTAACAGAGCTTCCATGTTAATTATTACCGGATACGCTAAAAAAGGATAATTCCTAAAAAGTTTCTCAATAATCAGAAACAACTGGAGCCCCCATAGTAATGTTCATCGTATGCTAGAAAAAAAAATTCTAGACCACAATAATTAGAAACATTTGGCCTTAATTTAGTAGTCTCTAATCATTGTCATCGATAATAGCCATCGAATCTATTCTGTTTCATTAAAAATTTATCTACCTCTATCATTGTAAAAAATACATAAAGTGACAGCTCTAATTTTACGTTTAAATTACCCATCTAGTCATTATAAAAGATAATTCAAAATCAATTCAAAATAACCACATAAATTTGCATCTAATTTACACACCTTTTCCATTATGAAAGATAATTAAAAATAACCTTTAACTTTGTATCTAAATTATCCACATATTTGTCATTATAAAAGGCAATTTAAATTAATATACTTGATTGACACATTTGTCATTATGAAAGATAACCAAAATAGCCCCTACGTTTGCATTCAAATTACCTTAAACCCAAACAAGAAATTCATTCCAAAGTAGAGGTTAGCAATCAGTAGAGTTCAGGTCTACCATACTATCGAAGATATGAGAACAGGATACCTCACCGCCTGTAAACTGACCCAGAACTGTCGACACGGGCTGAAGACGTCGAGTATGAGGCCCATGTACACATGTGCTATCCATTCTGATTCCTATGCGCAGATGCGCTGATCCATATTGCTAGAGTAAATACTTCTAGCACATATAGATTAATACTAGCATGCTCTGGAAACTCTGTTTTTCAGCCTTGTAATCCTTTGTACCTGGAGCTTTGTACATCTGAGAATCTGAGTCTACAAAGACGTAACATTTTGCCATGTTATGCTAGCTAAATGAATTAGAATCCAGTCTTTTATGGTTTATGAACAAGCAGCAACTTAGGCACTTAGCTGTAACATTTGTTTTTGCATGAAACTGGTTCGAAATGATCCAATTATCAATTTGGCCTATATATCCAAGGTTCTAATGTCTAGACTGTCCACATTTGTTCTTTACTGAAACAGCTAATTAATGAACTTTCTTCCACAAGTCTCCAAGTTCACTAAGGAGTTGGAAGAACTACATGGTCCATCCGAGCCTGCATCCAATGTCTTCTTGAGAGTCTCGTGTTGATGGTCCATCCGCGCCTGCATCCCTTTGCGGATCAGCTCCTCCATCGATTGCAACTTCTTCTGCTCTCTGGTTTGATACTAAGGTCGAAGAAGATAATCCGGTGGCTCCGTCAGACTTGATTGCTCGCTGATGAGAAGAACTCGCCGGAAACGATGGAGTCTGGGGCTCTGGGCCAAGGATCTACAGCCCCGAATACCAAATTGTGACAAACTACATTGGCTACTTGGGATTGTACTTTGGGGTTTCTGTACTAGCTAGAGTTTAGAACGAATTCACGGATATTGGAGTAGGAAACAAGATTAGCGAGCACGCAGCTGCCTGCCAACACCTCTAGACGCAGTTGGCCGTCCTCTGTTCTCTCCGTATCCTCTCCCCCGCCTGTCCCCGTCTCAATGCAAGCTTTAATCAAATTCCAACTTTGCAAGCACGGTACAGTCGCTTTCTTCTTTTGGAGCCGGGATAGATTACATCGGCGATACGGTACCTTCTCTCAAGTACGACGTCACGATCTCTCTCCCTGTATCTGTTGTTGCAGTCAAATTTGTGGGATAATAAACTGAAATAAACTATGAGAAGAAGATAACATCAGGAGAGCGTGCGGTCCAAACGAAACAGTGACATCTATCAACTCCTCTGCTTAGACTTTAAAGTACGCAAATATATATATATATAGACACACACACACTAGTACTATCCCACAAATTGGAATATATACATTGTCTCTGTAATCATCATCTAACAATTGTACGTGCACAAGCTGAGCACGATGACCGGTGGTCTCCCTCTAGTAGCTCCAGTAGTGCTTCTTTTTCTTCCCGTGTTGCTTGCATTGGCATCATGGCGAGCCGCCGCCACATCGGCCGGAACCGCTGCCGGAGACCGCATCGGGCGGCTGCCGGGGCAGCCGGCCGTGGACTTCCCGATGTACTCGGGGTACGTGGCGGTGGACGAGGGCGTGGGCGGGCGGGCGCTGTTCTACTGGCTCCAGGAGGTGCCGCCGGAGGCGCAGCCGGCGCCGCTGGTGCTGTGGCTGAACGGCGGGCCGGGGTGCTCATCGGTGGCGTACGGCGCGTCCGAGGAGCTCGGCGCGTTCCGCATCCGGCCAGACGGCGCGACGCTATTCCTCAACGAGGACCGCTGGAACACAGGTGCCGTTGTTGCCGTACATAGCTTGTTAATTGTACGCTGATGATCGAGATTGAATTTTTTGCTTGTCGTTGCTGCAGCGGCGAACATCTTGTTCCTGGACTCGCCGGCCGGCGTGGGATTCTCCTACACCAACACCAGCTCTGAGCTTTACACCAACGGCGACAACAAAACAGCGCACGATTCCTACACTTTCCTGGTGAAATGGTTCCAGAGGTTCCCGCAGTACAAGTACCGCGATTTCTACATTGCCGGAGAGAGCTACGGAGGTAATAAGTAATACTTACCATAATAAACACGTGCTTTATATTTCTACTGCAATAGTAACTGACAAGATAATATAGTAATAAATAAATATATAAAAAACTGAATAAAATCGGCACGCACGCAGGGCACTACGTCCCGCAGCTGTCCCAGCTCGTGTACCGGAACAACGCCGGCGTGGCGCGACCCATCATAAACTTCAAAGGCTTCATGGTCGGCAACGCGATGATCAACGACCACACGGACTACGCCGGCATGTTCGAGTCGTGGTGGAACCACGGGCTGATCTCCGACGCCACGTACGGGCTGCTCAGGGCTTCCTGCGGCCCCAACGACTCCATCATCCACCCGTCGCCGGCGTGCAACGCGGCGACGGACGTGGCCGCGGCGGAGCAAGGGGACATCGACATGTACAGCATCTACACGCCCCTCTGTGGCCAGACGTCGGCGATCAAGAGATCATGGAAGCCGTCGTCGTTGATAGGCCGCCGCCACTACCACCACGTGATGGCCGGGGGATCGTATGACCCGTGCACCGAGAGCCACTCCACGGTTTACTACAACCGGCCGGAGGTGCAGAGGGCTCTCCACGCCAACGTCACCGGAATAAACTATCCATGGGAGACCTGCAGGTTCGTGCGTGGCGTGCATGTGTGGCAATGTGTTTCAGCTTCATTTTGAATGCTGCAGCTTCATTTTGAATCCTGCTCCATGAACTTCAGTGATTTAATCAACGACACCAACTGGGGAGATTCGCCAAGGTCCATGCTTCCTATCTACAAAGAGCTTATCGCAGCTGGCCTAAGGATATGGGTGTTCAGGTCAGTTCGTTGCAGCTAGCGTTTTTCTTTCCTTTTTTTAAACAAAAAATGGGCACCAAGGAGAGCTACCGATTATTTGCCTAGAAAGCTGTTGTTTTGCTCTTATGCATGGGCAGGATTGGAGGCAGTTTGATAGGCAAATCCGTTTCCAGTAGAAATTTAGAATACACGCGTGGTTTTCTCTATTCCTATCCGAATTGAACAATTTTCTATCAAATTATTTCATTGGCGCCCAGTGTATTTGATTGCATGCATAGAACTAGAAGGTCGTTACAGATATCGTGTCACACTTTGCTGCAATGATCGGACGGAATGATTGACTGAAGAAGTAGGTATAGGTCGTGCACTGCGTCAGCTGCATCTGCATAATATTCCACTGTGAACCCGTCGTTTTCATGAATAGCAGAAGGCCCCAAATAGTCCTTCACATGAAAGTTGTCTCTTGCTCGAGCTTCAATTTCTCGCAATTGTGGCGTTTGCCAACTTGTTTTTCATGCATGTGTGCCAAAATTTCGATCGCCAACTATTTAGAAATTTGATTGAAATTCACGGTTACCCTGTCATCAATAAGAAGAATAATTGCAACGACAATACGTTGGAAAATGAAACACAACTGCATTTGAATTCAACTACTACTACTCAACACAATTTTCTTTGCTTGGACATGGATAGCCTCTAGTCCAGTATGGATGGAATAGACCACACACGCACAACTATTATTTAGGATTTTGGACCAGGAAGTATGTCACACAAAGACGTCACAGGAAAGCCTGCATTATTTGTTCATTTTTCAACTCTGCATGTTAAGTTCATCTTGTGCACGCAGGACGCCACAACAACTGTCTTCCTAGTGAATTTTCAAAGTCATCTTCAACTGATACAATAGAATGATTGATCTCTTGTTTATTTTGCAGTGGAGACACGGACGCCGTAATCCCCTTAACATCAACAAGATACTCCATTGACGCTCTTGGCCTCCCAACTACCACCAGCTGGTATCCGTGGTATGATAAGAAACAGGTCAGCTTCAATCATTCTACTCAACCGGCCTAACTTCCTCATATGAACCTCATGACCGATGGACATACATCTCTGAATTCTAGTTAATTTCTAGTCACATTTCACGTCAATATGCAAATTACTCCAGTATTTACACATCCTACAAGTCGACAGCTGTTAGTCTGTGCTAATAATCATTTGTGATTTTGAATTTAAATAGGTTGGTGGATGGAGCCAAGTGTATGAGGGCCTGACCTTGGTGACCGTCCGTGGTGCAGGGCACGAGGTTCCCCTCCACCGCCCGCGGCAAGCACTCATATTGTTCCAACGGTTCTTGAAGGGGGAACCCATGCCAAAAAATGGAACCGTGGCATAGTTATCATTTGTTTTTATTGGCATACATAACGGGAAATAACTCGACATTAAATTGTGTGCAATACTTAGCACATTCAAGTATTTATCTCTTCCCAATGCATGTATATTGTACACAAGTTTTTTTTTGCGAAACATATTGTACACAAGTTAAAATTTAAGAACAGCAAGAATAACGGCACACAAGGTTCTTTGTTCTTCAGAACTGCAGAAGAAAGGACTCTTTGGTCTTCAAGATTGCAAAATAATATGATAACTGGTTGTACAGTGCAAGGTATTTGCAGGATGCCCGACTGCCCATACAGTCTTCAGAAATCTTGCCACAGACAAAGCTATCAGTCCAGGACGTACAACAGGTCTTACAACCTATAAACAATATCCACGTAGCCTATCCCTTCCATTGGAGCGAGCCCATGAACTAATAGCACATCTCTTTCTTTCTCACTTCATGTAAAAAGGTTAAGCTAGAGACACAATATTTGACACGGCAACAAGGTTTATGAACTAATAATTCTCACCTAGCTACATTTGTAAGGTAGTACTAAGCCACCCACCAGACAAAACACAACCACACCAGGACCTTGGGCCAACAACCACAACTGTTACAGGATATTAATAAGCTGGGGTGTTACAATAGGTCACGGTAGAGTCACATTAATCGCCCAAGTGGAGTTACAGAAAGAAAGAGGAAAAAGAAAAGATAAAGTTGGATTACACGAGTAGGGAGCAAAGTACCTTCTGTGACGTACGACGTCACGATCTCTCTCCCTGTAGTTCTTGTCCTAGTCAAATTTGAGGAATAAACTGAAATAAATCATGAAAAGAAGATAACATCAAGAGAGCGTGCGGTCCAAACGAAATAGTGACATCTATCAACTCTGCTTAGACTTCAAAGTACGCATACATATATATATATATATATATATATATATATATATATATATATATATATATATATATATATATATATATATATATATATATATACGGCAGCGCTATTCTACACCCTAGGTGTAAATGCCAACCGATCCGACTGCATCAACCAGCCCACCCCCGACCCGGCTGCACCACCCGCCCACCTCCGACTCCTCCCAAGTCCCGACCAACTCGCCAAGACGGGTCCACATCCCCCGATAATTTCCCAAGCCGGATCCGTAGCCCACTCGGTGCCCTCGATAATTTTCCCCACCGCCGCCCCACCAGCGTCGGCGTCCCGTTCCCCCACCGGCGTCGGCGTCGGCCCCTTTTCCCACCAACAGCTGCCCCTCCCTGGCGCCCTCTCCCCTGCGGCCCCCCGCGTCCGTTCCAACACCTCCGACCAACTCAACGCAGAAGCACGGCAGGCGCGCCTCCCCTGCACGACCAGTAGCGCGCAGCGGCTTCCACGACACAAGCAGCGGTAGCAGCCCCATCCGAGAGGGAGCAGCACCATGCCCCGCGTCCACGTTCGGCGTCTGCTCTCCAGTCGACTGGAGGCACTGGTGGATTTCCTCGATCCAAGGCCACGAGGAGATGACCCGCCGCCCGAGCTCGCAGGACTGCTGAGACCTCTCGCCAGAGGTGGCCGGCCCCGCGCTCCCCACCCGCCGGAGCTCACCCCACCCGTCGGGCGTCCGCTGTGGTCCAAGAAGGAAGAAGGTGTGTTTTGTTCTTTTTTTTTCTGATGACTGACTGATGTGTACGCCTGGGTTGGCAGTGAGAGGTACCGAATGCTCCTGCACACTGCCATCAAAAGCACTCAGCCATGACTGGCCACAACACCATCAAAAAGCAGCGCCTGTCATTATGCAATCCTGCTAACACTACTGAATCAAACAGTCCAAGATACTAACAAAATACTCAGAAGATACTAACAAAGATACTGACGAAATATTGACGATACTAACAAAATACTTGAAGATATCGACAAGATACCGAAAAATATTGATGATACTAACAAAATACTTGAAGATACTGACAAAATACTGATCATACTAACAAAATACTTGAATACACTGATAAGATACTGGCGGAATACTTGAAGATACTGACAAAATACTGATGAAATATTTTTAGATACTAACAAAATACTACTGAAGTATAATATCGGTTGTACCAAGCTACTAACAAGAAACTAACGAAATACTTAAAGATACTGACAAAATACTTGAAGATACTGACAACTACTTAAAGGTGGTAGCAACCAGTGAAGTTATAGTACCAGCTGTACTAAGCTACTGACAAAATACTCGAAGATACTGACAATTACTTAAAGGTACTAACAACTACTGAAGTATAATACCGGTTATACCAAGCTACTGACAAAAGAAACTAACGAAATATTTAAAGATACTGACAAAATACCTAAGATACTGACAACTACTTAAAGGTAGTATCAACCACTAAAGTTATAGTACCAGCTGTACTAAACTACTGACAAAAATAACTAAAAATACTGACAAATATTACAAGATACTGACAAAATACTTAAAGGTACTAGCAACTACTGAAATTAGTACCTGCAGAGCGAAGCTACTGACTAAATACTGAAAAAATACTTAAAGATATTGATAAAAACATCCAGATACTGATAAAATACTACTAAATGAACTTGTTGCTACTGGCATCACAGATGTCCGCATAGTGGTCTGGGACATAGGATCCGAAGGGCTCTCACTGCATTCATGGATTAGGAACCTTTACGTGTAGCGCACATGAGACATCGCCTGACACTCACAGCCTCACACTGGATTGGGTCTCGGCTTTGAAAAAATAAAAAAAGCGCATGGACGCAGCGGGAGTGGGTGCCAGGACCGTGGGGTCGCACCGTTTGCACCCCGTCAACGCCGCAGGTTCAGTGCATCGTAGCTCGTGCGGGACCGCGTGGGAGGGACCCGTGCGGCGCGCGGGATATGACGCGCGTGGGGAGGGTCGTCGGGGCGCGCGCGTGGGAGGGAGCTGGTGGGCTCGGTCGGTTGGCTCATGGTGTAGAATAGTTATTCTACACCTAAGGTGTAGAATAACATATATATATATATATATATATATATATATATATATATATATATATATATATATATATATATATATATATATATATATATATATATATATATATATATATACTCGCCGGAATCGATGGAGTCTGGGCCGAGGATCTACAGCCCCGAATACCAAATTGTGACAAAGCACATTGGCTACTTGGGATTGTACTTTCGGGGTTCTGTATTAGCTAGAGTTTAGAATGAATTCACGGATATTATAGTAGGATACAAGATTAGCGAGCACGCAGCTCCCTGCCAACACTTCTAGACGCAGCTGGCCTTCCTCTGTTTTTTCCATATCGTCTCCCCCGCCTGTCCCCGTCTCCATGCTAAACCGCAAGGAAGCCAAGTCTCCTACGCATTCGTCCAGCAGGGCCCGAAGAATCTTGGATTGGGTTTCTTCACTCCCTTGGGCCTCTCTTCTCCCACTGGACCTGCCTTGCATGATTGCATCCGGCCTCCAAGTGGTCTGCTCCTGGTCTTCCCTCCTTTGCCTTGTTGTCTTCTGTTTCAGCATCGTCCCGTCGTCAGGCTCCTGACATTAACACACGCCCATAGCAATGTACAATAGTAAATCAGCTGGGTAGCAATGCAAGCTTTAATCCAATTCCAACTTTGCAAGCATGGTACAGTTCGATTTCTTCTTTTGGAGCCCGGATAGATTACCTCGGCGATACGGTACCTTCTCTCACGTACGACGTCACGATCTCTCTCCCTGTAGTTCTTGTCCTCGTCAAATTTGAGGAGTAAACTGGTCCAAACGAAACAGTACGAGTACTATCCCACAAATTGGAATATATACATTGTCTCTGTAATCATCATCCAACAATTGTACGTGCACAAGCTGAGCACGATGACCGGTGGTCTCCCTCTAGCTCCAGCAGTGCTACTTCTTCCCGTGTTGCTTGCATTGGCATGGCGAGCCACCGCCGATGGAGACCGCATCGGGCGGCTGCCGGGGCAGCCGGCCGTGGACTTCCCGATGTACTCGGGGTACGTGGCGGTGGACGAGGGCGTGGGCGGGCGGGCGCTGTTCTACTGGCTCCAGGAGGTGCCGCCGGAGGCGCAGCCGGCGCCGCTGGTGCTGTGGCTGGACGGCGGGCCGGGGTGCTCGGCGGTGGGGTACGGCGCATCCCAGGAGCTCGGCGCGTTCCGCATCCGGCCTGACGGCGCCACGCTGTTCCTCAACGAGGACCGCTGGAACACAGGTGCTTAAATTATGTACTAGCGTTGTTGCCGTACGTATTGTTCATACGCTGAGATTAGACTGAATTTTGTGCGTTGCGTTGCTGCAGCGGCGAACATCTTGTTCCTGGACGCGCCGGCCGGCGTGGGATTCTCCTATACCAACACCAGCTCCGAGCTTTACACCAACGGCGACAACAAAACAGCCCACGATTCCTACACTTTCCTCGTGAAATGGTTCGAGAGGTTCCCCCAGTACAAGTACCGCGATTTCTACATTGCCGGAGAGAGCTACGGAGGTAATAAGTAGTACTTACCATAATAAACACGTGCTTTATTTTTCTATACTGCAGTAGTAACTGACATGATAATATAATAATAAATAAATAAATATATACAAAGAACTGAATAAAATCGGCACGCACGCAGGGCACTACGTCCCGCAGCTGTCCCAGCTCGTCTACCGGAACAACGCAGGCATCGCAAAACCCATCATAAACTTCAAAGGCTTCCTGGTCGGCAACCCGGTGATCAACGACCACACCGACTACGCCGGCGCGTTCGAGTCGTGGTGGAACCACGGGCTGATCTCCGACGCCACGTACGGGCTGCTCAGGGCCTCCTGCGGCGGCCTCAACGAGTCCATCATCCACCCGTCGCCGGCGTGCAACGTGGCGACGGAAGTGGCCGCGGCGGAGGAGGGGAACATCGACATGTACAGCATCTACACGCCCCTCTGCGGCCAGACGTCGTCGTCAGCGACGACCAAGAGATCATGGAAGCCGTCGTCGTTGATAGGCCGCCGCCACTACCACCACGTGATGGCGGGATCGTATGACCCGTGCACCAAGAGCCACTCCACGGTTTACTACAACCGTCCGGAGGTGCAGAGGGCTCTCCACGCCAACCTCACCGGAATAAACTATCCATGGGCGACCTGCAGGTTCGTGCGTGGCGTGCATGTGTGGCAAAGTGTTTCAGCTTCATTTTGAATCCTGCAGCTTCATTTTGAATCCTGCTCCATGAACTTCAGTGCTTTAATCAGCACCAACTGGGGAGATTCGCCGAGGTCCATGCTTCCTATCTACAAAGAGCTTATCGCAGCTGGCCTAAGGATATGGGTCTTCAGGTCAGTTGGTTGCAGCAAGCGTTTTTTTTTTTTTGAAACAAATGGGCAGTAGGAGACCTACAGATTATATATTTGCCTAGACCTCTGTTGTTTTGCTCTTATATATGGGGAGGATTGGAGGCTGCAGTTTGATAGGCAAATCCATTTCCAGTACAAATTTAGAAATAAACGTTAGCTAGTTTTCTCTATTCCTATCGGATTTGAACAGTTTTCTATATCTATCAAATTATTGCATTATTGGAGCCTAATGTATTTGACTGCAAGCATAGAACTGGCTAGAAGGTCGTTACAGATATCGTGACACACTTTGCTGCAATGATAAGATCGGACGGAATGATTGACTGAAGAAGTAGGTATAGGTCGTGCACTGCATCAGCTGCATCTGCATAATATTCCACTGTGAACCCGTGGTTTTCATGAATAGCAGATGGCCCCAAATGGTCGTTCACATGAAAGTTGTCTCTTGCTCCAGCTTCAATTTTGTCGCAATTGTGGCGTTTGCCAACTTGTTTTCATCATGTGTGCCAAAATTTCGATCGCCGACTATTTAGAAATTTGATTGAAAGTCACGGTTACCCTGTCATCAATAAGAAGAATAATTGCAACGACAATAAGTTGGAAAATGAAACACAACTGCATGCATTTGAATTCAACTACGACTCAATATAATTTTCTTGGACATCGATAGCCCCTCTAGTCCAGTAGGGATGGAAATGGAATAGACCACACACACGCACAACTATTTAGGATTTTGGCGACCAGGAAGTCACACAAAGACGTGACGGGGAAGCCTGCATTATTTGTTCATTTTTCAACTCTGCATGTTAAGTTCATCTTGTGCACGCAACGCACCACAACAACTGTACCCCTACTGAATTTTTTGTTCTTCAACTGATAGAAAGATTGATCTCTTGATTATTTCGCAGTGGAGACACGGATGCAGTGATCCCATTAACATCAACAAGATACTCCATTGATGCTCTTGGCCTCCCAACTACCACCAGCTGGTATCCGTGGTATGATAAGAAACAGGTCAGCTTCGTTCATTCTACTCAACCATCCTTAGCTTCCTCATATGAACCTCATGACCGATGGACATACATCCCTGAATTCTAGTTTCTAGTCACATGCATTTCACGTCAATATGCAAATATTACTCTAGTATTCACACATCCTACAAGTCGACAAATGTTAATCTGTGCTAATAATCATTTGTGATTGGATTTGAATAGGTTGGTGGATGGAGTCAGGTGTACGAGGGCCTGACCTTGGTGACCGTCCGTGGCGCAGGGCACGAGGTTCCCCTCCACCGCCCGCGGCAAGCACTCATATTGTTCCAACAATTCTTGAAGGGGGAACCCATGCCAAAAAATGGAACCGTGGCTTAGTGTTATTATTTATTTTTATTGGCATATATAATGTGAAATAACACACAATAAATTGTGTGCTATACTTATTAGCACATTCAAGTAGTTATCTCTTCCCAATGCATGTATATTGTACACAAGTTAAAATTGAAAAACAAGCCCCCTGTTCGGCTGAGCTTATCAGCACGGCTTTATCAGCCGTGTAACAGTGTTTTTCTCTCACAGCAAATCAGCTACAGCCGGCTTATAAGCCAAAAAACAGCCTGCCGAACAGGGCCAAGAACAACGGCACGCAAGATATAGTATATTGATTTCTGTTCTTCAAAACTGTACAAGAAAGTATTCTTTGGTCTTCAATATGATAAGTGGTTGCACAGTGCAAGGTATTTGCTGGGTGCCCATGGATAAAGCTATCGCCTATCAAGACAACAGGTGTAACACCCTAGGTGTTACGAAATTAATAAAACCCTAATCGTGATCATCATTATGCATTATCATTAAGTATTGTGGCATTAAGCATTTCATGTTTCAATTGTATCATGTGTATGTTGCATATGCCATGGTTTATAAGTTTCATGAAATAATATTAATGATAGTAATTAAGTTCAATTTTTGGTGAATTAATAAATCCATTTTCATAAATAAAAATTGATCCAACTTTTGTTCCATAGATTGATATGATGTCTATGCTAACTAACTGGGCACTGGTTGATTTGTTTGATGGTTATTTAGTATCTGAATAAATTGTCAAAGTTTGCTAAAAATTTGAATTTCAAAACTCTAAATTCAAATGCCTCTTTTCGTCCCTAATTTCAAATTTAAAAATCTACGCAGAATTAGGGGATGGTTCAAAAAGCAAAGTTGAAGATATTGGAAATTTGAACAAATTTCATTCTTGGAGATTTTGAAGTTGTTATGCAAATTCTGGAGTAATTTCAAGAAAACAGAAAGGGGAGGGGAGCTACAGTGATCACGGCAAGCTGCTTGTCTGCCTGTCCACCGCCGCCGGCCTTCCTGCTGCTTCCAGGCGTACCCGTGCCCCATCCTGATTCGCCAGAGCGGTAGCAGCAGCTGTTGGCATCCCTCTCGCGACGTCCTCGCCCTTCTTAAAGCCTTGCACCGGCTGCCGTTCTCCATTTTTCTTCCTCCTCGCCGCTGCCGTCGAGCTTGCTTCGCCGACCAAATTCGCCTCCACCGGTTGCTCTCAGCCCAATTGCCCGTGCACGCGACTTCGCCTCGCCCTTGAGCGCACGCTAAGCCTGGTCGCGCCTCATCTCGCCACCGGAATCGACCGAACGCCGCCGTCTTCTCCTCAGCCGACCGCAGCGCCGCCGAGCTCGCCTTGCAGTGCTCAGCTCGCTCCGGTGAGATCTTCTTTCAACCGTCTTCGGTTCTGAGCTTGCCTTGATCCCGTTATGCTAAAAAGCTAAGCCGTTGATCTGTTAGCAGCCCCAGCTCGGCGGAACATCCACGCCGCCGCCATCGTCATCACCGTCGGCAGCGTCTCTCCGATCGATTCCAATCTCAACCAGCTGGCCGATTGAGATCGTGGTGAGCTACTGGTGCTATCCGAGTCGTTAGTTGAACCGTCGCGCCGCCATGTGCAGTCGTGCCGAACCGCCATGAGCGTGGCCAGGCTCGTCGCGAGCTCTAATTCGACCAACCAGCTAGAAAGGAGTATTCGCCATGGCTTGGTGATGCTGTAGGAAGTTTCGCCGGCACCGCTAACCTCGCCGTTCGTTGCATCTGCTGCTTTGCCGCGCCGCCGTGCTGCCATGGCTGACGACGAGCTCGCCACTGTCCGATAGAGCACCAACCAGCACTACCAATCGATGCGCAACGAAGAGAGGAAGCCGTAGGAGCTAACCGAGTCGCCGGAGACCTCACCGCCGGCGAGCTTTGGCCGGTCAAAGCCGAGGTCCGCCGCGTTCAACGCGGAGGAACTGTTCCTGACCAGTGGGGCCGATCTGTCAGCTACTGCAGAGAAAGAAAATGATTTTTCCATTTTCCAGAAAATGCTTTTATGTGCTGATTCTTGATTAATTCATAATAAAATAATTAGAGCTCGTAAAATTGTGAAACTTTTTTTTGTAGCTTCTTTATGATGATGATTACCTAGGAAAAATATTAAATCTGGAAAAAGAATAGTTTTGGCATGATTCAAAATTACCTCTTTTAATTAAGAAATGCAAATTCTATAATTTTGTAGGCCAAAATAAATGTTTAAAAATTATGAAATTTATTTTCCCACTGTATTATGATAATACCAATCTCCACAAAAAGTTTGAGCTTAATTTGACAATGTTTAATTTAATCACCTTTTCTATGCTTAATTAGTTAATTAATTGATTAAGGTAATTAAGAGTTAATCCCAATATGACTTGTATGATCTTTTGGATTGATTGTAGACCTTGGGACATAACCATAATAATGTTCCTTGGCATTTTACTTATCTAGTTGTGCTCAAGATTAACCTGTTAATAATAATTTGTAAAAGTGATTAATAGATCATCCTTGCAATTGTACCGCGAAGGAAAATCGTACTCAAGTTAATCTTGTTGTGCTTTTACCAATGCATTGTCATGCATCATATCATACATTCCATTGTGCTAAAGCATGCTTCATTTATTTACGTGTAGTGTACGTGAGTACGTGAGTGAGGAGGTCCATGTTGATCAAGTTCGAAGAAGGTTCATCCATCTATGGTGTTGATGCCAAGTCTAACTCCTGTGAAACTATGTGGCAACTAACCTCCTCTGCAACGAAGGCAAGCCCCGGAGTATAAACTCTCCTCTATTTTACAAATACTTCATTACACCTTAAGTCTTGTGAAATGTGCTTTAAGTGAGTAGGAGTTGGTCGAAATCGTTGCTGCATGATTTACCTTGAATTCCAGATACTTCCAAATGATATCCCACTAGTATGAGTAGGTCGATCTCTTTATGCTTAGTAATGCTTAGACCTCGGTAGAAGTTGAATGATGGTGTCATTGTTCACGAGAGACAGGTTTTATCTTTGTTCTTCTCGACTCTGTGTATGGGAAGAGAGAACACCATGATGATGGATATGGTAATAATAATAATGTCAAGACCGGGTGGGTGGCTTGCATCGCGAAATGATTCGGTGTAGTGCTCCGCCTGTGTCGATTAAGGACCAATCGTTGCAAGGCCGCTTGTGGTCGTGACTTGTAGTACCGGCCACATACTCCGGTAAGCCTGCTACCTCAGCTATTCTATTACGTGAAAAGACAACCGCGCACTGGGCGTGGGAGATGGAGGGAGTAGCATGTACTTGCACTACGGGCATCCCTGGTTGGACGAAAGCAAGGGGTTGACATAGGGCGGTGGAGTACTGTATTCCCGGGTAGCGTGGACCAGTTCACGTTTTGGAGGATCCTTGGAGATGTTGATATATGTAGGTCTGGGACTTGTATATATCGTGTGGTTGGGAATCTCAAGCTAGGTTTAATCGATTCGAATCGTCGTTGCTCCTCGGTTATGGAGACACGATCAACTGAACTGCATCGTAGTTAACAATGGAACATGGTGACGATGAAAAAGAGATGAAGAGATGAAAATAAGATGTGATGCTTAAAGCAAGTGATTGATATAGTTTAGGTGCAAACTGGATACTACGGATAACTTAGCAACTAAAACATGGAAAGTAAGGATTCACTTATAGTAAGCTTTTATGCAAAAGCTATTCTTGCTTCTAACTTTTCCTCAAGCTTGCATACCCTTAGAGTCTTTTCTTTTAGTTGGGTAAGTCTTGTTGCGTACCCTCATGTACTCAGGGTTTGTTAAACCCCTGTTGCAAGTTCTGACTTGTGCTGCTAATCAAGGTCATGTCGGTGGCTCGACATGATCTGGATGTCTCTTCTACCTTAGGTGCTCTTCTAATTTGCTTCCACTGTCCTACTCATCTTTTGGATCTAAAGTTAAGTTTTACTTAAACATGGTTTGTAACCCTATATTGTAAATATTCCGCAACTCCGATGTATGAAATTTTTGTATCAATGTTATAATGTTGTGGCAACTCCATTGTTGATCTTGTATGAGTTGTAAAAAGTGGATGATTCGGGGTTCCCCGAGGACACCCGACAGACTACCGGATTATCTGGCTTTCGTGTACAGCAGTCAAATGTATTTAGGACAATGACGAGTACACGTGAGCCATATAATTTGGGTGGTTCGGCCACAGCAGGTCTTACAACCTATATACAATATCCATGTAGCCTATCCCTTCCATTGGAGCGAACCTGCGAACTTATAGCACATCTCTTTCTTTCTCACTTCATGTAAAAAGGTTAAGCTAGAGACACAATATTTGACACCGCAACAAGGTTAACTAATAATTCTCACCTACCTACATTTCTAAGGTAGTACTAAACCACCCACCAGGCAACAACACAACCACACCAGAACCTTGGGCCAACAACCACAACTGTTATAGGATACAAACAAGCTGGGGTGTTACAATAGGGTCATGATGGAGTTACATTCATCGCCCAGGTGGAGCTACAGAAAGAAAGAGGAAAAAGAAGATAAAGTTGTATTGCACGAGTAGGGAGCAAGGTATTGCCAATCCCAATGGTGTATTTCATTTTGATGTTACCTTGGTTGCCATGTCATCTATACTGCTTTGAAATGGTGAATGAAACATCCCCCATCCAATGCTTGTTTCATTTTGTTATTTCATAAGCTACTCATAGCATTTAATATGCGATGTTCATGATTGGCTGATTGTTGGATGAAATGAAATTTCATGCCCCCAATGCTTGTTTCACACGGTTTCCAATTTTTGGAAATGGTGTGCTCCTGGTTTCATCCTGATGAAACCATTCCCTCCAATTTCATCTGTAGTATGATGCCATATCATAAAAAATGGTGACATATCGCCTAATTAATGATTTCTTTTTCTCGAATACGCAAAATATTTATGTATCATTATATTTAAGAAGAAGAGTTTAACCATACAAACGACACGTTTCTGATGAGCGTCCTAGGTGGTCTTATAACTGTGACCGGACCTTCCTAGGGTCAGCTTCGCCCCTAAGGGTGAATAACCTATATGACAGACCAGGATCGAGAGGGTTCCTCACAGGGCCAAGAAAGTAGCTATCTACGGAGGCAGGTGTTATAATTAATGCGAGCCGTCTATGAACGCAGACCTTGACGTAAGCGGACAGCATGTCCGCCTCTGGAGATGTGAAATGGCCGCCTGAGAAAACTGTTACTGCAGTAGTTGATGACAAGCAATGTGATAAGGTTAGCTCAAATATATCTATTCGGTCCATGATTATTTTTGGACCCAAGGCATTTCTGTGCACATGCATGCATGTATAAACAAAGTCGTCGTGGCCAAACATTTAACCGAGCTCCATGCATGCATGCATGTTTATTATCTCCTTTGCTGGTGTACATGCACGTCACGTTGCCTTGACTGATGAAACGGCAAGCCAACATGCACGTATGTACATACATGGAGTATCATCCATGAGAAGCACATCTACTACTGTATCAACCCGGCGGCGGTGAGGCTCTGAAACGAAGCAAGGCAGCCCGGCGGCGATCCAGCTTATCCGCGGTCGGGTGAACACGGCAGCAAGATCGTGGCAGCCCGACGGCAGCACTGTTCGGTGGCACGGTAGTCCGGCGATGACGAAGCCTAGCGTGGCAGCCCAGGCCCGACGGTGAAACGGTGCGGCCCGGCGCGGCCTATTGGTTATTCCGGCCCCAAGGCCCAAGCACGGCGGCCTGCAATGTAGCATGCAGCCACGGCAGCCGACGATGCCCAGCACGGCAGTTCATCGGTGGCCCGAGCCCAACAAAGCTAGCATCTTTCACTTCGGCACGCGTGGTAAGCTCGACGCCCCGGCAACAATTAGCAACAGTAATGCGGCAACCTATTTCTATGTAAGAGTAAGACGATCGATGTTAAGTAGTACCAAAACAATAGAAATAGGTTATTAGTCTGTGCTCACAAGCTGGTGGCCAAATTCTTCATATAATAGTATCAAAAACAATAATATCCTTCTTATGTCTTGGTTTTCTGGTATTATATTGATCATCTTGTCGGCTGATATTTTTGGTGTTGCTCTTTTTTACAACAGGGTTGCTTTAGTAAATGGGCACAAATTTGATCGAATGAACATGCAGTTATTTAAGTCCCAGACGTCGTTACTGCCATTCCAAAAGAATGTGGAGAGGGTTAGTCTTGGACAAGGTGGAAGTGCAACGGTGTTAATCTTGTCCCATCCAAAAAAACACACTAAGATCTTGTGTTTTTGCGTGATGATCGAGGTAATTTTGTTACTCGCACGTAGCATGGCCCTGGGAATGCATTTCACTTGTTTTAACTAGAGTGAGTAGTAAAATGGTACTACATTCATTCCTACCAAATGGTGTCTGCAAATAGTGGCACACATCCAACATATCCCCTTTATTTAATCACATGCATGAGACGTAGTACAACACCCCCTTCTTCTCGGTTTCCGGACGCGACTGATACATAGGCATCATCCATACACTGTTGCCTTGAACATCACTTACACAAAGGGTCGTCGTCGACGCACCAACATTATTCCAGGTAAGAGTGGCCTCATCACGGAATGGCCTCAAGCATTCAGAGTTGGCCGTAGCCGTCAGAAGTCCACGGAGGGCGGGTCCCACAAATGCCTCTAGTAGGGCCCATGGGCACACAAAAGCCGCTGCAGCAATAGGAAGAAAATATCAATACGCAAGTTGATCCATTTGGGATGCAATAACCATTGATCTTTCTTGCCCCCAGGTTGGTAGTGGGTGACGAGTAGGAGTTGTCCGTGGCTGATGCACGAGACGACTCCCCAGCTGTTGCCATCAGCAGCAGCAGCACGGCCTTCATCACCACCGCCATCTTCTTGCTGCTGCTAGTCGCCGCCATTCGATCGATCTCTTACCACGTACAGCCCTACTCTCTCTCTCTCTCTCTCTCTATAGATCTCACTGTTTTGCTTGGCTTTTGCTTGCACTGTCAGCTTTGGCCTGGCTCCATCCCTCCCATTCATCCATCTTATATATAGGCAATTGATGCGTTTAAGAGACAAGAATGGGAGAGAATGCTCGATCGTATTCCATGACAGTGTATGAGTACATATACAAGTGCCAGAGCACTGGTGGCCATAGGCTACTAACTGCTAACCTGAAGACTCGGATCAGCTGAAGAATCGGTCCAGAACGTGACCATGACCCTTTACAACAAACTAACCAGCTGATCCTTATCTATCTATAGTATACGGAGGAATAGGTCGTTGACACCCCCCCTCAGTTGAAGCTTCGGTCGTCCGTATGCATTAACTGTCTCTGAATTCGTTGAACAAAGGTGTAGGTAGCCCTTTTGTCATAATGTCTGCAAACTGGTGCTGAGTCGGGATGTGCAGAACTTTGAACTGGCCAAGGGCAACCTTCTCTCGCACAAAATGGATGTCAAGCTCCACATGTTTCGTTCGTCGATGGTGCACTAGGTTTTCAGACAGGTAAACCATTGAGACATTGTCACAGTAGATTACCGTGGCCTTGTCGATGCGCACATGAAGTTCACGAAGCAAATTCCTGAGCCAACAACACTCCGCGGTAGCATTGACGATAGCCCGGTACTCGGCCTCTACGCTGGACCGGGATACCGTCGTTTGGCGCTTCGACGACCATGACACCAGAGAGTTCCCGAGGAAGACGCAGTAGCCCGAGGTCGAGCGTCGAGTGTCCGGGCATCCAGCCCAGTCAGCGTCGGAGTACACCTTGAGCTCAATCGACGGTGTCGCGGAGATCCTGATGCCATGGTGAATTGTGCCGCGGAGATAGCGTAGGATACGCTTGACGAGGTTCCAGTGCACATCATGTGGAACCTGCATGTGTAAGCACGCTTGGTTCATTGCATACGAAATGTCTGGTCGCGTTAGTGTGAGATACTGGAGCGCGCCAGTGATGCTGCGATAGAAGGAGCCGTCCTCCGCAGGTTTTCCATCTGCTGCTGACAGCTTCAACTTGGTCTCCACTGGAGTGGAGGCTGGCTTGCAGTTGGCCATCCCCGCTCGCTCGAGGATGTCCTCCATGTACTGAGATTGGTTGAGGAGGAAGCCGTCATCATCACGACGCACCTGAACACTGAGGAAGAAGTGCAGGGCGCCAAGGTCCTTGATGGCAAAGGCCTGGCGCAGTTTGTTGATGACGTCGTGCACCAAGGATGGTGTCGATGCAGTGAGGATAATGTCATCAACGTAGACAAGAAGGTACGCCGCTTGAGCGCCATGGCTGTAGATGAATAGGGAGCTATCGGAGCCTGTGGCAGCGAAGCCCATGCCACGAAGGTGAGTGCTGAGTCATTGAAACCACGCCCTGGGTGCCTGCTTGAGTCCATAGAGGGACTTGATCAGCAGGCAGACATGATCGGGCCGGGATGAGTCTATGAAGCCGGCGGGTTGGTGACAGTAGATGTGCTCGGCGAGATCGCCGTGCAAGAAGGCGTTCTTGACATCCAATTGATGGACAGGCCATCGGCGTGTCGCGGCAAGGTGAAGCACTATCCGGATGGTTGCTGGTTTAACCACCGGTGAGAACATCTGGTGGAAGTCCACACCAGGGCGTTAAGAGAATCCACGCACGACCCACCGCGCCTTGCGTCGCTCCAGCGTGCTGTCAGGGTTGAGCTTTGTCGGTGTTCGGACCCGTGAGGGTCCTAAGCCAACAAGTGAATGTGTGCTGCGTGTCCCCTAATCTGGATGGTGATGCAAAGAGAATACACGGGGGTTTATCCTGGTTCGGGCGAAAGAAGGCCCTACGTCCAATGGGGGGGAGTATTGTATTTCCTTGCACCTAAGTGCTTGCATAGGGGTTACAAGCTGTGAGAGAGGGAGCCGATCCTAAGTCTCAAAGAGAGAGTACAAAGAAGATTGCTTGAGATGTTGATCTTCTGTGGTGGGATGATGACTTGTTTTTGCCTTGTGTCCTCCTCCTTCATAGAGTCCCCTGTCTTCCCTTTTATAGGATCAAGAGAAGGCAGAGACGCCGGGGTGGTGCCTTAGAAGTAAAGTTTTGTCGGGCGCTGTGGAAGCTGCTGTAGCGACGTGCTCTGGGAATGGCCGGCCATCCCTGGGCACCATGGTGACGTAAAGGATGGGATGGTGAAAAGACCCCAGGTCCTGTGGCGTGCAGGCCTTGCTCCTTTGTTGACCGGCGGTTGGTCGAGGCTAGGTCGAGGTGGGTCGACGGGGAATGGATAAGGCCGAGCCCCAGGAATTTCGGGGTACAACAATCGTCGTGTTATGCCTCGAGGGGGATCAGTGGCGGAACAGTACCCAGCATGGCGTGTGCAGTGATAGGTTTTCACCGCCCATCCCGGGATGGGCAGAAAAAAGTGGGATTTGACACTGGTACTGCTTTCATGCTGGCGGCGCTGTAGCCATGGGGGTAGGAAGTGGTTGGCGGTTGCATTAAATGCTTTGACTTTTGTCTGAAAGTCAGTGGGTGAGGCGGGTCGACCGGCTCGACCTAGGGTCGTACGAGTCGGAGATTTCCCTGTGGTCGAGGTGTCCCGTCGAAAAAGCCTCGTGCGAGTTGGAACGTGGTCGAGGCATTCCGTGCGTGGTTTTGGCTTGTTGTACCCACATGGGTGGAGCCTTGGCTTGGTTTTCTCAGGGGGTTTGTTCTTTTTAGTCGTTGAGTTTGGGCAGCCCTTGTTTACAGGGGGTTTTCTCAGGGGGTTTGTTTTCGTACAAGCTTGTTCTTGAAAAGCCACTTCCCACTGATGACATTCGCATGTGGTGGCTGGGGCACAAGTGTCCAGGTACCGTTCGCCTGAAGTGCGTCGAACTCTGCCTGCATGGCTGCGAGCCACTTCGGGTCGCGGAGAGCAGCCCGAACCGAAGGCGGCGACGGCGTGATGGCGTCCGTCATGGCCACACTCGCGTACTTGGGGTTAGGCAGTCGAATGCCGTCCCGGGCACGCGTGACCATCGGGTGTTGACGAGCCAGTGGTGGCGATGGAGCCGTGGGTGGCGATGTCAATGATGATGGCGACGGTGTGGGAGATGGAGGAGGGTCATTCAACACGGCAGGATGTTGTCGCGAAGGTGTGGCCGCGCATTCGCGCAGTGGAGGATCGCCCGCTTGTTCTCCGCGTGGAGGTGCTGGCGCACGACGTCGCGACGTTTGCATTCTAGTGGGGATCTGGATCACGTCGTCGATGCATGGTTGGCATTGGTGAGCTCCCGTCATCGTTGTTGTGGCATCCTGCGCAAAGGGAAAACATGTCTCATCGAAATAGACGTGACGAGAGATTATAACCCGCTTGGTCACTGGATTGTAGCATTTGTAGCCACGTTGATCGAGTGGGTAGCCGAGGAAAATGCATCGTGCAGAACGTGGTGCGAGCTTATGTGGCGCGGTTGCAACGGTGTTGGGATAGCAAAGGCAGTCAAAGATGCGAAGGTGGGCGTACTCTGGCGGTGTGCCGAACAAAAGCTCATAGGGCGTGGCGTGTGCACGAGGGCGACATGGGCAGCGATTAAGCAGGTATGTGGACGCTGCGAGCGCATCAGGCCAGAACGTAAGCGGTGCCAAGGCCTGAAACAGAAGGGCACGCAGGGCGTCATTCAGCGTGCGTAGAACGCGTTCAGCACGCCCGTTTTGCTGTGATGTGTATGGACATGTTAGGCGTAGAGCAATGCCGTGCGTGGCAAATAGTGCACGAGACGCCGAGTTATCAAACTCTTTGCCATTGTCTATTTGGAGACACATGATGGGAACCTGAAACTACGTGCACACAAATGCATGAAAGGAAATCAGGGTAGGGAGAACATCAGATTTGTGGCGCAACGGGAATGTCCAGGCATAATGAGAGTAATCATCCAAAATGACAAGATAGTATTGATAACCAGAATTGCTTAAAATTGGGGATGTCCAGACATCACAATGCAAAAGTTGGAATGGAAAAGCAGAAACATTATTGGAAGCACTAAATGGCAGGTGTACATGTTTGCCTAAGCGACACGCATGACAAGTGTGACAGCTGGATTTGGTGCAGGAAAAGCCAATGGAATAGGACAGACGCTGGAGTGTATCCTGACCGGGGTGACCAAGACGTGCATGCCAGATCGTGCTGTCAGTGGAGGCGAGGAGAGCTGTTGCAGAGCGCACCGGAGTTGCTGCAGATGGTGCCAAGGAACCCTGGATGGGATAGAGATCTCTTGAGGAATCGCATCGGAGGAGCGCCATCTTGGTACGGAGATCCTTAATGGAAAAACCCCAGGGATCAAATTCAACAGATACTGAATTATCATGGGTTAGAGCGCGCACTGAAATCAGATTCTTGACAATTTGAGGAGCAATTAAAACATTGCGAAGTTGCAAAGGAAAAGAGGAAGGAGTAAGGATGGAGGCATGGCCAGTACAATGTGTGGGAAGAGACTGGCCGTTGCCGACAATAATATGATGATGAACAGGAGTGGAGGGGGCAGAACTGAGGATACTGGAGTTCGACGCCATGTGAGCCGTGGCACCCGTGTCGAGGAACCAGTCACCGCCGCCGCCACTATTGTTGTTGATGGACATGCTGTTCAAGGCGGAGTAGAGCCCGGCCAGCAGTTGGCCCTGAGTGGTGGCGTGGAAGGCGGGATCCTGAGACGGTGGTGGTGCGGAGAGTGCAGCCATGGCTTGTGGAGGGTGGACGCCGGGCCGGGAGCTGAGAACGCTAGGCCGCTAGGTGTTCATGGGCCACGCCTGCACAACGCCCTGCCATGGGTTGTAGGCTGTACTCCACGACAGTGGTGGCGCACCTGCGTGCGGCGTGGGCTGAGCACCGGAGGAAGCGCTCTGGCCGCCTGAGGTGTTCTGGCGGTTGCGGCCATCCAACGCCTTGCGCTTCTTGCAACGATCATTGGCACCAGTGGTGGGTCCCTGTGGTGGAGACGGGGACGGCACGATGGTCTTGGTCGCAGGTGAAGTGGTGGCGGCCGCCATGAGCGCCGTCTGTGCCTCCATGTGCTGGGAGTGCCTCATGCGATGTTCCTCCTGTAGCAAATAGGATTTTGTGTAGAGGAATGTGGGCGGGGGAGACATGGTGGAGAGGACTGCAATGGCCTGACTGAACTTGTTGTTCAGGCCACGCAGAGTGTTGATGACGAGTGTCGGGTTAGAGACGGCGGCGCCGCAGTCGTAGAGGGTGTCGGTGAGGCGCTTGAGGCGGCCGCAGTACTCGTTGATGTTCATGTCGCCCTGGAACAGGCTGTGGAACTCCTGCTGAGCGTAGATGGCGCGTTGCAGGCTGTTGTCGAGGAACTGGCTCGTGATCGCCATCCACGTGGAGTAGGCAGTGGCGCGCGGCCGGTTGACGTCGTTCCAGATTTCCTTGGAGACGGTGGAGTAGAGCTAGGAGACAATGCAGAAGTCTACCTGGAGCCACTCCGGATCATCGATCATGGCGGCGGCGTCGACGGTGCCGTCGATGTGATTGACGAGGCCGAATTTTTGGAACGTGAGTTCGAAGAAATTGCGCCACTGCCGGAAGTTGCCGTCGTCGGAAGAGAGGACGACGGGAACGTGGTTGTGGATGTTGAGCAGCACAAGCGTTGAGGCAGCTGGGGGAGCAGGGTCTGCTGGTCCGGTGAACGGGTTGGACGAGGAGGAACCCGATGGACTCATGGCAGGAGCAGTGAGAAAGTTACAGCAGCGGAAGTGGTGTTGGATCAGAGGTAGACTGATACCATGTAAGGGACAAGAATGGGAGAGAATGCTCGATCGTATTCCATGACAGTATATGAGTACATATACAAGTGCCAGAGCACTGGTGGCCGTAGGCTACTAACCGCTAACCTGAAGACTCGGATCAGCTGAAGAATCGGTCCAGAATGTGACCATGACCCTATACAACAAACTAACCAGCTGATCCTTATCTATCTATAGTATGTGAAGGAATAGGTCGTTGACAATGCGTATACGGCCGGAACTACCTATAAGCGGGGGTGTGGGTGGGGGGGGGGGTGCGGGCGGCCGACTCTATCATTGTGAAAAAGGATGTTCTCTTAACAAACCAAACCCACTCATAATTCATTTCTTGTTATATTAGTATGTACTCTGTGCCAAAAGAATGTGGAGAGGGTTAATTAGTCTTGGAAAAGATGGAATCCAACGGTGTTAATCTTGTTCCATCCAAAAAACACTATGATTTTGTGTTTTTGCCTGATGAGGTTTTGTTACTTGCCCGTAGCATCGCCCTGGGCATTTTAACTTGTTTTAACTAGAGTGACTAGTAAAATGGTACATTCCTACCAAATGGTGGCTGCAAAGCATGCAAGCCTGCAAATGGCACACATCTAACATATCCCCTTTATTTAATCCTGAGACGTAATACAACACCCCCCTTCTTCTCGGTTTCCAAACACGACTGATTCATAAGCATCCATAGATGCCTTGAACATCACTCAAACCAAAAGCTTATGAGGAAACGTCGTCGCCGACGCACCAACATTATTCCAGCAGGTAAGCTAGGGTGGCTTCGTGGAATGGCCTCAAGCAGCAGGAGTACTAAACCACACGTAGCAAAGGCCATCTGCATGGTTACAATAGCAAGCAGGAGTAAAGCAATTTGTATATTTACATGTTTCCCCCGTGTAACACAGTGTGGCTGACAGCATTGTAATCTTGGGAGTCGTTGCGAGGGAGCCATCCAGTACACGGGCCATGGCTGTTGGAGCTGCCATGAGCTGCAGAACAACCATTATCGCCACCACCACCATCACACCCACTTCCTTCTTGCCGCCCTTCATGATGCCCTGTCCTCCTCTATGCTCTGCTTAGTCTGCTTGGTGTCTTTGGTTTGGTTAGGTTTGCTCCACCCCCGTCGATCTCAGCCATTTTATAGGCAGTCAGCAACTGCAGTAGCATATCTGACAGGTTGTGGTAGATCACAACTGATGACTGAATCACCACAGCCATTTTAAATTGCATGAGATTCACGTTGCACTATAAATAGGCATGGAGCAATGCAACCCTCTTGGATTGATCATTGAATCACTGAAACCCCATCATTTCTTTCAACTGCTATCCGCTCGGTCTCATAAAGACTTAGATTTCAGCAATTCTACATCACAGTAGTGCTCAAGCAAAATAACCCATACCCGCTCATTATTGTGTTATCTGTGGTGAATTTAGTCCGCTTGTCGGTTTTTTCCCATGCTAATTATTAGAGCAACTTCCAACAGTTTTACTGTCTAGACTCTGGGGCATGCTTGTCCTAAAATTTTTGTCGCCAGTTACGGCAACAGATACAGCTGGTCCCAAACAACAAAATTGACTTTCGCCAAATAACACATTAGAGCAAACACATATTTAATTGGTGCCATTTTCTTCACACATTCCAATTAAATTGAAACAAACGGCACCATTTTTTACGTGAACACAACTGGCGCCTATAAAAACATGTCACTTCTTCAACTTGTTACTATACTTCAGAAAAAAAAATCTGTTTTTCTTGATGTCTGTTTGATAAACCAGTATAATATAGTATAATATTTTATATAGACGGTCAGTAGTCCCTCCCATAAAGATATGGATCATAAAGATAAGGTTTTTTATAGATAAAAAACATATCAGATCTATGATATCAACTAATTTTGTGCCATAAATATTATTGTTCCTTTCTATAAATTTGGTCAAACATACATAAGTTTGACTTAGGATAACTCAAGTTGATTTATGAGTGAGGTCCAATGTTGGTCCTCAAATTTGTCCGTCATCGTCGGTGCCTGAACTAGTAAATCATCTGTTTAGATCCTCAATCTTGGTTCAGGTCTTAGAGCCAATCTAAACAGGCTAAGATCCATGCCTGTTTGCTGACGTGGCATGCTGGACATATGGTGCCCACATGTCAGCTCCATCTCCCTCCTATCTCCTATCTATCTCTTTTCTCTACGGAACTCATGGCTCTGGATGGTGTGGCTAGGGGGCAGGGAGCGACCGAACATGGGTTAGGGTGCGGGCAGTTGCAGAGGTGGAGTCATCAATGCACCAGCATCAATGGTGGGCGCGTGCACATGTATACGATAACGGTGATGCGTGCAGTGGCAACTGTGGTGCTAGGGTAGAACAATGTCATAGGATTTCCCATCTGACAAGTAGGTCAACGTTTTGTGCATAGGGAATCAGAGGGAATTATACTGGTTCAAGTACAAGGTACCCTACACATCCAGTGCAGAAAGCTTCTCTTTGCATCGTGGGCTCGGGTTACAAGGGCGCTGATGGTGTTTGTCGAGAGATTCTACAATGGGTTGTCAAAGACGATGTCTATCAGGGGTCCCCTATCCGTCCTCATATAGCTCATATGGTAGGGATGCATATGGAGTCCTAGTTGACCTATAGATATAGTTTCCTAGTTTGTTACAAGAAAATCTAGCCGAGTCTGAGTGGATCTTTACAAGTTACTTGGCTTCTAAGCATATGTGGTTGATAAAATATCTTCCAAGTAGCCAAGGCACCCTGTCCGATATAGGATTTCCCTTCTAGAGGTTTGGTCCATCCGTCCCATTTATGCTTTTCTCCTTGTGGTGAGGATACCTGGCCACCAAGTATATTGAAAAGCAGGGCACGGGTCAGGGCTTGGTGAGGGCCAAGAAGCGCGAGCACACTACTACTACCCACATTATTGCAGGCAGTCATTTCGTGTTTACGGAGGTAGGCGGGGCGTCCGCCACTGTTTAGTCGCCTACGTTAATGGCCCTTTACAGAGGCGGGCGCCTTGCAAGAGCCTCCGTTAACCATATTAACACAGGTGGTCACCTTTTGCCGATCGCCTACGTTAATGCCCTTTGCCCTTTAACGGAGGTGGACGATGTAAGGGTCCCCGTTCGTTAATACTTTAATGGAGGCGGCAGCTTTAAGACGCCCGCCTCCATTAAAGTATCGACGGAGGTGGCCTTGTTTAAAATGCCCACCTCCGTGTGTGTATGTCTATATATACACATACATATCATATTCATGTTTCGTTATCATCGTAGTACGAACAACAAGTTACATATCATAACTAAGAAACTAAGACTTCAAATGTTTTCTAGTTATCATGTAATCCCCTAACTCTAGATGTTCCCAATTTCTAGTCTTCTTGTACTTTTCATCCCAGGCGAAGTCACTGTGATGGTTGAAGTAGTCTCCCTTTTGATGCACGCATTGGTGCATGACAAATCCACATATGTCTGCTACGGTTCTCGTGATGGACTTGGAGTCGACTTGTCTCTTTTCCCAGTTTCTTTCAATGTTCACAGCATCCTGTAGCAGATGCTGAATTTCTCGGATTCTCTAAGGTACTCGCAAGTTTAGATCCACATAATAGTGTCCCTGGAGGTTGTTTGGCGCACTGCACGACATAATATAGAATCGATTAAAACATATAGAGAGCATGTACGATATAATACCACATACAACTTTTGATACGTAGCGGGAAGTTGCGCCTGACGGCTATTTTGTTGCCATACTTTTTTTTTGTTCTTCTCACTTCTCAGATCGACGGATTTGGGATCCGCGATGTACATCTTGTAAGCATTGTATGAAAATCATGGAAGTCAATGACAAATTAACACAGCTGATTGTGTAAAAGATAAGAATTTTAAGAATAATAAGAATTTTTTTTATCATTCCAAATATTGGTATTTTTATTATCTTTGACATGGACTTTTTTAGAATGGCATGGTGGGTAATTTAGAAATAGATATTAGGGACGTTTTGACCTAATTTTTTGTAATGACGGAGGTGGATAATTTTAGATCATATTAGATCTAATGGCTATTTTTTTTTATCTTTGACATGTTTTGCTTTTTTTAATGAGTTTTTATGATTTTCCAAGTAACATGGAGGCCTAATATGTACTAGGAAGTTGCATTAAAGTGTACATGTGAGACGCTCTCGCCGATGAGATGCTGGGCGTCGAGGTTGTATGCAAGGCACGAGGCCAACGTAGTTCCACGAGGTAAATGCATACTCCCTCCAGGTTGGTAAAGAAAGTAGTTTTACACAAGGCTTGGGTCAAATATTGGAAATATAAATCATGAATAACTTTTTAAGTTGTTGAGTTTGAAAATGTGAAAACCACATGAATAGATTTGTCTTGAAAATTACTTTCATAAAAATATACAATTATCACTTTTCAATAAATATTTTTATAAAAATAAGAAGTAAAAGTTATTGCTTTGGAGACCGTGTCATTGTTCAAAACGACTTCTTTTACCAACCTGGAGGGAGTACATGCAGGCGTAATTTACATGCATAAAGCTCTAGTAGTGATTAGGAGTAGTGGGGGTACTGCTTGCATGCATGGATCACAATAGCACTTCAGTTATCCCTTTGTACGTACTTTGAGTTTACAGTATATATAAAAGAAAGAACAAGTGAGCAGGGGTGACTGCTTTGACCAAAAAAATTGCCAGCTGTGCTATTCTGTTAGCGTGTGTCCACCGAGCAAAGGGTGCCGAATGTTTGTGATAACTGAGCGAGGGAGACACATTCCCAGCACCTAGCGCCTCTGGACCGGGTGGCGGTGAGGAGACGCCTCCTCAGGCCCAAACAAGGAGGGCCATAGGGCCGGGTCCACTCCACTGAATTTGTATCCATGCTGGCCTGGCTTGCTGGCAGAGGCATACCGGATCCAAATCTAGTGGCCACTGGGCCCTCCGTTCTGTGCCAACAAGCAGCCTATAGACACTGAGGGCGTGTTTGGAGGTTGACCGGGAGGGTGGCTCGAGCCCCCGAGCTGCAGCGCTCCATGTTTGGAGGCCATGGGCCGGGTAGGAGCCAGGCTCCCCAGGAGCAAAAAGGAGCTCTCGGCCTGGCTCCCGGGAAACGGCCACCCCCACCGTTTTTTGAGGGCCTGGCTCCCGGCGGTCGCTTCAGGCGATTTCAGCTGTAAAATGACCTTGGGCCGGGCTGCAGGGGTGGAATCAAACACGTTCTTCTTTGGGCCTAGCTAGTTTGGTGCTTCTCCCAAACACGGGCCCTTGCACCACATGGACCTGGCTGTGGCTGGCCACAGCCTGGCCGGCGGGCCTGGCTCCCTGGGAGCAGCGTAGAAAACATGCCCTGATTGTTCTCGGAGCCTCTCCAGTGTTTCATACTCTATGGGCGTGATTGGTAGCCTGGCTCGTCTCGTGCAAGTTTATCGCGCGCGTTTGGTTTCCTGGATTGAACTTTGAGCCTGTCCTAGCGCATGCAAGATTCCTTTCTTAGCCAGGCTGAGAAGAAACACAGCGAGGTCTCGTTTCCATCGAGCCTGGCTCGCACGGCACAAGAATGCGTACGAACTGTGCCCACTTGTGAGTAGGAGAGCCGCGATTCGCTGGAACCAAACACCAGACTCTGCCGCGCCTGGCTAAAAGGAGAGCTAAACCAAACATGTGCATGTGCATGCAGTGGACTTGGCTCTGGCCGACTAGGCTCTGCAAGTACAGCCAGGCCCGGCGTGTGCGAGGTACCAATCACGCCCTATGCTTCTCTCACTTTGTGTTGCAGGAAATAGAGCCATATACTTGGACTTGACTTAGTGAAATATCGGCACTTCAAGAATAGCTTGTTGGTTTCATTATGGACCAAATCGTGAATCCCGAAAGAGAGCACCGTGTTATCTAACAGAGGGCATGTCGGAATCATCTTTTAAAAAATGGTAATAGCATGCCATATACTGTGTTGTAGTGCTTGACAAAATTTTTTATTTTTTTTCAAACAATCTCTAATAGAGACACATCCTATACCAAAGTTGTAGTTCTTGACAAGATTTAAAACATTGTGGTTGAAACTTTTGTTTCATCTGAATTCATTTAGTAGCCAAAATATTCAATACATAAGCTTACGAAATGCTGATATAAAAAGATTGCATCGTATATTTTCACAAATGTGTGCGTGGTGTAGTTATAGAGAGGCGTTATGGCTGAGTACTTGGTCGCAGGATTGATTCCTCAAAAATGCAAAATTTTTGGTTGACCACCTATGGAAATTGACCATTTGCCAGAGGAAAGCACGGCTACCCTATCCACAACCCTATCCACAAGATTTCACCTTCAAACTCTAACACAGATTTAAGCATGTACTCCGTACATGATGTCCACTTAAATGATCATTCTTCATCATTCTTCCTATGGCAGTACTTAAAAGCATAGTCTACAACATGAAAGAGAGGTAATAAACATACAATAAGAACAATAGTTTTAATTTTAATATAAAAATTTTGTGGCAACTGGTAAGATCAAAACTAAATTTAAAAAAATCAAAATCTATGATGATGCTATAGGATTATGCCTCCTAAGATTCTAGTCCGTCTGGTGAGTATGGGTTGATGGACTAATGCAATTAATTCCCTGGTAGGGAGGAAACGAATTTGACAAACACCAAGTAACATTGAAATAATGGCAAACCAATCTTTTTCTTGAATCTATGTACACGATGAATCTCTCATGTGGGTTTACAAGAGTGCTCAAATATACTACAGATAGCTTGTGACACTACAACCAACAACAGCTACTTGTGACGCAACCAACCAATATAATATATACCCTCATCTTCCAACTGATATGCCCGGTGTCATCGTACCCATGCTCGTCCCCGACCAAGGATACTGCAGAGCAGACTGGTCAAACGACGTCTGGTCCTGCATGAGGCTCAGCAAGCTCATGTCGGCCGGCGTGAGCTCCGGCAGCGGCGCATCGCCGTCGAGGTACTGCATGACCTGCCTCATGGTAGGCCTCTCACCGGGGAACGGGTGGGAGCACATGAGCCCAAGCGTCAGCACCATCCTGGCCTCACCGACGTTGTAGTTGCCCTGCAGCCTGGAGTCCACGGTCTCCTCGAGAGATCCCCTGCGCCAGTACTCCAACACCCGGTCAACCAGCAACTTCCGGCCGTGGTGCACGGTGTCGACGACCGGGCGCCGGCCGCAGGTGACCTCGAGCAGGAACGTGCCGAAGGCGAACACGTCGGTGAGAGGGGACGCCTTGCCGGTCCTCGCGAGCTCCGGCGCGATGTACCCCATGGTGCCGACCACGTGCGTGGTCTGCAGGTCGGCGCCGTGGTCGTACAGCCTGGCGAGGCCGAAGTCGCCCAGGTGCGCCACCATGCCGCCGTCGAGGAGCACGTTGCTGGCCTTGACGTCGCGGTGGATGACCACCTGCTGCCACTTCTCGTGGAGGTAGAAGAGGCCCGACGCCACGTCCTTGACGATCTGGAGCCGCTGCGCCCACTCCAGCAGCGGCTTGTCGTCCTCACCGTAGAGGTACTTGTCGAGGCTGCCGTTGGGCATGTAGTCGTAGACGAGAAGCAGCTCTCCCTTGCGCCGGCAGTAGCCGTGCAGCTGCACGAGGTTGCGGTGCCGGAGGTGGCCGATGCTCACCACCTCGGAGATGAACTCCTTGAGCCCCTGGGTGGAGTCGTGGGAGACCCTCTTCACGGCGACCTCGGTGCCGGACTTCGGCAGCACGCCCTTGTACACCTTGCCGAACCCGCCGGCGCCGAGCAGGTGCTTGCTCTTGAACCCTTCCGTCGCCTTGAACAGCTCCTTGTACGAGAACCGGTGCGGCCCGAACTCGACCTCCCACTCTTCTCGCAGCTCGGCGTACGTCAGATGCCTCCGGACTAGGAGGATGACTGTGATGCAGGTGGCGAGGATCAAGACGAAGGCTGCTATCGGCAGTCCGATCTCCATGTCTTTCACCACAGCCTCTTGGTGGCCGGAGTTGGGAAGCTTGGGGATCTTCTTGAAATCAATCGGTGGAGCAGGCCCGTTCACGGCGAAGCTCCAGGCGAGCACGCAGTGCTGCGAAGGGATCGGTCCGGTCGCGGCGGAGAAGCCGACATATGCCTGGTCAGTGAGCACAGCTGAGAGGTCGGTGATGTTTGAGAGCAGCGGCTGTGATGGTTTCACCCCTCTCATGGCCATGGGAGCCAACGTAACATTGATTTGCTTGGCCTTTCCATCGTAGTCTATCCACACCTGCATGGCGTCGCCACTGCTAAGAGTCAAGTTCTTCCACATACCTCCTTCCCTGTCATCGTAGAAGGCAGCGGTGCGAGAGAGAACAGAGGAGAGGGTGTTGATGTCGATGCCCACATGGTTGTTGTCGATGTCTTGGAACTCCACGTTCATCACGGTGTCGAGCTCCACGGCGAGGACGTGGTTGCTGCTCTCGACGTTGGGGCTGTCGCTCGTGCTGTTGAGCAAGCCCAAGTACTGAGCAGACGACGCGTTCGAGAGATTCTTCGCCGGAGAGATGACGAAGGCCATACCGTCGCTGCTCCAGGTGGAAGCAGAGGTGATGGCGAAGACGAAGGTGACGGAGAAGGACTGCACCGTGCCATTGGGCGAGTCCTTGAACTGAACTGGAGTCGGGTGGAACGCGTGGCCTTTCAAGTTGGCCTCGTTGTTGGTCAGCTCAAGGAGGCCATCCCGGGTGACCATGGCCGTGCCATCAAGGATAAGACTGGCACTGGTAGCGCCGGCGAAGCCCGAGAAGACAAAGGACTCGTTGCCGGCAGCGTCACCGAACCCCGGAAGGTTGAGGCCGAGGCAGAGGAGGACGAAGGCTACAAGGAAGGAGGACATGGGAAGAAGAAGATTCATGTCTGGACTGTGTGAGAACTCAACCAAGACCAAATTCACAAGGTATTAGTACTCTTAACCACTGTGATTTACTAGTTTCTAGTCTACCTTCTTTACTCCGTTGTTTGTTGATGAATTACAGCGATTGCCGGCGGCTAAGCAACTTGTAAGCTACCGGTAGACGACCGAAGACTAGCACCGGTGGATGCCGGAGTCGTCGTGACTCGTCTCGTGTTGCACATGTGGCGGACATCGTCTGAATTTAATTTTCCTGAATATATTGTGGTAGTTACAAGACAAGCTTGTCCTTTTGCCGTGCTGTATGTACTTTTGCCGTGCTGAGTTGTTTTGGATGCTTTTGCCATTGCATATCCTCGGAAGGATCTCCTAGTTTAACATATTGTTCCAAGTTGCCAGTACGAGATTTATAATACTCGCATTGGTTGGGTGGAATAAAGCTTACACAAACAAGTGACACTAGGAAGATAAAGCCGAATGAGCCTAAAGCTTCAGAATATGTCAATTGGGCACATGATATTCTATTATTCTAGGGTGTTTCAGGTTTCACTGGTCGAGGTTTCGTTGATATGTCGTGGCTTAATTATAGCCTACCACAGAAGAAAAGAAATTGTGGAGGCTTCGCTCTACCTCCTGCCCTCGCTAGGGAATAGTGCGGAGGAAACTGATGGTGACTCACAGGGTGAGAGGGGAGCGAGGGTAAGCTTATGCAAAAAAAAAAAAAAACGGAACAGAGACAACAATTCATTCAGTTGTGAGCAGCCATTAATTCATCAATTGTTGCAGTAATGTCTCCCGGATATTTATAGGCCATGCCCGCAGAAAAGAGGAAATTACAGTTGCCCTGGGCTAACCGGCCGGGGGTCTTCTTACACTGACACGGGGCTCTATGGTCTTTTGACCTCTCGCCGACAACCACTCTCCTAATGCTGTCAGGAGCTCTGCATGAGGGGACCACGAATCTCTGCCTTCCTCTAAACGACGATTGAAGAGACGTCGTGAGGGTTCTCCCGCCAGCCAGGCCTCACGGACAATGCTCAATCCTACATAAACAGAGAGAGAGAGAGAGTCAAAGTATCCCTCGTCGGGGGCGTTTGCAAGGCAGTGCGGGGGTATGTTAATGAAGGTGTCCTAATACCCGCACCCACCAGGGCAACGTCGGCGCTCGAGCCCCAGGCGAGGGTCCCCGTTGGCGGCAAGGCGAACCGGTGTATATTGGTGTTGCAGGGCTAGAAGCAGATGAGGGTCTTGCCCAGGCCGAGGCGAGGATGGGGTGTCGCATGAAGGCGTTCCCCCAAACAAAAATCTTACTAGTCCCAAACATATCTAATTATCATAGACCTCTAATTAGCATTGACAAATCTATTACTAGTCCCAAAACATTTAACATATCTATACTAATCGTATAATCGTAACAACTTAATTTTTTAATAAAAATATTATTAGACATATAGTTCTTTGATAAAAAAATATTGAGAAATGGGGGAGGTTTGTGTAGAATAAAGGTGGCTATAACTACTAGGTTTTTTAGATTCTTCTTGAGAAATAGTGATTATAAGGTCAATATCCTCTTGAGGTTAGCACACTACCCCGTCTTAGATATCACTTCAAGCTCTAACCACCAAACTTAAGTGGTGTGGTACCGATTTGAAATAACTATCATACCATTATAGTATGCCTGCCACCTAACTTCTTATTCAAGGAGAGTTAATAAAAGATATAATAAATAAAATAGCCTTCGCTTCACTTGAGGATAATAAATCTACAGCATCTATAATTAAAATTTGAAAATCAAAATCTGAAGTTATAGTATACTGGCTACAATAAAAAGCCACCATTGTTTAAACTATAGTTTTTAAAATGCATAGAGGTGCTTTGCTAAAGAAAAAATATGGATATAAATGAATAAACATATTAGTTGGTAAATTTATCACAACTGTATAATGACTAAATATAGGCCATGTTTGGCACAGCTCAACTTCATTAGTGAAGCTGTTTTTTGGAAAACAACTTCATTAGCAACTTTCTAAGTGAAGCTGAGCTGTTTTGAAAAAAATGTTTCGCAAAACAGTTTTACTAACAGCTTCATGCATCGATATGAGAGAGAAATGAGGGAGAGAGAGTTGCGAAAAGTTACTTTTTTCAGCTTCCTCTCTCCATTCCTTTGTGAGAGCATAAAAAAATAGAGCTTCACCCCATGAGTTGTTTTGGCAAAAAAATAGCTCACAATAGCTTATGAAGTTGTTGGTGAAGCTGTGTCAAACAGGCCTATGGTATCAATCATACTGGGATAACAAATGGACAACGGAGAAAAACGTACAAGTTAATTTAAGTAGATTTTATTAATTAGTGTATTAAATAGTAGCATCTAATGCTTACGTGTTTTGAGATTCTACTCCGTGCGGTGCAAGTACTGATGGACCAGTGGACCAAAATGTGAATATGAAAACTGACAGCAGCGGACTAGGCGTAGCTCAAATTGGTTGAGTTCCTTGTGGTCGAATCTGTCCACCCGGGTTTTAAGTCTCCGACTTGACAATGACGTTATTCTTTGAGTGGTAGACGATGTGCCCGTCGACAGCGAGGCGCCTGTGATGATTTCGTTAATTTCGAGATTTGCTGGTCCAACTCAATTTTTCGAAGGTGCTCATAGGGGTAGGGTGTGCGTGCGTGTGTTCATAGGGATGAGTGTGTGCTCATGTATCAAAAAAACTGTCTGCTATATATATATATATATATATATATATATATATATATATATATATATATATATATATATATATATATATATATATATATATATATATATAATTCCTTTCTACACACGCGTGTAGCTACTCCCATGTGTATATCTCTAGATTTATGGTATATATGACCCGACAAAGTGTACGTAGACGAAGTATACGATCATACTAGACCATCTACGGTAGTATGTATGTCAAGTATGTAAGTATACGTAGAGTATATGGTTATACTTATTTTATATATATTATAGTAGCATTTCAGTAATATATTAAAAAGTATGGGCTCTTATGAAAAAATTTCGCGTAGTAAGAGTTGAAGTATGTTAAATTGAGTATATAAAAACATATTCAAACTGATAAATTAGTATGCACACATACGCAATACGGTTTATTAAAGATAGAAGTAATATATATCCTGATTTCGGTCTACACTAGTGATGGCTCCTTACGGACTCTTGCAGTAGTCTCGGTAGAGGACTTGCATTGAAAAAGGTGACTTCAGACCAGTAATAACGCGGGAATCTGAATTTGGAAGGCAGACTTGAGACGGGCAGTAACAAGGCTAGTTGCCATATAAGTATTTTAGATGACATTACAGTGTATTTAAAAAGAGAGAGAAGAAATAAGTTTTATCTAGATAAAATTCTCTTGGCATGATTATCAACTCTTTATAAGTCTTGAAATTAAATATCTATGAAGCTATGGAATGAAACTCTCCGTTAAAAATAGGTATTTCATCCTACTTTCATTTCAATTTACGTGACATGCCAATCTTGAAATCAACGTAACGAAACTCCCCGTGATACGAGCAACATGTTTCTTTTTATGAAGTACGAGCAACATGGTTGTTACGAGATTTGACAATTTACCAATTGACATGTCTTGGGACTTTCTGCACCCGGTCGGTCTCATCTGTGAGCAGCGACTAATACCTCGCGAATTGTATCAAATTTATACACGCTTTTCAGAAGAGAAAGGTGCACGCAAGCGCAATCGATTTGACTAGCACAGGTCCATCAATTCCTGGTAAAAAAAAGCTGACATTCTAGCTGTATTCTAAATCAACCATTTTTTTATCTTTAACCACCATTTCTTAGAAATTTATATATGAATTATGTATTATGAATGGTTTCTTATCGTGAACCGAAAAGCATAAATCTTATAATGTTAAACTATATGGATTTCTAGCTAGATATTGATGGTAAAAAAATACAAATGTTTAACATAAGGAAAAGTTAGAACAACAACCTTCTTGAATCAGATCAAACATTGGTTGACCAATCTGTGGTCCTACATGCGTCACTACTACAGCATTTTTTACTGAGGCGGGCAAAAACGATTAATCGAGGTAGTTTTTGCAACCGCCTCAGCGGAAGGTCACGGTAAATGTGACATTTTTCGAGGCAGTTCCATGCCCGCCACGATAAATCGGATAAAAAAATGAAAAAAAACGAAAAACCCCAGACACGCTGTCGCCGCCGGGGGATCCGTGACCGCCGCGCTCCGCGTCCGCGGGGAGGAGAAGGAGCACCGCCGTGGGGAGGCCGGATCCGGCCTCATGCCGCCACCGAAGCTAAAGGGGGAGGAGCGCCGCCGTGGGGAAAGGGTCGCCGCGCCGGAGTGGAGGAGGGGCGCCGCCGCCTCTTGCCTGTGCCGCCCGCGTTGCCCGCGCCGCCGCCGCCTCGCCCGCTCCCGGATCCGGCGGCGAGGGCGAGGAGGAGCCCGGATCCGGCCTCCCCACCGCCAGATCCAGCCTCCCCGCCCGCGTCGCCTGAGGGAGAGAGGGAGGGAAGAGGGCCGCCACGCCGGAGGGGAGGAGGGCCGCCGCGCCGAGGGGAGGAGGGACGCCGCCGCCGGAGGAGGAGGAGGTGGCCTCATGCGCCCTGCCGGAGGAGGAGAAGGCAGCCACGCGCGCCCGCCTTGAATGGCCGCCCCGCGCATGTCCTGGATCCTCCGGAGGAGAAGGAGGAGGGGGCTAGGGGCCGCGCCGCCACCTGGGAGCACGCGCCGCTCAGAGATAGGAGGAGGAGAGGGAGAGGGTGCGAGCCTGCGGGAGAGGAAGAGGGTGAGCGCCGCTCTCGGTCTGGGAGAGGCGGAAGAGGGTGCGGGGCTATGAGTCTTGGGAGAGGGAGAGGAAGAGAGATGTGCTGTCTGGGAGTGAAAACCCTAAGCCTAGTATATATGTGAGTTCGGAACTGGGCCACTTGGGCTAGTGGGCTAGGCCTGATTTACCGAGACGGATGAATTATAATGCCCGCCTCGATTAATGATTTACCGAGGCGGTTGCTGGCCCGGCTGCCCTGCCTCGAATAACCGAGGCGGGCAACCAAGCTGCCCGCCTCCAAGGGCATTTGGTAAACGCTGCCCAAAAGAATTTGTGTAGTAGTGTGTAGCAATTTTAAAAGAAGAATAAAGTTTATAGATAAATTTAAGACCTACAAATAATGAAAATTTATTATTTACATTCATTTTCTAACACAATTGTCATATCGAAATTTTTGTAGTATTTTACACTGCTATATGGGATTTCCCATCCCCATTCAGTCTTTCCCTTTTGCATTATATCTTCGGGTTGAACATGTGTTTTAGTTGAAAACGTAATGCTTGAGCTATGTTACCTGTAATATATTGTAGACCATTTGTCACGATTTCATTCATCTACATTTTGATTTACCAGTTTTGATCTCATGTACCGCAATATAAAAAAGATTATTTCCTGCGCATGTCAATTTGAAATCCTAGTGCTAATGGTATCTCTTTGATTTTTCTCAAGAATCTAGATTTTATATTCTAGATAGAACTCTCAGTAAATACAATGGAAAAAAAAAGTCGGCTACTGCTACAAAACCTACCTTCCTAGACAACACCCCGGCCCCTACCTTTCCACGGATGAATTAACTTTTTGGCCACCTTTGTAGTTGGTTGAAGTGTTCTGTAACTTTGAACCACTCGTGGAAACACATTTTCATAGATGGATCTTACATGAACTTCCTATGAAAATCTCTAGAAATTTGCTTTTTTATATGCTTTTAATTAAGTTGAATCCGACTTATGAATTGTTTGCAAGCTTTTTTTAGTATAAACATTTGGAATGTATACCACTATGACGTCATAAATTATTTCAAACTTATTTGAAATTTACAAATTATTCTATTTTTGATAGTTCAAGAAAGTTTTCAAATAATTTGTAAAGTTACTAGAGATGGGGATTAACATGGTTACCAAACCACAAAATTTCAATTCATTGCCAACTCAACTTTATTAAAAGGACAAAAAGGGAAGACAATTTCTTAGATATAATAGAACCATTTCATGTTTATTTCTCTTTTAGATTTCCTCGAGTGCTATTATTTGGTTTAGGCAAGGTCATTTGAAAAAAATAAAAAAGATTGAATTTCAAAATCTAAAGACTTAAAATATAATTTCAATGACCTTAATTATTTTAATTGAAAAATTGGTCGACTATAAAGTTACATATCATTTCGAATACTACAGCTTTGGTTTACGTCGTTTCTTCATTTGAGGTCATTTGAAAAATTCAAGAATAATGAATTTCAAAATCTGGAGCTCAAAACATGATTCCCAGGCCCCAAATGTTTTCAAAAGAAAACTTAGTCATCTACGAAGTTGCGGTTCTCCTCGAGTTCTATAGCATCGATACCATGTTTTTCTTAATCCGACTTGATTTGGAAAAATTGTGAATTTTACTCTGTTGCACCTATTTTAGAGGTTGGCCAAATTGCCAGCTGCATCTAGAAATCTATTTCTAGGAACAGGTGCAATTAACGACCGCAGCTAGAAATGCCTCTATCTTTAGAGGTGCTTAGAAAACCTACCACCTTTCTAGACATCGGCTAGACGTTTCAACCACCTCTAAAAGTTGATTTCTAAAATCGGACGGACTCAGAATTCATTTTTAGTGATGATTTTTGATAGAGCCTTCTCTAGACTAAAAGGGAGTCATCTCTAAAAATATTTCTAAACTTATAAGGTTATTATTTTTAAACTATTTTTGGAGCTAGATATTTTTCCCCATACAATAAAATAAATCTAATTAATAGTTTACTGAACTGATAGCTAGATGTCTCTGCATTTTCTAAGACTTTACAATATATCCTTTTTTCCATGTCTAGTGTGAAGATTAACCGGCCGGCCGGTATGCTTGAACATACATAATCTAATCCTAAGATCGCGGAGGGAATATTCTTGCATCGGTAGTTTTCACAAGACTAGCCTAGACTAGACGCAGTCAAACGTACTAGCTACACAGAAGTTTCACAAATCATACCTCGAGTGATACCTACAAGAGGCGCTAGAACAAATTCAGCATATCGCTTTGGAAGCTCGGATGTGCGTGACTGGTTGCGAGGTCCCTTTCGCAGCGACCTAGTATTTCACTGACCGTGAAAGAGGGGGCCGGGCAGGGGCGGATCTACCAATCTGGCAAGGTCTGGCAGCCGCCAGACCTCCCGATGGTGATCAACCCTTGGCCCCCCTTCATCGGCGCTAAATTTTGCATCGGCCAACGGCTGGGCCTAATGGGCCATGTAAAGCTAACTACTGCCTCCATGTTACAGGATAGGTCATACTGCCATAGGAAGGTGAGCAGGCAGGCGATTCATTCCGAATTCACCGCCACCTGCCTGCATTCATCGAGCGGACTAAGCAATGAACCGACAATCGATCGTGAGTCATGACCGGCACTGGCGCCCATGGGCGATGGCCAACGACGGCGACCGCAACTCTGATGAATTTGCCAGCGCCTCCGCGACATCATTAGTGCTAGCATGTTCACTGACTATCAGGAGTATGTATCATCAGTTATGAACGTCTCAAGTTCATCTTTAGTGTATTTGGAATACCACTTATGAGTGTTGTCACTCAAATTAGTAGTAAAAACTTCGCTATAGGTCAAATTTTATCATGGATCCGCCACTGGGGCCGGGCCTTCTCTTTCTCCAGCTCAGCTCTGCAGTAGGAGCAGATATATATGCAGTCAAATCACAATCTTCTGGAGATGCCGCCGTCGACATTGGCGGATCCAGGGGGGGCTGGGGGGGCTGCAGCCCCCCCGGGAGGGTGATTTTTCCACTGGAATACTGTAGCAATTACTGTAGCATAGCATCAAATCACCATTAAATCTTAATTGTAAATCAACATCTTCCTTAATTAGCCCCCCCTGAGGTGTAATCCTAGATCCGCCACTGGCCGTCGATGCCGTGCTTACTGTGTTACTGCTTGCATTGGCTTACCTAAGAGGATTGATGGTTGCCCATTGACGCCACGCCGCCGTCCTGCTGTCGGTTTCGCTTGGGGCCCAGGGAGACAGTGACTAATCCTGATGATATGCTTTCCTGATGGACTGATACGCTTAAATTTTGGGGGTTTGGTCAACTAACGGGTCTGTTCGATCGGCTGGCGTTTTGCGAGCAATGCGACCGCTTATTCTCACTGTAGCTACAGTACTCTTGTGTCTTAAGCTGGCGGCAGCAGCAGCCCAAACGGCTGCCTTCATTCAAGCGCAAACGAGGAGGCCCAATAATTATTTGTCGAGTAATGTGCGCCTTCTCCTTTTTTTTTGTCATCATCGAGAACTATTATACTACTTTTTTTATTGGCTGTTGCCTTTCACAACTTTGTTCTATGGGGCCCCTTATTAAAATTATTTTGATTGGTGCAGCTTTTATATATAGCACATGAATGTAATTCAACTAATTGTCGGTCAATTGTGAAGTTTGATTAAAAAAAACAAGACACGCCTTCATTTCTTTTCTTTTTTTGAGGGGAGCCTTCATTTCATTTCATTTGTGTACAGAGAATTATTTGGCAAGGTAATGCTATGGCCCAGTGCTGCTTGTAAGCTGGGCCATTGTAAGCCGAAGAGAACATGAGCTACTAGGCCCATCTGGGCTGCTCTAAAAGTTCCTCAAAAAGAAAATGGGCTGCCTTGGGCTTCCAGCGCTCGCCGCCGACCCCATACTCTGCATCGCGCCGTCGCCGACCGAGCGCCGTCGCTAGTAACGCTGGCCGGTCACCGCCTCACGGGCTCAATGCAAGGTGGCTCCTCCGGCTCTGAACGAGGGCCCTAGGTGGCGGCGCCGGGGCCGGCGTTGAGCCGAGCAGTTACTGCGGCTAAGCCATTCGACTCGGCGGCGGCGACGGCGACGACCCCGACTCCTCCGTCGTCTGCTTGGTCTCGATTGCAGTTGCTTCCTCCCGGTGACTAGATCTTTGCCTAACTAGCTGTCTAGTTCGTTTTTCTCTCTACTGGAGTTTCTGATTATAGATAGGATTGAGCCTTCTAGTTCTAGTTTGCAGTAGTATTTGGTTGTACGGATCCGGTTAATCGCTGTTGTAAACCTTGGGATTTCGCAACACAGAGATTACATATAAACTTGTGAAGTGCAGGAGGGTGCTTCTACATGATAATCTCAAGTCATTGCTAAGTCCTGATTTAAGGCGTTAGCACAAACTACATGTCACACTTTATATGTAAATGGAGATTTCTGTTCTTTAGATGCTATCTAGTAAAGATTGGATAAAAGAGTTCTGTTCTGTACCTTTGCATCACAATGCTCAATGCTAGCCAGAAGGCGTGAAACAACTATATGTTCTGCGGCCTCCCCAAGCTCTGATTCTTCCTATCTCAATCCCCTCCTCCCACCATTCCAGTCCTCTACAATTGTATCCCTAGTACTTGTTTTTTTTTTTTGTTGAAGTGTTGATTTTGTGTTTGAGCAATAAAATCGATGCAACAGTGTGTGCTGTAACGATATATCTACCTGAACAAAATGCTGGAGTGTACTCTAGCAGTTTAACCACACTGGTAGCTGAAAGAAGGGAGGAATCATTGACATTGACATTCATAAAGACAGTACAGAGTACAGGTATATATGAAGCAAGCCTAGCTCTACACTCTTCCAAATAACTTATCCTACTCCATGACAAGCACATCATAAATTATTTTATCTATGATTTCATCTCCCTCCTGAGAGACTGCTTATACTGGTCTGGACCGACGTATACTGGAGATCGTATTCACCGGAGGCAATTTCATTGTCGTGCAGCTCACTCATGCTCCTGATGTTCAGATAAGCATCTGGCATCTCTGGAAATGGAGCGTCACCACATAGATACTGCATGACAAGCCTCATGCTTGGCCTGCTGACTGGGGATGGGTGTGAGCAAAGAAGCCCAAGTTTCAGTACTACCTCTGCCTCCTCCATCACATATTCTTCTCCCAACCTAGGATCCATCATGCATACAACCAAATAACGCTGCCAAAACCTGAGCACGAAATCCACCAGGACTTGAGGTTCCCCACGGGATTTTTTTTTTGAAGGTCAACGGGGGAGGCGTTCCCCACCTGAATTTCATATATTATGGCCCAAAACGGCCCCACGGATAGGTACAGACGTTCGCTCATTACATCATCACGCAAATGGTGATGTTGAACCCATAACGAGTATTATGACGAATCGGTTGCCTGCCACATGCGACTTCCAGGATGAATGCACCAAATGCAAACACATCTGTTGCTTTTGTGGCCTTCCCAAGCCTTGCTAATTCCGGGGAGATGTAGCCTCTAGTTCCTGCAACACATGTTGTATGTGCCTCAACTCCATGGTCGTGCAACCTAGCTAGGCCAAAGTTGCCTAGTTGTCCTGTTATGAACGTCGTTGGGATGGGGAGAATTGAGGAGGAAGAGACTGGCGGCGCTACAGTATCCGCGCGCTACAATACCGCGCGGGTACTGTTCACGAGCTAGAGACGGAGACCCGGCGGCTAGGGCTGTGAGGGGCGCTGGGAACGCCGGCCGCGGGGCTTCGCCCACGGCCGGCAAGAGAGAAGGTTTTTCCTTCTAATCTCTTGCTTGATTAGATTGATACATCTTCTCTCCTTATATAGAGAGGTTAACTTGACTGGGCTGTACCACTAGCCCAGGCCCAATAGGCTCTTGCCATACTCTAACACTACACCCCACCTGGACATGCAGCTCGTCCTCGAGCTGCAACCTAACCAACTTATAACGATGACTCGACTCGACACAAACCTAACACCTAAAAGCAAGCCTTTTACATCTCGGCTTGTTTTATTATTCTTCCTTAAGACACGATGTGAATACGAAGGTGGCCCCCGTCCTGCAGCTTGAAGAGAGTCCTGCCCGCAAGAGAGATGGGGCTGCGGCCTTGATGTTGAACTGGAGGAGGCTGACGCAAGCAAACTCGTGGCTGCTGGCCATCAGACGCATCCTGCATGCCAAGCTGCTCACGCGGCAAAAATTTTGGCCCCAACCTGCTTTTGGACAGGCATGCATTAATTATCGAATCATACACATGCAGTTGCAATCCTCCTGGCTCCCAGGGAAACTCCATTGTCATCGGCTGCATGTGGGCTGACTCGAAGGGAAAACGGCCCAATATTGTTGTGGCCCACCACAAATCCAGCTCCCGTGCCAATACTTGCCTCATCCGCACCAACGAACTGGGCACCAGCCGCACCGCATCCCAAGCCACAACTCCTTCCGAGCATGGCGCCGTCAACTATGACCAGCGGAGGCGCCCTCGTGGCGGCCGGTGCCGGGGCACAGCAGCACTACTCGATGAGCGCGTCGCAAGGCGGTCGCCAGTCCCCGTCGCACAGAGAAGAGGCAAGCGTGAGCTACATGCGTCGTGGCCTGTGAGTTGCCCCAACGACGACCGGCGGAGGCGCCCTGGCGGTGTCCGGCGCCGGGGCACGACAGCAGTAATCAAGGTCCGCCTACTGGTGACCGCACGCCCGCCTCGCCAACCGCCACCACTGTCGATGCCAAGTTCGCTACCTGTGGTGGGGACGGCACGCCCGATCTCCACGACGCGCCGGACGATATCGAGGCCCTCCATGCGGCGAAGCTTGGCCTGGTGATGATGCGAAGGGGTACGGGGCTCAGGCACCCGCTGCAACCCACGCAGCTCCCGCGCCTGCCGTCGTGCCAGGAGTCCGCTTGTTGCGGCCTGTAACCGCACCGCTGCCAACACCTGGTGGGTATGCATCTTCGTCTCCTGCTCCATCGTCTTCTTGAACTGTAGCAGTTGCAGCAACTCATCCGCCTTGGCTTGCATCTGGGCTATTGTGCTGCTCATGTAGGCGTACAGATCCTTGGGTGATGGGACAATCGCCGCAGGAGACACTCTCGCCTTTGGGAGTCGCAGGGCCATGTCTTCCCGTAGCACAGCTGCTGCTGCAGAGTGCCGAGCTGCAGGGGTGGCATGGCGCTGGCGCTTGAAGAGGGGGTGTTGCCCACGCCGGAGGAAGGATCGATAGCAGCAAAAGCAGTGCTGTCGACATGAAGCAGGTGATCGATGTTGGAACAAATCGGCAGCGGAACCTGGCATTAGGGTGGTGGTGGTGTAGGTCGGCAGCGCTGTCGTGCCGTACCCAGGCATCCAGTAGGGGAAACTCTGGGGCACGGCGCCCGCCGAGGACGACGCCTGATGGATCTCCATAGTGGCCAGCCGTGAGTTGAGGTGCGCCTGCTGCGCGTTGATGTCGGCCAGCGCCTTGGCGATCTGATCCCACAGCGGCTCATCGAAACCTGGCATCTCTGATACCAGATGTTATGTACGCTGATGGGATCGAGAGGAGAGAGTCGAGGGGAGCGGCGGCGACGGACGCGCTACAGTACCCGCGGTGCTACAGTACCCGCGGGTACTGTTCACGTCGGCGAGAGAAGCGAAGGACCGGCGGCTAGGGCAGATTGTTATGAACGTCGTTGGGATGGGGAGAATCGAGGAGGAAGAGACAGGCGGCACTACAGTACCCGCACACAACAGTACCGCGCGGGTACTGTTCACGAGCTAGAGACGGAGACCCGGCGGCTAGGGCTGTGAGGGGCGCTGGGAACGCCGGCCGCGGGGCTTCGCCCACGGCCGGCAAGAGAGAAGGTTTTTCCTTCTAATCTCTTGCTTGATTAGATTGATACATCTTCTCTCCTTATACAGAGAGGTTAACTTGACTCCTAAGCAAGCGACCCTTATCTCTAATTAACCCTAACACTAATGGGCTGTACCACCAGCCCAGGCCCAATAGGCTCTTTGCCGTACTCTAACATGTCCATTCATCTCACCATCAAGAAGCACGTTGCTTGCCTTGACATCCCGGTGTATGACAACCTGCTCCCATTCCTCATGCAGATAAAAGAGACCTGACGCCACACCCTTGATGATCTCAAACCTAAGAGCCCAACCCAAGGAAGGCTTCTCCAGGTCGAGGTTGTACAAGTGCTTATCAAGGCTACCATTTGGCATGTACTCGTAGACCAGCAACAATTCACCTTTGCGACGGCAATACCCAAGTAACTGCACAAGGTTACGATGCCGAAGGCGGCCCATACTTACAACCTCTGCAATGAACTCTTTCATCCCTTACTTTGAGTCATGGGACATGACCTTTACTGCAACGTCCAACTTTGATGACGGAAGGACTCCTTTGAACACCCTCCTGCTCCAAGCAACTGCTTGTCTTTGAAGCCATCGGTGGCATGCAATAGATCCTTATACGTGAACCGATGGGGCCCGAAGTCAACCTCCCATTCCTCGCGGATCTCCTGGTACCTGAAGCATTGTTTTCGTACAGTTATGGTACCAACCACAAGTATTATGACGAACACAAGACCAATTCCTGGGCCCAAAAAATTAAATATGGTTAATTTTTCCATGAAACTGGTACGATAAGTGCTCCTCCCCGCATCATCACCAATTTGAGTTGTGTTAATTACTGGTAGCTTGGAGTAGTCAAGTTGTCCAGGCTTCCCATTAACCATGAAGCTGCAGCTGAGAATGAAATAACCATGATTGCCCAGCGACGACGATGAGAAGCCAGCATACATGTGATCCAATAAAACTTGTGATAGATTAATGTTGTGAGATAGCAAAGGGTGCTCGGGCTTGTGCATGAAAATAGGAGCCAGACTAACGTTGAGCTGCTTGAGCCCGTGGTTGTAATCTATCCATACTTGCATCTCGTTGCCACTGGATAGACGCAGGGGGTGCAAATCTGAGAACGGACCAGCCGTATAGTAGCCTGCTGGAGAGGATCGTGAGGAGTTCAAGCTGTTGATGTTGATGCCGACATGGTTATCATCTATGTCGTCAAACATTGAGTCGTATGTAGAAGAACGTGGAGAAGAAAAGGAAGTAAGATGGGGTTCCTGATACAAATGTACAGGAGAGAAAGAAAATATAAAAGTGATTGGGGTGATTTAGAAATAGTTCAAGATTTCTGATGTAAAATTACCTTCTATAGCAGTGAGATTTTTGGAAACTGTTAGAAGAAGCCAACAAATATGCTTCCAACTTTTTTAGTCACTTGAAAATATCATTAATTTACCGGGTCATTTTTTAGAGTGACTGTTTAGAAGCTATTGAAGATGGTCTTACAGAAAAAATGCACATGACAAGGACATAGGCCCATAACAAAACCAGATGAGGTGTTGTTTCTGAATATTTTTTAATAGAGAATATGTTTCATTCCTTAATCCGACTTTTATTTATTTTTTCGTTCATCTTACTAGAATTTAAATACTTTATACTACATACCTTTATACGCAATGTACCTACGTATGATATATTTCACAATGTTTTTTTTTCCTGAGAACAGTTTTCTTACTTCGTTTCCTTTTGAATGGGCCAGTGCTGCTTCCAAGTTGGGCCATCATATGCCGAAGAGAACATGGGCTACTAGGCCCATGTAGCTTCACCAGGCGAGGAAATTATCTTCATCTGGGCCATACTAGGCTTCCAGCGAGCGCTCGTCGCCGACCGGCATACTCTGCATCGCGCCGAGCCGACCGAGCGCCGCCGCTGGCAACGCTCGCCGGGCACCGCAAGGTCCGGATTGGCCTCCTCCGGCTGCGAAAGGCACTCTACGAGGGCCTTAGGAGGCGGCGCCGCGGCTGGCGTTGAGCCGAGCATGTACTGCGGCTAAGCCGTTCGACTCGGCGGCGGCTGCCGGCGGGGCTGGGGACCCCGACTCCTTCGCCGTCTGCTTGTATTCGACTGCAGTTGTTTCCTTCCGGTGACTCTGGATCTTTGCCTAACTAGTACCTGCCTAGTTCGTTTTTGTCTCTATTGGAATCTCTGATTATAGGATCTAGCCTTCTAGTTCTAGTCTGCAGTAGCATTTTGGTTGTACGGGTCCAGTAAATTGCAGTTTTAAAATAGTTTTATTTAAACCTCAGGATTTTGCAATTCAGAGATGTAAACTTTCGAAGTTAAGGAGGCCTCACAAATGAGCGTACCCTTTTCATTCCAGTTATATTATTCTGATAACAACGGATCCTTGATTACTCCACACTCTGCACCTTCATTATTCAAGTCATTGCTAAGTCCTGACGTAAGGCGAAGGCACAAACTGCATATGTCATGTTTAACAGGTGGTAATGTATTTACCAGCTTAAAAGATCCCGGAATTGACAATAAGAGCTTTTCCGTAAGTCCAACTTTTCAACAGTAAGGATGTGTTTAGATCCCCATTTCATCCAAAAATTTTTTTTGGATTTTGTTCCATTATTTTGTAAAATGGAACTAAACACCATGCAAAATTTTTGGCAAAAAGGTATCATTCTCCATTTTGGATTTTGGCCTCAAGAGGCCAAAAAAAGGCCAAAAAGCCAAAAAGGCCTCACCCACTCCATGAAAAATTTAGTATTTTGGATGGAACTAAACACACCCATGAAAATTTTGGCATTTTGTATTTTATCATTCCAAAGTAGTTGGTATTTTGTATTTTACATTTCATGGGAAACTAAACACAGCCTAAATAAATATGTTAGAACCTACATCTCATGATTGGTCCTTTCTGTGGTATATATGGAAATGGAGATTTCTGTTCTTTAGATGCCATTGGTTGCTGCCTTGCTGGTGGATACAGTTTTTCCTCTAATCTCTGGTGCAGGGTGGGGGATCCCTATTCGGCAGGCTGTTTTTTTGGCTTATAAGCCGGCTGTGGCTGATTTGCTGTGAGAGAAAAACACTGTTCCACGGCTGATAAGCCGTGCTGATAAGCTCAGCCGAACAGGGGGTATGTTTACACGATTTCATGATGACAATGTAAGAACCTTCCACGCTGCTAATTTATTCTCTTTCTTTTGTCTTGAGCCTTATAATGAATGTATAGCTGTGTTTTTTCTATTGTGTTCTTGTACCGTGGCTTAGCTTTTTCTGTTAGTAATTTACTTGCTTGGAGGAGTGGATTATGTAGCTGTGCTGCACAATCTTTGAGATTGGTAATCTCACTCTGAACCTAGAGTCCTAGATAAATATTGACCACACAACAACAGAGACTCGAATGGCCACATCTGTTGACTGTGGTGACTTTGTATGAAGCATGACATTGCCAATTTTTTGATTCCTCCAATCAGTCTCTGTCTCTGAGTATTTACTTGTTATGAACATATGGTGTGCTTCAACGAGACAACAACTGCAAATCGAAAGTGTCATTAATTGCCTCGGGTCTTCTTTTACCGAGTGCCCTAACCCATGGATCATTTAAATCTTGGAATTAAGTTAAGTACTGAGATAGCAATTGAAGAATGATAGGCTGTGTTGTGTGTATGTTATCAACATACTTGGGCCCAGAGGACTGTGCTTCTAGGCTGAACCAATGGGTTACTTGTAGACCGTGTCCAAATGTGAAGGATGGATTACAGCAGAAACAGAGTTGCAGCTGCAGTAGGGCATCAACACTGAACAAATGCATCAGCCTGGGTTATCTTCTCTGTTCTGCCACTTTGCGCCCTCCGCAAGCTCTGATTTCTCCGATCAGAATCACTTGCTCCCCACCAGTCCAGTCCTCCTACTAATCTGTACCTCTGTTTCCCCACAATCGTATCCCTAGTACAGGTATTTTGCGTGGAATTGTTCATTTGGTGTTTGAGCAACAAGGTCTATGCAACAGTGTGTCTCATTATCGTACAACTGCCTGGAGAATGCTGGAAGGTACTCTAGCAGTTTAACCACACTGATAGCTAAAAGAAGGGAGGAATCATTGACATTCATAAGACAGTACAACAATACAGGTATATATGAAGTAAGCCTAGTTCTACTCTCTTCCAAATAAGACATCCTACTCCATGACAATCACATCATACATTTTAATCGACGGTTTCATCTCCCTCCTGAGAGACTGCTTATACTGGTCTGGACTGAGGTATACTGGGCACCATATTCACTAGAGGCAATTTCATTGTCGTGCAGCTCACTGATGCTCCTGATGTTCAGATAAGCATCTGGCGTCTCCGGGAATGGAGTGTCACCACATAAATACTGCACGACAAGCCTCATACTTGGCCTGCTGACTGGGGACGGGTGTGAGCAAAGAAGCCCAAGCTTCAGCACCAACTCTGCCTCCTCCATCACATATTCTTCTCCCAACCTAGGATCCATCATGCATACAACCAAATCACGCTGCCAAAACCTGAGCACGAAATCCACCAGGACTTGAGGTTCCCCACGGGAATTCACCCCAATCGGTCGCCTGCCACATGCGACTTCCAGGACGAATGCACCAAATGCAAACACATCTGTTGCTTTTGTGGCCTTTCCAAGCCTTGCTAATTCCGGGGAGATGTAGCCTCTCGTTCCTGCAACACATGTTGTATGTGCCTCAACTCCATGGTCGTGCAACCTAGCTAGGCCAAAGTCACCTAGTCGTCCATTCATCTCGTTATCAAGAAGCACGTTGCTTGCCTTGACATCCCGGTGTATGACAACCTGCTCCCATTCTTCATGTAGATAAAAGAGACCTGACGCCACACCCTTGATGATCTCAAACCTAAGAGCCCAAACCAAGGAAGGCTTCTCTGGGTCGAGGTTGTACAAGTGCTTATCAAGGCTACCATTTGGCATGTACTCATAAACCAGCAGCAATTCACCTTTGCGACGGCAATACCCAAGTAACTGCACAAGGTTACGATGCCGAAGGCGGCCCATACTTACAACCTCTGCAATGAACTCTTTCATCCCTTGCTTTGAGTCATGGGACATGACCTTAACTGCAACCTTCAACTTTGATGATGGAAGCACTCCTTTGTATACCTTTCCGAATCCTCCTGTCCCAACCAATTGTTTGTCCTTAAAGCCATCGGTAGCATGGAATAGGTCCTTGTACGAGAACCGGTGGGGTCCGAACTCGAGTTCCCAGTCCTCGCGGATCTCCCGGTACCTGTAGCATCTTCTCACGGCTAGGATGATGGGCAAAAGTAGTATTAGGGTCCCAGCTGAACCAAGAAAAATATAGAAAGGAAAAACAATGCTTGTCTTTGCAGCTTTAGGGGGGACCGGGTGAAAGGCACCAGCTAATTGTGTTGTGTTTACTCTCGGCAGCTTGGAGTAGTCAAGTGAAGCAGGTTTTCCATTCACCTTGAAGCTGCAGCCGAGAATGAAACAGCCATAGCTGCCCCAGGATGATGATGAGAAGCCGACGTACATGTAATCTAGCAGCACTTGCGAAAGATCAATGGTGTGAGATAGCAAAGGGTGCTTGGGCTTTGGTTCTGGGATAGGAGCCAGACTGACGTTGAGTTGCATAATCCTGTGGTCATAGTCTATCCATACTTGCATTTCCTTGCCACTGGACAGCCGCAGCGGTTGCAAATCAGAGAATGGATCATCAGTATAGTAGCCTGCCGGAGAGGATCGAGAGGAATTCAAGCTGTTGATGTTGACGCCGACATGGTTGTCGTCTATGTCACCAAACTCTCTGTTGTATCTGATATCTAGCTCAATGTAGACGAGGTGATTTGATGATTTGCCGTTGTCTTTGGGGTCAAGAAGACCGAAGGGGTCATAACTGGTTACATTGGTGAAGCTGGTGTTTGGGGCGATGACAAAGGTAATTCCATCGCGCACACTGCTGTATCCGTATAGGCTGCTTGGGGATTCATCATCATCAGAAGGAAGTATAGCAAAGGCGAAGGTGGCGGAGAAGGAGAAGATAGAGCTGTCGGTGAGGTTACGCATCTGGAACGGAGAAGGATAGAAAGCATGGCTCTTGGGTTGGACTATACTGGCGTTGGTGGTGCCGAGGCTGAGGATACCATTTTGCAGCATTACAGCCGAACCTTGGAGGTCCCAGCCGGAAGAATCATCGAATCCATTGAACACGAACTCCTCGTCGGCGATGGTGGCGAGGACAAGTGGGAGCAGGAACGGAATGGCAAAGGCCAAGCTCTTGGAGAACATCATTGGACTTTGGACAGCAGCAGCAGAGTACTACGGCGTACTCTGCAAATATGCTAACCTAGCTTTATTTATGCAGGCGGAATCTTAGCTCTGTTCAAAACTTGCGGGCTTATAATTTGTCTAACAAACAAATGCGCGTTGTAGCTTTGGTGGGCTGTCAATTCAATTTAGGTTTGGTGGTCCTGTCATGGCGTGTGGAAATTCCTGTACTTGCCATTTGGTCCCACATCTCTGACTTACGGTCTCATTCTGCACCTGGTAATTGACGTGCCAGTTTATAGAGCATACTGAATGTCTTAAAAGTACAGTTGGTTGTTTGACTGGTTGTCCTTGAGCATTGACTTGAGATGGACCTATATGATATATACGTCCTTTTTCACAAATATTTACGGTAATATGTATTCCGCCTTGTCGAAAGGTCATGATTAATTGTGGCCTTAACCGAGACAGTTGCCCTGCCCGCCTTGGTTAATCAAATAAAAAAAAATCCATGGACAGGCCCGGCGAGCCCATCCACGGGCCTGTCGAGCCCATCCACGTACCGCCGCCGCTGCCGTCATAGCTCATCAGATCCGGCCTCGCCACCGCCGGATCCGGCCTCCCAGCGCTGGAGATGACGAAGAGGTGAAGGAGGACGCCACCGCAGCCCGCCTGCACCGCCTCGCTCGCCACAGGAGGAGCGCCGCCTCGCCTACCGGATCCGCCTCCCTGCCATCGGATCGGGAGTCCCCGCCACCGAATCCGGCCTCGTCGGCCCAAGATCCGCCGCCGGAGTGGGGAGGGGCCGCGCCCCCTGCGCCGCCGTCGGAGGAGAGGGGTCACGCCCAACGCGCCGCGCCACGCCGCCGCTATAGGGGGCCGCGCCCCCCGCGCCACGCCACGTCGCGCCGCGCCAGAGTGGAGAGGGAGATGGAGAAAGAGTGGATAGCCCCCCGCACCGCGACTCGCTCTGGAGGGAGGGATGGAGGGAGAGGAGTGAGAGAGGGATGGAGAGGAGGGATGCGCCGCTGCTCGCGACGGGAGATTAGCCAGGCGCTGCAGGGAGAGAGGGAGCGACGGGATTGAGAGAGGGAGTGACTGAGTGAAACCCTAGTCACCGTATATAAACTCACGGGTGATATCGGGCTGGTTTGGGCTTTTTTCTGATTGTTAGTGGGCTTGAGGCGGGCCTTATAAGAGGTCCGCTTCCGAAAATCGAGGTATTTTTGAAGACCCGCCTCGGTTAATAGATTTTTTAATCGCCTCGTTTAATAAAAAATGACCGCCTCGATTAATCCAGGCATTAAACAAGGTGGTTTAAGAGCCTGCTCGCCTCTGAGACCTATTTGCAAACGCTGCGCAAAAGATTTTGTGTAGTAGTGTGGATCATCCGAGTAATAGCCTACTGGAGAGGAGCAAACAAGCTGTTGATGTTGATGCCAACATGGTTGTCATCTATGTCATCAAACTCACTGTTGTAAGTTGTAACCGGTATCTATCTCAATGTACACGAGGTGATTTGATGATTTTCCATTGTGGTTGGGGTCAAGAAGACCAAAGGAGCCACAACTAGTTGTTACATTGGTGAAGCTGGTGTTTGGGTCAAGGACAAAGGTAATTCCATCACCCGTACTACTGTATCTGTATCTATATAGGCTCTATGAAGATTCATCGGAAGGAAGGCCAAGGTGGCAGAGAAGGAGAACCAGTGAAATAGTTGATCTAATAGTTAGCTAGCTAATACTTCATAGTTAATAGTATAGTAATTATTGGCTAGTTTGGTCCAACTAGTGAAATAGTAGTTCGTTGGATATGCAGCTAAGAATTAGCTTAAACATTGGTATAGCTCTTCTCTTCTGAAAAGATGCGCGTGGTGACTGTGGCTTCATGTGGGCTGTCAGTTTAATTAAGTGAAGCCCTACGTAATCGAGCAGAAATTCTTTGGCGCCAGCTGGAAGTCAAGCGTGTAATGTTGACTAATTAGTGTTGTGATGACTTTGGAATGAGTCTATATTGCAACTTCAACCTTATCTTTGACGGCCATTGGGCCACTTGAGGTTTTATTATAATGTTATCTTTGACCAGCAATATATCTGACATTCGAGTTATGGCCGTGGACTGACCAAACGATAGAATGACGGGTTAAGGGCCCATGAGAGGTGAGACCATGGGCCCAAGCAAGAACTGATAAATTCTTGTCAAAGTAAGAAAAAGTCCAATTTACCTCTATAAAACATCGATTGAGTCTGGATTCCTAGCTTAACTGATAAACTAAGGCATTAATCCTTCCGAAAGTAATAAAATTGTGCAAATTAGCCTCTTGAGCCATCTAAAAGATGGTTTTAGAATGATGTGGTGCTGATGAGTAGTGGTTTTAGCCATGTGGTAAATAAGGTTTAGGGATTTCTATTTTTGGAATTATTTAATGTCATGATTAAAATAATTTTAGAAATTCTAGAGTTACTATTTTAGTTACAAGAAAATACTTTGAAGCTCAGGAAAAACCAAGGAAAATATTGGAGATAGATTGAAAGATGAGGAACTCAAATAAATCATTTGGACATTTTGAAAATATTGTTGGAGGATCCAAATAAAAAGATTAAGCTCAAGGAGGAACAAAAAAGGTTGAAAAAGAATCCCAGAGATATATAGTTGTCTCATAAACGTACATTTTAAAACTTTTGCACACATAAACACTAAGTGCAACCAGCATGAATGCAAAACCCTACCAATTTAATTGAGGAATTAGTAAAACTATTTTTATTCTTACACTAATTTTTTTCTCACTCACTAAATCTTGAAGATACTATATAAAATAATTAAATTATTATTTCGTTAATGTTATGTGTTCACATCCAAAAATAGAAATTTCAGGGTATGACAGATATGATTTTCATGATTTTGTCATAATTTTGGTCATTGAAATTTGTTTCTCCCCTTGGCCTCCATCAATGGAAGCCATCATATTGGGTCCTTAGAAGTGATACATTCTTCTTAGTTCTCCCTTCTTCATCTATGTCCACAGCGATGCCAAAACTTTCTAGGCAGGACATGCAGAAAAGAGTGACACGCAAACCTAGTGCTATGGTGAGAGGATAGACTAAGGCTGTGTTTGGTTCAACTTCTGAAAAGTGTTCCTGTTGCCAAAAAAGTAGAAAGCCAACCAAATAGGTAGAACTAGAAGCAGTTGCTTTCACGTAGTACAATTTTCATAGCACCTTCGACCCTGAAGTTGGCTTTTAGCTTTTAGTTTTTCCAAATGGGTGGAAATAATACAATTGTTTCAATGGAGACAAAGAGATGAGGGTAGGTTTTATAGTTATTTTAACTAAACAACCTACATGCTTTTCACTGCACATAACTCATAGCAGCTTTTTCACAGCTCACAACAGCTTGTTCACGATCCATAGCTAAACCAAACAGACCCTAAAATGATGTGGTGTGGAGCAAAAGGAGAGGAATTGCATGGAGATCAGAACTGCTAAAGGAAAGGGGGATAATTGATATTCATAAGAGGTAAAACAGTGCAACAATACAACTATATATGAAGCAACACCCGGCCTAGTTCTACTCTTTTCCAAATAACTCATCCTACTGCATGACAATTTCATCTCCCCCCTGAGAGACTGCTTATACTGGTCTGAACCGAGGTATACTGGACATCGTATTCACCAGAGGCAATTTCATTGTCGTGCAGCTCACTGATGCTCCTGATGTTCAGATAAGCATCTGGCATCTTTGGAAATGGAGCATCACCACATAGATACTGCATGACAAGCCTCATGCTTGACCTGCTGACTGGGGATGGGTGTGAGCAAAGAAGCCCAAGCTTCAGCACCAACTCTGCCTCCTCCATCACATATTCATCTCCCAACCTAGGATCCATCATGCATACAAGCAAATCACACTGCCAAAACCTGAGCACGAAATCCACCAGGACTTGAGGATCACCGTGCGAATTCACACCAATCGGTCGCCTGCCACAGGCGACCTCTAGGATAAATGCCCCTGAAGGACCGGAAATGGTGACCAGAGGGGGGGTGAATGGGAGCCTCAAAATTCTTTCAAAACTTTGGTCCTCGGCTCAAATCACAAACCCCAAGAGGGCAAACATAAACACTGTGATGACCACGACCAGAGAGAAGGGTGGATGTTTCCTCCGTACGCAACGGATCACCATAAAGCGAGCAGAGCGAGCACCGAACCAATAGACAAGAAAACGAGACTCTCCACTTCTTATTGAAAAGAAGCGAGGTCCCAAAACTTGGATACTCAAGCCAACCAGTGATAGGAGCACCTAGATAAGATCTACGGAACGATAGAAGGCAAACGCAACAATCGTTAAAAGAAACGGAGCTCAAACGACAAAAACACGGAAGAACAAGACACTAGCACTGGTCAAAGCCGGCTTAGCCGAGTTGCCTCTGTGCAGTGTCCTAACTCGGCCTAGCCGAGATGAAGAGCCGGCCTAGCCGGGTTTGAGAGTCGGCCTAGCCGGGATGGAGGGTCGGCCTAGCCGGGTTGCCTCTCTGCTGTGTTCAAACTCGGCCTAGCTGGGTTTCAGGGTCGGCCTAGCCGAGTTGGAGAGTCGGCTTAGCCGGGTTGCGAAGAACAGAACACGAGAAAAACCGCCTCCAACCAAAACTCTCGTGATTTGTGGCCAAATCTTCACCAACTGCCACGATACTTTGTAGGCAACATCACAAGACGGTTGGGGAGCTATCTCTAAGAGATCATCGCTCAATTTGAAGACAATCAAAAGAAATCAAGGACGAACAAAAAATCCCCTTTTCTTGCACCCTAGACCAAGAACTTGCCCGATCTACATGCTCGTGAGGAATCAAGTGATTTCCTTCGGTGAGGATGATCTACTCACGTCATAGCTTAGATCAAGGCAACAAAAACCAACGAAAATGGTCTAGAAAACGTGAATCAAAGGCAAGAACAAGAGGGACCAAAACAAGAATGCGAAGAACGGTTCAAGAACACACAAGATGATTACTTCTCCGAACTCCGGAGGAAACTAGGAGGATTCGGGACCTCCTTTCCCTTGCAAACTTGGTTCTTACACTAATCTTAACAATTAGTGGACCTCTCTCATAAGCAAAGCAACTAGAGGAAGAAAACCCTAGAAGGATGAAACAAAATGAGGTGGGTGGAGAGGTGAAGATGGCTTGGGGCTGCCATCCCCTATTTATCAGGGCTATTACACATTCCCCTAATTGCCCCTGGATACATAAGAGCTAAACCATCAAGCCCAAGGGCGTAGACATCCAACTCGGTCTTCATGTTGATCTGACGGCCACCGCGCCTCCTCACTGGTAGCTTCGCCTCGACGCGAACTCCCCAATGCCGCCACGTGTCGTCCGTTCCGCCTCGGAACCTCCGCTCGGGTTTTGAGGCCCAAACCCGTAAACCCGCCTCCGATGGTTTTGAGGCCCAAACCATCAAACCGCTCCGCGAGTAGCGTACTCCATACGCGTCCCCCGCCATCCGACGCGTGTCACCTCCACGGTCAACACGGTCACTCCCATGTCTCCTCGCGCTTGTCGATGTCCCAAGTGTCAGCCACCGCGGCTAGCCACCCGGCCTCCGGGTCTCTCGGTCCAAGCCTCACGTCCATCCTTCACCCCTCCGGTCCATCGGCACGGCACGTCCTCCTTGACCTTCACCTTGCCGTCGGCTACCGCCTCTGTGCTCCACACATGCACAACACAAGCGAAGAGACATGTCGCGCAAAAGGCTTTCGCCAAGGTAGGGTTAGTCACCACTCAACCTACTTCGTGGATCACATTGACAATCACTCATCACAAAACGAACACACAAGGGTACTTGTCAACCTTGTGTTCGCAATCTCCCCCTTGATGAGTGCATTGTCAACACCAATACACGAACAGCTTGAGCAAAAGAAAAAGAAGAAGAGAAAATAAAGAGCTCAACCAAATGACCAAAAGCCAAAGAAAAGCCGAAACAAGTCATTTGAAATGAGCAAAAACTTGGTCCCCAAAGACATGGGCAACGGATCGACGCAACCAAGTAAAACAAAGCTAGCCCTCAAGAAGAGGCAACAGGCTCAACACCACTAGCAAAACTCGAAAAGCCGAAAAACTGCTAGACCCTCTAGAAGAGGCAAAGGCTCAACACATCTAGCAAAAACAACTCAAATGCAACTCCCCCTGAACAAGTGCAATCTCTCTCAAATGAATGCACGAAATGGAAACTTCTCCTCCTTGTTGATATGGTGAGTGTGACATATCTCTCCCCCTTGTTGACACATGCACTTATCACGCTAGAGCCCAAGGATTGCAACTCCCCCTCAAAGCATGCTATGGATGCAAAAATGTACAAATGCGAAAGCTTCAAGATTATAGCAAGTAGATTGAAAGAATGCTCTAGCTGATGCTGTCATGTATATTTCAACAAGTACAAGTGCTAGCAAAAGCTCAAGATGACCAAAAGAGACGAAATATGACATTTAAGCAGGTTTTGATCAAGTTTGAGCAATTTTAAAAGAGGGTTCACCACCAAAAGAGCACATATCACATATAGACAGGAGATCAACCTTGTGCTACACATGTATACAAAGTGAACTACCCCAAACAAAGTTCACACATCATGTCATGAGACAAACTTGTGATTTGATCAAATTTTCAAACAATTGAATTTTATCGGAGTTATGCAGCTTATCACCAAAGTTTGTCAAACAAATGTGTGCGGGAGGTTATCGATGCCATCAAAACCTGACTTAGCGATCATGTCAAGCCTATGCCAAAAGCAATCAGAAGCTTAAGACAGTGATCTCGGTATCCATTACAGAGCTCAAGTTCACCCTTAAGTGCAATAGGGAGCTGTCTCGATACTCTGACATGGGACATCAAAGACCCATCCCGATCTTTTCATACCTTGCTTTTTTTAAGTTTTAGCACAAATTCAAGTTTCTCAAGCAAGTGTGTAACTCAAGGTATGAGCCGTAGCAACTAAGCATATATATGAAGCAGAAAAGGGTTCTCGACACACCTACACATGCTAGTTGCCACTAGTGGTGAACATGTTTCAAGTTTCTTCAAGTGTTATTCAACTTCACAATTGAAAAAGGCATTTTTAGCTCATATCAAGAGATCAAAGTGAGTCTAAGCAAAGCACATCATGTATATCCATAACATCCCCAACAAGAGCATAGTGTCAATCTAGCTACTATAAGGATGAAGCTCAAGATGCAATATGATACATGATGATATGATATGCAAATATGATACAAAGCAAAATCAAAAGCTAAACTAAAAAGAAGACCAAAGCTAGAATACAAGATCCAAAATTTTCAAAACTAAAAAGGGAAGCAAACTCCAAGCTCTCCTCGCAAGCGAGCAAACTGGGCTTGATCAAGGGGTTTAGTGAAGATGTCTGCGAGCTGGTTGTGGGTGTCAACATGAATAAGGTCAATGTCCCCTTTCTCATAGTGGTCTCGTAAAAAGTGAAAACGGACCTCTATGTGCTTGGTTTTGGAGTGGAGAACGGGGTTTTTGGCTACACATATGGCACTGGTGCTATCACAGAACAAAGGCACTCGCCTAAACTCTAAACCATAGTCTCGCAAAGTAGCAACCATCCAAAGCAACTGGGAACAGCAAGCAGCAGCAGCAACATACTCAGCTTCTGTGGTGGATTGGGCTACAGTGGACTGCTTGCAAGAAGACCAAGACACAAGTGAAGACCCAAGAAACAGACAAGTCCCAGAAGTGGACTTCCTCTCAGTACGACAGCCAGCATAATCCGCATCAGAGTAACCGCAAAGAGAAAGAGAGGAGAAAGCCGAAAACCAAAGACCAAATTCGGGTGTGAAACGAAGGTACCTCATGATCCGCTTGACAGCTTGATGATGCGATGTGCGTGGTGAAGACTGAAAGCGCGCACACAAGCAGACCGCAAACTGGATGTCCGGTCTCGTTGCCGTCAGGTACAGCAACGATCCGATCATGCTTCGGTACTCCTTCTGGTCCACAGCTTCTGCTTCCTTGTCCTCGTCTAGGGCCGTCGTAGTCGACATGGGCGTCGAAAGAGGCTTGGCCTCGCCCATATCAAACTTCCTCAGGAGATTCTTGGTGTACTTGCCTTGGTGCACGAATGTTCCTTCACGTGTTTGCTTGATTTGCAGCTCGAGGAAGAATGTCAACTCGCCCATCATGCTTATCTCGAATTCCCTGCTCATAGTCTTAGAAAACTTTGCAACAAGAGCGTGAGAGGAACCACCAAAAATGATATCATCTACGTAAATCTGAACCAAAAGTGTGTCAGTGCCTTGCTTGAGGAGAAACAAAGTTTTATCTACGGAACCCATCTTAAAGCCCTTAGCAAGCAAGAAGGCTTTTAAACGCTCATACCAGGCTCTCGGGGCTTGTTTCAATCCATACAAGGCTTTGTGGAGTTTGTAAACATGGTTGGGATACTTGGGATTTTCAAAGCCAGGGGGTTGTCTCACATACACCTCTTCCTCTATGTACCCGTTCAAAAAGGCGCTCTTCACATCCATTTGATACAGCTTGAACCCTTTCGAAGCTGCATAAGCTAAGAGCATCCTTATAGCCTCGATACGGGCCACAGGAGCAAAGGTTTCTTCAAAGTCTACTCCCTCTTTCTGACAAAACCCCTGAGCCACTAGCCTAGCCTTGTTTCTCACCACCACTCCATCCTCACTTTGCTTGTTCTTGAAAACCGATTTTGTACCTATAGGGTGACACTCAGGTGGAGGTGGAACTAAGACCCAGACTTCATTTCTCTCAAAGTTCTGTAACTCCTCGTGCATAGCATTGACCCAATCGGGATCAGAAAGTGCGTGTCCAACATTTTGTGGCTCAAAATTAGCGACAAAAGCAGAATGAGCGAAATGTGATATTTCATATGACCTTGAGTGTGTAACACGCTGACTGATGTCGCCGATCATGGTTTGAGGCGGGTGGTGACGTAGGATGTGCCGAGGGGCTTCCCTCAAAGATGTCGCCTCCCCCTCAACATCTACTGGGGCCTCCTCAGGTGCAGCTGGCGTAGGCTGAGGAGGCGGCTCGTGCGGACCCCATGTAGTGGAAGAAGATGGATCTGGTCCGTGAGCCGAAGTAATTGTCGCAGACTCGACTGGAACAGCCGAAGAGGTCGGCTCTGCATCTCCCCAATCAGCATCTTCCTCATTCTCCTCAATGAAGATGCTCTCACCAATCTGCTGATCACCTGCACTTTCAAAGACAGGAACATAACAAGGCATGGTCTCGTCGAAAGTGACTTCACAAGTCTCTACGACTCGGTTAGTTTCAAGGTTAAGTACTCGATATGCATGAGAATGTGAAGCATAACCAAGAAAGACACCATCCGAGGATCAAGACTCAAATTTGTCTAAATTACCTTGTTTCAGAATGAAGCACCTGCATCCAAACACTCGAAAGTGGCTCACCTTGGGTAGTCGACCGAATCGTAGTTCATAAGAAGTTTTCTTCATGAAGGCTCGAAGAAAGATGCGATTGGAAACATGACACGCGGTGTTGATCGCTTCGGCCCAATATCTCCTAGGAGTCCTATGCTCATCGAGCATCGTCCTAGCCATCTCAACAAGGGTCCGATTCATGCGCTCAACAACACCGTTCTGCTGAGGGACATAAGGCGAGGAGAACTGGTGCTCAAAACCCAAAGAAGAGCAAAAGTTATCAAACTGAGAGTTCTTGAATTCTGTGCCATTGTCACTGCGCATAGCTCTCATGGCATTCTTTGGCAACTCAGTCTGTAACCGAAGAATCAAATCTCGAGCATGAGAAAAAGCCTCATCCTTACCCTCCATGAAAAACACCCAAGAGTAGCGAGAAAAATCATCCACGATCACTAGAACGTACCACTTTCCTCCCTCAGACCGAACCCGAGCCGGACCAACAGTGTCCATATGGAGTAGCTCACCGGGTCCCTTGGTCATGACCTGAGTCACAGGAGGATGAGAAGCGGCAACCATCTTCCCGTGACGACAAGGGTGACACACCAAATCCTTCTCAAATTTTAACTTGGGCAATCCTCGGATTAGATCAAGTGAGATCAACCTAGCTAGTAAGTCAAAGCTCAAGTGACCAAGTTTCTTATGCCACTTCCAAAGCTCAGAGGAGGATCCGGCCACCAAACATCGAGAAGAGCCGAAAGAGTGAGAAAAATCAGCTCAAAAGACACGGCCAAAAGGAACAATCTGGCAAACAAGATTTCCTTGGAAATCAAGAACTCGAGACAAGCTGGTCTTAAAGCGCACTTCAAAGCCATCCTGAAGGAGTTGCGAAACAGAAAGCAAATTGAAATGCAAATTCAAAACCAAAGCAATATCCTTCAAGACAAAACTTTCGTTGACCCGAATGGTCCCACGAGAAAGCACCTTACCTTTGTTATTGTCCCCGAATGTGATGTACTCCTTACATTGCACGGGGTCGAGGCTGGAGAACCATTTTGAACTTCCGGTCATGTGGCGCGAACAACCGGAATCAATAAGCCATGTGTTCTCTAGGCCTCCGTCCTGCATCAATAGAAGGACATGTGATGAACAAATGGTGCAACACTGGGGTTAGTAAACTGTGAAGGGTACCAGTGTTGGCTCATTTGCCCTGGAAAAGTGTTAGGAAAAACACCAAACATGCCATGTCCCATTTGAGGAAAGCGGGCACCACGTGGGGGAAAACGTGGTCCGCTAGAACTGTAGGACTGAAAGCCATTGCCGCGAGGTCCAAAGTCATATTGATCATGACTTGAACCACGCCGGGCACGACCACCACGACCACCGCGTGGTCGAGCAACCTGAGGCCTAGCACCTTGAGGCATTGCACCTCTTGGCCTAGCATTGCGCCTCTGAACAGGCGGCACATGTACGCCATGGGGCGGACGGTACATGTTCCGGTTGTTCAACTCATACTCCCGCCGCTCATCTCTCTTCCCCCTAAAGCAAAACTCAACAAGGTGACCATCCCTATGGCAATAGTCACAGTGATACCTCACCTCTCTCTTGGGTGGTTGTTGGCTCACTTTCTTGTGTGTATCTGTCACTCTTGATGGCCTTTTGGCTTTAGGAAGGGGATCCTCAGAGATGTTCGGTAGAGTATCAAGTGGGTTCCTGAGATGGTTCGATTTTGGAACCCAAACTTGTTTCTGGGGTGGAGCTCTTGGAGGCTCTTCAAACACTCCATCTTTCACAGTGGGTTCGGTAGGCTTATGTGGATTGATCTTGATCAATTTGGGAGTAGTGGAAGGTTTCTCACTTGGGCTCAAACCACTAAACTCACCAACTTTGCCATAGACATTTTCACCCTTCCCACCTAGAGCAAAGCCTACTCCTGATGTCCCTGTTCCCCACCTGAACTGGCTCATCATCATGCCCAACTGCGGCTCACTACAAGACACCCAATTCAAGATGGACCGAAGGTATGTGTTGTCTTCCTCGGATCTCATCTTGTCATGCCTGCAAGACTCAAGCTCCAACACCAAGCTCTCACAACGTGCACACTCAACAACCGTGCTATCTGAACTGGCCTTCTCAAGAGCAAGGATCTTGACATTCTTCTCTGCCAGCTTAGATTGCAAGCCTGAACAAGACTTGCACGCACCCAACAAGCTAGACCTAGCCTTCAGCTCATCGTTCTCATCTAACAAGGCAGCATACTTAGATTGCAACTCAGAAAAGTTAGTCATATGAACAGCACATTCATCGCACTCAACCTCGTCAGACACATGAACAACAAGCTTCTTAGCTTCCTCAAGCTCTTTCTCCACAACTTCTAGCTTGTCCTTAAACTCTTTCCTCTCACGAGCAGCACGTTTCAGCAGCTTATCTTGACTCATCAAAGTATCGGTCATGATATCAAGCTCGGCAATAAGAGCATCGACGGAGGGTTTTACCTCGGTAGAGTCATCGTCGCCGGGAAGCACGTCCTTGTTGGGCTTCACCCCTTCATCCACGGCCATGGTGCAGTAGCCTCCGTGGATGGATTTGGCGACGAAGCAAAGCCCGGTCAACTTGTCCTCACGCCTCTTCTCGGACTCATCATCGCTCGAGGGAGAAGAAGACCGGTCGTCGTCGGTGTCGTTGTCAAGGTCGCTGAGGGAGGCGAGGAAGGCGCGCTCTTGGGCCTTGGCCTTCTTGAAGTACTTCTTCTTCAGCGCCTCCTTGTCAAATCCTCCCTTTGACTTGTGCTTGGAGGTGTACTCGCGCTTGTCCTTGCGCTTGCTAGAGTCATACTTGTCGAAGGAGTGCTTGTTCTTCTTGGGGCAGTGGGCGACGAAGTGGTCGGGATCTCCACAGCCGTAGCATCCTTCCTTCGGACCACCACCACGCCAGCGATTCAAGCGGTTGTTGTGAAACCGCGAGAACCGACTGATGATCAACGCCAGCTCGTCGTCCCCAAGACTCTCCATCTGCTCCTCTGTGACAGACACCAAAGAAGACAAAGCAAAAGACACTTGTGAAGGGTTAGCCAAAGAACTTGAGCCATTACCTGAGACCAAAGCCATAGTCGGTGCAGAGGGATTCTTGAGCTTGGCTTGGGTCTGGTAGTCGATCTCGGTGGACTTGAGCTTGCTGAAAAGCTCATCCACGGTGAGGGTCTCATACCCCGAAGACTCAATGATGGCGGTCACTTTCACATCCCATACCTTTCGATCTAGGGCATATAGAAGCTTGAGTGCCCTCTCATGATCATCATAAGCTAACTGTGCCTTGTTTGCTCGCATCTTGTTGACGATGGTCTGAAAGCGAGAAAACATGGCATCGATGGACTCGCCATCAAGCTGAGTGAAGTTCTCGTACTCCCTCTTGTACGTCTCGTAGAGTCTGATTTTGACCTGTGCGGTCCCCTCATGATAGCTCTGAAGCCTCACCCAGATCTCTCGAGCAGTAGTGCAATCGGAGACTCTTTCGAACTCCTGAAGAGAAAGACTCAAGAAAAGAACTACACGAGCTCTGCAATTAGCGTTGTGCCGATCTTTTTGATCTTGCGTGACACGAGCACGGGGTTCAAGCACAACGTAAGTAGCATCCTCGCAAATCTCCCAGACAAGCCAATCAATCCCCTGGAGATGCGCGGACATGCGAATCTTCCAATAGGGATAATTTGTTCCATCGAAGAACGGTGGTTTGCCGGAACCACGCTCCATGTCGCCTTCGTGGATCACTGATCGATTAAGGTGGAATGATCCTTAACCGGCTCCGATATCAATTGAAGGACTGGAAATGGCGACCAGAGGGGGGGTGAATGGGAGCCTCAAAATTCTTTCAAAACTTTGGTCCTCGGCTCAAATCACAAACCCCAAGAGGGCAAACATAAACACTGTGATGACCACGACCAGAGAGAAGGGTGGATGTTTCCTCCGTACGCAACGGATCACCATAAAGCGAGCAGAGCGAGCACCGAACCAAAAGACAAGAAAACGAGACTCTCCACTTCTTATTGAAAAGAAGCGAGGTCCCAAAACTTGCATACTCAAGCCAACCAGTGACAGGAGCACCTAGATAAGATCTACGGAACGATAGAAGGCAAACACAACAATCGTTAAAAGAAACGGAGCTCAAACGACAAAAACACGGAAGAACAAGACACTAGCACTGGTCAAAGCCAGCTTAGCCGAGTTGCCTCTGTGCAGTGTCCTAACTCGGCCTAGCCGAGATGAAGAGCCGGCCTAGCCGGGTTTGAGAGTCGGCCTAGCCGGGTTGCCTCTCTGCTGTGTTCAAACTCGGCCTAGCTGGGTTTCAGGGTCGGCCTAGCCGAGTTGGAGAGTCGGCTTAGCCGGGTTGCGAAGAACAGAACACGAGAAAAACCGCCTCCAACCAAAACTCTCGTGATTTGTGGCCAAATCTTCACCAACTGCCACGATACTTTGTAGGCAACATCACAAGACAGTTGGGGAGCTATCTCTAAGAGATCATCGCTCAATTTGAAGACAATCAAAAGAAATCAAGGACGAACAAAAAATCCCCTTTTCTTGCACCCTAGACCAAGAACTTGCCCGATCTACATGCTCGTGAGGAATCAAGTGATTTCCTTCGGTGAGGATGATCTACTCACGTCATAGCTTAGATCAAGGCAACAAAAACCAACGAAAATGGTCTAGAAAACGTGAATCAAAGGCAAGAACAAGAGGGACCAAAACAAGAATGCGAAGAACGGTTCAAGAACACACAAGATGATTACTTCTCCGAACTCCGGAGGAAACAAGGAGGATTCGGGACCTCCTTTCCCTTGCAAACTTGGTTCTTACACTAATCTTAACAATTAGTGGACCTCTCTCATAAGCAAAGCAACTAGAGGAAGAAAACCCTAGAAGGATGAAACAAAATAAGGTGGGTGGAGAGGTGAAGATGGCTTGGGGCTGTCATCCCCTATTTATCAGGGCTATTACACATTCCCCTAATTGCCCCTGGATACATAAGAGCTAAACCATCAAGCCCAAGGGCGTAGACGTCCAACTCGGTCTTCATGTTGATCTGACGGCCACCGCGCCTCCTCACTGGTAGCTTCGCCTCGACGCGAACTCCCCGATGCCGCCACGTGTCGTCCGTTCCGCCTCGGAACCTCCGCTCGGGTTTTGAGGCCCAAACCCGTAAACCCGCCTCCGATGGTTTTGAGGCCCAAACCATCAAACCGCTCCGCGAGTAGCGTACTCCATACGCGTCCCCCGCCATCCGACGCGTGTCACCTCCACGGTCAACACGGTCACTCCCATGTCATCTCGCACTTGTCGATGTCCCAAGTGTCAGCCACCGCGGCTAGCCACCCGGCCTCCGGGTCTCTCGGTCCAAGCCTCACGTCCATCCTTCACCCCTCCGGTCCATCGGCACAGCACGTCCTCCTTGACCTTCACCTCGCCGTCGGCTACCGCCTCCGTGCTTCACACATGCACAAAACAAGCCAAGAGACATGTCGCACACAAGGCTTTCGCCAAGGTAGGGTTAGTCACCACTCAACCTACTTCGTGGATAACATTGACAATCACTCATCACAAAACAAACACACAAGGGTACTTGTCAACCTTGTGTTCGCAGCCCCAAATGCAAACACATCTGTTGCTTTCGCTGCCTTTCCAAGCCTTGCTAATTCCGGGGAGATGTAGCCTCTAGTTCCTGCAACACATGTTGTGTGTGCCTCAACACCATGGTCATGTAACCTAGCTAGGCTAAAGCAACTAAATTGCATTCTCTCTTTACTTGAGCTACGCGCTATCATCCTTAGCAAATGGACGCAAGAACTTAGTGAATAGGGTTGGATGAAAAAATTTTGTGGCAGAAATTTTGCCACTTTAGTTTAAGGTGTAGATGTGGATTATTTGTTGTTGTTGTTAAAGAATCTTCGAGTAGATGGAGAACGCACGCGGACGCTCGTAACAACCGAACCGCTGTATGAATATTATATTCCGCGTGGCTAACAAAAGCTAAAGCAACTAAATTGCATTTTATCTTTACGTAAGCTATACGCTATCATCCTTAGAAAACAGGACCAACCTGTTTGCATAACTCTTGGTTCCCTTCTTCCAAAAACATTGGTTGAAAAAAGGCGAGCGACTTCCACCAGGTTCACATTATCATCCTTAGAAAACAGATCGATTAGGAAAATAATGGGTGCGGCGATATGCCAAAGAGACAATTATACACACTATGGATTAAATTCGTACATGGGCAAAAATACACTACTACACAAACATTTTATCCGATGGTTGGGAAATCCTCATCACCCCTGGTTTCACCCCTCATTAGTGAAAGTGGATGTGATAATCAGGGTTATCACTACGGATTCCAATCGACGGCCAATCGACAATGAGCCCATTAGCTTACCACTGAGTCCACAGTTGAGCCCACCATTGAGCCAATCACTGCCGAGAAGCTCCAATGTATATAGCTCATCTCATTGTGGACATGCCACTAGGATGGTGGCACCACTAGTAGAAAGATGATTTTTCCCAGCGCTCGTTTTTTTTTACTGGCGGTTTTAGTTATCACGCACCAGTAGAAATGAAACGGTGGACCCCAAGACCAAAACTGCCTGTAGAAATGGATTTCTACAGGCGGTTTGTTAAGACAACCGCCTGTGAAAATAAGACATTTCTACAGGCGGTTGTCTTAACAAACCGCCTGTAGAAATCCATTTCTACAGGCGGTTCGTTAAGAAATCCGCCACTAGAAATACCCGTGTTTTTTAAAATTTGATTTTTTCAAACGATCTCGGATGAGAAAATACCCAAAATAAAAGTTGTTCGTCTCGAAAAGTTATGAAACTTTGTAAATTACAACTTTTTAATTTGAAATCATCTTGTCAACAAAAACTACGTTTGAATGGTCTCAAATTTTAAATTCAAATTTTGTAAACGACCTCAGATGGAGAAATGACCAATACGAAAGTTGTTCGTCTCGAAAAGTTATGAAACTTTGTAGTTGACAACTTTTTGATTTGAAATCGTTTAGGACCTCAAACAAGCAAATTACACACGGATTTGTATAATATGTGGGGAACCGAAAGGGTATATGGACACATGTGAGTGTGTGGTGCAGTGGTAGAGGAGGCTCCGCGCGAGGCCGAGGTCGTGGGTTCGAATCCCACCCGGAGCGCGTAGCGCGCGATTTTTACGCGGTGGGGTCCTCCCCCTAATTAAAATCTTTTTTTTGCTATTTATTTTCGGGTTTTTTCGGGAATTTCCATTTCCACAGGCGGTTCACAAGCAACCGCCTGTGGAATTGGCCCATTTCTACTGGCCTCCAGCGCAGGCGGTGCTGGAAAACGCCAGTAGAAATATGTTACCAACCGCCTGTATAGTATGCCCGTGTAAACCTTGAGAATGGTGGGTGGACCCGCGCCGCCGGGGCGCCATGCTTGGGGCCACCTGCACTGGGAGAGAGGATGTGAGAGGGAGGAGTAAAGGAGGAATAGGGAGGGAGGGAGGGAGAGAGTGACAGAGAGTGGCTGGTGGGGAGAAAATTAAGCACATAGAGGGTGGTGGTCCATCGATCTGCGCCCCGCCTAAGCGGCAATAGCGGGGTGACATTCAGGAATGGGTGTCATCTGTCGGGCACCCTAAGGAAGTATACGCTGGAAGAGGGATTCACACATTTTACCAACAATTCATCTTACGAACTGTCCGTATAAATATTCACCAATGGATTTTATAAAATTTAGGGTGAAAATATTGTCTAGGATATACCACGGGGTGATGGACTAGTTTAATCAATTGTTGGTCAAAATTTATAAACTTTGAATCAAAACAAGACACAGTTTCATTTAGGCAGGGGTGGATTGAGGTACAGAGAGTTATTTGGCAAGGTAATGCTATGCAGAGTCATGAGACGATGGTTGAATTTATTGAATTCCGAGGAGAGGAGATCGAGATATGGCCTTGTCCGATCCGGAGATGATTAGCGATTGTCAATGTGAACTGAGAAGTTTTCTGTTCAGTTAGCTAGTCAGGTTTGATCAAATGTTGCTAGACTAACAGGGGTGCTGAGGCTGAGCTGAGGTGTTACTTATTTTTACTGATGATGAAGTCAACAAGGGTGGTCGCCACATACATTTTTCATTTTCGAAAAGAATATATGTACAGGTACAAGAACATAGGCCCAATGCAAAACAAAACCAGATGAGGTGATGTTTCTGAATAATTTTTGAATACAGAAAACATTTCTTTTCTTAATCTAAAATTTATTATTGTTTTGGGTTTTCTATTTTTCCATTAATCTTACTAGAAATTTAAAATACTTTATACATACCTTTATGCGCAATGTACGTATGATATATTTCACAAATGTTTTTTTTTGGAAAAAATCTACATTACCTCCCTCAACTTTCACAAAAGTTCGTTTTTCCTCCTTGAACTCCAAAACTGGGCAAAACACCTCCCTCGACTTTTAAAACCGTTCATCTTACCTCCCTGGCCCTGTTATAAGCAGTTTTGAAGGCGATTTTGTCTTTTTCTTTTTTATTTATTTTGGTTGAATCTTTGAAAAATCATAGTAAATCACAGAAAAATCATAAAATGGAAATTTTGATTCTGTTGGACTCCACATGAGTAGATCTACACAGTGAACATATAATATGGTATGTTTTAGTACAAAGTTTTTGCTGTGGCTTTAGATCTATGTTTTCTATAATTAATTGGAATAATTCATAGCTGCAGTTTCTATGGTCCACTTGTGATGAAATTTTTATGGTGGACTAATTATTCTATGAGTGAACAATAGTAAAAATTTCATACTCATTGGATCATGTATAGCTTAGTTATAGATTTATTTATATTTGACAAGAATAAACCTAAATAAAATCTATAACTAAGTTATACATGGTCCAATGGGTATGAAATTTTTACTACAGTTTAAGCATACAATAATTATGCCACCATAAAAATTTTACCACAATTGGACCATAGAAACTGCAGCTATGAATTATTCCATTTAATTACAAAAAAGCATAGATATAAAGCTACAACAAAAACTTTATACTAAAGCATACCATATTATATGTTCACCATGTAGATCTACTCATGTGGAGTCCAACAAAATTAAATTTTCTATTTTATGATTTCTCTATGATTTACTATAATTTTTCAAAGATTTAGCTGAAATAAATAAAAAAGAAAAAGATAAAACCGCCTTCAAAACCGCTTATAACAGGGTCAAGGAGGTAAGATGAACGGTTTTAAAAGTTGTGGGAGGTGTTTTGCTCGATTTTGGAGTTTAGGAAAAAAAAAGCGAACTTTCGTGAAAGTTGAGAGAGGTAACGTGGATTTTTTTCTTTTTTTTTTCCTGGGAGAACCGTTTTCTTACTTTGTTTCCTTTTGTCAACTAGAATGGGCCAGTGCTGCTTCCATGTTGGGCCATAATAAGCCGAAGAGAACATGAGCTATTAGGCCCATGTGGCTTCACCACGTGAGGAAATTATTTTTATCCTGCTCTAAAAAGAATTCTTTTTCATCTAGCCCATTCTAGGCTTCCAGCGAGCGGTCGCCGCCGACCGCTACTCTGCAACAGCATCGCGCCGTCGCCGACCGAGCGCCGTCGCTGGCAACGCCCGCCGGGCACCGCAAGGTCGGGATTGGCCTCCACCGGCTGCGAAAGGCACTCCACGAGGGCCTTAGGAGGCGGCGCCACGGCCGGCGTTGAGCCGAGCATGTACTGCGGCTAAGCCGTTCGACTCGGCGGCGGTGGCCGGCGGGGCTGGGGACCCCGACTCCTTCGCCGGCTGCTTGTATCCGACTGCAGTTGCTTCCTTCCGGTGACTATAGATCTTTGCCTAACTACCTGTAGTTCGTTTTGCCTCTATTGGATTTTCTGATTATAGGATCTAGCCTTCTAGTTGCAGTCTGCAGTAGCATTTTGGTTGTACGGGTCCAGTAAATTGCAGATGTAAAATAGTTTTATTTAAACCTCAGGATTTTGCCGTTCAGAGATAAATACATATAAACTTAGAAGTGAAGGAGGCCTCAGAGATGAGCTTACCCTTTTCCTTCCAGTTATATTACTCTGATAACAACGGATCCTTGATTAGTCCACACTCTGTCCCGTTCGCTTCAGTGAAAAGCCATGGCTGAAAGTATTGATCGTTGATTTGTTGTGAGAGAAAAAAACTAAAAAAATAAGCTGAAAAGTACGGATTATAAGACCAGCGAACAGACACAAACTGCATATGTCATATTTAATAGGTGGTTATGCATTTACCAACTTAAAAGATCCCGGAATTGACAATAAGAGCTTTTCCGTTAAGTCCAACTTTTCAACAGTAAATAAATATGTTAGAACCTACATCTCATGATTGGTCCTTCCTGTGGTATATATGGAAATGGAGATTTCTGTTCTTTAGATGCCATTGGTTGCTGTTGGATCCAGTTTTCCTCTAATCTCTGGTGCAGGGTGGGGGATGGACGCCTGTGGTGGGGCTACTTCCAGTTTCATGATGACAATGTAAGAACCTTCCACGCTGCTAATTTATTCTCTTACTTTTGTATTGAGCCTTATAATGAATGTATAGCTGTGTTTTTTCTATCGTGCTCTTGTAACGTGGCTTAGCTTTTTCTGTTAGTAATTTACTTGCTTGGAGGAGTGGATTATGTAGCTCTGCTGCACAATATTTGAGATTGGTAATCTCACTCTGAACCTAGAGTCCTAGATAAATATTGACCACACACCAACAGAGACTCGAATGGCCACATCTGTTGACTGTGGTGACTTTGTATGAAGCATGACATTGCCAATTTTTTGATTCCTCCAATCAGTCTCTGTCTCTGAGTATTTACTTGTTATGAACATAGGATGTGCTTCAACAAGACAACAACTGCAAATCGAAAGTGTCATTAATTGCCTTGGATCTTCTTTTACCGAGTGCCCTAACCCATGGATCATTTAAATCTTGGAATTAAGTTAAGTACTGAGATGCAATTGAAGAATGATAGGCTATGTTGTGTGTCTGTTATCAACGTACTTGGGCCCAGAGGACTGTGCTTCCAGGCTGAACCAATGGGTTACCTGTAGACCCATGCCCAAATGTGAAGGATGGATTACAGTAGAAACAGAATTGCAGCTGCAGTAGGGCATCAACACTGAACAAAGGCATCAGCCTGGGTTATCTTCTCCTGTTCTGCCACTTTGCGCCCTCCGCAAGCTCTGATTTCTCTGATCAGAATCACTAGCTCCCCACCAGTCCAGTCCTTCTAGTAATCTCTACCTCTGTTTCCCCACAATTGTGTCCCTAGTACAGGTATTTTGTGTGGAATTATTCATTTGATGTTTGAGCAACAAGGTCTATGCAACAGTGTGTCTCATAATCGTACAACTGCCTGCACAATGCTGCAGTGTACTCTAGCAGTTTAACCACACTGATAGCTAAAAGAAGGGAGGAATCCTTGACATTCATAAGACAGTACAACAATACATGTATATATGAAGTAAGCCTAGTTCTATTCTCTTCCAAATAGCCATCCTACTCCATGACAATCACATCATACATTTTAATCGATGGTTTCATCTCCCTCCTGAGAGACTGCTTATACTGGTCTGGACTGAGGTATACTGGGCACCATATTCACTAGAGGCAATTTCATTGTCGTGCAGCTCACTGATGCTCCTGATGTTCAGATAAGCATCTGGCATCTCCGGGAATGGAGTGTCACCACATAAATACTGCACGACAAGCCTCATACTTGGCCTGCTGACTGGGGACGGGTGTGAGCAAAGAAGCCCAAGCTTCAGCACCAACTCTGCCTCCTCCATCACATATTCTTATCCCAACCTAGGATCCTTCATGCATACAACCAAATCGCGCTGCCAAAACCTGAGCACGAAATCCACCAGGACTTGAGGTTCCCGACAGGAATTCACCCCAATCGGTCGCCTGCCACATGCGACTTCCAGGATGAATGCACCAAATGCAAACACATCTGTTGCTTTTGTGGCCTTCCCAAGCCTTGCTAATTCTGGGGAGATGTAGCCTCTAGTTCCTGCAACACATGTTGTATGTGCCTCAACTCCATGGTCGTGCAACCTAGCTAGGCCAAAGTCGCCCAGTCGTCCATTCATCTCGCTATCAAGAAGCACGTTGCTTGCCTTGACATCCCGGTGTATGACAACCTGCTCCCATTCCTCATGCAGATAAAAGAGACCTGATGCCACACCCTTGATGATCTCGAACCTAAGAGCCCAACCCAAGGAAGGCTTCTCTGGGTCGAGGTTGTACAAGTGCTTATCAAGGCTACCATTTGGCATGTACTCGTAAACCAGCAACAATTCACCTTTGCGACGGCAATACTTACAACCTCAGCAACAAACTCTTTCATCCCTTGCTTCGAGTCGTGGGACATGACCTTCACTGCAACCTCCTGCTTTGATAATGGAAGCAGTCCTGCTTTGATAATGGACATGTCCCAAGCAACTGCCTGTCCTTAAAGCCATCTGTAGCATGGAATAGGTCCTTGTATGAGAACCGGTGGGGTCCGAACTCGAGCTCCCAGTCCTCACGGATCTCCCGGTACCTGTAGCATCTTCTCACGACTAGGATGATGGGCACAAGTAGTATTAGGGTCCCAGCTGAACCAAGAAAAACCAAGATAGCAATGATTGCCCCCGCTTTAAAATAGTATGTAGTATTAGGGAACGGCTGACCTCTGGAGGTAACAGGTTGGGTTGTATTTACTCTCGGCAACTTGGAGTAATCAAGTGCCGCCGGTTTTCCATTCACCTTGAAGCTGCAGCCGAGAATGAAACAGCCGTAACTATCCCAGGACGTTGATGAGAAGCCGAAGTACATGTAATCTAGCAGCACTTGCGAAAGATCAATAGTGAGAGATAGCAAGGCATGCTTAGGCTTTGGTTCTGGGATAGGAGCCAGGCTGACGTTGAGTTGCATAAGCCTGTGGTCATAGTCTATCCATACTTGCATCTCCTTGCCACTGGAAAGCCGCAGCGGGTGCAAATCAGAGAATGGATCATTAGTATAGTAGCCTGCTGGAGAGGATCGTGTGGAATTCAAGCTGTTGATGTTGATGCTGACATGATTGTCGTCTATGTCACCAAACTCTCTGTTGTATCTGATGTCTAGCTCAATGTAGACGAGGTGATTTGACGATTTGCCGTTGTTGTTGGGGTCAAGAAGACCGAAGGTGCCATATGTGGTCACATTGGTGAAGCTGGCGTTTGGGGCGATGACAAAGGTAATTCCGTCACCCGTACTACCGTATCTGTATAGGCTGTTTGCGGATTCATCATTATCAGAAGGAAGTATAGTGAAGGCGAAGGTGGCGGAGAAGGAGAAGATAGAGCTGTCGGTGAGGTTACGCATCTGGAACGGAGAAGGATAGAAGGCAAGGCTCTTGGTGTAGGCTATATACTGGCGCTGTTGGTGGCGCCGAGGCTGAGGATGCCATTTGGCAGCATCACAGCCGAACCTTGGAGGGCCCAGCCAGAAGAACCATTGAATTCATTGAACACGAACTCCTCATCGGTGACGGCGGCAAGGACGAGTGGGAGCAAGAACAGAATGGCACAGAGCAAGCTCTTGAAGATCATCATTGGACAGCAGCAGCAGCAGTACTGCAGTGTACTCTGCAAATATGCTGACCTAGCTTTATTTATGGAGGCAAAAATCTTAGCTCTGTTCAAAACTTGTGGGCTTGATAATTTGTCTAACCAACAAATGCACGTTATGGGTTTGGTAGGCTGTCAATTCAATTTAGATTTGTTCGTCGTCAGTGGCGTGTGGAAATTTCTGTACTTGCCGTTGGTCCCACATCTGTGGAAATAATGTGGACTTGCGGTCTCATTCTGAACCGTGTGGAAATAATGTGGACTTCTGTGGATGATAATTGACGTTCCAGTTTATAACTTTATTTGAAGCATACTGAAGTTGTTAAAAATACAGTTGGTGGTTGTCCCGGAGCTTTGACTTGCAATGGACTTATATATGGTATATACCTCTATTTTCGTAAAGATTATGGTATATGTATTCAACTGCATATCCAATAATTACATTGCTGCTAGCGGCGAGCAAAAACCAGCTGAACCTAAAAAAAGAGCTGAAACAACTGCAAGAATCTGTCATTTCGGTTTCAGTGTGATCCGGTTTTCAGTTTTAGATAACCAATATGTTGGGGATGACCTGAGGCACACCTCCGACACATTTTGACTAGCTACTAATGATCTAATCCTTGTGTTTTGTCTAAGGGGGTGCAACTATGAGAATGGATTAGCCTGCCGAAGAGGATCATGAGGAGTTCAAGCTGTTGATGTCGATTCGGACATGGTTGTCGTCTATGTCACTGAACTCTCTGTTGTAACTGTGGTATCTATCTCAATGTACACGAGTTGATTTGACAATTTGCTGTTGTCGTAGGGGTCAAGAAGACAAAAGGAGCCTTAACTAGTTGTTACATTGGTGAAGCTGGTTTCTGTGGCGAGGACAAAGGTAATTCCATCCCCTGTACTACTATATCTGTATCTATATATAAGTATATATTATATGGCAGAAGGAGAAGTGGGAGCCATCGCCCGTCGGTGGGGTTACACATTTGGAACGGAGAAGGCCAAGTGGCTTTGAGAGTAGACAGAGTGGTGGTCCGTGTAGAGACTGTCGGTGGCGGTGAGGCTGAGGCGTAATGTAGCTTAGCTTAAACCTTGGTACAGCTAGCTTTTATCTTCTGAGCAGATGCGCGTTGTGACTGGCTTCATGTGGGCTCAGCTCAGTTTAATTAAGTGAAGCGCTACGTCATGGAGTTAAAATTCGTTGGTGCCAGCTGAGAAGTCAAGCGTACAATGTTGACCAGTTAGCGCTATCACTTTGGATGGGTCTTTGATTGCAACTTCAACCTTATTATCTTTGACAGCCATTTTCTTTGACCAGCAATATATCTGACATGTTCCAATTTGGGCCGTGGGCTGACCAAACGATAGAATGATGGGCTGAGGGCCCATAAAACCATGGGCCTAATCAAGACCTGAGAATTTCATGCCAGAGAAACAAAAAAGTCAAAGTTTATCTCTCTAGACTATCGATGGAGTCCAGATTTCCTACCTTAACTGAAACACTAGGCATTAGTCCTTCCCTAAGTAACAAAAACAGTGCAAATTAGCCTCTTGAGCCATCTAAAAGATGGTTTTGCCCTGACATGGTGCTGATGAGTAAAGGTTTTAGCCATGTGGACACATGTTGAGTGGGATGTGATGTGACAACCACTAAGCAAATCTATACCTTTAATAATATCACCTATAAAAGTGCGTTGTGTTTGATATGTGATCCGAACTGTTAGAATACCGCATTATGGGCTGCTATGCAGGGTCATTAGTCTACCTAATGGGCTGTCTCGCCCCTGGGCTTAGGCTGAGCGCGCCAGGAGGCGCCCTCTTGGGTTATATGGTAGTTGATCTTGATTTAGGCAAGGATCTCCGTCCATTGGGTGTTTCTATAAACCCTAGACAATCCTTGCCTATATATTGTACTTCCCTGTACTCTTATGAATCAATCTACTGATTTTCCCGAGCCTATCTTCTCTCATGGTATCACGAGTCTGGTTTCTCACCTGATTCCACATCCGCTGCCCTAGCGCGCCGGCCCTCTCGGCTGCGCTCCTCCCATCCACCTGCGCCGGCACCCTCTGCCGTGCTGCGATGGCTGGGTCAACCCCGTCCTCCCCCACATCGGCCGCGGCCGTAGCAGCAGCCGCCGCCAAGGCCAAGGCCCTTGCCGCCCCTGGCCCAGGCGACACCGCGGCCTCCAGCCTCTCCTCCGACGCCCAGGCTCAGGCCCAGGCCGCCGCAGCCGCCGATGCGGATGCCGCGGCGCGATTACGCGCGGCCAATCGGAAGGCTGCGCGCGTGGCTGCCCTTGCGCGCACCGCTGAGGCCCAGAAGGAAGTCGAAGCCGCCGCCCAAGAGCGCGATGCCGCAGCCTCCCGCGCCCGCGACGCCCTTGCACGCGCTGAGCAGGAGCGCGCGGCTGCTGAGGCTTCTGCGAATGCGGATGATGAGGACGAACTCTCCGACCACGCCTCCGACCATCACGACGCCGACGATCTGCACCGCCACCTGCTCCTTCATGAGGCTGCTGCAATCGCAAACCTGCACTCCCAGGCGGTCGCGGTCCAGAACATCCGCAACCTCGTCACGTTGGTCCTCGACCTCAACGCCGGGAACTTCAATCGGTGGCGTGATCAGTTCCTCCTCATTGTTGGGAAGTATTCCCTTCAGCACCATGTCTTGCAGGACCTTCCGGCGCCTGGCTTCCCTGACTGGCAGCGCATGGATTGCGTCGTCAAGTCATGGATCCTGTGCACCATCTCCGACGACCTTGCTGCGACGATCTCAGCGCGCAACTCCACTGCCCGTGCCACCTGGCGCGCGGTGGAGTCCCAGTTCTTCAACAACCGCGAGACACGCGCCCTCCTCCTCGACGCCAAGCTCCGCAACTTCGTTCAAGGCGATTTGAACGTCACCGACTACTGCAAGGAGCTGAAGCGCATGGCGGACACGCTGGGCGACCTGGGTGAAGTCGTCACCGACCGCACCCTCGTCCTCAACCTCATTCGCGGTCTGAATGAGTGCTTCAAGACCGTCGGCATGCATCTCCGGCGGAGTCGTCCCTTCCCCACGTTCCTGGACGCGAAGGCTGATCTTCTCCTGGAGGAACTGACGATGGATCACACCACGTCCCCGTCGACAGCCCTCACCGCCTCCACGACTCCACCAACCTCAGCACGTCCCCCTGCTGCCCAGCAGCCTGCTGCCTCTCGGGCCGGCTCTGGTGGAGGTTCTGGGGGCGCCTCCAGCCAGTCCAAGAACCGCCGCGGCAAGCGCGGTGGCCGACGCGACGGTGCTGGTGGCACCCCGACACCTTCGCAGGCCGGTGCATCCAGGACCAGCGCCCCCCTTGGTGGCCAGCATGTGGTGGGCAGTTCTGCGACCGGGGGCGCCCCCTGGCCCTCCTTCTACCGCCCATGGGCCGGGGCCATCCAGATGTGGCCTGGACCACAGCCTGGACAGCGCCCTCCACTCGCACCTCTGCCCCAGCAAGCCCTGCTGGCCCAGCAGGCTCCTCATCCACATGGTGTGCCTGCCCCGGTCACGGAGAACACCGGGCACTGGGCTGCTCCATCGCCGGCCTACTACCACTGGGACCAGCCATCTCTGGCCTCGACGTTCAGCACCATGACGCTGCAGCAGCCACCACCAGCCACCAACGACTGGTACTTTGATTCAGGTGCCACTTCTCACATGTCTTCCCATTCCGGTTCTCTTTCACAGACCAACTCCCCGCGGTATCCCTCTCCTTCATCCATTGTTGTCGGTAACGGATCCTTACTTCCCGTTACATCTGTTGGCTCTACAGTTATTTCACCTTCGTTACGTCTTAATAATGTTCTGGTTTCTCCACAACTTATTAAGAACTTAATTTCTGTTCGCCAATTTACTATCGATAACAATTGTTCGGTTGAGTTTGACCCTACTGGTTGTTCTGTGAAGGATCTTCCGTCTCGGAAAATGATCGTCAGGTGCAATAGTTCTGGACCATTGTACCCCCTCCAGCTACCTGCAGCTCACTCCTTGGTCGCCTCCACTGAGTCTTCACTATGGCATCGCCGCCTCGGTCATCCTGGACACGAGGCCCTCTCCAAGCTTGCGTCGAGTCTACCTCATTGTCGTCATGATACTACCTCTGTTTGTCGTGCCTGTCAATTAGGCCGTCATGTGCGTCTTCCATTTCAGTTGTCAACTTCTAGAGCATCCAATAATTTTGATCTTATACACTGTGATCTGTGGACATCACCTGTTAGTGTTTCGGGCTATAAATACTATTTGGCTATTCTTGATGATTGTTCTCACTATTTATGGACGTTTCCTTTGAAGTTGAAATCTGATGTCTTTTCGACGCTTGCGCACTTTACTTTTGTGTCCACCCAATTTGGCACCACCATCAAGGCAGTTCAGTGCGACAACGGTCGTGAGTTCGACAACTCCAGCTCCCGCACGTTCTTCCTCACCCATGGTGTTCGCCTTCGAATGTCATGTCCATACACCTCCGCCTAGAATGGTAAAGCTGAGCGTATTATTCGTTCCATTAACAATGTGATTCGCTCGCTCCTGTTCCAGGCTTCCCTACCACCCTCATTCTGGGTTGAAGCTATGCAGACAGCCACCTACGTCATCAACATCCTGCCCACCAAAACACTAAGCTCATCTACTCCGCACTTTGCCCTCTTTGGCACTGCGCCTTCCTATGATCATCTTCGTGTCTTTGGTTGCGTATGTTATCCCAACCTATCTGCCATAGCTCCCCACAAACTCTCCCCTCGTTCCACCCGATGTGTCTTCCTGGGATATTCAGCTCATCACAAAGGATACCGCTGCCTTGACCTCTCTTCCAACAGAGTTATCATCTCCCGTCACGTCATCTTCGACGAGTCGGCTTTTCCTTATGCTGAGCATACGACTCCACCATCCCCGGCTGCCTTCGATTTTTTGGACATCACTGACCATGTGCCGGCTCCCATTGGACCAGCACCTAAGTTTTTTACTGCAGGTCCTGCCCCTCCGCCGCTTGCACAGCCACGTGCGGCTGCAGCTGATGATGATGACGTCCTGGCTGGTCCAGCAGCGCTTGACACGCTCCCAGCCGGTGCCTCCATCACGCTTGCACAGCCACGTGCGGCCCCTGCACCGAGTTCGCCCGCACAGCCACGTGCGGCCACGTCTTCTTCGGCTTCGTCGTCCGCACGGCCACGTGCGGCTACGTCTTCCCCGACTTTGTCATCCCCGGCAGCGTTGGTTCAGCCTCGCGGTCCTCCGCCCGGCTTTCCACCGCTGCCGGCACCTGCAGTTCGTTACGTCTACACGCGTCGGGAGCACTCAGCTGCTGGCCAGCCAGCTGCTGCTCCTGATCGGCGGACTGCAGCTCCCATGGCGCCGCTCATGGGTGCCCCTGCTGCTCCTACAGCGGCCATTCAGCACCCCGCTGCCCGCGCGCCTCTGCCTAAGGGTGCTGTTGCTGTCCCCCAGTGACAAACCAGCACCCTATGGCCACGTGGGCAAAGGCCGGCTTCAGGATACCAGCTCTCTATCATGCTGCGCCTCTGTCTCCAGTGCCCAAGACCTTCCGTAGCGCCCTCACCGATCCAAATTGGCGTGCTGCTATGGTGGAAGAACATGCTGCTCTTCTCCAGAACCACACATGGAATCTTGTTCCTCGTCCTCCTCGGGCTAATGTGGTCTCTGGGAAGTGGATCTTCAAGCACAAGTTCAATGCTGACGGGTCCCTTGAGCGGTACAAGGCTCGCTGGGTCCTTCGCGGTTTCACTCAGCGGCCTGGCATTGACTTCTCAGAGACATTCAGTCCGGTTGTGAAGCCTGCCATAGTGCGCACTGTCCTTTCTCTGGCCCTCTCCCAGCAGTGGCCTATACACCAGCTTGACGTGAAGAATGCTTTCCTCTATGGCACCCTGTCAGAGACAGTCTATTGTGCTCAGCCGTCTGGTTTCGAGGATCCCACTCATCCGGATTTTGTCTGTCAGCTTAACAAGTCTTTGTATGGGTTAAAGCAGGCTCCTCGCGCTTGGTACAGTCGGTTTGCCACTTTTCTGTTGACTCTTGGGTTTGTCGAGGCCAAATCAGACACCTCGCTCTTTGTCTACCACCGTGGTTCTGAAGTTGCCTATCTCCTACTGTACGTGGATGACATCGTCCTCACAGCATCCTCACCGAGTCTCCTCCGGCGTATCATCTCAGCTCTCCAGCAGTTCTCCATGAAGGATCTTGGCAAGTTGCACCACTTTTCAGCCCTGTGCCGATGGTTTCTTCCTCTCACAGCGTCAGTACATGATGGATATCTTAGCCCGAGCTGGGATGGCTGAGTGCAAGCCTTGTTCTACCCCAGTAGACACGAATCCTAAGACTGCAGCCACTGATGGTGCTCCTGTGGCAGAGGCTTCCTGGCTTCGTCAGCTCTTGCTAGAGCTCCATGCCCCTCTTCGGCGCACTACTTTGGTCTATTGTGACAATGTTAGTGCTGTCTACATGTCATCGAACCTGGTTCAGCATCAATGTACCAAGCACATCGAGATTGACCTTCATTTTGTTAGGGAGAAGGTTGCTGCTGGTGACGTTCGTGTCCTGCATGTGCCTACCTCGTCTCAATATGCGGACATCTTCACCAAAGGTTTTCCATCTTCGGTCTTCACGGAGTTCAGGTCCAGCCTGAACGTGCGCGGTGGCGACGATCAGACTGCGGGGGCGTGTTAGAATACCGCATTATGGGCTGCTATGCAGGGTCATTAGTCTACCTAATGGGCTGTCTCGCCCCTGGGCTTAGGCTGAGCGCGCCAGGAGGCGCCCTCTTAGGTTATATGGTAGTTGATCTTGATTTAGGCAAGGATCTCCGTCCATTGGGTGTTTCTATAAACCCTAGACAATCCTTGCCTATATATTGTACTTCCCTGTACTCTTATGAATCAATCTACTGATTTTCCCGAGCCTATCTTCTCTCACGAACTCACGACTCTGCTCATACAAGTTAGAACCAACTACAACAACTAAAACACTCTCTTTTTTAAACTAGAAGATGCCCGCCACGTTGCTGTGAGACTCTGAGAATAAAACTATTGCATATATGAGTTAAATCAGCTACATGTTCTACATCTATTCTTATCAAAATTGGTTGCATTAAAAAGTGTGGAAGTTAGTGGGATAACATGACTATTAGTGGAAGATGATGTAGATAGTTATTAGAAAATGATGGGGATGACTTGTATGTTGAGATATAACTTGTAGTGGGGATTAGCTTTATAAGAGTTATAAGAGATAAGAGATATAGCTCCACTAAGTTTTGCTTCTCCTCATTCAGAATATATGATGCAGCTTCCATCCAACAATGCACACCCATCAAGGCAGCAACCATTCCGTGTATCTCGTGTTCCCTTTGTTTGTTTCTTTTTGCTCCATTCTAGGAGAACCATTGTGTATCTCCTGTTCCCTCTGTTTCTTTCTTTCTTTCTGCTCCATTCTAGGAGAGCCACCGCTGCATGGATTCCTCGCAAAATATGTTGTCGAAACCACCTACAAGGTGGAAACATGGAAACCAATTTAAGGAATGTATTTCGGTCATCTAAAAAATTTGAAACTTGGCACATCTATAGTGCATACAAATATGTATTCACATGTAAATGTTGAAATCCAAACTTCCATTTGAAAAATTCATACGGAAATGACAAATTTGAGGTTCATGTGCACTAAAAGACAAAATTACTCCTTATATTTTTTATTTTCGTATGATTTTTTTCTAGTTTGAGTTTGTATCTCAAGTTTTTCGTTTGAGTACATATTTATGTGCACTTTGTATGTACCAAGTTTTAAAATTTTTTGAACAAAAAAATATGTTTTTTGAATTGGTTTCCATGTTTCCACCTAGTAGGTAGCTTGCTTCATAGCAAACTGTCCAACTTAATCCAAGGGAGTGCGTGGAGAAGACTTTCGTTTGGTCCACAGACTTGGTCCACTTAGTAGGAAAAGAGAAATCATATAGTGGTGGGCGACCTTTGAAAGTAAGCTAGCATAGTCAGGATAATGAATTCCTATTTAATTTATTAAATTTTGTTGGGTGCACATGACCCCGTTAGTCTGAGCTAGATCCGGCCTGGCTTGCTTGTCCAACTTCCACACACATGAACATGGTCAGCACTTAAACAGTGTACCACCTGACTGTGTATATGTATATATATAAATCTAGGCATGGTCAGGATGTCTCACAAGCGCAAGTACATTAGAAGCCATTGCAACACTTCTTAGCCAGGAGCCATCCACACTTTGATGGCCACCATGAAGGCCCATGGCGCGCCATGGCAAGCAGTATCTCTGCTGCTTCTACAGATCCACCTTGCCGCAGTCTTGGTGTGCTCGCTTCATCCTTCAGCACCAGGTGCGTTAACGTTCACCAGCAGCAACCACACTGCTGTTACCCTGCCAGTCCGGTGTCTGCCGGACCAGGCGTCAGCGCTGCTCCGGCTGAAGATGTCCTTTGACACCACCAACTACTCAGCCGTTGCCTTCCGGTCATGGAAGCCCGGCACGGACTGCTGCGGCTGGGACGGCATTCGTTGCGGCGAATCCGGCGCCGGCAGCAACCACGTCACCTCCCTTGACATGGGAGGCCGTGGGCTGGAGAGCAAAGCCATTGATCCTGTGCTCTTTGATCTCACCTCCCTCGAGTACCTCAACCTTGCCTACAATGACTTCAACGGGTCACAGCTACCATCCACTGGGTTTGAGCGCCTCACCAAGCTCACCTATCTCAACCTCTCCACTTCCAGCTTTTCTGGTCCGGTGCCAACAGCAAACATCGCTAACCTCACAAACTTGGCCTCTATTGATCTTTCTACTGATTGCCAAGTAGTTGACCTATACAGTGATGGTTACCTCCTCTTCGTGCACAGAAGCTCACCCTCTGTCCGGCTCACGGAAAAGAGCTTAGAAAACCTAATCCACAACCTTAGCAATTTAAGGGAGCTGCACCTTGGCTTTGTGGACTTGTCGTCAAGCAGCGGAACCGGATGGTGCGATGCCCTAGTCGTATCATGTCCTCAACTCCAGGTGCTTAGCTTACCACACCGGTCCGATCTGTGGCTCGCTTTCTGGCTTGCATTCACTTTCTGTTATTAACCTAGACTATGATCATTTATCTGGCCCATTCCCACATTCCTTTACCAGCTTAACTAATCTCAGTGTTCTTCAGCTTAGATATAATGATCTTCAAGGATGGATACCTCCTGCAATCTTTCAGCATAAGAAACTAGTGACTATCGATGTTTACGCTAATCTAGAATTATCTGGTTACTTACCGGATTTCTCAAGGGATAGTAGTTTGGAGAATCTAAATGTTGGAAGAACAAATTTTTCTGGTATAATACCGGGCTCCATTAGCAACCTCATATCTTTGAGGAAGTTGGGCCTTGGGGCTAGCGGCTTTTCCGGATAGCTACCTGCATCAATTGGTAATTCCAAATCCTTGAGTGAACTAGAGATTTCTGGAATAGGAATAGTGGGGCCCATGCCATCCTGGGTTGCAAACCTTACATCTTTGACTTCTCTTCGGTTCTATGAATGCTGCCTGTCGGGATCAATACCTTCTTCCTTGGGCGATTTGAGGTATTTGAAAGAACTAGTGTTGTGCGACTGTGGCTTTTCAGGTGAAATACCATCTCATATCTCAAACTTAGCTGCAAGTGCTCTCGCTTTATTCGAACAAATTCGTGGGTACGTTGGAGCTCACCTTTCTTACAAACATGCCAGACCTTTTTGCCTTGGATCTCTCTGAGAATAATCTTGTTGTGTTGGATGGAGAATATAATTCTTCATTAGCATCATTTCCCAAAATCTTCCACTTAGATTTTTAGGGAGATGTAACTTGTCTAAATTTCCCAGTTTCTTGAGGCATCAAGATGAAATTGATACCCTCATTCTTTCACATAACGAGATCCATGGGGCTATACCATATTGGGCGTGGGAGACCTGGACTAATCTATACTCTTTCGAGCTCTCAAACAACAAATTTACTAGCATCTGTTATACCTCTCCTTTTCTCCCACTACAAGTAGAAATATTTGATATTAGCAACAATATGTTTGAGGGATGCATACCCATACCTCAAGGATCAGCAACCGTGCTTGATTATTCAAATAACATGTTCTCATCTGTACCATCTGAATTCAGTTCTCATCCTAGTGATGTTTCCCTCTTCATGGCCTCTGGAAACAACTTTTCTGGAGAAATCCCATTGTCCTTTTGTGACGGATTGAGCACTACTTGATCTCTCTTACAATGGCTTCAATGGATCGGTCCCTTCCTGTTTAATGGAGAATGTCGATGGGCTGGAATCATTATATTTTAAAGAAAATAAACTTAATGGGATATTCCCAGACAATATCAAGAAAGGCTGCTCATTTGTGGCATTAGATTTCAGTGGCAACAGAATTGAAGGGAAGCTACCCAGATCCCTTCTTGCTTGCAAAAATTTGGAGGTCCTTGACATTGGTAACGATCAAATTAGTGACACTTTTCCATGTTGGATGAGTGAACTCAATGGACTGGAAGTCCTTGTCCTGAAATCCAACAAATTATCTGGGCAGGTTGCACAATGTCTTGCAGATGGGAAACAATAACTGTTCGTTTTCAAGTGCAATATTTTTTTTTTTGAAAATAAGTTTTCAAGTGCAATAATCATTGATCTATCCTCAAACAACTTCTCTGGACCGTTGCCCCAAGGCCGATGGTTTCAGGAGTTGAAGTCGATGGCCCTCACAGATGCATTCAAATATATTGTAACCAACGTGACGTGATTGACTTGCACCGGTTTAGAATATATATAGAATTGTATAATATATTGTTGTACTTTTAGGAGGATAATTTCCTTGTAAATAGGATCTAGACTTTCCTATAACCGGCAAGCAATCTCGGCAACTTGTAAACCACGCCAAGGGTATTTTCCTGGCCTATATTAACATGCAGGCTGGCACGGCAAAGGTGCGACGCTTCAATCCCTGGAATTTTCACATGGTACCGGAGCCTCTCCTCTAAAATAATAAAAAAAATCAAGAGAGTTGTGAGATAGCGATCCCATCTACACCAATTTTCATGGCGAGTTCATCCAACAGTCTTGTGAACGCCGCCATCGGCCATCCCGTGACTGAACGGCTCACCAAGACGAACTATCCGCTGTGGAAGCTTCAGGTCCTTCCTGCGCTTCGTGGTGCCCAGTTGTTCGGGTACGCTGATGGCACGGTCCAAGCTCCGGCCGCCGAGATTGATGATGCCAATGGCAAGAAGAAGGTGCCGAACCTTGCATACGTGCAGTGGCTGGCACAAGACCAGCAGGTCTTCAGCTACCTCGTGTCTTCTCTTTCTCGAGAAGTGCTGACACAGGTCGCAAGGTGCACTTCATCTGCACAACTGTGGAAGGCGCTCGAGGACATGTACGCCTCCCAGACGCGTGCACGGGTTGTTAACACCCGGATCGCGCTGACGACGACTCGAAAAGGCAACATGACGATTGCCGAGTATGTCGGCAAGATGAAGACACTCGCCGACGAGATGGCCACCGCTGGCAAGCCTATTGATGATGACGAGCTCGTGAGTTATATCATCACGGGCCTTGATCTGGAATATAATCCAGTTGTCTCTGCAATCCTTGCTCGTGTTGAACCGATCACGGTCAACGAATTGTACACGCAGCTGATAAATTTTGAGCAGCGTGTTGACCTATGGCATGGGGAATCGTCCTCTTCTGTTAACACGGCTGCACGCCGTGGCGTGGTGCTGGCCGTGGTACTGGTGTTCGTGGAAGAGGTGGCAACTGGGGACGTGGCAATGGTGGTCGTGGACGTGGAGGCTTCCTAGGCAACAACAACAAGAATCGGCCTGCCAACAATTTCGTCAACAATAATGGTGATAAGCCCGTGTGCCAGGTCTGCTTCAAGGAAGGTCATACGGCTGCTGATTGTTGGCACCGTTACGATGACACTAATGTACCTGATCAGAGGCTTGTTAATGCTGCTACATCAGCATATACTGTAGATACCTATTGGTACGCGGATACAGGAGCTACAGATCACATCACGGGCGAGTTAGAGAAACTAACCACCCGTGATAGGTATACTGGAGGCGATCAGATTTATACTGCTAGTGGCGCAGGTATGGACATTAGTCATGTTCGTCAATCTATTGTTCATACCCCTGATCGCAATCTTTACTTGAAAAATATTCTTCATGTTCCAAATGCTAAGAAAAATCTAGTTTCAGTTCATCATTTTACTACCGATAATCATGCCTTTATGGAATTTCACCCTGATTTCTTTTTTGTCAAGGATCAGGACACGAAGAGAACTCTTCTGCAAGACAGATGTAGACGTGGCCTTTATCCCCTTCCTTCTACATCCATTGATGCCAAGAGACATGTTTTTGGAATTAATAAAGTGTCACCATCAAGGTGGCACAGTCGTTTAGGCCATCTGTCATATTCTATTACTCAACATGTTATTAGTACCAATAGCTTGCCATGTTCTAGTGAGTCAAATAAACAATCTATCTGTGATGCTTGTCAAATGGCCAAGAGCCATCAGCTTCCGTATCCAAAATCCACTAGTATTTCTTCTGCCCCTTTACAGCTTGTGTTTTCTGATGTTTGGGGTCCCGCTACTGATTCTGTCGGTAGAAACAAATATTATGTCAGTTTCATTGATGATTATAGCAAATTCACCCGGATTTATCTACTCAAGTATAAATCCGAAGTCTTCCAAAAATTCCATGATTTCCAGCAACTTGTTGAGAGACAATTTGATAGAAAAATTATAGCTGTTCAAACAGACTAGGGTGGAGAATATGAGAAACTAAATTCTTTCTTTACCAAAATCGGCATTTCTCATCATGTTTCATATCCTCATGCTCATCAACAAAATGGATCAGCAGAGCGTAAACATCGCCATATTGTTGAAGTGGGTCTAGCTATCCTTGCTAATGCGTGCATGCCTCTAAAATTTTGGGACGAGGCCTTTGTCACTGCTGTTTTTCTTATTAATAGAACCCCTAGCAAGGTTATACATTTTTCTACACCTTTTGAGCGCTTGTATAATCAACAGCCTGATTATTCATCTCTTCGTGTTTTTGGCTGTGCTTGCTGGCCCAACCTTCGACCCTATAGCTCTAGAAAACTCGAGTTTCGCTCAAAGCGTTGTGTCTTTCTTGGATATAGTAACCTTCATAAAGGTTACAAATGCCTTACATCACCACTGGTCGAGTCTATATTTCTCGAGATGTCTTTGATGAAGAAATCTTTCCCTTTAAGGACCTACATCCTAATGCTGGAGCACGACTTTGCTCTGAGATTCTCCTGTTACCCTCTTCCTTACGCAACAATTTTGGGGATGAACAATTAGATGACCACTTAACTAATGTTCCGGTTAATTTGCCACAAAATTTGGATAACAGTAATGGTTTTCTGCTGACAAATGATGCTGAGATGGTACAGGTACAACATTTTCCAGGAGCTATACCACCCGAGGTGGATTTATCCTTGTCTGCACCAGTAGCGCCTGCCGCGACGATGAGCTCGACGTCGACTTCTCCTTGCTTGGTGCGTGGGCGAGAAACGTGTCCTGCTGCTGTGCTGAGCCATGGGGAGGAGACAGCTGCCTCAACCCAAGCCTCCGTGCATGCCACGAACGAGAGGGCAGCAGGGACACCTGCCTCAACGGTTGAAGACCAGACTCAACATCCTGCATCTCAATCTGGATTATCTGCGGAGCCAACTCTGGAAGCTTCTATGCAACACAGGTCTGTCACAAGACTTCAGCTTGAGATTAGACAACCAAAAATTAGAACTGATGGCACAATCAGGTATGGTTGTTTTACTAGTACGGGTGAACCCCAAAATCTAGAAGAAGCTTTAAACGATGAAAGGTGGAAAGCGGCTATGGATAATGAATATCATGCACTTATGGAGAATAAAACTTGGCATCTAGTTCCTCCAAAGAAAGGTAGAAATATAATTGATTGTAAATGGGTTTATAAAATCAAAAGAAAGGCTGATGGCACAATAGACAGGTACAAAGCCCGTCTAGTTGCAAAAGGTTTTAAACAGCGATATGGTATTGACTATGAAGACACATTTAGTCCAGTTGTCAAGGCTACCACTATCAGAACAGTGTTGTCTATTGCAGTTTCTAGTGGGTGGTCTCTTCGCCAGTTAGATGTTCAGAATGCGTTTCTTCATGTCATTCTAGAGGAGGAAGTTTATATGAGACAACCTCCAGGGTATGAGAAGCAGTCTATGTCACAGTATGTATGCAAGTTAGATAAGGCTTTATATGGTCTAAAACAGGCACCTCGAGCTTGGTACTCTCGGCTGAGTAAAAAATTACAAGATATTGGTTTCCAAGCATCAAAGGCTGATACTTCATTATTCTTTTATAGGAAAGGTCATGTTACAATATTTTTGTTAATATATGTTGATGATATTATAGTCGCAAGTTCATCACCAGATGCTGCGGATGCACTTATCCAAGATTTGAAGAAGGATTTCGCACTGAAGGATCTAGGGGATCTACATTATTTTTTAGGCATTGAAGTAAAGAAGGTATCTGATGGTATTTTATTGTCACAAGAAAAATATGCATCAGATATAATCAAACGTGTGAACATGCAGCACTGCAAATCAGTAAGCACCCCGTTATCTACTTCTGAAAAGCTCTCGGTCCAAGATGGAGAACAACTCGGACCAGCAGATGTCACACGTTTCCGTAGTATTGTTGGAGCACTACAGTATCTTACTTTGACTCGGCCTGATATATCTTTTTCAGTCAATAAAGTTTGTCAATTTCTACATTCACCCACTACCTCACATTGGTCAGCAGTTAAAAGAATTTTGAGATATCTCAAGTCTACAGTAAGTACTGGTCTAAAGATAAAAAGATCAACCTCTGTACTTGTTAGTGACTTTTCTGATGCAGACTGGACAGGATGTGTGGATGATCGTCGTTCTACCAGTGGGTTTGCAGTTTTCTTAGGATCTAATTTAATATCCTGGAGTTCAAGAAAGCAAGCCACGGTATCACGATCTAGTACAGAGGCTGAATACAAGGCTATGGCAAATGCAACAGCTGAGGTTATCTAGATTCAAACTCTCTTGCGAGAGTTAGGCATAAAAAGTCCACCGGTAGCATGTCTTTGGTGCGATAATATTGGAGCAACATACCTTTCGGCAAATCCAGTATTCCATGCTAGAACAAAGCATATTGAGGTGGACTATCATTTTGTCAGAGAATGGGTAACTCAAGGAGTATTGGATATTCGACTTATATCTACAGATGACCAAGTTGCAGATGGATTCACCAAGTCTCTCACTATTCAGAAACTACGAAATTTTCGGCACAATCTTAACTTATGTAAGTTATGATTGAGAGTGGCTGTTGAGATATTCAAATATATTGTAACCAACGTGACGTGATTGACTTGCACCGGTTTAGGATATATATAGAATTGTATAATATATTGTTGTACTTCTAGGAGGATAATTTCCTTGTAAATAGGATCTAGACTTTCCTATAACCGGCAAGCAATCTCGGCAACTTGTAAACCACGCCAAGGGTATTTTCCTGGCCTATATTAACATGCAGGCTGGCACGGCAAAGGTGCGACGCTTCAATCCCTGAATTTTCACAAATGCAACATTGATCTTGCAACGCATACTGCCAAATGCTGGAACAGCATATGCATATAAATATTCTGCTGCAGTCACATATAAAGGGCATGGCACCACCTTCGCTAAGATACTGAAAACACTTGTATTCATTGATTTCTCAAATAATGCATTCCATGATAACATCCCTGAAGCTATTGCGGAACTTCATTTGCTACATGGGCTCAACATTTCACATAACTCCCTTACCGGACCAATTCCACCTCAGCTCGGTCACTTGATTCAGTTGGAGGCTCTAGATCTGTCCTTCAATGAACTTTCTGGGGAGATCCCACAGGAGATAGCATCATTGGATTTCCTCACGACATTGAATTTGTCCAACAACAAGCTGGTGGGAAGCATACCACAATCACCTCATTTCTTGACCTTCACCAACAGCTCGTTTCTTGGAAATGACGGTTTGTGTGGGACTCCACTGTCTAAAAGGTGCATCAACACAACTATGACGACAAGTGTGGTGTCACATCATTCCAAGAAGGAATCTGTAGACGTTGTGCTATTCCTCATTGCTGGACTGGGATTTGGGGCTGGATTTGCTCTTGCAATTGTTGTGGCATGGGCGATCCCAATTAGGAAACGGCGATCTTAAGAAAGGCAGGAAGCACTCCTAGGTATGTATCCAAAGGAAATAAAATTTTATTGATTGACGATCACTTGCAAATTGGAGCCGTCTTGTAATAAGCTGTAATGGCTGATGCTTTTGCAGTTATACTTTGTCAATCCATCATAATATTGCAAAGTGATTCTATTTTGGAGCCAGTGTACAGATTTATATTGTGATTATGGATTTCTTTTTATGCATCAGGCAACAACCTACATGCTGTTATGAACCAAACGGAGCTACCTGCAACCCACAATCATATCAACTATCCTAAGCTAATCTAGAAAGTTAAAGGCCACACATGTATTTTGATTGGTGAAATGTTTATATATTGAATATGCATATAATTCAGTTAATTGTTGATCAAAATTTGTAAAGTTTGATTTAAACAAAATATGCCTTCATTTATATAAAGAGAGTAATTTGGAAAGGTATCATGGAAGAGTCATGGGACTGGTTGAATTTATTGAATTCTTAGGAGAAAAGATCAGGATATGACCTGGTCTGATCAGAGATGATTAGTGATCATCAATGTGAATTGAGAAGTTTTGTGTTGAGTTAGGTTTGATCCTGAGCTAAGGTAGTTTTGCCGAAGTCAACAAGGGTGGCCTCCACCTTTTTTTTTTCTCATTTTCGTAAAGAAAATATTTGTACAGGTATAATATAAGGACATATAGGCACCAAAAAAAACCAGATAAGGTCTTGTTTCCGAATAATTTTCAAATCAAATAGATCTGGCGGCGCCCTAGTGGATCCGTCGAGCGGTGACAGCTCGTCGATGGGCTCAGCGGTCCCTATGGATGGGCTCCACGGGCCAATCGATGGGCTTGCTGTTTTTTTGTTACTTTTTTTAAGTCATTAATGCATGCGGGCATAGGGTTGATCCTGATTTACCCAGACGATTTGGTGGAGGCGGACTGGTTGCCCACCTCCGAAAATGTTTTTGTCCGCCTCCAATAAAAATACTGTAGTAGTATCTAAAACTCTAATGTGAGGTGAGCTAAAGTTTAGAGCTAATTTTAGACCACTTGTTTGGAGCTTTACCTCTAAAGTTTAGAGGAGGAAATCTAAATAGGCCCTTAGTTGGGCCGACCTGACCCAGCCCAACTGATGTTCGATGATCAGGACTAGGAAATTGCATTTGTAGTGTCAAGAATAGTAGTGCTTAAGGCAGCTCACTCGGTGTGGCATGGCAGGCATCTATAATTCTATATCAGTGGATCTAGGTCCCAACTCAAATCAACCAGGAACGAAGCAGAAGGTCTTCATTTCTAGAGGCCCTTGCACAGTATGGGCGTGGAAACCACCTATACAAATCTGTTCTAGCCATCATGTACAAAGAGTTTTGGCAGTCCCAAAAAAAATAGTTTTGGCAGCACTGAGGGTAAACGGCGATTCCTTTAAGCCAAGAAATTAAGTGGAAGGAGATACCTACATAAAGTTAATGCTGATGAATGAATACATTGCAATTGGGCGCTTATGGAGAGTACAATAAAATGCATGGTATGTTGATGTAAAATGACTTAAATGTTACAATTAAAAAACGCTAGCTGCTCGAGATATTTCGGTCGAACACCTTCCCACTTTTATACATTGGATCTGAACTTTGTATTACAAGTTTTTGTCACACAAGCACACATTGAATGCCATATCGACAAACTAGACAACATTAAAAAAAAACTGAATGTTCACCTTTGTAATGGATGTGAAGTCATCTTCCTCTCGAGAGGTCAATAGACATTGTGCCGAAACTTGTGGATGATGGTGGTGATGGAGACGCAACATAATTGGGACCACTATCCTGCCCTCCATTGCGTGTTATCTCCACCAATGTTTGCTCTGAAAACATTGCACTGCCATCAAGGTATTGGATGACTTGCCGCATGTTGGGTCTTGCACTGGGCGAAGGATGAGAGCATAACAACCCTAGCTTCAGAGCCAGGGTTGCCTCATCGACATTGTAGTTGTTCAGAAGCCTCGTGTCGACAACACTAAGGAGTGATCCTTTCTGCCAATGCTCAAGCACCCAATCTACTAGCATGAAGGGGGCATCGTCTTGTCCATCCTGCTGTGCAATGGCTCTTCGCCCACAAGTCACCTCTAGCAGAAACACACCAAAGGCAAAGACATCGGTGAGCGTGGATGCTCGACCCATGCGTGTCAGCTCAGGAGCTATGTACCCCATGGTTCCAACCACATGTGTGGTTTGTAGGTCGGTGCCATGATCATACAATCTAGCTAGGCCGAAGTCACCGGGACGCCCATTCATCTCGTTGTCGAGAAGCACATTGCTTGCCTTGACATCACGGTGGATGACAACTTGCTCCCAGTCTTCATGGAGGTAGAGTAGGCCAGATGCAACACCTTGGATGATGTGGAATCTCTTAGCCCAATCCAAAGTTTCTACTGTATTGTCATGCAAGTATTTGTCTAGGCTGCCATTCGGCATATAGTCATAGACTAGAAGAAGCTCTCCTTTGCGACGACAGTAACCAAGTAGTTGGACAATGTTCTTGTGGCGTAGGCTGCCCATACTAACAATTTCAGCAATGAACTCTCTCATGCCTTGCCTTGACTCATGTGACACCCTCTTCACCGCAACCTCAGACTCCGACTTGCGAAGCACTCCCTTGTACACCCTCCCAAAACCTCCTGTTCCGAGTAAATGCTTGTTCTTGAACCCTTCTGTCGCATGGAACAAGTCCTTGTATGCGAATCGGTGTGGCCCAAACTCGACCTCCCAATCTTCGCGTAGCTCTGCGTACCTGATTTTCCTGCGTATCACTAGAAATATAACAGTAACTAGAGCAAGGACCAAGATTGCAGAAGCTATAGGCAAGACGATGTACAAGAGCTTGGAGCGAGGTTTAGGGCCAATGCGTGGTAACTTTGGAAGCTTATTAACATCAATGGGTGGGGATTGTTGATTCATACCAAAACTCCAGCCAAGGACGTAGTGATGTGAGTCAAGAATGCCAGTTGAAGCTGAGAAGCCAACATATGATTCATCCTTGAGAACACTTGAGAGGTCATAAGTAGTTGACACCAACGGCTTCATCGGTTTGGCAATTCCAAGTGGAGCCAAGCCGCCAAGGTCACATTTATCTGTTTTTTCCCTCCATCATAGTCCACCCACACTTGCATGGCCTCAAAGGAAGATAGGGTTAGGTTATGGAAGTTACCATTCATGTCATCGTAGTATCCCGCGTAGTGGGACTTCACGGAGCGGAGATCGTTGATATCGATACCGACATGGTTGTCGTCATCATCCAGCAAGTCGCTGCTCAAGACAGTGTCAAGCTCCACAGCAAAGACATGGTTGCTGGAATTGCCATTGGCCTTCTTGCTGAGGAGGCCGAGGAACTGGTTGGAGAACGCAGTGGACATGTTCTTGGTCGGGGAGACGAAGAAGGTGAGGCCGTGCGCACTCACACCGGGGGCGATGGAGCGGATGGCAAACACGAACGCGGCGGAGAAGGACTGCACGGTGCCGTTGAGGGACCCCTTGCGGAAGTGCAGCGGGGTCGGGTGGAACGCTTGGCCTTTGAGCTGGGCCGAGCCGTTGGTCAGGTGGAGGAGGCCATTGGGCGTGACCGTGGCCAAGCCATTTAGGATGATGCCTGTATCGGCAAAGCCGGAATAGATGAACTGCTGGCCATCTCCGGCAGTTAGGGTGGTGACCAAGTTGAAGCAAAGGAAGAAGAAGACCAGTTTCAAGAGTATACTGTTTGTGCCAAGCATTGTTAGGAACTTTGGACTTGGAATGAATGGAAAAGCTTACTGCTAAAAACCGTAAGCCTGCAACAGATATACGAGTTGCAACAGACGTGGAGTGGAGAGTATATATATACAGACTAGCCGCGAAGACGTTTGCGTTTCATCGATTAGCTCAGTTTCAATAATTCATCAAGAAGTCATATTTGTCAGTCGTCAATATGCAACTGGTATTGCTTGTATTGACTTTGCACTAGATATATATACTGTCTACTAGTAGTGTACACGTTGAAGCTTCCTCGTGAACTTGTTTGGTCCTTTTGAAACCAGAGAGACACCGTAAACGTTTTGACTGTCAAATTAAATTCAGTTATTCAACGTGAGCGGCGGCTACTGGGATAGAAAATAACAATCATGAGCGGTTCTATATTTACCGAAGCATTCCGTAGACAATTTGTCACGAAGTAGCTGCACAAGATGATCGATGTAACACTTCTTCAGTCAACAATTTCTTTAAAACTGAAGAGAAGCGTTGTTTCTAGTAGATAACATATGCTATACCAAATCGAAAAAAAGATCTAAATATAATAATAGATCTTATCAAAATAAAAAAAAGTTTAGTTTTTTAAGAATTACACAGTACAATGCAGACGCTCACAACGTACGTATACTCACCCCTATGAACACGGGCATGCAAACCCTACCCCTATGAGCATCTAGGAAGACCAGACAAATCCTTGAGATTGACAAAGTCGCCACAGACGCCTCGTTGGTGACAAGAATGTCGCCTGACACTGAAAATACAAACACTATTAAATCCTAGAATATTCGCTCCCACAGGAAGTCAAACCCAGGAGCTGAGGTGATATTAAGATTGTTGTAACCACTAGGCAACACAATCCCTACATTTAACTAAGTCTATAGAAAATGTTATCAACATGCAAGACTCCATATAAGTGTACTATAAACATATACTTCATGACACATCAAATTTTACTTATTAATAATTCACAAAAAAAATACTTATTAATAAGTTTGACTAAGTATTTTTCTATACTTTTATTCTTTTAGGGATATGGAGGAGTATAATGCAACCAGGAGGGGCTGACTTAGGTTCATGCATAGCGACCATTTCTGTTTTTGAAGTAGTCATGGCGACCATTGAATTATACTGTAACTAAAGGTCAACTTCATTCCCATATGGGCTGCTAAAAAACGAACTAGTCGTACGGCGAGAGGGAGTTTTTTTTGTGCGGTCAACGGTCTGTCTAATGCAAGACAGGATAGACATTGTGTGGCCAAAAACAGGATGCGACCTGTTATGTCCGAATCAGTCAACTAGATGGGACAGGAGCATGGACTTTCATAGATAAACTCATTGCGGCTCACTCTCCTGACTGCCAACTGGGGTCCATCCACACCTTGTCCAACCCAACGCCGCGGATCAAGCCGATCGATCTAAACTTGCAAGACGGTTTTGTCTTATCCTAACCCTCAAAGTTTGGTATTTGAGTTCTCAAACTTATATGATGTCATTTGGGTCCCCGGCTCTTAATATTGGATCCTCAAACCTCACTAGTCACTATTACAGATGTGGCTACCACTGCAAGGTACTCTGGAACTGATAGTGCTAAGTTACCGCTACTGGTTGCTTTAAGCCCAAATAGGGATAAAGAACTATCATTGCCGGTTATTATTGTTAATAAACAGCCATGACACTATCACAACTCTTCTTCGCTCCTCCCCATCGAGCATCTCAAGTACGTCTCTCTCTCTTTCTCTCTCTCTCTCCTGGTCCTATGCTTCCCTCTCAATCCCTCCCTCCCTCCCTAGCCCTCCACCTCTAGCATCATTGCTCCCTCTCCCCTTCCAATGTCACCACTCGCCTTGCCCTGCCACCTCTACCCTCCGGCATGGGGCTACAAGCCTGCAACTCAAGGATCCAGCACAATCTTGTAGTGGTGTGGCCCTCCCTCCCCCCCCCCCCAATCAGGCCCCTGCCTTCTCCAGGATCGCAATAGGTCGTAGGGGTGAGCTAGGGTTGCGGTGGGCAACAATGACGGTGAGATGGTGCGCCATGACACGGTAGTGGAGAACATATGGGTGGCGATGGCGCGCAGACGCGGCAACTGGTGGTTGCTTCTTTTTTCTTTATTTATGAAAAGGGCAACACCACCCGACAGTGAAAGGTGAGACTTATTACTACCATTGCGTGGTGTCGGCCACCAAAACCAGCAGTGACAGGGGTTGATAGTCAATGGTGTTTGCTAGTTATATAGTTGTGTCAGCACGTTAATGTCATCTATGTATACCAAAACTTCTCCAGGGCACCAACATTGGTTCAATCTGGTTTTCACTTGTTCCATGCACGAACAAGACATGATGACTATGTGTTGGCGTAGACCCAATATGTGAGACCCACTTGTCAACGTTAATGTCATCCTCTCTCTACCATCTTCCACAAGCACCCTCTCTCCCTCTTCCATTGTAGCTTGCCACAAATGTTGATGATGTGCTTTGGTAAAGGGTGGCGCTCAGCGTTGGCACAACGGGGGCCTTCTCTCTTGTCCCGTCACTTTTAGCATAAGTGGGGGCAAGAAGGCTTGAGAGCGAGAAAAGCAACATTGACACAAGGGTCACACATGTCAGGTCCATGTCAACACAAGGTGTACATACCATTTCAATGCATGGAGTGGGTTAGAACCCATTGAACCAAAATGTTACTCCCTCTGTCCCACAAGACGTTCTAGGACCGGACACCAATACCAAGAACGATGGCAAAAGACTTGTATGCCCCTACTCCACTACTTTCTCTCTTCCTGCACATTATCATCTCTCCTGCTCTTCTTTCCTGTTCCTCTTCCAGATCTAGACTTCTGCACGAACACCGCCGAGGAGATGGAGAGGGCAAGCAGGCCTCTTCCCCGCTGGTGCGCAGGAGCGGGTCCACGCCACTGCAGGGGACACCGTGCCTGTGGGTCAGGTCGTGCCGTAGCCAGGGCCCACCATGCCCGCGCATTTGGCCGCGCCGACGCTGGAGACCACGTGGTTGGGCGACCGCCGCGCCCGCAATCCACCTGAGTGGAAGGTGCCGCCGGTGGGGAAGGTGCCGACGCTGGGGACCACGTAGTGGGGAACGTGCCGCGGCTGCTGGTGTGGGAAGTGGCCGCCGCCGCCGCTGCTGCTAGTGGGGAAGGGGTTGCCTCTGCTGCTGGTGCTGGTGGGGGAAGGGGCCCCAGCTGCTGGTGAAGGAAGGGGCCCCCATGCGTGCGTCGAGCGTGCCGCGCCTGGGTGCAGCACCGCGATGGGAGGGGGAGGCGTGGTGGAGGGGGAGGCCTATGGTGGAGGAGGAGGTGCGGTGGAGGCGGGAAGGGGAACTCGCCGGCCGCCGGCTGCCGCTCTCGGATGGGTAGAGCCACGAGCTCCATGCGAAGGTCGGAAGGAAAGGATAAGCCTCCTCCCTCCGTCTATTTTTTTATTTTTTATTTTTTTGATAGTGGACGACAGGGAGCCAGGGAGGTGAAGGATGGATCGGTGTTGTACAGAGAATAGAGTGATACCCATGCCTATAGAAGCTAAAACGTCCTTCTTTATGGTACATTTTTTGAATCACAAAACGTCCTCTGTTGAGGGACGGAGGGAGTAGCACCTAGAACAAAGTTTTAAGGACCAAAATGATACACCCGTACAAGTTCGGATACTCAAATATCAAAAATTTATGGACCCTAGCTAAATCTTACTCCGAGTATATCTACGTCCTAATCGCGGAAAGGATCCGTGCGATTCTAGCACCCCGTGCCCTTCACGGACCACTCTTGTGCCGCCGCATGTGCCTGTTGGCCAATTTATTTTGTAAATTACGAAAACTGTTGCCGTTGTGGATTGCTCATCCTACGTGTGAGACCCTGGTTTCTTGTGGCTGCCGTTCGTCTGGGCTGCCCTGCGTTTGTCCACGTGCTGTGCGTCCTGCTCTGTGTTCATGGGCCAAAAAAACAAAAAAAAACCCAGCTCACTCCTCATTCATCGTGCAAAAAAATCTTCGTCCTCACTCGACCTTCTGCTCGCTTCCCAGGTGCCACTGTGGGAACAAGGGGATCGGCTCCGTCGTTGCCCACCCCGCCGGCGCTTCCTCAGCCGTTCGTCGCGTTCCGCTACAAAGGCAGGTGGGAACCTGTTCTTCTTCCTTTGTTGCGCTCCCCTCGCATTGCATCCTCCCTCAGCTGCGGCACTGCGTTCTTCCCTGTACGTCTAGGGTTTCGTTCCATGCTTTCGTGCATTTGCGTTCCTCCGTGGCTTCCGATTGCTTTGTCTTTGCCTCAAATCAGGTGCTCCGGTGCCTTCGTTCCTCTAATTTATTGTTGCTATTTCTCTTCCCACCTCTACTGTCAGCTTACCAGCTTACTCTGATCCACATTTCCTCCACAGGTGGTGCCCGTGCCCGTCCAAGCCTCCTCTTCTGGGTGGCGTCTGTTGTGTGCGTACTAAGTGTATGCTTCGCAGTTGCACCCAGGTTCGTATTTATTCTTTTTCCCCTTTCGCTCTCAGTTTGTTCCGATAGTTCCCCTCAAACTAATCTGGGAATCAGTGTTGCTAATCTGTAGTGCTATACTAATTGGATCATTGATGACCTTAACAAGGAGCTCTGGAATGTTAAGGGCTCTAAAACGATACGTAGTGTTCATGTCTCCTATTTTTATCCCATGCTGCTAATACACCATGAATTAATTTCAGACATGAATAGTTTCAGATTATTCTCAGCTGCATTATCTTACATGTTAGCTAGAGCATGCATAATTAATTTGGAACACACTACATTTTTTTATTTTCTCCATGCCCGTCCACAGTTTGGGAGAGAGTGCTCTTGCACCGGCAGCAGGCCCTCCTAGGCAACATGCGGCTGCTCTGCGTTGGCGCGGCCATGGTCGCCAGGTCAAGGATATATGCCACAGGATCGTCGATGATGACTCTTTCCCCTTCCTCTGTCTCTCTCCGGGCATGCCGTAGCTACATCGGTCATTGGGCACCAGCCAAAAGTCAGCACAATGCATTGCCCTGCTTCGCTTCAGTTCTTTACTGGTTAACCTTTCCATTGCTCATAGTGCGTAGGGGCTAAGGAAGAATAATGGATGCCAACCATCAATCTGTGATGTTATTAGAGGGGGAATTAGTTTCTAATCTATGTGTGTTCTCTGCCTTTTCAGGTATGCTGCGGCATTTAGCCGGAAAAGGTAAAACGCCTTCCTGTTTCTAAAGTCAAATAAAAAACCTTCCTCCCTCATTCAGTTCTAAGAACTCATCTCATTAGAAGTGAATCATGCTCATTTACTTTTGGAAGTACTTGCTGCTCAAATATTGAAGTTTAGCTCCCTATAGTTCATTACCATTTCATCTTCGTGAAGTAACTTCTGCCCCCAAATGGCTTCATTCAAGTAATTACCAAATTTTTAATCTCCTTTTTAACATGCTATTTGCAGTGCCATCCTAAGATATACACATATATGGCGAGGAATCCTTTCCCCTCTGGCTTCATAAAAAAATTACATTTCCCCGCTTTGCTAAATCTACTACTACATGTTAGTTTGAAGTTTAGAGGTTCACCTGATGTTTTGTGACAGTATACATAATTCAAAGCATCCATATAGCTTTTTCTCTGGTCCTCAATCTACAGCTGTTTTACCCAATGTCTTCATTTTCTAGCTTTCATTTTTCTCTGTATGTAGTAAAGCAAAATATTTGGAGTTTGGTTGCCTAATTTTGCAAGTCAATTAAGAGTGATCAATCTCTCTGCTGAGGGGTGTCTAAACAATAATTGATTTGTTTGCAGTTTCCGCTCATCTTCTAATCTTGGTTTACCTGTAAAATTCAAGGTACATATTCCATTTTTAAAGTTTGTGTGTGGTTTAATTCTTTGCTAAACCATTGTCACACTCATAGAATTATAGTCCTATGTTGTTAGGTCTTTAACATTCAAAATATTGTCAACCTTCCAAAAAATATTGTTTGGTTTTGTGATGTGAAATTCCTGATCAGGTTTAAGGGTCTAGCATACTGACATCATGCTTTCTCAAGTGTAAGTTGCAAAATATGTGTCTTCTTAAGTCTTGACCACAATTTTGTCACCTTCAATCCCTTATTTCTTGATTTTTCATGCTTATGTTCTGAAACCAATATTTCCTTAGCTTCCCCTCTCAGTGTGAACCATGGTTTCCTAACCTAATCTATGGAATCAAGCAAACAAACATTGTCCTACTGATTTTTGTATCAGGCGAGATTGTTTTGCATATAACTAAGTGTAAAAATCATGTCCCATGCAACTTGTTCTCATTTTATTAGAATGAGAGATGAGACATACATTGCCTTTGGAACTATCTATCATGTCCTCACAGAGTTCAGAAAAGTTCAACAATGCAACAATGTTATGCAACATCATCGGATGAAAAATAGGAGGTAGATTTTATGTGGTTGGACTTTAATGAACGCAACTACAGGCGTTTCAATGCAGACAACAAATATCTGGTTGGACTTTAATGAACATAAATCTGAATATGATTTGAATTTACAAAAAACATCCATATGCCTAATTGAGGTCATACAAATAGAATTCCCTAACATCTGTCTTCTGTCGCCAAAAACTACTTCCTAATCTGTGATGACTCAAATCTTTCTTTCTGCAACCACATATTTGCATTACATACTCACTGCTGCTATTTGTTTCTTTTTTATCTACAGGCTTACATAGAGCTGGACAAAAACATAATATTTTCCTTACTAAGAGTAGTGCTTCTGCTTGTTTAGAATTCAAAATGGTTAGTGATTAACTTCAGTCTTCTCTTCTGGATTAGTTTGAACAAATTAAGAGTAAGTAGTATGGGTTTTTTATTCCTGTATTATGAACTCATTTTTGTCATACACATGCAACTCAGCAACCTATTCCATCTTGGTGCCTTTATTGCTTGCCTCACACTACTGCCACAGTAGACCATGCTTGATGGAGCTCCATATTTAGTAGCGATGGGGATGAAGTCTGAATATCAATACGTGAGTAGTTGTAAATATTTAAGAGGGTTACCTTATCAGTTCAGACTTAGTTCTTCTATATCCTCAACTTAGTTTCAAGATAGGAACAAATAATGGAGTACTTCTGACTCATGAAGAGCATTGTTGGTGGTTAAGTATACTATTCAAAGGGTGTTTTGCCTATCTTCAGATCTTCTCTCTGATTTTTTTGTCACATGCACTGATAGATATCTTTCTTAGCGCCAAATTTCACATGATTATTTCTGACAATAACATAAAATTCAAAGAGAATTTGACACTCTACTCCCCTAACTAAACTTCATATGATGCATAGTTTGCAGGTTCATTTACATCATCTACAGTTAGGAAACACTTGCTTCATCCAAGGTTTAGTAGAACACGATGAAGGCTGAGGTCAGATTCGGTGGTCCTTGCACTTTTATTTTGTAGATTCAAGTACCGATTGAACTGCAAATGAAAATAAAGCTTATAGGATCCTAATTGATTTACATGAGCTCTAATGGGATGGAAACTGAAAACGAATTTCACTGGAATAGTTTTCTTGCCTATGTAGTTTTAGTTCTTATAAGATATTATTTGTTTGGGCAATATGATCTGCCATCTGAAGTGTACCCAAAAGCAATGATAGTTCATCTCCTCCTTATAATATGAATTCCCATCTGAAATGTACCTGAAAGCAATGGTAGCTATCTCCTCCTTCTAATGATTCCTAAATTTATTTGTTCGTATTTCATGTAAAGTGTCATGTGACAATTCTAACATGAATTCAATGTATCACTCATCATCGGAGAATTAGTAATAGTATGATCAACCCAAATGATGTCGTCATCATGGAGATTATTTTTTGTTTCTGCTGTCATCATCAACCCTACCGATGTTGAAATTGCTAAAGAGTTTTAGCAACTGATAACCAACTTCGATTGACCAAGAATGTTGATTGTTTTCAAATCCTATTCTCAGGTCAAGTGTATGTAAATATTTTGTTGGACAAAGAACCTTGTAGAAGAGACACTCGGAGAGCACAAATGTAATGAAGTAGTTGTGATTCAATTCTTGCGGCACTAATTGGAGATGAGGTGCCACCATTTGGCAGATCTTTTGTTTCAGTCAACAACGTACCACTTTTATATATAGGTTTCGAAATGTCTGTCTCAGTGTTCATACGTAGCATTGCCAATTTGACAAATAATATATGATGATGTTTATTAACTGATTTCTCTTCTCATGTTAAAGATGTACATTTGTGCGGTAATGTTACTACACGTCCGACGGACGGCTTGGCTAATGTTTTTTTTAGATAATGGATAAATAATATCCGGCCTCTACATCCAAGGATGTACACAGCCAATTATTACAACCTTTGATGAAATAAAAGAGAAAGCCATAGTCTTATAGATCGACCAAGACGCTAGTTCAAACAATATAAATATTTCCATCCTTTATTGGATATCTCTAAAGCAATAATTTCTAATTTCTTGCTCATCATCGAGAGCGCGTCCTTGGCTGTCTCGTCACGCTGCAGCTGGGCCCAAGAGCGTAACCAGTACGCTCCTCTGAAAATTACCTGCATAATAGAGTTAGATTTCATTTGATTAAAAATAACATCATTACGACATCTCCAGATAGCCCAGCACATGGCAGCCACACCCGCCCAAATCAATTTTCTAATCCTTTTATTTTGATTAGAAAGCCAATTTCCGAACATATGGCTGATTGATCTAGGTTGAGTTAAACTAGTAGCAAAAAAGATAATCCTCCAGATCATTTTGGTAAGGGGACAGTCTAGGAATAAGTGTTGGATAGTTTCATTCCCATTACAATAGATGCACTTCTGACTCCCTCTCCAATTTTTCTTAGCGAGGTTGTCTTTGGTCAAGACGACCCCCCTCTGCAGAAACCAGAGAAAGATTTTAATCTTTAGAGGAATTTTCATCTTCCAAATCTTCTTATGACGAAAAGGTGTTTGTGTATCTATAAGGTGGAGGTACAACGAGCAAACAGAGAATAACCCTGATTTGGTTAGACTCCATCTGAAGTAATCCGAACCTGCCACCAATTCGATTATGACGGCTTGGCTAATGTATGTCTGAGTCGCCATAGAACAACACTTCATTCTATTGTATATGTGTAAGTTAATGTATAGTATCATACTACTATGTGAATAGTTGCCATAGAGTACCACCTTGCCCTATTGAGCGGTTTCCTGTAGATTCAAACAATGCAATATCATACACAGACGCAAAGACCCACTGCACGCTCTGCAACGTGCGCGTACCGTCCTAGTTTGATACACTCCACCATGGATAATGCGACCGTTAAATCATCCCTGTTGCTGGTGGCGCACCGGCCGGGGCCTGGGGGAAAGGTTGCCCACCATCGGACGTACGTAACAACCGCGATGCGAAGCACTCCGGCGCGGCCAAGACGCCTGCGTGCAGTCACACACACACACAGAGTCATGTAGCCATGTCATGTGGTGTCGCGGGCGGCCGTACGGTACGTACGTGTGCCCGTGTCGCTTGCTCGCCGCGTACATGCACGCACGTACGGCACCGGCCTGCTGCCTGCATGATGCCGACCGAGAGAGCGAGCTAGCGCGGGGGTCACATGCGGAACGGAGCAGAGGCCGCAGGTGGGCAGAGGCACACGGGCGACCACACGTACCTACTACGCCCTGCTCGCGCGTGCCCGGCCTGCCCGCCATTCAATCCCCTGTTCGGCTGAGCTTATCAGCACGGCTTATCAGCCATGGAACAGTGTTTTTCTCTCACAGCAAATCAGCCATAGCCGGTTTATAAGTCAAAAAAAACAACCTGCCGAACAGGGCCAATATATCCTGGAGTGGTCGCGGCAGGCGGCAGGCCGGCAGCCAGTGGATGAGGAGGGTACGATGTCACAGGGGAGAGGGGGCTTATAGCTCTCACAGGTCGATCGAGAGTTCACCAATGCTACCACAGTAACTGCTCGCTGGGCCTCACGTTACGGTCATCAGCCATTATAGCTGCGTATTGGTGCCTTCTCTCTTCTTTTTTTATAAATGAAGAAAAGAGTGTGTAGCTTTAGCAGCGGAACCAACAATTTTGATTAAGGAGGGGGCAAACAAATATGATGGCATCTTTACATGTGATAAAATATACATAAGTATATGCTTCAACAGCTTTTAAAATATCTTTACACTATTTATAACCAAATTCACAATATTTTAATAAAAACGGGTGAACTGATACTTTATTGTACTATAAATTTAAATATTTAATGGGGTATTAAACAAAATCTACTGTGCTGGGGCACGGCCACTGCTGGCCTACCTAGTTCCGTCACTGGGTATGGTAACTCAATGCATATATAATTTTTTCTGCACAGTCACCTAGATGGTTTGTAGCTTAGAGATTTATTAATTATCATATTATAATTACTTGTTTCAATACATATTGGATTTGGATCGACTTGGTGCGTCTTAGTGAGCCCATTTTAGTCCTAAATTGTCTCTACTTTGCCAAACAGGGGGACTACTAGAGGGAGTAAAGTGGGTTTGGGCTGTAGTCCCTTGAGGGGTAGCTGTTCGGAACTACTAGCCCTACTTGACACCCCATGCCCCTCCCTCTCTCCTCTTTATTGCGTCGGGACCATCCCCACCTAAGGTATTTTAGTCTTTGATCAGCAACTTTAATGCCCTTTAGTTTCTTCTAGTCCCCGGAACCAAACAGGGTAGGAGACTAAATTTTAGTTCTTGTTTTGGGCCTTAGACTTGGACTCCCGATTCAAATGAGCATGTGTCATGCACTAGTAGAAAAACTAGTTGTAGTCCCGGTTCCTAACCCTCTTTAGTCCCAGTTTTGGGAATTAGGACTATGCAATCGGGACTAAAGGTCTCAAATTTTAGTCCCCACTACCCCTTTAGTCCCGGTTTTAGGAATGAGGACTATGCAATCGGGACTAAAGGTCTCAAATTTTAGTCCCCACCAGTAGAGAAATAAGTTGTAGTCCCGGTTCCTAACCCCCTTTAGTCCTGGTTTTGGGAATGAGGACTATGCAAGCGGGACTAAATGTCTCAAATTTTAGTCCCGGTTCCTACTGTTTCTTGGTTAAAAAAAGGTGCGGCTGTAGAGATTTGAACTTAAGACCTCCCACTTAAGCCCTTGCATGCATTGCCATCTCAACTCTCACCACATATCTGACATAGATAAGATATGTTTTCCTTTTAAATTCACTCTGGAGGCAGCTTTAATCCGAGTTCATGTCTCAAACTGGGACTAAAGCTTCCCGCACTGACACGCCTTGGTAACCATTACAACCGGGACTAAAGGGTGGAATTGTAGTCCCACTTTGTATTACAAACCGAGACTAAAGGTCCAGTCCTCCCTTTAGTCATGGTTGTAATTTTTAAACCAGGACTAAATATTTTTGGCCATCGATGAAAGGTCGTTTCTCTACTAGTGATGATTCCGAGCCATGTACAAGACAGGGGGCATAAAAGCAGTGGGATATAAAAAAATACGAATAAAAACTATTTATACCCAATGTATATAGGTAGAGACATAGATTTGGTCCCCTGCTGAGGGCCTATTTGGAATGGAGGTTTTTCAAAGGAATTTCAAAGGATTGGCAATCCTGTGTTTTGCTGAGAACATTACCATTTGAAATGAAGGATTAATTCGAGCTCGCCGTTCTTTTGGAAATGTTTTCTTTGCTCAACAAACACATGAATTTTTACATCCACTCAGATCCAAAGTTTGTGTGGAATCCCAAGGCTCTCTCTCATGCAACAAGCTGAGCTAACCATCTTGTGGCCTCGCCGGTGCCTAGACGCCCGGCTGCGCCGCCCATAACTGGTCGCGTGCGCTGCCCCACCCTGCTCGCGGCCGTGCCTGGATCTAGTTGTGCCTTGCTGTGCTGCCATTGCCTGCGACTGGCCGCCCTACTCTAGGCCTCGCTGGCGTCTGGTCACGTCGTGCCTCCCCGCTCTGCTTGCGGTCTCGCCCGAACACGCCTCGTTGCGCTGGCTCCGCCGGGGCGTGCATAAGCATGCTTCTAGAGATGATTAGGTAGGAGAGAGAAGCGTATGGGGAGCAAACGAGTGGATAAAGGCTGGCTGGGGTTCCACTAAGAAATATGGGCCCCTCAGGTATAGATCCCAGCAGCTCCAGCACCTACTGCAAAAACAATTGGTGATAATATAGTTGTGCCACTTGTAAGAGTCATGGATAAAATGTGCAACTTACAGATCTATCATTAAACATTAATAATGACTCTTTTATAAATCTTCATAAAATCATGTCTCGTATTTCCCACGTTATGGATTCCTGTGTTCCAAATACATCTCTTTTGTAGGTATTTGTTGTGTTTTTTCTTTCCTCTATTTTACTACTATACACCCATCTTATTTGCGTTTTATTTTTCATTTCCTCTGTTTTACATCCATTGTTCCAAACAGGCCCTCATGTCCTGGAAGAGCCATGCTCGCTCGTATTGGCCACTCGAGGGCAGCGCTAGTACGCTAGCAGCATGCATGAACTCACATGCATGATACTTCCTCCGTCCGTAAAAACATGCAACTATGGGTTGCGTGCTAGAAAAAGCAGTTCACGTTTGACCAAGTTTACAGTGAACATTATTTATATTTATGGCTCCAAATCAATTTATTATGAAAATATATTTCATAATTAATCTAATGATATTTATTTGATATCATAAACATTGATACTTTTTTATTTATAATTGATTAAAGTTAAGATACTAAAACGTGACACTGTGCTAGAATTACATGTTTTTTTAGACAGAGGAGTAACATGAACGAGTACATGCACGCACGTACGGACCGGCCTCTCTGCATGCCGACCGAGAGAGCGAGCTCTAGCGCAGGGTCACATGCGGAGCGGAGCAGAGGCCACAACCACAGGACACAGGTGGGCGTGGGCAGGTCACACGTACCTACGCCCTGCTCGCGCGTGCCCGGCCTGCCCGTCATTCAATCCTGGTGTGGTCGTGCCAGGCGGTAGCCAGTGGGTCAGGACGATACGATGTCACAACTCACAAGGAAGGGCTAGCTCTCACAGCTCGATCGAGTTCTAACACACAGTAAACTGCTCGCTGGGCCTCACACAGTGGCAGATCCATGAGAAATTTCATAAGGGGCTGAAGCCGCGCTTGCATGTTTCGCCTTGTTCTTCAACAGTACTTCATTCAGCAGTATTTTTCAGCGAGCTTTTGTATCACAACAGATCAGTATAAACCAAGTTTCAGCGAAACGAACAGGGTTTCAAAATAAAAAAAGCACGCTTGCATTGTCGACTTCTGGGGAGAATCCACCACGCTCGGCAGGTTTGGCTGGCCCCACCCGGCCTGGACCAGCCTGGCCTGAGCCCGAGCCCGAGCCCGCTGGGCTATGCTCGGCCAACAGTGCAAAGTTTACTGTGTAGAAGCATATACTCCAATGGCATGATTTTGTAGAGTCAGTGCTTAGCAGCATATACTCCAATTTCAACTCAATCTGGTACGTCATCATATAATGGTGGACAAAATTCCTTTTGTAGGTAGTGTTTTGTACTAAGCGACGATCTTGCAGATTTATTAGACACCAATGGCATGATTTTGTAGATCCACCCTGTTGTCAATATCAGGCAAACACGCCCATTATGACTGCCGGACGAAAAAAAGGTTCGATCCGGGCAGACAGACAGGCAGGGTAGAGCCACTCCAGATCAGCTCGGCCACATGCATGCGTACATTCAAGCGAATAGGAAAATTTGTCGATGGACTCCACTTCCACGCTGATAATTATTGGAGAGTTGTGATACCACCTAATTGTTCAGCTCATGCCCTGTTGGCATGACTTATTAGCCGTACTTCTTTAACAATGAATTAATATTTTTCTCTCATAATAAATTAGCGAATAGTACTTCCGGCCATAGCTTTTCAGCCAGCACTTCACCTGATTGATTACCTATCGACACACTTGGAATGATACGAGATGAACCCTGACGACTATAGGGCCTTGTTTAGATTCCAAAATTCACCCCCAAATTTCACTATACAAAAAGAAGATTCCCCATCACATCAAAATGTCGGCACATATATGGAGTACTAAATGTAGATGAAATCAAAAACTAATTGCACAGTTTTGTTGTACTTTGCGAGACGAACATTTTAAGCCTAATTAATCCATGTTTGGACAATTATTACCAAATAAAAACAAAATTGCTACAGTGTGATGTGATGTGCACTGTGCAAAGTTGGGATACCAACTTTGGTATCTAAACGTAGGATAGATGCGAGCAGCTGGCCGTCCCCTGCTACAAGGTAGGTACCACACGCGCACATCCGGACACGAGCGAATTGAGTTCAGCAGTAGACTCACTCTCACAGGCCACTGACCAGCAGTCAGCATGGGGAGGCAGTCACTGGCTCACTGCACATGATTACTGTGTGAATGCAGCCGACACCTGGAAAGCCTCGCCACCAGCAAAGCTAGCCTACCCACAGCTGCAGCATGGCAGCTTACCCCACCGGCCACCGCGCATCTCCATCTGCTCTCGTCTGCCCCGGCGCTCCCAATACCAAATATCCTATCCTATCTATCCGACTATCCCACACTTGTTGCTCCTCCCTCCCTCTCCTTCCTTAAGGTAGCTGCTAGCTGGAGCACCCAACCAATCTGCAACGCAAACCTGATGACAATGGATCATCATCATCACAGGGTGAGTGGTTGACACAGTGACACAAATATGCCCTGTTTGCTAAGCTAGCCAGAAGATTCAGATCACTACCTTGCATTTGCGCAGAGATCAAGCTAGTTAGCTTATCACTCATCAGCTTCGTTCTCCTCTGATCCATCCAGCATATGCATCTTGCTCCATAGTGTCCACGACATCCACTCTCTTATCTCTTCATTCTAATCAAACCAGATGGTCCATCTGTTGCAATGCAGCAGCAGCGTCCACATACTCTTCCTTTTCTTCTGTATCCTCCTCCTCACATCTTCCATGGAGGTAGCATTCTCAGAGGCCAGTAAGACTCCTCTTCCTCTCGTTTCTTTTTTTACTTCCTTCTGACATTACATTGGAGATTTATTTGGAGGCTCTGATGCTCACCCAACCTGTAATAACCCAACTACGTACTCTACTCTTTGGCATTTCAGGGAGGTTGCCGCTGAGGCTGCTCCCAGACACCGGCGGCACCGCCGCTAACAAGCAGGAGGCAGCAAGAATCAAATGGGAGAGGGAGACGGAAGGGCGGCGGTCTCTGATCGGATCTAGGCCCCCGAGATGCGAGCGGGTGTGCATGTCCTGCGGCCACTGCGAGGCGGTGCAGGTGCCCATCGTGCCACAGCCACAGCAGGAGAAGGCGAGTGCCGCCGCGGCAGTCACCCTCACCGCCGCCATGTTCACCTACCGGGTCGACGGTATCACCAACTACAAGCCGCTCAGCTGGAAGTGCAGGTGCGGAGGCACCATCCTGGATCCATGACCATGAATGAAGATTAGTACGTACCAAGAGTACATCCTCAGCTCAGAGCGTTCGCTCGCCATTCGATGCTGCCGTGCAGACTGTAAACACGGACCACCGCTCTCCGTCTCCTTCCTCCCTGCTGTCCATCAATCTCTCGTCTCCTTGCTTCTTCTTTTGGCCGGGTTTGGTTGCATTGGTTGGTAGGTTTTGGTTCCTCCTCCTCCTCCTCCTCCTCCTCCTCCCAGTCCCCAGATGGAATTGCTCCCTACATTTTGTTGCAGTGAGGTTGCGGATGGGTGGGGGTAGAATTCCCGTTTTGCTTAAGATGTGCCGGCTGCCAATGAATTGAAACCTTTTGGTGCAGTGTATGGTTACTCTCTCCGTCCCGAAAGAACGTAATCCCGCATTTCAAATCTTTATTAGAAAGAATGTAATTCTAGACATAAGACCAAGTTTAGGACCTATCTATTAAAATACCACTTTATTTATTCATGGGAAGGACATTATAGAATGCATGCAATGATTATTTTTCACGTACGTACCTGTTCTCTACATACTCCCTCCGTCCCATTGAAAGTGTCGTTAGAAAAGCGTGCCCCCCTCACAAACACGTTTCCCGGGCGACACTTTCAATGGGACGGAGGGAGTACTGTCTGTGGTGTGCCAGGTAGTAGCTGAGGTGACAGGATATGAGCGAGCGTCCATGTACATGTATCTATGCTATGCTAGCTGGTGCACCAGATTGTTAGGTGGCTGCCATTGCTACAGAGCAACCACATACTGCAGACATTCCTATTTTGTTTTTTTTTCTTCTCTTCATTCATTCAGGTAGCAACAGAACTGAATAAATACATGTAGTACGGAGTACCTTGTTTCGAGGGGTGTTTAGATGCAAAAAAAAAAAAAAAACTTTTAGAATTTGGCTAAGTACTTTCGTTTGTATTTGACAATTAGTGTCCAATCATAGACTTATTTGACTTAAAAGATTCGTCTCGTGATTTACAACCAAACTGTACAATTAGTTATTTTTTTATCTATATTTAATAATTCATGCATATATTCTAATATTCGATGGGATGAGACAAAAAATTAAAATTTGGGATTTTAAAGACACCTAAACAAGGCCTAAGTTGTAATGGAAAGTAATAATCTTTCGATCGGCCTCTAGTCACTGACAAATGATGCACATGTGCAGCCAATGTCTGAATAACCTAGCTACCTAGTACTAGTCCTTCTGAATACTCCCTCCGTCCCATTGAAAGTGTCGCCCGGGAAACGTGTTTGTGAGGGGGACACGGTTTTCCAACGACACTTTCAATGGGACGGAGGGAGTAGATGAAAGAAAGACGAAGAGGCTCTGCTTAGCTTGTCGTAATGCTGAAGCGGATTGGTAGTAGTGCCAACTGCCAAGGACCCAGCAACAGTGTTTGTGTTGGGGGCCCTGGGGGCGTGTGCACGGAGAAAATATGCATGTGAGCAATTGCTGCTGGAAAAGAATCCACACCGACTCGCTGAGACCGTGAGAGGATGCATGCTTGCGTTGGCGTTGGCACTGGAAATTTTCTCTCCGTTGGATCCTTTTTCATTTGGGCTGCAAAAATAAATACGGAGAGAGGGAAGCAAATTAAAGAGAGTGAAAAGGTCAAAAAAGCTTGTGATGAGTGATGACTTGAGCTTTCTGCGGCGAGGAAGATGGACGGCGTCACGGCGACGAGCGAGCGAGGCTGGCGGACCACACTGGAAAAGGAGGGCTGGCTGGCTCTGGCTGGGGCTTGACCGGCGCCATGGACGGCCGTAGCCCGGTGGATCATGCCTGCATGGCTTCATGCGTTGCGAGCGATATGCAGACACCCAGGCAACAAAGCCGTGACCAGTGACGCACTGATGCATGCATGCCGCCTGTTCGTCTGCGCCTGTCCCCGAGCATGTGAGCACCCAGCATTCGCGTCTTGGGCCTGGTTTAGATTGCAAAATTTGGAGGTAAAGTTTGCATAGTAAGTGTCCCGGCACACTGTAGCAATTTTGTTTTTATTTGGTAATAATTGTCCAAACATTGATTAATTAGGTTTAAAATATTCGTCTCGCAAAGTACAACAAAACTATGCAATTAGTTTTTGATTTCATCTACATTTAGTACTCCATATATGTGCCGACATTTTGATGTGATTGGAAATCTTCTTTTTACATAGTAAAATTTAGGGGTGAATTTAAGTATCTAAACAAGGCCTTGTTTGTGGACGGTGGTGCTGTGTGGTGTGCTCTCACTTTCATGCACCGGCTGGACTCACTGACGGGCATCGGGGGCAGGGGGCTGCAGCTGCCGCAGCAGTGTGCTGGTGTGCTGCCAGGACGATGCACAGTGGCGAATCTAGGATCCGTCCAAAAATTTTTATATATATTTCGGTAAATCTAATTTAACAATTCGGTAACAATTGTAAATTTTGCAATGTGATTCGATAAATTCAAGGATTAGGTTGAGACCATCCACTAAATACAATATAAATAGTTCAAATATAGGCATAAAAAGAATATCAGAGACTTCCAATGCTATTTTTCTCACTACTTTATTCGACGCTTTCGAAGGGACATGAATGCCTTGACTATATCATCTTCATCAACTTTAAAGAAAATACTCGCTCAATGAAAATGACTAGACAATCATTCAAAAAACTAAACAAAAATTTTCTATAAAAAGACGAAGGCCAAAGATTAATTTTTTTTTACCAAAGTAAAATAGGGAATCAAGATAGTAAGCCCTAATTAGCGCGACCGTAAATACTGCAGACGAGACTGTGAGAAATAGACGATGATCCTCCGATTCAGAGCAGGGCGAAGGGCGGCAGCCGACAGCCGGTAGGCACCAGGGGCCATGGCAGCAGGGCGTCACCAACTCGACTCAGCGGTTAGGGCGTCAGGCGCAGGCGGCGTGTTCCTCCGTGGCTCCGTACTCAGATTAGGAAATTGAAATGTCGTGTACACAGTCGGAGACTCACACACATACCGTATGGGTTCACTTGCCGAGTGGGCCGCGTTATATGGGCCTCCCGTCATCACGTGATGGTGTCTAGGTATGTTTTTTTCATTTTTCTTTTTTACATACAAATACAGCGTATACACTATATTATCTAGTATATATATACTACTTGCCGCCGGTTCGGCAGGGTATGCCGGTGCATACCCGGCATACCCTGTGGCTCCGCCACTGACGATGCATACCTGGACCCTGGCTCGCAAATGGCCAATCGAGCATCAGGCGCGACCACATTTCTGCAGGCTGGGGCGGAACGGAATCAAGGGGACCAAAACGATGCAGGATTATTGGAGCTTTTTTAAATTTTATATAAAAAAGTACTAACATTCATAATATAAAATAAGTATTATTAGATTAGTTATAGAATATATTTTCAAAATAAATTTATTTGTAGACATAAGTGTTAATATTATTTACTAGAAAGTCAATCAAATATGAGCTAGTTTGAATGGTATGATTCTTACAATTGCACTCTTTTATGGTCAGATTTAGTATTACTGTGGGAGTGCGTCCGATAGGACTGGACATGGCGAATTATAAATTCCGCATTCAATTTCATTTTTTTAACACCGTCAGGAGCACTGGCATATCATATAAGACTCGTATTGGACACCTATACCGCACGCTCAAGTACAAATGAGACTGCCCAAGAAATCTCGAAACACGTCTATCGAGCACACACACTACTCACACAACACTATGTGATGCCCAGAAAATCGCATGGGAATATTAGTACTCCCTCCGGCCTCCGTTCCACAAAAAAAAAGTCATTTTGCTTTTATGGGACGGAGGGAGTATCCAGAGCTGTCTCCATCAAATGTTGGAAGGTGGTTACCAAATAATAATACTTTGTGTCTGCGCTTCTCAAATACCCAGTTCTACTCCATGATTGAAATAATCCCATATTTACTAATATAATAGCACTTGTCAACATTGTTTTTCCTTGTATATGAAAATGAAACAATCACCTTCAAGAATTTAACTCTCCTGTGTTTGGTGGTAATCGTACGTTCTGTAAGCAATTCGTGATATATTGCATGGTTGGTGACTATCTGACTATAAGTTAATGGCTAATGGGAATTTCATCTTCCATCTTCAGGGTTCCATTAGTAGAGCTCCAACTTCAACTAAAACGACTCTAGTTCCAGCTTCTTGGGTAAACAGTTTTATTTGCCTTTAGCATCACCTGGTAGAGGAATGTTGGGTAAAATGCTTATTACTGGGCCCACTTTATATCGGCCCCCTACTTTAGGGTCCACTGTGCATCACGTATCAGTCCTTGGATCAGTAGCTGATACGCACAGATGGAACAAGGTTGATATCAAAACCATACTTTTATTGATAACGGGGAAAACATATTACAAAGTTAATATATACATAGCTTGGCCATTTGCCTTATGATATACATCAGAGTTCTATCACAGCGGTCCTACGAATGTTGTGGCTCCATTCGTACAGGCAACTTGGAGTGCGAATGTAAACCTTATTCTAAGCTCATTCCTATATCTTAATCCTAGTAGTCCATGTGTAGTTCTCTTGTGTAGTCATACGGCTCTGTCTTTGGGTGTACTCTTGTTGTTCCATCCTTGCATGGCTTCGATCGCTCCATACTCGTATGTGCTCCTGTAGCTTTTCTCCTAAAAACATAAAGGGGAAGGGATTGAGTACATAATGTACTCAGCAAGCCCTAACTTTGGGGAAGGTGAGGTGGATGGCAGAGGCTATTTGTGGAGGTGGTTTATAGAGGTAGTGGTGGTGTATATGTTAGGAGTTGAGTTATATTTAAAATTGGAGTTTGGGCCCTGGGAGAGTACTAACCCTTCTCGCCGGTTCCCGGAGTTTATAAATTATAACTTACCAGCTTAATTGATTACAACTTACCAGATTATTATAGTTTCATTACACATAAAAGAGTCTAATCATAGTATCTCATCTGAGCATCTGCCCATTCCAAGGGCGTGGCTATTCGAATAGATTCATTACGCTCTGCAGAGGTTGTATAAATTTCCCCACATGATAGAGACAGTCTGACACCATCGTCATGGCTTAGACAGGTCTAACGAGACCCCGTACCCGAGAGGGCGCTACCTTAGATTTCCATATAATTCTACCATGACTTTTCAGGGGTTGGAAAACACACTAAGCTCGGATGATACCAAATCATCCCATCTCAATGCTTCGGATGATACCAAATCATCTAGTTACTAATAATAACTATGGGCTTGAACGTCGCCAAAATCAAGGGGCTTTACGTGGAGGATCACATAGCAACCACGTCAACCGGGCCACGGAAGATCACATAGCATTCGTGCCTTCTCCTGATATTCCGCTGCCAACATCGGCCTCCTAGTAGAATCATACTTCTATCTAATGGGGTGTGAGATCAAGTCTACCCATATAGGCATGTGGCTGTACGGATTATCTCACTAGGTGAGAGGGACTACGAAATGGTCCTTATGTGACCAAGGCAAGTATCTCCCAACAGGAACCCTCACTAGGCGAACCTGCCAAGGTAACTTATACCACATAAGTTACCCCTCACTCACCCCCTGCCGTTGTTTAGTTCAGGTTTATCAGTTTTAAGTTCCACAATTATTATCCATAGGTTCATTCATACAATGGAGCACATAGTGTGGCAGAATCGCCTGGTTTAGCACGCTTTCAGGGTGCTTGTCTTCCACTAGACACTAAGTACCCTGAAAGTGAGCTAAACCGGATGATTCCGTCGAGCACACCCGATGGGAGAACTCAAACTATCCACATTTTACGCCCAGGATCCAATAATGAGTACAAACTTATAATACTTAGTCCATTTCATACAACATAGAGTCTCAGAAATAGTTATTACAATACCAGAGGTTCAGAGTACGATAAATTAACAACGGAAATAACATAGCGTCTAGCGGAATGCAATGAGAATCCATCTGTGCCCACCAGAAGAATCCTCCACACAAGGCCTAACTGCTCAAGGTGCACCTGCAACAGGGGTAAAATAAACCCTGAGTAAACAATGTACTCGCAAGACTTACCCGACTGGGAAATATATTTTCCGACTCTCAAGGATTATGATAGGCTTTATGGCTTGTGGGTTTCTTGTTTGCGAAAAGCAGCACTAAGAGTGTGTCCTTAACTCCAAAACTTTTAGAAGCCGTATTTAACTTATTAACCAACATTCTATGTAAGCACCTAGGCTATAATCAAGCACGGGTTGAGCAAATCAGGACAATTTCTCCATCTTTCAATTGCCAATTCTTACTACGATGCCAGAGCGTAGTCAAGCCATACCGTCACGTAGAAACGGCGATTCATGAATCAATGTGCCCAGCTGGGTACCCCAAAAAACACACGCCTCGCTTGTACCCCAGGCACAAGCAAGACTAACTTGTTCCCCTCCTGTCACGGGTTTCCAGGTCCCCGTCCAAACTTGGACTCCTAGCTCCCGCACTTGAGGCCCGGCCTTAATGCGGTGCTAAGACCTCCACCTATCCCCTCCTCCAATCAGTCGGTCCAGAAAGAGCCAGAGCCCATGACAAGAGAGTAACAAGCCATCCCCCTCCCATAAGCAAGTATGTGCTCTTGATAATACATCTGTGACTTGACCAGGGTCCATGCAACGAATGGTCTTTAATTGACATGGACAGGGAAATAGTGCAACCCAGTTATGCCCCGTGGCCACGGGACACAACTTGCTACACCCACCAATACCCATACCACATCCCTGCCTGGTCGCCATTTCCTTTCCATCATTTTATCCAGAATGTAATAATAATAATATGAGTAACCCCCTATTGTGAGTAACGACAGGTTACCCACGCTACCGATGAACCTAAGCAAGGCAGCTACGCGATCATGTACTAGTAAGACTCATGGGTAGATATATATATATGCATGTGGGTATCAAAAAAAATTCCTGCAACGTAAATGCACAACATTTAAATATATATAAAGACTTGCAAAATAAGGGTTATGCACCGGGGCTTGCCTTGGGCAGGTGCAAAGTCAGAGGTGTCAGTCGCGGGCGGCTCCTGGAACTCCTCTGGTACAAAGATTTCCTCCTCGTACTCCTCGATGACTTACTCGTAGTCCTGCTCCTCCGCGGCCACGTACTCAACCTCCTCGTGATCTACATGCATGCAATGATAAAACCACACTTAAAGGTGACAACGGTAACTCTAATAACAACAACTACTAAGCTAGTTAGCTAACTCTAATGACCAACATGCCAAGTCATCCACTACCCTTAAAAACAATAGCTAACCGGTCTACAAGTTTCCTACCAACTAAGTTGCATCACTTTCTTTTGTTATCGTTTCGACGTCTACTCGATTAGGAGAGCTTAACTACCACATCTAGCAAGCTACTAAAGTGCTACAAAAATTACAGTAAGCACATCACATAGCCATTAAGCTGCTGTAAAAATTTTAGGGTTAAAGCTATTACGGTTTTGCCACAACAAATCCTACACAATTTAATATCTTAATAACAATCGTTTTTACATCGGTTTAAAGGGCTTCGCCTCACTACAGTTATACGTGAAGTAATTACATCAACTGCTAGAACATGAATTTACCGATCTAACAAAATTGGTCTCGCAATTTTTGGACGCTTAAATAATTTATTACAATTTCCAAAGTATAGTCATATACATGAAATCATAACTAATTTGATTTCTCTAAGAAAAAGGGAAACTCCAATTGACTGCGCGGCCCAACTCAGGCGGCCCATCCGCGCTACGCGCGCACGTCCAAACCGCGCGAGGCGGCCCGCGGCGACGCGACCCACGATGGCGCGGCCCACGCAGGAGGAGCCCACGCGTGCCGGCAAAATTGCAACCAAGCCCCTGAACTGACTACTAATGTTGTGACCAAACTAGGCACTATTCCCACCCTCAAGGGTTTTGCAAGAAAACCCTTCCAAAAAACTGTCTTCACCACCGAGCTGTCCCTGACGCGCCTCCGCACGCCGGTGCGGCGTTGGCCGGCATTGGCTGGTTGCGCCGGCAGAGGGGAGCTGCTACAGCGAAGCAGAGGGGGAGACGCTCACCTACGGTGCAGCCGTGAGGCTCGGGCGGCGATTCGGAGGCTGGAGGCGAGGTGGCGCGGCTTTCTCATGAAGGCGGCCAACCGGCGAGGTCGGTGCCGGCGTTCCGGAGGGCAGGGGCACTGCGAGGGCGGTCAAGGGGGTGGGTGAGCTGCGGTGGTTCACCACGGACCCAGCCGCAGTGCCAGGATGGCTGGAAGATGCCTGAGCTGAACCGGCCACCTGCGCCCGAGCGATCAGGCGGCGCACCATGACGTCGCGGCCTCGCCCACGACGGCTAGGCGGTCAACGGGCCACGGTGAGGTGCGCAGGATGGAGCGGGTGACGCATCTAGGGTAGTGGTGCGGTCAATTTGGGGTTCGAGGCATCAGGGAGGACTGCCCGCGGAGCACGGCCGAGCTTGGCCTTAAAGGCACGTCGGAACGGAAGTCTCCGATTTGGGGCACGGTGGGGCCAAATTGGAAACGAGTTGAAGTCGCGCGGTGAGGACACCAGGTGGTGAAACCACTGGCGTGGAAGATTGGCCGAAGGCGGCCTCTCCCGACCGGTTTGCCAGCCGCAGCCCCCAACGGCCAGGCGGACAGGGGAAGATGGGGAAAAGAACGAGTCCGCGCCCGGTCACGTCCTTAGCAGAACTGGGTCATCGAGACGTGGGCGAGCAAATGGTGAGGCAGGTTGGCATGCGTGCGCAACCCCCAACCGACCAGCAGCGGTGTAAGGCCGACACGGACGCGACGCCCACAGACCAGACGACACCCGCACCGCCGCGCGACGATAACGCGGAAAGGAGGGAAGGCAGCGGGCAACACAACCAGCCACACACGCAACGGCCACAGAGGTAAACTGCAACAGTGCGACGATGAGGGGGGGACGGCACCCACGCAATGCGCATAGATAGAGCCGGCCAACCGCGCTGTGCGGCGACCACGAGCGGTGACCACGCTCGGGAAAGCAGCGGGCAAACTCAGAACGCGAGCACGAAAATTAAAGCATCGATAAAAACTAACCTAACTCACCTCGGGCCCAACCTACTTCACCATGCTGCTCATGGTACATCAGACTACCGACTGGTGCTAAAATACGACACCCTCCTAGAACTAAAACTCGTAGAACGAACTCACGAACCTAGCTCCGTCACACTGCTCACGAACTCGAGGACCGATTTTCTAAGTACCCAAATGGACCTCTAGTTCCAATTTCAAGCTATTAGCAGTATGAGCTCTCACTATTACTTGCCAAAACGAACGTTGCATTACCAAGTACAAAGTTTGTACTTCGAATTTGTATTAAAGTGTTGCATACATGACCTATAATAGTTTTGCTAAAAAAATCATTTAGAACCTTAGGTGATACAACAAGGTTACTGCAGCAACTCCCAACTATATTTTTATTAGCTATTTATGGTTACTACATGATTCAACAACCTTCGACACATGCTAAAACACAAGAAATGATGATCATGCCAAGCGTTGGTGTGAAGTTACATGCGGTAACACCGAGGGTGTTACAACTCTACCCCCCTAAAGAAAAATCTCGACCCGAGATTTCCCGTGTTAAAAGTTTTCCCTATTCCTTGTCTTCCCACACTAGGCACGGGAAATCTCGACCCGAGATTTCCCGTGCCTAGTGTGGGAAGACAAGGAATAGGGAAAACTTTTAACTTAACGAATTACCTTTAGGAGCTAGACAGGAGATGGGGATAGTGCTTCAAAATATAACTTTCAAGTTCCCATGTTGCTTCATCTTCCGAGTGATGTTGCCACTGGACCTTGTAAAATTTCACTACATTGCTCCTAGTCACTCTCTCCTTCTCATCCAAAATTTTTACCGGATGTTCCTCATAAGAAAGGTCCGGTTGGAGGGGAAGTCCTTCAATTTCTACTGCCTCGGTGGGAACCCGCAAACACTTTTTCAACTAGGACACATGGAAAACATTGTGGACAGCTGACAAAATATCAGGGAGCTGAATGCGATAGGCCACTGGACCACGCCGGGCCAAAATCTTGTAGGGCCCAACATAGCGTGGAGCTAGTTTCCCACGGACACCAAAATGATGCACACCTTTCATGGGAGACACCTTGAGATACACATAATCCCCAACTTCAAATTCCAAGGGCCTCCTTCTCTTGTCTGCATAGGTTTTCTGTCGGTTCTGCGCTGCCTTTAAGTGTCTCCGGATAATCCCAACCTTCTCTCTTGCTTCAAGCACAAAGTCAGGCCCGAAATGACCGCGGTCTCCTACTTCCACCTAGTTGAGAGGGGTTCTGCACTTCTTTCCATAAAGAGCCTCAAATGGTGCCATCTGGATGCTCTCTTGATAGCTGTTATTATAAGAAAACTCAGCCAACTTCAAACATTCGTCCCACTTTTCAGGAAAAGAGATGACACAAGCTCTCAACATATCTTCGAGTACTTGATTTACCCTTTCTATCTGACCATCGGTCTGGGATGATAAGCTGAACTTCTGAGAAGGCTAGTACCAAGGCATTCTTGGAGTTGCGTCCAAAACCGCGACATGAAAACTGCCCCGCGATCAGAAACAATAGTAAGAGCAACTCCATGGAGGGTCACAATGCGATCAAAATACAGCTTGGCATACTACGAGGTTGTATACCTAGTACCCACTGGAAGAAAATGGGCAGTCTTGGTGAGGCGGTCCACAATGACCCAAATAGAATCATGGCCCTTGGCTGTGCGGGGCAATCCGGTAATGAAATCCATGGAAATATCCTCCCATTTCCAGACTGGAATAGGCAAAGCCTGCAGAAAACCCGGCCTCCACAGATGGTCCGCCTTAATTCTTCCACAAATATCACACTCTACAATATACTTGGTGATATCCTGCTTCATGTTTGACCACCAATACAGCTGGCGCAGATCATGGTACATCTTGTTACTTCTCGGGTGAATAGATAACTTGGATTGGTGAGCTTCATCCAGAATCTTCCTTCTAAGCTCCTCATTCTCGGGAACCACTAACCGGTTCTTGTACTTTACCACACCTTGCTCATCAATGCTGAAGTGCGGACCACACCCTTCAGCCATCAACTTTTTGATGTGGGGAATCTCCAAGTCATCATATCTTTGCTCCACAATAATTTGCTTGAGTAATTCTAAGACTAAAGCAATTTGTGCTAACACTGCAGAGTGAGAGAGAGGCAAGGACTCTTCATCAGGCACATGTGACTTACGGCTCAAAGCATCAGCCACCACATTAGCTTTTCCCGGATGATAATGGACCTCCAAGTTGTAATCTTTAATCAACTCAAGCCGTCTCCTTTGCCTCAGATTCAACTCGGGTTGGGTGAAAATATATCTAAGGCTCTTATGGTCCATAAAAATATGCACTTTATTCCCCAACAAGTAATGTCTCCAAATTTTTAGAGCGTGCACCACTGCAGCTAGCTCTAAATCATGGGTTGGGTAATTCACCTCGTGCTTCTTCAGTTGGCGCGAAGCATATGCTATCACACGCCCATCTTGCATAAGCACGTACCCAAGCCCAGTCCTGGAGGCATCACAATAAACATCAAATGGCTTCTCGATATCCGGTTGAGCAAGAACAGGAGCAGAGGTAAGAAGCTTCTTCAATGCCTGAAAAGCTTCTTCACAAGCCGGACTCCATACAAACCTTGCATCCTTCTGAAGTAGCTTGGTCATGGGGTGAGCTATTTTGGAGAAATCCGGAATAAAACACCGATAGTACCCAGCAAGACCCAGAAACTGACGGATCTGATGCACTAAAGTAGGAGACTCCCAACTCAACACATCATGAACCTTACTAGGATCTACAGACACACCCTCAGGGGTCAGAACATGTCCCAAGAACTAAACTCGATCCAACCAAAACTCACACTTGCTGAACTTAGCGTACAGCTTGTGCTCTCGCAATCGGGTCGGGACGATGTGGATATGCTACGCATGTTCTTCTTCATTCTTGGAATATATCAAGATGTCATCAATAAAAACCACTACGAACTTGTCTAGCTCCGGCATAAAGACTGAATTCATGAGATACATGAAAAATGCAGGAGCATTTGTGAGGCCAAAAGACATGACTAGGTACTCATACAACCCATACCTAGTAGAAAAAGTTGTCTTTGGTATATCTTGTGGCCGGATCTTTATCTGGTGATAGCCCAACCGAAGATCAATTTTTGAGAACACCTTTGCCCCAGCTAACTGATCAAACAAAGCATCAATACGAGGCAAGGGGTACTTGTTCTTAATGGTTACCGCATTGAGAGGGTGGTAATCCACACACATGCGAAGAGTACCATCCTTCTTCTTCACAAAAATGGCAGGACAACCCCAAGGTGAAGAACTGGGATGGATGAACCCTTTGTTAAGTAATTCTTCTAACTGTATCTTCATTTCAGCTAGCTCCTTTGGGGCCATACGGTAGGGACACTGGGAAATAGGAGCAGTGCCAGGCTCTAACTCAATAGTAACTCCACATCTCTATTCGGTGGTAACCTAGGCAAATCATCAGGAAAAACATCCGGAAACTCATGGACCACTAGAATAGAGGTAAGATCAGAAGAGACTTCCACATTTGTAGCAACTGGTGAAGTGAGATCCGAAGGAATGAGAAGAGACATCCTATCCTCGGACGCAGGAAGTCACAACTCAACAGCTCTCCGCTTAAGGTCCAAAACTACCCCATAAACCTTCAGCCAGTTCATGCCTAGTATTGCATCAATGTCATGCCCGGGTAGCAACATAAACTGGAGACGATAACTGTGAGTGGCTAGCACTAAACTGACAGTATCCGTCCAGGTGTTGATAAACATCTTCGCACCCGGAGGGCTGATTCTATAGGCCTTAAGGATGGCCATAATAGGTAGATTATGCCTTTCCGCAAACTCCATGCTCATAAATGAATGCGATGCTCCAGAATCAAATAACACAAGTGCTAGATGAGAGTTGGTGGTGAACATACCAGCCATCACCGGTTGATCCTGTAATATCTCCTCAGCCTCCGTGTAGTTCACTTGCCCCGAACGGCTCACCAGAACTTTCTTCTTGATAACCGTCCTCTTGATCAGGCGAGAGTTGGCGGACGGCTGGAACGACTGAGCGGGTCAGTTCTTGGGACACTCCCGAGCAAAGTGGCCCTCCTTGCCACACTTGAAACAGCCAGTAGACTTGACCACCTACCCCTGATGAGGTGGAAACTACTGTCCCTGAGGCCACTGCACCTGCTAGGTAGGTGCACGGTACTGAGTCGACTGTGTCTGACGAGTTTGCTGAGGCTGCCAAGACGGCTGTCCACCAGGGGAATGGTAGGACATCCTCTTGACAACCTGCATCTTCTACGCCTGCGGGTGACTAGAAGACCTAGAAACCCCCCGCTTGCGCTTCCACTCAGCATGAGTGTCGCGCTGCAATCCTTCCATAGCAATGGCAGCATTCATCAGAGTCCCAAAAGTCTGATAGTTCCCAGTGTACAGCTCCTTCTGTAGAATGCAAGAGAGGCCACGGTAGAAGCGATCCCTCTTCTTCTCATCTGTGTCAATGTGAGTGCTAGCATACTGTGCCAAATGGTTGAACTTATTGGCATACTCCATCACGGACAAGCTTCCCTGCTTCAGGTCCAAGAACTCTGAGAGCTTCCTATTTAGAACACCCACATGAATGAAGTACTCTCGAAAGGCGACAGTGAACTCCTGCCACATCACCCGATGGTCCACCTGCTACATGGCATTGAAGGTATCCCACCAAGTGCTGGCAGACCCCAACAGCTGCTGTGCGGCAAAGCGCACCTTCTGCTCATCGGTCACCGTGAGCAGCAGAAACTTCTGCTCCACCACACGAAAGCTAGTGCTCCGCGTCCAGAGGCTCTGCAGTCGGCGTGAACATGGGCGGGTTGGTCTTCAAGATGTCCTGGTAAGAACAGGGCCTCTCAAGACCACGGGCACCGCCCCCATTCCCGCCGTTGCCACCGGGCCCCCCACGGGCGAGGCCACCGACAGCCTGCGCCATCAGCTCCAGGGCACGGGCCGTCTCACGATGGGTAGCCAACATCTCCGCCATCATCTCCGCCGGAGTCATCAGAGGTGGTGGTGGCGGTGAAGGAGGAAGAGGGGCCAAGCGTGGGGCGTCGTGACTCTCCCCGTTGGCATTCTCACGACCATTCTCGCCCTGGCCCTCCGGGTCATGGCCCGCTCTAGCGCTGGTACTCCCGTGACCGGACCCAACTGCCCCATGATCGGACCTCAGGTTCATCTGTAATAGATAAGGACCAACCATTAGGGGCACCTTCCAGATGAGAACGCAAAACGGAAAAGAAACGGCCTTCAAAAGAGTTGAAGCAATTCATTTTAATTCTTATTTTACCCTGTTACTATCCAAGATTATGCGTGAAGGGGTTTTTAGATTAACCGAGTTTTTATCTTTGTGATGCATGCATCACCCTATACGTTCACTCAAGCCGGAAATATAGCGGCACTTCACTAGCAATCTTTGGCACATCGCACACTCACTTCTGAAACTAGCGCTTCCTTACGCAACGTAAGTTAGTGTACCTGCAGAAGATGGTTAGGTAAACTAGTGCCACTATCCTAGTAAACCATATTGCTAGGGCTAATACTTATTTACGTCGACCTTACCGCATCCTAATTTTCATAAATCTTTTGTTGGTCAAAGTTTTAAGCCTTTTGAAAACGGTGATTAAGCTTGTAAACCCATTATTGGCTCTGGTACCAACTGTGGCAGAATCGCCTGGTTTAGCATGCTTTCAGGGTGCTTGTCTTCCACTAGACACTAAGTGCCCTAAAAGTGAGCTAAACCGGATGATTCCGTCGAGCACACCCGACGGGAGAACTCGAACAATCCACATTTTACGCCTGGGATCCAATAATGAGTACAAACTTATAATACTTAGTCCATTTCATACAACACAGAGTCTCAGAAATAGTTATTACAATACCCGAGGTTCAGAGTGCGAAAAATTAACAGCGGAAATAACATAGCGTCTAGCGGAATGCAATGAGAATCCGTCTATGCCCACCAGAAGAATCCTCCACATAACGCCTAACTGCTCAAGGTGCACCTGCAACAAGGGTAAAATAAACCCTGAGTACACAATGTACTCGCAAGACTTATCCGACTGGGAAATATATTTCTCGACCCTCAAGGATTATGATAGGCTTTATGGCTTGTGGGTTTCTTGTTTGAGAAAAGCAGCACTAAGATTGTGTCCTTAACTCTGAAACTTTTAGAAGCCGTATTTTACTTATTAACCAACATTCTATGTAAGTACCTAGACTATAATCAAGCAAGGGTTGAGCAAATCAGGATAATTTCTCCATCTTTCAATTGCCAATTCTTACTACGATGCCATAGCGTAGTGAAGCTGTACCGTCATGCAGAAACAGCGATTCGTGAATCAATGTGCCCAGCTGGGTACCCCGAAAAACACACGCCTCACTTGTACCCCAAGCACAAGCAAGACTAACCCGTTCCCCTCCTGTCACGGGTTTCCAGGTCCCCGTCCAAACTTGGACTCCTAGCTCCCGCACTTGAGGCCCGACCTCAATGCGGTGCTAAGACCTCCACCTATCCCCACCTGCAATCAGTCGGTCCGGAAAGAGCCAGAGCCCATGACAAGAGAGTAACAAGCCTTCCCACTCCCATAAGCAAGTATGTGCTCGGGATAATACATCTGTGACTTGACTAGGGTCCATGCAACGAACGGTCCTTAATTGACACGGACAGGGAAATAGTGCAACCCAGTTATGCCCCGTGGCCGCTGGACACAACTTGCTACACCCACCAATACCCATACCACATCCCTGTCTGGTTGCCATTTCCTTTCCATCATTTTAACCAGAATGTAATAATAATAATATGAGTAACTCCCAATTGTGAGTAACGACAGGTTACCCACGCTACCGATGAACCTAAGCAAGGCAACTACGCGATCCTATACTAGTAAGACTCATGGGGGTTATGCATGTGGGTATCAAAAAAAAATCCTGCAACGTAAATGCACAACATTTAAATATATATAAAGACTTGCAAAATAAGGGTTATGCACCGGGGCTTGGCTTGGGCAGGCGCAAAGTCAAAGGTGTCAGTCGCGGGCGGCTCCTAGAACTCCTCCGGTACAAAGATTTCCTCCTCGTACTCCTCGATGACTTCCTCGTAGTCCTGCTCCTCCGCGGCCACGTACTCAACCTCCTCGTGATCTACATGCATGCAATGATAAAACCACACTTAAAGGTGACAACGGTAACTCTAATAACAACAACTACTAAGCTAGTTAGCTAAATCTAATGACCAACATACCATGTCATCCACTACCCTTAAAAAATAGCAAACCGGTGTACAAGTTTCCTACCAACTAAGTTGCATCACTTTCTTTTGTTATCGTTTGACATCTACTCGATTAGGAGAGCTTAACTACCACATCTAGCAAGCTACTAAAGTGCTACAAAAATTACAGTAAGCACATCACATAGCCATTAAGCTGCTGTAAAAATTTTAGGGTTAAAGCTATTACGGTTTTGCCACAACAAATCCTACATAATTTAATATCTTAATAACAAACGTTTTTACATCGGTTTAAAAGGCTTCGCCTCACTACAGTTATACGTGAAGTAATTACATCAACTACTAGAACATGAATTTACCGATCTAACAAAACTGGTCTCGCAATTTTTGGACGCTTAAATAATTTATTACAATTTCCAAAGTATAGACATATACAATAAATCATAACTAAATTGATTTCTCTAAGAAAAAGGGAAACTCCAATTGTCTGCGCGGCCCAACTCAGGCGGCCCATCCGCGCGCGTCCAAACCACGCGAGGCGGCCCGCGACGACGCGGCCCACGATGGCGCGGCCCACACAGGAGGAGCCCGCGCGTGCCGGCAAAATTGCAACCAAGCCCCTGAACTGACTACTAATGCTGCGACCAAACTAGGCACTATTCCCACCCTCAAGGGTTTTGCAAGAAAACCCTTTCGAAAAACTGTCTTCACCACCGAGCTGTCCCCGATGTGCCTCCGCACGCCGGTGCGGCATTGGCTGGTTGCGCCGGCAGAGGGGAGCTGCTACAACGAAGCAGAGGGGGAGACGCTCACCTACGGTGCAGCCGCGAGGCTCGGGCAGTGATTCAGAGGCCAGAGGCGAGGTGGCGCGGCTTTCTCATGAAGGCGGCCAACCGATGAGGTCGGTGCCGGCGTTCCGGAGGGCAGGGGCACTGCGAGGGCGGTCAAGGGGGTGGGTGAGCTGCGGTGGTTCACCACGGACCCAGCCGCAGTGCCAGGATGGCTGGAAGATGCCCGAGCCGAACCGGCCACGTGCGCCCGAGAGATCAGGCAGCGCACCGCGACGGCGCGGCCTCACCCACGACGGCTAGGCGGTCAACGGGCCACGGTGAGGTGCGCAGGATGGAGCGGGTGACGTGGCTAGGGTAGCGGTGCGGTCAATTTGGTGTTCGAGGCATCGGGGAGGACTGCCCGCGAAGCACGAACGAGCTTGGCCTTAAAGGCACGTCGGAACGGAAGTCTCCGATTTGGGGCACGGTGGGGCCAAATTGGAAACAAGTTGAAGTCGCGCGGTGAGGACACCAGGTGGCGAAACCACTGGCGTGGAAGATTGCCCGAAGGCGGCCTCTCCCGATCGGCTTGCTAGCCGCGGCCCCCAACGGGCAGGCGGACAGGGGAAGATGGGGAAAAGAATGAGTCCGCGCCCGGTCATGTCCTTAGCAAAACTGGGGTCATCGAGACGTGGGCGAGCAGACGGTGAGGCAGGCTGGCGTGTGTGCGCAACCCCCAACCGGCCAGTAGCGGTGTAAGGCCGACATGGACGCGACGCCCGCAGACCAGACGGCACCCGCACCGCCGCGCGACGACAACGCGGAAAGGAGGGAAGGCAGCGGGCAACACAGCAAGCCACACACGCAACGGCCAGAGAGGTCAACTACAACCTTGCGACGATGAGGGGGGGACGGCACCCACGCGACGCGCACAGACAGAGCCGGCCAACCGCGCTGCGCGGCGACCACGAGCGGTGACCGCGCTTGGGAAAGCAGCGGGCAAAGTCAGAACGCGAGCATGAAAATTAAAGCATCGATAAAAACTAACCTAACTCGCCTCGGGCCCAACCTACTTCACCATGCTGCTCATGGTACATCAAACTATCGACTGGTGCTAAAACATGGCACCCTCCTAGAACTAAAACTCGTAGAATGAACTCACGAACCTAGCTCCGTCACACTGCTCACAAACTCGAGGACCGATTTTCTAAGTACCCAAATGGACCTCTAGTTCCCATTTCAAGCTATTAGCAGTATGAGCTCTCACTATTACTTGCCAAAACGAACGTTGCATTACCAAGTACAAAGTTTGTACTTCGAATTTGTATTAAAGTGTTGCATACATGACCTATAATAGTTTTGCTAAAAATCGTTTAGAACCTTTGGTGATACAACAAGGTTACTGCGGCAACTCCCAACTATATTTTTATTAGCTATTTAAGGTTACTACATGATTCAACAACCTTCGACACATGCTAAAACACAAGAAATGATGATCATGCCAAGCGTTGGTGCGAAGTTACATGCGGTAACACCGAGGGTGTTACCCATAGCATATCAAGATAACCATTTATCATATTCATATCATGGGGCTTATAACATATCAAGGTAATCATTTATCATATTCACTATTAATCACATTATAATAATTGAGCTCATATTCTAGGATAATAATTCATAAACAGAGTATTTAAATAGCATAAGCTAAGGTATTTAATTTTTGTAGATGAAAATGGAGAGGGAGAGTATGGTGGGGTTAGCAAGATGTGGTGGTGGTAGAAGGGGAGTGGTTAAGGAATGGCATATTAGGTGGAGGGAACATATTATATAGGGGAAGGGTAGGTGGGTGTTAGGACTTGCCTCCACTCACTGGCGAGTACATCCATAATCCAAGGGTCTGACTCTTCTTATTCTTATGACCACTCTTTGACTCTTCTTACATCCTCCTCCTATGTCGTTGTCTAGCGTCGACACACAAGGCAAACACCAAGCAAGGCATACATAGCAAACATAATCAATCAAAGGAACAGCTCTAGAGAGGTTGGTGGGTTGTTGTCTAAGGTTATCATTATTACGTCAATTTGAAGTAAGAGTTGAATAGAGAGGATCTATCCAACAAGGTGTAGCTCCTACGGGTTGGTTGGGATGGTAGGGTTATCTGGCGAAAACCAGACCTCATTATTATATTTAACTATCACGTGAACCTGGAAGAGAAAGCCTGACCAAGTCATCATAAATGACTTGACTGACCCCTACATGTCCACCGGGGTTACATGAGGTTAATTAAGTGAGTTCATGTACATGTATTCATATACATGAGAGGGGCTTAGGTGCAGGGGTGAAAATGGTACGGATATTTTCTAACCGTATTTGAGCCCGAATCCGTTTAGAGGGGTTCAGATCTGTACATATCTGAGTCCGAATATTCAACATCCGATACCGTATCCGTATCTGAATAATCAAATCACATATTTATGATGCCGATATCCAATCGTATCCTATTCGACATGATTGACAATATCCATATTCGAATCCGAATCCGGACAAAAATATGAAAACAAATGTAATATCAGTGATATCCGTTCGTATCCGATCTATTTTCATCCCTACTTAGGTGGTTACGTACATGCATATACGTATATATACACAAACAGAATGGGGTGTTGCAACTATGGGTTAGCGTTAATACAAATAAAAGAAATGGAAGAAAAACAAACTAGAATTTAAATGGGCACCAAAATTGTGAAAAAGGATATAGGCATTGAAAGCCCAAGTTTGGTTTTGGTAATTAATGACACCAAGTTGCGAATGCTATTGTATCAAGTGAAATGAGCTAGGCATAAGCAACATGTGATGGAGGTGGAAATGGCATGGAGAGATGGCCACAAGACCACATGATTTGGTGCATGAAATGATGAGCAAGATCATGAAGAAATGCACATAATATGATGAACATGATGATCAAGTGGAAGAGAAGGATCTAAGAGCGCAAGGCAAAGGTATAACCATAGGGTTTTCCTTTTACCGGTCTAAGATGAGTAGAGAAGTGATTGACCGGGTTTAGGATACATAGCCGACTATCAAGAGGGGCAATCATGGTTAGCTCGGGAATCAAATGCCACTAGATCAATGTCTTGAGCATATGCATTAGGATCTAGTAGAGAGCTAACATAACGCCTTGAAAATGTTTGTGAAATGCTAACACACATGCACATGGTGGTGTACACTTGGTGGTGTTAGCACATTTGCGAAGGCGGTGGAGTTTAAGCGGGATTCGGCGCTTTTTGGGGAAGTGAAATGCCTTTTTTCTACTGCGCCGGGAGTCAGAAAAGAAACGGAGGCGAACGGCAGTCACTGTGGTGACCGGACGCTGCACCGGACGCGGTCACGTTTTGACCGGACGCATCCGGTAAGTTCTCAGCAGTTGTCAGGCGCGCGAATGTTAGGGTTTCCAACCGGAGCGTCCGGTCCATCATGGGATCGGAGCGTCCGGTCAGGCACCCAGAGGGGCAGAGCTAGTGAAAGTCCCTAGTTTGGTTTTGGCTAATTGATGAAACCTAGGACTAACCTTTGTATCTAAGTGGATGATTTAGATAAAGGTGGTCATTGAATATGAAACATGACATTGACTCATGTGACCAAGATGGTGAAGACCAAGATGAGACTTGGCTCGATGGACCGGTTGTGAAGGTGAAGGGCAAGTCAAGGCTTCGAAGCGAAGGACCATGCGATGGTGAAGCTTGAGCAAGACTTGGCGCCGATGGACCGATGCAACAGTGAAGAGCAAGTGAAGTCAAGGTCGATGGATCGAGACGGTCATGTGATGATATGAAGGAGCTTAATGCACATGAGACATGACATGGAGTCATGTGACCAAGGTGATGAAGACCAAGATGATGCTTGGCTCGATGGACCGGTTGTAAAGGTGAAGGGCAAGTCGAGGCTTCGAAGCGAAGGACCATGTGATGGTGAAGCTTGAGCAAGACTTGGCGCCGACGGACCGATGCAACGGTGAAGAGCAAGTGAAGTCAAGGTCGATGGATCAAGACGGTCATGTGATGATATGAAGTGGATCATATCATTTGTGATATGGTTGGTGCATGTGTTGCATCAACGTCGGAGGAGATGGAGTGGAATGCGCAAGGCAAAGGTATAACCTAGGGCATTTCCATTTCACCGGTCATAGGTGTGTAGAGAAGTTTATGACCGGGTTTTAGGATAGATGGCCGTACTATCAAGAGGGGCAAACTTGTTTGCATATCGGTCATCTAGTGCCACTTGAGCGATCTAACTTTGCATACGTGTTAGGATCGAGTGGCGAGGCAAGTTGAGTGCCTAATTCCTTCGAAAATGTTTGTGAAAATGCTAACACACGTGCATAAGGTGGTGATCACTTGTTGGTGTTGGCACATTTGCAAAGGCAGTGGAGTTTGAGCGGTAGAGAGGGTTTGGGGTCCTCTCTCCCTCCCGCCGAGCTTGCGAGCGCGGGATTCAGGCGATTTCGGGGATATGAAATGCCTATTTTCCACTACGCCGAAAGTCGGAGAAGAAACGGAGACGAACGGAGGTCACAGAGGTGACCGGACGCTGCACCGGACGCGGTCTCGGTATGACCGGACGCGTCAGGTCAGTACAGCGCAGCAGTCAGGCGCGCGAGTTAGGGTTTGCAACCGGCGCGTCCGGTCACTCGCGGGACCGGCGCATCCGGTCATGCGCCCTGAGGGAACTGTAGATTCGCAAGGACGATCGGACGCGGTGCGCGTCCGGTCACACACGATCGGACACGTCCGGTCGTCGTTGGAGCTTACTGGACTCCGACCGGACGCTGGCACTGTCGCGTCCGGTCGTTGCGAGGAGCGCGTCCGGTCGTTGCTTCGCGGGCACGGGTGCTGTGCGCATCGGCGCGTCCGGTCATTGCGAGGAGCGCGTCCGGTCATTGCTTCGCGGGCGCGCGGTACAGCGACCGGCGCGTCCGGTCGGTTGAGCAGCGCGTCCGGTCATAGCATTTGACCGTTAGCGCGCAGTGACCGTTAGAGGATCTAACGGTCGTGTTTGAATTTGAGGGACACGTGGACGTCACAGGACGACCGGACGCGGTTGAGCGCGTCCGGTCAGTTTCGACCGGCGCGTCCGGTCGTCCCGAATTTTGCCCAGTGAAGGGGTAACGGCTCTATTTGACCGTGGGGTTATAAATAGACGTGGTGGCCGGCTGTGGCCGGTAGCTGAGCACACTTTGGCCTTGGTGGCTTGTGTAGTAGTGCTTGGGAGCCCTCTAACTCACTCATGCTTGATAGTGTTCATCGGATCGAGTGAGAGAGCGATTCTAGTGCGATTGCATCGTGAGGTTGCATCGAGTGGCACTAGGTGATCGTGTTGCAAGCCGGTGGTGCTTGTTACTCTTGGAGGTTGCCACCTCCTAGACGGCTTGGTGGCTTGTGGCTCCGTCGAAGCTCGCAAGAAGATTGTGCGAGGCTCTGGAGAAGCTTTGTGAGGGGGATTGTGCTCACCCCGCGGGGATCGCGAAGAGCAACTCTAGTTGTGCGTGTCATTGAGTTACCTCACTTGAGAGTGGTGTCTTGCGGTGCCTTGAAGGGCGTGCCTTGAGGGGTAAGTGACTTGAGGGTCACACCGAGGAACCATCTAAGTGTTGGTCGACACAACGGGGACGTAGCTTGGTGGCGACCAAGTGAACCTCGGGAGAAAAATCACCGTGTCAACATTGTCTACACTTCTCGGTGGTTTGCCTTCATGCAACACAAGCTTGTATTTACTTTCATATTTACTTGTGCTTGTGTAGTTGCTTTCGTAACTAGTTTGCTTGTGTAGCTTGCTAGTTGTCTTCTTGCTTGTGTAGCTAGAAGCTTCCCCTTTGCGTGGCTAACTCGGTTTGTGTAACCTTGTTAGTCACATTGCTTAGTTTGTGTAGCTAAGTAGTTTGCGCTCTCTAATTTGGCTTGTGTAGCCTTGTTATTGAGCATTGCTAGTGAGCTTAGGCTTTGTGCGCTTTGCTTACTAGAATTGTGTAGGAGCTCCCTCTTGCTTGCAAAGTACTAGTGCATAGGTTTGTGTGACCTTGCTCTAGAATTAAATAGGAGAGCTCTTGCTAAGGAAAGCACCTTAGTTGCTTAATTAGGATCTTTGTGAGGTGCTTGTGAACTTAGATAGAGGGGTGTAGTCTTGGCTAGACCGATAAGTTTAATTCCGCTTTTGTTTCGGTTAGCCAACGTGTTTATAGTTTTAGAAAGGACTATTCACCCCCCCCCCCCTCTAGTCCGTCATCTCGACCCTACAAGTGGTATCGGAGCCGGGTCTCTCATTTGTGGTCTTCACCGACCCGAGAGGATGGCGGCTTATGGGCTAGATGTTGAGTGTCCACATATTTTTGATGGCACACACTTTGCACGGTGGAGAAATTGGTTGACATGCAATTTTAAGTTTATTTCTCCTCAAATGTGGTGGATCGTAGATGTGGGCTTTTCCTTTGCAATTGATAAAAAGAATGCAACTCAAGCACAAAGTAAATGCCTACATCTCGATAGCCAAGCTACTAATGTTTTCTATCGATCTATGGATGGTAGCATACTTTATGAGATCATGGACTTCAATTTCGCCCATGAGATTTGGGTGTTTCTAAATGAGAAATATGGGGCGATCTCCAATGATGATGAGCCCAAGGAGGAGGCGCATGAGGATGTTGAGCATGACCACAACAAGGTGGTTGTGGAGGATTGCTCCACCTCACGGTCAAGTGATGACAAAGATGATCATAGCACAAGATCACTTGACAAGATTGATGATAATGCCACAAGTGATGCAAGCAATGATTCTACTCCATGCACACTTGATGGTGAAGATAATGGCTATGAGAGTGATGCTTCAACAAGCTCTTCAACATCACCACATTGTTCCATGTCACATGGTGACACTAAGGTATCTATTGGTGGTTTTGTTGTTGATTGTGATGGTCCAAATTTTGAGCTTCTATATAAACTCTCAAAGGCCCTAAGAAATGAGATGGCAAAAACAAGTAAATTGAAAAATGAAAACTCATTTCTAAAAACCACATGTGAACAACAAAAGCATCTACTTTATGTTACTACTTGTTCACATGAGGAGCTAAAATTGGCTCATGAGGAACTTAGTGTTGCTCATGATAATTTGGTACAAGAACATGCTTTACTCACTAAAAGGCTTTCTAATGATGAAAACAAAACTAGTGAGAGCTCATCATTTGGGTCAAATGATCAATCACATATTACTAACCCTTGTGATGTAGGCAAGAAGCATGTATCCACCTCTTGTGATGATTTATTAGATATGCCATGTTCTTCACAATTAAATGCTTGTTCTACTTCTATGTCTTGTGAGACTAACCTTTTAAAGGAGAACAATGAGCTTAAAAGTGAAGTGAAGAATTTGAGCAACAAGTTAGAGAGGTGCTACAACTCAAAAGTCACCTTTGAGAACATAATGAAGACTCAAAGAAACCTTGGTGACAAAAGTGGCCTTGGCTTCAAAAAGAAAATGACAAGGGGCGAAAGAAAGCAAGAAAAGAGGATGAAGAGGCTACTCCAAAAGAAGCTCTCGCATTCCATGTGCTATCGATGCCATGAAGCAGGACATCTTGCTAATGGTTGCCCAAACATTGAGAAGCTCAAGAAGATGAAAGAAGAAGAGAGGCTAAAGCATGTCAAGTGCTTCAAGTGCCGCACTTGGGGTCATCTCACCTCAATGTGCCCAACCAAGCAATTGGTGAAGCAACAAGTAAAGCCTCAACCAAAGCCACTAGTTGAGCTAGAGAAGACACCCCAAGAGCAAATCAAGATCAACCATAGAGATGGTGGTGACTTAATGAAGAAAAAGAAAAAGAAAACAAGAAGGGGTGGAAGAGCAAGGCATCCAATGCAAATTCAAGATGCCAAGATAGTGAGCAAGAATCAAGACAAGAAAAGAGATTGTGCTCACATCAAGTGCTTCAAGTGTGAAGATATGGGACACTTCGCCTCGGGGTGTCCTACCAAGCTTGAGAAGAAGGCTCAAGCAACTCATAAGAGGCAAGGCATTGAGAAGCAACACATGAGCAAGGAAGAAAAGGCTCACTCTAAAAGAAGTTGCTACTCATGCCGGGAAAGGGGACACATGGCACATTCATGTCCCCTAGGTAACAATTCTAAGCCTATTTCAATTGATAATACTAATATGCTTAGAAAGGATGGCAATGGTACCTCATTGGTTGGAATTGCAAAACATCCCGCTACTCATACTAAGGCTATGCCTAAGTATGTTGCACCTAACTTGAGAGGACCCAAACTAGTTTGGGTACCATCAAAAAGTGGATGAATGTGTGTAGGTACCATGGCATTGGAGGCTTGACTCAAATTGATTTCATATTTATCATTATTTGTTGACTCAAGTATTGAAGCTTATTGCAATCTAATCCCAATGCCAAGTCAAAATAAGTGAAGTCCAAGTGCTACAACATACAAGTGTCATGATCAAGTTGTGGATGATTTATTGGAATTATTTGATGGCTTACAATTTATTTGAGTAAAAGCTTGCTATTGGATGATCATGAGCTAACCAAGGTATATCTCTAGTTGATCACTTCATTTGGGTGCATATGAGTTGATTGAATTGGATAAATGTGCAATGTTCCTTGCTATGAGATGATTGAATGGATTAAATGCTTAGCAATCAAGTTTGGATTAATTTGGGTTGGATAAGTTCATGAGATGACCTTTAGTAAGTGGATTGAATGGATATATGTCTTATGAAAGTATTCAAACAAGTTAGTTTCAAGTTTGATTCAGATTTGATGAAGAATAGCTCAAGTATTGAAATCTGTCCTATATTAAATAACTGAGCTAGCAGTGATCTTAGCCATGTTTGAGTGATCAAATCTATTTGGATTGGCTTGAAATTTGGTATACACGCTCTACACTTATGAAAGAAGACGCTGTAGAAATTTCATGAGAATTGGATAAGAGATGCTTCGGTTTTGGAGTGCATCTTGTCAGCTTTAGTGCAGCAGTTTTCAGCATGTAGCAGTGGTGGAAGAATTAAAATCTGGTAGCAATCTAAAAGTCAAATGAAGCTCAAATTTTTACAGCTGCTAGATGACTTTGTAATGCACATCTCCACCAAATTTCATGGCATTTGGATTCGTACATTGGGAGATATGAATTATTATTTGAAGGGTACAGAATCTGCCAGAAAAGTGACAATCATTGGATTAATCTAGAGTCACTTTGATTGAAAGGTCCTCAAGTTGGAAACATGTTTATAAGTGGTTGAGGTACCTAAGTTTGGTTTTAGATTGATCTAGAAGCATGAAGAGCAATGAGTACAAGGACATTTGATTGTGGAATGTACTTGGTGTACATGTTTAGTACTCAAATTTGAAGATCAAGATCAAACTTAAGATGAAGATGATGTTTAAGTTCTAGTGATAATTGGAGATCATTTGGTAGAAAGAAAAGGACTTAAACAAGTAGAAAGAGTTGGACTCAAATGTAGATTCAAGGATTATTCATCAAGATTGAGTTCATCATTTGGATCAATCAAACTATATCATTTCAAGTGAGTATCAAGAATGGTTCTTTAGAGAGAGGTCACTTCTCCCTAGTGAGGGGCTTGTCGCCGTGTGTAGGTGAAACCAAGTTTGGGACTTGAAAGGCTAACATGGAAGTGGTGATCCGAGGAACCTGTGATGCTTAGTTGAAGCAATCAAAAGGATTGATCTAAAGAGCAAGCAACACCCAAAAGAGAGCTAGTCATGTATTTTAAGTGGTATTCTAAGTAGTTCTCTCACGCAAGCATTGATCAAAAAGATGAAGCAAGCAAACCACAACTCAAGAGATAGTGCACTTGATCATAAGTGGTTTTCTTTTCATATGGGTGAAGAATGGATTTATCTATGATGATTGGTCTTCACCAAGCTTATAAATTGGACTTCACATTGCTATTGGAGAAATGAATTGGAATCTATGTGACTATCCTCTACTCCAACATAGCAAAGGTATCATTGTAATGTGCATGATCATTTCATCCCTTACTAGTATGCGGTTAGTGCATATAGTACATGTTTATTAGGATCATGCATAACAAATAAAAATTTAAATTCATAGCCTACCATTATTGCTTGATTGATTAATTGATCTAGTGGTATGGATATGAGTTTGTTCATGAGCTAGTGAACCCAAGTACTTGATCTAGTTTGGATTGCTAACAAGTGACAAGTACAACATTGGCAAGATAACCCTTAGCATGAGGTGTGAAGAAGCTTGTCATTGGATCAAACCGGACTTGGAATCTTAGGCAAATCAACATAGTTCAAGTCATACAAGAAGCTCATGACAATGATAAGAGTACAAGCACAAGACAACAATGAAAATGGATATCTAGTTTGATTCAAGTGGTATCTAGACTCAAATTGATCGTCCAAGTAGTATTCACTAGTGGTGTCTAGATCATGATCTACAAGTGATATCTTACAAGTGGTACTCATGAAGATAGCAAATGTTCAAGAAGTGAATATTATTGTCAAATCCTTCAAAGTGGATCCATACTAGAAAATTCTTTCAAATGGTATCACATTCCTACTCATGGTATCTTCACGTGGTATCATTCATGCAAGACGATGGTTTAACAAGTGATCCTCAACTTTAAGTGATCAAATCAAGAAATGCTACCCTCATCTTCAAGTGGTATCTCAAGTGAATGACACATGCTATGACATAGGGGGAGGAGCCCCACCGATTGGTATCAAGGTCAAAGATCCTATGTGGAATCTCAAGAGCAACCATAAAGTTTGTCATTCCAACATATGTGGTAATGTCCATCAAAAATGCAAGATTCAAGTCTCAACCATCTACCCCAATGCTAGCCTTTACATCAATGAGAAGCACACCTTTTATGGAAATTGATGACAAAGGGGGAGAGATTGGACAAAGATATGCAAGATTTCCTTTGAGGGAGAGATTGCTTTGGGGAGAGATAAATGATATTGGACATGGACATGGACAAAGAGGGAGCAACATTAAAGAATGTAAGGGGATCAAACATTCTTGGACAAAGAAAGCACACAAGTAGGGGGAGCAAGCTCATGAACATTGATTGATTGCATTTGATATGTGCATAATTCATGTGCTTGCTTGCATTGCATAAGTTCTTAAATTCAATATACATGCTTGTGTGGTGCAATGCTAGTATAGAACTTGGATGATGAAATGATCTACTAGCATGCATAGGAATAGTTTACTTGTGGTATCTAGACATGCCTAAAGTTTTTACAAGTGGTCCAAGAACCTTTACATATAATGTTGATCTCACGAGGTTCTTGAGTTTTGTTGGATGTCTAGTTACTTCATGATGCTAAGGATGGTGTAAAAGGCAACTCCGATTGGTATCACGCTTCAAAGGTCCATTTCTTACACCTTAGCATCATTTTAGTAGAATTACTCTCCCAACACTTCTATCCATGCATATGTGCTAAGCTTTCAATCCAAACTCTATGCACATATGTAGGGGGAGCTAATGCCACCAAAAACGAGCTTGTGATAATTGTCCAAACTTTACTTATGAGCAAAATGATTGGACAAGTATGACAAGTTCAAAACTTTTATTATCAAAATCATCTTTGTGAGGGTTGTCATCAATTACCAAAAAGGGGGAGATTGAAAGTCCCTAGTTTGGTTTTGGCTAATTGATGAAACCTAGGACTAACCTTTGTATCTAAGTGGATGATTTAGATAAAGGTGGTCATTGAATATGAAATATGACATTGACTCATGTGACCAAGATGGTGAAGACCAAGATGAGACTTGGCTCGATGGACCGGTTGTGAAGGTGAAGGGCAAGTCAAGGCTTCGAAGCGAAGGACCATGCGATGGTGAAGCTTGAGCAAGACTTGGCGCCGATGGACCGATGCAACAGTGAAGAGCAAGTGAAGTCAAGGTCGATGGATCGAGACAGTCATGTGATGATGTCATGAAGGAGCTTAATGCACATGAGACATGACATGGAGTCATGTGACCAAGGTGATGAAGACCAAGATGATGCTTGGCTCGATGGACCGGTTGTAAAGGTGAAGGGCAAGTCGAGGCTTCAAAGCGAAGGACCATGCGATGGTGAAGCTTGAGCAAGACTTGGCGCCGACGGACCGATGCAACGGTGAAGAGCAAGTGAAGTCAAGGTCGATGGATCGAGACGGTCATGTGATGATATGAAGTGGATCATATCATTTGTGATATGGTTGGTGCATGTGTTGCATCAACGTCGGAGGAGATGGAGTGGAATGCGCAAGGCAAAGGTATAACCTAGGGCATTTCCATTTCACCGGTCATAGGTGTGTAGAGAAGTTTATAACCGGGTTTTAGGATAGATGGCCGTACTATCAAGAGGGGCAAACTTGTTTGCATATCGGTCATCTAGTGCCACTTGAGCGATCTAACTTTGCATACGTGTTAGGATCGAGTGGCGAGGCAAGTTGAGTGCCTAATTCCTTCGAAAATGTTTGTGAAAATGCTAACACACGTGCACAAGGTGGTGATCACTTGTTGGTGTTGGCACATTTGCGAAGGCAGTGGAGTTTGAGCGGTAGAGAGGGTTTGGGGTCCTCTCTCCCTCCCGCCGAGCTTGCGAGCGCGGGATTCAGGCGATTTCGGGGATATGAAATGCCTATTTTCCACTACGCCGGAAGTCGGAGAAGAAACGGAGACGAACGGAGGTCACAGAGGTGACCGGACGCTGCACCGGACGCGGTCTCGGTATGATCGGACGCGTCCGGTCAGTACAGCGCAGCAGTCAGGCGCGCGAGTTAGGGTTTGCAACCGGCGCGTCCGGTCACTCACGGGATCGGCGCGTCTGGTCATGCGCCCTGAGGGAACTGCAGATTCGCAAGGACGATCGGACGCGGTGCGCGTCCGGTCACACACGATCGGACGTGTCCGGTCGTCGTTGGAGCTTACTGGACTCCGACCGGACGTTGCACTGTCGCGTCCGGTCGTTGTGAGGAGCGCGTCCGGTCGTTGCTTCGCGGGCGCGGGTGCTGTGCGCATCGGCGCGTTCGGTCGTTGCGAGGAGCGCGTCCGGTCGTTGCTTCGCGGGCGCGCGGTACAGCGACCGGCGCGTCCGGTCGGTTGAGCAGCACGTCTGGTCATAGCGTTTGACCGTTGGCGTGCAGTGACCGTTGGAGGATCTAACGGTCGTGTTTGAATTTGAGGGACACGTGGACGTCACAGGACGACCGGACGCGGTTGAGCGCGTCCGGTCAGTTTCGACCGGCGCGTCCGGTCGTCCCGAATTTTGCCCAGTGAAGGGGTAACGGCTCTATTTGACCGTGGGGTTATAAATAGACGTGGTGGCCGACTGTGGCCGGTAGCTGAGCACACTTTGGCCTTGGTGGCTTGTGTAGTAGTGCTTGGGAGCCCTCTAACTCACTCATGCTTGATAGTGTTCATCGGATCGAGTGAGAGAGCGATTCTAGTGCGATTGCATCGTGAGGTTGCATCGAGTGGCACTAGGTGATCGTGTTGCAAGCCGGTGGTGCTTGTTACTCTTGGAGGTTGCCACCTCCTAGACGGCTTGGTGGCTTGTGGCTCCGTCAAAGCTCGCAAGAAGATTGTGCGAGGCTCTGGAGAAGCTTTGTGAGGGGGATTGTGCTCACCCCGCGGGGATCACGAAGAGCAACTCTAGTTGTGCGTGTCATTGAGTTACCTCACTTGAGAGTGGTGTCTTGCGGTGCCTTGCGGGGCGTGCCTTGAGGGGTAAGTGACTTGAGGGTCACACCGAGGAACCATCTAAGTGTTGGTCGACACAACGGGGACGTAGCTTGGTGGCGACCAAGTGAACCTCGGGAGAAAAATCACCGTGTCAACATTGTCTTCACTTCTCGGTGGTTTGCCTTCGTGCAACACAAGCTTGTATTTACTTTCATATTTACTTGTGCTTGTGTAGTTGCTTTCGTAACTAGTTTGCTTGTGTAGCTTGCTAGTTGTCTTCTTGCTTGTGTAGCTAGAAGCTTCCCCTTTGCGTGGCTAATTCGGTTTGTGTAACCTTGTTAGTCACATTGCTTAGTTTGTGTAGCTAAGTAGTTTGCGCTCTCTAATTTGGCTTGTGTAGCCTTGTTATTGAGCATTGCTAGTGAGCTTAGGCTTTGTGTGCTTTGCTTACTAGAATTGTGTAGGAGCTCCCTCTTGCTTGCAAAGTACTAGTGCATAGGTTTGTGTGACCTTGCTCTAGAATTAAATAGGAGAGCTCTTGCTAAGGAAAGCACCTTAGTTGCTTAATTAGGATCTTTGTGAGGTGCTTGTGAACTTAGATAGAGGGGTGTAGTCTTGGCTAGACCGATAAGTTTAATTCTGTTTTTGTTTCGGTTAGCCAACGTGTTTATAGTTTTAGAAAGGACTATTCACCCCCCCTCTAGTCCGTCATCTCGACCCTACAGCTAGCCGTAGAGCCGACCGGACGCGCGGTGCGTCCGATCACGTGCGATCGGACGCGTCCGGTCGTGGTGGGAGCTTACTGGACTCCGACCGGACGCCAGGTGTAGCGCGTCCGGTCAAACACTGGAGCGCGTCCGGTCACGGCAACGGTTACTTCTGGCATGCACTGTTCACGCTTGTCCTGTAGTGACCGGACGTGTCCGGTCACCCTGACCGGTGCATCCGGTCAGTACGTTTTTCATTGCATCATCCGGTAACGGCTAGCTGCGTACCCCTTCGCTATAAATAGAAGTTGGCCGGGGTTTGAGGGTAACTCTTGCACATTTTGAGATATTAAGACATCCTTTGAGCTAGAGAATACCCCCTCCACTCATCTCTTTGCTTAGTTGCACATCTTGAGTGAGATTGAGTGAGATTCAAGTGCATTGCTTGAGAGTTGCATTCTAGAGGCACTTGATCTTCGAGTTGCTGTGAATTTCTTGTTACTCTTCTGTGTTTCCCGACGTGGTAGACGGCTTGGAGCAGCGAAGGTGATTGAGCTCACAATTGAAGATTGTTGGAGCCCTCACCAAGTGTTGTAAGGGGTTCTTGATCCTTCCCCGCGGGAGTTCGCAAATTGGATACTCTAGTGGAGCTCGTGGCTTGGAGGATCCCCATCTTGTGTGCGGTTGTGCGGCGCCCGCCAAGGGCTCGACTCTTGATAGTCGATTAGCTCACGAACCGACAAGTGGGTGCATCGCCACAATGAGGAGTAGCTTGCCAGGAAGCAAGTGAACCTCGGTAAAAATCTTGTGTCATCTCTTTGCCGAGGATTTCTCTTGTGGTTGATCATTGTGATTGATTCTTCGAGTGCATTACTTCTCTACATCATTGGTATAAGAATCAAGTCACTTGCTCTTTACTTTCTGGTACTAGTCCTAGTGTAGTTTGCTTAGTGTAGCTTTTATCACATAGGAGTAAGTAACTTAGTGACTTAGTCTTGTTGGTGTGTATTAGAGATCATAGCCTTGCTTCACTAGAATTGTATAGGTGGCTTGCATAGTGTAGTTAAGCTAGTGCTAGAATTAGCTTAGCCATCTTTTATACTAACGTGGTTGTCTAGTGAAGCTTGTAGATTTTTAAATACGCTATTCACCCCCCTCTAGCCATTTGGACCTTACAAGTGGTATCAGAGCCGAGGCACCATTTATTTGAGGCTTAACAACCTATGGTGAAAAAGAAATGGCTCAATTAAGCTTGCACATCAACAACACCAAGAAGGCACCTCACTTTGATGGCACAAATTACGCATGTTAGAAGGTTAAGATGACCGCACACCTCAAGTCAATCAATAGAGAAGTATGGAAGGTCACCGAAACAAAATTTGAGGTTGCTAATCCGGAAGTACCTAGACTGGTGGAAGAGAAGAAGCTCCAATGCAATGACATTGCCATTAGTGCTCTTCATGAGGCATTAAATGACAAGAATTTGAGCAAGTGAAGAACATAGAAGTTGCACATGATGCTTGGGCCAAGTTAGAAAAAACATTTGAGGGCACCGAAGGCACAAAGACCGCTAAAGCATATATCTTGCAAGAAAAGTTTTCTAGCTTCAAGATGCAAGAAGATGAGAGTGTACCGGAAATGTTTCATCGGTTGCAAGTCATTGTCAATGAGCTCAAGGCACTTGGTGAGGAGGTCAAGGACAACCAATTCTCTATGAAGTTATTGAGAAGCTTGCCCAAGAGGTTTGATACATTGATCACCGTGCTAGTGAGGACTACATTGAAGGATTCAACTCCTCAACAAGTATTTCAAGAAGTGATGACCGATGATTCATATAGAGAAGATGATGAGAAAGAGGAGTTGGTCAAAAAGAAGAAGAAGGAAAGTGAGAAGAAGGATGATGAGAAGAAGAAGAGTGTGGCATTCAAAGCCACCTCATCCAAGGGCAAATCTAAGATTGAATCATCAAGTGATAAAGACTCAAGTTCTTATGATAGTGATGACATTGATGAGAAGATGGCTCTCTTTGTCAAGCAATTTGGCAAATTCATGAAGAAGAAAGGCTTTCGTGCAAGAAGAAGGAAGAACTCATCCAAGAAGAATGAGCATACCATGTGATGCTTTAGATGCCATAGCAAGGACCATCTCATTGCAAAGTGTCCTTATGATAGTGATGATGAAGATGCTATCAAGAAGGAGAGGAAGAAGCAAAAGAAGAAGCAAGAAAAGAAGGAGAGCTCTCATAAGAAGAAGAATGATTCTCATGTTGCTACATGGGATAGTGATGATGAGGATGACAACAAGAGCAAGAAGAAGGGACATGCTAGCATTGCCATTCAAGAGAAGGTCTCCCTCTTCGACACTCCATCGTGCTTCATGGCTAAGGCCACTAAGGTATCATCCGACGATGAGAGTGCTCACGATAATGCTAGTGATAGTGATAGTGATGAAGAAGAATTCACTAAAGATGAACTAATCACTATACTAGAAGATTGCACTCAACATTTTAAAGAATCTAGAAAGGAGTGCAAGAGCTTGCTTAAGGAAAAGAAAAACCTTATGCAAGAACTTGATGAGCTTAGGGCATCTCATGAGAGTCTAAAGGTAGACCATAAGAAGCTTCAAAAGTCTCACACTAAGCTTGAAGAAGCTCATTCCTCTCTAGTTGAAAAATGTGAAAACATGCCAACTAATGATGAGAAAGCTAAAACTTGTAACATAGGCATATCATGTGATATAATTGATGGATCTTTTCATAAGCCTATTGTTGTTGCTCCCACTAACCCTTCATGTAGCGCATCTACATCATCCTCATCTAGGAGTGATGGTTTCACTTGTGACTCCACACTTATAGTTGAGAATGAAAATCTCAAGAAGGAGGTAAAAGAGCTCAATCACACCTTAGCTAAGGCTTATGGTGGTGAGGACCGCTTGCTTATGTGCTTGGGTAGCCAAAGAGCTTCTCTCTACAAAGATGGATTGGGCTATAACCCCAAGAAAGGCAAGACCGCTTTTGTTCCTCACAAGACTCGTTTTGTGAAGAACAATGGTAGCTATTGCAAAAGTTGCAAGCAAGTTGGTCACATAGAGCAACATTGCATGAACAAGAAATCCAATGCTAATGTATCCTCAATTAAGTTTGATTCTTTCTATGTGCTTACCAAGGGTACTAATGGTGTTCATGCTAAGTTCATTGGTGCACCATGGATGGGCTCAAAGAAGAAAGCCATTTGGGTACCAAAGAGCTTGGTCACTAACCTTAGAGGACCCAAACAAGTTTGGATACCTAAAAAGAATTGATCTTGCCTTGTAGGTCAATTACAAAGCTAGAGAAAGGCATTGGGTGCTTGATAGTGGGTGCACTCAACATATGACCGGGGATTCTTGTATGTTCAAATCAATTGATACAAGTCAAAATGGTGGTTTTGATGCTATCACTTTCGGCAACAACAAGAAAGGCAAGGTCAAGGGGCTTGGTAAAATTGCTATCTCAAATGACATGAGCATATCTAATGTATTGCTAGTTGAGAGCTTGGATTTCAATCTTTTGTCGGTGGCACAACTTTGTGATCTTGGCTTTAAGTGCATATTTGGTAGTGATGATGTTGAAGTCATAAGTGTTGATGGATCAAATTTGATATTCAAAGGATTTAGACATGGTAGCTTATACTTAGTTCACTTCAATGATAGTGAGACACAATTGACATCATGCTTGCTTAGTAAATCTAGTATGGGATGATTGTGGCATAGATGGTTGTGAGCTTACTGGACTCCGACCAGACGCCAGGTGTAGCGCGTCCGGTCAAACACTGGAGCGCATCCGGTCACGGCAACGGTTACTTCTGACGCGCACTGTTCACGTTTGTCCTGTAGTGACCGGACGCGTCCGGTCACCCTGATTGGTGCGTCCGATCAATACGTTTTTCACTGCGTCGTCCGGTAACAGCTAGCTGCGTACCCCTTTGCTATAGAAGTTGGCCGGGGTTTGAGGGTAACTCTTGCACATTTTGAGATATTAAGACGTCCTTTGAGCTAGAGAACACCCCCTCCACTCATCTCTTTGCTTAGTTGCACATCTTGAGTGAGATTGAGTGAGATTCAAGTGCATTGCTTGAGAGTTGCAATCTAGAGGCACTTGATCTTCAAGTTGCTGCGGATTTCTTGTTACTCTTCCGTGTTTCCCGACGCGGTAGACGGCTTGGAGCAGCGAAGGTGATTGAGCTCACAATTGAAGATTGTTGGAGCCCTCACCAAGTGTTGTAAGGGGTTCTTGATCCTTCCCCGCGGGAGTTCGCAAATTTGATACTCTAGTGGAGCTCGTGGCTTGGAGGATCCCCATCTTGTGTGCGGTTGTGCGGCGCCCGCCGAGGGCTCGACTCTTGATAGTCGATTAGCTCGCGAACCGACGAGTGGGTGCATCGCCACAATGAGGAGTAGCTTGCCGGGAAGCAAGTGAACCTCGGTAAAAATCTTGTGTCATCTCTTTGCCGAGGATTTCTCTTGTGGTTGATCATTGTGATTGATTCTTCGAGTGCATTACTTGTCTACATCATTGGTATAAGAATCAAGTCACTTGCTCTTTACTTTCTCGTACTAGTCCTAGTGTAGTTTATTTAGTGTAGCTTTTATCACATAGGAGTAAGTAACTTAGTGACTTAGTCTTGTTGGTGTGTATTAGAGATCATAGCCTTGCTTCACTAGAATTGTATAGGTGGCTTGCATAGTGTAGTTGAGCTAGTGCTAGAATTAGCTTAGCCATCTTTTATATTAACGTGGTTGTTTAGTGAAGCTTGTAGATTTTTAAATAGGCTATTCACCCCCCCTATAGCCATTTGGACCTTACAGGCGTGTAGGGTTTTATTTTTTGAAGGTTCTTAGTAGAAGAATCAATCGATTCGGAGTTGGGATGTAGGATATACGGATCATCAAAGGTTTATTAAAGAAAGGAGTATGACAAGGATATTGAAAATTATTTCTGAAATTTTAGATGGTGGAGAAGGCGTGGGAAAGGTCTGGGTAGGCTTTGAAGTGGCTCTAATATTTATAGGAATTTTCTGGAAATTTTTCTAGAATGGGAAAGGGCTTACTCGGGCTCCTGCGTGTATCTCCCGGGTGCGCGTACTCTTTTCTATTTAGCACAGTTGCTGACATACACTTCCCAGTCGGACGTGTGCTTGCATGACACTGTTTCGTGAACCCGTTTGCTCATTTGTGCAGCGAACTCGCCTTTCCAAGTGTGGTTCACGTATGCCAGGTTCACGGACGGTGAGAGAGGGTTAAGTCACTTGCAGTCGGGTCCCAGCGTGGTGACGTGGCGTGCTCCCAATGGACCAAGCGACTTGGCCGGCCTGAGGCCGCTGGCGTATGGCGTTCGACGTCTCACGGAGTGGCCACCATTCGTCCACTGGTTAGTGGTTAGTCGTCGTCGTTCGCATGCGCATCGCCTTTCTCCAACCGAGGAAGAGATAGCTGAGCAGAGACGGAGGAAGAGATGGCAGAGCACAGCGGCAGTGGGGACGTGGTCCAGATCCGGCGGTGTGGCGTCCACGGCGCCGACGGAGCAGGCAGGGGGCACAGGGCGCCAGCGACGCCCTCGGCGCCGTCAGCGGCCTTGGCGCTAGCGGCGCGGCTCCGGTGCGGGCCAGTGGGAGCAGCTGGGCGGGGCGGCAGCGGGTCCGGCGGCTCGGGTCGGCGGCGTTCATGCGGCCTCGAGCCCGACGGCCGGCATCCTTGTGAGCCACGGCGGCACTTAGACGGCTCGGGCCAGTGGCTTCTTTGGCCTGGTTTAGAACGGGGCAGCGTCGCAAGGCGTGGGCCGAGAAAGCCGGATGTCGTCGGCGTCTTCATCCCGGACGGCAGAGGAAGAGAGAGAGGAGAGCACAGCGGCGGCCTGCGGTGGGACGATGGACCCATGGGAGCGAAATGGGTGAAGCTACATTTTTCAGCTCCTCTATCGATCGTGTTCCAGTCCAGTCAGCGGATTTTGCATGTGGAACGGAGCAGAGGCCGCAGGTGGGCAGGCAGAGGCACACGGGCGACCACACGTACGTACGCGCCCTGCTCGTGCGTGCCCGCCATTCAATCCTGGTGGTGGTCGCGGCAGGCGGCAGCCAGTGGGTCAGGAGGGTACGAGTGTACGATGTCACACGACAAGAGAGAGGGCCACCAATGCTACCATAGTAACTGCTCGCTGGGCCTCACGTTACGGTCATCAGCCATTCCTGATGAGCTGCGTATTGGTGCCTTCTCTTTTTTCTTTTTTTTTTAATGAAGGGGGTATATACATTGACAAAGACTGAAAGGAAGAATAGGTAGGCGTGCAATGCTTGATTCCCCTGTTCTGGAGACCCAAGAGGTGAAGAGGACGTAAATGAAATGAAATGGACAAACGTAAGGAAAAGCATTGCATGTGTGTACTCTAGCAATACGTGTACGGTGCACGTACGCCCGTACGACGTACAACACGCACACAGACGTCGGTGTACATGTACATGAGCATTGAGCAGTGAGCACTGAGCAGCAAGGCGCCGCCGCGCTTGTCGGCTTTTTTTTTAGAGAGAATTCCTTCATTGCCACTAAAACTTATAACTATTCCTTCTTGGCCATAAAAAATTTTAGTCTTCCTTCACTGCCACCAGTTTAATATTTTTGTTTCCGTTACTGCCATCACCGTTAGACGGACAGCCTTAGTTCCATCCATTTACATTATCTGCTCCCTTTATCGCCATTGTGTTCACATAACAGCGTTTGAAGGGACTCACGTTGTTAGTTGTTTTACCGGTTTGGAGCAGCACCACGCTTCGCTGCGCCGGCCGCCACCACACCTCACCCCCCCGCACCTGAGCTTGAAAGGGCGGTGGTCACGCCGTCACGGCATGGGGGCTACAATTACAAAACCTGAGCTTCAGGCTGAGTCTTCGTGCGTGCCTGCGAGCAGCGGTGCAGTCTCGTGACCACGGTTGCATGCTTGTGTTATATTTTAGCTTGTGGGCCCTACATGGGCATAAACACGTTTCATAATTTTTAGACTGCCATCCGAACACCACCTAAGGGGTAAACTCATCTTTTTCCCTCCCATCTAACAATGCTGTAGCTACTATGAACGGTAATGGCAATAGGGGAAATAAAATTACTAAACTGATGCCAGTGAAAGAAGCCTACAATTTTTTATGGCAATGAAGGAATAGTTATAAGTCTTAATGGCAATGAAGGAATTCTCTCTCTGTTTTTTTTTAGCAAAGCCATGCTTGTCGGCTTCCGGGGAGAATCGGACTCTCAGGCGCTCAGCAGGTTTGGCTCGATCTGGCCCGACCTGGCCAGAGCCCGAGCCCGAGCCCGAGCCCGCTGGGCTATGCACGGCCAACAGTGCAGGGTGCTTCAACAAAACTAATCAAGCCCAAAAATAGTATCGGTCTATTGCTCCCTCCGGTCCAAAGTGGCGAAATGGCTGGTACCAAGCTTATCGCGAGGGGCTGGCTCCGGCAAGTGACCTTGGTTTGTAGGCAGCAAGGGTGGCCAACGACTGTGCCAACACGATAAGAAGCATCCAGGGTGAGAGGTTGGGTAGGTATGGCGCCATTGTCGTGGAAATAATGTCTAGAATGGAGAGCTTTGCAAGAATTAAGTTCATCTTTGAAGGGCAGAATTTAAATTTTGATGCTCATATCCTAGCTAGAAATTATGTTAATTTAGCAGTAGGAAGATATGTTTGGTTTTTGGAGGCTCTTAATGGCATTTGTAACTCTTATTTCGTCGAATAAATAAAGACAGTGGTTCACTAAAAAACAAGACTCAGGGTTGATCCTAAAAAATAAACAAGACTCAGGGCCGGCTAGCATATTTCAATATGGTAGTAGGAGTACGTTATTATCATACCATAGTGGCACTGTGGCAGGGTGGATCATAGTTCACCAACCGGTGGACAAATGCCTTTTGTAAGTACTGTTTTGCACGTACTAGTAAGCGATGATCCTGCGGATTTGTCGTAGGATTGTTGCATGATGACACCAATAGCCTGATTTTCTAGATCCACCCTGTTGTCAGTGTCAAGCAAACACGCCCATTATGAGTTTATGACAGCTGGATGTAAAAGAGGTTCCGGGCAGACAGGGTAGCCACTCCAGATCTATCGGCCTGCATGGATATTCAAGTGAATAGGAAAATTTGTCGGTCGATGCCACGCTGATAATTATTGGAGTTGTGATACCACCTTAATTGTTCAGCTCATTGATGCACTCGATCAATCAGCTCGAACAATGCAAGCACTTCACCTGATTGATTACCTGAGCCACACACTTGAATGACGAACCCTGACGATGATATGATAGCACACAATGCAAGCAGCTGGCGGTCCCCTGCTACAAGGTACACGTACGACACGCACACGCGCACATCCGGACACGAGCGAATTGAGTTCAGCAGTAGTAGACTCACCGGCCACTGACCAGCAGTCAGCAGGCTGAGGCAGTCACTGGCTCACTGCACATGATTGCTGTGGGCGTGTTTGTTTTGGGCCAAAAGGCCGTGGCCGAGCCCCCCAGATGCAGCTGCTCGTGTTTGATACTTTTGGCCCCTCCCTCAGCCTGCCCGTCGCGTGCATTTCTCACTCTCTCTCTTGGCTCTGGCCGCACGCTCCTAGGTTTCATTCTCGCTCGGCCTGGCTTTGGCGACGCTCGCGCGGGCGAATCTCAGCGTCAGCAGGAAGCTCTGGCAGGCTCGTGCGCTACGCGGGAAGTTTCCGCGCGCTCCTTGCCTTCCGAAATCCGCTGCCTATAACTACCCCCTTGTCCCTCCCTCAATTCTTCTCCTCTCCCCATTCCACTCCTGTTGAGGTACCGGCGGCGGTGGTGAGCTTAGTTGCCAGCGCGGCGGTTGCCTTCCCTGGGCTTCTTCTCCGTTTCCCCATTGCGGATCTGCGTCGAGGCGGTCTTCTTCCTTCTTGTTCTTCGTCTCCGAGCTGCTGTGGTGGTGCTTGACAGTCCAGATCTGCTAGTTCTTCAACACCTCTCTCCGATTTGAGCACCAGCAGCTCTCTCCGGCTTACTCGAGGTGAAATCCATATTTTCCCCATTCGTTTGTCTCTAGGGTTACACGTTGCGCTCAGATCTGTGGATTGCTTGATGCTGTTGACTTACTGATGCTATACCTTATTGATTTCATCCATGTTAACTTGTTCTTGTTATTATGCTACCTGGTTTTGTGGCACATTTTCTGGCAGTACCATTTTTACATGTTCATACTCTTTACAGCTGTTGTCTTTGCTCTTGTTATGTGGATGCCATGGTTGATGATGACTAGCTTATATGCTACCTGGTTTTATGGCACATTGTCTTGCCGTAGCATGTTTAAATGTTCATACTCTATATACTGTTGTTGTCTCTGTTCTTGTTTTGTGGGTGGCATGGTTGATGATGACTAGCTTGTTAGCACAGGGAGGCATTCTAGTAATGCAGCCGTGCTTGATTGATTATGAAAGCACACACTGTCATGCAGAGGCCAACCAGAGTCTATTTAATTTACTTATACATTTCTAAATGCATGTAGATGGATGCAAATGCACAACACTCGGTGATGGCTAGGCAGGTAGCTGGGATGGTTGTTGTTATGGTGTGCTTTGTGGTCAGTAGGCTTAGGATCATTGGTCATGAGACAATTCCTTATGGCCCCAGGACACATGCTCAGAGGCATAGGCAGAGCACTCTTGAGATGATGTACAATTACAATGACACTGAATGTGTAGCTATGCTGCGCATGAGAAGGGTTCCATTTTTTCTTTATGCAATCTTCTTAGAAGTAGAGGCCTTATCCCTGAGACAGTAGGATGCCCTTTTGAGGAACAGGTGGCAATGTTCTTGCATGTGGTTGGTCACAACTAGAGGTTTAGGGTAGTTCACCAAAACTTTAGGAGGTCCATTGAGCATGTCAGTAGAATCTTTCACCAAGTCTTGTATGCTATTGGTGAGCTAAGGGCTGATTTGATCAAGCCTCCTTCCACTGCCACACATACAATGATGCACTTAAAGAAGGGACAGGTGAGGCAGATCCAAGCTAAAACCATGCCTAAACAAGTGCCTCTGGCACTTACTTCTGGGAATGAAGGTTGTGGTAAGAATGTGATCATTATCACTCTTGTGGTGCTGGTATTTGTTCTTTGGAACAGACTGTCGAGGTGTTGCTACTGTAATTGAGTTTGTTCTATGGCCGATGATGACAATGAACCATCTTCTGTTATATTTGTTATTTCCATATCTACAAATGTGGACAATTTGTTTTCAATTTGTCTGAGGTCATGTTTATGTACTTGTTAATTGTTGTGTTTGCCCGAACTGCAAAATGATGTTGTCAAACTTGTATTGTTCATGTTCATGTCAAAATCTATTTCCTGTCAAGTTCCTTGGCCAGTCTGGGCTTGGCCCGAATCAAACACTATCCCAAAGTGGTAGTTGATGGTAATTGGGGTTGGACCTGGCTCCATGATGCAAAACAAACACAGAAAAGGCATGGACCGGGCTCTTCTGCTGCAATGCAATCAAACATGAGGAACTGGCCGTTCTGGCCAGGCCGTGGCTGGCCGTGGCTGGCTCGCCGGCCAGGCCTCCCAGAGCCAAGAAATCAAACACGCTCTGTGTGACTCCAGCCGACACCTGGAAAGCCTCGCCACCAGCAAAGCTTATCCCACCACCCATGTCCATCTGCTCTAGCGCTCCCAATACCAAATATCCTATCTATCCCTCACTTTCTTCCTCCTCCCTCCCTCCTTCCTCAAGGTAGCTGCTAGCTCGACCACCCAACCAATCTGCAACGCAAACCTGATGATAATGGATCATCATCATCACAGGGTGAGTGGGTGACAGTGACACGCATGTCCTGCTAGCTAGCCAGAAGATTCAGATTAGTACCTTGCATTTGCGCAGAGATCAAGCTAGCTAGCTCATCATCAGCTCCTCCTCTGATCCATCCATATCCATCTTGCTCCCTAGTCTCTACGACACCACTCTCTGATCTCTTCTAAACCATAGCACCCACGCCAGATGGTCCTTCTGTTGCAATGCAGCAGCAGCGTTCACGCACTCGTCCTCTTCGTCTTCTATATCCTCCTCCTCACATCTTCCATGGAGGTAGCATTCTCAGATGCCAGTAAGATTCCCCTTTCTTTCGTCTTTTTTTCTTTCTATCCTTTACTTCCTTCTGACTTTACATTGGAGATTTGGAGGCTCTGATGCATTGCTTTGCTTCTCACCCCAGTAGTCTACTCTTTGGCATTTCAGGGAGGTTGCCGCCGAGGCTGCTCCCAGACACGGGCGGCACCAACAAGGTAATGGCCGCTAATAAGCCGGAGGCAGCAGCAAGAATCAAATGGGAGAGGGAGACGGAACGGCGGCGGGCTCTGATCGGATCGAGGCCCCCGAGATGCGAGCGGGTGTGCATGTCCTGCGGCCATTGTGAGGCGGTGCAGGTGCCCACCGTGCCACAGGAGCAGAAGGAGAAGGCGAGAGCCGCCGCGGCGGTCACCCTCGCCGCCGCCATGTTGACCTACAGGGTGGACGGCATCACCAACTACAAGCCGCTCAGCTGGAAGTGCAGGTGCGGTGGCACCATCCTGGATCCATGAAGAAAAGATCGAGCACACTGCGTGCAATGCGTTGCATCCTCAGCTTAGAGCGCTCGCTCGCCATTCGATGCTGCCGTGCAGGCTGTAAACACGGACCACCGCTCTCCGTCTCCTTCCTCCCTGCTGTCCATCAATCTCTCGTCTCCTTGCTTCTTCTTTTGGCCGGGTTTGGTTGCATTGGTTGGTATTGGTTTTGGTTCCTCTTCCTCCTTCCAGTCTCAGATGGATTGCTCCCTACATTTTGTTGCAGTGAGGTTACGGATGGGTGGGGGTAGAATTCCGATTTTGTTTAAGATGCGCCAGCTGCCAATCAAATGAAACCTCCTGATGTAGTACTAGTGTTAGTTAAGCTAAGCTAAGCAAAATTTTGTCAGTATGGCATTAAATGCGCGTGTGCGTGTACTAGTGTTTGTTACGCTAAGCTAAGCATAATGAGACTGCTAAGCAGAGACGCACACCGCACAGCATAGCACAGGAGCCCACGCACACCGAACACCCTGCGCGCCACGAGGGAGGCCAGGAACAGGATCTTCTCCGACATCGGCAGCGCCGGTGGCCCCAGCGTCGTGATGTTGATCTTGAGCGCCTCGCCGGCCACCGCCATCAGGTCCTTGGAGAGGGCGACGCCGACGTGCCCCGTCTCGTCCTCTGACTGGAACACGCACCGGTACGCGCGGTCGTCGGCGCCGTCGTGGGTACGGACGGTGTGGAGGAGATGGTATTTGGCCAGGCGGCAGTCGGAGGTTTGGCAAGTCAAGATGCAGGCTATCTTACACAAGCTTGAGTGGATGAAGCTCTCGATAAATTCGGTAATTCTAAATCTTGGACCGATGAGGAGAAGAGAAAAGATCGTAAGGCCCTGACTCAAATTTAGCTTCATCTTTCAAATAATATTTTGCAAGATTGTTTGCAGGAGAAAACTGCAGGCCCTGATTCTGCTCCACCTGAACCTGAATTTCCATGTCAATACCCTGCATCATCTGACCATCAATTCCAACATCTCCCAGGACCTGTTCCTCTGCCCCAGCGTGGTCGTGCTGGCAATTCTGAAAGTTGTTTGGGTTCGCTGCCAGAGGATTCCCATCTGCCGGGATTGGATCTTCATCGCCTGGGAAGCCATCAGGAAAGTGTCCACCCAGGATATAGGTCGGGACCGACCATGATCTGCCATTCCCACCAATTGTCGTACCCTGCGAGATCACCACGCTGCGGGGAACCCTTTCTGGAGCAATCAACAAGCAATGCGCAAGGGTTCTACTCTTGTTCGGGCCTTGATGCCAGTGAAGTAGCCTACCAAAAGGTGCAACAGCAGCCTTGATGAAACCTTCTAACTGATAATCTAGAGGAAAGGCTAAGAACATAACCCAACAGTCTCTGGTGTACTGGCAGGACCTGAGGTTGATCGCTTCATCATGCTTAACCACACGCAAGATAGTACCCTCATTGACATCAATTGGACTAATATCTAGCATGCTCTGTCTCTGAACTGAAGAACCAAATTCCAAAAGCCTCAGGCCTAACGGGGAGAGGAAATGAGAGATAACCCTGACCGGGAAGTTCTGCTCCAGAAGATTGACGACATCAGTGAGCGCCATCCTTGCGTGCGCCGGGTGCGGCGGCGGCTCCAGGGAGACGATGGCGTACTCCTCATGACGACGCGGCGGTTCACCACCAAGCGCCATCCTCGTGCGCGCCGGGTGATGCCAGCCATCCTCCACATGAGCACCAAACGGGAGGAAAGGAGCGGGATCGCAGGCAAAGTTTGCCATGGCAGTGGGGTGGGGTGGAGGTGGGAGCACTTGTTCAAGGATCTCAGTACTGGGGCTTTCCACGTCGCCGGGATGGGGAGAAGAGCTATGTAGGGAGGAACTCGACTGAGAAGTCGAGGAGGCCGACGCTTGCGTTTCCCCAGGAGGAAGTGAATTATTTTCCAGCATACATGTTTCCTTATCTCTGTTGGGCTCCCAATCCAATGGGATTTTGGGTTTCCATTCAAGTTTTGAGTTGGGCTGGCTTTTGGGTTTCCACCGTAACCGAGCTTTGCGCTGTAAAAGACACTGCTTGGCCCGATGCCCATAATTGAAACAGATTAAACACCGTGTTGGAAATCTACAAAACTTAATGGAATGGCCCCTTCGTAGGCATCTCGAGCAGTGAGCATTAAGAGCAAACTGCCTTTTACTCAGATACATCATATGCTCTTGATTACTAACAATGAAACCTAAGCCAAGATTCAAAATATCAAAGTTAGCTATATGCTTCAAGGCCGACTTACAGGGCGGGTCCACTGGCAGCCGCTGTTCCAAACACTGATCTGAACTGAACTGCAAGCTAGATGGCTGGACTGAAGAATCTGAATGAACTGAATGTTCTGACGAGAATTGATCAGAATAACCAATAATGAAAGATTTGCCAATCTGGGCCTGGTGGTCAATAGTAGTGCTGATTGAGCCAAAACAGATTATCCTGGCTTTCGGAATCGCTGGCTCAAACTTCTTGGTTGGCGAAGCAAGAATCAACTGAGGATTAAAACGCACTCTTTTGGTTGCAGAAGTATGGGCTTTAGCATCACGTTTCTGACACTTAGTAAGAACAACAGTCCATTTCTTAGCTTCTTCTGCCTCCCACAAGCGCTTCTCACGCTCCCAGTGGGGGCGCCATTGCTCCAGAGGTGAAAATACACGTCAAAAGATTCCCCAATGACTCTTCTCAAACCATAGACAAAGAAACCCACCGCTTTGCATGAGACCGAGAAGCGGAAATGATTGTGACTCACTTCAAGCACATGAAAAAGGTGGGCAGAACCTCCCAAGCAAGATTGCAAGACAAGAGCAACATTGTCTTCTGACAGATGAAAGAGAGAACGGCGAAAAGTAGCCAACAAGAGAAATGAACCGCGTGAGCTAGAGGAGTCATGATGCACCTGAGAACCAAAACGGCGACGAACTTGATGCTCGAACTCTCTGCCCACCGAGAAGTCCAGACGCTCCACCAGGAAGGATGAAGAGCCCATCGCCCCCACCAAGCAGAGGGAGCCCAGACAATGACGGGCTTAGCACCGAGGAGCAGCATCACTGACGGGGAGGATGGCGACGGTGGAGGAGAGATCGGCGAGGGAGGGGGAGGCCGAGGGGGAGGTGGTGTGGGAGGCGCTCATCCTGCCTAGCTAGGTTACTTAGATCGGTGGAGAAACAACGCAAAAAGCGGAACTCAAATCGGAAATCAAACATACAAACAACAGACCAAGTAGCGAGCTGTAAATTCGAGCATGAAATACCTAAGAAGCACAAACGGGAATTCAGAGCTACAAAACCAAGCAGAGAAGCCAAACAGGGAGCACGAGCACCAATCTCCTAAGATCCTTTATTGGTCACAGCACTGGATGGGATCGAAGTCCGCTCGCTGCACAGGAACGAAAGATCCTTTCTGAAGCTCGATTCCTGTGGACTGAAAGCAAGCACCGCTAGATGCAGCACACCTGAAGCGGGACAGGAGCGAGTTTGCACGCTGATGCCACCGGAGACCTGCTCGACGTACGCTGCTACAGCGGAGACGAGCAAGGACTGCACTGCTCGAATCCACGCTGCATCTATTACTACGGATCTAGAACCAAGCGCACGAACTGGAGACCGAGCAGAGCAAGAACAAGATCATAGGCAGGGTATGCGGACGTACTGCAACCTAAGCAGGCAGGAAAGACAGCTTGGCCGGGGTTTGCTCCGATCAAGACTGAGGCACGGGACCGCGCCGAAGTGCGCACTGGAGCCCGAACCCCTACGCTGGCCTTCACGAGATGAGTGCCCAAGAACACGGACAGCAGCAGCAGCTGGCGGTCAGGGTCAAGAGTGAGCACCGCTCAGGCGAGCACGCACGGCGCTTGAGCGCTCGGCACTGGTAGCCACCGGTAGCGCTGCTACTGACCTTGTCCGCTAGCGATGCACGAACACGAGCAGGAACCGAGCGCTGCCGAGCGGATGAACAGGGAAGTCGGCGGCCAGAAAATCGAACGAAAACCGACTCAAAGCTCCATGAATTGAACCTAAATTTCGCTCAGATGAAATTCAACACGCTACCAACCTAATCCCCAAAAATCATCGCTTGGAATTAATCCAAACTCTGGGAAAATCAAATCGTGGTCAAGAACGAAAATAGGAACAAAATGAGAATGAAAATCACAGCTCCAAAATAGGAATCCCAGAGGGCACGAGGAGGATTTGGGCCTTCTTTCCTAACCCAAAATCACAGTAAATACACCACGAAAATCTCAGATTTTTGACCTCTCTCGTGAAGTAGAAGAAGCTAACACTAAGAGAAAAAGGGGAAATGAGAGTGGGGAGAGAGGTGAGGGAGATGTGGGCTCCCTCATCCTATTTAACAGGGCTATTACATAATCTCAATTTTTCTCCTGAATACAATTGAGTCAAACCACTTAGCCCAATGGCGTTATGGTCCAACCCGGTGTCATCTTCATCCGACGGCCACCGCGTCTCCTCATCAGTAGCTTCGCATCGACGCGAACTCCCCGATGCCACCACGTGCTGTCCGTTCCTCATCGGAACCTCCGCCCGGGTTTTGAGGCTCAAACCCGTAAACCCGCCACCGATGGTTTTGAGGCCCAAACCACCAAACCCGCTCGCGAGTAGCGTACTCCGTACGCGTCCCCCGCCGCTCAACACGTGTCGCCGCCGTCCTCGACCGGTCGGCACGCCAAGTCCTCTGAGCCTCGCTCGACCCGCACGTCCACCGTCTTGACTCGGTCAACACCGTCACTCCCATGTCTTCTTGCACTTATCGATGTCCCAAGTGTCAGCCACCGCGGCTAGTCACCCAGACTCTAGGTCCCTCGGTCCAAGCCTCAAGTCCGTCCTTCACCGCTCCCGGTTCGTCGGCATGGCACGTCCTCCTTTACCTTCACCTCGCCGTCGATCACCGCATCCGAGCTTCACACCTACACAACACAAGCCAAGAGACATGTCGCACACATAACTTTCGCCATGGTAGGGTTAGTCACCACTCAACCTACTTCGTGGATCACATTGACAATCACTCATCACAAAACAAAACACAAGGGCACTTGTCAACCTTGTGTTCGCAGAGACGTGAGTGAGACATCTGATTTGGATTTGGATCTGTATTGTAACTGGGACAGGAGAAGACGTGAGCGAGTCTCACCGAGACTTGGTCGAGTAGGGTGAATGCTGAGGGAGAGGCTAGATGAGGACATCCTTCTCAGCTCGGCATGGAGTCCTCGATTTCTTGTGATAGAACAGAGGAAGAAAAAATAGATTTATTGATTTGATTGAGTTGTTGTTGCCTTATTAAGCTAGTGTGATTTGGATTTATATTCCATTAGGATAGGAGACGTGAGTGAGTCATCTGATTTGGATTTGGATCTGTATTGTTTCTAGGACAGGAGAAGACGTGAGTGAGTCTCACCGAGACCTGGTGAATGCGGAGGGAGAGGCCAGATGAGGACATCCTTCTCAGCTTGGCATGGAGTCCACGATTTCTTGTGATAGAACAGAGGAAGAAGAAATAGATTTAGGGGGTGTTTAGTTGGGAGGTGAAAAGTTTTTAGGTATCACATCGGATGTTTTATGGGATGTCGGAATGGGTTTTCGGATACTAATTAAAAAACTAATTACATAACTTGCCTGAAAACCGCGAGACGAATTTATTAAGCCTAATTAAGCCGTCATTAGCACATGTGTGTACTGTAGCAGCAAGGCTAATCATGGCCTAATTAGGCTTAAAAGATTCGTCTCGTGGTTTTCAACCAAACTGTGCAATTAGTTTTTTCTCGTCTACATTTAGTACTCCATGCATGTGTCCAAACATTCAATGTGATGGGGTGAAAAAATTTTAGATGGGAACTAAACACCCCCTTATTGATTTGATTGAGTTGGTGTTGCCTTATTAAGCTAGTGTGATTTGGATTTGTATCCTATTAGGATAGGAGACGTGAGTGAGTCGTCTTATTTGGATTTGGATCTGTATTGTATCAGGGACAAGAGAAGACGTGAGCGAGTCTCACCGAGACTTGGTCGAGTAGGGTGAATGAGGAGGGAGAGGCCAGATGAGGACATCCTTCTTAGCTTGGTGTGGAGTCCTCGATTTCTTGTGATAGAACAGAGGAAGAAGAAATATATTTATTGATTTGATTGAGTTGTTGTTGTCTTATTAAGCTAGTGTGATTTGGATTTGTATCTTATTAGGATAGGAGACGTGAGTGAGTCTTCTGATTTGGATTTGGATTTGAATCTGTACTGTATCTAGGACAGGAGAAGATGTGAGCGAGTCTCACCGAGACTCGGTCGAGTAAGGTGAATGCGGAGGGAGAGGCCAGACAGAATTTAATTAATAGGGATAGATTAATTTTGTTCGTGTGGGTTTGGTGTCGTGTGGCGCGTTTTGGATAAACCACGGTTTTGAGTGGCACGCACGTTACTATAGTAGTAGCTAGTACTATCAGTTATATATTTAATAAAGAATTTTCAGAATGAAGATAAGGGGTTGTTTAATTCTCACCTAAAAAATTCTCACCCCATCACATCGAATGTTTGGACACATGCATAGAATACTAAATGTAGACGGAAAAAAAAACTAATTACACAGTTTGGTTGAAAACCATGAGACGAATCTTTCAAGCCTAATTAGTCATGATTAGCCTTAAGTGCTACAGTAACACACATGTGCTAATAACGGCTTAATTAGGCTTAATAAATTCGTCTCGCAGTTTACAGACGAGTTATGTAATTAGTTTTTTTTTATTAGTATCAAAAATCCCTTCCAACATTCCATAAAATATCCGATGTGACACACAAAAACTTTTCACCTGCCAACTAAACACCCCCGGAGAAGAACCGGAAAAAAAAGACTACTGCAGTCGTAATAGTAGTAGCAGCAATCTTGTAGTTCGTTGTCCTCCGACCAGAGACGAACCAGAGTCCTCCTCGTCACTCGTCAGGACACGATGACGCTCTCCACCTTGGGCACCTCGACGGGGAACCTGTGAATCTCGTCCACCCATGGGTTCCCGACGGCGCTCTCCTTCACCGGATCAATCGTCCTTAGCGCGCGCCACACAGCACTATTACACTTGAAGCCCGACCCGAACGCGATCTGCCACGCGCGGTGTCCTCGCCGGACCCGGCCCTGCGCCTCCGTGTACGCGAGCCCGTACCAGAGCGAGCTACTAGACGTATTCCCCCAGCGGTAGAGCGTCATTCGCGACGGCTCCATGTGCCAGGGACTGAGCTCGAGGTTCTTCTCGATGGTGTCGAGCACGGCCCTCCCGCCGGCGTGGATGCAGAAGTGCTCGAACGCCATCTTGAAGTCCGGGATGTAGGGCCGGAGCCCGCGGACGCCGAACTCCCTGCGCGCGACGAGGGAGGCCAGGAACAGGATCTGCTCCGACATGGGCAGCGCCAGCGGGCCCAGCGTCGTGATGTTGGTCTTGAGCGCCTCGCCGGCGACGGCCATGAGGTCTTTGGAGAGGGCGACTCCCACGCGCCCCGTCTCGTCCTCTGACTGGAACACGCACCGGTACGCGCGGTCGTCGGCGCCGTGGTGGGTACGGACGGTGTGAAGGAGATGGTATTTGGCGAGGCGGCGGTCGGAGGCGCGGTTGGTGAGGAGGACCGCCGCGCCGCCCATACGGAAGAGGCAGTTGGACATGAGCATCGAGCGGTTGTTGCCCCGGTACCAGTTCAGCGTGATGTTCTCCATGCTCACCACCAGCGCGTACGTGTTCCGGTGCACCTGTAACGACATTTTAGCCATGCATCGTCGTCGGTCAGGTTCAGCTGCTGAGGAAATCACAGAAAAAAAAAGGAGCTAGGCTCGCTGCTGGTACGGTGGGGGTGGGCGCTCGCAGTACGCCAGTGGTGTTCTAGTCAGACGATGCTTGCATTGTGAAGCCAGCGCTCCTGACGTGCGCCATTTCGAGTGATTGGGTTGTGGGTGCACACAACCAAAGCAAGCAACCAGCAGCTGCGGTGGCTGAACCACCCCGAACGCTCGTCAGTCGTCACACTCCCTCAGTACTCTTGATCGCAGACAAAAGGAAGGACCCCATGGGTTTACCTGGAGCAGCTGCTTGGCGAGGTCGATGGAGATGAGCCCGGCGCTACACCCCATACCACCAAGGTTATAACTCGCGACGTTCCCACGGAGCTTGTAATGGTTAACAATCATGGCGGAGAGCGACGGCGTCGGGTTAAACAGGCTGCAGTTAACCACAACCACCCCAATATCCCTGGCGCGGACGCCCGTCTTTGCCAGCACCTGGTCGATGGCGCCGAACATGACGGCCTCGGCCTCGGCGCGTGCCTCCGCCATGCACGGGTTGGGCGGCAAGTTGAGCACGGCGCTGGGGAAGAACGTCCCCTGCCCTAGCCCGGACCGCTCCAGGATCTTCCGCTGGAACGCCAGGTTGTCGCCCGTGAACACCCCCGCCGCCTCCGACTGCCGCACGAACCTCTCCCGCGTCACCACGTGCTCGGCGCCGGGCTTGTAGCACGCGAAGTCGAGCAGGTACACGGCGCGCGGGCGATGCATCAGGTAGGCTGTGGCGAGGACGGCGGATAGGACCAGGAGGGAGATGGTGAAGGGTGGGTTGGCGGCGAACGCGGACCAGGCGGCGGCGGCGAGGTCGGAAGGGGTGTGGTGGGAGAGGCGGTGGAAGGCGTAGGCGACGGCCGGGGCGAGGAGGAGGTAGAGAGCGTTGGAGATTGCCAGGTGGTAGCACTGCTTCAGGGTGCTTGTACGGTGCCGCGCGTTCTTGATCGTGCTGGTGTTAGCGGTGCCGCCGGTGGCGGCGGCGGGAGCCGTGGTTTCTGGCTGCTGGCTGCTCATGGCTAGCTTCTAGCGTGGTGGGTGGCGCGTCGGCAAGGCGAGTTAGCCCGCTGTGGTCGGAACTTGCTTGGGGGAGGGGGTGTGCGAGTTTGGAAGGAATGGTGGAGAAGACGGCCGCGTATATATAGGAGTCGCCGGGGCCGATGGATGAGGAAGGCCGGAGACCGGAAGAGAGAGAGAGAAAGAGAGAGAGACAGAGAGAGCGCCCGCGCTTTGGTAGCGGATCGGACGGGACGGGAGGTAGAAGAAGCAGCAGCAGTTGCAGTTCGGGTTGGTTGGTTAACTGGTGGTGATCGATCAGCAGCCGCTTTCGCTGCTGGTCGGCTCGCACACACACGCCACGCCACTAAATGCTTGTGAAACCAACGCTCCTAACGTGGCCATTTCGAGCGATTGGGTGATGGCGATTGAGTGCTGGGTGCACTTGATGCACTGCATGGTACGGTTTATACGTGAGCAGGACCAACAGATAGCTCTTGCGATGGTTGGCAGTTACAGGGTGATATGGAACTGTTCAATTCGGCAATCTTTCGAAACCAGCAGATTTTTGTCCCCAAAAAGATAGGTTTCTTTGTCCTGACTCCTGAGAACGGTCCATTACTATATCTTTTTTATACCAACCACAAACGATTTCCAGTAGATCTGAAGCCCACTATATTTTTAATTTATATATAACTATTTGGTGATGACATCAACACGATACTGTCAAACTGATGACGACGCTCTTACTGGGCGCACGCGCCAGGAGGACTAGCGACGCACGCGCGCTCAGCACAGTAGCAACATGGCACCCATTCTGATTCGTCAGTTGCGGTCCATCCTTTTTGAGTCCAATTCCCCTGCGTAGCTTTTTTCCAGGTCTATTTAGCTTCTCGAGTCTAGCTATCCTGTGCGCAATTTGTGTTTCTCAGATCTATTTTTTTGCGAGCCATTATTTTACCCGAGCTTATTTATTTTTCTCTTTCAGGATAGCGAGTGTGTGGGTAGCGAAAGGGCAGGGGATAGTTTCACTTACATATATAAGTAGAAGTAATAAATTAGAACACAAAATGGCACAAATCAAGTTTGAAAAAATAGTAGAGAGAAATGTTTAATATGTAATCATTGGTTGGAATAAAAAAGCTATTCTATCGAATGCGCAAACTGTGAAATTCAAGAACTTTATATTAACACATTTAAAACTTTGTACTTTAAATTTAGAACTTTGTAATTTAAAACATTATTTTCAAAAAATTCAGAAACTTTATACTAGCACATTAAAACTTTATATTTCAAGATTTTAAACTTTGTAATTTCAAACTTTGCATTTTAATTTCAGAAACTTTATACTGGCTCATTTAAAACTTGTACTTTAAGATTTAAATTTTTTAATTTAAAACTTTTTTTAAAACAATCCAGGAACTTTATACTAGCACATTTAAAACTTTGTATTTCAAGGTTTAAAACTTTACATTTTAAAATCAGGAACTATATACTAGCACATTTAAACTTTATACTCGAAGATCTAAAACTTTATAATTTCAATCTTTATTTTTACAATTAAGGAACTTTATTCCCACGGAGCTTGTAATGGTTAACAATCATGGCGGAGAGCGACGGCGTTGGGTTAAACAGGATGCAGTTGACCACCACAACCCCAGTATCCCTGGCGTGGCTGGGGCGAGCAGAGGGTAGAGAGCGTTGGAGATCACTAGGTGGTAGCACTGCTTCAGGGTGCTTGTACAGTGCCGCACGTTCTTGATCGTGCAGGCGGCGGTGGGAGCCATGGGTTCGGGCTGCTCGCTGCTCGCTGCTCGCTGCTCATGGCTAGCTGCTGGCATGGTGGATGGCCTGTCGGCAAGGCGAGCTAGCCCGATGTAGCCGGAGACAGTGAGGGGGAGGTGGCGTGCGAGTTTGGAAGGTGTGGTGGAGAGGACGGCCGCGGATATATAGGAGTCACGCGGGGTGGATGGATGGGGAAGACCGGAGACCGGAACTGAGAGAGAGAGAGCTTGGCTAGCGTGGGTGGGGGCGCCGGGGTGGGTGCAACCACCGGAGCGACCATTAAGACAGTGATGGCGAAGGGAGGGCAGGGGGTTGGGGGACGGCCGGCAAGCCCTGCCCAGTTGGGTTAAATGTGCGCCCCTGCCTGCGTGTGCGTGAATAGCGGTAGGCGGCTACTTGCCCGGCCGTGTGTGGCGGTGCAGGCCTAGCTTGATGACGCGCGCCGTGGTGTCGGGCATGGCACGGGCGGGCGCGGTTGGGTTTCGGTTCGGCTCGAGTGGTGCGTGCGGCTGCTGGTTGATTAGTGGGCTGGGAGCATTGCCGACCTACCATGCGCTAGCAGCTGGTACTGCCGTGCTACGGCCTATCTATGGCGCCCAACGTGCCCGCGCTGTGGACTAGGGCCATCGTGCCGATGCCTGCCACGACCACGGCGCGCATGAGCATGACGAGCGAATTGGTTTGGTCGTTGCACATTTTGTTGGGCAAGTTCTCGCTGCTACACTGTATTGTATTGTGGTGGTGTTTGAATCCATTTGCCGTGGAACTTTAGCCTCTAAACTTTAGTCCTGCTAGACTATTTGGATCATTGAGCTAAACTTTAGTCCTTCGTCATACAATGACACGTTTACCCCTCATTTAATTAAGGCATACACATCAGAGAGCTGTGAGCGTGTTGGAGGCCGGTGTTGATCTGGATCTGGGATGGTGAGGGCGTTCGCCGTCGGGATGGGAAGGACCGCCGCAGTCACCGCCGTCGTGGGGGAGGACAACCGCTACTGCCGGTGCCGAGGTGAACCTAGAGGGCGCCGCCATTGCCGAGGTGAACCTGGAGGGCGCTGCCGCTGCAGAGGTGGCCATGGAGGGCCGCCGCAGTCACTACCGCCGTGTAGGGAAGGTTGGAGGAGGCGCCGCCGGTCACAGGGGAGCAGGGCCGCCTCCGGTTGCGTCGTGGGGGGGGGGGGCAGGGCCGCCACCGGTTGCCGGGAAGCAGGACTGTCGGCAGTGGGACGGGAATGAGGCTGCCGGCGGCGGGAGGAGTGAGGCTTCCGGCGGCGGGAGGAGCGCCACACCATGTGCAGATCTGGCTACGAGGAGAGAGAAATGGAGGGCAGGGCGCAGGTGAGTGGGTGGGTAGGGGTTATGGGCGTCCAACTCGCCCCAAGACGTTTTAGCCTAGTTTTAGGCCTCTTGAGCGGCAAATGGACTACTCTTTACATTTCTAGATTTGCTCACTTTTAGCCCACCTATTTAGATCCCCATGTTAAAAAAATGGTTTAAAAGTACGGGACTAAACTTTTACCATGGGATCCAAACAAGGCCACTATATGTCTTTTTTTTCCCGGTTTCGTGACTTAGGCCTTGTTTAGTTCCTCCCCAAAAGTTTACACCATATTCCATCGAATGTTTGGACATGCATAAAGTATTAAATATAGACTAAAAAATAACTAATTGCACAGACTGTGCCAACTTTGTGAGACGAATCTTTTAAGTCTAATTAGTCCATAATTTGACAATAAAGTGCTACAGTGACACATGTGCTAATGACGGATTAATTAGACTTAATAAATTCGTCTCTCGGTTTACTGATAGATTTTATAATTTATTTTTTTATTAGTATCCGAACACCCATGCGATATTCTCATATAACATCCGATGTAACACACCAAAACTTTACACCTGAAACTAAACTGGGAGGCATAGTGCCAAACCTCCGATGCCCATCTAGGAGTAGCAGTACTGTACATACGCCCAACAATACGCTCCATTTCTCGAGATGCCAAATACTCCTCTAGGCTCTAGATCGTGGCGATAGGACGAGCGATGTTACGAGTACTGTCTTCAACTCATACATTGGTCACTATTCCCCTACCTCTGTCAAGAAACAACGCAATTGTACATTTCATTTAAATCAAACTATTTTAGATATGATCAAATTTATTTTAAAAATGTAATAATATTTAATTATGATGCTAAAAAGGTATACTATAAATATATACTCTCTGTATAATTCTTTTATAAGGCGTGTCTTGATTTCAAAATATACTTTGATCATTTATATATTCAATATTATATTGTTTATACTTATAAATTTATTGTAATTAAATAGTACATTTGATTATAAATCTAATGTGTCAAGTTTTTGTTATAATAGTTACAAATATTAACTAAATTATTGGTCAATGATTTTAAAGTATGAAGCTTGATATGTGTGTGCGCTTTATAAAAGATTCTGGAGGAAGTATTTTATTAAAAAACCAATGAAACTTAATTAGTTTTATAAATGTTAGAGTTATTTTTTTATAAATTTGGTTATATTTAAATTCTATGATCTGTAATAAGACTAGTATTGAGTTCTTCCTTGTACACAGATGGATGAAGTATTAGAATATTGCGTCAGCAAAGGATAATTTAGACCAATACTTTTTTTTATTAAAATGGACATCTTATAACAAATTTGTACACTCTTGAAAATAGATTCGATGATTTATCTAGTGATATGTATTATGTACTATAAATATTTAATATTTTGTCGAAGTTCCAAGGGTTTGACTGGTCGGGAAGCTCGAATGACACTTATTTTAGGGATGAGGGGGTATACATATCATTCCACTCATATAGTAGTTGACTTATCACTTATGACTCATGTCTTTGTATCACAAATTTCCTTTGATTCTTATGTTTAAGCCCGCTTGGCTTCTGTATATTTCTCACTTTCGTCCACCTCATGCGTGAAGTCGACTCACCGTTGTTTAGTATACTTGCTCTAATCATCTCGTTGAGGTTCTACACGCTACGCCGCATGCAAGCCCAAGCAGGATCGACTGGTCAATAACCTCGTGTATCGTACATGGATAGGTAAACACCGTAACAGGGAGTCTCTTGCAAGCTACCATGGCCCTGTCAGCGAGCGAACAATGTTTTTCTCTTACAACAAATCAACAAACAGTATTTTCAGCGATAACTTATCAGCCAAGCGAACAGAGCCTGTGGATGTGGATGTGGATGTGGATGTGGATGTGGATGTGCATGTACACGCGTACGTGCGTACTTATTACTCGCTGAATGTGCCATCCTTCTTCTACTGTGCGGGTCGCCAACCGCGGATTTTGTAGCCAGGGCGGGACGTACCGTACCCGGCCCCCTTCATCCAACAGAGGACACGGCGCGGATTTTGTGCCCAAAATGGTGTGCTCTATTGGGCTTTACTTCCTGAGCTCCTGGCCTTCTCTCTCTCTTTTGATCATTCCTGGCCTTCTCTTTTGATACGCCTGCTAAGGGCGAGTGGGAGTGGATGAGCTTTTCTCATATCCTAGCAATAACCTGATGTTGGGTCTCCTGTCGCATCATCCATGAATAAAGGAAGAAGAAGAAAGAGTGGCCCGGAAATGCTGATGAAATTGTAAAACGACCTTCACTTTTTTGTTGCACTGGGTACCGATTTTGTCAACACCGTACGGCCTAGCACGCTAGTACTCCGTAGCACTTGTAGCTGCTTCGAGGCCTGACCACCTGATAGTGATAGTCCTGGAATCGATGAGGGCATGCAGGACAGCCGATGGCGTGGCCCAGCCGCGCACGAAACGGCCGCCCCGCCGTTGCGTGTGCCGTGTGGCATAGAAACAACACGCGGCGATGGAAGCGGGCGATGATGCACGAAACCAAGGCGTGGCGACGCCCGGCGCCCCGGCCGGAGGGTTTCCATCGGCCTGTCGTCGCCCCGGTCGTTCGATCCCTGGGGCCTGGGCATCCATCCTCCCCAACCAACCAGCTGCTGCATCTCATTTCTTACTCCAGCGACTGCATGCGGCAGTTGGCTGTTGCTGCAGCCAGCACTAGCACACATGGAGTCAGGTCAGTATTGCCGGATCGGAGTACTCAAACAGTAGACCAATCACCGATACGTACAGTACGTGGTCTGGCTCTTGGCTAACGCTCGTCCGTACCTCCCCGACGACGACACATGGTCGTGTGGTTGTGTCACCGGCCGTGTCGAGCCTCGCGCATGCACCCACGCACGACAAAATGTCGGGCGCTGATGCACGAAACTATGCGTGGCCATGCATGGGGATCCGAGGGTTTCGGCCAGGTTCCAGGATAGATGGGAACGTGCCGGTTCGTCACGTCTCTCGTTGCAATCCAAGGTGGCACTAGTACGTGCCGGTGGACGACCATATGGCCCCCCGGTGCCCTCGCAACCACCTCAGTAGTTTGTGTCCCGTCGCGGCAGGCGGCTGCTTCGATGCGGTCCCTACAGCGGTCAACGGCGCGGCCCACCTGCAGCCGGAGATCGAGGTGGAGACGCGTACTACGTGGCCTGCAGCCATGCTGCAGACCCACCCACCAGCCGTGCCCACGCACAGATCAACAACCGGCCGGGCCGCGACGGATCGGACAACCATCGAGCACGAGAACCTGATCGCGCCGGCGCAGGAGGGTTGCAGCAGCTGGGAAGTGCTGACAACTGCTGACAGCGCGGTTTCGGAGAACCGGAGACCACATGGTCAGGTCGGGTGGTCAGGTCATGCTCATAGGGGAACCGGAGACCATATTATAAATGCATGTTCCACTTATTATCTTTGAGTTGTCATGAGATGTGCTTTGGTATATTCTAGATTGTTTAAGTAATATTCATGTGATGATTTTTTAAATTTACCACTATTACGTGGATTTTTCTTTTCCCTTGTGATTTATTCTATACTTTTGTTATGTTATTTTTTTCTATGTGATGCTTTTATCTGGGTTACATCACATACCAAAATAGTTATGATATTTTATTTTGTTTCCTTTTTGCTTTGCTCTAAATTTTATTTTTTATTTATGTTATGGTATTTATTTATTTATTTACTGTTTCTATATATTTATAGTTTTGTACCCTAAACCTATAACTAGAATATTCTTCTTCTAAATCGAGAACATTTTTCTTACGAAGGCGGAACATTATTTTTTAAAAACTTAAAACATTGCTTCTACTCAATAAAAATATGTTCTGTCTTCACAAGATAGACGTTCGTTATAAAATTTTATCTGAATATATTCATGTGGGATCTCGTTTTAAAGGATTTATTGTAAGAAACACGATGCTTCTGATTCTACTAGTGATATGCTTGTTGCTTTTGCTAGATGTGCAAATAGTGATGATGAATGGATTCTTGATTCCGCTGCTTCTTTTCATATATGCATTAATAGAGATTGGGTTGTCACCTGTGATTCTCTCCAAGGTGGAGGTTCCGTTTGAGATATTGTGGGCATTGGATCCATTCAGATTAAGATGCATGATGACATTGTCAGAACTTTGGCTGATGTGAGGCATATTCCAAGCATGAGTAAGAATCTTATTTCTCTGAGTACTCTTGATGGTAAATGGTACAAGTACTCCGGTGGAGATGAGTTTTAAAGGTGTCAAAAGGTTCTCTTATTGTTATGAAAGGTGAATTGAAATCTCCAAATTTGTGCTATCTTCATGGTACTACAATTACAAGTGATGCAGCAGTAAATTCTAACTCAGTATCTAATTCTGATGCTACTAATCTTTGGCATATGTATCTTAGACATATGAGTGAACAAGGAATGCATGAATTATGCAAGAGATGACTTCTTGATGAACATAGCATCAGTAAGTTGAGGTTTTGTGAGCATTGTGTGTTTGGCAACACATGAGAAAGGCAGGCCCTAGCGGTGGTCTTCAGTGCGCAGGGATGGGGGACACAGGAGCGAAATGGAGCTGGGTGAGGCTAGATTTTTCGGCCGCTCTACCATGTTCTAGCTCTAGTGAGTGGATGTTGCAGGACTTTAGGTATAGAACTCTTCCTTTAGAAGCCATTTAGTTAGGCATGTGGTGAAGCGGCTCCTAGAGCAGATGGAGAAACGCTACCAAACACACCCTTAGTAAACTTCATGAGCTCTGCAAACTGGGCTTCGTTTCTGGACCAGTGGGCTACCTCTAGAGTCTAGACCCATGACCAAATGTGAAGGGCAATTTTTCTATATATGTCATTGGCTAAACCTTTTATCCCTCTGATCTGTCACCTAAATCTTTATGTCATTGGATAAGACTTTTATCTCTGATATGTCCCCTAAAAATCTCAAACCTTGTCAATGCCATTATCCATAAATTTTAATATCTTTTATGTCATTATTGACCATATTTCGATAGTCGTGGCTAATAGACATATCAAAATGACCAGTTTGCTCTTTTTCTTGGTTGCACATCTGAAACTGGCAAGATGTGCGTGCAACAATATAGTTCCATTTGATTTTATTACCTTCGTTGCATGAACCCTTGGTACTCATCAATAGCGAAGGACCATAATAGATGCAGAAAACACATACATAAGCGAAGAGAACACATACATTAGAGAAGAGACTTGCCTCTAAGTTGCTACATTGTAAAGTTGAAGAATACACAGCACCATATCAACCAACAGTTAAAAGGAAGCACAAACTCTATGAATCAAAACAGTTAAAGGGCATGCAAATTTCTCAAGAATCGAAAGAGAAAACTGTGATCTCAGTGTCTTCGTGGTACAACTTTGGCCTCACCTATAGCTCATGTTTATCCTGTGAAACCAGAAGATCGTCTTTGTAGTTCGGAGCCAGCAAGCCCCGGCTCGGCGGCTCACGAAGTCAGAATGAACCACAACTGAACATTTCTCAGAAACTAAAGGCAGACATCGTCAGCTCAGTAATTATGAATTAGAAGCTTCTTCAGTTTTTCTAAAAACTTTTGAAAGCCTGTCTCGGTACCATGCTTTGGCCTGTCAGGAAGTAACAAACAACTTGTTATTTCAAAATTTTATCGGACTAGCTCGTATGAAACTAGTGTGCTGTAATATACTCTAAGTCTGCAACTTACCGTTACCACGTTTGGTTGATCTTTAGCCGGGAAATATCGACTTGTCAAGTAAATGCTCTCTCTCTCCACCTGCTAATTTCGAACATGAACATAAATAAATTGAATGGTCTGGTCATTTTAGAGTGCAGGAAGGGGGTACACATCATACCTCTTCAAAAACTCTCCATCTTACTGTGGGGTACTTGCTCAGAATATCCACCTCTGTCTCGAGTAAAAGCAAAACTCCATCATTCTACAGTAACCAGTAGCAGGCCATATGTACAACATGATACAATTTATAGTTAGAACAAACAAATGGGCAACATATGTATGAAAGCAACAGCAGGATTCATACCTTGTGTATGACACTAAATTTGCTGTCCTGGTAAACAACAGCAAAGTCTCCATCCTGCAGCGCTTTGCACAAAGAAACATACCTATATAATGGAGAAGATTGTAATCTACCAAACATTAATAGAGCCCCTAGTGTCCTACAGGCTACAGAAAAAAACCAAACAAACCCATGAGTAGTAGATTGTTTCTTTCCAGCATGTAATAAATCTTGAATCAGTGCATCTGCACACAAGTTAATAGAATACAATTCAGAACATGCCACATAATTTTCATATGAGCATACAGAGTTTGAAAATAGTTCTCACGTTTCTGTGCCACAGCACCGCTTGGAGCCTCTGAGTGTTGTTCCGGACCTTCGAGCGAGTTACAGTACTTCAGCAGCCCTTCATATGAGTATTGTCGGATGGTTTCATAGATGGTTTTGTCCGCAGGATTTACCAACCAGCCGTGTAACAAAGGTACCCCCAGATAGTTGAATAACCCGAAGAGATTAGATGGCTCGAATGCGGAAATGCTACAATGAACACACAACAGGATATCCATCAAAACAGTTAAAAGAGGCCACACAAACTGAATTCATCTAAACAGTTGAAGGACATGCTGAAAAGTACAAAGCTATATATCTGGATGATCGAAATAGCAAACAGGGTCTGAGTCTCACCTGTCAAGAAGCGGAGTCACATGGTGATGAGGTCCGAGAGATTCAATCAGCTTGAGAAGCAATTCCTCATCCGCCTTCAAGTCATCAGCATCATGGTTGCCAGACTGCACATGCCTTTGAACGTTCAAGGCCAGCAGGTCTTTCAAGCCCTTTCTAATTGTTTGCTCTGCCACGTATGGTGCAGGAGTCTGGTCTTCTTCTACTTGACCAACGCTGAGAAGGGCATAGTTATATAGGGCCGTGAGGACAGAAGGTCCCTCGGGACCATCGCACACCATGCGTTTGCGTTGCTCGCCGCAAAAGAACTCCAGTTGCTTGTATTGTGCCATGGAGCCTAACAGAAGGGAAATTTGGCGTCAACTTGGTCAGTACAGATATTGTACTTCCCTTAGTTCAACACTTAATAAATGTATAACAAACTTGACAAAAAAAAAGATCTATACCTAATTCGAGACCCTTAATTGTACAGTGAACTTGATTAAAAAAACGTGATGCACTTGTGCAGAATAGAAATTTGGGACCTTTGGGTTGGTGAGGTTTATATATATTGGCTCTGTTCGGCAGGCTGTTTTTTGGCTTATAAGCCGGCTGTGGCTGATTTGCTGTGAGAGAAAAACATTGTTCCACGGCTGATAAGCCGTGCTGATAAGCTCAGCCGAACAGGGGGATTGTATAATAGGCATAGGAGCAGAACAAAATTTCAGTGTCTTGGATGTAAAACATGATTCCTAGCTGATACCTGGGCAATCGGCATAAATCCAACGAGGCACGGCCAAATGAACAATGGAACTATAAAAACGGAAGACAAAAATATAAACCTGTAAGAGCATCTCCAAGAGTTTGCCAAAATTCACTTGGCAAATATCATGATTTGGCAACTTGCTAAAATATATGGCAAGTGAAAAAATAGACTCTCTCCAAGAGTTTGCCATTTGGACTTGGTAAAATAAGAAGAGGCCCGCTAAGCGAACGAAGAGCCCCGCTAAGAAACGAAGAGCCCCGCTAAGAAACGAAGAGCCCCGCACGCGAAGCCGGATGCGCGCTCGCGCTCAGCGCGCAAATATACGCGTGGAGGGGGAGAGATTTGCTAAGTTGCTAAAATTTACCAAGTTGGATGCCAAACTGTTGGAGCATAATTTTTCCTATTTTATCAAAAATAGATGGATGCCAAGTTGATTTGGCAAGCTCTGTTGAATGCGGTGTGCGTCTCTGTGCTGGCACAGCCGCACAGGAGCGAGATGCTGCTGGCAGTCGCGTCGCAGATGAGATCGAGAGCGTCGGGGTCGGGCGCCTGGGCGGAGCGCCGAGGAAGGCGTGCAGCGCTAGGTCACGCCGCCGGTGGGTGGCCGGTTGGGGCCTGTTTGGCTACTTTTCATTCATGGGCCGTATCCAGTTAGGTCCAAACATGTCGGATACGCTAATGCTCTGGTGAGAGGGCCGAGGGTGCAAGGCCCAGGCTGTTTGGTGAGTTGGGCTAGTCGTGCGAACAGGCGGACCGATGTTCCTGCTGCCGTCGTGCTGCTGAGTCTGGAGGAGGGGTGCTCGTACACGGCCACCTTGGCCTACATGACCTCCACCTCTGACTTGGGCACGAATTTCCCGTGACGCAGACTGCGATGGTAGGCAACTCATGTTGGCTTTCCTAAAAAGAAAAAAAGAAAGAAAAAGAAAAAGGCAACTCATGTTGGCTATGGCATTCAATGAGCCACAAACACAACTATCGCTTTTTTAGTTAGTTTTTTTTTAAAAAATCAATCGCTTTCTAGTTAATCTAGGCTATTAGATAGCCATAAAACGTTACCTCGGACATATGATTCGGAGCGCTAGCATCGGACGGTTCTAAGCCCTGTTGCACGGCCGCGAGTATGTGTGATTCGCTCGCACACACACACGGGACCACCCCCGCGCGACTGCCCGGCCGTTCCCGCTCCGCACGACTACGCAGAGTGCGATGGTAGGCATAGGATCATTCGTATCCGATTCGTTTTTTTGTCCCTACTTGCAGGGCCGAAAGCCGAGCGCTACAAGTCGGAGGTGTAAGCAGAGGCGGTAGCACAGAGACGAAGAAGTGCAGTGAGCGACTCCTTGAGGAGGAGAATGAGCAAGTGAATCGGTGCGTGGACCTGTGTAGAGAAGCCCAAATGCACGTTTAGATCTGACGACAAGTTAATGCGTCCAATGAAAAGCACCGTACAGACGTCCTATCGTAATTATTTCTGTAAAACATCGATGTTGGCAGGGTCATGACTGACCTAGGGAGAGGCATAGGAGTAGCTCAGGCCCACCTATCATTGAGTTGAAGGGACAACTTTTATTATGGAAGAAGCCTCCTTACTTTTAATATTCCCTCAGTTCCAAATTATAATACGTTTGGGCGGTGACACTCCAGGCCACGCAAGGCAGTGGTGCGAATGCCGGCAGCACATAAGGTTGCACCATGTGGCAGCGCCTAGGTTCGCCTGGGCCGGTGGTGCAGATGCGATGTAATGACAGCGCGCGGGTGTGAGAGGTCGATCTCTATCTCATCCTCTATCTTTGATCTGGATCTCACCTCCCATTGTCTCTGTGTTGAATCACTTTGTGATGTTGCCTATGTCTAGATCTTTGAGGCTGGCCGACTGAAAGGTCCTTGTTTGGTTTTGGTAATTGAGTGACAACCTTAGGTGGACTAATATGTTTAAATATGAGATACACAGGTGATTAGTCCACAAGTACATCATATGTGAGCAACCTATGCCATGGAGGTGAAATGGCTTAGATATGTTGCAAGGCTCACACATGTGATGAAGAAGCTAATTGCATATGAGACATGACAAAGAGTCACGTGGCTAAGGTAGAGAAGATCAAGACAAGACTTGGCTTGATGGACCGGTTGCAAGCGTGAAGGGCAAGTTGAAGGCTTTGGAGCGATGGACCGCGTGGCGGTGAAGCTTGAGCAAGACTTGGCGCCAATGGATAGAGGCAAGTGAAGAGCAAGTGAAGTCAAGATCGATGAACCAATATGGTCACGTGATGATATGAATTGGATCATATCATTTGTTATTGGTTGGTGCATGTGTTGCATCAACATTGGAGGGGATGTAATGGAATGCGCAAGGCAAAGGTATAACCTATAGGGCATTTCATTTCATCAGTCATAGGTGTGTAAAGAAGTTTATAACCGGGTTTAGGATAGATGGCCGTACAATCAAGAGGGGCAAACTTGTTTGCATATCGGTCATCTAGTGCCACTTGAGCAATCTAACTTTGCATACGTGTTAGGATCGAGTGGCGTGGTGAAAGAAGTGACTAACCCTTTGGGAAATGTTTGTGAAAAGCTAACACACATGCCAAGTTGGTGAACATTTGGTGGTGTTAGCACATTTACAAATGTGAAGAACTTAGTGAAGAAGAGGAGGCGAAACCGAGCTCGGAGTGCTGCCTGGGTGGCACCGCCACCCCTAAGGCGGTGCCCACCTGGAGGTCAAGAGGGAGGAATTGGCTGGTGCCCTAGGGGCACCGCCATTGCCTGTCCAGTGGCACCGCCACCCGTAGGGCGGTGCCCACCACACCAAGGCCGAGAGCAGTAGTGGGTGACGTGGTCACCGCCGTGGTGAGGGCGGTGCACTGCCTGATCACTGCCGCTGGGAGGGTGGTGCCACCGCCGTTTTTCAGCCGAGGGCGAGGAAGTTGGGGCTGGTCATCGCCTGGGCACTACCGTGCCTAGGGCGGTGCACCGCCCTATTTTCTAGAGGCTGGAGACTTCGCACAGTTGGCCAGGGGGTCACCGCCACCCCTAAGGCGATGCACCGCCCCTAGCTGTCCGGTGACCAACGACTGGAATTCGACCATTGGGGGGCACTGCCACCCCTAGGGCAGTGCCACCACTGCCATATCTGGTGCCCTTGCAAAAAGTGCCGCTTGGCTCCAACGACTCTATTTGGCTTGGGGGCTATAAATAGAGGTGGAGCTCGGGCATTTGGTTGCAAGAGCACCCTTGGGACTGAGTGTCCATACTTGGGGAGTGCTTGAATGCCCTCTAACTCAATTGTGCTTGCAAGAGTGCGATCCAATTGCGAGTGAGTATGATTCTAGTGCGTTGCATTGTGAGGTTGCATCGAGTGGCACTAGGTGATCGAGTTGCAAGTCAGTGGTGCTTGTTACTCTTGGAGGTTGCCACCTTCTAGATGGCTTGGTGGTGTGATCTCCGTCAAAGCACGCAAGGAAGCTTGTGCGGTGCTCCGGAGAAGCTTGTGAGGGGTATTGTGCTCACCCAGCGGGAGCCGCAAAGAGAAACTCTAGTAGAGCGAGACACGAAGGGCACAAGTGGTCTGGCCGTGTCAAGTGCTAGAGCTTGTGGTAAGCACTCCACGTGGGAGAGTGTGACTTGTGGGTCACCACTAGCAAGAGGACCAGTGGCAACCTTGGAGCTTGTCTCAATGGGGACTAGCGGGTTGGCAAGCACGTGAACTTCGTGAGAAAAATCGCCGTGTCATCCTACTTCCTATTGGTTTGCATCCTCATTACATAAGCTTGTATTTACTTTCATATACATCGCACTTGTGTAGTTACTCTTACAATTAGTTTTGCTTGTGTAGCTTGCTAGTTACCTTCTTGCTTGGTAGTATAGAAGTAGCTCCCTTGCATGGCTAATTTGGTTTTAGTAACCTTGTTAGTTACATTGCTTAGTTTGTGTAGCTAAGTAATTTGAGCTCTCTAATTTGACTTGTGTAGCCTTGTTATTGAGTATTGCTAGTGACCTTAGGAGCTTTGTGCTTTTACTTACTGGTTGTGTAGGAGCTCCCTCGGTTGTTTGAGTGCTAGTTGCATAGGCTTATGTGACCTTGCTAACTAGAATTGTTTAGGTGAGTTCTAGCTAGCCCGTCACCTTTGTCGCTTAATTAGTATCTTTGTAAGGTGTTTGAGAACTTAGATAGAGGGGTGTAGTCATAGCTAGACCGATAGTTTTAATTTTGCATTTGTTTCAGCCGACGCGATTAATTTTAGAAAGAACTATTCACCCCCTCTAGTCCGCCATCTCAACCCTACACTGGCAGATTTAGTAACAATAGCCACGCTAGCACATGGTGCGGGACAAGCCACGGGCGGTGGATCCGGCTAGCCCTATGGCTCCAGCGGCCCCGGCAGCGGCCGGTGCGGGCATGCCATCTCTGGCGACCCAAGCACGGGTGCGGCAACCTTTGTGGTGTGAGGCGTGGGATCAGCCATAGTCGGTGCATCTAGACACCATAGCGTGGGTACGGTGACCCGACACGAGCACGACGTCCCTAGCGACCCCGGCAGTGCAGCCAGGGCACGGGCGACGGATCCAGCCTCAATGTCCCCGGCATAGAGTGCCGGTGGCGGATCTGGCAGTCTGACACTACCAATTTTTTTATTTTTTTTATTTTGTGAAAATAGTCATCAGTGCCGATTCAACAACCGGCAATGAAATGCCAAGGCTATCATTGCCGGAGAAGGCTAGTTATGAACCAGCAGTAACTATGGTTTCTGGCGTAGTGTGGTAATTTAAATGCAAATTTAATGGGTTGCTTATATCATATATTATAATGGTAAGGTGGGTAATTTAGATTATGCTTCAATAACAACAGGGGTGAATAATTTTGAGAAAACAGACTTCGATGGCTATTATTATCAACTAGTTTATCAACCTGTCCTCCCGCACGTGTTAGAATCTTATGATTTTTGTGAGAATTTCTAGAATTGGTATTTTTTTCTTCTCTAGCTCTTCTCGGATGGATTAGTATGGAAGTTCACTTAGAGCATCCAATTAGTAATACTAAGATTAAGATATCAAACTAATGTCAGCCGAAAAGTTTAGACCAATAATATAACTAAAGGTGCAATCTTTTCTTCTTACCGTGCATAATGACGGTGATGAACTAATATGGAGATTTCTTTTGATGTCTATATATGCTTAGATAATAGATGGACTCTATATACTACCGTAGCAAGAAGACACAAACACCACTATATTAAATTAAAAAAAACACCACTATATTGACAAGACCAACTAAGCATGATTGGCAAACATTGCAACTCTAGCAACTGCACACTAAACGCCAATGCCACTACCAGCAGCGCTGGCAGCTTCACCTGGTCTACTAGATATTCCGGCATGGAAGAGCAGTGCCCAGAGGAGAGTGATCAGTTCTCCACCGCGGGCAATGGCCTTCTTGTGCCCTTTTAGATTGTTGGATGGCGCAATGTACAGGATCATCTCCACCCAGAAACCTGCTAGGATTGCCCACGCTGTTTCCTCACCCTCAACCAACTCCACCAATTGTTTTCCGAGCCTCACACCATTCTTCACCACTAAATGATTGGACTTTTCGCGTAGCAATTGAACCAAATCATGGTACTCAGCCTTAGGCATCAACGGTGGCCCGGTCGCAGCACGGACATTGAGGACACGCTCGGTATCCTCCTTGACATCCTCATAAAAACTCTTGGTCCATGCAACCTCGTCAGGAAGAAGCTCCGGGGACCAGGTCATAAGATATGCGCAATACCGTGACAGATGAGTGGCAGCGCTCTTATGCTGGATTGAAATCGGGGAAGAACCTTGCTCTATATCATCCCAGTAAGGGTGCCTCACCTCAAAGATGCATGTGGCGATGTGCCATGTAAGTATCATATCAGATGTACTCATCTTGCCATTGCATGCCCAGAGGAAAGCTGTTCCAGCTTGACTTCGCTGCAGAAACGTTCGGACATTGCCTACTTGACATACAGTGTTGCTGGCGGTGCTTCTTAGCGAATCCATGATGCAAGCTTTCACTGCTACTGGCATATTGACCTTCATCTTCTCATCTGGCAAATGATGGAACACACGACTAAGAAGACCACTAAAGTTTGTTCTTGTAGTTGGGTGAAGCACTAATACTGAGCACTGCCCTATTTTCTCATCCCAATTATTCACTGTCTTGCATCTGCACCGCAAGAGAAGACCAAACCATTGATATTTTGTTTGCTGCTCTTGCAAAGATGCACATTTTACATGGTGGCATATGAGGGCTACTTTGGTCCAGTTGGAGCAGATGTAGGAAGTAATATCCCTCACCTCAGCGACCAGGACCAAAACTAGAAGCAGAAATTCTGGCAACACATCAAAGTACAAGTTCCCAAATTCTTTATTGTGCAACTGGCTTACCGCCTGTAGTTTACTGCACCAGAACTCACAGTGGATCTGACTGCGGCCATGCTTGTGCACCAGACCTGCAAACACAACAATGAAGTATGCAGCCACGAGCCAGGGAAAAATTTATCGGCGATAAAATTTCGATAAACCCGATAATCCCGTTTATCGCTGAGGTCTGATAAATTTTATTTATCACCGAGATTCCAAATTTCACTAGTCTACCTACATGAAAGTGTGATATTCTCTTATATCAACACTATTATGTGCTAGTTCTTAATATTAAATGCTTTAGAGACAACTTATATAATTTTCTAGAGAAATTAGGTATTTTTTTGTTTTATTTTTGACCGAGAAATTTTCCGATAAATCCGATAAACCCGTTTATCGGTGACCTCCGGTATTTTTTTTTCTACCGGTAATGTGAACCTTGCCACGAGCCCACGACGCAGTAACCTATGCTCAAGAGTGAGATAAGGATGCTCAAGACAGGTAGCCAACACTTAGCATAGGATGTTGGTAGTGATGAATTGTAGTAATCATGAACAAATGAAAGCTCATCAGCAATCACCCTGAACACCCTGTTATGTTCACCATCCTTCAACAGCAAGCGCCAGAAAAACTTGTGCCCCGTGGAGCCTACGGCATTAGCAATATCATACCTTGCAAATTGACATCTCAGCAACTTGAACAATGCAAAGGACATGCATAAGTCTTTTGATGTCGGATCCACACTTTCCAACTTCCATACTCTATCAAGGGTCACCAAGCCAGTTCTGTCAATAACCATTGTCCATGTGTCGCTGAACACATACCCCCAAAGTTGCTTCTTCACTTGCCTGCTATCTTCTCCCATAACTAAGAGAGGAGAAAATAATGCATCCTCACCTGCAGTTGTTGCTCCACCATGCTGGCTTCTTACTTGTTGTAGCTCCTTCGTGTACCCAAAAACAAGACCAGGGTTGCGCCCTAGCGCAAAGGATTTCCGTGCCTTTCGAAACGAATAGAATTTGAACCAAATCTTGGCACAGATGAGAACAAAAGGCGCAAACATAATCTTGGAACAGATGATGGTGAATGGTCCGTGGTTTTCACTAGGAGAAATCCTGAACAGCCCATGAAAAAAACGTTTATTTGTGATGCTGGCACCAAGGTAGAAGGTCCAGATGCCCTTGACAAGCAGCTCCCAAGGGGGCCCTACCTTTCGACCTTCTCTGCTTTCAGTGGCAACAACTGAGGTAGCATTGGTAGCTGCCATCTGAACAAGGAACGCCCATGTTATGACCATGCATGGATGGAATACTGAATGGCACAATGCCACCAAGGTTGTTCCATCCTCTTTGTTGACATAGTCATTGGAGCTGTCACGAAGGGTGGAGACGACAAAAGAGATGATGGGCAAGAACAGTATGTTGGCTCCGAGGAAGATGAAGCGGGTGAAGCGGTGGTGGCGGTAGCGCCGGCCGTAGCCACCGCCTATCCCCACCAAGACTCCTGTCACAGCAGCGCTTGCGAGAAGCATGGCATTCCCCAACCATATCTGTCGTCCCATGGTGTCGTAGAAGGCCATCGCAGCAACGTTGGGGCAGCGCATTTCTTCCTGCAATGCCGCATTGGAGTATATCCAGGTTGGACTCCGTGGATCCATAGTCATCTATCTGATTGCCAAATTACAAACTGATGAGAACAAGGAATCAATAATGAGGCATATGTGCGCTAACCCAGAACTTGTAATTAAGCACAAGCAGATGGTAATTTGGTGCTGGCTGGTGTAATAAATAAATGAACTACTCTCTCCCTTCTTATTTAGTAAGCATAATAAGATTTGAAGAACCAAAACCAAATTCCAGAAATTTTGAACCACGATTAGTCAAATTATAAACATGATTAGTGTATAGAAGCTACATGAAAAGATTGGATTCCAAGTTTTTTTTATGCGACATTGATTGCAAAGCAATTAGTGATATATTGTAAGAGAAATTGGTGGTAAAAATATGCCTTTAGTTAAAGACTACTACAAATCCTATTAGGTAGGCCTGTTAAAAACAGAAGGAAGGAGTACTAGCTAGAACTGAATTCAGTTGCATATGAATTCTACTTAGATATAGATAAACATAAAAAATTGGGAATATAGTTAAGTAGTTACCGTAGAATAACTGGAGATCTAGCTGTGCCTGCAGTGGCCTCCACCCATGTATAAGATCAAGAATCTTATGGAGATCAGAGCTCATGCATCAACCTGCTGCAGAGCATAGGAGTATAATGGCTGTCCAAATCCATAGCGTCTCAGGCGCACGCCACCAACAGCTTCTTTATTCCTTGCTTGCCCGGTGGTAGTACGTTGCCTGCGTATCTTTTGAACGAACCTATAGCTTTGCCCACGCACATGCAATGTGCTTTGAGCCTTTTGTTTTACAGTTTGACTATACATTCTAGTACATGCTTGGATTCCCTCGCTCTATTTCTATCGACCGCCACGCCAGCTATTTTGATGCTTTCATTTGTAATCATTCCACGCTTTAAGTATATGGTACTCTCTCAAATTCAAAATTATAGCCAAGAAGCCAACTTAAATAGATCATAAGTTAAATTTCTGACTTTGACCAAATTTAGTGAACTATGAAGTATGAACACATATTTTATACTTTATATAGAGAATTCAATGAAACTAATTTTGATACACATTAGTCCGTCGACTTATATATGAGTTTGGATAACAAGAAACGAGGTGGTTTTTGACAAATGTAGACCAAAATCTTTTTTGCAGGTACTATTCAGGGGAACTCACTGGCTCCGACACTAGACAAAGTTGCAGCGGCATGATGATCTAGGGGACCAGTTGGTCTCAGCTGGCCAACATCTGGAGTCGTCAGCTTTGCATTTCTTCGGTTCCAATGGATGGTTTTCAACAAGATTTATTGGCCTCTCTTAGTCAAAACTCTATTCGTTTGTTTTTTTTACTTGTGTCTCGGTGTAAACTTGGAACCTTTTACAGCTCGTGTGCTACCCTTTGGGTTACCTTTTGTAATAATTGGCCTGATTCTATCAATTGATAGATGATGCTGGATATATACTGTCCTTTATCTAAAAAAAATATATGCTGCCTCACGGACCAGTAATTTTGAGAGAGATAAGTGTTAGAAATTTATGTATGAATTTAGGTCCCACTACTGATCGCTTATCTCTCATTTCACCGATTTATTTGCTCGTACTCTAACAAAATACTCATGCAGATATCCTTTACGGTAAAGTTTAGTTACCCACTACTTTTAATTCCAAATAATAGCCATCCACTTTGCATCGTAACTCCATGTGTGTATTTTCACAAAAAAAAGTAACTCCATTGTGTAGAAGTACATTTATCTGGAACTTCTCATATATTAATAATCTAACACAATACTCACAGATATATACTTCCTTATCCTTTGTCTTGTCGTGAAAGCCTTTAGTTACAATTATTCTATCACTATGCCATAACTGCCGACTCAAAACCAGCTTTCACTACCGGATTTTGATTTGGCAGTAGGCAATCGACAATGATGCCCATTGGGTTTCACTACCGGTTGCTCAGCTCCCATTTTCACAAAACAAAAAAAGAACAAAGAAAAAGAAAAGGCCACCAGGGTGTGAGATGGAGGTAGTAACACGAGCATGGTGAGGCGGAGGTAACCCGGCAGTGGTGCCAGTAACGCGAGCATGGTGAGGCGGAGGTCTGGGTTGGCGGAGAAGAGCATGTTGTAGAGCTAGTGGCAGGCGGGGTCATCAGTGTTGCCGCCCACCCAGAGCGTGTTGGACAACATTGTGTAGCAGTGGGCGAATGGATTAGCTTGTGCCCAGGGCTATTGGCGTCGGTTAGCGGCTGCAAATTGTGGAAGGTCATGATGGGCAAGATGGAGGAGATCACTAGGATGCGGAACCGTGCCTGTGAGATAGACTCCCACCAGGATGGGGTTGGATCGGAGGCGGGGCGGACATGGATATAGGGTTGGACGGGAGGCGGTACCTACGGTGGAGGAGGATTGGGAGTGAGGTATGGTGGCGGTAGCGATGGAGGAGCTGAGATGTGATCTCACAAAAGTTTGCAGTAGGGAGTAGAAGTGGCAGGTGGGCTGCCAAGTGGTGGTTGGAGTGGTTCGTGGTGCCGCCGCTGCTGGTGGCCTCGTGCACGCGATTGGGTTGGTCAGCAATGGGAGAAGGAAGAATAAGATAAGGGCAAAAATGACATTTTCTCACCTTATGTTCCTTAGACCTGAGAAAATTAATAAAATATTTGTAGTGGTGTTCTACAACAAATGATCAATTTCATTATAGTACCTAGCAAAATTTGATGTTTGCAGTGCGAAGCGGAAAATTTCACATTTGTTCCGTGTCCCAGAGCAAACTTTGCCTATAGATTTATTGATTACTTTAAGTTATTACCATATATATAGATTAAGATTAGAGGGTTGCTTCAGATTATTTTACATAATTACAGTGGTGGTGGTAATTTTGGTCAAACATTTATGTTGTTAATTTACACTATTTATATGGTGGATTTGGAGAATTTTATAAAACAACAAATATAATGGCTATTATTGGTTGATTAAAGTCTATCAAATATATGCATGTTCGTTATGTTTGTAAGAATTTTCAGGATTTATTTTTTTCCTAGTGCGTCTCATAATAATTAACATGCAGGCTCTTTTTTGGGGCTTTAAATTAGTAATAGTAAGATATTCACAATTTTTCTATAAACTTAATAAAATCTAGCGAGCTTAGTTATTAACTTAGAAGAAAGCTAAAGCGACCTATAATTTATGATGGAGGGAGCTAGTACTACTAGTCAATTATTAGGAGCAGCAAAGGCAAAGACGTGTACACACTGTTCCACGCGCCTTTGCTTCGTGCCTACTTTATGCTTTGCTAGCTTGGACCGTGTCTTAGATCAATGATGGACCATTACATGTCGTGCAATATTTCAGAACATTGATCCCTTCAGTGTCTTAGAGTAAGTACAATAAAATGATGTAAAATGGCCTATATAGAAAGGTGCCTCATCATACTTGTAAGCTTACATCTAATTCATGCACAAGCTCTAGGGACACATTGTGAGAGAATAATGTGGATCAAGTGTTAATGATTTAGTTTAAACTAATAGCCAACTATCATATAAGTTTGTCGTTTGATTAACTGTAGATATTATCTTTTTTTTTAAATGAACCGTAGATAATATTGCAATAACAAATAGCCAACTATCGGCTTTTGGTGGACTGTCCAAGCCAAAAAGCTTCACCGTCTCGCGCTTCTCTCTCTCTTTCTTTTTTTTTCTTTTTTTTCTAGATCGACAACAGGCATCTCAAAGTACTCACCATGCATGAGTCTGGCGACCCAGTGCAGCACCGTGCCTCGATGCCAGATAGTGCATCTGGAGCACCGGCGAGTTGCGGCATGACGGTGGCTCCGGCAGGGCTGCCGTCCTTTGTGTGTGTGATTTACTGTATCGGGGAGACCATGTAACACAACAACATCCGGCTTATAATCCGTCTTTTTCAGTTTGTTTTTTCAGTCGGAACAATATTTTTCTCTCATAACAAATCAGTCAACAGTGTTTTTCAGCCGGCTTATCAGCACAGCCGAACGGGGCCAACAAAGGCTAATGGTCTGTGATCCAGACAATAACCAAATCAAACTAATCACGTCTGCCTTCAAATCCCTCATCCAGCCCACCCCACTCGTTCACCCTCCAAAACCAGTCCACACCGAACTGCAGTGTTCTTAAATCCAAACAAGACCAATCCACAGCCTAAAACCGGGATTTGAAACTAACTGCAAATTGTCACCATGGAACAGTTCATAGAGAGATCACATCACGTCAACGTAGGACAAGTCATAGAAACCGCCACCGCCGACGAACTCGTCCTATAGCTCGTCCACCAACTTGGACCCTCCAACGTCGAACCGCTGGATCCTGGCCCCTTGCTAGAGCACCTCTTCGTCCTTATCATCGAAGCCGACGCAGCTCCGGGCGTTGGACTGATGAGCTCCCGCAGGTCCCTGATGGTGGAGAGGATGGCGAGCAGGTAGGAGAGAGAGGAGCCTGGGTAGGGAGCGCGCCAGCGCCGCGGCGTCCTCGAGCTTGACCACCCCGGAGGTATTGAGGCTGGCGAAGCCCGGGCAGTGCAGCGCGAGCTTCTCCATCCGGCCATGCGCAACTACCGGAAGCTGCGGCGATCGCGAGGTCTTGGGCGTGGCCAAGCTGAGTGCGGATGTCCATGCGCGTCCTCCCACATGTGCGCGCGCGGCGCGGAGCGAGCAGGCGTCTCAGTGCCGTGCGTGCTCTGCTTCGTTCCTAGCTTGTTGGCATCAGCGTGACGTCATGCTACGCTTTATGACCGTTTACCTATAGAAAAACAAATCCAGTAGTAATATAATAGGAATACCAGCGGACACGGATGGGATGGGACTGCTGCTGGACCGCGGTGTGATGCTAGGTTGGAACCATGGTTTTAGCCCGTTAGTAAGCCGAAATACTCAGTCCAAAACTAAACCGAACCAAAATACTCTAAGTAATAACTTAGACCAAACCACCCCACTAGCTTGCTCAGGCCATTTTCACCCAAATCGAATTGGCCCAACAAGGAAACCAAACCATAGAAGCAGGTTCTAGCCCAAACCATTGTCAGTGTGTGTGAAATTTTTTTATTCTAATCTATCACGGAGTCCAGCTTTTTTCAAATAATCCTCTTGGAAGGGGTGAGGGAGTTCCTGCTATTCACTTAAGAAAAATTAAATGACCTACTTTATATGGAGAACGCAACATATCATCGTTGCCTAGGATCGCCATGACTCTGACTTCACACCTGTAAGCTCAGACCAAGGGTGACAGAAGCACGACGCAGAGCAAGTAGCGATCCGACAAGGCATGGCTTCGTGGAAACACACATGCCTCCGGACGAGCGTTAAAATGTCCCACTTAAATCGACCACCACTAGGGCGCACCTCTAGGAAGGGAACCATGCTTCATATCACCATCGCAAGCCCAACAAATCTAAGCACTTCGCTTCGCTGAAAAGTACTGTTCACTGATTTATTATGAGAGAAAAATATTGTTGGCTTGGCTGAAGCCAGGCTGATAAGACAAGCGAACAGGGCCACAAAGAGCCACATAATAAGAGGGAAATGTCTTTGATGACGCTTCCAATGAAGGAGTGGCTCCGTGGGCATTGCCATTGTCGGGTCTAGCAAAAGCTGACCAAAGCTTTGCCTAGCACCACCGACTGCATCGGTCATCACCATAGAGAAAGTAGTAGCCAGTCCTTGAGCACCGTGATATGCACATGGCCACAGCAACCACCCTAGAAAGCACCAATTGCTGCAAGGGACAAAGCTCATCTTCCGGTGCTTCCGCCGCTACGAGAATCCCAAGCACAATAGGGCACAATAGCCGAATGTAGGCACATGACAAAGGAGTGGTGAGGCCCCCAACCACACCAAACCTTGGCCATCGTCGTGCTGCCAATGGGCTATCCAGTGTGGACTCGCGTGCACAAGTGGTCACCACTGTCTAGCCTGACGACCTCCCTCCGCCCTAGTAGTGCCTCACACCTGCCTTGCTGTGCCACCTCTAAAACGAATGGATCTAGCTGGGAACCTAGCTACAATCTAGGCTGTAGGGAGTCGGATTTGTCGCTCCCCAGATAGGGAAGCCAACCACATGTTGCCGCCGCTTGAGGAGAGGAAGGAGGTGCGGGCAGAGAGGAAGAAGAGCACCACACCACCATCATTGGCAAGGTCGAGCGGAGGAAGAACTCATGCATGTCCCACACGACTACAAGTGCTGGCACCTCAAAGCACACGCTTGCCTAGGAGACCTTCACACAGTGAACACCACTGCCCAGCCTAAGGCTGGTAACGAGCCAGCTCGGCTCGTTATGGCTCGTTAGGATAACGAGCTAGCTCGGCTCGGCTCATTATCTTAACGAGCCAGAAAGCCAACTCGGCTCGGCTCGTTAAAAGCTCGAGCTGGCTCGTTAGGCTCGCGAGCCAGTTATAAAAAATATGCAAAAATTTAATATTTGCATTTATCAAAAGCTTGAAAATAGTAATAATACAAAAATAATATATCCAATAGCCTTAAATTGAATAAAATATTCATATGAGCTAACATATCAACCATTTGCAGAGTGCAAGACATGAAGTAATACAAACATAATATAAGTTATGATGACTTTTTCTTTAAAACTATGGCTCGTTTGGCTCGCGAGGTAGCTCGAGTTGGCTCGTTATAGCTAACGAGCTAAAATCTTAGCTCGGCTCGGCTCGTTATGGTAACGAGCCGAGCCGAGCCGAGCCGAGCTAGCCACGAGCCGAGCGAGCTAACGAGCTTCGAGTTTTTCGTCCAGCCTTAGCCCAGCCATCATGGTGCAGGCCGCACGCCTACCCCGGCCCTGCACAGATCTGGGTGAGGCATGAATTCCTGTCGTTGGTGTCCTTCGGAGCCATGCGGCCGTGAGCCATTTGATAACATTGAGGCATTGCATTGGGGAGGGAAGAAGGGGTGGCGTGGCGGAGGCTGGAAGGTCTTGGTCATCACCCATGTTACCCCGTACACGATGTGGGGGCCTAAGCTAGAAAGGCTATCTAATCAAAACAGAGTCCAGCTTTGTTAGGTTCTTTGCGGTGAAACATGTCCATCCGCAAGTTAGAGTCTCTAAGATTTGAATATAGCACCTCTATGTAAACAAGTTTCACTTTTTTTTGATAAAGGGAGTATTTTATTAATCACAAACGGTCTGAAAACATGAGTAGTATTCAACTCAGGGCATGTATAGATAATTTGTACTAAACATTTACCTAAACTTTAGTCCTAGGTATCCAAATAGTGACTAAAATGGAACTAATTTTTGGTTTTCAACCCAACTAGCAATTAGTTCATTAGTTGGCAAATTATGTGAACTAATATGGACTAAAATTGAGTTTTTGTCCAGGAAAGCTACTTACTTTTAGTCCATGTATCCAAATAGCGTTAGACTAAACTTTAGCCACCTAAGCTTTAGTCCAACTAAAATTCACTCCATGGGAACTTTAGTTCTAAATGATTCAAACAGACCCTTGCCAAGATACATTTATCATTACCACTATACCACAACCAATCTGTAGCATCTAAAAAGAGTCGCTATAAGTCGTTGTAGCGACCGATGAAGCACGAGTGCTCTAGATAGGGTTTTGGGTGAAACTCTGAGCAGTGGGCTACGCAAATTTCTTTGCACGCCAATGGGCTGAGCTGGATGCACTTAAATGAGAATAGGTTATACAGACCGATTGTTTCACTCTAATATGTATTTTTATCGACTGATGATCCGAGGAAACAGCGAATATATATACCGAACAATAGAGAGTCGGTACAAGGAAAAATAGCGACCTATGATATGTTAGAAATTCATTCCAACCAACTGTTGATTGTTAATATTTTGTTTTAGCGTGCTACAGATTGGTTGTGATACAGTAGAATCTCATCTCACAGTTCCTTGCCATTGGATCTTAGTGCCCTTCAAGCACCCCTTGCGGCTGTTGGTAAGAACCAACATTGTTCTAGCTAGCTAGTGAGAGTTTTCCCATTTTTCTTAGATCTGGCTAATCAATTTTCAGTTTTTTTATTTCCTCCAATGCCGCTGGTGCGTAGTCAGACTTGCAGGGGCAGCTCAATTAAGTAGAGACAAGACTAGCTGTTGAAGCTTGGCAGTGGAATCCAAGAGATAAGTAGTATAGAAATAAGAAAACGGGATTCAAATAGTGTGCACAAAAAAAAGAGAGATCCAACCTAGGAGGAACTAGGTGGTTTTTTTATTAAGAAGAGAAATAGACACCCAAATTCAGTTCAAGAGAGGACTTGAACTTGGGTGGTTGGACGCATTGCCACACCTCTCACCCAACCGGTTGAGCTAGGCTTACTTTCTCAAATAGTGTGCGCACATCTCTAATGGATTCCATGCATGGTCCCATATACTTATAGATGCATGCAAACACCATGATTATTAATAAGTAGTATCAAAGCATGGAGGCAAGGATATTAGTGAAGACTAAGAATAATATAGCATCAAGTGCAAGCAAGGCACTTAATGCAGTGTGTATTAGGTCTTTATTTTATTTTTATACTATTAAAGGGTGTCTGAGACCTAGAGTTTGATCGATGGGAGTTGAGTTGAGAGAATTTGGGTGAATACACGGATTACACTCTCACCAAGTCAGTGCGTAAGCACCCTTGTTGCATAGATTTTAAGTTGACGATACCAAAGCAGTCGAATTGGACAAGATCAGATTTAAAATAGGCTGATATATAATATGCATTAGATGATTGGGACATGCCTGGTTGATCGTCCATTGGTATGTGCTAAGTTCAGTTTTAACTTGGCCACGGTACTAGAGTTCACCATGTCATCCCCTGTGACCTATGTGGCACTAAGCAGAACAGTGCTGCCAGTACTCTTTCTGTACTAGTGACAGGCTGGCAACCTGCTATGGTAGGCAACTCATGTTGGCTATTCACGTGTGAACGGATGACACTTTTTTCTCCAAGTGTGCTTTCATGGCCCTTGTTTTATCTAGACCTTGTTTGGTAGCACTTCTCTTCAAGGACTCTTTCGGAGGAGCTGGAGCCATTTTGGAGGAGCCACAAATTTGTTGCCCAATCCTCCAAAACGGCCCTGGCTCCTTTTTTTTCACTGAAAAACATAAACCATTTGGTAGGGCTCCTCCGTAGGAGCCGAAGCCGAAGCCAGAGAGAAGCCGTACCAAACTGAGCCTAAGATGAAGCAAAAATAGTCACGGTACAACAGACCCTATAGTTCTAGGATTACCAGCAAAGCCCCGACACTTTAAACAAAAGTTAATTTACTAGAATAATTTGCAACTAGGGGCAACCTAGAAAGCGTGCGAAGACTAAACGTCCATGATGAACTCTCCCATGACCTCTGCGAACAAAGTCCTCAACGCCTTCATCTTTGATGACGTCATGGCCACCCGAAGGTTTGCTTGTAGCTTGTGAAAGCTTCATGGTCCAACCGTTGAGCTGAGTTCACAAGACCCTAGCGCCGCTTGGACATTACACACTATGCTTGGATGGTGGGGTTTGCCACTTGCTTTTCGCCAAGCAGTACTCCATAGGGGGTAGGTGGTCCTAGCAACTCTACAACACAACAGTTCCTTGAGCACAGGTGATAGAAGCAGCGTGCAGACGAGCTCCCTGACCAAAGCAGACGGTGAGGTAGGTTGATGACATGCCTCGTCCTTGTTTGAAATATCAACGGAGACCAACACGGAGGCCCTGGATACGTCAAGCGCTGCTAGGCCCAAGATGCCAGCGTGCTCATCAAAGCCCAACCAAAACTTGGTTGACCCATCCAAACTTGCGGAAATTCCATCATATGGGGGACATTGAGGATCAAAACCCAGGCAGCCCACCATATAAGAGGTCTGTTGGGACAAGGGTCCCGAACAGGATCGAGAGTAGAAGACTCTTCCATGAAGACCAGCGGGAGAAGGTCTCCCGGAGAAGACTGGCAGGAGAAGGTCTCTCGGTGAAGGCTGGCGGGAGAAGGTCTCCCGGAGAAGGCTGGCAAGAGAAGGCCGGCGGGAGAAGGTCTCCCGGAGAAGGCCAGCGGGAGAAGGCCTCCCGGAGAAGGCCGGTGGGAGAAGGTCTCCCGAAGAAGGTCCAGCCAGAGAAGGTCCACCGATGAAGGCCTAGTCAGAGAAGGTCCCAGATGATAGTTCCATGTAAGGACTCCGCGGAGAAGGCTCCACGACGGAGGCTCCATGGAAAAGGCTCTACGACGAAGGTTGCAACGCGCGAGAGGGGAGAGTGACCCGGCGACTAGGGTTTGCAAAAAATGAGTTGGAGAGGAGAGAGCCCCATTGCCCTCATGCTCTTAGCATTATATAGGCAGACGACAAATTACAAGTGACCCCTTGGTGGGCGAAGATTTTACATGCTACTACACTAACTCCTATTGGGCCTCTTCAAGGGGGAGTTGGCCCATGTGAATATGGGCTCCCCCAACAAGGTCCTAATTGCCACGCAGGATGGAGCCCACCAACCCAAAGCATCGATCTAGCGAGGGCACAAGGTCACAGAGGGGTCAGCAAGCTTTTAAGAATGCTGTCAAGTCCTCCAGAGAAAAATTAGGTGGATATAGTATGCATGGAGCCCAGTGCATACCGCCCCTGATCTACTGTCATGTATACAAAAAAATAATCAAACGCTCATTGTCTTCATTCGCCCACCTGCATTAATCCATGCTTGACTTGGCCCATATAAGCCCACGAAAAGAAGCCTAATGCATGCTGTTGGATCATGAGGTGAGAACACATGGCAATCATCCACGGCATGCATGCATGGAAGGCCGGTGCATACTGTATGCATGTATTTTTTTTCAGTTCTCCGCCACTGGCAGCGAGCCACTCCTCGATCTGTCCACATCGGATCCCATGTTCGCATGCCAACAGTAGTAGCGTCCGAGGTCTTGGGCAAAGGGTCCAGCACCAAAATCTTGGCACACGTGACAAGACTTGATGGAGCCATAGGAATCTCGGAGACGGGCCTGACATGCCCAAATCGCTGATAACTGCTCCATGACCATGCCCAACCACCTAGGGAATAGGAGTTTTGCACCACCATCTACAGTGGGTGGAGACACCAAGCAACCTTGAGAAGGTTGGGCCACCCCAGGCCCAGCGCTACGCCATCACCACCAACGATGCCATCGCCGCCTAACTTGGACCACTTCGGCCATGCTACAGAATGAAACCCAGAGACTGCAACACCCTAGGAGTCCGAGGATGCAGCACGTGACTGCTTACACTCTCAAGTCTCAAGGTGCCAGAATATGTGGTACCGGAGGCATCACCACGACCTCTTGCAAGTAGCCACGGTGTGGGAGGTGGAGAGGCAGTTGAAGCACATGTTGTGCAACTCCAAAACTGCTGAGGCCCTCTTCCGATCCATGGTTGGGGCTCCTGATTGTGCGCACCCCGCCACCTCTGGGAGCTAGCACACATGGTACACCATCGCCACCTCTAGGGACATGAGCTCATGGTAGAACCTTGTGCCACCCGTTAGCTTCAGGTGCCGAGATCTGGCGACGGGAGGTGGACGACACTCTAGGTCCGAGGCTATGGTGGATCATCAGCGTGCACCCAATGGCACCGCTAGGTCGACCCGCACTGCTTGCGACCCTCTGCCCTCCGTTTCCACGTTCTCATCCACGCATAGATCTCAGGATGCACTGCACCCTAGGCCGACGGTGCCTGGGATGACATCGATGCTCGACTAGGTCGCTGGCCCAAACTCTCATCCCGGCCACGGGGCCAACATGGGCAACGAAAACGGAGCGCATCCGACTAGTCTAGGTTCCATCCCTTGATCCAACGGCGGCAATGCTGGGTGGAGCAGCAGTAGCGGGCATCAGGCAATGTGTAACAAAAGTGTGCATGCACAAGTATGTACGCCGGATGCGGTGTTACCGATTACCGCATTATACCCAGCATTGATATACATAATGTTAGCTTGCCTTTTCATCAGTTAAAGAAGATAATAAACATGAATGGAGCTCTGTTCATTGTGTGGCCAGCAACGTATGACAACTTTGTTTATACATGCATACATATGCACAAAAATGCCTTTGGTCCAAAAATAATCATGGACCGAAAATATGCTCATGCATAATCATATCCATCAACTTAGCTAGTATGGTCCAACTTAAATAGTAAACATTTCTTCTATACGGGCTTTCAAATATTAAAGCCACATAAATACCTGTACGGCCACAACAAATCAAGTTAAATGGCAATAGAACTATATATATGCCAAAATTTCATCATACATTATTCTTTAGGTCAAAGAAATCTATTTGGATTAAGATTTCTAGCTATCTATGAATAAAAACAGTTTCCACATTCATATAGTTAGTTAGGGAAGAACTAGGCAAAAAGAAATAAGAAAGAAATTTTAGGTCTTTAAATTTATTGATATTAGGTATATTGATTTAGATGTTTAATAAAGATTCTTCTTTTATCTGGTGGTAATTTTTAGAACTTCTTTTCTATTTCAAGTACCGTGGTAATTTTAGACTGCAATCGTGGTGGCATACAGATACAGGGCGGATGTTACTGCTGTAGTGCTGCATTATTTAACCCTTCCAGTTCCCATCATTTTCTTGTGACTCCCGACCCTCCAAATCCCCGTTGCCGTCTGCTCCTTCTCCACCGCCCCAGAGGCCGCCGAGGCGCTGCCGAGTCGTCGAGTGCCTCTACCCTCATAGCCGGCGACCGTCAAGCGCCTCCTCCGGCCTCGCTCCTTCAGCAACCGTGGCCTCCCTAAGCGAGCATGGCGCCGGCGCGGCCGCCTGGGTAAGTGTGGCCACGGCGAGGAGTGACGAGTGACCAGGGGATTCGACGAGGCACGGCCAGCAACCCACGACGGCCCCCGCCCCCTTCGAGTTCATCAGCGTGGCAGTGAGCTTCTCCTACGAGCTCCGTTTCTCTCTCTCTGATTTGTGTGAATCTGTAATCCCTAATCTGCTTATCTGTGTCTGTGAATTGATTGATTTAGATGTGGATCTGTGGTTTTTGTTGATTTTTTCCTTCTCTTTTTTTTTTGCTGTGACTTTGTTTTTATGGGTTGAGATGAGCTATCGGGCTTAACGGGTCAGCACGGCACAGCTAATAAGTGATCTAAGAGACATGCCTAGGTCTTATAGTGGGCATGACGAGCTGCACGGCACAGCACGACTAGCTAGTTGTGCTTATCGTGTTTGTGCCTTAGTGTGCCGTGCCTTAGTGCTCGTGTGGTGCCGTGGCGTGGCGTGCCGTCTGTTTGGACATCCATAGTTATGGTTAATCTTATCTGTCCTCCATTCCACCACGCGTTTGTTAGCCTAGTCGGGAGGGCACTACTGTACTGACCGGTGACGGGGTATGTCAAGCGGCCATGTAGAATAAACGCGCTATGCCCAGTGCCCACTCATTTGGTCAGCAGTCACAGCTGCCCTTGGTTTCAAATTGACAAGTGATCGAACAGGAGTAATTGCGAAGTTGACCAGCTTCTCTACTGCAAATTTTCTGTAGCCAACAAGCCTTGCTTAACCATATACCGTACTTTTGCCATGTTTGGCATAGCCAGCATGTCCAACGCAAACAAGCCTACGCTCATGCTCATTGCCCTCGCTTTTACCGTACAAGCCTTCGCTACCAGCAGCAGCGATCAGCAATTCGTCTACTCTGGCTTCACCGGCGCTAACATCACCATCACTACTGGAATCGAGCGCTTTGCCTAGTGTCTATGACACTCGGCAAAGGGTCAAAAACACTCGGCAAACCCTTTACCGAGTGCCACACTCGGCAAAGCCGTCTCGGCAAATTTCTTAACGGCAAAGGTGACTTTGCCGAGTGTCATTTTTCGGGCACTCGGCAAACTCTTTGCCTAGTGTCCGTTTGACACTCGGCAACCAAAAGTCGCCGTGACGGATGCGAGACGGCGTCATATGGTTTGCCTAGTGTCAACACTCGACAAAACCATTTTTTTTAAAAAAGAAAAATTAGTTTGCCGAGTGTTCAGCACTCGGCAAAGCCTAATTTTGGAATTTTTTTTTGCTTTGCCTAGTGTCAGCACTCGGCAAAATTTTTTTTTAAAATAAATGATTTGCCTAGTGTCAGCACTCGGCAAAACCTTTGAAGTTTGCCTAGTGTTCTTGCCATGACACTCGGCAAACTCAAGACACTAGGCAAAGCAGGTTTCCAGAAATACTCAGTACACTCCTTTTACCGAGTGTTTTGACCTGTACACTCGGCAAATGTACTCTTTGTCGAGTGTAACACTAGGCAAACTGACCTAAAACCGTCGCTTTTATTTGTTTTTTTCGTTCCATCCAAACAAACAGAATATGTACATAACAGACATCACCAACATCACATATATATCACCAACATCACTTATATATCACTAACAACACATATATATCACCAACATCACAAACATATCACAAACGTCACATGTCTGACAATATATCATCACAATAAGTTCACAAGTAATCCAAGTGCTCCATCAATCACAACCACAAGTGCAAATAGAAGTACCATTAACAACCACAAATATCGTCATCAAGCTGGTGGCCAACGAGACTGATTTGGTGAAGGATTTGGTGAAGCATGAGCCACGTCATTCGATGCCGCCAATTGATTCTGCACAAAGGAGAAGAGATTGCATGTGTGACACAAGATAAATATATATCATACTTGACTAAAACATTTATACTCCCCTAGGTTTTAAGTAGCATTGTGGTTTGACTCTAAGCATGAACATACAAATTAAAACATTCATACTCACAGGAGTAGCTGTATTAGGAGGTGGAGGTGGAGGTGGAGCGAATAGCGGCGGTGGCGGAGCTTGATGACCCATAGCGGCGCCAAGACTAGTCACGTAGGAGAACCACTGCGCCATCGTCCGCTGCTCGGCCTCCCGCTCGGCCCGCTCGGCCGCCACCCTCGCCTCCAGCTCCTCCCGCCGCTTCTTCTCCTCCTCTAGTTGGGCCTACAATATTTCACCGCATTGTTACAAAAATGCAAAGTTAAGGTATGTAAAAATCAATGAACGACGAATAAAACGGGAATAACTTGGAGTGCCTCCATCCGCCGCTGTGTAGTGTCCGGCCAAGGTCGTATGGCCGGGCTTGCGCTGGTGCTCCTTGCCCGGATCTGGGAGAGAGTGGGAGTAGAGCCCGTGTCGATTATGCCATCACCGAGGTAGTACCGTCCATGCTTCTTGCCTTCTCCCGTCCTCATGATGAGTTCTCCATCAAAGTCTTGGGTGCTCGGATCGTACTCTGGCCCATTGACCGACCTTGCCATCTCAACATACTCACTGAGGCAGCTGTGGAGGGACGCGTTGCTGTACGCCGAGGGAGGGTCCTCCGGGTTGTAGTCGACGTCGGACGTCGCCTTTCCCTTGTGGGCCAAAGCCCATGCCTTGAACTGGGAGCAAGGCTGGCCACCATGTGACGACGACTGCGAGAAGAACAGCAAGATTATTAGAAATCCTGTAGAATTGAGCGTTAGAATAAATAAATGAATTCGCGTACCCATGTTTGCGCGTATCCGCTGAGGCTGCGGCTACCTTGATGGTGTGGTACACCTTGCATCATCAGACGGCGCTCCCGGCAAGCATTGTGCGTCTCCGCCCACTCGGGGGCGCACCACTTGTCCACCATGTATGCCCAGCACGCGGTGTGCTGGGCGCACCAAGACGGAATCAATTACACATCATCAAGTATGTGACATATAAGATCAAATTAAGTCTACTTAATCTCAAAAGAAATCAGTATTAATATTCTATATTTACCTCTATGTACTGTTGCCGGGTCAACATCATCGTTCTTGCGTCAGTTTTGGAGATCTTCGTGCGAAGGTACAACCCGTGGTATGTTATGATAGCCTGGACGCGCGCCTCGTAATGCAAGTCCTTCACGAGTTTTTTACAGACTTTGGTAGCCACCAAATCCGCCCTGTCCTCCATTCCCTCCTCGCATCTGAAGAAATCCTGCATATAGACACGAGGTATCCATTCATTATTTGAAGAATGTCCAATGAATGCAATGTATTGAGCAACGTAGTGCGAGGAGGACTTACCCACAGCTCTTTCTTCACCCGCTCCGCCTTGTTGTTGAATAGCCTGCCATCCCGATCTATAGCATCATCGGCTGCGGCGTAGTGGTCGAATGTGGTGGCCAGCGTCATCACTCCGGCGTACTCAACGAAGCCAGGGAAGTGCTCCTTGCACAAAAGCCCCAGGATGCCATTGACTTTGCGTGTGTGACAGCCTGCAGACTGTACAATCGTCCAACTCCTGCACAAGTGTTTAAGAAAAACTATTAATTTGTATTGTAATTTTCAACATATCATATGAAGAAGTAGTGATAACATCCTAAGTTACTTATCTTTCCCCATCAGGTCGAATCACCGGCCATCTGTGAGGAGGTATCGGTCGTTGAGGGAGGCTCGCGGGACCTCGCAAGTAGATACCCGCGTCGCCAGAGGAAGCGGACCCCCTCCTGCCACCTCGTCCTCCTCCACCTCCTCGTCCCCGTGCTGCACCTCGTCGTCCCCCTGCGGAACGTCCTCCTCCTCCTCGTCGTCCCCGGGCGTCACCTGCTCGTCCTCCTCATGCGACGAGGTGGGAGGCGACGGGTCCCTCCTGCGGCTGCTCCTCCTCCTCCTCCCCTGCGATGGCTCCTCATCTACAGCAGGCGCTGTAGAGCGTGCTCTTTGGTAAATCGAGTGCACCCTCCTCTGACTACCGCCCACCATCTTTGTTCAATCATCTGCAATTAAAAAGTGTACACAAGACGTATTAGAAAATAGCATAATTACAAAATAACATAGTATTACATGTATTAGAAATAACATAATTACAAAATATCATAGTATTACATGTATTAGAAATAGTCTTCATGATCCGGATTAGCTGGATCATAAGTCTCATCATCACTATCAACCATGTCATAATCAACACTATCTGAAGGAGCAATGCTGTCATCATTGTCATTGCCTGAATGTAATCGCTCAAGCATTTGTAAGTCCTTCACATTTTGCACCTCATCTCCAGCGTCCTCGTCAAGAACCCTTTCATTGTCTACTTCCATCCCCATCGCTTCGGTTAAGTCTATCTCAAACCTCCCTTCTAGCCCCTCTTCTTGAAAGAACTCACCGTCATATGTGTTTGGGTCTAAGTTGTAATCTTCATCGTTTGGGACAGGTACTTTACCGTGTGGTGATACCTTGTGCACAATATCCCAACCCTTAAGATGCTCTTTGGTTTGGCACGCATATGGGAGATAATAAACTTGCGTGGCCTGTTGAGCAACAATATAGACATCGTTTCCCGGTAAGACCGAATCCTGTCGAATTTCGACTAGTCCAAGATTAGAATATGTCCGTCTCGTTACTTCAGGATCAAACCAATGGCATTTGAATATGACGGGATTAAGAGCTTTAGAACCACGAAACTTGAGTTCATATATTTCTTCAATTCTTCCATAATAGTCGACCCCATCTTGGCCGGGCGTAAAAACTCCGGTACTTCTGGTTCTTTGATTGGGCTGACTCTGCTCGTAGCTTATTGTGTGAAAGCGATATCCATTCACATCATAACCAGTAAATGACCTGACCCTATATTCAAAGCCATCTACAACCTGTCTCAACTCGGCACTCATAGATGCATCCCTTTGGCCCTGCAAGCTCAAGCAGGATAGATCGTTATATTTTTCGCACGTACGAGCAACTTGGAATGTCAAACTAATTACAAGCTAAATTGGACGGTACCTTCTCTTTGAACCAAGATATGAAATCAGGCATTCCACTTCCCACACCCTGTCTAAGAAGGGTATCAGATTCTTGCAGGGTAGGTTCCCTTGATAGATTCCAGAATCGATCAAGAAATTCCCTGTACCAACGAGAAACAAGGGGGTTGGATGCAGAATAGTAACGGCATATGGAACAAGTTCGTTGATAACTTACCGCATGTACGGCTCCACTTCGTCAAGGTTGTTCAACACATATAGCGTGATACTGCGCCACTCTTCAGGTGTCAATGTCTTGGCGGTCGATCCACTTGCGCTTCCGAGTTGCCCTCGGAAAAGGCTGAGGTTTGATTCATTTTCGCCAGCATTGTAACGAGGGGGTAGATTATGCACGCTAGGGAGGTTGTCACCATAGTATGTTGTTGTGAAGTTCGACACCTCCTCTAGAATGTATGCCTCTGCAATGGAAGCCTCGATTTTGCATTTGTTTCTACATTTCTTTCGAAGAACCTTTAGACATCTCTCGATTGGATAGCACCAACGGCCCTGCACGGGCCCTCCCATTCGTGCCTCATACGGGAGGTGCAAAATCAAATGTTGCATCGGATTGAAGAAACCAGGTGGAAAGATCTTCTCCAACTTACACAGCAACACAGGTGCCATTCTTTCTAAGTCTTCAATCACGGTCCGAGATAACTCCTTAGCACAAAGCTGGCGGAAGAAATAGCTCAACTCTGCCAGCACTAGCCAGACATGCTCAGGGACATAGCCTCGAACCATCGCTGGAAGAAGCCGCTCAATCCATATGTGGTAGTCATGACTCTTCATCCCTAAGACTCGCATAGTAGATAAGTTCACTCCCCTCCTCAGATTAGCTGCATACCCATCAGGGAACATTAACATTTGGATCCATTCTAGTACTTCCCTCCTTTGGGCCTTGGTCAAGACAAAATTGGCCTTAGGCCTTCTCCATGTCTTGCCACGACTAGGAGGCTTCATCTCTTGGTTTGGTCTATCGCATAACATTGCCAGATCCACTCTAGCCTTAGGGTTGTCCTTAGACTTTTCAGTGTCCATGAGTGTTGCCCAAAGTGCCTCGGCGACATTCTTTTCAGTGTGCATTACATCAATGTTATGTGGCAGAAGAAGGTCATCGAAATAGGGGAGCCGAGTCAAGCCCGACTTATGAGTCCACATATGTTGGTCACCATATCCCACAAAACCACCTCCTTCTTGATTGGTCACGAGAGCATCTATCTGTTCATGAACCACGACAGCAGTCATCATCTGGGGTGCAGGATCTGTCACTATGACACCTTTTGTAAAGTTCTTGATGTCTCGTCTGAATGGATGGTCAAGAGGGAGGAATTGTCGATGTTTATCGAACGACGAATACTTGCCACCCTTCTGCAACCAAATGAACCTTAGACCCTCCTTGCATATTGGGCATGGAAACTTCCCGTGCACACACCAAGCGCAGAATATCCCATACGCCAGGAAGTCATGCAGGGAGTAGTGGTACCAAACATGCATTTTGAAGTTTGTCTTTGTAGCTCGGTCATATGTCCATACCCCTTCCTCCCATGCACGGACCAATTCATCAATCACAGGCTCCATGAACATACCCATATTATTCCCCGGGTGTCTAGGAATTATCAATGACAAGAATACGTTCTGTCGTTGAAAGCATACGCCGGGGGGGAGATTGAGGGGGATAACGAACACGGGCCAACATGTGTATGGAGCAGCCATCATTCCATAAGGATTGAACCCATCTGTTGCCAGCGCAACACGTACATTACGAGCCTCTTTAGCTTTCTCATGATGAATGCCATCAAAGCTAGTCCATGCTTGACCATCAGATGCATGTACCATCTTGTCAGAATTGTATCGTTTGCCATTTTTGTTCCATGTCATCTGTTTCACAGATTCCTCGGTCATGTATAGCCGTTGGATCCTTGGTATGAACGGAAGGTGCCGTAAGATTGTCACGGGGATCTCAAGCTGCTTCTTCTGGCCATCACCAGAGTCTACCTCCAGGAACCTAGAGGATTTACATTTTGGACAATACTTTGCTTCCGCATGTTCTTTCCTAAATAGGACGCACCCCTTCGGACAAGCATGTATCTGCTCATACGGCATCTTAAGTGCACGAAGGAGTCTCTGTGACTCGTACATGCTCTTTGGCAAAATATGACCCTCCGGAAGCAGGGAGCCAATAACTGTCAACATCATATCAAAGGTGTCTCGACTCATGCTACACTGAGACTTTAACGCCATTACGCGTCCAATGACATCCAGTTGAGAAACCTTTGTCTGGCTGTGAAGGGGTTTCTGTGCCGAAGAAAACATATCATAGAACGCCTTTGCGGTTGCCTCTGGCTCCTCCTCTGTACGTCCTTCAGCGAACTGTGCCTCATGAAAGTCATCTAACCAATCTGCTACCCCGGCATCAGCATCATAATGCTCGACGTGTGGTCTCACCACCTCCTCTCTCATACGATCAGCTTCACCATGGTAGACCCACAGAGTATAGTCTGCCGTAAATCCATTCTTCCAAAGATGTTGCCCCATGACCATCTTTGTTTGTCTTTTCCTGCTTGCACAATTGCTGCAGGGACAGAAGACTTTACTCACTCCTTTAGCAGCCTCGCCAAATGCCCGTTCCAAGAACTCATCCGTCTTGTTGATCCATTCATCGGTGACCTGACCCTGACTTTAAGCGGCCCGTGTACATCCACTCACGGTGATCCATTCTAAAACATATATATCATAGAGTAATATAACCACCAATTGCATCTACATGATGTTCCTATCATCTAATAGGTGAGGATAGGTCCTAATCCCACCCGAGGATGCATTGATGAGGTCAGTTCCCATACTCTAATCCAATCTAAGACAGAATTTCGGCAGCACCTCCCCGCTATTCTCCAGATACACATCCTGGCAGGGAGAGTGTGTATCCGGAGAACAACAGGGAGATGATGCCGAAACTCTATCTCGGATCGGAGCAGACCATGGAAACTAATCTCATCTACACATCGGCGGGCTGTCAAAAAAACGTGGACAATTCGAAACAGATACAGTTATAGATATGCAAAGATCTGCATATTTCTAACCATATCTCTTTCGAATGGGAGACGCCTAACTGGGTTACACGATACACGACCATGATACGGAAAGAGAGGTTATACCTTGGGTGGTGGTGGAGTCAGGCTAGCGGGGCCATGGCGGGTCGGTGCAGTGGCGAGGCGATGCGGTGCAGGCAGACCCGCAGCGGCGACGAAGACGATCGAGGTACTCCGGCTCGGCTCCGACGGGGTCTTCTCCTACAAAAAAATGACAATAATGAAATTTGTTTCAAGAAAAAATGAGAGTAATGCACTTGGCTGGGAAAATAAATGTAGAAATGACTTAAGTTCTTGGTGAAATAAATAGGCATTGCATGTGAACTCGGAAAATAAATCCAAATTTGCATTATTCAGAGTTTGAGCTTGGTTGAATCTATTCATCATACAAGGTTTTCCTCATCCCTGGGTCTCATGTCTGCCGGCCTCCCCATCCAGTCTGCACCGCATCTTCCTCCCATTGGAACCAGGTTTTCCTAGCTCCCTCCTCTCCGATCCCTTCCATCTTCTCGTTCAGATCAAGTGGTGCTGAGGAGAGGGGAGGCTGTTGCCAGATCTGAAAGAGGATGCCCTCTATCGGCACCACAATCCCTGAGGTATGATCCTAATCCCTCGTCCCTTCCCATGTCTATGAGGATAGATCCATGTAATTTGGTTCCCCAGCTGTATTTACTCACGGCAGATTCCACATTTGATTTTTACTTTTGATTAGATTTGATTAACTATATAATTAATCACAACTGTTCCTTTCTCTTTGTGGTTTCTATGGATTTGATAGTAATGTGAGTTCTGGTGATGCAGTGATCTGTGCCAAACTGGTGATGAAGTGATCTGTGCTAAACGTGTAATGGACTAGGCAATAGGATGGATCTGCACAAAAAGGTTTAATCTGATGGTAAATGCTCACTTTTGGTGCAACTTGTGCTACTGTCCAGTTTAATTCAAGTAGTGGACAATAGCTTCTGATTGATGTTAAAAATCAAACCTTCTCATTTTCTAGTTGTTGACAATGTTAACGTAAGAAAACCTTAAATTGATTAATTAGTTTTTCTAGAATACTTATACCATTATAATTTCCTTACTGTATTTTCACAGGAATACAATTTCCATATTGCGTTGTCACTTCTTTGCTTAAACTATACCTCAAGCTCTTTCATGATTGATAAGGTATTTAGTAATATCATAGTAATGTGGAAGGAACAATCTGACTGGACTAAGGATTCAAATTAAGGATTTTACTATTTGTTTCAAGTGTGACTGTAGTACAAGGTATGTTCAATGTTCCAGTAACAGTTTACTCATTACAGATTTGTTTCTTTGTGTATCTCAAGAAACATAGTGAGCTGTTAGACATCCGAGTAAAAAGTATAATATTTTCCAATTAATATAAGTGAATGGTTCTAGCAAATGTATTGCCATTATGACTCCTTTTTTCTCTTAGCTTTGTGTAATAAAAGGAGCATAAGAAATTCAGGCTTTTGTGAACTCTGATATGAAGATCTAATGTGAACTCTGAATGCATAGAGATCTTCTTTTATAAATATTTTGGCATGCAACATTAAGGCGGTTTGTTTTTCTCAATTCTTAGAACTAATAGCTTCTACTCTGAAACATTTTGCATGCATTCTTTAATTTACAGTCCAATGTATTTCAATTCTGTAACTTTTTTCATATTGTAACAGGGCTATTTTCCATGGTACTACTTTTGAGATGTAGTCCAAATCTTTGTAAGTACTAAAGATTCTGCCATTACAAAGTGGATGAAGAAATTTTACTTCCATTTGTAGGATTGACAATGTAGATAATTCAACCTCAACGCCATACATGTCAGTTCCATCATCTATAACCTGACGTATAGCGGACACACTTGCCTGGATGCACTTGCCTGGATGCTGAGCAAAAACAGTGGACACAGCCGTTAGCCACCGGGAAGCCAACTAACGGAGAAAGGCCAGACCGGATTCGCAGGCAAACAGTGGACACAGTCGTTAAGCGGCGGGAAGCCAACCAACGGAGGAAGCCCAGACCGGATCTGCAGGAAGAAGAAACGCGAATGTCAGAAACGCAGCCAACCAATGCACAGTGCCTGAGGCGAACTGAGGGCTGCGCGCCTCACCCGAGTGCTGCCACAAACGACAGGCGGCAAGAATCGGAGCGCGGCACCGACGAAATCCCCGTCCCGGACCCAAAGGCAGCAATGGCGGCGGCGTCCCTCCGAGCAGGAGCTGCGAGGAGGAGGGAGAGGAACCCATGAGCGGAAACGAGAAGAAGCCAACGATGCGGAAACGAGAAGGTGAAGAGGAAGCCGAGCACAGGACAGACGAACCAAGCACCGAAGAGCAGAGCAGGGACGCCGCCGGCAGCGTGCAGCGACGGAGCAAGTTCCTGCACGCGGCGGCCGAGGTGCCACACCCCCTGCGGGCCCAGCGACGTGGTGGCGACGGCGATGGGGAGCAGAGGAGCGCGGAGAGCAGCGGGCCGAACGGTGAGGGGCGCGACGCGGTGGACGGCAGCCACGAGCACAGCGATGCGGAGAGGACCGACGCGGTGAAAATGACAGGAGCTCGATTGGGTAGAAGCCGAGGTAGATATTTGAGGGTAAAAAGGGTGAAGCCGAAGCTAGCTTCGAACGAGAGCTATGTTACCTGAGAGAGCGCGAAGCAGGCTGGAGTGAATTCTGGCCAAAGCGGCTCGGAAGCAGTTTACTGTTCGGCAGTTTGCCGAGTGCCATAGATCTGGCACTCGGCAAACTCAAAGTGATTTTTTTTTCAAATCACGTCTAGATTATTTTTAAAAAAGTTTGCCGAGTGCCATGGGTTGGGCACTCGCAAAGTCAAAGTGAATTTTTTTAATTTTAAAATCATATACAGATTTTAAAAAGTCAACTTCTAGAACTTATAGACGTATTATTAAAATGTTTATAGACGTATTTTTAATGCTATTTTTTATTTTAATAATCATATACAAATTTTAAAAAGTCAAATAAATATAGACGTATTATTATATCTACTAGATGCTAATTTGTTCTAGTTAATCAACTTCTAAAATACTTTCTTAAATGCACTCTACACTGTATGCTCGATGCTTCCATGAATATTCAGACATTATTTAATGCAGTTATATATAGCTCAAATTCTATTTATTGGAATTATAAAATTCTATAATTGCGGTTAATAAATTAAAATTAGCAAATGGAACCGAAAAATTACCAATATTTCACATGAAACAATCTCTGTCGTCTATTCACTGTTAAAAAAGTTTGAAGTGAAACTCCAACTCGACACTCAATTTGACACCGGATCTTACCGGATCCTTCTCAACTCTCTGAAACTTGTACAGAGATGTTCCGATTTGTAAGCATCGTACGTGACAACTTTCGTGAAACCTTCTCAAAATTTTATCACAGCCTCGACATATGATATCCTGACATCTTGACAAATCTTGTGATTTTCAGACTTCGTTTGCTTTTTATATAATTTAAAAACAATTTGGTGAGAAGTTCGTGCTCATGTTTCATGAGGAAGATGTTCGAAATTTGATGTAACTTCGAGGATTTTAACGTTCTTCTATTTCAAATAACATGAATATCAATTTTCCATTCATTTTTTTTTCAATTATTCAAACCTTCTGCAGTTCAAATTTAAGTTATCCCCAAAAATTCAATTAAATGAGATAAATTTACTAAATATAGCAAATAGATTGAGAAAGATACTAAACTTTAACATGGAGTCAAGGTTACTGTAGGACGTTAGCACAAAAAGTTTGGAGTCTAGAAAATAAAAAATAAAAATAGTTTGCCTAGTGTCAAGAGAAAACACTAGGCAAAGTTATCACTTTGCTAAGTGTCCAGTAAAAACACTAGGCAAAGTTGTCACTTTGCCGAGAGCCTAGTGGAAACACTCGGCAAATACTAACGCCGTGGTAGGGGATGTTGGCTATGTCAAAGTTTGCCGAGTGTAGCAGTTTGCCTAGTGTTAGGCACTAGGCAAAGCTAGAGTTTGCCGAGTGCTCGACACTAGGCAAACTGCATGTTTGCCTAGTGCCTAACTTTGCCTAATGTTTGGCACTCGGCAAAGCACAGATTTGCCGTGTGTATTTATTTGCTGAGTGCGACACTCGGCAAACCGGCGTCTTTGCCGAGTGCCCGATGAAATACACTCGGCAAAGCATGTGACACTGGGCAAAGAACGCGTCTCCGGTAGTGCATGGACGGCGTGGCCGCGATCACGCACGCAGGCCTGCTCGAGCTGACCAACGGTACTCAGCAGCTAAAGGACCACGCCTTCCACGGGACTCCGCTGCGCTTCCGCCGCTCGCGCAACGGCACAGTGCAGTCCTTCTTCGTCTCCTTCGTGTTCGGCATCATCTCCGCCTTCACTGACGTGAGCGGCCTGGGCATCGCCTTCGTCGTCGCGCCCAGCAGGGAGTTCTCCACAGCGCTCCCAAGCCAGTACATGGGCCTCGTCAATGACGGCAACAACGGGAACGCCAGCAACCATATCCTCGCCGTCGAGCTCGACACGGTGCAGAACAACGAGTTCGGCGACATCGACAGCAACCATGTGGGCATCAACATCAATGGCCTCAACTCACTCAACTCCAGCAGTGCCGGCTACTACGACGACAAGAGTGGAAGCTTCTACAACCTGACGCTGATGAGCAGTGAGGTGATGCGGGTGTGGATAGACTACGACGGCGAGGCCAAGCGGCTGGACGTGACCTTGGCTCCGGTGGAAATGGCGAAACCGGTGAGGCCACTGGTGTCTTCCACCTGCGATCTCACCCGAGTGCTCACGGCAGACGAGAGGTCGTTCGTTGGGTTCTCGTCTGCCACTGGTATGGTCAACACTCGCCACTACATACTAGGCTGGAGCTTCGGCATGAACGCTCCAGCCCCACCCATTGACGTAGCCAAGCTACCGAGGTTGCCTCGCAATGGCGGCCCCAGGATGGATTCAAGGGTCGTCCTGGCCGAGATCGCCCTCCCTGTTGCAACGGCCTTCTTCCTCGTCACAGTGAGCATAGCTGCGTTTCTATTTGTGAGGAGACATGTGAGGTATGCTGAGGTTCTTGAAGATTGGGAGGCTGAATTTGGGCCTCACAGGTTCTCCTACAAGGATTTATTCTGCGCTACCGAAGGGTTTAAGGACCAGCACCTGCTTGGCGTAGGAGGGTTTGGGAGGGTTTACAAGGGCCTTCTTCCTGTATCCAAGACGGAGATTGCTGTGAAGAGGGTCTCTCATGACTCGAAGCAGGGCATGAAGGAGTTCGTCGCCGAGGTTGTCAGCACAGGTCGCCTGCAGCACCGTAACCTTGTGCAGTTACTTGGGTACTGCCGTCGGAAAGGCGAACTCTTTTTGGTCTATGAATATATGCCCAACGGAAGCCTTGACAAGTATTTGTTCAGTTACCATGGTGGAGACGACAACCACAGTGTTGTTGCACTGACATGGACACAAAGGTTTCAAATAATCAAAGGCATTGCATCAGGCTTGTATTACCTTCATGAGGAATGGGAGAAAGTTATCATCCACCGGGATATCAAAGCTAGCAACGTACTACTCGACAGTCAAATGAATGGACGGCTGGGTGATTTTGGCCTTTCAAGATTGTATGATCATGGCGCCGACCCACAGACAACACATGTGGTTGGCACTCTAGGATACTTGGCTCCTGAGCTTGCTCGAACTGGAAAGGCAAGTCCCCTCACAGATGTTTATGCATTTGGCGTGTTCGTGCTTGAGGTGACTTGTGGGAGAAGACCTATTCAGAATCTGCTGAGGATAATGAGCTCATGTTAGTTGACTGGGTACTCGAGCATTGGCACAAAGGACTACTCACTGACACGGTGGACACTAAGCTGCAAGGTGATTATGATGTTGATGAGGTATGTCTCGTGCTGAAACTGGGATTGCTCTGTTCACACCCATTTAGGAATTCAAGACCCAACATGAGACAGGTTTTGGAGTATCTCAATGCTGATAAGCCATTGCCAGACCTATCACCAGGGAATTTGAGTTTCCATGTCATGTCCATGATCCAAAATGAAGGATTTGATGATAGTGTTATGTCCTCGAGCATAGTAAGCATCGGCACAATGTCTAGCGTATCGGGTCCTCGGTGAACTTGTATCAATGTAAGATGGTTGCTCATCAAGGTGCCAAAAAATCCAGTTTGGCTTAGAGTGCTTGTCTTAATTTACATACACATGATGTGTTTAAATACGTTGTGGGTGCGGCCAGTCTTGTAGTGTCCCAAGTGTTTCTTATTATTTTCTCCTAATATTAAATTGGCAGATCTCCTAGTATTACTTTCAAGGGCGTTCTGGTTTGTAAGATGTGTATATGCACATGAATATAGAAAGTTTTCTTAAGGAAAAATAATCTGTATATGTACATATAGAGACTTGATTTTCGAGCAACGTTGGTACCTGCTCACCGGCCAAGTCACCATATGATCCTACTGCAGATTTGATCGTGTTTCACTCGTAATCACAAAGATATCGGCTGGACAAGATGACCTTGCTTATTTCTGCATTTCCCCCTATTTTCTTTACAAAATTTATCACCTATATAACCAGAGAAAAGGGGAACGTCACAATCAAAAGGATAACTATCAAAGAAAGTAACATCATAATCAAAAGTATAACTAGTCAAAAAAGCAAAGTCTATTACTGTTTGGCCATCCATTCTTGGTAAATACTCTCTCCATTTCAAATTATAAGACATTTTGGCTTTTCTAGTTATATAATTTTTGCATGCCTTTAGATACACACTATGTCCAGATACACAATAAAAGCAATATATCAAAAAAGGAAGCCAAAACGTCATATAATTTGGAATGAAAGGGAGTCCTAGTTTCATGGGCACAAACCCCAGCCTGATGCTTGCCGAAACGAAAAGATCTCTCTTACCTCCTCACACTGCCATGACACCCAGAACCGCAACCAATATATACCACTACGTAGACAGCTTGAATAAAGGAAGGATACCTTTTTTTTCTCAAAAACACATTACTTCAACAACAAAGAGATGCTAAACCCGACAAGATTTTTAATTTCCCTTTGTTTCTTATTCCAGTAAGCTACACCCCTAGCATATGTGGCATATAGACCTCTGGGTGGTGTTAACCCAATAGTTATCTGAACTATTCTTGAAATGAACCTAGCATGACGACAGTCCAAGAAAACATAATCATGTCATTGCAGTCACAGTAACAAAACTTTTGACAAGCATGACAACAGTCAAGTTTCTTTTTGCTAGGTTATCCTTCGTCAATATGACTCCACGAAGAAGGTACTACAAAAATATTTCAATTTGGAGCAGAACTTTAAGCTTTCAAATCAACTTATGAGAGAAAGGAACACCCTAGTTTAAAACTGAAAATTAACCATGCTTATACAAGTCCCAAGTAAAATATTTTTCTCATTTAAAAATGTCTCCCTCATTCAGAATGTCTTTCCCAAATATATATGGAATACAACACAACCGTATGCCTCGGCAACAGGCAACTTAATATCTCGCATCATAATTAATGCTATTGAATAAACTGAAGCAGACAACAGAAGATTCTTTACTTTCGGCTACCATATCAACAATCCTGCTAGTCAGAGTTCCTGTTTTGATACGGTATGGTTGTGGACAAACAACAGTAATGTTTCCTCATGGAAAAAAAAAAGACTGTCACTCTCCGGATTAACTTTTAGGCAACGGCATGAGAAGAAGACTACTACTTAACGCACTGGCACGAAAGCCATTGTCTCTAACTGCAAAGGCTTTCGTCAATTCAACTAATCTTGCCCTTATATATCTTGTGCATACAGTGCAACTGTAATTCATCATCCAATTCCAAGGCCTACAAGATAACACTTCTTTTCCTTCTTTTTGACTAGCCGTGACCTTGATCATGCCAGCCATGGAAATTGTGTGGTATCTGCTCCTTCTCCTCATCAGCCTTAACCTTGCTGTTCCCTGCACCAGTGACTACCAGTTCGTCTACTCTGGCTTCACCGGCGCCAACTTCACCCTTGACGGTGCTGCAACAGTAACCCCAGATGGGTTGCTCGAGCTGACCAACGGAACAGGTAACATGAAAGGCCACGCATTCTACCCAACCCCGTTCCATTTCCGCAAGACCCCAGATGGTGCGGTGCAATCCTTCGCTGTCGCCTTCATGTTTGGCATCGTCTCTCTTCATGCCGACATGAGTGCACATGGCATGGCCTTCCTTGTCGCTCCAAGCAAGAATTTCTCTACTGGGTTGCCAAGCAAGTACTTGGGCCTGTTCAACCCACAGAACAACGGTAAGATCAGCAATCATGTTTTTGCTATCGAGCTCGACACCAACCTAAACAAGGAGTTCCACGACATCGATCAATAACAATCATGCTGGCATCGATGTCAACGGTCTCCAGTCTGTGCAGTCCCATGATGCTGGCTACTATGATGACAAAGATGGTATGTTCCATAACTTGACCCTTGCTAGCCATGAGATAATGCAAGTGTGGGTTGACTATGACAGTCAATACAAAAACATCAGTGTGACAATAGCTCCCTTCAAAATGACCAAGCCAATAAGACCACTGATCACAGCACAGACCCATCATACATTGGTTTCTCTGCCGCAACTAGCCCAATCAATTCAAGAGACTACGTTCTTCGTTGGAGCTTTGGAATGAATAGGCCAGCTCCAGCCATTGATACTTCCAAGTTGCCAAAGCTACCCCGTGTGGGCCCCAAGCCACAATCCAAGATCTTGGAAATCATTTTACCGATAGCTACAGCAGCATTAGTATCCATAGCTATAATCACCATCTTTGAACTCAAGCGTAGGCGACAGATGTATGCCGAGGTGCACGAAGATTGGGAGGCAGAGTTTGGAGCTCACCGATTTGCATATAAGGATTTGTACCATGCCACGAAAGGGTTCAACCAAAGGAACCTACTTGGAACAGGAGGATTTGGAAAGGTGTACAGAGGAGTCCTTCCAGTATCTAAGTTGGAGGTTGCTGTGAAGAAAATTTCTCATGAGTCAAGGCAGGGGATGAAGGAGTTTGTCGCAGAGGTTGTAAGCATTGGTCGTCTCCGACACCGTAACCTTGTAAGATTACTTGGCTACTGTCGTCGAAAAGATGAACTTCTTTTAGTTTATGACTATATGTCTAATGGGAGTCTTGATAAGTACTTGCATTTGGATGAGAGGAAAACAACACTAGATTGGACTACGAGGTCTCATATCATCCAAGATGTTGCATGTGGTCTACAATATCTCCATGAGAAGTGGGAGAAAGTTGTCATCCACCGAGATATCAAGGCAAGCAATGTGCTGCTGGATAGCAATATGAATGGACGACTTGGTGATTTTGGTCTTGCAAGATTATATGACCATGGGACGGACCTGCAAACCACACATGTGGTTGGTACCCTGGGGTACCTTGCCCCTGAGTTAACCCGCACTGGGAAAGCATCCCCTCTTTCAGATGTTTTTGCTTTTGGCATATTTCTTCTTGAGGTAACTTGTGGGCAAAGACCCCTGAAGCAAAGTACAAAAGACTCACAAATTATATTGGTCGATTGGGTACTTGAACATTGGCAAAATAGAACACTCATTGAAGCTGTGGACAGAAGACTTAGTGGCAACTTTGACATGGAGGAGGCATGCATGTTGTTAAAGCTTGGGTTGTTGTGTTCTCACCCATTTGCTAGTGCAAGGCCCAGCATGAGACTTGTGCTGCAATACCTCAATGGAGATGTGCCATTCCCCGATGCAACCTTGATGGATTTGAAGTTCAAAATTTTGGCCATGATGGAGAATGAAGGATCCAACATATCCACACGGCCAGATCAGCATGTAATGACAAGCTTCCTCACAATGTCAAGCCTCTCTGGAGGAAGGTAGAATTCATATATTCTTTATTGAGATAGTAATAATTACAATATATTGTTACTTTTCAAGCACCCAAAATTTGTAATATAACCACACAAAAAGATAGCATACTTGTAAGATGATTGAATATCTGCACTGAGAGTACTACACTCTTTCTATCGGATATATGAGTCCGGGTACCTTCACCACCCGTATACCTGATCCATGCCTACCGACCGGGCTGAAGACGACGAGGGATGAGGCCCATGAAGGCTAGACGAATCCACCAACTTAGAGATCAAGTCATTCCGAGGATATCCGATGCCGTCACATCTAGGCAATAGGATAGTATCATTCTATATATGCTTTTCATGTAACAAACTAGGAAACACATCTGTTAGCTGATCGAATCTACTGTAACCCTACCCGATCAGGATCCCATCTTCTACATAGCACATTGGTAGCAGCCCCTTGTAACCGAGCATACGAATACAGAGAGAAGCTACTTCAAACTGGACGCAGGGCACCACGTGCCTGAACTAGTATAATCCCTATGTCTTGTATGCTACCCTTTTGATTCCCTAAACGCGAATATGCTACTAGGTATTGCTGGAGCTAATTCTTCCGACAGTTGGTGCGCCAAGTAGGGGCCTTTCGCATATAGATTTATTGTGTTTCAGATAGTGCTTCATTACCAGGGTCAACAAGGGCGCCAACCAGATGCAGTCGGATGACAACATTGCTGCCAGCAGCATCGCCTACGCCACCGATCAGTTTGGGAATTTGCATTGTACCTCGTACAAGCAAAGGAGCAGCCGCCATTTGATCGCTTGTACCTCGCCAACCTCGGAAGTGTCATGGAAGCGCGGTCAGTTCAGCTAGGACACAACACGTACCGCCGAGCAACCCTTCTCCAAGTTTTGTCAGGAGTACCTCCTTGACATATAGCTTTTCAGATTTCACTACAAGAGTTTAGGCCTTCTATGACTAACTGATTGTGACAATTACAGCTTTTTTCTTGTCATTGTACCCACATACTAGTGACAATATGATTGTTGTCATAGAAGTTCTGTCATAATCTCCCTTTTGTGACTAATAGACCCAATTGTCATTAATCTTAGTGACAATTACACGTTTGTCACCAGTTTATGACAATGGTATTTGTCACTATATTTGTCATAACATATCTGCTCAAGTGTTGCCACGTGTTTGTTGACATGGTTAATCTGACATGGCAGATGACGTGGCGGGTGACATGGTAGATGACGTGGCACAAACCTCATGACAAAAATAATTGTCACAATGAATTTGGCTCAATTGGCCCATATGCCATAAGCTATTTTATGGACACTATTTATTATTTGGGCTTAGCCCATAATCAAACCGAATTATCATTAAATAGCCCATTTAATAAACAATGATCATATATAATACAATTCAAATGGCACAATCAATCAATTGTCATACATATTCAAATTTGACATTCATATAAGATACTATCATGGCCTATACATTTGCATATTTCAACAGATGACAATATGCTCACAGCAGCCAACTAAACAAGTTCCAGTCAACTAAAAAAATTCTAGCAGTTAGCGCCAAGTTTCTGCACCAAACAATTCCACCAAACAGCCGGTGCCAAAAATTCCAGCCGGCTAGCAACCAACACAATAAATTCCAGCCATCAGCAGCCTGCTAGCAACCAGCAACGCCAAAAACTCCAACCTGCAAGCAACCAAAAACAATTATTAGCCTAGTATTGAGTGCTAATACGGATGACATAGAATATCCGACTAACTTGGATGTCTGATTTGGCAAAAATGAGTACACGAGCAAAGGTGCCAAGAAAAAGAACACTGTGCTGATAACAAAAAGTATGAAACAGCACATCACTGCATCAACTGGAAAAAATTGTACAGCCTACTACCCAATGTTACTTGGATACAGATACCAGTGGCAGATTTCATCTCAAATTTGGGGTTCTAATTCGGGGAAAAATGCATGAAAAGTGACTTAGCACAAACTTTCAAATCCGGATTGGACTCAGTCCACATTTCAATTTGACAAAAGCACAATGACAGATACTACAAACTGCAGTGGACTCCTAAAAGATAATTAGACATGTCAATAGATACCAAAAGACCATTTCAGCAGTACCATTCATGATCTATAACACAATTAGGAATAATTGGATAACATTTATATATATAGCCTGAACATGGGGCTGATCTGCATCAGAGACAATGGGAAGCTGCTAGTCTTTCCGAGCAAGCACACACTCCACTGTAGATCAAGCAAATCTCGATTCAGTAAAGCACAAGCAGAAGGAGAACGTGAGCAGCAATCAAATTGTTATAACAGAGCATCTAATTTCAAGGAGAGAAGAAAATGTACACGTAAATTTCAATAGCTGAAAAATGCACATCTCGGCACAAGGTATAGTTTCTCGGAAAAAAAAGAACCTGCTGCAGATTTGCCTATGCAATCCAAACAAGAAACTTCTACAGCTAATGATCATGTACCAGGTATATGTCACTGAATTCATGGGATAAATTGGTCAACCAAATTTAGTCACCTCCAAATTTAGTCACCTCCAAAAGCTGAGGAGTGGATAAACGGGCACGACATACAAAGGACTACACCGTGGATCAGGAAGAACGTGCGAGCTGAGGAGTGATCGAACTCACGGCTGTTGTCGCACTGACCTGCCTTCATAGGGGAGACGAACTGTGTGCGTACATACGAGAAAAAATTAGAAAGAGCGTCTCAGGTGTCGGATTTGAGGCGAAGAGAAAAAGTCCAGGTGTAGTGAGTGCAATCATCAAGAATGACGAGATAATATTAATAGCTTGACACACTAACAACTAGAGATGTCCAAAGATCACAATATATTAAATCAAAAGGATGAAGCGCACGAGAGTTTGACAAGCTAAAAGGAAGACACTCATGGTGGCCTAATTGGCAGGCATGACAAATATGATCATTGTGGCTCTTATGACATGAAATAGCATTAGAACTAATGAGCTTGGATAGAGCCTCGTGACTGATATGACCAAGGCGGCAATGCCAGAGGGTGGTGGTGGTTGTAGCAGCGACAAGGGCATGGGTGCTGGTGGGTGGAAAGAATGGGTAGAGGTCACCCGTGCTGTTGCACCTGGCGATCACGTTTCGTGTCTGTAGGTCCTTCACAGAAAGGTCAAAAGGATCAAACTCGATGGAACAATTATTATCAGTGGTAAAACGACAAATAGAAATCAAGTTCTTAATAATGCTAGGGGAGACAAGAACATCAGAAAGAAAAAGGGGTCGTTGTGGTGTGGAAAACGAGTGTGACCCAACAGAGGTAACAGAACCAGGGCTCTGTTACCGACAATGATAGATGAAGGACCAGATGATGAGGGAGGGTGAGAGGAAGAAAGAATACCAGTGGTGTTGACCATGTATACATCGAAATTAAACCAACCTATCGATGTCAAGAAAAAAAAATCAGCTCTAAGCAATAGCAGTGCCAGCAACATCAGCAGGCCATCTCCTGATCCCAGCATGTGTAAGCAAGGCCCAAAGAAATGTTATCAGCTCGCCACCCCGCGCGATGGCCCCCAAGTGACCTCTGACATTTTCCGAGGGAGTGATGTACAGGATCATCTCTGACCAGAATTCAGCCAGCATCATCCATGCCTCTCCTTCTGTCAACTCCACCAATTGCTCTGCAAGCCTCACACCGTTCCTGAGAACTTCATTCTTTAAAGAATTGTCACTTAGCAGTCGGACCACCTGCTCATATTCAGACTCCGGTTGCTCATATTCAGACTCCGGTGCCAATGCATTGAACCCCACCAGGGCACGCTTAGCGTTCTCCTTGACTGCCTCATATAGGCTCTTGCTCCATTCATCATCATCTGGAAGCAGATCCGGGGACCAGGCCATTAGGTATGTGCAGTACCGTGAAAGGTGAGTAGCAGTAACCTTGTGATTGAAATTGGCCTGAAAACCTTGTCCTTGACCGTGTTGGTATAACTCAAGGATGCATGTGGCGATGTGCCATGTAAGTATAGTATCAGATGTGCTGTTTCTACTGCAGAACAAGAGAAATCTGTTTCTTACTGGGCTGCGGCGTAGAGATTCTGTGCCATTGCCCAACCGGTGCCAATTGTGCTGCCTGTAGCGCCGCAAAGTATCAAAGATGCTGACCTTCACCGCGTCAGGTATCTTCACACTTCTATCAAGGTCCGGGAGACGCAGGAGACGCCTGAGAAGAACAAGTGGGCTTCTTCCGGGGTGAACTACCAACACTGAACTCTGGCCCATTTTTTCATCCCCGTGCTTCATTAGCTTCCACTTGCATCGCAACAGAAAACCAAAACATTTCCTCATGCAAACAGAATGCTGCAAAGCGGCATGGTTTATATAGTGGCAGATGAGGGCTACTTTGGTCCAATTGGAGAAAATGTAGGACTCTATGTACCTCACCTCCGCTATCACAACTAGTGCAATAAGCAAAAATAAAGAAATGTCATCAAACAAAAAGGATCCAAAATTTTTTTCCTGACTGTTGCTTATCAAGTGCCTCTCGTTGCACCAGAAATGACAACGCAGCTGATGGCTATACTTAGTGTTCCAATTCGACAGGAGGCCCATCATGATGAATCTTGTAGCCAAGATGCAGTAAGTTATGCTCAAGAGTGAGATACTGACACTCAACATAGGCAACCAATACTTCGAGTAGGAGACTGGAAGTGATGAGAAGTAGTAATCTTGAATGAAAGAAAGCTCATCTGCAGTCACCTGGAAGACCCTTTCATGGTTGCCATCTCTCAGTAAGAAGTTCCAGAAAAAGTTAGGAGTCCCTACAGATCTATCATCGGCGTGCTCGTACCTCGCAAATCGACATCTCAACAATTTGAAAAATGAAAATGACAAGCACAGGTCTTTTAACTGTTGCATTGACTGGAAAACCTCATCATTCAACTGCCAAACCTTGTCAATGGTCACTAAGCCAATTGCATTGACAGAATACCCATGAGGACGCATATCCACATTATTATCTTGTTCTCCCATAACCAAGAGTGGAGGAGGATGATCCTCACGTACCAATGGTCCATTGGGGTGAATTGCTTCTTTTAGTTGCTCCATGTACCCAGAAATAAGACGAGGATTACGCCCAAATGCAAAGGATTTCCGGGCCTTCACAAATGCATAACATTTTAACACAATTTTAGCACAAATGATAGCAAAAAGCATCAATTCAAGGTAAAGTTGCCAGATATCGGTTGTAATCGGTCCCATGGCATAGACACCAAGGTAGATGGTCCAGAGACCTTGAAAAAGCAACTGGATAGGGGGACCTTTGTTGCGACCTTCTTCCCTATCGTCAACAGCGACTATTATGCTAGTGTTGATCATGGTGATCTGAATGAGGAACGCCCATGATACAGCTGTAAAATAATGAAAACCTCCACGGCATGATGCTGCCAAAGTTGCATGGTTTTTGTTGTTGACGTAATCATTGGTGTCAGTGCTGATTGTAGACACCACGTACGACGTAATAGGCAATAACAAGGTAGTGGCTCCGAGAAAGATGAACCTTGTGAAGGGGTGGTGGCGGTACCGCTGCGCGAAGGCGCCAATTGCAACTAGTACTACAGCTAGAACAGCATCAGTGAGTACCAGCATGTTAACCTGCCACAAAGTTGCTCCCATGGTCTTATGGAAGGCTTCCACTGATTCATGAGAGCATCTAATGTTCGAGGAACATTGCTGCAGCGAAGCATCGTCGAAGCATATTGTGGTGGAATTCACCCCAGCCATAAGCTTAGCTGACTGCCAAACACCAACAATAGAACAACGTTGGTATAGAAATAAGTATATCCAGCTAGCTTTTATGCTCCAATGGAAATGTACAATGCAAAATCTTAAAAAGTATCTTAAAATTGCAGCAGTGAAGTCAGATGCTTGTTGTTCCATTTTGTTTCGGATGAAACTGAAGGGGAGGAGCCCCTACAAAAATTAATTAAAGCATAAAAAGTGGCCAAAAGTTGGTCCTATTTTGATAGATAGAAAGAGAGATCTCCACTTACTGCTGTGCTATGCCGCTGCCTGCTGTTCCTGGGATTTTTTTTTTGTGTGTGGATAAATCCCGCTGCTGGGAATTGATATCTCGTGATGTGAGTGGTTATGTATTGGACGGCTTTAATTTGCATGTATGGGCTGATGGTTGTATCTGCTTCTGCCAGTGTTGTGTATAGTTTCCTCCGATAGATGCCAGGGTTCAAGAGACATTGGGTTAAAGACATCATCGATCTCACCGCACAAATTAAGCGCGTGTCTGAAGATAAGACAGCCTCTGCAGGTTGTCGACGAGATCATCGAGGAAGGGAACACTTGGATTCAGGCAGGGATAGGTCGTTGGCTGTCTTGCTGGCCGAAGCGGCGAGGTGAGGTGACTTGGTCAGGGTTGACGAGGTGAGTTGACTTGGTCAGGGTACAGGTTAATGAAAAACTTGTGGCTCCGGCGCATGTTCGCGAACAGTGGTGGAGGCAAGGGGGCTAGCAGGGCCATGGCCCCTCCCAATGTACACTTGGATTTTTATAGTTTGTTATTTGTGCTGATAGCTGACATATGGCAGACCGAGTTGTCTGCTAGTTTGTTATTTCTAAGCCCATGGTAAGAGCAAGATGACAACTGAGGGCCCGTTTGAGAGGGCTCCGGCCGGCTCCGGCTTCACTTGCGAAAATACTGTTCACGGCACTGTAGCAGCGCGAGAACGGGAGCCGGAGGAGCCAGAAAAACGAGCTTCTCCGGCTCCGGTGAACAGTCACGCGTGTCAGTGAGAGAGGGAGATGAGGAGAGAGAAAACTGGCTCCGGTGAACAGTGTTTCTACAGTGATCTACGCAGGTGGTGTCAGGGGAGCCGGAGCCGCCCGGAGCCCTCCCAAACGGGCCCTGAATCGTCGCCACACATAGGATCAAACATCAAAGGACACTGGCTGTTCGATGCATCGCTATAATTGCCTAGTCCATCAGGTGGCGGCTGCACGCCGTGGCGGCAAGCCAATGGCCAGAAGTAGGCAGCAGCACAAGAGGCCGCACAGGCGCATCCACGCAAGCTGCAAGCAATTCTGATTTTGGTACTACAGATTGATTTCACGCTGGTTATATCAATTCTGGTTTCACGTAAGCTAGTATATATGTTGTAGCTTAAGCTTTTTTAATTTATTTTTGAAAGATAATCATAATACCTAAAAGAGAGATAATTCAATATTTTTGAAGGAAGAAAGCGATCAAGACAATTTAAATCACCCTGACGGGTAAAAAATAGTATTTTTTTAATACCATACAAACTCAGTGTATTTATAATTAATGATAATGATGATGGTTTATGTGCCATATTCAATATATAGTTGATCCCTATATATACCAAAATTAATATACTATATTATTTATATTTGGTCATTCGACCCCCTCTATGTATAATTTCTAACTGAAGAAAGTGACGACGAGTAGACTGTGGGCAAGGCACTTCGTTTGTGTGTTTGTAATAAAGTTACTATTGATACTTCCCTACTACCGGTTTGTAATAATGCTACTTAAGGTTTGAAATTTGGAAACTGTGGTTTATAAACTTAAGTTATTGTAAAACTTCCGCTACTTTACTCTGATGGTAATTTGAATAAACTGTTGTAATATTGCAATACTCCTGTGATTGGATCATGTTCGGAGGATAGCAAACCTTTTAGGTTATGAGGAACATAAGTACGGCTGTCAGAGGTTATTATGACGATGACAGGTACATGTGGGCCATCATAATTAGGAGGTTCTGTGACAATAAATCTATAGTTTATCCTTACAGTGGCACAAAGTTTACCTGGAGTAACATGCAAATAGAACCTCTCCTAGTTAAACTAGATTGGGTTCTCTCTTCAGATTCTTGGGGGCTTCCATTTCCTGCAACAACAGTACAACGGCCTCTATCAAGACCTATCTCAGATCATGTCACTTTTGTCGTCAACATTGGAACCAAGATCCCCAAAGCTTCTTGCTTCAGACTTGAAAATCATTGGGCTCAACACAGGGAATTTTTTGAAAACAGTAGAACTGCATTGGAACAATGCTTCCTTCTTTGCTAATGCAGCTAAAAGCCTTTCACAGAGATTGAAACAAGTAAGGCTGGGTCTGAAGAATTGGAGCAAGGGTTTTTCCAACATAAACAAACTGCTACATAATAGCAACTGGGTCCTACTTCTACTGGATGGCTTAGGGGAACAGGGAACCCTATAAAATTTAAAGGATATCCTAAGATTTTTGTTAAGAAACACATAGCCTCTCTTCTAGAGATTAAGAGAATATTTTGGAAACAAAGAAGCACAGTAAGATGGGTAAAGTTTGGTGATGAAAATAGTAGCTTCTTCCAAGCCTTAGCAACACACTGTCACAAAAAGAACTTTATTGTCATCTACACCTGAAGGTTTCCTCATAACTGGTCATGAACAAAAAGCAGGTCTACTACTAGAAGCCTTCAGAGGTAGACTTGGAGTTAGTGACTTTGCTGGTATTAGCTATAATCTTTTAGAGCTCATTCAGTCACAGTCACTGGACTACCTAGATGATGACTTCAGTCAGGAAGAGATAATCCAAGTGATCAAGAGTCTCCCAAATAGCCATGCACCTGGGCCTAATGGTTTTAATGGGCTCTTCATCAAGAAAACATGGGCCATTACAAAGCAAGATGTCACTAGAATGTTATCTGATTTCTGCAACAATCATCTTGACATAAGCAGCATTAATACTTTCCATGTTGTCTTAATTCCTAAGAGAGATAATCCAGCATCTATGGATGAGTTCAGACCAATTTCACTCTTAAATTATAGTCTAAAAAGTATAACCAAAATTTTATCCACCAGGTTGCAGATAGCTATGCCATCTCTAGTCCATGAGAACTAATATGGCTTCCTAAAGGGGAGAACTATTCAGGACTACTTGGCATGGGTGTTCCAATTTCTCCACCTTTGCCACCACTCCAAGAAGGAGATTGTGATTTTGAAGATTGACTTTGATAAGGCTTTTGACAAAATAGAACATCCCTTTATCCTGGAAATTTTCAGACATAAACATTTCTCAGAAAGGTGGCTGAACTGGTTTAAGTCTTTACTCAACTCTGCAACTTCCTCAGTCCTCCTAAATGGCATTCCACGCAAGCAATTTAAGTGCAAAAGAGGGTAAGGTAACGGGGATCCCCTCTCTCCTCTTTTGTTTGTTCTTGGTGCAGACTTTCTTCAAACCATAGCCAATAGAGCTTGGCAGATGGGAGTTCTGAAACACCCTCTTAGTGAAAATTTTGGTGGAGATTACCCTTTAATTCAGTATATGTAGATGATACCTTAGTGATATTGCCTGCAAATGCCAGAGTGCTTTCCAACTTCAAAGGTCTGCCGAGATCCTTTTCTGATTCTACAGGGTTACATATGAACTTCAATAAAACCTACTTGGTGCCTGTAAACACCAGTTCAGATTACACTCCACACCAAGCCAACACTTTTGGATGCAAAAGACTATGCCTTTCACTTATCTAGGATTTTCATACTCATCATGAGCATCATATGCATTTTAATCTCAATTTGGAAATTAACTTGTGCAAAAACTGAATCAAAACTGCTCACTGTTGGTAATCTAAACCTGCTCACTGTTGGTTTTGGTGGAGTGTCCGTCCTAATTGACGGAGTGTCTGTCAAGACTATTGCACAGACCGACAGTTCTTAGGTTTTGTCAGCGCACTTCATGCACTGGCGGACTACCTGTCGAGCCAGACGGACTATCTGTCGATTGAACCCATGCAAACATAGGTGTCACTTTGTAAATCCACCTGGCCCCACACTCCAGCCCACCTGTCCACTTCGTCCTCGGCTGAGTCTGACTCCAGCACAGGAGGTAGGGAGGACACTGTAGCATGGGGGTCGCAGTGTCGGTGAGAGGATAGGTGGGACCCGGCTATCAGCCAGTAGAGAGAGGGAGAGAGAGCGCGTCCGCACAGCTTGCTGGCGCAGGCCGACCGTGGGTGAGGAAAGGCCGGCGAATGAAACAGAGAGGGAGGGAGTTCTTTTCCTTTTTCTTTTTATATTCTGAAATTCCATTTTCAAATCCATTTTTAAAAACAGTTTTGAATCATTTTTAATTTTGGATCAAAACTAGACAGTACAGTAAAACAAATGCACCAGCATGTATGGAACAACATGTGTCTGGCCTTATGATTGATTTAAATTTAGCAAAAAAGATATTATTTCCCAAGATTTGAATGCTCACATGTTGCATAATTGTCACACCCGGTTTTAAGGACAAAACCAGACATACACTGTATGTAAAATAAAGAAGTCAAATCTCACATATAGCCGCAGATAAGTGTAATATCAAGAGACAAATGCTTAATAAACATAACGCAATAGTATAAGATATAACCTTAGAGAGCAACACAGCGGAAAGACAACTCTGAACACCGGGTGTAGACTTCACTCCAGGAACAAACTAACTGGTTGATCACAAGTCTATTAACTCCAGAGACTATCCTGGGGTGTGGAAATAGCAAGAGTGAGTCCATGTCGAACTCAGCAAATATATCATGGGGTTCATGAGGCTTAAAAGTTGACACTGGTTTACTGCGATTAGCTTTTAGTGAGTCATTTTTCTAGCATTTGAGTAGCAACAAGTTACGTAAGCCCAAATAACCTCATGATCATGTAAACGAGAATAATATATAGCAAGAAACAATAATCATTAGTGAACATCAATATCATCAGTATTATCATTATCATCAGTGTTCATCATTTATTCTGTAAGGGTCTAAGGCCACTCGTGACCGTGAGCACGGCTGTTATAACAGTTTTACACTCTGCAGAGGTTGTACATTTTCACTGTGAGTCGTGATTTACCCTTTCGCCCGAGGTAGCTAATCTCTTGACCCACTTCCAAGGAAGGTCGGCATGGTTCACTATGAAGCCTTTCAAAGGTTCGTCTAACAAGTTAGGGCCATTAGATTCACTCGGCAAACAGATGTAGAGCCCCCCTTACAAATGGCACAATGACGCGCAACCTATACACATAAGGACAGAGGCCGCACTATACCCGATTCGTCAAGCCATTCTTACGCCATAAAGGTTACCACTAACAAGCTAGAAAAGGTCCTTCTATATGACTAAAGCCAGAGTCATGTAGCCCTCACAGTTGTACTGTAAGTCCCGGATGTTCGCTTACAGATAAGTCCTTATGGAGAGAAACTAGAGCACCATAAAAACAACCCAATATGCTCTAGCCCTCTTGAGACATGTTGCTTTAAAGCATCTTTTAAATGTTTATTGCATATACCATTAGTCAAGTTACAGATCATGGTTATTTATCTTGAGCACTAGCATAAATACTACCCAATGCAATGTTCCACCGGTGTCAAGGTACAAGATACAAAAGCTAGGATATCCTTAGGGGTAACAAGGAAGACACATGCTATATGATTATTATGACATTAATGTGAATAGGTAACAAGGAAGATCTCATGCTATACTTGCCTTAAACTCAGATCCTTCTTCAGTCCAAACCTTCAGAGAACACTGCTTCTTATTCACCACGTATAGCTCACCGACTGGACAAGATCATAAAGTACCACACAAGTGTCCATTCAATCATACACGAAGCAAACAATAGAACTAAATTAGAACAGTACACCAAACATATGAAACAACGCGTGAAAAAGTTTTAAAGATGTTCTACACATTGCTACAAACACACAGACGTGAAAAGCACACTAATCGGAGCTTCGGTTCGAAAGAAACTTCTACCGAGACTTTTATAGTGTATTAAAGAATCAGCTACAAGCTTGATTTATTTTAATTGAGTAAAACCCTGTGAAATATATTAATTCAGATTATTTACTATGCACTTTAATTGAAAGACCGAGCTAAATCTAGTCATGTCTTAACTAAAATATTTCAATTATCTTTTATATGCCGATTATACTTTACCTTGAAAAAAACAAAATAAAAAGTGAGAGCATCTAATGGCGTGTAGCATGTGTTTACACTTAGTACAATTAAAAACACATTTAAGTTAACAATTAATCAAATTAACATGTTATGTATAATCATCGAGACATAAAACCTATATTACTTTTAATTATAAAACCAATTACAAGCATATTAATCAATTTAATATTTAGCTATATATGGAAAAACATGCAACATGAAAAACATTAGTACTACACGCGCCGACATGAAACTAACGCAACTTAAAATATTTGAAACAGAGATTGAACGATTAAACAAGCGAATTACTCGTAGATACTTCGTCTTCTTCCTAGGGAGGCTTGTACGTACAGAACATGGAACTTGGCCTGCACGTGCCTGACGACGTGAACGTGAATAGGATGTCCAGTTTGCTGGCCATTGGACTCGGTAGGCGGTAGATGACGCTGGCTTCTTCACCATCTTGGGCAGGGGAAACATGCCCATGGCGACCAGCTAGGGAAGGCCGGCACAGCTGCGGCATGTCGGCAGGCGGCGCCTTGTACATGCATGATCGGCAACTGTAGATGGGTAGCATGCAGGGGCACATTAGGGAAACAAATAGCACACATGGCTTGTGGCATGATGTAGACGATAGATGAAATAGGGATGAAGACATCAGGAAGGTGCTCACCGGTGACAAATAACGATCGATGGCCAGAGTTCTGCAAGGGATGGTGAAGCACAGAGCGGGATGGACGGTGTGGCTGGATTGGCATATGGAGAACGGCCTATGATCTTTCCTGCAGCGTAGATGATCAGGCCACCGGACGATGCGATGAGGTCTGAACAGCTTCCAAGCGACCTCTGGTGATGCCCTAGTGGCTGCGTCCTTCACGGCGCCTTATACACGGCTTCTCCGGCGCAGTTGGTGTTGATTTTGACGGTGGCCGGCGGCATCACACTAACAAACTGGGGCGCATTTGGAGCAACCTTGACGATGGAAAAGATTGGCTGTGGCGGCGACATGGATCATGGCTTAGTTAGGGTTTAGAAAGAAACGAAGGCTCAGGCTTGCTGTGTGTGTGTGTGTGTATATATATATATATATATATATATATATATATATATATATATATATATATATATATATATATATATATATATATATATATATATATATATATATATAGGGAGAGTATACTCTATAGCTAGCTACAAAATAAGTTATTTTGTAGCCACCTCTATTTACGATAATTTTATATACTAATTTACGACAATATCAGTATATATTTACGATAGTTGAATTACTATAACACATGGGGATATTTACCATAATGTTACAGTAAATCACATAGTAAGGAGTTACTATAATCTCGTAAATTAGCATAGCAATTATCGTAACTCCAAGTGGCTACAGAATAAGTTATTTTGTAGCCAGCTGTAGGACAGTAGTTATATATATATATATATATATATATATATATATATATATATATATATATATATAGACACCACATGGTCATATATGGCAAGCATCGTGATTGAGTTTGACATGAAATGCTTGATGATTAATGATGATATATATATGAAACTGGGCAGAGTCGACTTGTCTGTCAAGTATTTTCTCTGATGATTTCCTTTTCCTTTTCTTTTACTCGTGAATCAAAGATCATGTACCTGACCAAAATAATCTTATTCCATAATTATCCACCCAAAATTAACATGCACGCATGCAAACATGTATTTCTCCCTTGCCATAATTGATTCGGCTCAATTAACTTTGTTGACCTCCTGATTCCTTACTTCAAATCCACCATGCACACTCACGCATAAATCTAAATTAAATAGCTGGCTTCCACTTGTTTCTCCGGTTAGACAACAGGACCATGTAGTAATCCTTCATCAATGCTGATAATCTGTTGTTGCCTCCATCCACGTGTCAGCACTTGACTAATAGAGCACCAGCCACTTTTCTTTATCTTAAAAATTCCTGGGAGGTTTGTGGCGGTAGGTTATGGATGATGATATTGATAGAGTGATTTGGATTACAAAGGAAAGAGTTTGGGAAGCCCCAAACAAAGTCTTAAGTTGAGGAACAGAAAATTTGATCTCAGAAAAAGATGAAGACATACCGGAGAAGGAAGGTCGACCTACTAAATGCATTTTAAAGATTTTGCTCACTTTCAACACGCAAAGGAGCAACAAGCGAGCATCACATAAAACCATATGCACCAGCATGCATTACACAACAATGTTGCTAAACCCTATGATAAATCTTAATTTATTAGAAAAAATGATTTCTTATGTTTTCATGAGCACCAAAATTAAAAATTAAATCAATTTTCATCTATTTCGAAAGGAGCAAAATTTAGGGTGTTACAATAATTAAATCAATTTATGCTATTCCAAAAGAGTGCAAATTTTAGCGGGTTACAATGAGGCATCGCAATCTACTGCCACTACTTGGCTGTTGTCGAAGAAAAGGTGGACTTCTTTTGATTTATGAATTTATACCAAATGGAAGCCTTGACAAGTATTTGTATGTTGAAGATGGCAAGCCATCTTTGAATTGGGTGCAAAGGTTTTATATCATCAAAGGCATTGCTTGAGGATTGCTTTACCTTCATGAGGAGTGGGACCAAGTTGTGATCCATCGAGATATTAAAGCAAGCAATGTCCTCTTTGATAATGAGATGAATGCACGACTCGGTGACTTTGGTCTAGCAAGGTTGTATGATCGTGGTATTGACGCACAAACAACACAGGTTGTAGGTACCATGGGCTACATAGCACCTGAGTTGGCACGTACCGGAAAGGCATCCCCTATCATCGATGTGTTTGCATTTGGAGTGTTTCTTCTCGAGGTCACTTGTGGGACCTGTTGAACACAACAGAGAGAACAACGGAGTATCGATGTTGGTAGATTGGGTACTCGAGAAATGGCATAAAGGACTACTAATAAAAGTAGTAGACCCAAGGATACAAGATGAGTTTCACATTAACTAGACTATCTTGGTGCTAAAGTAGGGTTGCTATGTTCTCATTTGGTTCCTGATTCTAGGCCTACCATGCGACAAGTCATGCAATACGACCTTGATGGAGACATGAAGTTGCCAGAGCAAATGCCAGAAAGCTTGACCCTTGGTATGCAATTCTAGATGCAAAGTGAAGGGTTTGATTCATACATCATGCCACAAGCAGTGACAACGTGGTGAGTTGTGGCACACTTACTGACCTCTCGTGTGGGAGATGAACCAGTGGTAAAAAGCTACAAGTAGATTGGCACTACTAATTATTGTACTTGTGGGTGCACCAAGACCTTCAGAATAATCCTAGCGTTGCCTTATATAGTATTGCTTTTTTCAGTCATTATTAAATACTATCAAGAATGAATGTTTTCTTTTTGATTGGAGAAAAGTCAAAACCACTCATTCGGTCTCTGAATCTTGAGCTTTTGGACCAAAAAAAACCCTAAAAAACGAGCTGTTTCACATATTTGGGTTCAGGTTGTGTCATGGCTTGCTAGTGTCTGTCTTCTGGGAACAAAATGGGAATCTAGTCCTGATGCCAAGCGTAGCGTCCTGAAGCTTAATGAGGTTATATGGCTCTGAAACACATTAAACCAATAAGTGCTCTGCCAAAACAACTTCAACTTAGAATAAAGATACAATAACAGTTTTCTCTGTAATGACGACACACTCCATATTTCCTTAGCAAAATAATTGAACACAAGATGGGTCGTCAAGTCCTTACCCCAGAGATTAAATGTTCAACAGAAATCAAAGATACCGCACCACATGGTCAGCCTTTTTACAATGCATCGAGGCAAAACCACCATAGCACAGAGAAACAAGTAAATACAGAGTCTGGCAAAAACAGAGGCTAAAATATGCAAGCCCACAATGCAAGCTCCTAAATTCTGAGAGCTACTGCTGCCTCTACACTATCAGGTAGCTTATCTGAGAGGAACATTGGTTCAATGCAGGGCTGTGCCAGCATTCATTCATTGAAATTCCCTGTATCCATGGGCTGCCTGATTGTAAAATTTCACTGCAGGTCTGTTGCGCGCTTGTGCTTGCTGTCTTCTCTCTAGTCTCCAGATATTTTCCTTCTATCTTAGTACGACGGCCATGTGGATTTGGTGGCTGGAAATGAGTATATATGCTGATTGCGAAGCGTTGGCTTCACATCTTTGATCTATGTTTTTCACCTAATGAATCCCAAGATAGTATTACAGTTTTCTCTGTCCTCGTGGCAGAGACTAATGCTGATTGCATCTGTCCTGTAACTGTGGAAATAGCAGGCCGCTCAATTTGTCAGTGATGCAGAGGACTGGGGTGAAAATGAATACGGGCTTGGGATGAATGTCCATGAACTCCATATGTATGGTAGTAGTCATCGAAGGTTAAGCTGCAGTTAGCCGTGGTTGTCAGTTTGTCACCAGTAATAACAAGCAATACATTGCTCAATGCTCAGACTCAGTGCTTATACTACTATATATAACAAGTTAGAACAACCCAATAATAGGAATTGACACGCCATCAATCAAGAAAAGTGACAATTGACACGCCACGATCAAGATTCAAGAGTACAAAAGGTGCAGGACACAATACAGAGAAACTATAAACTGATCTACAGACCATGTATACATGGAAACCAACCTATCGATATTAAAAATTCAGGTCTAAGCAATAGCAGCGTCACCAGCGTCAGCAGGCCAACTCATGATCCCAGCATGTGTGAGCAAGGCCCAGAGAAGTGTTATCAGCTCGCCACCCCGCGCGATGGCCCCCAAGTGACCTCTGACATTTTCAGAGGGAGCGATGTACAGGATCATCTCTGACCAGAATTCGGCCAGTATCATCCATGCCTCTCCTTCTTTCAACTGCACCAAATGCTCTGCGAGTATCACACCATTCCTGACAACTTCATTCTCTACAGAATTATCACCTAGCAATCGGACCACCTGCTCGAATTCAGACTCCGGTGCTAATGCATTGAACCCCACGAGGGCACGCTTAGCGTCCTCCTTGACAGTCTCATAGAGGCTCTTGCTCCATTCATCATCATCTGGAAGCAGATCTGGGGACCAGGCCATTAGATATGTGCAGTACCGTGAAAGGTGAGTAGCAGTAACCTTGTGATTCAAATCGGGCGGAAAACCTTGTTCTTGACCATCTTGGTATGCTGGATTGTATAACTCAAGGATGCATGTGGCGATGTGCCATGTAAGTATAGTATCAGATGTGCTGTTGCGTAGAGATTCCATGCCATTGCCCAATCGGTGCCACTCATGCCTGTAGCTCCTCAAAATATGAATGATGCTGGCCTTCACCGCATTTGGTATCTTCACACTCCTATCTAGATCCGGGAGACCCAAGAGGCGCCTGAGAAGAACAAGTGGGGATGTTCTTGGGTGAACTACCAACACTGAACTCTGGCCCATTTTTTCATCCCAGTGCTTCATGTGCTTCCACTTGCATTGCAACAGAAAACCAAAACATTTCCTCATGCAAACGGAATGCTGCAAAGCGGCATGGTTTATATAGTGGCAGATGAGGGCTACTTTGGTCCAATTAGAGAAAATGTAGGACGCTATGTACCTCACCTCCGCTATCACAACTAATGCGATAAGCAAAAATAAAGAAATGTCATCAAACAAAAAAGATCCAAAATTTTTGTCCTGTCTGTTGCTTATCAAGTGCCTCTCAATGCACCAGAAATGACAACGCAGCTGATGGATGTACTTAGTCTTCCAATTCGACAGGTGGCCCATCACGATGAATCTTGCAGACAAGATGCAGTAAGTTATGCTCAAGAGTGAGATACTGACACTCAACATAGGCAGCCAATACTTCGAGTAGGAGACTGGAAGTGATGAGAAGTAGTAATCTTGAGTGAAAGAAAGCTCATCTGCAATCACCTGGAAGACCCTTTCATGGTTGCCATCTCTCAGCAAGAAGTTCTAGAAAAAGTTAAGAGTTCTCACAGATCTATCATTGGCATGCATGTTCCAACATTATTATTTGTTGCATTGACTGAACAACCTGATCATTCAATTGCCAAACCATGTTAATGGTTACTAAGCCAGTTGTATTCTTGACAAAATACCCATGTGGACACTTCTCCACATTATTATCTTGTTCTCCCATAAACAAGAGTGGAGGAGGCTGATCCTCACCTACCAATGGTCCATTGGGTTGAATTGCTTCTTGCCGTTGTTGCTGCGCCATGTGCCCAGAAATGAGGCGAGGATTACGCCCAAATGCAAAGGATTGCCGGGCCTTCACAAATGCGTAATATTTTAACACAATTTTAGCACAAATGATAGCAAAAAGCATCAATTCAAGGTAAAGTTGCCAGATATCGGTCATAATCGGGCCCAAGGCATAGAAACCAAGGTAGATGGTCCAGAGACCTTGGAAAAGCAGCTGGATAGGGGTCCTTTGTTGCGACCTTCCCTATCATCAACAGCGACTATTACACTAGTGTTGATCATGGTGATCTGAATGAGGAACGCCCATGATACAGCTGTAAAATAATGAAAACCTCCACGGCATGATGCTGCCAAAGTTGCAAGGTTTTTGTTGTTGACGTAATCATTGGTATTGGTGCTGATTGTGGACATGACGTACGACGTAATAGGCAATAACAAGGTAGTGGCTCCGAGAAAGATGAACCTTGTGATGGGGTGGTGGCGGTACCGCTGCGCAAAGGCGCCAATCGCAACTATTACTCCAGCTAGAACAGCATCAGCAAGTACCAGCATGTTAACCTGCAACAAGGTCCGTCCCACGGTCTTTTGGAAGGCTGACACTGATTCATGAGAGCACCTAATGCTCGAGTAACATTGCTGCAGTGAAACATCGTCGAAGCAAATTGTGGTGGAATTCACCCCAGCCATAAGCTTAGCTGACTGCCCAATCCTAACAATAGAACAAAGTTGGCAAAGAAATAACTATACCCCGCTAGCTTTTATTTTATGCTCCAATGGAAATGTACAATGCAAAATCTTAAAAAAAACCTAGAAATGAAAAGATAACACTGATTTAAGTCTTCAGATGCTTCTTAGTTCTATTTTGATAGGTAGAAAGAGAGATCTCCACTTACAGCTGTGTGCTATGCCGCTGCTATGCTGCTGGGAATTGATGTCTCGTGATGTGAAGGTTATGTTTTGAACGGCTTTAATTTGCATGTACGGGTTGATGGATGCAGAGGAGCCGTGAATAAGTACAGACTTGTCATGAACTAGCAAACTGCTGTGATGGCTTATCATGAAGGAGGAGGATATATATATATATATATATATATATATATATATATATATATATATATATATATATATATATATATATATATATATATATATATATATATATATATATATATATATATATATAGAACTATTACCCTACAGCTGGCTACAAAATAACTTATTCTGTAGCCACTTTGAGTTACGATAATTGCTATGCTAATTTACGAGATTATAGTAACTCCTTACTATGTGATTTACTATAACATTATGGTAAATATCCCCATATACTATAGTAATTCAACTATCGTAAATATATACTGACATTGTCGTAAATTAGTATATAAAATTATCGTAAATAGAGGTGGCTACAAAATAACTTATTTTATAGTTAGCTATAGAGTATACTCTCCCTCTATATATATATATATATATTGCATGCTTCTGCCGGTTCTTTTTTTTTCCTCTGATAGATGCCAAGGTTCAAGAATCAAGAGACATTGACTTCATCCATTATTGGTTATTGGGTTCGCCAGCTTGGAATATATATTATATAACTTCGTCTGCGCTGCCATCGGATTTCATATATGGAACATTATTGTTAAACGATTTGACTTTCTGGAATACAATACGTTGCTCGAGTTAAAGATATCATCGATCTCACCGCACAAAAGCGCGTGTTCGAAGATAAGAGCGTGGACTTTCCATGTCTAATCATATCACCCTTTATAGTAATTGATTTGTATTAGGATTGTGCACTACTACAGAACAGGCCTTTGGTCACTTGGGCAAAATGAGCAATAGCTCCCGAAAAAATGGTGTCCAGGACTAAAGGTACCTTTAGTCCCGGTTGGTAACACCAACCGGGACTAAAAGTCCCCAGCCTCAACGGCTATGGTGTCAGGCATCTACAGGGAGACTTTTAGTCCCGGTTGGTGTTACCAACCGGGACTAAAGGTCCATCTTTAGTCCCGGTCTGTGACACCAGCCGGGACTAAAGATGGGACTTTAGTCCCGGTTGGTGTTAGGGACCGGGATTAAATCTTTCCCCCCATATTTGAATCCTTCTTCCTCCCCTGGCCGAGCTGTCCGAGCTCACTTTCTTCTTTGTTCTTCATGTTCTTCATGTGTTCTTGATTGATTTGTGCTCACATCTCCGGCTATTGATTCATTTCATCACTTCTACGTCGTCATTTACTTGGTTAGAGGTTACTAACTTCATCTTCTCAAGTTTTAGCTGCAGGTTATCTCATTTTGTGGTGGTGTACATGTGGTTTTTTATTTTTTTGATTTCTACACTATTTTAAACTCCAATCACTTCATCGTTTAAATATTTTAATGTAGATAACTACAATTAAGACCCTAAAAATTAGTATACACCATTTATTACTATTATGTCTACCATATTTTTTGGTTTAGTTAGAAAAATACTAAATTTATGGTTTCTCATTATAATTAGTTTTTTAAAAAATAACATTTGATAATACTTTAGTTTATAATTTGTGATCTGGTTAATTAGTTAATTATAACTAAGTATAAATAATACGTTTGAAGGATTATTTAATTATAACTAAGTATGAATATAAAATTTATTTAGGAAAAATAAGAATGGAGAATTTTAGGTTATGTGTTAGTTAGTTACTTAGAATACTTTATTTTTGCAATTTGTGATCGGGTTTATTATTTAATTTAAACTAGTATGCATGCCACATTTCTTGATTAGCTAGAAAAATAAATAACTTTAGTGTTTTTTAGTTTTGCTTGTTTAGAAAAAATAGAAATAGAGAATTTTAGGTTATAATACTTTAATTTGCCATTTTTGACCGGGTTAATTAGTTAATTATAACTAGTATGCCTACCAAATTTTTTGATTATTTAGAAAAATAGAGAACTTTGGTGTTTTTTAATTTTGCTTGTTTAGAAAATGAAGAAATAGAGAATTTTAAGTTATTTATTACTTTCATTTCTTTATAAAAAATTAGAAACTTATCATACATTAATTTGTAATTTATGACCGGGTTAATTAGTTAATTATAACTAGTATGCCTACCAAATTAGAAACTTTTATTTCTGTAGTAAAAATTAAAAACTTATCATACTTTATGTTGCAATGCAGACAATGACACGTGGTTGGATGTACAATGCCGATCGCCGCTCCAAAGAATTCATTGATGGTGTGCATTATTTCTTAAGAGTGGCCGAGGAAAACAAGCGGGATGGATTCATACGTTGCCCATGTGCCTTATGTCAGAATTTGAAGGAATATTCTAGCTCTAGAAATATTCACTCACATTTGTTGAAGTCGGGTTTCATGCCAAACTATGTTTGTTGGACCAAGCATGGAGAAACCGGGATAATGATGGAACTGTTACTTTTTAAGAAATGTTACCCATTCTTTTATTTACTATGCATTTAACAAAAATAATCTTTTTAGAAATAGCATAGATAAACACATATAATCCAATATAAACAGCCGGGTTGAAAAATATCTTGATATAATGGTGAATATCGCGTAGATCACGATTTTGGAGATAAATAGTGATACATGAACAAAATTTACGTTAAAATAATGCAAAAACAAATTTTCTATTGAAAACAACCCGTTTAAAGTATTTTAATTAAGTTAAACATTTTTGCATTAACAAAACACTAATTATTTTTAATATTTATGTTTACTATTAGAAGGGATGAAAAGATTTTATGCTCCCAATTTTCTAAATAAGTAATTACATAAAATAAAATAGAACTGTTATTTTTTAAGAAATTAATACTCATTATTTTATTTACTATGCATTTATCACAAATAATCTATTTAGAAATAGCATAGATAAACAAATAATCTTATGTATAAACAGGCGGTTGGAAAAACCTTTAGTCCCGGTTGGTAACACCAACCGAGGCTAAAGGTCACCTTTAGTCCCGGGCCGTGATACCAACCGGGACTAAAGGTTCGATCTTTAGTCCCGGTGCGTTCCACTGCCCGGGACTAAAGGGCTTTTAGTCCCGATGCGTGCCACCACCTGGGACTAAAGTTCCCCGCAGATATTTAAGGCCGTGTCGTCTTCCTCCTCCGATCCATCCCGCCCTCAACCACGTAGCCCTAGCCACCGCCGTCACCCCGCCGCTGTGTCTCGGGCCGCCGTCTCGCGCGCCGCCGTCTCCAGCGTCGCCGTTCTCCTCCGCCCCGAGCAACCTGTCCTCGTCCTTCTCCGGCCGCGCGCCTGTCCTCCCCGTGCTAGCAGAGGTGCCCCGCCGCCTCCCTACGAGCGCGCGCCGCCGCCTCGCGCCTGGAGCTTCTTCGGCCGGCCGTCCTCGCCCCTCCCCGCGCGCGCCGCCGCCTCCTTCAACTTCGGCCAGAGGCCCGCCGCCGGCCTCTTCTCCGGCCAGCCCTCTCCTCTCCGGCCAGGGACGGTCGCCGCCGCTGGCCTCTTCTCCGGCCGGCCAGAGCAGCAGGGGCCGAGCGCCGCCTCACCGTCTTCACTCCGGCCGAGCAGGGAGCGCCGCCTCGCCATCTTCACTTCGGCCAAGCAGGGAGCGCCGCCTTTCTGTCCTTCACGCGCGCAAGACGATGAGCATGTGTTGTATGTGTGTGTTGCGTCGGCCGTCGACCCGTGGATGTGTGTTTGTGGACGGCCGTCGAGCCGCGGACAACGCTGTGTTGTATGTGTGTTGTGGCCGGCCATCGAGCCGAGAGCAGACTTGGCGCGAGAAAGAGAGCACGAACGTTAACGACCGTAATTTTATTTGAAACCCTAACGACTTAGCGACGCGATCAATCGATGACTTAGCGACGACCGGCCGAACCAAGCGATGACCTAGCGACGACCGGACGAACCTAACGACGACCACGATGACCGGACGAACCTAGTGACGACCAAGCGATGACCTAGTGACGACCTAGCGACGAACGGACGAAACAAGACACAACAACCTAGCACGACGACCTAACGAACAAGACACGACAACGTAGCTACTTAGCGACGATCTAGCTACTTAGCGATGACTTAGCGACTTATATATATGATGTCAAGTAACTTTTAATATAATTAAACACCTTACTCAATTATGTAATATATTAATAAAGTCTTGTAATATTAATGGTACTTATTAATAAAGTCTTCTAATATTAATGGTACTTATTAATAAAGTCTTCTAATATTTAATGTCTACTAACTTCATTATGTCATGTGATCATTATGTCATGTGATAGTAACTTCATTATGTCATGTGATAGTAACTTTATTATGCCATGCGACTTAGCGACGATCGGACGAACAAGACACGACGACCAAACTCCTACTTAGCGACTTAGCGACGACCTAGCGACGACCGGACGAACAAGACACGACGACCTAGCGACTTTATTAATAGAATGGCTTTATTATGTAACTTTATGGCAAGTAACTTTATTAATGGTACTTTCAATTAACTTTATTAACCTCCTCATGTAATATGTAAGGTTTTGTAACATTGTAATATTTTAATAGAATGGCAAGTAACTTCATTAATAATAGTAATGTCATGTGACTTTATTATGTACCTTTATGTCATGTAACTTTATTAATGGTAACTTATAATGTAATTATGTTTAGTAACTTGACACCACATTATTAGTATAACTTATAATATAATTAACTTTATTCATGGTAACTTATAGTATAATTAACTTTATTATGTCAAGTAATTTTTAACACTTGATCCAATTTGCAGAAATGGCCGATCCGAATGACAACATGGATGATGCAATGATGGACCTAATCAACAGCGGCGCCAATCCAAATCCCCAAGGCGAAGATGATTGGAGTCAGTACTTCGCTGATTATGAAGAACTTGTGGGAGACAATCCTGATGAGGTCTATCTACAATCTAGTACATATGTATATACATGAGATTAAAATGAATGGCTTTTGTATTAATATATTTATACTTGTTTGTGTATAGCCCTCTGGATCGGCGCCAGCTTCCGAGAGTAGTAGAAAAGTGCGAGGCCCGAAGAAGCCGTTGGAGGGTCGGTACATTCTGTCGGAATTTGATGAGGGTACATGCCAAGTACTTGGGGAACATTCAAAGAAATTTGTTGCGCACTGTGGATACCTAGTAAGGGACAGGCTCCCGATCAGTGCTCGAGAATGGAGGCAACGAAAAGATAACCCTGCTATTAGTTATGTCTCAGATCGTGACAAGGAATTGCTTTGGCTAGATATCCTTCAACATTTCACGCTTGATACACAGGATGAAGCTTTGAAGGAGAAGGTTCAAATATGGGCTATGCAGAAGATGGCCAAACAATTTTAGGCTTGGAAGAAGAAACTCCACAAGACTTTTGTTGCACATAACCGGACACCGGATTTCACCAACAAGGCCTATGTCAAGTTGAGGCCTTTTTGGGATGAGTTCGTACGGTTCAAGAACTCAGATGAGGGTCAGGCACGGATGATCCGTAATCAGGAAAATGCTAGACACAAGCAATACCACCATCACTTGGGTTCTGGTGGCTACCGGACTGCTATTCCCAAGTGGCAGAAGCTGGAACAGGAGATTGTTGACAAGGGAATGGAACTAGAATCACTGCACGGGCCTGAGCGCGCCAAGTATTGGTTCTTCGGTCATGGGGGAACCCTGGACCTAGAGACCGGAAAGGTAGTGTACGGTGAGAAGCTGCAGAGAGTGGGACAGAGAATGGCCTATGCCCGAGGATTAGTTGAAAGTGGCACCTGGCAGCCAAATAGAGAGAAGGATGAGCTGACATACGCCCTGGAGACTGCTGAACACGGTGGGCGAACAAGAGGCTATGGGGAGATATCGTGGGAGCATGGCTTCCCTAAAGATAGACCCACTTATAGAAGCCGCCAAAGAAAGAAGGAAGATGATGCAGAGCGATTGCGTAGGTTGGAGGCAATGGTGATGGAGTCACGCGAAGCGGCTCGTGAAGCGATACAGCGAGAGAAAGCACTTGAAGAGAGAATGAACGAGAAAATCAAAAGGCAAGTGCAGGAAGCAGTAAGTTCTATGCAAAGGCAAACTGCATCAGAGCCTGGAGTCAACATTAGCCCCCCCCCGGTCAGTTGAAAAGCAGTTGCGCTTCCACGGAGGTGCCAACTATTCAAGATGACGTGGGGCTGCACTTTCCGGTGGATGACGTCACTGAAGCTAAGACAACATGTGAGCTGCATATTCCACAGGGGGCTGCCACAGTCATGGTTGCTGTCGATGTTGTAACTCATATCGACCCTACGAAGACACCAAGAATCCATGGGGCGATAGTTCCAGCTGGATATGCTAGTGTCTCGGTGGATAGAGTTGTCAAAGGCTTCGAAAATGTGCAGCTTGAGATAGGAGGAGGTGATGGAGAGAAGACTCTAGGACAAGCAGAGATGGCTTTCATTTGTTGGCGCAAGCGCAACATCATTATTCCTGGGGCATCACCTAGTAGTCTACCACCACCTCCTCGTCATGAACCTAACCCTAGGTGCTGATGAAACTTGACGATACATTTATTCACTAAATTTATTTTGCATTCCCTTAGTTAGCAGTTTATATTACTCATATACCTCATTGGTTTCATAGGTGGTCACCAACATGTCATAGTGCTACGGGTGATGACGAGGCAGTGCAAGACACGGCTGCATCTCCTCGGGCTGCAACGCCACCACCTCGGGCTCCAACACCGCCACCTCGGGCTCCAACACCGCCGCCTCGGGCTCCAACACCGCCAACTCGGGCTCATAGTGCTACGGGTGATGACGAGGCAGTGCAAGACACGGTTGCATCTCCTCGGGCTGCAACGCCACCACCTCGGGCTCCAACGCCGCCTCCTCGGGCTCCAACACCGACACCGGCTGCCCCTTCGCCTCCACGTCGGGCTCCAACCCCCCCATCGGCCGCCCCATCGCCTCCACACGTGGCTCCAGCGCCAAAACCGGTGGACCCAACCTTAAAGAAGAGGTCGGCCACACAATCAAAAGTGTCGGCCGCCCCGCCGTGAAAGAAGAAAGCCTCCGAAAAGAAACAACCTATCATTCCTAAGAAGCTGTCCTATGAGAAGACTACTGCAGAAATAGATGCTTCAGTAAAGTTAGATGTGGACAGTTTCTTCAAGAAACTTAAGGATGAAAGAGAATCAAGCGAAACCCTGAGAAGCCATACCTCTTACTACGGCCAGAAGATCTACGGCAAAGGGTTGAGGCTCAACAAAAAAAAAGAGGCGTCAAGCTCAAAAAGAATCATCATCTTTATCGGACTATGATCGCACTCTAAGCAAATCCATAGAAGAAGAGAAGAAGAAAGAGAAAAGAGCACGCAAGGGTGTAGCACAGCTCGGGGAACAATCAAAGCAATCAGTGCCCCCGCTAGTAATTGGGAATGAATATGGTTCAAACATCGACGTGCTAGACCAGCAGATACCTCCAGATTTGAACTATGAGGATCTTGATAGCTTTTTTGCGGACACTGGTCCTAACTTAGCCCAAATGATAGCTGGGACAGCAATTGAAAGTGCTCCAGAAATTGATCATTGGCAGAAGACATATGAATATGGCAAGAGTCTATTCAACCCTATGGCCCTCAGTAAACTTGGCACGCAAATGTACTTGCTAAACAAGTGGTACCTCGCAGCGTGTGGCAGAAGAGCAGATGACTATATTTGCGTCCGAATTAGAAACCATCATTACTTCCGTGGTGATGATGTTATTTATGTTCAATTTAATGAGCTACACCAGCTATGTCACATGGACGCTCTGGACAAAGCTGTAATCAGCTGCTTCTGTCTGTAAGTGATTCTTTCTTTTAATAATGTCACTGTAACTTATCATGTATATGTATAACTAATTACAGAAATCGGCTATACATATGCAGAAACATGATGAGGGACCTCAGAGTTAGAAATGAAAAGGAGATTGGATTTGTAGATCCTTATGTTGTATTCAAAGACCCCAAGACTCCGTATGTCTTATGGAGAGTTCAAACGGAGAGAAATCTACGGAGGTACTTGATCAATCAAAAGGATAAAAGATATATACTCTTTCCCTATAACTTTAAGTAAGTATCGTTATCGTGTCTACATTCTATTAAACCAATTAATCAGATCAGTATGAAGATATATAATTATTTTGCCTACACACAAATGCAGCTATCATTGGATACTAATTGTGATTGATCTCTGGCAATCTTATTTGCTAATCTATGACTCGTTGAGAAAACCACTGGAAGATTACCAAGAAATGATAGATATTATCCAAGGGTAACTTTGATCTCTAAATATTAATTTCAGCTCTTTAACTTGGTAATAGATAATTAATAATGATCGTTTTATTGCTAGGGTTTGGGCTGGGTTCGTGCAGAAACATCGTCCAGATTTGAAAGCGCCACTTTCAAAGCCTATCCTACTTCAGTGGATTCTACGGCAGCCACCGGGCAAAAATTTGTGTGGCTACTATGTCTGCGAATTTCTGACGGTCTATGAAAAAAGAACAAATCTTGAGCACGCAAAAGTATGTCACATGTATATATAATAAGTTCATTTCATTTATTTATTGCTATTTAATAAATCTTATTCATACCTCTAACTTTTTTCTTTAATGTCTACTAAAGGAGACGTGGTTGAGGCAGAAGGTGTTGGATGAAGTCCGCCTAAAAGGAATTCAGGAGACAATCGCAGGATTTCTTAACGACCAAGTCCTGAATCCCGCCGGCGAGTACTACTTCAACCCTGATGAGCCAATGAAACCAAACCAAGATGATCATTTGTATGATGCTTGAGTGGCGGAGAACAATTAAGTTGTAAATACTTTATCCGTGATGGATATGTGTAAATATTATATTAAGGACCTATAGACATGTATAATATATAAATAGTGTTATATCATATATTTATATGTAATGCTCTAAATTATATAAATTATAGGTGCGCGTCTACATAAACAAGCAGCGAACAATACGCATTCGAAAATAATAATAATATAATTGTAAACCAGAAAAGGAAAACCAAAAGAAAAGAAAAGGAAAAAGAAAAAAACTCTTTAGTCCCGGTTGGTAACACCAACCGGGACTAAAAGGGGCGGCCAGGTGGCGCACCCTTTAGTCCCGGTTGGTGTTACCAACCGGGACTAAAGGTGGGACATTTAGTCCCGAAACCTTAGTTCCGGCTCCGCAGCCAGGACTAAAGGCCTTTTAGGCCCAGGACTACAGCCCTTCTCTGTAGTAGTGGTGGAAACTACCGTGAAACACTCTAGTGCACACTCCCGCACACACCTATCACCTTACACACACCCTATGCCCTATGAACACCATCGAAAGTTTGAACTAACTGATATTAAGATTGATGCACATCATCTACCACTCAAAAATTATATCGTTAAATCCTCAAATAAATTATGAAATACCAGTACCTACGTCAAGATAATAACTTAAACCCAACTAGACAGGTTTCATTACAAGATACCATTTTTAGATAAATGGACATAAAATCCGGCCTCTATATCCACGCCGCTTAGACCAGCCTGCCCATTCTTCTCCGCCTTGCCGTCGCCAGAGCGTGCGGCCGGAATGTCAGCGTCCGCGAGGAAGGTAGCAGCAGGGCATCTCCTACCTCGTCTCCACTTTGTTTTCTCCCTCCTCTACCCTCAGAATTCTAATCACCAGTCACGCATCGACTTAGCACAGATTTGGTACTTCCATGGCCAGATCCGGTGCCCAGGCTTGTGGATCCGTTGCCTCCCCCCACCACTGGTGGCTTGTTCCAGAGTGGCGGCGTGGCGCTAGGTGAAGACAGCAACTGTGGGGTGCGCTGCATGGGCGGTTGCAAGATCCCGATGGCTATGATATGCGGTGGCGGCGTGGTGGGCTAGATGCACACTGGGGATTGCCAAATCTGGTGTGCTACTATCTAGATCAAGTGTTTTTGTCCCTATAGCGATGGCGGACCATGGCCAAGTGGTGTGCCATGGAGAACAGATGCATCCTTTGGCGGGATCTAGCAAGGGCTTGGGTGAGCGGCAACGTCCATGGCACTCGCTCCCATCGCCGCGGAGGAAGCGCCGTGGCTCGAGCCCAGATGTGGATCTGCCATGGGGGCGATGGCCAAGGCTTGCAGGACGATAGCGACCGATTTGGCTAGTGATGGCCCCCACACTCTTGAGGCAGCCATATCCGTGGCTATGTCATGTTCTGAATTGCTAAAAATAGTGACATGACTCCATATGAAGGATGGAAATGAAGGAAACCATCACTCCATTACTTGCGTATGTGGGGCTGTTTGGCCATGGTTAGCATACCAGTTAATAAGAAACGCAAGCTCGGACCTAAAACAGTTGATTGTATCCTTTTAGGATATGCGCACCACAACATAGCTTATAAGTCCTTAGTGATAAAATCAGACACACCTGATATTTTAGTTGATTCGCTTATGGAGTCACGAGACGTCACTTTCTTTGAAAATATATTCCCGAAGAAAGATGCTTATTCTTTGCCTAGTTCATCACATGAATTTATTCCTGAGCCCATGCTCACAATCGAGCCAACTGAAAACCCACATGAAAACAAAGAGGATGACAGTGGTGTAGCTCCTAGAAGGAGTGAGAGAAAGGATTGTGAAGACTTCACTGTGTACCTCATGGATGATACTCCCACAAGGCATATGCATCCACTGATGCAGAATATTGGAAGGATGTAGTCCATAATGTGGTGGATTCCATCACTGCAAATGGCACATAGGAAGTAAGTGGGTATTCAAGAAGAAGGTTAGACCTGACTGTAATATTAAAAAGTACAATGCAAGGGTTGTGGGTAAAGATTATACACAAAAAGAAAGCGATGATTTCTTTGATACCTACTCACCCATTGCCAGACTAACTACACTCCGAGTACTATTATCCTTGGCTACTTCCCACGGTCTTCTTGTCCACCAGATAGATGTGAATATGAATATCCTTATCGGAGTGCTGGAGAAAAATATTTATATGGATCAGCCTAATGAATTTATATCATAAGGACCAGTGCAAGGTGTGCAGGTTACTTAAATCCCTGTACGGCTTAAAGCAAGCACCCAAGCAGTGGCATGAGAAGTTTGAGAAAACTTCAAAATCTGTTGGGTTCACAGTAAATGAAGCTGACACTTGTGTATTACTGCTATGGTGGGGGTAAAGGAGTAATCTTATGCTTGTATGTCGATGACATACGAATTTTTGGGACAAGTATTGATGAGATAAATGATGTAAAGTCATTTTTATCCCAAAATTTTGACATGAAAGATTTGGGGAAGCTGATGTGATCCTTAATATTAAACTTAGTAAGGGTGAGAATGGAATTACTCTTTTGCAGTCTCATTATGTGGAAAAGGTATTGAGCCGCTTTGTCTATACGGATAGTAAGCCTTCTCCAACACCCTATGATCCTAGTCTAATACTTCGAAAGAATCGAAGACTAGGAAAGGATCATCTGAGACTCTCTGATGTACCTAGCTAGTGCAACCCGCTCTGACATCTTGTTTGCGGTAAGCAAGTTGAGTAGATTCACTTCTAATTCAGAAGATAATCATTGGCGTGGTATTGATCTAGTAATACGCTATCTGAAGGCCACAATGAGTCATGGACCTCACTATTCAGGGTACCCGGGTGTACTTGAAGGATATAGTGATTCAAACTGGATTACAGATGCTGATGAGCTAAAGGCCACTAGTGAATACATATTCACATTAGGTGGTGGTGCTGTCTCTTAGAGATCTTGTAAGCAGACAGTACTAACAAAATCTACCATGGATACAGAGCTCACGGCTCTAGACAGAGCCTCTACTGAAGATGAGTGGTGAGAACTTTTGACGGACTTACCAGTGGTTGTAAAACCAATTCCTGCTATTCTCATAAACTGTGATAATCAAATGGTATCACGAAGGTGAAAAATAGTCATGATAATATGAAGTCCAATAAACATGTGAAGCGCAGACTGAAGTCTGTCAGGAAATTGAAAAGCTTCAGAGTAATAGTTGTGGACTACATCAAACAGCTAAGAACCTGGTAGATCCCTTTACTACGGGACTATCACGTACTATGATTGATAATGCATCGAATGAGATGGGACTAAGACCCGTGTGAGCTAACCTCAGTAGTAACCTAACCTATGTGATCGGAGATCTCGTGAATTAGGATCTAGGAAGAACAAGTTGTTGGTTGATGGGAGAGTACAATCTACATTAAACCCACTCTGTTGGAGATGTAGTACTCTCATTTCTATAAGGAAGGCTAACTTTGTCTTAAAGTGTTATGAGGCTTTTATAGCCACTGTCCTATAGAGTATTCCTGTAAGAACACAACTATGTGAACCCAACTTTTGGTTGCAGTTTGTAAGAATTGAGAATTCTTTAAGAAGCACGTGAAGTGAGACAGGAGTATGACTTATACGCTCCACCCGCGGGGTAGACATTTGGCAGCCTAGTATCAGTTAAGATGTCAAGTAAAATTTATTCACACCAAACTGCCAATTCAAGGTCTAATCCATTGTGCAGTTGTGGATGAGTATACCTTGTCACTCTAGGTGATGTTCAACCTCAGTCGGTCTCCACTGAAAAGCTGGTATATTAACAGTACTTTGGTACAGGGAGAATGAAGTGTTCCTTTGGGATCCGGTGAGGGATTGATAGAAGACTTGGACTGGCCCAAATAATAATTCCAATAAATCCCAAAGGCCCACTCACACATGCATGGTATGTCGGGGGCTTTAGTCGCACATTGCTACTCTAGGAGGAGTGAAGCCAACTTACATAGTGAGTTGTCTCCAATTAGTTGAAGCTATTGGAGAGAGGAAAATGAAGAAACATGGGTGCTCTCACTTGTTAGGCCGAGCGACGCGATGGGCGCGGGCGCGCGACATGCGCGTGAATGGTTCGGTGAATTCTCGCTTTGACCTTGCGGGTGCGTGGCTTCCTTTCGCCACTCGAAATCTCTACATGGAGAAAATTGCGCTGACAATTTTAGTAAGCAATTATTCTCGTATTAATGGTGATTGCTCTGGTCTCCTAACAACAGGTTAATTACATTAATGCAGTGTGATTATGCAGCTAATTACTTATCATAGCCACGACATGAGTTTATACTAGGACGACGTTGTCCTCTGTACACACAATTAATCTCCTCCTCGTGCCCCAATGCTGCGCCGTCTCCATCTTCCCTATCCCGTCGCCGACGTGTCATCGGCGCCAGAAGAGCAGGTCTTCGAAGCCTACGGCCCCTCGTGTCCCTGCACAGGGTAGGGGTTGTATCAGGTTTTTCGCAAGTGCCGTCGCGACTACTCGCTAAACGTCTGCTTCCCTCTATGCCGATGTTCGTGGGTCTCCATCGACAGTCTGCTCCATCTACTTTTGCACTATCTCTGGTGCCGACAACCCCACTATAAGAATGTCTCTACTTTCTCTAGTTGTTCGTTCTCGAGTTCCTTCTATTACTAGCATTAGGGGTTTGAGTTTGCCTTAGTGCTAGTTTCTTTTGTTTATGATCTACGTGAATATGTATCTAAGATAGGTTTGTTTTTGTTGAATCGCACTCCTATGATACATGTTACTCATTTTCTTAGCACCGGAATTAATTTATTCATCACTATTGTTGTTATATCCAACAAATATTGCTTGTCTGTTGTCATGTACTCCCACTGTCTCTTTTTAAGTGTAGTCATAATATTCATGCTGGTCAAAATTTCTTAAATTTGATTAGGTTTGTAGAAAATATTAGCAACAATTATATCTTCAAATAAGTTTATTATGAAAATACATTCAACTATATATATAATGATACTAATTTGTACCATGAATATTAATATTTTTTTTGTATATATTTGATCAAAGTTGAGTATACTTGACTTCTTGGAAAGCGAGAACGATGGTTAAAAAGGGAGTTCAAACGAAGTTTTATAATTGGTAGACATCACATTATAGTTTGACCAGTCCAGGCTAATCCAGAAAAGTACACGCAAACTCCATGAGATGGACTCCACTGAGAGTGAGAGGTACAACAACTAACACAACAATGATCAGGGTTTAACAATTGACAAGATTTGGAGGACAGAAGAGAGTGAAAGCTAGCATCTGCAAACCATGCATGGAACGGGAGCAATCTATCGATGTCGAGCAGAAGAAGCAGCATCAGTAGTAGCTGTGCCGGCAGCATCGCCAGGCCGACTCACGATCCCAACATGGGAGAGCAATGCCCAGAGCAGTGTTATCAGCTCACCACCTCGTGCAATGGCCTCCAAATGACCTCTGACATTGTCCGAGGGAGCGATGTACAGGATCATCTCTGACCAGAATTCTGCCAGCACCATCCATGCAATTTCCTGACCTTCCATCAGCTCCACCAGTTGCTTTCCAAGCACGACGCCTTTCCTGAGCACTTCGTGCCTGGAATTGACACTCAGCAACTGGATCACCTGCTCATACTCGGCCTCTGGTCCCACTGCAGTACAGCTACACCCTAAGAGGGCACGCTTGGCATCATTCTTCACCACCTCATATAGGCTGGTGCTCCATTCTTCATGATCAGGAAGCAGATCCGGAGACCAGGCCATCAGGTATGTGCAGTAGCGTGACAGGTGAGTAGCAGCAATCTTGTAATTCAGATAGGGCCAAGAACCATGTTCTTGGCCACATTGGTATGGATGCCTCACCTCAAGGATGCATGTGGCGATGTGCCATGTAAGTATGATATCAGATGTACCAGTGCTACTACTGCAGGCCCACAAGAACCTTTCGCCACCGACTCGGCTCAGGTGTAGAGAATTTCTGCCATTGCTTAATTGTTGCCCAATGCTGATGTGATGTGTCATAGTATGGATAATGCATACCTTCACTGCTTCTGGTATATTCTTCACACTCCTATCTAGGTCTGGGAGACCCAGGAGACGTCTGAGAAGAACAAGTGGGGTTGTTCTGGGGTGAACCACCAATATTGAGCTCTGGCCCATTTTTTCGTCCCAATGCTTCATCAGCTCCCATTTGCACTGCAACAGTAGGACAAACCATTTCTGCACCCGGAGAGATTGCTGCAAAGAGGCATGTCTGATATAGTGGCAGATGAGAGCTACTTTGGTCCAGTTAGAACAAATGTAGGACGCTATGTAATTCGCCTCTGCCATCACAACTAACGCCAGAAGAAAAAATAAAGGAACATCATCAAAGAGAAAGGGTCCAAAATGTTTTTTCTGCATGTCGCTTATCAAGTGCCTTTCGCTGCACCATAAATTACAGCGCATCTGATGCTCATATTTGGGCACCCATTTCAATACAAGACCCTTGATGATGAATGATCCAGCCACAAGGCAGTAAAGTATGCTCAAGAGTGAGATACTGACACTCAAGATGGGCAACCAGTATTTGGAATAAGAAACCGGAAGTGATGAGTAGTAGTAATCTTGAATGAAAGAAAGTTCATCTACAATCACCCCAAATACCCTTGCATGGTTGCCTTCTTTCAACAACAAGCTCAAGAATTTGTTTAGGGCCCTCATAGACCCAGCATTAGCAAACTCGTACCTTGCGAACCGACATCGCAACAGTTTGAACAGTGAGAATGACAAGCATATGTCTTTTAGTTGTGGTCTTGACATAGCAAGCCTGTCGTCGTCCAACTGCCAAACCTTGTCAAAGGTTACTATGCCCATTCTGTTGATTCTTGAGAGATCTTTGCATACATACCCGTGAGGCTTCTTCTCCACTTGAATATCTTCTTCTCCCATTACCAAGAGCGGAGGAGGCGGATGTGCATCCTCACTTGCCCATGGCTCACCAAGTTCACTTGCTTCTTGTAGTTGTAGATGTTTCATGTACCCAGAAATAAGACGAGGATTACGTCCAAATGCCAAGGAATGCCGGGCCTTCTCAAATGCATAGTACTTTAACACAATTTTAGCAAAAATCACAGCAAAAAGCATCAATTCAAGGTGAAATTGCCACTTATTGGACTTAATTGGGCCCATGACACTGACACCAAGATAAAGGGTCCAGATACCTTGAACAAGCAGCTGGATTGGGGGACCTTTGTTCCGACCTTCTTTGTCATCAAAGGCGACTATTACGCTGGTATTGATCACCACGATCTGAACAAGAAATGCCCATGATACAACTGTAAACTGATGAAAACCTCCATGGCAGGTTGCTGCTGTCAAGGTTCCCAATGCTTTGTCTTCATTGATGTAATCATTGGTGTTGGAGCCGATGGTGGAGACAACATAGGAGATGATGGGGAGGAACAAAGTTGTAGCTCCAAGGAAGATGAAGCGTGTTAAGGAGTGGTAGCGATACCGCCGAGCATAAGCTCCGATAACAACTATGACTCCTGCCAAGACCGCGTCCATGACTATAAGCATGTTCACCCGCCACATCTTCCCTCCCATGATCTCATTGAAGGCTCCCAAGAATTCATGAGAGCAACTGATGTTTGAGGAACACTTCTGCAGTGCAGCATCGTTGTAGCAGATTGATGTGGTGGCATTGTTCCAGGCCATAGTCTAGCTGAATACCAAATTTCAACATCAAACGAGTTATTGGGTAGAAACCAATAATAGAACTAGTTATTATGTAAGGAACAATCATGGTACGGGATTTAAAATGTGCCAAAAGGAAAATTAAGTTACAAGACATAATATATATACATGAGAAGAAGGGTGCGTAATTAAAAGAGCTTGAGATGATTAGTAAGGAAGATATCCACTTACAAATGTGCAATCTGCGAGAATACCTCTGAGAGTTGATCGACGTTTAATTCCTTGTGGTCTTGTGGATGCTTATATATTGAGCGACTTTAGAACCATGAGCTGCTGGGTGCCTGGGTCCTAATGTTTTGTTCTTTATTCCATTTTCCTCGTGTGTTCCCACCGTAGTAAAGAGAGCAGTAGTGGGGGCATATATGCATTCTAGCTATACTCTGCATTTGATTCCGGAGTACTTACGACATGCCGGATAGCTATCCAGTTTGCACTTGCACTTGTTGCGGTGCTACTACTGTGTACAAGTATATGGGCTAAAAAGCACATCTCACGGTCTCTATTTTTAATTCTCCACCCCTACAATTTGATGTTCTCTTATCCCTTCGAATGTAATCCACAGATGAGCTGAAAACTTGTAAGAACTTGGCTGTCTGCGGTCGCAGAGGCCGGAACTATTCCTTTTTCAAGAAAAAAATATATCACGATCTCGATGTAGATACTAGGATAGTTTTTTTCTTTTTTTGAAACGAATCAGGCTCGAGAGCTGCCGATTATATTAAAAAGAAGATAAGCCCAAAGTGAGTACAATGATACAACAGCGACCAACAAGCACACCGGAAAACAAACTTAACAAAGGGAAAAAAATAAACAAACTCTAGTCAGTCAGATTGAGACATCGACATGAACCGCCCAAAGCCGAAGCTCAACTCAAAAAAGCAAGAAACCACCACCAACTCCAAACCACTAGCCGCTCACCACACTACACCGCCAACCCCCAGACGACAAGGACGTCAGGGCGAAAACGCCGTCGTCACCGCTCGCGCTGTCATTACCGATGATGACCCACACCGAGCTAGCTTGCTGCCAAGAAGGAATGGACGCCGTAGATCGCTGCAAGCCGTGTAGCCCTCCCGCAATTGGATCCGCTTGCGCTGGCTGTCAAGACGATGTACCACATCGGACTAGCCACTGCCAAGCAGGGCTAGCCGCCGTAGTCCGCTACAAGCTACCAAACCAACGCATGAGCAACTGCCTCTGGCGCTCACCAATCCCGTCCACCGAGATCCAGGCGCATATACTGCATTTTCCAGCAACCTGTAGTTGCCTCATCAACGGTAAAAGTGCCACGTGTGTCCTCCAGCTGCTAGTCAGAAAACCTCCTTACGCCGGAACTGCCGCTGCTGAGTGGGACCACCCGCCGCCAAAACCACGCAAGTCACCTCGGCAACGCAAATCTGCTGGCCACCACCTCCCACGCCGACCTCCTCGCCAACTTCGTGGGTTTCATTACTAAAGGCATATGACATGGGTTTTGCTGGTCCTGGCTTGGAATATGTTTGTACAACTAACACCCTCTTGTCATCTAAAGAACCTAAAATACAATAAACAATCGGTCCATTTTTTTTGACCCTTACCTCTTCTATCTGTCTAATTCTAACCCCCGATGGCAACCTATAATAATACCCTCTAAACATGCTACCGTTCAGTTGTTAGCTTTTGCCTTTGCTTTTACTTTTGGTTTGATTAATCGCCCTTGATGGGTTTGCTTTTCCTTTCACTTTGATATATATATATATATATATATATATATATATATATATATATATATATATATATATATATATATATATATATATATATATATATATATATATATATATCCTATGATTTCATGGGCAGCACACGCTACTATTCTTTTCGCACTGACAAGACATCCACTAATACAAAAAACATTTTTACAGGCAGGTCCTGTTGCTCCACATGATTTGGTAACCTGCCAATAAATAAATGATTGTAGAAATTGTCTATTTCCATAGGCATAAATGACCGCCAGTAGTAATGCAAGTGGTTTCTACATGCAGTCTTCTTAAAGAACATTTGTATAAATGATTCTTATGCATGGGGGCTTCTTAAGCCAACCGCATGGCTAATATTTCATTATTTAATTTCTACAAGAAAAATCATTTCATTTAATCATAAATTTCTGAGACACAATATATTACAAGAAAAAATCCACAGTGGATCAAGAGGGCATTAATTGGAAGGGCTTCATGACAATGGATTTAATTATTTTGTCGTGCCTGACAAAAGTCATATGCAACTGAAAGGTGAAAGCACTTGTAGAGCATGAAGAAGGTGTGATCATGATAACTGAGGACGATTTGTGAGAAGGGTACCGTTTGCAATAAGACACAAGGTACACTTTTGAGTTTCATTTTCAATAAGCCACAACGCTTACTTGGGTTCCTTGGTCGTGGTGCCATGGATTTTATTCTATTTTATTTTCATATTAACTTTATGTGCTTTTAAATAATGTAAAAAAATCGACCACAGCCCTCTTCAAACAAAAGGCATCAATCCACACTTACTATACACACATATGCACTAAGAATTTGAACTCGTCACAAGTTTCAGGCACACACCTGTTTTGAAACGTTAGCTCTAAAGTTTATAGGTATAAAGTTTAGAGTGGTGGATTCAAAGCTGCACACGATGCAAGAATTTGCTTCCGGACCAAATACAATTTTGGTTTTTGATTAACTACTACTGACAGTTTTTTTTCACTTTTGTTACTTACTGCCTCTATATTAAGAATAATGTAAAATGACTGTTGACTTATCCTCCCACCACCGCAATGTGCACCAAAGACATTCTTTTCACACCGAGTGCAGTGCGCCCTGTGCATGGTTTCATTTCCATGCTGCTGCTTACCTTTCCTCTAGCAAACAATTAACATTGACACACGACTTACTTTTTAGTATCCCAACACTAATCATCACTTGGTCACCTAACCCCAACATCAATTGTTGTTACTAGCTAGTGATGTACTACTATTATTGGACGGAGAAGACCGACCTGGACTAGCAGCTGCTCTCTCGAGTCCCACCCAGGGTTTTTTTTATCGGCCGAAAGTCGTCGATATTTCCGAAATTTCCTTTCTATCCCCGGGGTCCGATAAAATTTGATATCAGCTAAAATTTTCCCTTATTTCCTGTTTCTACACAGACAATCCAAAATCAGCCGCGCGACGGTCTGACACTTATAATGATTTATTCTTGTTTTGATTTGTGAACGAGTGATGTTTACTATCTTAGGAATAGTTTCAAGTCAAATTCTACAAATTTTTTGAAAAAAAAATTAATTTTTTTTGAATTTGGTCCGATATTTCCGACATATCTTGCTTATCCTCTTTATCCATGACGTCCGATAAATTTTAATTTCCGATAATGAAAACCTTGGTCCCACCATGATTTGCTCAGTAGTTGAGTTGAGTCCTATCCTAACCAAAACTGATGAGTGTAGTACGTGGTAATTAGCTAGTAAGAAATGCTAAGTACTTAGGCTTTACGCTTCTGCTTTATACGTATATCTTAGAAGAAGAAGAGATGATTAGTGCGATCCTCCAAAGGCTCGGATTGGAATAAGTTCCTTGCCGGTGGGGCCGGACCGAAAGCTAGAGGCATCCTTTCAACTTTATTTACGACTGTTTGTATATGATTTCATTCTGTTAGTCCGTCAACCATTTCATATATGCTTTATCTATATGGGGCCATGTCAGGTCCACTCCACGGTCCACACCGCATCGCAGGTCGATGTATGTATACACACAGAACACAGTCCAAGTTTCTTTCTTGACGAAAGGCATAGATGGATCCAAATTCTATGACAGAGACAAGCGGGGGTGGGCTCTGAGTCCAAATGGACTTGATTGGGATCAGAGGACAGGGGCAGGCTGGGCCAGGCGCTGAGTGGCGATCTAGCCCATCATTGAGATCGGCTCCACAAGGCCCTGCGCTCTCCTCTGGTGCCGACCTCCTTGCACCTGGGCCATGAGCGGACGGATATGGCCACATGCAGTACACAATGAATTGAAGACTTATGTATTTTGGTTGGCTATTACTTAATGATGAAGCCCAATGAACATAATAATTAAATAAACAAAGATGGATGATGCTAGCTAACTGTATACTATGCAATCTATTTGTGTATGGATATACGTGATAGCTCGAGTATCCTGGGACTATCGCAGATGTGCAAGGAACGACATTTGGCAACTCAAATGTCGGTTCGTTTCACCAGTTCTGTTGTCCGGTTGTTCTCTAGTGGCAGCGGCCTTCTTCTCTTTGTCTTGAGGCCTACTTGAGGTTAGATGGGAGACCAGCCCAACGAGGCCCTATTGTCACATGATTAGCAGAGTCCAAAGAAAGCCTACCGGTTGAACACAAATATCGGAGGGGACAGATGGAAACCAAGATCGGCTAAAATTTCGGTCAAAATTTTCAAATCCTCATGAAATTTTAGCCAATTCTTCATGAAATTTTAACTAAAATTTGAAAAAAAAATAAACTGAAAAAGAACCGAAATTACCAGTATGTGTATTTACCTGAAGTCACCGGTAGGAATGAAAATCGCCAATTTTAGGTGAAAACTGGCCCAAATTCTGAACCCTGGCGAGGCCTTACCATGTTCGGCACGTTCACCAACGTGAAGGGGAGAGGATGCTGATCGAAGGCACGTCCAATATCTAGATGAATTGTTTCTTTGTGCGTTGCAACTTGATGTGTAACCTCAGAAGGCGGTTAAAAACCACTGTTGGTCGAGGCCAAGCCTGCGCCACAACCTCCTGGTACCCCCTGAATCTTTGGCCAAAAGGCCTCAAACTAGAACTCTTGAATTTGCATACTATAGAGTTTCTGACAAGAAGGAGCAGGCAATGATCCGATACCTGAGGACAGGGCCTGGAGATAGCAACTCGGCAACATGGAATCCCACTCCGCAGGACTCCACATCTTACTAGTGTTTTTCTTCTCTTGAAACGATGGCAAAAGATTTGCCGTGATTTTTTTTAGAGAAAAAAATAAAAGCAAGTATAATCTTATTTCTAACAGGCAATCAACCAAGGAGAACGAAGTCACAAAATATTGGCTTGTCTGGACATAAGGCCCTCGATATAACTTGTGAAAGACAGGCAAACAAGATACCTCGCTAGAGGTCTCGGTTACATTTTAAATTGGCTAGGAAAAGCCCCATGGCGTGGCATGTACATGGAAACAAAAGATTACAACGGATTACACAACATGATATCAATCTACCTTGACTTACAAGCAAGCAACCCCTTTACCAAGGCGCATGGCCTAAGAAACACGGTATCCTAACACCCCGTCTCAATCTCAACCGGCCACTGGATTGAGATTGTTCCTAAACTGAACCAATTTGGAGGCAATAATAGGCTTGGTGAAACCATCTGCAAGCTGATCACCTGAACGAATAAATCGAACATTCAGTAGCTTCTAAGATACTCTCTGACAAAATGAAAACCAATCCCTACATGCTTGGTCCTAGCATGAAACACTAGATTAGCTGATAAATATATAGCACCAATATTATCACACCAAAGTCTTGCCGCAGGAGGATGTGGAATCTTCAACTCAGTCAACAATTTTTGCACCCACATCATTTCTGCAGTTGCATCAGCTAGTGCCTTATGTTCGACTTCAATACTTGATCTGGACACTGTGGCCTACTTCCGTGCACTCCATGAAATCAGATTCGAGCCAAGGAAGACTGCAAAACCACCTGTAGACCGCCGATCATCTACACAACCAGCCCCAATCTGCATGTGAGAAGGCACTCACCATCATAGACTTTGATCTTCTAATATTGAACTCAAGCTTCTGTGTACAATGCACATATTGCAATATTCACTACAGCACTCTAGTATATCGTTGTAGGAGCATGCAAGAATTGACACACCTTGTTCACTGCAAAAGAAATGTCTAGTCGAGTTAAAGTAAGGTACTGTAGAGCCCCAACTATACTCTTATATATCTTGTAGAGTCCTCAGGTCCAAGTTTATCTCCTTAAGCAACACTAAGTTTCTCTGTACTAGATAAAGGAGTATTAATCGACTTGCAGTGCCCCATGCCAGCGCGCTTAACAATATCCTCAGCATATTTTTCCTGTGACAAAACTAATCCATCTTGAGACCGTTTTACCTCAATAACAAGGAAATAATGAAGATTGCCAAGTCCTTCAGTGCAAACTCCATCTGTAAATCCTTAGCTGTCGCCTCCTGAGATGAATTGGCAACAATAATATCATCTACATAAACCAAGACAAATAAAGTGTGTTTGCCTTTGTTATAATAAAACAATGAGGTGTCAGCCTTAGATGGTATAAAATCCAGAGTTTGCAATTTGTTACACAGCTGTGCATACCAGGCTTTGGGGGGCATGTTTAAGTCCATAGATAGCCTTGTCAAGTTTGCATACAAAATTAGGTCATGACTTATCTGCATATCTAGGTGGTTGATGCATATATACTTCTTCTTCCAAAATACCATGGAGAAAAGTGTTCTAGACATCAAGCTGATGAAGTGACCACCCTCTTGAAACTGCAATGGACAATATGAGGCATATGGTTGCAACTTTGACTACATGACTGAATGTGTCCTCATAGTCCAAACATAAGTTTCGAAGGGAGCCGATTGATCAGAAAATAGCAGTGCTAAAAGCTTTGTCCAAAAATTTTAAAGGAATGGAGGCATGAGCTAAGCGAGACAACCTGACTTCCACAATGTGCTGATGTTTTCTCTCAGTCGACCCATTTTATTGGTGAGCATGGGGGCAGGAGACATGATGGGTAATGCCAATGCGGTGAAAAAAAGAATTCAGAGATTGATACTCCCCCCAATCGGTTTGAATAGCTAAGATCTTTCGATTGAATTGTCTTTCAACAAGATTTTGAAAATCATGAAAACGTTGAAACACTTCGGATTTATAGCGCAAAAAATAAACCCAAGTGAACTTGTTGTAATCATCAATGAAGCTGACATAATAATTATTTTGACCAACAGATTTTGGAGCAGGTCCCCATACATCAAAGAAAATAAGATCCATAGGACTAGCAGACACACTAGTGGATCGAGGATAGGGACATTGATGACTTTTGCCATTCTAACATGCATCACAAACATCATTTTTATTTGAATCTCTAACAAAAGGAAGCTTATGGTGACTAAGGACTTGCTAGACTATGGGAGTGGAAGCATGCCCTAATCTATAATGCCACAAGGACGCAAAAGGCTTGATGATGTGTCATGCCCGGTTTTTCAAAGAAGACCAAGCACTTGTTATATGTGTGCCCAGGAAGTCCACACATACAATAACAGAATAGAAATATCAAAATAATGTTTATATAAAGCGGAATTCATACTGTATCAACACTTACAACTATCAGAGTACCACGGAACGGCTGCTAAACTTCTGCTCAGGCTCCATTCTTCTCAAGGACGGCTGACTGGGTACTCCGTATGCCAAGCACTTCTAATAGACTCCTGGAAACTTCACTACATCTTTATCCTTCTTCTAAGCAGCATCTTACTACACACTGGAGTGTGAGGGAAATAGTAAGGGTGAGCACATGTCGTACTCCACAAGTATAACACAAGGTTCATGAGGCACAAAAGGTTAGATACTGTTTGACTGCATTTAGCTTTGAATCATCATTCAATTAGCAATTGAGTAACATCAAGGTATACCAAAACCCATTATTGAACCATTGATCAATTGTAATAAGAATAATGAAATAGCAATTAACATAAATATGGAAGTAACAACAGAATTAAGCATGATGTAACAATGGTGATCAACTATCTGTAGATGTTCTAAGGCCGTCCGTATCCGTGGGCACGGCTAGTATACCAGTTTTTAACTCTGCGCAAAGGTGTACACTTTCACTGTGAGTCATGGTTTTCAGTTGCATTGGGGTTATAAATTCCAAAACACTAAAAACCATATAAAGCCATCCAAGAGTTCATCTAACAAGTTAGGGCCATTAGATTCACTCGGCAGGCAGATGTAGGAACCCCCATTTTTAAATGGCACACATTCTTCTCGGCTATACTCATAGACTAGAAGTTGTCCTACACCCAACGTGTCAAGCTATTCTTACGTCAATTAAGGTAATCACTAATAAGCTAGAAAAGGTCTCTTGAACAACTAAAGTTAGAGCCATGTAGCCCTCACAGTTGTACGATATATTCTGGATGATCACGTACAGATAAGTTCTTATGGAGAGAAACCAGAGCATCAAAATAACCCACATGCTCTAGCCCCCTTTTCAACAGTAATAAAATCATCTGAATGGTTGGTTGCACAATTCATTAGCCATATTACGAGATCATTGTTCATAGATCACGCACTAGCCAAGCTACCCAAATGCACAACCCATGGGTGACAAGGAAACAAGATATCAATAGCTAAGTTATAACCTCTTCGGTTATCGAGGAGGACACATGCATATGAATAAATAATTTCAGTGAATAGAACAACAAGGATGGTCCCATGTTATACTTGCCTTAAATTTGCTTTTCATCCAAAGCAACTCTCTTAGAGAACTTTCAGTTATCTTCTGGTCTTTCAGTCTCCGGCACTTATGGACAACTCTCTTCTACTCGTAGATCGTAGCAACCAAGCATAGCAACAAACATACAAGCAAACAATAAAGACAACTAAGAACAGACCACAGGAGACAAAACAATGCACTAAGAAACGCCGATAACGAAAACTATTATTAAAAATAAATGACTGTCGGGAGTTTTATTATATTATAAAAGCGACCACTACAAGCTTGATTAATCTTAATTAAGAATAACTATGTGAGTAGTATTAATTCAGATTGGTCAAAACATATTTAATTTCAAAAGTCAAGTTAAAGCTAATCAAGTTATATTTATAAATATATCTCATATTATTTAAGCCATTTAAACTTTACTTTGCAGAAAAATAAACATGTGAGTATATCCGGTGGTATTTAATATATGCAGTGTGTTTAAACTAAACAAATTTATAATTTAAAAGCATATGGATATTGACAATTAATCATCTTATCATTTGTATATAAAACACCGAAGTATAAAACCTATATTGTTTTTAAATTGAAAACTGGTTACGCACCCATTAATCAAATCAATATTTAATTATGAACACATAAACATGTGACATGATAAGCGCCGCAGACAGGCCATAGATCGTAACGATATGAAACTAATTAACGCAGCAAATGAACTGAAACAAAGCTAAAACTAATTAAATAAGATGTGAATTGGACAAGTACACATGCGTGGGTTGCCTTGCTTGCTTCTGCATTGCATGACGAGATGTGCTCTCTAGACGATGAATGTACTCTTGAAAGGTACAGGTGGGCGGAAGATACGTACAGATGCAGGCATATGCACTTGGTGAATTTGCTGCAGAATCCTTGCACGTTGTACAGGATGCGTGGCTTGATTTCCTCTCTGGCAGTGAAGAAACGTGGAGGAGCTGCTTGCTATGGCGAGGACATAGGCATGAGCCTGGCTTGGACAGCAGCTGGCAAGGACACTTGTGCCCAGAGGTCGATGGCCGGCGTGCCGGACAGCAAGCAACGGCGACATGCAGAACCTGATTTCTGGTGGCACAGGTGCGGCAGATGAAACAATGGTGATCGACCACCAGAGCTGTGACTGGCAGCTGGCAAGACTCCGAGCCGGCAACGAACCGGTGCCGAGGAGACGAGAACGCTGACACGTCAGCTTGACGAAGCTTCTTCTCGAGATGGTTTTCTCAGACCTTGGTTTAGGCGTTGCTGAAACAGGGTTCACGGTCGGCAACGAGTAGCAGATTGCGTTGCCGTGGAGCGACGACCGGACGCAACCACACGCTGGGGATCGGCAGGGACATGGCAGACGGCTGTGCATGTTGCCGAGGAGAGGACAGCGTGGCATACCGGCGAGAGGATAGCGGTAGCGACATAGGACGGCAGGGAAGCTTGGAATAGTTGCAAGTCGACAGCGCTAGCTGCTAGGGCAGATGCGATGGGGTGCTAGATGATGCAAAATAATGACGATGCTGGGTGGAGACTTGCCTATTTATAGGCTGATGAAGGGGCCTCGGCGTGTGCAATTGAGATGACTTGGTACACCTGGCATAGAGGATTGGCCTCCAAGTTTGTTTGGCGCTGTTATGCCGATGCAACCCAGAGGAGCTGTTGTGGCTCGGCAAAGGATTTCAGATCCACGAGATCAAAGAGAGAAAGGTTGGCATGTATTTATATGCGCTAGGTTAAAGCCAAGTTGGAATAGGATTAGATTTTATTATTTTCTGAATTAATGAATTTCATGACTAGAAATAATTCTAGAAAATCTAGAATTACTATTTGAGCCACATAAATACTCTGAAAAATTCCGAAAATTCAGGGAAAATTTCCAGAGATATTTTGGAACATGAAAAACCCAAATAAAGTATTTGGAGCTCACTATAAGATAATTTTGGAGCTTCTAAAAATTAGATTATGCTTGTAGAAAAATAGGAAGAAGTTCCGACAAAAGCAGGAAAAATTAGATTATGCTTGTAGAAAAATTTGCGTTACAAAAGAAAAGATTTTTAGAAAGCTCCCAACGAAAACTTGATCTGAGAAATAAGGAATATTGATTGTAGAAAAAGATAAAGGTGTACCGGAGAAGGAAGATCGACCTACTAAACGCATTTTTAAAGACTTTGCTCGCTCTCAACAAACAAGAAGCAACAAGCAAACATCACATTAAACAATAGCCCATCAATTTAGTTTAGAAAAATTTAAAGATTCTCATTTTTTTCATTTTTTTCTATAACTAATTGATGCTAACTTACACTAAACTTGAAAAGTTTTGTCCAAATATCAAAATATTTATTTTATTTGTGTTTTCTATGAACAACCCAAAATCAGAAATTTTGGGGTGTGACATGATGCCTTGAGCCTGCTTATTCTGAACTGGCTTCAAAGGATAGAGCCCCCTTCATTGGCCTTTGAGGAGTGTCCTCCTCGTCCCCCGTTCCTTAATGGAAAATGGTCAGGGTAAAATTCAAGAAACATGTTGTCTCGTGCGAGACGATTAACAGAAAATAAACTTATGCTAGCTTGAGGAACATGGAGGATGTTTTTGAGGCGAAGAGTACTAGTATGGGAATGCAATTTGCTAGAACCAACATGTCGTATCTCCATACCTGCCCCATTGGCTGAGTGCACCTGCTCGTGACCACCATACTTGTGACAAACGGTAAGCTTCTTAAGCTCCCTAGTCACATGATTAGTGGCTTCGGGGTCCATGTAACATTTTGTGTCGATGTCGTAGGAGGTAGTTGTCGATGAAGCGCTCTTCTATGGAGGCCTGGTGAAAGACCGCGTCCATTGCGCGTCCACCGCGGCCACGCGACGGACTTCCACCACCTTTGCCACCCTTGGTAGCCATGTTGGCGAAGGGATGAGATCCCCCGCCATGGAGCAGCTCGATCCGCTACTCATAGCTCACAAGCTGGGTGTACATCTCGCCCACCATGATGGGTTCAACCCTAGCAATGACCGCAGATACCACAGGGTTGTACTCGATGTCGAGTCCGATCAGGATGTAGGAGACCAACTCTTCATCTTCAAGTCGTTTCCCGGTGTTTGCCATCTCATCCGCAAGGCCCTTCATCTTGGCAAAGTATTCGTTGATGTTAGACGCCCCCTTGGACACCATTGTGAGTGCCATCCCCATGTTGATGACACAAGCATGGGATTGGGATGCAAACATCCCCTCGATCGCAGCCCAAGCCGTGCTGCCACTTGCGTAGATGAGATATGTGAAAGAATTTCCCTGGAGAGCGAGGATAGCAAATAGTTGAGGACATGTTGGTCCTTTGCTATCCACGGATCATACTCAGGGTTTGGTGTAGGTGTCACGACCTTCTTGTCATCACCCTTCGGAGGGTCGAGGAATGGTGTCGGCGGCTACACAGATGCGTTGATATAGCCGGCAAGTTGTGCCACCCTTAGTGCTGACACCACTTGCGCCTTCCATAGTGGATGGTTGGTGCGGGTGAGCTTCTCAATCATGAGAAAGCCAAGCGATGGAGCAGCAGAAGCCGCGGAGGAAGATGGGAACGACGGGATCACCATGGGAGATCTCCGTTAGGAGTTTGGTTTTGAAACCATGTGAAAGATGAGAGAACAAGATACCTCGCTAGAGGTCTCGGTTACATGTTAAATAGGCCAGGAAAAGCCCCATGGCGTGGCATGTATATGGAAACAAAGATTACAATAGATTACACAACAAGACATCAATCTACCTTGACTTACAAGTCAAGCAACCCCTTGACCAATGCGCATGGCCTAAGATACGTGCTATCTTAACACAACTGACTAGTGTAATCTTATTTCGAACATCACAATATATTATCTTGTCTGGCCATAAGGCCCACAATACCATTTCAATATGGCAGCAGCCTGAGTGCATAACGATTGATAAGTAGATGGAAACTATAAGCATTGAAGATTCATGCATGGTCCACTGGTTAAGTACCAGGAGTAGGAGTTGCCTGATGAATTAGCCTCTTGGCCTCGTCCACTAGGTCGCGCATAGGTACGCTCTCCATGACCACACCTTCGCCACCATCAAGAAGGACCCTGTACTTTTCCAAATTGGATGGGGTTCTTTTAACCATGTCCAGAGCGTCCTTCGCTCCCTTCTCTCTTTGGATTATTATGTACCTAGGACACAAATCCACAATTTTTATTACCACCTCAACAAGGACCCTTCTTATCCTTGGGTACTCAAGATCTGGTTCCTTGTTCGATTTGAGAGTGTCCACGAGCTTTTCAACAAGTTTTGCTGCTTCTGCATCATCATATGATTCAAGCATCTGGGCAAAGTATTCCGGGATAACATAACCAATTTGTGAAGCGACACAGAGTGCGGCCTCCAATTGTTCGCCTTCTTTAGTCCGTATAATTTGGATCACCTACAGGCATGGTGTGATGACGAAGGACCGAAAACGGCGACCAGAGGGGGGTGAATGAGAGCCGTAAATTTCTCGCGAAATATTCGGCCGCTGTCCCAAATTCACTGTCAAACACGTGAAGCAACCAACAAGATGTCCACGACCCAAATAAGTGGGTGGATGATCCCTAAGAACACAGCAGGACACTACAAAGCAAACGCAAAAGACGAAACTCAAATTGGATCACAACCGCACGAACCACGGACGAAACAAATTGCCGGCCAGAAAAACATCTGAAAATTGTAGCACTGAAAAAACTACTTGGCACTGCAGGAACGATCTGTGCTAGATATTCGGGAGCGGCATCAGTTGCCTGTATGAGCTGTGCTCTTGGGTAAGGCTGTGTTTAGTTGAGAAAAATGGGGTGAAAAGTTACTGTATCACTTTTCGTTGTTATTTGGTAAAATTTGTCCAACCATGGATTAATTAGACTCAAAAGATTCGTCTCGAACTTTATAGACAAACTATGCAATTAGTTATTTTTTTTACCTACATTTAATGCTCCATGCATGCCTCGACGCGAACTCCCCGATGCCGCCACGTGCCGTCCGTTCCTCCTCGGAACCTCCACCCGGGTTTTGAGGCCCAAACCCGTAAACCCGCCACCGATGGTTTTGAGGCCCAAACCACCAAACCGCTCGCGAGTAGCGTACTCCATACGCGTCCCCCGCCGATGGTTTTGAGGACGAAACCACCAAACCCCCGATGTCGACACGTGTCTGACCTCCCGCCAAGCATGACGCCTTCGCTTTCCTCCTTGACTCGGCCCACCGGCCTCCGCCAAGTGCCACGACGCCATCGTCTCCATCTTGACTGGGCCGACGCCGTCTTCATCACCATGTACACTTGCACTCGTCGATGTCCCAAGTGTCAGCCACCGCGGCTAGTCACCCGGCCTCTTGGTCCCTCGATCCAAGCCTCACGTCCGCCCTTCACCACTCCCGGTCCGTCGGCACGGCACGTTCTCCTTGACCTTCGCCTCGCCGTCGACTACCGCCTCCGTGCTCCACACCTGCACATCACGAGCCAAGAGACATGCACACATAGCTTTCGCCATGGTAGGGTTAGTCACCACTCAACCTACTTCGTGGATCACATTAACAATCACTCATCACAAAACGAACACACAAGAGTGCTTGTGTTCGCAGATGATAATGATAATGTTACGTAAGGAACGATCATTATATATCTAACAAAAAAAGTAACGAAGGACCACATCACTGATACATTCTTCTATGGAAATGAAGCTAGTATACCGAACACGAACCCTCTATATAGCTGTACTTGTGTCACTATGCACTGCATATGTATACATTTATGTTTATACTAAAAAAATGCACATGTACGAGACAGTAAATTAAAATGATGGATAAACGAGGAAGGAAAATGGATGAACCTTTGGCAGGACAGGTTCCAGGAAGTGGCGGATCCAGGATAAAATCCTAGGGGGTTGAACCTTATGGCTAGTTCGACCTTCGTCTTTAACCTCTGTCTAGTGTTCAACATCTCCTTCCTAAGTTCCAATAGCAAAACTTTCATAGGGCTCAGGGGGGCTGGTTTCTTCTTCTTCCTCTCTTTCTCTCCATTTTTCTTCTTTCCTCCACCACTTCTTCTCCCTCACCCTTCCCATTTTCCATTGATGCTGTAGGGGGGCTGAAGCCCCCAGCCTCCCTGTAGATCCGCCCCTGGTTCCAGGTGCACCTTTGCACCAATGTCGATCAGCTTGTCTCTGGAGTGTGCACAAAGATTATGCAGTAGATTTGCTGCAACACCTCTGTAGTTGTCATCTTCTAGCATGTCGATGAGATTCTGTATAAGATTATGTTCCTTGTCCTTGTCCGACAGCAAGATAGCCCAGCAGTTGTCTGTGCTCATTATAGTAAGGCTTGCCAATGCTTCCCCTGCAGTCCTTGGCAGTGAAAGATCATTATTGGTCTTGTTGGGCCTAAGAAATGCACGCATCAACTCGCCAATAATTGCTTGGGTGCTTCCAATCTCTTGCCTTTCGGCCTCATCAAGGGCAGCTTTGCTATTATATCCATCACCAGCTCCATCTGAATGCCCTTGTGAAGCCGAATAACCACTGGCTGACCAAGGCATCGTTGCGGATGAAGACCCTGTTAGAGTCAGATGAAACAAAGGGATCAAGCATGTCACAAGGCAGAGAATTACTTAGATGAACAACGCGGCAAGAGAGAATAGAGCCTTTTTAAGTTTTCTAATTATTGCTTGCTAGGTGCTAAAAATATTACTGCTTCCATTTTTAAATATATTAGAGCATCTTCAAGAGTATTCTATTTTTTCCTCCCAAAAATATGTAGTTTTGCAACTCCTAAAAAGATATTGTGAGGAAAAAAGAAAGTCACCTCCAAGAGTTTCCAATAATCCACTCCTAAAATATAGAAGACAATTTTACATCAGGAATCCTATACTATTTCTAAATTATTGTAACCACTTTTATATATTCTTTCTCTTTCGTACATTTACATCAGGAACCATTTCCTACTCTTATTCTTTCCCACACCCGTACATTTGCATCATGAACCCTTTCCTACTCCTTATTCTTTCCCACACCCTTCGACCTTTAGATTGATCGGCCGATATGCATGGGAAAGGGAAAGCAGTATCCACGCGACCGCGACTACGCATAAAGTTACAAGTGACAGGGGAGGATTTTTCAAGTGCGTAAATTCTGGGAGCATGGATTAGAAGTGGTTGGAGAGGGGTTTTTCTCATCATGCTAAAAACTAAGGATTAGGAAGGGAAATAGGGTACTCTTGTTCCTAAAATCCCTTCCTAATCCTTGTTTTTTAGTAAGATGAGAAAAAACCTCTCTCTAACAACTCTTAATCAATCCTACTAATCTTTTAGAACTTGAAAAAAGTCACCCGTTCCTCGTAAAGTTACGCGCTTCCGAGTCGCGCGCATCTTCTCTCCCCACGCGTGTTTGTCAGCCAATCTAAAGATGGAAGGGCGTGGATAGAATAAAGAGTAGGAAAGGATTTTGGTTACAAATGTACAAGAGAGAAAGAATATATAAAAGTGGTTAGGATAATTTAGAAATATTATAGGATTCCTGATGTAAAATTGTCTTCTATATTTTAGGAGTGGATTATTGAAAACTCTTGGAGATTGTCTTCTTTTTTCTTTCCAATATCTTTTTAGAAGTTACTAAACTACATGTTTTTAGGAGGAAAAAACATGATACTCTTGGAGATGCTCTAAGGTTGAAGGCAGGCTAATTACAGTACAACAGAGCTGAGAGCTGGGCATCGGTGCCGGTTGGGAACTGGCATCGGTGCCTGTTTGGATACTAGCACAGCTCAAGCGGTAGTGATGCCCCGGTTGTAGGAACCGGTACAGGTACTAAAGAAAAGTTCCCTATTCCATGCCGGTTCCAAATTTTCAAAAAAAAATTGCAGCCCGAAATAAAAGCCAAAAGGAATATTTGAATTTTTCCGAGCAGCTCCCAAGTCCCAACTACGATTTTTTGCGCGAGTATGCACGTGGGCGGCGTTCAAAGGATTCGAACCCACGACCTCCATCTTCGAGTGAACCCTCCCTACCATCCCAGCTACAAATGGAAATCTTGTCAACTATAAAGTTGTAGATTTGGTCATGATCTATAAATTTCGTATATACTATTTCTCCATCCGAGGTCATTCGAAAAATTTAAAATTTGTTTGTTCAAATAAATCTGAAACTTGTATCGCATATTTCAGTGCCAAAGCAGCCTCAAATAAAAAAAATCAACTATAAGGTTGTGGATCTAGTCAAGATCTACAACCTTTGTATAGACCATTTCTTCATCGAGACCATTAAAATTTTCAAAAAAAAAATCATGTGTTCAAAATTCGGGTGGTAGGTACCAACCAGTACGGATGCTCTCAGACGCATCTATCCCTATCGACCGGTAGGGATGCCCGGCGGAGGCGTCGGTACCGTAACATCAACCAGTACGGATGCTTAGGGCTTTGGTACCAGTTGGGTCTTTAGTGCCGGTTGGTATTATGAACCAGCACTAAAAAGAGGTGTACCTGTTCCAAGCCAACCAGTAGTGAAGGGGGGTATGAATGCCCTATTCTGTAGTTGTGTTAATATGTACTTGTCTTGAACGTAATATATCTAAAACCCAGAGGGAAAATATATATATTAACAGCAATCTCACAAGCAGCAACTAGGCATGGGTCATTCCTATCCTACGTGGACGAACTATATACGTATTGCAAACCAAGGTTCTGGGATTCATTTTGGAAAAAATTTCAGTCCCAACCGAAATGGATGAATTTCGTGAAATTTCGGTCCAATTTCGGACTCAATTCGGTGAATTTTCGAGATTTGAAGCACAAAATTCATTTCGGACCTAACCGAAATGGATGAATTTCACCGAAATTCGGACTATCTCGGTCGAATCCTAGATATGTTGCCACCGAATTGGTGACGTCAGCAGGTCATGTTGCCATGGCAGCTGGAAACAAAGCTGGGGACTGGCCTGCCCTATGGAGACAGACAAATAACGAAACTGACAGATATTGAAATGGCAACTACATATACAGCTGCGCACCTGGTGGCTTCGACGAAGATCATGACCGTGGAGAACCAGAAATCCTTGGGGCTTAGCAGAGAGCAGAACCCACCAAGCAAGACGACAGTAGCCAAAGGGAAGCCAGGGTGCCGACAGCGTTGCCCCCCATTCCAACAAGGCAACGCAAAACACGATCTTATTCAGCCATTTCATCTTCTTCTCCCTCATTGCCGAACCTCTCGGCACCGGCAGCGTCTGCAGGCGCAGTGGTACTCTCTACTGTGATGGAACGCTCGCCGTCCCGTCGCCTCCCAGCGCGGATGCCTGACATTAGCCACTAAGGCTGTGTTTAGATCCAAATTTTAGAGTGCCAAAATACATTGTAGCATTTCGTTTGTATTTGGTAATAATTGTTCAATCATTGACTAATTAGGCTCAAAACGTTCGTCTCGCAAAGTACAACCAAACTGTGCAATTAGTTTTTGATTTTATCCACATTTAGTACTCCATACATGTATCGCAAGTTTGATATGACGGGAAATCTTTTTTTGCATAGTGCACTTTTCAATGATCTAAACATAGCCTAAGGTTATATGTATTTAGGTCTCTTTTAGATCCCAAATTTACCTCTACAATTCCACTATGCAAAAAGAAGATTCTCATCACATCAAAATGTCGGCACATGCATGGAGTACAAAATGTATATGAAATCAAAAACTAATTGCACAGTTTTGTTGTACTTTGCGAGACGAACGTTTTGAGCCTAATTAGTCAATGTTTGGACAATTATTACCAAATAAAAACAAAATACTACAGTGTGCTACAGTGATTCGCCGGCGCCAAATCGGCCGAACTAAACACAGCCTTAATATCATCACCACCAGCTGGTTAGCCTCTCCCGGAGCTAGCGACAACCGGTCCTATCATGCTGCAGTACAAGGCCTGAGGCCAGAAGGTGGATAAACCAAGAGAAAAAGAAACGAAGACTAATTCATAGCTAGTAAACATTGTACACCGGTCCTATCATGCTGCAGTACAAGGCCTGAGGCCAGAAGGTGGATAAACCAAGAGAAAAAGAAACGAAGACTAATTCATAGCTAGTAAACATTGTACACCAATCATCTGTGATTTGCCGCAGTTGTTGGACTCGGAAGCGATGACTCTGGAGTCTGCAGGCGGCTTCTTTGCATGACAGTAGCTGCAGACGGTGTTGCACCTATGGTTTCATTTCCATGCACGGTGCTAACCTTTCCTCTAGTAAACAATAAACATTGACACGACTAGCTTTTAAGTACCCTGGCCCAGCCGTAATCATCACACTTCTGGTCACCTAACCCCAACATCCATTTTGTTACCCGGTCCGGCCGTAATCATCACACCTGTGGTCACCCAACCCCAACATCCATTTTGTTACTAGCTAGTAATGTTGACAAAGTTCTGCTCGGCCACAGGATAGCTCATTAATTTTATGGTGATTCTAGCGCCCGGACGTCCGGCGCGCGAGTGCGTCCGGACGCTAGTCCCCATCGTAAACCCGCCCACCCCGCATATGGAATAAAACGGAATCTCACCTCGCGTATCAGAATAGAACGGAATAGAAATCGTGTCCACCGCGCCCCTGTCCTTCGCTGCCCCCACCGCACCCCTGTCCCCGTTCCTCCACCACGCCCCCTGTCCCAAGAGCACGAAAACACTTCAAGTGCAACATCACAAACATATGGAGAGACTACGTAGTGTAACATTGGAATATAAAAACTGTAACATCGCAAAATTATGTAGTGCAACATAAAAAAAACATGTAATGCAACATCAAAAAAAAATATGTACTGTAACATCGAAAAATTTTGTGCTGCAAGATCAAAAAACATGTACCATCGAAAAAAATATGTACTACAACATCGAAAATTATGTGTTGCAACATTACAAAAATATATAGTGCAACATCAAAAAGCTTGTACTGCAACAACGAAAATTATGTACTGCAACATCAAAAAAAAATATACTGCAACATCAAAAATTAGGTGCTGCAACATCGTAAATTATGTACTGCAACATCTCAAATAGTAGTACTACAACATCACAAAAACATTTGTTGCAATGACCCAAAAATCCCATTGCAACATTCGAGAATCATATGTTCCAACAACACAAAAATCTCATTGCAACACGGAGAAAACAACAAAAAAAACGTACAAACAGTAAGCGGATGGGTTCGAGGTGCAGACTGCTCTAGCCCCTAACCCATCACCTTCGAGCTCGCCGGAGAGAGGAGGGAGTTAGACTCCAGAACTCGCCGGAACCCTAGCCACCGCCGCGTCCCTCGGATGCAGAGGAGGAGGAGGAGGACTCAAATCCAGAGCAGGACCGACCTACCTCGTCGGAGTCGCCGCCGTCGTCCTCGTCTCCAGTGAGGGAGCGGGAGCCAGGTCACTAGGAGCGCGGGGTAGCAGGTCGCGGAGGGAGAGAGGGAGGGAGCGCCGGCGGGTAGGCTGGGTGGCCAGCGTGCGTTATCCGTCACGGCGGGCAGGCAGGCGTGGCAGTAGAATGGGAGCGCAAGCGCTACGGGAGTGCGGCGTGCGGCACAGGAGGTTGGTTCGGTGTGGGTCGGACAGGTATGGATGCTATTCACGGTCAGTAATGTCAATTATAAACCATCAACATTACCTGAATATATGCTTAATTACATCACCAAACATAGATATAGGAGTCTAAACTAATGAGTTCCACGAGTTTTGGTGCTCTTACTTGTTTTACAGGACATTTAATTTTTCACTGAATAATAGTATCTCAAATGATGACTTGGAGTGCACCATTGCGAAGAGCTCGTCGAGACGATCGAAATGGATATATTATTTGCTATATTTGGAGCCCAGAATCGAGAGATATTAATTCCACGTCGAAACCAAGTTCAGAAAAATCTAGAAGACACGAGAAGGCGTGCCACGGAAGGAGGGGCCCACCTGCCATAGGGGCAGGTCGGCCGACCCCACCCTTGGTCGGCCGACCTGTAGGTCCCCCTGTCCGCCACCACCTTTGCACGTCAGTTCTTCATCGCCTTAGTGTTTGCATCTACACCCTTGATTGAAGTCGGTTTGATCCGAGGGCTCTGGTTCATCCCATCGGCATATATAAGCAGCCCTGTACCTCTTGAGGTAGAGGCATCCCTGAAATCCTAATGTTGACACCGTTTTTGACACGTGTCAAAATGATCAGAGTGGGCTAATCGGCAGGAGGAAAGTTACTGTATACGGCGATAGAAGGGTGCCGATGAAAATCAATTTGTAAGGGTTGTTGCCGATGAATGGTGGTGACTGATGGGGAGGTAGACTTAGATTCAGAGGCGTTGCTGATAAGATTGGAGATTTTATTGCCGATGTCGATGAAGGAAGATTTGAAGACTGCTGCCGATGGAGCCTGTGATAACAGGAAGCATGCCGATGAAGAAAGATTTGAAGACTGCTGCCGATGATAACAGGTAGCATGCCGATGGAGGGGATGTCGATGAGGATTGCATCGTAATTGAGGCGGACAGGGAAATAGATAGGTATTGGTTTCCTTTTCTATATTTGTTAGAGTATGGTTCATGTAAGAGTCACGTGTTTCCTTAGGTATGGACTCGGTGTCCTAGTCGTGTTTGGTTATGTTTCCTTAGATCAGAGTATAAATATAGATTGAGAGGCAATGTAATAGGGAGATATCAATCAATATCAAACCAATTTTACTCCTATTTGCATCTACTTACTTTTCGGCGATTTCGTCAATTTGCATATTTTTCTTTTTACGAGTTCTCATTGATTCGACGAGCTGCATCGCTTCAGTGCGACCGTCGGCGATCCTTGAGTTCCGCGTGAGTACCTCTTGACCGTGGCTTCCGGGCGTATCGCTGTTGTCAGGACCAAAGTACTCGAACTTTTTATCCTTGTCGATTAACATGTCAAATCGACTGGCACGCTTTGGATATCGATTTGGGTGTTAGCCCTTTGTGTTTGCAGATCCACTTTTGCACCAACACATCTTTTGGCACGTCCGGTGGGACCAATCAGTACGATCAATATGTTCAATCCTGAGATCGATTCGGAGAACATCATCGCGGTATCAGAAGAAGATCTTAAGAAAGATCAGAAGCAGGCTATGGAAAAGACTATACATCCAGAAGCAAGATTTGCCGTTGCCTCGGCAGGTTACTTTTGACTCCAATCCTAATAAACTTCAAGAGATGGTTAATTCTGCAGTAAATCATGCTTTGATTAACCACTCCAATGTGCTGTCCAATACTGTTCACAATGCTGTCCAATACTGTTCACAATACTGTTCACAATACCCCTGCCCCCGTCGGGTCTGAAACCCGTGGGTTTTGGGTCCAGACCCGCCCCGCTGCCATCCTTACAGGTGGGTCGGGTGTGTCCGTCCCCGTCCGGACGCCCGCTGTATATCATTTTCGTTAATTTTAATTAGTGCTCTATCTTTTTTAATGCTAATCTGAATGAAGATATAATTCAGGCGGTCAAACAATGCCTAGACGTCCAGGGGGTCACGTTTGAAGCAAAATATTTAGGACTTCCCACACCTAAGGGGCGTATGAAGACAAGACAGTTTCAAAGTTTATCAGACAGTCTCATGCTGGCAAATTTTCTATTGAGGGCTCAGTCTCATGCTGGCAAATTTTCAATTGAGGGCTCAGTCTCATGCTGGCAAATTTTCAATTGAGGGCTCTATTAATTTTCTAAAACCCACTCTGAACAAATTTTCAGAGTTTATCAGGCAGCGGGGCGGGTCTGGTTGTAAATTTTCGCTGCAGATCTGTAGCCATGGGCTGCCTGGTTGTAAATTTCCGCTGCAGGTCTGTTGCGTGCTTGTGCTTGTTGTCTTCTCTCTAGTCTGTAGATATTTTCCTTCTATCGTAATACGACTGCCGTGTGGGTTTCGTGGCAGAGACTAAAGCTGACAGGTGTATCTGTCCCGTGACTGCGGCAAGAGCAGGCCGCTCAATTTGACAGAGATACAGAGGACAGGGGTGAAAATGAACACGGGCTTGGGATGACTGTCCACGAACTCCATATATATGGTAGTAGTCATCTAAGGTTAAGCTGCAGTTAGCCTTGGTTGTCAGTTTGTCACCAGTAATAACAAGTAATACATTGCTTACAGAGTCCGCGCTTATACTACTATATGTAACAAGTTAGAACAACCCAGTAATAGGAATCTAGCTGAATCCACAACTTCCCCATCAATCAAGAAAAATGACAATTGACACGCCACGATCAAATTATAAGAGTACAAAAGGTGGAGGACAACAATACAGAGAAACCTGTATACATGGAAACCAGGGGCGGATCCACGGCCCGGGCTGCCCGGGCAGCAGCCCCCCCCCCCCCCCCCCCCCCCCCCCCCCCCCCCCCCCCCCCCCCCCCCCGGCAGCTGGATTTTACCTGTAAAGCACTGTAGCTTAGCCTCTAATCCACCATTAATCAACAGCTTAAAGTCTAATCCTTCATTATTTAGCCCCCCCGGTTGCTTCATCCTGGATCCGCCCCTGATGGAAACCAATCTATCGATATCGAAAAACCAGCTCTAAGCAATAGCAGCGCCACCAGTGTCAGCAGGCCAACGCATGATCCCAGCATGCGTGAGCAAGGCCCAGAGAAGTGTTATCAGCTCGCCGCCCCGCGCGATGGCCCCCAAGTGACCTCTGACATTTTCCGAGGGGGCGATGTATAGGATCATCTCAGACCAGAATTCGGCCAGCATCATCCATGCTTCTCCTTCTGTCAACTCCACCAATTGCTCCGCGAGCCTCACACCATTCCTGAGAACCTCATGCTCTAAATGCTCACACAGCAATCGGACCACCTGTTCATATTCAGACTCCAATGCCAATGCACTGAACCCCACCAGGGCACGCTTAGAGTCCTCCTTGACAGCCTCATATAGGCTCTTGCTCCATTCATCATCATCTGGAAGCAGATCTGGGGACCAGGCCATTAGGTATGTGCAGTAACGTGAAAGGTGAGTACTAGTAACCTTGTGATTAGAATTGGGCTGAAAATCTTGTCCTCCATTTTGGTATAACTCAAGGATGCATGTGGCGATGTGCCACGTAAGTATAGTATCAGATGTGGTTCTATGGCAGAACAAGAGAAATCTATTTCTTTCTGGGCTGCGGCGTAGAGATTCTGTGCCATTGCCCAAACGGTGCCAATTGTGCTGCCTGTAGCGCTGCAAAGTATCAAAGATGCTAACCTTTACCGCGTCAGGTATCTCCACACTTCTATCTAGGTCCGGGAGCCGCAGGAGGCGCCTGAGAAGAACAAGTGGGGTTGTTCTGGGGTTAACTACCAATATTGAGCTCTGGCCCATTTTTTCATCCCAATGCTTCAAGATGCGCTCCCACTTGCATTGCAACAGAAAGCCGAAACATTTCCTCATGCAAAAAGATTGCTGCAAAGCGGCATGGTTTATATAGTGGCAGATGAGTGCTACTTTGGTCCAGTTAGAGCAAATGTAGGATGCTATGTACTTCACCTCCGCTAATACAACTAATATGATAAGGAAAAACAAAGAAATATCATCAAACACAAAGGATCCAAAATTTTTGTCCTGCCTATCGCTTATCAAGTGCCCCTCGTTGCACCAGAAACGACAACGCAGCTGATGCCTATACTTAGTCTTCCAATTCAATATGAGGCCCATCATGATGAATCTTGTAGCCAAGATGCAGTAAGTTATGCTCAAGAGTGAGATACTGATACTCAAGATAGGCAACCAATACTTAGAATAGGAGACTGGAAGTGATGAGAAGTAGTAATCTTGAACGAAAGAAAGCTCGTCTGCAATCACCCGGAATACTCTTTCATGGGTTTCATCTCTAAGCAAGAAGTCCCATAAATAGTTGAGAGTCTCCATAGATGTATAATCGGCGTTCTCGTACCTCGCAAATCGACACCTCAACAATTTGAACAATGAAAATGACAAGCACATGTCTTTTAGTTGTCGCATTGGCTGAAAAAAAACATCATCATTCAACTGCCAAACCCTGTCAACAGTCACTAGGCCAATTATATTGACAAAATACCCATGAGGACGCATCTCCACATTATTATCTCCTTCTCCCATAACCAAGAGTGGAGGAGGCTGATCCTCGCCTACCAATTGTCCATTGGGTTGAATTTCATCTTGCCGTTGTCTTTGCACCATGTACCCATGTACCAATAAATAAGACGAGGATTGCGCCCAAATGCAAATGATTTACGGGACTTCAGAAATGCAAAATATTTTAACAGAATTTTAGCACAAATGATAGCATAAAGCATCACTTCAAGGTAAAGCTGCCAGATATTGGTCATTATCGGGCCCATGGCATAGATACCAAGGTAGATGGTCCAAATACCTTGAACAAGCAGCTGGATAGGTGGGCCTTTGTTGCGACCTTCCCTATCATCAACAGCAACTATAATCCTGGTGTTGATCATGGTGATCTGAATGAGGAATGCCCATGATACGGCTGTAAAATAATGAAAACCTCCACGGCATGATGCTGCCAAGTGCCAAAGTTGCAAAGTTTTTGTTGTTGATGTAATCATTGCTGTTTGTGCTGATTGTAGACACGACATACGACGTAATAGGCAATAACAAGGTGGTGGCCCCGAGAAAGATGAACCTTGTGAAGGGGTGGTGGCGGTACTGCTGCGCAAAGGCGCCAATCGCAACTATTACTCCAGCTAGAACAGCATCAGTGAGTACCAGCGTGTTAACCTGCCACAAGGTTCCTCCCATGGTCTTGTGGAAGGCTGCCACTGATTCATGAGAGCATCTAATGCTTGAGGAACATTGCTGCAGCGAAGCATCGTCGAAGCAAATTGTTGTGGAATTCGCCCCAGCCATAGGCTTAGCTGACTCCCAAATCCTAACAATAGAACAAAGTTGGCAGAGAAATAAGTATACCTTTTATGCTCCAATGGAAATGTACAATGCGAAATCTTAAAAATCTTAGAAATGAAAAGGTAAGACTGATTGAAATCAGATGCTTGTTGGTTCTATATAGATAATATAAGTAGAAAGAGAGATCTCCACTTACAGCTAGCTGTGCTATGTGCCAACGGCCTGCTGGGAGAATTGATGTGTCGTGATGTGAATGATTATGTACTGAACGGCATTGCAAGTATGGGCTGATGGATGCAGAGGAGCCGTGAATAAGTGCAAACTTATCATAAACCGGCAAACTACTATGATGGCTTATCATGAAGGAGGATATATATTGCAAGCTTCTGCCGCTCTGCTGTGTATATATATAGTATGTCTTTTAGTTTCCTCCAATAGATGCCAGGGTTCAACAGACGTTGACTTCCATTGGTTATTGGGTTCCCAAGCTTGTAATATTATATATGACGTCTGGGCTGCCATTGGATTTCATATGGTGCATTATTGCAAAACGATTTGACTTTCTGGAATATAGTACGTTGCTCGAGTTAATGACATCATCGATCTCACCGCACAAAGCGTGTTTCTGAATTCTGAAGATAAGAGCGCGTGGACTTTAGGATGCATGGTGAGGAACCACTTTTTTTCCATGACCAATCATATACTCAGGCGTAACGTTGTCTTAACTTCACCCACCATAATTTATTGGTATTATAGGATTGCGGAAACTACCGTGAAACACTCAAAGTGCACACTCGCGCATGCCTACCAACATACACACACCCTATTCCTATGAATACCTTCGAAAAATTGAACTAACTAATCTCAAAATTGATATAGATCGTCTACCGCTGAAAAATGACAACATTGAATTCTCGAATAAATTAAAAAATAGGAGCACCCACATCAATATAATATAATGGCTTCCAAGTAAATAGGTTTCACTACAAGAAACCTAACCAGCTAAACTATACTCAGGTCGCACATTGTACGAGCACTACCATTGTCAGGTAATTATTATTAAACCTAAATCACAGCTCGATCTGTGTCACAAAAATACATGCTCTTGGAATTTCATGGACACGCATTTGACTTCCACATTTTCTTCTCTATCTGGAAAACAAACACCCCAAGCCCCTTGAAATTTCGTAGCTAGGCACACACCTTGCACATTATTCCCTTCGTTTGAAATTTGAAATTAGTAGGCGTGTTTCGTTTCGTTGTGACAAGACATTGACCAGCATTTTTTTTAATTATACATGATTTTCTAATACAAAATTGATGTTACTAGCTAGATTCATATTAAAAACACTAGCTTATTATTATGACTTTGGGTTGTATAAATTATTTATGAATAGAGTAATTGTCAATCAAAATCTTGTTCTAACGAAACGAAATTTGTTTACTATTTTTAAACTAATTGAGATTTTTTTTTCTCTGAGACGCTAACTACCTGCTGTTGTCCAGGCAAGTTTGTGCTCTGATCAAGGCATAGCGAAAATAATTAATCAGGCCGGCAATCTATCTGCATTCTAATATAAAGGCCACCCCAACGATAACAGAGAAATTGCTAGCAATGTAACCTCCAAAAACAATTAAAAAAAAGAACATCAGAACACGGAGCGAAACATTTTGTGAGAGATTTTTCAAAAGATGTGCGAGACTGGCTACTGCTCTCTCGCTAGAGTTGTGCTCAGTTTCCTTTCCGGCCAATAGAATTTGGCCCAGGCTAGCGATTTGGTCCCCGTTAGGGACACCCTAAGTAATTTGTAGGAATTAATAAGATTAATATTTAAAAATCAAAATCTAGATCCCTGTGGACAACAAAAAGAGCCACCAAATAACTTAAGCTAATGTTTCAACTAAATACATATTGAAAATATATAGAGCGGCCATGCAAAGAAGAAAAAGCTAGCACATCGATGATAAAACATATAGATGAGTAAATGATAAGTTTATAACGGTTGGATACAGGTGAAAAAGTGAAAAAACATAGAACTTAATATGAGTAATTTTTATTAGACGTAGGTATTATTGAACAGAAACAACTAATGGTTATGTCTTCCACTACAACAATAAGGATTTTAGAAGACAGGTCCCTGATTAGCAAAGACTGACCATTTTTAGGAGTTTTCTTTGTTAATCATTCAAAGAGACGTCTGCCTCTATTAATCAATTAACAAAGATGAACTTCTTAATATGCCCGTCTCTAAAAATGGCTATACTTAACAGAGGCAAGTATTCTAAGGGTGCCACCTCTAGAAATCGATTTATAGAGGCGGCACTCTTCAAAATTTTGAATTTTTCAAACAATCGTTGATGGAGACATGCCCTATCCTGGAGTTGTTGTACTTGGCAAGAATTAAAACTTTTTAGTTGAAACTTTTTTTTATTTGAGGTTATTTGGTAGTCAAAATATTCAATAGAAGAATACAAAATATTAATATAAAAGAATAGCATCCTACATTCACTACTACAATAAACTTAACGGAGGCGGACGCTTTTTATTTTTTGAGGTGGGCAAAGGCAACCGCCTCCGTCCAAAGGTCACGGTTAATCCGTGAACTACGGTGGCGATTGCCATGTCCGCCTCCGTCCAAAGGTCACGGTTAATCCGTGAACTACGTAAGAGACAGTCGATTTATACTGGTTTGAGCCCTCGTGATCAAGTAATAACCTTTATGTCCAGTCGGCGTTAGCCTTTACGTTGGATTGATTGTTATTATTGTGTTACAGGGGGTGCCCATAGCCTCTCTTTATAGGGAGAGACAACTATGGTGTGGTTATAATCCTAGTCGGATCAAAAAAAAAAGGTGTTCTGATTTCGATTATAGAAGGTACATTCTATTAGGAGTCTGGCTAGTCTAGCCTATTCTACTCGGAGTCGGCGTCGTCTGATGTCGCGCCTATCCTATCAGGTTTGTGGGACAGGACAGGGCCCACTGCTAGTAGTAGTACCAATGAGGAACCCTATGGGTCCCGTATCGATAAGCCCCCGAACGTTTCATGGTTGAACTACCCGTGCGTTGGCAACAAGTAGTTTAGCTTCCCCGTGTGATGGCTTCTCCGGTCATAACGTAGCGTGATGGCTTCCCGGTCATAACATAGGCAGAGGAAAATGCCGGTGCATTGCAACGGGCAAAAATAATACCACGATACTTTTCATGTTTAGGACTAAGTTTCTCCTATAATTTTCATAGTAAGCCAATAGTTGGATCAAAAAAATCATGTCACATCCTTTGGCCACTACAAGAAATCTCTTAATCCGTGATGAATTTTCAGTGACAGATTCGGAGAACGTCATGAACTATGCATAATCTCTAAAAACAAATAGGCTACAGCAGTGGATATCCAGCCTGAGGCCCAATACCAACTCGCATATATAAGGAGCCACCAAACCTAGCTTCACGCCGCACACACCCCAGCTCCCTTCAGCACCAGCCGCCCGCTCGTCCTCCACCCGCACCATCTAGACTGCCTCCTGCACCAGTCGTCGCCCTTACCCCAGCCCTCGGCGCAGAGAAGGCCACCACACAGGGACTCCGGCGAGCGATGTAACCATCCCCAGCCTCCGCCCTCACCCCACCCTCGGTGGATCTAGCCCTCGGCATAGAGGCTGGCATGCAGCTCGCGGAGGGGGCTGAAGACGGCGCGTGATCCAGGGAGAAGGCTGAAGGGTGACGCCCCACCTCCAACCTGCGATGGATCTAGCCCTCAGCCGGCACGCAGCGTGCGGAGGAGGCCGAGGACAACACGTGGTGAGCGGTGGAGGCCGGCAAATGACGCGCACAGCAGGAACGAAAGGAGTTCCGCATGGAAGTGGGCGAGTCCCACCTGCAGGCTAGGCTGGTAGCATATTCCCTTTCCTATACTCTGTTCCGATCTTTAATCTGAGATGGTTTCCCCCTTTAATCTTTGTGTAAATAAATAATTCTATAGATGTTTCTGAGCTGACAGGAGCTAGATTTGTCTAGTTAAGAACAATAGTATTCTTTTCAGACTAAATTATTTTCCTAGCCTTATTAGCAAGGAGTAGAAGCTGATTGGTTAAATTGAATCGGTCTGGTAATGAAATTTAGAGCAGAAGCATATCACGTATGTGTACAAGACTAGTTAAGTAGCAAGGTGCTAGTGCGGAGCAACTACGTCTTGTCCCTGGAGCTCTGAACTAATATTTAGGACAGTTGGCAGCCCTTGGCGATGAGTCTATCATGTTGGCCCTGAACCTGAAATTTAGTAGTAACTTTGGGAGTTGTTTATACTGTATGGTTCCATTTATTTTAAGCGAGGAAACAGCAGGCTAATTCTATTCCTAGGTACCAGTTCTAGTTAGTCCTATTTTGATCTCTGGAAACCCTATGAAAACATCTGTAAAATTGTAGCAGTACAGGTTGGTTGTCAAATGGGAAGGAAACCATAAGTGCATTATAGATGCCTTGTCTTAGAACTTGTAACACCAATTTAGTATTTTTTTGCATGATTTCAGTTTTACTAGCAGGTTTAGTTTTTACAGTTCTACATAATGATGGACCATATTTCAGTCTAGGAATAGTCCATATTCAACGAGACTGATTTTCAGTTAAGGGCTTTGTCATCAGTGCAAGTACGGAATCTGTAAAAAGTAATAGATGCCCAAATTTTAATATTATATAAACATTATGCATGCGATGCAACAGAGGCTGATTCATACACATTCTATTTAGAATGGATAAATTGATTTCTCATTGTTCATGTTCAGAACCTCATGGTTGATTATACACATCATATTTAAGTAGCCTTCTTGGCTGGTCTGCCAGTATAGCCCAATTTCATATTAGCAAGGTTAATAGAACAGAGGCTGCTGTTTATCTTAGTTTTCTTTCTGTTACTCCTGTGAGCCTGTGATATGGCTGACTGGCTGTCTATACTACTACTACTGCTGCTGACTTGAAGCATTCTTAAGTTAGCTACCGTTATTCCACATACCTGCATATCTCATCATACTAATTTTTGTTCATGACTTGCAGTTCGACACTTGGCTATCTGTATTCGGAATGGACCTGATCTGAACTAACCCCAAGTATATGCATGTATGTGCAAAATGAATCTCCTTGTTATGGTCTTCCTGCAGGATTTTGTTAATATATCTGTCCATAAAATATCGTCAAAGTTAGGGAAGCAACTGTGTGCTCAATCTGTGCAAAAATAAATTGGTTAGTTATCCACCATTCCAGCAAGAAAGTTTGCATTTCTGTTTTGTGCTTAGATCTTTTATTAATTTCTTTCAGTAAGTATACTATGGATTGATCTGATATTCCCAATGAACTTGGATATAGCTAGTAATGAACAGATGGAAACTTTCATTGTCTTGTCTGACAGACAATCCAAATGCTTTGTTTGATCTTTAACTGCTTATTTGTTTGGAAATTTAAGGTTTACATACAAGTGAATCTGTTGTCTTGTCTGATGTTAGGAAGTAACTGCCATTTCATACATTAGAAGAAAATAATGAAGGGCCTCTCTTCGCTATACTGAATTTTGCCAATCCATTCCATACAGGTTCTGCATTTGTGTCTGTCTACAGGCATGTGCTGGCAACCAGGTCAGTGAGGAATATAATATATATACAGTTCAGTGATTTTTGTTCTAGACCAAATAGACCTATACAATGGTTAATAATAAGAATTGTTTCTTGTTTGCTCTTTTAACATGCTTCTGCTTATTGCAGATCTAGTGGTAGGCTGATGCTCGACAGATACTTATTTGAGATATGCAATCTTCTTTAGTTTTGGTTTTCAATTGCATTTATGTTATCCAAATTTAATTAATCCTCCATATATCTTTGTTATCACAATTTAGGTAATGGATATGATGCATCTTGATGTTTGGTCCATCGGGCATTGCAAGTTCAGGTACTGCTTCCAATCTTTAACTGTATGCCTCACTTCAAGTTAATTGAATAGCCTGAAAAAGAAATAATAGACACATGTTACTATTGCTGATCAAAAACCTTCATGCATTTGTTTATCCACCTGATGTGGTGGAATCTGAACTTGATCATTGCCTGTTAATCTTTAGTTAGTAGTGACATTAAGCAAAGAAGAGGAATAATCATGGTTAACTTAGTTACTGGTGACACTAAGCAAAGAACTGGAATTGCAGAACTAGAAACATGGCTACTGCATGGAACTTGTTGAAAGTCACAATTGTTGCAGACTGTATGTATGCAATTGAAGGCCTGTTTTCTTACTACATTAGGACAAGGCTATCGAAGAATAAATTATGCATTCATCTATTGGTTGTAATCGATATATCCTGTTGTGCGAACTGTTTATTTTATTCATTTAAATTAGTGAACTTTGCTGCTTGCTCAATGTATAAGGCCTAAGATCTCAAGCAGGATATACCATAATGCCTTAGTACTGACTCTATGCATTATACTAACCCAGAACCTAATAGAAAGTTATTCAACTTTCTTTAGTGCCAGTTGCTGCACTGTTTTCTAAAATACATTCTCTCTTTGGAACTAAATTGGTGAGCTGCCGCTAGTTGGATTTACTTGTGCTCTCGAATTTACACATCATCACCTGAAGTTACAATTTATAATTTACAGTTCAGCTATATGGTTTTATTCAGAGTGTCAGTTCAGTGTGTTGGTTATTTTCAGGTTTGCACTATACAATTTGATTGAGAGCAGCAGCTTGGCATGCAATGTTTTTATTTTGTGAATGTCATTTTCTTGCTACAACAGCCATCTTTAATTACTCCAATGCTGAACATTTTGGTTTTGTGGCTCCTGATCTTTGGTGCTAGGAATTTATTAGCTTGATTTTTTGCGAAGCACTCTATGCCTGTTTCTGCAGCTGCACATGATGTCCTTAGCTAGCATATTCATGCTCTTATAGTTTTGTTGCTTAAACAATGTGCTTGAACTTCATTCATGAATGTACAATAATCTTTATTATGCTTGTTATCTATTTGTTTATTGTAGCTTAATGGCTATTTTGCCGTAAATTATGTACAGTAAGGTTGATTTGTGCTGTGTTTTGTTGTAGGGTGGCAAATCAAATGGAATTATAGTGCAGTTTTGAGGATGGACAACCGGACTGTTCTGGCTGCAGAGCAGCTGCTTCTAGCTCAAGCTCTCAAGGGAACAAATGTAGTGGAAGACAATTGGACATAAATGTTATATATTGTGCCAACCAATTCTTGTAATTTAACCTGTTGGATGAAAATTTTTATGTGATCTATTGCTGGGTGAAAACATGAAACTCTATATTTGATTACTGGATAAAAGCTTGATTTATTGTATGCGATTTGGGTTGTGTCATTATGAGATTTCAAAAAAATCACATCAGCACTGACATTAGTGTCCACATCAGTGCTGATGTCAATGTCCATGTCATCATTGGCTCATTGTCCACATCAGCATCCATGTCAGCGTAGTGATGAGGTGGCTGATCAATCCGTGACGTTTATATTTCATCATAGGAAATGGGCTTGGGCTGGGTTAACTACGCTTTGGGCTTTACCGTGACGGTTTAAGATCGTCACAGATTCTACCAATCCGTGATGGTTTTCAATAAATCGTCATGAGAGTCAATCCATGACGCTCAATCTACGACGATAACTAAAACCGTCACAGATACTACATAGTGATGGTTTTTTGCTGATCCGTGATGAAATTTTTTCGTCATGGATTAACAGATTTCTTGTAGTGGGCCATCGTGTGCAAAGTCAGATGAATTACCAATACACCTACCTAGCATCTCAACCCTCTTCGGTTGTCATCCAGGACAATGGCAGCATGACAACGATGTGCAGAACGATATCTATCCACTTCATTGCCTATTTGATCTCGTGAATTCAAACCAAGTGCTTTCCATTTTATTATTAGATTACTTTCCAATTCCTTTTTTTATTCCTAATAATACAAGATGTAGATGTACTAAAGCATAGCTATTTCTCCAGAGTAAGAAGAGCTTTCTGTACTAAACAAAGATTGAAGAAATAAACAGATCAAATGTTTCAGATGAACAATTACAAAGAATGCAGATGGACTGTTCTTCTATGCCAATGCTGCTAAGATGGGGAAGACCCATGTCTATGTGGACTGTGGTGCACGGAGATAGTATATTGGTGGTTTCCGATGAAATTGCAGGTCGATACATACTAGCAGTTGACAGTGTCCAAGCCATTATTATCGGAGTCACTTAAGCTCTGCTATATTCCTGATGGAAAAAAGATACAATATGGCTGTTAATACAAACCCTGCACTGAAAAGCAATAAGCAGAGATACAGCTGACAGACCGACATCGATACAACTTTGTAAACTATTGGTTTCTGATTTGAAGAAAATCCATTTGAAAGGGGTTAAAAATTCTCTCAGCTTAGCTAAAATCTCTGGACCACAGATTTCCACCTATAAAAACAAAAATTCATATCCAGAGTTGTAGACATCCTCTAAATGTTCTACCACTCAAGATGATCCAGAGTAGAAAAAAGTGAAGTATATGTTTTGTTATTTCAAGAAATTTGTAATTGTAAGTAGACGTGAAATTCTGCAAGCAGATATGGTCACTAAACAACAAAATTGTAATCCTGAAAATATTCAGAGAATAGCCATTATTTCATATACCTGACTACATGGTTGTTGGCAGACCGTGCTTTAGTTTCTGCTTATGATCGTTGCATGCCAACACTCGACAATCGGTGCATGGATTCAGACAGTGTATCCCCAAACAAGGTTGGTCCCTGAGATAACAAAAAAAGTAAGAAAAATGTTTACAGTATGCAGATATCCAAATGCCTAATAATGGCCTATAGTTGCAGTAGTGGCACAAGCTAGAACTATGTAGTAACTCATTATCTTAGAACTTCAGTACTCGCTGATTTGAAGGATAAAAAAAATTGACAACAGCCAAGTTAGCATTTTCTGCCCTTTTCCTTTTTTTTCTTAAGATTGCCATTTAATAAATTATTTTCACCTGTTATAGACTTATAGTATCATATTTACAGAAATCTGCAATCCAATATGGCATCAAAAAGGTTCTTTCTTCTTATTTGCAATGACTAAACTTACCGGTTTTACAATTTGAATGCTTGACTTTACTTACCATCTTCTGCATATTTACCTTCTTCACACTGAGCTTGACAATCTGATGAACCATCTATATCTAGTGCGACGAAAATCTCATCAAAACCTGGCAGCAGATCGGAGCCACAAACTGACCCGACACTGACAATGATTCGCAACATGGATGCAGTTTCAAGAGCTATGATTCTTAAGAACTACATTGATATGATTCAAAGCCTGGATACACTATCAAGGGATAACTACATGCAGCTCTTTGCACTCTGTGTTGCAATTCACACTCCCTTTGGACGGGGAGACATGTTCACTAAGGGCCTTGCTGTGCAGGTGTGCCATGCCGCCATCATCCTTGGAAGCAAGACTGAGATGGACGATGAAGTCATAATGCTGAATATACTGATGACAATTTCAGGAAGGTATTTTGGACAGGGTGAAACACAGCAACTTGGCCGACAGAAACATTAGGAGCTGATAACTGTCTCTTCAATGAAGTAAAGGGAGAGTGATTATCATAGGCAATAGTATCTCTCCACATAGGAAAACCTGAAAAGAAATAAAACAATATGTACGATTAGAAAGAGAATCTCTAAGACTTGCAGTTATGCACACTGGTAGATGGTAGCTATACAAATTTACCATTTTTAATTGTTTGGTCGCCATAAGTTCCAGCAGTCCCCACCATCATCTCTCTAGATGGCAATGGAGGTGGAAGCACAGGGGTCAGGGGGTGGCGCTATGATTGGGACAGTGACCTCCTCACCCCTCTTGGCTGCCTCTTGGCCAACAGAAGCATTAGGAGATGATAACTGGAAATAAGGAAAGGCAGTAGAATGGAAATAAGGAAATAAGCATTAGGAGATGATATGCTTATTAGATTCAACAGATTGATCCAGATCAAGTTTAATCAGGGATTCATATCAGATGCACTGGTATGACAAAGAAGCCGTAACGAATGTTGCTGTTTATTCAGTTAGTTATTCACATTATTCATCGATGACTGAGACATATATAAGTTACCCAACCACCAGTATGATGCACTAAAAAGGTCTATAAAGGTGAGCGACAGGGATTCATATCTTGCTGCCATATTAATTTTCTTCAGTGGAATTACGGGGATTGATACTGTAGCTAGCCATAAGTTCAGTGCATGTAAGATCTGAAAAACACAAACACCACAAATTTATGTGATTCTAACTGGTCATTTGAATGTATGACAACATACAACAGTTAAATGATAAGGAGACATCTATAGTTTTAATAAGTTCTTACATTTTAGATTTCAGAATTAGGCAAATGTTCAAAAGTTGACATGCACAGGATTCCAACCGAAAGGACAAGCCATCAAATAAAATTTAAATAAGACAACTAATAAGGTAGGTAATTTTTTTACAGGTTGCCAGAAAACAAACTAAAACAGATCGACAGGTTTCTCTCCTTCCCATAAAAATTTGTTGTCTAGCAAGACAGCAAACAAAAATAAATTACTTGGTCAAAACTCAGAGCCTGACATCACATCAAGCAGGTGCTATACATGATGGCAAATAGTTCATTCACTGTGTTTCAAAATTTAAAGCCACCATGTTACAAAATTAGACATACTCACTTAGCAAAAATACATGACTTTAACTGGAGTGCCAATACCAACCGCAATCAGAGTGAAAACACCTTCCTCTTAACAAATCTACAGTAGTGAACCTATAAAGGCATAAATAGTTTCAAACTATCAACATGAGCACATTTCAGTCAGGAAAGTAAAGCATTCGATTTCAGCTAACCAAATATTGTACTTTCATTATATAGATTTTGTATATACCCTAGATGTGTTCCTCCATCAAATCTAATAATTCAGCAATTTTTTCAGAAAGGGACTTTTGAGACTCATTGTGGAACAATTGAACAAAGATTGAAACTGTATCTAGTGATGATGCGCAAAGCTGAAAGCTCAGTCAAGTATCTATACCTGCGTTGATGCTCGACCTCACCCAGAGCTGCACCAACTCATCCGCTCCTCCGACCTTCCATCCCCTCTCCATCTCACATCTTCTCGATTGCAAGGTCATGGCCAGCAGTAGCAAGCGAGATTTTTCTGCCAACCCACGCCTAGGGTTTGATTAGGGATCTTTTGCGCAGCTATGAGGGTGACTGGGCACACGAGGACAGAAGAGAGGGCTGAGGAGCCCGGAGATTGGTTGGTGCTGGCGACGAGGCATCCCTCGGTGCTGGCCATGGGGACCTAGAACATCCGGCTATCGAGCAGGAGCGGCCCGACAATGCCCACGGGCAGCTGCACGTACCCAGCCAGCAGCTCACAGTATTGGCTGAGGATGGAGGCGTAGTCGAAGTTGTTGATCTCCTACCCGTGATCCGCTGCACGGCCTCGCACCGGATGCCGGAGGCACGGCGGATCTGGGCGGCCCCGGCGTGTCTACAGGCGGCCGCAAAGAGCGGGGATGGGGAGTTATCAATGTCAATTGCTTCTACTCGAAAGCAATTGATTGCTTGGTACACCTTACTAACTGCAATCGGAGACGGAAAAGGAAGAGAATGTATTGGCGCACCTGGGGGTGCTCCTCGCAGGTTGGATGCAGCAGGAGCGGAGGACATCTTGTTTGCGGTAAACAAGTTGAGTAGATTCACTTCTAATTCAGAAGATAATCATTGGCGTGGTATTGATCTAGTAATACGCTATCTGAAGGCCACAATGAGTCATGGACCTCACTATTCATGGTACCCGGGTGTACTTGAAGGATATAGTGATTCAAACTGGATTACAGATGTTGATGAGCTAAAGGCCACTAGTGAATACATATTCACATTAGGTGGTGGTGCTGTCTCTTAGAGATCTTGTAAGCAGACAGTACTAACAAAATCTACCATGGATACAGAGCTCACGGCTCTAGATAGAGCCTCTACTGAAGATGAGTGGTGAGAACTTTTGACGGACTTACCAGTGGTTGTAAAACCAATTCCTGCTATTCTCATAAACTATGATAATCAAACAGTTATCACGAAGGTGAAAAATAGTCATGATAATATGAAGTCCAATAAACATGTGAAGCGCAGACTGAAGTCTATCAGGAAATTAAAAAGCTTTAGAGTAATAGTTGTGGACTACATCAAACAGTTAAGAACCTGGTAGATCCCTTTACTATGGGACTATCACGTACTATGATTGATAATGCATCGAAGGAGATGGGACTAAGACCCATGTGAGCTAACCTCAGTAGTAACCCAACCTATGTGATCGGAGATCTCGTGAATTAGGATCTAGGAAGAACAAGTTGTTGGTTGATGGGAGAGTACAATCTACATTAAACCCACTCTGTTGGAGATGTAGTACTCTCATTTCTATAAGGAAGGCTAACTTTGTCTTAAAGTGTTCTGAGGCTTTTATAGCCACTGTCCTATAGAGTATTCCTGTAAGAACACAACTATGTGAACCCAACTTTTGGTTGCAGTTTGTAAGAATTGAGAATTCTTTAAGAAGCACGTGAAGTGAGACAGGAGTATGACTTATATGCTCCACCCGCGGGGTAGACATTTGGCAGCCTAGTATCAGTTAAGATGTCAAGTAAAATTTATCACACCAAACTACCAATTCAAGGTCTAATCCATTGTGCAGTTGTGGATGAGTATACCTTGTCACTCTAGGTGATGTTCAACCTCAGTCGGTCTGCACTAAAAAGCTGGTATATTAACAGTACTTTGGTACAGGGAGAATGAAGCATTCCTTTGGGATCCAGTGAGGGATTGATAGAAGACTTGGACTGGCCCAAATAATAATTCCAATAAATCCTAATGGCCCACTCACACATGCATGGTATGTCGGGGGCTTTAGTCACACATTGCTACTCTAGGAGGAGTGAGGCCAACTTACATAGTGAGTTGTCTCCAATTAGTTGAAGCTATTGGAGAGAGGAAAAGGAAGAAACACGGGCGCTCTCACTCGTTAGGCCGAGCGACGCGATGGGCGTGGGCGCGCGACATGCGCGTGAATGGTTCGGTGAATTCTCGCTTTGACCTTGCGGGTGCATGGCTTCCTTTCACCACTCGAAATCTCTACATGGAGAAAATTGCGCTGACAATTTTAGTAAGCAATTATTCTTGTATTAACGGTGATTGCTCTGGTCTCCTAACAACAGGTTAATTACATTAATGTGGTGTGATTATGTAGCCAATTACTTATCATAGCTACGACATGAGTTTATACTAGGACGACGTTGTCCTCCGTGCACACAATTAATCTCCTCCTCGTGCCCCAGTGCTGCGCCGTCTCCATCTTCCCTATCCTGTCGCCGACGTGTCATCGGCGCCGGAAGAGTAGGTCTTCGAAGCCTACGGCCCCTCGTGTCCCTGCATAGGGTAGGGGTTGTATCAGGTTTTTCACAAGTGCCGTCGCGACTACTCGCTGAACATCTACTTCCCTCTATGCCGATGTTCGTGGGTCTCCATCGACAGTCTGCTTCATCTACTTTTACACTATCTCTGGTGCCGACAACCCCACTATAAGAATGTCTCTACTTTCTGTTGTTCGTTCTCGCGTTCCTTCTATTACTAGCATTAGGGGTTTGAGTTTGCCTTAGTGCTAGTTTCTTTGGTTTATGATCTACGTGAATACGTATCTAAGATAGGTTTGTTTTTGTTGAATCGCACTCCTATGATACATGTTGTTACTCATTTTCATAGTACCGGAATTAATTTATTCATCACTATTGTTGTTATATCCAACAAATATTGCTTGTCTGTTGTCATCTACTCCCACTGTCTCTTTTTAAGTGTAGTCATAATATTCATGCAGGTCAAAATTTCTTAAATTTGATTAGGTTTGTAGAAAATATTAGCAACATTTATATCTTCAAATAAGTTTATTATGAAAATACATTCAACTATATATATATAATGATACTAATTTGTACCATGAATACTAATATTTTTTATATATATATTTGATCAAAGTTGAGTATACTTGACTTCTTGGGAAGTGAGAACGACGGTTATAAAGGGACGAAGGGAGTACGTAATAAGTTCAAACGAAGTTTTATAATTGGTAGACATCACATTATAGTTTGACCAGTCCAGGCTAATCCAGAAAAGTACACGCAAACTCCATGAGATGGACTCCACTGAGAGTGAGAGGTACAACAATTAACACAACAATGATCAGGGTTTAACAATTGACAAGATTTGGAGGACAGAAGAGAGTAAAAGCTAGCATCTGCAAACCATGCATGGAACGGGAGCAATCTATCGATGTCGAGCAGAAGAAGCAGCATCAGTAGTAGCTGTGCCGGCAGCATCGCCGGGCCGACTCATGATCCCAACATGGGAGAGCAATGCCCAGAGCAGTGTTATCAGCTCACCACCTCGTGCAATGGCCTCCAAATGACCTCTGACATTGTCCGAGGGAGCGATGTACAGGATCATCTCTGACCAGAATTCTGCCAGCACCATCCATGCAATTTCCTGACCTTCCATCAGCTCCACCAGTTGCTTTCCAAGCACGACGCCTTTCCTGAGCACTTCGTGCCTGGAATTGACACTCAGCAACTGGATCACCTGCTCATACTCGGCCTCTGGTCTCACTGCAGTACAGCTACACCCTGAGAGGGCACGCTTGGCATCATTCTTCACCACCTCATATAGGCTGGTGCTCCATTCTTCATGATCAGGAAGCAGATCCGGAGACCAGGCCATCAGGTATGTGCAGTAGCGTGACAGGTGAGTAGCAGCAATCTTGTAATTCAGATAGGGCCAAGAACCATGTTCTTGGCCACATTGGTATGGATGCCTCACCTCAAGGATGCATGTGGCGATGTGCCATGTAAGTATGATATCAGATGTACCAGTTCTACTACTGCAGGCCCACAAGAACCTTTCGCCACCGACTCGGCTCAGGTGTAGAGAATTTCTGCCATTGCTTAATTGTTGCCCGTTGCTGATGTAATGTGTCATAGTATGGATAATGCATACCTTCACTGCTTCTGGTATCTTCTTCACACTCCTATCTAGGTCTGGGAGACCCAGGAGACGTCTGAGAAGAACAAGTGGGGTTGTTCTGGGGTGAACCACCAATATTGAGCTCTGGCCCATTTTTTCGTCCCAATGCTTCATCAGCTCCCATTTGCACTGCAACAGAAGGACAAACCATTTCTGCACCCGGAGAGATTGCTGCAAAGAGGCATGTCTGATATAGTGGCAGATGAGAGCTACTTTGGTCCAGTTAGAGCAAATGTAGGACGCTATGTAATTTGCCTCTGCCATCACAACTAACGCCAGAAGAAAAAATAAAGGAACATCATCAAAGAGAAAGGGTCCAAAATGTTTTTTCTGCATGTCGCTTATCAAGTGCCTTTCGCTGCACCATAAATTACAGCGCATCTGATGCTCATATTTGGGCTCCCATTTCAATACAAGACCCTTGATGATGAATGATCCAGCCACAAGGCAGTAAACTATGCTCAAGAGTGAGATACTGACACTCAAGATGGGCAACCAATATTTGGAATAAGAAACCGGAAGTGATGAGTAGTAGTAATCTTGAATGAAAGAAAGTTCATCTACAATCACCCCAAATACCCTTGCATGGTTGCCTTCTTTTAACAACAAGCTCAAGAATTTGTTTAGGGCCCTCATAGACCCAGCATTAGCAAACTCGTACCTTGCGAACCGACATCGCAACAGTTTGAACAGTGAGAATGACAAGCATATGTCTTTTAGTTGTGGTCTTGACATGGCAAGCCTGTCATCGTCCAACTGCCAAACCTTGTCAAAGGTTACTATGCCCATTCTGTTGATTCTTGAGAGATCTTTGCATACATACCCGTGAGGCTTCTTCTCCACTTGAATATCCTCTTCTCCCATTACCAAGAGCGGAGGAGGCGGATGTGCATCCTCACCTGCCCATGGCTCACCAAGTTCACTTGCTTCTTGTAGTTGTAGATGCTTCATGTACCCAGAAATAAGACGAGGATTACGTCCAAATGCCAAGGAATGCCGGGCCTTCTCAAATGCATAATACTTTAACACAATTTTAGCAAAAATCACAGCAAAAAGCATCAATTCAAGGTGAAATTGCCACTTATTGGACTTAATCGGGCCCATGACACTGACACCAAGATAAAGGGTCCAGATACCTTGAACAAGCAGCTGGATTGGGGGACCTTTGTTCCGACCTTCTTTGTCATCAAAGGCGACTATTACGCTGGTGTTGATCACCACAATCTGAACAAGAAATGCCCATGATACAACTGTAAACTGATGAAAACCTCCATGGCAGGTTGCTGCAGTTGTCAAGGTTCCCAACACATTATCATGATTGATGTAATCATTGGTGTTGGCGCCGATGGTGGAGACAACATAGGAGATGATGGGGAGGAACAAAGTTGTAGCTCCAAGGAAGATGAAGCGCGTTAAGGAGTGGTACCGATACCGCCGAGCATAAGCTCCGATAACAACTATGACTCCCGCCAAGACCGAGTCCATGACTATCAGCATGTTCACCCGCCACATCTTCCCTCCCATGATCTCATTGAAGACTCCCAAGAATTCATGAGAGCAACTGATGTTTGAGGAACACTTCTGTAGTGCAGCATCGTTGTAGCAGATTGATGTGGTGGCATTGTTCCGGGCCATAGTCTAGCTGAATACCAAATCTCAACATCAGAACAAGTTATTGGGTAGAAACCAACAAAAGAACTAGTTATTATGCAACGAACATTAATTCATGGTGCAGGGTTTAATTTCTGGCGAAAGGAAAATTAAGTTATAGAACATATATAAACATGAAAATAAGGGCACGAAATTAAAAGAGCTTGAGAGAGGTATAAGCAAGATATCCACTTACAAACGTGAAATCCGTGAGACCGCTGAGAATTTATCGATGTTCCCTTGTGGTCTTGTGGATGCTTATATATTGAGCAGCTTTGGAAACATGAGCTGCTGGGTGCCTGGGTCCTGATGTTTTGTTCTTTGTTCCATTTTCCTCGTGTGTTCCCACCCCTAAAGGGAGCAGTAGTGGGGCATATATGCATTCTAGCTATACTTTGCCTTTAATGCCGGAGTACATATGACATGCCGATAACTATCCAGTTTGCACTTGCACTTGTTGCGGGTGCTACTACTGTACAAGTATATATATATATATATATATATATATATATATATATATATATATATATATATATATATATATATATATATATATATATATATATATATATATATATATATATATATATATATATATATGGGCTAAAAGGATATCTCACGGTCAGTATTTTGATTTTCCTTCCCAACAATTTGGTGTTCTCTTATCCCTTCGAATGTAATCAACAGAGATGAGCTGAAAATTTATAAGAACTTGGCTGTTTGAGATGCAGAGGCCGGAACTATTCCTTCTTCATGAAAAAAAATATATATCACGATCTCGATGTAGAGGCTACATAGTTGTTTCACTAAAAGCATATGACATGGGTTTTACTGGTGCCGGCTTGGAATATGTATGTACAACGAACACCCTCTTGTCATGTAAAGAACCTAAAATACAAGGAACAATCGGTCCATTTTTTGACCCTTAGCGATTGTGTCTGTCACCCCCAATGGCCCACAACCTCCAATAATACCCTCTAAACATGCTACCGTTCAATTGTTAGCTTTAGCCTTTGCTTTTACTTTTGGTTTGATTAATCGCTCTTGGTGGCTTTGCTTTTCCTTTCACTTTGATCACTCCGTGTATATAACAATATATATATAAATAAAATGACTCGTGGTCTACATAATGTACTCAGATTAAGTCCGCATGAGTGCTTCCTATATATGATTTCATGGGCAGCACAAGCTACTATTCTTTTTCACACTTACAAGACATCCACTAAGGACCTGTTTGGAACTCAGAAATATAAAACAGAGGAATGGAAAGAAAAGCATGAATGGAATAGGGAATGGAAAAACACAGGAAAAATACAAGAAGAGGTATTTGGAACAAAGGAAGATGTAATAGAGGAAAACTTAAAACATTGAAATAGATTAAAATCTAATGGTACTTAATTATAGGCTAAACGTGGAGCATTAGTATTTTTATTTCTACTATGACTTATGGGACCCAATGATACTTAAAGACAATCTTTATTACCTATCTACCTCCACGGTCCCCACTGTCTACATGCTACCAATGATTAATCTACTCCACCCGGATGAGTCTAATGGCATGGCTGCCTAGGACTTCAGCGCAGGAAACGCCAGAGATGGGAGCATATGCTTTTTTTCCTGTGAAATCTTGTTATTGCTACAGTATTCTAAAGGAAAGGGTCCTCTCAATTCCTTTGTTCCAAACGGCCTACTCGTCTTCCTTTCATGTGTTTTTGTTTCCTTTTTTTCGAAAGCGTGCATTGGCACGTGCTTCGTTAAGAGGAAGTGGGATACAAAGTACGGTCGGTGTTGCAAAACAGCGGTTGGAACACTTACACGAAGCACCGGCTTCAACGGTGGCGCTGTAAAGATGTACAAACTGAGGAAATTAACTGTGCAACTATTGAAAGAGAAGGCAGTCTGCGGCCACTAGTTAGCTAAGACGATCAGCAACGCGAGGCTACGAAAGCCCGCGGCGATCCAGGTGTCTGCCTCCTCCAAAATCAGCGCGCACAATTGAGACGGTGTCCTCGTGTTGTTGTCAAATGTTCTCCGATTGTGTTCCTTCCAGACCTTCCAAGAGACGAGCAGCACAAGCGAGTCGAAGCTTCGCTTGAAGGGCTTCGGAATGGCTGTTCTTGTGTTCCGCCACCAGTCCGACAGACAAGAACCATCAAGCGGAACTAGGTGTTTCATCTCCAGCCTTGAGAGCAGTCTGTGCCATACCTCACGAGTGAACACGCATGAGGCCAGCAAGTGATAGGTGGTCTCATCTTGTTGATCACAGAGCACACAGACTGCGTCTTGCTGTAGGCCGTGCCGCTTGTGACGCTCAGCTATCCACAGGCGCCCATGAAGAGCAAGCCAGAAGAAGAATTTGACCTCGGGCGGCACTGCCGATCTCCAAACTTGCTTGGCACCAAACAAGGTTGTCATCCCTGTGAAGTACTGCCCTGTACGCCAATGAGGCGGTGTAAGCTCCACTCTCCGTCCATTTCCAGATAAAACGATCGGAGTCCAGCGGTGTTAGCTGGATCCCTTCGAGCTTTTCCCATAGGTGAACGTATTCACAGAGTACCAGAGCAATCGGCGCGCCGGTGATATCCCTTGCCCACTGGTGGTTCAGCATCGCATCCCTGATTGTGCAATTGCGCCGGCGGCACCCAACCGCTCGGAAGAGATTTGGCGCGAAAGCGCAAATTGTGCCGTCCGATAGCCAGGAATTCGTCCAGAAGCGCGTGGTGGTGCCGTCACCAACCTGGACAGTAACCGAAGCACTGAACATTGCGGCGACAGCACGTTTCGGCTTTGAAGGTAGTTGTGCCCAAGCCGCATCAGGATGTGTCCGTCGCAGCCACTCCCATCGAAGGCGAAGCGCGAAGCCATGCACCCAGAGGTTGGGCAGCCCCAGCCCTCCATGTTCCTTGGGCGAGCACGCTATGGGCCAAGCGACCCTGCACCGCCTGCCAGAGACAGACTCTGTACCCGCGCAAAGAAACGCTTGTCGCCTCTTGTCAATCTGTCGAATAGCCCACGCCAACAGATTGCAACAAATTGAAACATGGACTGGGATAGCAGATAGTGTTGTCTAAGTAAGAGTTGCCCTCCCTGCATTTGTCAGGAGTCCGCCCTTCCATGTTGGAATTTGAGCTGCCACCTTATCGACAAGTTGTTGCTCCTCGGCGCAGTTGAGCCTGGACAATGAGACTGGCGCACCCAGGTACTTCGTCGGGAACTCTTGGATCTTGCAAGGGAAGACTTGCTGCACGGCCTGGATGTCTTCCTGAGAGCAACAGATTGGGGTCATTGTGCATTTGTCGAGGTTTGTGGAGAGGTCGGAGGCACCGGCGAACAGCTCCAGAATCTCCCGAATGCAGTGGAAGTCTTCCTTTGAAAAAACCTTTGCTCCAAACAGCCCCTAATACGGAAAACATTTTTACAGGCAGTCCTGTTCCACATGATTTCCATAGGCAAAAGGCCTCCAATAATGCAAGTGGTTTCTACATGCAGTCTTCTTAAAGAACCATCTGTAGAAATGATTTTTGCGCATGGGGGCTTCTTAAGCCAACTGGCTGGCTAATGTTTTTCATTATTTAATTTCTACAAGAAAAAACATTTAATTTAATCATAGATTGCTGATGCACATGAAAAAAATCCATAGTGGGTCAAGAGGGCCTTAATTGGAAGGGCTTCATGACAATGGATTTAATTGTTTTGTCGTGCCTGACAAAAGTCATGTGACACTGAAAACTCATGAGGTGTGCTCATGATAACAGAGGAAGAATTGTGAGAGGGGTACAAGGTACACTTTTTAGTTTCATTTTCAATAAACCACAACGTTTACCTGGGTTCCGTGGATTTTATTCTATTTTATTTTAATATTAACTTATGTGCTTTTAAATAATGTAAAAAAATCGACTTCAGCCCTCTTCAGACAAAAGGCATCAGTCCATATGCATGAGAATTTGAACTTGTCACAAATTCCAAGCACACACATGTTTAGAGACTTTAAAGTTTAGAGGTATAAAGTTTAGAGTGGTGGATCCAAGCTGCACACGATACAAGAAGCTTTCCTTATTTGCTTCTAGACCCTAGACAATTTTGGATTTTTTATTAACTACTCTTGACAGTTTTTTTTTCACTTTTGTTACTTACTGCCTCTATAAGAATAATGTAAAATGACTGTTGACTTATCCTCCCACCACCGCAATGTGCACCAAAGACAAATTCTTTTCACACTTTTGAGTTTCATTTTCAATAAGCCACATCGATTACTTGGGTTCCATGGATTTTATTCTATTTTATTTTAGTATTAACTTATGTGCTTTCAAATAATGTAAAAAAAACGACTTCAGCCCTTTTGAAACAAAGAGCATCAGTCCACACTTACTATACGCACATATGCACTGAGAATTTGAACTAATTACAGTTCAAAGCACATGCACTGAGAATATGAACTTATTACAAGTTCAAAACTAGCTAAAATCCAAGAAAGTAAGAGCAACTCCAACAACTTGGTTATTCCTTGATTTTCGATGGCCATATAAATCCAACCACAGGCATTCGCTATTTGACTTTATAAAATAGCGAGGCTATTGTGGACCTCTTCTTTTTTAGAAGTTTTTTGTTTTACAAAATAGTTAAACAGTGGAATCTGGCTACTAATTTTAGCCAAGTTGTTAGAGTTGCTCTAACAGAAAGACCATCCCTTAGATAAAAAAAAAACTGCATGGCTCTTGATTATTCTAGTAGCCTACATGCCTCAAGAATCCATTCATGAAAGAACCAAGAAAAAGGTATTTGTGTGACCTTTATCAAACACCAGGTCATTATTTTAGTTTTATGCATAACTATTCATTTCAAAATAGTCAGTAGAGTATCGCTAATAGAAACTGATTTGTTTCAACAACAAGGAGCGCAAACAAAAAATAATTGACACAAATTGCCTGAGCATCCAATTATCAAGCGCTATAATATAATGTTAACTACCCCAGAATGGACTATCACTGTCGGTTCAAAAACTTCATCACTGCTGGTTCAGGTTTTTGAATCAGCATAACCAAAGCGGCAGTGATGAGGGGGGCTCATCATTGTCGGTCTTAGAACCGACAGTGATAAGGTTTTCAGAAAACTCAAAAAGAAGATGAAAAAAGAGCTCAAAAATAGCAAAATTGTTTTTAATATTTGGAGAGACCCCACCAGCTAGCTGCTAGCCACACAGTCACTTGATTTTTATAATCCAAATCACGAGATTTTTTGTGCACTTTGCGGCCGGCAGTGCACGAACCCACGGCCTCAAGCTTCGCGTGTTTGTCCTCTAACCAGTCGACCTATAAGACACTTACATCCATTTGGGATATTCGTCTTCCTCATTCTATCTTCATCCGGTTTTGAAATGAGTATTTGGGATACTAAATGAATTCAAATGAAAAGGTTGTGAACTATAAAGTTTTATAACTTTTCAAGATCTACAACTTTGTTTTTAGTCATTTCTCCATCCAAGGTCATTTGAAAATTTTGAATTTCAAATGTGAGAAAATCCGGCCATAATTTTCCTTGAATAAATGATTTCAAATGAAAAAGTTGTCAACTACAAAGTTGCATAACTTTTTAAGATCTACAACTTTTGTTTTGGTCCTTTCTTCATCCGAGGTTGTTTGAAAAATTCAAATTTTAAATGTGAGAATTAAAATGTATTTTTTGTTGGATAGACGATTTTAAACAAAAAAGTTGTCAACTACAATGTTATATAACTTTTCGAGATCTACAACTTTTGTTTTGTCCGCTTCTCCATTTGAGATCCTTAACTACAACTACACACTCACTTATGACCATAAAGTATATGGATTCCTTTAGTATTCACTTCTATAAAATCTTGTGAAACAAATAACTCAGCATCGAAACAACTTTAAATTAAAAAAGTTGTGAACTATAAAGTTGCATAATTTTTCGAGATCTACAACTTTTATTTTGGTTGTTTCTCCATCTGAGATCCTTTGGTACCACTATAGACTCACTTGTGACTTTAAAGCATATTGACTCCTTTGATATTAACTTTATAAAATCTTGTGATATATATTTAGACATCTAAACGACCTCAAATCAAAATATTTTGAACTACAAAGTTGTAGATATCGAAAATTACTACCCCTTTGGTATAAAGTTTATTTTCATCGGGCATCATATGAAAAAGTTATGAAGTTTTTCGTACAGCCTATCACTGTCAGTTCAAACCATAAACCGGCAGCGATGACCCAATAACACTGCCGGTTCATGGCTACAACCCGCAGCGATATGAATCGGCAATGATGACCCGAATATCACTGCCGATTTTAGGGGGTGTTAGGTTTTCCTTGTTTTTTTAACACCTATCACATCGAATGTTTGGACAAATGCATGGAGTGTTAAACATAGACTAATTACGAAACTAATTGCATATATTGAGATTAATTTACGAGATGAATCTATTAAGCCTAATTAGTCCATTATTAGTATCCGAACACCCTATGATCAACCCCATGGTCAACACCTGTTAAAGTTTAACAGGGCGAACCAAACAGGCCCTTAGCCAAAAACTGGCAGTGATGAAACTGACAGTGATGAGGCTGGCAATGAAAGTCTATTCTATAGTACTAGTGGTTTGTACACTGTGATTTATGAACAAGTGAGATTTATACTGACAAAAGATTAGTAATTGAGTGTCTGGACCTGTCCCATTCTGGACACGTCGTCGTCGCGCCCCTGGTTTGCCTCTACTTCCGGCCTCACCACACGCTGAGGGTTTGGCAAGTAGGGGTGCATGACTGTTCTATAGAACCTTGGGCACTCCTGCGTGTATTCGCACGGATGGAGTCTCTCCTAGACGAGGGTTGGACGGACTGACGAGAATAACCAAGTTTGTCAAAATTAACTAAGCCGGGGTGCAAAACGGACTGACGAGAATAACCAAGTTCGTAGAGGCGCTGCAAGGCACGCCACGCCGCTTTTGTGAACTCCACGTGGACGTGCCTGTGTAAACGGTGTGTTTTGTCATCAACAGTACCATACCATCACTACCGGTTCCTATACAACTCTATGGTTCCTATACGGCTGATAGAGTGAAATGCCGGCCGATATCAGATTAAGTTCGTCTATATGTAGAGCGTGAGCTGCACAATGCAAGCTTGAAGCTTCCCTTATTTGCTTCTTGAACCTAGACAATTTTGGTTTTTGATTAGCTACTCCTGACAGTTTTTTATTCCACTTTTGTTACTGCCTCTATGTTAAGAATGTAAAATGACTGTTGACTTATCCTCCCACCACCGCAATGTGCACCGTATCAAAGACAAATTCTTTTCACACCGAGTGCATGCAGTGCGCCCCGGCCTATGGTTTCGATCATTTCCATGCTGCTGGCCTTTCCACTAGCAAACAATAAACATTGACACGACTTACTTTGAAGTACCCCCAGCACTAATCATCACTTGCCCACCTAACCCCAACATCAATCAGTTGTTGTTACTAGCTAGTGTTGTTTGGATGGAGAAGACCGACCTGGACTCTCGAGTCATATCCAACCATTGCAGCTCTTGTGGAGCGCTCATTGTCATTGCGCAGTGGTGGAGTTGAGTCCTATCCTATCCAGAACTGATGAGTGTGGTAGCTAGCCAGCTAGTAAAAAATGCTAACTACTTAGGCTTTACGCTTCTGCTTTATATATCTTAGAAGAAGAGATGATTAGTGCGATCCTCCAAAGGCTCGCCGGATCGGAATAAGTTCGTTGCCAGTGGGGTGGGCTGGCTGGGCCAAAAGCTAGAGGCATCCTGTGCATGCAGGATCGGGGAAATTTCAACTTTATTTACGACTATGATTTCATTCTGTTAGTCAGTCAATAATTTCATTGCTCAAAAAAAAGCTAGTCCGTCAATGATTTCATTCATTTGCTTTATAGCTAGGCCATGTCAGGTCCACTCCACGGTCCACGCCGCATTGCAGGTTCCATGTATACACACAGGACACAGACCAAGTTTCTTTCTTGATGATGAGAGGCATAGATTCAAATTCCTTTTTTTTGTGACAGAGAGAAACGGGGGTGGGCCCTGAGTCCCCAAATGAACTTTCTTGGGATCGGAGGAAGGGGCAGGCCGATCGAGCCAGGCGCTGAGCGGCGATCTGGCCCATCATTGAAATCGGCCAGAGCTCGAGGCCGTGCGCTCCTCTGGTGCCGACCTCCTTGCACCTGGGCCATGAGCGGACGGGTATGGCCACACACAGTACACAATGAAGAGTAGTTATTATGTATTTTGTTTGGTTACTTAATGAAGCCCAAATAAATAAAGATGGATGTATCTACTCCCTCTGGCCCATAGAAAATATCATTCTCACATCCTGAGCAGTCAAACATTATCAACTTTAACCAAATATATATAAGAAAATATTAATATGTATAGTGCATAATTAGTATCATTGTACGAATCGCTGAATATATTTTCATAATAATTTTATTTGGATATACAAAAGGTTTGACCATCACAAATCCTACTGCAACATTGTTTATGGGACAGAGGAAGTATATATGTAATCTATTTATGTGGTACCTGAATTTTTTTATTTATTCTTCCACCACTACAAACATCAGTGGTGACCGATGAGCCTTAGTGACTTACGACAAGAGTTTTTGTGGTGGGCTCAACACCGTGATGGGAAGGCTCGGGAACTTACTTTGTGAGGCTCCAATGTAGATTAGGAGTTGTGGTTTGGCAACCGATAATAACACAAGATACATCCACGTCTCTAAAAGTTTGCCCTCTCTTGACTTGATCTTTACGTTATGCATTTTAAGATTCTGCATATTGCTTGTTTGTGTCTCCTTTATATCTTTCATATATTAGCTAGGGAAGTCCTATATGAAGAAACTATTTGATAGTTTCTTTGACATGTCATGTCACATAGGCACCACCTAACAAACTATAGATCATCATTGTCCTCACTCAGCTCCCCCTATCAATTTCCACTCCCGTCTCTTATTCTGTCTTGTTATCTATGATGCCCATTCCAATGGATTTCATGTAGTCCTTAATTATTTTGTATTTGTGCAAGATATAGTTTCTTCCATGACACTGGTTTCTTGTGGTTCTTATCTCTTTTTCTTTTTTTAATGATGTTGCTACATTGACAAAATATCCTACTAGGTAGCATATTAAATGATATGAAAATTATCCCAGTATAGCATTGCTTGGAAGTGCGTGCCCTGTAACATCCCGGGTTTTTCAAGTGACCAAAAATACGAACTTTTTAAAATTTTTCCTGCAAATGTGTGAAACATGTCGATCTAGGTCAAACCCGAGTCTAACCACTAACGAACCGTTGCAAGTATGTAGAATTGTTTGTAGGAGTGTGCCGGAGTTCTGTAGTTGGTTTAGGGTTTGGTGTTGGAGTGCACGAATCCGTAGCAAATCTCCTCTCGAATCCTTCCAAATACATCTCTAAATGAACCCCTTCTCTAATTCCTTGGAATATCTCATAAATTCCATTACATGTCTCGCAAAATTACTTGACCCAACTTCATAAAATCATTAAGGGAAAAGTCCTATTCCTTTTTCTCAATTCCTTTCCGAATTTCTCCCAAGTACCTTTTTGATTCTGTCTCAAAACCCATAATTCATAAAAGGGGGGGAAATACCCTATCCCTTTCTTTTTGCCTTGGGCTCAAACTCCCATTCGAATTTCCTCTCAAAATTCCTTCTTCAAAACTCTTTGGACCCACTCAAATTCTTAAGCCATAAAAGGAAAATCTAAAATTCTTTTTCCTTTCTCCTCACATCCAGCCCACTCTTTTCTCCCCCTTCCCGCTGGCCCAAAACCGGCCGCAAGGCCCAGCCAGCACTCCGCGGCCCAGCTCCCTTCCCTCCATTCCGCGGGCCCAGCTCCTCTCCACCGGCCCACGCGAAGCCGCAGGCCCAGCATCGCCTCCTCCCCCACCTAGCCCCAGTCGCGGCCCAAGCCGCCTCGCCCCTGGGAACCCTATCGGGAGCAGGCGCTCCCAGACGCCACCGCCGCTGCCCGATTGAGGAGTCGTGCACCCCGCGCCGCTTTTGGGCGTCCGCGCCCAACACCGCCCGTGGATGCCGGCCACGTACCCTGCCGCGGTACGGACACCGAGGCATCACCGTTCGCGCCCTTGGAGCCCTAGCCGCTCGCGCTATAAAACGTCGAGTCTGCCGCCGCTCCTCTGCTCTTCCTCGGCCGCAGCCACACCCTCTGCTCCACACCGAAGCGGCCGCACCGGAGTCACTCCATCGTGCTGCCTCGCTAGCCGGTTCTCCTTCGACGCGCCGCGCCAATGAGCCCATCGCCCTTCCCCTGCTCCCCAACAGCAGCCGCCACCTCTCTTCTATCACCGCGCCGCTCCCTCCGTGACGCTGCCGGTGCCGCACGACCCCGCTCTGCCTTGTCGTCGCGCTGCCGAACTCAGCCGGCCGCTTCCTGCCAAGCCGTGGACGCGCTGCTGCTGAAGCGGCGACGCCACCACCTTCGTCGCTTTGACGTCGTGCCTCCCCGCTCTGCTCTGTGGAAGCCGCGATGGCCGCTCGCCATCTCTCCTCTGCTCCGGCCAATGGTCACTGAGCAGCAGAGCACCAGCCCGGGCCACTTCTTCCACATCGCAACGCCATACCTGCCTCGATGCCGTGCCTCTGCATCACCCTCATAACGTCAAGCTCCTCGCTGAACTGGGGCCAGGAGCACCGCATCTGCATCAAGCTGCTGCTCCTCGCCGGGCAGCAGGGCACGACCGTGGTGCAGGGCTCCGTCTCGTTGTGTGTGAGCGCTTGGCGCCACCTCGCCCTTCTCCACTTCGTCTGCAACGCTGACCACGTCGCCAGAAATTGCACGCCACCACCTTGCTGCCCCATCGGTCACCAACAGCAGCACCTCTCCCTCGCCATCGGTCGTCTTGCTCCACCACCAGTGAGTTTCCAGGGTCAAAGTTGCCCCTTTGCTCCACTCACTTGCTACCCTCGCTGATGGCCGGCCCTCGTACCATGCATCTATACTGTCGCAGGGGGGAGCAGACCACCCAGTCCACCACCTTGCCGGAGGACTACAGCACCACTTCACCGTGGATCGCCATCTGTGTCCGGCCTTCGAGCCGTGAAACTTTGCTGTGCAGGGAAGCTTCCGTGGGAGCCGGACGCTGTCGCCGAACCTCGTCGACTGGCCCCGGCCACGTCCAGCAACCCTCGGCTAGCCTCAGCCCGCTGGGGCGCTCCACCGCAGCCCACACCCTCAAGGTCGATTTTTGAACCTAGCCGACGCCGTCCACGACGTCGACAAGCTCTTACTTTCATTTCTTTTCATTTCTATAATTGTCCATACTGATACCTTATTTATCAATGTCATCATCCTGTTGCCTGATCTATATCTATACCAATGCCTGCGCCGTGCCTTCGTGCCGGTCTACCTCCTATGCATGATGTCTCTTGTGTCGCTACGAAAATGTGCTACTCCACCGTTGTGGTTGTGTCTTGGCTCTTATGTTGTGTTGTCGGTTCTTGTGCGTGGTTCGTCTATGTTGTGTGTGAACCGTGCCTTTGAGCCGGTTGGGGAACGTTGTGCTCGCTCGTTGCGATCGTGAGTTCGCCTCGCCATGGCCGTAACACCGAACATGGACCTTTCCCCTCGTTTTTGGTTGACCCTGTCGAATTACGATGGTAAGCTCCTATCTGGGTCCCTTGGATGAGGTCATTTGGGACTCGATGTCGATACCGACGCGGTTATCATCCGCACCGATTGAGCCCTCTGTGACCTACTCTAGAGGGATAGGAATTAGGAGACAACCCTTGCAAGACCGTTGGAAGCCAACTAGTGTGGGTAAAGCTCATGGCCGCGAGTTGCCTCGCCATGACCGCCGAGCTCTACCTCTTTTGTTCGCTTGTTTATCCTAGCCACCTCATATGCTCATACCACATTGACCATAGCGTTCCTTCGGGTCTAGCGATGACAACCGCATCACTATGAGCCATAGGAATAGCCTTGTGCCGTTTAGTTGCACGGTTGTGGTGCCCTATGAGTTGGTTTGGATCATGGATCGTGCCTCCTTTCGTCTAACCTTTGTCCGTTCCATGACGAGTTGGTCGAAGGAGTGCGGGTTCCACTCTTTCTTCTTCCTCTCTTGTTCTCAATCCCCGTCGATCTAGTAAGATGTGGATTGAGCCCTTTGGCTTGTTTGGTGTTTATTGCTCTTTTGATTCCACTTCCCCGATTCCCGTCGATGCCATGGCGGGTGGATCAGAGGAAGGTGAATCTTGAGTTCCCCTCTTTTGGTACTATCGTGCTTAAGCTCTTGTATGCTTGTACCTTCTTCGATCGTAGCATTTCTTTGGTTCTTGCAGTGACAACCGCACCGCAAAGAACCCTAGGGATGTCCTAGTGCATTTAGTGCACCTAGGTCGTGGTACCCTACAAGTTGTTTGGGCACTCGTGTTCTTTTGTGTGTCGCTCCTTTCCAATGCCTCGTCTTTTACCATGACGTGTGTACTGGGAGAAGTAGACCATCTCTGCTCTTCTCTTCCCCGTTCCACCCTCTCTTGGTTCTCGTCAAGTTATAGTGGCGTTCGGATTAAGAGAGAATGGGACTTCTCTTGCTTGTAACCTTTCGGTTCTCGTCGGTCTCCATGACGCTCGGATCGGAAGTCGCAAGCCGTGGTGTTTGCTTAGGATGAGCTAGGGCCTATGCCTTTTCCATTTAAGCCATACAGGTTGACACGATCGACCCGGGAAGTACTGGCTAGGCTAAGGCTTAAGCTTGTACTCAGCAAAGGACCACCCCTATTCTTTTGGCCAAGGATCGGATATCTGCCGAGAGGGTCAAGTTGTCTTCTTGTGCTCTTTCAGTGTTGCCTCTTTTGAGTCTTGGTCTTTTCAAGAGTATTGATTGTTCTCTTGCCTTGTGTGACACTCTCACGAGGTAACGTTGTTCGGACCGGAACCCGTTGGAGGAAAGGAAAGCCGAGGATAGCGGAACCTGTGGAGTGGAGCTGACCTGGGAGGTGGAGACTCGTACCAATCGACTGCACCAACTAACAGAGACTTGTACCTCTACTACCTCGACATCGCAGGTGTCATGGCAGCACCTTACCTTTTAGAGAATCCTATTAGGCATGCAACAATGTAGATGCTAGTGCTTTACTTTTATGCAAATGAACTGTGATAGGATGCATGGTAGATTGCTTGTGAGCCATTACCTTGTCGCAACCTATTCCCCTGCACACCCGCAGTTAGGCTAGACGCTCGCTTACTATGTACTGCCTTACTCTTACTCGCATTATATCTGTGATGTGATGCTGGTGAGTGAGAGGCGTAATGAGATAAGGCACGAGGTGCCGATAACCTGATAACAACCTGATAATGAACTTGGGGAGATCTTGGCGTGCGTCTTGGGTGTGTGGTGAGGGTCGAGTCGACCGAGCAGGATCTACGACGAGTCGTGAGGACAAGTCTTGCCGGGGGATGCTACCTGGGTGTTTCCCATGAGAGAGGTACCTATGGGGGTACATGTGACAGGGAGAGGTCCCGGGGTGGAGTGTCTTCGTGGGACGAAGCCTCGGGATGGGAGGTGCTGTTTTAGCACGGGGCGCCGGATGTCCCGTCGAGCGGGGCATCAGTTGCCCCTTGTGAAGATATCCTGCTTAGTCACCCTAAGGATTGATATGTTTGTGGATCGGGTCTTAGGAATCCTTACATGCCCACTCGCTTCTGTGGGGAGGAGACGAACGTTCGACTTGCTGGTACGGTGCCACTACTATTGGGAGGTTAGCGGATAGTGTAGGGAGGTACGGGCGTCGAGCGCCCACACCCTCCTAAGACAGCGTAGTACCCGAGGGGCCAAGTACTACGTCTCACAGTCTCAGCGTGCCGGTGTACGGGGTACTCCGACACGGCCCCAGTTCTGAGTGATAGGGTGGCATCGTGTCTAGTTGGAAGGCGGCCCGTTATCAGCCTAGACGACCCGGATCGTCGATGATGGTGATCTTGTGGGTAGTGTAAACCTCTGCAGAGTTTCTGGTTGATCGATCGATACATATGCCGACATGTCGGCTATGGACCTTTCCTAAGTACAGCTTCACTTGACTAGTGAGAGGAGTCCTTCTACCTTCCCTGGGTTTCAGTGTGTGATCCGGCCTTGGCCGTTGAGACATGGACGAGAGGGAGTCGTCCATGCCGATGAGAGAGTGAGATGAGGTGTGGTGAGGTGATGAGATGTGATGGGATGGGAGAATATGTGTGTGAGATGGGTTAAAAACTTGATGAACTAATATTATATACTTATTAATGAACATGCATTATAGGAAACCCACAGCCAAATAATTAGGATCGCCAGATCCCTTTTTCCCTTTTCCACTAAAGCTCATCGGTGCTGACCATGGCCTGCACACATCTGGCGGTGTGCAGAATTCCTGACTTGCAGTAATAACAAGTTAGAAGATTTAGGTGGTCTCGTTCCTACGCTCAAGTTTGGTTGAAGATGGAGTGTACGCCCGCTGACTTTCTACGCCAACTCTGATGACTACTCGTGGAGGAGCCTTCACCTGCTGATGCGCTACAATGACCCTGATGAAGACGTGTGTGTTTCCGATAGAACACGATGTAATAGGTGTAATAACCAGTGTTGTAAAAACCTTGTAATTTGTAATTCTACGATGTATGACTGTGATATCATCTGATAGTTGATAATGTGATGGCTTGCCCTCGTGGACTATCACCTTATAAATCGTATCTGTGGATTTTCCCTTCGAGGAAAATCGAGATCGTTTCAGGCCCTTAGCGTAGACTAGCTGGTAGGATTAACTCTAGGTTGTAAAATTCTTCATTGGTTGGTTAACATTGTGAAATTCTTCGTTGGTTGGTTCAAACAGCGCACTCTAAAAAAACTAAAGCACGCGTTATACTAGTTAGTTTGGTCCTCATTTCTCAACGCATTATATAATTTTAAGTGGGTTGGGGTGGATTTTCACCGACAAGTCCTTGAGATTGACAAAGTCCCATAGGCGGCTCGCTGTCGACGGCCACTGAAAGCTCAACGTCGTTAAATACTGAAAAATTCGCTCTTAGGCGGAGTCGAGCCCAAGACCTAAGACGTTAGTGAAGCTCTTGTAACCAATAGGCTACGTACCCTTTCACACAGTAATCTGGAATCTACTACTCCTACTCTGTTTTGGATTGGATGGTATTCACATTTGCGCTGAGGTCGCTAGTCTTTGTTGGTTGGTTGGCTAGGGCTTTTGGTCGTTTTACACGCGCTGCCCGTTGTGGGCGCACCTACGACACGGCAAAATAGACCGACCACCTTTGTCAGTTGTGTTCTGTACAGTATAATACTCCTTCATTACTTTTTTTTTGTTAGGCTGTTGTGCAGCCACTACGGCTGCTTTTTTTTAGGAAACACCACACTCTTTATTAATTGAGTTGGTCATACTGAAAGCATCTAGGCCCCAAGGTTTGGTTTCGGCAATTGATGACAACGCTTTATTACCATGACTAACGTATGTTTTGCAGAAACCTTGGTAAGTTAGGTCATGAAGGTGTTAACTGCTTTGGGCACCATGATATTCGTGTCCCTTGATGGAAATCGTTTCGGTTTTCAAAAGAGTGACGTCAAGATTAAGGACGGTTAGTTCCGGATGTCGAGGTGTTGAGACACATTCGGAATAGTCGTTAGGATCTTCGTTTTTCTCTTTTGGCCGTACTATAAAGGGGGGCATGAATGGGTAGCTTGACCTAGGCGAGTCCTATGTTTAGGTGTGGTGCACACTTATTAAACTTGGCGCTAGGCAACCCTAGAATAGCTCAAAGTTCAGTTGGAAGCAACTTGGTTGAAGTTGCAACGCGTTTCGGATAGTTTCGGGCTGTCTTCTAGTGACCGGACGCGGTCTTCGGGAGCACCGGACGCGTCCGGTGTGTACGTTACCGCGGCTAGTGTTCGGCCCTGATCACCGGACGCGGTCCTCGCGAGGACCGGACGCGGTGGTCAGCAACCGACACGTGTCACCTGGGGAGAACGCCCGTCGGACGCGACCTGGCTGTGATCGGCGCGTCCGGTCACAGTCCAGTAAGGTCCAGAGAGGACCGGACGCGTCCGGTCTTCAGCCATCGGACGCGGCCTCGCGTCCGGTGCGAGTACAGTAAGCACCCTTGCACGATCGGACGCGTCCGGTCACCCCTGACCGGCGCGTCCGGTGGTTCAGTTCAAAATCGCGTTTTGACCGTTACGGGCGACCGGCGCGTCCGGTCAGTTCGACCGGCGCGTCCGGTCAGCCCGTGTCAGAACATAACGGTTCGTTTTCTTCGAGGGGTGTATAAATACAACCCCTCCACCTCTTTTAGAGGTCTCTTGCCCATTCAAACATCTGAGAAAACCCTTTAGAGTGCAAGGGAGTGCAAGAGCACTAGTGAGGATAGAGATTTGAGAATCAAAGCTTGAGAGCTCCTCACTAGCGATTAGAGAGAGTAGCAAGTGTGCATCCACCTCCTCATTTGGGCTCGTTGTGGTCAAGTGAGAGTTCTAGCTTGTTACTCTTGGTGATCGCCATCACCTAGACGGCTTGGTGGTGATTGGGAGTTTGGTGATCATCCGGCGGAGCTTGTGGATGACCCAACTCAAGTTGTGAGCGGTTTTGGGTGATTCGCCGCGACGGAGTGTCGAAGAATCAACCCGTAGAGAGCACTTGATCCTTGCGCGGATCAAGGGGGAGCTACACCCTTGCGCGGGTGCTCCAACGAGGACTAGTGGGGAGTGGCGACTCTCCGATACCTCAGAAAAACATCGCCGTGTTCCTTGCCCTTTTACATTCAAGCATTTACATTCTCGTATTTACTTTCATTGCTTGATTTACTTTCCTAGAATTGCCATGCTAGACTAGGATTGGAAAGTAGGGTGCAAAACTTTTCTTCGGTAGACTCTCTAGGAACACAAGTAGGCACTAGGGGTGAATTCCGGCTTGTAGGATTTAATTCTTGCAATTAATTTTTAGAAAAGCCCAATTCACCCCCCCTCTTGGGCATCTTGATCCTTTCAATTGGTATCGGAGCCGTGTTGCTCCTTTTTTAGGCTTTACCGCCTAGAGCAAGATGTCTAACGGGGAAGGACCACCTCCCACCTTTGAGGGGGATGATTTTCCATATTGGAAAATCCGCATGGAGGCGTATCTCGAAGCCATAGATGTCGGGTGCCTTAGAGCCGCAACCCAAGGGCTTCCCGCTATCAAGGATCCCGCAAACCCCATTGGTGACGAGGAGAAGTACGACCGGTGGAATGCAAAGGCAAAAAATGCACTCTACCGGGGCTTAGGCAAAGATATCTTCAATCGTGTGCGTAATGCAAAGAACGCTCATGATTTGTGGGAGAATCTTTGTGCTCTCCATGAGGGAACTAAGAGTGAGCGTGAGGAACGCTATCATATTGCTTTAAAGAAAATTAATTCTTTTGAGATGCTTCCCAAAGAAAGTGCTAATGACATGTACACTCGCTTGAATGTTCTTGTAGAGGACCTCAATGCTCTTGGGCTCACTCAAATGAGCCAATCGGATGTTGCAAGGAGGATCTTGAGTGTTCTTCCCGTTGAGAAGTATGGTCACATTGTCACCGTGCTCCATCAAAGTGATCTCTCCACCGCAACACCGACACAAGTATTGGGGAAGATCAATGCTCATGAGATGTACATGCACATCACTCCGGAAGAGGGCTCATCATCTTCCAAGAAGAAAGACTTGGCCTTCAAAGCTAGCCATGACAAGAAGAAGAAGAAGGGCCAAGCCATGATGGTGCAAGAAAGCTCAAGTGAAAGTGATGTCGATGATGAATCACTTGCACTCATGGTGAGAAAGACCACCAAGATGCTAAAGAAGCTCAACAAGAGTGGCATCAAGTTCGATGGCAAGAAAAAGAAATTCTTCACAAGTAGCAAGAGAAAGCCCATCTCGGAGATGGATTGCTACAATTGTGGTAAACTTGGCCACCTAGCTCATCAATGCCCTAGACCACCAAAAGGCAAGTACAAGAACAAGAACAAGGGCAAGAAAGATGATTCAAGTGATGAAGAAGATGAGAAGAAGAAGAACAAGTCATACAAGAAGAAGGATGGCAAGAAGAAAGAGTTCTACAAGAAGAAGAAGGGAGGAAAGGCATATATTGTTGGTGATTGGCTCACCGACATTGAATCATCTTGTGATTCCTCCGAAGATGAGAGCGATGATGAGAAAGAGAAAGTTGCCGCATTTGTGATGGGGCCATCATCTTCACCGACATCTTCACCACCATCTTCACCGCCTCTTTCACCATCATCGTCCACTACTCACCTATGCCTTATGGCCAAGGGTGAACGAAAGGTACAAAATCATGATAGTGATGATGATGATAGTGATAGTGATGATGAATATGATGCACCTTCTTATGATGAACTTGTAAAATTGCTAAACAAATACACTAAAATCATAAGAAGGACTAGAAGTGAAAATGATGATCTTCAAAATGAAAATGAATCACTCTCATCTAAGCTTGAAAATGCTCAAAAGACTAGTGGTGAGCTTAGAGATCAAAATGAAGTTATGTCTTCCACTCTCAAGGAGCTCAAAACCTCTAATAAAGAGCTTAAAGATCAAAATGACAAACTTGAGAAGAAGCATGATGAGCTCATCACTAGACATAACTCTTTAAAAGACAAATACACCACATTGAAAATTGACTACGATAGTCTTGTGGTTGCTAATGAACTTGCTCTTGAGACACATGATGCTACTAACAATGTTGTTAAGTGTGATATAGCTACATCATGTGATGATTTGATCTTTGAAAGCATTGAGTAAGGTTCTAGTAGCAAAGGCAAGAGTGTGGTTGAGTCATGCAACCATGATGATTATGCCAAGATCAAGTGTGAGAATGAGAAGCTTGCAAATGAGAACAAGAAGCTTAAAGGTTTAATGGCTCTTGAGAAGCAAACAACAAATGAGTCACTCATTGAAGAGAACAAGAAACTCAAGCAAGAAAAAGAGCATCTCAAGACCGGCCTAAGCAAGTTCACAAGAGGTCAATATTTGCAAAGTGAGCTCCTCATGAACACCGTAATGAAGATGGATAGAAGTGGCATTAGGTACTTGGCAAATCAAGAGAAGAAAGCAAAAGCTCAACAACAAAGCAAGTCAAAGCCCAAGCCAAAGAGATGTGTTGAGTGTGGTCAAGAAGGTCACTTTGCTCATGAATGCAAAACTCCACCACCACAACCCTTGCCCAAGCATGCTAGACCTTTTGCCTTCAATGCTCATTATATGCTAAGAAAAGATTCAAATGGAAAGATGAAAGTCATGTTTTTGGGTCCCCCAAACAAGAATAGGCCAAAGAAAATATGGGTTGCCAAGTCACTAGTTGAGAAAGTCAAGGGCCCCTCTCAAGTTTGGGTCCCTAAACAAAAAGCTTGATCTCTTGTGTGTAGGTGAACTACAAGACCGGTGGATCTCATTGGGTTATTGATAGTGGTTGCACTCAACATATGACCGGTGATCCTCGTATGTTCACCTCCATTGAAGAGAATGGGATATGTCAAGAGAAGATCACATTTGGGGATAATTCAAAGAGCAAAGTCAAGGGTATAGGCAAGATTGCAATATCAAATGATCACTCACTCTCAAATGTGCTCTATGTTGCTTCTTTGAGTTTCAACTTATTATCCGTCGGGCAACTTTGTGACCTTGGCTTCCAATGCTTGTTCACACCCAATGAAGTTGAAGTTTCAAAGATAGATGACAAGCAAGTGATATTCAAAGGCTTTAGATACAACAATCTTTATCTTGTTGACTTCACCTCCGAAGATGCAAATTTGATGACATGTTTGTTCACCAAGACCTCACTTGGTTGGCTTTGGCATAGGAGGCTTGCACATGTTGGAATGAGCACTCTCAACAAGCTATTGAAGAAAGAACTAGTAAGAGGATTGAAGGATGTGAAGTTTGAAAAGGACAAACCTTGTAGTGCATGTCAAGCGGGCAAACAAGTTGCAAACACTCATCCAACCAAAGCTTTCATGTCAACATCAAGAGTGCTAGAACTTCTTCACATGGATTTGTTCGGGCCTACAACATACAAAAGTTTGGGTGGTAATCTCTATTGTCTTGTGATAGTGGATGACTACTCAAGATATACATGGACCTTCTTCCTTCATGACAAATCCGAAGTGGCAAGTTGCTTCAAGAAGTTTGCAAAGAGAGCTCAAAATGAATTTGAAGTCAAGATAAAGAAGATTAGAAGTGACAATGGCAAAGAGTTTGACAACACCAACATTGAAGCTTATTGTGATGAAATTGGAATCAAGCACGAGGTCTCTTCAACCTACACTCCTCAACAAAATGGTGTAGTTGAGAGAAAGAACCGGACTTTGATCACCCTTGCAAGAACAATGCTAGATGAGTACAACACTCCGGAAAAGTTTTGGGCCGAGGCAATCAACACCGCATGCTATGCTTCAAATCGCCTCTTCCTCCAAAAGTTTCTTGGCAAGACCCCCTATGAGTTGCTTAATGGGAAGAAGCCGGACGTCTCATTCTTCCGTGTGTTTGGTTGCAAATGCTACATCTACAAGAAACGTCAACACCTAGGGAAGTTTCAAAGACGTTGTGATATTGGCTTTCTTGTTGGTTACTCATCAAAGTCCAAAGCATATAGAGTATTTAACCATACCACCGGTTTGGTTGAAGAAACATATGATGTGGAATTTGATGAATCTAACGGCTCCCAAGGAGCAATTGAGAATTGTGATGATGTAGGTGATGAACCCTTGAGGGAGGCCATGAAGAACATGCCCGTGGGAGACATCAAGCCAAAAGATGATGATGACGATGTACAAATTGTTGAACCACCATCTTCATCACGTATGCCTCAAGATGATGACAAGAATGAGAGAGTTGAAAATGAAGATACTTATGTCTCTCATGAACAAGCTGAGGCACAAGCTCAAGATGTTGATGCTCCCCATCCACCTCCTCAAGTGGTTGATAGAAGAAATTCACCTCTACTTCAAGCACATCCACAAGAACTCATCATAGGGAGTCCTACAAAGGGAGTAATGACTCGATCTCAAAAGCTAGCTTCTTTTGTTGAACATCACTCTTTTGTCTCTTGTGTTGAACCTAAGAATGTAGAAGAAGCTCTTCAAGATCCGGATTGGGTGAATGCCATGCATGAAGAATTGAACAACTTCACCCGCAATCAAGTATGGACACTTGAAGAGCATCCAAAAGGTGCAAGAGTCATTGGAACCAAGTGGGTGTTCCGAAACAAGCAAGATGACCAAGGCATAGTGGTGAGGAATAAGGCAAGACTAGTTGCAAAGGGGTTTTCTCAAGTTGAAGGCCTTGATTTTGGAGAGACCTTTGCACCCGTTGCAAGACTTGAAGCCATTCGTATCCTCCTTGCATATGCATCACATCATGATATGAAACTATATCAAATGGATGTGAAAAGTGCATTCTTAAATGGTTTTATAAATGAACTAGTCTATGTCAATCAACCTCCCGGGTTTGAAGACCCTAGATATCCTAATCATGTTTATAGGTTGTCCAAGGCGCTATATGGGCTCAAGCAAGCCCCTAGAGCGTGGTATGAGCGCCTTCGGGACTTCCTCATTGAGAAGGGCTTCACCATTGGGAAGGTCGACACCACGCTATTCACCAAGAAGCTTCATGGGGAGATCTTCATTTGTCAAGTGTATGTTGATGATATCATCTTCGGGTCAACAAATGAAGATTATTGCAAGGAATTTGGTGAATTGATGTCGAAGGAGTTCGAGATGTCAATGATTGGTGAGCTCACATTCTTCCTTGGTTTTCAAGTCAAGCAAATGAGAGAAGGGATTTTCATCTCTCAAGAAAAGTATACCAAGGATCTTCTCAAAAGATTCAAGATGGAAGAATGCAAGCCAATCAAGACCCCAATGCCATCAAATGGACATCTCGACCTAGATGAGGGAGGTAAACCGGTTGATCAAACTCTCTACCGTTCTATGATTGGTAGCTTGCTATACCTTACCGCATCTAGGCCCGATATCATGTTTAGTGTGTGCATGTGTGCTCGCTTTCAAGCGTGCCCTAAAGAACCTCACTTAAGTGCCGTAAAAAGAATCCTAAGATACCTTAAGCACACCCCAAGCATTGGTCTTTGGTATCCCAAAGGAGCTAGATTCCAACTAGTTGGCTATTCCAATTCGGATTATGCCGGTTGCAAAATTGATAGAAAAAGCACATCCGGAGGGTGCCATTTGCTTGGGAGATCCTTAGTATCTTGGTCATCTAAAAAGCAAAATAGTGTGGCTTTGTCCACCGCCGAGGCGGAATACATTGCCGCGGGGGCTTGTTGTGCACAAATCCTATATATGAAACAAACCCTTCTAGACTATGGAATTGTTCTTGAAAAGGTGCCACTTTTATGTGATAATGAAAGTGCCGTTAAAATTGCTAACAATCCGGTACAACACTCTCGCACCAAGCACATTGATATCCGCCACCACTTTCTAAGAGATCACGTTGCTAAAAATGACATATCACTAGAAGGTGTACGAAGTGAAAATCAATTAGCGGATATCTTCACTAAACCTTTGGATGAGGCTACCTTTTGTAGGCTAAGAAGTGAACTCAATGTGCTTGATTCAAGCAACTTTAAAAGATGAACGTGTGTTGTCCCTTGCATTGCATTGTATTATATGCCATGTTTAGTTTATCGCAATGCATTTAGGACTTGGCTAACACGGTTACGATAACCCTCCTTTGGAGGAGTGAAGAAGCCTAACCGTGGATCAAACTTGACAAGCAACCTAGCTTTACTTTCTTGTATTGCATTGCATATGCATGGTTGTTTGTTTGTCGTTTCTTTTCGGTTTAGCTTTGAGCAACCTCTGTGTTCGTCCATGGATAGAGAGAGCATTTGACGCTCCTAAAGGTCCAAAAACTCTATTGCATGGCCATACGTTGCTCCTCGGGTGTTTATTGCCTATTTTCCTAAAAATAATACTAGCCTAAGGCAAAATATTTTGAAAAATTTGAGGGTTTGAGTGAGGTCACTCATATCAGGTTCCAATTGGTGTTTATTTGTGTCTCTTTGGATTGGAACTTGATTGGGAGAAGTCGCGTCGAAGTTCGGAACGAAGAAGGCGAAGAACAGCGACCAGACGCTGGACCGGACGCTGCACCGGACGCAGTGATGCTTCACAACCGCGTCCGGTCCCGCCGTCCACCAGCGCGTCCGGTCATCCAGAAGATCAATTCCAGACCTAGCACCGGACGCTGCACCGGACGCGCCTGTGTCGACCACCGCGTCCGGTCCCGGCTACCACCACCGCGTCCGGTGCTCCGCGATGAATTCCCGAGCTCTCAACGACCGGACTCTGACCGCGTCCGGTCAGTCCACACCGGACGCGTCCGGTCACTCCAGGCGCTTACTGGAGTGTGACCGGACGCCACACCACTGCGTCCGGTCATAATGACCACCGCGTCCGGTGATCGCGCGTCGAGCGGATCTGAGCCCCTCATAAAACCTTTCGTCCTCATCGTTTTCTTTCTCTCCAGTCGAATCCGCCGCCGCTCGTTTTTCTCTCGCCGTTTCGCCGCTTCCTCGCCGTCGTGCTCACCGCCGGCGAGTCTCCACCGCGCTGCGCCGCTCCTGCCTAGCCCGCTCGCCCTCCTGCTCGCGCCCGCGCACGACCCCGCACGCCTTCTCGCGCGCAGCCGTGCCCGCTGCCCGCTGCCGCGCGCCCCTGTCCGCGCCACCGCCGCCGCGCCCGCGCGTCCAACCTCGCCGCCGGTGAGCCATCCACCGCCGAGGGCCGCACCAGCCGCAGCTACAGCACCTCCCCTCGTGCCCTAGCCCCACATCCTCCACCTTCGATCGGCTGCAGCAGTTTCACTCGAGCCCCTTAGGGTTTGCCCTAACCCTAACCTAGGGTTTGATCGAAACCCTAGTTCTTCAGGTGACGACTCGCTCGATTCTTCGATTCCAATCACGTCAATTCCTTTGTTAGGGCTAACCTTGACCGTTATCATCCGTTGATTATCTCGACTCGGTCCTTTCAGAGCTCGATCGTCGATTTCGGGGATTCTCGCGACCTAGGTCACCGCATCTTCTCACCGTCGTTTCGCCGATCCGAGGTAGCTTCGCGTCTCGATTCACTTCGTATCTCACATGCTTGCTATCTCTAGGGTTTCGCACCTTTTAGTTATATATGTGCTTATAGTATATCTTTCTATTCCGTCGTGCAGCGAGTCAGTCGGTGTGTCAGGGTCAGATCTGTTTGCTGAATCCGAGGCCAAGCCTGCGGATACGGATTGAGGCCAAGCCTCTCGAGTGACAGTTCACCATCTTACAGAGGTTCTCAGTCAGTTTGAAAGCATGGTGCGTTGCAAGAACGCCGGTGGTGCTCCTGGTGACGGGGACGACAGTCCTCCTCGTCGGTCTGAGATTGCGCGTGGAAAGCGCATCAAGGTAATGGCCAGAAAGAAGAAGAAGACACTTACAGAGGCAGAGGTTGCTCAGGCCGTGGCAGACGCTGCAGAGCAGGCAGAGAGAGGTGGCAGACGCAGTGGCATACATATAGGCGAGCGTCGCTTTCACCTTGAAGGTCGACAGCTCGGCACTGAGGCCACTGAGGGTACCGAGGATACTGGTGCTACAGAGCAGATGTCAGTTGATCCACCCACAGAGCCGACAGAGGCTACAGAGGCTCCACAGGCTACAGAGGATACAGAGGAGCAGCCAGCTCAGTCTCCACCACGTCGTCGCTCCACACGTGCTCGTACTCAGGTGACACCTAGGCCAGAGGGCCAGCGTCGTGGAGCACGACCTCCTCCCAGAGTTAGAGGGTCACCCCCGGTCGAGCACTTAGACCTGAGGGGTGCTTCAGCACGTCAGGTGCATAGTTTGAGGTTCGTGGAGGTCAGCCGTTGGTTTCCACCTGTCAGAGATTCCAGAGCTTCAGAGGGTTTCTATACCCCACTTCAGGAGGATTTCTACAGGGCCTTAGTTGACAGTGGTATTGCTTTCAGACCTCAGAGGGTATGTCGACTTGAGGCACTGGTTGATGTTGTGGGAGAGCAGCTCCGTCCGCACCTGTCCTATATGCCTGGTTTGTCAGATCTTCTTGGACGGACAGGTGCATACTGCGGCACATGGGTCAGGGAGTTCTATGCTTCTCTTTGGATTGATCCTGCCCATGAGTTCATACACTTTGCTTTCAGAGGCCGCGATCACAGACTGTACAGCTCCAGAGCTCGAGAGATCCTCAGACTTCCAGCTTCTGACACGAGGATCCATCAGTTGTGCTATGGACAGACTCCACCTCCCAGACGCCCTCACGGCGGTTCAGTGCCACCCACCGACCTGGTTCGACCCTGCTTTCGCGAGCCTTTTAGCGAAGGGTCACGTCGTACGCCTGCCAGCTTGACGCCACTTGCCAGAATCTTGGATGCTATACTCAGACGCACTCTACTCCCCAGACTTGGCTACAGAGAGGGACTGACACGTATGCAGCTTTGGGTTGTTCACCACCTCCTTTCACAGAGACAGTTTGACATCTGGGATCTTATTCTGAGTGAGATGGAGGACACCATTGCTGAGGGCTTCAAGGGTAACCGTCAGCTGCCCTATGCACACTGGATTTGCTTTATCATCAGATCTTCTATCCAGATGCCACCAGAGATCAGGGCCGAGATAGCCAACACTACTACAGCGTTCCCTGATTATGATATTCGTCAGCTTTGGGCCTCTGTTACTAGAGATCAGGCCCCAGCACCAGGACAGCGTGAGCGCCCAGATGTTCCTGAGACAGCAGCTGAGCAGGACGCCAGAGTTGACGAGCTTGCTGAGGCAGAGCTCGCGGACCTTGAGACTCAGACTGCTGACATACCTGAGGATGTCACTTCAGACAGCACAGATGAGGACTATCAGCCCATCCCCAGGTACCGGTCTCCTCGGTCTCACGACCACGAGGCCGGTGGTTCTGGTTCAGCCTCCCGCTCAGACCCAGCCATGGTGGCTATTCTTGAGAGGTTGACCCAGGCACAGGAGCAGCAGCAGCAGCAGATTCAGAGACAGGCACAGGACACAGCTGCAACACTTGCACAGATTCAGGCTCGTCAGGACGAGTTTCAGCGACAGCAGCTTGAGATCCAGAGGCAACAGGTTGAGATGCAGCGACAGAGTCAGCAGCAGTACATGGATCTCCTGTGCCACCTTATCACAGTTGGGGTTCCTCCGCCTGCTTCTGTCATGACTCAGGCTTTGCATTCCAGTGATCCATCGAGTCTGGGACAGCCGAGCTTTCAGTTCACATCTCCACAGCAGCAGGTTCCCCAGTCTTTTCAGTCCCCGAGCTTCACTCCTATTCATACGGGGTTTACACCGTCAGACCAGCCTCGCCCGCACCTCCTGACAGGCACACCTATTGGTGATTACAGTGCTACTTACAGTGAGTTGACTGGTCAGCCGACACCCTCGCACACTACTACGTTTCACACTTCGTCAGGGGTGTCAGCTCCCGAGGCAGCTATTCCTCCAGTGACAGGGACCGGGACTACAGAGACCATCCCTTCTTCAGTTGCCTCGACAGATCCCCCAGCTACTGGCTCACTACAGGCTCAGGTCACTCAGACAGATCCACTTGTTACTACTCAGTCAGTGCCCGTTCCTGCTCAGACCCAGACCACTTCACAGCCACGTGCTTCTTCAGAGGGTCAGCCAGATAGCTCAGACTCCGAGGGTGATACGCTACACTTCGTGATTACTCCGCGCACCTCGGCACCCGACACGACTCCGTCTGTCCCCCCGTCAGATCCTTAGATTAGTTTTTGGCGCTTGATGCCAAAGGGGGAGAGAGAGTAGTTTCAGGGGGAGTTTAGAGGGTTTTCGTTCTTTGTGTGCTACATTCATGCATATCATGTTTACTTTTCAGCATTGCATTCGTGTGACATTGTCGTCGTGTGGTAAACTTTGAAGCTTAATGTGTTATCTCGTCACAGTGCTAATATATGTCACCGTTTTAGTTATAGCTCTAAGGTTGTGCTTCCGTGCCTTACTCCGATTTCTTATGAGCTATATCTTTTTGTGTACTAACGCTTTTTGTCTTATCTTATGAAGTACACTCTTTTGGCTTGGGACACATAAGCAATTCCTAACCCTTTGTGCTTATTACTTTTTGCTTATGTGAACCAAGCATGCTCGAAAACCTTCACTCTAATCTTTTGAATCTTAGTGTTGTCATCAATCACCAAAAAGGGGGAGATTGAAAGCATCTAGGCCCCAAGGTTTGGTTTCGGCAATTGATGACAACGCTTTATTACCATGACTAACGTATGTTTTGCAGAAACCTTGGTAAGTTAGGTCATGAAGGTGTTAACTGCTTTGGGCACCATGATATTCGTGTCCCTTGATGGAAATCGTTTCGGTTTTCAAAAGAGTGACGTCAAGATTAAGGACGGTTAGTTCCGGATGTCGAGGTGTTGAGACACATTCGGAATAGTCGTTAGGATCTTCGTTTTTCTCTTTTGGCCGTACTATAAAGGGGGGCATGAATGGGTAGCTTGACCTAGGCGAGTCCTATGTTTAGGTGTGGTGCACACTTGTTAAACTTGGCGCTAGGCAACCCTAGAATAGCTCAAAGTTCAGTTGGAAGCAACTTGGTTGAAGTTGCAACGCGTTTCGGATAGTTTCGGGCTGTCTTCTAGTGACCGGACGCGGTCTTCGGGAGCATCGGACGCGTCCGGTGTGTACGTTACCGCGGCTAGTGTTCGGCCCTGATCACCGGACGCGGTCCTCGCGAGGACCGGACGCGGTGGTCAGCAACCGACACGTGTCACCTGGGGAGAACGCCCGTCGGACGCGACCTGGCTGTGATCGGCGCGTCCGGTCACAGTCCAGTAAGGTCCAGAGAGGACCGGACGCGTCCGGTCTTCAGCCATCGGACGCGGCCTCGCGTCCGGTGCGAGTACAGTAAGCACCCTTGCACGATCGGACGCGTCCGGTCACCCCTGACCGGCGCGTCCGGTGGTTCAGTTCAAAATCGCGTTTTGACCGTTACGGGCGACCGGCGCGTCCGGTCAGTTCGACCGGCGCGTCCGGTCAGCCCGTGTCAGAACATAACGGTTCGTTTTCTTCGAGGGGTGTATAAATACAACCCCTCCACCTCTTTTAGAGGTCTCTTGCCCATTCAAACATCTGAGAAAACCCTTTAGAGTGCAAGGGAGTGCAAGAGCACTAGTGAGGATAGAGATTTGAGAATCAAAGCTTGAGAGCTCCTCACTAGCGATTAGAGAGAGTAGCAAGTGTGCATCCACCTCCTCATTTGGGCTCGTTGTGGTCAAGTGAGAGTTCTAGCTTGTTACTCTTGGTGATCGCCATCACCTAGACGGCTTGGTGGTGATTGGGAGTTTGGTGATCATCCGGCGGAGCTTGTGGATGACCCAACTCAAGTTGTGAGCGGTTTTGGGTGATTCGCCGCGACGGAGTGTCGAAGAATCAACCCGTAGAGAGCACTTGATCCTTGCGCGGATCAAGGGGGAGCTACACCCTTGCGCGGGTGCTCCAACGAGGACTAGTGGGGAGTGGCGACTCTCCGATACCTCGGAAAAACATCGCCGTGTTCCTTGCCCTTTTACATTCAAGCATTTACATTCTCGTATTTACTTTCATTGCTTGATTTACTTTCCTAGAATTGCCATGCTAGACTAGGATTGGAAAGTAGGGTGCAAAACTTTTCTTCGGTAGACTCTCTAGGAACACAAGTAGGCACTAGGGGTGAATTTCGGCTTGTAGGATTTAATTCTTGCAATTAATTTTTAGAAAAGCCCAATTCACCCCCCCTCTTGGGCATCTTGATCCTTTCACATACGAATTACAAACGCCCTCAGGAGGAGTAAGCAGCTAGACATACCTGCCTGGTACAAAAGAGATTAAGCTTCTAGCTAGGTTGTTAGCATCAACATTTGAGCTTCTATTCTCATGAGCAAAATCAACAAAATTAAGATCACAAGCCCTAGCCTTCATCTCCTTCACAACTTGGTCATACGGGCCCATACCCGTTTCTTCAAGACTTCTTATGACATTAGCGCTATCTGAAGCTAACCGGATGGATTGGGGCGTTAGATCAGAAGCTAGCACTAAACCTTCCCTGCATGCAATCGCATCATCTGTTTCAGCATCAGTAATACCTTCAAGAACCACACCTGAAGCTCCCAAGAACATCCCCGCCTGATCACGGGCAACAGCCGCCACGGAAGCCCTACCCAAGCTCTTAGAGATTGCTGCATCAACATTAACTTTCGTACATCCCGCTAGAGGCGGTAACCACTTTGGATGCCTAGTCTGGACTGACGCCTTCACTACCCGAGGCGGCTTAGACGTTAGAAGATCAGACACATAGTTATTAACAAAATTGTGTGTCGATAGCGGACTCTGAAAGATGTTCTCATGTATTGCTTTCCTTCTTACGTACCAAATAGCCCACATCGTCACCACCACTCGAATGAGATCGCCATGGGGCACTGATTTGATCAAAGCAGCCACCCATGCCCTGGCGTCTTCCTCGTGCATCTCACTCAAATGTTCTACAATCTCTTCCTGCGCAAGCGCCCACACACACCGTGCCATATTGCACTCAAGGAAAGCATGACGCCAGGAGTCCTAAGCACCACACAGAACACAGTTGTTGTGGTCCACCATGTTCCGACGATGAAGGACATCTGTCGATGGCAAAGAGTATTGAGCCAGGCGCCAAAGGAAAACTCTTATCTTTGAAGGAACCTGGACCTGCCACAAAGAGGACCACTCCTTCTCTGCCTCTCTCCTATTTGACCTTCCGGCACTCTCCATCAAAACACGTCTTGTGATTAACATTCTATAGACCGTGAAGATCCCCTTTCTGTCATGATTCCACGCCCAAAAGTTAGGTTGTCAGCAATTGCACAAAGGTATAGACATTATAGTCTCCCTATCGGCATGCGTAAAAAATTCATGCAGCTTCCCTGTATCCCAGGTTGCCGAAGTGTGGTCAATCAACTCGCTGACAAGCTGTGGAGGGTGCGGTGCTAAGCTAGGAACTGGCCATCGCATGCTATCAGTTGGCAGCCAATCCATACTCCAAATGGATGTTGTTTCACCATACCCAATTCGCCTGATCAGCCCCTGTTGAAGAACCTCTCTTCCATCCAGTAGCGAACGCCATATCCGGGAGGGGGTCGAGCCAAGGGCGGCCGACAAGAAGTCTGCTGGCTGCCTTCTCAGCCACAAGGGTTTAGGGTCGGACACAGAGGACAGTAACAGCTATGACAGCCATAGCCCATGGGCCACGGCCTTCAATCCCATGGGCAGTGGCAGTCCAGTAACGCTGGACCCAGGGTCGGACACGGACAAAGCCGTGCGCAGTTGGAAGCCAGGCTGTTTGCTCGAGCTTTCAGCCGTTTATTTTCAGTCAATCAGCAGTGTTTTTCTCTAGCAGCAGGTGCCATGCATGCATACAGGATACAGACACGGACTACAGACACAGCGATACAGTACAGTAGAGCTAGGACACTAGCAGGCCGTAGTACACTACTGGTACGCGTACATCTGGCAACCGATTGGAACCTGCTACCTGCAGGCTGCATGCAGAAGCAGAGGCAGAGCAGAGTGGGCGGTGGGCGTCTCTTCAATTTGCGTGGTAGTAATGGCTTCTGTTGGCCTGTGGGCTTGTTTAGTGGGTGAAAAAGTTTAGATTTGGCTACTGTAGCATTTTCGTTTTATTTGGTAATTTGTGTCCAATCATAGACTAATTAGGCTCAAAAGATTTGTCTCGTGATTTACAACTAAACTGTGTAATTAGTTTTTTCTTTCGTCTACATTTAGTATTCCGTGCCGCAAGATTTGATGTGATAGGTACTGTAGCACTTTTTGAGTTCCTTTTTAGAACTAAACACGCTCACACTGGCAAAGTGGCTGGCAAGTGGTGTGCCGCAGTGCCGTGGTGGACAACATACTACAGCTCGGCCTGAAAACTACGTACACGCACGACCCACCTCATCTGACGACTGACACGGGATAGTAGTAAGCAGAAGAACACACACCATACGTACGTAGGAGTACCACTAATTCACGAGTTGGTTGGAATATGGTGTACAGTAGTATAGTGTATTCCATGCCACGTTTAGATTGCAAAAAATTTCAACCCGATGAATAGTACCAATTTTGTCTTATTTGACAAATATTGTCCAATCGTGGACCAACTAGGCTCAAAAGATTCATCTCGTGATTTCCAACTAAACTGTGTAATTAGTTTTTTTTACCTACATTTAATACTCCATGCAAGCGGCTAAAAATTGATGTGATGGAGAGAGAGTGAAAAATTCTAACTTTTGGGTGCATCTAAACGAGGCCCCATCCACCGAGCACCAAAACCGATAGAATGCTTGCCTTGTTCTGGTTTATGCTGATGCTTATGCTGATTTATTGTGAAAAAGAAACACTGGTTCACTGAAAAGTACTGCTGAAGTAGCTCAAGCGAACAAGGCCTCGTCCCCAGTAGTTGCAAATTACATACCATTTTATTTATCCTATTTCTTTAGATATATAGTTTTATAATATTTGCTACATGTAGTACGTATCTAAACATAGCATGTCTAGGTAATAACTACTGGCAACGTATCTAGTGCAAATCAACCTCTCTGTGCAACCGTATAAAATTCTAATCTGGGTCACATAATGTTGATCAGGGGGCGCAGGGGAAGTGGGAGGGGCGATTTGCAAAAGTGTGATCAGGAGCAGAGGTTAAGCGCAAAATTACCTAATCCCCATACGCCCCTTGGATCAACATCATATGGCCTAGATTAGAAGTTTGCACGGTTACACAGAGAGGTTAGTTTGCACCAGATACATTGCCTAATATTAGCTTACCAGGTAATAACTAATAAGTAGCCTTCACATTGATACTGCATTCTATTTTTGTTGCATGTCTTATGTTTTATCAATCTATATATTGAATAGGTAGCGTGCCCGTACGTTGCTACAGGATAGCAAAACTTTTGTACTAAAAACACATGGATCGCACGATAAGATAACAATACTTTGAAATTAAATACTAACGTTAAAGTGACATTTAATCCAAAAATGTTGCTAAGGTTCGAGATACATATTTTCCAAAAATGTTAAAGCACATATTTTCTGGATACACATGGATGACATATATTTTAGCGAGTTGCTCATTAAATCAAGGCTACACTCGGGTGCTCCTGATAGCAGTATCATCATCCAAGTTTTGTGTCGTGAAACATCACGACACCACTTTTGCTGCTCATAGTAATGAGAACACACTACAGTTATTAGGGGCAAGGACAAAGATGAACAGAGGCCTGAACATTACTACTTGAAGAAAGCTTGCTTTTTACCTTAGAGGAGCCTCCCAAAAGAAGAAAAAACAGGGGATATTTAAGTTTCAGTAAGTCCAATACCTAATACCAATATGAATAAAAGCAAAAAAAACAGGAAAAGATAAGCATGAATTACCTTTTGATATTGTCGATAGGCATCGCGACCAGTAAACTATTGCTCATTTTTTTAGGCAATTTTTTCACCAATTTTGTTAGCGTTTGCTCCAGCAATTTTACATTTTTAGCGACAAAAGTAGCAGCTCGTTCTGATCTTTGCCATTTTTTATCAGATAGTATGTTGCCCATGCCAACGCTTGGCATTTTTTATCCCAAAAGTGATAAATCAAAATAATGTTTGAACTAATTGGTAGTCAGAGATTTATCAGGTGAAGAATCCTAGCAGAGCAATTTGCATACCTCCACACCAGGGACTTGTTGGAAACAGCTTAGCATCTGAAAATATTGCATTACAAATGAATCACCACATGTGGGATTTGAATCATAAAACACAAAACAAGAATTGTCATACATCTGTCAATCATTATTATTGACTATTGTAAAGCTTCAGTTACGTAAGGAGGGAATAGCTCAAGGAGATTAGATGGACGAACTCCTAATCTGTAGCTTGATGGTGGCAGTGTTGTAACTGGAACAGACAACCAGGTTAATGAAACAAAAACTAAATGATTACTTACTACCTTAAATGTTTTAGCAATGCCGGTACCTAACAATCTGTTGCTGATAAAATCGGTGACACGCTGTGCAGGAACAACGAAATAGGAAAGCAAACAGGTCCAACTCCGAAAACCTCGACACCCATTAAGACAACAAGGTAAATACATTTTTTTTGCCAGAGACATAGGAAAGCTCTTTCCTTTTCAACAAATTATGCAATTTTGTGGCATCTAACTGGGTTTAATGTGCAAATTATGAGAGTAGCAACCTTTGACTCCACTCCCAGTCCCACTGAACTAACTGGTGCATGAACACATTTCAGAACACTCAATCCATCATATCTGCAACAGCAGAGACAGTGGGAAGGAACTCACGTTCTTGCCGCACCCGGGTAGGAGCTGTTGGCATCGTAGTGCTGCGCGCCCATGACAGTCTCGATGCAGTCGGTGATGAGGTCGTGGGACTGGAGGCTGTAGCACATTACGTGTGTCCATGGTTTATAAACCTGTGAACCATTTGTGGGCTGACTGGAGAGCATGTACTATCAATGTAAGAAGACCAACTGATTCTGAGGAAAACAGGCAGCAGCCTCTTTGATCACCTGTGTTGTAATCAAGTTGGCTGCCCCACCGTAAGCAAGAAACATGAAATTTGGAAAGGATATTTTGTTCTACACTGCAAATAGAAGTGACGGCGTCTATGGCTTTGTTTGGTGCATGTAAAGTTTCAGTAGCCTAGACTCATATAGTGTGTATTTTCTGGTAATCAATTGGGCAATATGGATTGTAGATTTAAGTTATATGGAATTCTTGTTAGAAACAAATTCTCTAGCCAATTGCAACAAGCATGATTGCATGAACCGATTTTTTTCATCAATTTGACGGTGAGAAAAAGCAACACAAAAGGTTGCGGACCTAATCCAATGCTCCAAATCAGGATGGGGACCTAATCCTGCAACCAAATGGATGAAGTTATTAGAACGTTGAAACCACCATTGCAAAAAGAAGATGCATCCTAAAATTTTACTTAATTGCTTTCCATAGTTGCAGTGCTAAGGCATAATTTGAAGGGTCGACTTTTCACAATTTAGAAATAGTTTTGACTGAAAAAAGTAAAGATGCACAACGCTGATTTGGTTGGTTTCCGATGACAGCCAACGGTTCTAACCAAAAGAAGATTTTCTAATTCTAAAGAACTTGTCTAATGTTTAATGAACAATACATAACAAGTCTAGCCGCTACTTGATTCAGTCTAAATTTATCTAGGTGATCTATGCATCCATAATATGAGCTCAATAATATCATCTCACATTACTTGATCATTCTAAATTTAGCCAAGAACTCTACCTGCAGATTTATTAAGAAAAGAAATAGTCATTTAGGACATTACTTTCCACCTTTTCACCCGTCCATGACATTGTTATATATAATATTTTTGGTGCTCTTCCCTGTTGGATCTAATTTCTTCTTTGGTTTTGCCAAAATTCTTATTGTTTGTTTGGACACACCCCTTGACAACGCAACATAGAGCTTTCGCTTTGCCTTCCTAGATGGAGGTAGAGCAACCATGACATTGTTCTCTTTCTTTCGCTTTGCCTAGCCTAGCCACCATGTCACACCCCAAAATTTCTTATTTTAGGTTGCGCATAGAAAACACTAAATAAAATAAATGTATTGATATTTGGATAAAATTTATCAAGTTTAGTATGAGCTAGCACGAATTTAGTTATAGGAAAATGTGAACTTTCAAACTTTTCTAAATTAATTTGAAGGGCTATTGCTTGATGTGAGGTTTGTTTGTTGTTTGACTTGGTGTTGTCAGTATGTTTTCAAAAATGCGTTTAGTCGGTCGTACATCTTCCTCCAGCTTGTGACTTGCATATGTATTTTACTCACGTACAGACTTCTACATGACATGCATGGTACTGTAGACTTCTACTTGCTTTCTTTATGTACTTGTACGTGCATTTGTATTTCTGGGCTGCTACCGGCTTTTCAAAGTGGGCCGTCGATGGGCCAGTGCACCACAGCCAAGCTTGCAACTCCGTTCTCCACCGCCGAAGAGGCCGCACGTCAGGCTTGCTGGGCTGCCGTTGATGTGTGCAACGCTGCCGACCGAATCGCCAAATACATTCGTCACGGATTTGACATGGCCACCGATGAAACTTGCCCTTTAAAACTTGAGCCCAGGTGCCAGCGCCCTCTCCAATCCTAACCCTAGTGCAAGCCGCCACCTCGCTAGATCACGTATACGCTGCCGGCTAGAGGACTGCACACGACCAGGAGGTAGCCACCATAGAGATGCCATCAGGAGGTTGACTCGATTCTGCGGCGCCGGAGGAGGTTGACATCATCTACGTGTCCCCGCTGTGGAGGAGGCCGTCGCCTACGCGTCCCTGCTGTGTATGACCATGTGCTGTGCATGGGATGCACATCCTGCAACCACGTTCGATCTACATCCAAGCAAGCAAAAGCCAGGCATATGGGTATATGCATGCACGAACAAGCCATGCACTCCATCAAGCCGAGCGTACATCCTCATCTGTGGGCACATGACACGGCCAGCCCCTGCCGCGGGCGAGCCCAGTGCGCTGCCGGCCACGTGCCGCCGGCCGGCTGTCCCCGGCCCCCTCCCTCCTGCGCGCGAGCCCTGGAGCAGCACGTCAAGGTCCTGTCAGTTTGAGAGAAGCAGATGAGCTCAAGGTACAAGATGAAGTAATTACGGTTTTGCCACTAGATGAGATTAGCAATAGTTTAATCGTTTTAATTCCGTTTCGGTTCGTTCAAGTTGCAATAGATTCGTGTCGTCGCACTCTACGTAGTAGTGCTAAAGTTTATCATGTCACTTGAATATGAATTTATTAATTTAAATACTAATTAGATTAATATTTATTTAATAGCTTTCCAATTAAAAGCCATTTAAGTTTAACACCGTTCTTGTTGCGTTGCGACTGTGCCGATCATAAGGTGCATGTTAGTAGGAACGTTTAACACGTCTTACCTCCTTGAACTTTATAAGTTAAACATTAATTTGATTTATAGTTTCTAATTAAAAGCAACATAGGTTTACACTTCGGTCTTTCATAAATTAATGTTAATCTAATTAATATCAACTTGAATGTCTTTTAAATTATAAGATGCTTAGTTCAACTTTGAAACGTAAGTGTTTTCATTCAGTGCCACACATTCTTCTATATATACCGTTAAATATTAAATTGATTAATGTACTTGTATCTATTTTATAATTAAAATTTGCTTAGTCTAAGTACATTGCATATATGATAAACTTGTGTAGATAATTTCGCATGCACTTTTCTTTTACAAAGTTAATGTTTAGTTTGATTAAATGATACATGCACGTTTACAAATAAAAATACGGCTAGTTTCAACTTGGCTTTTGAATTAAAATATTATTTGACTAATCTGAGCTACTATTTCACATAGTCTTGTTTAATTAAAATGAATTAAGCATGTAGCCTTTTCTTTTCTATTGTAATACATAAAACTCCTGATAGCCGCTACATCACTTCTTGTGTTCATTGTCAAATATTAATTCGATTAATGGGTATGTAACCAGTTTTCAATCTAAAAACAACATGGAGGTACATTTCGATTTTGTATATGTAAATAAATGTTAAAATAATTAGCAACTAACATAAACATATTTTTAAATTGTAAATTGCTTAGGCTAGCACTTTGACGTGCGTTTGGATGCTCTCACAGAATTATTTCTTTTGCAAATATAAAAGCATAACTTGCTTAATAAAATATTATGTGGAAATATTTATAAAATATATAAACTATGGTTAGTTTCAACTCGGTGTTGAGTCCAAATATGATTTGTCTAATCTAAACTAATTACTTTTCCATGATCTTGTTAGCTAAAATAAATCAAGCATGTAGTGGTTCCTTTTATAATATAAATATTCCGATAGTCTTTTTCTTTTTAACGATAGTTCCGTTATTGACGTTTCTTGTGTTCTCGTGACCGTAGCCGATAGCTCTCTTTTAGTACGCTGTTTTCTCTTGTGTGGTGTATTGTTCTTAGTTGTTCCTATTTGTTTGCTTATATGCCTGTTAGTGTGCTGGGTTGCTATGATCTACGAGTAGAAGAAAGACTATCCGTGAGCGTCGAAGATCAGAAGGTGAAAACCAGAAGCTGAGTGCCAGAAGTTGCAAATGAAAGATTAAGTTGAGGCTTTTCAGAGCAAGTTGCTTTGGGCATAAAGCAAGTTCTAAGGCAAGTAAAACATGGGACTATTCTTGTTGTCCTATTCACTGAAATTATCATACATATGCATGTGTCCTCCTTGACAACCATAGAGATTATAACTTAGCTATTGATATCTTGTTTCCTTGTCACCTATGGGTTATACATTTGGGTAGCTATTGCTAGTGCTTAATTATGAACAATGATCTTGTAATTTGATTAATGGATTAAGCAACCAACCATTAAGATGATTTTATTACTGTTGAAAAGGGGGCTAGAGCAAGGGGTTATATTGTTGCTCTGGTTTCTCTCCATAAGGACTTATCTGTACGTGATCATCCGGGACATACAGTACAGCTGTGAGGGCTATATGGCTCTGGTTTTAGTTGTTCAAGAGACCTTTTCTAGCTTGTTAGTGGTTACCTTAAATGGCGTAAGAATGGCTTGCCACTTTGGGTGTAGGGCGAGCCCCTGTCCTTTGTGTGTATAGGCTGCGAGTTGTGTGCCACTAGGAAGGGGGGTTCTACATCTGTCTGTCGAGTGAATCTAATGGCCTTAACTTGTTAGACGAACTTTTGAATGACTTTATATGGTTCTCTGGTGTTTGGGTTTGATCTCCCCACGCATTTGGAAATCATGACTCACAGTGAACGTGTACATCCCTGCACAGAGTTTAATAAACCGGTATACTAGCCGTGCCTACAGATACGGGTGGCCTTGAAACATCTACAAATAATTAATCACCATTGTTATATCATGTTTAGTTACTGTTGTTATTATTATACTCATGTTAATGCTATTCATTATCCTTATTACAATTGATCATTGGTTCATTAATGGGATTTGGTATACTTTTACGCTACTCAATTGCTAAATATATACGATGAATAAAAGCTAAATGCAGTCAAAACAGTGTCTAGCCTTTTGAGCCTCATGAACCCGGTGTCATACTTGTTGAGTTCAACATGGACTCACTCTTGCTATTTCCACCACACTCAAATGTGTAGTAAGGTGCTACTTAGAAGAAGGACGAAGGTGTAGTGGAGTTTCCAGAAGTCTTTCAGAAGTGCTTGGCATACGGAGCCACCAGTCAGCCGTCCCTGAGAAGAATGGAGCCTGAAGTTTAGTCACCGTTCCGCGATACTCTGATGTAAGTGTTAATATAGCTATGTATATGTTATATAATAACATTGTTTCTGATACTTTTTCATTCTGACATATGTGTGGACTTCCTGGACACATATATGATTAGCCTGGTTTTGTTCTTTAGAAAACCGGGTGTGACACACCAGAATGCAGGTTTTCTTGTGTCTGCTTGCTGCGTCTAAAACAAGTGTTACAAGAAACTTCATCAGCCACCAGCCAAAAATATCATTCCATTCATTCGACGAACTTTGGCTGCTTTGTATATTAGAATCAATGTGAATCCTATTTGATACGAAAGACATTTGGCAGAAGCATGGAATTAAACAAAAGGAATGCATATACTAACTTCTCATGTTGCTCTCTGCGTGTCTCTCTCCAAGGAGAAGCCTTGCAGCTTTGTCAAGTGCGTCTCAACCTGCACGAAATACAAGCCCAATTACAGTTAAGTGAGAGAGGGAAATAACCTGAACCATACTATATTACTATATCTCTAATATCCACCCAATTAATGAAACTGCATCAAGGAATATCAGATACATGGATTTTGCATCTGTTGATCCACTGATGAATCAATTCTCATTGCTAGATTGAACAGGAAACAAGTCACTGCAATAGTAAATTTTGATAATGAAATTATGAGGTTAAATTCAGAAGCATATTAAAAAAATTTTGAGCCAGTAATTAAGAGACTATAGGACAACCAAAGTTGTGCGGAAAAACAATGACGCAGTTTGCAGGTCCAATTCCCACAAGCGAACAGTCTTGTCTTGACACTGACAATAGACGCTGTAGCAAATTTCAATCATCAAAAAGAAAAGGACAAAAGAAAAAGTGCAATAGATGGAATTTTCAAAGGCAGTCAGTGAGTTACCAATCACCCCTAAAATTTCTAAGGCGGTCTATATATTAGCTGAGCCCCTCTACTGGATTTTTAGAGGCAGTAGAAAATCACAATAATCTCTATGAAACAATGGGACTTTTCTAAATCATTTGTATAGTAGCGGGAACTCTGCCTCCTTCTTAAGGTTGCTTAAATAGAAAAGAAGGATTTTGTCCTAAAAGATAATATAATAATGTCTATGAAACAATAGGAGCTTTTCTAAATCGTCTGTATAGTATTAGAAATTGCATGTCCTTGAGGTTGCTTAAATAAAAAAGAAGGGCTTTGTCCCAAAAGATAAAACTGGCAGGTGCATGTAGATTATTGTCCCGCTTTTGAACTACATGTGTATGTGTAGATTAAATTGTAGAATAAATGTGCACCTGAGCTTAAGCTGATTTCAGCAAGCTCCTCCTTTAGCCTCGCACAAGTGCCGTCATCAATCTGTAACACACATATCATAGAACTCAAAGCTGTTAGTACCAACATCGTTGTACCCATTCTGCCATTGTGTTTGTGTTCGCAAATTGGAGTAATAAACGTTAACAATTACAGGATGAATTCTAGCTCACATGTGACTGCAGCTTAGGCGGCATTTCAGACTTATGGAGATTCTTAGAATGGGAGTCGTACCCATCACCTGCTTCATGCTACAGAAAAATTAGGCAGATCAACTAATCAGACTACACAATTTATTAGTGAAGATTAAATAATACGACTGACTGACGTACTTCAGATAAAGATGACACCTTCAATAGCAATGCAATATTTATCAGCAACTATATGTAGATTTTTTTCTAGAAACCCGTATTAAAGAGGCCGTGCTCCTGGAAACGAAGATACCAGTCTACACGCGAAATGTGGGAGGCCTCCCTTGCAACGCCGCACCCGGATCCGCCACTGCCGCTGTGGAGCCTTGGCAGTAGGCTGTGCCTACAGGCCACGTGCTGCCCCTGCCCCCGCCGCCGCCCGCCGCGCCGAGAAGGAACGTCGACATTGCACTCCTCTTCCACCATGTCGCAGACGACGGGTGGTGGAGCATCTTCTAGCTGTGCTTATCCCCGGACACGCTCCGGCAGGGCTCAAACGCTGCGTCAACCCGCCAGGCCTGCACTCCTTTACCCTCGCCGCCATCGCGATGCCGATCTGGAAGAGAGAGGAGGAGGAGGAGGGTGACGACAAGAAGAGGGATCGGTACGGGGAGGGGAGTGGAAGAGCAAACCCTAACCTCCGAATCGCGTGACGACGTGCAGCCTGCCCTGGATGTGTTCCCTGGCGGCTTGTCGGTGCTGGCGCTAACGACAGAGGCAGCCTCGAGGGCGGGGAGAGGAAGATGCGGTAGTAATGGCGCGGGATGAGGCCGTCACGAAGCGTGCCGCCCGGCTTTGGTGCTGGCACTGATGACGGCGTGCAGGGGCTAGCGCTGACGATGGAGGCGGCCTCGAGGGCGGGGAGAGGAAGATGCGGCGACGGTGTACGCGTACGAGGAGAGAGCCGGGCGTAATCAATTTTCCAATACTTTCTCATTTCATCTTCCCTGCTGTAATCTATTTCCTTTTTTCCATGCGTCGCCGGTGAGTTGTGGAAATTATTTCCTTTTTCTCTCCTCTAATCGCGGGGTCGCACCGGGGAGGTGGAAGGTGAGGCGAAGTTTTTGTCGCACCATCAGGAAGACAATTTTACATAAAAACCCTTTCCTATTCTTTATTTTCTTTCGTACTCTTCCACCTTCACGTTTATATGTTATTTCTCTCTTTTACCTCTGTATCTGGAATCCTTTCTTATTCTTTATTTTCATTCGCACCCTTCCACCTCCTACTATTACGATGTGCGCGGTATCGCAGGAGAGGGGCAGATGGAAGTACCAAACGTTTGTCACACTAAAAAGTGTCCATCTTTTATTTTTTTTAGTTGTAGGAAAAGTATGGTAATTTCTGTCATCCATCCCTAGTTGTTTTCCTGTACGTCCATCCCAACTCTCGTCACTCTTGGTTGATGCTAAAGATTGTTGGATGGTGCTAGCAAAACCAGAGTCCTGCTTTGCTAACTTAGATGGAAGTCATATCCATCCTCTAGGCTAATAGCGGAGGCGGCGAAACAGGCCGGGAGCTTGATATCTGAGGGGAAAGTTGTCCACAAGAGAAGAGAGGGAAATTGTGCTGTACACGAGCTCACACAGCTGACGCTGAGATTGAACAGCTTGGCTGTTTGGCGCAACGTAGTTCCAGTTTGTATCGAGTAAATTATTGCTCGTGATTGTAACTTGAACAATTTGCAATAAAAGAGAGCCTTTTCTTTTCTCAGGAAAAAAGAATATCCTCTAGGCTCTATGACATGTATGTATACTGAGTTACTGACACTCTGTTCGTAGCCAACAAACAAACGTTTTGCTTAAATTAAAACGGGAATGGATCGCCGCTGAAAAACAAAATGCCGATCAGCACGTGGGGGGGGGGGGGGGGGGTGGCGTGTGTGCACGTGTAACTAATATCAGCCTTTCCTCATCAGGAGCATTATTATATGGTGCATTTTTTTTGAAGAGTTATATGGTGCATTGTTGAGCATTAGTCATTGTGAATAAAAGCATATATATGCATATGTTTAACAAGTACTGTAGCGGTATGTGGTACACTAGTATTTTGACTTCGTATATGATAATTCATATCGTATCCATTTCATTCCGATCGATCCGGGTTCGCTGCATCCCGTTGGCTAGCTAGCTGTATAGTGCATGAACCACAGGTATATGTAAGAAAAAAAAAGGAGAAATCCGCTACTCACCGCACGCGCACAGGTTGTCGTGGCCAACAGATTGTGGTGGGAATTTGTATACATAAGTCAATAAAAAAAAATAGTAACCTAACCTAGCTGGAAGCCAACTCCTTCCCTGCACGTACGTAGGCACACACCGCCAGGACCAGTAAGTTTTTTTTTTTTCAAATCATAATACGTGCAGTTTCTCGATCGCCACTCTGTCATGGATGAGTGGTGTAACAGAGTATACTTTCAATAAAATGTACGGGACGGACCAAGCCGGCCGGCGGTTGATCGTATACTACGTTAAAAAAAATGTTGCTTTTCTATAAATATTTGTTTTTATAGCGCAAACAAGATAACATACCCGCCGGTCGAGCATCGAAGCCTGCAGTCAGCACGTCGTCTCGGTTGACGCGGCTAATTTTACGCCTAAAAGGTTTTCACGAAAAACTACAGTAATATATGGAGCATTAAATGTAGACGAAAAAAAACTAATTACATAGTTTGATTGGAAATCGCGAGATGAACGCTTTGAGCCTAATTAGTTCGTGATTTGACACTAAAGTACTACAGTAACAAATGTGCTAATGATGGATTAATTAGGCTTAATAAATTCGTCTCGCGATTTCCACGCGAGCTATGTAATTAGTTTTTTATATCCAAAAACTCCTTCCAACATCGTACGAAACATCCGATGTGACATTTTCCAAAAAACTTTTCACCAACTAAACACACCCTTATTTTTGAAAATGATACACCATGGGCGTCTTGCCCGTGCCGACATGGCACGCTCTGCTCGTGTCACCCGGGCCACTGCTCCGCGTGCCTCGCTCACCCCACTGCTCCGCGCGCCCTTGCTCACATTCCCGTTCGCGTCCTCATCCCCTTGCCTGCCGTGGAAGAGGAGGCAGGGGAGGCCTACGGTTACGCCTGCGTTCCCCTCCACCTCGCGCCGTCAGCAGGAAGGAGAGGCCCGCACTGCCTAGTTTTCCACCAGGTTAGGCCGTAACCGCCGGCGACGTTGTGTTTCATGCGTTTTTCGATACGTTGCTAGTCTATATTTCAAGTGTTTCAGTTCTTTTCTGACGTATGTTTCAAGTGTTTCATCTGGATGCTGCATATATTGCTATGGCTATACACGCATGTTTCAAGTATATGTTTCAGTTGTTTTTAGAATTATGTTGCAAGTGTTTCATCTATATATTGCATATGCTGCTACGGCTATACACGCATGTGTTCAAGGGCATGTTTCAAGTGTTTCATCTATTTTCAAATGTATATTGCAAGTGTTTTATCTGAATGTTGCAAATGGCTATGTTCTAAATGTTTCATCGGTTTGAGGCGTGTGTTTGCAATTGTTTAATCTAAGCGTTGCAAAAGTAGATGTGGATGTAGGTGTAGAGAAAACCTAAGTCCTCGGTGGTCCAGCTGCTGCGACTCCGTGGTGTGGCGAAGATGGAGGCCGCTGACACGAGAGCGGTAGGGATGGGATGCTGTGGTGGATCTGCTGGGATGGGTGTTGGCATGCGCTGGAAAGTCAGTCCGGACGGTTTGCTGCCTTTGGAGTGGGGATGGGTGCGGGGCGTGCGTTAGGCACGGAGCGTGCGGACGCGGGTGGGCATGCGTCGGGCGCAAGCAAGGGAGCAGCGTCCAAGCGTCCGGACGCCGGTCGCTCCGTTTCATTTTTCACAAATTCTACCGGCTTGACATATCCTCCCTCTGCTCATGTCGTGGAGCATCGGAACACGACGAACAAGGAGACCCCTTTGAGAATGTGGGATTTATTTTATTAATTTTTATAAGTTTATCAAATCGAAACAAATATTTCTGTAAAATTCCTTTATTTATAAACGAGACCCTAAAAACTACTGGGTACAAACATCAATAACTTCCGTGTACCCTTATCAGCAAAATCAGTCCGCTTGATCTCATCAGCAAAATCAGTCCGCTATTTCTTTCACGACGAATCAACAAACAAACCGTACTTTCAACCCGGGCTCGTCAGCCAAACGAAACAGGGCACGACGCCGTGCGGGGCGGACCACGGACGAGAGCGCCGCTCGCACTGGCAGTGGCAGACACCAGACAGCACGAGCACGGGGCTAGGCGACTGGCCAACAGCCGCCAGCCATGGCTCGCCTTCAATTAGGCTCACCCACACAGTGACACAGACACAGCAGTCAGCAGGGGGGCCACGCTCTCTCCGCTCCCATGCATCATCCTGCTCGCCACTCTTCCGTGGGAGCGCCGTGCATGGTTGCATCGCCAGCCACAGGCACGCGACATGGGCGATGGCATTGGATCCTCTGCTCGCACTGTCACTTGTCAGTACTATACGCAACTAGTACTCCTCGGAAGCCAAAAAAAATAAAAGAATGGGCAGGTACCCGGGCGAGCATGGCCCCGCAAGGTCGCAACGCCGGCGGCGTGCGCAGCAGGGGAGAGGACAGGCGAGACGACTGTGCTACAGCTCACGCGATCGCAAACCACGGGAACGGATGGGTGTGGCGCCAATCCCAACAACTGGCACAGGCAAGCTGAGCGGCTTGCCTTCCGTCCCTCCTCCTCGTCGCTCGGTTCCGGCACCAGGCGCTAGCTCGGAGGCGTAGGCAGCCCGCACCCCGTACCCTTTTCCAGCTCGGACGCCGTGCCCGTCTCCTTCCTCCAGGACGAGGACATGGCGATGGGTGAAGCCTCCTCTTTCTTCTTCGTTCCGTAGCTAGCTCCGCAGAAGCCTTCGCTGCCGCGAGCAATGCCGAATCATGCTGATTACTGAGAAACAACACTCAGGCAAAAGACCAAACAAGAACAGGATGACAAGGTTTGTTCCCTCCATGATTCTTCAATTCACCACAACAGCTTGATGAAACTTGCTCTCTACCACTTCGGTAGCAGCACGACGAGGAGCCCAACAGTTCTTTCTCCTCGGCCAAAAACACTGGGAATACTCACACACCCCTCGCCCTCGCTCGCTCACCCCAGTTCCATTGCTTCTTCTACACTTCAAAAAGCACCTAGAAGACGAACAACACTCACTATAAATTACAAACAACCGACGAAAACAAGCTCGTCCGATCACCGCCACCAAAACTTTGCGACCGGACGAGATCACACTCTCTCCCTCCCGCAGACGGCAGCCCCTCCCTCGCTGCTGCTGCTGTACACTTGCTTCCACTGCCCCCAATGCCGAGCTCACCGGAGCAGCTCGGCGCGGGACGCCGACAGCTCCCGGCGCAGCTTGCACGAAAAGAGCCTGCACACGTCCATGCTGAGGTCGACGGCGGCAGCCAGAGCCACGAACGCCGCGGCATCCTCAGCGCAGCCGACGTGCGCGACGCCGACCTCCACTGTCGGCCTGCTGCACTGGCCCTCCCCCTGCACGGCGGCCGACATCACGAATCCCCGGAACGTGCCAAACGGCCAGAGCCCGCCGCCGTGGTGGTGGCCGAAGTCGCCGCTCCCGCGGGGGCTGCACCCGGGCGACCCGGTGCGGCCGAACGGCTGCGCCGCCGTCAGGTCGATGGCAAACCGCCCCGCCGCGGGACGCCGGGACGCCCGACTCGGCCACGCACACGCCGGCGGCCGTGTTGGTGTGGTCGGGTACGAACTCGAAGCGGTACCCCAGGGTGTCCCCGCCGCCGCCGCCGCCGAGGAGCTCGCGCCAGCACTCGAGGCGGCCCCACGGCGTCCAGGCCCCGTCCACGGGGCGCAGGATCAGTCACCCGCCTGGGTTCGACCGGCTCACGCGGTCCGTGCGGCGGCGCAGCCGGGAGAGAGAGAGGGAGTGGCGAACGAGGGAGAGATAGCTGGCCTGTCGGCACACGGTTGACCGATAGGACCTATGGCTTCTCTACGGACCGACAGGACCAATCGGCCGATAAAGGCCTCAGTTACCTGAATCGGCAGCTCCCGATTCTGTGTAGTGTAGCACTTTAGCACGGTAGTATTTTTGTTTTTATTTACTAATAATTGTCCAAATATTGATTAATTAGGTTCAAAATGTTCGTCTCGTAAAGTACAACAAAACTGTGTAATTAGTTTTTAATTTCATCTACATTTAATACTCCATGCATATGTCGGTATTTTAATGTAATAGAGAATCTTCTTTTTGCACAGTGAAATTTAAGAATGAATTTAGGTATCTAAACAAGGCCAAAGTGCATTGGTTTCGGCTACCAGCAGCCAATATGATACTCTCTATTCGCAATTCTCGTAATTCAGGTGCTATATTTGCAATTCTTCATTAAAAAAATATTATTTTACAAAAAAATATCCACCGGTTCAGGTTCAAATTAAGGTCGTGGCCCATGGGGCAATGGCAGTCCAGTAATGCTGGTCCCCCTAGGGTCGGACACAGAGCCGTGCGCATTTTGGGAGTTGGGACGACGCAGGCAGCATGACAAATACTGGGGCCATGCATGCATACAGATACAGTCACTACTAGAAAACAAGAATATTGGCCCTGTTCAGTTCCCAGAAAATTTTGCAAAATTTTTCAGATTCTCCATCACATCGAATCTTTGACACATGCATGAAGCATTAAATATAGATAAAAAATAAAACTAATTACACAGTTTAGACGAAATGGACGAGACGAATCTTTTAAGCCTAATTAGATCATAATTGGACACTAATTACCAAATAACAACGAAACGTGCTACAGTGTAGTTTTGCAAAAAAAATTTGCAACTAAACAGGCCCATTGTAGCACTTTCTTCAAACATATTTATTACTGTGTTCCAGTAAAATTTTATATTAACACAAAATGGTGTGTTATAGACTTCGATTATAACAAAAACATTTTTTATAAAAAATATATTACTGACAATAATTACAGTAACACAAAATTAATGTTATAAGTAAAATGTTACAAAAGTGTACTATATCATAACACATAAATGGAACGCATAAAATATGTTATAAATATATGCCCTGTAGTAACACTAATAATGTTTCAGTCCAAATGTTATAGAGAAACATATACATGTGGACCTTTGAAAGCCCATGTTTGGTTTTGATAATTAATGACACCAAGTTGCTAATACCATTGTATCAAGTGAATTGAATTAGACGTAGCAACACATGTGATGAAGGAGCAAGGAGCATGATGTTGATGGCCATAAGATCACAAGTGCATGAAGATAAATATGATGGTGAACATGCACATAGGTGATGGACAAAGAATGAGATGATCAAGGCAAAGGTATAATCATATAATTCTTTTTTGCCGGTCTAAAGATGAGTAGAGAAGTGATTGACCGGGTTTAGGATTGATAGCTGTGGGGGCATTAACCCCTATACCCTTACGGCTAGACTTGGGCTGGCCCAGACTAGAGGGTGAAAGTCCCTAGTTTGGTTTTGGCTAATTGATGAAACCTAGGACTAACCTTTATATCTAAGTGGATGATTTAGATAAAGGTGGTCATTGAATATGAGACATGACATTGACTCATATGACCAAGATGATGAAGACCAAGATGAGGCTTGGCTCGATGGACCAGTTGTGAAGGTGAAGGGCAAGTCGAGGCTTCGAAGCGAAGGACCATGTGATGGTGAAGCTTGAGCAAGACTTGGCGCCGACGGACCGATGCAACGGTGAAGGGCAAGTGAAGTCAAGGTCGATGGATCGAGACGGTCATGTGATGATATGAAGTGGATCATATCATTTGGAGAAACAAAATGGGCTTAAGGCAAAGGTATAACCATAGGGCCATTTTGTTTTACACTCAAGACACCATAGAGGGTGTGAGTGGTTTAGGGTCGATAGCCGAACTATTAAGAGGGGAAGTCTTATCGGTTATTCGACGCATGGGTGCCACTAGGTGAATTCATTAAGTGCATTGCATGTAGGGCCTAGTGAGCTAACTGGAAAACCTTTGAAAATGATTGAGAAAAAGCTAACACACAAGCACATGGAGATGTACACTTGATGGTGTTGGCACATTTGCAAAGGTGGCGTTGGTCGCGCTGTGGTTTGCGGGCGCCGAGCGTGTGAGCGCGGGATTCAGGCGATTTCAGGGAAATAAAATGCCTATTTTCCACTACGCCGGAAGTCGGAAAAGTAACAGAGGCGAACGGAGGTCACCAGCGTAATCGGACGCTGGACCGGACACGGTCACGGTTTGACCGGACGCGTCCGGTCAGTACAACGCAGCAGTCAGGCGCGCGGGCTAGGGTTTGCAACCGGAGCGTCCGGTCCCTCACGGGACCGGAGCGTCTGGTCAGGCACCCAGAGGAATAGTGCGTGGCGAAGGGCTGAGCGGACGCGGGGCGCGTCCGGTCACACGCGATCGGACGCGTCCGGTCGCGAAGGGAGCTTACTGGACTCTGACCGGACGCTGGCACTGTCACGTCCGTTCGTTATCTGGAGCGCGTCCGGTCGATGCTTCGCGGGCGCGCGGTGCTGTGCGATCGGCGCGTCCGGTCGGTTGAGCAGCGCGTCCGGTCGCTCGTTTGACCGTTGGCGCGCAGTGACCATTGGAGGATCTGTCGGTCGCGTTTGAATCTGTGAAGACACGTGGATGGCATAGGGCGATCGGACGCGGTTGAGCGCGTCCAGTCAGTTTCGACCGGCGCGTCTGGTCATCTCGAGAAAACGGTCAGTGAAGTGGCAACGGCTCTATTTATATGGGATGCTTATAAATACTCATTGGCCGGCCCTTGGGGAGGTCGCTTGGCATTTCTAACATTCTTGTGCATCCTTTGAGCTAAAGTTTCTCCTCCCACTCATCTCTCTTGCTTGATTGCAAATCAAAAGTGAGATTGAGTGATCCCAAAGTGCATTGTATAGCTTGAGGGCATCTAGTGGCACTTGTGGGTGGTTTAGCCGGTGGATTTCTTGTTACTCTTGGAGAGTACCGCTCCTGCGGGCTTGGAGATTGTTGGAGGCGTTGGCAAGAGAAGGTGATTGTTCTTGGCCACCTCCGGTTGATTGTGAGAGGTTCTTGTGCTTTCCTTAGCGGGACGCCAAAAGCAACTCTAGTGGAATCCGCGTGTCATTGAGTTACCTCACTTGAGAATGGTGTCTTGCGGTGTCTTGCGGGGCGTGCCTTGAGGGGCAAGTGACTTGAGGGTCACACCGGGAAACCATCTAAGTGTTGGTTGACACAACCGGTGACGTAGCTTGTCGGTGCACAAGTGAACACCGGGTGAACAAAAATATTGTGTCTCTTGTCTCCCGGTGATTGGTCTTCATATTGCATTGTTGTCAATATTGATTGTTTGTATATCATCTTGGTGATTGGCAACATCTTCACTCCACCGTCGGTATAAGAATCACAATCCTCTCTCTTGTATTTACCTTTACTAGATTATCTTGTGTAGCTCTAGTGGTAGCTTTGCTAGTAGTGTTGTTAGCTTGCTCTCTAGTGTAAACTTAGTGACATAGCACTTGTGTGACCTAGAAATCATAATCTACTAGACTTGTGGATAGGAGGCTTGCATCATAATTTTTGGCTAAGCAAAACTCGCTTTACGCCGTTTGTTATTCTAACAAGTTTGCTTAGTGGTTTTTATAGAATTTTTTTATAGGCTATTCACCCCCCTCTAGCCATCTAGGACCTTACAAGTGGTATCGGAGCCGTGGTCACCGTTTTAATCAAGGCTTAACATCCTTCGGTGTGAAAAATGGCTCAAATTATGTTCAATCATGTTGGGGGCAAGCCACCGTTCTATGATGGTGTTAGTTCTTTTGCTCATTAGAAGAGAAAAATGACAATATACCTTGGTTCTATTCATGAGAGAGTATTGCAAGTCACCGAGAATGATTTTGCTATCATTGATCCCGATCATCTCACCGATGAGGATAGAGCAAATAGAACATGCAATAGAATGGCTCTCAATACACTCTACAATGGTATTCACACAAAAATGTTTGAGGGCATCAAGGATTTAGAATTGGCTAGTGAAGTATGGATGTAACATCCCAAAAATTCACATTCAAAAAAATCACTCGCGTTAAAAATTATTTTCAAATGCATTTCAAAAACTATGAGTCATTTGAGCTCTATATCCTTCTAAATCTTATCCATCTTATATCCATCCCAACTACCTATCTTCAATTTATCATGCACCGTGGCATCGGCATCACCCACCCGTTCCTCATCTCTCTCACTCCCCCTCTCTCTCGCTCGCTTCGTCCGATGCCCCGACAGCGGCGCGTGCGCCAACCCCACCTCCCACCTTTCCCTCTATCTTTCTTCTCCATGCATGGCCACAACACGTTCGTATATACGCGGCAAATGAAGCAAGACAAAGCACCCACCGAGGCAATATTCACTTTTACCATTTACCACGCAAACAAGCAAGGCACACAGGCAACATGCATACACCACCAGCATGCAAAAGCACAAGCAAACAAGTGTCAGCAGTGCACCCACACATGCACACATACAGATAGCTCATGCATGCATGCAAATTAGGCACCGACCACCATGCAAAATTAGGCACCGACCACCATACAAGGTTAGGCACCGTCTATTTGCATGCTAAGCAGCTACTCACTACGCGCCGCACCGCCCAAGCATCCGACCACAGCGATGCCATTGGAGGCAAGCAAGCAAGCCAGTGGCACATCCCTGCTTCCTGGCATATAAAAAGGCACGCCTGGTTGCTCTCCCACAGCAGCACACGCAGCTCACCAATCACTTGTCTGCTCTCGCTTCACTTGCCTCGCGTATACCGTATACGGCCGTACGCACGAGCCGGGCTCGACTGTCGTCGCACGACGAGGTGAGCAGCTCATGAGCATCCCCTTGCTCTTCCCACTCTTCCTGTGGTCTTCTCTTTACTTCCCTCCTTGCCCTTGCCTGTGCCGAGCCGCTCCCGAGCTCAACCATGGCGTCGTCCATGCAAGAAGCAAGAAGAAGACCATTGCTAGCTTTTTCTCTCTCCCTTCCCATGCATGTGTGTATGACGCGTGGGTCCTAAGCTACAACTCTATCCAAATAGCACATGCATAGTATACACCATGCACTACCAGCCAATCCAAATGCCCACGTGAGCACCCATTCCTTAATCGCGCATTATTCTTTTCCGAGTGATTAAAATTCGGCCATCTTGCAGAGCCACATGCCAACTCCGATTCCAAATATTATTCTTTCTAAATTCATCTTAAATCATGATCTATCTCTCATATAAATTTCATGATTTTTAGAGCTCATTTGAATTTATGTGATTATTTATCTGTGCTTGTTTGCCTGTTGCGCTCGTTAGCTGACGGAGTGAACGAGCCGGAGAACGAGGACGTCGGAGGCGAATATCGCGAGTTCGACGCCGAGGAACCGGACTGCCAGCAGGAGTTTCTCGAGGACGCCGACGGAGGCAAGTCCAGCCTATTCCCCTTTGATGCATGTTGATCCTATTTTTAAATACAGCCCGTAGAAGCCGTTTTAAATATTGCATGTACGATATACGTACGAAGTATTTTCGCTGCTTAGTTAAGACCCGTTTGAATAACCATCCTTGAATTGATATTACCTGATAATTGTCTTGTTCAAACTTAGGGACAAATAATATGCTATGGTAAAATATAACTATTTAGTATGCTTAGGATTTGATACTTATCATGAATATTCATTACTATGTTTTCTCAAATATAATGATTTTAAAAGAAAAACTGTGTGAGTTGTGGAAATAAATTGTGGGTATTATGAAAGGGTTAATGAACAAGTTATAGATGGTGATTACCCTAGAGATGGGGCGGATCGGTGTTCCTTTTGTGGGATGCCGTGGTGTTGGGGCTTGTACCTTTTGTGATTAAGCATGGAGATATCCGCCTTGTCTCGATTAAGGACTGAGCTGATGATTCATCTTGCCTAACTCATTTTCGTACAACCACTCGCCTTGCATGGGAAAGGCTTAGTCTAAATCCCTCTAGTTGGTATGGCAATCACCTGGAGGCAGGTGTGCAACGAGACACTAAGAGATGTATGTGGAAATTGATGGATATTGTATGAAATGTAAAGAGTTCTGTAAATTATTGTATTCTGAGATGTGACCTTAGTGTTCCCGTGGTGAGCGTCATTACTTAGCTATGGAGGGTAATGGCTTTGATGGATCTGTGCTTGCACGACGGTGTTAAGCTATAGTATCCTACTTGTGGGGAAAGTGTACAACCTCTGCAGAGTGTAAAATTTATCCGGATAGACGTGTCCGCGATATCGGACGAGTTACGGTTTGGTTTCAACAACTAGATGGGTTTGGATGAGTGAAAACATGAGAGTGAGTGTGATTTTGGAAATGAATGGTTTTATGCCATATGTTGCGGGAACAAAGGGTTCAGCAACACCTAAAATTATGATCAACCACTTTTTCAGAAATACTATTATATATGAAAAATATATGTCTTTTACAAAGGTATTTATAAAATGAAACCCTGCATGTGTAAAAAGATAGCTTTATGCAAATAAACCAAGCCTTATCCTTGAATTATCCATATGCATATACTGATATCCCATTCCGTAGGTAAGGTTGGATTTGCTGAGTACTTTGTACTCACCCTTGCTTTGTTGAACAGAGGAAGATCCAGACTTCAATCCTGACGTGGCGTACGAATAAGGTCGTGTCTGCACCCAACTAAGCCTGTGGCATTGGGATCCGTCAGATGATATGTATTAGCGAGACCTCTTTCTGGGTCTGTTGGACCTGTATTGTGTTGTGGTTACTTTTAATCGTGGCATGTCTTCATTGTCCACGCTTGTCGAGACTACTGCAATGAGACCTATCTGATGTAATAAATGTGTTACTAGCCTCCTGGGACTAGTATTGTATCACATTTGAGTTCCTGGTTAACCAGGGGCGCTTCAGGTGGTATCAGAGCCGTAGTTGGCTGTAGGACGCGACCTTAGGCTTTCTGGACCAGTATTTTACATACAAAAGTATTTTCTAAAAAGTTCTTACCCTCTCCCCTCAATTTGAAAAAAAATTACTCTTATCTATTTCTCTCAGATGGCAGAAGGAGTTTGGACCAGTAGCTACTGTCTAAGTGTTGAAGGCTTTCCTAAGCTATTGTATGCTACCATGCAAAGGCTTGGAATCAAGGATCGCCCAGAATATGAAGGCAGAGAATACATAGAGCATGAAACCGAACGGTGTGAAGTCACCGTATATGTCGGGAAAAGTGAAGACTTCCCTGACATAGCTGAAGCACGGAGTATAACTACGACCGGATTTCGGTTTACAGATACATATCAAGCTGCCACCCGCAAAGCCTTGAGGTACCTGTGCCAAACCTACGAGAAGCCCATTGCCCGTACACCCATGAGATTCTTTCCACCCCGAGAAAGAGATCGACCAGTTTGGAGGACCCGCATGGACATCTTATAGGGACGTTATTCCCTTGAGGATGACCCAACTGTGGTATTCATGACCACATACCTACTTGCTCTGGACGAGCAATATGATAAACAGGCCTCAGAGTTGAAGAAGTGCATCCACCGTGCGAAAGAAGCTGAGATCTTGGTTAGAAAGCTCCATGTGCAGCTTGCAGAAGCTCAGGCCCAAGCAGCTGCAGCCGAGAGTCGTGAAACTGCCATTTCTAAAGCCATGAAGGAAGCTGAGGATCGTCATGCCCAGGAGTTGAAGGATGCCTACCTTGTCACCAGGGCCAAGAGAATAATGCTAGCTCTGGAAGACCAAGAGCCCATAATCTTGGAAGGGATCCCAATTATGCCCCTAAAGATAGGAAAAAGACTGGCGATTGAAGGACCATCAGCTCCCCCACCCACAGCAACCTCTCATGAAGCTTCGGAGTTGGAGCCTAAGGAAGAAGAAATCCCCCTCCTCAGCCAGCCACCACCAAAAGATGACGGCGACCCACCTCTTATTCCGAAGGAAGAACCACAGATGACGAAAGAATGATCTTTCTCAAACACCAAGGGAATGAAGCCATTCAGTTCGAGAAATTTGAAGATTAGTTGTACCCAGTACCTCCTTTTGTCTTGGGGAAGTTAAGTTTACTTCACTTTTGTTTACCCCTAAGGAGATGAATCGTATTGTAGCACGCATATTTTTTTTGTAAACCACCCTCCTATTCAAAATATATATTTGTGCTTATTGGTTGTGCTAATTGAGTGCTCTACGTGTGTTCCCTTACGGGATAGCAAGTCTTAAAAACTTGCACTTTTTAAAAAAATATAATGCCTTAATAAACAAAACATCACTCAATAGATCTAACACTTATCTAATGCTTTCTTCCTCATCTCAACCAACAGATGCCTCCCAAGCCAGCTACTCGCTCCCAACCAAGTGGCTGTGCAGCTAGCAGGCAAAGTCAAAATCCAGTTGATAGTCAAGCCAATGCAAATGATGATGGTGTCCGTGAAGATGAAGTGAGTCAGACTGGGAACCATAATAGAGAAGATGAGTTGCCCTCTCCTCCAGCAATTGACTTAGCACAAGTCATGGCAACTCAAACCCGCCTTTTGGAGACCCTAGCCCAAGGCATGAACCGCCCTAGGAACAACCGTGGAGCTGGAGTCCAGGACAAAATGACTGAGTTCATGAGGCTTAAGCCACCCACCTTTGCTGCATCTGACAACCCCATGGAAGCAGATGATTGGCTTAAGGTCATTGAAAGGAAGTTTGACACAATCCACTGTAATGGAAGGGATAGACTTCTGTTAGCAACTCACCAGCTGACAGGAATCGCCCTTTCATGGTGGAAAGCCTATAGTGGAGCTGTAGACAATGCCAACACTATCACATGGCAAGAATTTGTGGAAGAATTCCGTCGGTACCACATTCCAGATGGGATCATGAAGTTGAAGGCTGATGAATTTCGCAACCTGAAGCAAGGAAGCAAAACTCTGAGTGAATACATCTTCCAGTTCACTGAGTTATCTCGCTATGGCCCAGAATTGGTCAACACTGATGCCAAGAAGCAGACAAAGTTCATAGAAGGACTGACTTGTAAGTTGAGGACTCTTATGACCCCACAGATCTATCCAGACTTCAACACCTTGATGAACAGAACCATTCTGACTGATGTGGCCAAAAATGAAGAAAGGAAGGAGAACAAGCACAAGTTCATAGAGCGCAAAGTTCAAGAAGGAGTTAGATCCCAAAGGCAGAAAACATTTAGCCAACCAAGCCAGCAAACTCAAGCCCCAATGCAGTTTCGCTCTCCTGCCAGTGCCTCTAACCAGATGCAGCCATCATATCAGCCCAAGACAACTTATCAGAATCAGACTTATGGCAAGACCCAACAAAACAGCATCGGTCAAGTCACCAACAATGGCAAAGCTTGCTTTCATTGCCATGAGACTGGACACTACATCGCCAACTGTCCTTATAAGAACAATCTAGCAGTGTCCACCCAGTCCCACACTGTTAATGGACCAAGACCTACAGTGTCTGGAGCCAACCGTGGTTTTCCTCGCAACAACACCAACACCACCAACAATAGCCAAATGGTGAAGCAACCTCAGCAATCCTATGGCCGAGCTCGTGTCAACCACATTCATGCTCAGGATGCTCAGACTACTTCAGGAGTGGTACTTGGTGAGTTCTTAGTTAACTCAGTACTTGCAACAGTATTGTTTGATTCTGGAGCATCACATTCATTCATATCATCAAGTTTTGCTGAGAAGCATAAAATACCCACAGTACTACTAAAGTTACCCCTAGTAACCCAAACACCTGGGTCTGACATCAAATGTCATCTAGGTTGTTTAAATATAAGGATCATCTTAAGTGGGGTAGTTTTTCTAGCAGACTTAGTAGTGCTCAAGTCTAAAGGAATAGATGTTATCCTTGGAATGGATTGGTTAACACGACATAATGGAGTTATTAGTTGTGCCACTAAGGAAGTATCGTTAGTTAACCAAGAAGGGATTAAGGTGAAATGCCAAACCCAAGGATCTAAAGTCAACCCAATGGTCTTCAACTTGGATGCAAGGACCATAGAAGAAGTGCCAGTAGTGCAACAATACCCTGATGTATTCCCTGAGGAACTACCTGGAATGCCACCAGATAGGGATATAGAGTTCATCATTGATCTTATCCCTAGGACTGCTCCTATAGCCAAGAGACCTTACAGAATGGCCCCTGCAGAGTTAGTGGAACTAAAGGAGCAATTGAGAGAACTGCAACAGAAAGGTTATATCAGGCCTAGTTCTTCACCATGGGGAGCCCCAGTCCTATTTGTAAAGAAGAAAGATGGAAGCATGAGAATGTATGTGGATTATAGATCCCTAAATGAAGTCACCATCAAGAATAAATATCCCCTACCAAGGATAGATGACCTCTTTGATCAGCTTAAAGGAGCCAAGTATTTCTCCAAGATTGATTTGAGATCAGGTTACCACCAACTCAAGATCAAGAACAGCGATGTCCCTAAAACCACCTTTGTAACAAGATATGGACAATATGAGTTTACAGTGATGTCCTTTGGATTAACCAATGCCCCTGCTTATTTCATGAACCTCATGAACAAGGTATTCATGGAGGAGCTAGATAAGTTTGTTGTAGTCTTCATTGACGACATACTTATCTACTCTAAGAGTGCTAAAGAACATGGGCAACACTTGAGAGTAGTGCTAGAAAAGCTAAGAAGACACAAGTTGTATGCCAAATTCAGCAAGTGTGAATTTTGGCTTGAGAAAGTTGCATTTCTGGGTCATATCCTAACAGCTGAAGGAGTTGCAGTAGACCCTGAGAAAATGAAAGTTGTCTCTCACTGGCAACAACCCACAAATGTTAGTGAAGTCAGAAGTTTTCTTGGATTAGCTGGATATTACCGAAGGTTCATAGAAGGATTTTCCAAGATAGCCAGACCCATGACAGAGCTTCTTAGAAAAGATAAGAAATTTACTTGGATAGAGTCATATGAGAAGAGTTTCCAAGAATTGAAGAAGAGATTGACAACAGCACCAGTGTTAACTTTACCAGACATTCACCAAGATTTCATCATATATTGTGATGCCTCAAGACAAGGTTTAGGATGTGTTCTCATGCAAGGAGGAAAGGTTGTAGCTTATGCATCCCGGCAACTTAGACCTCATGAGCAAAATTACCCTACCCATGATTTAGAGTTAGCAGCTGTAGTGCATGCTCTCAAGATTTGGAGACACTATCTCATTGGAAACAAGTGTGAAATCTACACGGATCACAAGAGTTTGAAGTATATCTTCACTCAGTCAGACTTGAACCTAAGGCAAAGAAGATGGTTGGAGTTAATAAAGGACTACAACCTCGAGATTCATTACCACCCAGGGAAGGCCAATGTGGTAGCAGATGCCCTAAGTAGAAGATCATATGGTCAACAGTTAGTATCCAAAAACACTCATCTACAAGAAGGGATAGCACAGTTGAACATGCACATAGTATGCCAACCTCAAAATGGCAGTCTGAAGGTGCAACCAACTCTAGAGGAAGAAATTAAGAAGGCACAACATAGGGATAAAGATCTGATGAAGATTCATGAGCAAACTGGAGAAAAGAAAGCCCCATACTTCACAGTAGATGACAAAGGAACCTTATGGTATAAGGATAGGATTTGTGTGCCCAAGATAGGAAAGTTTCAAGAACTAATCCTTGATGAAGCTCATAACTCAGCATACTCTATACACCCTGGTGCCACCAAGATGTATATGGACCTAAAAGAAAGATATTGGTGGAATGGTATGAAAGCAGATGTGGCACAATTTGTTGCACAATGTGATGTGTGCCAAAGGGTTAAAGCAGAGCATCAGAAACCAGCAGGTTTGCTGCAGCCATTGCCTATTACAGTTTAGAAGTGGGATGAGATAGGCATGGATTTTGTGAATGGATTACCCAAAACTCAGAAAGGGAATAATTCAATATGGGTAATAGTGGACCGTCTTACCAAGGTTGCTCACTTTATACCTGTGTGCACCAAGTATAGTGGAGACAAGCTAGCACAGTTATATGTAGATAATATAGTAAAACTACATGGTGTGCCAAGTAAGATTGTATCTGACCGAGGTACTCAATTCACCTCTAAGTTTTGGAAGAGACTGCATGAAGCCATGGGCACCAAGCTAGATTTTAGCTCAGCCTATCACCCCCAGACAGATGGTCAGACTGAAAGAGTAAATCAGATCATGGAAGATATGCTAAGAGCATGTGTGCTCACCTATGGTAAAGATTGGGAGAAGAGCTTATCTTATGCAGAGTTCTCATACAATAATAGCTATCAAGCCAGCTTAGGTATGTCACCTTTTGAAGCCCTGTATGGAAGAAAATGTAGGACCCCATTGATGTGGTCAGAAGTTGGAGAACGGACCTTGCTTAAGCCTTCCCTTATAAAAGAAGCAGAAGACCGTGTGGCAGAGATCAAAGAAAAATTGAAAGAAGCACAATCACGTCAGAAGAGCTATTCTGATAAAAGAAGAAGAGAGCTAAGCTTTGTAGTTGGAGATTTTGTGTACCTCAAAGTTTCCCCAATTCGAGGGACTCGAAGGTTCCGAGTTAGGGGCAAGCTAGCACCCCGGTATATCGGACCATATCAAGTGTTACAAAGAATTGGAGCTGTAGCTTACCGTATCTGGCTACCTGAAGAAATGTCAGGTATACACAATGTGTTTCATGTTTCCCAATTGAAGAAATGTCTTAGAGTACCAGAAGAACAGATATCACCAGACACTATTGATTTACAAGATGATCTAAGGTATCAAGAAGTGCCAATAAAAATACTAGACACAGTCACCAAGCAGACAAGAACGACAACAGTCTGAATTTGTCGTGTTCAGTGGAGTAGGCATACTGAAGCAGAAACAACCTGGGAAAGAGAAGATGCCTTGAGAAAGGAGTTTCCCCATCTGTTTAGGAACCAGGAAAATCTCGAGGATGAGATTCATTTTAAGTGGGGTAGGTTTGTAACATCCCAAAAATTCACATTCAAAAAAATCACTCGCGTTAAAAATTATTTTCAAATGCATTTCAAAAACTATAAGTCATTTGAGCTCTATATCCTTCTAAATCTTATCCATCTTATATCCATCCCAACCACCTATCTTCAATTTATCATGCACCGTGGCTTCGGCATCACCCACCCGTTCCTCATCTCTCTCACTCCCCCTCTCTCTCTCGCTCGCTTCGTCCGATGCCCTGACAGCGGCGCGTGCGCCGACCCCACCTCCCACCTTTCCCTCTATCTTTCTTCTCCATGCATGGCCACAACACGTTCGTATATACGCGGCAAATGAAGCAAGACAAAGCACCCACCGAGGCAATATTCACTTTTACCATTTACCACGCAAACAAGCAAGGCACACAGGCAACATGCATACACCACCAGCATGCAAAAGCACAAGCAAACAAGTGTCAGCAGTGCACCCACACATGCACACATACAGATAGCTCATGCATGCATACAAATTAGGCACCGAGCACCATGCAAAATTAGGCACCGACCACCATGCAAGGTTAGGCACCGTCTATTTGCATGCTAAGCAGCTACTCGCTACGCGCCGCACCGCCCAAGCATCCGACCACAGCGATGCCATTGGAGGCAAGCAAGCAAGCCAGTGGCACATCCCTGCTTCCTGGCCTATAAAAAGGCACGCCTGGTTGCTCTCCCACAGCAGCACACGCAGCTCACCACTCACTTGTCTGCTCTCGCTTCACTTGCCTCGCGTATACCGTATACGGCCATACGCATGAGCCGGGCTCGACTATCGTCGCACGACGAGGTGAGCAGCCCATGAGCATCCTCTTGCTCTTCCCACTCTTCCTGTGGTCTTCTCTTTACTTCCCTCCTTGTCCTTGCCTGTGCCGAGCCGCTCCCGAGCTCAACCATGACGTCGTCCATGCAAGAAGCAAGAAGAAGACCATTGCTAGCTTTTCTCTCTCCCTTCCCATGCATGTGTGTATGACGCGTGGGTCCTAAGCTACAACTCTATCCAAATAGCACACGCATAGTATACACCATGCACTACCAGCCAAGCCAAATGCCCACGTGAGCACCCATTCCTTAATCGCGCATTATTCTTTTCCGCGTGATTAAAATTCGGCCATCTTGCAGAGCCACATGCCAACTCCGATTCCAAATATTATTCTTTCTAAATTCATCTTATATCATGATCTATCTCTCATATAAATTTCATGATTTTTAGAGCTCATTTGAATTTATATGATTATTTATCTGTGCTTGTTTGCCTGTTGCGCTCGTTAGCTGACGGAGTGAACGAGCCGGAGAACGAGGACGTCGGAGGCGAATATCGCGAGTTCGACGCCGAGGAACCGGACTGCCAGCAGGAGTTTCTCGAGGACGCCGACGGAGGCAAGTCCAGCCTATTCCCCTTTGATGCATGTTGATCCTATTTTTAAATACAGCCCGTAGAAGCCGTTTTAAATATTGCATGTACGATATACGTACGAAGTATTTTCGCTGCTTAGTTAAGACCCGTTTGAATAACCATCCTTGAATTGATATTACCTGATAATTGTCTTGTTCAAACTGAGGGACAAATAATATGCTATGGTAAAATATAACTATTTAGTATGCTTAGGATTTGATACTTATCATGAATATTCATTACTATGTTTTCTCAAATACAATGATTTTAAAAGAAAAACTGTGTGAGTTGTGGAAATAAATTGTGGGTATTATGAAAGGGTTAATGAACAAGTTATAGATGGTGATTACCCTAGAGATGGGGCGGATCGGTGTTCCTTTTGTGGGATGCCGTGGTGTTGGGGCTTGTACCTTTTGTGGTTAAGCATGGAGATATCCGTCTTGTCTCGATTAAGGACTGAGCTGATGATTCATCTTGCCTAACTCATTTTCGTACAACCACTCGCCTTGCATGGGAAAGGCTTAGTCTAAATCCCTCTAGTTGGTATGGCAATCACCTGGAGGCAGGTGTGCAACGGGACACTAAGAGATGTATGTGGAAATTGATGGATATTGTATAAAATGTAAAGAGTTCTATAAATTATTGTATTCTGAGATGTGACCTTAGTGTTCCCGTGGTGAGCGCCATTACTTAGCTATGGAGGGTAATGGCTTTGATGGATCTGTGCTTGCACGACGGTGTTAAGCTACGGTATCCTACTTGTGGGGAAAGTGTACAACATCTGCAGAGTGTAAAATTTATCCGGATAGACGTGTCCGCGGTATCGGACGAGTTACGGTTTGGTTTCAACAACTAGATGGGTTGGGATGAGTGAAAACATGAGAGTGAGTGTGATTTTGGAAATGAATGGTTTTCTGCCATATGTTGCGGGAACAGAGGGTTCAGCAACACCTAAAATTGTGATCAACCACTTTTTCAGAAATACTATTATATATGAAAAATATATGTCTTTTGCAAAGGTATTTATAAAATGAAACCCTGCATGTGTAAAAAGATAGCTTTATGCAAATAAACCAAGCCTTATCCTTGAATTATCCATATGCATATACTGATATCCCATTCCGTAGGGTAAGGTTGGATTTGCTGAGTACTTTGTACTCACCCTTGCTTTGTTGAACAGAGGAAGATCCGGACTTCAATCCTGACGTGGCGTACGAATAAGGTCGTGTCTGCACCCAACTAAGCCTGTGGCATTGGGATCCGTCAGATGATATGTATTAGCGAGACCTCTTTCTGGGTCTGTTGGACCTGTATTGTGTTGTGGTTACTTTTAATCGTGGCATGTCTTCATTGTCCACGCTTGTCGAGACTACTGCAATGAGACCTATCTGATGTAATAAATGTGTTACTAGCCTCCTGGGACTAGTATTGTATCACATTTGAGTTCCTGGTTAACCAGGGGCGCTTCAATGGACAAGGTTGAGTGAGACATATGAAGGCACTAAGGTTGTGAAGAGTGCCAAGCTATATGGGCTCAAGAGTGAGTTTGAGAACTTCAAGAAAAAGGATGATGAAACAATTATTGAAATGTTTCATAGATTACAAGTGATAGTCAATGATCTCAAGAGCTTAGGGCATAAGACTCATGATCAAGATTTTTGTCATAAGTTCTTATTGAGCTTACCTAGAAGATTCAAGATGTTGATCATGATGTTGCAAAGAGATGGGCTTGAAGCAATGAAGCCTAATGATTTGCTTGGTGAAGTATTGACCTATGACAAATATGATCAAGATGTTGATGACAAGGAGAAGGTGGAAGATGAGAAGAAGAAGAAGAAGAAGATCGTGGCATTCAAGGCCACCTCCTCCAAGGGCAAAGCTACCATCATTGAAGAAGAAGAAGACAACAATGAAGATGGGGAATTTGAAATTGATGATGAGGCACTTGCTCTTGTAGTTTAGAAGATGGGTCACATGTTCATCAAGAGAAGAGGCTTTAAGAAGAGAAATGACAACTTCAAAAGAAATGAGCAACAAAGGAAGTGCTTCAATTGTGATAGCACCGAACACCTTCAAGCCGAATGTCCCTATGACAAGAAGAACAACAAGAGGGACAAGTTCGAGAAGAAGAAGAGAGAAGCCAAGATGACATTCAAGAAAGGCAAAAATGGTGCCTATGTGGTCACTTGGGAAAGTGATGAAGAAGAGGATGAAGAATCATCATCTAACAAGGCTCTTGCTTCCATTGCTATCAACAAGAAGCCATCACTATTCGGTTCATCCTCTTCATGCTTCATGGCCAAGGAAACTAAGGTATTATATGATGAGAGTGATAATGAAAATGAAATGGAATATGCTCATCATAGTGATAATGAAAATGAAAATGATGAACCAACTAAAGAACAACTATATGACTTGATGCAACAAACTAGAGATATAGCTATTGCCAAGGATAAGGAGTGTAAGAAGCTTTCAATGAAAATAGCAATACTTGAGAAAGTCCTTAGTGAGCTTAAGACCACTCATGAGAGTCTAGTGGAAGACCATGAGGATCTTGGTAAGGCTCATTCCAAGCTTGAAAAGGCTCACTCATTGCTACTTGAGCAACAAGCAAAGAAGGAGGTTGTTGTATCATGTGATATAGGTGTTACATGTGATATAATTGATGAATCCTTTTATAAACCTATCATCATGTCAAATGCTAACCCATCTTATAGCTCTTCATCCACCACCACCATCGACTCTACCTTCACTACTAGTGATGGTTTCACTCGTGATGCCTCACTAATGGTTGAGAATGAGACTCTTAAGAAAGAGGTGGATGAGCTCACTCACGCCCTAGGCAAGGCCTATGGTGGTGAGGCCCGCTTGCTTAAGTGCTTGGGTAGCCAAAGGTTCTCTCTTAATAAAGAGGGATTGGGCTACACCCCCAAGAAAGGCAAGTCGGCCTTTGCATCTCCAAAGCCTAGCTTTGTGAAGGGCAATGGTCGGTTTTGCAATAGATGCAAGCAAGTTGGGCACCTAGAGCATAATTGCAATAAAAAGAACCAAAGCAAGAACCTTGTTAATGCTATACCTTTTAATTCTTGCTATGTGCTTACCAAGAGTGTGAAGGGTGTGCAAGCTAAGTTTATTGGTACACCAATTGTGGGCCCAAAGAAGAAGATTATTTGGGTACCAAAGAGCTTAGTTACTAACCTATAAGGACCCAAGCAAAAGTAGGTACCTAAGCTTCATTGACTTGCTTGTAGGTCAATTACAAAGCCGGAGGAAGGCATTGGATTATTGATAGTGGGTGCACTCAACACATGACCGGTACATCAAGAATGTTTGACTCAATCAATGACAATGATAGTGGTGTTGATTCTATCACATTTGGAAATAACAAGAAAGGCAAGGTTATTGGCTTGGGAAAGATTGCAATATCAAATGACATGAGTATCTCCAATGTGTTGCTAGTTGAAAGCTTGGATTTCAATATTCTATCTGTGGCACAAATATGTGATCTAGGCTACAAATGCATCTTTAGGGTTGATGATGTGGAAGTTATTAGTGTGGATGGTTCAAATGTGGCATTCAAGGGCTTTAGATATGAGAATCTCTACCTAGTTGACTTCAATGCTAGAGAAACTTCTTTGACAACTTGCTTAATCTCCAAATCAAGCATGGATTGGCTTTGGCATAGAAGGCTTGGTCATGTTGGCATGAAACAATTGAAGAAGCTTACAACTCACAATCTTGTCAATGGTTTGAAAGATGTTGAATTTGAGAAGAATAAGCTTTGTAGTGCATGTCAAGCCGGGATGCAAGTTGGAAGCTCACATCCAAAGAAGAGTACAATGAGCACATGCAAAGCATTTGATTTGATGCACATGGATCTATTTGGACCAACAACATACACAAGCATAGGCGGCAACAAGTATGGCTTTGTCATAGTGGATGACTTCACAAGATTCACATGGGTATTCTTTCTTAATGACAAAAGTGAAGTGTTTGACACCTTCAAGACATTTCTCACTAGAGTTCACAATGAGTTTGAGATTAGAATCAAGAAAGTGAGAAGTGACAATGGAAGTGAGTTTAAGAATACAAGAATTGAAGAACTTTGTGATCACTATGGCATTGGACATCAACTCTCGGCCAAGTACACTCCACAATCAAATGGACTAGTTGAGAGGAAGAATAGAACATTGCTTGATATGGCTAGATCAATGCTTCATGAGTATAATGTGAGTCAATCTTTTTGGGATGAAGCAATCAATACCGCTTGCTACTACATCAATAGACTATATTGTCATCCATTGCTAGAGAAGACCCCATATGAGCTACTTCATGGAAGAAAGCCCAATATTTCTTACTTTAGGGTGTTTGGCTGCAAATGCTATATCTTGAAGAAGGGCACTAGATTGGGGAAGTTTGACAAGAGATGTGATGAGGGGTTCCTACTTGGTTATTCGACTACAAGCAAAGCTTATAGAGTTTGGAACCATTCAAGGGGCATTCTAGAAGAAGTCCATGATGTGCAATTTGATGAAACCAATGGGTCACAAGATGAAGAAGAGAATCTAGATGATGTTGGTGGAACTCAATTAGTGGAAGCAATGAAGAACATGGACATTGGGGACATTAGAGCAAAGCAAGTAATTGATATTCAAGATGATGATAAAAATCAAGTGCTAATTTCTCCATTCAAGCTAGCTAGTGACTATCAAGTGCAAGATCTTGGTGCTAGTTCATCTCATCGAGATACATCAAGTGATCAACCAAGCTCAAGCAATCAAGTGCAAGTACTCCAACCACAACATGTTGCAAGAGATCACCCCATTGATAGTGTTATTGGTGATATTAGAAGTGGTGTGCAAACAAGATCAAGATTGGCTATGTTTTGTGAGCATGCATCATTTGTGTCAACCATAGAACCAAAGAAGATAGAAGAAGCTTTAAGGGATATCGATTGGATCATGGCTATGCAAGAAGAGCTTAACAATTTTACAAGAAATGATGTTTGGGAGTTGGTAGAAAGGCCAAATGACTACAATGTGATTGGAACCAAGTGGGTGTTTAAAAACAAGCAAGATCAAGATGGCATTGTAGTGAGAAACAAAGCAAGACTAGTTGCTCAAGGTTACACTCAAGTTGAAGGTCTTGACTATGATTAGACATATGCTCTCGTGGCAAGATTGGAGGCAATAAGGATTCTATTGGCTTATGCTTGTGCACACAACATCAAACTATATCAAATGGATGTCAAAAGTGCATTTCTCAATGGGATCATCAATGAGTTAGTTTTCGTTGAGCAACCTCCCGGATTTAAAGATGATAAGAAACCCAACCATGTGTACAAGTTAAAGAAGGCTTTATATGGCTTAAAGCAAGCACCTAGAGCATGGTATGAGAGGTTAAGGGATTTCCTTCTCTCTAAGGGATTCAAGATGGGCAAGGTTGATACAACTCTATTCACCAAGAAGATTGGAAATGATCTATTCATAGTGCAAATATATGTTGATGACATCATCTTTGGATCAACCGATCAAGCTTATTGTGAAGAATTTGATGCTATGATGGCCAAAGAGTTTGAAATGTCTATGATTGGTGAACTTAGCTACTTCCTTGGTCTCCAAGTCAAGCAATTGAAGAATGGGATATTTGTGAGTCAAGGGAAATACATAAGGGACATGTTGAAGAAGTTTGGAATGCAAGATGCAAAGCCAATTTCAACTCCAATGGGTACAAATGGAAATTTGGATAGTGATCTTGATGGCAAAATGATGAATCAAAAGGAATATCGGTCTTTAATTGGAAGTCTACTCTATGTCACCGCATCAAGGCCGGATGTCATGTTTAGTGTTTGCATGTGTGCTAGATACCAAGCCTCACCTAGAGAAAGTCATCTCACGGCCGCAAAGAGAATATTGAGGTACTTGAAGCAAACAAGAAATATTGGACTATGGTATCCCAAGGGGTCAAAGTTTGAATTGATTGGATATTCGGACTCCGACTATGGGGGTTGCAAGATCAATAGAAAGAGTACAAGTGGCACATGTCAATTACTTGGAAGATCACTTGTGTCATAGTCCTCAAAGAAACAAAATAGTGTGGCAATCTCTACCGCCGAAGCTGAATATGTGAGTGCGGGGAGTTGTTGTGCACAATTACTATGGATGAAATCAACTTTGAAGGATTATGGCCTCAACTTCAAGAATGTGCCATTGCTATGTGATAATGAAAGTGCAATCAAGATGACACAAAATCCGGTTCAACATGGAAGAACAAAGCATATTGACATAAGGCATCATTTCATTAGAGATCATCAACAAAAGGGAGATATTGCCATTGAAAGTGTTGGCACCGATGATCAACTTGCCGATATTCTCACTAAGCCACTTGATGAAAAGAGGTTTTGCAAGCTAAGGAATGAATTGAACATTCTTGATTTCTCAAACATGAGTTGAATGCACTCCACCCACTTATTGACATGCCTCTCCTTCGACATTGCAAGGTAAAGTTGATTGACATGTCATTCATCCTATGCTAAGGACTTGCTAGAGCATGTAGACATAATAAGTGGTATGCATGAGCATTCATGATAAATCAAATGAATTTGATGGATATATGTTACCACTATTGCCTCTATGTTTGTTTTGATCTAGTGGTGGCATATGACATGTTTGTGAGCTTGCACACCTAGTGTTGAATCTAGAAGATTTGCTATAAGTGTTTAATTCAACATAGGCAAGATAACCCTTATTATGAGGTGTGAAGAAGCTTGCCTTTGGTTCAAATCGAATTAAATATCTTTGACAAGTGTTCTAGGTTGAACCAAATTTGATAAATTTTAACCTACTCCATCAAACATTTTTCTTCTCTCCACAATTTGATCCCATTTTTGGGTAAGTTGTTGACAAAGGGGGAGAGAAAAAGATGATTCAACATGATAAAGGGGTAAATAAAATTTTTGATGCACACAAGTAGGGGGAGCAAGCTCATAAACAAAGTTGTTGCATTTGCTTGTGCATTTTCATATGACTTGCTCAATGCACATGTATTTAAATTCAATATACATGCTTGTGTGGTGCAAGCTAGTATAGAACTTAGATGACAAAATGATCTACTAGCATGCATAGGAATAGTTACATGTGGTATCTAGACTTGCCTAAAGTTTTTACAAGTGGTCCAAGAGCCTTTACATATAATGTTGATCTCACGGGGTTCTTGAGTTTTGTTGGATGTCTAGTTACTTCATGATGCTAAGGATGGTGTAAAAGGCAACTCCGATTGGTATCACGCTTCAAAGGTCCATTTCTTACACCTTAGCATCATTTTAGTAGAATTACTCTTCCAACACTTCTATCCATGCATATGTGCAAAGCTTTCAATCCAAACTCTATGCACATATGTAGGGGGAGCTAATGCTACCAAAACCGAGCTTGTGATAATTGTCCAAACTTTACTTATGAGCAAAATGATTGGACAAGTATGACAAGTTCAAAACTTTTATTATCAAAATCATCTTTGTGAGGGTTGTCATCAATTACCAAAAAGGGGGAGATTGAAAGTCCCTAGTTTGGTTTTGGCTAATTGATGAAACCTAGGACTAACCTTTGTATCTAAGTGGATGATTTAGATAAAGGTGGTCATTGAATATGAGACATGACATTGACTCATATGACTAAGATGGTGAAGACCAAGATGAGGCTTGGCTCGATGGACCAGTTGTGAAGGTGAAGGGCAAGTCGAGGCTTCGAAGCGAAGGACCATGTGATGGTGAAGCTTGAGCAAGACTTGGCGCCGACGGACCGATGCAACGGTGAAGGGCAAGTGAAGTCAAGGTCGATGGATCGAGATGGTCATGTGATGATATGAAGTGGATCATATCATTTGGAGAAACAAAATGGGCTCAAGGCAAAGGTATAACCATAGGGCCATTTTGTTTTACACTCAAGACACCATAGAGGGTGTGAGTGGTTTAGGGTCGATAGCCGAACTATTAAGAGGGGAAGTCTTATCGGTTATTCGACGCACGGGTGCCACTAGGTGAATTCATGAAGTGCATTGCATGTAGGGCCTAGTGAGCTAACTGGAAAACCTTTGAAAATGATTGAGAAAAAGCTAACACACAAGCAAATAGAGATGTACACTTGATGGTGTTGGCACATTTGCAAAGGTGGCGTTGGTCGCGCTGTGGTTTGCGGGTGCCGAGCGTGCGAGCGCGGGATTCAGTCGATTTCGGGGAAATGAAATGCCTATTTTCCACTACGCCGGAAGTCGAAAAAGTAACGGAGGTGAACGGAGGTCACCAGCGTAATCGGACGCTGGACCGGTCGCGGTCACGGTTTGACCGGACGCGTCCGTTCAGTACAGCGCAGCAGTCAGGCGCTCGGGCTAGGGTTTGCAACCGGAGCATCCGGTCCCTCGTGGGACCGGAGCGTCCGGTCAGGCACCCAGAGGAACAGTGCGTGGCGAAGGGCTGAGCGGACGCGGGGCGCGCCCGGTCACACGCGATCGGACGCGTCTGGTCGCGAAGGGAGCTTACTGGACTCCGACCGGACGCTGGCACTGTCACGTCCGGTCGTTATCTGGAGCGCGTCCGGTCGATGCTTCGCGGGCACGCGGTGCCGTGCGATCGGCGCGTCCGGTCGGTTGAGTAGCGCGTCCGGTCGCTCGTTTGACCGTTGGCGCGCAGTGACCGTTGGAGGATCTGTCGGTCGCGTTTGAATCTGTGAAGACACGTTGATGGCGCAGGGCGATCGGACACGGTTGAGCGCGTCCGGTCAGTTTCGACCGGCGCGCCCGGTCATCCCGAGAAAACGGTCAGTGGAGTGGCAACGGCTCTATTTGTATGGGATGCTTATAAATACTCGTTGGCCGGCCCTTGGGGAGGTCGCTTGGCATTTCTAACATTCTTGTGCATCCTTTGAGCTAAAGCTTCTCCTCCCACTCATCTCTCTTGCTTGATTGCAAATCAAAAGTGAGATTGAGTGATCCCAAAGTGCATTGCATAGCTTGAGGGCATCTAGTGGCACTTGTGGGTGGTTTAGCCGGTGGATTTCTTGTTACTCTTGGAGAGTACCGCTCCTAGCCGGCTTGGAGATTGTTGGAGGCGTTGGCAGGAGAAGGTGATTGTTCTTGGCCACCTCCGGTTGATTGTGAGAGGTTCTTGTGCTTTCCTCAGCGGGACACCAAAAGCAACTCTAGTGGAATCCACGTGTCATTGAGTTACCTCACTTGAGAATGGTGTCTTGCGGTGCCTTGAGGGGCAAGTGACTTGAGGGTCACACCGGGAAACCATCTAAGTGTTGGTCGACACAACCGGTGACGTAGCTTGTCGGTGCACAAGTGAACACCAGGTGAACAAAAAATTGTGTCTCTTGTCTCCCGGTGATTGGTCTTCATATTGTGTTGTTGTCAATGTTGATTGTTTGTATATCATCTTGGTGATTGGCAATATCTTCACTCCACCGTCAGTATAAGAATCACAATCCTCTCTCTTGTATTTACCTTTACTAGATTATCTTGTGTAGCTCTAGTGGTAGCTTTGCTAGTAGTGTTGTTAGCTTGCTCTCTAGTGTAAACTTAGTGACATAGCACTTATGTGAACTAGAGATCATAATCTACTAGACTTGTGGATAGGAGGCTTGCATCACAACTTTTGGCTAAGCAAAACTCGCTTTACGCCGTTTGTTATTCTAACAAGTTTGCTTAGTGGTTTTTGTAGAATTTTTTTATAGGCTATTCACCCCCCTCTAGCCATCTAGGACCTTACAGAGGGCCTGGCCCACCAGAAGATGACGCGTGGCCCAGTCGATCTGCTCGGCGTCCCACGCAAGGAAGGAAAATAAATTTGGAGATCAAGTAAGATCCTGATTGGCTAGAATAGGAATCCTTATCCGGCCAGCTATGGCAATTGTAACCGGGCAGGATTAGTTTCCATATTTGTAACCCTGTCCCCCGGACTATATAAGGCGGTTAGGGGACCCCCTCAAAAGACATCTCATTATACACAACAATATAAATCAGACGCAGGACGTAGGTATTACGCCCTCCGGCGGCCGAACTTGGATAAAACCTTGTTCCGTGTCTTGCGTCACCATCTAGTTCGTAGCTTGCGCACCTATCTACCGACAAATCACTACCTTGGGCATACCCCTTGGTAGATTGTCGACCACATTTCGTCGACAGTGGCGCGCCAGGTAGGGGTGTGCGTACAGCTTCACAGACGAGCAAGATGGTCATCATCCCCGACTCCGCGGTCGTGGGGGACGGTCTCTCGTTCACCGTCGGCCAGATCACCTGGACCACCAGCGTCAACAGCTTCACCGCCACTACCACGGAGGAGGCGCAGATCCGATCTGCGTCGACCACATCTTCATCGACGACGGCTCCGACCACGCTAGCTACGGCTCTGACCACCCCAGCAACGGCTCCGACCACGCCGACAACTCGTCGACCACTTCCTCGCTACAAAGGAAGGGTGATCGACAACACCGACCTGATTGAAGCTATCGACCAAGTCGGCCACAAGCTCTCGCAAACCCTAACTTTGTTAGATTCGATCCAAAATCAATCTACCGAGCAGGTACTTCTCAACCACAACAGATCTACTAGATCAGTTCGGGTTCGCCGTCCAACACGGCTAGATACAGATCTAGTGGTCACTGCTACTCCTAAAGGATGAACGGTACGTCTTCGCCCGGTTCCTACACCCGACCTCAGGCTCTCTGAGTACCAAGTCCCGACGGAGGATTGTCAGGCCCTCCCATATGACTTGAAAAACGTTGCTTCCGAGTATGCGTATCGTACACCTCATCTGTTCATGGGTCCCACGGAGTGAGACTGTGTTTCAGATTTGTACTTCCTGGATATACCTCGACCATCACCACGCAACACCGTCAATATGGTCGGTATCCGGAAGCATCATGAAGGTTCGGTTCATACACTACCCGAGGATCGCGACTCTAGCACTGGATCTACACGATCTGTCCACACCGAGGCTTAACACCTCGAAGACGACAAATATGGTCTAGATCCACTATCGTAATCTCCGGGTTTCTCTCTGATCCCAAGGTTCCCACCAAGACGTGGCGACATGGTGCTCAACGTCAGCAATGACGAGCCCGCAGTCGTGGGAGAAACTGACGAGCAACGGCAACTTCGCAAACAGCGTAATGCCGACCGCCCCGAACGCCGTCATCAGGAGGCTGAAGAAGAAGAAGCACGTCGCAGAGGACGCCTTCGACAGAGTAGGCGATAGGCAAGTTTTCAGGACCCCAAGTGCCAACGTGGTCATCGCCATGGCCAGCCTGTACCGATTACCAGACACGCCAGAGAACCACGTGGTTCGCGAAGACATCAAAGCATATCTAACCGCTGCCATGGGCCAAACCATCGAGCTCGCCCAGCGAGCCCGAGCTACTACAAGCACGTCCGTCGCATCTAGTCAGAGTCGTTGTTCCCGCGCTTCAGAACATCTAAGTCGCCAACATCGCGACGATCCGCCCCCCACCCAATCCCCCACGTGGTGGTGGCGGTGGCGACGGCGGCAATGGCAGCGGTGGCGGCGGCGACGAGGGCAGACAAGAAGGTGGTCGAGGTCGTCGTGACAACAACTGCAATCGTAGCGGCAATCGAGATCAGGAGGTCGACCAGAACCCTCCTCACGATCTCCATCACCATCTTCCTCCTCACGACGTCCGCAGTCGCATCATTAGTCGTGCTAATGACCGCCAGGCCCACGAGAACGTGCGCCGCATCTAGTATGACACCGAACACGGCCCCCCAGGCCTCAAACAGTTTACTCCTCATCTCTGACAAGTCATCTGGCCAAGGAATTTCAAGCTTGAGAAGCTCAGGAAATATGACGGCAAGGAGAACCCTGAAAGCTGAGTCACACTCTACGAGATCACCGTCCGGTTCACTGCAGGCGATGAGCGCGTAATGACTATCTATCTTCCAGTTGTTCTTGATCAGGCAGGTCATCAATGGCTTCTCAGCCTCTCAGAGAACCAGTTCGACAGCTGGTCGGCCCTTCGGCAAGCCTTCATCGACAATTTCATCGCCACATGTGACCAGCCGGGCAACAAGTACGACCTCGAGCGCATACGTGACCGAGCAGGCGAGCCGCTGTGCGACTACATCCGACGATTCTCGGATATGCGTCTCAAGATCCCAAGAATCACTCATGACGAAGCAATCTTGGCTTTCATCAAAGGCCTTCGCCACCACAATGCCCTCAGAAGCAAGCTACTCCGGAAACGGCTGTCTATGGTCTCCGAGCTCCTCGCTACTGCCAAGAGGTAAGCAAGCACTACGTGTGCATGTCAGGGACCCGTAAAAGTAGATAAAAATAAATGAGCATGGAAATTAGATCATCAATATCCCAAGTAGTGGAACTTATAGGCATCAAAATTTTGCTGCGCTTACGGTCATCAAAATTCTATCACTTGCTTTGGATATGGCAAAAAAACATGACTGCACATCTCCCGATGTATGATCAGCCTAGCTCAGTTACCACAAATTATGTGCTTCCCATGCCATAGAAGCAAAAAAAAAATGATCAAGGCCTTGTTTAGATGACATCAAAATTCCAAGTTTTTTCACTCTCTCTCCATCACATCAATTTTTAGCCGCTTGCATGGAGTATTAAATGTAGATAAAAAAATAACTAATTACACAGTTTAGTTGGAAATCACGAGATGAATCTTTTGAGCCTAGTTGGTCCACGATTGGACAATATTTGTCAAATAAGACGAAAGTGGTACTATTCATCGGGCTGAAATTTTTTCAGCATCTAAACGAGGCCCAAACTGTGCTTGGATAATACTGTTGTCTATCTATTTCAGCCTCACTCAAATTGTGCTACCACAAATTGTTCCTTTTCCATACTATAGATATAGATGTAGAAATAGGAAACTGATCAAACTGTGCATGAAAATTAGAAAATTAGTGTATCATTCATCTGTCTCATAGTTGCAAAGAGGAATCATGATTCAGATTGTCGTGGGAAACAGATTCAGATTGTGGTGCGAATTCCCTGCAGGTACGTAGGCAAGGTAGAGAGATACAGTGAACACGTACGTACGCACACGCTACGTACAGGTTGTGGTGGCAACAGGCTGGGATGGATCGGTTACGTTACGTGAGACCAAGCACGACGACGCCATGCGGGACGGACGAGAGCGCCGCTGGCACTGGCAGACCTCGGAAAGCACCAGCGCGGGGCTATACGGGACAGGCCAACAGCTCGCGTTCAGTGGTGTTTTTTTTCTCACGACAAATCGAACAGTATTTTTGATCATAGCTTATCAACCAATCGAACAAAGTGTCTTCTAGACGCACACGTACACAGCAGTCAGCAGGGGGCACGCTCTCTCCGCTTCCATGCATGCAGGGACACGCGCGCGCCTCACCCCGCCCGCCACTCTAGTCATCCTACAACTACAACCATCATCCGTGGAGCGCCGTGCATGGTTGCATTGCCAGCCACGCGACATGGGCGATGACATTGGATCCTCTACTCGCACTGTCACTTGTCAACTACTCCTCCTCGGAAGCCAAAAACAAGAGAATGGGCAGGTACCCAGGCGGGCATGGCCCCGCGAGGCCGCAACGCCAGCGGCGTGCGCAGCAGGGGAGAGGACAGGCGAGAGACGACTGGGTGTGCTACAGCTCACGCCGTCACGCGATCGCAAACCACGGGAACGGATGGGTGTGGGGTGCGGTGTGGCGCCAATCCCAACAGCTGCGCAGGCGAGCAAAGCAAAGCGAGCGGCGGCCTTCCGTCCCTCCTCCTCGCACCCGCTTCCGGCACCAGGCTATAGCTAGGCGTACTAGGCAGCCAACACCCCATGTGGCTTTGGGCCCCCAGCCTCCACACCCTTTTCCAGCTCGGATGCCGTGCCGTGCGTCTCCTAGCTCGAGAACGAGATGTCGGGCCGGGAAGCCGGAATGGACAGTGGGCGCCTGGACGGACATGGCGGCACAAGCGAAGGCTGAAGCCCTTATTAGCTAGCTCCGGCAGAAGCCTTTGCTGCAGAGAGCAATGCCGAACCATACTGAGAATCACACCCAGGCAAAAGACCAAACAAGAACACACCAGCAAGACAAGAGGTTTGTTCCCTCGATGATTCATCCAATTCACCACAACAGCTTCAAACCTCTACCACTTCGGTAGCAGCAGGCACATTGAGGAGCAGCGTTCTTTCTCCTCTGTCAAAAAAACACCGAGTTCATGGGCACAATTGCACAAAAACGCCAAACACACACCTCGCTCACCCCCGAGTTTCCACTGCTTCTAGACTTTAAAAAGCACCTAGAAGACGAACAACGCCTACTCAAGCAAAAATCACACAGACACGACAAGCAACCAGCAAAGAGCCCCAAAAACCAAGCTCGTCCGATCACCGCCACAAAAAACTTTGCGACCCGACGAGATCACACACTCTCCCTCCCGCAGACGGCAGCCCCTCCCTCCATCGCCGTTGATGCCACCACCACCACCGCTGCTGTACACTTGCTTCCACTCCCCCAATGCCGAGGTCACCGGCGCAGCTCGGCGCGGGACGCCGACAGCTCCCGGCGCAGCTTGCAGGAGAAGAGCCGGCACGCGTCCATGCTGAGGTCGACGGCGGCCGCCAGAGCCACGAACGCGGCAGCATCCTCAGCGCACCCGACGTGCGCGACGCCGACCTCGACGGTGGGCCTGCTGCACCGTCCCTCCCCCTGGACGGCGGCCGACATCACGAATCCGCGGAAGGTGCCAAACGGCCAGAGCCCGCCGCCGTGGTGGCCGAAGTCGCCGCTGCCGCGGGGGCTGCACGCGGGCGACCCGCTGCGGCCGAACGGCTGCGCCGCCGTCAGGTCGATGGCGAACCGCCCGCCGCGGGACGCCGGGACGCCCGACTCGGCCACGCACACGCCGGCGCTGCCAGTGCCGCCCGTGTTGGTGTGGTGGTCGGGCACCAGCTCGAAGCGGTACCCCAGGGTGTCCCCGGCGGCGCCGCCGCGCTCGCGCCAGCACTCGAGGCGGCCCCACGGCGTCCAGGTCCCGTCCACGGGGCGGAGGATCAGCCACCCGCCTGGGTTCGACCGGCTCACGCGGTCCGTACCCGGGGACGCCACGAACGGCGTCACCATCGACGCTAGCGCTACCGGCGACCCCGATAGGTCGTGCACCGTCACTGACCACCCCTTCCGCTCCTTCCCCGCGCGCTCGCGCTCCGACCCGAACTTGGCCAGCCAGTTGCGCGGACCGACGGTGCCCGGATCAGACTGCACGGACCTAGAAGGAGGAATTATGAAGGGGGAAAATTACATCCGTCGTCCATGGATGAGGGATTCAATGCAGATTTGTAATTGCAATGTGGGGAGAAGTTGCTGCTACTCACCGCGAGCGCAGGTCGCTGTTGCTGCGGCAGGAGAATTTGCACGTGAACATGGGCTGCTTCATGCTCCCCTTCACCTGAAGCACCTGCGGGCTACACTCCGGCTCGCCGTCGAACTCGAAGACGAACCTCGGGTCCGGCTCAGCGCGGACGGTGAGGTTAAGCTGCGCCCGCGCCGACGCCGCCGCCTTACCACGCCCCGCGCGGCGCTTGCCGATGGCGACCCAGCCGCTGTGGAAGACGACGGGCTTAGCCATGGCGGCACTGAGATCAAGCGGGACGACGAGCTTCCCAATCAGCCTCCCCGATGCCGTGGAATATATGGATGAGCAGTGAAAAGTGAACCTATAAAACCGCCCAGGGATGAAAAGTGAACATTTTCAAGAGTTGGAGGACCAATATTATCCAGTTTTGAAATTGAAGGTTGAAATCCAGACTTTTGCGATAGTTGGAGGACCTAAAGTGGACTTAACCCTAAAATATATGGATGAGCAACACAAGTGAAGTTTGAAGATGTTACCTCGAGATTGAAGAATAAGTTCATACTCGTATGTCTCAAACCGTACGTTGGCCCGTCCCAAGCGTTCGGCTCCGCACACTCGGGCTACCAACGGCCAATCACCTGCTTGGTCATTTCGCCCGTTCTTGTTCCGTACACTCACGTTGCCGACCGGGTGGCCTCCGCTCTTACTCGACTGCTCCGTTCACTCAAGCAGCTGGGCGGCTGGATGTCGATCCCCCCACACCCTCGCAGCAGCAGCTCACGAGCAATGCCCACTCTTGCTTGAGCTATACACGCACGTGCTAGGGGGGTCGAGATGCCATATGTGGAAGTTGCAAGCAAAACACCTCACTACAGCAGAGAAGGACATCACTAGCGGTTCAAAACCCCACTTCACTGGCGGATTTTGAACCGCCATAACCAACTCGGCAGTGATGAGCTGATCACATCACTGCCGGTTATGTCAAACCGACAGTGATAGCTCATGTATCACTGCCGGTTCGTGTTACAAACCGGCAGTGATACTTGAGCCATCACTGCCGGTTGTTTTAACCAACCGGTTGTGTAGATTATATTATCACTGCCGGTTTTCTTTTGAACCGGTAGTGATATACTTTTCACAATTTGCATTTTAATAATTGTTTTATTTTCATTTCGAGGGGAGGTGGTGGGGTGGGAGGTCGGGGAGGTGGAGGTGGTTGCTATCGATCAATTTGATATCGATGTGAAGGTGGTTGTTGATCAGCGACAATACAAACCCATCAACATTTATATTATAAAAGTTTCAAAAAAAACTTTAAGTATCGAATTAAGAGTCGCATTACAATAGCCTATCAATGTGGTCTCTTCCGTATTGCGCCTTGTACTTCTTAGTCCTCGCAATGGAGAATGATCCTTTCTTGGTCAATATCTCGTCCATCACAAACCTTGCTATCTCCTCTTGAATTCCTCTCATCTCAAAATCTAGCAACTGGTTGTGATTGTTTGCTTTGCGCTGTAATTGAAGCAAGATGATATTGAGATGCACAAACGTAAGACAAAACAATAGAAATGGGATGCCTACGTACCATGTCATCTTCCTTATTTGTTTTTGCGCCAAAGTATTTTAGCATTGCCCACATCACATAGAACCCGCATTCGTTGTTCCCCATCGGTTGATCTAGGGTCTTGAGATCCTCCATATACTTTACATTGAATGGGGCACTCCATTGCTTTTGCATCTTGCTATCGAGATTTTTCCAATTAGGTAATGCCTTCATTCTATGTTACATTGTAAATGAAGTGTGAAGACCGAGGACATTACAATATCCTATGTGATTAGAAAGTGTTGTGATATTGGGTTCACTTACTTATTCAGCACTTTGACTAGGGGGTCGATAAGAGAAAGTGGTTTTTTCTTTGAGTCCCACACCTCGATATGTGAATCTTGAAGATAGATATCTACGAGAATGAAATGGTTGCTGCAATCACAAAGTCCATGTTATTGAATGACATATCAAGAAAAGAAACACTAAAATAAGGGTCGAGAATAAATACTCGCAGTTGTAGGGTAGGAGTACGTTTGTTTTGTTGTTTCTGAACATCCTTTCAAACTCAATCTTCAAACTTGTTGGTACATAGTCATCTTCACCAGGGGCGGTGCATGTTGTCTCATTTACAAATATGGGATCCAAGAAGTCTATATTGCTCAATTGCTTCTTTAGGCACCATTTTGCCATACACCTGCATAATAAACATATGATATATTCAAATGCAAATCACGTAGTTTATTATAACGTTGTGAGGGTAGGGTACTTACATAGACCATATCATCAAAATCAGCGTATCGAGCGAGCGCCGTTGGAAGAGCTGAAAGAGGTGTTCATAATAAATAATATGCACCGTTTCTTCAGGATGATTAAAAACTAGTCCGGGAGGGATGCAAACTTCAAAACCGACACAGTCTCCTTTGGCAGTATCCAGGGAGTAATAATCATGCAACTGTCGCATGTATGTTGGCAAATCTCTATACTCTTGTTCGGTGGCGACCAAAGGATTGCCTCTTGAATACTTGTATGCGACCGTGGCTTTTTCAAAATCTCTCGTTCCGTAATACAACTCCGTGGCCCTCTCCATGGATATGCCCATGTTGTTGGCCAAGTTCTGTATCTCTAGCAATTCTTTGGTGTGTATTTCTCTAGCTCTGATTTGATTACTCTCTTTGTTGTGTTGCCTTTCAAATTCGGTCTATTGTCTCCACTTAGGTAGACTGGCTATTCAATTAAAGAAGGCAACGGCGGCTTTCTTGCTTGGAGGCTCCACAGTCGGGTCCTTCATCTTACTCGTAATGCTAGCATCCACCTTCTTTTTACTTGTCTGGGGAGCATTACCAACCGAAACTGATGACCTCTTGTGTTGCGAGGTCGAACCTGATCGCACTTTGGATTTTGGCGGAGGAGGAGGAGGTGTCTTCTCCTTTGGCTGTGGAGGAGGTGGAGGAGGTAGAGGAGGTGTTTTCTCCTTTGGCGGTGGAGGAGGTAGAGGAGGTGTTTTCTCCTTTGGCGGTGGAGGAGGTGTCTTCTCTTTCGAGGCAGGAGAGGGAGAATGAGGATCTTGCAGAGGAGAGAAACCTCTTAGCGGCGGCGATGCCGATGATTCACTGTCATCCTCATCATCCGAAGATGGCTGCTCATCCAGCTTGATGAAGCGTTTGCGCCAAGCCACATGAGTGCCCAAGTTGTGAACAAGACGCGGCCTATCTTCCTCCACTGGGAAATCAATGTGTATCTTATTGTACTTCTTATCCAAGATCTTATCAATGCTGACCCTGGCATACCCGGGTGGCATTGGCTTGCCATGAATGATGCCGCCTCCTCTTGGAAATGCTTGTCCGACCACCACCTTGTCTTTTGTCCACTGCTGACGGATGTACAACCTGACATTAATAGGTCCAGTGATGTTGTCCACCGGATGAGGAGCATTGACCTCTTCTTTGTCAAGCATAGGGGTTGAGCCGCAGCTACTGCGACCCTTGGGCACTGGGCTATTCAAAGTCGGGATAGGCTGCGGTTGTGTCGAACACATGGATTGCATAGCTGACATAACTCGTGCATCAACTTGAGCAGCTATCCGTGCTTCCATGCTATCTTCGATTTCCTTTCGAAACCTTTAGAGCTCTTCTTCTCTTTGCGTTCTAGCCCTCGCCCGGCTCCTATAGGATGAAGATTCACCTTCGAATGCTTTCACCCAAGGAACATTCCCGGCTCCTCTAGTGCGACCGGGGTGCTCCTTGTTTCCAAGTGCTTGTGTGAGCACGTCATTTTCTCTATCGGACTTGCGGTTACCTCTATTCACTTCCTCAGTTAAGGTTGAAATCCTCTGGAGGAGATTGCTGACGGGTTCACTACTGGCATTAAGGCTCCCGTCACTATTGTATTGTGCCCCCCTTGCGAGTAGGTAGTTTGCTGATCTGGGCTGCCAATCGCTTGTCTGAGGCCTAACGCCGCGCTGCTCTAGTTTCTGGACTTCCATTTTCCATTCCGGAATCTTCCTTACATAGCCACGCGATCCTAGGCGATGAGGATCCTTTGCCTTAAGCGAGTTTGCTCTATTTTTTTCGCTTGATGCCTTGGCCTCTTCGGATAGCTTGTAAGCCTTGAACTCCTCCCAGAAGTCTCTCTGCTTGTTGTATTGACCTCTCTCAAAATTCGGTTCTCTATCCTCCTTGATTAACTTGTACAAGGTTCTCTTGAAAGTCTTGAACGAGCGACCCATGATTTCCTTGGCCTTCTTCTTGACTGTCGCCTCGTCATAGTCATTAGGAAAAGTGAAATACCCTTTCAACTTGTTCCAAACTAGCTCCTTCTCGCTTTCTGGAACCCTCCATGGGTCATCCTCACGACCAGTCCATTTCCTGTATTTGATCGGGATAAAGTCTCTTACAAGTGCCCCGATGACACTCTTGTATGGGCCTAATGCTTTAAGAGGCTCCACCGGCTCCCCTACTTGGTCGAACTCAGAGATGTGCCAATGTTTACTTGTTTGAGGAAGCTTTGTTGCACCACGCTTAGTCCTACTGGTACCCTCACCACTTGGCTCTTGCGGCGGAACCTGCTTCAAAATTCATAAATAAGTCCCCATCAAACTTATCTAGCGTGATTTCTTACTATCGCGTTATTAGGTATGACCTAAGTTATTACCTCGTCTCCTTGGTCTAGCTGCAGATAATGGCTAGGGCTCCAATCGTCCTGATTGTTACCACCACCATTAGTTGGATCCTACGGCGCTCCTATTGCAGTGCTCTCTGCTTGTGGGGTATCAGTAGTTCGGCGACGGGTGGTGAATTGGCGATGACGAGTCATGTTTCTAGACATGCATTTCGACAGGCAATTAAAAAAATAGAAACCTTATTTGCCTCTCAGAGCCGAGGGATACTACTGTCCTTCCATGTAGGCATATGGTAAGTCTGCTGGCAATCTATTCAAGGACTGCATTTTTTTGTTAGAAACTAGCAGTCTATTATTGAAGTAACATGGTATAAGTTTTCATTATTTGACGGTATTCCAGATTAAACACAGAGTTATCTTTTGATAATATGTGCCCCAAGTTATTGAACGCTTCCTATCCGACCCCTCAGAAGTAGAGACCCTCCAAATCCCTCCTCACTTATCTATTCTCACATGTGGCTACCTACTTTTCTATCAACTATTTTACCACCCACCATACCTCTCCATCTGCCGACACGCTGCCACCTCGTCTTGCTTTTCATGCCACCAGATACTGATTTTCAGATGGCTTTTAACAATCACCCAGAATGTAATACATATATATTCTAATGCTATAGTAGTATAGTTGATTAGCAATTTTAGTGGCAAACATGTTGTGCAAACAAAATTATAGGATTCACTACAAGTAGCAAACTAAATCACCAAAAGTCATAACACAGCATGTCTCTATTCACTTCCTCAGTTAAGGTTGAAATCATGAACCTAACAAGCAATTCAGCCACAGGTTGCACCCTCCCAGAAAGCAACATTGAGGTGGGCATTCTATCGAACACCTTATGGGCACTCACCGAGTAAGCAGGGGTGGCACGCTCAACAGCGACGTGGAGGAGCTCCTGGCGGCGTCGGCGTAGCTGTAGGGGACGGCAGCGTTGAGGAAGCGGTAGGGGACGACGTCGTGAAGGGCGGCGTCGGGCTGCGGCGTCGTGCAGTGCGCGTCGGGCGGCGACGGCGTGCACTGGCGGACAGCGTCGAGCGCGCAAAGTGTCGTGCACTGGCCTTGGAGCGCGCTAGCGCCTTATATAACCCACGCATCACTGCCGGGTGGTTATTAGAATCGGCGGTGATGTCCCATCTCACTGCCGGTTCTAATAACCACCCGGCAGTGATGTCCCATATCACTGCCGGTTCTAATAACCACCCGGCAATGATATGGGACATCACTGCCGGGTGGTTATTAGAACCGGCAGTGATATTGATTATTTTTAAACATTTTGGGTCCCCAATTGATCTCAAATGGAAAAGTTGTAAACAACAAAGTTATGGAACTCATAAATGTCTACAACTTTTATTTTAGTCATTTCTCAATTTGAGAAAGTTTTATTAGGCATGTCTCATAAAGTGCTCTGTCTCACACAAAGTTATGTCACTTTGTTGGAAACATGGCATCCGTTATATCAACAAAGTTCCAAAATAATAGTGGTAGAACTCATCAATCTCTACAACTCTATATGATCTCAAATTCGATGCAAATTACTAAAACAACATTTCATTAAGGATTACATAGTTTATGATATTCTAACTATGATGGCCTCATCGTGATCACTCCGGAGGTAAGCAGGTTCGTCACCCTCTTCAAGGATAGGTAGGGTAATGTCTGCCCCAAAAGGAGCCATTTCTTGATAACCTTTGTACTCTTCTTCGTCTGTCACTCCTTCAACACCGACAATCTTCCTTTTGCCTTGCATGACTACTTGTAGTCTTCCCTTTGTATTGTTATCCCTTGCATAGAAGATTTGCAAAACATCCTTTGCAAGGACGAAGGGGTCATCTCTATATGCGGTCTTGGATAGATCAACGGTAGTGAACCCATCATTGTCGGTGTTGATTTCATCTAGCCGGACCCACTGGCAACGGAAAAGAGCGACCTTCAACTGTCGTCCATAGTCTAGCTCCCATATCTCATCTATAAAACCATAGTATGTTGCCTCCACCGTGCCGTATTCATCGTGGGCGTCGAAACGAACAGCACTATTTTGGTTGGTGCTCTTTCCATCCTGTTTTTTTGTGTAAAATGTAAAACCATTTATATCATAACCTTGGTACATCATCACCGTAGTCGAAGGTCCGGGAGCTAAGAGATCTAGCTGACATCCCGTCACCATTCCTAGCCTGCGGTGTCGAAACCAGTCACCGAATTCCTCCTTATGTTTTTTCTCAAGCCAAGCCTGTGACCTACCGATGTGCTTACTTTGCAGTAACTGCTTGTGCTCATTAATGTATGCCATCACACCGTCGGCCTGCTGGAGAACAGCGAAGTGTGCCTGTCTGAAGGAAACCACTTCGACTATTTTGACAGCTTTCTCACCTATCGTTCCTTTGCCCCCTAGTCTTCCATCGTGATGAGATACTGGAACTCTGACCCGATTGATGTCCATATAATATGTGCAGAACTCAATGGCCTCCTATGTTGTCCATCCTTCTACCATGCTCCCTTCTGGTCTGAATCTATTCCTAACATACCGCCTGAAAACTTTCATCAACCTCTCGGAAGGAAACATCTGGTGTAGGTACATTGGGCCAAGGGCTTTAATTTGGTCCACAAGATGAACAAGTAGATGCACTGATATGTCAAAGTAAGTCGGTGGGAAATGCATCTCAAGCCTGCATAGAATCTCGGTTATCTCCTGCTTCAGCTGGTCTAGCTTGGCCCCTTCAATGACCTTTTCAGAGATCGCGTTGAAGAACGAACACAACTTTATGATTGGGGCACGGACCTTGTCAGGGAGGATACCTCGCAGGGCAACTGGGAGCAGCTGAGTCATAATGACATGACAGTCATGGGCCTTCATACAACCATAGTTAAACTTAAGTTCTCTCATGTTAACTAGCCTCTTCGGGTTCGCACAGTAGCCAGTTGGCACTTTGAGATCATTGAAGAAAGAAATAAGCATGGCCTTTTCTTCCTTTTTCAGTGTCCATGATGCCACCGGAAGTTTCAAGTGGCCATCCTCAAGAGTTATTGGGTGCAACTCCTTCCTGAGGCCCAGGTGTTGCATGTCCAAGTGTGTCGTGAGAGAATCCTTTGTTGTTCCCCCGGTGTTCATCAACGTGTTAAGTGTGTTACCGCACACATTTTTAGTTATATGCATTGGATCAAGACAGTGACGTACACTCAAAAGTGGCCAATAAGGTAGTTCCCAAAAGATTGATTTTTTCTTCCAGATACTACCGGCTGGCGCTGGTACTGCCCCTTCCCCCTTCCCAAGGACAACATCTGTGAGTTTGCTTACTTGTTTAAGTATCTGTTTCCCGTCTCGATACTTTGGAGGTCCACGTTTCTCAGTAGTCCCATTAAAATCTTTTCTATTCCTGCGGTAAGGGTGATCCCTTCGTAGGAACCTACGGTGTCCCATATAGACCATCTTCTTGTTTTCTGGTAGATGTATAGCATCAGTCTCGTCCAAGCACTCGACACACCCAGTGTATCCTTTTGTCTTCTCTCCAGACAAGCAACCTCGCCCTGGCAGGTCAGTGATTGTAGCGATAAGTATAGCCTTTATCGTGACATGTTCTTTTTTGTACTCATCCCAAACATCCTTCACACCCGTCTCCCACATCTGTAGTAGTTCATCGATCACTGGTTGTAGAAGCACATCGATATCATTACCAGGTTGTTTTGGCCCTTGGATTAGTAGTGGCATCTGGATGTATGACCGTTTCATACAAAGCCAGGGTGGAAGGTTGTATATACATAGCGTCACTGGCCAAGTGCTATGATTGCTTATAACCTGGTCAAACAGATTCATCCCATCTATGCTCAAACCTATCCAAAGATGCCTTACCTCTCCACCGATGTTCTTATAGAACATAGTGTTGATAGTCCTCCAATCTGACCCGTCGGTGGGGTGCCTCAACATTGTATCTTTCTTACGCTCTTCGCCGTGCCAACGCAACAGTTTGGCTGACTTTGAATTTGCAAACAACCTATGCACTCGTGGAGCTATAGGAAAATACCATACGACCTTTATGGGCCCTCCTCTGGTCTTGCTTCCCTGATTTGACGGCCCTTGCTTGTATCGGGGAGCTTTACACTTGGGACACGCATCCAAGTCTTTGTATTTTTCTCCACGGTACAATATGCAATCGTTGGAACACGCGTGTATTTTCTCAACCTCGAGGCCGATTGGGCAAATCATTTGCTTGGCCAGGTAAGTCTTTTCTGGTAACTCGCTACCCTTCGGGAGCAGTTTATGTAGTATACCTAACAAGCTATCGAAGCCTTTATCACTCAATCCATTCGTTGATTTGAACTCTAATAGCATGATGTTGGCTTCCAGTTTGCTTATTGGGCAGGTCGGATACAATGGTGTTTTTGCATCCTTTCTCATGATCTCCAGTTTTTTCAACTGTGTAGCACTAAGGAATCCGCCATGCACATCATGTAGAAACTGTGAAATGCCATCATTTTCCTCTGTGTCGTCAACTAATGTATTCCTAAACACATTATCGTTGGTAGGCACAGGTACTGTGTAGCATTGGTAATCATCAATAGGCAGAAATGTGTTTAGGGATACGCTAGGCATGGGCACATCATCATTGTTTTCTTGTGCAACATTTTGACCAACCTCCCCATGCAAAGTCCAAATCGTGTAGTCTCTCATGAACCCCCTGGTAATCAAGTGCAATCGTATATGCTCCACGTCGCCCCATTTTCTCGTATTCTTGCAATCTTTCCATGGACAGAATACAGGCTATGAGTCCCCAGCATTGGCTCTAGCGAGCTTGATGAAATCGTCGATGCCCGTCAAGTACCGTTGGTCTGTACATGACAGATCGTACATCCACCCTCGATCCATGTCTGCACAGGTAAAATGGGCTGGGCAGAGGAAACATAGGAAAGTTTTAATAAGAAACAATTATTGCACAATATTGAAGAACAATTATTCTACTCAATGCAACATAAAAATGGAGACACTAATTTAAAAAAAGACTAAATTTGGAGACATGATCATGAATAACAATGTAGCTCCAAACAATGCCCATATAAATTAAAAATCGCAGCCCCATAAAAAATAATTATTGCACAATATTGTAGAACAATTATTCTACTCCATGCCACATAAAAATAGAGACATTAATTTAAAAAAATACTAAAATTAGAGACATGATCATGAACAACAATGTAGCTCCAAACCAGTGGCGGATGCAGGATGAGAATCAAGGGGGGGCTAAAAACAATGGAGATGTTGATTTGCATGAAGATTTAACGGTGATTTGAGATTTTTGCTACAGTGTTTCTAGTAGTAAATCAAGTCATTAGGGGGGCTGGAGCCCACCCAGCCCCCCTGTAGATCCGCCACTGCTCCAAACAATGCATTGTTTGGTGACACATGGGTTAATTTGCTCATCAACATTGTAAAAGAATCTACTCTACTCCTAAGAACCAATTATAACATCACATACTAACAATGCATTATAGCCATCAATTAGAAAAGTGCTCTGTAGAAGAATGGAGAAATAAGAATGAGAATCAAGCATTATAGCCATCAAAACAAAGCTAATTAAGCAACAAAATTGAAGGAATGGAGGCTTGTTACTAACCTTAAAGCAAAAAGATCAAGCCATTCTTCCAAATCCAAGTGGTAGCTTCACGGATTTGGGCGACCGCAACATTGGAGGGAGTGGCCCAAACGCGCGCCTCTGTTCTCGGGATAAAAGAGTGGAGGAAGAAGATGACGGCTACAACCTTTTTGTGCTGTCAGGCTCATCACTGTCGGTTCTATCCTAGAACCGACAGTGATAGAATCAAATCACTGTCGGTTCTTGGCTTGAACCGGCAGTGATAAGTGGAGTTGTCATCACTGCCGGCGGGAGGCACAAACCGGCAGTGATAGTTGTCATCACTGCCGGTTCTCGCACCCCCAATTATTTTCTGGTTGTCAGAGCCTAGAACCGGCAGTGAAGGGTCATCACTGCCGGTTGTCCTAATTTCGGCAGTGATGTGGCCGGCACTGATGACTGAATCTGTAGTAGTGAGCGGGCACGATGATTTCCCCCTATAAACGTGCACGGTCAAATCAGGACCCAGCGACAGAGGCATTGAGGAAGGAGCATGCGCGGGAAAGACGGACACGAGGCGGGCAGCAGGCGCAGGGTGTTCGGATGCTATTATGGCGCCGGACGTTCGGGCGCTAGACGTCCCGTAAAACAAATGACTTCACCCAAGAAGCTCCTTAGATCATGGAAGCCAATGAAGCATGCTGGAAAGGACGTGTAAGACAACCAAACAACATGAAAACCTGCACTCATGGGCCCAGCCTGGCTATGGGTTTGGGCCAGTCAACCAATCACTCATTCATAGATCGGATCTACTCCCTCCGTCCCATTGAAAGTGTTGTTGGAAAAATGTGCCCCCTCACAAACACGTTTCCCGGGCGACACTTTCAATGGAACGGAGGGAGTAGAATAGAAAAATGTGCCCCCTCACAAACACGTTTCCCGGGCGACACTTTCAATGGAACGGAGGGAGTAGAATAGAAGAGAATCAAGGGCATGAACTTCCCCAAGCCCCAACAGACCTATGCCGTTATTCTCTGATTAACGACTTGTTTGGAATACAGCAAATTTGTTTTTTTTTCTGTGAAATTGAAGTTGCGTGATTCCTATGTAATTCCTGTGCTCTCCTAACATTGCAAGTTCATGAATCATGACGAAGACACTTTCGATTTCACATCCAGTCTGGACTAAGCCTATGCTGTTATTTGTGCACTTATCACTCCTTGTTAGTTGTTACTACTTACTACACTAAGCCTAAGTCAAGGGACTCATCTTTCTTCATACTGGCTGGGAAGATCCCGGCTTTATGTCTTGATAACAAGATCAAACGCCTTGTTTAGTTCCAGAGGTATAAAGTTTTAGAGTGTCACATCAAATGTTTTATGGGATATCGGAAGGGGTGTTCGGATACTAATAAAAAAACTGATTACAGAACTCGCCTGTAAACTGTGAGACGAATTTATTAAGACTAATTAATCTGTAATTAGCACATGTTTACTGTAGCACAACATTGTCTAATCACGGTCTAATTAGGCTAAAAAAATTCGTCTCGCAAAATACACGTAATCTGTGCAATTAGTTATTTTTTTAGTCTACATTTAATACTCCATGTATGTGTCCAAACATCTGATGTGGTATGGTGTAAAATTTTGGGGAGGAACCAAACAAGGCCATAGATAAAAGTTCTACTAAAAATTTAATCATAGCATTATTTGACTATGCGAATAAGAGAATCAGATCATTTATTACAAAAGAAATTCTTTTTGAGAACGAGAAAATGTTTAAGAAACACCATTAGTGTACTGTGTACATATGAAGAAAGTGTCAAATGCCTCAAATTTGCTTATTAAGTAGAAAGTGCTAGTTTAATTTTTGGCTGAGGTTGCTAGTAGCGTGCAGGACCATAGTCTCGATAGTGAATCCCGGTCCAAAGCCGACCATGACCCCCCACTCAGCCGCAGCCTCTTCTCCTTCCTCGTCCATTCGCCGGCGCAGCTCGTTGAGCACAAATATCACCGTCGCTGACATCATGTTCCCGTACTCCGTCAGAACCGTCCGGCTCGCCGCCAGCTTGCCAGGCTCCAGCCGGAGAGCCGAGTCGATGTGGTCCAAGATCCCACGGCTGCCGGGGTGCACCGCCCAAAAGAGGTCGTTCCACCCGCCGCCGCCGATGCCGGTGCCGATGCCGAGCGGCGCGAAAGCGTCAAGCAGACACCGCTCCAGGTCCTGCGCCGCGAACGACTGCAGCCTGGCGGAGACGTCCCCGCTGACCCCACCCGCTCCGAGCCGCACGTTGAGCAGGTGCGTAGACCCGGGCACCAGGGCCTGCGAGGCGGCCACCATCTCGAAGAGCGGGCGCTCGCCGCCGTCTCCGTCGGCGTCGGCGCCGACGACGACCGCGCCCGCGCCGTCGCTGAACACCGCCTGCGGGACGAGGGTGTCGAAGCTGTCCCCCTGTCGGGGCCCGCGGAAGCCGGTGAGGGTGAGCTCGACGCAGGCCACCAGGACGCGCGCGCCGCGGTTGTTCTCGGCGAGGTCCTTGGCCAGGCGCAGCGCGGCGCACCCGGCCGAGCAGCCGCCGAGCTGGAGCACGGTGCGGTGGACGCCGGCGCGGAGGCCTAGGCGCGAGGCTAGCCCGAGGTCTGTGCCCGGGGCGCGGGCCTCTGTGCTAGTGCTCACCACAAGGTGGGTGATGTCGGTGGCCGGCCGGCCCCACCTCGCGATGGCCGTCGCCGCAGCCGACGCGGCTACTTCCGGAGCGGCCTTGGCGACCATGTCCAGCCGTGCGTCGAGGTCCCCGTTGCCGTGGAGGAAGCCCGGGTGGGCGTTGAGCATTTGCTCTGTGTGGTGAAAGAAACGTCTCTCCAGCCCGGTTATCCGACCTATATGTAACCATGCATGAGAGTAGAACTGTTAGATTTATTATACATCATATAAGTATCTTTTTTAACTTTAACTACCAATATATGAAGATTAAATTATGCAGGTTGATGGTATTATAAGATTGATATATATTACTAGATTCATTCATTATGAAAAACATTATTTTTAGTGATGTAACTATTTTCATTTAAAATGATTTTGTATTTGATATTTTTGACATATTCATTTTGTTTCTAAAATAAGTAGCAATTTTCAACATACGCATGGTACTCCCTTCGTTCTCATTTATAAGGTATAATTTAACATAATACGTCTCACAAATTGCAATTTGACCATATATTAGTTTTATAATTTATATTGTTTATATTTACAAACTTATAAGGGTAAAGTATATCCCAAACTTCAAGCTGCACGACACTTCGATTTTCAACCCCAAATTAAGAAACCAAGCAAGCAACAAACACCCTCCACCTGTTAAATAAATTTGATCCTTTGGCTAGTTTTGTAGGTGGTTTTCTATTTTCAAAAAATAATAAATATCTAGTTTGATGTCTAAAAATCCATAAATAATTTACTTTAAATTGCAATTGAAAAAAATTGAAACTAGCACTATTTGTTTCTAGAAAATTTATCGTGATCTATATAAAATTATGTGGAACAAGTTTATTTATCTTCCTATTGCTTTACTGCTCGTAGTCGTGCTCATTATATTCATTTAATAAGGTCCAAATAACTCTAAATATACCACCAACAGATACATAATATTTTTAGAAAAAAATACTAGTTATATTTTTTATTTAAACAAAATTAATTATGAATTTTAGAGATCAAATCAAAATTTTATTATTTATAGAAAATGGAAAACCACCTCAGATACTAGTTTGAGGATCAAATTTGTTTGATTTTGATAGTTGCAAGTTTTCGTTACCTGGTTTTATAATTCAGGGTTAAATCAGATTGACATGCATGTAATTTGCAGGTGAAAAATATACTTTAATTACCCTATATTTAATTATAAATCTAACAGTATTAAATTTTGCATTATAATTATTAGCTAAACTATTGGACAAAATTTTTAAAGTTTAAATCTTAATGTACGCATGCGTCTTATCTTATAGAGGAGAACGTTACATACATAGTTTCCTGAACGTGTCTTTGAGGTGGGTGAGGTGCTCCTTGTTTGTGACGCGGAAATAGTAGTCGGGGAAGTCGTCCTGAAGCACGCAGAATGGTGGCGTCGCAGTGCCGATGCCGAGCACGGCGGCGGGGCCGTCGGCACGCTGCGCACGCCGGATCTCACGGACGGCGGCGGCCACTGTGCTTGTTGCCATCGTCGTCGTCTCTGGCAGCCCTACTCAGCTTGCCTGCTTGTCGTACGTGAAGGCGAGGATAGCTACCAGAGAGACCGCTAATGATAACGTGTACTTCCTGTATATGCGAGTACGAGTAAGGTGCCATATATATACTGCTCCTACTACATACATTAGCAAGACGATTCTGGATTCGATTGGATTGAAACAAACATCCGCCAGCCTAATTATTGGACATCCGTTTTCGGTTGGAGCTGAAATAATATTATTGTCGGGAGCGGTGGCAAGGCGTGCGATTATATTAAAAAATAATAGTAGAAGTTATATGTATACCAAGAATGAGTGTAGCTCGTACTGCCATATTTATTGGGAGTAGTTGAAAAGAAGAATTTAAATCAATCCAATTTGCAACTCAAGTTGCCATATCCTTTGTCACTTTGTGGTAGGTTTCATATAGTGTCAACTCCTCAAGGTTCATCATATTTGGAAGATGAGTTTTTGCTGAAAGCAAAATTGACACGGATATGGGGGCAAATGTTGATAACAAACGTGGCTTGGGAGCTTCCAAGGGGAGATATGATGCCATGTCGCCGATGTTATCACTCCATCATGGACTAGGTTTTCACTTGAAAGATACCATAACACAAGGAGGGGAGAGGGGCCGTGACACATACCAATCCAAGGAGAAAGATGGCACTCCATATAGGGCATTGCCCTGGTTCGGACGTTGGATTGATGGATGCTAACTGTGTACGGCTTCCTAGGCTCCTAACACATAAAAAAAACCTTTGCACTGCAACACAATCCATAAAGTTGAAACAAAGCTAGAGTAAATTAGGGGTGGTGCGCTTGTCTTGTGGGTGCATATGACTGTGCTACATGGGGTGCATATAAGGTAAAATGTTAGAAAAAAAACATTGTTTTCACAAATTTAGAGTGGTGTATTTGCACCCACTGAAATCTACATAGCTTCGCCCCTGTGTCGTGCTATCACTAAACTTCCCTGTGACATGAGTGTGTATGAGGCAATGACACTACCATGATCACGAGCTTCGACACATAAGTTTGACGAAGACCACCAGGAGCATGGCAAGGCCGCCATAGGATGGGCCCTAGAGATTGGAACGGGCCGGCTTGGTTCTAGCCTTGCGGCCTCAATGCTAATTTCATGGGTCAGGGTCGACCCATTTTAGTTATAAGGCTATGATCTCGTTGGTTCAATAGATAGCATGGATTGGCCTCCAATATTTTTTTTGTATCAAGGACGATGAATACTAAGACTTCCAGAAAGATGAGATATAATAAGATTGAAAATATCATGATAACAAATTAAGATTATTTGGCAAGTCAAACAAAATAAGTAAAAAAAGTAGACAGTAATTCTAGTTTTATCTACTTTCACCTCCAAAAATATGATATTCCTCGGTTTACTTCTAAGCATAGATGTGCTTAACAAGTTATCACCGGTCATGTTTAGTGAGTAAAAAAAGAAGAATACCATCAAATAAGAAAAAAAACGAATTGCTACAGTGCTAGCAATTCGGGACGCCCGAATCCGGAACTAAACAAGGGCAGCATGACAAATACTGGGGCCATGCATGCATACAGATACGGTCACTACTAGAAAACAAGAATATTATAGCACTTTCTTGAAACATATTTATCACTGTGTTCCAGTAAAATTTTATAGTAACACAAAATAGTGTGTTATAGATTTCGATTATAACAAAAACACTTTTTTTATAAAAATATATTACTGACAATAATTACAGTAACACAAAATTAATGTTATAAGCAAAATGTTACAAAAGTATACTATGTCGTAACACATAAATGGAACGCATAAAATATGTTATAAATATATGCCCTGTAGTAACACTGATAATGTTTCAGTCCAAATGTTACAAAGAAACATATACATGTGGATCTTTGAAAGCCCATGTTGGGTTTTGATAATGAATGACACCAAGTTGCTAATGCCATTGTATCAAGTGAATTGAGTTAGGCATAGCAACACATGTGATGAAGAAGCAGGGAGCATGATGGTGATAGTGTAAGGTCCAAATGGCTAGAGGGGGGTGAATAGCCTATTTAAAAATCTACAAGCTTCACTAAACAACCATGTTAGTATAAAAGATGGCTAAGCTAATTCTAGCACTAGCTCAACTATACTATGCAAGCCACCTATACAAATCTAGTGAAGCAAGGCTATGATCTCTAATACACACCAACAAGACTAAGTCACTAAGCTATTTACTCCTATGTGATAAAAGCTACACTAAGATTAGTACAAGAAAGTAAAGAGCAAGTGACTTGATTCTTATACCAACGATGTAGAGAAGTGCGTCCGGTCGTTGCTTCGCGGGCGCGGGTGCTGTGCGCATCGGCGCGTCCGGTCGTTGCGAGGAGCGCGTCCGGTCGTTGCTTCGCGCGCGCGGTGCTGTGCGACCGGCGCGTCCGGTCGGTTGAGCAGCGCGTCCGGTCATAGCGTTTGACTGTTGGCGCGCAGTGACCGTTGGAGGATCTAACGGTCGTGTTTGAATTCGAGGGACACGTGGACGTCGCAGGGCGACCGGACGCGGTTGAGCGCGTCCGGTCAGTTTCGACCGGCGCGTCTGGTCGTCCCGAAAAAACGGTCAGTGGAGTGGCAACGGCTCTATTTGGATGGGATGCTTATAAATACTCGTTGGCCGGCCCTTGGGGAGGTCTCTTGGCATTTCTAACACTCTTGTGCATCCTTTGAGCTAAAGCAACTCCTCCCACTCATCTCTCTTGCTTGATTGCAAATCAAAAGTGAGATTGAGTGATCCCAAAGTGCATTGCATAGCTTGAGGGCATCTAGTGGCACTTGTGGGTGGTTTAGCCGGTGGATTTCTTGTTACTCTTGGAGAGTACCGCTCCTAGCCGGCTTGGAGATTGTTGGAGGCGTTGGCAAGAAAAGGTGATTGTTCTTGGCCACCTCCGGTTGATTGTAAGAGGTTCTTGTGCTTTCCTCGGCGGGACGCCAAAAGCAACTCTATTTCATTGCGCGTGTCATTGAGTTACCTTACTTGAGAGTGGTGTCTTGTGGTGCCTTGCGGGGCGTGCCTTGAGGGGCAAGTGACTTGAGGGTCACACCGAGGAACCATCTAAGTGTTGGTCGACACAACCGGTGACGTAGCTTGTCGGTGCACAAGTGAACACCGGGTGAACAAAAATATTGTGTCTCTTGTCTCCCGGTGATTGGTCTTCATATTGTATTGTTGTCAATATTGATTAATTGTATATCATCTTGGTGATTGGCAACATCTTCACTCCACCGTCGGTATAAAAATAACAATCCTATCTCTTGCTCTTATCTTTACTAGTTTATCTTGTGTAGCTCTAGTAGTAGCTTTGCTAGTAGTGTTGTTAGCTTGTTCTCTAGTGTAAAATTAGTGACATAGCACTTGTGTGAACTAGAGATCATAATCTACTAGACTTGTGGATAGGAGGCTTGCATCACAACCTTTGGCTAAGCAAAACTCGCTTTACGCCGTTTGTTATTCTAACAAGTTTGCTTAGTGGTATTTGTAGAATTTTTTATAGGCTATTCACCCCCCTCTAGCCATCTAGGACCTTACAAGTGGTATCGGAGCCGTGGTCACCATTTTTAATCAAGGCTTAACATCCTTCGGTGTGAAAAATGGCTCAAATTGTGTTCAATCATGTTGGGGGCAAGCCACCATTCTTTGATGGTGTTAGTTCTTTTGCTCATTGGAAGAGAAAAATGACAATGTACCTTGGTTCTATTCATGAGAGAGTTTTGCAAGTCACCGAGAATGATTTTGCTATCATTGATCCCGATCATCTCACCGATGAAGATAGAGCAAATAGAACATGCAATAGAATGGCTCTCAATACACTTTACAATAATATTGACACAAAAGTATTTGAGGGCATCAAGGATTTGGAATTGGCAAATGAAGTGTGGACAAGGTTAAGTGAAACATATGAGGGCACTAAGGTTGTGAAGAGTGCCAAGCTATATGGGCTCAAGAGTGAGTTTGAGAACTTTAAGATGAAAGAAGAAGAAACAATCTTAGAGATGTTTCATAGATTGCAAGTCATTATGAATGATCTCAAGAGCTTAGGGCACAAGACTCAAGACCAAGATTTTTGCCACAAGTTCTTATTGAGCTTACCTAAAAGATTCAAGATGTTGATCATGATGCTACAAAGAGATGGGCTTGAAACAATGAAGCCCAATGATTTGCTTGGAGAGGTATTGACCTTTGACAAGTATGATCAAGATGTTGATGAGAAGGAGGAAGAAAAGAAGATGAAGACCGTGGCATTCAAGGCCACCTCCTCCAAGGGCAAAGCTATCATCATAGAAGAAGAAGAAGATAATAATGAAGGTGAAGATTTTGAAATTGATGATGAGGCACTTGCTCTTGTAGTCAAGAAAGTGGGTCACATGTTCATTAAGAGAAGAGGCTTCAAAAAGAGAAATGACAATTTCAAGAGCAATGAGCAACAAAGGAAGTGCTTCAATTGTGATAGCACCGAACATCTTCAAGCCGAATGTCCCTATGACAAGAAGAAGAACAACAAGAGGGGCAAGTTTGAGAAGAAGAAGAGAGGGGCCAAGATGACATTCAAGAAAGGCAAGAATGGTGCCTATGTGATCACTTGGGAAAGTGATGATGAGGAAGAAGAAGAAGAATCATCTAACAAGGCTTTTGCTTCCATTGCTATCAACAAGAAGCCATCACTATTTGATTCATCCTCTTCATGCTTCATGGCTAAAGAAGCTAAGGTATTATATGATGAGAGTGATGATGAAAGTGAAATGGAATATGCTCATGATAGTGATAATGATAATGAAAGTGATGATGATGATGAACCAACTAAAGAACAACTATATGACTTGATGCAACAAACTAGAGACATAGCTATTGCTAAGAACAAGGAGTGTAAGAAGCTTTCAATGAAAGTAGCAATACTTGAGAAAGTCCTTAGTGAGCTTAAGACCACTCATGAGAGTCTAGTGGAAGACCATGAGGATCTTGATAAGGCTCATTCCAAGCTTGAAAAAGCTCACTCATTGCTACTTGAGCAAGAAGCAAAGAAGGAGGTTGTTGTATCATGTGATATAGGTGTTACATGTGATATAATTGATGAATCCTTTAATGAACCTATCATCATGTCAAATGCTAACCCTTCTTGTAGCTCTTCATCCACCACCACTAACTCTACCTCCACTACTAGTGATGGTTTCACTTGTGATGCCTCACTAATGGTTGAGAATGAGACTCTCAAGAGAGAGGTGGATGAGCTCACTCACGCCCTAGGCAAGGCCTATGGTGGTGAGGCCCGCTTGCTTAAGTGCTTGGGTAGCCAAAGGTTCTCTCTTAACAAAGAGGGATTGGGCTACACCCCTAAGAAAGGCAAGTCGGCCTTTGCAACTCCAAAGCCTAGCTTTGTGAAGGGCAATGGTCGGTTTTGCAATAGATGCAAGCAAGTTGGGCACCTAGAGCATAATTACAATAAAAAGAACCAAAGCAAGAACCTTGTTAATGCTATACCTTTTGATTCTTGCTATGTGCTTACCAAGGGTGTGAAGGGTGTACAAGCTAAGTTTATTGGTACACCAATTGTGGGCCCAAAGAAGAAGGCTATTTGGGTACCAAAGAGCTTAGTTACTAACCTACAAGGACCCAAGCAAAAATAGGTACCTAAGCTTCATTGATTTGCTTGTAGGTCAATTACAAAGCCGGAGGAAGGCATTGGATTATTGATAGTGGGTGCACTCAACACATGACTGGTACATCAAGAATGTTTGACTCAATCAATGACAATGATAGTGGTGTTGATTCTATCACATTTGGCAATAACAAGAAAGGCAATATTATTGGCTTGGGCAAGATTGCAATATCAAATGACATGAGTATCTCCAATGTGTTGCTAGTTGAAAGCTTGGATTTCAATCTTCTATCCGTGGCACAAATATGTGATCTAGGCTACAAATGCATCTTTGGGGTTTATGATGTAGAAGTTATTAGTGTGGATGGTTCAAATGTGGCATTCAAGGGCTTTAGATATGAGAATCTCTACCTAGTTGACTTCAATGCTAAAGAAACTTCTTTGACAACTTGCTTAGTCTCCAAATCAAGCATGGGTTGGCTTTGGCATAGAAGGCTTGGTCATGTTGGCATGAAACAATTGAAGAAGCTTACAACTCACAATCTTGTCAATGGTTTGAAAGATGTTGAATTTGAGAAGAATAAGCTTTGTAGTGCATGTCAAGCCGGGAAGCAAGTTGGTAGCTCACATCCAAAGAAGAGTACAATGAGCACATGCAAAGCATTTGAGTTGATGCACATAGATCTATTTGGACCAACAACGCACACAAGCATAGGTGGCAACAAGTATGGCTTTGTCATAGTGGATGACTTCACAAGATTCACATGGGTATTCTTTCTTAGTGACAAAAGTGAAGTGTTTGACACCTTCAAGACATTCCTCACTAGAGTTCACAATGAGTTTGAGATAAGAATCAAGAAAGTGAGAAGTGACAATGGAAGTGAGTTCAAGAATACAAGAATTGAAGAACTTTGTGATCATTATGGCATTGGACATCAATTCTCGGCCAAGTACACTCCACAATCAAATGGCCTAGTTGAGAGGAAGAATAGAACATTGCTTGATATGGCTAGATCAATGCTTCATGAGTACAATGTGAGTCAATCATTTTGGGATGAAGCAATCAATACCGCTTGCTACTACATCAATAGACTATATTGTCATCCATTGCTAGAGAAGACCCCATATGAGCTACTTCATGGAAGAAAGCCCAATATTTCTTACTTTAGGGTGTTTGGTTGCAAATGCTATATCTTGAAGAAGGGCACTAGATTGGGAAAGTTTGACAAGAGATGTGATGAGGGGTTCCTACTTGGTTATTCAACTACAAGCAAAGCTTATAGAGTTTGGAACAACTCTAGTGGCATTCTAGAAGAAGTCCATGATGTGCAATTTGATGAAACCAATGGGTCACAAGATGAAGAAGAGAATCTAGATGATGTTGGTGGAACTCAATTGGTGGAAGCAATGAAGAACATGGATATTGGGACATTAGAGCAAAGCAAGTAATTGATATTCAAGATGATGATAAAGATCAAGTGCTCAATTCTCCATTTAAGCTAGCTAGTGACTCTCAAGTGCAAGATCATGGTGCTAGTTCTTCTCATCAAGATACATCAAGTGATCAACCAAGCTCAAGCAATCAAGTGCAAATACTCCAACCACAACATGTTGCAAGAGATCACCCCATTAATAGTGTTATTGGTGATATTAGAAGTGGTGTACAAATAAGATCAAGATTGGCTATGTTTTGTGAGCATGCATCATTTGTGTCAACCATAGAACCAAAGAAGATAGAAGAAGCTTTGAGGGATGCCGATTGGATCATGGCTATGCAAGAAGAGCTTAACAATTTCACAAGAAATGATGTTTGGGAGTTGGTAGAAAGGCCAAATGACTACAATGTGATTGGAACCAAGTGGGTGTTTAAAAACAAGCAAGATCAAGATGGCATTGTAGTAAGAAACAAAGCAAGACTAGTTGCTCAAGGTTACACTCAAGTTGAAGGTCTTGACTATGATGAGACATATGCTCCCATGGCAAGATTGGAGGCAATAAGGATTCTATTGGCTTATGCTTGTGCACACAACATCAAACTATATCAAATGGATGTCAAAAGTGCATTTCTCAATGGGATCATCAATGAGTTAGTCTTTGTTGAGCAACCTCCCGGATTTGAAGATGACAAGAAACCCAACCATGTGTACAAGTTGAAGAAGGCTTTATATGGCTTAAAGCAAGCACCTAGAGCATGGTATGAGAGGCTAAGGGATTTCCTTCTCTCTAAGGGATTCAAGATGGGCAAGGTTGATACAACTCTATTCACCAAGAAGATTGGGAATGATCTATTCATAGTGCAAATATATGTTGATGACATCATCTTTAGATCAACCGATCAAGCTTATTGTGAAGAATTTGGTGCTATGATGGCCAAAGAGTTTGAAATGTCTATGATTGGTGAACTTAGCTACTTCCTTGGTCTCCAAGTCAAGCAATTGAAGAATGGGACATTTGTGAGTCAAGGGAAATACATAAGGGACATGTTGAAGAAGTTTGGAATGCAAGATGCAAAGCCAATTTCAACTCTAATGGGTACAAATGGCAATTTGGATAGTGATCTTGATGGCAAAATGGTGAATCAAAAGGAATATCGGTCTTTGATTGGAAGTCTACTCTATGTCACCGCATCAAGGCCAGATGTCATGTTTAGTGTTTGCATGTGTGCTAGATATCAAGCCTCACCTAGAGAGAGTCATCTCACGGCCGCAAAGAGAATATTGAGGTACTTAAAGCAAACAAGAAATGTTGGACTATGGTATCCCAAGGGGTCAAAGTTTGAATTGATTGGATATTCGGACTCTGACTATAGGGGTTGCAAGATCAATAGAAAGAGCACAAGTGGCACATGTCAATTACTTGGAAGATCACTTGTGTCATGGTCCTCAAAGAAACAAAATAGTGTGGCAATCTCTACCGCCGAAGCCGAATATGTGAGTGCGGGGAGTTGTTGTGCACAATTACTATGGATGAAATCAACTTTGAAGGATTATGGCCTCAACTTCAAGAATGTGCCATTGCTATGTGATAATGAGAGTGCAATCAAGATGATACAAAACCTGATTCAACATGGAAGAACAAAGCATATTGACATAAGACATCATTTCATTAGAGATCATCAACAAAAGGGAGATATTGCCATTGAAAGTGTTGGCACCGATGATCAACTTGCCGATATTCTCACTAAGCCACTTAATGAAAAGAGGTTTTGCAAGCTAAGGAATGAATTGAACATTCTTGATTTCTCAAACATGAGTTGAATGCACCCCACCCACTTATTGACATGCCTCTCCTTCGACATTGCAAGGTAAAGTTGATTGACATGTCATTCATCCTATGCTAAGGACTTGCTAGAGCATGTAGACATAATAAGTGGTATATGTGAGCATTCATGATAAATCAAATGAATTTGATGGATATATGTTACCACTATTGCCTCTATGCTTGATTTGATCTAGTGGTGGCATATGACATGTTTGTGAGCTTGCAAACCTAGTGTTGAATCTAGAAAATTTGCTAAAGTGTTTAATTCAACATAGGCAAGATAACCCTTATTATGAGGTGTGAAGAAGCTTGTCTTTGGTTCAAATCGAATTAAATATCTTTGGCAAGTATTCTAGGTTGAACCAAAATTGATAAATCTTAATCTACTCCATCAAACATTTTTCTTCTCTCTACAATTTGATCCCATTTTTGGGTAAGTTGTTGACAAAGGGGGAGAGAAAAAGATGATTCAACATGATAAAGGGGTAAATAAATTTTTTGATGCACACAAGTAGGGGGAGCAAGCTCATAAACAAAGTTGTTGCATTTGTTTGTGCATTCTCATATGACTTGCTCATTGCACATGTATTTAAATTCAATATACATGCTTGTGTGGTGCAATGCTAGTATAGAACTTGGATGATGAAATGATCTACTAGCATACATAGGAATAGTTTACTTGTGGTATCTAGACATGCCTAAAGCTTTACAAGAGGTCCAAGAACCTTTACATATAATGTTGATCTCACGGGGTTCTTGAGTTTTTGATGGATGTCTAGTTACTTCATGGTGCTAAGGATGGTGTAAAAGACAACTCCGATTGGTATCACGCTTCAAAGGTCCATTTCTTACACCTTAGCATCATTTTGGTAGAATTACTCTCCCAACACTTCTATCCATGCATATGTGCAAAGCTTTCAATCCAAACTCTATGCACATATGTAGGGGGAGCTAATGCTACCAAAACCGAGCTTGTGATAATTGTCCAAACTTTACTTATGAGCAAAATGATTGGACAAGTATGACAAGTTCAAAACTTTTATTATCAAAATCATCTTTGTGAGGGTTGTCATCAATTACCAAAAAGGGGGAGATTGAAAGTCCCTAGTTTGGTTTTGGCTAATTGATGAAACCTATGACTAACCTTTGTATCTAAGTGGATGATTTAGATAAAGGTGGTCATTGAATATGAGACATGACATTGACTCATATGACCAAGATGGTGAAGACCAAGATGAGGCTTGGCTCGATGGACCGGTTGTGAAGGTGAAGGGCAAGTCGAGGCTTCGAAGCGAAGGATCATGTGATGGTGAAGCTTGAGCAAGACTTGGCGCCGATGGACCGATGCAACGGTGAAGAGCAAGTGAAGTCAAGGTCGATGGATCGAGACGGTCATGTGATGATATGAAGTGGATCATATCATTTGAAGAAACAAAATGGGCTCAAGGCAAAGGTATAACCATAGGACCATTTTGTTTTACACTCAAGACACCATAGAGGGTGTGAGTGGTTTATGGTCGATAGCCGAACTATTAAGAGGGGAAGTCTTATCAGTTATTCGACGCACGGGTGCCACTAGGTGAATTCATGAAGTGCATTGCATGTAGGGCCTAGTGAGCTAACTGGAAAACCTTTGAAAATGATTGAGAAAAAGCTAACACACAAGCACATGGAGATGTACACTTGATGGTGTTGGCACATTTGCAAAGGTGGCGTTGGTCGCGCTGTGGTTTGGGCGGTAGAGAGGGTTTGGTTCCTTTCTCCCTCCCGCCGAGCTTGCGAGCGCGGGATTCAGGCGATTTCGGGGAAATGAAATGCCTATTTTCCACTACACCGGAAGTCGGAGAAGAAACGGAGGCGAACGGAGGTCACAGAGGTGACCGGACGCTGCACCGGACGCGGTCACGGTGTGACCGGACGCGTCCGGTCAGCGTTCAGCGTCTGCGCGAGTTTCAGTTTGTTCATTGGACGCGAGGCGCGTCCGGTCACAGTCGATCGGACGCGTCCGGTCGATCAGGGAGCTTACTGGACTCTAACCGGACGCGGGCACTGTGGCGTCCGGTCAGTTCTAACAGCGCGTCCGGTCACTGTTTCGTTGTGCGCGACTCAGACTTGACCAGCGCGTCCGGTCAGTTACGGGACCGGCGCGTCCGGTCGTTCCCGGCGCGTCCGGTCGTTGCGAGGAGCGCGTCCGGTCGTTGCTTCACGGGCGCGGGTGCTGTGCGCATCGGCGCGTCCGGTCGTTGCGAGGAGCGCGTCCGGTCATTGCTTCGCGCGCGCGGTGCTGTGCGACCGGCGCGTCCGGTCGGTTGAGCAGCGCGTCCGGTCATAGCGTTTGACCGTTGGCGCGCAGTGACCGTTGGAGGATCTAACGGTCGTGTTTGAATTCGAGGGACACGTGGACGTCGCAGGGCGACCGGACGCGGTTGAGCGCGTCCGGTCAGTTTCGACCGGCGCGTCCGATCGTCCCGAAAAAACGGTCAGTGGAGTGGCAACGGCTCTATTTGGATGGGATGCTTATAAATACTCGTTGGCCGGCCCTTGGGGAGGTCTCTTGGCATTTCTAACACTCTTGTGCATCCTTTGAGCTAAAGCAACTCCTCCCACTCATCTCTCTTGCTTGATTGCAAATCAAAAGTGAGATTGAGTGATCCCAAAGTGCATTGCATAGCTTGAGGGCATCTAGTGGCACTTGTGGGTGGTTTAGCCGGTGGATTTCTTGTTACTCTTGGAGAGTACCGCTCCTAGCCGGCTTGGAGATTGTTGGAGGCGTTGGCAAGAGAAGGTGATTGTTCTTGGCCACCTCCGGTTGATTGTAAGAGGTTCTTGTGCTTTCCTCGGCGGGACGCCAAAAGCAACTCTATTTCATTGCGCGTGTCATTGAGTTACCTCACTTGAGAGTGGTGTCTTGCGGTGCCTTGCGGGGCGTGCCTTGAGGGGCAAGTGACTTGAGGGTCACACCGGGGAACCATCTAAGTGTTGGTCGACACAACCGGTGACGTAGCTTGTCGGTGCACAAGTGAACACCAGGTGAACAAAAATATTGTGTCTCTTGTCTCCCGGTGATTGGTCTTCATATTGTATTGTTGTCAATATTGATTAATTGTATATCATCTTGGTGATTGGCAACATCTTCACTCCACCGTCGGTATAAAAATAACAATCCTATCTCTTGCTCTTATCTTTACTAGTTTATCTTGTGTAGCTCTAGTAGTAGCTTTGCTAGTAGTGTTGTTAGCTTGTTCTCTAGTGTAAAATTAGTGACATAGCACTTGTGTGAACTAGAGATCATAATCTACTAGACTTGTGGATAGGAGGCTTGCATCACAACCTTTGGCTAAGCAAAACTCGCTTTACGCCGTTTGTTATTCTAACAAGTTTGCTTAGTGGTATTTGTAGAATTTTTTATAGGCTATTCACCCCCCCCTCTAGCCATCTAGGACCTTACACTTGCGCTCTTAGATCCTTCGTTCTATGTCCATCTCCTCATGCCTGATCACCATGATCATCATTTCATGTCCATGCACCATCTCTTTGTGATCTAGTGGCCACCACTCCTTGCCACATACACCTTCATCACATGTGTTGCTTATGCCTAACTCAAAACACTTAACACATGGCATTAGCAACTTGGTGTCATTAATTACCAAAACCAAACTTGGGCTTTCAGATGGTCATAAGATCACAAGTGCATGAAGATAAATATGATGGTGAACATTTACATAGGTGATGGACAAGGAATGAGATGATCAAGGCAAAGGTATAATCATAGAATTCTTTTTTACCGGTCTAAAGATGAGTAGAGAAGTGATTGACCGGGTTTAGGATTGATAGCTGTGGGGGCATTAACCCCTATACCCTTACGGCTAGACTTGGGTTGGCCTAGACTAGAGGGCCCGGCCCACCAGAAGATGACGCGTGGCCTAGTCGATCTGCTCGGCGTCCCACGCAAGGAAGGAAAACAAACTTGGAGATCAAGTAAGATCCTGATCGGTTAGAATAGGAATCCTTATCCGGCCAGCTATGACAATTGTAACCGGGCAGGATTAGTTTCCAGATTTGTAACCCTGCTCCTCGGACTATATAAGGCGGTTAGGGGACCCCCTCAAAAGACATCTCATTATACACAACAATATAAATCAGACGCATGACGTAGGTATTACGCCCTCACGGCGGCCGAACTTGGATAAAACCTTGTTCCGTGTCTTGCGTCACCATCTAGTTCGTAGCTTGCGCACCTATCTACCGACAAATCACTACCTTGGGCATACCCCTTGGTAGACTACCGACCACATTTCGTCGACAGTGGCGCGCCAGGTAGGGGTGTGCGTACAGCTTCTATAGGGTCGAGATGGCGGACTAGAGGGGGGGTGAATAGTCCTTTCTAAAACTTAAACGTGTTGGCTAACCAAAACAAATGCGGAATTAAACTTATCGGTCTAGCCAAGACTACACCCCTCAATCTAAGTTCACAAGCACCTCACAAAGATCCTAATTAAGCAACTAAGGTGCTTTCCTTAGCAAGAGCTCTCCTATTTAATTCTAGAGCAAGGTCACACAAACCTATGCACTAGTACTTTGCAAGCAAGAGGGAGCTCCTACACAATTCTAGTAAGCAAAGCGCACAAAGCCTAAGCTCACTAGCAATGCTCAATAACAAGGCTACACAAGCCAAATTAGAGAGCGCAAACTACTTAGCTATACAAACTAAGCAATGTGACTAACAAGGTTACACAAACCGAATTAGCCACGCAAAGGAGAAGCTTCTAGCTACACAAGCAAGAAGACAACTAGCAAGCTACACAAGCAAACTAGTTATGAAAGCAACTACACAAGCATAAGTATATATGAAAGTAAATACAAGCTTGTGTTGCACGAAGGCAAACCACCGAGAAGAGTAGACAATGTTGACACGGTGATTTTTCTCCCGAGGTTCACTTGGTCACCACCAAGCTACGTCCCCGTTGTGTCGACCAACACTTAGATGGTTCCTCGGTGTGACCCTCAAGTCACTTACCCCTCAAGGCACGCCCCGCAAGGCACCGCAAGAACCCACTCTCAAGTGAGGTAGCTCAATGACACGCACAACTAGAGTTGCTCTTCGTGATCCCCGCGGGGTGAGCACAATCCCCCTCACAAAGCTTCTCCGGAGCCTCGCACAATCTTCTTGCGAGCTTCGATGGAGCCACAAGCCACCAAGCCGTCTAGGAGGTGGCAACCTCCAAGAGTAACAAGCACCACCGGCTTGCAACACGATCACCTAGTGCCACTCGATGCAACCTCACGATGCAATCGCACTAGAATCGCTCTCTCACTCGATCCGATGAACACTATCAAGCATGAGTGAGTTAGAGGGCTCTCAAGCACTACCACACAAGCCACCAAGGCCAAAGTGTGCTCCACACACGGCCATAGCCGGCCACAACGTCTATTTATAACCCCACGGTCAAATAGAGCCGTTACCCCTTCACTGGGCAAAAATCGGGACGACCGGACGCGCCGGTCGAAACTGACCGGACGCGCTCAACCGCGTCCGGTCGCCCTGCGCCGTCCACGTGTCCACTGAATTCAAACGCGACCGTTAGATCCTCCAACGGTCACTGCGCGCCAACAGTCAAACGCTATGACCGGACGCGCTGCTCAACCGACCGGCGCGTCCGGTCGCCCTGCGCCGTCCACGTGTCCACTGAATTCAAACGCGACCGTTAGATCCTCCAACGGTCACTGCGCGCCAACGGTCAAACGCTATGACCGGACGCGCTGCTCAACCGACCGGACGCGCCGGTCGCACTGTACCACGCCCGCGAAACAACGACCGGACGCGCACCTCGCAACGACCGGACGCGCCGATCCGCACAACACCCGCGCCCGTGAATCAACGACCGGACGCGCTGGTCGCAACGACCAGACGCGCCGGGAACGACCGGACGCGCCGGTCCCGTAACTGACCGGACGCGCTGGTCAAGTCTGAGTCGCGCACAACGAAACAGTGACCGGACGCGCTGTTAGAACTGACCGGACGCCACAGTGCCCGCGTCCGGTTAGAGTCCAGTAAGCTCCCTGATCGACCGGACGCGTCCGATCGACTGTGACCGGACGCGCCTCGCGTCCGATGGACAAACTGAAACTCGCGCAGACGCTGAACGCTGACCGGACGCGTCCGGTCACACCGTGACCGCGTCCGGTGCAGCGTCCGGTCACCTCTGTGACCTCCGTTCGCCTCCGTTTCTTTTCCGACTTCCGGCGTAATGGAAAATAGAGAGGACCCCAAACCCTCTCTACCGCTCAAACTCCACTGCCTTCGCAAATGTGCCAACACCAACAAGTGATCACCACCTTGTGCACGTGTGTTAGCATTTTCACAAACATTTTCTTCAAAGGAATTAGGCACTCAACTTGCCTCGCCACTCGATCCTAACACGTATGCAAAGTTAGATCGCTCAAGTGGCACTAGATGACCGATATGCAAACAAGTTTGCCCCTCTTGATAGTACGGCCATCTATCCTAAAACCCGGTCATAAACTTCTCTACACACCTATGACCGGTGAAATGGAAATGCCCTAGGTTATACCTTTGCCTTGCGCATTCCACTCCATCTCCTCCGACGTTGATGCAACACATGCACCAACCATATCACAAATGATATGATCCACTTCATATCATCACATGACCGTCTCGATCCATCGACCTTGACTTCACTTGCTCTTCACCGTTGCATCGGTCCGTCGGCGCCAAGTCTTGCTCAAGCTTCACCATCGCATGGTCTTTCGCTTCGAAGCCTCGACTTGCCCTTCACCTTCACAACCGGTCCATCGAGCCAAGCATCATCTTGGTCTTCATCATCTTGGTCACATGAGTCAATGTCATGTCTCATGTGCATTAAGCTCCTTCATGACATCATCACATGACCGTCTCGATCCATCGACCTTGACTTCACTTGCTCTTCACTGTTGCATCGGTCCATCGGCGCCAAGTCTTGCTCAAGCTTCACCATCGGATGGTCCTTCGCTTCGAACCCTCGACTTGCCCTTCACCTTCACAACCGGTCCATCGAGCCAAGCATCATCTTGGTCTTCATCATCTTGGTCACATGAGTCAATGTCATGTCTCATATTCAATGACCACCTTTATCTAAATCATCCACTTAGATACAAAGGTTAGTCCTAGGTTTCATCAATTAGCCAAAACCAAACTAGGGACTTTCAATCTCCCCCTTTTTGGTAATTGATGACAACCCTCACAAAGATGATTTTGATAATAAAAGTTTTGAACTTGTCATACTTGTCCAATCATTTTGCTCATAAGTAAAGTTTGGACAATTATCACAAGCTCGATTTTGGTAGCATTAGCTCCCCCTACATATGTGCATAGAGTTTGGATTGAAAGCTTTGCACATATGCATGGATAGAAGTGTTGGGAGAGTAATTCTACCAAAATGATGCTAAGGTGTAAGAAATGGACCTTTGAAGCGTGATACCAATCGGAGTTGCCTTTTACACCATCCTTAGCACCATGAAGTAACTAGACATCCATCAAAAACTCAAGAACCCCGTGAGATCAACATTATAAGCATGGTTCTAGTTTTTGCGTGATAATCACAAGTCTAGCTAACATCCTATGCATGCTAGTTATCAAATCATCATTCAAGTTCTATAACTAGCATACACTACACAAGCATGCATATTGAATTTAAGAACTTATGCAATGCAAGCAAGCACATGAATTATGCACATATCAAATGCAATCATTCAATGTTCATGAGCTTGCTCCCCCTACTTGTGTGCTTTCTTTGTCCAAGAATTTTGATCCCCTTACATTCTTCAATGTTGCTCCCTCTTTGTCCATATCCATGTCCAATATCATCTATCTCTCCCCAAAGCAATCTCTCCAAAGCAATCTCTCCCCAAAGAAAATCTTGCATATCTTTGTCTAATCTCTCCCCCTTTGTCATCAATTTCCATAAAAGGTGTGCTTCTCATTGATGTAAAGGCTAGCATTGGGGTAGATGGTGAAGACTTGAATCTTGCATTTTTGATGGACATTATCACATATGTTGGAATGACAAACTTTATGGTTGCTCTTGAGATTCCACATAGGATCTTTGACCTTGATACCAATCGGTGGGGCTCCTCCCCCTATGTCATAGCATGTGTCATTCACTTGAGATACCACTTGAAGATGAGGGTAGCATTTCTTGATTTGATCACTTAAAGTTGAGGATCACTTGTGAAACTATCGTCTTGCATGAATGATACCATGTGAAGATACCATGAGTAGGAATGTGATACCATTTGAAAGAATTTTCTAGTATGGATCCACTTTGAAGGATTTGACAATAATATTCACTTCTTGAACATTTGCTATCTTCGTGAGTACCACTTATAAGATATCACTTGTAGATCATGATCTAGACACCACTAGTGAATACCACTTGGAAGATCAATTTGAGTCTAGATACCACTTGAAACAAACTAGATATCCATTTTCATTGTTGTCTTATGTTTGTTCTCTTATTATTGTCATGAGCTTCTTGTATGACTTGAACTATGTTGATTTGCCTAGATTCCAAGTCCGGTTTGATCCAATGACAAGCTTCTTCACACCTCATGCTAAGGGTTATCTTGCCAATATTGTACTTGTCACTTGTTAGCAATCCAAACTAGATCAAGTACTTGGGTTCACTAGCTCATGAACAAACTCATATCCATACCACTAGATCAATTAATCAATCAAGCAATAATGGTAGGCTATGAATTTAAAATTTTCATTTGTTATGCATGATCCTAATAAACATGTACTATATGCACTAACCGCATACAAGTAAGGGATGAAATGATCATGCACATTATAATGATACCTTTGCTATGTTGGAGTAGAGGATAGTCACATAGATTTCAATTCATTACTCCAATAGCAATGTGAAGTCCAATTTATAAGCTTGGTGAAGACCAATCATCATAGATAAATCCATTCTTCACCCATATGAAATGAAAACCACTTATGATCAAGTGCACTATCTCTTGAGTTGTGGTTGGCTTGCTTCATCTTTTTGATCAATGCTTGCATGAGAGAACTACTTAGAATACCACTTAAAATACATGACTAGCTCTCTTTTGGGTGTTGCTTGCTTTTCTTGATCAACCATTTTGATTGCTTCAATTAAGCATCATAGGTTCCTCGGATCACCACTTCCATGTTAGCCTTCCAAGTCCCAAACTTGGTTTCACCTACACACGGCGGCAAGCCCCTCACTAGGGAGAAGTGACATTTCTCCAAAGCACCACTCTTGATACTCACTTGAAATGATATAGTTTGATTGATCCAAATGATGAACTCAATCTTGATGAATAATCCTTAAATCTACATTTGAGTCCAACTCTTTCTACTTGTTTAAGTCCTTTTCTTTCTACCAAATAATCTTCAATCATCACTAGAACTTAAACTTTATTCTCATCTTGAGTTTGATCTTGATCTTCAACTTTGAGTACCAAATATGTACACCAAGTACATTCCACAATCAAGTGCCTTGTACTCATTTCTTGTCAAGCTTATAGATCAATCCAAAACCAAACTCAGGTACCTCAACCACTTATAAACTAGTTTCCAACTTGAGGACCTTTCAATCAAAGTGACTCTAGATTAATCCAATGATTGTCACTTTTCTGGCAGATTCTGTACTCTTCAAAGAATAATTCATATCTCCCAATGTACGAATCCAAATGCCATGAACTTTGGTGGAGATGTGCATTACAAAGTCATCTAGCAGCTGTAAAAATTTGAGCTTCATTTGACTTCTAGATTGCTACCAGATTTCAATTCTTCCACCACTGCTACATGCTGAAAACTGCTGCACTAAAGCTGACAAGATGCACTCCAAAACCGAAGCATCTCTTATCCAATTCTCATGAAATTTCTACAGCATCTTCTTTCATAAGTGTAGAGCATGTATACCAAATTTCAAGCCGATCCAAATAGATTTGATCACTCAAACATGGCTAAGATCACAGCTAGCTCAGATTTTAAATATTGGACAGATTTCAATACATGAGCTATTCTTCATCAAAAGTGAATCAAACTTGAAACTAACTTGTTTGAATACTTTCATAAGACATATATCCATTCAAACCACTTACTAAAGAGTCATCTCATGAATTTATCCAACACAAATCAATTCAAACTTGATTGCTAAGCATTTAATCCATTCAATCATCTCATAGCAAGCAACATTGCACATTTATCCAATTCAATCAACTCATATGCGTCCAAATGAAATGATCAATAAGAGATATACCTTGGTTAGCTCATGATCATCCAATAGCAAGCTTTAACTCAAATAATTTGCAAGCCATCAAATAATTCCAATAAATCATCCACAACTTGATCATGACACTTGTATGTTGTAGCACTTGGACTTCACTTATTTTGACTTGGCATTGGGATTGGATATGCATTGAGTTTCATAACTTGACTCAATATATGATGAACAAAATTAATCCAATTGAATCAAGCCTCCAATGCCGATGGTACCTACAATCATTCATCCACTTTTTGATGGTACCCAAACTAGTTTGGGTCCTCTCAAATTAGGTGCAACATACTTAGGCATAGCCTTAGTATGAGTAGCGGGATGTTTTGCAATTCCAACTAATGAGGTACCATTGCCATCCTTTCTAAGCATATTAGTATTATCAATTGAAATAGGCTTAGAATTGTTACCTAGGGGACATGAATGAGCCATGTGTCCCCTTTTCCGACATGAGTAGCACATTCTCTTTGCTTGAGCCTTTTCTTCCTTGCTCATGTTGTGCTTCCCATTGCCTAGCCTCTCATGAGTTGCTTGAGCCTTCTTCTCAAGCTTGGTAGGACACCCCGAGGCAAAGTGTCCCATATCTCCACACTTGAAGCACTTGATGTGAGCATGTACTTTCTTCTCATCTTGATTCTTGATCATCATCTTGGCATCTTGGATTTGCATTGGATGCCTTGCTCTACCACCCCTTCTTGTTTTCTTTTTCTTCTTCTTCATCAAGTCACCATCATCTCCATGGTTGATCTTGATTTGCTCTTAGGGTGTCTTCTCTTGCTCAACTAGTGGCTTTGGTTGAGGCTTTACTTGTTGCTTCACCAATTGCTTGGTTGGGCACATTGAGGTGAGATGACCCCAAGTGCGGTACTTGAAGCACTTGACATGCTTTAGCCTCTCTTCTTCTTTCATCTTCTTGAGCTTCTCAATGTTTGGGCAACCATTAGCAAGATGTCCCGCTTCATGGCATCGATAGCACATGGAATGCGAGAGCTTCTTTTGGAGTAGCCTCTTCATCCTCTTTTCTTGCTTTCTTTCGCCCCTTGTCATTTTTTCTTGAAGCCAAGGCCACTTTTGTCACCAAGGTTTCTTTGAGTCTTCATTATGTTCTCAAAGGTGACTTTTGAGTTGTAGCACCTCTCTAACTTGTTGCTCAAATTCTTCACTTCACTTTTAAGCTCATTGTTTTCCTTTAAAAGGTTAGTCTTACAAGACATAGAAGTAGAACAAGCATTTAATTGTGAAGAACATGGCATATCTAATAAATCATCACAAGAGGTGGATACATGCTTCTTGCCTACATCACAAGGGTTAGTAATATGTGATTGATCATTTGACCCAAATGATGAGCTCTCACTAGTTTTGTTTTCATCATTAGAAAGCCTTTTAGTGAGTAAAGCATGTTCTTGTACCAAATTATCATGAGCAACACTAAGTTCCTCATGAGCCAATTTTAGCTCCTCATGTGAACAAGTAGTAACATAAAGTAGATGCTTTTGTTGTTCACATGTGGTTTTTAGAAATGAGTTTTCATTTTTCAATTTACTTGTTTTTGCCATCTCATTTCTTAGGGCCTTTGAGAGTTTATATAGAAGCTCAAAATTTAGACCATCACAATCAACAACAAAACCACCAATAGATACCTTAGTGTCACTATGTGACATAGAACAATGTGGTGATGTTGAAGAGCTTGTTGAAGCATCACTCTCATAGCCATCATCTTCACCATCAAGTGTGCATGGAGTAGAATCATTGCTTGCATCACTTGTGGCATTATCATCATTCTTGTCAAGTGATCTTGTGCTATGATCATTTTTGTCATCACTTGACCGTGAGGTGGTGCAATCCTCCACAACCACCTTGTTGTGGTCATGCTCAACATCCTCATGCGCCTCCTCCTTGGGCTCATCATCATTGGAGATCGCCCCATATTTCTCATTTAGAAACACCCAAATCTCATGGGCGGAATTGAAGTCTATGATCTCACAAAGTATGCTACTATCCATAGATCGATAGAAAACATTAGTAGCTTGGCTATCGAGATGTAGGCATTTACTTTGCGCTTGAGTTGCATTCTTTTTATCAATTGCAAAGGAAAAGCCCACATCTACGATCCACCACATTTGAGGAGAAATAAACTTAAAATTGCATGTCATCCAATTTCTCCACCGTGCAAAGTGTGTGCCATCAAAAATGTGTGGACACTCAACATCTAGCCCATAAGCCGCCATCCTCTCGGGTCGGTGAAGACCACAAATGAGAGACCCGGCTCCGATACCACTTGTAGGGTCGAGATGGCGGACTAGAGGGGGGGTGAATAGTCCTTTCTAAAACTTAAACGTGTTGGCTAACCAAAACAAATGCGGAATTAAACTTATCGGTCTAGCCAAGACTACACCCCTCAATCTAAGTTCACAAGCACCTCACAAAGATCCTAATTAAGCAACTAAGGTGCTTTCCTTAGCAAGAGCTCTCCTATTTAATTCTAGAGCAAGGTCACACAAACCTATACACTAGTACTTTGCAAGCAAGAGGGAGCTCCTACACAATTCTAGTAAGCAAAGCGCACAAAGCCTAAGCTCACTAGCAATGCTCAATAACAAGGCTACACAAGCCAAATAAGAGAGCGCAAACTACTTAGCTACACAAACTAAGCAATGTGACTAACAAGGTTACACAAACCGAATTAGCCACGCAAAGGGGAAGCTTCTAGCTACACAAGCAAGAAGACAACTAGCAAGCTACACAAGCAAACTAGTTACGAAAGCAACTACACAAGCATAAGTATATATGAAAGTAAATACAAGCTTGTGTTGCACGAAGGCAAACCACCGAGAAGAGTAGACAATGTTGACACGGTGATTTTTCTCCCGAGGTTCACTTGGTCGCCACCAAGCTACGTCCCCGTTGTGTCGACCAACACTTAGATGGTTCCTCGGTGTGACCCTCAAGTCACTTACCCCTCAAGGCACGCCCCGCAAGGCACCGCAAGAACCCACTCTCAAGTGAGGTAGCTCAATGACACGCACAACTAGAGTTGCTCTTCGTGATCCCCGCGGGGTGAGCACAATCCCCCTCACAAAGCTTCTCCGGAGCCTCGCACAATCTTCTTGCGAGCTTCGACGGAGCCACAAGCCACCAAGCCGTCTAGGAGGTGGCAACCTCCAAGAGTAACAAGCACCATCGGCTTGCAACACGATCACCTAGTGCCACTCGATGCAACCTCACGATGCAATCGCACTAGAATCGCTCTCTCACTCGATCCGATGAACACTATCAAGCATGAGTGAGTTAGAGGGCTCCCAAGCACTACCACACAAGCCACCAAGGCCAAAGTGTGCTCCACACACGGCCATAGCCGGCCACAACGTCTATTTATAACCCCACGGTCAAATAGAGCCGTTACCCCTTCACTGGGCAAAAATCGGGACGACCGGACGCGCCGGTCGAAACTGACCGGACGCGCTCAACCGCGTCCGGTCGCCCTGCGCCGTCCACGTGTCCACTGAATTCAAACGCGACCGTTAGATCCTCCAACGGTCACTGCGCGCCAACGGTCAAACGCTATGACCGGACGCGCTGCTCAACCGACCGGACGCGCCGGTCGCACTGTACTGCGCCCGCGAAACAACGACCGGACGCACACCTCGCAACGACCGGACGCGCCGATCCGCACAACACCTGCGCCCGCGAATCAACGACCGGACGCGCTGGTCGCAACGACCGGACGCGCCGGGAACGACCGGACGCGCCGGTCCCGTAACTGACCGGACGCGCTGGTCAAGTCTGAGTCGCGCACAACGAAACAGTGACCGGACGCGCTGTTAGAACTGACCGAACGTCACAGTGCCCGCGTCTGGTTAGAGTCCAGTAAGCTCCCTGATCGACCGGACGCGTCCGATCGACTGTGACCGGACGCGCCTCGCGTCCGATGGACAAACTGAAACTCGCGCAGACGCTGAACGCTGACCGGACGCGTCCGGTCACACCGTGACCGCGTCCGGTGCAGCGTCCGGTCACCTCTGTGACCTCCGTTCGCCTCCGTTTCTTTTCCGACTTCCGGCGTAATGGAAAATAGAGAGGACCCCAAACCCTCTCTACCGCTCAAACTCCACTGCCTTCGCAAATGTGCCAACACCAACAAGTGATCACCACCTTGTGCACGTGTGTTAGCATTTTCACAAACATTTTCTTCGAAGGAATTAGGCACTCAACTTGCCTCGCCACTCGATCCTAACACGTATGCAAAGTTAGATCGCTCAAGTGGCACTAGATGACCGATATGCAAACAAGTTTGCCCCTCTTGATAGTACGGCCATCTATCCTAAAACCCGGTCATAAACTTCTCTACACACCTATGACCGGTGAAATGGAAATGCCCTAGGTTATACCTTTGTCTTGCGCATTCCACTCCATCTCCTCCGACGTTGATGCAACACATGCACCAACCATATCACAAATGATATGATCCACTTCATATCATCACATGACTGTCTCGATCCATCGACCTTGACTTCACTTGCTCTTCACCGTTGCATCGGTCCGTCGGCGCCAAGTCTTGCTCAAGCTTCACCATCGCATGGTCCTTCGCTTCGAAGCCTCGACTTGCCCTTCACCTTCACAACCGGTCCATCGAGCCAAGCATCATCTTGGTCTTCATCATCTTGGTCACATGAGTCAATGTCATGTCTCATGTGCATTAAGCTCCTTCATGACATCATCACATGACCGTCTCGATCCATCGACCTTGACTTCACTTGCTCTTCACTGTTGCATCGGTCCATCGGCGCCAAGTCTTGCTCAAGCTTCACCATCGCATGGTCCTTCGCTTCGAACCCTCGACTTGCCCTTCACCTTCACAACCGGTCCATCGAGCCAAGCATCATCTTGGTCTTCATCATCTTGGTCACATGAGTCAATGTCATGTCTCATATTCAATGACCACCTTTATCTAAATCATCCACTTAGATACAAAGGTTAGTCCTAGGTTTCATCAATTAGCCAAAACCAAACTAGGGACTTTCAGCTTCCCAGACGAGCAAGATGGTCATCATCCCCGACTCCGCGGCCGTGGTGGACAGTCTCTCGTTCACCGTCAGCCAGATCACCTGGACCACCGGCGTCAACAGCTTCACCGCCACTACCACGGAGGAGGCGCAGATCCGATCTACGTCGACCACGTCTTCATCGGCGATGGCTCCGACCACGCTGGCTACGGCTCTGACCACCCCAGCAACGGCTCCGACCACGCCGACAACTCGTCGACCACTTCCTCGGTACAAAGGAAGGGTGATCGACAACACCGACCTGATTGAAGCTATCGACCAAGTCGGCCACAAGCTCTCACAAACCCTAACTTTGGTAGATTCGATCCAAAATCAATCTACCGAGTAGGTACTTCACCACAACAGATCTACCCGACCAGTTCGGGTTCGCCGTCCAACACGGCTAGATACAGATCTAGTGGTCACTGCTACTCCTAAAGGACGAACGGTACGCCTTCGCCCGGTTCCTACACCCGACCTCAGGCTCTCTGAGTACCAAGTCCCGACGGAGGATTGTCAGGCCCTCCCATACGACTTGAAAACGCTGCTTCCGAGTACGCGTATCGTACACCTCATCTGTTCATGGGTCCCACGGAGTGAGACCGTGTTTCAGATTTGTACTTCCTGGATATACCTCGACCATCACCACGCAACGCCGTCAATATGGTCAGTATCCGGTAGCATCATGAAGGTTCGGTTCATACACTACCCGAGGATCGCGACTCCAGCACTGGATCTACATGATCTGTCCACACCGAGGCTCAACACCTCGAAGACGACGAATATGGTCTAGATCCACTACCGTAACCTCCGGGTTTCTCTCTGATCCCAAGGTTCCCACCAAGACGTGGCGACATGGTGCTCAACGTCAGCAATGACGAGCCCGCAGTCGTGGGAGAAACTGACGAGCAACGGCAACTTCGCAAACAGCGTAATGCAGACCGCGCCGAACGCCGTCATCAGGAGGCTGAAAAAAGAAGAAGCACGTCGCAGAGGACGCCTTCGACAGAGTAGGCAATAAGCAAGTTTTCAGGACCCCAAGTGCCCACGTGGTCATCGCCATGGCCAACCTGTACCGATTACCAGACACGCCAGAGAACCACGTGGTTCGCGAAGACATCAAAGCATATCTAACCGCTGCCATGGGCCAAACCATCGAGCTCGCCTAGCGAGCCCGAACTACTACAAGCACGTCCGTCGCATCTAGTCGGAGCTGTTGTTCCCGCGCTTCAGAACATCTAAGTCGCCAACATCGCGACGATCCGCCCCCACCCAATCCCCCACGTGGTGGTGGCGGTGGCGACGGCGGCAGTGGCGGCGGCGACGAGGGCAGACAAGAAGGTGGTCGAGGTCGTCATGACAACAACTGCAATCGTCGTGACAATCGAGATTAGGAGGTCAACCAGAACCCTCCTCGCGATCTCCATCACCATCTTCCTCCTCGCGACGTCCGCAGTCGCATCATTAGTCGTGCTAATGACCGCCAGGCCCACGAGAACGTGTGCCGCATCCAGTATGACACCGAACACGCCCCCCAGGCCTCAAACAGTTTACTCCTCATCTCTGACAAGTCATTTGGCCAAGGAATTTCAAGCTTGAGAAGCTCAGGAAATATGACGACAAGGAGAACCCCGAAAGCTAAGTCACACTCTATGAGATCACCGTCCGGTTCACTGCAGGTGATGAGCACGTAATGACTAACTATCTTCCAGTTGTTCTTGATCAGGCAGGTCATCAATGGCTTCTCAACCTCCCGGAGAACTAGTTCGACAGCTGCTCGGCCCTTCGGCAAGCCTTCATCGACAATTTCATCGCCACATGTGACCAGCCGGGCAACAAGTACGACCTTGAGCGCATACGTGACCGAGCAGGCGAGCCGCTGTGTGACTACATCCGACGATTCTCGGATATGCGTCTCAAGATCCCAAGAATCACTCATGACGAAGCAATCTTGGCTTTCATCAAAGGCCTTTGCCACCACAATGCCCTCAGAAGCAAGCTGCTCCGAAAACCGCTGTCTACGGTCTCCGAGCTCCTCGCTGCTGCCAAGAGGTAAGCAAGCACTACGTGTGCATGTCAGGGACCCGTAAAAGTAGATAAAAATAAATGAGCATGGAAATTAGATCATCAATATCCCTAGCAGTTGCACTTATAGGCATCAAAATTTTGCTGCGCTTACAGTCATCAAAATTCTATCACTTGCTTTGGATAGGGCAAAAAAACATGACTGCACATCTCCCGATGTATGATCAGCCTAGCTCAGTTACCACAAATTATGTGCTTCCCATGCCATAGAAGCAAAAAAAAAATGATTAAACTGTGCTTGGATAATACTGTTGTCTATCTATTTCAGCCTCACTCAAATTGTGCTACCACAAATTGTTCCTTTTCCATACTATAGATATAGATGTAGAAATAGGAAACTGATCAAACTGTGCATGAAAATTAGAAAATTAGTGTATCATTCATCTGTCTCATAGTTGCAAAGAGGAATCATCATTCCCTGCAGGTACGTAGGCAAGGTAGAGAGATACAGTGAACACGTACGTACGCACACGCTACGTACAGGTTGTGGTGGCCAACAGGCTGGGATGGATCGGTTACGTTACGTGAGACCAGGCGGGGGGGTTGGGTCTAAAGACCAAGCACGACGACGCCATTCGGGACGGACGAGAGCGCCGCTGGCACTGGCAGACCGCAGAAAGCACCAGCGCGGGGCTATACGGGACAGGCCAACAGCTCGCATTCAGCAGTTTTTTTTCTCACGATAAATCAGGGAAGAGTATTTTTGACCATGGTCTTGTTTAGATTCTAAATTTTTTCCCCAAATTTCACTATGTAAAAAAGAGATTCCCCATCACATCAAAATGCCGGCAAATGCATGGAGTACTAAATGTAGATGAAATCAAAAACTAATTGCACAGTTTTATTGTACTTTGCGAGACGAACATTTAGAGTCTAATTAATCAATATTTGAACAATTTTTTACACTAAAAACAAAACGCGCTACAGTGTTCCGCGTGCAGTGCCGAATCGGGGCAACGGCCCATAGCTTATGACATACTAGTACACACAGACACAGCAGTCAGCAGGGGGCCACGCTCTCTCCGTTTCCATTCATGCAGGGACACGCGCGCGCCTCACCCCGCCCGCCACTCTAGTCATCCTACAACTACAACCATCATCCGTGGAGCGCTGTGCATGGTTGCATTGCCAGCCACGCGACATGGGCGATGACATTGGATCCTCTACTCGCACTGTCACTTGTCAACTACTACTCCTCGGAAGCCAAAAACAAGAGAATGGGCAGGTACCCAGGCGGGCATGGCCCCGCGAGGCCGCAACGCCGGCGGCGTGCGCAGCAGGGGAGAGGACAGGCGAGACGACTGGGTGTGCTACAGTTCACGCGATCGCAAACCACGGGAACGGATGGGTGTGGGGTGCGGTGTGGCGCCAATGCCAACAACTGGCACAGGCAAGCTAAGGTACCGTTTAGATGCCAAAAATTTTGCCAAATTTTTCAGATTTTCCATCACATCGAATCTTTGGACGCATGCATGAAGCATTAAATATAGATAAAAAATAAAACTAATTACACAGTTTAGACGAAATGGACGAGACAAATCTTTTAAGCCTAATTAGATCATGATTGGACACTAATTACCAAATAACAACGAAACTACTACAGTAGCATTTTGCCAAAAATTTTGCCAAGGGGTTGTTTAGTTGGCAAAATTTTTGGCAAAATGCAACGGTAGCATTTTCGTTGTTATTTGGTAATTAGTGTCCAATCATGGTCTAACTAGGCTTAAAAGATTCGTCTCGTCCATTTCGTCTAAACTGTGTAATTAGTTTTATTTTTTATTTATATTTAATGCTTTATACATGCGTCTAAAAATTCGATGTGACAGGGAATCTACTGTTCTTTTGCAAAAAATTTTGGAACCAAACGGGGCCCAACTAAACAGCCCCTAAGCAAAGCAAAGCGAGCGGCACACCCGCTTCCGGCACCAGGCTATAGCTAGGCGTACTAGGCAGCCAACACCCCATGTGGCTTTGGGCCCCAGCCTCCACACCCTTTTCCAGCTCGGACGCCGTGCCGTCCGTCTCCTTTTTTTTTTTTTTGCGACTCAATGCCGTCCGTCTCCTTGCTCGAGAACGAGACGTCGGGCCGGGAAGCCGGAATGGACAGTGGGCGCCTGGACGGGGGCGGCACAAGTGAAGGCTGAAGCTCCGAAGCCTTCGCTGCTGAGACTGCCCGCACTCATGGAATTCTATATTCATCCTCTATACGTCCTAGTCAGTAAGATTTTCTCCTCTATATTCAATTCTTCTGTACCCATCCATTCTTTATATCATTCTCTATCCACTCTATCCACTGTGGGACCCACTTATCACTTTATTTAAATATATCCATGTGTGATCTAGTTTTGAATGATTTATTGAAACGAATTTAATGGTGAAATCGAAATTTAATTTGGATTTTTGATTTGTGAGTTATAGCATTTTTTCCTTTGTTTAGTTAGTGGGGCCCGCCACTATAGAGTATAGAGTAAGCACAGTACCACTCTAAATATAGAACGAGAGAAAAGATAGAGTATCGTTTTGGAGTACACAGTGCAGCAGTTTTTACTCTATATTCGTACTCTAAAGCTTTAGAGTATCGTTTTTGAGAACCACTGCGGAGAGCAATGCCGAACCATACTGAGAATCAGCACCCAGGCAAAAGACCAAACAAGAACACACCATGAAGACAAGAGGTTTGTTCGCTCGATGATTCATCCAATTCACCACAACAGCTTCAAACATTGCTGCTCTCTACCACTTCGGTAGCAGCAGGCACATTGAGGAGCAGCGTTCTTTCTCCTCTGTCAAAAAAAACACCGAGTTCATGGCCACAATTGCACAAAAAACGCCAAACACACACCTCGCTCACCCCCGAGTTTCCACTGCTTCTAGACTTTAAAAAGCACCTAGAAGACGAACAACGCCTACTCAAGCAAAAATCACAGACACGACAAGCAACCAGCAAAGAGCCCCAAAAACCAAGCTCGTCCGATCACCGCCACAAAAAACTTTGCGACCCGACGAGATCACACACTCTCTCCCTCCCGCAGACGGCAGCCCTCCCTCCATCGCCGTTGATGCCACCACCACCACCGCTGTTGTACACTTGCTTCCACTCCCCCAATGCCGAGGTCACCGGAGCAGCTCGGCGCGGGACGCCGACAGCTCCCGGCGCAGCTTGCAGGAGAAGAGCCGGCACGCGTCCATGCTCAGGTCCACGGCGGCCGCCAGAGCCACGAACGCGGCGGCGTCCTCGGCGCAGCCAACGTGCGCGACGCCGACCTCCACTGTCGGCCTGCTGCACCGTCCTTCACCCTGGACAGCCGCCGACATCACGAATCCGCGGAACGTGCCAAACGGCCAGAGCCCGCCGCCGTGGTGGCCGAAGTCGCCGCTGCCGCGGGGGCTGCACGCGGGCGACCCGCTGCGGCCGAACGGCTGCGCCGCCGTCAGGTCGATGGCGAACCGCCCGCCGCGGGACGCCGGGACGCCCGACTCGGCCACGCACACGCCGGCGCTGCCAGTGCCGCCCGTGTTGGTGTGGTGGTCGGGCACCAGCTCGAAGCGGTACCCCAGGGTGTCCCCGGCGGCGCCGCCGCGCTCGCGCCAGCACTCGAGGCGGCCCCACGGCGTCCAGGTCCCGTCCACGGGGCGGAGGATCAGCCACCCGCCTGGGTTCGACCGGCTCACGCGGTCCGTACCCGGGGACGCCACGAACGGCGTCACCATCGACGCTAGCGCTACCGGCGACCCCGATAGGTCGTGCACCGTCACTGACCACCCCTTCCGCTCCTTCCCCGCGCGCTCGCGCTCCGACCCGAACTTGGCCAGCCAGTTGCGCGGACCGACGGTGCCCGGATCAGACTGCACGGACCTAGAAGGAGGAATTATGAAGGGGGAAAAATTACATCCGTCGTCCATGGATGAGGGATTCAATGCAGATTTGTAATTGCAATGTGGGGAGAAGTTGCTGCTACTCACCGCGAGCGCAGGTCGCTGTTGCTGCGGCAGGAGAATTTGCACGTGAACATGGGCTGCTTCATGCTCCCCTTCACCTGAAGCACCTGCGGGCTACACTCCGGCTCGCCGTCGAACTCGAAGACGAACCTCGGGTCCGGCTCAGCGCGGACGGTGAGGTTAAGCTGCGCCCGCGCCGACGCCGCCGCCTTACCACGCCCCGCGCGGCGCTTGCCGATGGCGACCCAGCCGCTGTGGAAGACGACGGGCTTAGCCATGGCGGCACTGAGATCAAGCGGGACGACGAGCTTCCCAATCAGCCTCCCCGATGCCGTGGAATATATGGATGAGCAGTGAAAAGTGAACCTAGAAAACCGTCCAGGGATGAAAAGTGAACTTTTTCAAGAGTTGAAGGACCAATATTATCCAGTTTTAAAGTTGAAGGTTGAAATCCAGACTTTTGCGATAGTTGGAGGACCTAAAGTGGACTTAACCCTAAAATATATGGATGAGCAACACAAGTGAAGTTTGAAGATGTTACCTCGAGATTGAAGAATAAGTTCATACTCGTATGTCTCAAACCGTACGTTGGCCCGTCCCAAGCGTTCGGCTCCGCACACTCGGGCTACCAACGGCCAATCACCTGCTTGGTCATTTCGCCCGTTCTTGTTCCGTACACTCACGTTGCCGACCGGGTGGCCTCCGCTCTTACTCGACTGCTCCGTTCACTCAAGCAGCTGGGCGGCTGGATGTCGATCCCCCCACACCCTCGCAGCAGCAGCTCACGAGCAATGCCCACTCTTGCTTGAGCTATACACGCACGTGCTAGGGGGGTCGAGATGCCATATGTGGAAGTTGGAAGCAAAACACCTCACTACAGCAGAGAAGGACATCACTAGCGGTTCAAAACCCCACTTCACCGGCGGATTTTGAACCGCCATAACCAACTCGGCAGTGATGAGCTGATCACATCACTGCCGGTTATGTCAAACCGACAGTGATAGCTCATGTATCACTGCCGGTTCGTGTTACAAACCGGCAGTGATACTTGAGCCATCACTGCCGGTTGTTTTAACCAACCGGTTGTGTAGATTATATTATCACTGCCGGTTTTCTTTTGAACCGGTAGTGATATACTTTTCACAATTTGCATTTTAATAATTGTTTTATTTTCATTTCGAGAGGAGGTGGTGGGGTGGGAGGTCGGGGAGGTGGAGGTGGTTGCTATCGATCAATTTGATATCGATGTGAAGGTGGTTGTTGATCAGCGACAATACAAACCCATCAACATTTATATTATAAAAGTTTCAAAAAAAACTTTAAGTATCGAATTAAGAGTCGCATTACAATAGCCTATCAATGTGGTCTCTTCCGTATTGCGCCTTGTACTTCTTAGTCCTCGCAATGGAGAATGATCCTTTCTTGGTCAATATCTCGTCCATCACAAACCTTGCTATCTCCTCTTGAATTCCTCTCATCTCAAAATCTAGCAACTGGTTGTGATTGTTTGCTTTGCGCTGTAATTGAAGCAAGATGATATTGAGATGCACAAACGTAAGACAAAACAATAGAAATGGGATGCCTACGTACCATGTCATCTCCCTTATTTGTTTTTGCGCCAAAGTATTTTAGCATTGCCCACATCACATAGAACCCGCATTCGTTGTTCCCCATCGGTTGATCTAGGGTCTTGAGATCCTCCATATACTTTACATTGAATGGGGCACTCCATTGCTTTTGCATCTTGCTATCGAGATTTTTCCAATTAGGTAATGCCTTCATTCTATGTTACATTGTAAATGAAGTGTGAAGACCGAGGACATTACAATATCCTATGTGATTAGAAAGTGTTGTGATATTGGGTTCACTTACTTATTCAGCACTTTGACTAGGGGGTCGATAAGAGAAAGTGGTTTTTTCTTTGAGTCCCACACCTCGATATGTGAATCTTGAAGATAGATATCTACGAGAATGAAATGGTTGCTGCAATCACAAAGTTCATGTTATTGAATGACATATCAAGAAAAGAAACACTAAAATAAGGGTCGAGAATAAATACTCGCAGTTGTAGGGTAGGAGTACGTTTGTTTTGTTGTTTCTGAACATCCTTTCAAACTCAATCTTCAAACTTGTTGGTACATAGTCATCTTCACCAGGGGCGGTGCATGTTGTCTCATTTACAAATATGGGATCCAAGAAGTCTATATTGCTCAATTGCTTCTTTAGGCACCATTTTGCCATACACCTGCATAATAAACATATGATATATTCAAATGCAAATCACGTAGTTTATTATAACGTTGTGAGGGTAGGGTACTTACATAGACCATATCATCAAAATCTACGTATCGAGCGAGCGCCGTTGGAAGAGCTGAAAGAGGTGTTCATAATAAATAATATGCACCGTTTCTTCAGGATGATTAAAAACCAGTCCGGGAGGGATGCAAACTTCAAAACCGACACAGTCTCCTTTGGCAGTATCCAGGGAGTAATAATCATGCAACTGTCGCATGTATGTTGGCAAATCTCTATACTCTTGTTCGGTGGCGACCAAAGGATTGCCTCTTGAATACTTGTATGCGACCGTGGCTTTTTCAAAATCTCTCGTTCCGTAATACAACTCCATGGCCCTCTCCATGGATATGCTCATGTTGTTGGCCAAGTTCTGTATCTCTAGCAATTCTTTGGTGTGTATTTCTCTAGCTCTGATTTGATTACTCTCTTTGTTGTGTTGCCTTTCAAATTCGGTCTATTGTCTCCACTTAGGTAGACTGGCTATTCAATTAAAGAAGGCAACGGCGGCTTTCTTGCTTGGAGGCTCCACAGTCGGGTCCTTCATCTTACTCGTAATGCTAGCATCCACCTTCTTTTTACTTGTCTGGGGAGCATTACCAACCGAAACTGATGACCTCTTGTGTTGCGAGGTCGAACCTGATCGCACTTTGGATTTTGGCGGAGGAGGAGGAGGTGTCTTCTCCTTTGGCTGTGGAGGAGGTGGAGGAGGTAGAGGAGGTGTTTTCTCCTTTGGCGGTGGAGGAGGTAGAGGAGGTGTTTTCTCCTTTGGCGGTGGAGGAGGTGTCTTCTCTTTCGAGGCAGGAGAGGGAGAATGAGGATCTTGCAGAGGAGAGAAACCTCTTGGCGGCGGCGATGCCGATGATTCACTGTCATCCTCATCATCCGAAGATGGCTGCTCATCCAGCTTGATGAAGCGTTTGCGCCAAGCCACATGAGTGCCCAAGTTGTGAACAAGACGCGGCCTATCTTCCTCCACTGGGAAATCAATGTGTATCTTATTGTACTTCTTATCCAAGATCTTATCAATGCTGACCCTGGCATACCCGGGTGGCATTGGCTTGCCATGAATGATGCCGCCTCCTCTTGGAAATGCTTGTCCGACCACCACCTTGTCTTTTGTCCACTGCTGACGGATGTACAACCTGACATTAATAGGTCCAGTGATGTTGTCCACCGGATGAGGAGCATTGACCTCTTCTTTGTCAAGCATAGGGGTTGAGCCGCAGCTACTGCGACCCTTGGGCACTGGGCTATTCAAAGTCGGGATAGGCTGCGGTTGTGTCGAACACATGGATTGCATAGCTGACATAACTCGTGCATCAACTTGAGCAGCTATCCGTGCTTCCATGCTATCTTCGATTTCCTTTCGAAACCTTTAGAGCTCTTCTTCTCTTTGCGTTCTAGCCCTCGCCCGGCTCCTATAGGATGAAGATTCACCTTCGAATGCTTTCACCCAAGGAACATTCCCGGTTCCTCTAGTGCGACCGGGGTGCTCCTTGTTTCCAAGTGCTTGTGTGAGCACGTCATTTTCTCTATCGGACTTGCGGTTACCTCTATTCACTTCCTCAGTTAAGGTTGAAATCCTCTGGAGGAGATTGCTGACGGGTTCACTACTGGCATTAAGGCTCCCGTCACTATTGTATTGTGCCCCCCTTGCGAGTAGGTAGTTTACTGATCTGGGCTGCCAATCGCTTGTCTGAGGCCTAACGCCGCGCTGCTCTAGTTTCTGGACTTCCATTTCCCATTCCGGAATCTTCCTTACATAGCCACGCGATCCTAGGCGATGAGGATCCTTTGCCTTAAGCGAGTTTGCTCTATTTTTTTCGCTTGATGCCTTGGCCTCTTCGGATAGCTTGTAAGCCTTGAACTCCTCCCAGAAGTCTCTCTGCTTGTTGTATTGACCTCTCTCAAAATTCGGTTCTCTATCCTCCTTGATTAACTTGTACAAGGTTCCCTTGAAAGTCTTGAACGAGCGACCCATGATTTCCTTGGCCTTCTTCTTGACTGTCGCCTCGTCATAGTCATCAGGAAAAGTGAAATACCCTTTCAACTTGTTCCAAACTAGCTCCTTCTCGCTTTCTGGAACCCTCCATGGGTCATCCTCACGACCAGTCCATTTCCTGTATTTGATCGGGATAAAGTCTCTTACAAGTGCCCCGATGACACTCTTGTATGGGCCTAATGCTTTAAGAGGCTCCACCGGCTCCCCTACTTGGTCGAACTCAGAGATGTGCCAATGTTTACTTGTTTGAGGAAGCTTTGTTGCACCACGCTTAGTCCTACTGGTACCCTCACCACTTGGCTCTTGCGGCGGAACCTGCTTCAAAATTCATAAATAAGTCCCCATCAAACTTATCTAGCGTGATTTCTTACTATCGCGTTATTAGGTATGACCTAAGTTATTACCTCGTCTCCTTGGTCTAGCTGCAGATAATGGCTAGGGCTCCAATCGTCCTGATTGTTACCACCACCATTAGTTGGATCCTGCGGCGCTCCTATTGCAGTGCTCTCTGCTTGTGGGGTATCAGTAGTTCGGCGACGGGTGGTGAATTGGCGATGACGAGTCATGTTTCTGGACATGCATTTCGACAGGCAATTAAAAAAATAGAAACCTTATTTGCCTCTCAGAGCCGAGGGATACTACTGTCCTTCCATGTAGGCATATGGTAAGTCTGCTGGCAATCTATTCAAGGACTGCATTTTTTTGTTAGAAACTAGCAGTCTATTATTGAAGTAACATGGTATAAGTTTTCATTATTTGACGGTATTCCAGATTAAACACAGAGTTATCTTTTGATAATATGTGCCCCAAGTTATTGAACGCTTCCTATCCGACCCCTCAGAAGTAGAGACCCTCCAAATCCCTCCTCACTTATCTATTCTCACATGTGGCTACCTACTTTTCTATCAACTATTTTACCACCCACCATACCTCTCCATCTGCCGACACGCTGCCACCTCGTCTTGCTTTTCATGCCACCAGATACTGATTTTCAGATGGCTTTTAACAATCACCCAGAATGTAATACATATATATTCTAATGCTATAGTAGTATAGTTGATTGGCAATTTTAGTGGCAAACATGTTGTGCAAACAAAATTATAGGATTCACTACAAGTAGCAAACTAAATCACCAAAAGTCATAACACAGCATGTCTCTATTCACTTCCTCAGTTAAGGTTGAAATCACGAACCTAATAAGCAATTCAGCCACAGGTTGCACCCTCCCAGAAAGCAACATTGAGGTGGGCATTCTATCGAACACCTTATGGGCACTCACCGAGTAAGCAGGGGTGGCACGCTCAACAGCGACGTGGAGGAGCTCCTGGCGGCGTCGGCGTAGCTGTAGGGGACGGCAGCGTTGAGGAAGCGGTAGGGGACGACGTCGTGAAGGGCGGTGTCGGGCTGCGGCGTCGTGCAGTGCGCGTCGGGCGGCGACGGCGTGCACTGGCGGACAGCGTCGAGCGCGCAAAGTGTCGTGCACTGGCCTTGGAGCGCGCTAGCGCCTTATATAACCCACGCATCACTGCCGGGTGGTTATTAGAACCGGCGGTGATGTCCCATCTCACTGCCGGTTCTAATAACCACCCGGCAGTGATGTCCCATATCACTGCCGGTTCTAATAACCACCCGGCAGTGATATGGGACATCACTGCCGGGTGGTTATTAGAACCGGCAGTGATATTGATTATTTTTAAACATTTTGGGTCCCCAATTGATCTCAAATGGAAAAGTTGTAAACAACAAAGTTATGGAACTCATGAATGTTTACAACTTTTATTTTAGTCATTTCTCAATTTGAGAAAGTTTTATTAGGCATGTCTCATAAAGTGCTCTGTCTCACACAAAGTTATGTCACTTTGTTGGAAACATGGCATCTGTTATATCAACAAAGTTCCAAAATAATAGTGGTAGAACTCATCAATCTCTACAACTCTATATGATCTCAAATTCGATGTAAATTACTAAAACAACATTTCATTAAGGATTACATAGTTTATGATATTCTAACTATGATGGCCTCATCGTGATCACTCCGGAGGTAAGCAGGTTCGTCACCCTCTTCAAGGATAGGTAGGGTAATGTCTGCCCCAAAAGGAGCCATTTCTTGATAACCTTTGTACTCTTCTTCGTCCGTCACTCCTTCAACACCGACAATCTTCCTTTTGCCTTGCATGACTACTTGTAGTCTTCCCTTTGTATTGTTATCCCTTGCATAGAAGATTTGCAAAACATCCTTTGCAAGGACGAAGGGGTCATCTCTATATGCGGTCTTGGATAGATCAACGGTAGTGAACCCATCATTGTCGGTGTTGATTTCATCTAGCCGGACCCACTGGCAACGGAAAAGAGCGACCTTCAACTGTCGTCCATAGTCTAGCTCCCATATCTCATCTATAAAACCATAGTATGTTGCCTCCACCGTGCCGTATTCATCGTGGGCGTCGAAACGAACAGCACTATTTTGGTTGGTGCTCTTTCCATCCTGTTTTTTTGTGTAAAATGTAAAACCATTTATATCATAACCTTGGTACATCATCACCGTAGTCGAAGGTCCGGGAGCTAAGAGATCTAGCTGACATCCCGTCACCATTCCTAGCCTGCGGCGTCGAAACCAGTCACCGAATTCCTCCTTATGTTTTTTCTCAAGCCAAGCCTGTGACCTACCGATGTGCTTACTTTGCAGTAACTGCTTGTGCTCATTAATGTATGCCATCACACCGTCGGCCTGCTGGAGAACAGCGAAGTGTGCCTGTCTGAAGGAAACCACTTCGACTATTTTGACAGCTTTCTCACCTATCGTTCCTTTGCCCCCTAGTCTTCCATCGTGATGAGATACTGGAACTCCGACCCGATTGATGTCCATATAATATGTGCAGAACTCAATGGCCTCCTCTGTTGTCCATCCTTCTACCATGCTCCCTTCTGGTCTGAATCTATTCCTAACATACCGCCTGAAAACTTTCATCAACCTCTCGAAAGGAAACATCTGGTGTAGGTACATTGGGCCAAGGGCTTTAATTTGGTCCACAAGATGAACAAGTAGATGCACTGATATGTCGAAGTAAGTCGGTGGGAAATGCATCTCAAGCCTGCATAGAATCTCGGTTATCTCCTGCTTCAGCTGGTCTAGCTTGGCCCCTTCAATGACCTTTTCAGAGATCGCGTTGAAGAACGAACACAACTTTATGATTGGGGCACGGACCTTGTCAGGGAGGATACCTCGCAGGGCAACTGGGAGCAGCTGAGTCATAATGACATGACAGTCATGGGCCTTCATACAACCATAGTTAAACTTAAGTTCTCTCATGTTAACTAGCCTCTTCGGGTTCGCACAGTAGCCAGTTGGCACTTTGAGATCATTGAAGAAAGAAATAAGCATGGCCTTTTCTTCCTTTTTCAGTGTCCATGATGCCACCGGAAGTTTCAAGTGGCCATCCTCAAGAGTTATTGGGTGCAACTCCTTCCTGAGGCCCAGGTGTTGCATGTCCAAGTGTGTCGTGAGAGAATCCTTTGTTGTTCCCCCGGTGTTCATCAACGTGTTAAGTGTGTTACCGCACACATTTTTAGTTATATGCATTGGATCAAGACAGTGACGTACACTCAAAAGTGGCCAATAAGGTAGTTCCCAAAAGATTGATTTTTTCTTCCAGATACTACCGGCTGGCGCTGGTACTGCCCCTTCCCCCTTCCCAAGGACAACATCTGTGAGTTTGCTTACTTGTTTAAGTATCTGTTTCCCGTCTCGATACTTTGGAGGTCCACGTTTCTCAGTAGTCCCATTAAAATCTTTTCTATTCCTGCGGTAAGGGTGATCCCTTCGTAGGAACCTACGGTGTCCCATATAGACCATCTTCTTGTTTTCTGGTAGATGTATAGCATCAGTCTCGTCCAAGCACTCGACACACCCAGTGTATCCTTTTGTCTTCTCTCCAGACAAGCAACCTCGCCCTGGCAGGTCAGTGATTGTAGCGATAAGTATAGCCTTTATCGTGACATGTTCTTTTTTGTACTCATCCCAAACATCCTTCACACCCGTCTCCCACATCTGTAGTAGTTCATCGATCACTGGTTGTAGAAGCACATCGATATCATTACCAGGTTGTTTTGGCCCTTGGATTAGTAGTGGCATCTGGATGTATGACCGTTTCATACAAAGCCAGGGTGGAAGGTTGTATATACATAGCGTCACTGGCCAAGTGCTATGATTGCTTATAACCTGGTCAAACAGATTCATCCCATCTGTGCTCAAACCTATCCAAAGATGCCTTACCTCTCCACCGATGTTCTTATAGAACATAGTGTTGATAGTCCTCCAGTCTGACCCGTCGGTGGGGTGCCTCAACATTGTATCTTTCTTACGCTCTTCGCCGTGCCAACGCAACAGTTTGGCTGACTTTGCATTTGCAAACAACCTATGCACTCGTGGAGCTATAGGAAAATACCATACGACCTTTATGGGCCCTCCTCTGGTCTTGCTTCCCTGATTTGACGGCCCTTGCTTGTATCGGGGAGCTTTACACTTGGGACACGCATCCAAGTCTTTGTATTTTTCTCCACGGTACAATATGCAATCGTTGGAACACGCGTGTATTTTCTCAACCTCGAGGCCGATTGGGCAAATCATTTGCTTGGCCAGGTAAGTCTTTTCTGGTAACTCGCTACCCTTCGGGAGCAGTTTATGTAGTATACCTAACAAGCTATCGAAGCCTTTATCACTCAATCCATTCGTTGATTTGAACTCTAATAGCATGATGTTGGCTTCCAGTTTGCTTATTGGGCAGGTCGGATACAATGGTGTTTTTGCATCCTTTCTCATGATCTCCAGTTTTTTCAACTGTGTAGCACTAAGGAATCCGCCATGCACATCATGTAGAAACTGTGAAATGCCATCATTTTCCTCTGTGTCGTCAACTAATGTATTCCTAAACACATTATCGTTGGTAGGCACAGGTACTGTGTAGCATTGGTAATCATCAATAGGCAGAAATGCGTTTAGGGATACGCTAGGCATGGGCACATCATCATTGTTTTCTTGTGCAACATTTTGACCAACCTCCCCATGCAAAGTCCAAATCGTGTAGTCTCTCATGAACCCCCTGGTAATCAAGTGCAATCGTATATGCTCCACGTCGCCCCATTTTCTCATATTCTTGCAATCTTTCCATGGACAGAATACAGGCTATGAGTCCCCAGCATTGGCTCTAGCGAGCTTGATGAAATCGTCGATGCCCGTCAAGTACCGTTGGTCTGTACATGACAGATCGTACATCCACCCTCGATCCATGTCTGCACAGGTAAAATGGGCTGGGCAGAGGAAACATAGGAAAGTTTTAATAAGAAACAATTATTGCACAATATTGAAGAACAATTATTCTACTCAATGCAACATAAAAATGGAGACACTAATTTAAAAAAAAGACTAAATTTGGAGACATGATCATGAATAACAATGTAGCTCCAAACAATGCCCATATAAATTAAAAATCGCAGCCCCATAAAAAATAATTATTGCACAATATTGTAGAATAATTATTCTACTCCATGCCACATAAAAATAGAGACATTAATTTAAAAAAATACTAAAATTAGAGACATGATCATGAACAACAATGTAGCTCCAAACCAGTGGCGGATGCAGGATGAGAATCAAGGGGGGCTAAAAACAATGGAGATGTTGATTTGCATGAAGATTTAACGGTGATTTGAGATTTTTGCTACAGTGTTTCTAGTAGTAAATCAAGTCATTAGGGGGGGCTGGAGCCCACCCAGCCCCCCTGTAGATCCGCCACTGCTCCAAACAATGCATTGTTTGGTGACACATGGGTTAATTTGCTCATCAACATTGTAAAAGAATCTACTCTACTCCTAAGAACCAATTATAACATCACATACTAACAATGCATTATAGCCATCAATTAGAAAAGTGATCTGTAGAAGAATGGAGAAATAAGAATGAGAATCAAGCATTATAGCCATCAAAACAAAGCTAATTAAGCAACAAAATCGAAGGAATGGAGGCTTGTTACTAACCTTAAAGCAAAAAGATCAAGCCATTCTTCCAAATCCAAGTGGTAGCTTCACGGATTTGGGCGACCGCAACATTGGAGGGAGTGGCCCAAACGCGCGCCTCTGTTCTCGGGATAAAAGAGTGGAGGAAGAAGATGACGGCTACAACCTTTTTGTGCTGTCAGGCTCATCACTGTCGGTTCTATCCTAGAACCGACAGTGATAGAATCAAATCACTGTCGGTTCTTGGCATGAACCGGCAGTGATAAGTGGAGTTGTCATCACTGCCGGCGGGAGGCACAAACCGGCAGTGATAGTTGTCATCACTGCCGGTTCTCGCACCCCCCAATTATTTTCTGGTTGTCAGAGCCTAGAACCGGCAGTGAAGGGTCATCACTGCCGGTTGTCCTAATTTCGGCAGTGATGTGGCCGGCACTGATGACTGAATCTGTAGTAGTGAGCGGGCACGATGATTTCCCCCTATAAACGTGCACGGTCAAATCAGGACCCAGCGACAGAGGCATTGAGGAAGGAGCATGCGCGGGAAAGACGGACACGAGGCGGGCAGCAGGCGCAGGGTGTTCGGATGCTATTATGGCGCCGGACGTTCGGGCGCTAGACGTCCCGTAAAACAAATGACTTCACCCAAGAAGCTTCTTAGATCATGGAAGCCAATGAAGCATGCTGGAAAGGACGTGTAAGACAACCAAACAACATGAAAACCTGCACTCATGGGCCCAGCCTGGCTATGGGTTTGGGCCAGTCAACCAATCACTCATTCATAGATCGGATCTACTCCCTCCGTCCCATTGAAAGTGTTGTTGGAAAAATGTGCCCCCTCACAAACACGTTTCCCGGGCGACACTTTCAATGGAACGGAGCGAGTAGAATAGAAGAGAATCAAGGGCATGAACTTCCCCAAGCCCCAACAGACCTATGCCGTTATTCTCTGATTAACGACTTGTTTGGAATACAGCAAATTTGTTTTTTTTTCTGTGAAATTGAAGTTGCGTGATTCCTATGTAATTCCTGTGCTCTCCTAACATTGCAAGTTCATGAATCATGACGAAGACACTTTCGATTTCACATCCAGTCTGGACTAAGCCTATGCTGTTATTTGTGCACTTATCACTCCTTGTTAGTTGTTACTACTTACTACACTAAGCCTAAGTCAAGGGACTCATCTTTCTTCATACTGGCTGGGAAGATCCCGGCTTTATGTCTTGATAACAAGATCAAACACCTTGTTTAGTTCCAGAGGTGTAAAGTTTTAGAGTGTCACATCAAATGTTTTATGGGATATCGGAAGGGGTGTTCGGATACTAATAAAAAAACTGATTACAGAACTCGCCTGTAAACTGTGAGACGAATTTATTAAGACTAATTAATCTGTAATTAGCACATGTTTACTGTAGCACAACATTGTCTAATCACGGTCTAATTAGGCTAAAAAAATTCGTCTCGCAAAATACACGTAATCTGTGCAATTAGTTATTTTTTTAGTCTACATTTAATACTCCATGTATGTGTCCAAACATCTGATGTGGTATGGTGTAAAATTTTGGGGAGGAACCAAACAAGGCCATAGATAAAAGTTCTACTAAAAATTTAATCATAGCATTATTTGACTATGCGAATAAGAGAATTAGATCATTTATTACAAAAGAAATTCTTTTTGAGAACGAGAAAATGTTTAAGAAACACCATTAGTGTACTGTGTACATATGAAGAAAGTGTCAAATGCCTCAAATTTGCTTATTAAGTAGAAAGTGCTAGTTTAATTTTTGGCTGAGGTTGCTAGTAGCGTGCAGGACCATAGTCTCGATAGTGAATCCCGGTCCAAAGCCGACCATGACCCCCCACTCAGCCGCAGCCTCTTCTCCTTCCTCGTCCATTCGCCGGCGCAGCTCGTTGAGCACAAATATCACCGTCGCTGACATCATGTTCCCGTACTCCGTCAGAACCGTCCGGCTCGCCGCCAGCTTGCCAGGCTCCAGCCGGAGAGCCGAGTCGATGTGGTCCAAGATCCCACGGCTGCCGGGGTGCACCGCCCAAAAGAGGTCGTTCCACCCGCCGCCGCCGATGCCGGTGCCGATGCCGAGCGGCGCGAAAGCGTCAAGCAGACACCGCTCCAGGTCCTGCGCCGCGAACGACTGCAGCCTGGCGGAGACGTCCCCGCTGACCCCGCCCGCTCCGAGCCGCACGTTGAGCAGGTGCGTAGACCCGGGCACCAGGGCCTGCGAGGCGGCCACCATCTCGAAGAGCGGGCGCTCGCCGCCGTCTCCGTCGGCGTCGGCGCCGACGACGACCGCGCCCGCGCCGTCGCTGAACACCGCCTGCGGGACGAGGGTGTCGAAGCTGTCCCCCTGTCGGGGCCCGCGGAAGCCGGTGAGGGTGAGCTCTGTAAAGTTTAGGTTAACGAGTTAGCCTCTCCTGGCTACTCGGTTCCATGTTATATAGGTAGGGGAACAGCCCCCCTACGGTAGCATACAAGAGGTTTGTTACAACAAGATTTTCCTATAAACTAGGGATAAGAACTATCAACTAGATACAATGTAGATACAATGTAAATGGTCACTAGTCAAAGATATTATCCTTTAACACCCCTCCTCAATCTCAGCCACATACAAGGTTGAGATTGTTCCTAAATTCTCGTAGCTTGACACGAGGAAGAGCTTTAGTAAAACCGTCAGCTAGCTGATCATTGGTACTGATGAACCGAATTTCCAATAACTTTTGAGCAACTCTCTCCCGAACAAAATGGAAGTCAATCTCAATATGTTTTGTCCTCGCATGAAACACTGGATTAGTAGAGAGATACTTTGCACCCAAATTATCACACCATAGCCGAGTTGTGACAGGATGAGGAATACCAAGTTCCCGTAGAAGCTTCTGAACCCAAATAATCTCAGCTGTGGCGTTTGCAAGAGATTTATACTCAGCCTCAGTGCTAGACCGTGACACAGTCGGTTGCTTCCTAGCACTCCAAGATATGAGATTATTTCCCAAAAACACGGCAAACCCACCGGTAGATCTTCTGTCATCAACACATCCAGCCCAATCGGCGTCAGAAAACGCGCTTACCACCATGTTTTCGGACTTCCCAATTCGTAGGCCAAGGGCTAGTGTACCCTGAACATACCTAAGTATTCTCTTAACTGCACTCCAATGAACAGTTGTAGGTGCATGTAGATATTGACACACCTTATTCACTGCAAAACATAGATCTGGTCGAGTCAAAGTCAAATATTGCAATGCTCCAACCATACTTCTGTACTTCGTTGAGTCATCTGGTCCCAATGGATTCCCTTCAAAAGCACTCAACTTCTCGGTACTACACAAGGGAGTGTCAATTGCCTTGCACTTGCTCATACCCGACCGAGCAAGAATATCAGCTGCATACCGTTGCTGTGATAGAAGTAAACCATCTCGAATTTTCTTGACTTCGATTCCCAAGAAGTAATGTAGAGCACCAAGATCCTTTAGAGCAAACTCTTTTTGCAAGTCATTGAGCAACGCCTTTGTTGCTTCTTGAGAGGAGCTTGCAACAATTATGTCATCTACATATACTAACACAAACAATGTGTGTCTCCCATTATTGTAGAAGAACAAGGATGTATCCGCTTTAGATGGTGTGAATCCCAAGGACTGTAACTTGGCACACAACCGTGCATACCATGCTCGAGGAGCTTGTTTGAGACCATAAAGAGCTTTGTCCAATTTACAGACATATTGCGGATGATTACTGTCAACATACCCAGGAGGTTGTTGCATGTACACCTCTTCCTCCAATATACCATGCAGGAAAGCATTTTGAACATCTAACTGGCGCAATGACCACCCCTTAGTCACAGCCACTGAGAGTATCAGACGAATAGTGGCAGCCTTGACTACAGGACTAAAGGTTTCTTCATAGTCAATCCCATAGCGTTGTTTAAAACCCTTGGCAACCAACCGAGCTTTATAACGATCAATAGATCCATCAGCTTTACGCTTAACTTTGTAAACCCATTTGCAACCAATAATGTTCTTGCCTTTGGGTGGGGGAACAAGATGCCAGGTTCTGTTGTGAAGCAATGCTTGATGTTCAGTGTTCATCGCTGAGACCCAATTCGGATCTTGGAAGGCATCACGAAGAGTGGTCGGCTCTTCAGGTGTAGAAGTGACCGCCATAGCCCAACGAACCGTCCCATCGGTATACTGCTTAGGTCGCACAATGCCATGCTGTGAGCGCGTAGCTGGACGGGATGGTGGAGTCATCGCAGAGACAGGCACAGCTGAAGACGTAGAGCCCGAAGCCACACCGGATCTGCTTGGCGCCGCAGCAGATCCAGTCAGGAGATCCACCGCAGAAGAGATCGAGGCGGGTTGTCCGACCGGATCGGGTGCAGCGGCCACACGTGTAGCCCGGGCGGAAGACGCGCGCGGAGACGTTGGTACTGACGCAGACGATCCCGAAGAACCGGCCGAAGCGGTTGGGCCGTCACCAGGCGTAGATCCCGAAACAGATTGCCCACCAGAATCCGGCGCAGGTGGATCGATGGCAGGCGAATCAGCCTGGGGTGTCGTGCTGCTTCCCGAACCGCGACACACGCGAGGATGAAGAAGACCAGCACTGATTGAACCCGGATCAACATCATTTTCAACAGAATTTTCACCTGATTCCTGCAAGGAGACAGACGAGCTCGGCCCAGGGTGAGTTTGATCAGAGGAGCTCAAATGTTGATCATGAATAATGGCATCCCCAAACGTCATAGATGGATTTAAAAGAACATCAGGAAGGAGTTTGAGCTCAGCACAAAGGCGAGCACCAGCATTAGGGTGGAGTTGAGCAAAGGGAAACACAGTTTCGTCGAAGATGACATCACGAGAAATATAAACTCGGCCTTCACTAGGATCAAGGCACTTGAACCCCTTATGAGCATTGCTATATCCAATAAACACACACCGTTTGGAATGAAACTGAAGTTTGCGTGTATTATAGGCGCGGAGATTGGGCCAGACGGCGCAACCAAATGTGCGAAGAAAAGTATAATCAGGATCATGACCATGAAGGCGATGAAGGGGCGTGTCATTGTTAATCACTTTGGAAGGCAGCCGATTTATCAAAAAAACTGCTGTTAGGAACGCTTCGTCCCAAAACTTAAGCGGCATTGAGGCATGGGCAAGAAGAGTGATCCCCATCTCGACTATATGGCGATGCTTGCGCTCTGCAGCGCCATTTTGCTGATGAGTGTGTGGACACGACACATAGTGGTGGATGCCGATGCTCTTAAAAAAAGAATTTAGAGATTGATACTCTCCACCCCAATCGGTTTGCACGGCTTTAATCTTTCGATCAAATTGACGCTCAACTAGGTTTTGAAAATCACGAAAACACTGAAATACTTCAGATTTGTGACAGATCAGATAAAGCCAAGTAAATTTTGAGTGGTCATCAATAAAACTCACATAATAGTTGAAACGACCAACAGATGTAGGAGCAGGACCCCAAACATCAGAGAAAATAAGATCTAAAACACCATCCGACATACTGGATGATTTAGGAAAAGGTAGCTGGTGACTCTTGCCTTGTTGGCAAGCATCACATACATGAGTATTATTCTCATCAGAAATAAAAGGAAGTTTATGACGACTAAAAATTTGACGAATGACAGAAGCAGAAGCATGTCCTAGCCGACTATGCCATGTAGACGAAGAAGGCTTGGCTGCTCCAAGGGCTTGTTTATTCGATGTGGAGGATGACCTACTCAACGAGGACTTGATAGGATAGAGACCCCCTTCAGACTTGCCTGTGAGGAGAGTTTTCTTCGTCGCCAGTTCCTTTATGAAAAATTTATCAGGATGAAACTCAACAAAGGCATTATTATCTCGGGACAAACGATTGACAGATACTAGACTTTTGTTAGCATCAGGAACATGCAAAATATTGCGCAATTGAATCTTATGCGAAGGGGAATGCACAAAACCATGACCAACATGAGAAATCTCCATACCTGACCCATTTGCAGCATGAACATACTCGCTACCACGATATTTGTCGCGGAAGGAGAGCTTCTCAAGATCACTGGTGATGTGGTCGGTGGCGCCGGAGTCCATATACCAGTTGGTATCTACTCCATATGTCGAGGTTACATTGGAGGCTGACCTCTGCTGAGGAGCGCCGCCTTGAAACCTTTCATCATAGCGCTTGAAGCAACGAAAGGCAGGGTGCCCCTCCTTGCCACAAACTTGGCAGAAGAGACCTGCCTGGAAGTTGCTGCCACGGGTAGCGGAGTTGTTGGAGTTGATGGTGCGTCCACCCTTCTGCTTGGCACCGCCACGGGCAAAGCCACCGCGACCGCCGCGGTTGGAAGGGTTGCCACCCCTACCACCACGGGACGCCAGATTTGCGGAGTGCTGAGAGCCTCCATTGCGCGCCTCAAGGCGCTGCTCATGCGCAATAAGCTGAGCGTACAGCTCGCCAGGGGAGATCGGAGTAACCCGATTGGCGACCGACGTGACGACAGAATCATAGGTGTCATCAAGACCGGTCAGGACGTAGGAGACCATCTCATCATCATGCAGACGACGGCCAGCAGAAGCCATCTCATCAGCGAGAGACTTCATCTTCGTGTAGTACTCAGCAACGGTGGATGTACCTTTGGAAGCCGTAGCCAAGGCCATCCGAGTGCTGATCAATCGGGCCTGAGATTGGGAGGCGAAGAACTCCTCAATCTTAGCCCAGGCAGCGGCGGCGGTGGTCGCAGAAGACACTTGCTGCAGAATCTCTCGGGAGAGGGAGACAAGAAGATAGCTCAGGACCTGTTGGTCCTTAGCAACCCAAGCGGTGTACTCCTTGTCGACGACGAGCGCCTCATTGGCATCGTCGGCGTTTTTCTTGGGCAGGTATTTGGCAGGTGGTTGGGTTGTGGGTTCAAGGAACTCATAGGCCTCGGCTCCGCGAAGTACAGATAGGACTTGGGCACGCCAGAGAACGAAGTTGCCGCGGGTGAGTTTCTCGCTGACCGGCAGAAAGCCGAGGGTGAGAAGGGCGGCGGCGTTGGAGGAGGCCATGAAAAAAATTCCGTGAGGAGATAGGCTCTAGATACCATGTAAAGTTTAGGTTAACGAGTTAGCCTCTCCTGGCTACTCGGTTCCATGTTATATAGGTAGGGGAACAGCCCCCCTACGGTAGCATACAAGAGGTTTGTTACAACAAGATTTTCCTATAAACTAGGGATAAGAACTATCAACTAGATACAATGTAGATACAATGTAACTGGTCACTAGTCAAAGATATTATCCTTTAACAAGCTCGACGCAGGCCACCAGGACGCGCGCGCCGCGGTTGTTCTCGGCGAGGTCCTTGGCCAGGCGCAGCGCGGCGCACCCGGCCGAGCAGCCGCCGAGCTGGAGCACGGTGCGGTGGACGCCGGCGCGGAGGCCTAGGCGCGAGGCTAGCCCGAGGTCTGTGCCCGGGGCGCGGGCCTCTGTGCTAGTGCTCACCACAAGGTGGGTGATGTCGGTGGCCGGCCGGCCCCACCTCGCGATGGCCGTCGCCGCAGCCGACGCGGCTAGTTCCGGAGCGGCCTTGGCGACCATGTCCAGCCGTGCGTCGAGGTCCCCGTTGCCGTGGAGGAAGCCCGGGTGGGCGTTGAGCATTTGCTCTGTGTGGTGAAAGAAACGTCTCTCCAGCCCGGTTATCCGACCTATATGTAACCATGCATGAGAGTAGAACTGTTAGATTTATTATACATCATATAAGTATCTTTTTTAACTTTAACTACCAATATATGAAGATTAAATTATGCAGGTTGATGGTATTATAAGATTGATATATATTACTAGATTCATTCATTATGAAAAACATTATTTTTAGTGATGTAACTATTTTCATTTAAAATGATTTTGTATTTGATATTTTTGACATATTCATTTTGTTTCTAAAATAAGTAGCAATTTTCAACATACGCATGGTACTCCCTTCGTTCTCATTTATAAGGTATAATTTAACATAATACGTCTCACAAATTGCAATTTGACCATATATTAGTTTTATAATTTATATTGTTTATATTTACAAACTTATAAGGGTAAAGTATATCCCAAACTTCAAGCTGCACGACACTTCGATTTTCAACCCCAAATTAAGAAACCAAGCAAGCAACAAACACCCTCCACCTGTTAAATAAATTTGATCCTTTGGCTAGTTTTGTAGGTGGTTTTCTATTTTCAAAAAATAATAAATATCTAGTTTGATGTCTAAAAATCCATAAATAATTTACTTTAAATTGCAATTGAAAAAAATTGAAACTAGCACTATTTGTTTCTAGAAAATTTATCGTGATCTATATAAAATTATGTGGAACAAGTTTATTTATCTTCCTATTGCTTTACTGCTCGTAGTCGTGCTCATTATATTCATTTAATAAGGTCCAAATAACTCTAAATATACCACCAACAGATACATAATATTTTTAGAAAAAAATACTAGTTATATTTTTTATTTAAACAAAATTAATTATGAATTTTAGAGATCAAATCAAAATTTTATTATTTATAGAAAATGGAAAACCACCTCAGATACTAGTTTGAGGATCAAATTTGTTTGATTTTGATAGTTGCAAGTTTTCGTTACCTGGTTTTATAATTCAGGGTTAAATCAGATTGACATGCATGTAATTTGCAGGTGAAAAATATACTTTAATTACCCTATATTTAATTATAAATCTAACAGTATTAAATTTTGCATTATAATTATTAGCTAAACTATTGGACAAAATTTTTAAAGTTTAAATCTTAATGTACGCATGCGTCTTATCTTATAGAGGAGAACGTTACATACATAGTTTCCTGAACGTGTCTTTGAGGTGGGTGAGGTGCTCCTTGTTTGTGACGCGGAAATAGTAGTCGGGGAAGTCGTCCTGAAGCACGCAGAATGGTGGCGTCGCAGTGCCGATGCCGAGCACGGCGGCGGGGCCGTCGGCACGCTGCGCACGCCGGATCTCACGGACGGCGGCGGCCACTGTGCTTGTTGCCATCGTCGTCGTCTCTGGCAGCCCTACTCAGCTTGCCTGCTTGTCGTACGTGAAGGCGAGGATAGCTACCAGAGAGACCGCTAATGATAACGTGTACTTCCTGTATATGCGAGTACGAGTAAGGTGCCATATATATACTGCTCCTACTACATACATTAGCAAGACGATTCTGGATTCGATTGGATTGAAACAAACATCCGCCAGCCTAATTATTGGACATCCGTTTTCGGTTGGAGCTGAAATAATATTATTGTCGGGAGCGGTGGCAAGGCGTGCGATTATATTAAAAAATAATAGTAGAAGTTATATGTATACCAAGAATGAGTGTAGCTCGTACTGCCATATTTATTGGGAGTAGTTGAAAAGAAGAATTTAAATCAATCCAATTTGCAACTCAAGTTGCCATATCCTTTGTCACTTTGTGGTAGGTTTCATATAGTGTCAACTCCTCAAGGTTCATCATATTTGGAAGATGAGTTTTTGCTGAAAGCAAAATTGACACGGATATGGGGGCAAATGTTGATAACAAACGTGGCTTGGGAGCTTCCAAGGGGAGATATGATGCCATGTCGCCGATGTTATCACTCCATCATGGACTAGGTTTTCACTTGAAAGATACCATAACACAAGGAGGGGAGAGGGGCCGTGACACATACCAATCCAAGGAGAAAGATGGCACTCCATATAGGGCATTGCCCTGGTTCGGACGTTGGATTGATGGATGCTAACTGTGTACGGCTTCCTAGGCTCCTAACACATAAAAAAAACATTTGCACTGCAACACAATCCATAAAGTTGAAACAAAGCTAGAGTAAATTAGGGGTGGTGCACTTGTCTTGTGGGTGCATATGACTGTGCTACATGGGGTGCATATAAGGTAAAATGTTAGAAAAAAAACATTGTTTTCACAAATTTAGAGTGGTGTATTTGCACCCACTGAAATCTACATAGCTTCGCCCCTGTGTCGTGCTATCACTAAACTTACCTACATGAGTGTGTATGAGGCAATGACACTACCATGATCACGAGCTTCCACACATAAGTTTGACGAAGACCACCAGGAGCATGGCAAGGCCGCCATAGGATGGGCCCTAGAGATTGGAACGGGCCGGCTTGGTTCTAGCCTTGCGGCCTCAATGCTAATTTCATGGGTCAGGGTCGACCCATTTTAGTTATAAGGCTATGATCTCGTTGGTTCAATAGATAGCATGGATTGGCCTCCAATATTTTTTTTGTATCAAGGACGATGAATACTAAGACTTCCAGAAAGATGAGATATAATAAGATTGAAAATATCATGATAACAAATTAAGATTATTTGGCAAGTCAAACAAAATAAGTAAAAAAAGTAGACAGTAATTCTAGTTTTATCTACTTTCACCTCCAAAAATATGATATTCCTCGGTTTACTTCTAAGCATAGATGTGCTTAACAAGTTATCACCGGTCATGTTTAGTGAGTAAAAAAAGAAGAATACCATCAAATAAGAAAAAAACGAATTGCTACAGTGCTAGCAATTCGGGACGCCCGAATCCGGAACTAAACAAGGGCAGCATGACAAATACTGGGGCCATGCATGCATACAGATACGGTCACTACTAGAAAACAAGAATATTATAGCACTTTCTTGAAACATATTTATCACTGTGTTCCAGTAAAATTTCATAGTAACACAAAATAGTGTGTTATAGATTTCGATTATAACAAAAACACTTTTTTTATAAAAATATATTACTGACAATAATTACAGTAACACAAAATTAATGTTATAAGCAAAATGTTACAAAAGTATACTATGTCGTAACACATAAATGGAACGCATAAAATATGTTATAAATATATGCCCTGTAGTAACACTGATAATGTTTCAGTCCAAATGTTACAGAGAAACATATACATGTGGATCTTTGAAAGCCCATGTTTGGTTTTGATAATGAATGACACCAAGTTGCTAATGCCATTGTATCAAGTGAATTGAGTTAGGCATAGCAACACATGTGATGAAGAAGCAGGGAGCATGATGGTGATAGTGTAAGGTCCAAATGGCTAGAGGGGGGTGAATAGCCTATTTAAAAATCTACAAGCTTCACTAAACAACTATGTTAGTATAAAAGATGGCTAAGCTAATTCTAGCACTAGCTCAACTACACTATGCAAGCCGCCTATACAAATCTAGTGAAGCAAGGCTATGATCTCTAATACACACCAACAAGACTAAGTCACTAAGCTATTTACTCCTATGTGATAAAAGCTACACTAAGATTAGTACAAGAAAGTAAAGAGCAAGTGACTTGATTCTTATACCAACGATGTAGAGAAGTGCGTCCGGTCGTTGCTTCGCGGGCGCGGGTGCTGTGCGACCGGCGCGTCCGGTCGGTTGAGCAGCGCGTCCGGTCATAGCGTTTGACCGTTGGCGCGCAGTGACCGTTGGAGGATCTAACGGTCGTGTTTGAATTCGAGGGACACGTGGACGTCGCAGGGCGACCGGACGCGGTTGAGCGCGTCCGGTCAGTTTCGACCGGCGCGTCCGGTCATCCCGAAAAAACGGTCAGTGGAGTGGCAACGGCTCTATTTGGATGGGATGCTTATAAATACTCGTTGGCCGGCCCTTGGGGAGGTCTCTTAGCATTTCTAACACTCTTGTGCATCCTTTGAGCTAAAGCAACTCCTCCCACTCATCTCTCTTGCTTGATTGCAAATCAAAAGTGAGATTGAGTGATCCCAAAGTGCATTGCATAGCTTGAGGGCATCTAGTGGCACTTGTGGGTGGTTTAGCCGGTGGATTTCTTGTTACTCTTGGAGAGTACCGCTCCTAGCCGGCTTGGAGATTGTTGGAGGCGTTGGCAAGAGAAGGTGATTGTTCTTGGCCACCTCCGGTTGATTGTAAGAGGTTCTTGTGCTTTCCTCGGCGGGACGCCAAAAGCAACTCTATTTCATTGCGCGTGTCATTGAGTTACCTCACTTGAGAGTGGTGTCTTGCGGTGCCTTGCGGGGCGTGCCTTGAGGGGCAAGTGACTTGAGGGTCACACCGGGGAACCATCTAAGTGTTGGTCGACACAACCGGTGACGTAGCTTGTCGGTGCACAAGTGAACACCGGGTGAACAAAAATATTGTGTCTCTTGTCTCCCGGTGATTGGTCTTCATATTGTATTGTTGTCAATATTGATTAATTGTATATCATCTTGGTGATTGGCAACATCTTCACTCCACCGTCGGTATAAAAATAACAATCCTATCTCTTGCTCTTATCTTTACTAGTTTATCTTGTGTAGCTCTAGTAGTAGCTTTGCTAGTAGTGTTGTTAGCTTGTTCTCTAGTGTAAAATTAGTGACATAGCACTTGTGTGAACTAGAGATCATAATCTACTAGACTTGTGGATAGGAGGCTTGCATCACAACCTTTGGCTAAGCAAAACTCGCTTTACGCCGTTTGTTATTCTAACAAGTTTGCTTAGTGGTATTTGTAGAATTTTTTATAGGCTATTCACCCCCCTCTAGCCATCTAGGACCTTACAAGTGGTATCGGAGCCGTGGTCACCATTTTTAATCAAGGCTTAACATCCTTCGGTGTGAAAAATGGCTCAAATTGTGTTCAATCATGTTGGGGGCAAGCCACCATTCTTTGATGGTGTTAGTTCTTTTGCTCATTGGAAGAGAAAAATGACAATGTACCTTGGTTCTATTCATGAGAGAGTTTTGCAAGTCACCGAGAATGATTTTGCTATCATTGATCCCGATCATCTCACCGATGAAGATAGAGCAAATAGAACATGCAATAGAATGGCTCTCAATACACTTTACAATAATATTGACACAAAAGTATTTGAGGGCATCAAGGATTTGGAATTAGCAAATGAAGTGTGGACAAGGTTAAGTGAAACATATGAGGGCACTAAGGTTGTGAAGAGTGCCAAGCTATATGGGCTCAAGAGTGAGTTTGAGAACTTCAAGATGAAAGAAGAAGAAACAATCTTAGAGATGTTTCATAGATTGCAAGTCATTGTGAATGATCTCAAGAGCTTAGGGCACAAGACTCAAGACCAAGATTTTTGCCACAAGTTCTTATTGAGCTTACCTAAAAGATTCAAGATGTTGATCATGATGCTACAAAGAGATGGGCTTGAAACAATGAAGCCTAATGATTTGCTTGGAGAGGTATTGACCTTTGACAAGTATGATCAAGATGTTGATGAGAAGGAGGAAGAAAAGAAGATGAAGACCGTGGCATTCAAGGCCACCTCCTCCAAGGGCAAAGCTATCATCATAGAAGAAGAAGAAGATAATAATGAAGGTGAAGATTTTGAAATTGATGATGAGGCACTTGCTCTTGTAGTCGAGAAAGTGGGTCACATGTTCATTAAGAGAAGAGGCTTCAAAAAGAGAAATGACAATTTCAAGAGCAATGAGCAACAAAGGAAGTGCTTCAATTGTGATAGCACCGAACATCTTCAAGCCGAATGTCCCTATGACAAGAAGAAGAACAACAAGAGGGGCAAGTTTGAGAAGAAGAAGAGAGAGGCCAAGATGACATTCAAGAAAGGCAAGAATGGTGCCTATGTGATCACTTGGGAAAGTGATGATGAGGAAGAAGAAGAAGAATCATCCAACAAGGCTTTTGCTTCCATTGCTATCAACAAGAAGCCATCACTATTTGATTCAGCCTCTTCATGCTTCATGGCTAAAGAAGCTAAGGTATTATATGATGAGAGTGATGATGAAAGTGAAATGGAATATGCTCATGATAGTGATAATGATAATGAAAGTGATGATGATGATGAACCAACTAAAGAACAACTATATGACTTGATGCAACAAACTAGAGACATAGCTATTGCTAAGAACAAGGAGTGTAAGAAGCTTTCAATGAAAGTAGCAATACTTGAGAAAGTCCTTAGTGAGCTTAAGACCACTCATGAGAGTCTAGTGAAAGACCATGAGGATCTTGATAAGGCTCATTCCAAGCTTGAAAAAGCTCACTCATTGCTACTTGAGCAACAAGCAAAGAAGGAGGTTGTTGTATCATGTGATATAGGTGTTACATGTGATATAATTGATGAATCCTTTAATGAACCTATCATCATGTCAAATGCTAACCCTTCTTGTAGCTCTTCATCCACCACCACTAACTCTACCTCCACTACTAGTGATGGTTTCACTTGTGATGCCTCACTAATGGTTGAGAATGAGACTCTCAAGAGAGAGGTGGATGAGCTCACTCACGCCCTAGGCAAGGCCTATGGTGGTGAGGCCCGCTTGCTTAAGTGCTTGGGTAGCCAAAGGTTCTCTCTTAACAAAGAGGGATTGGGCTACACCCCCAAGAAAGGCAAGTCGGCCTTTGCAACTCCAAAGCCTAGCTTTGTGAAGGGCAATGGTCGGTTTTGCAATAGATGCAAGCAAGTTGGGCACCTAGAGCATAATTGCAATAAAAAGAACCAAAGTAAGAACCTTGTTAATGCTATACCTTTTGATTCTTGCTATGTGCTTACCAAGGGTGTGAAGGGTGTACAAGCTAAGTTTATTGGTACACCAATTGTGGGCCCAAAGAAGAAGGCTATTTGGGTACCAAAGAGCTTAGTTACTAACCTACAAGGACCCAAGCAAAAATGGGTACCTAAGCTTCATTGATTTGCTTGTAGGTCAATTACAAAGCCGGAGGAAGGCATTGGATTATTGATAGTGGGTGCACTCAACACATGACCGGTACATCAAGAATGTTTGACTCAATCAATGACAATGATAGTGGTGTTGATTCTATCACATTTGGCAATAACAAGAAAGGCAATGTTATTGGCTTGGGCAAGATTGCAATATCAAATGACATGAGTATCTCCAATGTGTTGCTAGTTGAAAGCTTGGATTTCAATCTTCTATCCGTGGCACAAATATGTGATCTAGGCTACAAATGCATCTTTGGGGTTTATGATGTAGAAGTTATTAGTGTGGATGGTTCAAATGTGGCATTCAAGGGCTTTAGATATGAGAATCTCTACCTAGTTGACTTCAATGCTAAAGAAACTTCTTTGACAACTTGCTTAGTCTCCAAATCAAGCATGGGTTGGCTTTGGCATAGAAGGCTTGGTCATGTTGGCATGAAACAATTGAAGAAGCTTATAACTCACAATCTTGTCAATGGTTTGAAAGATGTTGAATTTGAGAAGAATAAGCTTTGTAGTGCATGTCAAGCCGGGAAGCAAGTTGGTAGCTCACATCCAAAGAAGAGTACAATGAGCACATGCAAAGCATTTGAGTTGATGCACATGGATCTATTTGGACCAACAACGTACACAAGCATAGGTGGCAACAAGTATGGCTTTGTCATAGTGGATGACTTCACAAGATTCACATGGGTATTCTTTCTTAGTGACAAAAGTGAAGTGTTTGACACCTTCAAGACATTCCTCACTAGAGTTCACAATGAGTTTGAGATAAGAATCAAGAAAGTGAGAAGTGACAATGGAAGTGAGTTCAAGAATACAAGAATTAAAGAACTTTGTGATCATTATGGCATTGGACATCAATTCTCGGCCAAGTACACTCCACAATCAAATGGCCTAGTTGAGAGGAAGAATAGAACATTGCTTGATATGGCTAGATCAATGCTTCATGAGTACAATGTGAGTCAATCATTTTGGGATGAAGCAATCAATACCGCTTGCTACTACATCAATAGACTATATTGTCATCCATTGCTAGAGAAGACCCCATATGAGCTACTTCATGGAAGAAAGCCCAATATTTTTTACTTTAGGGTGTTTGGTTGCAAATGCTATATCTTGAAGAAGGGCACTAGATTGGGAAAGTTTGACAAGAGATGTGATGAGGGGTTCCTACTTGGTTATTCAACTACAAGCAAAGCTTATAGAGTTTGGAACAACTCTAGTGGCATTCTAGAAGAAGTCCATGATGTGCAATTTGATAAAACCAATGGGTCACAAGATGAAGAAGAGAATCTAGATGATGTTGGTGGAACTCAATTGGTGGAAGCAATGAAGAACATGGATATTGGGACATTAGAGCAAAGCAAGTAATTGATATTCAAGATGATGATAAAGATCAAGTGCTCAATTCTCCATTTAAGCTAGCTAGTGACTCTCAAGTGCAAGATCATGGTGCTAGTTCTTCTCATCAAGATACATCAAGTGATCAACCAAGCTCAAGCAATCAAGTGCAAATACTCCAACCACAACATGTTGCAAGAGATCACCCCATTAATAGTGTTATTGGTGATATTAGAAGTGGTGTACAAATAAGATCAAGATTGGCTATGTTTTGTGAGCATGCATCATTTGTGTCAACCATAGAACCAAAGAAGATAGAAGAAGCTTTGAGGGATGCCGATTGGATCATGGCTATGCAAGAAGAGCTTAACAATTTCACAAGAAATGATGTTTGGGAGTTGGTAGAAAGGCCAAATGACTACAATGTGATTGGAACCAAGTGGGTGTTTAAAAACAAGCAAGATCAAGATGGCATTGTAGTAAGAAACAAAGCAAGACTAGTTGCTCAAGGTTACACTCAAGTTGAAGGTCTTGACTATGATGAGACATATGCTCCCATGGCAAGATTGGAGGCAATAAGGATTCTATTGGCTTATGCTTGTGCACACAACATCAAACTATATCAAATGGATGTCAAAAGTGCATTTCTCAATGGGATCATCAATGAGTTAGTCTTTGTTGAGCAACCTCCCGGATTTGAAGATGACAAGAAACCCAACCATGTGTACAAGTTGAAGAAGGCTTTATATGGCTTAAAGCAAGCACCTAGAGCATGGTATGAGAGGCTAAGGGATTTCCTTCTCTCTAAGGGATTCAAGATGGGCAAGGTTGATACAACTCTATTCACCAAGAAGATTGGGAATGATCTATTCATAGTGCAAATATATGTTGATGACATCATCTTTAGATCAACCGATCAAGCTTATTGTGAAGAATTTGGTGCTATGATGGCCAAAGAGTTTGAAATGTCTATGATTGGTGAACTTAGCTACTTCCTTGGTCTCCAAGTTAAGCAATTGAAGAATGGGACATTTGTGAGTCAAGGGAAATACATAAGGGACATGTTGAAGAAGTTTGGAATGCAAGATGCAAAGCCAATTTCAACTCCAATGGGTACAAATGGCAATTTGGATAGTGATCTTGATGGCAAAATGGTGAATCAAAAGGAATATCGGTCTTTGATTGGAAGTCTACTCTATGTCACCGCATCAAGGCCGGATGTCATGTTTAGTGTTTGCATGTGTGCTAGATATCAAGCCTCACCTAGAGAGAGTCATCTCACGGCCGCAAAGAGAATATTGAGGTACTTAAAGCAAACAAGAAATGTTGGACTATGGTATCCCAAGGGGTCAAAGTTTGAATTGATTGGATATTCGGACTCTGACTATGGGGGTTGCAAGATCAATAGAAAGAGCACAAGTGGCACATGTCAATTACTTGGAAGATCACTTGTGTCATGGTCCTCAAAGAAACAAAATAGTGTGGCAATCTCTACCGCCGAAGCCGAATATGTGAGTGCGGGGAGTTGTTGTGCACAATTACTATGGATGAAATCAACTTTGAAGGATTATGGCCTCAACTTCAAGAATGTGCCATTGCTATGTGATAATGAGAGTGCAATCAAGATGATACAAAACCTGGTTCAACATAGAAGAATAAAGCATATTGACATAAGACATCATTTCATTAGAGATCATCAACAAAAGGGAGATATTGCCATTGAAAGTGTTGGCACCGATGATCAACTTGCCGATATTCTCACTAAGCCACTTGATGAAAAGAGGTTTTGCAAGCTAAGGAATGAATTGAACATTCTTGATTTTTCAAACATGAGTTGAATGCACCCCACCCACTTATTGACATGCCTCTCCTTCGACATTGCAAGGTAAAGTTGATTGACATGTCATTCATCCTATGCTAAGGACTTGCTAGAGCATGTAGACATAATAAGTGGTATATGTGAGCATTCATGATAAATCAAATGAATTTGATGGATATATGTTACCACTATTGCCTCTATGCTTGATTTGATCTAGTGGTGGCATATGACATGTTTGTGAGCTTGCAAACCTAGTGTTGAATCTAGAAAATTTGCTAAAGTGTTTAATTCAACATAGGCAAGATAACCCTTATTATGAGGTGTGAAGAAGCTTGTCTTTGGTTCAAATTGAATTAAATATCTTTGGCAAGTATTCTAGGTTAAACCAAAATTGATAAATCTTAACCTACTCCATCAAACATTTTTCTTCTCTCCACAATTTGATCCCATTTTTGGGTAAGTTGTTGACAAAGGGGGAGAGAAAAAGATGATTCAACATGATAAAGGGGTAAATAAATTTTTTGATGCACACAAGTAGGGGGAGCAAGCTCATAAACAAAGTTGTTGCATTTGTTTGTGCATTCTCATATGACTTGCTCATTGCACATGTATTTAAATTCAATATACATGCTTGTGTGGTGCAATGCTAGTATAGAACTTGGATGATGAAATGATCTACTAGCATGCATAGGAATAGTTTACTTGTGGTATCTAGACATGCCTAAAGCTTTACAAGAGGTCCAAGAACCTTTACATATAATGTTGATCTCACGGGGTTCTTGAGTTTTTGATGGATGTCTAGTTACTTCATGGTGCTAATGATGGTGTAAAAGGCAACTCCGATTGGTATCACGCTTCAAAGGTCCATTTCTTACACCTTAGCATCATTTTGGTAGAATTACTCTCCCAACACTTCTATCCATGCATATGTGCAAAGCTTTCAATCCAAACTCTATGCACATATGTAGGGGGAGCTAATGCTACCAAAACCGAGCTTGTGATAATTGTCCAAACTTTACTTATGAGCAAAATGATTGGACAAGTATGACAAGTTCAAAACTTTTATTATCAAAATCATCTTTGTGAGGGTTGTCATCAATTACCAAAAAGGGGGAGATTGAAAGTCCCTAGTTTGGTTTTGGCTAATTGATGAAACCTATGACTAACCTTTGTATCTAAGTGGATGATTTAGATAAAGGTGGTCATTGAATATGAGACATGACATTGACTCATATGACCAAGATGGTGAAGACCAAGATGAGGCTTGGCTCGATGGACCGGTTATGAAGGTGAAGGGCAAGTCGAGGCTTCGAAGCAAAGGATCATGTGATGGTGAAGCTTGAGCAAGACTTGGCGCCGATGGACCGATGCAACGGTGAAGAGCAAGTGAAGTCAAGGTCGATGGATCGAGACGGTCATGTGATGATATGAAGTGGATCATATCATTTGAAGAAACAAAATGGGCTCAAGGCAAAGGTATAACCATAGGGCCATTTTGTTTTACACTCAAGACACCATAGAGGGTGTGAGTGGTTTATGGTCGATAGCCGAACTATTAAGAGGGGAAGTCTTATCGGTTATTCGACGCACGGGTGCCACTAGGTGAATTCATGAAGTGCATTGCATGTAGGGCCTAGTGAGCTAACTGGAAAACCTTTGAAAATGATTGAGAAAAAGCTAACACACAAGCACATGGAGATGTACACTTGATGGTGTTGGCACATTTGCAAAGGTGGCGTTGGTCGCGCTGTGGTTTGGGCGGTAGAGAGGGTTTGGTTCCTTTCTCCCTCCCGCCGAGCTTGCGAGCGTGGGATTCAGGCGATTTCGAGGAAATGAAATGCCTATTTTCCACTACGCCGGAAGTCGGAGAAGAAACGGAGGCGAACGGAGGTCACAGAGGTGACCGGACGCTGCACCAGACGAGGTCACGGTGTGACCGGACGCGTTCGGTCAGCGTTCAGCGTCTGCGCGAGTTTCAGTTTGTTCATCGGACGCGAGGCGCGTCCGGTCACAGTCGATCGGACACGTCCGGTCACAGTCGATCGGACGCGTCCGGTCGATCAGGGAGCTTACTGGACTCTAACCGGACGCGGGCACTGTGGCGTCCGGTCAGTTCTAACAGCGCGTCCGGTCACTGTTTCGTTGTGCGTGACTCAGACTTGACCAGCGTGTCCGGTCAGTTACGGGACCGGCGTGTCCGGTCGTTCCCGGCGCGTCCGGTAGTTGCGAGGAGCGCGTCCGGTCGTTGCTTCACGGGCGCGGGTGCTGTGCGCATCGGCGCGTCCGGTCGTTGCGAGGAGCGCGTCCGGTCATTGCTTCGCGCGCGCGGTGCTGTGCGACCGGCGCGTCCGGTCGGTTGAGCAGCGCGTCCGGTCATAGCGTTTGACCGTTGGTGCGCAGTGACCGTTGGAGGATCTAACGGTCGTGTTTGAATTCGAGGGACACGTGGACGTCGCAGGGTGACCGGACGCGGTTGAGCGCGTCCGGTCAGTTTCGACCGGCGCGTCCGATCGTCCCGAAAAAACGGTCAGTGGAGTGGCAACGGCTCTATTTGGATGGGATGCTTATAAATACTCGTTGGCCGGCCCTTGGGGAGGTCTCTTGGCATTTCTAACACTCTTGTGCATCCTTTGAGCTAAAGCAACTCCTCCCACTCATCTCTCTTGCTTGATTGCAAATCAAAAGTGAGATTGAGTGATCCCAAAGTGCATTGCATAGCTTGAGGGCATCTAGTGGCACTTGTGGGTGGTTTAGCCGGTGGATTTCTTGTTACTCTTGGAGAGTACCGCTCCTAGCCGGCTTGGAGATTGTTGGAGGCGTTGGCAAGAGAAGGTGATTGTTCTTGGCCACCTCCGGTTGATTGTAAGAGGTTCTTGTGCTTTCCTCGGCGGGACGCCAAAAGCAACTCTATTTCATTGCGCGTGTCATTGAGTTACCTCACTTGAGAGTGGTGTCTTGCGGTGCCTTGCGGGGCGTGCCTTGAGGGGCAAGTGACTTGAGGGTCACATCGGGGAACCATCTAAGTGTTGGTCGACACAACCGGTGACGTAGCTTGTCGGTGCACAAGTGAACACCGGGTGAACAAAAATATTGTGTCTCTTGTCTCCCGGTGATTGGTCTTCATATTGTATTGTTGTCAATATTGATTAATTGTATATCATCTTGGTGATTGGCAACATCTTCACTCCACCGTCGGTATAAAAATAACAATCCTATCTCTTGCTCTTATCTTTACTAGTTTATCTTGTGTAGCTCTAGTAGTAGCTTTGCTAGTAGTGTTGTTAGCTTGTTCTCTAGTGTAAAATTAGTGACATAGCACTTGTGTGAACTAGAGATCATAATCTACTAGACTTGTGGATAGGAGGCTTGCATCACAACCTTTGGCTAAGCAAAACTCGCTTTACGCCGTTTGTTATTCTAACAAGTTTGCTTAGTGGTATTTGTAGAATTTTTTATAGGCTATTCACCCCCCCTCTAGCCATCTAGGACCTTACACTTGCGCTCTTAGATCCTTCGTTCTATGTCCATCTCCTCATGCCTGATCACCATGATCATCATTTCATGTCCATGCACCATCTCTTTGTGATCTTGTGGCCACCACTCCTTGCCACATACACCTTCATCACATGTGTTGCTTATGCCTAACTCAAAACACTTAACACATGGCATTAGCAACTTGGTGTCATTAATTACCAAAACCAAACTTGGGCTTTCAGATGGTCATAAGATCACAAGTGCATGAAGATAAATATGATGGTGAACATGCACATAGGTGATGGACAAGGAATGAGATGATCAAGGCAAAGGTATAATCATAGAATTCTTTTTTACCGGTCTAAAGATGAGTAGAGAAGTGATTGACCGGGTTTAGGATTGATAGCTGTGGGGGCATTAACCCCTATACCCTTACGGCTAGACTTGGGTTGGCCTAGACTAGAGGGCCCGGCCCACCAGAAGATGACGCGTGGCCTAGTCGATCTGCTCGGCGTCCCACGCAAGGAAGGAAAACAAACTTGGAGATCAAGTAAGATCCTGATCGGTTAGAATAGGAATCCTTATCCGGCCAGCTATGACAATTGTAACCGGGCAGGATTAGTTTCCAGATTTGTAACCCTGCTCCTCGGACTATATAAGGCGGTTAGGGGACCCCCTCAAAAGACATCTCATTATACACAACAATATAAATCAGACGCATGACGTAGGTATTACGCCCTCACGGCGGCCGAACTTGGATAAAACCTTGTTCCGTGTCTTGCGTCACCATCTAGTTCGTAGCTTGCGCACCTATCTACCGACAAATCACTACCTTGGGCATACCCCTTGGTAGACTACCGACCACATTTCGTCGACAGTGGCGCGCCAGGTAGGGGTGTGCGTACAGCTTCTGTAGGGTCGAGATGGCGGACTAGAGGGGGGGTGAATAGTCCTTTCTAAAACTTAAACGTGTTGGCTAACCAAAACAAATGCGGAATTAAACTTATCGGTCTAGCCAAGACTACACCCCTCAATCTAAGTTCACAAGCACCTCACAAAGATCCTAATTAAGCAACTAAGGTGCTTTCCTTAGCAAGAGCTCTCCTATTTAATTCTAGAGCAAGGTCACACAAACCTATGCACTAGTACTTTGCAAGCAAGAGGGAGCTCCTACACAATTCTAGTAAGCAAAGCGCACAAAGCCTAAGCTCACTAGCAATGCTCAATAACAAGGCTACACAAGCCAAATTAGAGAGCGCAAACTACTTAGCTACACAAACTAAGCAATGTGACTAACAAGGTTACACAAACCAAATTAGCCATGCAAAGGAGAAGCTTCTAGCTACACAAGCAAGAAGACAACTAGCAAGCTACACAAGCAAACTAGTTACGAAAGCAACTACACAAGCATAAGTATATATGAAAGTAAATACAAGCTTGTGTTGCACGAAGGCAAACCACCGAGAAGAGTAGACAATGTTGACACGGTGATTTTTCTCCCGAGGTTCACTTGGTCGCCACCAAGCTACGTCCCCGTTGTGTCGACCAACACTTAGATGGTTCCTCGGTGTGACCCTCAAGTCACTTACCCCTCAAGGCACGCCCCGCAAGGCACCGCAAGAACCCACTCTCAAGTGAGGTAGCTCAATGACACGCACAACTAGAGTTGCTCTTCGCGATCCCCACGGGGTGAGCACAATCCCCCTCACAAAGCTTCTCCGGAGCCTCGCACAATCTTCTTGCGAGCTTCGACGGAGCCACAAGCCACCAAGCCGTCTAGGAGGTGGCAACCTCCAAGAGTAACAAGCACCACCGGCTTGCAACACGATCACCTAGTGCCACTCGATGCAACCTCACGATGCAATCGCACTAGAATCGCTCTCTCACTCGATCCGATGAACACTATCAAGCATGAGTGAGTTAGAGGGCTCCCAAGCACTACCACACAAGCCACCAAGGCCAAAGTGTGCTCCACACACGGCCATAGCCGGCCACAATGTCTATTTATAACCCCACGGTCAAATAGAGCCGTTACCCCTTCACTGGGCAAAAATCGGGACGACCGGACGCGCCGGTCGAAACTGACCGGACGCGCTCAACCGCGTCCGGTCGCCCTGCGCCGTCCATGTGTCCACTGAATTCAAACGCGACCGTTAGATCCTCCAACGGTCACTGCGCGCCAACAGTCAAACGCTATGACCGGACGCGCTGCTCAACCGACCGGCGCGTCCGGTCGCCCTGCGCCGTCCACGTGTCCACTGAATTCAAACGCGACCGTTAGATCCTCCAACGGTCACTGCGCGCCAACGGTCAAACGCTATGACCGGACGCGCTGCTCAACCGACTGGACGCGCCGGTCGCACTGTACCACGCCCGCGAAACAACAACCGGACGCGCACCTCGCAACGACCGGACGCGCCGATCCGCACAACACCCGCGCCCGCGAATCAACGACCGGACGCGCTGGTCGCAACGACCGGACGCGCCGGGAACGACCGGACGCGCCGGTCCCGTAACTGACCGGACGCGCTGGTCAAGTTTGAGTCGCGCACAACGAAACAGTGACCGGAGGCGCTGTTAGAACTGACCGGACGCCACAGTGCCCGCGTCCGGTTAGAGTCCAGTAAGCTCCCTGATCGACCGGACGCGTCCGATCGACTGTGACCGGACGCGCCTCGCGTCCGATGGACAAACTGAAACTCGCGCAGACGCTGAACGCTGACCGGACGCGTCCGGTCACACCGTGACCGCGTCCGGTGCAGCGTCCGGTCACCTCTGTGACCTCCGTTCGCCTCCGTTTCTTTTCCGACTTCCGGCGTAATGGAAAATAGGCATTTCATATCTCCGAAATCGCCTGAATCCCGCGCTTGCAAGCTCGGCGGGAGGGAGAGAGGACCCCAAACCCTCTCTACCGCTCAAACTCCACTGCCTTCACAAATGTGCCAACACCAACAAGTGATCACCACCTTGTGCACGTGTGTTAGCATTTTCACAAACATTTTCTTCGAAGGAATTAGGCACTCAACTTGCCTCGCCACTCGATCCTAACACGTATGCAAAGTTAGATCGCTCAAGTGGCACTAGATGACCGATATGCAAACAAGTTTGCCCCTCTTGATAGTACGGCCATCTATCCTAAAATCCGGTCATAAACTTCTCTACACACCTATGACCGGTGAAATGGAAATGCCCTAGGTTATACCTTTGCCTTGCGCATTCCACTCCATCTCCTCCGACGTTGATGCAACACATGCACCAACCATATCACAAATGATATGATCCACTTCATATCATCACATGACCGTCTCGATCCATCGACCTTGACTTCACTTGCTCTTCACCGTTGCATCGGTCCGTCGGCGCCAAGTCTTGATCAAGCTTCACCATCGCATGGTCCTTCGCTTCGAAGCCTCGACTTGCCCTTCACCTTCACAACCGGTCCATCGAGCCAAGCATCATCTTGGTCATATGAGTCAATGTCATGTCTCATGTGCATTAAGCTCCTTCATGACATCATCACATGACCGTCTCGATCCATCGACCTTGACTTCACTTGCTCTTCACTGTTGCGTCGGTCCATCGGCGCCAAGTCTTGCTCAAGCTTCACCATCGCATGGTCCTTCGCTTCGAACCCTCGACTTGCCCTTCACCTTCACAACCGGTCCATCGAGCCAAGCATCATCTTGGTCTTCATCATCTTGGTCACATGAGTCAATGTCATGTCTCATATTCAATGACCACCTTTATCTAAATCATCCACTTAGATACAAAGGTTAGTCCTAGGTTTCATCAATTAGCCAAAACCAAACTAGGGACTTTCAATCTCCCCCTTTTTGGTAATTGATGACAACCCTCACAAAGATGATTTTGATAATAAAAGTTTTGAACTTGTCATACTTGTCCAATCATTTTGCTCATAAGTAAAGTTTGGACAATTATCACAAGCTCGGTTTTGGTAGCATTAGCTCCCCCTACATATGTGCATAGAGTTTGGATTGAAAGCTTTGCACATATGCATGGATAGAAGTGTTGGGAGAGTAATTCTACCAAAATGATGCTAAGGTGTAAGAAATGGACCTTTGAAGCGTGATACCAATCGGAGTTGCCTTTTACACCATCCTTAGCACCATGAAGTAACTAGACATCCATCAAAAACTCAAGAACCCCGTGAGATCAACATTATAAGCATGGTTCTAGTTTTTGCGTGATAATCACAAGTCTAGCTAACATCCTATGCATGCTAGTTATCAAATCATCATTCAAGTTCTATAACTAGCATACACTACACAAGCATGCATATTGAATTTAAGAACTTATGCAATGCAAGCAAGCACATGAATTATGCACATATCAAATGCAATCATTCAATGTTCATGAGCTTGCTCCCCCTACTTGTGTGCTTTCTTTGTCCAAGAATTTTGATCCCCTTACATTCTTCAATGTTGCTCCCTCTTTGTCCATATCCATGTCCAATATCATCTATCTCTCCCCAAAGCAATCTCTCCAAAGCAATCTCTCCCCAAAGAAAATCTTGCATATCTTTGTCTAATCTCTCCCCCTTTGTCATCAATTTCCATAAAAGGTGTGCTTCTCATTGATGTAAAGGCTAGCATTGGGGTAGATGGTGAAGACTTGAATCTTGCATTTTTGATGGACATTATCACATATGTTGGAATGACAAACTTTATGGTTGCTCTTGAGATTCCACATAGGATCTTTGACCTTGATACCAATCGGTGGGGCTCCTCCCCCTATGTTATAGCATGTGTCATTCACTTGAGATACCACTTGAAGATGAGGGTAGCATTTCTTGATTTGATCACTTAAAGTTGAGGATCACTTGTGAAACTATCGTCTTGCATGAATGATACCATGTGAAGATACCATGAGTAGGAATGTGATACCATTTGAAAGAATTTTCTAGTATGGATCCACTTTGAAGGATTTGACAATAATATTCACTTCTTGAACATTTGCTATCTTCGTGAGTACCACTTATAAGATATCACTTGTAGATCATGATCTAGACACCACTAGTGAATACCACTTGGAAGATCAATTTGAGTCTAGATACCACTTGAAACAAACTAGATATCCATTTTCATTGTTGTCTTGTGTTTGTTCTCTTATCATTGTCATGAGCTTCTTGTATGACTTGAACTATGTTGATTTGCCTAGATTCCAAGTCCGGTTTGATCCAATGACAAGCTTCTTCACACCTCATGCTAAGGGTTATCTTGCCAATATTGTACTTGTCACTTGTTAGCAATCCAAACTAGATCAAGTACTTGGGTTCACTAGCTCATGAACAAACTCATATCCATACCACTAGATCAATTAATCAATCAAGCAATAATGGTAGGCTATGAATTTAAAATTTTCATTTGTTATGCATGATCCTAATAAACATGTACTATATGCACTAACCGCATACAAGTAAGGGATGAAATGATCATGCACATTACAATGATACCTTTGCTATGTTGGAGTAGAGGATAGTCACATAGATTTCAATTCATTACTCCAATAGCAATGTGAAGTCCAATTTATAAGCTTGGTGAAGACCAATCATCATAGATAAATCCATTCTTCACCCATATGAAATGAAAACCACTTATGATCAAGTGCACTATCTCTTGAGTTGTGGTTGGCTTGCTTCATCTTTTTGATCAATGCTTGCATGAGAGAACTACTTAGAATACCACTTAAAATACATGACTAGCTCTCTTTTGGGTGTTGCTTGCTTTTCTTGATCAACCATTTTGATTGCTTCAATTAAGCATCACAGGTTCCTCGGATCACCACTTCCATGTTAGCCTTCCAAGTCCCAAACTTGGTTTCACCTACACACGGCGGCAAGCCCCTCACTAGGGAGAAGTGACATTTCTCCAAAGGACCACTCTTGATACTCACTTGAAATGATATAGTTTGATTGATCCAAATGATGAACTCAATCTTGATGAATAATTCTTGAATCTACATTTGAGTCCAACTCTTTCTACTTGTTTAAGTCCTTTTCTTTCTACCAAATAATCTTCAATCATCACTAGAACTTAAACTTTATTCTCATCTTGAGTTTGATCTTGATCTTCAACTTTGAGTACCAAATATGTACACCAAGTACATTCCACAATCAAGTGCCTTGTACTCATTTCTTGTCAAGCTTATAGATCAATCCAAAACCAAACTCAGGTACCTCAACCACTTATAAACTAGTTTCCAACTTGAGGACCTTTCAATCAAAGTGACTCTAGATTAATCCAATGATTGTCACTTTTCTGGCAGATTCTGTACTCTTCAAAGAATAATTCATATCTCCCAATGTACGAATCCAAATGCCATGAACTTTGGTGGAGATGTGCATTACAAAGTCATCTAGCAGCTGTAAAAATTTGAGCTTCATTTGACTTCTAGATTGCTACCAGATTTCAATTCTTCCACCACTGCTACATGCTGAAAACTGCTGCACTAAAGCTGACAAGATGCACTCCAAAACCGAAGCATCTCTTATCCAATTCTCATGAAATTTCTACAGCATCTTCTTTCATAAGTGTAGAGCATGTATACCAAATTTCAAGCCGATCCAAATAGATTTGATCACTCAAACATGGCTAAGATCACAGCTAGCTCAGATTTTAAATATTGGACAGATTTCAATACATGAGCTATTCTTCATCAAAAGTGAATCAAACTTGAAACTAACTTGTTTGAATACTTTCATAAGACATATATCCATTCAAACCACTTACTAAAGAGTCATCTCATGAATTTATCCAACACAAATCAATTCAAACTTGATTGCTAAGCATTTAATCCATTCAATCATCTCATAGCAAGCAACATTGCACATTTATCCAATTCAATCAACTCATATGCGTCCAAATGAAATGATCAACAAGAGATATACCTTGGTTAGCTCATGATCATCCAATAGCAAGCTTTAACTCAAATAATTTGCAAGCCATCAAATAATTCCAATAAATCATCCACAACTTGATCATGACACTTGTATGTTGTAGCACTTGGACTTCACTTATTTTGACTTGGCATTGGGATTGGATATGCATTGAGTTTCATAACTTGACTCAATATATGATGAACAAAATTAATCCAATTGAATCAAGCCTCCAATGCTGATGGTACCTACAATCATTCATCCACTTTTTGATGGTACCCAAACTAGTTTGGGTCCTCTCAAATTAGGTGCAACATACTTAGGCATAGCCTTAGTATGAGTAGCGGGATGTTTTGCAATTCCAACCAATGAGGTACCATTGCCATCCTTTCTAAGCATATTAGTATTATCAATTGAAATAGGCTTAGAATTGTTACCTAGGGGACATGAATGAGCCATGTGTCCCCTTTTCCGACATGAGTAGCACATTCTCTTTGCTTGAGCCTTTTCTTCCTTGCTCATGTTGTGCTTCCCATTGCCTAGCCTCTCATGAGTTGCTTGAGCCTTCTTCTCAAGCTTGGTAGGACACCCCGAGGCAAAGTGTCCCATATCTCCACACTTGAAGCACTTGATGTGAGCATGTACTTTCTTCTCATCTTGATTCTTGATCATCATCTTGGCATCTTGGATTTGCATTGGATGCCTTGCTCTACCACCCCTTCTTGTTTTCTTTTTCTTCTTCTTCATCAAGTCACCATCATCTCCATGGTTGATCTTGATTTGCTCTTGGGGTGTCTTCTCTTGCTCAACTAGTGGCTTTGGTTGAGGCTTTACTTGTTGCTTCACCAATTGCTTGGTTGGGCACATTGAGGTGAGATGACCCCAAGTGCGGTACTTGAAGCACTTGACATGCTTTAGCCTCTCTTCTTCTTTCATCTTCTTGAGCTTCTCAATGTTTGGGCAACCATTAGCAAGATGTCCCGCTTCATGGCATCGATAGCACATGGAATGCGAGAGCTTCTTTTGGAGTAGCCTCTTCATCCTCTTTTCTTGCTTTCTTTCGCCCCTTGTCATTTTTTTCTTGAAGCCAAGGCCACTTTTGTCACCAAGGTTTCTTTGAGTCTTCATTATGTTCTCAAAGGTGACTTTTGAGTTGTAGCACCTCTCTAACTTGTTGCTCAAATTCTTCACTTCACTTTTAAGCTCATTGTTTTCCTTTAAAAGGTTAGTCTTACAAGACATAGAAGTAGAACAAGCATTTAATTGTGAAGAACATGGCATATCTAATAAATCATCACAAGAGGTGGATACATGCTTCTTGCCTACATCACAAGGGTTAGTAATATGTGATTGATCATTTGACCCAAATGATGAGCTCTCACTAGTTTTGTTTTCATCATTAGAAAGCCTTTTAGTGAGTAAAGCATGTTCTTGTACCAAATTATCATGAGCAACACTAAGTTCCTCATGAGCCAATTTTAGCTCCTCATGTGAACAAGTAGTAACATAAAGTAGATGCTTTTGTTGTTCACATGTGGTTTTTAGAAATGAGTTTTCATTTTTTAATTTACTTGTTTTTGCCATCTCATTTCTTAGGGCCTTTGAGAGTTTATATAGAAGCTCAAAATTTAGACCATCACAATCAACAACAAAACCACCAATAGATACCTTAGTGTCACTATGTGACATAGAACAATGTGGTGATGTTGAAGAGCTTGTTGAAGCATCACTCTCATAGCCATCATCTTCACCATCAAGTGTGCATGGAGTAGAATCATTGCTTGCATCACTTGTGGCATTATCATCATTCTTGTCAAGTGATCTTGTGCTATGATCATTTTTGTCATCACTTGACCGTGAGGTGGTGCAATCCTCCACAACCACCTTGTTGTGGTCATGCTCAACATCCTCATGCGCCTCCTCCTTGGGCTCATCATCATTGGAGATCGCCCCATATTTCTCATTTAGAAACACCCAAATCTCATGGGCGGAATTGAAGTCTATGATCTCACAAAGTATGCTACTATCCATAGATCGATAGAAAACATTAGTAGCTTGGCTATCGAGATGTAGGCATTTACTTTGCGCTTGAGTTGCATTCTTTTTATCAATTGCAAAGGAAAAGCCCACATCTACGATCCACCACATTTGAGGAGAAATAAACTTAAAATTGCATGTCATCCAATTTCTCCACCGTGCAAAGTGTGTGCCATCAAAAATGTGTGGACACTCAACATCTAGCCCATAAGCCGCCATCCTCTCGGGTCGGTGAAGACCACAAATGAGAGACCCGGCTCCGATACCACTTGTAGGGTCGAGATGGCGGACTAGAGGGGGGGGGTGAATAGTCCTTTCTAAAACTTAAACATGTTGGCTAACCAAAACAAATGCGGAATTAAACTTATCGGTCTAGCCAAGACTACACCCCTCAATCTAAGTTCACAAGCACCTCACAAAGATCCTAATTAAGCAACTAAGGTGCTTTCCTTAGCAAGAGCTCTCCTATTTAATTCTAGAGCAAGGTCACACAAACCTATGCACTAGTACTTTGCAAGCAAGAGGGAGCTCCTACACAATTCTAGTAAGCAAAGCGCACAAAGCCTAAGCTCACTAGCAATGCTCAATAACAAGGCTACACAAGCCAAATTAGAGAGCGCAAACTACTTAGCTACACAAACTAAGCAATGTGACTAACAAGGTTACACAAACCAAATTAGCCACGCAAAGGGGAAGCTTCTAGCTACACAAGCAAGAAGACAACTAGCAAGCTACACAAGCAAACTAGTTACGAAAGCAACTACACAAGCATAAGTATATATGAAAGTAAATACAAGCTTGTGTTGCACGAAGGCAAACCACCGAGAAGAGTAGACAATGTTGACACGGTGATTTTTCTTCCGAGGTTCACTTGGTCGCCACCAAGCTACGTCCCCGTTGTGTCGACCAACACTTAGATGGTTCCTCGGTGTGACCCTCAAGTCACTTACCCCTCAAGGCACGCCCCGCAAGGCACCGCAAGAACCCACTCTCAAGTGAGGTAGCTCAATGACACGCACAACTAGAGTTGCTCTTCGCGATCCCCGCGGGGTGAGCACAATCCCCCTCACAAAGCTTCTCCGGAGCCTCGCACAATCTTCTTGCGAGCTTCGACGGAGCCACAAGCCACCAAGCCGTCTAGGAGGTGGCAACCTCCAAGAGTAACAAGCACCACCGGCTTGCAACACGATCACCTAGTGCCACTCGATGCAACCTCACGATGCAATCGCACTAGAATCGCTCTCTCACTCGATCCGATGAACACTATCAAGCATGAGTGAGTTAGAGGGCTCCCAAGCACTACCACACAAGCCACCAAGGCCAAAGTGTGCTCCACACACGGCCATAGCCGGCCACAACGTCTATTTATAACCCCACGGTCAAATAGAGCCGTTACCCCTTCACTGGGCAAAAATCGGGACGACCGGACGCGCCGGTCGAAACTGACCGGACGCGCCGGTCGAAACTGACCGGACGCGCTCAACCGCGTCCGGTCGCCCTGCGCCGTCCACGTGTCCACTGAATTCAAACGCGACCGTTAGATCCTCCAACGGTTACTGCGCGCCAACAGTCAAACGCTATGACCGGACGCGCTGCTCAACCGACCGGCGCGTCCGGTCGCCCTGCGCCGTCCACGTGTCCACTGAATTCAAACGCGACCGTTAGATCCTCCAACGGTCACTGCGCGCCAACGGTCAAACGCTATGACCGAACGCGCTGCTCAACCGACCGGACGCGCCGGTCGCACTGTACCACGCCCGCGAAACAACGACCGGACGCGCACCTCGCAACGACCGGACGCGCCGATCCGCACAACACCCGCGCCCGCGAATCAACGACCGGACGCGCTGGTCGCAACGACCGGACGCGCCGGGAACGACCGGACGCGCCGGTCCCGTAACTGACCGGACGCGCTGGTCAAGTCTGAGTCGCGCACAACGAAACAGTGACCGGACGCGCTGTTAGAACTGACCGGACACCACAGTGCCCGCGTCCGGTTAGAGTCCAGTAAGCTCCCTGATCGACCGGACGCGTCCGATCGACTGTGACCGGACGCGCCTCGCGTCCGATGGACAAACTGAAACTCGCGTAGACGCTGAACGCTGACCGGACGCGTCCGGTCACACCGTGACCGCGTCCGGTGCAGCGTCCGGTCACCTCTGTGACCTCCGTTCGCCTCCGTTTCTTTTCCGACTTCCGGCGTAATGGAAAATAGGCATTTCATATCTCCGAAATCGCCTGAATCCCGCGCTTGCAAGCTCGGCGGGAGGGAGAGAGGACCCCAAACCCTCTCTACCGCTCAAACTCCACTGCCTTCGCAAATGTGCCAACACCAACAAGTGATCACCACCTTGTGCACGTGTGTTAGCATTTTCACAAACATTTTCTTCGAAGGAATTAGGCACTCAACTTGCCTCGCCACTCGATCCTAACACGTATGCAAAGTTAGATCGCTCAAGTGGCACTAGATGACCGATATGCAAACAAGTTTGCCCCTCTTGATAGTACGGCCATCTATCCTAAAATCCGGTCATAAACTTCTCTACACACCTATGACCGGTGAAATGGAAATGCCCTAGGTTATACCTTTGCCTTGCGCATTCCACTCCATCTCCTCCGACGTTGATGCAACACATGCACCAACCATATCACAAATGATATGATCCACTTCATATCATCACATGACCGTCTCGATCCATCGACCTTGACTTCACTTGCTCTTCACCGTTGCATCGGTCCGTCGGCGCCAAGTCTTGATCAAGCTTCACCATCGCATGGTCCTTCGCTTCGAAGCCTCGACTTGCCCTTCACCTTCACAACCGGTCCATCGAGCCAAGCATCATCTTGGTCTTCATCATCTTGGTCATATGAGTCAATGTCATGTCTCATGTGCATTAAGCTCCTTCATGACATCATCACATGACCGTCTCGATCCATCGACCTTGACTTCACTTGCTCTTCACTGTTGCATCGGTCCATCGGCGCCAAGTCTTGCTCAAGCTTCACCATCGCATGGTCCTTCGCTTCGAACCCTCGACTTGCCCTTCACCTTCACAACCGGTCCATCGAGCCAAGCATCATCTTGGTCTTCATCATCTTGGTCACATGAGTCAATGTCATGTCTCATATTCAATGACCACCTTTATCTAAATCATCCACTTAGATACAAAGGTTAGTCCTAGGTTTCATCAATTAGCCAAAACCAAACTAGGGACTTTCAGCTTCCCAGACGAGCAAGATGGTCATCATCCCCGACTTCGCGGCCGTGGTGGACGGTCTCTCGTTCACCGTCAGCCAGATCACCTGGACCACCGGCGTCAACAGCTTCACCGCCACTACCACGGAGGAGGCGCAGATCCGATCTACGTCGACCACGTCTTCATCGGCGATGGCTCCGACCACGCTGGCTACGGCTCTGACCACCCCAGCAACGGCTCCGACCACGCCGACAACTCGTCGACCACTTCCTCGGTACAAAGGAAGGGTGATCGACAACACCGACCTGATTGAAGCTATCGACCAAGTCGGCCACAAGCTCTCGCAAACCCTAACTTTGGTAGATTCGATCCAAAATCAATCTACCGAGTAGGTACTTCACCACAACAGATCTACCCGACCAGTTTGGGTTCGCCGTCCAACACGGCTAGATACAGATCTAGTGGTCACTGCTACTCCTAAAGGACGAACGGTACGCCTTCGCCCGGTTCCTACACCCGACCTCAGGCTCTCTGAGTACCAAGTCCCGACGGAGGATTGTCAGGCCCTCCCATACGACTTGAAAACGCTGCTTCCGAGTACGCGTATCGTACACCTCATCTGTTCATGGGTCCCACGGAGTGAGACCGTGTTTCAGATTTGTACTTCCTGGATATACCTCGACCATCACCACGCAACGCCGTCAATATGGTCAGTATCCGGAAGCATCATGAAGGTTCGGTTCATACACTACCCGAGGATCGTGACTCCAGCACTGGATCTACATGATCTGTCCACACCGAGGCTCAACACCTCGAAGACGACGAATATGGTCTAGATCCACTACCGTAACCTCCGGGTTTCTCTCTGATCCCAAGGTTCCCACCAAGACGTGGCGACATGGTGCTCAACGTCAGCAATGACGAGCCCGCAGTCGTGGGAGAAACTGACGAGCAACGGCAACTTCGCAAACAGCGTAATGCAGACCGCGCCGAACGCCGTCATCAGGAGGCTGAAAAAAGAAGAAGCACATCGCAGAGGACGCCTTCGACAGAGTAGGCGATAAGCAAGTTTTCAGGACCCCAAGTGCCAACGTGGTCATCGCCATGGCCAACCTGTACCGATTACCAGACACGCCAGAGAACCACGTGGTTCGCGAAGACATCAAAGCATATCTAACCGCTGCCATGGGCCAAACGATCGAGCTCGCCTAGCGAGCCCGAACTACTACAAGCACGTCCGTCGCATCTAGTCGGAGCTGTTGTTCCCGCGCTTCAGAACATCTAAGTCGCCAACATCGCGACGATCCGCCCCCACCCAATCCCCCACGTGGTGGTGGCGGTGGCGACGGCGGCAGTGGCAGCGGTGGCGGCGGCGACGAGGGCAGACAAGAAGGTGGTCGAGGTCGTCATGACAACAACTGCAATCGTCGTGACAATCGAGATTAGGTGGTCGACCAGAACCCTCCTCGCGATCTCCATCACCATCTTCCTCCTCGCGACGTCCGCAGTCGCATCATTAGTCGTGCTAATGACCGCCAGGCCCACGAGAACGTGTGCCGCATCCAGTATGACACCGAACACGCCCCCCAGGCCTCAAACAGTTTACTCCTCATCTCTGACAAGTCATTTGGCCAAGGAATTTCAAGCTTGAGAAGCTCAGGAAATATGACGACAAGGAGAACCCCGAAAGCTAAGTCACACTCTATGAGATCACCGTCCGGTTCACTGCAGGTGATGAGCACGTAATGACTAACTATCTTCCAGTTGTTCTTGATCAGGCAGGTCATCAATGGCTTCTCAACCTCCCGGAGAACTAGTTCGACAGCTGCTCGGCCCTTCGGCAAGCCTTCATCGACAATTTCATCGCCACATGTGACCAGCCGGGCAACAAGTACGACCTTGAGCGCATACGTGACCGAGCAGGCGAGCCGCTGTGTGACTACATCCGACGATTCTCGGATATGCGTCTCAAGATCCCAAGAATCACTCATGACGAAGCAATCTTGGCTTTCATCAAAGGCCTTTGCCACCACAATGCCCTCAGAAGCAAGCTGCTCCGAAAACCGCTGTCTACGGTCTCCGAGCTCCTCGCTACTGCCAAGAGGTAAGCAAGCACTACGTGTGCATGTCAGGGACCCGTAAAAGTAGATAAAAATAAATGAGCATGGAAATTAGATCATCAATATCCCTAGCAGTTGCACTTATAGGCATCAAAATTTTGCTGCGCTAACAGTCATCAAAATTCTATCACTTGCTTTGGATAGGGCAAAAAAACATGACTGCACATCTCCCGATGTATGATCAGCCTAGCTCAGTTACCACAAATTATGTGCTTCCCATGCCATAGAAGCAAAAAAAAATGATTAAACTGTGCTTGGATAATACTGTTGTCTATCTATTTCAGCCTCACTCAAATTGTGCTACCACAAATTGTTCCTTTTCCATACTATAGATATAGATGTAGAAATAGGAAACTGATCAAACTGTGCATGAAAATTAGAAAATTAGTGTATCATTCATCTGTCTCATAGTTGCAAAGAGGAATCATCATTCCCTGCAGGTACGTAGGCAAGGTAGAGAGATACAGTGAACACGTACGTACGCACACGCTACGTACAGGTTGTGGTGGCCAACAGGCTGGGATGGATCGGTTACGTTACGTGAGACCAGGCGGGGGGGTTGGGTCTAAAGACCAAGCACGACGACGCCATTCGGGACGGACGAGAGCGCCGCTGGCACTGGCAGACCGCGGAAAGCACCAGCGCGGGGCTATACGGGACAGGCCAACAGCTCGCATTCAGCAGTTTTTTTTCTCACGATAAATCAGGGAAGAGTATTTTTGACCATGGCCTTGTTTAGATTTTAAATTTTCTTCCCAAATTTTACTATACAAAAAGGAGATTCCCCATCACATCAAAATGCCGGTAAATGCATGGAGTACTAAATGTAGATGAAATTAAAAACTAATTGCACAGTTTTGTTGTACTTTGCGAGACGAACATTTAGAGTCTAATTAATCAATATTTGAACAATTTTTTACACTAAAAACAAAATGCGCTACAGTGTTCCGCGTGCAGTGCCGAATCGGGGCAACGGCCCATAGCTTATGACATACTAGTACACACAGACACAGCAGTCAGCAGGGGGCCACGCTCTCTCCGTTTCCATTCATGCAGGGACACGCGCGCGCCTCACCCCGCCCGCCACTCTAGTCATCCTACAACTACAACCATCATCCGTGGAGCGCTGTGCATGGTTGCATTGCCAGCCACGCGACATGGGCGATGACATTGGATCCTCTACTCGCACTGTCACTTGTCAACTACTACTCCTCGGAAGCCAAAAACAAGAGAATGGGCAGGTACCCAGGCGGGCATGGCCCCGCGAGGCCGCAACGCCGGCGGCGTGCGCAGCAGGGGAGAGGACAGGCGAGACGACTGGGTGTGCTACAGTTCACGCGATCGCAAACCACGGGAACGGATGGGTGTGGGGTGCGGTGTGGCGCCAATCCCAACAATTGGCACAGGCAAGCTAAGGTACCGTTTAGATGCCAAAAAATTTTGCCAAATTTTTCAGATTTTCCGTCACATCGAATCTTTGGACGCATGCATGAAGCATTAAATATAAATAAAAAATAAAACTAATTACACAGTTTAGACGAAATGGACGAGACAAATCTTTTAAGCCTAATTAGATCATGATTGGACACTAATTACCAAATAACAACGAAACTACTACAGTAGCATTTTGCCAAAAATTTTGCCAAGGGGTTGTTTAGTTGGCAAAATTTTTGGCAAAATGCAACGGTAGCATTTTCGTTGTTATTTGGTAATTAGTGTCCAATCATGGTCTAACTAGGCTTAAAAGATTCGTCTCGTCTATTTTGTCTAAACTGTGTAATTAGTTTTATTTTTTATCTATATTTAATGCTTCATACATGCATCTAAAAATTCGATGTGACAGGGAATCTACTGTTCTTTTGCAAAAAATTTTGGAACCAAACGGGCCCAACTAAACAGCCCCTAAGCAAAGCAAAGCGAGCGGCACACCCGCTTCCGGCACCAGGCTATAGCTAGGCGTACTAGGCAGCCAACACCCCATGTGGCTTTGGGCCCCAGCCTCCACACCCTTTTCCAGCTCGGACGCCGTGCCGTCCGTCTCTTTTTTTTTTTTTTTTTTTTTTTTTTGCGACTCAATGCCGTCCGTCTCCTTGCTCGAGAACGAGACGTCGGGCCGGGAAGCCGGAATGGACAGTGGGCGCCTGGACGGGGGCGGCACAAGTGAAGGCTGAAGCTCCGAAGCCTTCGCTGCTGAGACTGCCCGCACTCGTGGAATTCTATATTCATCCTCTATACGTCCTAGTCAGTAAGATTCTCTCCTCTATATTCAATTCTTCTGTACTCATTCATTCTTTATATCATTCTCTATCCACTCTATCCACTGTGGGACCCACTTATCACTTTATCTAAATATATCCATATGTGATCTAGTTTTGAATGATTTATTGAAACGAATTTAATGGTGAAATCGAAATTTAATTTGGATTTTTGATTTGTGAGTTATAGCATTTTTTCCTTTGTTTAGTTAGTGGGACCCGCCACTATATAGTATAGAGTAAGCACAGTACCACTCTAAATATAGAACGAGAGAAAGGATAGAGTATCGTTTTAGAGTACACAGTGCAGCAGTTTTTACTCTATATTCGTACTCTAAAGCTTTAGAGTATCGTTTTTGAGTACCACTGCGGAGAGCAATGCCGAACCATACTGAGAATCAGCACCCAGGCAAAAGACCAAACAAGAACACACCATGAAGACAAGAGGTTTGTTCGCTCGATGATTCATCCAATTCACCACAACAGCTTCAAACATTGCTGCTCTCTACCACTTCGGTAGCAGCAGGCACATTGAGGAGCAGCGTTCTTTCTCCTCTGTCAAAAAAAACACCGAGTTCATGGCCACAATTGCACAAAAAACGCCAAACACACACCTCGCTCACCCCCGAGTTTCCACTGCTTCTAGACTTTAAAAAGCACCTAGAAGACGAACAACGCCTACTCAAGCAAAAATCACAGACACGACAAGCAACCAACAAAGAGCCCCAAAAACCAAGCTCGTCCGATCACCGCCACAAAAAACTTTGCGACCCGACGAGATCACACTCTCTCCCTCCCGCAGACGGCAGCCCCTCCCTCCATCGCCGTTGATGATACCACCACCGCTGTTGTACACTTGCTTCCACTCCCCCAATGCCGAGAGGTCACCGGAGCAGCTCGGCGCGGGACGCCGACAGCTCCCGGCGCAGTTTGCAGGAGAAGAGCCGGCACGCGTCCATGCTGAGGTCGACAGCGGCCGCCAGAGCCACGAACGCGGCAGCATCCTCAGCGCACCCGACGTGCGCGACGCCGACCTCCACTGTCGGCCTGCTGCACCGTCCTTCACCCTGGACAGCCGCCGACATCACGAATCCGCGGAAGGTGCCAAACGGCCAGAGCCCGCCGCCGTGGTGGCCGAAGTCGCCGCTGCCGCGGGGGCTGCACCCGGGCGACCCGCTGCGCCCGAACGGCTGCGCCGCCGTCAGGTCGATGGCGAACCGCCCGCCGCGGGACGCCGGGACGCCGGACTCGACCACGCACACGCCGGCGCTGCCAGTGCCGCCCGTGTTGGTGTGGTGGTCGGGCACCAGCTCGAAGCGGTACCCCAGGGTGTCCCCGCCGGAGCCGCCGCGCTCGCGCCAGCACTCGAGGCGGCCCCACGGCGTCCAGGTCCCGTCCACGGGGCGGAGGATCAGCCACCCGCCTGGGTTCGACCGGCTCACGCGGTCCGTACCCGGGGACGCCACGAACGGCGTCACCATTGATGCTAGCGCCACCGGTGATCCTGATAGGTCGTGCACCGTCACTGACCACCCCTTCCGCTCCTTCCCCGCGCGCTCGCGCTCCGACCCGAACTTGGCCAGCCAGTTGCGCGGACCGACGGTGCCCGGATCAGACTGCACGGACCTGGAAGGAGGAATTATGAAGGGCAAAAAAATTACATCCGTCGTCCATGGATGAGGGATTCAATGCAGATTTGCAATTGCAATGTGGGGAGAACTTGCTGCTACTCACCGCGAGCGCAGGTCGCTGTTGCTGCGGCAGGAGAACTTGCACGTGAACATGGGCTGCTTCATGCTCCCCTTCACCTGAAGCACCTGCGGGCTGCACTCCGGCTCGCCGTCGAACTCGAAGACGAACCTCGGGTCCGGCTCAGCGCGGACGGTGAGGTTGAGCTGCGCCCGCGCGGCCTGCTTGCCACGCCCCGCGCAGCGCTTGCCGATGGCTACCCAGCCGCTGTGGAAGACGACGGGCTTAGCCATGGCGGCACTGAGATCAAGCGGGACGACGAGCTTCCCAATCAGCCTCCCCGATGCGGGGCCACCGCCTCCGCCGCCGCAGGACGCGCCGACCCCGCCCCCGCCGCGGCCGGCGTACACGGCGACCTTGAGGCGCGCGGTGCGGCGGCGGAGGCGGGCGCCGAGGAGGAGCGCGGGCTTGGCGGCGGCGCGGTCCAGGTCGGCCTTGGAGACGTGGAACGCGGCGGCGAAGGCGCCCGTGCAGGAGGCCGGGCCTTCCTCGGTGGGCGGCAGCAGCGGCGCGGAGGCCGTCTGGTAGGGCAGCTTGTTGAGGCGGACGCGGCAGTAGCAGGGCGCCGTGGTCGGGTGCACGCCGGAGCCGGAGGCGGCGGCGCTGCGTGGGGCGGAGGTTGTTGACGCCGGCATCTTTAGCGCGAGGTTGCCGACCAGCACCCGCACGAACGGGCACGGGTCCATCGCTCGCGGCAGGCAGGTCGCAATGCCTGCGACGACGCGAGGCAATGCGGGTGGCGGCAATGGCGGGCGGAATCGAAGAGGGGGGAGACCGGAAGAGGAAGAGGAAAGGCTGGCACGGCTGGCTGGGCCGGTGGTGTGGTGTGTTTTCAATTTCGCGATGGGGAAGGAGTGGTGACGAGGGATCATAGGCCTGGCGCTGCTAGGGTACAAGACTATCCGCACTCATAGACTTCTATATTCATCCTTATATTCATCCTCTATATGTTCTAGTCAGCAAGATTCTCTCTTCTATATTCAATTCTTCCACACCCATCCATCCTCTATATCATCCTCTATCCACTCTATCCACTGTGGGACCCACTTGTCACTTTATCTAAATATATTCATGTGTGATCTAGTTTTGAAGGATTTATTGAAACGAATTTAATGGTGCAATCGAAATTTAATTTGGATTTTTGGTTTGTGAGTTATAGCATTTTTTTCCTTTGTTTAGCTAGTGGGGTCCACCACTATAGAGTATAGAGTAAGCACTGTACTACTCTAAATATAGAGTGAGAGAAAGGATAGAGTATTGTTTTAGAGTATCCAGTGCAGCAATTTTTACTCTATATTTATACTCTAAAACTTTAGAGTATGGTTTTAGAGTACCTACTGCGGCTAGTCTAACACTGGCCACCGCCAGCCTGGATCCCGGTCCGGTGAGCTGTGCGCGCGCGGGGGCGGGGGGCGTCCCGCCCTCCCTATTTCCTCGTCCCGACCCCGTCGCGGACACGTGGGTCCGGACCCCTGAGGTGGACATGGACCCCAAGTGTCAGTGTGAGAAGGTGGTTGCTGACTCGGTGGTTCAGGATAAGAAGGCTGGTGGTGGCGTACGGGGCGGCGTGCAGACGGAGCGGAGGAGGGAGGGAGGCGTGCGAGGCCGGCGGGAGGGGAGGGTCGTCTCTCCTGCCTGGTGCAGTCAGTCCACTCCAGTCCAGTACAGCTGCATGCGATGCGCTTTTGCGGTGGGGGCAGCGTGGGGTCGCCCCTGTGGCCGCTTTTCCGGGCCGCCTGCCTGCTGCGTTCCTCTCCCTCACTTGACGGCGACGGCAAGCGATTTCACCGCGCCTTTTTACCGAGCCAGCGGCGAAAAGGACGGTCGTACAGTACAGCCACAGCATCCTCGGCGGCTGCGGCTGCGGCCTTGTTCCGGGGTTGTTTAGTTGGCGAAAAAGTTTGGGTGTGGTTACTGTAGCATTTTCGTTTTATTTTTTTGTAATTTGTGTCTAATCATAGACTAATTAGGTTTAAAAGATTTGTCTCGTGATTTACAACTAAACTGTATAATTAATTTTTTTTTCGTCTACATTTAGTACTCCATGTATGTGCCGTAAGATTTGATGTGACGGATACTGTGCAAACTTCCATCAATTCTCCCCAAATTCCACTATGCAAAAAGAAGATTTCTCGTCACATCAAAATGTCGGCAAATGCATGGAGTACTAAATGTTGATGAAATCAAAAACTAATTGCACAGTTTTGTTGTACTTTGCGAGACGAACATTTTAAGCCTAGTTAGTCAAAATTTGGATAATTTTTACCAAATACAAACGAAATGCTATAGGAATTCTGATACAGGGTGTGTTTAGATGTGTAAAAATGTATAAAAAAGTACTGTAGCACGTTTTGGCTTTATTTGGTAAATAGTGTCCAAACGTTGACTAATTAGGTTCAAAACGTTCGTCTCGCAAAGTAGAACCAAGTTGTACAATTAGTTTTTTATTTTATCTACATTTAGTACTCCATGCATGTATCGCAAGTTTGATGTGACGGGGAATCTTTTTCTGCACAGTGTTTTTTTGTGTGGATCTAAACACAGCCACAGTGTTTTCTCCCTATTTTGTGAACTGAACGAGGCCGCAGTGGTGTTTGGGGAGAAGAGAAAGGACGAATGGGACAGGACAGCGAGGGAAGCCGTAGTTCGTGGGCCCACGGTGCCGGTGAGCCTGCCGTGCCATCCACTGCCCGCGGCGTCCCGGTCCCGCTGTCAGTGGGCACGAGGGGATCGGATCACCAGAGGTCCTTTTCCGGTGCCGGTCCGGCTGCAGTGTAACGGTTCCAGGTTTTGCCCCTTGCCGGACGGGAAAAACAAAACTCTACTCTAACCGATTTTGTGTCGCTTCGCTTTGCTTCACTACGGGGGGAGTGGTGATATATATGAACCGATTTTGACTTCGCAAGAAATTTGAACCAAAAGGCATATATATGAACCAATTCACACCACATTCTGCAATTGCATAGATTATGGCACAAAAAAATTGCAATTAATCAAAACATAGCTTAAAATATATGGATGAGCAACACAAGTGAAGTTTGAAGGTGTTACCTCGAGATTGAAGAATAAGTTCATACTCGTATGTCTCAAACCATACGTTGGCCCGTCCCAAGCGTTCAGCTCCGCACACTCGGGCTACCAATGGCCAATCACCTGCTTGGTCATTTCGCCCGTTCTTGCTCCGTACACTCACGTAGCCGACCGGGTGGCCTCCGCTCTTACTTGACTGCTCTGCTCACTCAAGCCGCTAGGCGGCTAGAGGTCGATCCCCCTACACCCTCGCAACAGCAGCTCACGAGCAATGCCCACTCTTGCTCGAGCTATACACACACACATGCTAGGGGGATCGAGATGCCGGATGTGGAAGTTGGAAGCAGAACACCTTTGGGGTGGTGCCTGAGAGGATTGATTTGGTTTAGGAATAATTTTCATCAGGGATCAAGTGGTTGTCCCTTCACTTCACACATAGCCTACTGCTGGGCTAGACCAAGGTGGCAACATCAAGCCCAGGCGCATGCCATCTTCTCTCGTCACTCCTCGCTCGTTCTTCGTATTCAACGCCTTGGCGATGGATGCCGACGCTCAGCTTAGGAGCACAACCAATGAAGGAATGGAGAGGCAAGGATTAGAGGAGGAAGAGGATGGTAGGGCAAGCACGCCGGTAGCTGCGGCAACTGCCCCACCATGCCGATAGGGGTGGCTCTGCCCTGGAGCAAGAAGTTGTTGTCACTTGTGTACGCTGACAAAGAGTAGGGAATGCCATGTTGTTCCAAATTACAAGTTATTTTCCCTTTTGTAGATATATGTTTTTTCTAATCATACTTGGGATGCTCCAGCTTCTTGTTACTGTGCGTAAAGGAGATAAAGTTAGCAAAGTAAAAAATAACAATAGTTTCACTGGCTCTTAGTTATTTCTACAGTATATAGAAGAGCCAAACTAGTCGGGCAAAAACACCAATTACAACACCTTTTTCTGTACGTAAATATATCTTGCATATATAGATGTACTACTCCTACTATCAGTGGCGGAGCCAGGGGGTGCCAGCAGGGGCCATGGCCCCCCCTAATGTCTGCCGCAAAAAATATGAAGTGTATACGTCTAACGTCTATACGATTCCATCGAGCAAAGGCCAAATGCCAAATCAAGCAATTAACGCCTCCTAGCCAGTCCATCGAGCAAAGGCAAAAAATATGAAGTGTATACGTCTATACGATTCCGATCGACCTCCTAGCCAGTACACGATCATAGTAGCGCGGTAAATCTTGGAAAAAGACCAAGGCACTCTGGGTCAGCGGCAGATCACGGACAGCACAGGTATCGATCAGGTATGTTCATTTTTAATTCACTTTAGTAGTTGATTGTTTATTTTATTTGAAGCAAATCAAGCAATAGGATATTATTAGATCAATCGTGGAAGTTAGAAACTAGAGAATTAACGCCTGAACCTGAACGTCTTGTCTTGCTGCTCAACAAGAAGTGGACACAGAATAAATGGAAGAGCTCCAGAGCAATCAACAACTCATCATCAGCGATTAACTTGAATGTACCAATTTTTTTTTCTATTTTTTACATATAGACTTGCTGCATGCACAATTAATGGTGATTTTAGTGATATATATATATATATATATATATATATATATATATATATATATATATAGACACACATAATGCATGGTTAATCCCTATATATATTTTGGGATTCATATTATATTTTATGTATTTTTGGTAGTACGGCCCCCTCTATATAAAATTCCTGGCTCCGCCACTGCCTACTATCCTCCGTTTCTCTTTACTTGGCAATTTTGGCCGTGGCACGAAGCCAAAGGAAATCCAGTGTGTTGCGTATTGACCAAAATGCACATTAGTTAAGGTTGTTGCTATGTAAGCACAGCGCAGATTTTTTTTTTGAATGAGCAATGGTGGGTAAGGTGGCTGCTACCAAGGGCAATTTTGGAAATACAATCTTGGAAAGCATGAAGTGCCAAGTAAGTATTTAGAAAATCGAAAAAATGATCAAAAGTACTCCGTAAGCATTTTGAATCAAAGGTTGGTATATCAAAAAGATAGGTTCTATCTAGAAACACATGACATAATTTAAAATGGGGAAATTGGAATGTAGAATGTATAGATGATAAATCCGGCGGGAGCCTTGAACGTGGACAACAGGTGTCATTAGACTATCCGCACTCATGAACCTCTATATTCATCCTCTAAAAGGAATATTCCATCCTAGTCACCATAAAATATACAGTTTTTCCGCGCTCATCCATACTCTATATTCATCCTCTATACCAACTACCAGCTGGTGGGGTCCACACGTCATACTCTCTCTTCCCTTTTTCTCCTCTCTCTCTCCCATCTCCCCCTCCTTCTCTCCCTCCGCCCGCTCCTCTCTGTCCCCTTCATCTTCCTCCTCCGGCGCCCCTCCCTCCTCTCTCTCCAGCCGCTACCCCGCCGCTCCCGTGCCCTCCTCCGCGCCTGTGGCCGTCGGCGCCCCTCCCTCCATCGCGGGGCGGCCCAAGCAAAGCAGGAGCGCTCCCTCCATCGCCCAGCTCCGCCCGCCCTCTCCCTGCTCTGCCCCGGCGAGCAGCGACGGTGCGCCTCCTCCTCCGGCTCCTGCTCGCGGGCGCCGCCTCCTCTGGCCCCTGCTCGCGGACAGGTATGGCGGCGCGGCGGGCCGGGAGGCCGCGGTCGAGGGGAAGGAGGAAGGGGTACGGCTCCGGAGGATAGGTACGGCTCCGGCCATGGCGCTCGGGAGGTGGAGGTACTGCGCCCTCTCTCTCTCGTCCGGCGGCGGAGGTTGCGCCCTCTCTCTCCGACGCGACCGCAAGGCGAGGTGGGGACGGCTCTTGCTCCCGGCGGCGGTGGAGGTCGCCTCCCCCGGCGGCGGCGCATCCCGGGCATCCCGAGCGGCTGCGGAGGAGTTCGCACATCCTCCCCGGTGGCGCATCTCTGTGGTGACGGCCTTGCTCCTCTTCCCTCCCCACCGGCTTCTTCACTTCCTCCGGCGAGCAGCGCGAGGACGCGCGAGCGGTGAGCGGGCCCCGCGCCACGGAGGCACGTAGCGGGAGCGCGCTATCCCGCTAGGAATAGCGGGAGCGCTAGCATAGCGCACGCGATGGCGTATCCCGCTGCAGGGCATTTTTACGGTAAACCGAACTGGACGATGCCGTAGCGGAATCGATGGAGTAGCCAGTGCAGCTCGTCTTAGGTAGAGGATTTGACCTGCAACTACATATATTTAATCGTATATAAATATATATTGAAAAACATAACACGAAGAGCGGAGAAAGACAACACAAAAGAAAGGAGAAGACAAGACAGGGAGTTCGCACGGACGCAATCATAGGGATTCCCCTCTCGCTCTCCAATCGCAGGTGATGTGTGTTCTTTTTTCTTTTGAGGAAAAAACACTAGTACTACTACTTGTTCGTCTGACTCCTCAGTGGGTCCAAGGCATGCGGGACCCGGTTGGAAGTCACGTACTACTACACTCCCGGGCCGTGCCATGATTAATCAGACTCGTGGTCGACGAGCAGGGCGATGACGAGCGCAGTGATGGTTAAGCTCAAGCACTTGAGGCCTTGAGCTGTTCTACTAGTACTACTATTTTTCTATTTTTCAGGAAAATTTTTAAAAGTGCGGTTGGTTGTTTTTTTTTTTGAAACTTGGTTAGTTGGGTAACTTGGGTTGGACTACAGCTGGGCACAGGTTGTTCCGGATTGATGGACGGACGGCCTGCCGGCCTGCTTGCCTGTCCTGTTGAATCGAGGCATTCCTCCATTTCGAATTCAAACCCTATTATACTCATCCGGTAGCGCATTTTTTTTCTTTAATCAAAAAGTGGTCCACATATAAACTAGAAAATAAATGGACGAAAAGGACAGTGGCGTCCACCATGTTTGGTGCTTAGTCGAGGGGTAGGGGCGGATCGGTGGTTGTAGACCTGAAGGTAGGCACAAGAAGAAATGCGAGAAGAAACATGGGCTTGTTTAGATTGCAAATTTTTACAAATCTGGTTACTGTAGCATTTTGTTTGTATTTGGTAATTATTGTCCAATCGTAGACTAACTAGACTTAAAAGATTCGTCTCTTGATTTACTACCAAATTGTACAATTAGTTATTTTTTTACCAACATTTAATGCTTCATGCATGTGTCTAAAAATTAATGTGATGGAGAAAGAGTGAAAAAACTTAGAATCTGGAGGGTATCTACACAAGGCCCAGAGCAGACAGTGCAAAGCACCCCACCCTTGAGTCTTTTCCCTATGTACCATTATGAAAGACGCTCCTGGTCTATATGCCATTAAAAAGTTCCAACCCACTTGTTTGCCATGACACCTTACTTTTCAGTGACCCTTGTGTGCGGCCCATTTTGCAAGGGCTGCACGAAAACAACTGCCTTCTACTTTGCTTTGCTGCCAATGGACACTGGGGCAGTAGCATATATAGGCTGTGTTTAGTTTCCCGTAGAATGTAAAATACAAAAAGCTAACTACTTTGGAATGATGAAATGCAAAATACCAAAATTTTCATGGATGTGTTTAGTTTCATTTAAAATGTCAAATTTTTCATAGGGTGGATGAGGGCTTTTTGGTTTTTTTTTTGCCTCTTGAGGTCAAAATCTAAAATGGAGAATGAATATTTTTTTGTCAAAAATTTTGCATGGTGTTTAGTTCCATTCTGCAAAATGATAGACCAGAACCCAAAATTTTCTGGATAAAATGGAGAACTAAACGCACCCATGCTACCAACGAACGCCCCATGCAGCGAGCGAAGAAAAAAATAGTTACATTTGTCTCTCTCGCAGCCACGCTCGACAAATGTAACTATAGTAGTGACACATTTTTTTTATTTAACGAACACAGCATGCAGCGAGTGTTGTAGTTACATTTGTCTCTCTCGCAGCCTCGCTCGACAAATGTAACTATAGTAGTGACACTTTTTTTTTATTTTGAAAAGGGAGCACAGATATAATATACTGTAGGCAAAACTGCGCTCTTGAGGCCCTCGAAAATTCCAAGTGCTTTCTAATACATAATGAATGCACAGTGAAGGTCTTTAGGAAAAATACCTACTGTATATGAGTTCAGAAAAAAAGAAAAAAGAGAGCAGCAGCAGCGGGCAGGTCTCGAGCCGAGCAGCAGATGCAGATGGCGGGTGGCAGCCGGGCGACCCGCAGCATTACAGTACAGCAAGCAAGGGCTCGGGCGTCGGACCCGCTTTGCTAATTGCTCGTGCCCCCGAGTCCTGATTTCCGACGATGATTTGATTTGATTTGATTTCAAACAGAACTCAACTTTTGCATTTCAGACCATGTACTGCAAACAGCAACTTTCGCTAATTGCTCGTGCCCCTGCAGACGATTGAGTCCGTGGCCTGGTTTAGATTCCAAAGTTTGCCTCCCAAATTTACTATGCAGAATTCCTATTCTCCGTCACATCAAAATACCGGCACATATATGGAGTACTAAATATAGATAAAATCAAAAACTAATTACACAGTTTTGTTGTACTTTGCGAGACGAACATTTTAAGTCTAATTAATGAGGAAAATTCACCGGCGGTCCCTGAAGTTGGCAGAGGGTGTCACTTAGGTCCCCGAACTTTGAACAGTGTATTTTTGGGTCCTTGAACTTGGCTTCAGGTGTCATCTAAGTCCCTGAACTTGGCTTTAGGTGTCACTTAGGTTCCCGAACTTTGAACAGTGTATTTCTAGGTCCCTGAACTTGGCTTTGGATGTCATCTGGGTCCCTGAACTTGGCTTCGGGTGTCATTTAGGTCCCAATGCTGACGTGGCGCGGTCCTGCATGTGGGGCCCACATGTCAGTCGGTTATATTTCTATTTCGGGGGAACTGTAGCTACAATTTCTAAAATATTCCAAAAATTGTATCTTTTCCATATGATCTCGGATGAAGATGATTTTTATATAAAAAATGTAGCTCTCGACGAGATCTACAACTTTCTAGTTTTGAGTTTTTTAATTTAAGATCATTAAAATTCTTAAAAAAATTAAACAAATTTTCAGCAGTATATTAATCGTGTACGAGCGCTGGTCGCATTGGAAAAATCATATCTTTTTTATATGCTGTCAAATGGAGATGATTTCTATATGAAAGTTGTAGCTCTCGATGAGATCTACGACTTTCTAGTTTTGAGTTTTTAATTTGAGGTCGCTAAAATGTTAAAAAAAAATAAACAAATTTTCAACAGTATATTAATTCCTGAAAATTGGTTTAATTTTTTTGAGCATTTTAGCGACCTCAAATTAAAAAACTCAAAACTAGAAAGACGCAGATCTCATCGAGAGCTACAACTTTCATATAGAAATCATCTCCATTTGACAGCATATAAAAAAGATATGATTTTTCCAAGGCGACCAGCGCTTGTACGCGATTAATATACTGCTGAAAATTTGTTTAATTTTTTAAGCATTTTAATGATCTTAAATTAAAAAACTCAAAACTAGAAAGTTGTAGATCTCGTCGAGAGCTACATTTTTCATATAAAAATCATCTTCATCTGAGATCATATGAAAAAGATACACTTTTTGGAATATTTTAGAAATTGTAGCTACAGTACCCCCGAAATAGAAATATAACCGATTGACATGTGGGCCCCACATGTAGTATCGCGCCACGTTAGCATTGGGACCTAGATGACACCCGAAGTCAAGTTCAGGGACCCAGATGACACCCGAAGCCAAGTTCAGGGACCCAGAAATACACTGTTCAAAGTTCGGGGACTTAAGTGACACCTAAAGCCAAGTTCAGGGACCTAGATGACACCTGAAGCCAAGTTCAGGGACCAAGAAATACACTGTTCAAAATTCGGGGACCTAAGTGACACCCTCTGCCAACTTCAGGGACCGCCGGTGAATTTTTCTCCTAATTAATCAATATTTGAACAATTATTACCAAATAAAAACAAAATTGCTACAGTACGACTGGACACTTACTATGCAAACTTTGCCTTCAAAGTTTGCCATCTAAACCAGGCCTGTAGTATGCAGCAGGAGGAGGAGCAGTTGCATTGCTGGCATGGGTCATTGGGCCCTCAAACCTCAAGCTACGCTAAATAAAAGCTACTCCTAGGCTAGCTGGTGAACAGGTGAAGCCAAAGCAAAGATTAAGAGCCTCCTTTTTCTTTGCTTTGCCTTGCTCCGGGCCTGTCTGTCTGTCTCTGTCCTCTTCGCGGCTGGCACTAATCATGGCGCTAATGACCACTGGCCTGCCACTGCTCACCAACGACGCTGAATCTCCGCCCGGAAATCTTGCCTTTGGGTGTGTTTAGTTCGCGAAAATTTTTGGCTTTAGCTACTGTAGCACTTTCGTTTGTATTTGGCAATTAGTGTCTAATTATGGACTAATTTGGTTTAAAAGATTCGTCTCGTGATTTATAACCAAACTGTGTAATTAGTTTTTATTTTCGTCTACATTTAATGCTCTATATATATGTCTAAACATTCGATGTGACGGAGAATCTTCAAAAAATTTTAGGCGCATTGTTCGGTCGATTCGATCGTGTGCTACACTCCAGGTTCAACCTTTATCATGCATTCGTTTATGCTGTAGCACTCTTCTACGCTACTGTAGTTCCGAGTTTGGCAGAGCGAATTAAATCCACCTACACCACACGTACTTTAGCCCCTCAGCTCGGATTAATTAACTGCACCTGCTCGTACTCAGCTCGTAAAGTTTCGGTTTGTTTTTATCTACTGATGAAGACCACGCCATGGCCGGTCTCACTGCTCATCAGCTCTGGCGGCCGGCCGTTTTCTCTATTATATAGTACTCTGGTAGTGTTTAGATGGTGTAAAGTTTCTGTAGCATTTTTCGTTGTTATTTGGTAAAATTTATCTAATCATGGACTAACTAGGCTTAAAAGATTCGTCTCGACATTTACAGATAAACTGTGTAATTAGTTATTTTTTTTACCTACATTTAATACTCTATGTATGCGTTTAAAGATTCGATGTGACGGGGAATCTTGTAAAATTTTTGGAATTTTGAAGAAACTAAACACCGCCTCTGTCATCATCACGTAATTACTCTACAGTATATGGTAGGGCAGCAAATAAAGCTAACAAGGTCGTTACAAAAGGATGCGATCAGACGATCCGGAATTTTTAATCCCCTCGACTTACTCAGTCAGATGCAATGCAACAACGTATCCTCCGCTGCGTGGAGTCACCCAGGCCAGCCAGACCATGGGCTTTAATTTGACCACGCCATCGTGCGACAGGTAGTGTAATTAACAAACCAGCTGTTGCCCTAGGCCGTATCCACTCCCTTGGCTGCTGCGAGCTAGTAATTACCAAGTACCAAGTACCAATTTTAAGGCCCCAGTACCAAGGAAGACGACTTGCAGGCGGTGATGCATTTTCGTTTAGATACTCGAATTCATCCTAAATTTTACTATGCAAAAAGAAGATTTCCCATCACATCAAAATATCGACACATATATGAAGTACTAAATATAGATGAAATCAAAAACTAATTGCACAGTTTTGTTCTACTTTGCGAGACGAATATTTTAAGCCTAATTAATCAATGTTTGGACAATTATTACCAAATAAAAACAAAATTGCTACAGTGTGACGCGATGTTTACTATGCAAACTTTGCCTCCAAAGTTTGGTATCTAAACATGGCCCAAATGCATAAATGTATCATCAGAGGCATTGTCAGATGAACTAATTAAATTACTACTGTCAAGCTTGTGGTTGGTTGCAACGGAGACTGACGAGCAAACCTGTCAAACTGGGCCTGTTTCCAGTTGAATATACGGGATGGGACTTGGGAGGCAGATTTGGGTAGCTACCTTCTCCAAAGCAACTCGTGAGTGCCTTCTCGGCGGAGTTGGAGGGCGGCCCCGTGGAGGTGAAATAATTAGGGCATGTTTGGATGATCTAAAACTAAAGTTTAGATGGACTAAAATTTAGTTGAACTAAAGTTTATGTAGATCACTTCTAGTCAAATGGTGTTTGGATACATGGACTAAAAGTGAAGTAAAAGCCCAAAAAAAACCTACACATAGACTAATGGACACTTTTTAGTCCACATTTGCCAACTAATGGACTAACTGCAAGTTGGAGTAGAAACTAAAGTTTAGTCCATTTTTATGGACTAAACTTTAGTTTGGGGTATCCAAACAGGCCCTTAACGAGGCCTCTTGTGACTAGTGTACTATGACATTAGGGGGCAAATAGCTTCTAGCATATAGCATAAATGTTCATGTTGGTGTGTTTCGTATCACAAACTAGTAAATTTAGTATAGCGTGTTAGTTCAGATGGTTTAACACTAAGAGATTTAGAGATGTATACTAGTTTAGATAATGATCCCTACATCCAATGTGGATGTATTCATGTTCCTAGGCACTAAAACCTCAGGTTTGCACTCAGAGTTAAAAACAGGAGCGAGATAGCTGAGAATGTCTAGGGATTATGAGACCGTATAAGAAAAAGTATAGGGGCCCCACATGTCAATCGGACAGGATGAGGCTCTCCACTAATGTTGCTTCGCCCTCTCCTCCACTGCTGTTGTACGTCATGGGTGAGTGGCAGAAAGTTCAGACCCATCCCCCATCAAATCTGCTGACAGGGGAAGGGACTTGCCCTAGTGGTTTGCCCACACCTAGGTTAGCACAGCAATGCCGTCACGATTGCCGTCGTCGTCTTCCATTCCACACAGGATAACTATATAGTGCAGGTCGTGGCGTAATCTCCGTTCATGTCTTATCCTCAAACTACGGTTAACAAGTGGATCCCTCGTATTGAGATTTGGCATCTACACCTTGACCCCGCTGACCAACCAGTCAGACCCCTCAACAGAGCTCCGGATGGTTGAGGCAGTGGTAGGGGAGGAGCTACATGCAATCCAATGGGTGTGGCCGTGCCCAGCAAAAATAAAAATACAATGGTGAAAGCTAAATTTCCACCATATTTGCACCTCATCTACGTCACAAATTCTAGCGCCCACAGGGCAAGTAAGCACACCTCCTCAAGTCGATACCACTAGTTGGACGTAGCCGTATTACGAGAGAGACTTTGATATCATCTGACATCCAATCCGTGAGCCTTTTTAAGATTTCATGTGGATTAAATCTTGAAAGGCTCATGAATTGTCAATTTGTGAATTTTCTCACCAAGTGTATACACCCACACACATTTTGTTGCGAGCTCCCCTATTCGCCGTACCTAGACTGTGGGTGACCTGATCAGGCTTACGTGGAGAGAGAGAGATTCGCTCATAGTCGTGCGCCTCTGCTCGCTTCCAATTAAGGACGACAATGTCTTGGTTTCCAATTAAGGACGACAATGTCTTGGTTGTCATTGTTCAGTGATTATTCCATCCCAACCGCTGTCACGTGGATCCAGGAGAGGCCATACGCAGCCAGCTAGTTTGGTGATGGGGTGTACAAGCGAGCTAGCGCACACAACACTGACTGCACGTGGATGAAAATGGATGCCTGCTGTTTCGAAAGAATCTAGTTCTCCCATCTCAAGTTCATCTGATCCGGTCAACCGTGCATGCATTCGTGCCATGCTCTCCTTACCTTACTTTTCCTTTTACTGTAGCCTCTTAATCTTTATCTAAATTACCTGGACCCCTTTTATTTGACGCACGTGCGTGGGTCTTCCTCGCACCTTTTTTTTTCATCTAGTCATCTTCCCCAGCTTCCCCTTCCCCTGCCAGCCTCGTCCCCACCACCCAAGCTGCCGGCAACCTCACCACCCACCTCCTCGCCGCAACCCCACTCTGTATTGACATTGTGCTCGGTTGCCCCCACCGCATACCGTGCACCAGTTGTCCTCCGTCACCCGACCGGTGGCGTCCGCTGCCGCCGTGCCTCACCATTCTTGAACCACCACCGCCCCCCGACCATGCCTCTAAGGTTGGAAAAGATTGGATATTTCTTTAGAACTCAAACCCTAAGCCTAAGCCTGTTTGCCCCACCGCTGGCAGCCGGTGGTGCCATTCCGCCCACCCCATACGCCTGCCACCCTCCCCTAACCGAGAGCCTTCACTAAGAAGACACCATATGTTGGCACTGTTGTCAACGCATGTGTGTAGAATAGTGATCAGGGAATTACCCTAGAATTATAAAAAGTAATGTAAGTACATTATTACATAAAGTATTTTGACAACAATATTTTCACCAATGGTTCATTAAAAATTATTTGTGATAATATATCACCGCCGGTTTGTATCACGAACCGTTTGTGAAAATTAATGGAGGTTTTCACCAATGATTCATAGGTTTACATCGGTCCCTATACTCTTCTTTATTTTAGATCACGAGATGACATGTCCAGGGGTGAAGCCAGGATCTAGGTATAGGGGGTGGATCATCAAGTGTCCATAAAAAATATATGGTACCACAGTCAAATGTTGATGTTGGCTTAAAAAAATAAAAAGCGCCAAATATCCTCTCTAACTCATAAGTTTTCGAGTCGAGTGGTATTTTTCTCGGGACATCAAAGTAAATTGGATGTGTGTGTAATTTAAGAAAATAAAGGATTCTAGATAAGAAAGTGGTAAGAGACAAAGAAAATATTAAAAATGTTTGGCTAGTTAGAAATATTTTGGGTTTCTTAGGGTAAAATTGTTTTTTTGAAAGGCAGGGTAAAATTGTTTACTAAGCTATTGTAGGAGACTGTTAGAGAAAGACCAAATTTATAGTTGGTATTTCTTATGTTAACTTGCTAGATCTATCAGATATTTTTTGTGACTATCTATCAAATTTATTTGAGAAAAATAATTTAGAACTACCTCAGAAGTCTTTGTTTACTTATAATTTTTAGGGATTAATGAGAACTAATGAGATGTATTAATAAAAAGTATACAACATTATGAGGGCCAGGCCCTTGCCCGCCCCCCTTGTCTCCACCCCTGGACATGTCTCTCCTTACCACTTCTCCCCCTCCTCCTCCTCCTCCTCCTCCTCTCTCTCCTCTCCTTATCCTAGAGCTCTTACCCTCTGTCTCTTCGGACGTGGCGACTCGGACGGGGGTGCACCAGAGTGCAAGGGCACGGGGCTTGGATCTACGCAAGCAATAGCGGGCACGAGCAGGCCACAAGCGTGAATGGCCGCGGCATATGGTGACCCATGTACTTTTTAAAACTTTTTAATAAATTTTCATTGTTGGCTTTTGACATCGGCGATGATAAGCTAATCATCCTAACTTCCACCACCGAAGTGTGAAACCGACAGTGAAGGGGTTTACGAGAGTAACACCTAAATTCACATGTAAATTGGCCAACACCGTTCCTATTAAAAATAATCTAAGGTCACCCACACCTAAGCTGTTATGAAAAAGAATGTAACCATTTGAATTTGCATGTAAATTATCCATTCCATAAGTATCACAAATAATCTAAAAAATAACCAAACTACATGTAAACTACCTACATTTCTCATGATAAAATATTCCCAAAGTATTTTTAATGTATGCTTCTAAATTGTCCACGTTTGCAGTTGGCCCATTGTTAAGATATAGGAAAAGTAACTCAAAGGTAATGCGTGATCCGTGTCACTAGTCACACGATCTATACATGTATGCATTAAACAACGACCATCTACTTCCATGTTAAAGGTATTCATCCTGTTCGCTTATGCTGAAATTTAGCTTATGTTGATTTGTTGTGAGAGAAAACACTGTTCGATAGCTGAAAAGTAATTTAAGCGAACATGGTGATTGCATAAAGCTAAGGTTTTATCAATCAATGATTTAAAAATAGCTACAATTCACATGGGTTGCCATACAAAGAGGAATGTTCGATAGCTGAAAAGTAATTTAAGCGAACAGGGTGATTGCATAAAGCTAAGGTTTTATCAATCAATGATTTAAAAATAGCTACAATGCACATGGGTTGCCATACAAAGAGGAAACTATTATATGAATAAAAATGAACAAGTATATCTATATAAGTTTAAGATAAACATGTTATATTAGCGGTAGTTTGGCACGAGTACTGGTCCTTCGTGTACGAAAGAGGTGAGTCTCTAAGTTGTGCTTATATAGATAGAATTTTTTTGTATGCATTTATAGAGACTAGTGTTTGTTCATATTTACGGCGGTATATGTGTCTATTATTACAATATAATTCTTGAAAAAAAAGAACCACCGGCCAAAACTAGGTGGATTATCGGATGCCGAAATTTATTTATTCTTATTCTTATTATAGGTAGTGTACAAAAATAGCCTCGAAGACACAGAGAATGCAGTAGGGGATCATCCAGCGTTGCAGTTCCAGCCCATGCGAAGTGGCCCGGCAGGCATCGTGCCTCTCAGATGGGCCCGGATTGTCGCTCGCCCACAGCGCTACTGGGCTGAGCTCATTCCTCCACATGTTTTGGGCTTCTTTAATTTGCATGGGGGCATGGGCTCTTAAATCTATTCTGAGCTTCTGTTCTCTAAACACAAAACTTGCTCAAGCTAAAAATAAAATTTTGCCTCAAATTCAAAAAAGAAAAGCAAAAAGTATGTGCTCCAGCCTCTGCAGTAGACCAAATGTCACCAAGCCGTCCATTCCTCACCCTTGCCTCAAGAAGTGCCATTCTTTGCAATTCCTAATATAATCATGATGCATCGACCTACAGTGAGTTCAAACACAGTGCTAATTAAATAAATCCAAAATTTAGATATACATATACTGCAGCGGTTCAATTTGAGGTTGGGAAAAGAATAATTTTTGATCAGTTGAAAATATAAGTCTATTAGAAAACCCATATTACAATACATTTTGTTAGCAATATTATAAAATCTTTTCATATCAAAAGCAGAGTATTATCAAAGTGTATATGTATCAATGAATCTAATAATGCAAATCCAGTGTTGCCAAACTACAAAAGTTTTAGATATTTGTAGTCAAAGGTAAAATAATTTCACTTATATATATATATATATATATATATATATATATATATTTAAATGGGTTCATATTAATGATTGGAGGAAGTAGTAGGGACATAGACATAATATATGGCTGTGTTTGATTAGCGCTAAATATACTACTTCAAACTGTAAGCCTTCATGTACGGTCAACCGGAGACCAGCAGAAAAAAAGGGCTTTGCAATAAACATTAGACTAAATGGCAAGACCTCATATCAGGCCACATTAAGTACCCAATATATTTTACTTGTCATGCATGAAAGTTAGCTTGTTTTCGTTGCTAAATTAAAGAGCAATATCTATATACAGAGACCATCATAATTTTTACAGTTACCTTAAGTGGACCCCACTTTGACCAGGTGACACGAGGTTAGTGTTCCTGCAACTCATTTTCTTCTTCTATATATAGGATGCCTCTGGAGCTCCTTGTCATGTCATCCAAACACAACCATCATGAGGATGCCTAGGCGTCCAAGGAGATCCAGCATCAAGTATATCGAGAACAACAACAGCCGAAGCATCTCATTTTCCAAGCGGCGTGATGGGCTCTTCAAGATGGCCGCTAACCTGTCCACCCTCACCGGCGCAAGAATCGCCATTGTACTGGAGGCTGAAAACGGGAAAATGTCCGGTTTCAGCGCTCCATCGTTCGGCCCCATCATGGATTCTTTCCTTTCAGGGGAGGAGGGTGGTGCACCGGAGGGTCCTGACGAGCAAGAAAAGGACATGATCGCCAAGCTGCAAAAAGAGATAATGCAGCTAGAGGAGAGCAAGGCCATGCGGGAGCAGAGAGCCGCGGAGTCTCTGGCACGCGTCAAGGCGATTAGGGAGAGCTCAAGGTTGGGTAAGCTTATCTATAGCAACGTAGATGATCTTTGCGTTGATGAGCTCAATGAGCTGCTCCGTGGGCTTGCACGGATCGGTCAGGAAATTCGAGCCCTACTTGCTCCTCCTCCTTGGGTTGAGATCGGCGGATCTTTGAGAGGTCCACCGCCTTTGCGTCTCTTCTCTCCTCCGCATTCTCAGGTACAACAGCCACCAAGACGTTTGCCATGGGTTTCCTCACAGTCACAACCATCCTTGCCGGTTTTAAGATCATCGTGCACTCTTCCAGAGTCGATAAGGCCACAGTTCTCTCTTACGAGTCCACCTGTGCAGCCATCGTCTCTACAAGCCATATCGAGGATGCTGCTTCGACACACTCAGTTGTCACAACGCCCAACTTCTTTGATGGTGCGACCACAAGCACCTGTGATGCCCCTACCTAATGAAGCCCACCAGTACAACTATCAGAGCCTGGGGGTGGCCATCACTGGTAACACCTCAGGACATTTCTCCCAAACTTCTCTGCTATCTTCACTACCACCACCACCACCACCACCACTACCCACATCAGCACTACAAATTCCTTCACAACGATCTGTAGAAGTTGAGATTCCTTTCAAAGCACTAAATTTAAATCCAGATGTGCCGTCACAGAACCATGCAAATCCTCACTCAATCTTAGAAAATAATGACGAAGTTTCACATTTCTTTGTCGGCATTGGTGGGACCACACCCACTCACTCGTTTCCTGGCAACGAGCAACCTTCACTTATTCCTTGTGCTGCTAATGGAGGCCACCATGCTCCTGGTTGTCACAACGTTCCCTGTCCTTCTGGCTCGAATGGAGAAACTTATGAGTGGCTCAGCAAGACCTTATTAGAGTCTTCTTCTGAAGGAGGAAGTTCTAGTGATGATGATGGTGCTGGAGATAGTCTTGGTAATATGGATTGGTTTGGTGATGATAATTGATGCAGGAGTTTTAATCGTCCTGTGTTTCAAAGTAGTTTGAGTTATCTAGATGATGGTGTCATTAGGGAAATAAATGTACTGGTTTACACCATAAGCCTAATTAAGTCTCTAGCATATTTATTGCTGTCATTAGGGAATTGAAGAAGTTTTATGTGTATGGGTATGTTGGGGGCCCAACTCCTTATAAGTCTGGCTATTGCATATCCATGGAATATTTTTTTATATTATATTATAAATATAATAGTTTTGTGACACCTCAAAAAATACGTTTTATTTGTTGGAAAGCGTAAAATAGTAAATAGTTAAATAGGAGCCTTAATGAGTGGCAAAAAAGAATTTCTATCCATCGCTCAGATGGACAATCAGAAACCATAGATTCATAGAGCTTGTTGAATGCTTTCTGTTTGACTGCTCATACATGTTGTTTGGAGTTTGGATCACGATGTTACGGTTGCTACAAGTCTTGGTAAAGAAAAGGGTGAGCTAACAGCAAACAGTACACGTGTATGAAAAGTAAGTCCGGTTCTCTTTCCATTTTCCCCCTGGCCGTGCCTTTTCTTTCTCCCCAATCTCGCACGACCTGCCCAACCAACAGCCGTGAGAGAAGGAAAGTGGAGGGGAGGGCCTAAGGTTTTGCTGCCGTTGTCATCGTCGCCGTCCGTGGTGTCAGTTCTTCCTCCTGTAAAAACCGGTTAGGAGCTTTTCTCATAGCTTGGTTATGCCAAAAATTCCTTGCTTGTCTTGCTATCTGTGAGGGCTTTGCCAAGTTTGGCGTAGACCGGAACGGCAAGACGTTCCTAGCGGTAAGGATCTTTGTGAGTTGGAGACAGGGGGAAGAAGAAAAGGGGAGGAAGGAGTTGTCGCCAGGAGTTTCGTCGCCATACTCGCTGTGCTTTCCCTAGGTGAGAAGCCAAATATTAATCCACTTCTTTTGGTCATGTTTTATGGATTAAAGCGCTTGTTTGGATGGGCTTTAGTGGAGTAATCCTCGAAATGAGTCTCGTCCATATTGTGAAAATTTTGTCGGACTAAGCAGTCCCTGTTCATCTTTATGTTTTGGTATCTTAGAGGCCTTAAGAAATTTTGTGTTGTAGCCAAGACGTGATAGCCATTACCCACATACGGCATCCACAGGGCAAGAGAAAGAATTCGGGTGCCGATGGCCACACATGGGTGAGAAACACGGCACGCCAACAAGGATGAGCATTGGGCAGCTCACTAGTACAGAAACCATTTTTGCAGACAACTCCCATTCTAATAGAGACAGACGACTTAATTAGAAAACAACTCGTAACCTTTGTGGAGCACTATAGCTAATGAACCATTGCTCGAAATAAATCTTTAGGGGTGATTCTATTAAGTAAGCCGTCACTGAAAATATGCTTATTTTCAGGGACGGTCGGTTTGAAAGAACCGCCCCTGAAAATAAGATTATCAAGGGTGATTGCTTATGTCAACCGTATCTAAAAATGAGTGATTTCTAGGGGTGGTTTTGTTAAGCCCACCGTCCCTAAAAATCGATTTTCAAGGGTAGTTGACTAAGTCAACCATTCTTAAAAATAGCTGCATCACAAATATTTTCAAATGAAGTCGGATGAAGACAAAATTTATATCAAAATTGTAGATCTCGACGATAAATTTTGTTTAAGATCACTTATGATTCCAAATATGTAAATTAAGTTCTCAGACTTTGAATTTCAAATTTTTGAATTTTCAAATTTCTTTGGATGGAGACATGTCTTATATCAATGTTGCAGTGCTCGACGAGATTTAAAACTTGGTAGTTGAAATGTTCTCATTTAAGATTGTTTACAGGTAAAAATATTGATTACAAGATTCATATATTTTAGTAAAAATAGATAACATCATATAAGCAATCACCAGTGACTGTGTGGTGCGGTGGTAGGGGGCTGAATGCATGAGGCGAGAGGTTTCTGGTTTGAATCCCAACGGCTGTATATAACTTATTTTTACGATCACCGGCATAGTATCAGTTTTGCTAAGTGACTCTGAAGATCATTTTTGACCATTTGTTAAAAAAACTTTGTATACTAGCGTCTGGAATATGGAAAGAAGAGCCTTGGTTGCAGGGACGGATTCAACACCCCGGCTACAGACCAAGCCAGCAGGTCCAAGCGTTCCGGCAGCCGCACCCGGCCAGGTAATCGCCGTGCTGCGCACAAACAAGTTTTTTTTTATAAAAAGCTAGCGCAAACAGCAATTATATTGCATAATCACCGGAGCGCTAAATGCATAGTTAGTGTATGGCTAGTAACAATTTTTACCCTTAGTATTACTTAGCCCCCCTCGTGATCCATTTCTAGATCCACCACTGCTGGTTGGGGAGGTGTTCATGAGGGGCTTGCGAGATGCAACAGGAAGGGGTCGACGCTGTGACAATGCGCATCCTAGCGTCACAACACGGTGGTCCACGACGACATTGCGAAGGGTCAGCCTTGTGGTGGAAGGAAGGGTGTATTTGCGTGATGCAGGCATGCGGGTGTCTGCCGTGTGTGCGTCGCTGGCCGCTGCCGCGGGCATGAGTCCACGTCCGCGCGACGTGTTTGCGCTCGCGGCGATATGGTGGCGACATGCATGGCCACCAGTGCGACACCGGAACACGCTGGCGCCGAAGGCCATGGCACACCGACAGCTCGCGCTCATGGCACAAAAGTCTGATCTGCCAAAACGTATCAGCGGCGGGCTTGGAGGCAGCAGAACACGTGAGTCGATCTGCAGCATGACGCAGCAGGTGCGGTGGAGACAAAGGGGGCGTGTGTGCTCTGAGTCTGGATACCAGAGTTGCTAGGGAGACCGATGGGCGTCCTGTGGGGCCGACAGATGGGCCCACACACATAGTACTATGCAGGTGTGGCGCCAGGCCTCGGTGCTGCCGCTAGATCGTGTGGAGGCATTGCCTAATGGGCCGGGCTGTCTTTGGAGAGAATAGGAAAACAGAGAAGAAATGGAAATTGGGCTAGGCTGGTTTGAGGAGGAAGGAAGGGAGAGAGAAAAGAAAATGGGCTGGCGGGTTGGCAAGATGTTCAGGAAGGCCACAAGCGGAAGGATGTTCTAGACAAGAAAAAGGGCTGGGCCACAGGTGGCTTGTTGCCCGGATGGATTTAGGAAGGAGTTTTTCCATTGCCGAAGGCTTTTCTTAACTCACTCATCTCAATGAGAGGATGAGAGTTTCACCCGAAAGTCCGAATAAAACCAAACATTCACATATGCAACTAACATAACAAGAACGAAGTCATAAGATAATTTAGAAAGTTTCGTCGTAGGTTCAAAAAAAGAGAAAGTTTCATCGTATAGGGGCAGGGAAAAGTGTGAGGGTTTTGGTTTTTAGGTAAAACATGATTAATGTGAATTGAATTCGAGTGGTACCTCCAATTCAACCTCATATTTGTTCTTGGAGAAACAGAGTTTGGTTTTTAATTTCTAAAACTTATGAAATGTTTTATTGGACTAACATACTACGCTAGATTTTAATTTGAGCACCTTGAGTTGGAATTTTGAAATAAGAGGGAAGAAGGAGATGTTTTAACTTGGTTGTCACATGCAACACACCATTACATAATTTTTTTTTGAAAAGTTAGTATTTTCCTATTACATAAAAAGATGGAACGTTACTTAACCTCAGCCTTCTCTCCTTAACTTCGGCGAACACTGTTTTCATCACTTCGGCACTTTGTTGGGGATTGCCCTCAGGCAGTGACGGAGCCAGAATTTTTTTTTTAGCTGGGGCGAATAATATACATGATCTAAACCAAAAGCATGTACAAAAAAAACCCCATATGGCCGTATACTTTAGAAAGGGTACCAGACGATCAATCATTGATCACCCAAACACAATGCTGTTACTACTAGGTGAATGCAATTGTTTAGAAGCTAAACTAACATGTTAAAACGTTATTAGTCTTTAGCACTAGCACATTGGGTCTTTGCCGTTGGGACTAATCTAAACTCAAATGCTGTTACTGCTAGCTCGTAGTGGCACTGGCACGTTACTACAAGCCACATACAGTAGGTCTTTGCCGTTGTGATGTGGCCCAGTTAAACAAGCCAAGCTGCAGCACCTTTTTTCTGTCTTGTCTCATTGTCAGACTCTCTGGCGCTCCCTGAGATGAGAAAAATGACAGCGCTCTGTGAGATTTATGACAGGGAAAAGCAGAGGGTGCTATGAACATCACCGGCCAGTAGCTAGGGCGGCCGCCCCACGTCGCCGCTAGGGTGGCTCCGCCACTGCCCTCAGGGCACGCTACTCTCTCTTCGAGGTTCACACTGCTGCCAGCATACAAGATACTGGTGCATGAAGGATCACCCCTTGGTATACCCCTCCATAGGCACGTGCAACAAGTGGGGATTGCTCTCAGGGCACGCTACTCTCTTTTTAAGGTTCACACTGCTGCCAACATACAAGATACCGGTGCATGAAGGATCACCCATTGGTATATCCCTTCACGGGCATGTGCAGCAAGGGTCGAGCTCTGAATACCATCTGTAACACCCTACGTCTTATATGGCCCAGCTCTGCACGTGGCAAGGGCCTGCTTACACGTAGCACCTCTCTTACACTTTCATTCTTGCTTCGTGTAAAATGGTTAACCTGGAGGTGCTACGTTTGGAACAATAAGTATTATAAGCTGGTCCTTACCCTTATAAGCTTCTAAGATGCTACTAAACCCACCAACAATAACTCTTCATGTGCCACATAGGCTACATGGCCAACAACACAACTACCACCAGTTGCACTGCCACCATTTTTGCCTCCAGTTAGTCATAAGCAATAACAACTAAACTGCAAGTGATAAGGACATGCCTACGATATCTGAATAATCTCCCAATCTTGCACGGTACAGGATAAAGAAACGCTAATGATACGCCACGGGTGTCCGTCCCGTCCGGACATGCACTCAAAAAAAACCTCCCCACATGTGGTCGTCCGCTCATCCCATTCCCCGCGGCACCTCCCATCCCGCGCCATCCCCCGTGGCACCTCCATCCCGCACCATTCCCCGCGCCGCCTCCACTGTCCAGCGCCTGTCGCTGGCCGTTGCACCTGCTGCCAGTTGCTGCGCCCGCCGTCGATCGCTTCTTCCCGTCCCAAGTCCGGCTAGAGCTCCCTGCCGGCTCCTTCTTCTCACCCCGCTCGGCTAGAGCTTGCTGGCAGCCGCCTGCACCTACGGTCGGCCCTTCCTCCCGGCCTTTGCATGGCTAGAGCCCGCTAGTGGCCTGCACCCATTGCTGGCCTGTCCCCGCCTCCCTCTCCGCACGCCTGTGACGGTGGCAGCCCGTAGAGTGGCCAGAAGCTCGCTGGCGGCCTGTCCCCTCCACTCGCCCCCAGAAGGGGCCACGATGGCGCTGCCCTCCGCCTGCTCATCCCCCGCCCAAAAGCTCACCGACAGCCTATCCCTGTTGTCGGGTATCAATATTAAGGATACCCAACTAAAGGAAGTAAACGACATATCTGTGTTAACCACCCAAGGCTCAGCGAACAATTTCTGCCTCGCCCGATCTAGCCACTAGGCCTTGGGCGCACCTGGCCCGTCGGGAACAATCTCTGCCTCGCCTGACCCCTGTGACGTAAGCATGGAAGCACCCGACCCCCTTGACATACTTGCGCCTCGCCCGAGGGACAGGTAAGGCCCTCAGGCGCAACTGGGAGCCACGTGGGCCCCTACCACGACGTCCACCTCCGTGAATGGGACATGCACGACCGCACACAGTGTATGGGGGCATGGGAGCCGTGGTACGAAATGATATGACTCTAGTCATTCCAGCCACGACCGGCGTCCACACCTCTACAACAACAAGGGCAATGACCATTGTGCCACCTAATCTCTCTCTACGCGAATCCGGGAGCACACCCCGCCCATTCTCTATGGTACAAAGGAACATGTGCCGGCATAGCCACAGCACATATCAACAGTTGATGGAGAAGCTTGGACTCGACGGCCATGGTGTCCTTGTGCTACAGGGTCGGCCACCCGCACCGGATAAGGAGGAAGACAGCGTACGCCCCAAGCCTTTTTTGTTTTTCTCTTTCTTTTTCTCATCTTTTTACCTTTATCACAAGCGGTAACCCGAGCCCTCCTCTTTAAAGCTATAAAAGGGGAGGCAGGGACCCCATCTAGGGGCATCGACAGAGAGAGACGAGCTGATCAACTCATCAGGGCACACAACAACCAACACTCGAAACCTACACACCAAAGACCTAGGAGCCCCTCCCTCTCTCAAAGTACTTGTAACCCCTACTACAAGCACCCTGGTGCAGAGTAACACGAAAAGCAACATCCATTGGATGTAGGGACATTCGACCCGAACCAGTATACATCTTTGTGTCCGCTTTGCACACCATCCGGGCCTAGACGCGCAGTCACAAATCTACTTATCATCGTGTCTAGAGCTCCATTCTAGACACTGACAGTTGGCGTGTCAGGTAGGGGACTTCTACGCGTCACGATCCACTTCATCAGGCTTTGGATGGCCACCCATCGTATTCGCTTCACTCTGGGCTCCCATATCCAGTTTGGGAGCCTAGATTTCCTGTGCATGGGGCTGGATCACGATTTGGTTCTGCTCCCTCCCTCCGTGCTGGTTGACCATGTCGTCGGCACAGAGGAGGAACTGATCCCGCTCCCCCCGTCCGAGTCGGTCGACCCACCCTCTGACATCGACTCTGTCACCGAGTCAATGCGCAACCTTCACTTGCATGCCACCGAGGCGTAGGCTTCCGAGGGTTCCTGACCCCTCGGCGTCAACTACCCATGGTTAGAGCGTTAGCTCGATGACCTCTTAGGACCGCATTCGTCCCCAGAGGCACTCCATGACCTATACTTTGCTTTCGCCAACGTCATGGCCCAGCTCGCAGGAGGACCTCCACTCTCCCTAGAGTTGGTATCTGCGACTACCCAGTCAGTGTGGCCCCATGGGCTGCACAATGCCACAAGGGCTTACGAACGCCACGTGGCCAAGCGCGTCGCTCCTCTGCCCGCGGGTGACCCATCCACGGGATTGCCAAACCAGCACCTACAGTCCATCTCAGAGCTTCTCCAGAGTTCTGAGATGGCCTCGAATGCCGACTCTACAAACACGGCAGCGGCTGGGACGACGCCGATTTCTCTGGGCTCAACGATCCGGGGGCTCTGCGATGTTTCCTCGGCAACTGTGACTACCTCCTCGAGGCCTCTGACTCTGACAACGGGGACTATGACCCCTCCCGCGAGTGCTTCATTTATGAAGCCCAGTTGGAGGAGGAAGAGGAGGAGAAGGATGACCTGCTCGACGACCAAGGCGAGCACACCCCGGTCGGAGCTCCGCCTCACTGCACGGATTCCGTCAGGAGAGTCCCCTTGCCACCACCCTGAGGGTCTGTGGTACCCCCCGCGAGACGCCCACAGTTCCAGCTGGAGCAACTTCAAGAGCTCAAGAGAAAACTCGAGGAAGAGCGACAACAACTATTACAACAACGCGCGCGAGATCCATGGTGTTCGCGCAAGTCTCCCAACAGCGCTGTCCATGGCTTCCGAGCAAAGGCTCCCACTGGCGGCGTGTGCGGTGTGGTGAAATGGGGTGGCGCGTGTGAGGTCCACAGCATTTGCACGAGTCTCTGCAGCAGCGCGCCCGCTAGCGGCTGTAGGGGCAAGGCGGCCGCGCGAGGCTCCCACTTGTGGCGCATAGGATCCCTAGTCATGGATGGAAACACAGTGCTCCTCCCAACGCAGTGTCAGATAGGTTCCATTGCTTAATTGCGCGTGAAGACACCGTTCCTAACTCAGAAACAATTTCTATGTTTTTTCTCTTCTCTCCTCGTGAAATTGCTTGCCACATCAGCAAAATGCCTACATGGCAAGGTAATTAATAGGGATAGAAACCATGCTAGTTTCTGCGTTTGGAGTGCCCTAACCATGTCTTTCACACCGCATGTAATAAAAGCATCACAAACCAATGAAACAATGAATGCTCTCATGATCAAGGTTAATGCTCATTCTTATTAACACATGCAGTGCTATATCTCCGGTCTTAAGTACCTCTAGCTATTGATACTATTTAGTGATGCTTGATGATTATAGTCGTGCAGTTCGGGCTTCCACTTAAATGCCTCCAAGCCGATAACAGAAAAGGAGTTGTTAACCATGGCATCACTTCCTTTCTTGCTCATTGTAGAATTTTTTTATGCCTTCCATTCCCGAACACCTCACCTCAAAACGGTAAGACCAAATGCATGTTAGTGAACCTCAACAACTGTGTCTCATCCATGCTTCTATGTCTCTGCCATCCTATTATCTTAGGCATTGGCCACCTCGACATATCTTCTTAACCAAATACCATCCACTGCTGTCAATAACTGCATACCCTTTCAGCTCCTACATCACAAATTCGTACAAGAACTGTAGGGGGTTGCAGATTGCATATCTCAATGTTGTGCAATAGTGTCATGAAATTTGTGATATGTTTAAAGTTGTATTTTAGATTTGTGGTGTAGAACTAATGGCGATTCCAACCCATTGGGACTTGTGCTTTTGAATGGCTTGCGATTTTTGTAATACAAGTTGGCATTAGGGTCATAGAGCACCAGTTTAGTAGGGTATGTTCTATGGCTTATTTTTGGCACAAGTGGGTTTTTCCTGTCGGTCTTTGTTTTTCTTGTCGGTTTTATGAGAACCGTCAGGAACTTTAACTGTTTTTCAGGCTTTCCTATCGGTTTTTGGCTGTCAGGAAGAAGGTGCATGCCATTGCTAAATCCTACTGTTTTGGTATGTTTGGGAATTGCGAGTGGTGCTAGATTGGAATTAGTAATGGAATGATCTGTAGTACTGCATTTCGATCACACATGATGCCACCACCACTGCATTATATTGCTAGCCAGTAGCAATATTCACCGTATGTGTTCGTTGTGCCTTGGTCAACACATTGGCTACAGTCTTGCCAGCTTTGTCCCCACCCCCGTCTCCACCCCATTGATAACATTGCCCAATTGCTAGTCCAACCTCCCCCTTACCCGTCCACTCTGACTTAAAAAACCTTTCATTTACTCTAAGAATTTGAATGTATCAAAAAAAAAATCTGCAGATGAAATATTTTTTTATCGTGCATTACCGATTCTTAATTGAAAATATTTGTTTTCTTACTCAACTTTTAGGTATTGCTTATAATTTTCTCATCCATTCTCACTGAAATGTGGCCCTAGGAGTGGCATACCAGTGATACATCATGTAGCTAATCAGGAAGTTTCTAGGAAATTGCTAACTAGATCATCCTTTCAAGGAATAGGAGTTTGATCACAATGCTAACTGATATTTCCAAAATCTAGATATACATATATGGCAAATGGTTAATCTTAATTAGAACCGGATAAAAATGGTATTAGAGCACATAGACATAGTTTATGGGTATGTTTTATTAGCATTAAACATGACCCAAATAGAATTGCTTATATAAGGCAGGATAAGGTAAAACAGTACCAGAAACTGAGAGTGCTTTGCAATTATTATTTTTCTAAAGTGCAATCTGTCATGTTAGGAAGCATTATACACACTATAATAATACTACCTGGCAGTTTCTATGCATAATTTAATTTACAATTTCCTAATAGCTGCTGACAAATGGGTCGCACCTTGCCCACGGTAAAGAAGGACCTCTATGTCAGTGACACCGTGTTAGAATCCAAAAGAGACATGTTGATATACTATTTCTAAAGGCATTCTAATACTTCGAATCACAAGGAAAATGTTTGCACTTGGTACTTTTCTTCTATATATAGGAAACTTCTCGACCTCCTTCACATCAAAACACAACGCCTCCTTCAAAAACACTTCCATATTTTTAGTAGTTCCTTTCGATCCGGATTCGATCTCCATCCTATGAAGCCTAAGAGGCCAAGGAGAACTGGTATCCACTATGTTGAGAATGATATTGACCGTAGCTTCACATTCATCAAGCGGCGCGATGGGCTTTTCAAATCCGCAGCTGACCTATCCATCCTCACTGGCGCGAAAGTTGCTGTTGTAGTAGAGTCCGAACGCGAAAAAATGTTCGCATTCGGCACTCCATCAGCTGGCCCCATTATTGATTCTTTCCTTTCAGGGAATGTGGAATGTCCAATCCCTCATGAGGTACAAAAGGCCAACATCATTTCTCTAGAAAATAAGCTAGTCCGGCTAGGGAATCTCAAGGACGTGCAGGACAGGAGGATGAGGGTTTCTATGGCACGTTCCAAGGAAATTCAAGAAAGTTCAAAGATTGCTAAGCTTGTCTATGGTGAAATAGATGATCTTAGTGTCGACGAGCTCAATGAGCTGCTACATGGGCTCACACGGATCAATCAAGAGATTGAAGATCATTTGCGTGCTTCACAAATCCAGGTGCCACCAAGACATTTGCCATGGACTTCTGTACAACCTCCCTTGCAGATTCCAAGGTCGTCTAGTGCTGTCCCAGAGCCATCATGGTTGCAGTCCTCACTTCTGAACTCAACCACGCTGCCCTCACCACAAGCACCACCAGTGCCCCCGTTACAACACAGTCTGATGCCACAGCACCCTTGGGTAGCGGATATGGTGCCACTACCTAATGATGAAGCACAGCAGTACAACGATCAAAGCCAGCAGTTGGTCATCAACGGTAACCCCTCTGGACATTTCTGGCTACCGTCTCTACTCTCCTCAGTGCTGCCGCCACCACCACCACCCTCATCAGAACATCTACCTCCAGAAGTTGAGCTTCCTTTCCAAGCGCTGAATTTAAATCCGGTGTTGCCACCTCAAAGTCATGAAACTAACACTCACTCCATCTTAGAAAATAATGACCTTTCACTTTTTACTGGTAGCGCTGAGGGGAACAATTACCCAGCTGATGGAAGCCAATTTGCGAGTTACCAATGGAATTCACTTAGTCCTTCCAATGATTTGTATTATGGTGCTTTTGGAGGCCAAGATGCTGGTGGTCATGACATGCCTGGTCCTTCTGGCCTTAATCAAGGAACTTATGATTGGGTCAGCAGACCGTATTAGACCATAAAGCCCTGGCGATGGTAGTACAGGAAATAATCTTGGTGATATGGCCATGGTGATAGTTTACAAAACTTCAATTATTATGTTGTTGATCAAATCAGTTTTTTTTCTAACTAGTTGGTTACCATTTGGGAAATAAGTGTGGTTTTTAGTGTGTTCTGCATGTATGGGCATATTTAGGACAAAGAGCTCTTGGAATTTATTTCATGAGTCTGATCCTGTCATCCATGTAATGCATTACTTGTATCTTTTATGTTGTATAACAAATGCAATCACCATTTGATAAAAAATGAAAGTTGTCGATTACATGATGAAGAAAGAAAGGTTAAAAGGGCATCCTTGTAGCATCTCTTGATGCTCCTATTTTCAGTTGTGTTTTTGTTTACGCATGATATTGTGCAAAGCACCATTGAGAACCATGATGACACGAAGGATGCGCAAAATGAAAGATATCATGTTCTCACTGGGAAATTCATCTTGTGCAACTTGATATCATAAAGGTATGCTGATGAAATATTCTCACGAGTGAATGTGCTCACTGAGAAATTCAATGATCTTGTGCAACTTGATCATTCTGATGCCGCTTGATCAGTGACTTGAATAGAGAATCCGCATCTCTGACCAAGCGGCTTCATTCTATGCGCGCTGGTCATCGCAGATGGGGATTTGAAACAACTACATCTAAGATTGTGACTGCACGTAGATGTGGGCACTATAGCAGTTGGTATGTGAACTAAACAAAACATAGACGGGGATCTAAAACTACATCTGAGATAGAGATTGCATAGAGACAGGCCTTATCACTACGGCAGACAGTGCCTTTGCCTAGCGCCTGGGTCTTTGCCGAGCACTATTTATCGGGCGCTCGGCAAAGGCCACCTTTGCCTAGTGCCGGGCTCTCGGCAAAGAATGCGCTCGGCAAAGACTCCTTTGCCGAGCGCCATGCCCTCGGCAAAGAGAAACACTCGGCAAAGAACGTCTTTGCCAAGCGCCAGGCGCTCGGCAAAGGATAGCATTCGGCAAAGAGCCACCGCAGAATATACCGTCGGTCTTTGCCGAGCGCCTTTGCCGAGCGCCCTCCGTTAGGCGCTCGGCAAAGGTGGCTCTTTGCCGAGTGCCAACCTTGGCGCTCGGCAAAGGCACCTCTTTGCCGAGCGCTGACCTTTGGCGCTCGGCAAAGAATTTTCTTTTTTTTTGTTTTTTTTTTAAACTTTTTTGTCATGCATTACACATTATTTAAAAGTATATGTTAAGTTTTGGTACTTTTTAAAATCTTTTTACTATATATCGTTAGTTTATTTGATTTAATTGAATTTCTCCGATAAACGCGTATTTGAACTGTAGGTGCATCGAATCTTCGAATTGGACGGTTCGAAAATTGATATTCGCGTTACTTAGCGTATGTTAAGGCCGTATCCTGGAGCACGCATGAAATATCGAACATCTAGCGCACGGAACATGGCGACCAAGTTGCGCGTGAAGTGCTATTAAATTAAAAAAAAGCAAACAAAGTTCGAAAATCACGAAACTTAGCGAAACGTCTTTGGAGCACATGTGGAGGCTATGGTCAAAATTTGGTAAAGTTTCGTGCACGTTGTCACGTAAGTTAGTTAGAAATGTCTAGGTTTCTAACTAACTTACGTGACAACGTGCACGAAACTTTACCAAATTTTGACCATAGCCTCCACATGTGCTCCAAAGACGTTTCGCTAAGTTTCGTGATTTTCGAACTTTGTTTGCTTTTTTTTAATTTAATAGCACTTCACGCGCAACTTGGTCGCCGTGTTCCGTGCGCTAGATGTTCGATATTTCATGCGTGCTCCAGGATACGGCTTTAACATACGCTAAGTAACGCGAATATCAATTTTCGAACCGTCCAATTCGGAGATTCGATGCACCTACAATTCAAACACGCGTTTATCGGAGAAATTCAATTAAATCAAATAAACTAACGATATATAGTAAAAAGATTTAAAACAGTACCAAAACTTAACATATACTTTTAAATAATGTGTAATGCATGACAAAAAAAGTTTGAAAGAAAAAAACAAAAAAAAAGAAAATTCTTTGCCGAGCGCCAAAGGTCAGCGCTCGGCAAAGAGGTGCCTTTGCCGAGCGCCAAGGTTGGCACTCGGCAAAGAGCCACCTTTGCCGAGCGCCTAACGGAGGGCGCTCGGCAAAGGCACCTCTTTGCCGAGCGCTGACCTTTGGCGCTCGGCAAAGAAATTTTTTTGTTTTTTCTTTCAAACCTTTTTTTGTCATGCATGACACATTATTTGAAATTCTTTGCCTAGCGCCCCTATCTGGCGCTCGGCAAAGGAGTGTACATCAATTAAACAAATAAAAAAAACAAATTAAAAAACAAATTCAAAAAAAACAACGAAAAAGTCTCTGCCGAGCGCCTCCGATCTGACGCTCGGCAAAGTAGTGTACAACAACTAAACAAATAAAAAAACAAATTCAAAAAAACAAATTAAAAAAAACGAAAAATTCTTTGCCGAGCGCCCCCGATCTGGCGCTCGGCAAAGGAGTGTACAGCAATTAAACAAATAAAAAAAAACAAATTCAAAAAAACAAATTTAAAAAAAAAACAAAAAATTCTTTGCCGAGCGCCCGCGATCTGGCGCTCGGCAAAGGCACCTCTTTGCCGAGCGCCAGATCACGGGCGCTCGGCAAAGGGCGCAATCATATTACATGAGCCGGCCACACTTCGAAAAAAAAATCACATGTGACAGCCCGGCCAACGCCAGCCCGCGCCGCGCGCCCGGCCACCGCCGCCGCGCCCGGCCACCGCCGCCCCGCGCCGCGGACGGCCACCGCCCCCGCGCCGCGCCCGCCCGGCCGTGCTCGCGCCCGCCCGGCCACCGCCCGGCCGCGCCCGCCCAACCGCGCCGCGCCCGCCCAGCCGCGGCCCGCCCCCGCCCCGGCCCCGCCATCGGCCGCGCCCCAGCCCCGCGCCGCCGGCCCCCACCCCCGCCCCCGCCCCGGCCACGGCCGAGCCGTCCCCGGCCGCGCCCGCTCCACCCTCGGCCGCGCCCGCGACGGCCCCCACCCCGGCCGCGCCGGCCCCCGCCCCGGAAACGGTCGTGCGCACCCCGACCGCGACCCCGCGTCGGCCGCTGCACCCCGCGTCGTCCGCCACAGGTACGTCTAGTTTGACGTAGTAGGAGTAGTAGGAGTAGGTGTAGTAGTAGTTGGAGTAGTAGGAGTAGGAGTAGTAGTAGGCGAAGTCGTGGTAGGCAATGTGGTAGTAGTAGGATTAGTAGTAGGTGTAGTAGTAGTTGGAGTAGTAGTTGTAGTAATTGTAGGAGTAGTAGGTAGTAGTAGTAGAAGGGTTAGGACTAGGAGTAGTAGGCGTAGTAGTAGTGGTAGTGTGAGTAGTGGTACTACTAGTAGTGGTTATACTAATAGTGTTAATACTTGCATATATTCTTCTGCATGGATTGGAAATACATATGTGCTAGTCGGCCATCGTGCCGGTGATGTATTTGTGGTTGTCGGCCATCGTGCCGTCTTTTTTTGCAGGTTTGGTAACCTCCCCGTACAGGGGAGGTGCTGCCGAAATTTTTCATTCTCACTAATTGGTTTTTTTTTCAGGAGGGCTCCCGTTGGAGGATAGCTGAAGGAGCACAACTCGGCACTGCCCCGCTAGCCTGTCTTCACCGGCACCTACGGTATGACCCCTCTTTCCGTCACATGTGGACGTAGGTCACGTTACCCAGTTAGGCGTCTCCTGTCCGAAATGGATACGGTTGGAAGTATGCGATCTTTGCATATGTATAACCATATCTGTTTCAGATTGTCCACTTTTTTTGGACAGCCCGCGGATGCATAGACGAGGTTAGTTTCTATGGTCTGCTCTGATCCGAGACAGGGTTTCGGCCTCACCTTCGTGTTGTTCTCCGGATACACACTCTCCCCGCCGGGACGTGTATCTGGAGAACAGCGGGGAGGTGCTGCCGAAATTCTATCTCGGTTCGGAGTAGCCCATGGAAACTAACCTCGTCTACGCATCCGCAGGTGGGATTAGGACCTATCCTTACCTATTAGATGGTAGAAACACGAAGTAGATGCACTTGATGTTTATGTTCATCTTTGATATGCATGTTAGAGGATGGATGACCGTGAGTGGATGTATGCGGGATACACAAGTAAGCATGATTTTAGCATTGAATGGGGGCAGAAGACGGAGGCTTTCTTGGACCGTGCATTTGGCAGTGGTGTGAATAGAGCGCGATTGGCGAAGTGTCCCTGTAGCAAGTGTGCAAATAGGAAATGGCAAAACCAGGAGACCATGGCTAAACATCTTCAGTTGAATGGCTTTGTGCCGGGCTATACCCGGTGGGTACACCATGGTGAAGCGCATCGGTTGAGAGAGGAGGTCGTGCGGCCTCGCCTCGAGCATGTCGATGATGGTGGCGGGGTTTTAGACATGTTAGATGACTTTGCGCAAGCACAGATCCCCGATGGACGTGCGGAGGAGGCGGAGGCATCTGCAAAGGCGTTCTACGACATGATGGCTTCGGCACAGAAACCCCTTCATGATCGCACAACGGTTTGTCAGCTCGATGCCGTTGGACGCGTGATGGCGTTTAAGGCCGAGATCAACATGAGTCAGCAACACTTCAGTGGCATGCTGGCCTTGATTGCTAGCCTGCTTCCGGAGGGCCACATGTTGCCAAAGAGCCTGTACGAGTGCCAGAAACTCCTTGATGGACTCAAGATGCCGAACGAGCAGATACATTGTTGTCCGAACGGGTGTGTCCTCTTCAGGAAAGATCTTGAGCAGGAGAAGTATTGTCCGAAGTGTAAAGCCTCCCGGTACCTGGAGGTAGACTCTGGTGGAGGCCACAAGGAGCAGCTTACCATCCCAATGAAAATCCTACGGTACCTCCCTTTCTTGCCGAGGATCCAACGGCTATACATGAGCGAGGAGCCTGCTAAGCAGATGACATGGCACAAACTGGGGAAACGATACAATCCCGACAAGATGGTGCATCCGTCCGATGGTGAAGCATGGCAACACTTTGATCGCATCCATCATGAGAAAGCGTCAGAGGCTCGTAATGTACGCGTGGCGCTGGCAACAGATGGGTTCAATCCTTATGGTATGATGGCTGCCCCGTACACGTGTTGGCCCGTGTTCGTCATCCCACTGAACCTCCCCCCTGGCGTCTCCTTTCAACGTTTGAACGTATTCTTGTCGTTGATTATTCCTGGACACCCGGGGAAGAAGATGGGTGTCTTCATGGAGCCTCTGATTGATGAACTCGTCAGTGCTTGGGAGGATGGGGTGTGGACATACGATCGAGCTACAAAGACCGTCTTCAAAATGCACGTTTGGTACTAGTACTCCATGCATGACTTCCTAGCGTATGGGATATTCTATGGTTGGTGTGTCCACGGGAAGTTCCCATGTCCATTATGCAAGGCTCATCTGAGGTTCATCTGGCTCAAGAAGGGTGGCAAGTATTCGTCATTCGACAAACATCGTCAATTCCTGCCCCTCGACAACGCATTCAGGCGAGACACCATGGGCTTTATGAAAGGTGTCGAAGTCACTGAACCTCCACCACAGATGATGACTCCTGCCGAGGTCCATGCTCAGATTGATGCTCTCGTGGAGAATGAACAAGGTGATGGGTTCGTGGGATATAGCGAGGAACACATGTGGACTCATAAGTCTGGCTTGACGAGGCTCCCTTATTTTGATGACCTCCTCATGCCACATTACATTGATGTCATGCACACCAAAAAGAATGTCGCAGAGGCACTCTAGGCAACGCTCATGAACACTGAAAAGTCAAAAGACAACCCTAAGGCTCGAGTGGACCTCGCAGAGTTGTGCCATAGACCACATCAAGAGATACGAGCTCCTAGTGGTGGTAGGACATGGAAAAGGCCTAAGGCGGATTTTGTCCTGGCCCCCAAACAAAGGAGGGAAGTACTCGAATGGATGAAGACATTGATGTTCCCCGATGGGTACGCAGCAAATCTGAGGAGGGGAGTGAACTTAAGTACTCTCCGAGTGAACGGGATGAAGAGTCATGACTACCACATTTGGATTGAGCGTCTTCTCCCGACGATGGTCCGAGGCTTCGTCCCTGAGCCCATATGGACAGTGCTGGCAGAGTTGAGCTACTTCTTCTGCCAGCTCTGTGCCAAGGAGTTATCTCGGTCCATGATTGCAGACTTGGAAAAAGTGGCACCTGTCCTGCTTTGCAAGTTGGAGAAAATCTTTCCACCAGGCTTCTTCAATCCCATGCAGCATCTGATATTACACCTCCCGTATGAGGCACGAATGGGAGGGCCCGTGCAGGCCCGTTGGTGCTATCCGATCGAGAGGTGCCTAAAGACTCTTCGAAAAAAGTGCAAAAACAAGGGTAAAATCGAGGCTTCCATTGCAAGTGCATTCACTTTGGAGGAGACGTCAAACTTCACAACATCGTATTACGACGACACCCTTCCAAGTGTGCATAATCCACCTCCTCGCTACAATGCTGATGAAAATGAGTGGACCCTCAGCCTTTTTCGAGGGCAACTTGGAAGAGCCGGTGGGTCAACCACTAAGCCCTTGTCAAATGTGGAGTGGCGTAAAATTATGTTGTATGTGCTGACCAACCTAGAAGAGGTGGACCCATACATTGTGTAAGTTCTAAACGTACTAGTTTCAATAATCCTGCACCTTTTCTACATCTAACCCCCTTGTTACTCGTCACAGGGAATTCATTCGTCAATACTGGCACCGTTCAAGGGAGCCTACCCCGTCGGAACAAGACACCCTCCTCGCCAATGGTGCGGGACAAGGGAGGCCCGATTTCATTAGTTGGTTCTCAACCAAGGCCCGAACCTATCCTTCTATCGGTGCTGACCTGAGATGTGTTGCCAATGGGTGTGACCGCCGAGTCAAGTCATTGTCCGCTTACGACGTGAATGGATTTTGGTTTCACACAACAAGCTATGAGCGCGTGCGGCCAAATCGAAAGACCACAAATAGCGGGGTTTTTACGCCCGGCACTGATGGCAGGGACTACTATGGAAGAGTTGAAGAAATATACGAAATCACATTCCCTGGTAGCACCAAAGCTCGTCCTGTCATATTCAAATGCCATTGGTTTGATCCGGAAGTAACGAGGAAGACCCCAAATCTTGGTCTTGTTGAAATTCGACAGGATTCTGTCTATCCAAGAGACGATGTGTATATTGTGGCACAACAGGCCACACAAGTTTATTATACGCCGTATGCTTGCAAGACTAGTCCGGATCTCAGTGGTTGGTGTGTTGTGCACAAGGTGTCGCCACACGGCGGAGCACCTCTCCCAAACGATGAAGACTACCACTTCAACCCAACCACGTATGACGGAGAGTTTTACCAAGAAGATGGGCTACAAGGGAGGTTCGCCGCATATACCATGTCACACAAGGGCAAGACGACGTCCGACGTCTCCTTCAACCCGGAGGACCCGCCCGAGGCGTACACAAGTGAGAGCGCTTACAAGAAAGTCACCGAGTACCATGAGGCGGCGAGGACGATGTATGGGCCGGATTATGATCCAACGACTGACAACATCGATGCGCGCCTCGTCATGTGTCTTGGAAAGGGAAAGCAGCATGGGCGCTACTGGATGGCCAACAGCGTGATCGACAGCGCCACTACTCCCACTCTCTCCCAGATCCGAGCACAGACCACGAGTGGCTCCGGACTCCCGCCGATACGCGAGCGGCCGGCCTATGGACAGGCCCAGGTCGAGGCACTACAGGTTAGTTTTGGTTTACTCGTCATGCATTACACGAGGATTTTCTTGTCGCTTCACTAACATTACCTTTGCAACAATGTATAGGCCCAGGTGGAAACTTCGAACAAGAGGGCCGACGAGCTGGAGGCGGTTGTGGCTTCAGAGCGGGCGGCGCAGCTGGCAAGTGACCAGAGGATGTCGGACGTGCTGGCGTTTCTGCAGAATTCTCTGGGAGTTACTTTGCCACCCAGCTTGATGGCTCCACCTCAGCCTCCTCCCGTCGTTCCTCCCTTCGTTGCTCTCAACACTACTCCGGTGAGTAATATATATCATACATGCATGTTATTTAGCTATTTAACTTTGTCTCATGCAATCGCTGCTCCTGTGTGTAGCCTCAGTCGGCGGGTTCGAACCACGTGCCGAGCGCCAGGATGGAGGCGCTAGGCAAAGATTTTTTTTTTAAAAATCAGTTTGCTCTTTGCCGAGCGCCAGGCTGGAGGCGCTAGGCAAAGAAATTTTTTTTTTAAAAAAATTAGTTTGCTCTTTGCCGAGCGCCAGGATGGAGGCGCTAGGTAAAGAATTTTTTTTTTTAAAAAAATCAGTTTGCTCTTTGTCGAGCGCCAGGCTGGAGGCGCTAGGCAAAGAAATTTTTTTTAAAAAAATTAGTTTGCTCTTTGCCGAGCGCCTTATTGGAGGCGCTCGGCAAAGAAAACGTCACGCCGTGACTACCGCCGTGACCTCCGCTTTTCTTTGCCGAGTGCCGCCTAGGCGCTCGGCAAAGGCTTTGCCGAGCGCCTGATAAAAGACGCTCAGCAAAGGAGCCTTTGCCGAGCATTTCGTTGCCGGGAGCCCTTTGCCGAGCGTTGCGCTCGGCAAAGCCTTTGCCGAGCGCAATTCGGCCTTTGCCGAGCGTCTCAGACGCTCGGCAAACCCGCAGTCTGCAGTAGTGTATAGTGGTCGGTCCGAACCAAATATAGACGGGCCACTGCAAATCCCCGTTTATGTTATAGACTACATCAGATAGGTCGTAAATGCATCACATACAAATGATACAACCATCTGAGTACTGGAGTCTATGATGAACTATCACGATGTCACATCACAGACGGGTTATTGAAACATCATTACAGACAGGTCAGGATACTGTATGTGATGTAATCGACCACAAACGGGTTCTGAAGTATCTTCACGAGTGGGTATGTTACCAGTCTGTGATTACAGTCATCATAGAAGAAATAAAAGCATATTATTATAAAATAGAGTACACAATATAACATGAGCCAGATACATAAAAGCATATTATTAAAACATGAATCACCCCAGTTTCCGAACATTTATGCTTCTTAGATCCTAAAAATTACAGAGCAATTGTTAATAGGCAATTGGTCAATGTTGATCATCAGATTATTGACTAGTGAAAAACACTCATAACTTGGTGCCAAATAACCATAGCATATGCCCTTCATATTCTTTGCGCACCAGTTTAATATATGGAATTAGCTTGTTCCTTTTTCTTAACTTTGCTGTGGTGGCTCATGTGTCCACCATATGCTTGTCCTGAGAAAAATTTTGCAGAGCGGATCCTGCACACATATTCAACCCGTCCTTTTTCATTTTCCAATGTAGAGTGTGGCATTCTCTGCACAATATTATTATAAGCGTCAAAAACTTCCCTCGTTGGCATCGGTGGTTCACTTGGCAGTTGTGTAGGTTGCTCAAAGACTGGGCCAAGGTCTACCTCTTCGATGGTATTAAAGTGTGCATGGAGAACCGCCAGAGGATTACCTTGTAGCAAGGATGTGAGTGGTGGTGGATCCATAGACTTAATCCTCATAGGATCAGAAAAGTTGAGGTAATCACCTACTGGCGTTGTCAGAAAATCTCGCTCTGACAAGAATGCATTCTGATTGCTAGATGAGCTCGCTGAGAGCTTGGAATGAAATGGACTGGAGATGATTGGGTCTCCGCTGGTAGCAGCTGTATGATTACATAGTGATGGCAGCGATGTTGGTTCCTCTGCTTGGTATGGGTAGATAAAATTGCCATTCATTGATGTATGGGTAGGTTCTTGTGGTGTGTGCACAATAGGTTGGTTGTGTAATGTGGAACCTATGACGGGCATTGCTGCCGTGCCTCTCAACGCCTCATGCAAGGGAGAAACAAAGGGCTCATTTTCTACTGGTTTGATATCCTTGTGGGAATCCATGACTCTTAGGTTCTTAGTGTCTGACAGGAAGGCAGAGGTATGTTAGGATATAGTTCAATGGAGTACACTACATACCTATTTATAGGGGTTTTAGGAATGTTGATACTCAAAATTAATGTGGCCCATTCATCACATATAAGATATACAAAATTAATGTGGCTCATTTATTTAATTAATCTTTCAAGATTCTATTTGAGAAATGACAACACGCATTAGTTGCAGAAGTGGGTTTTCTGTAGTTTTATATTGAGGTTGTGTTGAATCCTTATCATGTATTAATTAATTCATAATTTAGAAGATACAACTATTTATTTGCTTTTGTAATTCATTAAATGCAAGATATGTTAGTATTTTGAGTAATAAACATTTATGAAATCCTAAGCTAGAAGATATGAATTCTAACAAAAAAAAAATCTCCCACCTACCATGGGTGATTGCTTCCTGGATTGTCCATGCGTAACAATAATCATAGCCTTATGGTGCTACACATGTTGTGACTGAAGATGTCATTAGATTGCACTCAAACAGTGCAACCCAGTTCCGCTATCAACCCATGAAAGGTGATCAACCAAGATTTACAACACACAAATTCAATCAGCAGCCTGCATACAATATACAATGACATTTGTTCAATGTGCGCCTTTTTGCGCACATGGTGAGATGACACCAACATAAATAGTCATGACTTCTAGTGATCCAAGTAAAGAATAGCCTTCATATTTTGGTCATTCCACACACACATCTATTCTAGCAAAAACCTAGTGAAATACTGTCCTCACTTTCGAATACCCTTCATGTTACATGCATAGGGACACAATAGGACAATGGGGCCTGCCGGAAACTTTGCCTCCAATATCGCAAAGAGCCCTGCTATTTTATTAGGATGCATGATGAGTCAAGTTGTGAAAACCATGTTGCGGGACATTTTCTTTCTTTATCGTCTCTTCTTTCGCTTTGAACTTTTTTGCCATCTTACTGAAGCAACAAGCACGTGGTGAGTGACTAGCAATTTCACCACATACGTGATAATATTGATGGCCTTGGCCTCATCCCCTTCTTCAGTCATCTCGGCCTCTTTGAAATCAGTGACCTCCTCGGGCACCGCGAGATGGTGCACAGAGCTGACCTAGAACTTCTTTATGTTGATTTTTCTCCAACTCACGATTGTTTATGGTGCGTACGTAAAGGGCACATATTTCGCTGATTGCCCTGCTGGGTGTGTTACTGATTGCCAGGCTTCGGTGTTGCTCCAAAATCATGTGGAGGCATGGCCTAATGGACCAGGCCATCTTAGGACAGGAGAGGGCAACTGGGAAGAACTGGAAGGCGGGCTAGGCCGGTTTGAGGAGGAATGAAGGGAGAGAGAAAGAAAAAGGATTGGCAACAGGTTCAGGCCACAAGCGGAGGGCAGGTTGTGACTTGGCCCTAGAGGAGAAACGGTCCGTGCCATGGGTGGATTGTTGGTCGGATGGATTAAGGAAGGAGCTTTCCATTACTAGAGGCTTTTCTTAACTCATCTTGACGAGAGTTTAACTCCAAATAAAACCAAAAAGGAACAAACATAAATATGCCCACTATAACATAACATGAATGAATACGCAAGATAATTGAGAAACTTTCATTGTATAGAGGTGGGGAAGAGGTGAGGTTTTTTTTTTTGGTAAAACATGATTGATGTAAAAAATTGAATTCGAGTGGTAGCTCCAATTTAAACTCATTTTTGTTCTTGGAGAAACAAAGTTTGGCTTTAATTTCTAAAACTTATGAAATATTTTATTGGACTAACATACTATGCAATATTTTAAATTGAACACCTTGATTTGTAATTTTGAAATAAGAGGGAAGAAGCAAAAGTTTTAACTTGCTTGTCACATGCAACACACCATTACACTTTTTTTTTTTGAAAACTTGGTATTTTCTTATTACATAAAAACATGGAACATTATATCCTTGGCTCGCTCCTTGACTTCAGTGAACACTGTCTTCACCACTTTCACACATTATTAGGGGATTGCCCTCAGGGAACGCTACTCCCTCTTCGAGGTCTACACTGCTGCCAACATACAAGATAATGACGCGTGAAGGAGAGCGAAGAGCCAAAGATGAAGCTGATGGCTCGAAGAGGTCTGCTGCCAAAGATGAGCACGTAGCATGACGAGATGACAATTATATTTTGAGATGGATGCAGCAGTACATGTCATGGTATTAACATGCATGAGAACAAAACCAAAGAGTGAGTGCAACTAGTATGTATTTTGAGCGCGGTTATTTTGAGACGGATGCAGTAGCACGTCATTGATTTATTATGCACAGCCTTGTTTGTATCATCGTAGGGACTGAGCCAAGATTCGAGAACATAATCTCCTCACTCCTTGACTTGTATCGCCTTGCTAGACAGAGCCATAATCTCATCCATGAAGAAAATCATAGGGAGCATAAAACATATGACATAAAAATATGGAGGTATAATATGACTGACATATAGAGAACATTAATGTTTTTCCTTAGTATCATATCTTGCACATAAAGGACTGAGCCTAGGTGACAGTAAACTTGTTACACGCAGCCTTATTTGTATCATCGTAGGGACCGAGCCAAGATTCAAGAACAGAGTCTCATTCATTGGCTTCCTGTATCGCCTAACTAAACCAAATAGTGGGAGCGTAACCTCAACTATGAAGAAATCATGGAGAGTGAGGAACATATGATATCTAAAATGTGGGGAAAATTTGTTATGCACATCGTAGGTACCAAGCCAAGATTCGAGAACGGAGTCTCTCATTCATTGACTTGTATCACCTAACTAGACCAAATAGAGGGACAGGGACATAACTTCAACCATGAAGAAAATCATGGAGAGCGTGAAGAACACATACCCTAGGAAAATAAAAATGGTTGCGCTTATATGGCTTGTATCATGATGACCAAGCCAGTGGCGGGAGAAGCCGATGGAGCTTCCTCACCTTTTCTGCCTCGATGCCTAAATGCGCAACGAGCTGTGAGCAGCTCTGAGAGCAGTACTCCTTCGCTAGACTCAATGTCAGTCGGGAATTGAAGATATCACCAGCAGCTTGATGGCGGTGATCTCTTTTCTTTCCTTCTATGCGGTGCTCAGCAGCTCTTCGCTTTTGTGGGTGAGTTGACGAAGCAGCGCAGCAACCTTTCGGTGTTCTTTTTCTGGCCTTCTTTTTTAGCCTCTCATGGTGACCCCAATACCCACTGATCTTTGATGATTAATTAGTTAATTTGGTTCCAGCATTTGTATGTAGACTTATGGGAGATGTATTCAGGTTGTGGGCTCATGGCCCAAGCTCTACGTGCGCCAATCCTCCGTACGGGTATGGCAAACATATACGTGGGCAGGCACCGAGCTAATATTATTGAGCAGCTCGTAAGTATGCAACCGCCAGGTGGGCCACACACATTTTCCTTACAGAATAATTAAACTGATATTTTAATATTTGCACATTTACAAATATTGTTTTATTTACTTGAGTCGTGTGTACCAGTACATACCTATTTGAGCATGCCTCAAAGTATCTGTGTGGTAGGGCTTTTTTTTTTGACACAGGCGTGAGTTTGAACTTTTCATTTCATTTCATTTTCTTTTATTTCCTTTAATCTACACATCTCTGTCATGTTTGTTATAGACTAACATGTTGAATTGACTAGTTATTTAATTAGCCAAATACACATATTTATATGTATAAGATTTGTATTTTGTCCCTCAACCGGCTAACCGGCAACGAATATGCCATATATTTCTATATGCAGAGTATGTTTTGATTCACCCGCTCAAGTATATCTATTTATTTTTAATGCCCTGGAATCTCAAAGTCAATATCAATTCGTTTGTTTAAATGATATTATTTCATATATTTTCCATTCTTAGATGAGATTTAGCCGAAACATTTTTTTATCAGGACAACTATTACATATTGCAACAGGGCCAAAACCCGTGTCAACATGTACCCACTATCTTATTCAATTTTTGTACCATCTTTGCTTAGAACAATGGTGTGATTGTTAGTTTGGTTGACAAAGAGATGACAAAGGTGATTCCCATTCTTCATTATGTTGATGGTACTATTTTATGCACACAATATGATCTAAAGGTGGATAGAACCCATTAGACAATAGACGATCAAGTGTGCATGGGAAAGATCGCAAACACAAGATACATGCCCATAATTGGAAAGACATGCAACAAAAGTTTACTAGCAATCTTTTCCAAAATCTATAGAGTCAACCCAAGCAAGTCAATTGCTGCGGTAGATTCACAAGTACCGGGTGTATTCATATTTGAACTAGTGGAAGCATGTAACCCAGGAGACTCAGCGAGCTATTTCCTTCTGATTTGCCACCCAAGAACATGATGTGCTGGAACTATGCAATATCCATGTGGAAATTCTTCTAGAAGCAATTTAAAGTAGAAAAGATCCTCTTGAAACACGGAACTCAATGGATCTTAAACCAAAGAATTATAGGACAGCCTGACAACAAATTCTAACTTCTTAAACATCGATTAGAACGAGCAATATCAACATATGATTTGCAATATGGGTTTGATTGCCAAAGGTCATCTAGCCTAACTAGTTAGATGGCTCCGGCGGCACCCCTCAGGTCGTGAGTTTGATTCCCCACGTGGACAAATTTCAGGCTTGAGGGTAAAAAAAATCCCCTCGTTCGTCCCAAACCAAAGTACAGGTCTGTCCTCGCTTCATGTAAAAGGGTTAACCGCCTCACCCTCCTAAACTACTAAGGTGGTACTAAACCCACCAACCACAACCACACATAAGACACTTGGGCCAACCTTCACAACTACTATAGGCTACTAATGGGCTAGGGTGTTACATTCACCCCCTTCCCGCATCCAAAACCACTAATATGGCCCAGCTCCGCACATGGAATGGGCCTACATATGCGTAGCATCTCGCTTATACTTTTGTAAAAGGGTTAACCCGGAAGTGCTATGTTTGGAACGACAAGGCAAACTTCACAACTACTATAGGCTACTAATGGGCTAGGGTGTTACAATAGTCCACTTAGCCACTTAGTCACAAATCCAAATCTCATATCCTCTTTTCTTGTTTAGACCACCGTCACGCCAACGACCAAACAAAATGCAAATTGTTTGCACTTCAAAAAGACTTTATCTTTTGAACGAACAGTCGATCGTGTATAATCTAGAGTTGTTGGAGAAGTGTAACATCAAGCTAGAGTGGAACTTATGGTGGAAATCTTTTGCTATTCCACCCAAATAGGACTGCAGGATGAGGCTAGTAGAATCTTCATCAAGGACAATGGAGGAGCAACGAAAAGAGGGGACCAAGAAGAATTCACGAGAGGAGGGATAAAAGGATACACTAACTAGGAAGTTCAATCTTAAGCGCATGAACAGTAAAGATAAGATTTAATTAACATCCCCACCGAAAGAAATTATACTTTTGTGAAGTAAAATATATGGGGTTTCCATATTCAAGTGAAATTACAGTGATAATTACCAAATTAAACAATACAACTTGTTTATGCTATTTCAAAGATGACATATGTCAATAAACTGCTGTTGGCATTCATTGCTAATGCTGATCACTGAGCTTGGGAATATTGTCCATTTAAGTTTGAATATGTAATCATAGTTTGTTACTTACATTTTAGGTTGTTGATATGTTTTAATTACCTACTCCCTCTATCCTGTAATATAGTGCATTCTAGGAATTTTAAGACAAATTAAGAGAGAACATAAAAGACGCGTGTACCCTCATTTTATTTCCAAATTAGACGCTATCATCAACGTGATTAGTGGTGATTGGTTGAGAAATGGAAAGTATTTAATGCAAAACTGGTTTCGACCTCTAGAATGCATTATATTTGAGGACAAATTTTGAATGCTAGAATGCACTATATTACAGGACGGAGGGAGTAGTTGTCTTAATTTGAAATGTTAATAACATATATGACAACCTTGTTCTCAAACATAGTAAAGTGACAATTTGATAAAAGGTGTGTAATATTCCATATCACCATATGCAAACTTTTGGACCTAAACACGATGGGAGTCAACTACAATGATCACAACTAAAATTGGAGTTGTTACAAGAAGTCAGAACAAAAAATTCAAACAGAACTACTTCACACTTAGTAGCAATGGATTCATTTGGTCTGTTAAAAGCAAGAAAGAAGCAAATCAAAGCTATTTGACTCAATCGTTTTTTGAGATTTTTTAAAAAGTAAAAAACCTTCCTTGGATGAAAAGATAGTGGCAACTCACATTTGCGACATGAAAAGAGTCCACAACTCAATTAAAAAGAGAATTGTTATAAGAAGTTGGAGGAAACAAATCTATGAACAGAACAACTTCAAACTCAGCAGAAAATGATTAACTTTTTTCTGTTAAAATTAACAAAAGCACATCTAAGTGATTTGATTCAATAATCTCATTCAGATTTTTAAATATTGTAAAGAAAGATAGACACCTCACGCACTTGCAATTGTTTGTGCTGTCTCTTTGGAAAAAAAACACACATCCTAATCATCTTCACTGCTGTTGCTTGTCCACAAGTCCTGTTGACAAATATCTTAGTCCTTCACCACATCTAATCCTTGTTTCACCTACATGGCATGAATAGTTATACTTTCATTCATTTTGTACTTTCTAAGTTTTGCACTAGCCATTCTTATATTGCAAGGATGCCCTATCAATTTTTTAAATGATCCTAATATTTCTGTACAATTAAAATACACAATCATTTTGAACGATCGAACAACACAGAAGTTCAAACAATTCTCATTGTAAATTCCATACACAATCTACTGAAACTTATGAACCAGTACAATGGTTCGAGGGCACAAGGTCCGCCTTTCGAAATGCAATGATATAATCGGTTCATAGGTACAGGCACACTATACAGTGAAATTAATTTTAACCATTGTTTTTTTTACTTTAATTAACTATGAAAGTAGCCATTCCACAGTCGGTTAGTCCTTTTGACATGCCAGTTGTGTTGTCTGTTGACAGGTGGTATCGAGGTCGAGAAAATAACTGCCCTTATAGTACCCATGCGCCAACCCTTTGCACCGTAGACACATATGTTATTGCCACAAAGTGTAATATTCAATATTCTTTCCACCCCAAGTGTGCAGCCATGTGATGCCCACTCAATTCATGCTCACAGTATTTCTTGAAATGGAGATCAAGGATGTGGCCGTGCGCGGAGGGTCCCATACGGACACTGGTTGCTGTGATGGCCATGGATGCATCTCACTACTCCTTGTTCAAGCTATCACATGCAACATTCAGTACCCTGAAGGTGAAGAGAATGCTAAGGTGAGGACGCTGACACCTAAGCATGTATCTGCCTTCGGTTTTCTTATGATGTGCCTTCCATAATGTTCTCTTTATGTGTAACACTGGATATCTAATCAGTAAAGAAATATGTACAAAGTGGTGTGCAACCTCCCACATAGGACACTAAATTTGACATGGTGTTCTTACATTGTACACAAAGGTTAGCAAGCACAGCAAAAAGATTCACTCATTATCAGCGAAGACACCAATCCTGGTTGTGTTTTTCTTCATTCGACTGGCTTCACCTAGATGACTAATGGGTGCTGGACCATATTGAGGTGGATGGACATATGGTCCTCACTTTCAAAGTTTATGGACCTAACTGATAATGCAATTGTTATTTCAAAGACCTGTATTTCAAAATTTGCATATTATGTAATCTCTTTATATATTAGTTGTGCCACATCCAAATTAGGTTTTGTTACATAGTCAAATGCAATGAGGTTGGAGACATCACAGGAAAACTAGAGACATCGAAGTTACTTAGTAAGAAACATCATTCCACTGATAAGTCACTAAAATAAAATAGAGTACACCACATAATTTGAGCCAGATACATAAAAGCATATTATTAAAACCTGAAGCACCACAGTCACCGAACATCTATGCTTCACAGCACCTCAAAATTACAGATAATTTATTCATAGGCCACACAAAAGTCATCAGACAATTGACTAGTGAAAAGCACCCATAACTTGGTACCAAAATAACCATAGCATTTGTCCTACATATTCTTTCAGAACCAGTTTAAGCTCTGGATTTAGCTTCCTTTTTCTTATCTTTGATGTGGTGGCGCATGTGTCCACCATATGCTTGTGATGAGAAGTATTTATTAGAGCAGATCTTGCACACATATTCACGCCGACCTCTTTCATTTTTCATAGTAGAGCATGACATTCTCTGCATAATATTATCATAAGCGCCAAAAACTTCACTTGTCGGCATCAGCAGTTCACGTGGCACTTGTGTAGGTTGCTCAAAAACTGGGCCAAGGTCTACCTCTTTGATGGTATTAAAGTGTGCATGGAGAACCGCAAGAGGATTACCTTCGAGCAAGGATGTGAGTGGTGGAGGATCCATAGACTTAATCCTCATAGGTTCAGATATGCTGAGGTAATCACTTACCGGCGTTGTCAGAAAATCTAGTTCTGACAAGAATGTATTATGATTGTTGCTAGATGAGCTCGCTGAGAGCTTGGAATGAAATGGGCTGGAGATGTTTGGTTCTCCACTGGTAGCAGTTGTATATTTATAGAGCGATGGCAGCAATGCCGGTTCTGTCGCTTGGTATGGGTAGATCAAACTGTCATTCATCGATATATTGGTAGGTTCTTGTGGTGTATGGACAATAGGTTGGTTTTGTAATGCTGAACCAATGACGGGCATTGCTGTTGTGCCTCTCAATGCTTCATGCAAGGGAGAAATAAAGGGCTCACTGTCTAATAGTTTGATATCCTCATGGGAATCCATGACTCTTAGGTGTTGAGTGGAGTACACAACATACCTAGTTATAGGGGTTCTAGGAATGTTGATACTCAAACTTTTTTGATATCTAGAATATATATGCAAAATTAATGTGGCTCATTTATTTACTCAATCTTTAAATATTCTATTTGACAAATGAGAACACAGATGAGTTGCGTAAGTGGGTTTTCTTGAGTTTTATATTGAGGTTGTTGAACCCATATCGCGATGTGTAATCTTTTATTAATTAATCATCATCTAGAAGATACAACCATTTATCTAGTTTTGTAATTCATTAAATGCACGATATATTAGTATTTTGAGTAAACATTTATGAAATCGTAATCTGGAAAGATATGAATTATAAATAAAAAAATCTCCCACCTACCATGGGTGATTGCTTCCTAGACTGTCCATGTATAGCAAGCTTAAGAATCATAGCCTTTCGATGCTTCACATTAGTGATTGATGAAGTCATTAGATTGCACTCAAATAGCACAACCCATTCTGCTATCAACCCATGAAAGATGATCAACTAGGATTTACTACTCACTGCGTACAATATACAATAACATTTGCTTGATGTGCACCTTTTTGCGCACATGGTGAGATATTATCACACCCCAAAATTTTCAATTTTGGGTTGTGCTTAGAAAACACTAAATAAAATAAATGATTTCAATATTTGAATAAATTTATTAGATAAGTTAAGTTGCTGCTAATTTAAATATAGAAAATTGTGGTTTTAAACTTTTCCATATTAATTTGATAATGTGGTGTTTGTGTGATGCTTGTCTTTGGTGTTGGTGAGTGCTATTATTTTCAAAATACCATAGGACGACGATTACTTCTCATCGGAAAACTTTTTGGTATTTTCTGGATTTAAAATTTCAATTTCCGAGAGCTTAATCTTTTCTATTGATCTCTTCATTAATCTTTTCATGAGTCCAAACCTATTTGGTTGAGTTCCTTATCTCCCCAAGAGTCTCCAAGATTTTTCTGGTGATTTTTCTGAGCTCCGGGCTATTTTTCGCGGCCAAAAAGGTAATTTTAGATTTTATGGAATTATTTTTATTCGCGGAATTAAAATAATCTTGAAATTAAGAAATTCCGAAAAGTTTCCAAACCCTATGACTATATATATGCCGGCGTAGCCCTCGACGCCCTGGTTTGAGAAGTACAACCCTTATCGCGAGCCGCCGCTCGTAGCTCCCTCCACCCCTCGCCGAAGTTTTTCATCTACATCTTGCGTTCAGGCGAACTCTCCGACGAGCTTTTTCGGCCAAACCGTCGTGTCCCGACGCCAGCCACCACCACCAAGAGGCAGCCCTCGTCGTTCTCTACACCGTGGTATATCCGTTTGCGTGAATCCATCGCCGTTTCATCGAGTTCCCATCTCATCTTGCTTCTCTCCGGCGAGGTTCCACCATGGCTGACCGGAGCTCCTCCAAGCCCAAGGTAGAAGATGATACTATTTACAGTTTTGTCACTAATCTTGTTTTGATCATAAAATCTCCGTTTTAACTCCGATTTGACCCGTTCCAGTTATGTTAGGTTCGTATTTACGAGCTCTACGTGTTAGTGTAGCTGTACAGTAGGTTTGGAAAATTTAATTTTCGAGTTTATATTAAAGTAATTATTTATCTATAGGAAATCTTAGAAAATTCATAACTTTCACGTTTTAAATCCGAATTTCGTGATCTTTACGTCTGTGTGATCGTAGTAATGTGTAAAAGAGTTTTACAAAGTTTTTATACTGTTTTGCTACTGTTGGTGTATTGTTTTAATTATGTCTCTTTGTTTGCTTCATGTATGATTGCTCGGATGATTGTGTGTTGATGCTTGATGATCGAGTATAGACGGTGAGCAGTTTCTTGACGATCAGGAGTATTATTTTGAGCCAGACCAGCAGTATCATCAGGAAAGCTTTGATCAAGGCAAGTATAATATGGGACTATCCTTGTTGTCCTATTCACTGAAATTATCATACATATGCATGTGTCCTCCTTGACAACCATAGAGATTATAACTTAGCTATTGATATCTTATTTCCTTGTCACCTATGGGTTGTGCATTTGGGTAGCTATTGCTAGTTCTTAATTATGAACAATGATCTTATAATTTGATTAATGGATTAAGCAACCAACTATTAAGATGATTTTATTACTGTTGAAAAGGGGGCTAGAGCAAGGGGTTATATTATTGCTCTGGTTTCTCTCCATAAGGGCTTACCTGTAAGTGATAACCGGGACATATAGTACAACTATAAGGGCTATATGGCTCTGGCTCCAGTTGTTCAAGAGACCTTTTCTAGCTTGTTAGTGGTTACCTTAATTGGCGTAAGAATGACTTGACACGTTGGGTGTAGGACAGCCTCTAGTCTATGAGTATAGCCGAGAAGGAATTGTGCCATTTGAAAAGGGGGTTCCTACATCTGCCTGCCGAGTGAATCTAATGGCCCTAACTTGTTAGACGAACTCTTGAATGGCTTTATATGGTTCTCCGGTGTTTGGGTTTGATCTCCCCACACATTTGGAAATCATGACTCACAGTGAAAGTGTACACCTCTGTGCAGAGTTAAAAACTGGTATACTAGCCGTGCTCACGGATACGAGCGGCCTTGGAGATTCTTACAGAATAGTTGATCACCATTGTTATACCATGTTTAATTACTATTGTTATTATTATGCTCATGTTAATGCTATTCATTATCCTTATTACAATTGATCATTGATTCATTAATGGAAATTGGAATACCTTGATGCTACTCAATTGCTAATTATATAATGAATAAAAGCTAAACGCAGTCAAACAGTGTCTAGCCTTTTGAGCCTCATGAACCCTATGTTATACTTGTTGAGTTCGACATGGACTCACTCTTGCTATTTCCCCCACACCTCAGTGTGTAGTGAGGTGCTGCTTAGAAGAAGGATAAAGGTGTAATGGAGTATCCAGAAGTCTATTTGAAGTGCTTGGCATACGGAGCCACCAGTCAGCCGTCCCTGAGAAAAATGGAGCCTGAAGTTTAGTCACCGTTCCGTGATACTCTGATGTAAGTGTTAATATAGCTATGTATACGTTATATAATAACATTGTTTCTGATACTTTTTCATTCTGACATATGTGTGGACTTCCTAGACACACATATGATTAGCCTGGTTTTGTTCTTTAGAAAACCGGGTGTGACAGATATCACCCCAACATAAAAAAAGTCATGACTTCCATGGACTCATGTAAAGCATATCTGTAATATTAAGTCTTTCCACACACTCATCTACTTTTAGCAAAAACCTAGTGACAAACTGTCCTCATTTCAAATACCATTCATGTTACGTGCACTGGGACACAAGTTGAAAATGGCGCATGCTGGAAAGGTTGCCTCTATTATCCCAAAGGACACATGAAGCTGGCAGCTATTGTATCAGGATGCATCATGGTCGATCTTGCTAGAGTGAATGACTAATCTTGTTGTGTCGAGTTGTGAAAGCCATGTTTGGATACTTCTTCTTTAATTGTCGTCTCTTCTTTCTCTGTGAACTCTATTGCCATTTTATTCAAACAAAAATCTCTTGGGGGTGTAACCAGCATTTTTGCCACACATGTGACAATATTGAGGGCCTCAACAATGTCCCCTTCCACGATCATCTCGGCCTTTGTTAAATCTGTGACCCCCTCGGCCACCATGAGATGGTGCTCTGAGTTGATCTCTTGAACTTCTTTATGTCAATTTTGCTCCTACTCAAGGTAGTTTATGGTGTGTAAAGGGTGAACATTTCACTAATTGTCCTGCTAGGTGGGTTGCTATCACTACACTACTTGCTTGCTTGGTTAAACTGGTTTCATGTCTCCTTTCACCTCCTACATGAGGCTTCATGTGCTCATTCATCACTTCAAACAAATCATTCACTGATTGAGGGGGATTTCTTGTGAAATGTGATGTGCATTGCCCTATGGCTAGTTCTTTGATTACTGGGGCGATTACTGTGGCTTCTAGCATGTTTGGATCTGATGGCTTAAGTTGGACAAATCTCCTCAAGTAATTGGAGAGTGGCTCATTTCCCACTGGATGCAACTCGTTAGATCCCTTACTATCTTCTTTTTGGGTTGATTCATGTTCTTTTTGGGTTGGGACCAATGGAAAGTTGTGTCCTTGATCAAGTCCTATGAATAAATGAACAAGGGTTTTAGTGAAGTGTTCTAATCATGGGTGATTCTGCTCACTACCATTATGAAGGATTTCGCTTTGCCAGGGGTAGTGCCACTTGCAAAAATGACTGACATTTCATAACTGATGATGAACCTATAAGGGTTAGTATCAGTGTTATGGACCTAGGGCACTTCACCGTCTTGAAAAAATTCCAACTAGGATGAGGTGGGCCGAGGCCATCGAAGAAGAGGTACAATCTGGTTGGGGCATGTCATCTAATTCAAGGACAAGGCATATCAAGATGTACATAGAAACCAATTCTATCCAGTAGATTTTCTTATAACTAGGAAACCTTTGTGTAAACCGATGAGGACTCTATCTAAGATCCTACCCCGATCGTTCACTTCTTCCAACTCAAGCTTACATAGCTAGACAAACATATGAATGCCCCTATAAACCCGAGCATAGGAGAGAAGAGATCGATTCTCCACTGGATGTAGTGTACCCTGTTGATGGTCCTTATATAATATTTTTAACCATCAACATGTTAATGAATTCAACATATAATCAACATTAAAACAAAGTTTTCTTGTAAATTTACATGGTTCCACTTGTACTTGGAGAAATCTATGTATGCAGGGGCAATACAATGAAACCATCAAATGAAGGCTTGTAGAAGACAATCCAGCAGTGCAGGTGAGCTAGGGCCCACCTGGTTAGGTTCGTCATCCCCACCTAGATCGATCGATCTGGCCCACCACCCTTCATGTCACCAATACACAACAAAATTATAAAACACAACCTAGAGCACCTTGGCACGTTGATCCATTGTTGGTTCGATCTAATGGTTACCAAGAGCTTTTCCAAGGATCCATGTGTGTAGAATCATACACCTGAGCAAGCCATCGACTCCAAATCGCCTCAAGTATTTGTTAACCAATATCAAGGAATATCCTAGACCATTGGATGGCAAGGTGGTGGAATCCTAGGGTCGATCGACCCTAAGGACGGTCACTCAGCCTGCTCCAATGCCTCTACCACTCCTACAAGTACCCCCTTTCTTACACAAGATAAAAAAGGGGGTGGAGCCATTTGAGCTTCCTTCCAAGGAGGATCAATCAAGACGAAGCAACAAGTAGAGAGCTTAGGCGAAGCCGGATCATGTAGAGATAGAAAATAGGGAGAGAGTGAAGAGAAGCAAGAAGAGGAGCTAGGCCTGTCGGTGACCTCTTCCACTTGTACCTCGGCTGATGCAACTCTTGGTCAAGTGAAGTCCGGGATACTTCTGTGGTAACTTTGATCTTTTGCATTAATAAAGCATTGATTTATTACCTAATCATGCCACTCTCGACCACGTCATCGACTACGACAGCTCAGCACACCGCTGATAGGCTCCCTTGAGCTAGTTATAATGTTGTCGACTACAACTACTCAGGCACGTCACTAGAAAAATGTGTGATTTTTTGACGCTTCACTTATGTCATAATATAGGCAATTTTCCTCCATAAATGCATTTTAGGACGCTAGGTTGACGAAAATCCAAGTGTTGAGAAATGAGCGTCGCAAAATGCATTTTATGATGCCAGCATATCTCTGTTGTAGACTTAATAGCATATGACATTAGGTTTTGTATGTCATAATGTCCATTGACATTTGGTTTTTAAGTCAAAGAAGTTTATGATAATAAGGTTTATATCACAGCAACTCAAACCATACCATGCACTATGCTAGCGTGGCGAGTGTTGAAATGCATCATAAATTGAATTTGGCATGTTAAGGCCCATATGAGAAGCAGGCTTCTAAAAGGCGACAAGTGCCATAAAAGTACGACTCGGCCTGTTAAGGCCTATTTGAGAGACAGGCTTTCAAAATGCCACAAAATGTCATAAAAGTAAAGTTTGGCCTGTTAAGGCCCATATGAGAGATAGGCTTTTAAAAGGCCACAAAAGTATTTTTTTAATTTGCTTCAAAACTGGTAAGGTTCAAGTTAAAACTTGCTAGATAACTACTTTTAACTTGTAACATATACAATAATTGTTATACTAAAATATACTACATGTATCCATGTGTTAGTGTTTTTTAAGGAATGGCGTTGTCACATCCGACCCAGTTTGGAATTTGGCCTGTAGTAGCCCATGTTCATGTTAATGAGATATCGTGGAGAGTTTAGTCCCACCTTGGTTGTTAAAGGTGGGATAGACCAACATATAAGGCTTCTAGAGTCCATCCCACTATTCCCGGGTTAATCCTTTACGCGAAGCGAGGACGAAAGTGTAAGTGGGATGGTGGTAGGTGTGGTTTGCTTAGCGTGTAGAGTGGATCTAAGCCGTTTGGACTCTAGGGTGTTACAAAGTTATCAGAGCTGACCTTCGTGACCATAGATGCGTGCGGGTTAGATGCACGAACATGGGATTCATTGCACATGTAAGCCCTGCGGGGTGCATGGCATGGCACATGTGTCGGCACTGGTCACACGGTCACGTGTGCTAAGAGAGAACATTCCTGGTTATCATTTGTCCGGTTATGGGTGTGTTAGGCCGAAAGGACGTTAGTTCCTTTGAGAACATCTGGCACTGATGTGATTCTGGGTATGGATTGGATGAAGGAACACCGGGAAGTGATTCAGTGTTAGGAGAAGGTTGATGTGGTAGTGCAAGCACAACCGATAGAATCAATGTTGATGTGGTAGTGCAAGCACGACCGATAGCCACAGTGAACCAGCTTGATGATAGTCCTAGCAAGGAGGACCCAGTTGTGGAAGCCGGATGTGTTCCCCGACGACTAGCCAGGTATGCCACCTGACCGTGACATTGAGTTTATTATTGAATTATTACCTAGAACTGCACCTACAGCTAAGCGTCCATATAGAATGGGGGTTAATGAATTAGAGGAACTTAAAAAACAAATAAAGGAGTTGCAGGATAAAGGATTCATATGTCCTAGCTCTTCACCTTGGGGAGCACTAGTGATCTTTGTTGACAAGAAGGATGGTACTCAGAGGATGTGTGTTGATTACCGGTCACTCAATGAGGTTACTATCAAGAACAAGTATCCGTTGCCTAGAATTGATGACTTGTTTGTTCAGTTGAGAGGTGCTTGTGTGTTTTCTAATATTGATCTTCGTTCTGGCTATCATCAGTTGAAGATTCGTGCTACAGATATTCCTAAGACATCCTTTACTACAAGGTATGGGTTGTACGACTACACCGTGATGTCCTTTGGCTTGACTAATGCTCTTGCATACTTTATGTATTTGATGAATAAGGTGTTCATGGAGTTTCTTGATAAGTTTGTTGTGGTGTTCATTGATGATATACTGGTATTTTCCAAGACTAAAGAAGAGCATGCTGAGCATCTAAGGTTGGTCTTGCAGAAGCTCAGGGAACATAAGTAGTATGCTAAGCGAAACAAGTGTGAGTTTTGGTTGAAGGAAGTTTCTTTCCTAGGCCATGTTGTCTCTAATGGTGGAATAGCAGTGGATCCAAGCAAGGTGAGAGATGTATTGAACTGGAAACTGCCAGCCAATGTGGGTGAGATTCATAGCTTCTTGGGATTGGCTGGATACTAGAAAAGGTTCATAGAAGGGTTTTCTAAGCTTGCCAAGCTTGTAACATCTCTATTGGAGAAGAATGCTAAGTTTGTGTGGTCTGAAAGTGTCATGCTAACTTTGAGGAGTTGAAGAAGAGATTGACTACAGCCCCAGTATTGGTTTTGCTAGATTTGACCAAGAACTTCTCTATCTATTGTGATGCATCTCGGCAAGGTCTCAGATGTGTTCTTATGCAAGAAGGAAGAGTAGTGGCCTATCCATCCTTGCAGTTGAGAAAGCATGAGCTGAACTACCCCACTCATGACTTGGAATTGACAGCAGTGGTTTATGCTTTAAAGATATGGAGGCACTATCTTGTTGACATAAAAGTGACATCTATACAGATCACAAGAGTTTGAAATACATTTTCACTCGGTTAGATCTGAACTTGAGACAGTGTCGATGGTTGGAGTTGATTAAGGATTATGATTTGGATGTGCACTATCATCCTAGAAAGGCAAACATTATTGCGATGCTCTTAGCAGGAAGAGTTATGCCAATTAGGTGCAAGTGACGCCTATGTCAAGTGAGTTGTGTGCTGAGTTTGAGCAACTAAACTTGGGTTTTGTCATTAATGCTGTGGAGTTGGTGATAGAGCCTACCTTGGAGCAAGAGATACACAAGGGTCAGTTGCAGGATGTGAAGTTGAATGAGATAACAGAGAAATAGTAATTAGCAAGGCACCAGGTTTCTATATGGATGATAATGGAACTCTATGGTTTGGGAAAAGACTGTGTGTTTGAGAACAAGGCTATAAGAGATGCAATCCTTCATGAAGCACATGATTCAGCTTATTCCATACACCCCAGGAGTACCAAGATGTACTTGGACCTAAAAGAGAAGTATTGGTGGTATGGGCTGAAGAGGGATGTTGCTAATATGTTGCTATATGTGATACATGTCAAAGAGTTAAAGTGGAACATCAAAGGCCTATAGGATTGTTACAACCAATGAAGATCCCTGAGTGGAAGTGGGAAGAAGTTGGTATGGATTTTATCGTTGGGTTACCGCGCACTCAAAGAGGTTATGATTTGATATGGGTGATAGTGGATCGGTTAACAAAAGTTGCTCACTTCTTACCGGTCAAGAATACTTATACTGGACCACAGTTGGCTGCATTATATATGGAGAGAATAGTATGGCTGCATGGAGTTCCAAAGAAGATCGTGTCTGATAGAGGTACTCAATTCACATCTCACTTTTGGCAAATGGTACATACTTTGTTAGGAACGAAGCTGAACTTCAGCACAGCCTACCATCCACAGATAGACGGACAAACTGAAAGGATGAACTAGATTTTAGAAGACATGTTGAGAGCTTGTGCACTGCAGTACGGTACAAGTTGGGACAAGAGCTTGCCCTATGCTGAGTTTTCATATAACAACAGTTATCAGAAGAGTCTCAAGATGGCACCTTTCGAGGCTTAGTGTGGACGGAAGTGTAGAACCCTGTTGTTTTGGAATCAAACGGGAGAAACTTAAGTATTTGGACCGGATGTTCTAAGAGACGCAGAGAAGCAAGTAAGGATGATTAGAGACAACTTGAGAGTGGCACAGTCTCAACAAAAGAGTTATGCTAACACTCGGAGAAGAGAATTGGTTTTTGAAGTAGGGGATTATGTTTATCTAAAAGTGTCACCAATGAGAAGTGTGAGAAGGTTCAATATGAAAGGAAAGTTAGCACCAAGGTATATCAGACCTTTCAAGATTCTAGAGAGACGTGGTGAAGTGGCTTATCAATTGGAATTGCTTGAGAGTTTGTCAGGTGTGCATGATGTGTTCCATGTGTCCCAATTAAAGAAGTGTTTACGTGTACCCGAGGAGCAGATACCCTTGAGAGAGCTTACTGTTAAGGAAGATCTCACATATGAGGAATTCTCGGTAAAGATCTTGGAGACAGCAAAAAGGGTTACAAGGAGCCGAGTTATAAAGATGTTTAAGGTTTAGTGGAATCGATATACAGAGGATGAGGCTACATGGGAAAGAGAAGAGGACCTGAGAAAAACATACCCGTAGCTTTTTGAGTAAGCATCATCCGAATCTCGAGGATGAGATTCATTTTAAGGGGGTAGAATTGTAACACCCTAAAATTTGTATCATTTTTAAAATAGGTTAATTTGATTTATTTGTGCATTTATGTGTGCATACAAACATAGAGTAAATGATAAACTTTGTTAAATTAAAATCAACTATAAGGTCCAGCTACATGATTGTGCATACATGCTGCTGCATATTATTTTGTATTGAGTGGTTTGTTTCAAAACTCAAAAGAGAATTTAAAAATACATTTGAAAATCTCTTTGGAATTTTAGAAAAGAAAAAGAAAAGGAATTCTTTTCCTCTCCCCCCTCCCTCCCCTCCTTTTGGCCTGCTCGGCCTCACTCTCCCTGCGGCCCAACTAACCGGCCGGCCCACCTAAGCGTAGGAGCGCCTCCCTCATCTCCCTTTCTCCGGTTGACACCACGGCCCCGCACCTTGTGTCACTGCCACTCCGGGCCCACTTGTCAGCGGTGTCTCCTACCTCTAGCTCGTGCCTGAGCCGGACTCCTCCCGATGGAATCAGTTGTCGCCTCTCCTGATTTTCTCGGGATTTGATGTACGCGCCATGCCTACTTCCCCATAAATAGCAGCCCTGCGCCCATGTCGCCTCCCTATCCAACCCTAGCGCAAGTCGTCGCCCCATTTCGAGCTCGCAGCGCCGCCGCAAGCCCTAACCCGCTGCCATCGAACTTGTTTCGCTGCTTCACCGCCATCGTAAGCACTGCTCCGAGCTTCGCGTCACGTTTGCGAAGCCGCTAGACCTCTTCTTTCTCTTTTTCTCGCTCCAGTTCGCTCACGCTGTGCCGCCGTTGTTCTTAGGATCAATGCCATCTACCCCACCGAGCTTCACGCCGCTGCAGTCTCATCTCCGTCCATGAAAAGCCCTTGGGTGAGTTTGCCATCATCTCCTCTTGCTCCTTGTGCTTTTTCTGAGCTAATCCGAGTTTCCTAGGGACTTTTTATCTCTTCTCCGATGAGGGTTCGCCGTCGCCAACCAAGCCACCACTGCACCACCACTGTACTGGCCAGTTGTTCTTTCTCCCTCCTAGTTTCTAATCTGAGCTGTCCAGTCTAGATCCAATGGCCCAAATCGCACCTACCCCTTCGGTTGGCAATTTTCTAAAGAGCCCCTGCACTTTTCTATATTCAAACCTGCAGTCCATGGCGTATTCCTAGAATACGTTTTCTCTTTCTGAAAACGTAGATCCCCTCTATTAGATTCAAAATACGTTTTCTTTATTTATAGATTTGCCACTGATTTTGTTTTACTCATAAAACTTCATTTTTACTCCGTTTTGATCCGTTCAAGTTGCGTTAGATTCTTAATTGTGTAATCTACATGTTCATACTACTATTAGATGTGTTTTCAACTTTTAAATTTGAGATTAGTTTTAATCTATTATTTTATTAAAGGAAATTCTGTTTAATCCATAACTTCTTCGTTATAGCTCCGATTTGTGATCTTTGAGTTTGTGTGTTCATAGCGAGACGTAGATTCATTTTACAAACTTTTCATCTCGATTCTATACTATTGGTGTACTATTCTAATTATAGGTTTGTTTGCTTTGCATGATTGCCTTTGGAATGCTTGTGTGTTGCTGTGATCGAGTATAGACGGTGAGCAATTAGTGGGTGATCAAGAGTACTACTTTGACGAGCAGGATCAGCAGGAGCACTTTGATCAAGGCAAGTATAGCATGAGACTATCCTTGTTTCCTATTAACCTTAATATATTTAATTCATATATGCATGTGTCACCTTGATAAGGATTTCCTAGAATTGTACTTATGCCTTGACTCCTATGGGATATTGCACTGGGTAGCTATTGCTAGTGCTCAACCTAAACCATGATCTTATAACTTGACTAATGTAATATGCAATAAACATTAAAAGATGACTTTTTAGCAACTTGATAAAAGGGGCTGGAGTATTTAGCTACTTTCTAAATGCTTCATATTCCTCTCCCTAAGGACTTATCTGTAAGTGATCATCCGGGACTTACAGTACAACTGTGAGGGCCACATGACTCTGGCTTTAGCTTAGTACAAGGACATTTTCTTGCTTGTTAGAGGTTACCGAAAGGTGCAAATGGGGTGTGTTTCGGGTTGGGTGTAGTGCGGCCTCTGTCCTTGTGTGTATAGCCTGCGCAGAATGTGCCATCGGAAAGGTGTCACACCCAGTTTTAAGAATAAAACTAGGCTTGTCATATGTGTGCCCAGGAAGTCCACACATACAACAATAGAATAGAGGATATCAGAAACAATGTTATATAGCGGAAACATACTTATAAATAACACTTACATCAGAGTATAGCGGAACAACTACTAATGTTCTCTTCAGGCTCCAACTTCATACGGATGGCTGACTAGGGGTAACATACACCAAGCACTCAATCTTCTAGGAACTCCTTCGTAACTCCATCAATCTTCAGAGCAACTTTTCTATGGTCTGGGGGTGTGGGGAAATAGCAAGGGTGAGCACATGTCGTACTCAACAAATATAACATGGGGTTCATGGGACTCAAAAGGTTGACATTGGTTTAATTGTGATTAGCATTTAATGAGTCATGATTTTAGCAATTGAGTAGCAACAAGTTTATCACAAGCCCACATAATGGTCAGGTAAACATGAATAATGAATAGCATAAACATACTGCATGGCTGATATACCAATTTACACTCTGCAGAGGTTGTACACTTTCACCATAAGCCGTGATTTACCCTTTTGCCTGAGGTAGCTAATCTCTTGACCCACTTCCAAGGAAGGTCGGCAGGGTTCACTATGAAGTCTTTTAAAAGTTCGTCTAACAAGTTAGGGCCGCTAAGGATTCCCCATCAACCAGTAAGATCCCTCTCCCAAGGCCGCGGGATCATACCAATTGGAGCCCCTCTTGCGCCTTTCGGTAACCACTAACAAGCTAGAAAAGGTTCTCATACTTAACTAAAGCCAGAGTCATGCAACACTCATGATTGTACTGTAAGTCCCGGATGATCGTTTATAGATAAGTCCTTAAGGAGAGGAATCTAGAGCATCACAAAAACTATGCTCTAGCCCCCTTGGTTTTATGTTGCTAGAAAGCATCTTTTACGTTTATTGCATAATCCATTAATCAAGTTATAAGATCATGGTCTTTAATAGAGCACTAACATCACCAATGCAATAATCCCATAGGTGTCAAGGTACGAGTACAAAGCTAGGAAATCCTTAGTGGTAATCAAGGTAGACATGCAGTATGAATTTAATGATAAAAGTGAGTAGGTGTCAAGGATGATCCCATGCTATACTTGCCTTATACGCTTGCTCAAACTTTCTCATACTTTGCTTCTGGTCATCACCCTTTGATCTTCAGTGCTCACAAGTGGTTCTCGTTCTACTCGTAGCAAGCACCACGCATAGGCAAACATACAAACAACAATAAAAGCAACTAAGAATAGTACACCGTACAAGAGAAAGCAACATACCAAAAGACAGCTCGCTGCTACGGTCACGAGAGTGCAACAAAACGCTAAGAACTAGTCTACAGTTAAAAATAAAATGGCTATTAGGAGTTTTATATTATAAAAGAAAAGAAAAGTCTACATGCTTGATTTTAATTGAGCAAAAGTCTGTGAAAGTCATTAAGATCAGATTAGTCAAAACACAATTTAATTCAAAAACCGAGTTAGAACTACTCATATTTTATTTGTAAGCAATTCCATATAATTTAATCAAGTTTAACTTTATCTTTGCAAAAGGAAAAGTATACGTGAAAGCAACTGAACGAGTTATGTTGTGTCTGTAACATGCTTAAGCTAAGCAAAATATGATTTAAAAATGTATTCATATTTCCATTAATCTAGTTAGCAATCGTTATGGTCCAAAGTTCCTTTTAAATTGAAAAACTAGTTTGCATTAACATTAATCAATTTAATATTAAAATTATAAACTCAGAAACATTTAATCCAATGCATGATTATTAATCATCCATAAGTGAAAGACGATATATATACACTAGGCAAAAACCCGTAGCTAGTTTGATGAACAACAAAACATGTAGCTAGTTGATGAAATAGACGAACGGTGGGGGAAGTTGACAAGATTACCATGCATGTCATCCGTAGCTTGCTCTGGTCATGGCGAGAAACAGATGATAGATGCAGGATTAGCTTGGAGCGAGCTTGCTTGGCCTCAAGACAGACAAGCAGCCAGGAACACATGCATCACGGTGGTAAATCTAACCAAAGGTGCTAGAGATGTTTTAAGACAAAGCAAGTAATAGAGAATTGATTAGAAAAGAAAGGATAAACTGAAAGGCAAGGTGACAGGGGCTCACGCTGGTGGTTTCTGGTTGAATCGCCGATGATTACTTCTTGTTTTTCAGGCGCATGGCACTGGTGGATTTGCTCCTATGTGCAGGTGGCGCCTGGCTTTGCCACTTGACCAGACGACGAGGACAACGAAGTTAGCAGCAAGTGCTTCATGTGGCCGCCTCTGGCTGTGATTTGCCTCCATGGACTTCTGGACAACCTGAGCCTCTTCACGGAAGCCCTAGATTCATAGCAGTAGCATGCCTCCTGCAGCAGGCGATACTAGATCGGCAAAAGGCAGAGGTAGAAAAAAGAAGAGACATGACTCAGGAGATCGACAACGTTGCCTTTCTCTTTTGAACACGAAGAAGACGATGAACTCTCCTGGGAAGGCTCGTGCATTCTTGATGCCAGCAAGTAAGCGACAGCAACGGGAACGACGTACGGCCTGCCCTGCCAGAGATGAACTGGAAGGCAACGGCTTGATCTTTCGTGACTTTTGCTTGCTGAATTTAATGGCTTGAAGGAGATCGAATAGAGTACACGGACGTCTTCGCAGCTTGCTGCTGCAGCAGGGAGGCAAACGACAGAGAAGCACAACACAGCTCCACAATTGAGTTTTGTTGGCTGGGCATAGCTGCAGACTGACATATCAGGTACTGACCAGAAAGAAAACAAGAAGCAAAACAAACGATAAGTACTCAATAGATAAGAGGGAGTCACGCACCAGAAGAACGACAGTGGTCACCAGAGGCGAGACCTTGGGAAAAATCTAATTTATATTACCGTGGAATTCCCAGACTAGGGTTCCCCATACAGTAGTTTTGATATGTTTTGCCCAAAGAATTGATACATATATAGGGAAGAGAACTCCCCCTATCTAGATCAACTAGCAATATGGTACTAATTGATGTCGCACCGCCTCTACCTACTAATGGGCCTCAATAATAATTAAAGCCCATTAGTAAATAATGACATGGGCCTTTAAGATTCTTTAGGATTTTAGAATTTTTCTAATTTCGAAATTAAATAATTTCATAAAAATAATTCTAGGAAATCTAGAATATCATGAAAAGTACTCTGAAGCTTAGAAAAATCCCTAGAAAAATCCTGAAGACAGATTGAAGGATGAAGAACTCAAATAACATATCTGGAGCCCATGAAAATATATTTTGGAGCATCTAAAAATTATAGTTTGCTCACAGAAAAGTGGGAACAAGTTCTAGAAAAAGTCAGAAAAATTCCTAGGAAATTTTTTAGAGATAGGTTGATGGATGATGAACTCAAAGAACTAAATGATTTGGAGCATAAGAAGAAGATCTTGAGAAACTCCGAATGAAAAGGTTAGGATCGAGAAAGCAAGGATTTGATTACAGGAAACGACAGAGACGAGCCAGAGATAGATAAACGACTTACTAAACGTATTTTGAAAATTTTACTCACTCATAACACCAAGTCAAGCAACAAGCAAACATCACATCATCCAAACACCGTCAAAATTAGAAAACTTTGAAAATTCACATTTTCCCTATAACTAAATTTGCGCTAGCTCAAGCTAAACTTGGTAAATTTTATCCAAATATTACAATCATTGCGCTAGCTCAAACTAAACTTGGTAATTTTATCCAAATATTACAATCATTGAGTTAATTTAGTGTTTTCTATGCACAACCCAAAATCAGAAATTTTAGGGTGTGACAGAAGGAGAGCCCTACATTTGCAGGACACAGAAACCTAGCGGTCCTAACTTATTAGATGAACCTTTGAAAGGTTTCATAGTGTACCCTACCTGCTCAACTTGGTAGTGTTTTGGGACTTGCAAACCCCAGGCAAATGGGAAACATGACTCACAACAAAAGTGTACAACCTTTGTAAAGCGTAAAACTGGTATATCAGCCATGCTCACGGTCACCAGCAGCCTTAGAACATTTATGGAATAGATGATCACTATTAATTATTTGTTTATGCTTTTCATTAATCATGTTTACATTGATCATGTGTTTACTATGGGATTATGACAACTTGATGCTACTCATATGCTAAAATTGCGTCAATTAAAAGCTATATGTAGTCAAACCCGTGTCAAGCTTTTGAGCCTCATGAACCCATGTTACACTTGTTGAGTACGAGATGTACTTATGCTTGTTTAATTTCATTATTTGGATAAAAATCTTGGATGGGTAACAGAATGCTATGGTAATGATGACTTCCCTGAGGATTACTAGTCTTTTGGTCCACCAGTTGACGTCCCTGTGCTATGGAGCTACCGCAAGAGAGTTATCTTTATATTTTCGCTATATTTATGTGAAGACTACGTGATAATATTCACGATGTAATAAACACTTGTGATGGTACTTTCTATAATTTGTCGGCTTATGTGTGTGATTGATCTCTAGGCGCACATAAGATTATGCATCCCATTTTATCCTTAAAATTGGGTGTGACAGGCATATCCACGTGTGCGATATGTATCCAAGTGTTTATTAAACAAACAATTCATCTCTTCAAGGCTTTCTACCAACCAAGTGTTGTTACTATCACATATGGTGGCATAATGTAGTGGTTTATGCGCACTACCTACACGAGTGTGGTCATGGATTCGATTCTCTATGCTGTCCACTTTTTTCAAACATTATTGTGCCATCATTCGGCCCCCACACGCTTGCTGGGTTGCGAAACCAGTGTTGCGCATTCACTGGGCCCATGCGTGAGCAGACGGGCCTCCTAGGCCATGCATGCTGGCTAGGCCGCGTGCTTAGAAGAGCCTCAATGGCCGCTAGTGTGGCCTCCAGCTGGGCCACCTATCTACCACATGGTAGTGAAACTTGCCAATTTAGACAACAATGTTCAGAAAAATAAAAAAACTTTTGTGACGTAAAATTTGTCATAGGCATATTCCATTCGCAAATCAGCGTTATGATGCAGAAAATATCATCGTTGGATGCAATTGAACTAGCCGAATGACGTTCCCTATTACTCTCTTTTTTCGTCACTAGGGAGGAGTTCTGATGGAAAAACGTCATAAAATTGGCCATCTAACAACAATGTGGCATATTGTCACTAGCATGTTGTAAACTGAAGAATTTCTTGTAGTGACGCTGTTGTCAAGCATCCCTGAGACGGTCACATCGTCAGTCCTCACCTGAAGAAGAAGACAACGACTTCGAGATTACCCTTTGACCAATTCTCTAAATCGCTTGGAGGCTCACGAGCTAGACCCACTAGGTCTGCTCATGGGAACCCGGTTGACTACGACACTAAAAGATCACTCGAATGTACAAAGGGTGCAGAAGATGTGGAGGATTGGATTCCCTACTCTAGTACATCCTTATCTTGAATAGGACTTCATGAAGAGAGATGTAAAGAGGACTAAAGATCGCACCTTCAATGGAGTAACCGATTGATAGAGCTATCAATTAGCTTGGCATAAAGCCCTTTGGGGGCTACTATCAGTGTTCTGGACCTAGGGTACCTCGCTGCCTAGAAAAGAGCCCAACTAGGTGTTGGCGGTCGTTATCGACAGATTTATACCGCCAACTTAAGCCCAAAAAGGAGGAAAATACACATCAATACACACATATACCTGTGCTTCTGACCTATTTCCACTTGTACCAGTATAATTGATGTGAATGCAGAAACAGGCGCCGAAAACAAGTGAAACATAGGAAAGAAGGCGCTTTCTGGAAAGTGTAAAGGGGATAAGAGGAGGAAGGAGCCCAACCAGAGCCAAACCTGGGCCAACCCACCTACCCACGCTGATCTAGGCAAAAAGGAGAGGCGGCAGCGCGAAGCGGAGGCTGAGGAGGCCACACCAGGCATGCCCGTGCCCCCTGGCGCCCCTCAGGCCCATCCTCCGTGTGCCGACAGTGATCAATGTGGAGGCTGGTGGTGCGGGGTGGATCCGGGGCATATTCCCCCAACCGACCAGGCCAAGCCCCTATATAAGAGGGGAGGGGTGCCTCACTCTACACACACCACAACTTGGGAGCACACCTCACACCTCACTCCACTCTTTACCTTAGATTAGGAGTAGAAATAGTAGAGGAGCAAGGCTTGAGCCACCAAGGAATGCTTGTCTTTTTGGAAGAAAGGATCTTGGGTATGAATAATACTACTATGTTTTCTTCCAAGCTCAAGCTTTCATATCTTTTATATAGTTGTGCTATAGAACTAGAGTATAGTTTTCATGTTATAATCTTAACATATGAACTAGCATATAGTTTATGTGTGATGATCTTAACATGTTCATATGACATGATCTTAGCATATGAACTAAACTATAGTTTCTATGCTAGGGTTTCGTCATATAAAACTTTGTGCTTAAACATTCATACTATATGTCTGCTGGGGTTTAGAGCTAAGTACAGGTGATGGTTCATCATGCCTTCGGGTACGCCCAAGTTCTTTACCTATCAATCCATAGGGTCGAGGACCGCGGGGGACTTGGGTGGTCACTATATACACAGGCGAGGTGCTCGGGTATATAGGGGCGGGTGATTGTATTTCCCTTTCTATGGTCAAGGGCTAGGCGGTAGGTGGTGACAGCCCTGTCCATCCTTTGAACTCTCCCACATTCGTCTGGGGTGTAGGAGTCTAAATTGTCAGATGAGGTTGCTAGCAGACCAGTACTCGGTGACCTCCCGACCCATTCTCTTGCATAGCTCTAACTCTTAACCATGTATATGTATGATCATCAACTGTTATTTGCACAACTATATTAGACATGCCTGCTCCACTTAGGAACATTCTTTTATTCTTTGTTTTCCCTTTTATCCTTGAGGTTAGCCCGTGTGTGTGTCACACTATCTTATGCTTATCATGACTTACTCCTGTACTGAGTACTTGTCTATTATGCAATCATATTATCTTGTCCATGTCCCTACTAGAAACTTGTACACCATGCCTTCCTTTGGGAAAAATATAAATAACGATACCCTGAATACTTCCGGGTGAAATGCTACAACGATAGATCCGTGTGCTTGCGAATAACATCTATAAACGTTAAGACCTATTGGGCGTTTCTAGCATTGTTACCATGGGTGGGTATAAACCCCCATTCTTGGTAATGACGCTAAGAAATGCCAACACTAGGAAAGGCAGGGTTAGGCCCGTCAAAGTAGAGGCCCATCAAGGCGGGGTATGCCATCTACTTTGAGGACAAGGTATATCAAGATGTACTTAGAAACCAACTCTATCCGATAGATTTCCTTCTAACGAACAAAAAAGCCTTTGTGTAATTAAATCAGGACTCTATCCGTGATCCTACCCCTCAGACTATAAAGCGGGGTAGGGAGCCCCCGACCGACTGCTTCTTCCAACTAAAGGTTGCATAGCTAGACAAACAAAATCAGCGCCCCTATGGCCCCGAGCATCAAACTTACTTAGTAAGAAACATCATTCCACAGATCAGTCACTAAATTAAAATAGGGTACACCGCATAATTTGAAAGAGATACATAAAAGCATATTATTAAAACATGAAGCACCACAATCACCGAACATCTATGCTTCATGGATCCAAAAAATTACAGATAAATTATTCTTAGGACATTGCCTTAAGTCATCAGATTATTGACTACTGAAAAACACTCATATAACTTGGTACCAAAATAACCATAGCATTTGCCCTCCATATTCTTTCTGCACCAGTTTAAGCAATAGATTTAGCTTCCTTTTTCTTAACCTTGCTGTGGTGGCTCATGTGTCCACCAAATGCTTGTGCTGAGAAGAATTTTGCAGAGCAGATCTTGCACACATATTCAAGTCAGCCTCTTTTAGTTTCCAATGTATAGTGTGACATTCTCTGCATAATATTCTCATAAGAACCAACAACTTCCCTCATCGACATCAACGATTCACTTTGCACATGAGTAGGTTGCTCAAAACCTGGACCAAGGTCTACTTCTTTGATGGTATTAAAGTGTGCATGGAGAACCGCAAGAGGATTACCTTGGAACAAGCATGTGACTGGTGGTGGATCCATAGACTTAATCCTCATAGGATCAGATAAACCGAGGTAATCGCTTGCTTGTGTTGTTAGAAAGTCTCGCTTTGACATGAATGTATTGTGATGGGTGCTTGACGAGCTTGCTGAGAGCCTAGAATGAAATGCACTGGAGAAGATTGGTTCTCCATTGGTAGCAGTTGTATGGTTATATAGTGATGGTAGTGATGCCGGTGGCGTCGCTTCATATGGGTAGATAAAATTGTCATTCACCGACATATTGGTAGGTTCTTGTGGGGTGTGGACAATAGGTTGGTTGTGTAATGTTGAACCTAGGACGGGCATTGCTGTTGTGCCTCTCAACGCTTCATGCAGGGGAGAAACAAAGGGCTCATTGTCTATTGGTTTGATATCCTTGTGGGAATCCATGACTCTTGGGTGCTTTGTATCCATGGGGAAGGTAGTCTACATACCTATTTATAGGGGTACGTTCTTGGAATGCTGGTACTCAAACTTTTATTAGTTGATATCTAGAATATATGTGGCTAGTAGACGCCATGCCGAGATACACAAAATTAATGTCCCTCATTTACCTACTCGATCTTTAAAGATTCTATTTGCCAATGAGATCAAGCATGACTTCCGAAAGTTGGTTTTCTGGAGTATTATATAGAGGTTGTGTCAAAACCGTATCACAATGCGTAATCTTTTTATTAATTAATTTACCATCTAGAAGATACGACTATTTCTCTTCTTTGAGTAGACATTTATGAAATAATAAGCTAGAAGATATGAATTCTAAAAAAGAAAATCTTTCACCTACCATGAGTGATTGGTTCCTAGCTGTCCATGTAGCAAGCATAAGAACCATAGCCTTTTGGTGTGACACATGTTGCGATTGACGGAGTCATTAGATTGCACCGATGAAAGGTGATCAACCAAGATTTACTACACACAAATTTGATCAACTACGTGCGTACATTATACAATGACATTTGCTCAACATGCACCTTTTTGCGCACAAGGTGAGATATGACCCCCAACATAAAAATGGTCATGTCTTCCAATGATCCATGTAAAGCATAGCCTTAAGATTCTTGGCCCTGTTTGGATACAAAGTATTTTTTGAGTTATAGAAAAATACCATGCTTTTGTGAAATTCTTTTGTTTTAGAGTGCATGAAGTGTTTGGGTGCAACAAACTTTATGGTTTTGAATACCATGGTATTGCTAAAACTGTGGTCCTTTTGGTGTTTTAAAAACTCCACTCTAGACCTCTTTTTCCTAAACCACAGTTTTTGCACATCAATGGTTCTAAAACTACAGTTTCTTGATACTATGGTTTCTTAATACTACAACATCCAAAAAGGCTTTAGTCTTTCTACACACACAACTATTTTTAGCAAAAACCTAGGGAAACATTGTCCTCGTCCTTGAATACCATTGATGTTACAAGCATTTAGGGACACTAGAGGAAAATGGCCTAAGAAGGAAAGCTATAAGCCTAACATGTCCATCCAACTAGTCCTATTCATCATGAAAGGTAAAAATAAACCAAAAACTATTTTATCATATATGTTTTATGCCTCAATCAAAGCCATCTAAGGTGTAGGATTATTTGAAGTCTACATCAACTTATGGTTAAGCAATTGTTGAAAGGCAGTATTAGCATTGATACATGGTTATTGGTATTTCTTATGCTCAAGTAGATTATTCCATAAGCGCATATAATACCATTGTAGTATTTCACCCAGGAGTATTCTAGAGTATCTTATTTATCCTTAGAGAAACTATGGTTAAAGAATATGATATCTAACCATGATGTATCTACTAACTACTATACCAACTAAACCAAAGTGGGGGTAAGTGAAATACAATAAGATAGTGTGACACATAGAAGTTCCACTCAGGAAAGGTAAAGTGAAAGCATAGCTAAGTGGGAGGACAATGAGCAAGGGAGTTCCTAAGATCTTCTTTATCACAAATGTTCTTTATTAGCTATAGCTTAGCAACACAACTTAGCTATGATCACATAACATGCATTTCGGCACTCTATTTTGGTCAACAATAACAAAAGATAACTTGTGTCGTTATAGCTTTGGGCCCTAAGCTTTAAGAACTTGCCCAAACACGTGGTGGACTATAGAGACTAGATGGGGCCATCACTACCCACTAGCTACCACACATCCGAGGAGCAAGCCGCAAACATAGGTAAGCTCTTGTATAAGCACCACGCTTACACTATGGAATGCTACTATAGTTCCATAAAAAGGAGATCAAACTAGAGCACTCAATCAAGAGCGGTGAACCGTGCAAAGGTGTGAACACTACTCATGATATACTAAAGATTATACAACTATGACTACACCAAAGCAACCAACACAAATGCTACATCTTGAGAGAGTGGAAAGCTTCTTCTTGAAGTGTGTGTTGAGAGTGAGACAAGAACCTCTAATTATAGCCCCATGGAGTAGAGGGGCTACTTGTAGGGGAGTGTGAAGTTGGTGGATCTCCTTGTGGGGTCCAATGACATCCTTGAGGGTCGACCGACCCTTTGATGCACCACCTTGGTCCATCCACAGCTAAGGATCACTTCTAAGGCAGTTGATAGTTGCCTAAGGCAATTTGGTGGGCCCAAAGTCAGCCAACCTAGGTGGGTTGCACGACCTAGCCTAGGCATGAATTGCCATCCACCTTGAGTTGATGCAGTGATCAATGGTCCTACTTTGCTTGAGTATAAGTTTTGGTCGCAGTGGAATTCATTGAGGACTGATAGATGATCCCATTGATCCATGGGAGAGGCCACATGGATTTATTTCATCCCTTTATATGAACTGTCATTGAATCAACATGCAGGATGCCTCCTGAGTGTGTTTCTTCATTGATGGAGTGGACTAGGGACGTGGACGAGCTTGGGTTGGGTCGGTCGACCTTGGGCTGGGTTACTTGAAGTCCAATTCTCTCTTCTGGGGTGGACACCACTTCCCTTGGGATTCTTGACAAGTGCAGAGTCTTTGGGCCAAGTTTGGGGGGCCTTTGGACAAGGTCTAGGTTGCCTGACCCATGGTTATGTTGCATGAGCTCCCTCTGTGTCCATTTCTGGCCTGACCCATTTCACAATCTTCTAGAAAGCATAGTTTCCTCATCCGGACTCTGAATTGGGAGAACCAAAACTTGATTTTGTGTATGTCAACGAGCTATACAACATGGTGTAATCAAACTGGGAATATGATGAAGTGTTTGTACCATTTCCATAGTCACCTTGTCCATACACTCACATGGTCATCAAAACTTGTGGAAATGAATAGAATCAAGCCCTATGACTATGGTTGATGCCATTTATATTCTCATTTTAGGCATGGTTAATTGATGGTATGAAATAAGGTCTTAGTGACTATCATCAATGGCTTTAAGAAAATTAAAACTTGTCAAAGCTATAAATTAACCTCTGGCGACGCTTCTTGATGGGTAAATCGAACAACACTCAGAGGGAAATCATTTTTTGGACAAAGGGACACCAATAGAACAAGATGACAATTTTCTTGCTTGCGTTGTCACCATCAAACAATGGTTATTTTTTCGGTCAAAACCCAATAGGATAATTATGTTGAATCACAGTAGAGCATCTGTATATTATTCACAAAAATGATAGATTTTATACAATTTGACAGAGACATATAACACTAAGATATGATTCATGTGTCATCGATATTTTATATATATAAAAAAATCATTAGTACCATAATGATTGTAGTAGCCACAGCCACAAGCTGGTTAGCTAGTCAACGACTCCCTGTTGCCTCCATGAGGCAGGACAATCTTCCTCACAGCTATGTGTAGAACGTAAACCTCATGACATAGTCTATCTAGTGTATGCAAGGACCTGTTGGCGAATGGCCCCCTAAAGAGTGGCTGAAACTGCTGGTGTGTCGGAAAAGTACCTCCAACCTTGCTAGGGCTAGACAAATGACTCATGGCTCGCCAACTCGCTCGACCCGTATCCAGCTCGGCTCGTTCGATTTTTTTCAAGACCCGAGCCAACTCATAAGCTACTCACGAGCTGAGGTTTATCTTGGAGACAATGATTCTTGCTACTCTTCAGCCCACAATAATGACCTATTAATCCTTTAGGGAGGCCCAGCAAGGAAGCCCACCATGGCAACCCTAATAGAATGGACGGTGCATCCTTTACTCATCTCCTCTCTTTTGTTTGAGAGATGAATCGAGCGCCGCTAGCTGTAAAAGAAATTACTGAGCGTCGCCTCTACTGCTAGCCAACCCATCTCCTATGTCGCCCCGCTCTGCTCTCTACAAGCCTCCTCTTCTCGGCTCTCGTGGCCAGCCTCCTCTGCTCGACACTCACCCAACCACCGGCTAAGGCTCGAGGCTTGGGCCCCATCTGCCTAACCACTATAGTCAGCGACTGGCTAGCTATGCGCAACGTGGCTGCAATGGCGCCAACACCACTTGTAGTCGCCAGTTTCCATGGGGAAGGAAGATGAGATCATCAACGTTCAATAGTCACCTATTTTTTAGCTCGTGAGCTAAATGAGCTTGCTCGAGCTTGCGAATGAGCCGAGCCAAGCTAGCCCTCTAGCTCATTACATTAATGAGTTGAGCCAAGCTAGCTCTCGACCTAGACCAAGCCGACCAAGCTGCCTTGATATCTATCCCAAAGCCCTACCATGATGCGAGCTTCCTAATTGAACTGGCAACACTGAGCGCTTCTTGTAGGTGAACGTTGGTTTAATCGCTTTGCCTGGCCATTGAGCATAAACAGAATGCACTCATGGTTCGGCTGAGTCCACTTTACAGCATACAACTAACACACCGACCTTATAACCATTCTGTCAACCCCGCTAAAAAAGGTGAACAAAGCTCGAGAACCACTCAAACAGGGGACAAATGCTCTCTCAAGCTCAGGCCACCCAAGTCTCCTCTCGTCTGCTAGTGAAGTCCCTCTATCATGGTATAGCTCCTGAAGAAACTCTCCTGAGTCAAAGTCCATAACTCATCCTTTGTGCCTTCTTCTTTGACTAGTGGAAACTAGAACTCAAGAGAGCAGAACCTGATGCTTCATGTCTTCTTTGAGACAAACAACCGAAAGTCATGGGACCAAACCTCCACCTTCTTATTTTTCCTACTCCTCATTCTTCCAATTGCGGCAAACATTGAACCTCCTTGAGTGCAAGGGCGCCGACTAGTAACTACAGGTGACCACAGGGGAGGTTCAAAGCGAGAGTTCAGGATTATCGATTGGTGCTCCCTCATCTTTTGTCTTTGTTCCTCACTCAGCTGGGGCTCCATGCGTTCCATCTCAACACTATCTCATCCTGTTGTTGTCAGTGGGCAAATCGAGTGTAACACCGAAAAATTTTAAAATTTGGAATTAGTGAGTTTTAAATAATTTAGATAATAATTAATGGGGAATTAGGATTTAAAATTTTAGATAGAATATTTGATGATGCATTCATGCTGTTGCATTTATTTTATTTTGTGGTGTGGACTTTATTTTATTTGATTTGGATTTGAAAATCTATTTAAAATGTTTTGAAAACAAATAGATAAAAAAAAGAAATAGACTTACCTGCTGTGCCAACTCGGCCTGGAGGCCCGCTCGGCCGGCCTATGGCCGTTCTTCCGTTGGTGGGCCGAGTCGCGCCTCTCCCGCGCACGTGGGCTGGCCCAGGCGAAGCCGCGCCCGCCTCTCCCTTCATCATCTCGCTGACGGATGGGGTCCGCTTGTCAGCGCCCTCTTCTACCTCGCATCGTAGCCGGGTCGGACACGAGAGCGACCACTGCTGTACCTCCAACGGATTCTTCGGGATTTCCTAACCGAATACAGGGTTTTGGGTGCTATAAGAGCAATGCCGTGACCCCCTCACCCCCTTTTTCCATCTAAAGACCGAGTTTAGCCCGTGAAATCGAGTCTTGCAAGTTTGAAAAACCTAGGCGAGTTAGGTTGCACGCCGCCGTCGCTTATGGGTGATTTGGTGCCTTCTTTCTTCGCTTAGGTGAGTTTGTCAGCTTCTCCTCTCTCTCCCCATGTTTTTCTTTTGAGTTTTTGCGCTTTATACCGTGGGATTGGAGCTCACCGTGGCCGGCAATGGCGCCACCGTTCATCCCCGAGCCGCGCTCTCTCCTCGGGTCATCGTAGCGCTCCTAAACCGTGTAGGTGAGATCGGGTTAAGCTTCTCGTCCGATTGGAACAAGTCATGGGCCGTTTGGTGGTCTAAGTAGCGGGAATCGCCGTTTCCGGCGATGTGGGGCGCGACGGCCATGGCGGCCGTCGGCCGGCGTTGAGGGAGGAGGCCGACTTCTTCTCTATCCTCTGGATCGAATAGTAGCCGTCCATCTCGTGATCAACGGGTAGGATTAGAAGATACCCCTTCGCGGGTACAAATTGCTAAAGAGTCCCTGCCCTTTTTCTTAATAGAACCTGCAGTCCATGGCGCATTATCAGGAATCCGTCTTTTCGTTTTGAAAGAGTAATTCTTTCCGATAAATCAAAAATACGTTTTCTGAGATTTACAGTTTTGCCACTAAATTTGTTTTGGTCATAAAATCTTCGTTTTAACTCTGATTTGATCCATTCAAGTTGCGTTAGGTTTGTATTTGCGAGCTCTACATGTTGGTATAGTTTTACAGTAGGTTTGGAAAAATTAATTTTCGATTTTATATTAAAGTAATTATTTATCTATAGGAAATCTTAGGGAATTCATAACTTTCACGTTTTAACTCCGAATTTTGTGATCTTTACGTCTGTGTGATCGTAGGAACATGTAGAAGAGTTTTACAAACTTTTATTACTGTTTTGTTACTGTTGGTGTACTGTTCTAATTATATCTCTTTGTTTGCTTCGTGTATGTTTGCTTGAATGCATGTATGATGTTGATTGGTGATTGAGTTTAGAAGGTGAGCAGTTTCTGGACGATCAGGAGTATTACTTTGAGCCAGACCAGCAGTATCATCTAGAAAGCTTTGATCAAGAAAAGTATAACATGGGACTATCCTTGTTACCTATTCACTGAAATTATCATACATATGCATGTGTTTCCTTGACAACCTTAGAGATTATAACTTAGGGATTGTTATCTTGATTCCTTGTCAACCTTGGGGATGCATTGGGTAGCTGTTGCTAGTGCATAATTATGAACAATGATCATGTAATTTGATTAATGAATTCAGCAACCAACCATTAAGATGATGTTATTACTGTTGAAAAGGGGACTAGAGCGTTGTGTTGTGTTGATTGTTGTCGCTCTAGTTACTCTCCATAAGGACTTATCTGCAAGTGATAACCGGGATTTACAGTACAGCTGTGAGGGCTATATGGCTCTGGCTCTAGTTGTTTAAAGGACCTTTTCTAGCTTGTTAGTGGTTACCTTAAATGGCGTAAGAATGGCTTGCCACGTTGGGTGTAGGGCTAGCCCCTGTCCTTTGTGTGTATAGGCTGCGAGTTGTGTGCCACTGGAAAGGGGGTTCTACATCTGCCTGTCGAGTGAATCTAATGGCCCTAACTTGTTAGACGAACCTTTAAGTGGCTTTATATGATTTCCGGTGTTTTGGGGAGTCACGAACCCATGCATTTGGAAGTTATGACTCACAGTGAAAGTGTACACATCTGCGCAGAGTTAAAAACTGGTATACTAGCCATGCTCACGGATACGAGTGGCCTTGGGGATTCTTACAGAATAGTTGATCATAATTGTTATATCATGCTTAATTTCTGTTGTTATTATTATGCTCATGTTAATGCTATTCATTATCCATATTACAATTGATCATTGGTTCATTAACGGGAAGTGGATTATCTTGATGCTACCTAATTGCTAATTATATGATGATTAAAAGCTAAACGCAGTCAAACAGTGTCTAGCCTTTTTGTGCCTCATAAACCCTGTGTTATACTTGTCAAGTTCGACATGGACTCACCCTTGCTATTTCCACCATAACAGATGAAGATTATGAGGAAGATTATCATAATGAGTACTAGTCTTGGTGTCAACCAGTCAACCGTGTCCCTGTGTTTAGAGTTTCCGCTGGAGATATACTATTAGCTATTCTTATTTATTATTCAAGACTATGTGATAAATATCTATTCGCTATGTAATAAGCACTGTGATGATACTATGTAATTTGTCTACTTGTGTGTGTGACCATATCCTGAGGCGCACATGGGTCTTTTATGCATCCTATTTTTGTCCTTAAAAATAGGTGTGACATCGAGTTTGTCTCTCTAAAATCTATAAAGAAGGTTCTCGGTCTTGACCACACCCAGACTCTAGGTCTACTGCCATAGCCATGGTGGTCTATTCCTCTGGTTCTTGGTGCTTGTTAGCCTTCCTCTTATTCATTCTAGGCTCCTCTAGGGGGACTCTCCTCGTTTCCTTTTCATGCCATATGCAAGAGTTAGAAAAGTTCTATATGCATTTCACCAAGCACATGACATGCATGAAGAATAACAAAAATATAAGATTGCAGACAACCTCTCCATGCCAAGGCGAGAAGGTGGACTCGAATTGTACCATGCTATAGGGGTGAAAGCCAAGTTGACCGACTTGCTCGTTGGAGAAGCAGTGGCGAGCTAACGGGCGGCAGACGATAGATCCCTGTGGTGTGGAATGCATAGGGAAAGAGGGTTTGGTGGGTGGGGGTGGTGTGGGTGGAGAGGTGGTGCAGTGCCTGATGACTCAGGATGGGCACTTTTAAACCGCAAACCGCAAACCGAACCGAACCAAAATGTTGATTTATTCGATTTTTGAGTGCGGGTTCGGTTTCTGTTTTTGTGTAATTTGGTTCTTGGCCTCGACTTTGGTTTTATACTCAAACCGAACCGATTGAACTGATGTATGAGCGAACGCAGCAGAAAACTATGACTCGGCGACTCCCAATCCCAAACTTCGTAGCCACAGCCCACGCCCACCACGGCCCAATCCCACCACGCCCGTGCCTCATCTCCCCATGCCCTATTTGCTTGGCTGAAAAGCCATGGCTGAAAGTATTGTTTGCTGATTTATTGTGAGAGAAAAATACTGTTTGTTGGCCAAAAAAGTACGGCTTATAAGATAAGTGAATAGGGTCCGCAGTCCCCACCCCCATCCCGCAGGCCACAGTGGCACAGACACGTAGCCTTGCTCCGTGAGCACCCCCCAACACCCTAGCCCTAACACGTCCAGGTGACTAGGCGAGCGCGGCGGCGGCAGCCTGAGCAGGCGCGATAGCAGCAGCCTGAGCAAAGCGCGGCGGTGGGCGACTGTGAGCAGGGAGGCCAAAGGCGCTCACAGCCTCGCAGGGAGGCGGCGGCTGGCACCACCCCCGTGAAGTTCTCCGACCAAGGCAACGGTGGCACAGACCGAGCAGTCCTCCAATGTAAGTTTTGATTTTATCGTCTTCTTCAGTTCTTTTGGTCTTCTCCTTGCTGTTCTTCAGTTTTGATTTGATCCATTTCATTTCTAGATGTGGACACCAATGAAACTGTTGCTTGTGAGGTTAATTAGAATCAAGTTATTGAAGTGGTAGAGGAAGACAAAGACAAGGCCAAGGAGGAGGAGCAGACCAAGGATGGAGAGAAAGAGGATGAATCCAAGAAAAGAAAAGCCATGGCTCCAAGATCTGATGTATGGGATAGTTTTAGCAAGATCAAACTTGATAATGGGGAGGAGAGAGCCAGGTGCAAGTGGTGTACCAAGCTGTTTCATTGCGGCTCAAGAACGAATGGTATGTCATCCTTGAAAAAATCATCTGAAAATATGCATAAAGAATCCTAACAGATCAACAGTTGATAATCAAGGAACTTTTGCAACTGCAAACATGTGCTGGCAATAGTAGTGTTGGTACTGTATCCACTTGGAAATTTGATCCCGATGACCTTAGAAAGAGTTTTGCTGAGATGATAATTGAAAATGAACAACCATTGGTCTTATCTAAACGTGCTGGTCTTAGGAAATTTTTGGCAAAAGCATGTCCATGATTTGTTTTGCCATCTAGAAGAACATCCACTAGAGCTTGTATTAAAGTATATGAAGATGAAAAAGAAAAGCTTAAGAAATTTTTTAAGGACAATTGTGAAAGAGTTAGCCTCACGACTGACACATGGAATGATAAGAATAGCCAAAACTACATGTGTGTTACAGCACATTTTATTGACAATGAATGGAAGCTGCACAAGAAAATTATTGGTTTTTTCTTGGTTAAGGGCCATAGAGGGGAGGACATTGGCAAATCATTAGAGAATTGCTTGGCTGAGTGGGGCATTGAAAAGGTTTTCACAATAACAGTAGATAATGGTAGTGCAAACAGCAATACAATTAAGTATATGAAGCGGGTCTTGAATGAGTCAAAAGGTTGTGTTGCTGAAGGAGAGTACCTGCATATGAGTGCTGCTCATATTATCAACCTACTAGTAGTTGATGGCTTGAAGGAAATTGATAGATCAGTTCAGCGTGTCCTTGCTGCTGTTAAGTTTATCAAATGTGGAACATCTAGGTTGGTAAAATTTAAGAAATGTGCTGAGTTAGCCAAGGTACAGACCAAAGCATTTCTGACCTTAGATATTTGCACTAGATGGAACTCAACCTACCTTATGTTAAATACTGCACAGAAGTACCAAAAAGCATTTGAAAGGTATAGTGATGAAGACCCATACTACTGATTAGACTTAGAAGCACAGGATGGTCCAGGGGTACCAAACAAAGCAGATTGGGACAAGGCTAGGAAGATGGCTGAGTTTCTTGAACACTTTCATGACCTTACTCTCCATGTTTCTGTCACAAGTCGTCCAACATCTCACACTTACTTTCATGAGATTGCTGATGTATTACTTTTGCTGAGAGAATGGTGTCATAGTGAAGACAACCTGAGCAAGGAAATGGGCAAAAGAATGCTAGTGAAGTATTATAAGTACTAGGGAGATAAGTATGGTGAGAGGCAGGGGGACAGAGAGAAGAGAGGAGAGAAAGATAAGGGGGATCAACTGCTCAACTTTGTTGTTTTCTACTGTGTTGCTATTGATCCTAGGTACAAACTATCAAATTGCATCAGAATGGGAATTAAGGTAATGTTTGGGGATACAGTAGGAGAAAAAGTGTGGGAAATAGTGAACACTTATTTTCATGCTTTGTTTGATGAGTACAAGGAAATGTATGGTCCAAATGATAAGGCACCACAACCTGCTGAATCTGAATCTACAACAGCAAAAGAGTGAGTAGGTGGATGACTGTAATTACTCAGCAGATTAACAATGAGGGTGGAAGTGTCAAATCTGAGCTAGACAAGTATCTATTAGAAGATAATGAGGTGGATACAGCAGGATTTGACATTCTAAGTGGTGGAAGGCCAATTCAACAAGATTCCCAATATTCTCTTGTTTGGCCCGTGATCTGTTGGCGCAATTCCTATCTCCTCAGTTGCCTCTGAATCAGCCTTTAGTGCTGGTCTCCAAACTCTTGATGACTTTAGGACCTCACTCACCCCAACAATGGTTGAGCGCCTCGTTTGTGCAAATGATTGGATGCGTGGAGGAAACTATGTTAGTGTTGAAGAGGACACCTAGCAAATGGCTAAGCTTGAGGAAGGTAACATAGTAAATTCTTAATTGCTTGTAAATTGTAATTTGCTTCATGATTCATACACTGTACTAACTGAGACAATAAATTATTTTAGAACTTTGTGGCCTGTCCATTTCCATGGATGATGCTGCTGAGTCCTGATCACTTGGTATTTGGTAAAAGACTAAAAGGTAAATTATTGCAGGTTTTGCAAATTCATCTCTATTTGTATTCTGTACTGTACCTATGTTGATGACTTGATTTGATGGTGAACTTTTGAACTGCAGGAGTGCTGGTGCTCCAGTCTCCACTAGACCACTATTCGGTGTATGCATGCTGCTGCAGTGCTGCTGGGTGTTTAATCTCTATTTGAATAATGAAGAAAAAAACTTGAATCTCTGTCTCTGTCAAAGTGTCGATGAACCTGTATGAGTATGACTGTATTTTTGTATTGGCTTGTTGCTTGTATACTGCGAGACTGCATGCTGTTGGCTGCAGCTAATGGTTGTGACGCTGTGCTGCACCCTATATTTTTATCATGTATTTGTTGAATGCCGATGGTTAATGGTTTATCGTGCACTGCATTTTTTATACTGTATTCATTGTTCGGGCGGTTCGGTTAAAACCGAAAACCAAAATTTAAAAACCGAAACTGAACTGTGTGGTTTTCAGTTTTCAGAAAAACCGATCGGATGCTGTAGGCCGAAAACCGAATATTTTGGGAACCGAATAGACCGAACCGAATTGTCAGTTAAAACCGAACGTCCAGTCTGACTGATGACGCAGAGTGGCACTGGCATGGACGAACAGCAATGACGCATACCCAGAAAATCAGCAGAACCCAATTAGGGGTGGGTGGAGTGAATGGGTACAAAAAAAGTAGTAGTACTCTCTAACGCTACTGAATGCAAAGAAGTCGTACGCAGACTACCCACCTTGAAAGACAAACAATTACAGATTGTCCTACTCATGCAGTAAAAATTTAAAACCAACACAAAAAGCTACCAAAAAACCCCCAAAATTTGGGGAGGGGATCCATATGTGTAAACCTAACAGTTAGGACACATAACCTGATCATTATAAAAAAAATTCATCTCTGTTGACTAGATGGTCGCCGCCCACACGAAAATTTGATTAGGGCAAAAATTTTGCAGCATGCTAAGCAGTGCCGCCAACACCGAGATCTCTCTCTCTTTTGCCCTCCATGTAGAAAAGAGGTATTGTGATGTCCATCAATTTCAAACAAGGGCATGTGTTGTATTCTGAAAGCGCCCGTCATCCCCACCGTACCAGCCTCACTCTCCATTCTCCAGCCGCAACCTCTCTCCTCCCGCTCTGAACCCTAGCCCCCATCACCACAGCAGCTGGTCCCTCTCTACTCCCTCCAGCTGTCCTCTCTCTCATCCTTCTTCAAACCCTAGGCGCCATCGCATCAACAGCTTGCCTCCCTCTCCACTCCAGCCACCCTGTGTGTGACCTTGTCGGAAGAGTGGATGACAGCGTTGCACTGATTGGGCAGCGCCGAGGAGCCCCTGAGTCTTGGGTGCTCGGGGCGCTGGGTTCCAGCCCAGCCCTTGGCCTGTGACGAAGGCGGAGCCAAGGATCAGGCTCGGGCTTTCGTTGATCGGGAGCCTGGGGTTCGGGCGAGCCCCCGAGCCTCGAGCAAAGGCTGAGGGCGTGCTTGGGTTCTGCCCAACCCTTGGGCAGAAGGTGCGTGCGAACGCACCTGATGGGTGTAGCCCCTGAGCCCTCGAGCGACCCTAGAGGGATCAGTCGGGGGGGGTCCTTCGGTCGGGGAACCTCTTACCCCTGAACTTAACATATCGCTATGTTATAAACTCATCACCTGCCATGTCACATACCAAGCCTATTAGTCATCTAGCCACGTCAGCCACCTATGTGGCCACTGCCACATGGGCAATGATACGCATACAAAACGTTAGGTGATAAACAGTTTTTCATCAGGAATCAAACCATTTTACGACCGATAGCTCGGTTTTGTCACAGAGAAACAAATATGATGCTCCGTTTTTTGACAAACCGAATTTCATCACTAAATCATCAAAAAAAAGTTATTTACAACGAATGATGCTTCTACTACCAGGACAAAAGTTGTTCATCATGTATGTGCATATGCCTACTAGTGCCAAAGATGCCCTAGTATTTGCATCACTAGCCTCATATGTAAGACATCCAAACATTTAGCATCCATCTCCTCAAAACAACAAGTTCTCCAAATAATTGGCATCAACATGACAAGCCTAAGTATTTTGGCGCCATCACTACTAGCTAAAGGTTAGTAACTATACTCTGTACCAACATGGGCCACGGTGCTTTCAAGGAAGCATCCGTGCATTGGGTGTTTGTGCAAAGGAGTTCAGCTCTAACATGGTCAACCGAGTATAATATGCGTACTGAATAATTGATAGGTGAACTCATGTGGTCACCTATATCAATACTCTCAAAATTTTTACTATGATTTAATATGCCTGATGTTATGGTGGTCCAGACCTATCGGAGAAGGAAGCGCAGCCGTGGCTAGAAGATGGACGCGTGATGAGCGAAGGCGCGCTGGGCGCGATCACCACGGCGCGCGCTGGGCACGATCACCACGGTGACTCGGTGCCACCATTTCAGGATCCGTTTAGTTGGTTTGTTAGACCACTTTGTTTGTTAGATCACTGTGGTTTTAGGAGTTTGTTAGCAGTGTGTTTGGATTTGCCTATAAGGCCTAAACATTTGTTTAATGAAAGGTAGCCAGAGATTGAGTTATCTCTCTTGCTCTCATGTGTTCTCGCCTCTCGCACTCTTGCTCCCCGATCCGGCCATCAGGACGGCATCGCAACCTCGCCGCTGCCGGGACATCAAACCCTGGCCTCCCATGCACCACAACTATTTCCTCCGCAACGCTAGTAGCTCCAACAATCTAGTATCAGCGATGTCCAGTTCGATGTCTGGGGCTATGACCGCCGTCGCCGCCACCACCACCGCTTCCATCCCTGCCACGACCATGCCACCCCCTGCCACCACCCTTCCACCATCCATGGTTGTGCCGGTCACGGCCACTGACACCCTGACAACCACCATCTATGGCCTGCAGCACCAGATGTGTCAGTTCACAACTCACTTGTCCAACGTCGAGGGCCGCGCTTCCAACATCGGCGGGTCCTCTCTGCCACCACAGTCCTCGCCATACAGTCTTCCTGGCTATGGCGGGTTACCCGCCGTGCCGTCATCTGCTTTGGTGCTCGTTCACACATTGGCACCAGGCCTCCCTATCACTAAGATCCCATTTCCCCATTCGCCATCGCCCCTTCCGCAATATACCAGTGCACTACCCATCCTGCTGGCACTGCATGATGATTAGGTGGACACCATCGGCGTCCCGCGGTTCCACAAGCTCTCGTTCCCCACTTATGATGGGAAGGACGATTCCCTTAGTTGGCTCAACAAGTGCAAGCATTTCTTCCGGGCTCAGCACACATGCGAGGCTGACAAAATGTGGCTCACCTCGTTCCACATGACCGACGTTGCCCAGCACTGGTGCTACATGCTAGAACGCGATGTCAGCAACATCTACGCCATCGGCTGGCCCTAGTTTTCGGCGCTCTACTAGCAATGCTTTGGGCCTATTCTCGGCACCAATCATCTGTCGAATCTCGCTCGCCTGCCCTTCCGTGGATTCGTGGAGGAGTACCAGGTGGCGTTTCAAGCCTAGATGGTGCATGTGGGCCGCCTGTCGTCGACCCAGCAGGTCTACTCTTCACCGGTGGCCTCTCTGATCCTATTCGGATGGATGTCAAACACCAAGCTCCTCAGGATGTCCAGCGCGCCATGATGTTGGCCCACGCCTATGAAAGCCACAACGCGTCGACGGCCCTGCCCTCGCGCGAGGCCTGGGCGCCCCTAGAATCACTAATAGCAGCAGCCTCTGGTGGCTGTCACGCTGGTCACGGCACTCGTTGCCACTCAATCTCCAGTGACACCGGCCACCCTACCAGCGCCACCGCGGCCGTTTTGGCACCTCACGCCCAACGAGATGGCTGATCGCCGCCTCGGCCTCTACTACAACTGTGATGAGCAGTATGTGCGTGTTCACAAGTGCCAGTGCCTATTTTATCTGGATGTCTCGGACATCGACGACATGGACGCGGCACCGACGACTGACGATCCGACTAGGGACAATGAGCCCCTGCTGATATCCCTCTCAGTAATCATAGGGATTCGCACCGAGGACACGATGCAGCTGCACATATAGGTGGGTGATCAGGAGTTCACAACCCTCCTTGACTCAGGATCGACACATAATTTCATTAGTTCCACTACGGCACGCCGTGTTGGGCTCCCGTTCCATGATAGTCATGGCGACCACGTGGTGTGCCGCGGTCTTGCCCGTGACATCGCCATTCACATTGGCCAGAAGGACTTCACGATTGACTGCTACTCGATTCCCTTGGATTGCTACGACATGGTCCTCGATGTGACATGGCTCCGCACGTTGGGGCCAGTTTTGTGGGACTTTGATGATCCTTGCAGGGCCTTCTGGCACCATGGCCACCGTGTGCTTTGGAAGGGCATCGACTCTACGTGCACTGACATTCCACCGACCAGGCGCCTACACGCCACCCGCGGCACCGAACCGGCTCTCTTGGATCGGCTCCTAGACTCCTACGTGGATGTGTTCGCTACGTCGATGGGCCTGCATCTGACGTGGCCATGTGATCACTGCATTCACCTCAAGCCATATGTAGAGCCCATTTCTATTCGTCCTTACAGATATCCACAGCTCCAAAAGGATGAGTTAGAGGTGCAATGTGAGACCATGCTCCAGTAGGGCATCATCCACCCCAGCACGTCGCCGTTCTCCGTGCCGGTGCTGCTTGCCAAGAAGTAGGATGGCTCCTGGCAGTTTTGCATGGACTACCGAGCGCTCAACTTGGCCACGGTCAAGGACAAGTTCCCCATTCCCGTCGTTGAGGAGCTCCTGGACGAACTCCACGGCACAAGATTCTTCACGAAGTTGGATCTCCGGTCGGGTTACCCCAGGTCTGCGTCCACCCCGACGATGTGGCCAAAATGGCATCTCACACCCACCATGGACATTTTGAGTTTTTGGTCATGCCCTTCGGGCTGTCCAATGTGCCGTCCACCTTTCAAGCGCTAATGAATTTCAGCCTCAAGCCATTCCTGCGCTGGTGTGTCCTTGTCTTCTTCAACGATATACTCATCTACAGCTCCTCCTAGATCGAGCACCTGTAGCATCGTCCTCGACGTTCTATGTGTGCACCAGCTACACATCAAGTGATCCAAGTGCACCTTCGCCACCTCCTCAGTCCAGTACCTGGGCCACGTGATTCCAGCAGCAGGAGTCGCCATGGATCAGGCCAAGGTGAAGATGGTGCAGTCCTAGCCGCAGCTGTGTTCCGCCCGTGGCCTATGCAGGTTCCTTAGCTTGGCCGGTTATGGCGCTTCATTCAAGACTTTGGCACCATTGCAGCGCCGCTGACACAACTCCTCAAGAAATATAGGTTCCAGTGGACCGAGGCCGCCACCACAGCATTGACGGCCCTCAAGAGCGCCCTGTCCGCCACCCCTGTCCTCCACCTCCCTGACTTCAGCAAAGAGTTCACGGTGGACTGCGATGCATCAGGCTCTAGCTTCGGCGCTGTCCTCCATCAGGGCGCTGGACGACTCACCTTCTTCAGCAAGCCTTTTGTCGCCCGTCATCTCAAGGTTGCTGCATACGAGCGCGAGCTCATCGGGCTTGTCCAAGCTGTCCACCACTGGTGCCCCTACCTCTGGGGACGCTCCTTCATCGTGCGCACGGATCATTATGCGCTGAAGTTCATGTTGGATCAGCAGCTGTCCACCATCCCGTAGCACCAATGGATTTAGCAAATTATTTGGCTTTGATTTCAGGGTTGAGTCACCCGGCTGGCTCAACACAGTCGCTGACACGCTATTGCGCCGTGATGGTGATGAACTAGCCCTATCTACACTCTCGGTGCCCTCCTTCAAGATATTCGATGAGTTGTGCCAGGAGCTGTCTATGTCCAATGATCTGTGGGCACGTCGTGCCGCCGTCGCCGCCAGTGATCACGGTGACTCATGGAGCGTCACCGACGGCCTCATCCTCCACGATGAGCGTGTGTTCATCCCAAGCACCTTGGCAGGCCTCCCGAACATCCTCCATCTCGGCCACACAGCCGGGCATGAGGGAGTCCAGAAGACGCTCCAACGACTACGTCGATTTCTTCATCGAGCATGATTGGCGCCTCGTTCGTGACTACGTCCGCTCCTGCGCCACTTGCCAGTGAAACAAGACTGAGGCTCTGATGAGGACATCACTCCTTCACATACACACAATGATCCGCTGCTGGACATTCAAGGTCCAATCACTAGAGCTCGCGCGTGACAATTAAATTTAGAGGTGAGCTCGTTCCTAAATAACTCTTTATATGATTTTGAGAATAGATTGCTACCTAATGATGATATTATGCTTAGGCATGAAGGAGAGGTCCACGAGACACATGGAGGAGGACTTGGAGGCGTGGAGGTCTAGCGAGGGCGCCCGAATAAGGATGGAGGCCCAAACCAAGTTGAGTTCAAGTCTGCCTCGCAGTCCAGGAGCAGTCAGCACTAAAACGGTCGCCCAAGTCGCATACGGGCTCGGATTTGACGTTCTTGATATGTATGGAAAGCTAACAAGAAGACCTTGCCAATGGTTTTTGTTGGAGGCCCAAATTCATTCGGAGTAGTCAGGAATTGTCAGAGCAAGTTAACATTCAGAATCTGTTCCGGTGTTGCGACGTCGTATTTTGGTCTTTGGGCCTTGTATCGAGTTGGAACCCATTAGGGGTGCATCCAAGGGGGTATTACACGACCTAGCCTCTTTAAATCAGCTGCTGCCACTCTCATTAGGGTTTGGGTTTTGCTTAGATTATTCTATTGACAACAGTTTCGCCGCCGCTGTCGGTTTGTGAGACCCCAACTTCGTGAGATTAATCATTCATCTGCAATTTGGTTGCATTCCTTTGTGTTCTTGCATGTGTTCTCGATTCGCAGGCAAGGACTTAGCCTTCTTGGCAAGGTCAACCGTGCAACGCCGGTTGATACCAGAGGGGTCGTGGTACTGCGATTGCGGGGTTCAGAACCGAGTTGTTTGGAAGCCGGATCGAATTGTGTCGTGACTCCACCAAATCGAGAGTTATCAGAACCTTTTGGAAGATCGAGAACCCTAGTTCACATCAGGCTCTACACCTGCTGGTCTCCTGCAGCCCATGCCGGTGCCCTCCCGTGTCTGGTCTGACATATCCGTGGACTTCATCGAGGCGCTTCCCAAGGTACACGGCAAGAGCGTCATACTCACTGTGGTTGATAGGTTCTCGTAGTACGCCCATTTCATTCCATTGGGCCACCCATACACGGCGTCCTCTGTTGCACGCGCCTTCTTCCATGACATCATCCACTTGCACAGCTTCCTCAACTCGATTGTTATGACCACGACCTTGTGTTCACTAGGCACGTCTGGCACAATATCTTCCGATGGGCCGGTGTCCAGCTGCGTATGAGCACGGCGTTCCATCCTCAAACCGATGGCCAGTCCAACGTGGTGAACAAGACAATCGCCATGTACCTCCGATGCATCACCGGTGATCGCCCAAGTGACTGGCCCGACTGGCTACCCTGGGCAGAGTATTGTTACAACACTTCGTTCCACTCCACTCTATGCACAACGCCGTTCACAGTGGTCTACGGTCGGGCACCGGCAGCCTTGCTTCCTTACGAGCCGGGTAGCCTCGCACCAACACCGTCGACACCATGCTGGCCAACTGCGACAAATTCCTCACGGAGATACGCGCCCGTCTGCTTCAGCCGTGGGAGTACGCTCGCCGGCACTACGACGCGCATCATCAAGCTCTGGAGTTCACCGTCGGGGACTAGGTGTGGCTGTGTCTGCTTCATCACCCAGCTCAGTCCCTGGTGCCCGGTGCCCGCAGGAAGCTCGGCCCCAAGTATGACGGGCTGTATCAGGTGCTGGACCACATGGGCATGGTGGCCTTTCACCTTCAGCTGCCTGATGGCACTCGCGTCCACGATGTGTTTCATATGGGCATGCTGAAACCATTCCGTGGCACTCCTCCGACGTCCGTACTAGTACTCCCACCTCTTCACACACGGGCGACCTCTCTAGCAGCCGGAGCGCATGCTGCATGCCAGTCTGCGTCGTGGTGTCTGGCATGTCTTGGACCAGTGGGCAAATATGCTGGCGCCTGAGGCAACCTGGGAGCCAGTTGAAGCATTTCGCACCGCGCACCTCTCCTTCCAGCTCGAGGACAAGCTGTTTCCCGAGCGGGGAGAGATGTTATGGTGGGGCCAGACCTATCAGAGAAGGAAGCGCAGACGTGGCTAGAAGATGGGCGCATGACGAGCGAAGGAGCGCTGGGCACGATCACCACGGCGACTCGGCGCCACCATTTCAGGATCCATTTAGTTGGTTTGTTAGACCTCTTTGGTTTGTTAGATCACTTGAGTGTTTTCAGGAGTCTGTTAGTAGTGTGTTTGGATTTTCCTGTAAGGCCTAAACATTTGTTTGATGAAAGGTAGCTAGAGATTGAGTTATCTTTCTCGCTCTCTTGTGTTCTCGCCTCTCGCACTCTTGCTCCCCGACGCTGGCCATCAGGACGGCGTCGCAACCTCGCCACCACCGGAACTTCAAACCCCGGCCTCCCACACACCACTTCTATTTCCTCCGCAACGCTAGTAGCTCCAACTCCTGATAACTTCTTCTTTTTTTTTGCGAGACGCCTGATATCTTCCTAACATAAAAAATCCAACTTCTTTGTGTGCACTGTCAACTTAGCACAAACTAAGAATAGAACTAAAGATTTAGCCATTTGCAAATCAAGTTTATTTGTGCTTAGCAAGAAAAATACATCCCGCTGTGTTTCAGCCTTGACGCAATGTTTTATAGACCCAAAGCCTAGTGGCTTGAGTATGTGGCCGTGTAAATATATCAAACAAGCACTTTTAGCACGAAGTCTGGTTTCATAAAGAAAAATATTTTATAGTGGAGAGTGGAGGGGAAATGAGAGAGACGTGGGAGGAAAGGTTAGATCATTTAATCAGTTTACACTCACTAGCTATTTAACTTCTGCTAAGTAAATACTCCCTCCGTTCCAAATTATAACTCGCTTTCACTTTTTTGGTACATCCATTTTTGCTATGCATCTAGATATAATATGTCTAGATACATAACAAAATGAATGAACAAAAAAGTCAAAACAACTTATAATTTATAATGGAAAGAGTATATAATTAGAGTTGAGTCAAACTCCTTAAATCCGAAGCAAAATGAGCATAATGATAAGGGTAAAATCTACACGTGGTAAGATAAATTTGGAACAACTTGATCTACAACTGCATTGCAAATAACCAACTCACTGTTTGACAACACGAAGAGGAGATGGACATGCCTGCTGTGATTTCCATGGATCCGATGCTACTACTAGCTATGCTACCTGCCAAAAACACACAAACAAAATATCTAATTGAAGCCAATCTGGGCGCCCAAGCCCCTCCTGGGTGCCGGCCAGCCTAGCCACTGGGCCAGGCCCGGCGTTGATACGTGACGCCGGTCATAACACATAAGCCTACTCAACAAAATTTGCAAATTCTAGAAAGTTGGAGCTTGAATTAATTAATGGATCAGAATTGTTGAGGAGCTGCAGCTTTTTAAAGTGTATGATACAGTCAAGGATCACAAAATTATGAAATATGCAATACAAGTAGTGGCCTATAGTGCTATAACAAAAATAACCAATCTCTGAGCAATTAACGCTTGGCAGTACATATAGGAAGACATATACCTCACTTGATTATCATGAATTAATATTCACAATTCCTAAGCAAAGGATTACCTGTTTTTAGAAGCATGCCTCTACCGTTAACAGACCTACGGCAAAGATAGGCGCAGAATGATGTGAAGTATTTAAGCTCTCAAAGAACAGTAGCGAGTGAATGACCAACATTGCTAAAAAGGCTTGCAGGCAAATACCATAACACCAAGTTGAACTGAAACATGTCTATGAGGTATACCTTTGTTGCAATTTCATCTTTGGATCGGATTCTATCAGAAGTATAATGCACTGCCTTTTTGCAGCTGCTGCATATGTGTGGTAGCCTGTCATACAAAACGCCAAGAAAAATATAACGGTTTAAGTGGGTTTGATTTCAACGTTCAACATGTCATTAAGATACATACTCCATCTTGTAGTATACCAAAAATCCAAACTAGCTGAGATCACAAAGAACATGGTGCACCTCTGTTTGTCGAGGATCTAACCAGATGTTGAAACGTTCTTCCAGACAACAAATCTATCATGTATACCATGCTAATCGAAAATCAATTGGTGAAACGTGGCAGCTCTTACCCAACTCGAACTCTTAAGATCATTCTAGCTCACAGCACTAACAGCCACTCCTAACTGTGCCTCCTCTATCCACCTAGGACCTAGGCATAAATAATTGCATTCCTGATCCTACCAAGTCGACAACCACATCCATGGTGACACAAGAAGTGTACCAGTAGGTGGCAGCCGTCTTCCTCGGAGGTATCTGCACATAAACCCACAACCTAATTAGCATGCTTCAGACAAACTTTGCTCTACACCACTACGTGAACTCACACTTTCTATTTCCATCTACACTTTGTTCTGTATAAATAAAATGTGACTAAGAATAAGTTGTTGTGAAGTATCCAGAGACTTCCAGTAGTTCTAGTCATGTGTGTTCCCCCGTCCATTGCCAGTGGAGAATGGATATTCTGTTGCTAGAATGATGAGTTTGTACATGTTATTTTGTTTTAAGACATTTTTGTGTCCCTGTAATAATCATAGATGTTTATTTTATGATATTGCTACTATTATTATTTACTTGTGACATCAATAAGGGCATGTTTGGCTCGTAGCCGCAGCACGCCACACCCGAATTGTGGCACGCCGTATCTGTGTTTGGCTGTTGCCACGTGTTGGGCATTCCCAAAGTGCGGCGCCGTTCCCTGTCTAATTTTGCGCCAACTCTCGCTAAAAGTCTCATGCTCGTTTTGTGTGCCACACATTCGGCGATGCCATAGCTACGGTGTGGCGTGCTGCGGCGGGAGCGAAATAGGACCTAAATGTGTACCCAACACACACAGTATACACATGGTTTTGTTCCACGTGCAGTATGGTTTCATGAAATTGCCATACATGGATATCTTAGTGGGCTCTTGTGGTTCACAGACTGCGGACAATAGGTTGCTTGTGCAATGATGAGCCTATGACAGACATTGCTGTTATGCTTCTCAAAGCTTCATGCAAGGGAGAAACAAAGGGCCACTTGTTTGTTGATTTGATATCCTTGGGGAGATTGGTTCTTGGGTGCTTGGTGTGTAATTGGAAGATCTAAACTAGGACATGGTTGAATGGAGTATAGTACATAGCTATTTATAGGGATTTGAGAACGTTGGTATTCAAGCTTTTTATTAGTCTGGTATCTAGAATATATGGCCATTAACAACCATGCCCATTCATTTTATATAAGACATGTGAAATTAATGTAGCTCATGTATTTACTCAATGTTTAGAGAATCTATTTGGCAAATCAAAACATGTGTGAGTTGCGGTAGTGGGTTTCGAGGAGTGTTATATTGAGGTTGTGTTGAGACCATATCACCGTGTAGCTCATGTGTACATATGATTGTGCTGAGAAGAATTTTGCGGAGCAGATTTTGCAGACATATTCATGCCAGCCTCTTTCATTTTCCATTGAGAGCAGGCATATTCAGCACGGTATTATCATAAGCACTGACCATTTCCCTCATCATCTCAGGTGGTTCAGTTGGCACTTGTGTAGGATGCTCAAAACATTGGGCCAAGGTCTAACTCTCCATTAATGTTGTTGAAGTATGTGTGGAGAACTGCAGATGATCACCTTGGAGCTAGGATGGGAGAGTGGTCGTGGATCCAAAGACATAATTATCGTATGATCAGAGAAGGTTAGGTAATCACTAACTGGGATTGTTAAAAAAAGCATGCTCTTATGAGAATGTTTTCTGATGGATGATTGATGAGGTTGTTGTGAACCTAGCATAAAAGAGATTGGGGTTAATTGGGATTCCAGCGGAAGGATCAGAACTATATATGTGACCATAGAGTGATAAAAGTGAGGGTGTACAAAGTCCAAAGTGCTCAAATCTACTCTACATGTTGTGTGCACCACACATTCTAATCAACCCACTTACCCTTTATTACTTGCTTCACATAAATGGGTTAGTGGTATGGATTCTAGAAAATAGTCATCATCTTAAAAGGAGCCGAGTAAAGCATATAGCCTTCATGCGTTAGTTTTCCCGCATGCACATCTACTTTTGGAAAAAAATATATAGTAAAACAGTGTCCTCACTTGAAAAATTCAGTCATGTTATATGGATAGGGCACAAGAGGGAAACGGCATGAAGCAAGCCTAGAAGACACACATGTCCATCCAACTACCCATGCATAAAAGGAAAAAAAGAAACTTGCAGCTCGTATATTCTATGTGTTTTATATGTCATACATGGCATCTAAGGAATTAAGATAATATTGAACAGTAAATCAACATAATGGTTAGGAATTGGCAGAAATTAAATATTGCCATAGCTACCAATGAACTTGAAGACCAATTTGAAATTCTGCAAGCAAAACTTGATATTACTTGTACCTCAAGTGGGTGTTGTTTTATGGTCATCAAAACAACCATGGCTTTGCATCCTAAGATCATAGAAGAAAATTTTAACCTCAGGCTATCTTTAGTGAGTATGAGCTGAGACAACAGAAGCATCAGTCTTCTTTCACTCACGATCTAGTATAGACCAATGGTTCCACACTATCTATGGTAATCATTAGGCTGCTCATCATGTCCTTTCACAATTCCAACAGCCTTGTTAGCAACAATGCAATCATGTATGATGCTGACAAATGCTGAGCTTATGTGTCAGGTTCTCACAGCGCTAGATGTCAAGGTAGTCCATATCAACAATATTTAACTTCAATTTGCTTATTAGGCCCATTATTTGAATGGTGCTGCAAAAGGCTTTAGACAACATTGAACATGTGAAAGCTCCCATTGAGCATGCAGGAGGGGGTGAATTGGGTGCCTAGTTTAGAAACCATAATTAATCCAAGAGCTTAAATAAAACTGTCATAAGTAGTTTACAATGATGTACATAAGATTTTTCTAGTGTACTGTCTTACTTATTCTTTAGGTAAAGATCACACAAAGCAAAGCACAAGTGGAAGCAACAAATGTCATGGTGTTGGGTTGCCAAAATGCAATGTGTTGGGTTGCCAACATGCAACTCCTACTCCACGTTGGTGCTCCACCAAGATACGCTTCTGGTCACCAAGCCCCCTTGTCATGGTGTTGGGTTCGCCACCAAGACTCCCGCCAACCAAGGCAAGTGCCACAAGCAACCTACACTCACCACTGCCACCTGATTATTTTGGTCACCCTGTGTCTTCAATATGGAGTTTCTCCAGTAAGGAAGGGGTATCCTCATCCCCTACACTCTAAGTTTCTACCACTGCGCATCAAGCTCGATGGCATGGAAGGCCACCAAGCACTATTCTCTTAAACAGTCACTATTTAGCCTGTTTAAATACTATGCAAACGCTACATGGTGGTGCACCGTTTTTGTTTAACCTACCATTTATCCAATTTAATTGGTTGTTTAGCCTATTTAATGGACCGTTTAGCTCGAACAATGGATATATGGTTGGTGATACAGAGTGTTTTCCGATTAGCATTTAGGAAAACACTACCACCAAGGCAAAAAAAACTTTGACATACCACACTACTTTTTTCATACACATGGAAAGATCTATCAATTTTGGATAGCATGGAGCATTTTGTAGAAGTTTACTGAATGGGTGTTACAATATGAGAGGAACTGATTCTACATAATGCAAACATCATTACAGTCTTTGCTTCTCTTGAAACAACATAGCATTCAACTATTATAGCAAGTTTTTTACATATACCAAGAACACACAATCCATGGTGGAAAACAAATGAATAGGGTAGCGGTTTTTAGGATGTACTTTGGTGAGATGATCACTAGGACTAACATGTGCATTATTAAGGTACTAGGACTAACATGTGTGTTACGGTGTGTGTGTGTGTGTGTGTGTGTGTGTGTGTGTGTGTGTGTGTGTGTGTGTGTGAGAGAGAGAGAGAGAGAGACATACAATTTATACTAGGTCCTACTGATGATATAGAATAGGTGGTGTGAAGAATGGCAAAGAAACAGAGTCAAAACGACAAATTATGCAAAAACAGCATGTGCCAAATGGTCTGATAGGCTATGGTGTGCTGGATAATCATGAGTGTTGGTGACACATTACAAATGTACTCACCTGATGGAACAATAGTAGTGTGCATCGAGCACACCATCCATGTTATGCCCACACACCATGCTATTGTCTGCACCCTCTGTATTAACTCCCTTGTTGGCATCCCAAAAGATAGCCATGGAGGTGAGTTGAGGTGAGGGGACTAAGGAGCCAATCATGGAGGAGAGAAGGGATGGGAACACTATGCCAATAGCTATTGGCTAGCCATGGAGAAGATTAGGGGAGGATGGGAGGCCACCATGTGCTCATCTATCCTCATCAATGAGGTTGTCGTAGCATAGAGTGTAGGGCTAGTGGTGAAGAGAGTTGGGAGCGAAGCAGGGTATTGGCCTCCAGTCATGGAGGAGAGGAGACAGGAGTGGTGCATCGGCCATTATGCATATAGGTGGAGGACAAAAGGGGAGGTGAGGGATAGTCGAAGGAGAGAAGTGGGAGAGTGGCTAGGCTTGGAGGTAAAACTGATAGGGTCCCGGGGTGTTGGCTGGGATGTTTGGTTCATGAACGGTTGATCTCAGACGTCGAATGAGAATGCATGGACAGTGTTGCTTGGTGTCATATGGGCTATTAGCAAGCGAATACCTTAATGGGTCGTTTCCATGCTAGCACTATGGCCTGAGGTGTCGGCCCAAGCATGGCCATAGCCATTGGGCCATGCTTTATCAATCTATGCCTCATGCCGCCCATGGGATTCAGCTGATCTAGCCATTTTTACTCTATCCCTAGAAGAACTATATAAAATCCAAGGCAATGGGAGAGGCAACTCCCCACCATGCCCAAAAAACTCCCCCGACCCAAGCTCTCTAGCCACTGCCGCCGCTAGCTATCGTGCAGTGGCGGTGGCGGCCGCCTGGGACGGTGGCGAAAAAGATGCTCTCTCGCCGCCCCTCCCTCCCTTATTTCTCTTTCTAGCCATGCTCTGGCGTCCGACCTCATTGACTACTAGGTCGCAGGTTTAGGGCCTCTTGAGCCGGATCTGGCCTCCTGAAGCTCCTGCGGCATTTACTTCATCTCCGGTGCCTTGGTCGCACCTTGTTGCAACAGGATACCTCCACCGAGCTGACATCCTCGGTGGCCATGGCGGCCTGTGAGGTGGCCTAATTTGGTGCCACTACACAGGATCTGGTCTATTGAATGCCAGAACACCACTATTGATGGCCACTTGTACCTTGCTGATGTCTTCGGTGACCACAACAGCCTTCAGGGCTGCCTGATCCAATGCCTCCAAGGCCAGATTCGATCTCTCGTACAACAAGCTCTAGGGTGAGGCGGCGTGGCCACTCTGACTGACGGTGGTGGCTTGCAGGCCAGCACCCTCCCCTACCTACACCTAGCCGACACCTTCGGTGGACACGCCAGCCTTGGGGGCTGCCTAATCCGGTGCCTCCAAGGCCAATTGCGGTCTCCCCTACCTAGAGCCAAGCTCTGAGGTGAGGCGGCATGGCTGCTCTGGCTGATGGTGGTGGCTTGCTGCTATTCGTGGCTACGACAACATGGTCAGTAGCTGCGGTGTCTATGCATGATTGGTGCATTTCACTACCTTACACAAGCTATTGAGGTCTCAAGCAGTGCTGCGCCCCAGTGCTCGTTTGGCACTAGGTTGCTCGTCTCCAAGGTAGGGTGTTTCCCTTGTTCTACAAGGCATGAGGTTTGCAGCAAGATGGATGAGGCTGGTTTTGCATTGCAACTGCTTGTGCGAGCTAGCCAGGGCTCAAGTAGTAGGTGTGGTCTGTGGCTTCGTTTCATCATCCTTGTTCTGAGTGGCAGTCCTATAGCTCAGGATCTAGGGGAGTCTAGGCAAAAGATATGCACGACTCTGTCGGGCTGTCAACGGCAATGCCTTTAAGCACCATAACCTCCTGGGAGGCGTCGTAGTATCCTTATCTAGCCCTACAACTCAGGATACCACTAGGTGAAAACCTAGTTCCGGTGCTTTTGGACTGGCGATGATGACGACATCGGCATTGTGTCCTACTTGTAGGTGTCACCATGGAGGTGTACCTCAAATTTGGCCAGGCACTTTCTTCAGGGTCCACTGCTAGCTTTCCCTACATAGGTGCACAAGTTGCTTGTCGGGTGCATCGCTCTAATGTCCTCTAGGATCCTTCATTGCATCATCTCAACTTATGTCGCAAAAGTCATAAAAGTAAAAGTAAAGTTTGGCCGGTTAAGGCCCATATGAGAGATAGGCTTTTAAAAGGCCGCAAAAGTCTTTTATTTTGCTTTATGAATGAAATAACATGTTATATAATTTGCTTCAAAACTGGTAAGGTTTAAGTTAAAACTTGCCAGAAAACTACTTTTAACTTGTAACATATACAATAATTATTATATTAAAATATATTAGATGTATCCATGTGTTAGTGTTTTTTAAGGAATGGCGTATCCACGCATCTGATACGTATCCAAATGTTTATTAAACAAACAATTCATCTTAAGGCTTTCTACCAACTAAGTGTTGTTACTATCATATATGGTGGCATAGCGCAGTGGTTTAAGCACACTGCATGCACAAGTGTGGTCATGGGTTCGATTCTCTATGCTATCCACTTTTTTCGAACATTGTTGTGCCATCGTTGGGCCCCCGCGCGCTTGCTAGGCCGTGAAACCAATGTTGCGCCACCACGCGTGCTGGCTAGGCCGCGTGCTCAGAAGAGCCTCAATGGCCGCTAGTGTGGCCTCCAGCTGGGCCACCTGTCTGCCACATTACAGTGAAACTTGCCAATTTAGACAACAATGTTTAAAAATCAAAAAGAATTGATGTAAAATTTATGTGATAGGCATATGCCATTCGCAAATCAGACCATATATGACGCAAAATCTATGTCATATGACATTTGCAAATCAGCAATATGACGCAGAAAATATCATCGTTGGATGCAATTGAACAAGCTGAATGACATTCCTTGTGACGCTCTTTTTTCATCACTAGGGAGCAGTTCTCATGGACAAACGTCATAAAATGAGCCATCTAACGATGATGTGACATACTATCACTAGCATATCGTCATAAAATGAAGAATTTCTTGTAGTGACGCTGCCGTCAAGCTTCCCCAAGATGGTCATATCGTCAGAACTCACCCGAAGAAGAAGACAATGACTTCGAGATTACCCTCTGATCTATTCTCCAAATCGCTTGGAGGCTCAGGAGCTAGACCCACTAGGTCCGCTCATGGGAACCCGGTTGACTACGACAATAAAAGATCACTCGAACGTAGAAAGGGTGTGTAAGATGAGAAGGATTGGATTCCCTGCTCCAGTACATCCTTATCTTGAATAGGACTTCATGAAGAGAGATGTAAAGAGGGCTGAAGATCGCACCTTCAAAGGAGTAACCGATTGACAGAGCTATCGATTAGCTTGGCATAAAGCCCTGTGGGGGCTACTGTTAGTGTTATGGACCCAGGGTACCTTGCCGCCTAGAAAAGAGCCCAAGTAGGACAGGGAGGGCCGGGCCCGTCGAAGTAGAGGCCCATCCGGGTGGGGTATGTCATCTACTTGGCGGACAAGGCATATCAAGATGTACTTAGAAACCAACTCTATCTGATAGATTTCCTTCTAACGAACAAAAAAGCCTTTGTGTAAATAAATCAGGACTCTATAAGTGATCCTACCCCCTCAGACTATATAAAGTGGGGCAGGGAGCCTCCAACTGGCAACTTCTTCCAACTAAAGGTTTCGTAGCTAGACAAACACATCAGCGCCCCTGTAACCCTGAGCATTGAACTTACTTAGTAAGAAACATCATTCCACAGATAAGTCACTAAATTAAAATAGGGTACACCGCATAATTTGAAAGGGATACATAAAAGCATATTATTAAAACATGAAGCACCACAATCACTGAACATCTATGCTTCATGGATACTCAAAATTACAAATAAATTATTCATAGGACATTGCCTAAAGTCATCAAATTATTTTGACTACTAAAAACACTAAAATAACTTGGTACCAAAATAACCATAGCATTTGCCCTCCATATTCTTTGTGCACCAGTTTAAGCAATGGATTTAGCTTGCTTTTTCTTAACCTTGCTGTGGTGGCTCATGTGTCCACCAAATGCTTGTGCTGAGAAGAATTTTGCAGAGCAGATCTTGCACACATATTCAAGTCGGCCTCTTTCATTTTGCAATGTATAGTGTGACATTCTCTGCATAATATTCTCATAAGAGCCAACAACTTCCCTCGTCGACATCAATGGTTCACTTTGCACATGAGTAGGTTGCTCAAAGACTGGGCCAAGGTCTACCTCTTTGATGGTATTAAAGTGTGCATGGAGAACAGCAAGAGGATTACCTTGGAGCAAGCATGTGAGTGGTGGTGGATCCATAGACTTAGTCCTCATAGGATCAGATAAGCTGATGTAATCACTTACTTGCGTTGTTAGAAAGCCTCGCTCTGACATGAATGTATTCTGATGGGTGCTTGACGAGCTCACTGAGAGCTTAGAATGAAATGCACCGGAGAAGATTGGTTCTCCATTGGTAGCAGTTGTATGATAAAAGAGTGATGACAGCGATGCCGGTGGCGTCGCTTGGTATGGGTAGATAAAATTGTCATTCATCGATATATTGGTAGGTTCTTGTGGTGTGTGGACAATAGGTTGGTTGTGTAATGTTGAACCTAGGGCGGGCATTGCTGTTGTGCCTCTCAACGCTTCATGCAAGGGAGAAACAAAGGGCTCCATGTCTATTGGTTTGATATCCTTGTGGGAATCCATGACTCTTGGGTGCTTTGTATCCAAGGGGAAGGTAGTCTACATACCTATTTATAGGGGTTCTAGGAATTGGTACTCAAACTTTTATCAATTGATATCTAGAATATATGCGGCCAGTAGCCACCATGCCTAGATATGCAAAGTCAATGTCGCTCATTTACCTACTCGATCTACTCGATCTTTAAAGATTATATTTGGCAATGAGAACGAGTATGAGTTGTGAAAGTTGATTTTCTAGAGTATTATATTGAGGTTGTGTTGAAACCGTATCACAATGCGTAATCTTTTATTAATTAATTCATCATCTAGAAGATATGACTATTTCTCTGCTTTGAGTAGACATTTATGAAATAATAAGCTAGAAGATATGAATTCTAAAAAAGAAAATCTCTCACCTACCATGAGTGATTGTTTCCTAGCTGTCCATGTAGCAAGCATAACAACCACAGCCTTTTGGTGCTACACATGTTGTGATTGACGGAGTCATTAGATTGCACCGATGAAAGGTGATCAACCAAGATTTACTACACATAAATTTGATCAATGGCTTGCGTACATTAGACAATGACATTTGCTCAACATGCACCTTTTTGCGCACAAGGTGAGATATGATCCCAACATAAAAATGGTCTTGACTTCCAATGATCCATGTAAAGCATATCCTTAAGATTTTAGGCCTGTTTGGATACAAAGTATTTTTGGAGTTATAGAAAAATACCATGGTTTTGTAAAATACTTTGGTTTTACAGTGCCATGAAGTGTTTGGGTGCAACAAACTTTATGGTTTTGAATACCATGGTATTGCTGAAACTGTGGTATTTTTTGTGTTTTAAAACTCCACTCTAGACCTCTTTTTTTTAAACCTCGTTTTTTGCACATCAATGGTTCTAAAACTACAGTTTCTTGATACCATATTGTTTCTTAATACTACAACATCCAAACAAGGCCTAGTCTTTCAACACACACAAATATTTTTTACAAAAACCTAGGAAACATTGTCCTTGGCCTTGAATACCATTGATGTTAGAAGCATTTAAGGACACGAGGAAAATGGCCTAAGAAGTAAAGCTATAGGCCTAACATGTCCATCCAACTTGTCCTATTGATCACAAATGGTTAAAAATAAACTTTCAACTATTTTATTGTATATGTTTTATGCCTCAATCAAAGCCATCTAAGGTGTAGGATTATTTTGAAGTCTACCTCAACTTATGGTTAAGCAATTGTTGAAAGGCAGTATTAGCATAGATACATGGCTGTTGGTATTTCTTATGCTCAAGTAGATTATTCCACTAGCGCATATAATACCGTTGTAGCATTTCCCTTGGGAGTATTCTAGAGTATCTTATTTATCCTCAGGGAAACAATGGTTAAAGAATGTGATGTCTAACCATGATGTATCTACTAAATACTATACTAACTAAACCAAAGTGGACATAGGTGATATACAATAAGATAGTGTGACACACAGAAGTTCCACTCAAGAAAGGTAAGGTGAAATCATAGCTAAGTGGGAGGACAACGAGTGAGGGAGTTCCTAAGATCTTCTGTATCACAAAGGTTCTTTAATTATTAGCTATAGCTTAGCAACGCAACTTAGCTATGATCACATAACAAGCATTTTGACACCCTATTTCGGTCAACAGTAACAAAAGATAACTTGTGTTGTTATAGCTTTGGGCCCTAAGCTTTAAGAACTTGCCCAAACACGTGGTGGACTATAGAGACTAGATGGGTCCATCACCACTCAATAGCTATGACACATCCGAGTAGCAAGCAACAAACACAAGTAAACTCTAGTATAAGCACCACGTTTACACTATCGAATACTACTATAGTTCCTAAAAGGAGGTCAAACTAGAGCACTCAATCAGGAACGGTGAACCCGTGCAAAGGTGTGAACACTACTCATGATATACTAAACATTATACAACTAAGACTACACCAAATCAACCAAAAGTACTACTACGGTAAAATGAGTAGTAACACTTACACTTGCATGATATAACAATAAAGAAGATACCATTATATTGAATAGATAAAGTCTTACAAGGAAGATAAGATACAAGAGCTTGCTCACCTTTCCAAAGACAAAGGATAGCTCCACTCCACCTTTCCTAATACTAAGGCATAGCTCCACTCACTCAAACTCCCTCTAACACTAACACTAATGACCAACACTAATGCTACATCTTGAGAGAGTGGAAAGCTTCTTCTTGAAGTGTGTGTCGAGAGTGAGACGAGCACCTCTATTTATAGCCCCATGGAGTAGAGGGGCTACTTGTAGGGGAGTGTGAAGTTGGTGGAGCTCCTTGTAGGGTCCAATGGTATCCTTGAGGGTCGGCCGACCCTTCGATGCACCACCTTGGTGCATCCATGGCTATGGATCACTTCTGGGCGGTTGATAGTTGCCTAAGGCAATTCGGTGGGCTCCTAGGTCAACCAACCTAGGTGGTGTCGCATGACCTAGCCTAGGTATGAATTGCCATCCACCTTGAGTTTATGCAATGATCAATGGTCCTACTTTGCTTGAGTATGAGTTTTGGTCACGGTGGAATTCATTAAGGACTGATGGATGTGCTCATTGATCCATGGGAGAGGCCACATGGCTTTATTTGATCCCTTTATATGAACCGTCATTGAATCAACATGTGGGATGCCTCCTAAGTGTGTTTCTTCATTGATGGAGTGGATTGGGGTTGTGGATGAGCCTAGGTTGGGTTGGTCACCCTTGGGCTAGTGAAAGTCCCTAGTTTGGTTTTGTTTAATTGATGAAACCTAAGTACTAATCACATGTGCTTGAGTGTTGATAGCAAAAGGTGATTGGTACACTCCTAAGTGATGGCAAGATGCATGCTGATCATGATGACTTGGTGCCATACTTGGAGAAGAAGAGATGGAGTGCAATCCTATGGAGCTCAAGCCAAATGTATAGATAGGATTTGCTTTTAGTGATCAAGACACCATAGAGGGTGTGATCACATTTAGGATCGATAGCCATACTATAGATAGGGGAATTTCCGGGGCTATTGATCACTTAAGTGCCACTAGATGAAGATTCATTTGCATATACATTTAGATCTAGTGGTGAGCTAACTTAACGCCTCGAAAATGATTGCGAAAATGCTAACACACATGCACATGGTGATGTATACTTGATGATGTTAGCACATTTGCGAAGGCGGTGCTCGGTGGGATTTGACGCTTTTTGTGGAAGTGAAACGCCTATTTTTCATTGTGTCGGAGGCGAAGAAACAGAGGCGAAAGGAAGTCACTGGGGTGACCGGATGCTGGATCGGACGCGGCTAGCACGTCCGGTCAGTTCTTCCCGTGTGCAGAGGCAGGGCGCACACCGGCGCGTCCGGTCGGTCATGGGACTGGCGCGTCCGTTCAAGCCCTAGAGAAGTTGCGAAGCATGCGAGGTCGATCGGACACGGTGGCGCGTCAGGTCACGATCGACCGGACACGTCAGGTCACGAGTGGGTGCTTACTAGAATCGACCGGACACTAGCACCGTGGCATCCGGTCAGTACTAGTGGTGCGTCCAGTTAGCCTCTCAGCAGCACGAGCATCTAGCGACCAAACGCTAGGGCGCGTCCGATCAAACCAAGCGGCGCGTCCGGTCACTTCTAAGCGTGTGAGACTTCGTTTAAGTGACCGTTACGATCGAACGAATGAGATTCAAAGCGAGACACGTGGCGTTCATCGGAGAAGTCGCACAGGCGCGACCGGACGCTGTGACCGCGTCCGGTCAGTTCGACCGGCGCGTCCGGTTAGCACGATAGCAACAGCAACTTGTCCCTAATGGCTCTATTTTTGGGGCTGCTTATAAATAAGTGTTTGGCCAGTTTGGGGAGCTGACTCTTGGACATTTTGACTCTAACATCCTCTTGAGCTGAGCACATCCCATCCCACTTATCTCCCTTACTTGATTGCCTAATTAAAGTGAGATTGAGTGATCTCAACTGCATTTGCTTGTGAGTTTGCATCTAGTTGGCACTTGGGTGTTCTTTTGCTATGGGATTCTTGTTTCTCTTGGTGGTTGCTGCCACCTAGACAGCTTGGAGCAGTGGAGGAGGTCCGGCACGAGTTGGAGGTTGTTCGTGGCTGGCTCTGGCGACTTGTGAGGGGCTTTGCACCTTCCCCAGTGAAGAGCCATAAGGTAGCTCTAATATATTGCGCGTGTCGTTGAGTTACCTCACTAGAAGTAGGTTCTTGCGGCGGCTCTTGGAGAGCTTGGGTGTGGATTCCCAATTAGCCGCCGAACCACGTAGTGTTGGTCGACACAACGGGGACTAGCGTGCTGGCAAGCACGTGAACTTCGGGAGAAAATCTTAGTGTATCTCTTGATATTGTGATTGATTGTCTCACGGTGATTGGCTTCACATTGGTATTCTTCATTGGTTCACTTGCCTCTACACGTCAGTATAAAATCATCTTTCCATCGTTTACTTACTGCAACTTTACCTTGTGTTTTAGTTTGTTTAGTTGTGCTTGTTCTTGTTGCTAGCTCTCTAGGTAGTAGTAGTTATAGCAACCTAGCTTGTGTGTGCCATAGAGACATTAGATAACTAGAATTGCAACTAGGTGGCTTGCTTAACACGTAGAGCTAGAGCAAACCGCATTTATCGCCATTTGTGTTACTAATCTTTGCTCTAGTGATTTGTAGAGTTTTAATTTAGGCTATTCACCCCCCTCTAGCCAATTTGGACATTTCAGCTGGGTTACCCAAAGTCTAATTCTTTCTTCTGAGGTGACACCACTTCCCTTGGGCTTCTTGACAAGTGCAGAGGCTTTGGGCCAAGTTTGGGGGTGGCCTCTGGACATAGGTCTAGGTCGCCTGACCCATAGTTATGTTGCCTAAGCTCCCTCTATGTCCCATTTCTAGCCCGACCTGTTTCACAATCTTCTAGAAAGCATAATTTCCTCATCCGGACTGAATTGGGAGAACCAAAACCTGATTTTGTGTATGTCAACAAGCAATTCAACATGGTGTAATCAAATTGGGAATATGATGAAGTGTTTGTACCATTTCCATAGTCACCTTGTCCGTACACTCACATTGTCATCAAAACTTGTGGAAATGAAAAGAATCAAGCCCTATGACTATGGTGGATGCCATTTATATTCTCATTTTAGGCATGGTTAATTGATGGTATGAAATAAGGTGTTAGTGACTATCATCAATGGTCTTTAAGAAAATTAAACTCCTCAAAGCTATAAATTTACCTCTGGTGATGCCTATCGACGGGTAAATCAGACATCACTTATAGGGAAATTGTTTTTGGACACAAGGACACCAATAGAACAAGATGACAATTTTTTCACCGGTGTTGTCACCATCAAACAATGGTTATTTTTCTATCAGTCAAAACCCAATAGGATAATTATGTTGCATTGCAGTAGAGCTTCTATATATTATTCACAAAAATGATAGATTTTATACAATTTGGACAGAGACATATAGCACTAAGATATGATTCATGTGTCATCGATATTATATATATATATATAAATAAATCATTAGTACCATAGTGATTGTAGTAGCCATTGTCGCAAGCTGGTTTCAATGACTCCCTATTGCCTCCATGAGGCATAACAATCTTCCTCACAGCTATGTGTAGAACATAAACCTCATGACATAGTCTATCTAGTGTATGCAAGGACCTGTTGGCGAATGGCCCCCTAAAGAGCTGCTGAAACTGCTGGTGTGTAGGAAAAGTACCTCCAACCCTGCTAGGGCTAGACAAAAGACTCGTGGCTCGCAAACTCGCTCGATCCGTAGCTGGCTCGGCTCGTTTGATTTTTTTCAAGAGCCGAGCTAGAAGTCTAGCTCGCTATTTTAACGAGTCACCTCACAAGCTGAAATGAGCTGAGGTTTATCATGGAGACAACAATTCTTGCTAGTCTTCATCCCACAATAATGACCTATTAATCCATGAGGGAGGCCTAGCAAGGAAGCCCACCAAGGCAACCCTAATAGAACGGTGCATCCTCTACTCCTCTCCTCTCTTTTGTTTGTGAGATGAACCGAGCACTGCCACCTGTACAAAAAATTACCGAGCGTCGCCTCTACTGCTAGCCAACCCATCTCCTCTGTCACTCTGCTCCGCTCTCTAGCAGCCTCCTCTTCTCGGCGCTCTTGCGACCAGCCTCCTCTGCTCGGCACTCACCCAACCACCGGCCGAGGCTCAAGGTTTGGGCCCCATCTGCCTAACCACTATAGTTAGCAACTAGCTAGCTATGCGCAACGCGGCTACAACGGCGCCAGCACCACTTGCATTGGCCAGTTTCCATGGGGAAGGAAGATGAGATCATCGACGTTCAATAGTCACCTATTTTTTAGCTAGTGAGCTAAATGAGCTGGCTTGAGCTCACGAACGAACTGAGCCATGCTAGCCCTCTAGCTCGCTACATTAATGAGCCGAGCCGAGGTAGCTTGTTACCCAAATGAACTAGCTCTCGTGCAGGACCAAGCTGAGCCAAGCTGCCTTGATATCTAGCCCTATGCCCTGCCATGATGTGAAGGATGAGTGTCTTCATATACTATGTGGTGCAGCTTCCTAATTGAATAGGCAACCCTGAGCGCTTCTTGTAGGTGAATGTTGATTTAACCGCTTTGCCCGACCATTGAGCATAAACAATGCACTCATGGTTCAGCTGAGTCCACACTACAGCAAAGAACTAACACACCAACATTATAACCATTCTGTCAACCTCGCTGAAAAAGGTGAACAAAGCTCGAGAACCACTCAAACAGGGGCCGAATCATTATACCCACTGCTCTCTCAAGCTCAGGCCACCCAGTCTCCTCTCATCTGCTAGTGAAGTCCCTCTATCATGGTAGCTCCTGAAGAAACTCTCCTGAGTCAAAGTCCAGAACTCATCCTTTGTGCCTTCTTCTTTGACTAGTGGAAACCAGAACTCAAGAGGGCAGAACCTGATGCTTCGTGTCTTCTTTGAGACGAACAACGAAAGTCACGGAACCAAACCTCCATCTTCTTATCTTTCCTGCTCCTCGTTCTGCCAATTGTGCCAAACATCGAACCTCCTTGAGTGCAAGGGCACCGACTAGTAACTACAGGTGAGCACAGGGGAGGTTCAAAGCGAGAGTTCAGGTTTGTCGATTGGTGCTCCCTCATCTTCCTTCATTGTTCCTCAGTCAGATGGGGCTCCATGAGTTCCATCTCAACACTATCGTCATGCTGTGGTTGTCGTTTGGCAAATCGAGTTTGTCTCTCTAAAGTCCTTAAAGGGCCTCGGTCTCAACCACACCCAGACTCTAGGTCTGACATAGCCATGGTGGCCTATTTCTCTTGTTCTGGGTGCTTGTTAGCCTTCCTCTTATTCATTCTAGGCTCCTCTAGGGCGACTCTCCTCCTTTCCTTTTCACGCCATCTGCAAGAGTCGGAAAAAGTTCTATATGCATTTCACCAAGCACATGACATGCATGAAGAATCACGAAAATATAAGACTACAGACAACCTCTTCGTGCCAAGGCGAGAAGGTGGGCTCGAATTGTACCACGTTGTAGGGGGGGAAGCCAAGCTGACCGACTTGCTCGTTGGAGAAGCAGTGGCGCACTATTGGGTGGCGGCGCAGTAGATCGCCATGGTGTGGAGTGCGTAGGGAGAGAGGGTTTGGTGGGTGGGGGTGGGGTGGGTGGAGAGGCGGCGCAATGCCTGATGACGCATAGTGGCACTGGCATGGACGAACAGCAATGAAGCATACCCAGAAAATCAGCATAACACAAGTAGGGGCGGGTGCAGTGAATGGGTACAAAAAAAAGTAGTAGTACTCTCTATTGCTACTGAATGCAAAGAAGCCGTACACAAACTATCCACCTGGAAAGATAAACAATTACAGATTGTCCTACTCCTACAGTAAAATTTTAAAACCGACACAAAAAGCTACCAAAAAACCCCAAAATTTGGGGAGGGGGTCCATATGTGTAAACCTAACAGTTAGGACACATAACCTGATCATTGTAAAAATTTCATCTCAGTTGAATAAATGGTCGCTGCCCCCACGAAAATTTGATTAGGGCGAAAACTTTGCAGCGTGCTCAACAAAATTTGCAAATTCTGGGTCTGCACATAGCATAGAAAGTTGGAGCTTGGATTAATTAGGATCAGAATTGTTGAGGAGCTGCAGCTTTTTAAAGTGTATATATGATACAGTCAAGGATCACAAAATTATGAAGTATGCAATACAAGTAATAGCCTATATAGTGCTATAACAAAAATAACCAATCTCTGAGCAATTAACACTTGACAGTACATACAGGAAAACATATACCTCAGTTGATCACAATTTCTGAGCAAAGGATTACCTGTTTTAGAAGCATGCCTCTACCATTAACAGACCAACGGCAAAGATGGGTGCAGAATAATTTGTGAAGTAATTAATCTCTCAAAGAACTGCAGCTAGTGAATGACCAACATTGCTGAAAAAGTAAAAAATGCTCGCAGGCAAATAACATAACACCAAGATGAACTGAAACATGTCTATGAGGTATACCTTTGTTGCAATTACATCTTTGGATCGGATTCTATCACAAGTACAATGCACTGCCCTTTTGCAGATGCTGCATATGTGTGCTAGCTGTCATACAAAATGCCACGAAAAATATAACAGTTTAAGTGGGTTTTGATTTCAAGGTTAAACATGTCATTAAGATACATACTCCATCCTGTAGTATACCAAAAATCCAAACTAGCTGAGCTCACAAACAACATGGTGCACCTCTGTTTGTCGAGGATCTGATAACCAGATGTTGACGTCCCAGACAACAATCTATCATGTACCGTGCTAATCGAAAATCAATGGTGAAACGTGACAGCTCTTAGCCAATTCAAACTCTTAAGATCGTTCTAGCTCATAGCACTAACAGCCACTCCTAACTGTGCCTGCTAGGACCTAGGCATAAAGAATTGCATTCCTGATCCTACCAAGTCGACAACCACATCCATGGTGACACAAGAAGTGCACCTGTAGGAGGCAGCCGTCTTCCTCGGAGGTATCTGCGCATAAAGCCACAACCTAATTAGCATGCTTCAAACAAACTTTGCCGCCCAAACCTGTAGAGGAGGGATAAAAGTAAAACTATCTGTGAAAATGTGAAATAGAAAGAACAGGAAGGGTCAGAAGCAGGGCAAGGGGGACAGGGGGTGAACCAGGTAGACGTAGCACTGTCCTGGAACAGCACGAGCTCCAGCCGCTTGGCATCCACCGGTGCCCGCTCGTTGCCGCCACCGGTCGCCGTGGCACCACTGACCGGTCGTTGAGCGGCGAGCGCAAGCGGATCGTGCCGAGAGGTACAGGTTACAAGGCGGGATTGGGAAAGGCTCTAGACTGGATCTGATCTGACGGCGCTGGGATCTCTAGATTCGAATCAGGAGAGCTAGAGAGGGAGGGAGTGGACATGGCAGAGGGCGGCGCTGCGGGTTGCCATGCGAGGGTTTTTTTCTCAGGTTAATTTGAAATATACCATTATAAATGTCGCGGTTTGAGGATCTGACATTACTATTGATCTATTTCGAACACACCGTTATAGTTTTACTCTCTATTTAAACTGTATTATATTTTATATATGTTTCTAATGGTGTTAGAGCCACATACATACGTATCACCATAGACTTTTCGTATGGTCTAAAATACCTCTGCTACTCCTCTCTCCATCTCACTTACAACTTACAAGCAGGGCCATGCGTCATCCCCTTCCCTTCTCCCACATGCTTCTTCCTCACTTTCTCGCACACACCAAAACGGCCCTACAAGCTGCCTCCAGCCGCTATGTACTTAGAATGTCATATAGTCCAACACAATTACACTGACTATGAAACTATACAACATAGTTTTTTCTATTTGTGTACTTAGAATGTCATATAGTCCAACACAATTACACTGACTATGAAACTATACAACATAGTTTTTTCTATCTGTGTACTTAGAATGTCATAGTCGAGTGTGTACAAGACACTATGGACCATGGTGTTTGGTTGAGGATTTGCAATGGTCTATCATCTTGTTACTCCTCACCTTTATGTTTGGTGTTGTGGAATGGAATACATTGATGAATGGCCACCTCATCCTCAGAGGCTTACCACTATTATAAGATTGAGAAATGGAGTCACTCCACTAAAAATCGTAGGGGACTCATGATGGACCACTTTATTTAGGAAAAGAGTGCACTACTAAAGTAACTTCATCACCACATGGTTAGCAAAAATCATAGGGAACTCATGATTACGAGGTTCTAGATCACTACATGGTTAGCAATCATTCACGTGCACTCAAATTCAAGTTGGAATTCAAAGTTTTGTTCTAGTGCTCATATTTTTGTACAAACATATAGGTAAGGATATGGCATAGAAAAATGCAACATATAGTAAAGCAAAAAATGATTGAAGAAAGTATCATGGTGGTCCACATGGGCTAGCGGCGGCGGCAGCGACATGAAGACCTCCATTACCAGCCGCTGTGATGTGATCCCGCTAGAGAGCAGTGGATGCAATTGCCGATTAGGCATCGACATAGGCGGATGGGGAAACTGAATCACGAAACACAGTAATGTAGAAGGCTGAAACATGTTCGGTGTTCGCTATTTGCTTGGGCTTCAGTAATTGGCCTACTTGGCCCAGCTACAGTTCAACTGTTAGCTCATCCCCAAATGCATTGTGACTCTTCGTTTTCCTCTATTCATCGCAAAAACAAAAGTCAGTCATGGCCAGGCATAGTACAGAGGCACGCCGGGATGTGGTGCTCTCTGGTGGGGAGCTCTGGCGGCCGCCAGAGCTCGCCATATTGGTGGATCCACCACTTCCTATTTTCACCTACACTTTTGTTCTGTATAAATAAAATGTGGCTAGGAATAAGTTGATGTAGAGTATTCACAAGACTTCAAGTAATTCTAGTCATGTGTTCCCCAAGTCCATTGCCCATGGAGAATGGATATTCTGTTGCTAGAATGAGGAGTTTGTACATGTTATTTTGTTTAAGACATTTGTGTGTCCTTGTAATAATCATAGGTGTTTATTTTTTTTAGAAAAGAGAATATATTAATATCCCAGCTTCTGCATCGACTAATGCATATGGTTGTTCATTATTACAAGCAAGAGCGAAACGGTCCAGGGAATCTCAAAAACAAAGTTTTGAGCCATAAAGACATCAAAAAAGTTTTGAAAAACCACAACTAGAAAGCAAGTCTGTTGGTAAATCTCCCGCTGTGTCTTGCAAACACCTCTATCGTGGCTATCTCAATAGTCCTACTTCCCATCTTCAATATATGGCGATCCTCCTCCTTCTGGTGTTTATTTTATGACACTGCTACTATTATTATTTACTTATGAAATCACTAAGGGCCTGTTTGGCTCGTAGCTCCAGCATGCCACACCCAAACTGTGGCACGCCGTATCTGTGTTTGGCTGCTGCTGCGTGTTGGGCGTGCTCAAAGTGTGGCGCCATTCCCTGTCTAATTCTGCTCCAACTCTCGCCAAAAGTCTAGTGCTCGTTACGTGCGCCACACATTCAGCGACCCCAGAGCTACGGTGTGGCGTGCTGCGGCGGGAGCCAAAACAAGCCCTAAATGTGTACCCGACACACAGTGTATACACATTGGTTTTGTCCCCACGTGCGGTATGGTTTCATAAAATTGCCATATGTTGATATCTTAGTAGGTTCTTGTGGTTCGCAGACTGCGGACAATAGGTTGCTTGTTCAATGATGAGCCTATGACAGACATTGCTTTTATGCTTCTCAGTGCTTCATGCAAGGGAGAAATAGAGGGCCCATTGTTTGTTGATTTGATATCCTTGGGGAGATTGGTTCTTGGGTGCTTGGTGTCTAATGAGAAGATCTAAACTGGGACATAGTTAAATGGAGTATAGTACACAGCTATTTATAGGGATTTGAGAATGCTGGTATTCAAGCTTTTTATTAGTTTGGTATCTAGAATATATGGCCATTAGCAACCATGCACATTCATTTATATATAAGATTTGTGAAATTAATGTAGCTCATGTATTTACTCAATATTTAAAGAATCTATTTGGCAAACCAAAACATGTGTGAGTTGTGGTAGTGGGTTTTGAGGAGTATTATATTGAGGTTGTGTTGAGACCATATCATCATGTAGCTCATGGTACACCATATGATTGTGCTGAGAAGAATTTTGCATAGCAGACTTTGCAGACATATTCATGCTAGCCTCTTTCATTTTCCATTGAGAGCATGGCATATTCAGCATGGTATTATCATAAGCGCTAACCATGTCCCTCATCATCTCAGGTGGTTCACTTGGCACTTGTGTAGGATGCTCAAAACATTGGGCCGGACTAGCTCCCCAATGGTGTCAAAGTATGCGTGGAGAACTGCAGAGTCTCACCTTGGAGCTAGGATGGGAGTGGGGTTGGATCCAAAGACAAAGTCCAAAGTGCTCAAATCTACTCTACATGTTGTGTGGATCACACACTCTAGTCAACCCACTTAACCTTTATTACTTGCTTCACATAAAAGGGTTAGTGGTACAGATTCTAGAAAATAGTCATCATCTTAAAAGGAGCCGAGTAAAGCATATAGCCTTCATGCATTAGTTTTCCCGCATGCACATCTATTTTTGGGAAAAAAAAATATATAGCAAAACAGTGTCCTCACTTGCTAATACCAGTCATGTTAATTATATGCATAGGCCACAAGAGGGAAATGGCATGAAGCGAGCCTAGAAGACACACATATCCATCCAACTACTCATGTTCACTCAAAAAAGGAAAAAAAGAAACTTGCAACTCTTATATTCTATATGTTTTATATGTCATACATGGCATCTAAGGATTAAGATCATATTGAACAGTAAATCAACATAATGGTTAGGAATTGGCAGATATTCAATATTGCCATAGCTACAAATGAACTTGAAGACCAATTTGAAATTTTGCAAGCAAAACTTGATATTACTGTTGTACCTCAAGTGAGTGTTGTTTTATGGTCATCAAAACAACCATGGCTTGCATCCTAAGATCATAGAAGAAAATTTTAACTTCAGGCTATCTTTAGTGAGTATGAGCTGAGACAACAGAAGCATCAGTCTTATTTCACTCACGATCTAGTATAGACCAATGGTTCCACAATGTCTATGGTAATCATTAGGGTGCTCATCATGTCCTTCCACAATTCCAATAGCCTTAACAACAATACAACCATGTATGATGCGGACAAATGCTGAGCTTATATTTGTTTAATCGACCATTTATCCCATTTAATTGGTCGCTTAGCCTGTTTAATGGACCGTTTAGCTCGAATAATGGCTAAATGGTAGGTGACTGAGTGTTTACCGAATAGCATTTAGGAAACACTACCACCAAGGCAAAAAAAACATTGACATACCACACTACTTTTTTCATACACATGGAAGGATCTATCAATTTAGTATAGCATGGAGCATTTTGTAGAAGGTTACTGAATGGGTGTTACAATATGGGAGGAACTGATTCTACATAATGGAAACATTATTACAGTCTTTGCTTCTCTTGAAACAACAGAGCATTCAACTATTATAGCAAGTTTATTACATATACCAAGAACACACGATCCATGGTGGAAAACAAATGAATAGGGTAGCGGTTTTTAGGATGTACTTTGGTGAGATCATCACTAGGACAAGCATGTGCGTTATTAAGGTACTAGGACTAACATGTGTGTTAAGGTGTGTGAGACATACAAGTTGTACTAGGTCCTATGGATGCAATAGAATAGGTGGTGTGAAGAATGGTGAAGAAACAGAGTCAAAATGACAAATTATGCAAAAATAGCATGTGCCAAATGGTCTGATAGGTTATGGCGTGCTGGATAATCATTAGTGTTGGTGACACATTACAAATGCACCCACCTGATGGAACAATAGTAGTGTGCATCAAGCACACCATCCATGTTATGCCCACACCATGCTGGTGTCTGCACCCTCTGTATTAACTCCCTTGTTGGCATCCCCAAAGATAGTCATGGAGATGAGTTGAGGTGAGGGGACTAAGGAGCTGATCATGGAGGAGAGAAGGGGAGGATGAGAGGCCACCATGTGCTCATCTATCCTCATCAATGATGATTTTGTAGCATAAAGTGTAGGGCTAGTGGTGAAGAGAGTTGGGAGGGAAGCTGGGTATTGGCCTCTAGTCATGGAGGAGAGGAAACAGGAGTGGTGCATCGGCCATTGTGCATATAGGTGGGGGACAAAAGGGGAGGTGAGGGACGGCTGAAGGAGAGAAGTGGGAGAGTGGCTAGGCATGGAGGTAATAAAACTGCTAGGGTCACAGGGTGTTGGCTGGGATGTTTGGTTCATGAAAGGTTGATCTCAAACGTCGAATGAGAATGGATGGACAGTGTTGCTTGGTGTCTTATGGGCTCTTAGCAAGCCAACACCTTAATGAGTCATTCCCATGCCAGCTCTATGGGCTGACACCTCAGCCCAAGCATGGCCCTAGCCACTAGGCCATGCTTTATCAATCTATGCCTCGTGCCGCCCATGGGATTCAGCTGATCTGGCCATTTCTACACTATCCCTAGAAGAACTATATAAAATCTGAGGCAACGAGAGGGGAAACTCCCCACCATGCCCAAAAAACTCCAACGACCCCAGCTCTCCGGCCACCACCACCGCTAGCTATTGTGCGGTGGCAACGGCGGCTGCCTGGGATGGTGGCGAAAATGATGCTGGCCCACCAACCCTCCCTCCCTTATTTCTCTTTTGTGTCGTGCTCTAGCGTCTGACCACGTTGGCTGCAAGGTCACAGGTTTGGGGCCTCCTGAGCCAGATCTGGCATCCTCACCACTCCTGAGCCAGATCTGGCATCCTCACCACCGGATCTGAAGCTCCTGCAGCATTTACTTCATCTCTGGTGGCTTGGTCGCACCTTGTTGCGATAGGATACCTCCACCAAGCTAACATCCTCAGTGGCCATGGTGGCCTGTGGGGTAGCCTAATTCAGTGCCGCCTAGGCTGGATCTGGTCTATTGAATGCCGGAGCCCATGACACCACTATTGACTTCCACCTGTACCTGGCTAATGTCTTCGGTGACCACAACGGCCTTCGGGGGTGCCTGATCCAGTGCCTCCAAGGCCAGATTTGATCTCCACTACAACCAAGCTTGGGGTGAGGCCACAACCCTCTCCTACCTGCACCTAGCTGATGCCTTCGGTGGCCACGGCGGCCTTGGGGGCTGCTTGATCTGGTGCATCCAAGGCCAGATGCGGTCTCCCATACCTAGAGCCGAGCTCTAGGGTGAGGTGGCATGGCCGCTCTAGCTGATGGCAGTGGCTTGCTGCGATTCGTCGCTACAATAGCATGATCAGTAGCTGCGGTGTCTATGCATGATTAGTGCATTTCACTGCCTTGCACGAGCTATTGAGGTCTCAAGCAGTGCTGCGCCCCAGTGCTCATTTGGCTCTGGGTTTCTATCTCCAAGGCAGGGCGTTTACCTTATTCTGCAAGGTGTGAGGTTTGTTCCAAGATGGTTGAGGCTGGTTTTGCATTGCAACTACTTGTGCGAGCTAGCCAGGGCTCAAGCAGTAGGTGCGGTCCATGCATTCGTTTCGTCATCCTTGTTCTGAGTGGTAGTCCTATAGCTCATGGCCTAGGGGACTCCAGGCGAAAGCCCTGCACGTCTCTGTTGGTGTTGTCGACTGCAATGCCTTTGGCCACCATAACAACCTCCTAGGAGGCGTCGTAGTATCCTTCTCTAGCCCTGCAACTCAGGATACCACTAGGTGAAAAACCTAGACGGTGCTTTCAGACCGGTGATGACGGCAACATCGGCGTCGTGTCCTACTTGTAGGCGTCACCGTGGAGGTGTGCCTCAGATTTGGCCAAGCACTTTTGTCAGGGTCCACTGCTAGCTTTCCCTACATGGGTGCACAAGTTGCTTTTTGGGTGCATCGCTCTAACGTCCTCTAGGATCCTTCATTGCAACATTTCAACTTATGTCGGGTTAGCAAGACCATGGTGCCTCTCTTGGATCTCCTCTCTCTTCATTTGTTGATCCTCCCACCCTGAAGATTTCCTTCCCTTAAGGTGTGTTGCTAGATGATGACTGTCATCTATTGACCACGACTTTGTGCCTTCCAGTCATGTGGAAAGTGGAGTTTGGAGAGCTGTCACTTGGTGGTGTAATGTTCAGCAATCAATGACATGTTTTCATCATGGGTGGCTTGGTTGTTCCACCTCATGTACCTAGCTTGTCTCTAGATGTTTTTTCCTGTGTTGTGCTGCTTTTGTTTGTGTCTATGCTCCTATCTCGCCCCAACTATGGAGTTGGCTTACTTTGCCATGGGCCACCACTATGTCATACCAGCTTTGACACACGTGACATGGAAGTATCAGACCCCTCCGCATGCCTGTTGACACCTTCCTCCCAAACATATCACCCATGGTAATTACTCAAAAACAACAACATATCACCCATGGTAAATACCATGTTATATTTTACCATCACTACTTAATTCAACTCCAAGAATTCCAGAACGGCCTATCACTGGCCGAGTTTTACGACCACCATTTCCCCTTTTTATTGGAAACTTCAGTTTTTGATAACTTGTTGAAATTGTAGTCGAATTGGGATTTTGTTTATACATTTGAAAATATTTTCTAGAAGAATATTTGAGATGTTGCAAACTACAGTATGTAGAGGACTGTATCAAAGCGATGCTCCAAGGATATTTCCATCATAACATATATATCAAAATCTATATAACTGTACTCACGATTTTTTTGCCGGATCACATAGCTCACTCAATACTCCCTCGGATTAGGATACTCTTAGATAGCATGATAGGGAAGCCTATGTGTCCTCTATGTGATAATTTTAGTATATAATAATACTTTCAATCAAGAACTTGTTGATTCCCAAAAAAAGAAATCAAGAACTTGTTGGATCACGTTTTGATCATAACAACAGAAATATAAATACAAATATAAATACACAAACATAGCAATATGAGAAACACATTTCAGTCAGCAACTGAAAACCCGGATCTGGTCGTCCTATAGTGGTAGTAGAAGGCATATACATTATATATAGCAGCACTTGATTAGCATTAAAGGTTCGACTTATATTGAACATACTTATATTGGCAATATAACATCAAGCGGTTACTAAAGGCGTTTCTAATTAATTCTTGCCTAAAGTATAGTTTGATATTTTGTGACTGAATAAATATTTGCCTTTCAATTTCAAAGCAAATTATATTTAACTAAAAGCAACGGTCCCTTCCTAAAACTTCATTTTATACTTTCCCAGCGTTTATTAACAAATGGACCCCACCATGACCATTCAAAAAAAAAGGCATCACCGTCCATGACACATAGTATTCAGTATTAACCATTCACAAGTAACATGCGTTGATGGTTTCTTATGAAAAGCATTTTTTCATGCGTCTGAGTTTCGAGGATATTGCATCGTTGACAGCTCCTTTTCTTCTATATATAGGATTCTTTGTAGGCTCCGATCCTTCACAACCAAACACATTGCCTCTCAACAAAATTCAACCATTTCTTAGTCACATACTGGTAGTTGCTGGTTTGCATTCTCCACAAGAGAATGAGTAGGACGCCTAGGAGAGCTGGAATTAGCTACATTAGGAATAATAATAGTCGTAGAGCCACATTCTTCAAGCGGCGTGCTGGGCTTTACAAAGCTGCCGCTGACTTGTCCACCCTCACTGGCGCAAGAATTGCTATCGTGCTACAATCTGAGAATGGAAAGATGTCCTCTTTTGGCACTCCATCGGCTAGTGTTGTCGCCAATTCTTTCCTTTCAAGGGATGCACAAGTAGATCCATTCGTCAACCAGGTACAAAAAGACAAAATCACCCTTTTGCAGAATGAGCTATTCATGGTGGAGAAAGAGAAAGCCATGGAGGACAAGAGGACAAAGGAGAACACTGCACGAGTCAAAGAGCTTTGTGCGACCTCAAGGAAGGCTAAGCTTGTCTATAGCAAGGTAGAGGATCTCAATGTTGAGGAGCTCAGTGAGCTTCTGCTTGACCTCTCACGGGTCCAGCGGGAGATTAACGATCGACTTCCTCCACAGCAACCTAGCAACCAGCTAGAGGTTGGTGGGTCAAGAGACCCTTTGCTCTGGTTGTTGTCCTCTTCGACATCACATTCAAAGAACCTGCTGCCACCTAGACATCTACCATGGACACATACACAACCATCCTTGCATGTTGCAAAATCATCACTGTCCCTTCCACAGTCATCATGGTCACAAGCTACTCTTCTTAATCAAACCATACTGCCAACGGCACAAGCACCATCGACGTCACTGTTACAACATGGTCTAATGCCACCACACCCTTTAATGGTCAAACCACAAGCACAAATGTTGTCATCATCTAATGAAGCCCATCAGCACAACTATAATAATACACGGGTGCACATCAATAGTAACATCTTACAACCATCCTCACAATCCTCTCTGATATCTATGCTACAACCACCACCTTCATCGTTAGCGCAGATTACGTTCTATAATGAAATTCCTCCTCCATCATTGTTGCAACAACCGCCAACTTTGTTGCCTCCAGAACCCGAGCTTCACCCAGCAGCACAGCCTGAAAACCACGCAAGCATCGGAGACTTCACTGCTGCTCACCCATTTCCCAATCATCAATGGCCTTCACCTATTCAATCTGATTGGCCATATTTTGATGCTTGTACGGACTGAATTTTTGCTTGGAAGACCATGGTGATACTAGAGAGCAAGCTTCTGGTGGTTACATCATGTCAAGTTCTTTTGTACTGCTTCAACAAGCTTATAATTGTCCCTACAATAACTCCATAGATTCTTCTTCAGAAGGAGCTAGAACAACATAGTGATGATGGTCCTGGAAATAATCTTGTTGATATGGGCTGCCTTGATGATAGTTGATACCACAATTTTAGTTGTTCTTGTGGTTTATTTAATCAATATGTGTTTGAGTTGTCTAGTTTATTGTTATAAGGGAATCAAATGTTATTTAGTCCACTAGTCTAAGTCTAGCCTATTTAGGGAGTTCTACATGTATTGGTATATCAAGGGATGAAATCTTGAAGTTTGCTTCATAGGTCCAATCCTTGCATCATGTAATGTGTTGTATCCGTCATATATAGCATTGTATGAAATCTTTTGTTCAAAAATGGTACTTGTTGCTGCTTACATAATAAGGGTGAAGGCTATGAATTTGAACCCATTATGTCTTTTTATAGCATACTTCATTAGTTTTGTTGTCATAAGCCCTAACCGAACCGTTTTAGCTAGAGGCACCTATGTTCCAAAAGGCTTGGTATCTTAGAAGGATTCCTTTCAAAGGTAGCTGATGGGCAAGAGTGCGCCAACACAATTCTGACGTTAGTTCTAGCCATTCATTTTCCATTTCTTTTTTGGTCCAGGTGTGGTCCCTTGTTGAGCCAGCCTTGCTCTTGTACTTTTGTCCATGGGACCCACCACCACTAACCTTGTCTTTTTGGCTTATCATGTACACCATAAAAATATTAAAAGTCATTAAATTTTATAGAATAAAAATCAACAACTCATCAAGAAAAATGAACATATATCTTGAATATAATCGTCTTCTTATATGCAGGTTGTTTAATAATATTGACTCCACTAGATCCTTGAGAGAAGAATTGGAGATTAATTCAATCTACCTCAAGAGAAGAACCTCTCTATTGGCTCCTTGAGGCTTTTAGGATCACCAAAACAAAGCTGCCATTTTAACCAGTCTCACACCTTATCTAGGTAATGCCAAGAGGCAATGATAGCTAATGTCAAATAACCTAATGGTTTGCTTACTACTAATGAAAGTTATGCTAATTTTTGCCACTTTGTAAAACGAGCATAACGTGACCACTGATGTCGTCAGCTCCTCTAAAGCCACAATACATGCCATAGCTTCCACCAAAATCACCAGCATGCATCCCATACCACGGCAGTGCTCCAAGTGTGATTGCTAGCCATGATGCCAATGCCAATGGCTAGTCTGTGAACAACTGATGGTGTCAATGAACTGGTGAGGTATGCATAGTAAACCAGTCCTTGTAATGTAGAAGACCCACTACCATGTTGTCTCCTAAATCACATGCGGATCATGGATGTGCATAGACCACCAGATCTGGCACTAGAGCGGCACCTTGTTCCCACCCAGATCACACCAACCTGGGCTGGCGCCAGTGGTTTAACAACTCTGAGAAGCCAACAATGGTACTTGAAGAACAAACCTACGTACATTATCGATGAGGGCCTGATCGCCAACATTGAGGAAGTGCGCAGCAGAGAGGGAAGAGCAATCGAGAGTAGCACTTGCTCCATGGCTAAGAGTGGCACTTCCCACATGGCCTCACTGCTGTCCTCCACATTCAAGAGTGAAAGTGGGAACAATAGGATAATACCGAGAGCTCGTATGGTACGAAGGACGTGGTGTGCATTGTATGGAAACCGGTGGGATGGAGAACACTATATAAGATCAGAATCAATCATCTACATAATAAATTTTCATGCATGAACTGAGCGGATGTGCGTGTTGGGCATGAGGAAAATGAGACCCATCACCTTACATATACTTACCAATTCTGGAAGCTTTTGCCCCCTCCCCCCCTTGTCGTCCGTACAGGCGACTCAGGGGGCGACACAGCCCCAGCCGCTGGACCACCCGCTACGCCTGCTCCTCGGCCGCTGCCACCGCTCTCTAACTAGCGGTGGCAACAGCCCACGGCGGTGCCGAACAAGGCTCACCCCAGTAGCAACTCCTATCACCTCCCTCCTCTCCTACCCCCTTTTCCCTCATATCGAGCTCTAAAACTTCGGTGAGGAGGTGACCACCGACGAGTATGATCACCGGCGAGGTGCCAGATCCGTGTGCTCTAGGTCCGGATCCGGTGACCCCCGCCCCAGATCTGATGCGCGTCGCCCTCTTGCGGTGTCTCTAGCTCCGGCGGGTGAGCTGCTCCATCTCTAGCGGATGCTGCCGCACAGGGCCTCCACACAGCTATATGCTCCCTCACGCGCATGCGGTCTAGCCCCGCGAGACCGCAACACGGTGGATGGCCTGGGAGGCCCTGGGCGCCAGCAGCTACCACAGCCAAATGCGGCGGCCCCACCCCGGATCTGGCACCAACTTGACCAGCGGACGTGGCGGTGGCTTTGCTATCGGGCCACAGATGCCCGCGTGTAGGCCGCGGTACACCAACACCGTGCTTGCCCGCCTGGAGGAAGCTCTCAAGTCTGCAGCACCTGGTGCATCGCCGGCAAGCGTTGTGTGTGGCAGGCGTTCAAGCGTGGTGGCCAGCAGGCGAGTGAATAAGGCAAGGCTCTGGGCAACGGCTAGGCGGCTGCCACAACCAGATCTAGCGGCCTGCACATCTTCCCTAGGCTGTCCTTGGTCTCGGCAGCGGGCGGCGTGCAGGTGGACGATGCACACCCCCATCACTCGCGTTGTGCATAGGTGCTGCCAGCCAGACGCACCTTCACACGCTCCGTGTTGTCCACCGCGAAGTCAAGCCGGCGAACTTCCTCGTCAGCACAGGAGTTTTGCTCCCAACGCAGCAGGCCCATGGCTCCATGGTGAGGGCTTGATGCAGCGATTTTTGGAATTTGGGCGAAAGCCTTATCCGGTTTTGCTCCAATCTAGCGACAATGGTGCATCCAGCATCACTCCACTCCTTGGAGGCATCGTTGAAGATTCTGCTACTGCTTTCGTTCGACGAAGCATGTCTTGGGGTGAAAGCCCTCCCTGCTTTGGCCTACAATGGTGGCGTCTGTGGAATGTCACTCTCCTTGTTGAAGGCGTCGTGAACTGCATCCTGTGGCCGTCCACCATCCATGTCTCGACACCAACTTGAGCTCTTCCTGACTAATCTTCCACTTCTCCCCGTTGTACACTTCCACTTCTCCCCACTCTAGTTCAATTACCCTCCTACTCGCTTTTGTGCACACTGGCTACTGGCTTGTGTTGTCCTTAATGCGCTCTGTCGTCCTCTAGGTCACTAGAGTGCTCCACCTCATCTTATGCCAGGTTGCGGGACTATGATCCCCTCTCTTGGATCTCCTTGTTCTCCTATCAATGGTCCTCCCTCCTTTGAGGCTTCCTCCCCTCGAAGGTCGTAGGTGGGCGTCGGTTGGATCCTGGATGCTTCTCATAGGCGATACAACTCTTAGCTGTCATCTGTTGGTTCTGACTCAGTGCCACCAGTTAGGAACTTAGTGTTCACACTTGTTTTGAGAAGTAGGTTAATTGCACCTGTTGTTATTTTGTTGTTGTTGATGTTCTTGTAACTCTCTTCTCTCCCACCATGACATGTATTTCTTGGACCTTGAAGGGTCACTCCTGGAAGGTGCTATGCACCCTCTATTACCAGCTTTGCCAGAATCAATGGAAAATTATTCAAGTGGAGACTATCGTCCCCCGGTGACTTCTCAAAAAAGTTTGGAAGCTTTTCTAGAGCTTAGGCACTAAAGAATCTAGTATAGTAATTCAGTAAATAGCTGCATTCTAGTTATCCATTGGTAGTCACAATATATAAATAGCAATTCACAAGAATTAATTGTGCCTACTCGACATGGTACGATTTGGCAAGGCATGGCAAGGCACAATTATCTAATTCTGTTATGTTGTGAATCACGCTGTGGTGAGAAAGCATACCGAGCATGCCATGGGGATGCCTTAATTGGTTAACCCTGTTGCGTACTGGTATGGTGAGCACAGCATGCCTGTCCTAGCCAAAGCCAGTGCAGGTGTCATCACTTACATATCATCATCGAAGACGTTGTCGCCCACACGGCATCTACACCATGCCTGTACCATGCTAGTATATGCACTGCTTTAGCTTTGCACCTCTGCATCCCCGAGAGGGACTAGGTTGCCCTTCGTCAAGGAGAGGGGATGGGAGCGACGCACGAACCATCGGTGACCCATCATGGAGGAGATCAGGGAGGAGAGGCCACCATGAGCTCATTGTTAGCAGTAGAGCCATTGCGCATAAAGTGGAGGGCTGGAGGCAAGGATAGCCAGGAGGGAATCGAGGCATTGGACACTCAGTCATGGAAGAGGGGTGGGGAGCGATACACCGACCAACATGCATGGAGGTGGAGGATATTAGGGGAGGGGAACGGAGGCCATAAGAAAGAAGTGCGGGTGAGCGGCTGGGTTTGGAGGTGTAATGGACTAGGGTTTGGGGGCATCTGCTTGGAAGTTTTGTTCATAGAAGGGTTGATCTCAGGCATTTTGAAGATAGTGGGTGGTCAACATTGCTTGAGGTTACATGGGCCCTTAACAAGTAAACCCCTTAAATGGGTTGAGCCCATATATGCCGAGACTACGAGCCAAGGTGGTGTCCCAAGCACAACATTAGCCACCTAGCCATTCCGGCACAAGCACAGCTTGCACTAGGCCATATTGTGCTTGGGCCATGCTTAATCGAGCCATGACTCATATCTCTTGCTGGGCCTAACCAATCTTGCCATCTATACTCTAGCCTTAGAAAAAACATATAAAATATCCTAGCTAGACTCTCCTCCTTTCTACCTCATTTTTTTGGATGCTACCATTTTGCAACTCTCAACACCCTCGCCCTCCCCAAACCTACCCACTGTTTAGAGCTACTAGCACTACCACTATTTAGAGCAACCAGCACTACCACTATTTAGAGCTATTGTGCTGCATCATCCTAGCTTGCTTTGCTAGTAGCCACCACTATGACATGCCAGCTTTGCCAAAACTGACATGGAACTATCATATCCATCTACATACGATTGACACCTACCTCCCAAACCTATCAACATAGTAAATACCCCTGTTTGTTATATTCTACCATCATTTTTGAATTCAACATCTACCTTTTTTATCAGTACATTTTTACTACCACTTTTTTCCACTTTTTATTGGGAACTCTAGATTTTTAAGTGAACACTCTTGAAATGGAAATATAACTGTGATTTTTTTTATATTTGAAACAATTTTCTAGAAATATATTTGAGATGTTGCAAACTATACCTATATGTAGAGGACTGCATCTATGGGATACTCCAATGATATTTCAATTATAACATATCAAAATCCATCTGTACTCAACATTATTTTGCCGGATGACATAGCTCATTCGCTGATTTAGAATACTCTTAGATGTCACAAAAGAAAGCCTATTTATCCTATAGGTGATACTTTGAGTATATATTATATCGTGCTTTCAATGAAGAGCCTGACCACATTTTGCTCATAACTATACAGAAATATACAGTATAGCAATGAACACATTTAAGTCAACAACTCAGCACCCGGACCTAATCATCCTATAGTGGTAGTAGTAGGCATATACATGATATATAGCAGTGTTTGATTTGCACTAAAGATTCGACTTATGTTGAACATGCTTATATTGGGAGGATAATATTAAGCGGTTACTAAAGGGGTTTCTAGCCAATTAATTCTTGCCTAAATTGTAATTTGATATTTTGTGGTTCAAAAATATATGCCTTTCAGTTTTAAAGAAAATAATATTTAACTAATAGTGATGAAGAAATAATTTCTTCCTAAAACTTCATTTTATACTTACCCGGCTGTTATTGACAAATGACCCCACCTTGACCATGCAAAAAAAGGGACCTACCGGCGATCACGCATAGTAATCAAGATTAATCATTCACAAGTAACATGATTGTCTTCAATCACACGCATGAACAATTTCCCCAAAACTCAGATGCATGAACATGTTTTTGGGAAATTGTATCATTGAGAGCTCCTTCACATTAAAACGCAATGCTTTGAATTCTCCATTTGAGAATGACTAGGAGGACAAGGAGATTTAGAATTAGCTACATTAGAAATAATAATAGTCGTAGCGCCACATTCTTTAAAGCATCACGTGGGGCTTTACAAAACTGTCACGAACTTCTCCACCCTCACATGCGCAATAATAGCTATCGTGATAGAATCCAAGAATGGAAATATGTACTCTTTGGGCACTCCATCTGCTGGACCTATTGTTGATTTTTTCACCCCTTTCAGAGAATGAATAGGCATCCATTCGTCAATAAGGTACAAAAGGACAGAATTACCCTTTTACAGAATATAAGCTATTCAACATGTAAAAGACTAATGAGAATAGGCATATCCATTAGTCAATCTGTTGGCCCTGTTGTTTACTTATTTCTTTAGACATAACCTAATTGGAATTTTGAATAGTGGATGATTACAATACGTGAAATAAATATGGATGTTGCTTTTTACTCAATATCCAAAGAAATATTCATGACCAACATGGTGACATTTTCCACATCCTACTTGTCTCGTATGTACACATCTATTTGTATTGGTAATTGAGACTATTCAAATATGCATCTGTATTTGACATTATCCAGGTATTAAAATTCAAAACAAATTTCCTTTTTCTAAAAATAAAATAGGGTTGAATTCGTCGCTAGAATTAAAGCTAGCTTATTTACATATATTTCCTAAAGACTGACATGTTTTCTGACAGTTTTTATTTAAAAAACTATTTTTCCTAAGCTAACTCATGCATTCACATAGAGCTAATTAAGGGCATGTTACTACAGGAATTTTCTAAGAATCCGTTCAATTTCACATGAAAAATGTAGGAACTAAAAAAAATCATCCGTTACAAACAGGGCCTAATTAATGGGCGTGTCTTTGTTCTGGTTTGCTCTGGTTTCATTTTGAGTTAACCTCTCTTTGGAAAGTTATCCAAAAAAAAACTCTCTTTGGAAAATAGTCTGAAAACCCTTTGGTATAATAAAAACGAAAACCTTTTCCTAAAGCCCTTTCGCCAGCAGGCCTAATCCGGCCTAGGAAACTCTTCCACTGGCCCATCTGCCTTGTCTTTCTGCTCATTCTTTCTCAGCCCAGCCCAGCATCCTAGAAAGCCACGGGAACGGAAACGGATCGACACTGCCTGCCTCGCATTTCTCCGTGCTCAACGCCCGCTACCGTTTCACCAGGACCTACTATCGGCCCAGTCCGGCCTGGGGAAGCCTACTATCGGCCCAGTCCGGCACTCAATCGAGCCCAGCAAAAAGGCCCAATATCTCCGCTCACTTTCCTTTTTCTTTTTTTTCTGTTGACCACTTGACGGCCACGTGGCCACTACATCAACCTAGCACCACCTCACTCAGCGTGTAGATTCGTCAGCGGTCAACTTAACAATTGACCATCGGCCCATTTCGCTATCCGCTTGCTAGGACCGAGAACATTGCTGACGTTAGCGTCCACGTGTCCCTCTGGCAGTCTTGTTCCGCTAGGTGTCACTCCCTGAGGCCCTCACCCTTTTCTGGTTTTTCAGATAAGATTTTAAACCTGTTTTAGATTTTAAAAATCACAAACGATTCTTTTTTCACTCCAAAAAAACATGAAACTTATACCTTATAATCTTCTAAAAATATGATCTATCTTTTGGCGAACTTTTTTAATTGAGTTCATTGAATTTCTTTTACTCTAGCTTAGCTTCTAACACATCTTGTTTGTAGCCACTTGACAATTATTTCCGTTATTTTGTTTTTTTAGATTCTCGTGGAGAAAGACTGACTCTATATTAATCAAGTACATCGATAGTACTCAAAGACACATACTACCTCCTTGATATCACAGGTGTCATGGCAACACTATCTTTACAAACATATTCAGTCATTACAAAAGTAGTTATGTACTTATGTTAGTGTTTTACTTACTATTCTTTTGCTCGATGTAGTGATGCATGCCTTGATTGGGAACCTTTTACCTTGGTTATTACCTAGCATTGCAATACTTAGGGTCTGTTTATAGCTCAGCTTCACCAGTGAAGTAACTTTTTAAGTTTTTGATTGAAAAGCAGCTCTATTTCTGAAGCTGAATCTATTTTTGAGTTGTTTGGCAAATTAGCTTAACATGGTGGTAGACCTAAGCATTTTGTGGGCCGGGCCCAAAACAGCCCGGTTATTTTGAGCCGAAATTATCCCGCCCATGACTGTCCCACTAGAGCGAGTCGGGCCTATTTTTCAGACCGGGCTTGGGCCTGGGCACCTATGGAGTTTATAGTGTAAAATCGCTAAAATAAATATTTTGGATTGGGCTGGGGCCGAGAAAAAAATTTCTAGGCAGTGAGATCTGTGCCCAAACCCTATCCACTAAGGTCCATGGGCGGGCCAAAACCCAACGGGCTCGGTCGAGAAAAAAAATTCCTGGACAGTGAGATATGTGCCCAGGCCCTGTCCACTAAGGTCCGTGGGCGGGCCAAAACACAGCAGGCTTGGACCGAGAATAAAATTTTTGGGTAGCGAGATCTATGCATAGGCCCTATCCACTAACACCCTATTCGTTTGAGCTTATCAGCCAAATCAGCAGCCATCCAGCAGTGTTTTTCTCTCACAACAAACCAGCGAACAGTACTTTCAGCCACAATAATCCAGCGAAACGAACAGGCTGTAAGGTCCGTGGGCGGGCCAAAACCAAGCGGGCTTGGGCGAGGCCCGCGGCCGAGCTGGCCCGAGCCTAATTTGCTCAGATCTAGCTGATGGAGAAAAGGCGTGAAATGACCATAGTACCCTTCTTTTTTTTCTTTTTCTTCTCTCCCTAGCATTATCGGGACACCCAATCGGACACTGGTCTGACCACTGCACAATAGCATGCACTTCTCTTTCATCTCCCCAACGCTCCTTCTTCGATGCGCCACCACCATAGCCCGTGTGCCACTTGCCCCGTGCCCCCACCCAGCGTACCCCGCCGAGAGCTGAGCCCCAGCAACCCCGCGCTCGTTGGTGGCCTCGCCTGAGCCGAGCCTCGGTGACCTCGCCCTCACCGGCTTAACCCTGTGCACTTTGGCTTGCCCCACGCCTCCTCCTAGTCGGAGTCCATGCAGCCCCAGCGGTCCGTGCTAGCGCCCCAGCGAGTCAACTTTGGCTTCCCGCGCCTATGCATCTTCGGGTCATTGCCCCTCTCCATGGCCGTGCCATGCCCCAGAACGGGGTGAAGCTAGTTTTTTCAACTTCATCCCCCACTTTTGGCTTGTGGGAGCACATTTTCAAGGGATTGCAAGGAGGAGTTGTTTGCAGGAACCTGTTTTGGTAAAGAAGCTGCAAAACAGTTTTGTGAAGCCAGCTACCAAACAAGCCCTTATGCCTCTCTACTTGCACGCTACTATCACATTACTTTATATTTGTTGGTATATAGTGATCTTGTGAGAGAGAGGGACACATGAGTTTCAATTTAAATTGTTGATAAAAAATTTTCATAAACGAATAACATAAAAAATTGAGAGTCAAATATCTAGATTCATGACGTCATAAGAGTCACCATTACTTAATTAAGTTAATGTGGCAAATGCATAGATACATGGAGGTGCTATGCACAAGAGGAGGAAACTATATGGATATGGATGAAATAACATATAGGGTAACTCGTATGTTTTGTCACCACCGCATAGAGATTACAAAGCGTCTATATGGAAATTACTCTATAAATTAAATATTTATAGACTAATTGCTTGTCAAAGTCTTTCCTTAAAAAGGACATACGGCTTGTTAAAGAACTGAGCGAGTAAGCAATGAGAGCTTTCAGCTTTGCAAGTAGCTGCCATTTCGTACTGAAAACGTGCATCCCCTATTTTTTTGTCGCATCTTTTGCTTAGCTGTGTCCTTCCCATGGTACTGTGGTATCCAATGGGCACTTTGGTGTAATAGTAGTGCTAGATGGAGACATTGCATTATACTGCTTTGCATTTCAGTCAACTGAGTTCTAGAATCTTATTTCCATTTCAATTAGGCTGCCATTACACTTAATTAAGAATTACATATACATTTCAAAGTTCAAATCCCAAACCATTAACCATATCACTACTTACTTAGGGCTACGTACTTTAACCAACATTGACATTTGACAGCACTGGAAGTAATAAACCTGTTTCAGGACCCACCATATATATCCTCCCTAGCTCCCATATGACTGTATATATGTATGCATCACTTGGACTACCTGCACGTACGTTTCAGAGTCGTCGCCGTTCATTCCTGCAGCTAGCACTATGTGTCATGTCGTCGTCCAGACTCCAGAGGCATGCAGTCCTTATTTAGGAGACCTTGAAGGGCTTGTATCCCTTGAGGTCCTTGACGAGCCCCTGAACTGACCCAGCGGCGGCGAGCAGCGACACGAAGAGGCATGCGTAGCTGAGCACGTTCATCGACGTCCACGCCGGCGAGAATCGGCGCGTCTTGGCCTGCGCCATGTACATCTGGATGGGGAAGTAGACGGTGAGCGGCCAGAAGGAGACGGCGCCGATGAGCCCCAGGAAGTCGTTGAAGAAGGGGAACATCATGGCGACGAGCGCGGTGACCACGACGTAGGCGGTGCGCCACACGAGGCGGAACGGGCTGACCGAGAAGGAGCGGCCGCCGCCGACGGTGATGGCGCGCTCGGCGTTGAGGAAGGCGGCGTCGGGCCAGCGGGACCGCGCCCAGGCCTCGACGAACTGGTAGATGGGCTGGCAGAAGACCTGGTAGGCGCCGATGAGGTGCACGGCGATGCAGACGTTGCCGACGTCGATGAGCCAGAACGGGTCGTAGAAGCCGAACCCCGTGAGGAAGTTGCCCGGCGCGTCGTTGCCGAACGCCGCGTAGCCCAGGACGCCGCAGAGCATGTAGAACATGGTGGTGGTGGACACGCCGATGAAGGACGCCTTCTTCATCACCACGTTCTCCGGTGGGCTCGACCGCAGCGTGTCCTGCGGGCAGGGCAGGCATGCGCGTCAGTTCATCAAAGTCGTGCGTGCATGGTAAAGTAAAAATGGAGCTGTAAAAATTGCACAAGCGTGTCCTGCGGTGTGCGGGCAGGGCAGGCATGCGCGCCGTCAGTTCATCAAAGTCGTGCGTGCATGGTAAAGTAAAAATGGAGCTGTAAATTGCACAAGGTAAATTGTACTGCGTTGACCTATGACGACCTAGGAGTCAGAGAAATCTGCCAGCAGATGCGTTGAGATTGGTGCATGGCTAAGCCGGACTACAGATTGATGCAATGCAATAATGCAGGTCAAGCATCCTAGATTAGATGTACTGACTGCCATTTGAGTAGGATAGGATTTACATTTTTTAACAGAGTAGGATAAGTTTTACTTGACTGGGGGGATGCTTGCTATTTTTGATTGTGCAGGATCATTTTCAGTATGCTTATACTCTCTCCATGTTGGTAAAAAAAGTCGTTTTAGACAATGACACGGTCTCCAAAGCATAACTTTGACTTCATTTTTCTATAAAAATATTTATTCAAAAGTGATATATGTATACTTTTATGAAAGTATATTTCAAGACAAATCTATTCATATTGTTTTCACATTTCCAAACTCAACAACTTAAAAGTTATTCATGATTTATATTCCCAATGTTTGACCTAAATCTTGTCTAAAACGATTTCTTTTATCAACATGGAGGGAGTACATTGGAGCTGGAGTAATGCCCAGCCATGTGCACCATGACCATTTTCACCTTGTTCGTTTGAACTTATCAGCGAAATCAGCAACCATCCAGCAGTATTTTTTTCTCACAATAAATCAGCCAACAATACTTTCAGCCATAATAAACCAGCGAAACAAACAGGCTGTTTGATTGTAGGACGAGGAAACTTTGGGCTTTGGTGGGTGAAAGTGAAAGAAAAGGACGGAGTCTTTTACTCGATCTGCTGCGTGGCAAAGATTCAGATTGGCTCGTCTGTTTTGTACGCATGCAGACTTGCGGAGCCTATGCACATAGCCTGCACTGGGCTCAATGCAGGGCAGCCACCCTCGTGTTGACTACTGCACCATCTTTCTCTAGAAAAAAACTTTTTTAAAAAGTTTGTGTGATGTATGATTGGACTCCTGAGTTTGTTCTTTTGTGCCATGCATGAGCATGATGCATGCTCATCTGCATCATATCAGTGCATGCAAGAGAGAGTTTTGTCCCTTCCTACAGACCAAAAAGATCACGGGCATGGGCGCATGGGCTCATGATCATCCGTTCATGTACGATGGTATGGTACTATCTTCTTCAGATGAGCTGTTCTTTTTTAAAAAGACGCAGGTGAAGTGTCCTACAGTAAGTGACTGAGTACGTAGTGCTACATGTAGCAGGGTTATACGTACACAGATACGAGTATGTATCTGAATTCTTCACGGTTGTACCTGAATTTCTATGAGGACGTTGGAGTAGGAGTAGGCGAAGGCGATGTCTCCCAGGGACTGGAACGTCTTCCATATCTTCTCGGACGCGGTGACGTCAACCCCCACGGCGGCACCCGTCAGCGACGTCTTGACGTGCACCCCACCTGCAATCAATCACGGGCCATCAGCAAACATGCAACATGGAGAGAACGGGCGACATGCATGCAAACAAAAGGCTAGCTAGGCCATCGTCAACATGTCCAGTGTCCTCATTTGTGCTTGTGCATGCATGTCACTTGTCATGCAAATTGCAACCCAAACCAAAAAAGGATGCTGGGCGATGTACATGCCCCACCAAGAACACATATCTTGGCATGCATCATATCATCATGCATTATGCATGCTCGTGGATAAAGCTGAGGATAACCAATGGCTGGTATGAGCTAGCTTCTTTTTTTTTGAGAGGGTATGAGCTAGCTAGCTAGTAGCTAGCCGAGAGATGACTCATCGATCAGTGACTGACAGATCGAGTAAGAAGTAGTAGGAACTTGCCTGCGATCTTTGCGATGGAGAGGCCGAGTCCGATGGAGGAGTAGGCGAGGGACATGACGGCGGCGACGATGGAGAGCCACCAGAGCTTGTGGAAGTTTGGGAGCTGCGACAGCAGGATCTGGATGCCCGCGAAGATGATCATGTTGGTGGTGTTGGACGCCTCGCAGTCGGCGCCGTGCCCCTTGCTGTGGAAGCAGTTGGAACGCTTGATCGCCCTGCGCCCATATATGCCAGCCAGCAGGTTAAAGAGGTACACATCCATAGATGCAACAATCACTGAAATGGTCTAGCTGCTCTGTCATTTGCTTTGTGCTGTTTCTACTGTCTGGGGGAAAAAGATTGCTCCTTTTTGTATACATAAATCAATCAAAATAAACACAAGAAAGAAAGAAAGAAAGAAAGAAAGAAAGAAAGAAAGAAAGGAAAAGGAAATACGATTCTTCATCCAGGCATGCCAATACAGGCCACTCCTTTTTTCACACCCTCTTTTCCAACGGATGGATGGATGGAAAAGGGGGAAGCTGATCTGAGGCGCCCTTCAGCATCTGATTTCCCTTTCCAAAGGAAAGCACTTTTTCAAGTGCCAAATAATGTTATCTTGGACATCACTTCAAATTTTCTTTTCCCTGCCCGCTGGAACCTTAAAAGATAACCACCCTTACTTGATGACAACTACAGATGATGCGTGAATTAATCATCAGGACGACTCCTCCCCCCTTGCATGATCACATCCTCTCTTTTCCTACCTACTCTGATTAAAAACCTTTTTTTTGCTACCTCCAACAGTAACCCTTCTAAAGGATGAAAACAACAAGAAAGAACTTTTAATTTACTCAGAAAAAGAAGCAATAATTAATTGGAAAACGATGCCGGTTTGACTGAAGTTTAGTTATATATGGCCATTCAGTTTTCCTACCAACTACCAAGGGAACGAATGAAAACATGGGAGCAGAGCAGTGGTGGCGGTTCGAGACATCAGACATGCATCGAATGGAAGAAGCAGAAGCAGAAGCAGAAGCAGAAGCAGAGCATGAGACAGGGGAGGCCGGGGGAATGCATGCAGTAGTACCCCATGCTGATGGCGGTGGTGATCGTGTAGCCTATAGTGACGCCCACCAGGTTAATGTACTGCGCCAGCGAGCACAGCCGGTACTTGGACACCCCTGAATGCATGGAACATTCAAAATAAAGGAAATCAATATTCATTATCGACAACATTCGAATCCATCCATTTGAATTTGAATGTGTTGAGGAGGGGCATAACAATAACAGTGACATACCCAGGTATGCCCTGACGGCCTGGCCGTAGGTGTAGTTTCGCTTGCCGTGGACGGGGTCGGGCGCGCGGTAGCAGTCGGCGAGGAGGCTGGAGCAGAACCAGGTGATGCCGGAGAAGGCCAGCAGCACCACGGGGCCGATCACCCACCCCAGCTGCGCGATCGCCCACGCCAGCGACAGCACCCCCGACCCGATCACCGCCGTGATGATGTGCGCGCTCGCCGTCACCAGCGTCCCTGCAGTGTGTGTGCACACATGTCCGTCGTCCATCGCCGGACGCGGAGCGGCACGCACGTCAGTCATGCATGCTCATGTCCAACCGTCGTGCATGCAGCAGCACACGCAGCGCGCAAGCATGTACAGAAGACACAACAGCTAGCTAGCTTACCCGTGCGCCTCTCGCGCCCGTCGTCGTCCAGCAGGTCCGCCTGGTCGCCGAAGCCGGCCTCCGCCAGGTTGAACGCGGCCGTCTTCCCCGCCGCCGCCGCCTGCTGCTGCTGCCTCTCCGACACCATTGCGCGCGAGCGTGCTCACCGGCTCCGGCCTGCTGGCAACTGCCTCTACTACGTGTGCCTGTAGCTGTGTGAGAAAGAGAGAGGAACACAGGGAGGGATCGGAGATGGTGGTGGCGAAGGGAGGAGGAGCGGGGGGCTCCTTTTGTAAGCGTCCGGGGGTGGGTGCGCGGCTTGCCTTTCTGCAGACGATCGAGCGGTTGGGATTCCATGCGGGGAAAGCGAGCACTGTGCCACCTTCTGTGTGTCGGCTTCCCTCGTCCCTAAATGTTTGTCTCTAGAAAACCGTGTTTCCCTCACAGACACGCTTTCCGGACGACACACAATGAGAGACGGAGTAGGAGTAGTAGTCTCTTCTCACTCACTACTCTTGATTCCTGTCCCTAGCTAGCACACTGCACACTAAGACACTCTTGCTGCACACTACAGTGAGAGAGAGAGATAATGTTTAAATTAGTGTGGCAGCAGATAGATTAGTAAGGGGAATTGCTAGATTGGAACACTCCATCTGCCATCCATTCTTTATGCTTGTAGACTTCTATAGCCTTGCATGCATGCACATAGGGGATCAAGAATCTGCTGGACCAGCAGCTGGCTAATTATTGAGGGCTCTGCAGCATGCACAGCAGGCTCATCTATGCTGATCTTCGTTATCATCCCAGCAGCCAGTAGGGCAGGGACTCAGGGTATTATCAACATATCAACAAGCACTGTGTGTGCATGCATGCATGCATGGTCTGCCTTGGGCGTGTCCGCTGCAAGGGGCACACGGCACACGGGTCCTAAAACTATATGCCCGAGTAATGATTAACAATACTTATCGATTTTTCAAACACAGATGTATGTGTGTCTGGAATAAATGGGCTTCTGTTACAAGCCTATGTTCTCTTTAGCATTTCAAGTGGTGTTTTACCTAACATTTTAGCAAACCCTTGGCAAAAGTGCCGCCTCTTCAACGTTTCTTTGACTATAAAGATTCAGCATCTTGCTGAACAATAATTCTCTTGGATTCTCCTTTGGTCGATGATTGTGATCAATCATATTTCCATTTGATATATTGGAGTCATGCATCTTTCCTAATTTGCACCGTACCATTGCACATACTTCTCATTGGAGGAAAACGTATACTGAAGTAGCTAGAGTACAGGTTCATCCTTAGCACAACACATAAATGCGCTCCTACTGTTCCAGTCTGCATTTGAGGAAACATTCTATCTACACCGTGTGAACTTGAAGTGTGGATGCATCATGCACCAATATTCAAATCTTCAACAGTTTCCTCAACTTCCTTTATTTGACATTCCATTTTTGCTACTAGTGTGTGCTAGGTGTGCATGCCTCTTACATATGCATCTTATGCCCTAGTAATAGTCAATATAAGAGTATCACTTTATTTAAAAAAATATATACTAGAATATAATAGTCTATCTTTTCCATTTGGCCTGGCTTCCAAAAAATTTTAGTACCAAGGTGTTACTAACACTGTCGAAGCATCAAGTCGTTGCAACTTGCAACGCAACTTATTGACACTATCATGTCCCAAGAGGTAATGCGGTTGTTGAGGGTGTCAAAACCCTCAGTCTTCTAAGGTGGAGAATGTAACAGTAAAATGTTAGCCTTGTTATTTTAAAGGAATCATACCATAATGGTGGGTACAAACATAACACTTTTTCATTAACTTATTTGGAAGGGAGACACTAAATAATGAAGTGGCAGAATTGGGTTTCTTCTTATTTAGTAATCACAACTAATGTCAAGAGTTTGAGCATTGCATTCACACTCTCTATATGACTAATAAGACTATAAGTGATGTTTCCCTTTATATTCTGGAGACTGGTGCATTCACCTTTCTTAGTTTGGACCACTGTACATACTTCTCACTGTAAGAAAATATTTATGATCTAGCTATATATGGATCGATATCGGTTTGAATTCTTAGTAGTTCATTCAAATGCTCTGCTACTATGAGGCAAGGTTCTCCATATCATCTGAACTGTGTAGTGTGAATGACAACTATTCTCCATATTACCAAGAGCAAGAGGAAATTTTGGTTGCTAAGTGTGTCGGCCTTTTCAATTTAGCCTAAAGTCATCACCTTAAATAAATCCTAAATGTTGGCTACAAGCCAAAAAAAAAAGGTACTATTTTCTACACAATATAACCTAGTTTTGGGAAGAGAGACATGCTCGCTACAAATACATTGTCTTACTCTCCCTCTATCATGTAAAGCGCATTCAAACATTTGAAACTATACACAAATATAAGGGACTCTAGGGGGGCAAAACAGTTCTACATTAAATAGTTGTATAAATTTGTTAGGTATTATATTGCTACTTGCTATTTATCAACCAATCACCATTAACAATATTGATTATAGCATCTAATTAGGAAATAAGTGAGGGTACATGCGTCTTTTATGTTCTCTCTCTTAGTGTGTCCTAAAATCTTAGAATGCACTCTCTTACAAGACGAAAGGAGTATCTCACCATGGTTTGCGTTTGGGTGAGTTTCAGCCACATGCCAGCTACTCTGATCACAGATATGATCTAAAGCTTGACTTACCTGTCACTGAGCGAAAGAAGTACATGGCAAAGTAAATCCTGGACACGTAATCCTTGCTAGGTCACAAAGATCAAAACCTGGTCCAGCCTCAAGGACGCCTGCCATGTGGTCACCACGTCGCAGTGCACGACTAGACAAAAAGTGCAAGTCCCGTGCTGTTAACCCCACAGTGCAGGCACAGAACGTGATGACGATCGAGGCAATGGGGAATGTTGAACACGCAGCAGCAGCTCGACCATGAGGATTTTGACGCCTTCCAGAGCGTTTTCGCCGAGCCAATGTCTCAATTCAAGTGTGACGCATTGTCGGCTCTACTATCCACTGATCTAGCGAACCTGGAGGTGTGCCGTGTGCGCCGATGAGGTCTAGCCGTCACGACTAGATCGGTGTTGCCCATTGTAGTTTTTTTCTTGGATACGTCATCTTTGTTTGTGTGGTTTGTGTGTGGCCTCTTTGGTCATACACGTCGCAGCTGTGTTGTAGAGTCTGTACTGCAGGAGCGTGTCTCTTTGTGTCGGTTTTTCCTTCCTTTTCCTGCGTATGCTTTAGGGATTATTTGTTGGATGCAGTAATCCTTGGATTTCCGCTAGCTTCATACTTTAAAAGCTTTTCTTCCTCTTAATAAAATACGTACCTCGTGGTATGTTGAGAAAAAAAAAAGTGGTCCAGCCCGTAACTGTCCTCTTCTTGCTTTCGTTGTGCATGTCTACCAAGATTTGTGCCAAAAAAACTTCGCTGATGCTAAGAAAGCAACACATTCACGATACAATAATGTTGTTAAAAATGTCACCACAAGGTGAGATCAGCAACATCGTCTAACGGTCATTCTCGGGCTTTATATGATGCTGCCATCTCTCTCTACTAGTTGTAATTCTATACAGTAGTTGTACGATTACAGCACACGGAAATATATAGACAAAGAATTTGGTATATCTTTGAGAGGAAAATGACTTTGGCATTTCTTTTCTTTTTTTACGGCTAATCTAGCGCCCAGACGTCTGGCGCACCACGCGCGTCCGGACACCCGCTCAAGTGCTCAACCCCCCACATTCGCTTTTGCCCCCGCCCCACATGGACGCCCCCAGCGCGCCCCCGGCCCAGTCCGCTAGCCCTTCGGCAAGCAGCACGCTTCCAGCTCGCCCCATAGCCCGCCGCATTTGCCTTCGCACCGCCCCACGCGCGACGAGCATGCCCCAGCGCCTCCCTGACCGCAGCACCCTCGTCCGCTAGGCCCCCGACGAGCCATGCACCCCTGTCTACACCCCCGGGCCAAACAACATAAAACGCTCGAATAAAACACTTGCAACAACATGGAACAACTGCTGCAACATAAGGCTAAAGTAGCTGAAACATTAGGAATATATTATTGCAATATTTGTGTGAAGCATATGAAACAACACGCTCGAATAAAACGCTTGAAACAACATGGAACAACTGCTGCAACATAAGACTTTTTTCTGCGGAACTGCTGCAACATAAGACTGAAGCAACTGAAACACTTGGAACATATTATTGCAACATTTGTGTGAAGTATATTAAAGATCCAGATCAGAACAATTACAACATATGTCTAGAAACAGGTAAAACATTTTGAACAAATACTTGCAACATGCCTTTGAAACACTTGCAACATATGAAACATGTGCAACATCCCCCGATTTACTTTTGCAACATCCATATGATTCAACTGCAACATACCTCTGAAACTTCTGAAACAATTGAAACGTACAATTGCAACACAGGGAGGGGGAGAGAGCCTGGTGCGGGAAGCGCCATGGCGGCAGGATCTAAGGGTGTTAGGAGCTCCTTGTGGGGGAGGACGCCGGTGTCGGGGGAGGGGCGCCGCCGGGGTGGGGGAGGAGGACGCCAGGGTGGGGAAAGGAGCCGCCGGGGTGGGGGAGGAGGACTCCGGGGTGCGTGAAGGAGCCACCGGTGTGGGGGAAGGCACCACCGGGGTGGGGAAGGAGGATGTCGTGGTGGGGGAGGGCGGCGCCGCCAGCCAGGGAGGGAGCCAGTGGCGCACGCAATGGAGAGGAGCGGGCCGCTGCCAGTCATGAAGGGAGGGAGCGACGCACACGATGGAGAGGAGAAGGCGCACGCGATGGAGAGGAGCGATGTCAACTAGGAGGAAAAGAAATGCGTCCGTTTTCAACGATGGAGAGTAGTTTTAGATGGGCCATGAGGGGGAGCGGGCCCCGCAGGTCCACAGGAGGCACATCCGGACGGGACAGTCACCCGTATCCGATCATTATCACTTTTTTATCATGAATCTTGTAGTCTAGTTGCTGACGTTGTCAAGTGAAAATTGAATTGACTTTATATCCAGGTAAGGCCTTGTTTGAATGTAGTCGGATTCGCATCGATCCACATGTGTTGGGGTAAATTAAAGTCGAACATGAACTAAATTCGACCCAATCCACCCTAACACATGTGGATTGAGGTGAATCCGATAACATCAAACAAAAAATGCACTAAATGCATCCAACATATATATTGTCCAAAGAGTTTTTAATAAAGTCTTCCATTGTATAAACAATGGTGTTCCTATTTGCAAATTTGTTTGCAACTACATACCACATAAGAATTAATGAGGTTGTTATATTATTCAACCTCCTATAAGGACATTTTCATTCGTGAATACTAGTCCTTAACTGTACTTCTCCTGAGAAAATTTCTAGAAGAAAATAACCATCGGATCTCATCAGGGCGTACATGAGCGTAGCAGCGGAGCACGATGACATGCATATACTATGGATTAGTTTCTCTTGTTATAGACCACAAAATATCAATAAGATTCATGCGTTTGAAAACACGTTGCAATTAATGGCATTCACCACCAATGCAGAAATATATTACCCTTTATGGATAAATATTATCTGAAGGACAACTATGCTCTAATTCTTTCTCGACAATGGTATGTGAGATTGATTTCGAATCTGCATTGTAATATCCTTTCATGTGCTTTCACCACCTTGTTTGTCATCACTTCATTGATATATTATTTAATTGTATCTAACTTATTAATTCGATCTATCAGCAAAGTTTAAGAAAACCCTAGAGGAGTGCAGTAGGGTATCACACATTCAACGATTCCCTTTGAAAAGTTTTTACAATTGTTTCAAAAGGAGCACTACTACTGCATGCACGCTTGTATGGTTCATATTTTACTTTTGGAAGTTCAAGTTCACCTATGGGATCCAGAATATTGCTAGACCTAACAGCCCACAATTGATTGATAAGAAAAAATTTACCATTCTATATAACATAGCGTACGCATAATCACATTTTGATTCGACATGCCGGTCTTATATAGAATGGTAGAAAGATCCTTTTTTGACCAAGGGACCCAGCACGAATTCCCAAGTGGTGCAAAACAAATGCCGAAGGAATATATATCAATCAACCAAAAATAAGCAAGAACCAAGAGCATCATCACTAGAACATAGACAATCATATCATGCGTTGCATCAAACCCCAGCATTCATGCATGATGAATTCCAGACATGACTGGTGGCTGGAGTTTAAAGAGATGGCGCAATATGCAAGCTAATAAAGGTGATCTAGCAGCGGTCGTAGATATTCTGATGCGGCAGAGCACTATTTGTTTGGTCTACACACTCCAGATGACAGGTCGCATGCCTCCACAAAGAAAAAGAACAACAAGAAGCCATTTTAAGTGGCTGCTGCAGCTGTTGCGGCTGCAGCTGCATCTCACATATTAGTGTGCTAGCAGCGGCAGCGGCAGCGGCAGCGGCTGTAGCAGCAGCTCAAGCATCCATAAATGAAAATGTTAGAGAATCTCCAGCAATGCTACCTAAATCAAGCCCCTGGGTAGCTATCTATTTCAATACAGCCTTTTTTTTTTGTTGTTTCCTCCGACGGTGCTACGTAAAACCAAGCCACCCAAAACCATCCTCCTAGAGAATGACACGTGGGACCCACATGGCATCCTCTCTCATGTTCTTCTCGCCATAGACGCCAGGGAGCCGTACACGCGTAGGGTCGCGCCGCCCAGGGAGGTTCACCAGGCAGGCCGCGCCGCCAGGGCTAGCCTCGATGGGCATGGCCGCGCCACCTAGGGCAAGCTGCGCCACCGGGGCTCGCCTCGCCAAGCTAGCCGCGCCACCAGGGCTGGCCTCATCGGGCAGGGCCACGCCGCCAGGGCTCGCCTTGCCGGATAGGGCCGCACCTCCGGGGCAGGCTGCGCCGCCCAGGTAGTGCCGCCGGGGAAGAAGAAAGACGGGAGCGTTGGGAGCCGTCGCTTGGGGGGGAAATATTTGGGTAGTCTAGTAGGGGGGCCAACAGGAATGGATAGTGGAAGGGTAGCGCACAAATTTGGGAGATCTAGAAGGGGCCTGCTGGAGCTGAGTTTTTGCTCTCCACTATCCAAATTGGGGAATACGAGGCCGCTGGAGTTGCTCTTAGATGTCAGCAATAGCAGCAAGCTATGCAAGTGCAAGTAATGAGTTGCTAGGAAGCTACTGGCCAATCAAAGGCATTGACGACACTTGGACGGCCACGAGATAAGATTACACGGGAGGCTCAGAATGGCCAAATATCTAATGGACGGAGGAATGTATGCAGAGGGCGTGGAGCTAATCGAGTGTCACCGACGCGTGGCCCCACATGTCTGCCAGATGCCTTGCAACAGAAAGAATGACAATTTGACCAGGATGGCAGCGACTAGCATGCTGCATGCATGTGCGCCTTTTCCACCACCTCGCTAAAAGGAAAAAAAAATGGCAGTCACCCTGGGCGGCTGCAATGGCATGTTCCGGGCTTTTTGGCTCATCACCTAACCTAACTTATCATCAGCGTTTCCGAAACAGTTCATCATGGTGCGCCCCACTACATGCTAAGCTTCTTCCACTGAGAATGCTGCAGTGATCAACACGAGTAAAGTCCAAGCATCTAACCTCGACCGGTAGATTCAGCAACTAGCTAGCACTAGCCGCCCATTCCGGCCGGCGCCACTGGAAATGGCTAGTATAGATGGTTAAATAAACAAGATTCAGTAAGAACAACCTTCAATCCCTACCGTAGATGATGGTAGAATAATCTCGAAGACCATTTCACTAAAACAAAGATGATGCTTTTGTGTTGAGTAGAGGGCTGAGAAAGAAATTAAAGAAAGCCCTACTTGGTCGATCATCTGAAACCCAACAGTCACTGTGGGTTGTCGTCTCTTTTTCTGTCCCAAAGCTTTCCCTGCCCCAATCTCCTCGGTCATCTCGTTAGCGACAAACAAGTGGTGTTGAGTCAAACATTGAGATTAACTGAATCTTATTTGAAAGCGATGCGAACATATTTCTGTTTTTAAAACCGACGGCAAAAGAAATGCCGCGCATATATTGTTAAAGAAGAAGATTTGTACAAATGACCCAACAAATAAAAACCATCACCTCACAAAGAAAAGAATGGACGAGAACAATACCAACACTGCAAGAAACACAGCACTAGTGAACCACAAAAGCATCAGCCGTCAAACGCCACTATGCACACTACTGCACGAAACAAAGCATTGTAAACAAGCCATGGACATCCCCACACAAGCCACCTTCTGTTGGTTGTCATAGCGGCAACAAGCCGGCCACTGGCCTGCTTGGCTAGCCGAGACCGTGCCAGTCAACATGGACTACAGCCAACCCAAACAGTTGCCAGCCCAGGAGGAAACTCGAGACACCATCGACACATGCACCGGACACCACAACCGAAACCTTCCACTATACTCTAAGGTTGCTACTTGATAGTAGTCAGTGTCGTTGCCACACCAACATAAACGGCCAATATATCTTACCAAATTTAGAAGCCATCACGACATCACAGAACTGACCTTTGCTAAGAGAGACTAGTCATCGTGCCCACGACCACGGTGAGCCGTCGTAGACCAGCTGACGCTGCCACGCCAAAGTAGCACCACCAACACAGCACTGGATGTTGCAGCGCCATTCGTCAAGGACTACTACCAGCCTGACCAATGCATTGAATCTCGTTTTCTATTCGTAACGCCGTTATATTTTCTTTTATGTCTTTATTCATACTGATAAAGAGTGGTTTTAAAATAATATGTTTTTGTATATAAATGTTAAAATATATTATAACAAAAAAGTAATTGCCAGAGTTATACCGAGACTTTGTGTTGAAAACTCTCGTTGAGACTTTGTGAGTGATCAAAAGATCACTCATTTGCGATTAGAGAGAGTAAGAAGAATCAATTTGTGGAGCCTAGCTCCCGACCAAACAACGTGCATGCCACGCCCATCGTTGAGTAGTACGACGTGCGCCTTTTATGAGGCTGTTGGCCAATGCATGCATCATGCATGTTTAACTGGTTAAGTATGACTTGCATTATACGTTCCAGGATTAGTTATTTTATTTTTGTTTTACCATCCCACTATCATTGGGTAATTGGACCATGGCAAGATAAAGCTTTCCAAGGTAACCACCAATGGCGTCAGTATATATACTCCAAAACATTAGCTGGCCGTCCCATGCATGTGAAGTCCACTTTGCGAGTGTCAACTCCTGTTCGGGCGCGGCTGCCGACTAGAGCTGGTGACTACAATCATTTCATTTCCACGGCAGGAGTGTTGTTCAGTTTTGCCTTCAGCTGCTGAAAACAAAACATACCAGGTTGAAAACCTGAAACCAGGCAAAGGAAAGTCTAGAAAGCGTGCTGCGATGCCGGAGAGGACGCCACATCAGTCACCGATCTCAGTGGATCTCGCTATCAAACTGGGCTAGCTGGAAATTTCTTGCGCCGCGCCGGCCGCGGTACGCTGCCAATATAACCAATATATAAAGCATTGGAAGATGACAGGAGTGCGCGAAGATTCTCTGAATCTACGGGCAAAAGGCCTGAAGCAGCCATGGTCGTTTTCTACCGTCTCCCACTAGGGTTTCGTTCTAGCGTCGTCGATATGCTGCTGGAGATATTGTTTCATATTTTATGGCTTGGCTCATATAATATTAATAAATCAAATAAACTCTATGGTCCGTAATAATGCATGTTTTATGGTTTAATACCATACGAGATTTTGACTGAACGTTGACTCGACTTATATGGTTGGATATTGTCTAACTATGTTGTTGAGAGGTTGAGAACAACGGAATGCCACACGCGCGCAGACGAGCAGATGGACTCTCGTTTTCAATTATGTCTCTTGATTACGGGAGTTACTTCCATTAGTCTTAATTGGCAAAGTGATGACAAGAGTTACAGAAATTTTTACTTCGTTGGAGTTGATGACGTGAGGCATTTTTGCATTCATGACATTGATGCATGGCGTGAGGCTCTTGGCCTCCATAACATGAGACTCCTTGCCTCCTGAGCCTTTTGGGCCTGTCCTCCGCGTAGTATATATTCTGTACTCCTCCTTCAGTCATTTCTCTCTTGGTTACACCACACCTCCTGTAGCAGCAGTACTCCCCGTTCCATCTCCTGCGCGCACACGAGATGGAAGAGTAGAGCCTCCGGAACGCATCCGCTTCATCGAGTTCACCTGCTCGGGTGAAGGGCGGCCATAGCGTTTTTGAGGAGTGTCCGCAAGCGGCACAACTACTCGTTGTTCATGTTCACGGCATCCTTTCTGCACTGCACCGTTCGGGACGACTACACCAACAAGGCACCATGTTTCCATCGGGTGCATCCGGCTCTGCCATAGGGTATGATTGCGTGCTTCGTCATTCTCTTATGTTTTTGATCAAAACCTTGCTGGTTAGCATGATCTACATGATGTTTCCATTAGTGGTTAATATAATTCATATGATGCTCTTCTTGTTTATTTGGAATAAGCAATATGTTGATGTCATCATGATCATGCTTATGATGTTTCTGTTCTTTTCAAACAAGCACTTAATCACCACTGTTATGATTATGATCATGTCATTTTGTTGGATTAAATTAAACCTGAAATTACCTATATTTCTAACAATCCAAAAACGCTATATTAGGCAATTTTCATCTGTTGGCTTTGCGGGTTTGCTGAAACCTATGCCGTTTGAGGGCACTCACTATATGAGATGGCGCCAGAAAACTATTCTGTGGTTGATCTCTATGCGCTGCTTTTATGTGGTGCAAGAACGGTCTGCTGGTGTGCCAACCGCTGATGAGCAGCGTGCATTTGAACACGATGACGCCACTTGCAAGGCCGCTTTGCTGAGCATTATTGGGGATTCCCTCATTGATGCATATGTGCATATGCCGACTGGTAAGGCTATGTGGGAGGCACTTGAGGCCCGCTATGGTGTTTCTGATGCCGGTTCTGAGCTGTATGTCATGGAGCAGTTCCATGACTACCGGATGGTTGAGAACCGCCCTGTAGTCGAACAGGCTCATGAAATACAGGCACTAGTGAAGGAACTTGAGTTGTTTGGGTGTGTTCTTCCTGACAAGTTTGTGGCAGGCTGCATGATTGCAAAGCTGCCACAATCTTGGATTGATTTTGCCACTTCTCTGAAACACAAGAGGCAAGAGTTCAGCACTGCTGAGCTTGTTGGGACTCTAGATGTTGAAGACAAGGCTAGAGCAAAAGATATCAAAGGCAAGAAAGTCACTGAGGGGAGTTCTAGCACACATGTGGTGCAAAAGAACCGTCCCAAACCAAAGAAGAAGAAATTTCAGCAAGAGCTTAAGCAAAAGCCCACCACTCCTTTCAAGAAGGGTAAGAAGATGATGAACAAGGAAAAGATGAATTGTTTCACCTGTGGGAAGACTGGGCATTTCTCTCGGGAGTGTCCTGAGGCTAAGTGGAAGCCTCCTCTTCCACAGAAATCAGCCAACACCGTTGAGACTGAGGCAACTACACCTGGGTATGGTAATTTATTATCTTCTGCTTTTTCAGTTTGTTACTCACCTGATTGGTGGGTTGATACCGGTGCTAATATTCATGTGTGTGTTGATATTTTCTTGTTTTCTTTCTACCAGGCAGGACGGGCTGGCTCCTTGTTGATGGGGAACGGGACGCGTGCGGCTGTTCGTGGTGTTGGTACGGTCGATCTGAAGCTCACTTCGGGAAAGACCGTGCAGCTCAAGAACGTGCATCATGTCCCCTCAATAAGGAAGAACTTGATTAGTGGCTCCTTGTTGTGTCGTGATGGTCATAAACTAGTGTTTGAGTCTAATAAGTGTGTCATTTCTAAGTTTGGAACATTTGTTGGTAAAGGCTATGAGAGCGGAGGCTTGTTCCGCTTGTCCTTGGTTGATACTTGTTCTAAATTTGTGAACCATGTGGTTGGTAATGTTGAGACAGATATTTGGCATTCGAGATTATGTCATGTTAATTTTGGTTGCATGTCCCGCTTAGCTGGTTTAAATTTAATTCCTAAATTTGACGTGGTCAAAAGTTCAAAGTGTCATGTGTGTGTTGAAGCAAAACAACCTCGTAAGCCCCACAAGGCTGCTGTGGCGAGGGAGTTGGCACCTCTTGATTTAATTCATTCTGATATATGTGAGATGAATGGAATATTGACCAAAGGTGGTAAGAGATACTTTATTACCTTTATAGATGATTGTACTCGGTTTTGCTATGTGTATCTAATGAAAACTAAAGATGAAGCATTACATTATTTTAAAATCTATAAAGCTGAGGTAGAGAATCAACTTGAGAAGAAAATCAAACGTTTATGGTCTGATCACGGAGAAGAGTATTTCTCTAATGAATTTTCTGAGTTCTGCACTGTGCACGGAATAATTCATGAGAGGACGCCACCATACTCACCATAGTCCAATGGGATTGCTGAGAGAAAGAACCGCACTCTAACTGATTTGGTGAATGCCATGTTGGAGACTGCTGGTTTATCTAAGGAATGGTAGGGTGAGGCTATTTTGACTGCGAGTGATGTCCTAAATAGAGTGCCTACAAAGAACAAAGAAATCACACCATTTGAGGAATGGGATAAAAAGAGATTAAATCTCTCTTATCTGCATACTTGGGGTTGTTTGGCAAAAGTGAACGTGCCGATAAACAAGAAGCGAAAGCTTGGACCAAAAACTGTGAATTGTGTCTTCCTTGGCTATGCCATACACAGTATTGGCTATAGATTTTTAATAATAAATTCTAGTGTTCCTAAAATGCATGGAATCTAGAGATGCAACATTTTTTGAAGATGAATTTCCCATGAAAATTAATACACCTGGCATGTCTAGTCATGATTCTATTTTTGTTCCTGAATCTCATGAACCGGTAATACACGCTGATGATGAGACTCAAAGAGAAATTCCTAAGGAGGATAATAATATAGTCACTCGAAAGAGTAAAAGACAGAGGGTTGTAAAATCTATTGGTGAAGACTTTATTATATACCTTGTGGATGACACTCCCACAACCATTGCTGAGGCATATTCTTCTCTTGACTCTGACTTGTGGAAGGAAGCGGTGCAAAGTGAGATGAATTCTATTATGTCAAATGGGACTTGGGAAGTGGTTAATCGTCCTTATGGATGTAAACCTGTGGAATGTAAATGGGTGTTCAAAAAGAAACTGAGGCCTGATGGTACTATTAAGAAGTACAAGGCAAGGTTAGTGGCTAAAGGCTATACACAAAAGGAAGGTGAAGATTATTTTGACACTTACTCACCTGTTGCCCGACTGACGACCATTCGTGTGTTACTATCCTTGGTTGTCTCACACGGTCTTCTCATTCACCAGATGGACGTTAAGACAGCTTTCCTAAATGGTGAGCTTGAGGAAGAGATCTATATGGATCAGCCTGATGGATTTGTTGCAAAAGGTCATGAGGGTAAGGTGTGTAAGTTGCTAAAATCCTTGTACGGCCTGAAGCAAGCCCTAAAGCAGTGCCATGAGAAGTTCGATAAGACTTTAACATCAGCCGGATTTGCAGTTAATGAAGCCGATAAGTGTGTATATTACCGGTATGGTGGTGGCAATGGTGTCATCTTGTGCTTGTATGTGGACGATATCTTAATTTTTGGTAATAATATTGATGTGATTAAAGAAGTAAAAGATTTTCTGTCGAATAATTTTGAGATGAAAGACTTGGGTGAGGCTGATGTTATTCTTAACATTAAGCTATTGAGAGAAGAAGGAAATGGTGGTGTTACTCTTGTGCAGTCTCACTATGTGGAAAAGGTGCTAAATCGTTTTGGATACGATGATTGTGCACCCGCTCCAACTCCTTATGATGCGAGTGTAATATTGAGGGAAAATCGCAGAATTTCAAGAGACCAATTGAGATATTCTCAAATAATTGGTTCTCTCATGTATTTAGCTAGCGCCACTAGGCCTGATATCTCGTTTGTTGTGAGCAAGCTAAGCCGGTTTATGTCAAATTCGGGAGATACTCACTGGAGTGCTCTTGAGAGAGTACTACGCTATCTGAAAGGAACAATGAGTTATGACATTCACTTTACTGGGTATCCAAGGGTACTGGAGGGTTATTGTGATGCTAATTGGATTTCTGATGCTGATGAGCTGTACGCCATGAGCGGATACGCGTTCCTACTTGGAGGTGGTGCTGTTTCCTGGAAGTCTTGCAAGCAGACTGTCTTAACGAAGTCTACAATGGAAGCAGAACTGAAAGCATTGGATACCGCTGGTGCTGAGGCCGAGTGGCTTCGTGAACTCCTTATGGATTTACCAGTTATGGAGAAGCCTATACCGGCTATTTCTATGAACTGTGACAACCAAACTATGATAACAAAGATGAACAGTTCTAGGGACAACATGAAATCTATAAGGCACGTGAAAAGGAGCCTGAAGTCTGTCAGGAAACTGAGAAACTCCGGAGTAATTGCGTTGGACTATGTTCATACATCTAAAAACCTGGCAGATCAATTTACTAAGGGTCTGTCACGTAATGTGATAGAAGGTGCGTCAAGGGAGTTGGGCTTGAGACCCACTTGAAGTCACTCCATAGTGGTAATCCGTCCTTTGTGATCGGAGATCCCGTGAAACAAGCTAGTGGATGACTGAGGGAGAGACTCCTTAGAATAAAGTCTAGCTCATTTGAGATGCACCGTCTCTCCAATACTGTAAGGGAGGTTGATTAAGTTCTTAATGTGATCCGAGTGGCTTGGTTAAGCAGGGATGTTGTCCTACAGGACATCATATAAGGAACACACCTATATGAGTTTGATTGCTAGTCACAATCTATGAGATGTGGGTAATCTCTAGATACTCATGAAAAGGCCAAGAAGTACGACTTATATGCTTCAAAATAGAGGGGATGCTCTTTGCAGCCTAGTATCAGTTAAGAGTTCTAGTGAAATTCATCTCACACAAAACTATCAATTCAAGGCTTAGTCCATTGTTCAGTTGTGGCTGAGTGTAGCTATTACTCTAGATGGATGTTCAACTTAACAGTCTCCATCGAAACACTGGTATATAAAAGGAATGTGGTCCTGAGACCAATTTGCATCGAACCCTAGAGTTTGGTGGGGATTGTTGGATATTTTATGGGCTTGGCTCATATAATATTAATAAATCAAATAAACTCTATGGTCCATAATAATGCATGTTTTATGGTTTAATACCATACGAGATTTTGACTGAACGTTGACTCGACTTATATGGTTGGATATTGTCTAACTATGTTGTTGAGAGGTTGAGAACAACGGAATGCCACACGTGCGCAGACGAGCAGATGGACTCTCGTTTTCAATTATGTCTCTTGATTACGGGAGTTACTTCCATTAGTCTTAATTGGCAAAGTGATGACAAGAGTTACAGAAGTTTTTACTTCATTGGAGTTGATGACGTGAGGCATTTTTGCATTCATGACATTGATGCATGGCGTGAGGCTCTTGGCCTCCATAACATGAGACTCCTTGCCTCCTGAGCCTTTTGGGCCTGTCCTCCGCGTAGTATATATTATGTACTCCTCCTTCAGTCATTTCTCTCTTGGTTACACCACACCTCCTGTAGCAGCGGTACTCCTCGTTCCATCTCCTGCGCGCACACGAGATGGAAGAGTAGAGCCTCCGGAACGCATCCGCTTCATCGAGTTCACCTGCTCGGGTGAAGGGTCGCCATAGCGTTTTTGGGGAGTGTCCGTAAGCGGCACGACTACTCGCTGTTCATCTTCACGGCATCCTTTCTGCACTGCACCGTTCGGGACGACTACACCAACAAGGCACCATGTTTCCATCGGGTGCATCCGGCTCTGCCATAGGGTATGATTGCGTGCTTCGTCATTCTCTTATGTTTTTTATCAAAACCTTGCTGGTTAGCATGATCTACATGATGTTTCCATTAGTGGTTAATATAATTCATATGATGCTCTTCTTGTTTATTTGGAATAAGCAATATGTTGATGCCATCATGATCATGCTTATGATGTTTCTGTTCTTTTCAAACAAGCACTTAATCACCACTATTATGATTATGATCATGTCATTTTGTTGGATTAAATTAAACCTAAAATTACCTATATTTCTAACAGATAACATGGGCGACATTGTTTCTAGCCTCAAAATGAAGTGATGAAGTCAAGAACACAACAGGAACTACTCCTACCTGATTGGCGTAGAACGACAGATCGTTTCACACGCCTGCACAAGTTGCCAGAAAATGTACAGGTTGTATATACATGGTGATTTTAGAAACTCCTCCGAAATAGAATGGGGCCGGCCAGGGGTAAATGCAAATTTATTTGGATTTGTGATGAAGTTTATCAGGGGTCAAAACATTATTAAATGACTATTTCTAGAGGGTTATGTAGTACTCCTATATATGTATAACCTTAGTATTTGACCAACAAAATAAACCTCAAGGTTCGCTCTGAGGGGATAGAAATTACCACGCTTCTTAGAAAAAGAATAAATGTAGGAATAAATGGTCAGCATGTGCTTATTGTCGTAGTAGATTTCGGTCCACTACCGATTACAGACACACAAAAAATAAATTTTGTCAGCATCCTACTCGCTGCCGATGGATCGACATATAACAGGAACACCTCCAAGCCTCCACAAACTCAAAAATGGTGAGACGAATTTTACCTCAGCATGGTAAGTCAATCAACGTATACACATTTTTCAGTCAAAATTTGCTAGGGCCCCAAAGTCGAGCCTTGTCATTCAAATTAAGCCTCTACTCACCATTTGTGGAAAGCCACCACCGCCGTAGCCTGTCAAGAGCGTGATGTCACCCCTCCACCACCCACTTGTGCGTACGCCTCCGCCACATAATTTATTCTGACCATTCACGGTCCACACACCATATCCGCGGTCCATGGTGCGTTGTTCTAGCCATCCACTCAATGTGTTCACCGTCCACGATCAAGCCAAGGCGGCAAGAACCAAGATCAAGTGATGAAGAGAGAAATGGTGATGAACAAACCTTAAGCTCCTCAAGTGAACATGAGTGCCCAAGAGAAGTTAAAGCCCGGACCAAGGAGATTGCATACCATGTACATACACTTTGAAAGATGGGGTACTCAAGTCACCTTAGGTGTGTGGGAGTGTTGAGAGGTGAAGAGAGGAGTGTTGAGGTCAAGAGAAGGCCAAAGGGGCCAAAAAAGGATGAAGCAATAGGCCTTGATGGTAATTCAAGAAAGGGTGAGCAATGAAGATTCAAGCTTAGGTTCTAGTGATGTGTCAAGCAAGAACTTCACCACCCACTCCTCCAAGACAGGCCTCTTTGCTAAGTCATCACCAACATGCCTCATATGTCATGGCTATAAGCTCTAGTGATGATGAAGAGAACTCAATTGACTTGTTCGTGATCAAGAGCTGCTTTTAAAGAGACAATCTATGGAAATTAAGGCCCTCAAAGTAGTTGAAGAATTCAGTGCTACCTTTGTCACTCATTATAAGTCATTGCTTAACAAATTCACTTTGCTAGACTAGGAATATTCTAAGTTTGAATAAAAAATTGAGAGCCTTAAGGCAAGTAAGCCTCTTTGTGCATAGATCAATCTACCTCTTCTTCAATTCCTTTCTCTAAGGTAGACGCCTTCGCCTTTTGTGATACAATTCCCCTCAAGATAACCATGAGAACACATGGTGAAGAAGCTTGGAGGAGGAGCAACCATGACTTGCCTCAAGTGTCACCAACAATGCTCCAAGTCCTTTAAATGCAAAAGCAAGTGAAGAAGGACAACAAAATAGATGGCAAGAAGATGAACCCAATCATCAAAGTCTCCAACATGTCCACCGATCCCAACAACCGAAGGGCACCGCGCGGCCAGGCTAATTAAGGGCAGCTGCATATGCGACGGTGGAGACGTGCAAGCACAAGTCGAGCGCTCATGGATGCATGCTACCACAACAGCGAAGGTGGCAGGGTCCAATAGGGTCAACGGCGAGCATTGGCAGCGCTTGACCAACAAAGGAAGGAGGGGCTAATACGATATCAAATGTGAGGGGAAGGGGCACATAAGTATTTCATAGTCACTTAAAGTGGTGAAACTAAGACATCTATTAAGATCTCGTTTGGATGCAGGGGCTAAACTTTACCCCTATCACAATGGATGTTTGATACCAATTAGGAGTTTTGAACATAGGTTAATTACGAAACTAATTACACAAATGGAGGCTAATTTGCGAGACCAATCTATTAATCCTAATTAATTAGTCCTTGATTTGACAATGTTGTGCTATAGTAAACATGTGCTAATGATGGATTAGTTAGGCTTAATATATTTGTCTCGCAAATTTGCCATGGCTTCTACAATTAGTTTTATGATTAGCTCATGTTTAGTCCTCCTAATTAGCATCCGAACATCTGATGTGATGTGACAATAAACACCTCCTAAGAAAATTTTCAACTCTGGAGGGGGGGACATGGCCCTCATTAAGCTCCGCCATTGTCGGCGAGGCAGCTCCCCCGACTCATGGCGATAGTTTCCAGCTACGATGGTGTGTGCAGCGGCAGCAGTGTGGACGTCATGCATGGTGGAGCTGGCATGCTTCATGGGTCAACGGGCTCGATGGGCTGTTTTTTATTTTAAGAGACGGGCAAATGCAGCTGCCTCTGATGATCTCCATTAACAGTGACATAATATGCACAGAGGCAGGTGCCCAGGACGTCTCTGTTACTGTGGCAGTGTAACTAGGCATTGCGCGTCATTCCAGCTAGCTAGTTGACCGACGTCGTACACGCCGTGCGCCGCCCCCGGCAAACGCCGCCTCCGTCGGCTCGTCGGCGATAGGAGCCAAGAGTACTGTGTGCACTCGATCGTCGGCCGGCCCTGGGCAAAACAGCACTGGTGGACGTCGTGCCTGCGCCCTAGCTATACATATCCATATCCACCTGCTGCCGCATGCATATGCAATGCACGGCACGCCGCCCGGCAGGTTACTGGTGTCTGCTAGGACATTTTCTATACTCCAGGCAAAGGACCACGCGCGTAGCTAGCGTCCGTATGCTGTGCCGATCGACTGCATGCCGTACGTCTGCCGGTCTATGGCCTATGACGACGATGTGATGTCTGTAGTCCGAGCTGAATGACGGAGACAATCCGTTCGAGATCGTCATGCATCTCCATTCCCCAGCTAGCACGCCCTGTACGTCGCTCTCCAAAGTTGACTCTCGGGGGTTGTGTGTGTGCCCGCGCGCGCACTGGCGGAGCTACAGGGTGGTCCCGTTGGTCTGCGGACCACCCTGCGCTCAGCCCACGCAAAGCCCATAGCGATAGGAAAATTCGTGTCCTCAACCGCAGAATATCGAAGGTCCGTCTGATTATATATCCATACGAGCGTCCCATGGCCTTTCATGAATCATGAATTCACGTAAGCGCGACCCCTGACCTTTCGAATACGTATTTCTCCATGCGGCATGCCTCCGCCCCTTCGTATCCCAACTATCCCGACGGCGGTCGCGGCAGCGGCGAGCCGGCGGCAGGCTCTGAGCGACGAGCAGCAGCACATGTGAGTCCTCTGATACGTCTCTCTAAATCTTCATCCAATTAGCCTCCTATTTTAGTCGTGTACTCGCGTTTCCAATTAGCCCTAACTAATACTGGTGTCTACCAAAATCTTCATCCAATTTTGCACTCTGATCAGTCTGCTATTTCAGATTTTTCTGTATTATTAGAATATTGGAATGGTAAACATTATTTTATTCTCTTGTTGATTTGTTAAAATATGAAGAAGAGTTGTGATATTGGCTCTTTTGTTGACCTCTTAGTAAAACTTGTAGATTTCTTACAATCGAGTGAAGAAGAGAGATAATCAATACTTTCATGGCTATTAGGAGGCCAGGAAGTAGTATCATATTTTTCATCATCTATTTTGGGTATGTAACCTTTCAATTCTACATTAAGCAAGCTAGACTCATCTATTTTCATACCTTTGTATGCTCTCTTTATTATCTTAATCTTATTGCATTTCATAATCCATATACTTATATTTATAGTGATTAAAAAAATTTAAATAATGGACCACCCTAGCAATAAATCCTAGCTACACCACTGTGTGTGTACACACGCATGCACAAATTAAACCATGTGTCGTGCACACGCCGCGCGCGACGTCGTCGGCGTCCCGTCCATAGGAGCCGTTCAGCTGTGCTGATAAGCCGGCTGAAAAACACTGTTGTCTGATTTGTTGTGAGAGAAAAATACTATTCCAGCTGAAAAAACGAGCTGAAAAAGACGGATTATAAGCCGAATGAACAGGCCATAGTCTGCATCGGCGGCAGCGTCCCTGTCAAGGCATGCAATGCAAGCACCAAATGAAAAGGTTTCCCGGCAGTGGCAGTACTGTGCCTGCTTGCTGCAGCCTCGTCTATCTTTGTGGCCAAGAAAAAAGGTCTTGTTCTTGTCTGTCCTGGAGACCATACAATGTGCATGCATGGTTATCTAGCTATAGATCTCGTGGGGAGCCAATCCCCGGCTGAAACACGCAGATCGAGTACCGATGCAAGGATATATACCGTACCTAACTAGCTCAGCTATACCTAGCTTATCTTCTTTCAGAGTGAGTGAACGAAATCCAGTGATGAGTGCCTCTCGCCATGCATGGCTAGTGGCGTGTGTATCTATCTCTGGAAATAAAGCTGCAGAAAACACGAGAAGCGTACATATATAAGCATGATGAGCTCCGTCCTCATGCGCATATTTGGAGCCGCTGCAGGTGCCGGCCTCGAGTCCTGGCAAGTGGGAGAGCATTAGCGCTAGCACAAAGTTTGCATGCACAAGCGATGGGTCAAACGGATATGTTAGGTTATTACATTGCCAAAAACACTAGTGGAGCATGTCTTTGTTTGTTGCATGCATTGTTTAATCTGGCTCATGGACGCTCCAACCAACCACTCTACTTCCGGTCCTTGGTGCCGACCAGAAGCCAACAGAGAACAACCATCACCGGAGGCAGCATATACGCTTGCTTCTATCTACGTACTGCTGCTAGTAGTGGATGGGGTAGGTGATTCGCTCATGGCGGGCGGCCGGCCGGGCGTGTGGCTCGAGGAGGAATTTGCATTGCATGCGTAGCTTTGCTTGAATTTGTCAACCATGCATGGCCAATTCCATATGCATGCTGCACACATGGATAACTATGTATCACTATTTTTGTTACTGGCTGCCTCGATCATCTCAAGTCAGTGAATTGAGGTTGTTGTCTAGTTCAACTTAAGTTTCGGTTCTAGTCAATGACAACCATCCGACAGCGTAATATAGGCTCTATAATACACGCCACTCTAGAGGCAAGTGGGGTTGTCCGTGAACCTACAAATAGACAATTTTTAGGCCCCGTACTTGGGCCTAAAGTTTAGCCCCGTCACATCGGATGAAGTATTAACCATAGGTTAATTATAAAACTAATTACATAAATGAGGGCTAATTCGCGAGATGAATCTATTAAGCCTAATTAGTCCATGATTTAACAATGTGATGCTACAGTAAACATGTCCTAATGATGCATGGATTAATTAAGCTTAATAGGTCTTGCGAATTAGCCACACTTATACAAATAATGAGTTTTATAATTAGCTCATGTTTAGACCTTCTAATTAGCATTCGAACATTCGATGTTACAAGGGCTAAACTTTAGCCCAAGGCTCCAAACACCCCTTAAGCGGTTTGTGCACCCTTCCATGCACCACATTGACCATGGAGAGATGTCAAGGACTCAAAAACATCAAATTCATCACAAAGCATTAGAGTATATGTGTGTGTAACACGAAGGATGTACCGATGTAGGAACCAAATGTTTTGTTTCTACCAGAACTCAGGAGGATAAGCCAAAATATCTACTTCTATAGTTTAGAAGCCTATTCTTCTAATGTTTGCTCTACAGTTGTCTATGTAAACTCAAAAACGAAACAGTCAACCAGCAAGCTTTCGTAGCTCAGTTGGTTAGAGCACCCGTTTAGTAAGCGGGAGGTCTTGAGTTCGACTCTCAACGAAAGCATATTTATTGCTCTTTTTTTTTCATTTTCCTGGCTTTTTCTTCCATTAAATTTTTGCTCTTTGTTCAATTTCATTTCCACCTTACATTTGTTTTTCATTTTTCTGGCTTTTTTCTTCCATTAAATTTTTCCTCTTTGTTCAACTTCATTTCTCTTTGTTCAATTTCATTTCCACCTTACATTTGTTTTTCATTTTTCTGGCTTTTTTCTTCCATTAATTTTTTCCTCTTTGTTCAACTTCATTTACCCCTTACATTTGCTCTTTGTTCAATTTCATTTTTCAGGCTTTTTTCTTCCATTAAATTTTTGCTCTTTGTTCAACTTCATTTCCCCCTTACTGTTATTCATATGTTTCCAGTTCTGATTTCAGACCTTTTCCATTGTACATATGCTAACTGTTACCATGTGTCAAACAAACATTATGGCAAGCATAAACCAGCTGGCAGCTGCTAGTTACTTTCCAGACAGATCTCTGTCATTCATGACGCACCATCGCACAAAGATTAATTAAGCCACGGCCCACGAGGTGAAAACTCAACCCTGCATCGACCGTGCTTACACTTCCACTCGTGACCAGCAGATCGATGAGCAGCATCGTTTTATCAGCGAACTTGTCAGCAAGTGTACTGTATTATTTACCCTACTAAAGTACTAAGGTCATTGTGTGGCATTATTATCTGCAATCCTTCAGAAGAACGGGAGGAACGGATCGACGTTTTTTAATGAGAAAAGCACAAGTTGTGGAACCAGACAACTGTCCGGTCGAATGTAAGTCAAAGTGTAGTTTGAAATGTGGGCAAAGCATGGACAAATCAGCTAGCCTCGACAAACAAATATGGAGTTGCCCAAGTGAATCTTGCCAAGCCAGCTCCAACTAATATAATCCAGGTTAGTGCTCTGCAAGCCCCATCTTATCCAAGTAATTGGTCCTAGACCTCAGCTCTTTGATTCAGATGGTCAAAGGAGCAATAATATATATGTTCAGATTCAGATGCTCATCTGCAACCTCTCAGTTGAAGTCTGATAGATAAGCAGTAGGGACCTAGTAGCTCTAAGGTTTAATAATCTCATGTATGTACTATGTGTCTGCATTGATGCGTGTCTGATTCAGAATTCAGCTCTTGGAGCACCGTTTCAGAAAAGATTCAGCAAACTGATGATGAGGCTCTGCTGGCAGCTCAAGTTGGACTACTCTGCCTCCATGTGTCTGTGTCTGCGTGTGTGGCCTTTGACAAACGACCATGTGATATGACTACCAAACGTCGGCAAGATCATCGCAAGTGGGATCGGAGTGTAAAGTATATGTATACATGTGAATCTGGAAACGTGCTGAAAGGAGTGTAAAGTATATGTATATGTGCACGATGTCAACCTCTGCATGACTGCACTTGCCTTTTTTTGGTCAGTCTCAAGCTCACGAGTCTCCAGTCCCCAACCACCACCCTCCCCCCAGCGGTAGGTTTCGCCCTGTCCAGACTTGAGATTGCGAAATTCTGGTGACTGGCAATGCCAAATGGTTATCTGTTTCGAGGAATCTGAAGCAGCAGTAGGTTGGTCGGGACTGACGTACATTACATAAGGTTGACTAGATGCATGACCTCGGACGTTTCCGAATTTCTTACAGAGCGTCATCGTGTATTTACAAATGCAGGCATCACGAGAAGACAGATTTTTGTTTTTATTGTTATTTTGGGCGGCAGAAGCACAAGGAAGGAAGCCTGCTGCATTTCATTCAGACAAAGTCTGAGCAGGCCCATGAGGGCATGGCTGAAATACCAGTGCTAACTAATTAAGGACATGCACCGTTTTGGGCCTCAGAATATTGCGAGCAGGTCCTCTCTTCTGAAGCTGCTGCAGTGAAGACTGCAGAGAGGTACTAGGCCCTCAAATAAAACGAAAAAAACTCCAAGTAAGGTACACACATCTCCATCTGACCATCTCAATTGGCACCGTCAGCTAGCATGAGACGACAATACTGATTACTGGACCACAATGTAGGAATTGGAGGTTCATTTCTGCATGGAAGTAGAACAAATGTGTCCCAGAATCCAGAGCAAAAAGGCCGTGCCGACACCGCGATGAGTTTCTAATGCAGACTCCTAATATGTTGACCTGCATTCATTCAGTTATTACGCCAACTGCTCAGCACCCAGTTCTGAAGGTTGCTGTGCAGCAGCGTACACTGTGGACTCATTCATTCAGAAATGCAGAATCCAAAGCGCAAGTGTTTGGTTGGACAATGCATGAATAGTCCAAAGTACACTGAAAACTTCCCTTTCCCAGTTTCCCTGCATGTGGGATCATGCAACGCAATACAATGCAATGTCAAAAGGCTTGGATTGCACGAAGTACCGTACTAGTGATTAGGTGGTCAAATGTTTTAAATTTTTGCAAGAATTTCTAAAATCTATCTTTTATTTTCCTGTCATATCTTGGAAGAATTAACACGATGGCTCCATTAGGGACCTCTAGTTACAATATGTAGGATTTATCTTTTCTTCTAGCATGATATGTATTTAGTTGAACTACTTTAGCAGCACTTTTCAGCGAATAAATAGTATTTTTCTCTCACAACAAATCAGCATAAGCCAAATTTCGGCGAAATCTTAAGATATATAAACTCTTGTTGCATCACTTTCTCTAACTTGATGAATCATAGTTTCACTTTCAACTTTTAATCGAGTTGTGCAATTTTTTCCACATGTTAAGTAGAAACTCTAGTGTTTTTATCTTTTATTCAAAAAAAAGTTTATTAAAAAAGAGTTTAGGTCCTCGTTGTATTATTTTCCACATGTTAATTAAGTTGAAACTTAGATTGCACCGCACTAAACTTGTTGAATTTGTTATATCATAGGATTACACATGTGGTAGTATTGTTTTATATATCATATATAGAGTGCTCAAAACTAAATTACCAATATTGATATGACATAATGTTTCAATTAAAATGTATAAAGTTATTTAAAATAACAACTTATGAAATTGTATCATGGAGTATTAATATAGTTTAAAGTGAAATGTAATTGTTATGTTATTGCTATGTGTTTTGTTAATTAAATATCTTTTCATGCTTCATAAGCTATTAAAATAAATATTTATCCTAATGTATATATGTTTACTTGGTATACATGACCAAACATAACATTATAGTTATTTAATTTCACAATTGTAGAAGTTTTTAATTTAGAATATATATGTCTCGTACTTTATGGATGTTGATTTATTTTCAATAGCATATATTAGTATTTACATTTGAATTTGAGAGATATTTTTATTTATTTATATTAATGGTTGTGGTAGATGCAAATATAAAGGCAATACTTTATAATACCTTTCACAAAAGAATGAGTAGGTTGAATGCTAATTTAGGAGGTACTTTACATTATCTTTCGGGATTACAAAGGCGGGTAATCTATAAAATCATTACGAATTTGTGGTGTGTTTTAAATTATCCTTTCGTATATGTGGATAACTTAGATACAAAGTTAGAGGGTTATTTTGAATTATCCTTCATAATAGCAAAGGTGGGTAATTTAGATATAAGGGGGTTATTTTGAATCATGTTTCATAATGGCAAAGTGGGTAATTTAGATGCAAATTTAGGGGGGTATTTTCAAATTATCTTTTATAATAGCAGAGGTGTGTAATTTAGATGCAAAATTAGAGGTTACTTTTTGTATTTTTCATAATGATAGAGGTGGGTAATTTTTGTATAAATTACAATAAATTCAATGGCTATTATCAACGATAATGATCAGAGTCTACCAAATTAAAAGTCAGACATTTCTGATTCTTGCAAGAATTTCTAAAATCTATATTTTTTTCTAGCGCATCTAGTAAGAATTAATGTGTTGTTAGGCCTCTAATTAGTGATAGTGTAAGATTTTGGGTGGCAGAACCACAAGAAGCCTGCATTTCAGATTTACTCTGAGTCTCTGATCAGGCCCATGAGGCAATGACTGAAATAGTGGGGTTCCGTACTGTACAGCACTGGGCCTCTGCTAAGGGCATGCACACTTTTGGACGTCAGAAGGTCCATTTGTGTATGGAACTGGAACCAAGTGTGTTCCAGAATCCAGAGCACCAATGCCGTGCCGACACCGCAATTAGTGAGTTTCTATTTCTAATGCAGAGTCCTAACATGTTGACCTGCATTCATTCAGTTATGCCAACTGCTCTGCTCAGCAATGCAGCAGCACTGTGCAGGATTACACTGTGGACTCGTTCATTCAGAAATGCAAGAATCCGAAGCGCAAGCTTGTGCCTGGAGCCCTGGACCATGCATGAACCAGGAGCATCGGTTGGTTCAGCAGTGAGCCCGTGGCCCATGGGAATAGTAAGTACACTGAAGGCAGGCTTCCCTTCCCTGCATCTGCATGTGGGCTCATGCGATGCAATGGCAGGAGGATTTGCATTGCATGAGGCACCGTACTGGCCCAATTCATGAGATTTTGGGGCCTGGTCCATTTTGGATTCAATGTGTTCCAGACCAGAGCACTGCTACTGCTAGCGAACATTTTGACTGACATTCAGTTTTGCCACTGTGGAGTGCCCCCTGTCTGAAGGTTTCTGTACATTCAGATTCAGTCATGCTGCATCAATACGCGCTAGTTGGTGGATTCAACAAGAATCCAAAGCGAAGATTCTTCTTATGCCATATATTAGGAGCGTCTGTAAAGTCAGCCCAAGGAAATCTTAAGGCACTAGTAGTATGAAATTAACATCACTCATTTAGCTCGTGCCAAAAGCCATAATTCAGAAGATATGTCGTCTGAGATCTCGCTTCAGTTCAATTTTTTTGAATGGTCGTTTATAACAGTATATAGTCTATTTCAGAGTTTTGGAGGATAGGATAGGACGGCTGGGTAGGTTCAGTGCTTCAGAAAAATACATGTAAGGTGACCTATCAAATTTAGAGTTTGTTTGGCTACATTCGTGTCCACCTCAATCCACGTATGTTCAAGTAGATTGGAATGAAATAAGTTGATTTTTTTCATCTCAATCCACCCGGTATACGTGGATTTATACATATGCAGTCAAACAAGGTCTTGCCCCCATTTAAATTTTGATGCACACATCGAATACGACCAAGCAATGAGTAGGGTTGGTGGTGCGTCTGCGTTCGATCAATTGCTCCTTCCTTCCACACAGACCTGTCTCCTGTGGCCCTTGCCAAACACTGCTGCCTGCCTGGACCTCCTGAAAAAGCTTTCTTCGGTTCAGTTCAGACTTGCTGAGACGCATGATTCAGAACTGCCACGAGTACTGTACTAGTTCTTTACTGTCATCCGTCCGCAATCAGGGTTGGTTAATCTATGCTACTCATGATCCCAAATGATGGAGATAACAACAATAATACTAATCTGAATGTTAATGCACTGCAAAAGGTAGCATGACGCAGTTAAGAGGAGCAAATCATTTGGACTGATCGCGGATAGCTTTGTTCTAACAGGAGTACTTGTATACTCCATCCAGCTGTTGGGTGGAGTTTGGACAGCACAAAAGCATGCAAATGATGTGACGCTGACAGTCTCAGACACAAGTGGATTGGTCAGTGTCACCAACTTTTTTTCTGCCCGATCATGTTGTTACCGGATGCCAGAACATTGGCGGGCAGGTCGAAAAATCTCAGTCCGTTTCCATGGGAAGTGGAGTGACTGTGTGACTCGACCATCCATGGCTTGGCTGATGAGAAACTGAAACTGCTCCGAAACAAGAGACATGAAATGAGTGACGGATTCAGCCATTCAGACACGCTCCTGTAAAAAGCGAGCAAATGCAATGGAGGCAGCAGCATCATCTGCATCTCTGAACTGCATCGATGTGAGGAGGGATGAACAGTTCGAGCAGCCTTGCTAGCGACGCATGCATTGCGGTAGGAGGACAAGAGCATTAGCCTGGACAAGGACTTGGGATCATTGCGCAACCTACATACAGACTTGTTATGTCTGAATGCATGATTGGACAAGGCCGGTACGTGCCAACACATGCGATGCTTCCTTGCGACCGCGACGGGTGAGTTGATGGGGATCTGATGCGTCTCAAGAAGACGATGTGAACAAGGTCATGCAGGATCTAACTAGTACTGAAGATATCTTTTAACTCTTGTTTTTGCAACCAAATGTTTATATACGCCTGAATCTCACCGCTCAAACACACCCTGTAGGTTGCAGTTGCAGACTGTTTGGTTGGAAGGAAGGAGAGGCGTCGACCATGTGCATGTGCTTGTGGGCACAGCACTCGCAGCTCCGGCGGATCTTTTTGACCTCGTAACAGAAAAGGAGAGTGGGGCGAGCCAAGGAAGCATCTCCAAGTCGAGATGCGAGCAAACTACAGTTGCTTTCACTTCACCCCATAGCTTTGCTTGCTTATTGTTCCCCTGCTGGCAACTGGTCTCCTGCTGCTGATCTACCAATCCTCATCTGCAGCCAGCCACCGCTCCACCAGCCATGGGCTGTCACTCCTTGCAATACAGTATGTTGCACGCATTCGCCCCATGATTATGATGATAATCTTCATTAAATGCGAGATTATATGTTTTAAGCTCGCCCTATGATAATGATAATCAACAGTTATTCAGGAGTACGTACCATCCTGTTCCTGTACAGTGAAAGGTGTTACATTAACTGACAACATCCAAACGCGCCTTTCCTTCTTGCCTGGCGAAGTGCAATGCAGTACAACATACGAATGCCGAGATGCTCACCTTAACATTAACACAAGTACAGTGTGCAGAAGAACTTGATTGCTCCAGAATCCTAGGCTTTAGGCTCCCCTAACTCCCTAAATGGTTCTTCAAAGCAAAATGGAGATCAGGAGGCTTGATATGTACACAACAGTGTCCTAAAAGGCTATGATGCATACCACACCAGAAATTCCGGGGCCTAGATTTCACACACACCCTACAGCCTACCCAAATGCAGATGGATAAACACAAGATTTATGAATCTCACACCACCCTAATTAAGAGCAGAGACCTAAAACACCAGGCCCTAAGCCCAGGCCCTAAGCTAGAAATATCCAAACATCCGAATTTCACCAGGAGAAGGAAACATAGGAATGATAGAAACCAAGCTTGACACAGCTCTCACATGCTGATGAGATCAGTAGTCGGCGAAGACTGCGAGCTCGGTTGCTGCTGCTGCTCTTTGGTGGCTTCGTCATGCGGCGCTTCGACAGATCCATCTGCTGCTGGAGGATCAGATGGCGCAGCGGAACCATCATCACCGCTGGGAGGTTCGTCTCCTTGCCTTGCAGCTGGCTTGGGAAGCTCGCTGAGCATCTGCACCACCTCCCGCATCGTAGGCCGCTGCACGCTCTGCTCCTCGACGCAGAGCAGCCCGACGTAGAAGACGTGCATCACCTCGTGCACTGGCACGGTCGACAGCCTGGGGTCCATGATCTTGATCACCTGCTCCTTGTTTGCATCTGTCATCGTCTTGACCCACTGGACAATGTCGACGCCGTCCCCAAACTCCCCTACTGGCTTCTTTCCGGTGACCAGCTCAAGAAGCACGACACCAAAGCTGTAAACATCGCTCTTCTCATCGACCTTGAGGGTATATGCATACTCTGTAGATCCACAAGATGGCAATCCGATAAAGGATTAGTTGATTTCAGGAATTCTCTACTCATGTAGATATAAATTCTATATTTGTAAGATATCAGACCAAGGAAACAAACTTTATCTACATAGCAGTAAGTAACCAGATCCAATGGCGTATAAAGGAATGCTATGTTTCATTAGCTAAACTGAAGAATAAACTAAAAGGGGCCAAGTAGTAACAGCTAGCAATAAGCGGTTCGTAATTATATTCAATATTAATCTAGAGAACAAGAAAGACTTAAAATAGACAATTGTGAAGCAGTACTATGGTGTCAATAATTCTGCAAAACAAATGCAAACTGTATTAAGAATTAAAATTTTACCTGGAGCAATATAGCCATAGGAACCGGCAATGGCAGACATACACTGTGATGCGCCAGATTCCTGCAAGAACTTGGCGAGCCCAAAATCAGCAACATGTGCTTCAAAATCAGAATCAAGCAGAATGTTGTTTGATTTAACATCGCGATGCAGGATTGGCGGTGAGCAATCATGATGCAGGTAGCTGAGCCCCTTGGCAGCCTCAACAGCGATCTTGTAACGAGTGTCCCAGTGGAGATGGCCACCTTTCTTGCCATGGAGTAGTTCCCCCAGGCTCCCATTGGGCATAAACTCGTACACCAGGAGATTCGTCTCATTGTTGGAGCAGAAGCCAAGCAATCTCACAATGTAGCGGTGTCGGATCCTGCCAAGAGTCTGAATCTCAGCAGAGAACCCATGGTCATGCGATGAGCCACGGCTCATCGATGAAAGCCGCTTCACTGCAACATGCTCACCATCTGGCATTGTCCCCTTGTACACAATCCCAGCTCCACCTTTGCCGATGATGTTCTCCTCCTTCAGACTATCTAGCACATCGTCGCAGGTGAATTCAAGGCGTTGGAACGCAGTGAGTTTCCACGCACGCGCCTCGTTGGCCTTCTTCAGTGACCGGGCCTTCAAGATTGCCATGGCAGCAAACGCAATGGAGCAGACAAGTAAGCCGAGGACAATGAGCAACTTGAAGGTATTGGACATGCCACCATGGGTGTGTGCACCATGGCCCGTGCCGGCACCACCAGAATGGCATGGTCCAAGGTACGGCCCACACAGCCCCGGGTTGCCAATGAAGGACGTTGCATTGAAGTAGCTGAACTGCCCAGTCGCCGGCACGAGCCCAGACAGGTTGTTGTAGGAGAAGTCGACGGCCGTGAGGCTCTGCATTGCAGCAATGGTTGCCGGTATCTCTCCATCAAGGTGGTTCCGGGACAGATTCAGGTAGTTGAGTATTCGCATGCCGGAGATGGCCGGCGGTATCTCCCCGGACAGGTTGTTCCGGCTGAGGTCCAGGTAGGTGAGCAACCGGCATTTTCCAATCTCTGGCGGCACGCCGCCGTCAAGCGCATTGCCGCTCAGGTCAGCCTTAGACAACTGCTGCAGCCGCCCAATCTCCGGCGGTACCGCGCCGGTGAATGCATTCTGGTCAAGAAGCAATTTTTGCAAACCTGAGAAATTCCCAATGGACGCCGGCAGTGCGCCGGTGAGCTGGTTATTGGAGAGAGTGATTGCCCCCAGATTTGGCGCACCGGTGCCGGCCACCGCCGGGAAGCCGCCGGACAGGAGGTTGTCCTGCAGCTCAACCTGCGTCAGATTCGGCAGTTCGAAGAGACCTTCCGGGATGGAGCCGTTGAGGTAGTTCTCGCCGAGGCGGATGCGGGAGAGTGCCTCGCATTTCCCCAGTGATTCCGGGATTGAGCCGAAGAGGAAGTTGCCGAGCGCGATGAGCGTCTCCAGCTTGCCCCCGGCGCACAGCTCCGGCGGGAGGGTGCCGGTGAGCCTGTTGGAGGAGAGGTCGACCAGCTGGAGCCGTCCGTTGCGGCCGAGACGGCGCGGGATGCCGCCGGTGAAGTTGTTCTCCCAGAGCTGCAGCACCTCGAGGCTGGGCAGGTCGCCGACGAGCTCGGGGATGCTGCCCCTGAGCTTGTTGCGGAAGAGGTTGAGCAAAGTGAGGTTCTTGAGCGCGGCGAAGCTCGCTGGAATCTCGCCGGTGAGCGCGTTGTTGGACAGGTCCAGCGAGCTGAGGCTCTTGAGCCGCCCCAGCTCCGGCGGGATGGCGCCGGCGAGCCCGTTGACCTGCAGGAAGAGCGTGTCGAGGTTGGCGAGATTCCCAAGCTCCGGCGGAATCTCGCCGGAGAGCCCGCAGTTGGCGGCGTCGAGGCGGACGAGATCCGTCATGTTGCCGAGCTCCGGCGGTATCCCGCCAGAGTAGCTGTTGTAGTAGCCAATGTAGAGCTCCCTGAGACTGGTGAGGCCGCCAAGCTCCGGAGGAATCTTCCCGGATAGCTCGTTCCCAGAGACGGCGAGGTACTGCAGCCTCCGCCACCGGCCGTACTCGGGCGGGATCTCGCCGGAGAAGAAGTTGCCGCCGAGGTGGAGGTGGCGGAGCATCGGCAACGCCACGACGTCGAGCGGGAGCGGGCCGGTGAGGTTGTTGTTGTAGAGGTCGAGCACCCGGAGCGCGCGCAGGCGCGCGAGCGGCGGCGGGAAGGTGCCGTTGAGCACGTTGTTGGAGAGGTTGAGGTGGGTGAGGGACTGCAGCCTGGACAGCGGCGCCGGGATGGGGCCCGAGAGCGCGTTCGCGGCCAGGTCGAGGCGCGCGAGGTGCGCGAGGCGGGACAGCGCGGCGGGGACCGGGCCCGAGAGGTTCCGGCCGGAGAGGTCCAGCCCGATGACCGCGGCGCGCGCGTTGCACGTCACGCCGGACCACGCGCAGGGGCTGGTGGTGGTGGCGTTCGTCCAGGACGCCAGCGCGCCGGCCGGGTCCGACAGCGCCGCCTTCGCCGCCAGCAGCGCGTCCGCGTCGGCCGTGGCCGCGCCACCGGCAGCCCCCGCCACCGCGGCGGCGGTGGCGAGGAGGACGAGGAGGAGGTGGAGGAGGTGCATTGGCACTGGGTTCGATCGAGGCTCCGTCTCCGCCGGGAGAGTGGAGACAAAGGAGTGAGGCCGCGCGGCCCGCGAGAAAAGGAGAGAGCTTTTCGATAGGCTCGGCTGGCTGGTCGTTCTGGGTTGAAACAGCACACTGCACACACTGACACACCTCTAGTGCGGCTATCCCCGTGTTTAGATCCCGAGTTGGGTGACCCAACTTGAAACAGTATTCATCATATCGTACTGTAGCAACTTTTGTTTTTATTTGGTAAAAATTATCCAAACTTTGACTAATTAGGCTCAAAATGTTCGTCTCGTAAAGTACAATAAAACTGTGTAACTAGTTTTTAATTTTATCTACATTTAGTACTCTAAGCATTTACCGATATTTTGATGTGACGGGGAATCTTTTTTTTTGCATAGTAAAATTTGGGGAGAAGTTGGGAACTAAACGAGCGCTATAAAAAAGCATGTGATTCCTGTTGGATTTTCTGGAGGGGAAGATCTTTTGAGAAACTTGTCTTTTCTTTCTTTTTTAACAGTGAAAAAAATTGTTCTTTGGAGTAGGAGTACTTATCTCTTGTTTGGTGATTTGGTTTGTTTTTTGTATGGCTTTCTTTACTTTTTTGGATGGGACAAGTGTGTATTGTTTAGTTGATTTGGACTTTGTTTATGAAAAGTTGCTTTCTGGGTTGATACGTGTTTACAACCAGGATTCGAGATCCAGTGCTGTTGCTTGATGCTATAATGTGTTCCAGCAATGCCGTTGTTTGTCAGCAAGTTTACAAACGATGAAACAAAAGTTTGTTAATAGCTACAAGAGAATAATAGTCTGTTTGGAATGTGGAAAAAATTTTCACTTCTCACGTTTTTTCTATGAACCTCCTGCATGATTTCTACAAAAAAAAAATTATTCCAAACAGGCCCTAAAAAGCATCTAGAGAGGGCTTTATTACAACCTTCAATTAACTTTGTTGGATGTTTCAGTCAAAAGAAGAAACAGCTTGTTTCCTTCTTGATTTCGTTGTCCCAACCTCAAGTCTAATAGGTAACGGAAGGTAGTACTATGTTTTTGCACATATCCTAGGTTATCGCCACGCATTTCTAGTCTCACTGCTTGGTTAATAAGCAGAAAAAACCCAGCTATGAGAATAACATAGCAAAATCTTTGTTATTCTCCTTGCACTCCATGGCACCAATTTTTTTTTCCCAGCACAAGTATGGCACCATCGCACCGTAGCTGTGCGAGTGGCGACAGGCATCCAAATAGCCTCTTCAACTAAACAAGAGGTACTTTCTTATCCTGTAATGAAAGTTATTCTAGCCTTCTAGCGTTATCGCAAATTATTTGTCGTTCTCATTTTTAATTGTATTTTCTCTTTTTTCATAACATCTCTATCTCTCGCTCGTACTTAATTCCTATGCACCACACATTTTTCACTCCTCTTTAATTCTCGAGGAAAAGCCATAAATAATATGGGAGAGAGGAAGTAGTTGACATGCACTATCTTCGCTAGTTTAATCGCTAGTTTAATTCAGAGTGCAAGCTCTCGATCATTTGTGGGTTAACGACTGATGAAACGACATAGTGGAACACTTGGCGTGTTCTTGAAGAAAAAATTTGGATTCAAATTCCTTTAATAAACATGTCGCCGATGATTTAGATTCACTTCGGGGAACCGTTTTGCTAGCTCGTTGGATTCTTAAAAGTAGAACTAGAATCAGGAGAAACTATATTTTAAGAATTATTAGTACAAAAACAAAAATTGATTACAAGTGATTCTCCCTAAAACTGTTTGACAATTATTCCATTAAGAATCTGAAACATTTTTTGGTGCCGAATGCACTCTAAGTTTCTGATCAAGTCTCTCGGTAGTCTATTGTGATTGGTTTTCAATCTCTTTTCAATATGAAGACGGATGTTGTCAAAAAAAAATGCAGACGGATGATTGCTCGGGGGATCGAGTGACGATGTTAGAGTAGGGTGGCAGTCGGTCCACAAGGCTTTGGTCCCCCATCCTGTAGGCTGTAGCAAGTGGTATGGTAGGCCCATTCTTGTTTTTTTATAACCAGCCCTTTTTTTGGGTTGTAGCTCGGCTAGCTGATCCATCGTCCTTGTTGGCTGAGCAAATGTCTAACCAAGTTAAGAAATACGTGGATTAATTTTGGGTGGATACATACAACAATATTATTTATATTTTTCTATCCATTCGATTCATGCATACAAATGACGCAATCTTTCTGCCGGCTAAAATATATGTGTTTTCATTTCCAATTACATTTTTTCATTTACTTTTTTTTGCGACTCATTTTTCATTTTGGAGATGCAGAAATAAACCAATCATTGAAACATGTACACATGTGTACACAACTCGCACACATCATATTAGAATTTTATACAAATCCTATGATAATAACTTGCACGCATCATTTTAGTAAGATCTTTGCTCTTGTTTGCAAATATGTCCTAAATTTGCTAGAAATTTATTCTTTCAAGATAGAGGAAGTACTATTAACTATAAAAACATATTATATGATTAATCAAATATTACAAATGTTAATACTTTTTGTATAAATTTGATCAAATCCAAAATTATTTAAATTATCAAAAAAACAAGAATTGCACTTACCTTAAGACGGAGGAGTAATCTTCCTCTGCTTGGTTTTACTCACAAGTCAAAAAGTAACACGCAGGAAGAGGAGGCGGTTAGGCACTGTCCAACCTTTTTGCCAGGTCCATGCTCTTTACCGGGAAAAAAATAAAGAGAACTCAAAAGAGGGAACCTTGTGTCAGAAGGCATGAGTGTACCCAAATCATTGTTGCTAGCAAAATCCTCTATTTTTCCCCAGATTTTAGCAGTAGTAAACAGTTGCTCTGTACCGTTCCCCGTCGCACGTAGAAAAAAACGATGTAATACCTCCACCGTACGAGATACGGAAGCCGTCCCTGACGCGAAGCAGATGACAGGTGGGTCCTGCCGCTTGAGGGCCCACTTGTCACTGAGGATGGTGGCTCCAACGTGAGAGGCAACGGGCCCGGTCCCGGTCCCCGGCGCACGGCATGCTTGCCATGTGCAAGACCATCATCTGTTGGGTTGGGCTGGGGCCTGGGGCTCTGGTTGGATTTGGGTGGGTAGGTGGTCTGTCCGCGGTCCTGCCATGGCGTATGCGTGGATGCGTATATCCTCCCGTCCTCCGTTGCCTTGTCCTGTTTCACTCACTGCCCAGCGCAATTCCGGCACGCTGTCGCCTTCCATCCCTTGCACGCCTGCGTACGTGCTCATGCTCATGCTGTACCGTACCGGCGGGTGGCGGCGCCGGGGCCGGCGGAGCACCACAAGTTACCCTGCCGGCCATTCGCTCTCTGGATACATGTTCAGTCGGAGTCTAGCAACACAAGGTAGCTTAGGCTAAATATTTTGATGAGCAATCTTCACGTGATCAGTTTTTCTACTAACCATGAAGAACCTCGTTAATGAATCATCAGTTTAGAAGTAATCCTACAACTCGCCACTACCCAAAAAAAGGATTTTGGGAGATAGTCTCCATGATTAACAAATACGGGCACAAAAGGGTGACACCTCTGTTAAATGGAGGAGGCGTCTATGGAAATACCCTCCTCTTTCCGTTGTTCCAACTCACCCACCTTTGCCATGTGTTGGGCCTTCATAGCTGGGGCGTCTCTTCTCCCCCTACATATCATATTCACAGGGGCAAGCCCTTCGGCGGAAGGATGGTCATAGCCAGCGTGCGCAACAACACCGCCTCATCATCCTATACCTACTCCACATCATTTACCCGCGTGCCCACACGCCTCCCTTGCCATAGAACGGACCTGACTTCTAGACCCGCATGTTCTCTACCTATTCTAGGAGCTCGCCACAAGTACCAACATGCAACGATTTTCTTGCCGAGTACGTTAAGGTTGTATCTCCTATAGTTGCACGCATAGGTGGCGAGGGCCAATTTCTATTCATGGCGGAAGCAGCTCTGGTCGGACATGAGAGTGGAGAAGCCCTGTGTCGATCGTGTAGGTTCTTGGAGGATGAGGAGTCGAGGGGAAGAGTAAGAGGAAGAACTTGGGGTTCGACACTAACGGAGGAGAATGAGGTGGGGGAATAGAAGTGAGTGGTGTTGAAGTGGGAGGGGAGAAATTTATGATGGAATGCCTCCCTGCCATGTTGTCCTAGATGGCCAAGATCCGTGGCGTCTGTTGCCAATAGATAGAATGCTATTTGAAAGCAACAGTTGCCTTTGTCTAATGGTATTTCTCTTGACAAGAGGGTTTCAATTGTATTTCATAAAACAAGGTTTTTTTTAGTGCTATATAGAACCAATTTTTCTCTTCGAACACTTATTTTCACCATTGCGGTCTAACTTTGTCGGGCTCATAAACTAGACATCTTTTAGCCAAGTTTATAATTTGGACCAAAACGTTATGACATATATGTCAGTGCTAGCAACTCAACTTTAAAACACTGTCTTTATTATAAAACGATACTATTGCACATATATTTTTTCTGATATACTGAATTCAACTGTTGTGATGGGAAATAATGCACTATGAAGCCGGGACATTTGAAAAAGCATGCACCCGGGCTCAAATATCATGTACTTCCTCCGCCAAAAAATAAGTGTCGTTCTCGTTTCCTGAGGAGTCAAATGTTTTTAACTTTGATCAAATATATATAACAAAATATTAATATTTATAGTACATAGTTAGTATCATTAGATAGATTGTTAAATCTATTTATTAAACTTATTTAGAGATACAAATGTTACATATTTTCTTTTACCAATCTAGTTAAAGTTAAGAAAGTTTGATCGATACAAATACAATAACGGCCGTGTTTAATTCCCGAATCCGGGTCCCGGATTGCTACAGTGCACATTAAATACGCACTGTATCAATTCATTTGTATTTGGTAAAAATTCTCCAAACTTTGACTAATTAGGCTCAAAATGTTCGTCTCGCAAAGTACAATAAAACTGTGCAATTAGTTTTTAATTTCATCTATATTTAGTACTCCATGCATGTACCGTTATTTTGATGTGATGAAAATCTTCTTTTTGTATAGTAGAATTTGGATAGAAATTGGAAACTAAACAAGACCAACTATACTTATTTGGAAGGAATGGAGCAGTAGAGCGACATATATGATCTATTACTGAATGGAGTACGTGCTAGTACAACTTGACAAGGGCTAAACCCGTGCAAATTCCAAGGCATTTCGACGTTTTGTCAGCATTTGGCGATGCGTGCGTGCGAGCGAGACAGCTTTGGACGCTGGTTACGGTACATACGTAGTAATCTGTGGACGCTGGTTTCTGGGGCCGATGCGTGTTGTTTGGGCGCGCGGTTAATCAGGAGGACCAGGTACGTTTTCGAGGCAATGAACAACACTAGGCTATGCAAGATTTTTACTTTTTTTTTTATCTAGACTAGATGATGACCAGGCGTCCAGGGGCTCTAGGCAGCTGAGTCGTACTTGTAGTTGTACTAGCAAGGGATGAAGTAAACAAGTGATATCAGGAGGACCAGGCCCTCTTTGGCAAGGCTCCTAGAGGGGCTTCTGCTCCGGCTCCTGCAGGAGCTCTGCCAAACGGCTATTTTGGAAATGGCTTCTCATGGGGAGCCACTAGGAGCCGGAGCCATTTTTTGCTTGGGAGCTAGAAGCCTCAAAAACGAGCTTCTCGCGGCTCCTTGTGTATTCAACCTCTTCCATCCATTCTAGAAAAACAGGAAGAGCTGTTTTGCCAAACGTTTTCCAGAACGGCTTCAGCTCCTCCAGAAGAGCTGCTCCTTCAGAGGAGCCAGAGCCGGAGCCATTTTCGGAGGAGCCGGAGCCCTGCCAAACAGGGCCTAAACAACTACTATAAATCATCGTCAGATAAATCAATTTCTAGAAGTATACTCCCTCTATCCCGCATTGACTGTTATCGGGAGTAGCATTTTGAACGTCTGCATTCATACGGTCTGACATACATCTGGTCCCCGTGTGTCCACGTTCGTGAAATGGCTGATGAACTTGCTAAGAAGCTACAACGACAGACTTAAAGGACGGAGAGAGTATCATTTTAAGTTATCTTTTATAAGTTTGATTAACTTTCTTAAAATTAACATCTATAATACTTATCAAATACGTAATATATTTTATGATGTATCTAATGTTACCAATGTTGTGTAGGTTTTTTAATACAAATTTATTAAATTTTTTAAAAAATAGAATAGTAAATTTAGGAGTTGGTTTATTTGGGGGACCTACGGATGCGCAATCGACGGGCTGCCTTGTGTCAGTGCGTGGTGTATCGATGGTAGAGCGGCAAGGCCTGGAATCACGATCATCTTGTCCCCTATGCACGTAAACAACCGCGTGCAACCCAAAACCACTCCGAGGCGTCTCCTGTCGCTGCCGGTAAAAGAAAGGATCGATGTGTTCGCCGATCGAGCTGGCCGCCCCTCCCGAGTTCCAGCCGACCATTCTACTGCATTTGACGAGTGCATGCATGATTATCTAGTCCTAGAAGAATGCCGTGAAAATCGCTGGTAAAATTATACTATTTATACATATTTATTATCTAGTCCTAGAAGAATGCCGTGAAAATCGCTGGTAAAATTATACTATTTATACATATTTATTAATATGATTGAATAAATATTATAATACATATTGGTGGATGATTTTTAGCATTCTAACGTGGATAACTAAATACATGTTAGTAAATGTTGTAGTTTGCTAATGTGAATAGCTTGAATGAAGACATAATGTCATATGTTAGTTGGATGTGTTAGTGGACGCTGATGCAGACACTTTGTATGGCAAGATACTTGAATGTGTTATTAGGATGTTCTAGTGGATGCTAATATGGACATTTTGTATGACAAGATAAATTGCTAATGGAGTTTATCTTTATAAGAGATATTGGCGGATCCAGGATGAGAACAAAGATGGGGCTAAATAGTGAAGATTTAGTGCTAAACCTAAAGATTAATAAAGATTTAAGACTAATTAACACTTATTTAATAGATAAATCAAGCTCATAGGGGGCTGGAGCCCACCCGGCCCCCCACTTTGTATCTGCCCCTCATATGGACGTGTTCAAAACAGCTCCAGCTGTAGTTTCTTTGATAAAACGGCTTTCTTTAGATCCAGTTTCGCTAGTCGTGAATCAACGGCCTGCCAGCAGATTCCAGCTTCCAGCCCAATGGGCCATGGCTAGTGTGTGCCCGATGGGCTTCGCCGACAGATGCCACAGAGGTCACAGTTTGGGATTCAGGACTTTTTTTTTTGGAAAGAGATTCAGGACTGTTTCGTGCAACGATGCAATGCATCCAGTTCGGTGTGTGCGGCCACAAATCCTGGGCCATCAAGTTTATCTCGGTACTATCTACTATAGAGGTACATATGTACTCGCTTCGTTCTAAATTATATGTATGGTTAGCTTTAATAGGTCTAAATATGTACTAAAAAAATTATCTAATAAAAAACTAAAAATGATCTATAATTCAGAATGGAAGAGAGTACTCGCGTAGTCTCGTACTATGTCTTCGCATGAGAACAAAGCATTCCTTCACCTAGCTCATCGGTCAGTATACATACAACTGCTCCACACACCCTGTCCTGCCTGTCACCCGCTTTCCATACGGTTGGTAAAACGTTGCACATCATCGTTCACGCACAGGACCGCCACGTTACGCACCATTCCCAGGCAGCCGCCGCTGAGCAGATTTCTACGAGTAGCTTCTTGAGTCTTGACTCAAAGACGCAGTAGACTAACACGGTGGGTGCCGCCGGCCCGTCATAAACAGTGAAGAAATTAGTTTAAATTTGCCTGAGCAATAAAAAAAATGAAAGTGAACAGCGAATGTTCACGTTATAAACAGTGTCAGACGTATGAACAATATTAAACAGTGTCAGAGGCGCTCTCTACTTAAAAAAAACTAAAAAACTCATGGTCGAGGGATACTTATATGACCCCAAAAGGAGAGAGAGAGAGTTACTCGTTAGCATGCATGCACTTGCTTCCAAAACTGCAATCTATGGCTCTGACTCGACTTTTGTCCAGGTTAGGGACATCCATCAATCATTTGTGCCAACAGGTTAGGCCACAATTAGGCACCTCTCCTCTTTTTCTACCTGCCTACCGTACATGCATGAATATTACCTCAGCGCGCTGTGGATATACATATATAGTGAGCTATTCCACCTTTTTAATTTTCAGTAGGCGGCGTAAACTATATATATGCATGATTAATATGTACTAAATTCTATATGAAACATCTTTGTATTTCAAAGACCATCTAATATGACATTGATTTTGTAGGGCGTACCCTTTGGACGACATCCTTTCTTTGCCTCATGCCTTTGAAAGGCAATAGTAATGCTTGGAGCGCCACTCTCCTCCTTAGAGGCATCACAATTTTTAGATTATAAAAAATATAAATATTTCGGCCTCCAAACATTAACGAATGAATGTGTATAGCTGTTTTTTAGCACAAATCCAGGACACTTAGTTCCACCATATGGTGTTACGAATCATGAAGACTCCATACATATCAAGACAAAAATCAGGATTCAATCTGATGAAGTTTGCTTTGCCCTCCCTAGGGGATTCCTTTGGTGAACACGTTGTATCAGCATTTGTTTATGGGTGATGAGTGTTTATGGATGTTCTGCTATAAGATCATTATTGTACTCGCTCTTAGGTGAAAACGTTGTATTAAATTGCAGGTATGACGGTGATGAGTGTTTATGGATGTTGTTGCTTTATTGGAGACATTACCTATGGTACATTATCTATTTAACTTGTGCAACGGTTGTTTTTGCTGATATGGACTTGGGTGCACATGCAATCTCTACATAGTGGCTCGTGTTGACACAATGCAAGCTTGTGGCCTCGATAAGTAAGAGTTGCATGCTTGGCAACAATGACTAATTTTTTAGACCACGTCTTGATTAGTTGTTTGGGGTGTTTCCTTTCAAGTTCTTCATTATGCCTTGGTGTTGGTTTCCAAATTGAGTTGCGGTTAGTCCATAGATTAGTCATTTTGTTCTTCGTTATACATTTCAGAACAACTAGCTAAGATGTTTTAGTATCATGTTAGCTTAGTGTGGCATACCTGAGTGAGTGAAGTAGTTAAATTTGTATAGGTTGCTGTACTAAGAGCATGTTTAGATTATAGCCAAAGATTGCTACAACTAACCTTAGACAACCACAATTTTTTAGCTAGTGTTTGCTTGTTACAACAACTTATTAGTCCAACTTGTTAGTCGTTTGACCCACCTATTTAAGATTCAATTCCTTTTGCCTAACATTAGCTAAGGTTAGACTAAGCTTAGTAGCCTTATGCAAGAATGTATGGCATGCAAGCATAGTTGTCAACCAAACATGCACTATATAAGTTGCTATGGGAAGGGTGGCGTATCTTGGTTGTCAAATTTTCATGATCAATTTCCTCTATAAAATAGAGCCAACTTTTTTTTAATTTCTAAGAAAATTTGAGGCAAAGTTTTTTTTTGCCGAGCTTTTAAAACTTATGTCAAATTCGTAGTAGATTTTAAGAGAAATTTACTATCAAAATGATGCATTTAAAGACTTTAGACTTTATATGATTAGTTAGTGTTAGTACTGACCACGGACGAAAGGGATGGAGCAGCTGAGCTGCAAATCTTTTTCTTCTCTGCTTAATCAGGGTCTTCACGTTGACCATCACTTTATATACACGTACTAGTACACTTATTAGTCTATGTGAAGGACGTGACACGTTTCCCAAGTCGATCTCAGCCCTATCCTGCGATGACCAAAAACTAATAATTAACTAGTACTCTCTCCGTTCTAAATTATAAGTTATTCTAAAAATCTTGGAGAGTCAAATGATTTCAAGTTCGACCAAATTTATATGATAAGATAATAATATTTATGACACCAATTAAGTATCATTAGATTCTTCATTAATTATATTTTCATAGTATACCTATTTGATGTTATAGATTTTTATAATTTTCTCTATAATTTTGGTCAAACTTAAAATGCTCTGACTCTCCAAGATTCTTGAAATGTCTTGTAATTTGGATGGAGTAGTACTGTACGAAAGAAACTAACTTTTGAACGTGTCAGCAATGGCTGCCCTCGAGAATATTCTCGCAATAATAATTTAGATCACTCACTCATGTATATGGGCTCCACTTTTATTCCCTTGCCATCTCATCTGGCCGCCTGTTTCAGATCACGCGAGATCTCAGCCGTCGGTAGCTTCGTAACGTCGCCAGACGCGTGACGGAACTGTGCAAACCAACTAATCATCAACTAACAACCTCCAAGAACCAAACTAACCATATCTTATACAAAGCGCCATCACTGGATAGTGGAGACGACGACTTCAAAAATATTAATTAATTTTAAGCTGTTTGGATCAAACAGAAAATAATAATTAACTTTTTTTTGATACTAGCTAATAGTTTAGCTAATGGTTAGCTCATATCCAACTACCAACCATCTTACTAGTTGGACTAAACTAGATAATAACAGCTAATTAGTTAGCTAGCTAATACTTTATTCATCCCAAATTATAAGTTATTCTAAAAATCTTGGAGAGTCAAAACATTTCAAGTTTGACCAAATTTATATGATAAGATAATAACATTTATGATGTCAACTGAGTACTATTAGATTCTTTATTAATTATATTTTCGTAGTATATTTATTTGATGTCATAAATCTTTGTAATTCTCTCTATAATTTTGGTCAGATACTTTGACCCTTCAAGATTCTGGAATGACTTATAATTTAGGATGGAGGAAGTATTAGCTATGAGCTATTAGCTAGCTAACTATTAGCAACTAATATATACAAACAGGGTCTCAGGAGTATATATATCTTAGGAAAAAATTATTGAAATGACAGCCATACCTTAGGATGCGTCATGCGTGCCTCGTGTCCTTGGAATCGTTCATCACCTGCAACCACAGACTATATATACTATATAACCGTATATATCAGGGAATTTAAAACGTTGAAACTTTTTTTTTTCGAGAACACGACTTTACGCGTATTTCATTAAGAAGAAGAGGGCTGAAAGAACGGCTTACACGACGCAACTACGGGCGAACCCATAGTGCCGATTACAGAACCACAGAGAAAGTGGCTAGGAACCTAAATGACAAACAGAACAGAAAGAACGGCGGAAGGGGAGACTCATCCACCACTACCCTATCCATCTGGATCCGCAAAGGAGAAATATATCAACGCTAGACTGCCAACATAGGAGGTGAAGCCGTGGTGGCAAAGTATCCACCAAGAGAGGAACGACGGCAAAGTATCCGCCCAAGCAACACGGCGGCAAAGCATCCGCCAGGGTCAACGCGGCAAAGCATCCGTGGGCAGGGGGCATCACACCCTCGGCGGAGCCCAAGCGACATCGGCGGCAAAGCATCCGCCTGAGCAGCAATAATGGCAAAGCATCCGTCAAAGTAGAGTGACAGCGGCAGAGCATCCGCTGCGAAGAACCAAACGACTGCGGCAACACCCGGTAGGCTGGACAGATCCTTGCGAAGAGTAGCTTGAAGCACACAGGCACAAACACAAGAGGAACAACTCCGGCAAGATCAACAGGAGATGGGCTACAGCAGTGCTCCATGATGCCTTCAAGAAGGAAATTGACATCCGCAGACGCCAATCAACGCTGAAAGTAGCACACGAGTAGGACTTTCGCCCTCGGCCTGCCCCCGACGAACCAAAACTTCCACGATGCATCCAAGAAGGTAGATGTCACATATTGTGCCACCACCGTTGGCCCGGAGGAATCGAGCAGGGTTTTCACCCAGTTTATGCGAGTCCGCAAACGCAGGCCACTCATGGCACCCACGGTGACAGCACGGATGGCAAAGGGCTAAAGCCGCAAACACACCACCGCAGCACTTGCCAGCGGCCCGCCGGCCGTCGACTATTAGATCAGGACGCCGCGAGCCAGGATGGGAAAGGATCAGCCAGGGGCCCAGCCACGACACTGGCAGGCACTGGCCAGAGCTGGCCGCTACGTCCCCAGCCCCGAGTGAGAGGGGAGCTAGCCATCGACAGGCTGGGGAGCCGGCTAGGGTAGGCAGCACCGACTGCGAACCCGGCAGGCCAGGAACCCCAGACAGCGCGGGGCCGGCCAGGCCCACGATGGTCGCACCGCACGCGCCCCGAACGGGCAAGAGGCAACGCTATGCGAAGGATGCCAGATCCGCCTAGGAGGAGGGCAGATCCGCCCCTGGGCGCCACTATCGTGGTCCTGGACGCCTCCAGAGAGGGTAGGCCGCCAGCCGATCGCCATCGCCGCAGACCAGCCGAGGAGCACCGGTCCCGGTCACGGCAGGTTAGCCACCAGGCAACCACGGGCTGACCAGCGCCAGGCTGACTGCACCACGCACGCCCGCACGGAGGAGAGGCGACGCCGCGAAGAACGAGCGGACCCACCCCAAAAGCTCTAGGAATACATAGATCCGGCCAGGTAGAGGGCAGATCCAGTCCCAGGTTGCCCAGATCTGGCCCGCCGGCCAGCGGTTTTGCCAGAGATGCACCGAGAAGAGAGGGGAGGAGGAGGGGGTGAAGGGGATGGAGGGGGAGGAGTTGCGACAACGTCCTTTTTTCAGGTCACTGTGGGCTGCCACCGCCGCACGCCGAAGGGCAACGGCGGCGGCCTTAGAGGTGCCGGGATGGGGCGCCAGGAACGGCGGCCGCTGGCTGCCCCGAGTCGCCCGTTGGGGCACTCGGGGGGAGAAGGGGAGGGAGCATTCCACCTTTTTTCAAAGTGGTTAGGAACCTAAACGACAAACCTAAAAACGTTGAAACAATTCAACTATATTAGTGTATGTGTGTATCAAAGTCGTCGCGTCGTAATAACGCCTTGCGTTGTTTAGTATGGTTTGCGTCTTTTTAAAACGAAGAAGTAATGAAAAAAACATATTTATTTGGTTTTCAGCTTTTAGATAAAAAAGTAGCCCCAATTTTAGCTTCACAAGCCATTTTCATATGTGCATGTATGGGTAGATAAGCCTAATACTAAAAGCCCTACCAAAAAGAGCCATAATACATATAAAAACCGCGTCAAAATTAATGTAGACAGCTACATCCAATTGGCACACATTTCATATCCTCTCTGGAATAATATATATAATTATAAAAGAACACGTCAAAAATTAACATAGACAGCTATGTGTAAAAGGGATCTCTTCACACGGTAGTTTCTTGGGTTTTCCGGAGTTGTCGTGTGATCACGCTGCCTGCAATTCCTCTTGAAAATGACTTTTATTTATCTTTGCTTCACTATTTACAAACCTGGAAAATGACAGTTTTCGTTTCCTACCTAATAGTCGGCCGCATGTAACTTCTTCCTCTGGCCATTACCTTTTTGCCGTCTTTCTATTTTATTTTCGATTAAATAAAACGTTAAACGTGAAGTAACAGTACCGTAAAGTACCAAAACAGTACAGGAGCCTACAGCTAAAGGAAGACTTTGTATTTATGAGTTGGAACACCTGGATATGTTTAACTTATTACCTGATGATCGATATTTAATCTTGAGTTTGGATGCCATCTAGGGACGTGCCAACAGGAAAAATATAAGAACAAAATTCCATGTGTGTTGGTGTTGCATAAGAGAGCCATTTGGACGCTATATTCCTGAAGGGAATTTTATTGAAATAAAACAAAAATGTGGGGAATGAGGCGGAGGCGGCCATCACTTGATTCTAGCTACATTCATTTTAACATGGCATGATTTTTTTTTGGAACAAATTAGAAAATAATATAGCGTGCACAAATGGCTTCAAGCACTGGTACAAAGAATATTTTTACCGGTGGCATTTTTTCATATGTCTACTGACATTTGCAACCATCAATGTGAAAGGAGCGCACGTGCGTTTTCCAGGAATCAAACTTTCTACCTTAGGACTCGTGGCCCTAAGCGAACTCAAATGGAAAAAGTTTCAACTATAAGTTTTAGATCTCGTTGAGATATACAACTTTGTTTTTGATTGTTTTTTCATTTGAGATCATTTGAAAAATTTAAAAACATATTAGCTTTAAAATCATTAATTTTAAAACATAATTAATGGGCTCTAAATGATTTCAATTGAAAAAATAATCAACTACAAAGTTGTACATCTTTTCAAGAACCGCAACTTTCGTCAGACTATTTCTCCATTCGAGATCATTTGAAAAATAAAAAAATAATTTCAAATTATCTGTAGTGGTGTAGTGGTGCTAGGTTATACAACCGCTAGTGTAAAGACATTTTTAATGACAGTTTTCTTAAGTCTACCCCCAAGCGAAAATCAATTTTTTAATAGTAAAGGCGGGGCCGTACGTAGTTCGTACAATTGTCACATCCTTGCTGTATCCACACCATAACCATAGATCATTCAACCATTTGTTCCTCTCGTTGTCCAGCTTCGATAGAAACATTCCTACGACCTATTATGCTGGAGTACCATAGACACACAGCTGTCGTTTGTCACCTCACTTCGGTTTGAAAGGAAAAAGACACCTCTGCCCATACGCGCAAAGCTAAAACCAAACGGTCCAAATTTCCTCGCGGATTTATCGCTGTGGAAGATGGAAGCCATACCTTATATACGCCAGTAAATACGAACAAATCAAAGAGAGTCATACAAGGAGCAAGGGTACAGACCACATGAGCTGTCCCTACGAACCGGTAAAACCAGAGAGGGCCCCACGTCGCTGGAACCAACCGCCGGCCCCGGCGGCACGTGGGCCCCACATGGCAGCAGTGCCCCCCGCCCCAGCAGCGGCCCGTCCGTCGCGTTCGTGTCGTGTCCGGTCCCACCCCGCCCCGAGCCGCCGCCTCCGGGCTGGGGCTGCCTACGCGGCGCTGACACGCGGGCCCCGCGCTCCCCCTCTGGACTTCCTGCGAAGCCGCGTCGTCCCGTCGACTCGCCGGCCGTCTGCCCACCACCACCGGTCACCGGTGCACGGCTCGGCGCTGCGGGCACGGGCGCATTGACGCGCGGCCGCGCCGATGCCCGTGAGGCAAGGCGGGCCCCACGTGAAAGCGGCCGCGGGCCCCACCCACCCCCGCCTCTTGTTTACTCGCCCACGCCCACGCACACGGACCAATGCGCTACCTCCCACCGCTTGCTTCGCTTGCGTTGCCGCCCTTCCCCGTCGTGCTCTCGTGGGTTGGTCAACCCCCGCGCGAGCCCACGCATTTCCGCGAGCACCTCGCGCGCGTCACCGCCCGCCCGCCTACATCCACATGGCAGCGCCGCGGCCGTCGCCGTCGCCCGCGGCCTGCTAACACCAACAGTACCAGCTCGCGGTCCGGCTGCCGCCGCGGGTCGGCCGCTCGTCATGGCGTTGCTGCTGCTGCTGCTACGGTGTCTGCTCCTAGCGGCAACAGCGGCGGCCGTGGCGCAGGCGCAGACGCAGCCGCTGGCGTCGCGGACGGACCTAGCGGCGCTGTACAGCCTACGCGCCTCGCTGGGGCTGCGCGCGCTGGACTGGCCGCTGAAGGCCGACCCCTGCGCGCGGTGGGCGGGCGTGGACTGCCTCGCCGCCGCGTCGTGGGCGTCACGGTCGCGGGTCTCCGCCGCACGCGCCTGGGCGCCACCGCCCCGGCGCCGCCGCGCGTCGCGCTCGAGGGCCTGCGCAACCTCACCGCGCTCGCCCGCTTCAACGCGTCCGGGTTCGCGCTCCCGGGGGAGATCCCGAGCTGGTTCGGCGCCGCCTGCCGCCGCCGCTCTCCGTGCTCGACCTCACCTCCGCCGCCGTCAATGGCACGCTACCGCCCGATCTCGGCGCCTCCGGGAACCTCACGGCCGTGCACCTGTCCGGGAACAGGCTCACGGGTTCCGTCCCGGCGCCGCTGCTCTCCGTCGCGGGACTCCGCGTGCTCGACCTCTCCCGCAACAACCTCACCGGAGCGCTGCCCAACGTCTCCATCTCCGTCTCCCGCGGCGCCGGCGACGCAGCCAACGCCTCCGTGTTTAACGTCTCCGGGAATTCTCTGTATGGCGTCGCCGCCGATGCCATTGGGGCGCTCAGGAGGAGGTTTCAGGTCGTCGACGTGTCCAGCAACTACCTGGATGGAGCTTGGAACGGGTCCGACACAGCAGTGCTTGCCACGACGAATTGCTTCTACGGCGTGCCGGGGTCAGCGCAGCCGCGTGGATTGTGAGGATTTTTACAGGAAGCAAGGCGTCAAGCTTGTTGATGCTCCAGCGCCCTCGCCTCCAACGCCTTCACCTTCATCAGAGACGAATAAGAAGCAGAGGATCTCCAAAAATGTGCTCATTGGAGTCCTTGTAGCTGCCGGGACACTGATGGCTCTGTTTTTCATTGCACTGCTGCTCTGTTTGGTGAAGAGGACAAGCAGAGGAACAAGAGGAGGGAGGGGAGTGGAGCCAAACGAGGAAGGGGACGCGCTCTTCACGGAGGAGAGATAGCAGTGTCAATCCGGTGATGTCATTGCCACCGGCAGTGTCTCCAGGTGTTGATGATGGACCCAAGAATGCACCTGCACCTGCCATTTCCGGTGAGTTCACCTATGAGCAGCTGGTCCTTTCCACTGGCGGTTTTGGCGACGACAAACTCATCAAGCATGGGCATTCGGGGGACATCTACCATGGTGTGTTGGAGAATGGCTCCCATGTCATTGTTAAGAAGGTTGGTGCAAAGGGTGTCAACAAACATGTGGGTGAATTGGATTTCTATACGAGGTACTCGCACGAAAGGATTGTTCCGTTACTCGCGCATTTGAGCAATGATGATGAGGAATTCCTGGCTTACAAGTACATGCCAAAGGGGGACTTGACCAATGCATTGCACAAGAAACCTGTGGACACTACAGATGGCTTGCCCTCCCTGGATTGGATAACTAGACTGAAGATTGCAACTGGCGTGGCTGAGGCTATGTGCTTCCTTCATGACGAATGTAGCCCGCCATTAGTTCACAGGTATGCACTTCTATGCGAATGTGATCCAGGCTTCTACTTGTTCCATTTGCTACTGTGATGATATGGTGTTGATGCTTGCTGCACCTATCATTCAAAATGTTAGTCCTTGATGTCCTAGTTTTATTCAGTCACATCACTTAGATCATAGTTCAGAAAACCATGGAAGGACCACATGCCTTCCTTTTCAGCAACTTGTTGGCAAATTATGGCGATAGTTATGTTAAAGACCACAAACGACGTAATAATTATGTGAGAAGTATCTAATATGATGAGATCATTAATGATCTTTAGTACGATCTCCACGCATTCTTTTTTTGGATCATTTGCAAGGACGAATAAAATATCAGGCCTATAGATTGAATATGATCTCTCTCTGTATATTGGCTACAGGCAACACAAATGTAAAATATGCATTTTGGTATGATTAGCCATTTCGGTGTAATTGGTTTTGTTGGGAAAAGTATTTCAGTACTAGTTTGTATGTCTTGAAATCATCGTTCTTCTGGATCAGCATGAAGTTTCCTTTTTATTAAAGTCCACAGCAAGTATACCATGGCATTCAGTCTCTATCACAGAACTGCATTTGCATTTGACAGTTTAACTTTGTGTTATGCGGATGTCATCAATCATTCAATGAATCTTTATTTAATGTACTTTGACATAAGTGGAGGTAGTCACTTTTTGTTCCTCCTAACTGTTCGTTTGATTAATTGTTTCTACCTTTATCACTTTGATTTGACTCGGCTTTTCTGTCAGTAATCGAGTTGAAATTTTCTTAGTTTACAATTACCTCCAATTTGACACATGGTGCTCATTGCCTGGATTTTCCTTTATGTCAATGTGGACATTTGATTTATTATGTTCTCATGTCTTTATTGTTTTGTAGAGATATCCAATCAAGTAGTGTCCTTCTTGATGATAAATATGAAGTGCGACTTGGGAGTATGAGTGACATATGCATCCAGCAAAGTGGGGGAAGCCAGAATGTCTTCACTCGGATATTGAGATCGTCAAAGTAAGATTGCTACTTGTTCCATCTGTCTTTTTTCCACATACTGCATCAAGAACAACTATACTTAGTAAATATGTGATTTTGATGCTTTATGTTAGGGCCTAGGTGGTGTTAAGTCAGGCACTAAATAATTATACTCCTAAAAATGCAAGGCAAGACAAATGACACCTTTGTCAACAAATCATGGAAAATTCTACATATAATCTAGAAATAGTTCTCTTAACCTATCAGTATAATATGTTTTTGTAGGTTCAGCTACATGTAGTACGAATTTATGATTGTGATCTGTTTGCCCTATACTTGCTGTTTTTGTTTTAAGTTAAGTAGTTAAATTTTACGTCAGCATATTTATACTTCAGATTGAATTCTGGAGGCATCTGAGCATGCATTTCTATCCCCAGTTAAGGACACACCTATATAGATTTAGTGATATTGCGGTGAATTTTAGTTTCTTTAGCTGTGGTTTGCTGATTATAGGTAACAACCTAATTTTCTGGCACGTATTGGTTTCTTTGTGGTGGTTGGTACTTATTAGTTCACTGCCTTCTGATTTTATTGTGTCTATAGTTGAGCAAACTCCAACTTTTTGTATGTCTGAAACCATTTTTTTTTGTTTTCCTCTGACGTTGGTGACTGACGTTGGTATCTGACGCTTTCTTGTGGCAGGTCTCTCGACAAGCACACATCAGGTGCGTAAATCTTCCACACATGCTGCTGCAGTACCTTTAAGAATCCATGTTCAACTGAATCAACATTTCTGTTATAATAATAATAATATTGGGGAAAATTTTGTCCACGGATAGAAGTTCTAATTTTTTTTTCTCCTTTATGACCTTTGCTAAATGACAGGTCCACCGGCCACTTGTTCCTACGACGTGCTCTGCTTCGGTAAGGTGCTGCTGGAGCTGGTGACCGGCAACATCGGCATCAGTGGTTCAAACGACGCGGCCTCGGAGGAATGGCTGTCGAACACGCTGAACCACATCAACAGCGGCGACAGGGCGAGCATCGCGGGCATCATGGACCCACTGCTCCTGGTGGACGAGGACCACCTGGAGGAGGTGTGGGCGGTGGCCATCATCGCCAAGACGTGCCTGAGCGCCAAGCCGTCACGCCGGCCCACGGCGCGCTATGTGCTGCGCGCCCTGGAGAGCCCGCTGCGCGTGGTGCGCCAGGGCTCTTCCCGGTCCAATTCCGCGCGGCAGCAGTTGCGGAGCTCGTCATCCCGGAGCTCGTGGCAGTCCGTGTTCCAGGGGAACAACGGCTGGGTGCAGAGCCTGGACGCCGCCGCGGCGTCAGCGTCGGCGACGGCGCTGGACCGGCGGCACTCGCTGCGGTCGCACGGTAGCGGAGGTGAGGCGTCGTTCTCGTTCAAGAGAGCCGTGCCGACGGACACCGCGCCGGAGCCGGTGGCGGCGGTCCTTGACGAGGACGCTGTTGTTGTGTAGTGTAGGAGGACATTCCCCGGTTCTTTAGCTGATCTTACGAGAAGGGCGGCATTCTTGATTCTTTCCCCACGCGTGATATCACGTCGTCGCTTGTGTGTGTATAATTTGTTCCTGCCTGATGCGTTCATCTCTGTTCCAACATGACAAAAAGAAAATTGTGCATAAAGAGCATGTTTTGAATATTTTGAAGTGATTTTTGAACTTCGTTTTCTGTATGTCTTCCAAGATTTTAAACCGGAAAAACAAATATAGTTGGGCCGCAGAACGCGCACAGATGGTAGCCCTTCCCGGAAAATAAAATAAATGCAGCTGGGCCATCGTAACATGTAACACTAAGGAAAAAGTCTATTTTTTCTCCCCCAACTCTCACGAAAGTTCACTTTTCCTCCCTCAACTTTAAAACCGGACAAACTACCTCCCTCAACTTTTCAAACCGTGCATTTTACCTCCCTCGAGCGGTTTTGAGGGCGGTTTTGCTACAGTAAACGGCGGTATGCTACAGTGTCCATTGGTTTTGCTACAGTGCCCATGTTTTTGTCTTTTCTTTTTTTATTTATTTCGGCTGAATCTTTAAAAAATCATAGTAAATCACAGAAAAATCATAAAACGGAAAATCTAATTTTGTTGCACTCCACATGAGTAGATCTACACAGTGAACATATAATATGGTATGCTTTAGTACAAAGTTTTTGCTATGAAAGTTTTGTCTTTTTCTTTTTTATTTATTTGACTGAATCTTTGAAAAATCATAGTAAATCACAGAAAAATCATAAAATAGAAAATCTAATTTTGTTGGACTCCACATGAGTAGATCTAGATAGTAAACATATAATATGGTATGCTTTAGGCCAACAAAATAATTATAGAAGCTGCAGCTATGAATTATTGCAATTAATTATAGAAAAACATAGATCTAAAGCTACAACAAAAATTTTGTACTAAAATATACCATATTATATGTTCACTATATAGATATGCTCATGTGGAGTCTAACAAAATTAGATTTTCTATTTTATGATTTTTTTGTAATTTACTATGATTTTTCAAAGATTTAGCCGAAATAAATAAAAAAGAAAAAGGCAAAACCTTCGTAGCAAAAACTTTGTACTAAAGCATACCATATTATATGTTCACTGTGTAGATCTAATCATGTGGAGTGCAACAAAATTAGATTTTCCATTTTATAATTTTTCTGTGATTTACTATGATTTTTCAAAGATTCAGCCGAAATAAATAAAAAAAAGAAAAGACAAAAACAAGGGCACTGTAGCAAAACCATCGGATACTGTAGCATACCGCTTTTTACTGTAGCAAAACCGCCTTTAAAACCGCTCGAGGGAGGTAAAATGCACGGTTTAAAAAGTTGAGGGAGGTGGTTTGTCCGGTTTTGAAGTTGAGGGAGGAAAAGTGGACTTTTGTGATAGTTGGGGGAGGAAAAATAGACTTTTTCCTAACACTAATGCATCTGGGCCATCGTAGCACAGATGGCGGCCCAGTATAGCCCAAAGTTGGCTCACAACACAGAGGCCGCCCGGACACCAGAGGGCTTGTCTCCATGCTTCCGCCCCACGGCCCACGGGGGAGAAGCGCGGAGCAGCGGCGGCGGCGGAGGCATGGCGGCGCGAAACCTCCTGCGGCGTGCGGCGTACGCGGCGGCGTGCGGCCACCGCTTCCCCGTCCCTGTCCCCTCAGGCGCCCTTGCTGGTCCTGGAAGCCGGAGCATCGGCGCCGCCGCTCAGGTCTGTCCATTCCCCTCCAAACCCCTACCTCTCGGCTTCCTGTGCTAACGCGAATCAAGCAAGCCCTGCCAGCCTCCCCCGCCGCCGTTCTCCACCGTCCCTCTCATCTCCTCCGGGTCCCCATCCTCTCCCCGCATCGCCCCAGAACCCCTTACGCGAGCGCTGCCGCGGCGAGGTCTCCGCGGCATCGGTACTCCCGATCCGCCTCACTCCGTTCGATCGATCCACTGTTATATTTCCCGAAAATCTCTGACCTTTTTCTTCGTTCGTCGATCCTGGAATCCGTGTTTGCCGTTGTTCACTCGGATTCTGGGATCCGAAACCTACCAAATTTTGGAGTAATTTGGTTTGTACTCTGTAGTGATGCAATGGGATGATTTAAAGTAATTTGGTTTGTAGTGATGCGGTGGGATGGTTTAGTTACGAGAATGTGGCGATTGATTTTGTTTGTTCATGGGATGTGCCCACCTAAGCTACTCTGATGCAACAAATGGAATTCATTTTTTTTTGCAACAAATCAGAAGCTCAGATGATGAGATGAACATTGTTAACAACTGGACATGAACGGGAGCCCATGTACAAGTAATTTTTAGTACTGTTTTATTAGGTTCCACATTTGTTTGTCGGCGTGATTTTAATGTAGTATGCTAATTGAATGTGTGTTAAGGGGAAATTAAATGTAGTTATCTCAATCTGAGTAATTTGATTTTATCTGGATCTGAGCTTGACCACCAGGTTGCATTGCATTCTCGCTGTTGCAACTAGTAGCAGAGAGGCATGGGTCATCTGCTCTTAGTTAAGCACTTCCTGAAGGTTGAAGGGTGAAGTTGGGATTTTAAGATTCACTGCCAGTTTAAGCGCATGGTTTTATTTAGCCGTCTCATTATCTACCATATATATGCCTGCCGCATTGGTGCATCCTTATTTATGGAAAATGCAGTATCACCATATGTATAGGTGAGACAGAGAGCAGGGTGCTAGAGAATTAATGCTTGATCCTTTCGTGCATCTCTTTAAAACAAGTTTACTGTACACATGATTACATATTTCTTAAAGCCTTAGATGAATCAGATCAGACAGCCTATATCTCTCAGGTAGCCCAAACTTAGTTTGCGTCGCTGGTTGAATGAGGAACACCAAATGACCTCACAAATACACCCATTTAGAATAGAGTCTTCTTGCATCGCAAATATCATTAATTGAACAATGGTAAAACAACCTCTTCTACTGCACGCTGTTATTAACTGTATGAACCCCATGAGGAGGAGTGTCCAATGATCTAGCCGGCATTTTCCAATCATATCAGATTGGAAAAACACATTAAGATTGAGATGTATTCTTTCTCCAAACAGCTCAGATTGGACAAATCTGCAATTTCCTATTTCCTTTTAGTTCTAGCACCCTACGTATAATTCATTATTTTCCTTGACTTTTTCTGCACATATAAGGTGGAAATGCTTTCTCTGAACTAATTACAGAGTTTACACACAGGGCCTTCGTCATTACGCAGCCCCATCCAGTGTGGAGGAAGCAGTGGGAAACTTGGAATTGCATGTACCCAAGGCAAACCGTCGGTCAAATATCCCAAAGAAAAATGGAACAGCCATGATGCTTCCACTCCATTTCCATTACGAAGATGTACTACGTCAGGATCTGTTGCTCAAACAGAATCATGCCAATATCATGCAAGTTCCAGGGTTGTTTGAGATCAAACTAGCACCAAAAGCAGGCTCCGATCTCAAGATCCCAATTGGAAAAATGGCTATGGAAGTTTTGAGTGGTCAGAGATTCAAAGAGGCAAAAAGTGACCCTTTTGCTAAAGCAAGAAAGTCTTCTCGAACCAATCCATTTATCGGGGCTGACAAGGACAGTAGCACCGTCTTTGCGCAACCAACTGTTCTCCGAGGACATGCAATGTACAACTTTTTGGTGAGAATGCTGACAGTGATGTCCATGTTAGACTCTCGGGCTGAAATTCGGGAAAACACTATAAAGTTCTTCATGGAAACAGAGTTCTGCGAGTTCTCTCCAGAATTGGAAGACCATTTTGAGATCTTTGAGCACATCCGAGGTTTCAATGTGACTATCGTTACTTCAGCCGATACAAAGGATGAGACCTCACTACTGTGGAGTGGCTTCACGCTTAATGATGAGGGAGAGACTAAGTAAGGTAACACTGCTGATCTTTGTTTCTGCTTAATCTCCCTGATATTGTACTTGCTGCCCTGCTTGAACTGAACCTTCAGTTGACTGTCTGGCAGTGGCTGAAGGCTGTTGATGCTGTCAAAATGATATTGGAGTTTTGGTGGTTCATACTCAAGGAGTGCAATGTATCATCCTTCTGTTTTGTAGACTGAATGAGATTACGTGACTGTTTTTCATAGCGATGTGTGGAGCTCATGTTTGATAACTACATCTAGCACTATATATGAACACAATAATCTAGGCTCTAATAAGCATCGTTTTGCTTATATCTGTGGTACCTGCTGTAGTAACATGGAATGCCCGTTTATGTCGACAAAACCATTGCAAAATAGGGCAACGAAATGGAGCTCCTCATCTTTACTAGTCCTGTGAACTTGATCTATTGATCTGGGGTCTTAAGTTCCATTTTGTTAGTCGATCTCTGGCTCCTGTAGTAACTTGGAAAGCTGGCATCGTTTTACGTTCTCGAAGTCATTGTAAGAGGGCATATATGCCTGTGATGTGTGATCCCGATCATTTTTCTCTCACTTGATGTCACATTGAACCTCTTTTGTTAATTTTATATTATCCTATATATATGAAGTGTATGGTCCGGTGTTCCAACTTGTAGAAATTATTGAAGAAATATTTATAAAACCTTCTTTTTGACTGTTTACAGATTACGGCCCAAAACAATCGGGTCTCGTCTTCGATGACAAGTTGACAGCCCATCATTCTTAATGGTTTCTGTGCCAACGGGCTTATTGATAGTACCCTTTCTAGAGAATGTCAATAAATTCCAAAATCCATTTCATCCCGATAAGTCTCAATTTATAGCTTCTTCTCCGCTAATAAAACCGACTCCTTCAACTCGTTCTAAAAAAATAGGATTCTGTGTAATAAGTTGTTGATATTCAACAACTCCTTGTAAAAAATAATCACAGAAATCTAAACATTTATCCATCCAAAACAATCGGGTCTCGTCTTCCATGACAAGTTGAACTGCTATTGGATTTAACAAAGGTTTGATTATTCATTTACATATAATAATAAAAATTAAACACTTTACTTTGGTCTATTAGATTAATTATGCAATATTTTGATAATAAACCTATAGGACAAATATCAATACTATTTTCTGTAAATCTAATTAAATCTAAATAATTTTTGATTCAATCGAAACCTAGGTTACATTATTCTTTATGGAACAGAAATAGCACATGAAAGAAACTCAAAATTGAACGTTCAAATCTTACGTGTTGAACAATATAACTTAGTCGGGGAGGGACACGACCTCTCCGATTTGGAAGGACCTGGCTGTGGCGTTATATGGATGCCCTGCTGGCGCTGGGAGGAGGGCACACCAAGACGATACAGCAGAAGATGGGGAGGAGAGATACAACACCTGATCTACTTTTGAAATATCCAAATACAACAGTTGCAACATACGTTTGAAGGCAGTTGAAACACCTAAACATGCTTCTGAAACACTTAAAAAAAACACCTAAAAACACTTGAAAAAACCATTGTAACTATTTACAACATCCAAATAAAACACATACAATGTATGTGTGAAACCCCCAACCTGCTTGGGACTGACAAACTTTTTTATTGTTGTTGAACGTATGTGTGAAACATATACAACATCTAGATAAACACACTTGCAACGTGTGTTCGGGAAACACAAATGAAACATACATATAAAACATATGAAACACTCGAAACATACGTTTGCAACAAGCCTATGAAACAATTGCAACATCTCCTGATCTACTTTTGCAACATCCATATGAAACAATTGCAACATACATCTGAAACACTTGAGACATACATATGCAACATACGGGAAGGGAAGGCTAGGCCGGTTGATTCCGGTTGTTAGGGTCGGAGACGGCGGCGAGTGGTTGCGCGCGAGCACCACTGTCACCAGCGCCATCAATACCAGGCTTGGCTCAGCGCCACCGGGTTAGGGGGAACTCGGTCGCCGGGGTGAGAGAGGGCACCGCCGGGGGTGGGGAGGACGCTGCGCCGGGGTGGGGGAGAGCCGCCCACTCTCCTATAACACCGCCGCGCCACCTCCATGGATCTCGCTCGTGCTCCATAGATCTTGCCGGGGTGGGGGAGAGGTTCACCGGATCCGCAGGCGTTGGGCGCTCGCGGTGGGTGGAGGGGCGCCGCCGGTGAGGGGGGACGAGCCTCCGGGGTGGGAGAGGAGGACGCCAGGGTGGGGGAGGGCGCACGCCGGGGTGGGTGAGGGTGCCGCCGCCGGCCAGGGATTCAGCCATGGCCGCGCGTCGGGGTGGGGTGGGGCGCGAGCGCGGAAGGGAGGAGGAGCGAGGGATTGGGTGCGGGAGTGAGCAGAGTGAGGCGTCCGTCCGGACGTCTTAATTGGAGCACTATCGATCATTCATACATGCATGTATTATATGGGGCAACATATGGGATGAGGTTTTAGGTACTTTTGCAAGAGGGAGGAAGAATGAGGTCTTTGGCATTAGAGTTGCCGTGCATTGTTGAAAAAAAACTTTGGATGTCTTCGCGCTTCACATGATTGGAGGTTTAGCAAGTTTACGTCTATCCCATTTTAGCATTTATTATGTTTTTTTAATAATATATATAAATATATAAGTATGGTAAAATTCTGATTGGTTTGTCTTGGTATGATGTTGGAATCCTATTTTTTTTATAAAAAAAGAACAGAGTTAGAAAAAAATGCTTTCGCATGCTTCCTAAAAATGTCGTGCTTCTATAAGCTTTATAAGAATAAGACTTTGATCACCGCATCATCTATCTTTATTTTTGTTCAAAAAACCCCCACATTCCCAAGGGCAAGATGCAGGCCAAGATGAAGGCCAAAGCTAGGAAGAAGAAAGATAATGCATCTGCGCTGTCCATCAGAGGACGACGGCTCGGCGTCGCCTCCTTGGCCTCCAAAATCTTGACGAGTTCCTTCACGACAGAGGGGCAGCTCCTCGCCAGATGCTCGACGTCGTCGGTAGCCGCCATGACCGCCCTCGCGTTCGTCCCGGACGCGATGAACTCGAGGCACTTGTGCTTGAGCTTCCAGCACTTCTGGTGCTCCGCCAGCGCCAGCATCGGCAGCACCGTGTCCACGGCGACGTTGTGCCTGCACAGCTCGCTCTCCGTGAGCGACTTGAGACCACGGAGGCCGTACCGGTCCGCGGCCCTGAGCAGGTCCTGGGCCAGCACGGCCGCGGCCGCGGCCTCTTCCTCCCGCCGTGCGCCGCCTCCGGTCACCGCCAGCACGGCTGGCGGCAGCGAGTCGGTGTACACGTAGTGCAGCAGGGCCTCGAACGTGTCCGGGTGCATGTCGCAGATGCGCACGTAGCCCGTGGCCTTCTCCTTGACCGCTCCGAATAACTCATCCCGGAAGACCGGCGACCGGGCGGCGAGCACCAGCTTGTGCGCGGCGAACACCTTGCCTCCCACCTCGAACTCCACGTCCGCGCCGTCGTCCTTCGTCTCCAGGAGGCGGGCAATGCCCGCGGGCAGGCCGGACATGGACCGCAGCGCCTGCGGCAGTGCCCTTACGGCCGGCGGTGACGGTGGAGGCGACCTGCTTCTGCTTTGTCGCGGCGGCGCTGCCCTCTGGATTGGTGGCTTCGTCGCCGTCGGGGCCGCAGCCTTCGCTGTCGACGCCGGCATGGCAGAACGTCGGGATTGGTGGCTTTCTCTAGAGCGGCGGAGGTGTTGCTCGTGAAGGAATTCTGGAAGCGTTGAACCCTTGGATAGGGACTACGGCCGCACTTTTGTTTATAGGCTTGGCAACAGCCGCCGGTATGGCAATTACAGAGAAGGTGATAATCATGATTTGGTCATACAAGAATGGCAATCAATTACTAGTTCCTTATCTAATCTATGTGTTCAAGGCAACGACCAATCATGATTCTCCTGATTACAAGTTCGTTCGTTTCCTAATTTAACAGCCTCCCTCGATCACAACTCTACTAAGTTCAGATTGTGTCGAAAGTCCTTGAGCTTCTGTGCTGACAGTGTCTTTGTGAATCCATCTGCAATTTGATCATTAAGAGGAGATAGGCCGAATGTTGAGCAACTTATTTGCTACACTCTCTCTGACAAGATGAAAATCAATCTCTATAGTTTCGAGATCTTCGCGCTTCACATGATTGGAGATTTAGCAAGCTTATGTCTATCCCTTTTTAGCACTTGTGTTTTTTATAATATATAAATTTGGTCAAATTCTGAATGGCTTGTCTTTATGATGTTAGAATAAAATCACATTTTTTTTAAAAAAAGAATGGAGTTAGAAAAAAATGTTGTACGTAGGAAAACAACATAGGCACGCTTCCTAAAAGTGTGTGCATCTATCTATGAGTTTTATAAGAACTAGCAAACGCAGAACCAATGTTTATATTATCAAAAAAAAAAGAACCAATGTTTATAGGAATTGAACTCTTTACCATTATCACACGCGAGTTGTTCTAATTTATATGAGTACCAACCACGAATCTGGGTTACATATTACATAAGAGATCCGATGAGGATGAGGGCAGTTTGGGAAGTCAAAAGAGTAGAACGAATCGGGGGGCATACTCGGCCTCGGCACCGCCTCCTTGGCCTCCAAAATCTTGGCGACGAGTTCCTTCACAACAGAGGGGACGTGATGCTTGATCGATCAGCGAGGGTCTGCCTACTGCGGCCACCGATGCCGCGAAAAGGCAGGAAGCGACAAGGGCGTTCTCCTTCTACCCAGCCTTTCCGAAGTCGCAGATTTCCACTATTGGTGTGGAAACCATCCGGTCCAGACGGCCGGACGGAAAGCACGCGCCGAACAGAGCGCATGAACGGTGGGTGGGAAGCCACGCGCGGGAACAGTACACGGAAGACTAGGCACGTTAGACAGTTCGGTACGTAACATTTCCGTTTCTTCTTCGTATTCTTTCTTATTTATTTTTTCTTTTCTCTCTTTTTTCTTTTGTTTTCTTTTTATTATTTTATTTCCTTGCTTCTATTTATTCTTTCTTTTTCTTTTCTTTTTTAGTTTTCTATGTTTTCCATTCTTATATTATTTATTTTTCTTTTCTTATTTCTCTTTACCTTTTATTTTTCTTTTGATTTATTTTTATTGTTTTTCCTTGCTTCTATTTATTCTCTCTTTTTCTTTTCATTTTAAGTTTTCTATGTTTTTCATTCTTATTTTATTTTTTATTTTTCACTTTTTTCTCTTTTCCTTATTCTTCTCTCATTTCTTTCCTTTTTCTTTTCATTTGTTTTTTTTCTATTTTTTCTTTCCATGCTTCATTTTCTATTTTTATTTCTTTTTTGTTTTATCTGTTTCTTATTGTTCTTTTAATTTTTATATTTTTATGTTTCTTTTATTTTCTATTTTCCCTTTTCTTATTAATTTTTGATGTTTGCGTGTTGTAAATGTAACGTTCTATTTTTATCTTTTCTTTTTGTTTTCTTTTTTCTTTTGATTTCTTTTTATTTGTTTTATTTGTTTCTGTTCTAGTTATGTATTTTTTATTTTGTTTTCTATATTTACTAAATTATAATGTTCGCGTAATATACATGTGATGTTCTGTGATGTTTTTTCTATGTTCACGTGGTATACATGTAATGTTCTATGTTCACGTTGTGTTTTGGAGACCGTGTCGTTGTCCTAAACAACTTCTAAATCCGATACAGAGGGAGTATTTATTTATTGCATGCATTTTAAAAACACAAAAATCAAGAGTTCAAATTTAATTGAATATTACCTCTTAAGTGGGACAGGAATACCATAGCAAGGTCTAATATATAATCGTAAAGCAAACATGTCATTTTGTTGCTTCTATCTTATCCATTGTAGGGTTATGTTATACATGTTATTGTATTATCGCAAGTTATAGACCTGTTTGCTAGGGCTCCGGCTTCTCCTAAAAGGGCTTCGGCTCTGGCTCCTCATGTGAAGCTAGAGCCGTTTTAAAAAATGTTTGGCAAAAACAACTCTAGTGAGTAGTTTTGTAGTAATTTGTGTTATGTTTGTGAGGAGAAGTCACGAGAAACCATTTTTTCTTTGCTCCGGCTTCTCCAGACTTCTTGCAAGGAGCCATTTTTTTAAGGTCCGTTTGGCAGGGCTCCTTGCTACGAGCCACAAAAGAAACCGGAGCTAAAGTTCTGCCAAACGAAACCATAATTTTGTACTTCCACTTGACCCCGACGATGATATATCCTGGCTTCGCCCCTGGTTGATAAGTTGGGGAACAGGGGGTTGGTCTTACTGCTGTTTGAGACGCCCTCTGGCTTTGCCATATTCAACATTGATGGCGTCCATTTGTTTCTACCAAAAGCGGTGGAGGTACTTGTTTTATTCTTCCTTCCGAGTGTAACTTGAATGTTGAAGCATTGTCATTGACCTAATTTTTCTGGATTTGCTTTGTCTCCTGCAGAACATTTGGGCAAACTTTGTCAAAGATTATATGACACACCGCGTCAGTGCCCCTTTCTTTCCTTCTGATTGCTTGTTGCCAATATAACCGAGCAGTGATCTTGCATAATCACAATTACCATTTTCTGTTTTGTATTCTATTGCTTGATGGGAGGCATATGGATACAAAGCTCACTTTTTCATTAGCTCTTATTTATTCAAACTCTTTCCCATAATTCTGTTTGCAGAGCATGTAGTACCTAGTGTGATGCTGTTGCAGTCATGCCTGAAAACTCTGAAAGTTCACTATGCGGGCAATTTGATCGCCACAGAGTGAAACCTAATACACCAGTTTTTAACTAGTAACTGCTAGCAAGTTTTTAACTGTTCATTAGATCTTGTTTATTCAATCTCTTTTCCATAACTCTGTTTGTAAAGCATGTAGTGTCTAGTGTGATGCTGTTGCACTCATGCCCGAAAACTATTTTTTCCTGAAAATTCACGATGCAGGCAATTGATAGGCACAGTGTGAAACCTAATGCACCAGTTTTTAACTAGTAACTGCTAGCTAGGTATGGCTTAGTCCAGACATGATACTACTGCTATCAGAAAGTGCCACTATGGTCCATTTTAAAAAAAACATTGCATTACTTTAGGAACGAATACTTTCTTAATTACACTGCAAGAATCGGGTAAACAAAGACTTAAAAACAAGAATATACCTTGACGTACGTACAGAATTTATGCCCACTGTCATGATTTAGAGATACTGGCATGACACTTGATAGTTGTATTTTACCCTTACCATGCTTATCTGTTATATCAGGTTATCTGGCTGAAAGAATTCAACACTTTCAAGAACAAGTCCAATGCATTTAACCACATTGGTATTAACAGTGAGCTTGCCCAGATGATCAAGAAATGGCACCTCCCGGGTCAATATTAGCTGTTGGAAAGCAGGAGCACAAAACAATCATTGAACAGAAGTTGGTTAGTATAGTCTCCCTTCTTTGCTTATATCCGTGAACAATTTTGAGAAGCAATTTTGCTGCGGTGTTTTGCAGAAAATATCCTGCCTGTTTAATGAGGCTGTGATGGAGGTGATGTGGGGCATAAAACATCTCATGAAGAGATTAGTGCCTCAGGAAAAATCTGAGCTGCCTATGGAGGAGCGCCTTCAGACGAGTTATGGATTAAAGATTGCTGACTGAATCGTCATGGTTTTAATGTTAAACCAGAGATGGTGAGAGCACTGTTTGCTTTCCCGTATGGATGACACTAAATGCTTTCTGCTTTACTATTGCTCTCTCTCATGTACTGTTATGCTTTCTGATAGTTTGTGCGCTTGAGCCCTTAGTTGCTGCTGACCAAACTTTTTGATACAGTATTTCTGTACATTTTTCATTTTTTTGTTATTGATGAAGCAATTCTTCTTGTATCCAGGTTGATGGGCGTATTATTGACGCAGCATGTGTCTTGTATGACTGTGATTTATGTGAGACTAAGCATTCTGATTTCTTGCTTAGTGCTGGTGTGAGCCTTATGGATGTATCCGGCATTGCATATCAGGGTTGGAGCTTAATGAAAATTGCAACAGCTCTCACGGTTTTAACTGATCCTGAAAATGAAGTTGTATGTGATGATCCTGAATCGGTAAACCACAAATCTTCTGAATTTGTTCTCAGTTTCTCACTGTTTGAGTCATTTAAGTAATGGGCCAAAGCGTGTTTCTTTCAGATGTTCTCAAAGGACGAGCTAATTAGGTTGAAAACTGACGCACATCTGTATGACGGTAAGCTACTGAAGTGTACCGGCGTGGCAGTCTACAATGAAATAGTGTGGACCCGTGAAGTCAAGGCTGATGCAATAACGCTATTGAACATTTTGGTCCATGAAGATGTACATGCGGGCATGCCTGAGAATTCAGTGCCACCGGGGAGAGGAGGATCAAGCTCTGACCCTTCTGTCCTGGAGGTTGAGAAGCAAGAAGTGGTCCATGAAGCGGGACATGCGAGATTGCCTGAGAATCCACCGGGGAGAGCAGGATCCATCTCTGAGCCTGCTGTCCAGGAGGTTAAGCAGGAAGTGGTATGAGCACCGTTAGTGCTAAGATATACAGATGCGTTTGTTCTGTTCATGCTGATACACGAGCCTTGGAGAGGACTTGAAGTCGATCTTATGAGTTATGACGTGATTTTCACTGCTCATGCTCCTTTATTTCTGTCTACTGCGAATATGTGGTTGATTAAGATGTTTGCATATGTTTTGCCTTAGCCCCGGCTAGCATGCCATGAGTAATGAGTGTTCGGCATTTCTGCAATGTTTTTATTTCTTATGTTTCAAGGAGGTTGCTACCACGTTCGGGTTTGGGTTTGTTTTCTCTAGCTTTTGGGTCCGAATTTTTTTTATTTTTAATAAGCTATAAATCCACAATATAGGAATTTAATTTGATTCTTGAAATTAGATTCTAATTCAAATTCCAAGCGGAATTGAATTGGATAGAATCTGATTCAAATCTGATTTTCTTGTTTGAATGTACATCATAATTTATTCTCGGAATTAGATTTAAAAGGTTGTTTGGATATTACACGAACCTGAGGGCAAGCGAACATGCTCATCCGGCGGTGGTGCACCTGGCCTCATTCCTGCATACGACTTTCAGGATTTCCAACACATCAAGCGCATTTGGGTCGAGGCTGAACCGTCAAATGACAGCAGTGTCACCTTGAACTCGGACAACATGGTTGGATAACCTTCTCAGTCTCATGCGCATTTCGTCGAACAGCCGGTGCCTTCTATTATGACGTACCAAAAACTTTGAATTTACAAGTACCAAAATTTACTTCATGAAAATGCACTACAAAATACTATACTTCCCGCATTGACATTTCAAAACCTTTGTCACCGTGCTGTTCTATTACGACGTCATAGTCTTTGGCGCCATTCTTAGGGTTTTTTTTGCAAATCTTTCCGCCGGGGTTCAAATGTCAAAATGGAATAAAAAAGAGGCTAAAAAGTGAAATTTTGACTCAGTATACCCACAAGGTATTTCGGCTGCCCTCCACGCGGCGCCGCAACCCCCAACCCCCCGGGACCCGACCGTCTCGAAAAGTGTGCAAATTCTTCCATCAAAGAAAAAACTTTTAGTTTCTAGGTGTCCAAATCAAATTCTGATTGCACCATTGCGGTCCAAGATCTTCGAAACAAGACCACACTTGAATATATTTAGATGAATTTTTATATGGAACATATTTTTCTTTTTCTAAAGGCAGAACAATTGTTCCAGCTTTATAATAAATTGTTCCGCCTTTAGAAAAACATGTTTCACATAAAAAATATATATAGATATATCCAAGTGTGGTCTTGTTTCAAAGATTTCATCATGAGGATCATAATAGTGCAATCGGAATTTGATTTGGACACCTAGATTGGAAACTATGAGTTTTTTCTTTGATGGAAGAATTTGCGTGTTTTAAGAGACGCTCGGAGCGGCAGCAGATTGCGTGGAGGACGGAGGGAAACGGGTGTCCTGACTAGTACTGCTCCGTGGCATTACTTGCGTCTGCTTGGCCACACCCTGTTCGTTTGAGCTATTCAGCGGAATCAGCAGCCATCCAGCAGTGTTTTTCTCTCACAACAAACCAGCGAACAATACTTTCAGCCATAATAAACCAGCGAAATGAACAGGCTGTCCAGTACACACGTGAACTTGAGGGGCGGCGCAGCAAAGGTGGACGCGGGCGTGGGAGCGGGGGCAGCGGCGGGCTCAATGCAATGCAATTAAGCAATTACTAAACAGTTAACTTATCGCAAAGAAAAACAACGAGCTAATAGCAATTAATCTACCGTCACTATCAATCGGATCAAATTGAGACAGCATTGACAGCAGGGCGATAATAATCGATTTAGCTTGTGTCGTACGTGATGCACCTTGTGTCGTTCCTTGCCAAATATCCAGAATACTAAATAATTTTCCTTCTTAGCTTGTATGAAGATCAATTTATCTCCTAACTTGTATAGCAATTGGACTCAGATTATTTTCCTATTTTTTTATGCCATCGACCGATTTCTACCTTCCTTCTAGGGTAAGCTTACCAAATTTACCAAATTTTGGTGTTAACAGATGGTGATGTCAAACTTTTTTTATTCTAACATGGAGAGGTGGCAGGAGCGAGGATATATTTTTCTGCATGAATCACGCACGCGTGATATGCATTGCGTGATCTCCGCGCGAATCAGGAGGGATATATGTTTCTGTGCGAATGCAAGTCGTGCCCATCACGGCTGGTGCGTCGCTTGTGTGCTACAAATTGATACGTCGTATTAGAATTTAGAACTTTATTAGAAGCACTGCCACAATAATCCTGAATTACCTTGAGTCCCTAAAACCACCAAGGAAAATGTCTAAACCACCAAAAAAAATGATGCTTCACAACAAACCGTCATCAAGCAAACTCCGTCATAGATAGAAGATAAGGGAAATTGGTTTCCTTAGCGTGGGAGAGCGACGGCTCCGTGTGAGTGAGGATGAATCGTGCGTTTGATGGCTGAGTGATGGTGGCTGGAGATAAGGTTAGCTAGGGTTTGTCAGTCACGGGGCGTGGGGTTTGCCAATTTTTGGTGCCTGATGGAGTACATTTTTTTTTGCTAAATTGTGTACATCTATGTTTTTGGTAACATGAGGAACCTCAGATTTTGATGATCTATATGACAACCCTTAGTATAAATATAAATATGAAAATGAAATTATTTTAGACATCTTCCTTGTATTTGTTGTTCTAAAACATTTCTTATAACATTTAGAAGTTTCTAGCTAGTTTCCTCTTTTTTACTTTTCTCACTGATGTATTTTCTAGAGGGCATGCCCGTATTAAGTGGCTTGAGACTCTCAATTCCACATGAAAGGAAAGCACTTATTCACAAAACAGTGGAATTAAAACATCCGCCCTGAGCTCTGGTTTTCTCGTCAAGGGAGCATGTACTAAGTATATGACGGAATTATGGCTACTTGTTGATGGCAGCAATGCAGTGTATCACCTGTGTTTAAGTGAGCTAAAACGGTTGTCAAAATGTACAAATGGTGGCATGTACCCTCAATAGTCTAGGGGAATTATATAAAAAAGAAAATAAGTTTTACTTAGCCATGCAGTTTAAAAGCAAACCCTAAGAAAACAGGCATTTTCCTTCGAGGTTTTTGCGACAACACTAAAAAAAAGTGTAGTTTCCTTGGGTGTTTCTACAAAGAGCCAAGGAAAGAATAATTTTCTTGACGTTTTATACCAAACACCCAAGCAAATGGTAATTTTTCTTAGCAAAAAAGAATAATACTCAAGGAAATATGTAAGGGTGATTAGACACCGCCTAGGAAATACTCATATTTTTGGTGGGTTACTTCAACCTTCAAGGAGTATATGTTTTCTTGAGAGTTCAGTAACACCACTAAGAAATATTTTCCTTGGCGGTTTTGTTTTGGTCCTCAAGAAAACTCCTAGCACTGAAGGTAAGTCAGGATTGTGGTAGTGAGTGTTTCTAAAAAAAACAAAGATTGGAGTGATTGGGCATTTGTCTAGGTTGTCACTTAGTCTAGGTTGCACTACTACTATGTACAAGTTCGAAGCTTAGCCGACCGTCGATTGGTGTTTCGTGAAGATGGACCTATGAGGCGACACCTCCAAGGAGAGTTACCAATGTCGCCTACCTTAAAATTGGTGGCAAGGTTTTCACCTAGAGATCAATGGATAGGACAGCGGTGGAGTGCCATGACAACACCTTCAAGAGCGGAAACAATGTCCGAAGGCATCGTCGTTGTCGAGGCCGGTAGGAACACCGTGAAGGTTTCGCCAACACCTCCACAGCAAAGCACACCTTGTACCACACAGAAATAATCCACATCAATACCTTGAGAGTCTTGTACCTCCCTCTAGGCCATGCCACAGCCATCCTCGAGTGCAACAATGAGCCATTGTCCATAACACCAAAGCCATCATATGAGATGCATATGTGTCATCACTGAGCAGATCTAGGCTCAAACGCATGCGCAACCACCAAGCAAATCTGGGTTGAGGAGCCTTGTATCCGCCTGCTCTAAGATTGGCTCCACATCTATTCAATCTGTAAGATACAGATGGTCGGGGAGGGTGGTGAATCCAGCAGTAGAGACGTTAGACCTTGCACCCACTGGCCACGAATGACATGAATCGGAGTCGCTCTAGCGCCACCTCCTCCAAATGCATGATGACAAAAGAGCCATAGATTCCTCCAAAGAGTTCACAACGTATGCCTGCACGACGAACACGCAAATCACTCACGCAGCTTATTCGCCCTTCCTGTGCCGTCCCTGACTGCATACGAACCACACTGCACGTACAGGGAGCAATAGATTTGGGCACGCTGGTGCCACAATTGGCTGCCGCCCGCACAGGCCCGAGAGCCGCCACCAAAGACCACAAGCACAAGGAAGAAAGCTCTAGAGAAATTAGCTTGAAGAAGCCCCCGGAGGTAGAAGCCCTACCACCGCCATCCTAGCTATCACACAAGCCTTTGATGGCCTGCTCCTGCAGTGACACGGCCGTTAGGTAGGGGATAAGGTGTGCTAGGCTGGCGGCCCGTGTCACCCTGTGAGAGGAGCGATGTGGGTCCTCCATGTCATCTTTTTAGTTTAGAGCAACTCAACAACTTGTCGTCGTTTTCTTTATCCAATACTTAAGAAAACCGTTCTCCAACAAATTAGCAAATGCCATCACCATCCCTTTTGACAAGTTATCGCATGAGCTTCGGCGGCAAATTAATTTGGCTGGCCAGTATGCCTCATTATGTTGGCATATGTGAAGCTCACAACTAGTACCATGTTTATGCTCCAAAACTCCATTCCTTTCTCCTCCTTTGAAAAGTTCAAAATGTGATTATATCAAGCTCCAAAAATAATGCTTGTTATTTCCTAATAGAATAAATAGTAGAGAACTCAAAATCTCTTACAAATTTTAAGTTAAAATTTGTCGAAATCGACTGCTTTCGTAAATATTTGAACTTTAATTCTCAAAATTCAAGGAAAAAATATATCAACTCATGTTAATTTAGATACTAGTAAAATATATATCAACAGAATATGAAGAGGGAGAGATATGGCTAGGCCTGAGTGTGCTGAATTATGGAGAGGGAATACTTATGTAGTGGATAGCCAAATAAGTTATGGAGCGTGGAATTTAGAGTGTCTATATGGAAATTGTCTAACGTGGAGAGGTGGCAGGAGCTAGCAGGGGTTTCATGAATCAGGCCTACGAGAGATCTCTGTAAAGTCGTGCCCTCCCGGTTGGTGTGTCACTGCTTTTATGCTATATATATAAACAAACCGATATATGTTTGTTCTAAGTCAAACATTTATTATATCTTTGGTCATCAATTTTCAAAAAATCATATAGGTTAATGACATAAATTTATGTTTTTAGGTTCACTATAAGAATATTTTCCTAATATATAATAATATATAATTCATAGGTTGTAAAGCTATAAGGATCTTTTGAAATAAATAGTCAAAGATACTAATATTTGACTTAGGACAAACTTAATGTAACATGTAAAAAGAACGGAGAGAGTATACGTGTAGAAGGTGTTTACCATGCATTGATGCATATATTACATAGAACTTCAATTGTTCGAATACCAGACCTACATTTTCTCGGATCATAAGGTTTATAGATTAGCTAGGAATAACTGATGGTCCACTCACGTTGTGGTACGATACAAAACCGTATGAGGGAGTACCATATACTCCCTTAGTCCCAAAATAGATGATGCTTTTGACTTTTAGATATTATATGTTTGACCATTTATCTTATTCAACTTTTTTTTGCAAATAATAAAATAAATAAATCATTATTAAAATATATTCAATTATAAAATAAGTCATAACAAATAAGTAATATTTATGCAAAAATTTTGAATAAGATGAACAGTCAAATGAGATGAGATGTCTAAAAGACAAAAACATCATGTATTTTGGACAGAGGGACTATGGGGGTGTTTAGTTTTCTGGGGTGAAAATTTGTAGGATATCACATTGGATGTTTTATGGGATGTCGGAAAGGGTGTTCGGATACTAATAAAAAAATTAATTACATAACTTGTCTGAAAATCATGAGACGAATTTATTAAGCCTAATTAATCCATCATTAGTACATGTTTACTGTAGCACAACATTGTCAAATCATGGATTAATTAAGCTTAAAAAATTCATCTCGCAAAATTATCACAATCTATGTAATTAGTTATTTTTTTCGTCTACGTTTCATACTCCATGCATGTGTCTAAACATTTAATGTGACGGGGTGAAAAATTTTTAGGGAGGAACTACACACCCCCTATATTGTTACCTTGGGGCGGATCTGTAAATTTTTAACGGGGCTTGAAACAGATTTATTTACCATATTTGTAGGGAAATCGATTTTCTGATATTTCCCGTGATTTGTGTTCCTCGATTTCCTTGTACCTCTATGAATATGGAGGCGATCTAGGCACCGGCGGCAGAAATCTTTCGTCTGCCTCTCAAGCGATCGAACGGCCATGTCGGCGGTGCCGTCGCCGTGCTTCGGCAATGTCACGATGACCATTGGCTCCTGGTCGGAGGCCAACAAGAATCTGGGCAAAGGCAGGTACGTCAAGTCCGATCCGATCAGCGCCGGCGGCCACTCTTGGGGCATCGCCTTCTACCCCAACGGCAGGCTCGTCGGCACCACCGCATCCATGTCCCTCTCCCTCGTGCTCGACGACGACGCCACCACCGCCGCAGCTAACGAAGACATCCACGTGATGTTCCGATTCATGATGCACGAGGCGTGGAATAGTTCGACAGTCGTTGTCATGTCTAGCATGGTCGCCGCGGCCTTCAGCAGGCGGAGGAACGCGCACGGCTTCGAGCGCTTCGTCTCGCACGACGACTTCGAGAAGACGGCGCTTTTCAAGAGCGATCGCTTCACGATCCGGTGCCAACTCACTGTCGTGGATCCGGTGTCAGTGTCACCCTTCGGCCAGATGGATCAATCAGTGGTGCTGCTGCAGGCGCCGCCGCCACATATCTCGCCGGACCCATCGGTGGTGTTACTGTCAGCTTCTGCGCTGCCACCGTCGCCTCCTCCGCCGAAGCCATCTATCTTGGGGGCGAGGTCGCCGTCTGTGGCAACACCGCTGCCGTCTGCCTCGCCGGCGCCATCTGTCGCAATGTCAAGTGCGCCGGCACCGTCTGTCCGACCCGAACCACCCGTCTCAGGGGCAAGAGGACCGTCGGCGTCTGTCCCAGCGGGACTCCCAGCGGGACAGCCCGTCGTGAGGGCCAAAGTGCCGCCGCTGCTCTCTGGGCTGAATCTGAACGCCGACCTTGGCCGCCTCCTGGAGACAAAGGATGGGGCAGACGTGGAGTTCGAGGTGCGCGGCAAGGTATATGCGCACAAGTGCGTGCTCGCTGCCCGGTCGCCGGTTTTCAAGGACGAATTCTTCGGGCCGGCGAAGGAGGAGGACACCAGTTACGTGCGCGTCATATCCCCGACATGCGTCCTGAGGTGTTTGAGGCTCTGTTGCACTACGTGTACACCGACACGTTGCCGCCGGAGATGGCCATGAACTCGCCGGAAGAAGGCATCTCCGCTGAGGATATTCTCGCCGCTGCGGATCGATATGAGCTGAAAGATCTGAAGCTGCTGACTGAGAAGAAGATGTGCAATCATGTTGGCGTGAGCACTGTCTTGCCCATATATGTTGGCGCTAGCGGAGCGCTATCAGTGCTGCAAGCTTAAGAAGATGTGCCTAGGGTTCGTTGGTTCTTGCGGGAACACAAGGGCGGTCATAGGGACCAATGACCTCGAGACTTTAGCGAGAAGCAGCTCATGTGTTGTCAAGGATGTAATCAACGAGATTCTGGATGCAAGGGATGCAAGGAGAAGGGCGTCTCATTACAGTTTTCATTTTTGCTTTCTTTTCTGGTACAGCATCTCGTTGGTTTTTCTAGATGCCCTTTTTTTTTTCTTTCTAGAGTAGACTAGTGAAACTATGGGAGGCTTATGGCTCATTTGGTGTTAATAAGAATAGTGCTACCTTGTAATTTTGTGATTGCTTGGCTGGTCATTTTGCAACAAAGGTTAAGTGGTTTATATTTTCTATGCGTGCCTTGCTGCACCATTCGAACATCGTCGCCCATGCACTGTATGGTAAATTCTGTGCGCATTGTCTCAATCAGCTTGTTTCTTCAATGTAATCCTGTACTCTGGGTCATTTTCAATAAAGTTTATAGAGTTAATATATATTAGTGCCCGGCGGCAGGCCCAAATAAAAAAGCTTCAAGATTGATCACAATGCAGATGTCTCAATTGCAATGCAAGGAAGTGTTAGATGACATGTAACTCTCGGTTACTTAATCTAGAGTCAATGTACTTCCTAGAATAGATTAGTGGCTAGGACAACTTAACCCATGTATAGGAGATCTTGTGGTTGCATGTTGTAGACATATTCTCCTTGTAACACCTATTGTAACGGGCCACCTCCAGAGGGCTTTTCTCTGAAACTATAACACGCAACCAAGAGAGCCTAGGATCGGCACCTCGTTCTCTCAACTTTACATGGTATCGGAGCCAATTTTTCCCTACAGAATTGATCCAATGGCGGCTTCCTCTTCCACCGCCACTCCGGGGTTCATCTTCAGCTTCCTACCTCCAACCAACGAAAAACTCACCCGCGGCAATTACTCTATGTGGTACGCCCAGGTGTTATCCACACTCAAGGGTGCTTAGCTTTTCGAGTACACCTTGCCCACGGCGGCGCCACCAGCAGCGTTCACTGAAGGAGCGCTTGACCCTGCCGTCGGCAAAAGAGGCGATCCGGTGCCTAACCCGGATCATGCGAAGTGGGTGTCTCGGGACCAAATTGTCCTGAGCTACCTGTTTTCATCGCTCTCCAAAGAAGTCTTCGCGCAAGTGTCATCGTCGAAGACGGCGACTGAACTTTGGAGCATGATCCAAGATCATCATGCATCTCAGGCTCGCGCACGCGTGATCTCCACAAGGATGGCGCTCGCCTCGACTACCAAAGGTTCGTCCACCGTAGCCGAATATTTTGTCAAGATGAAGAATCTCGCTGATGAGATGGCATCAGCGGGACGTAAACTTGAAGATGAGGAACTTGTTTCTTATATCCTCAACGGCCTCGGAGATGACTTCGACGGCCCGGTGTCTGCGATCTCTGCACGGGTTGAACCAATTACGGTCGCCGAGTGCTATGCACAACTAATGGCTTATGAGCAGCGCAAAGAGATGCACGGTGGGGGCTCTCAGTCCTCCGTCAACACCGTCACCAAAGGAGGCAAAGGCGGTGGCAACTACTCCAACAACAACTTCCATGGCAGTCATGGCCGCGGTGGCCGAGGAGGTCCTGGTCGCGGCAATGGTGGGCGCGGCCGTGGCAAGAACTTCCTGGCTGGTGTGTTTTGTCAGATCTGTGGCATCGAGGGCCACATGGCGCCTCGCTGCTACAATCGCTATGATGAGCGCTACACTGGACCCCCACAACACCAGCAGATGAGCGCATCCTCCGCGACTACGTCATCGTACGGGGTGGACACAAACTAGTACATGGACTCTGGCGCTACATATCACATTACCAGCGAGCTTGACAAGCTTACTGCTCATGACAAGTACTACGACAACGACTATGTGCATGCTGCAAATGGTTCAGGTATGGAGATTTCCCATGTTGGTCATTCTACTTTGCAATCCCCACATCATAAAATTCATCTTCGTAATATCCTACATGTTCCTAGCTCCAATAAAATTCTTGTCTCTATAAATCGCTTGACACGTGACAATGATGCTTTTGTTGAATTTCATCCTACTCATTTTTGCATCAAGGAGCGGGTGACCAAGAAAACACTCCTCAGCGGCAGATCTGAAGGAGGACTCTACCCTCTCAAGCCCCTTCAGCATCCAGACTTCGAGCATAAACAAGCCCATGGCATTGTCAAACCCACAACATCTGTGTGGCATCATCGTTTAGGACACCCATCAGCTACTATAGTTCAACAAGTCCTTAGTAGTCATCAAATTCCCTTTGTTAAGGATTTAAATAACCATGTATGCGATGCATGTCAACAGGGCAAAAGTCATCAGTTGCCCTATCCAAAATCTACTAGTGTGTCCGGTAGTCCTTTGGATCTTATTTTTTTGATGTTTGGGGACCTGCCCCGACCTCTGTTGGTCGATATTCCTACTATGTTAGTTTCATTGATGATCATTCTAAATTCACTTGGATTTATCTCTTAAAACATAAGTCTCAAGTGTTTTGCTCGTTTTCGTGAATTCCAAAGCCTTGTTGAGCATCAATTTGATCGTAAAATTCGTGCTATGCAAACAGATTGGGGAGGAGAATACCAATCCTTGAATTCGTTTTTCAAGCAAGTAGGGATAGCACATCACGTATCTTGTCCTCATACTCACCAGCAAAATGGATCCGCAGAAAGTAAACATCGACACATTGTCGAAGTTGGCCTCACCCTTCTTGCTCATGCCTCCATGCCTCTTAAATTTTGGGACGAGGCCTTTCTTACTGCTGTCTTTCTCATTAATTGTTTGCCAACCAAAGTTCTCCAAAATAAAACTCCTATTTTTTGCCTCCTTGGTGAAGAACCAGACTACACCTTTCTTAGGACCTTTGGTTGTGCCTGCTGACCTCACTTACGTCCATATAACACGCGCAAGCTCCAATTTCGTTCTAAGCAGTGTGTCTTTCTTGGATACAGCAACATGCACAAGGGCTTCAAGTGTTTAGATCCCAAGGAAGGGCGTGTCTACATATCTCGTGATGTGATTTTTGATGAACACGTTTTTTTCCTTTCGCTCATCTCCATCCTAATGCTGGAGCAAAACTCCACACCGAACTTTCCTTGTTACCCGATATCCTCCACAATTCTTCTTCTATTTTTGGGATGCACGGTTGCATGACAAGCATGCGGATTCTCCTAACCGAACTAATACTTTGCCTTGTGAAGATGTCGTACTGTCACATGCAGGTGCAAATTTGGAGACCAATGCGCAACATCCGGAGGAAAATAGACCAGACTTCCATCCACGGGCGCCATATTTCATCGCGCATGCACCTGGCACAGGATCTGTGCCGGCACAGTTGTCGGGACAGTTGGTGTCCGCAACTGCTCCTGGTGGATCTTCCATAGCCGAGATCGGTTCAGCATCGCCTCCTGAAGCCATGGACATGCCACAAGTTGATCCCAGCGGACTGGCCGAGGTAGATTCGCCTGCTGCGTCTGCTGCATCTGCTGGGGGATCAAGTGCTGGTGCTGATGGATCCCATGCACATGCAGACCTACCTATGTCTGCACCAGCTCATTGTCCTGTTACACGACTACAACAGGGTATTTCCAAACCGAAGGTCTTCACCGATGGCACTGTGTGCTGGGGGATGATCTCTACCTCATCTTCAGAAGAACCAACCACGGTTGATGATGCGCTCCATGATCCACGATGGGTCAAGGCAATGGATGCCGAACATGATGCCTTACAACAGAATAAAACTTGGCATCTTGTTCCTAAACCGAGAGGTAAAAATGTGATCGGATGCAAATGGGTTTACAAAGTAAAGAGAAAATCTGATGGATCGATTGATCGGTATAAAGCCCGATTGGTTGCCAAAGGTTATCAGCAGCGATATGGACTTGATTATGAAGATAAATTCAGCCTGGTGGTCAAAGCAGCAACCATCCGTCTTGTTCTCTCTGTGGCTGTGTCTCGTGGCTGGACTCTGAGACAACTCGATGTACAGAATGCTTTCTTGCATGGCATCCTTAATGAAGAAGTTTATATGGATCAACCACCGAGTTACACAAGTCAACTTCATCCAAACTATGTGTGCAAGCTTGATAAAGCCATCTATGGGTTGAAACAAACTCCACGGGCTTGGTATGCTCGTCTTTGTGCCAAGTTGGTGGCTCTCGGTTTTGTCCCATCTAAAGCTGACACTTCTCTGTTCTTCTACAACCGAGGGAAGCATAGTATCTATGTTTTGGTCTATGTTGATGATATTATTGTTGCTAGTTCCTCTCAAGATGCAGTTGGTGCTCTTCTTGCTGATTTACAAAAAGATTTTGCCTTGAAGGATTTGGAAGATCTTCACTACTTCTTGGGGATAGAAGTCAAAAGGAGTAATGGAGCATTGATACTTAGTCAAGGGAGGTATGCAACTGATATTCTGAAACGTTCTGCAATGGATAAATGTAAACCCATAGATACACCGTTGTGCAGTACAGAGAAGCTTAGTGCAATTGAAGGAAGTACCCTTGGAGTAGATGATGCTACTAAACATAGAAGTGTAGTCGGTGCTCTACAATGCTTAACCCTTACACGGCCGGATATATCCTTTGCCGTTAACAAAGTGTGTCAGTTTCTGCATGCTCCAACCACTACACATTGGAGTGCTGTGAAACGCATTTTGAGATATATTCGTGGGACTCTGAATCTTGGTCTTAAGATTGGAGTTTCCAAGTCTATGTTGGTCAGTGCATTTTCTGATGCAGATTGGGCAGGTGATGTTGATGATCGTCGATCAACAGGGGGTTTTGCTGTTTTTCTTGGGAACAATTTGGTCTCATGGAGCGCAAGGAAACAACCCACTGTGTCACGATCAAGCACAGAAGCAGAATACAAGTCATTGGCCAATGCTACAACTGAGATGATGTGGGTGCAAAAGTTGTTGACTGAGCTCAGAGTACCTCATCCTCCCATGGCTCGGTTATGGTGTGATAATCTAGGTGCAAAATATCTCTCTGCTAATCCTGTGTTTCATGCAAGGACTAAGCACATTGAAATTAATTTTCATTTTGTTAGAGAGAGTTGCACAGAAGTTGTTGGACATCAGATTCATTGCCTCAGGAGATCAGGTGGCCGATGGATTCACAAAGGCCCTTCCTCGTAACAAACTTAGAACTTTTAGAAACAATCTTAACCTTGTTTGTGGCTAAGATTGAGGGGGAGTGTTAGATGACATGTAACTCTCGGTTACTTAATCTAGAGTCAATGTACTTCCTAGAATAGATTAGTGGCTAGGACAACTTAGCCTATGTATAGGAGATCTTGTGGTTGCATGTTGTAGACATATTCTCCTTGTAACACCTATTGTAACGGGCCACATCCAGAGGGCTTTTCTCTGGAACTATAACACGCAACCAAGGAGGCCTAGGATCGGCACCTCGTTCTCTCAACTTTACAGGAAGGACATACTCAAGAGGTCCACGTGCAAAATGCTGAGATGTCCACAATCTTCAAAAGGAACATGTCCCAAGTCAAATGGTGAACGGCTTCGGTTGTACCTCCAAGGCCCTGTGGCTCTATAAGCAAAAAGGGAGTAACTATGGTACGTGTTCTTTACTTTCTTCAGACGACAAATATCAACCATTGGATCAAGATCCAGTGTTCCTTAAGTTTCTTCCTCCTCCATACATCTGTTCATCTTCTTGTGTTCCTTTTCTTAATTTCTTCTCCAACACCCCCGCCTGCTGCCCGCCTCCTCTAGCACCGGCGATCAACATCTCGGCCATTGGGGCTGTGAGGCACTGTTCCCAACTACCCTAATCACCGTCGCCCATGATCCAGTGTCCAAGCCGTCGCCCATGCCCGAACTCTTCCCATCTAGATGTAGACTACCACCCACGACGGTGGCTCTTGCTGCCTCACCGTCCCGCCACAACCATCCGGCTTGCATGCCACACTGGCCTATTTTCTATATCTGTCAGCCATGAAGCCCCTTCCACGGCAACTCTCTCTTTGACCAATGATGCAGGTGCTAGCCGTTTTGTGCATCACCTATAATATTAACGCCGATTTTAGGTGTTTGAACTATAGGAAACGTGCAAGAAGAAGGTGCTCTCCAAGAAGCATGTGGAATTGATTTCTATGATGGTAGTTTATAACAACCACTAGCGGTAATGAGTTACACTTATTGCTGATATAAGGTTACCGCAGTAGAAATACGCCTATTTGTACCGACGGTCGACATAAATTACCTCTATAGTAAAAATATTGTTCTTTACTGGTGATAATTCAATCATCAATGTACAGTCCATGAGTCACACTGCAATGGCTCTTGCTTTTTTATACCACTAGTGAAAAAAATACAGGTCTTTTGTACCGGTGGAAGAGCCACCATGGTTTTTTATTTGTGGGAACTTATTTGCGAGGTAGAGAGAACAAGGTCTTGTGGTACTTGAGGTTCATATAATTTTTTTAGATAATGGATAAAACAAATATCCGGCCTCTACATCAAGGATGTACACAGCCCATTATTACAAAGTTTTGGAGGAAAAAAGAGAAAGCCATAGTCTTTTAGATCGACCAGGACGCTAGTTCAAAGAATATAAATGTTTCCATCCTTTATTGGATATCTCTATAGCAATAATTTCCAATTTCTTGCTCATCGTTGAGAGCGCGTCCTTGGCTGTCTCATCATGCTGCAGCTGGGCCCAAGAGCGTAACCAGTATGCTCCTCTGAAAATTACCTGCATAATAGAGTTAGATTTCATTTGATTAAAAACAACATCATTACGTCATCTCCAGATAGCCCAAAACATGGCAGCCACCCCCACCCAAATCAAATTTCTAATCCTTTTTTTTGATTAGTCAGCCAACTACCAAACATGTGGCTGATTGATCTAGGTTGGGTCAAACTAGTAGCAAAAAAGATAATCCTCCAAATCATTTTGGTAAGGGGACAGTCTAGGAACAAATGTTGGATAGTTTCATTCCCATTACAGCAGATGCACTTTTGACTCCCCTTCCAATTTTTCTTAGCGAGGTTGTCTTTGGTTAAGACAACACCTCTTTGCAAGAACCAAAGAAAGATTTTGATTTTTAGAGGAATTTTTATCTTCCAGATCTTCCTATGACGAAAAGGTGTTTGTGTATCTATAAGATAGAGATACATTGAGCGGACAGAGAACAAAAACAGATTTGGTTAAACTCCATCTGAAGTAATCCGAACCTTCCACCAATGCGACATTTGAGATCCGTGCTACTAAACTAAGCCATTCTGTAAGTTTATTATCCACCAGAGCCCTTCTAAAAGAGATGTTTAGTGGGCTAGTAGTCATCACTTTTGAGACTGTTGCATGAGGTTCCCGCACTATATTATATAAAGATGGATATTTAACTTTCAGAGGCTTATCTCCTACCCATGTGTCGTCCCAAAACCTAGTGTTGGTTCCATCTTTAATATCGAATGAACCATTAGCCAGCACCTCATCCTTGATATGCATGAGGCCTCTCCAAAAATGAGAGTCATTGGGTTTGGCTGCCACCTGAGTTAGGCTCTTGGAGGTTAGGTATTTATTCCGTAAAAGAGATTTCCATATGCCTTCTGTGTTTAGAAGATTAACCAGCCATTTGGCTAGAAGGCATTTATTTTGCAATTGTAAATTTAGGATACCTAATCCTCCTTGGTCCTTGGGACGACAAAGGATGTCCCATCTGGCAAGGCGATATCTATGTTTATCTGAGGAGCCTTGCCAGAAGAACCTTGATCTATAATGATCTAGGTTTTTAATGACCCCCTTAGGGATCTCAAACAAGGACATCATAAACATAGGTAGGCTGCTTAAGACTGAATTAAGCAGAACTAGTCTACTCCCATATGACAGGTATTTTTCTTTCCAACAAGAGAGTTTCTGTTTGAAACGATCTTCCACCTTTCTCCATTCAGAGTTCAGGAGTCGTCTATGGTGCATTGGGATCCCTAGATATCTGAAGGGGTATTCCCCTGCATTGCATCGAAAGAGACTAGTATAAAAGGATTCCATCTCTTTAGCAACACCATAGCAGAAGACTTCGCTCTTGTGGAAGTTTATCTTCAGCCCAGATAGCTGTTCAAAAGCGCAAAGCAACAGTTTCAGATTCTGTGCTTGTTCTGGGTCGTGATCAATAAAGATAATTGTGTCATCTGCATATTGTAGTATGGACAAACCATCATCTATAAGGTGGGGGACGACACCTCTTATCTGACCATCGGCTTTTGCTCTGTTAATCAGAAGAGCTAGCATATCAGCAATGATGTTGAATAAGATTGGTGACATTGGATCTCCTTGTCTGAGTCCACGTTTGGTCTGGAAATAGGGTCCAACGTCATCATTGACTTTGATTCCCACACTTCCTCCGGTGACCATAGTTTCAACACATCGACACCATTTGGGGGAGAAACCTTTCATTCGTAGCGTTTGTTGTAGGAAAGACCACTTCACTTTGTTGTATGCCTTTTTAAAATCAATTTTGAAAATGACACCGTCTCTCTTTTTGGTGTGAAGTTCATGGATGGTTTCGTGTAAGATAACGACCCCTTCCATTATGTTCCTTCCTGGCATAAAGGCAGTCTACGTTGGCCTCACCATCGTTTTAGCTACCATATTAAGCCTATTTGTGCCCACTTTAGTGAATATTTTAAAACTCACATTAAGAACACAAATTGGCCTGTATTGCTGAATTTTTATGGCATTATTCACTTTTGGGATTAAGGTAATAATACCAAAATTCAGACTGTAGAGATCAAGAGGCTCCCTATGCAGTTCAGCAAATAAGGGTAGAAGATCATCCTTGATGACTCCCTAGAACACCTGATAAAATTCTGCAGGAAAACCATCCGGCCCTGGAGCTTTATTATGCTCCATTTGGAAGACTGCCTCCCTCACTTCAGATTCAGTGAACAGGCTAATGAGGATGTTGTTTTCCTCCGGTGATACCTGTGGGATATCCAGGTTTTGGTCTTCCCTAAGGGAGATATCGAAATTATCCGACTGGCCAAAGAGTTCTTTATAATAAGTCGTAATGTGACTTTTGAGATGATCATCACCGATCACAACACCTTGATCATTTTCAAGTTTATAGATATGTTGCTTGCGATGTTTCCCATTGGCGACTAGATGAAAGAACCGAGTATTAGCATCCCCTTCCAAGAGGGTTTTAACTTTGGCTCTCTCATACCATTTTAGTTCCTCTTCTCTCAGAAGGTTAACTAAACGTTCTTTTAGATAATGCTTCAGATTAATCTCTTGATCAGATAAGGGAGAGATCTCAGCGTTCTTATCAAGATTGTCTAAAAGAGCTAACAGAGTCTTTTTTCTTTTTGATATGACCCTGCCGTGTGTTTGGCCCAGCCCCTTAGATATTGTCGGAGTCTGCGGATCTTGAATTGCCAACGTTCAAGAGGGGTTGACCCAGAGCATGGAGATTGCCAAATATTTGCAACCATATCATAAAATCCATCTCGTATCAACCATCCCCTCTCAAATTTGAAAGGACGATTGTGAGTCTGGTGGGTTGAAGCACCTGTGTTAAGCACTAGGGGTGTGTGGTCTGAGATATTCCTATCCCTAGGTTCTACTGTTGTCAATGGGAACATGATTTCCCATTCCGTGCTAACGAGAACCCTATCTAACTTTTCAAAAGTTGGATTATCCCCTGGCCCCGCCCATGTGTATTGACGGCCTGCCATTGTGATCTCCTTAAGATCCTGAGATTCAATAACAACATTAAAAAGATTTGGCCATTTAGGGTCGAAGTCCTCAGAACTCTTATCTTCTGGGCTTCGCATTATGTTGAAATCTCCTCCTATCATATATGGAAGGGTTTCTTTGGAGCACGTGTTGGCGAGTTCTACTAAGAAAGCACTCTTATTCTGGAGTTGTGCTGGCCCATATACCGTATATAGCACAAATTTGAAGTCATTTGATTTGACTCTTAGGGTGAATTTTACATAAAAATCTCCCTCAGCAATAGCTCCAATGTCAAAAACATTCAGGTCCACACCTAGCAGGATGCCCCCAGATCTACCGTGGGGTGCCATGGTGTGCCAAAGAAAATCATGTCCCCCACAAAGATTTTTGAGAACATGATCCGGGAACGAGTCCCGACCTGTTTCGGATAGAGCAATAAAATTATTTTGCTCTTCCTTAACTAATTCAGCCAAAAACCTATGCTTAGCCAAGTCTCCTAGAGCTCTGCTATTCCAGAAAGCTCCCTTCATTTTATTAATTTTTGAGGGGGTCTTTGGCTTCTTGGGAAGTTTGCCATTAAAAGTATTTTTGGCATTATTATATTTTTTCTTCCGTCAGAGTGGAGAGAGATCTATGATTTGATCATTCTCCTCCTCCAACAAATTCTCATTTGGATTTCCACTGGCGTGGCTGAGAATTGCATCAATTAGGTCATCCTGCTCATCATCACTCTCAAGATTGAGGAGTTTAGATTTAGCACAACCTTTTTTTGTATTAGCACATAAAACTAACCTGTCTACCTCTAAATTTTTGATTGAAACTACATCTGAGGTACCTAGGTTGATGCCTACCCTACCAAGGTTTGATAAAATTTTGGAATCTGGAAAGCTAGTGAAAGAGTTACCTGTGAATTCAAGGTTCTTCTTTGCTGCCAACCGTTCAACCTTTTGTAGGGTATGGACGTCCGCCAATGCCGCATTCCTGGAGCTGCGACGTGGTGCTTTGATGGGCGCTGCTGTAACTGCAGGCGCCAACTCCCCAACTGCCAAGGTAGAAGTATCCACGGATATGATCACTTTCTCTGTATAAGTCGTAGTCGGTGTGCAGGTGGTGAGGCTTGATCTACAGCCGCCTGCAGCTCCGCCGCCCCTGCCATGGGCGTCGGTGAGGCCGGTGCAGCCGGTAGGAGGGCTCTAGCATCCTCTGGTCCGTGCCAGCTTGGGGGGTAGGTGCCGGTGAAGGACCCCCCCCCGAGCCAGCTAGTGCCACTGCAACTCTAGGGTCTCCCACCGCAGTCATGGGAGACACGGGTGGGCTGTCTGGTCAGCTCAAAGCTTCACCACCCATGCTGTCTTTGTGATCTTCAGCAATGGCCGGCGCTGGGGAGTGGCTGAGGGAGTCGCTGCCCTCGCCAACACCCTGCGCGGCCACTGGCAGCTCCGGATGTGGAAGTATGCCACCCCTCTGCGTAGAAGCGTTAGGGAGCAGGCATAGGGGTTCGGTTGATGAAGCACCCCCCACGCCCACCCCCCCAACTGCCTTGTCCGTCGCGGTTGCCGGAGTAGAGGGCTCCCCGGCCAGTGGATCCACCATCGGGCTAGGATATCCTGGCAGTGAGTCACCCGAGGTCGGTGCGGCCACACCGGACTCCAGCGTGAGAAAGGGGGCGGTAGCTGGTGTAGAGCCCCCCAACTCAGCATGATCTGTCGATGTCACCGGCGAAGACAAGAAAACAGAAGAAGGATTGATTTTGTTAGGTGAATCAACAAGCTTATTATAATCAGCCAATTCTTCAACTGTCAGAGGAGAATAGGTCTTCCTCTTATCCCCATCTTCTGACTCTAGCATGACTCTGATACTGATCTCATTAATGAGCTACGTGCATGCCAGATCCAGGGCCTCTTCCACCAAAGCAGCTTGCTTCTGAGGAGGCAAATTCTGTGGAGGTGCTGATGTTTTGTCAGAAGCTTTAGTATTATTCTGTGGGTTTTGGGGATTATGAGCTTCTGCATCTTCCATCTCACGGTCGCCCCCATCAAGATCCTTATCACCATCACCCAACAGACCATCATCCTCCGGATCAATTGGATCAATCTGTACAGCTTCATCGGGCTTAAAAAGCAGGCGGTAAATACCACTGCTAACACAAACATCAGCAAACTTTGGGATCTTTTTCACATCAAAAACTGCCACCAGGATACGAACCTGTCCAGTCGCCCGAAGGTGTATCATATCCACCTTCTGTGTGGCCCCAATCATGGTCCCAACTGCCCAAAGTGGCAGAAAAGAACGAAGTGCCCTGGGTACCTTAGTAACTGTCACCCATACCTGCTCCAATAACCTTATGGGTTGAACATCATCAACGAACTCAGCAAATGCGATAGTGCCTTCTTTGTTCCTTGTTGTAAGTGTACCGATAGCTATCATACGATCTAGCTCTTCCTTGCTTGGAAACGGGACAACAAAAGATTTTGCCCCCAGCTGTTGCGCCTCCCAATCCCAATGCACTGGAATAATCCTAGCCAGTTCAGCTTGTACCAAGTGAGCAGGGACATCACCTGATTCCACTGTAATGAGGGCTGTGACTGACGCCTGAAAAGTGTCCACTATCTGATTGTTTCTTGCTGCCTGTATTTGGAAAAAACCCATCCCATCCTCCGCAGCGGCACAGTAGGCGACCGTCGGTTTGGGGCCACGAAGTAGTGGACACCGATTTGTGTAATGTTCTTCGGTACAGATTGAGCACTCCCGTTTCTCAGCAGGTTCCTTCCGCTTCCTCTTGTTGTTGCCTTGTTCATCGACAACTGCCCAGGTTCCACCGTTAAGGTGTTGCCGGCGCTAGGACGACCACCGTTGTGCTGCTGGCCTGTCCCCCGTCGGCATCCTCCCGACCACGCGCGGCCACCGATGTGCCGATGGTCGTAGAGGACATCTCCTGCCCATGATCGCCGCTGTTGGTCGGCTTGGGGAATCCCCTCCCATGGCCTCAGCCCTCAGCGCTGGCCTGCTGGGTGCGTCCTCTAGCAGGTGGTGGAGCGCCGCGAGCCCCGCGCCCACGGTCCCGGCCTTGATCGTCGCGGCCGCGACCCTGGGAGTTGGCATGGGGGCCTCGGCCACGATCACGTCCACGATCAGAAGGGGCGCCGCAGTGTGTGGCCGCCTGGCTCCACCTCTTGCCGAATTCGCCGCCCGCCATTAGCACCTCCCGATAGGATGGAGCGGCGGCGACGAACAGATTAGGGTTAATGAGTTTCTTCGTCGGACCTCTGATGCTTCCTGCCCGATCGTTGTCGTACCGAGCGGATGGTGACGACCGGTTCGGCGCGTCTTGGAACGCGTCTGGGTGGGTGGTGCGACCGGGCGCAGCTGGTTGGGCACTTCGGTCGGATGTGACTCGGTCGAACCCCACGTTGCCCGACGAGGCCAGTCGGTGTTGGTTCAAAATTTGAAATCCCGAAGAAAACGGATCGCCGGCGTGGCCCTTCCTCGCAGCGAGCTTCAAGACCGGGAGGATGAAATCCCCAAGCCTCGTCGCCGGCGTGACGCGCGGCGGAGGCAGCGGACCCCTCCAAATCTGTCTCCATGGCGGCGCATACCTCCGTGGTGACGGATGAGGTGCTGGCGCCGCCGAAGAGCGTCCGGCCTTCTTGATCAGCGCGGAGTGGGGATCAGGAGGGGTCGTCGACGAAGTCCTGGTGTCTTCCCCGGCTGCGGCGTGGAAGGAGTCGCTGCCGCCTTCTTTGGACATGGATCAGTCGCTGCCGCCTTCTGCGGAATTGGATCGACAAAGCATTGCGATATGCTTTCCGCATCACCCAAGTCTTCACAATCCGGATCGGAATCGTAGTCGGTGTCCCAGAACTTCCCGGATCCTTCACACAGATGAGGTGGAGAACCGAGCACAAGATCATGGGAGTCTTTCGCCGTGATTTTCCGTAGCGCCCTGCGAGTCGTCGGAGCTAACGTAACGGTGGGCATGTCGCTAGCCGAGGCAATGTGACCTGAAAAGAGTCCTTGAGGTTCATATAAACTTTACTTTCTCAGCTCCATTCCAAATTATAAGATGTTTTAGCTTTTCTAGATACATTGTTTTTACTATATACCTAGTACACATAATGTATATCTAAGTGTATAGTAAATTTATCTATACCTAATAATAAAGAGGCAAAATTGTCGCTATAATTTTTTTCCACCATTGATGTTACGTATAAGATGTAAGATGTAACCGTCCGTGACTTAATCTCACATAAGACTCAATCTCGCGTCAACACGACAGAAAAACGGATATGCACACATATAATCCTAAACGGACTCCACGAAAAGAAAGAAAACTACACTCGGCCCTTGTTTAGTTCCCGAAATATTTCGGGAAATATAACTGTAGCGCTACTGTAGCACTTTCGTTGTTATTTGGCAATTATTGTCCGATCATGGCCTAACTAGGCTTAAAAGATTCGTCTCGTTCATTTCGTCTAAACTGTGTAATTAGTTTTATTTTTTATCTATATTTAATGCTTCATGCATGTGTCTAAAGATTCGATGTGACGGGAATCTGAAATATTTTGGGAAATATTTCGGGAACTAAACAAGGGCTCGGTAAATGCTTGCAGAAAAAACGTCAATTAAAATTCCGGAGGTCCGGCGACGGGCTGACGTCCAACTCACGGCCCAACGTAGCGCAATGAAATTAATCACACAGATAAAAATTATAATTTAATCCAAATAGAAAAGAATAATCCATATCTATTCTATATAATATAATATTTTTTCGGTTCAGGGCTGCCGCCATAGTCGCATATGGTTCCCTTCCAGACTTCTAGTCCGCTTCTAGCCCGCCTGAAAATCTCAGCAAGGAAACCACCCACACCTATACGTCAAAAGGAATCGAAAAAAAACACAAGCCTACTCATACAACTGTACGGCAGAATACAAGCCAGGTCTCCATATAAATTACAAATAAATAAATAAATAAACAATAGAAAACTATATATAGATTATAAATAAATAATACTAAAGTAACCGCATACCACCTCCCACATGTTTTATATGATCTATAAAAAAAATCTATTCAACCAGTCGTTAACACCTTATAGTTCACATGACAAAAGAAGTGTAAAAACATGGCATTGCATATATATTAAATTAATCTGCAGATATTAAATATAATATATATATAGTCCATGTTAGAGAAATCCACGTCCATGCATGGTAGAGAGTCTGATTCAAAACCAAATGAAATTGATGATACAATCACTGTATGGAGTTTGATTCTAAGACAAACACATCAATACAAGTTCGTTGACCTAGCCACCTAGGCATAATTAACCGAAACTGAAAGTATCAAAAGTGAAGAGAATTCGGTTCCACATATTTTTATGAAATCCACATCCATGCTTGGTAGAGAGTCTGATTCTAAGACAAAACACGTCAATACAAGTTTGTAGACCAAGCCACCTAGGCATAATTAACCGAAACTGAATGAATCAAAAGCGAAGAGAATTCAGTTCCACATATGTTTGTGAAATCCACATCCATGCATGGTAGATAGTCTGATTCAAAACGAAATGAAATTGATGAATGCAATCACTGTGTGGAGTCTGATTCTAAGTCAAAACACGCCAATACAAGTTCGTAGACCTAGCCACCTAGGCATAATTAACCGAAACTGAAAGAATCAAAAGCGAAGAGAATTCAGTTCCACATATTTTTATGAGTGCTTCAAAAAGTCATCGAACTCGATATCTAACTCTACCAACACATGGATACTACAAAATTAAAGTTATGATATTATTATGGGTAGATTTTTTTGTGCCTTATGACAATAGAAAAAAATTCTGGCAATATTGTGTTTTACCTTAACATTTGATTGTTTTTTCCCATTGCAACGCACAGCCATATTTGCTAGTATATCTAAAAAAGCCAAAACGTCTTATAATTTGGAATAGATGGAGTATGTTACTAGATGGGGGAGTGCTTCAGGTCGACATTGTTAGCTTATCATGGGGAGTGCTTCAAGCCAAAATGCCGACATGGTTAGCTTATCTTGGTTTGGTCGGTTGGAGGTTTGTGGTCAGGTCTCACTCCTATCTCAGTTGTCTAGAGTTTTAGTTTCTCTGATGTAAAAAAAAACAACCCCTCACAGCCCTGCCAGAAGTAAGGTGGTGGTGTTTGTAAGGAGCCGATTCTTTCTCTCTCTTTAATATAACGATACGCAGTTTTGCGCATTGGAGAAAAAAAAATTGTATTACGGTGGCCTAATGTTTTACTCCCATTGGAATGCAATGGCATGAACCTACTGTGATAAAAAAGGTATGGTTTATCTTTCAGAGCCACGGAGGACACCAAAATACAGAATTATCTTCTAAACCTTAATTTGTTGATGAAAAATGACCAACCAAGCATCACAAAATTAAGCGTAGTATGCTTTAACACAATGTTCATTTCAGCCGTAAATAGGCCTTGATAGTTTTTCAAGAAAAAATGGCATACAATAAGAATGGCAAGATGAAACAGAGAGCAAAAATACAAAAATTGATGAGACGCATCCTCCTTGCCTCCCTTGCATCCAAAATCTCGGTGATTACATCCTTGATGACAGATGGGCTGCTTCTCGCTAGAATCTCGAGGCCATTTGTCGCCATGACCGCGCTTGTGTTCCCTGCAAGAACCGATGAACCCTAGGCACATCTTCTTAAGATTGCAGCACTGGTAGCGCTCTGCTAGCGCCAACATCGGCAAGACAGTGCTCATGCCGACATGATTGCACATCTTCTTCTCAGTCAGCAGCTTCAGATCTTTCAGGTCATATCGATCCGCAGCGGCAAGCAAATCCTCAGCTAGCACCACGCCTTCTTCCAGCGAGTTCATGGCCATCTCCGGCGGCAATGTGTCGGTGTACAGGTAGTGCAAGAGAACCTCGAACGCCTCCGGACGCATGTCGGGGATGATGCGCACGTAGCTGGTGTCCTCCTCCTTCGCTGGCCCGAAGAGTTCCTGCATGAAAACCGGCGACCGGGCAGCGAGCACGGACTTGTGCGCGGCAAACACCTTGCCGCGCACCTCCAAGTCCACGTCTGCCCCTTCCTTTGTGGCCAGGAGACGGCCAAGGTCGGCGGGCAGGCCAGAGAGCGGCGGCGCCCTGGCCTTCTGTGCCGCCGGAACAGATGCTGGCGATCCACTCAACCCTGCGGCGACTGGTTCTGGTCGGACAGACGGTGGCAGTGGCGGCGCATTCGACATTGCGGTAGATGGTGCCAGCGAGGCAGACTCCGGCGGCGGCGGTGCTGCTGTCACCAGCGATGGTTTCGGTGAGGCAGCTGCCGGCGGCACCCTCACCTTCACGACAGATGGCGTCGGTGTCGCCGGTGGTGGAGGTGCTGCAGACGGTGGCACTGGCACCACAGATGGTTTCGGTGAGGCAGGTGGCGGCGGCGGCGGCGGCGCCTGCACGACTGATGGATCCGGCCGGCCGGAGCGTGACATCTGGACGGCGGCCCGTTTACTGCCTGCTGGAAAGACGGTGAGGCGGCACTGGATCCCGAAGCGATCACTCTTGAAAAGCGCCGTCTTCTCGAAGTCGTCGCGCGAGACAAAGCGCTCGAAGCCGTGCGCGTTGCTCCGCCGGCTGAAGGCCGCGTTGACCGTGCTAGACATGAAAACCGGCGACCTATCATCGTACACCTCGTGCATCAGGAACCTGAAATTCACATGGACGACGTCCTCGTCGGCGGCTGTTGCTGCGACGGCGGTTCTGCCACCTTCAGCGGCGTCGTCGTAGTCCAGCAGGAGGAAGAGGGACATGCATGTGGTGGTGCCGACGAGCCTGCCGTTCGGGTACAAGGCGATGCGCCAGGAGTGGCCACCGGCTTTGAAACGGTCGAACTTGACGTACCTGCCGTTGCCCAGCTTGTTGGCCTCCGAGCAGGAGCCGATGGTCATCGTCGTGTAATTGTCGAACCACGGCGACGACATGGCCGTTCGATTCGCAGGAGAGGCGGACGAAGATTTCTAGGGCTGGCGACCGAACGATAAGAAATATATGCAACCACCTGAGGAAGATTTTTTCGTGCGTGATCAGAATCAGATTCCTAAAAAAAATATGGTTATTTTTATTTTTCAGAAAAGGTACCAATTTTTCATGGGATGCCGCGTAAGTCTTGGGCCGGCGGCTGGATACACACGTATACATGCCTTATTTTTTTTTGTTTTCGGACCTCAGATTCGCATCAATCCACGTGAGCAACTCTATCAGCTTGACTATTCTTGTTTTGGAAGATATTTTAGAATTCATATAGCAAAAAGTAGATTCCAACAGATATGTTATCTGGTTTTGTAAATTAGGAAACTGATTATCCCACATAAAGCCAACCACAGGCGCTAGCTATCCAAAGATAATAGCAAGGCTGTTGTAGACCTCTTCTTTTTTGAGAAATTTTCTATTTTACAAAACTATAGAATTTGGCTGTTGGAGTTGTGGAAGAAATAAAATCCACCTCAATTCACCCCAACACATATGAATTGAAGTGAATTCGACAACATCCAAATAAGGCCAGGGGAAAAAAGAAAAAAAAAAAGAAAACCCCACTTCCGATGTGTCGGCCATGCAGCCACACTTGATCTCTCTCCTCTTCCTGAACTCTCTCTTTGCTCCTTATTATCTCTACAATTCTACAGTACTAGCCCCTCCCTCCAATGGTGGATCTAGAATTTTAACGTTAGGTAGCCGATGGTCATCATCATGGAATTCTCAAACTCGTAGTGTGGCAACGACATTTTACTGAGGCGGTCATTTTATTTACAGATGTGTTTACAGTTGCCCACCTCACAAAATCGATTTATGGAGGCAGTCATTTTATTTCGGAGGCGTTTGCAATTACCTATCTCGCAAAATCGATTTACGGAGACGTTTAATGTGGCCAAGCCCGTTAAAAGCCCATCTAGGCCTATGAATAGGTTCATAGTATATATACGGGAACTGAAACCGTATCCCTTTTCTTAGTCATTTCTTTCCCTTTCTCCTCTCATCCGCGCGGCGCATCTCTCCCTTTCTCCCTCTTTCTGTTCTCTCTGCCCCTCCTAGCGCACAGCCGAGATCTCTCTTCCCCCCTCTCTCTCTCCTCTCTCCGGCGGTTGCAAGCATGGACGCGCGGGCCTAGCATGCACGGCCGTAGTGAGCGATGACGAGGACGCACGGGCCCATCGCGGCCCTATCAAGCGGCGGCGCACACACCAAGGATGTTGGGACATGCCATATTCATATGGGTCAAGTCCCCTAGAAGAGGCCCAACTAGCACCATTGGAGTGGCATGTAAAACCCACCCCCACCGAGGGGTCGCTTGTAAATTTCTGCTTGCCTATATAATGCAAAGAACATGAGGGCAAGGGGGCTCTCTCCTCTCCCACTCATTTTTCGCAAACCCTAGCTGCCGCCTCACTCTCCCCACTCGTGTGTTGGAGCCTTCGTCCCAGGGCCTTCTTCGTGGAGCCTCCGCACAAGACCATCATTGCGGAGCCTTCTCCGCGGAGCCTCCTCCATTGAGCCTTCTCCGTAGAGCCCTTATACAAAACAATCATCGAGTATTCGTTCGAGACCTTCGATCCAGACCATTGTCCGGGACCTTTGTCGGCAAACCTTCTCAGGCCAAGCCTTCGTCGGCGGACCTTCTCTGGCCGGGCCTTCGTCAGGAGACCTTCTCGGCCCGGCCTTCGTCAGCGGACCTTCTCTGGTCGGGCCTTCATCGAGAGACCTTCTCCGGCCGGGCCTTTGTCGGCAGACCTTCTCTGGCCGGGCCTTCGTCGGGGAACCTTCTCCAGCCAGGCCTTCTCCAGCCGGCCTTCGCCGGGAGACCTTCTCCCACCGGCCTTCGCTGGGAGGTCTTCTCCCACCGGCCTTCGTCAGGAGACCTTCTCCCCTCAGCCTTCTCCGGGAGACCTTCTCCAAAGAGCCTTCTACTCTCAACCTTGTTTGGGACACTTTTCCCAACAGAGGACACCAACGGCCGTGCACATCCTCATCACCTCCGGAGACGGCTCACGCTGCTCTCACTACTATAGAGAACTAACTGGAGGCGGGCGTTTTTGATTTACCGAGGCGGGCATAACAACCGCCTCGGTTCAAAGGCCTCCGTAAATCGCTTTTTTACCGAGGTGGTTGTAGTGCCCGCCTAGGTAAATCATTTAAAAAAACAAAAAACAAAAGCCCACCGGTGAGCCTGTTTTGGAGCCTAGGCCCCGCCACTGCCGCTTCCCTGCACGCCGCTGATGCTGGGATCGGCCACCCCACGCACCGCAGCCGGAGGGAGGAGAGTGGGGGTTCCCCGTGCGCCGACACTGCTCGCCTCGAAGCCCCACCGGTGCGCGCGGCCCCTCGCCACTAGGGCCACACCACTACCGAGCCTCAATGGTGCGGCTGCCGCCTCGGAACACTGTCGCATCCGAGCCTCACCAGTGCGCGTCGCCTATGAGCCCTACCGAAGCGCGCGGGCCCCCAACGCCAAGCCCTTGCCGACGTGTGATGACAGAGGTGAGGGAGAGAAGAGAGAGAGAGAGGCCGGTGAGGGAGAGAACAGAGTCGTTTGGCGCTAAGTTTTTGAGCAGCGCAAAGGAGAGAGATTAGGGAGCGAAGAGTGAGTGGATTTGGGGGCTAGGGTTTCATTTGGGTTATATACTTTGACCTGAGTTTTGGGCCGAGATAGGCTTCTAACGGGCTCGACCACGTATCAATTTTGCGAGGCGGACAATTGTAATCGCCCTCGTAAATAAAATGTCCGCCTCGGTAAATCAATTTTGCGAGGTGGGAAAATATTAACGCCTCCGTAAATAAAAGGACAGCCTCGGTAAATCGATATGCGAGACAGTCATTTTTTACTACCTCGGTAAATAAAATGACCACCTCCGTTAAGGTCTTAGAGCGAGTAGCCAAAAGGAGAACAATGCTTTTCTAAGATAGTTATCAAGCGTAGGGATTATTCCTGAGAGAGTTTATCACTTATGATCACAAGAAAATCCTGATCATTATTAAGAAAAGTATATCTAAGACAAGAAGGCAGGGGTTTAAGCTCAATGGTAGGCCTAGGTGGTTCTAGCAATTCATCAAAGGGATCAGACTTTGTAGGATTTTCCTCTTCTTCTTCGATGAAGAATTGGGTATCATCTTCAATGTTGGGTTCGATCATATCATCAAGAGATGCAACCTTAACCTTTTTCATTGGATCTTCCTCGGGAATTGGCTCAGTCTTAGCATTTAAAGAATGAGTAATACATATAGAGAGCTTAAAGTTTTTCCTAAGCTTATATTCAACTTCCTCATTTGTCCTTCCCGAATAAGTCTTTCAATTGGTTGTCCTATCAACAAGTCGAGCTGCATAATATCAAAGATATAGAAGCTCAGATGAACCTTAGTTCCTTTTACCTGGATAGGGAGAACATACAAAATTTCCAAACTTGGGAGAATGTGCCCTGAAAGACTTTTCAATAACTTTGTTGTTGGGTGTTGACACTTCTAACACCACTTAAGCTAAGTTGTCATCCCTAGCATGGCACCAGAAGTGTTGGTATAGAACTGCTCCTCTTAGAATAAAAATGGGATCCGCAAGCGTACAGATAAAATATTATCGTAGCACTTCACTGGGAAATATTCCAGGTATCGTTAATTTATATTTAGCTCAAGGGAAAGAACTAAGGACTTAAACCTAAAGGGATGGATTTGCAAAATACGACTACTTATGAGAAATCAATCACACAGTCACTTACTTTGGCAGGGGGGATAAATCATGATAAATAAGTATAATTGAATTGTAAAGCATAGGGAATAAATCACGCAGAGATTAGAGATAGACTACTCATCATAAAGGTAGGTTGACGTCTTATTAGTTCAAGAGATTGAATTCTAGGTAGGTTCTAATCTACTAAGTCATTCATCTACTCTAGAAAACACACTATCATATATAGCATAAAAGACTCTTCATCTATGTATAAGGAATATTACTAAAGAAAGCCAGAACATAGCATGACTTCCTACATAACGTTGTTTCTGTCTGTCTTATCAACGGAGGGTGGACTATATAAGACTCAATAGAACTGTCACTTCCACGAACTACCACACAACCCGGCCAATAGGATACATTTGCAAGTAAATAGCATCTAAGCACCACGCTTACATGTAATCTACCACTTAACCTCCTCGCGAAGAGAGCTAAGCGCTTTGTAAACTTATACATAAACTCATTATCAATCATAACCATATCAAATGTACTACTAGAGCAAACTAGGAACATAATAAATAGAAACATAATCATATTAGAATAAAGTTGTAGAGCAAAGATATAAAATAGTACCAATACTTTGATGACGAAGATCCGAATTCCGAGCACAAATCGCCCGACTCTTCCTCTATCCAGTCTAAACCTATGTAGAAGTTGAAGAATTGGAGTAGCTATTCTAATTCTCTGGTGGAGAGAAACTCTCTAAACCCTAGCTCTGCTAATGGCTCCCTCTGCTAATGAATTGCTAATGAATTAGGGTTTCTCCTAGGGTGAGGGGCCTTGCTTATATAGCCCTCTAGGAAGCACCACAGCCCTCGGATCAAACCGACCTTGATCTACGGTTTTTATTCATCCTCAAAGGCGGTGGAGGCAGGATCCACGAGGTTGCACCTGATTGGACACCTGAGTGGGGCGGGCGCCCAGGGCCAGGGGCGACCGCCCCACTTATCAGCCCATTTGGCCCTCCCCTTCGAGGGGGTGCCTTTTCGAGTCTTCTAGATTATTCTTTTTTGTAGTAGGGTTGATTTCTCTCTATGTAAATCTAACATGTGGGTCTCCTTTAGTCTTTTCCTGATAACCCCTGCAGAAATAGACATTCACCAAAACTCGTGGAAATTATTAGTTTAAAACCCCTAAGTCTAAGGTGAAGCTCATTTTAACCCTTCTTTTGATTCTTATTGACTTATAAAGTTGATGGTTAATTACCGTCAACATTGGGGTTAATGACATGTGTTTTAATAAATAATGAGTAAAAGATGCAGACATGATATTAACAACCACAACCGGATTGTAAAGAGCATCAAAAGGAGCTTTATTAATTTGGTAATGAATGGATATAGAAGGTGAATCTAAGTGAATCACGTCACGTCAGAGGAAAGCTCTGATTCTTCTAACCATACATTGCTTATAATATATACTACATCTTTTGTAGTCTTTTTAAGGAAAGCTTCCTCAGAAGGGTCTAAAGGTTCTTCATGAAATGATAATTTCCTAGACTTCTGGGGTCTCTTCATGGTATGGTAATTCGAGGTGTTTTCGTATTCATCAAAAAGTTCATCCTCAAATTCAAGCATAAAATCCGAAATTGGAGTTTTTTCCTCTTCCGGTGGTTCATGATTTGGGATAGCTGAACTTGGTGATGGGTTAGGCATAGATTCTGGTTCAGCTTTCTGGGATTCCTCCTCTAACGGCTTCTTTTCTACTTCTTCAGGGGTGTTCTCTAAGATTTTAGTAAGAATGCTTCTCCCCGAATTTACGGAGACATGCAAGAACGAACCTCCTGAGGTCGTATTAAGACGCTTCGAGGTTTTCCTATCAAGACCCATATAAAAGTGTTGAAGAAGAATAGGGTCTTGAATGGCAAGGTCAGGGCTAGTATTAATAAGAGCATTAAAGCGTTCCCAAGCCATGCCTAGAGATTCTTTTTCTTTTTGTTTAAAAGATAAAACCTCAGAGCGAAGACTGACTACTCTAGAGATGGGAAAGAATTGCAAGCAAAAACTAGAACACAAGGCTTCCCAATCTCCTTGTCTACTCCCTACAGTGAGGTTATACCAACGTTTAGCTTTTCCCGTCAAAGAGAAGGGAAGAAGTATATATCGTAACGTTTCGTCTGACATGCCTGCTATGTGTAGACATGCACAAGTTTGCTCAAACTCATTTAGATGGGAATAGGGGGTTTCATCATCTTTGCCCGAAAAGGGTTGATCCTGAACCATGTAAATTAAACGTGGGTGCAGCTCATAGACTTTGAGGATTCTTGTGGCTGTAGGCTTGCGCTCATAGGTGCACCATATTGGTAGATAGGGGTGGATTCTAGATCTATGGTAAAGATAAAAGAATAATGATACAAGGTTAAGCTAGGCTCAAAGTTAACTCAACAACCATTTTTCCGGCAACGGCGCCAAAAATGCTTATTGGTATAAATTAATGCACACAGAATAATCTACAAGCGCACGGATATTATACCCAGTTTTATATCGAACTCGAGGAAACGTGTGTGAGAAAAACTAAGTCTAACTTAACCCAACTTCACAATCAAGACTAGATAATAGGAGCGTAGAGGAGATCACAAAGGTCTTCTAGTTCTAACTTCGGTAAGCTTTGTCTTCTATTATTCAGTTCTGTGGATATTACTAAAGAAAACACATGCATAGTATGTTTCCTATAGCAACAATGTCCTGCTAGGCCCACTAACGGGAGGTGGACTACAAAGGATTCAACGAGGCTATAAGAGTCACCCTCACGAGCTATCGCCGATCCAGAAAATAGGGTACATCCACGAGTAACCGAGTCTAAGCACCATGTTACACTACGAATACTACTTTAACCTAGGAGCTACAAGGATTAAAGTACTCAAAAGAGAGTCACAAACCTGAAGAACAATATGAACAAGATGCTTACTCGAATTAGAAGTCGATTACCAGAGAAATCTCAGAAGCAAGCTCAAGAAGAACTTGATTCTGCTAGGGTACAAGCCGTAGAGAGAGCACCGACAGGCCGAGACTCCTCCAAAACTCTTCATTCTCACTCTATCTCTCTATCTCTAATATAAGACTAGATCCTATCGAGGACTAATCTTCTCTTGATTGCTAGCTCTGATCCTAGTGGAGATATGGATTAGGGTTTCTGGCTTTTCAGCTCTCAGGATCTAACTTGGCATGCCCTGGAGGGGGTGCAGGCAGGTATATATAGGCCGGAACGTCAATCCTGAGCCCTCGGATTAAACCGACTTGAATAAATGGCGGAGATGCAATCCTTAAGGCGGTGGAGAACTGACATAGCAACGGAGGGCTAACATGGGGCCCCACAGGCCGGCCGCCCTACAGGTGGGGTCGATCGGCCCCACATGGCAGTGGCTCGGGGTCTGCTTTGGTGGAGAGCCTTCTGGAGTCTTCTAAAGTCTTCCCATGTTGTTTACGCGACGAAATTCCGTAATTTCCGTTGACGAATAGGTCCTCCTTGGTGGTTTTCTGATAAAATCCTGTTGGAAACACAGATTCACCAAAACTCATGGAATTTTTCAGTTTAAACCCCTAAGTCTACATTGGTGATCCATTTTAGCCATTTATGCAAGTTATATTGATGGTTTGTGATGAATGTTAACTACCATCAACAGCAGTGTATTGGGTTCATCAAACAGATGATCATACTGCTGCAACAATGTGGTGACAGGTTCTGGAAGCTGAGTCATATCTTCCACAGAATCCACAGAGCAAATAGATGGAATGTCGAAATTGATTGCAGGAACCAACATCTGAATGCAATGTGATACAGCTCCCCTCTTCATTAGTCCTGAGAGCTTAGCTACAAATATAGGCAGACAAGTAGCATTGTCATCCAACACACCTTGTAGTGGTATTGTCCGCTCCCCAACTGTTAGGTTCATTTTCTTTGATCTGTAATCTACCCAGATAGGGCTGTGATCCTCTAACCAGTCCTCACCCAATATCATATCATAACATCTCAAAGGCAGCACTATAGCTTCAGAAGTAAATGTATTACCTTGAATAAAGCACTGCAGGTTTGGCACTTTCTTGTTGCAGGTCATTTGACTACCATCTGTAGCTCTGAATGCAGCAACCTCACAATCAATAGTTTTCAATTTCAGCTGCTGAACCAGACTGTCACTGACAAAGGTCCCAATACTCCCAGAATCCACTAAGATGAGCAATGAATGTTTACCAATCTGAGCTAGAAGCTTCAATGTTTGGCATGGAGTCTTACTACATGATGGAACCGTCTGCACATCTAAGACCTCCTGTTCCTCCTTAGGTATGTCAACATTTGTTTCACCCTCCCTAGGTGTCTGCACAATGTCCATAGCATCTAAAAGCTCCTCCAGAACAAGCAGAGAAATATGAGCGGGACACTTGTGATTAGGATTCCATTTCTCCCCATATTTGAAGCAAAGGCCATTTCGGCGCCTAAATGCCTTCAATGTGGCCAACTTGTCCTCGCTCTCAGTCTGCTGTCCTTTGACAAGTAACTTGGCAACCTCAGCATTCTTCAGTTTGTTGCCTTGTCCTCTGGTGAATTCCCGCCCAGAGGCTTTGCTGCCTGCAATCTCCAACTCTTGCTCCAGAAGCAATGCCAAAGCACTAGCGGTATCCACATCTTTTGGGCGATGTAGCAATAGGGGCACTCGAATGTCATCACAGAGACCACTGACAAACCGAGTCACAAAAAAACGTATCATCCATTCTAGGGTTATATAACACAATACCATGAGCAAGCTTCTCGAAGGCAGTCTGGTACTCAAGCACAAAGCATGTTTGCTTCAATGAATCCAACTGCCGAAGAACTTGATCCCCGCCATAGATGGTACTCAAGCACAAAGCGGTCTGGTACTCAAGCACAAAGCGGTGGCGTCGTACTGGACGACGCATCGGGCGCGACATTGAGGTCGATCCCCGCCATAGATGGTGGCGGCGGTGGAGGCGGGTGGGGAAGCTGCCACTGGGCTGGGGGTGGAGGCGGAGGTGGTGGTGGAGGCCGGAACTCTAAGCTCTTGATCCTCGCCGTCGTCTCGTTGATCCGTGTCGTCGTTTCCGTGGAGCACTGAAGCAGCGTGCCTATCGACTCCTCTGCAGTGACATGCCAAGCCTCAAGCGCGCTCAGCTTGTCGAGAGACGTCGCCATCATCTCTTGAAAGCCCTAGAACTAGTTCGCCATGGACTCCATGGTCGCCTTCAAGGATTCGACGGTCGCGGCCATCTCCATCTGATACTTCGGGGGATTCCTCTTCTTCGGTGGGGATGCAGGAATTTTTTTTCCCACAACAACCAAGCTCTCGATACCAATTGTTATGTGGCTTGGTAGCTAGAAGGAATTGAGACTGGGAATAGCAGGTTTTGGGGAAGAACAGCAAGAACAGAGTTGAGATTGGGAAGGAATACGACCGACTTCCGTGGGATACTCGGATTAGTTGGGGAAGACAGTTACAAAGTTTGTTGTTCGATACCGACCAAGACTCCTAGCTCTAGCTTATATTCACGCTGGTCCGGCACAACTGGGCTTTGCCCCGCAATGGCCCACTCACGCTACCAGCTATTACAAGCCCACTACGAGAGAGCCCACTAGCTAGTCACAACAAACCTCTGGTTGGCTTCCCAGTCTGGGGAGCGATAGATCTGACTCCCTACAGTCTGCAGAGCGATTGTAGGTAGGTTCCCGGCCGGATCCGCTCATTTTTGTGGTCGCTCGGTAAGGTGGTGCGAGGCACTATGGTCTGGGGAGCGATTGTAGGCAGGTTCCCGGCCGGATCCGCCACAAAATCTTTAGAAATCACATTTTTAGTTAGGAACTTCTATGAATTTTATTCTTCTTCTTTTCTTGGGATCCAAAATAGAAGAATAAAAGAATAAGTATAAGAATTAAGTTAAGTCGATCCAAAAAGGAAAGGAGGTTCATGGCCAAGGGCAGAGATGTTAGAATCCGAGTTATTTTGGAATGTATTAGTTATGTTCGAAAGGGTACCAATAAGAAATCAATGGGGATTTCTAGATATAGTACTCAAAAGAATCGCCACAATACGCATGGACAATTAGAGCGGATCCGGCCGGGAACCTACCTACAGTCGCTCTCCAGATGTATCGCTCCCGAAGCCAACCAGAGGTTGTCGTCGAGTGAGGAGAGGAGGGAGGAGCACCACAGGAGGCCGTCGGGCTCGAAGGTGGCGACCCATGGCCATGTGTGTGCGTGTGTCCACGCCAAACAGCTCGTTGAGAGCACGGCGGCCGGTCAAGGTTCGGTGTGGTTGGGGCCCTCTCTTACTCCTTTGTCATGTGCGTACATCCGGCTGCTGTGCCCCCATTCTGCTTGGGAAAATCGTAGTCGTAGCGGCGGGAGGCATCGGAAGATGAGATTTCTCCCTTTCGGCAGTTGATGCTTTCCGGGGTGACTACGATGGCTGTGTGCATAGCGCGTTCCTCTGGCTACTACTTTCTCTATGGCGGTGAGGTGGGTGGTGCCAGTGGCAAAAGCCTTTGGTCGGCTTCTACTAGACCCGACAATGGAACACCCACGGGTGCCACTCCTTCCATGGAAACGTCATCAAAGACACTTTCCTGGGTGTGCGATGGCGACGTGAGGCGTCGTTCCCTCCTTGGCGGTGTGTCGCCTTGAGTTCCCATAGTGCCATGGCGGTGGTTGATTCTAGTGTGACGTTTCAACGCTTGTTCAGAGGCATGTGTGTCTCGACGAGGCCGGCCGTTCCTCCTGGGATCGTTGCCTGCTATTCCGCGTGCTGCGCGCTGTCACCCTTGGTCTGAGCTTCCAAGTGCAAAGTCAGAGCAGTTCACTATGGGGTGCAGGACGATGGTAGGCAACGATGACCTGTTGTGTTCTCTTTCTATAGATGTAAGTGTAAGGTTTTTGGATCTAGTTTTTCCATATAAACTGGATCAATTCGATTTTTCTTAAGTGAATAGCAGGAACTATATGTCCCGTCGAAGAGGTTTCTTTGAAAAATCTGGACTCCCTGATAGACCAGAACCAAAAAAAAAAAAAATCCAAGTCTTACACATGATCTCCACACTACACAAATCACACATAGGACGGCAGCGTTTGCCCGAGTCACCATCATTCCGCAACACGCCGGTTCCCGAGATGCGTCATCGGTCATCGCCTGCCACGGTGCTGCACTCATGCACAGTGAGTACTTTGAGATGCCTGTTGGCTAGAAAGGAAGAAAAAAAAAGATGAAGCGCAGAGACGGTGAAGCTTTTGGCTTGGACAGCCCACTAAAAGCATGGTAATAATTTAGCACTGCTGCCCATATATGATTGCCATATTATCTATAGTTAATTTTTCAAAAAAATATTATCTACCGTTAATCAAACAACACACTCATGTAATAGTTGGCTATTGATATATACTATATCATTAATATCCAATGCACATCATTATTGTTTAGAGCCTGTGCATGAGCTTACGGTCCGCTTTCTCTGTCTCTCTTACTCTTCTCCACGTCAATATAAGGGCCTGTTTTGATCCTTTAGTCCCTGGACTAACCTGTTTGGATCCCGGGGCCAATGGCCATTAGTGCTGCTGTACAAAGGCCAAAACACTCTTGGAATACACACAATCTTCAGCATGAGGCAGAGATAGACACAAACAGAGAGCGAGAAGGCTGGGCGTCCGCCCCTCGCCCGCACCACGCCGACGCCGGCGCCGGAGCGCGCGGTCGCGCCAGATTTGGTCGCCGTCGAGGACGAGGACGACGACGACAAGCAGGCTGTCCGCGAGGTGGACAGCGGCGACGGCGAGTCTGTGGCTGGTGCGGCAGGCTTCGCGGCATTGCCGGTGAGGAATCGGAAGCACAGGGCATGCGGTGCCCGCCGGCTTCCTTGCTCTCCCGCGGCTCAGGGACGGCATGGCGACCCGGGTCGGTGGCGAGGACGGACGTGACAAGCGCGTCGCGGTGGCACCACTCGGGGTGCCCCGCGTCGGTGCAGGCGCGGATGGAGGGCGGCGTCGGGTGCCCGGGGTCGGGGCGGCGGGGATGGGGCGTGCGGGCCGGATGGGAGAGGTGAGAGAAGAACGTTAATGAGGGGTAGGGGCTGTTTTTTTAGGCCTTTTGTCCCCTTTAGTAATTCAAGCTAGCAAAGCATAAAGTAGCACGAGGCAAAGGCGCGTGGAACGGTGTGTACGTGTCTTTGCCTTTGCTGCTGCTAGTTGTCTAGTAGTACTGCTCCCTCCGTCTTGAATTACTAGGTATTTTACTCCGCGCGTTGCTGCGGTGATCAATAGAAAAAGCAAATGGTACTACAAATTAAAGCTTATAAGGATTCCTAGAAAGTGGAAAGCATTTCTACGGAAAAGACACCGTTGTGGCTGCGAAAAAGCAATTTCTCTTGGCTTGTATATGAACATGCACATACTAATCAAAGATATAGTGTGATGTCTTGCAGTAATGCTAATGGCCTTAACTGACGTGGTACACCTTGTCGAAATGAGAAAAATTCATCGAATCATTTCACGGTGATAGGTCTGTTTACCTCCAAACTAAATTGAAATATGTGCAGCTAAGGCATATTATATGTTAATAACCCATCAGCCTGTGCATCACGCTCTTCAATGCCTTTGCTGATCACCTCTAGCTGGTCGGTGGAGCTTTTGGCTTGGACACTCCACTCAAAGCATGGTTAAAAAATTTAGCACGGCTGCCTATGTATGATATTATTGCCATATTATCTATAGTTAGTTTTTTTTTAAAAATATTATCTACAGTTAATCAAACAACCCACTCATATAATAGTTGCCTATTGATATTTCCTAAAAAAAATTCCTATTGATATATACTAAATCATTAATACCCGATGCACATCATTCTCTCACAATGTGTCTTTAGAGCCTGTGCATGTGTCTTTGGAGGATCACGGCCAGTTGAGAGATCCAACAACTAATCAATCTTTTTACATCTTTTACCCTACTTTTACAATCTCCTTCTATTCAGCGCGTGTCTCCGCGAGATTCAATAACATTCGAGGTGGCCTTGCCGACCCTAGGACAACTCGGCATTCATCTCCCTGATGGGTCTTCCAAGGAGGTGTTCTCGAGATCTATCGGCAAAGGACGAGCTTCGTATTAGCCTAATCGATCTCTAGATCGGTTTCGCTGATCTTGAAGTTGCTCGCTGCGTGTCATAGGCCATGTGCATACCTCGAGTGTTCTAACCCTTGCTGGTGTGTGATCCGAGATCCAATTTGGCATGAACAAAAGGCTTGCAAGGCTCCAACAAGACCACCAAGGGTTTTTGAAGCTACAACCAATCACCAAGAACGTCTAGGTGCTTTGAATCACCAAGTTAACAAGAATGAGAAGCCCCCACTTGACTGAACAAGACCTAGATCTCTATGAAGAATATCTGTGCTCCGATCTCTCTCTTGACATTCAATTACTCCATTTGGTGTATGCACGTTTGAGGTTGTGGGTTTGAGCATTGATGGCCACGAAGCACGTGTTTTCGCGCAAAAAATTGAGTGGCTGCCCAGTGGGCTCTCTCTCGGCATTAAAAAAATTACTATTTTTTGGGTCTGAATTTAGTGTTCTTAAAAACAAACCGGCAGTGATGAGCCCCTCATCACTACCGCTTTAGTTCTGCCAGTTCAAAAAATCACTACCACTTTAGTTCTGCCAGTTCAAAAAATCGACAGTGATGAGGTTTTTCAACCAGCAGTGAAACCCTATTCCCAATTATCCCTTCAAAATAAATGTTAGCTTGAGCTACTTTTCAGCTATGTAACAGTGTTTTCCTCTCATAACATTTCAGCATAAGCGAACAGAGTGAATGTTGTTGTCATTAGCCACTGAAACTTCTTACCTAGAGGGCCTAGATTCTTAAAGTTTGGACGAACTCAATGATAAAAATGGCTAGAATATAAAATTGAGAATGGATGTCAGATGATTATACCACCTAACGCCGTTATCAGTGACCATAGTTTGATAGTCTAAAATCAAAATTTGACTAATAATTTGTGAGTAATATGCTAGTTATTTGCCAGAATATTGCTACTATCGAAAACACTTTCTAATTGTCATGAATTTCTATATATTAATTAACAAAATATTACAAAAATGATTTCATTGAAAGATTGATTTTGGTTAGTCAAACTACAATGTACGGAGCTAGCGTAGATCCTAAGATGGGGTCCACGATTGATGTCATATCATCAGTTATATTTGTTCCAATGTATAAAATCATGAAGTAGATGTCTAGATCCACAGATGAGATGTACCCGTAAATGCCGTGTTGATTAAACTCAATATTCTATTGCTTAGGGCCAGGTCATACATATGGATGGAATCTGTTCCTATAAGTAGATCCAACGAACAATGTAAAGGGGAAAAAAGAATTAGGAAAACAAAAAAAATGTTTGCTACATTGACTGGCGAACAGTACCTGATAGGTCAGCAAGAGGGGAAAAAAAGAGGGGAAAACAGAAAACAAAAAATAAAAAGGGAAAACAGAAAAAAAAGGAAAAGAGAAAAGACCAAAGAGAATTAAAAACAAAAAAAAAAGAAAGGGAAAAAACGTTTGCTACATTGACCGGCTACTTGATACGCAAAAGCTAATGCGCGTCTGGTCGCGCTCGTGCGTCAGCGCGCGACTCGCGCGTGTCCTGCTGGCCCGTCCTGCGCGCTAGAGGCCTGGCGGCCTGGCCTTTTTTGTATTAATTTTTATGGAATCCTGGCGGCCTGGCCTTTTAGTTTCACGTGCGAAGGCAGGTTTGCAGTCCTCTTTTAGTTTCGTTTTTTAATTTTTTTAGCTTTATTCTCATTTTTTATTTCATTTCAGTTTTTTCATTGTTTCTTTTAGTTTTAGTTAAATGAGTTTTTTTAATTTTTAATTTTCCGTTTTCAGTCAGTTTTTTCAGTTATTTTTTTTCATTTTTTCAGTTTCCTTTTAAGTCAAGTTTTTTAATGTTTTTAGTTTCAGTTAAATGAGTTTTTTCTAAATTTTTTTATTTTCAGTTTTCAGTCAAGTTTTTTTAATGTTTTTTATTTTAGATTTCAGCCATCCTTTTAGGTTCGAATGCATTCCTAAATCCTACATATTGGTTGTATAATACCTTGCCCTCTAAGTCGGCACCTTATACAATGCTTCTTATAATAATTTGCGCCTCAGGGTGCAACTTGTTTTATTTCGAGTTGCGACTCTTGTCTTTTTAATAAATATTCCTCCAATTGTCAGCTAGTCATGTTTCTCAGCTCATATAGTGGGTTATATAATAACTTGTCCTTCTAGTTGGTAGTTTATGTAATGCTTGTTCTAATAATTTGCCTTGGTTGTCTTGTTTTGTGTTGCTATCCTCATTTTTTTAATAAACGCCTCCAGTTGGTAGCAAATCATGTTTTCTGGCTTTTTTAATGTGTTGTATAATAACTTGCCCCGTAATTGGCAGCTTATGCAATATTTATTTTAATAATTTGCCCCTCTAGGTTGCAGCTTGTCTTGTTTTGGTCCATTAATCTCTTTAGGGGTTAGTACCTTTATGTAAATACTATATAACAAATTTATTATATTCCCATGGTAACAATCAATGTGCATACCATATAAAACCTTTAGTATATTTTTGGAGCAGCAAGTTTTGTATTATACTGTAGCAACTTTTTTCATAAATCTCATAGCACATTTTACACATAAATTGCTATTAAAATAAAATTTTTCGAAACATAGGTAAGTGGGGTCTAGTTCTGTTCGCCTCGTAACGTAGAACATACGGTACAAACGGAATTGAAAATGGGTACATTATTCAAAAGTTATAACAATTTAAATAAATTTATTTGCTTTTGTTTTGTGCTTTCGTCACCATGCATGCAACTTCAAAGAAAAGAGAGTGGGGAAGGGAGTGGGTCCGACAGCATGTCGGGGCGCACAGCAAGTTGGGGCGCGGATAGTGGGGATCGCGTGCATGCACTGTCACCGGTACTGCATAGCTGATACCTTGGGTTGCGCGTTTTTGCCTGTAGGCGCGACCTGCCACGCGTTAACCGTCTCCTGCTTGTACTGTGGTGTTTGGATATTAATAAAAAATAAATTATAGAATTTGTCGGTAAATCATGAGACGAATTTATTAAGTCTAATTGATCTGTTATTAGCATACGTGTTATTGTAGTACTTTATTGTCAAATCATAGACTAATTAGACTTAAAAGATTCGTCTCGTAAATTACACGCAATCTGTGTAATTAGTTATTTTTTAGTTTATATTTAATACTTTATACATGTGTCTAAACATCCGATGTGATAGGGTGTAAAGTTTTAGTGTGAGAACTAAACAAGGCTACCGTAAGCAAGAGGGAAAAAAGAGGAGTAAAAAATTAAAACAAACAATAAAAATACAATAAAGCGCGTCCGTACACTTACGCGTGTACACACATGCAGACAAATGGGGAAGCACGTGAAAACGCAGCATTGAGCTGGTTTGTTTTGCTGGGAAGTCGTGACTGAAAGTACTGTTCGTTGATTTGTTGTGAGAGAAAAATACTATTCTAGCTAAAATAATAAGCTGAAAAGTACGTATTATAAGATAAACGAATAAGGCCATTGTCGTCAACTCTGACATGGTATGGTGCTTGGTGCTCTGAAAAATGCAGGAGGCAGGAGTATGGACCATCTGCAGGATGTTGAACAGGAACATGGTTGGTGGCACGGGCAGCTCAGCGGGTTAGTGCGGTAGCCAGTCCCACCTTTGCATACTTAATTATAAAGTAAGTAATGGAGTGGACCGTGAGGGGACCTTATTCCTTTCCGTCAGTTTTTAAGAATCTGCTTTTTAGAAACTAGGTGGGATCCAAACAGGTCAGTCTTTGCTCTCAGTTGTTGCCAGATTCTTAAAAATCAGGAAGCTGTTGGTACCCAGTTTTTGCCAATTTCTTGTGACTCTGTGAGCAATAAATGAAGCCAGATTCTTAAAAACCGAGGAATCCAAACACCCCACCACCAGTTTTTGCTCAGAATCCAGATTTTAGAGATTAAAGACAAAAACTGGTTTTTAAGAATCTGAAATAGGCCTTGTTTAGTTCGTGGGTGAAAAGTTTTTGGGTGTTACATCGGATGTTTTATGGGATGTTGGAAGGGTTGTTCGGATACTAATAAAAAAAACTAATTACATAACTCGACTGGAAACCGCGAGACGAAATTATTAAGCCTAATTAATCTATCATTAGCACATGTGTGTTACTGTAGCACTTATGGCTAATCATGGACTAATTAGGCTTAAAAGATTCATCTCGCGGTTTCCATGCAAACTGTGCAATTAGTTTTTTTTATCTATATTTAATGCTCCATGCATATGTCCAAATATTCGATGTGACTGGGTGAAAAGTTTTTAGATGAGCCTAAACAAAAACCCAACACTGCCCTGTTTAACCATCCAACACACACGAGCGGCCTATACCCTATCCACTCGCCTCCTCCCCGTCTCCTCCCGAATCGCGCCCCCTCCCCGTCTCGGTGTAAGTGGCGAGGCACACACACGCTTTCCCACGCTGCATTATATACGGCATACGGGCGGGGCACCTGTAGTGCTAACCAACGATAGCAAGACCAGCTGCCGCCGGTGCCGGCGAGCATTCCATCCAGATGCCTGCCGTCACGGCTGCGGACGCTTCAGGTGATGATGGGAGTGGGACGCAGCGGAGAGCGCCCGAGGAGACGCTAAATCGGTTCGTGCGCTATGTTGCCTTCCTGGAGTGGGTGGGCAACGCCTTCGGCCTGCTATCTTTCACCTGGGCGACCGTCGTCTTGCTTAACGGGTATACTTCGTTGAACAACGACGATCTCTGGTTTGCTACGGTCATAATCTTCATAGAAGCCTTCAGGTATGCTACGTCGCAACCCCGCTCCAAGATTCGATAGCTTCACTATTTGCATTATTTTCTCATCAAATTCACGTATATATACCGGTCTAAATCCAAAAGGCTGGCTTGTTTGGTCCTTTTCCCCTCTGTGCTGGCTCTGTCTTTCTTTGCAACCACATGATGCCTCGTTATCGAGAGAGACCGAGAAGCAGGAGGGAAAACTGGCATCTATATGTGGAATATTTGGCGAATTTCAATCTTTGAAATGTTATTATAACTATTATACTGTAATCCAATTTTTATCCATTTCATTGATGTGTCTTGCACTTCTTTCTTTAATAATTGTGCAAATCTTGGGTTGAGAAGTACTCCTACATAACCAGAGCCGTATGCACAGGTGCCCCGGCCTGTATGCCGTATATAATGCAGCATGGGCATATTAGTATTGGGAAAGTGTGTCCTAAAAACCGTCAGGAAACATATTCCTGATGGCCAACACAGGAACAGCTAATGTCAATCTCTGAGGGCTTACGTTTGACCAGTCAAACCTAAAACCTAGTAGCATATCCATCAGCAAAAACAAACCGATATGTATGCCTTGTCCTGTCCTTTTGGAAAACCGACACGAAAAATTGTCAGGCTAACAGGAAACCAAATTCATTTGAATTAAATTTATTATACATTTAATCAGTCAATTCTAGATGTTCATACATCCACTCACAAGGCACACTACACAAACACAAGTGATCCATGAAGAGCTAGTAATTCATCATAAATTCATATGCCCCCAATCCAAATAGACTGATCTGTACAGATAGTGAACTAGTAGGAATACAACAGTATGACTACTCTTATACACTATTGGTTTAGAGCAGCATGCAAGTCTACACAAGAAGTCCAGCTCCTAAAATAGAGTTCATAAGAACATGTGTGGACTGCACAAAAGTAAAGTCCTTGCTTGGAGTACGAGTAGTTAGTTCGCTATTCTGTCATGAGAGTTTTGTTTTAGGATCCCGTCGATTTATAGCCGATAAGAAAGAACGTGCCCTGTCGGTTTTCTGCAACCGTTAGAAGTGAAATTCAATTCCCGATGGTTTTCTTAATTACCGACAGCTCTCCGAAAGCCGACGGGAGTTTTCCAGGAAATACCTCATGGTTTTCTGTTATGTAATGACCACGGATAGATGGATTGGCAGAGAGACCACGGATAGCCGCCCTTCGTCGGGACTATCTTAGGGTTTCTTCTTGCTTGATTACAATAGATATCGGGTTCTCTCTTTTATAGAGATGACTGACTTGACTCCTAAGGAAGTACCCTAACCGAATCAATCTAACTTGTCTCTTTCCTAACAAACCAAATCAATCTAATCTGATATGATCTGGCACTGGCACTATCCACGCGGTACTGTTCACGTGCTACAGTACCACATGGGCCCCTGGGCCGGCTCCACTTGCCATAACATTTTCTCACACCGACAGGAGTTACTTGCAATTCCTGTTGGTTCTTAAACCGTCAGTAAAAACCTAAACTGTCAGAAAAACCCAGTGTATGAATGAAGGTGGGATACTACACAACCTTCCTAATAATAATAAGTATAAGAATAAGAAACAAAACTCGGCGCAGATACGAAATAACTCAAGGGCAATGGGTACCGGAAACCCGACTACCCGACGGGTTTTACCCGATAAAACGGTGGGTATGGGAAGAATTCTTCACCCACGGGTATACTAATGGGTAAAAATCTCTACCCATTGGGTATGCAGGTACGGGTACAGGAACATACTACCCACACCCGTGTACCGTGGGTAATTTATACCTGCCTTAGAAACACATATGTATTCATTAATTACTATGAAATAAACATTTATCTAATATATCTATGACTATTATACTTTTAATTAGTGTAGTTTTGTTGCTATGTTATAATTGTTGATTTCTATTCACAAATAATTGACGATAAATGATTCTAATAATATAATATATTCATGTTCTTTTGGTTTGTAGCGGGTATGCATTCAGGTATGGGTTACCCGTCGGGTATTTTTACCTGCACGGGTATGGGTATGGGTAAAGTCTTCTACCCGTGCCTGGGTATGGGTATTTTAGTGGGTAAAATTTTGTCTTGCGAGTACAGGTATGGGATAGCACTACCTGATGGGTATATACCCGTTGCCATCTCTAATACATCACCTATGTGTGTCACCGTTCACACCAAGCATATATTTAGTACCTAAATTGTTGTATCATGGCGTTTTTTTTCTTCTTGGCATTAATTGCCACCACCCTGTTGTTACTTGTCCTTAGTTTCTTTGTTGCGTGTGACACATCAGGATTTTCAGCCGCGGGTACACACTGGACAGCCACTCATTATTCGGGACCACGAGGGCTGTCACATGGATGAGCTCGTCTTTTGCTCGCAGGTTAGCCTGTCCGCAAGAAGGGAACGAAGTGGTGGTGATCATGGGTTTGTGGAATAACCTTGTTTACGAGTTGACTGCTTCTGCCCAGGGTTTGTTCGTGGAATCAGTGGCAGGCGTATTTAATGTGGCGTTACTAATTGTTTTGAGCAAATTGGTGTTTAGAGGGACCCCCCAGATGGAAAAAGGACAACGCCGATGCCGACAGTTGCAGCTGTGTGCTGTCCTAATTGCCTTCCTACCTATTGCTGCCTATAACCTGAGCACAGAAACACAGTATGAGCTTGCTGCAGATATAGCAAACATGGTAACAATGATAGTGGCAGTGTTGCTGCTCAACATGAGGCCCCGATGTATTGGAAACCGAATCACAAGCCCCTGCAGCCGCAGACTGGTATCTTTGGCTAAAGTTATTTCAGGGCTATGGTTGGCGGCTTTTTGTTCGGTACAGCTGGCCGGCCAGCTCTACCACTCTCTAAACAGCCATCTTTTGTACAGCCTGCTTTATTTGAGCATGCCATTCACCACAGTGGTACTATCACTCGGCGGCCTCCAGGAACAGATTCCGGCCAGTAGTCGTCTAACTGACCGCGTAGTCGATGTAATCATGCACATATTCTTCCTTTGGAACATGGTCCTGCCAATACCACCTTACCTTTTTGAATATTGGACAGACATATCCACACCTGCGCCACTTCCTATAGGATCATCCGTGATATTTTTAGCGGCATTACTCTTTGGAAACCTGCAGATCCCGGCGGCGGTCGTCCAATTTATGATCTCAACTCGGCAGCTTCAAAAGGTGATAGATTACTATGGTTCTAATTGGTACTACCCGGTGCGGGGCGGTAACAGAAACATACTGCCTGTAGTAGCAATCTTCTACTCCCTGGCGCTGTGCCAGGGCGCACTCTACACCATGGCTTGCATCGTTGGGCTCTTCTCCTTCTTCCCTTGCAGATTACTTGTCCGCAGGTTAAAATTGAGTGGTCAGCGGGGCGCAGAAGCTATCGATCTGTACTACCAGGACGCCTACTCAACACGCATGAAAATTGGCGTGGTTTCTGCAGGAGGGAACAGGATCAGCCTCGCCAGCTTCGCCATGGACTCCCTGTGCTCTAGTTCAAGTGAGATTCTGCTTGCTGGGCTTATTGTTCTTGACAGACTCCTCCATCAAGAAAGCCAGTCCAGCAAAATGCTTATATCAAGGGTCACCAGCTCTGACAAAGAGGTATCCACTTTGATCGCTATGCTCAGCTGGACAGCTAAACAGGACAGAGAGATTAGGCTGTTCGCTGCTAGGGTCACAACAATGCTGGCTGCCAGTTTAAGAGTTGTCAGGTTCCCAGGCATGGTAAGCATGGTATCGTCACTCCTTGATGCAGAGAATAATCAACCAGCAGAGCAAGATTCATGTCCCATGCTGGGTTTGATCATTCTAGAGAAACTAGCTCATGATTATGAGAATTGTGCAGAAATCTTCAAAGCCACCAACCTCATCTCAAAGATCATAGGGCTCATGACCTACAGCAGTGAAGAGGAACCACAGCCACAGCAGTATGCGGTGATTTGTTCATCGCTGGATTTTATTAGGCGGCTTGCAATCACCAGCGAGGAAATTGGTGTAACAATTCGGCAAGAGCTGCAGAAGAACCCTTTCTTACTGAACAACCTCGCAGGTATTTTGGATGACCCACGCAGCAGTCCTCGGCTATGGAAACCGGCAATGGATATCATAGCAAAGCTGCTCTTGCATAAGAGAGCAGGGAAGGAGATTGGGCGCACCCAAGGAAAAAAATATCGGCCGGTAGAATCTGAAATTTCTGAGATATCCTGTTTATCGGCTAGGTCCGAAATTTTTTCTCTATCGTCTGAAATTTTCATATTTTTTAAAATTTTATCATCCAAATAAACGTCAAAACCCACCTAATACTCTAACCTTAATCCATGTTTAATTTTCTCTCCCCATCTCTTCTAAGTTCAAGTTGCCACCGCCGTAACACACTCAGCACACTTCAGCCATGTCACTGCCTCCTCATTAAATAAGCAATTGATAATATGTTTTACTTAGTTTTTTATGTTAGATTGTTTAGAAATGATCTACGTGCTTTACTGAACAAAATGAGTCATTTTTTGTCTAAATTTCTTCCGAAATTTTATTTCTATCGCCGATAAATTTCTGATATATCCGATATTCCCGTTTATCGGTGACCACCGAGATTTTTAAAATACCGGTAGAGAAAACCTTAGGCGCACCACAGAGATCATTGGCAAGTTAATGCACTCATTCCTTGGGAGATATGGACCAGCCAACATGGACGATGATCAGTCCCTACCAATGGTTGCAGGGGATGCGTTGGCAAACCTTGCAATCTGGGGCACTCAAAACTGTTCAGCTATCTTGGAGGAACCGGGATACCAAGTTATCAGGGACCTAAATAACTTGCTCCGTGAAAATGACTACAGATATGCCGCTGCAAGTGTGCTGCAGAACCTTTGCGCGCACTGTGGAGCCAAGCTGATGAGCCATCCAGATGCAAGCAACCACTTGTCGTCTACCTTGACCACGGTGAGTCCCAACCTTCCCTCAATTGTCGCTAGTACTCGATATTTATAGAGTAGTATGTGATAGCATTTTCACGTCCTCATTAGATAATTATATTAATTGTTCATGACTCATGAGCATGTATGGAACTGACATTATTCCAATAACACCATGTATGTAGGTGATGGAACATATAATGGAAGCAGAGGGAAAACAACTGGAATCACTTATCGGCCTCGCTACCCAAATTGGTGATGTCATCCGGGAACCATTTGTTCGCCAGGTGGAGTCACAACCCAATACTGGAGCAGAACTTGTCCAGAAGCTAGTCTGTACACTCAACTCCAGTAAGATACCAAATCCTGAACACCCAAGGATGAGAAGGATCATAGTTAAGATCGTGATAACCATTTTGAGATCATGTCATCACACGGTAGAGAAGTTGATGGAAGAAGGCATGATGGAAGGGTTGATGGAGGCACTAACCAAGATCGATAGGACTCCATCCAAAGTGGAAAACTACAGAGTCTTCTACGGCAACAAAGGAGTGGTACTGGAGAATGAAGAACCTATGACTACCCTTGTGGCCAGAGCCAAAGCTCTAATTCGTCGTACAATTCCAACTGCAGGAACAACCAGAAATGGGCGATGATCCATGATTTGTAATCCTTGGGACTGGCAAAGGTCCATCTACTTATTATGATACATTGTTCATGCTATGACTATATTGTAATGGTCGTGACCCTATATATACTGAATGAGTGCAATGCGGCATCCTTCTGTTTTGTATACTGAATGATGAGATTCATGACTGTTTTTCGTAGCGATGTGTGGAGCTCATGTTTGATAACTACATCTGGTACTATTATGAACACAATAATCTAGTCTCCAATAAGCATCGTTTTGCTTATTTCTGTGGTTCCTGCTGTAGTAACATGGAATGCTCGTTTCTGTTTGCCTAAACCATTGCAAAAGAGGGCAATGAAACTTGGAATTGCAAGCACCCAAGGCAAACCGTCGGTCAAATATCCCAAAGAAAAATGGAACAGCCATGATGCTTCCACTCCATTTCCATTACGAAGATGTACTACGTCAGGAACTGTTGCTCAAATAGAACCATGCCAATATCATGCAAGTTCCAGGGTTGTTTGAGATCAAACTAGCACCAAGCTAGCGTAGGGCCGGCGACGGACAGCTAACTGGTGGAAAGTGTAAGGTGGCATGGACAAAGGTGTGTACACCTACAGAAAAAGGTGGTCTGGGAATTAAGGATTTAGAAGCTTTCAGCCGATCGCTACGTTTACGATGGTTGTGGTATGCATGGGACGACAGGGACCGTCCCTGGAAGGGTCTGCAGCTGCAAACTGACAACGAAGACAGACGTTTTTTCGACGCTGCAACCACGGTGGACATCGGTAATGGGCGCAAGGCTTCGTTCTGGACATCAAGATGGCTTAATGGTCAAGCCCCCGGTGACTTGTTCCCGGAACTGTTCAGGCACAGCAAGAGGAAGAACCGCACTGTGGCCGATGCACTGACAGGCAATACGTGGGTAAGAGATATCGATCATGATATGAGTCAGCGAATCATCGAAGAGTACCTCCAACTCTGGGATAAACTAGAACACGTAGTGCTAACACAATCAGATGAAGACAGAATAATCTGGACTCATTCATCTAGTGGTGAATATTCAGCTAAGTCAGCCTATGACCTGCACTTTCATAATCTTGACAGATGTAGTGTGGCTGAACTCATTTGGAAGACCAAGGCACCCCCAAAATGCCGGTTCTTCATCTGGTTGCTCCTCCAGGACAGGTTATGGACAGCAGCAAGGCTGCAGGTGAGGCACTGGCCGAACGAGTATTTCTGCCAGCTTTGCATTCGTAACCTGGAAACTGCAGACCATCTATTTGTTGAGTGTCCAGTAGTCAAGACTATATGGCACAGACTGGGGCTATGGGTGGGAGCACCGAGTCTGCAGCCTGAAAATTGGGAACTCGTGGACAATGTCAGTGTATGGTTCACTCAGATGATGAACAGATTGCTGTCGCAACTGAAGGAAGGGCTGAGATCTCTGATACTGCTGACCATCTGGGAAATATGGCGTGAAAGAAACGGCAGAATTTTTAGGAAGGAATGTAGACATGTGCAGAAGATTGTCGAATCCATATATGATGAAGCCAACACATGGGCGCGTGCAGGTAACAAAGGACTGCGTCTCGTATTGCAAATGCAGATCAATGCGCAAGGAAATGGCGCTAGACAAATGCAGATCAATGTGCAAGGAAATGGTGCTGGACAGCCGTCTTCGGCAAATGTTATGGTTGTTTCTCCTTCGTATGTAATTTAGTCTATAAAGTAGCTAGGGGTGGCTTGGACCTCATTTAGTTGAGCTTCGAGCAAAATGGGGGGCGGCGCAGCTTGCGCTAAACAATTGTTGTAATTATATTCTCCATTCTTATCAATGAAAGCCGGTAACGAATCTTTCGAAAAAAAACCAAGCTAGCGTAGGGTCGTGTTGGGAGGGCATGAGCAATTCTTTCAAATTTTAAGCTGGCCCTCTGTAATCAAACTATTCTCTCTTAATACAAAGATGCGCAAATCTTTTGCATGGTCGAGAAAAAAAAAGCAGGCTCTGATCTCAAGATCCCAATTGGAAAAATGGCTATGGAGGTTCTGAGTGGTCAGAGATTCAAAGAGGCAAAAAGCGACCCTTTTGCTATAGCAAGAAAGTCTTCTCGAACCAATCCATTTATCAGGGCTGAAAAGGACAGTAGCACCGCCTTTGCGCAACCGACTGTTCTCCGAGGACATGCAATGTACAACTTTTTGGTTAGGATGCTCACAGTGATGTCCATGTTAGACTCTTGGGCCGAAATTCGAGAAAACACTATAAAGTTCTTCATGGAAACGGAGTTCTGCGAGTTCTCTCCAGAATTGGAAGACCATTTCGAGATCTTTGAGCACATCCGAGGTTTCAATGTAACTATTGTTACTTCAGCCGAAACAAAGGATGAGACCTCACTACTGTGGAGTGGCTTCATGCTTAATGATGAGGGAGAGACTAAGGTAATACTGCTGATCTTTGTTTCTGCTTAATCTCCTACTTGCTGCCCTGCTCGAACTGAACCTTCGGATGACTATTTGGCAGGGGCTGAAGGCTGTTGATGCTGTCAAAATGATATTGGAGTTTTGGTGGTTCATCCTCAAGGATTGCAATGCAGCATCCTTCTGTTTTGTAGACTGAATGAGATTACATGACTGTTTTTCATAGCGATGTGTGGAGCTCATCATGTTTGAGAACTACATCTAGTACTATATACGAACACAATAATCTAGGCTCTAATAAGAAATTTTAGCATCAGCCAAATTCTCTCACAACAAATCGTTTTGCTTATTTCTGTGGTTCCTGCTGTAGTAACATGGAATGCTCGTTTCTGTTTGCCTAAACCATTGCAAAAGAGAGCAATGAAACGGAGGTCTTCATCTTTACTAGTCCTGTGAACTTGCTCTATTGATCTGGGGTCTTAAGTTCCATTTTGTTAGTCTATATCTCTGGCTCCTGTAGTAACATGGAAAGCTTGCATCGTTTTACCTTCTCGGAGCCATTGTAAGAGGGCATATATCCTGTGATGTGTGATCCTGATCATTTTTCTCTCACTTGATGTCACATCGAATCTCTATTGTTATTTTTGTAACACCCTAGGTGTTAAGTTTGCATCTTGCGCTTGCATTGCATGAGCATAAGCATCATTTATTCATACATGAGCATGAGCATAAGAAATTGCATTCATTCATACATGAGCATGAGCATATGAAATTGCATTTATATATTGTATGTTTATTCCATGAGATGCTTAAATTATCCATGTTATGCTTTATGATCATGCTTGGTAATGCAAGTGAGTGTTGTTTGATCACCTAAACAATTTGGAACAGCTCAGGATCAAAAATCAAGTAGAGTTTATATTCATGTTTTAACTGAAATCTGCTTCTAGGTGTTGATCTGCTAGAAAATGCCTTTTTCATGATGCTTGTTTGACCTCAGTTGATCTGTAGTTTAGAGTGCTTGCATGTTTGTTGGACCTTAAACAAAAGTTGAAGTTCTGGTTGAGTAGAGAAAACTTTCCCCCTGTTCGGCTGAGCTTATCAGCACGGCTTATCAGCCGTGGAACAGTGTTTTTCTCTCACAGCAAATCAGCCACAGCCGGCTTATAAGCCAAAAAACAGCCTGCCGAACAGGGCCTTTGTTTAGGGACCCAGACCCAGATTTGTGCCTAACCTCGCCTAACATAGCTTCCAAAACTGAATGCAGTGGAGAACTGAGCCGTAGCTCAGTTGGCAAGGTACGCCGGTGAGCGTCCTGCCCGCCCGCGTTCGAAGCCTGGCTTCGACGCCGGTGTCTCACCCGGAAACAGCAGTTTCCAAATAATTTCAGTTGCCTCACACGTGCAAGCCTCTTTGTATAGGTGTAGGTCTAGCTTACGCACTAGGATGTGCGTGTGTGAGTTCGTGTGTGTGGTGGTGTGAGTTAGTGCGTGAGTTCAGATACTACAACTTGTACTTAAAGAGTTGAGGCTAAAAAAAAAACTGAATGCAGTGCTGTTTTCAGGTTTCCAAAATCGGCTGTCCCTAGTGGACTGAAACCGACTTTTCAGTTTCGAGGTAGCCATGTTTGGGAGCTTGCAACTCACAAACCAATTTGATTTTGACCAATATTCTTTAATAAAAATTGTAGTATTCATGTAGCAATACAGCAAAGAGCGATTGGTTAATCGAATCATGAACTGGTTAGAGAGTTAGAAGGGGGAGCGAATGGAGGTTCAGTTGTATTTTTGGGACCTTTTTAAATCTGAAGCCTGATCGGCTGAAAGGCTGCAGTGGCCGACCGGCTGCTGCGTTTGGACGCCGCGTGGCGACCGTACATCGCCGGCGCCCCCACCTCTGCCCGGGTCGACACCAAGGGTCGTGGGGACGCCTCTCCATCTCCCTCAGTCGCTGGCTCAGTCGCTCCGTCGCTCGTTCCCCTTCTCTCGGCCAAGCCCAGGCGACAGCAGTGAGCGGCGCCGCCACCGCAAAATCCACCGCGACCAAAGCACCACAGCCCGATTCCTCGCACCCAAAGCTCTGCCATGGCCTCCTCTACGTCCCTGACCTAGCTGCGACGCCATTCGAAAGAAGGTGAGAGCCCACGGGCAAACGTCGCCGCCATGGATGCCGCTGAGCTGGAGCTCGTCCGTGGTCGTCGTACCTCGCGCCCCTCTCTGCTCTCTTCCTCTCGCGTTCTGTAGTCGCCTAGAGCCTCTGCTGCTCGCACAACCAGCCTCCGGCCAATGCCGTCGCCGGCGAGGCCACAGTGCCGCTGGCCGCCGCCCAAGTCACCGCTGTGCTGCTACCGTAGGTACAGCGCCGTCGTTGCCGCTCCATCCGCCACCGCATGCGTAGAAGTTGAAACTTCGATCGGTAAGCTATCGCGATAGATGCGTCTGGACGAGAGGAGTTTAATGATGCTAGTCTCATTGTCGGAAAGTTCGCCGCCGGCGAGCTACGGCCGGTCAAAGTGTCGCCCCTGCTCTGTCCCTATGACATGTGGGTCCAGGTTGACCCCTGGGCCAGCAGTCAGCGCCTCTGGGTGCAATGCACCGTGTGCACTTAGCAGCAGCTAGGGTTTAGGTGTTTTTCGTTTTTATCTTTTTCAGATTTGGTGTTAATCTTGTAAAATTCATATCTTAAGCTAGGATGATCCAAATTGAGTGAAACTAATTTTGTTAGTTTTGTTATAAAATGCTCTACATGTTAGAATTATAAAGTTTGCTGTTTGGTGACTTTTTATATGCAGTATTATTTATCCATGATAATTGCTATTTAAACTTGTAAAATGTGAAATTGGAGTTAGGAATGAGCTAAAAATATGATGCCAGTTGTGTTAGTCTTGTTTTGTCATATTCTTGCTAAGAAAAATATTGTACTTGCAGTTTGCATCATTTCACTGGGATGTTATGATTTAATCATGTTTAAGTTGCTATAAGCCTGATTTGCTTGTCATATTTGTGGAGGCTGTTCCTATTGTTCAAAAATTATAAAATTTATACATTAGACTGTTGAATGTATGTGTAAGCTGCTGTAATTTTCTCGGAATTTACTGTATATAGGAAGTAGTAGTTCTCTGTTTTATCTTGCTAACTTAGTAAATTAATAAAGGCTTGTAAATAATTTATTTGGGCACAACCATTAACTTTTCTAGCATGTTTACGATGTGCCTTATCCACTACTATTTTTTTGTGGGTGCAGAATCATATTTTGTGTGCAGTTCCTCTATTTTGCTTGCTATCCAAGTGTTTGCTAGTGTAACTTTTAATCTTTCTATGAGACACTTAAATATGTATGTATGATCCATGTGTTCATCTTTTACTTTGACTAAGTTAATATGTTGCTGAGCTATGGTAGTGATGATTGGAGCTATTAGAATAGCTTATGTGTGTGCTATCTTGTTTAACTAAACAAGTGGCGAACCTCATATATATGTGCTGAAATATGGCTGCATGTGTAGTCTCTGTTGTGATAATGTTTTCATGGTGAAAATGTGGTTTGTTGTAAATCTTGATAATAACAAAGTTGTAGATAACTTACTCATCTATCCTGTCCTAAAATTTCATGATTTTAGGCCAGCAGGTTTGGGAGAGATAGATTTTATAAATTCTCTATCAGGTTTTGTTTGTGTTCTGTGCAGTTTTGAAACATGGCATTATTCGACCCTGTTAACTGTTGAATCATCTTAATACGATAATAAGAAAGTTTTAGACAATTTCATGATTTTAGGCCAGCAGGTTTGGGAGAGATAGATTTTATAAATTCTCTATTAGGTTTTGTTTGTGTTCTGTGCAGTTTTGAAACATGGCATTATTCGACCCTGTTAACTGTTGAATCATCTTAATACGATAATAAGAAAGTTTTAGACAATTTCATAAGCTTTCTAGAAAGTTAAAGAACATATTTGTTGGATGCTTAAAACTCCAGTTATAGTTAAAACAAATGACTGCTGTTTTGCAATTCAGAAAATGCTTAATCTAAGCTTGTGACTTGTTTCTTTATGAGTTGCTATTTGTTTGCATACGAGTGTCCAGTAAAAAGAACTAAAGTTTGAGCATCACCTTGTCACCTCTATTTTTATATGCTTAGTTATGCTTGTCATGAAATGTTAATGGCGTAGTTAGTTTCTCTAGTGCTGCATCATATCATCCATATATTGCATTCCCTGTGCATTCCTTTTATTTATACATCATATTCATGCATATAGGATCGGAGGAGGAAACACCGCTGGTGGAGTTTGTGGTCGTGAAGGAGGAGAATCCTCAAGAGCAGCAGCCCGGAGAAGGCGAATAGGTGTAACACCTCTGGTGTTATAGTTACTAAATAACTTGCCACGTCATCATATTGCACCGCAAAGCATTCATGATTAGGTCAATTACGATGTGCATCAACTAAAATGATTTTACATTCTTAGGTTGGATGTGCTTCTGAGATGTGTGATTCGAACAGAAAACCCTAATTTTGAATGTCACCGCAAATACTTAGTTTATGTCCTACGTAATTTGAGGTGTATGACTGTGTTATACACTAGTGTCAAGTGTAGGGTATGAACTCAAGTCCAACACATAAAATAAAGATTCAAATTTCAGTTTGAAATTGGGATCCAAAACTTGTCGTGAGTTTTCCGATTCGAATTTGAATTCAAATTTGGGTAATTATTAAAAGATCTTCCAAAAGTCAACTTGGTCAACCAAGAGTGGCATTTGGTCAAACATGTGATGCTTGAATCAATGATGCCCTTGGATGATGGTTTGATCACTAAATAATCACCAATTAAAATAGCAACCAATTTCAATTTGAAATTCTTCCGAAAACCCTAAATCCAAAACCCTATTTTTACCCCTTTTTAAATAACTCAAAATCTAAGCAAAATTTGGGAAAAAGTTTAAAACAAAGTTTGTAGATCTTTTCAAGGGCTACAAGTTTGGTGTTTTGAGTTTTCAAAGTTTTAGTGTAAAATCTTGAGTAATTTTGAAAAGAAGCAAATTCCAAATTTGACCCATTTTCATCTCCAACCTCAAATTTCAAAATAGAGGCAGAATTTGAAAATGGTTTGAATAGAAAAGTTGTAGGTCTTGGCTAGATGTACAACTTTGGTATTTTGAGTTTTTGAAGTTTCAACATAAAATTGAAAGTAATTTCTAAATTACCAAATTTCAGAAAAATGTCCCTTTTTGATTTCAAATTCAAATTTCAAAATCCAGTTCGAATTTGAAAAAGTATTCAACATAAAACTTGTAGAGCTTGAAATTCTGAATATTTCATATTTTGAGAATTTTTCAAGTTGCTACATGATTTTGGGAGTAATTTGGCAAAAACAGTTTGAAATTGAAATTGGGGGAGCTACAGTAAGCGGCGAATCCCGGCCGGCCACCGCGCGGTATGGGTACCGGCCGCGAGCCGCCGTGGCCTTCGGCCGGTTTCCAGACGCGTCTGCGACCATCACCACGTTCGCGCGCGCGCCTTCTAGCACCGTTGGCGACCTCCTTTAAAAGGCAGCGCACCATCATTCTCCTTCTTTTTTCTCTGTTTTTGGCCGTCGCCGCCGCCTAGCTCCGCCGCTCACCGCTGCTGCCGTTGAGCCGTATCCAGTTAAATCAACTACACCATCGAATTCGCCTCGCTCTCGCGCGTCTCCTGGTCCGCCTGCACCAACCCAATTCCGCCCGAATCAACCGCAAGACCGTCTCCCTTCCATCTCCGGTGACCGAGCGCCATTGAGCCGCCCTCACGTGGCCAGCCACCTCCACTGCCCCTCCTGCTTGCCGTTTGCTCCACTGCACTCACGGTGAGCTGCTGATGCTTCCCATGCCTTTTATTTTAGCTGCTACTAGCTGGTATCGCCGGGACGCCGGGTGCCGCGGCCACTGTGCCGCCATGGCCGGTGAGGTGCTATCTCCGGGGGGTTTATGGTCGAGAAAGTGGTCCGGTGAGGTTCGCGGGGCGGTGTAGGTCATGTTGGTCGAGTTGGTTGAGTCACCGGTGTTGTGGTCGCCGGGCGGCCACTGTGCCGTCGTGGTCGGGTCGCGGCGAGAGAGCGAGAGCGGGAGGAAGGAGATGACGAGCGGGGCCGGCGTGTCAGTGTCAGCGAGCGAGCGGGCCGGACCTTGCTGGGCCGCGTGCGAGGGAGAGCGCGAGCGCGCTGGTGGGCCGCGCGTTTGCTGGGCCGAGCTGAGAGAGAAGAGGAGAAGCGGCCCGAAATGAAGTTTTTTTTTCTTTTTCAAAAATGTGAATAGTGTTAGTTTTTGTTTGTTTCACTAGAATTTTTGTAGAGCTCCAAAAATAGTAAAAATTTTTGAGTAAGCTTCTCAAGGTGTAAACTATCTAGGAAAAATATCAAATGCCAATTTTAATTACTTTTTGCAAGATATTTAATTAGCTCAATTAAATATTAAATGTAACTTCCAGGAATTTTAGTAATTAAAATATTAATCCAAAAATTATGAAATTTGTTTTGATACTATTTTAGACCATGATCAACCTATAGAAAAAGTTTGAACTAAATTAGATGAAGTTTAATTTATTCTTAATTTCTACCTTAATTAATTAAGTAAATAATTAAATGTTTAAGTGATAACTTTAAGTGTTGTGTGGTCTTTTGATTGAGTGATGACCTTGGGTCATTAACCCTTAATGATCCTTGTCACCTTAATTACTTGATTGAGCTCTCGATCAACTTGTTCTTTAAGAAGTAATAATGTTGCTTAATGTAATTACGGTTAGTTAGTGAGTTCTGTTGGTTTACAACGGTACCGCGAAGGAAAGTTGTACTCAAGTTATTAATCATGGCATATCATTATCAAGCATCATGTTTATCACCGCATCATGATGAAACATATCATACTCTCGTATAGTTCCCGCTTTCGAGGAGGTAGACTTTGTTGAGCAAGCTTCCGGAGAAGAGCTGTCGTTAGTGGGTTCTGGACCGGACGTCGGAGTTGTTGAGCCTGAACCAGTCGTCTCGTCTGAGCAAGGCAAGCCCCGGTGCATTTAAACCCTTCTTTTAGTTTTACAAATCTTTATCACTGGTACTATGGTTTATTGCATTAAGTAATTAGGAGTTGAGTGATAACCCAATTGTTGCATTACCATCCTTGATTATTGCGATATCACCCTTGGTACCTATTTTATTGAAAATGCGTAGTTATGCTTCGTCATGCTTATTAAGTTAGGCTTTTAAAATGAGATGTTTTACGTGGCACTCTGATGGCATAACTTGATGGATACTGAAATATAAGAATGAACTTGAGATCGGGCGGGTGGTTTGGCCACTGCTAACTTGCATTGGGAAAGGAGTCTTAATGTAGTGTTTCTGCCTTATCAGTTAAGGACCGTACGTTGTTGGCCCACGCGTCAAGGAGTTTTTAATAGTACTAGCCATGTACCCATGTTAGGTAAGCCTTACTTCGGCTATTCCATCACGAGAACGTATAACCTCGCACTGGGAGTGGAGAGATGGCGAGAGTAGCGTGTACCCTCGGGGCTAGAATTGGGCCGGGTTCGAGGAGTACTGTACTCTCGGGTGGCGATGGACATGTTCTGGTTTTGGGTTACCCGAGTAAGAATTGATATATGCAAGATTTGGTTCTACATATGTCGTGTGGTTAGGAAGCCCTAGCTGGGTAAATTAAGCGGTTCGAATCGTCGTTACTCCACGAGAAAGGAGTCTTGACCTTGCACCAACATCGTAGTGAAAGAAATGGAATGTGTTGAAAGAATAAGAAAGAATTTCATGAGAATTACTTGGATCTAGATTAGGATCACTTAGAATTGGTTAATGAACCATCAATGATGAAAATAAAAGGTTAAAAGTAAGGACTTACTTTAGTAAGCTTTTCCGCAAAAATCATTTTGATTCTTGAATACCCGTACCTCGATCTCCTAAAACTAGCATGTCTCTGGAGTCTTTTCCTTAGTCGGGTAAGTCTTGTTGAGTACCCTCAGTACTCAGGGTTTGTTAAACCCTTGTTGCAGGTGCGGTGCATGAGCAAGCCTGCTTTGAATCTTGCTGCATGACCGTTGTCATTGAAGAAAGTGATGATGAGTAGGCTGTGTGGCCTCTGGGCAAGGCATCTCGTTTGAGTGTTGTAATAAAGTTACTACTGATACTCCACTACTACTAGTTTGTAATAATGCTACTTATGGTTTGAGGTTTAAAAACTATGGTTTGTAAACTTAAGTTATGTAAGACTTTCGCTCTTTTACTCTGATGGTATTTTAAATAAACTGTTGTAATGTTACAATACTCCTGTAATTAGATCCTGTTCGGAGGAAAGCAGACCTTTTAGGTTATGAGGTACATAAGTATGGCTATCAGAGGTCATAATGACAATGACAGGTACATGTGGGCCATCATAATTTAGGAGGTTCTGTGACAATAGGTCCCTGAGTAGCTTTGGTGTGCCCCAAGCAGTCCTACTAACTTCATTAGAGGCAAGCCTCGGAGCATTATAAGCCTCCTCCTTTTCTTTTAAAAATACACTCAAGTTATATTTTGTGTTGTGCATTAAGTTGATAGGAGTTGGATGAAACTGTTGATGCATGACTTACTTTGTCCACAATAAATATATACATGTACCCTTACTAGTATGTGTAGGACGCTTTCATTGCTTAGCCCTGCTTAGATGGTAGAAGTCGGCTGGTTTCTGCCTATATGCTATCCTGAATCATTTGGATGTTAATAAATCGAGACCGGACGGGATCCCATGTTACTGTTGTTGGTGTTGTTGTTGAGCAGGCATGGCCTGTCTTTTGATCCTGTCTGTGTCAGTTAAGGACCATACCGTTGTTGGACGTCGTTCGAGATTGAATGTACCATCACATAACAGCCGGATAACTCATTCCGACTGCGAAGCCAAGTACCTCGTTCGAGGTGAGATATGATATACTGGACTGGTAGCATTATTGGGAGGCGAGCATCGGTAGGGAGAGGACTGGTCCAAGACCATAGTTGCTGCAAGCTAGGCTTGGCAATTTATGTGAGGTCGCAGTCCCAAGAGTTTTGCGACCCAGTCCAGACTCATCGCCGAACAGAGCAAAAGGTTACCCAACGTGACCCCGACGGGGGAAGCACGGGTGTGTGATACGAGCTTTACCCAGCTGGATGTAATCGATTCGAATCGTCGTCTCTCCCAGATAGTGAGAAACTTGAAAGAGCTTCCAGCATCGTAGTAACATGTTTATGGAACATGATGGTTATGCTGATTATATGATAAATTGGATGTGGTTACTATTGTGATGCTTATTAATCAAGTGATTGCTATAGAACAGGTGTAAATTTAGCTTTAAATAGATTCACTAAACTTGATGCTAAAACATTGACTAAAATATTGAAAGTAAGGACATATGATAGTAATGCTATTTTTACAAAGTTATGCTATCCAATCAACTCCACCAATAAGCCTTTCATATCCTTGAGAGACCTTTTGTTTTCTCTCCTATCGGGTAAGTCTAGCTGAGTAAATTCTCGTACTCAGAGTTTATTCCCACATGTTGCAGGTGGCGTAGCTTTCTTGAGTGCTGTAAGATCTACTTCGCTCCAGCTATGGAGGCGGGTTACAGCTGTTGGGCGCAGCTACTATTATCTAAGCTTTACCCCTTGCTTTTGTTGGATTTGATCACTATCAAACTGGCAGGTATTTGAAAAGTGGTGAATGTTGGTTTCAAAACTTTGTTGCTTCCGTTACTGAATTTAAACTCAGTTTTGTAATAAATTTTATTTGTACTCCGATGTGTGTTGAACTACTTGTGAACTTTATGTAATATGACATATGTATGCTGAATTATGTATGATCTTGATTGTACGTGGCTTGTACTTCGAGATCCTTCGTGATACTCGATAGACTACCGGATTTATATAAGTGGCGATATGTGCGTGCCAACGTTCTTAGCGGGGGCAGTTATACTCGATCTTGTGTAAATTGGGCGGTTCTGTGACAATTTTTATTATCGTATATGATGTGTATGGTTCGGTGTTGCAACATGTAGAAATTATTGAACAAAGATCCTTGATTATTTCATTTACATAATAAATAATAAAAATTGAACACTTTACTTTGGTCTATTAGATTAATCATGCAATATATTTTGATAACAAACTATTTATGACAAATATTAATATTATCTACTATAAATCTAATTAAATAAATCTAAAAAAAGTTTGACTGAGTCGAAACCTAGGTTACATTCTTTATGGAACAGAAATAGCACATGAAGCGGAATCAAAATTGAACGTTCAAATCTTAGGAGTTAGTGCTCTATGTTGAGCAATATAACTTAGTCAAACAACATTATTGTGTTTTATAAAAAATAATTCATATATGCAAGTATTATCCGGGGCAACATAGGATGGGTTTTAGGTACCATTGCAAGAGGGAGGAAGATTGAGGTCTTCTCCATCAGACTTGCCGTGCATTGTTGAAAAAAAGTTTGGAGATCTTCGCGCAATTGCGCTTCACATGATTGGAGGTTTATCAAGCTTATGTCAGCCCTTTTTAGGACTTACGTTTTTTTAAAAATATATAAATTTGGTCAAATTTTGGATGGTTTGTCTTGTACGATGTTATAATTGTATTTTTTAAGAGCGGAGTTAGAAAAAAAATGCTTAGGAAAACCACATAACCTTTCTCACAAAAATGTCAACTGCATCTATAAGATTTATTAAAAATTGATCACTGCATTATCTATCTTCATTTTTGTTCGAAATAACCCAAATCCATTAGAGTCCACATTCCCAAGGGAAAGATGAACGCCAAGATGAAACCCAAAGCAAGGTAGAAGGCATCTGCGCTGTCCATCAGAGGACGACGACGGCTCGGCGTCGCCGCCTCCTTGGCCTCAAAAATCTCGACGAGTTCCTTCACAGAGGGGCAGCTCCTCGCGAGATGCTCGACGTCGTCGGTCGCCGCCATGACCGCCCTCGCGTTCGCCCCGGACAACGCGATGAACTCGAGGCACTTGTTCTTGAGCTTCCTGCACTGGTGGTGCTCCGCCAGCGCCAGCATCGGCAGCACCGTGTCCACGCCGAGGTTGTGCCTGCACAGCTCGCTCTCGGTGAGCAACTTGAGGCCCCGAAGGCCGTACCGGTCCGCGGCCCTGAGCAGGTCCTGGGCCAGCACAGCCGCCGCCTCTTCCCCACGCCGTGCGCCGCCTCCGGTCACCGCCAGCACCGTTGGCGGCAGCGAGTCGGTGTACACGTAGTGCAGCAGGGCCTCGAACGTGTCCGGGTGCATGTCGCAGATGCGCACGTAGCCCGTGGCCTTCTCCTTGACCGCGCCGAATAACTCATCCCGGAAGACCGGAGACCGGGCGGCGAGCACCAGCTTGTGCGCGGCGAACACCTAGCCGCTCACCTCGAACTCCACGTCCGCGCCGTCGTCCTTCGTCTCCAGGAGGCGGGCAATGCCCGCGGGCAGGCCGGACATGGACCGCAGCGCCTGCGGCAGTGCCCTTACGGCCGGCGGTGACGGTGGAGGCGACCTGCTTCTGCTTTGTCGCGGCGGCGCTGCCCTCTGGATTGGTGGCTTCGTCGCCGTCGGGGCCGCAGCCTTCGCTGTCGACGCCGGCATGGCAGAACGTCGGGATTGGTGGCTTTCTCTAGAGCGGCGGAGGTGTTGCTCGTGAAGGAATTCTGGAAACGTTGAACCCTTGGATAGGGGCTACGGCCGCACTTTTGTTTATAGGCTTGGCAACAGCCGCCGTTATGGCAATTACAGAGAAGGTGATAATCATGATTTGGTCATACCAAGAATGGCAATCAATTACTAGTTCCCTATCTAATCTATGTGTACAAGGCAACGACCAATCATGATTATCCTGATTACAAGTTCGTTTCCTAACAGCCTCCCTCGATCACAACTCTACTAAGTTGAGATTGTGTCGAAAGTCCTTGAGCTTCTGTGCTGACAGTGTCTTTGTGAATCCATCTACAATTTGATCATTAGAGGAGATAGGCCGAATGTTGAGCAACTTATTTGCTACTCTTTCTCTGACAAAATGAAAATCGATCTCTATGTGTTTAGCTCTAGCATGAAAATTTGGAGATCTTCGCGCTTCACATGATTGGAGATTTGGCAAGCTTATGTCCATCCCTTTTTAGCACTTATGTTTTTTATAATATATAAATTTGGTCAAATTCTGAATGGTATGTCCATCCCTTTTTAGCACTTATGTTTTTCAACTCTTCAACTTTCCGGGAGTGGCGACCCAACTTTCGAAAAATCATAACTCTTGAATAATACGTCGGATGAAGATGATTTTTATACAAAAATTGTAGATCCCGATGAGGTTTACAACTTTCTAGTTTTAAGTTTTTCCATCTGAGGACGTTAAGAAGTTCAAAAAAATAATATAAATTTCAGCACCATAATAATCGCGTACTAGCGCTTGTCGCATTAGAAAATTAATATATTTTTATATGGAGTCAAATGAATATACTTTTTATACCAAAGTTGTAGCTCTCAATGAGATCTACAACTTTGTAGTTTTGATTTTTTTTTTCATTTGAGGACGTTAAGATGCTTAAAAAAATAATATAAAATTTTCACGCCTCCCGAAAATGGAAAACCGCTTTTGAAATCAGCCAAAGTTGAAAATTGAACGGTTTGAAGAGTTGGAGGCCTAAAGTTATCCAGTTTTGGAGTTTAAGGTTAAAATTCGGACTTTGACAAGAGTTGGAGGTTGTAAATTGGACCTATGCTTATATCCGTGAACTATTTTGAGAAGCAATTTTGCTACGGTGTTTTGTAGAAAATATCCTGCCTAGCGATTTTTTAACACTTTTTGGAAACTATTTTTAAATTTAACACCGAAAACTTTTATTTTCAAAACTAACACTTTTGGACGCGCCTAGGGTCATGGCGCGGCAAATCAACACAGCTGCGCCATGCATGTCGGCGCGGCAGGGGCGATGACGTGATGGCACTGCCGCGCCGTAGATCAGGGCGCGGCACTGCCGCGCCAAGATGCACGGCGCGGCAGCACCGTATACAGCCCGCGGCCTCCGCTACCTGAAATGAAACTCCATTCTTTCTCTCCGCATTTGCCTGCCCGCGCCCATCGCCCCTGTCCGCCACCGTCGTGCCGTTTCCCCACTCCTTGGCACCTCCCCACTGCCGGGCGGCCAAAGCACCTCCCTAGCACCTCCGCACCCCTGGTCCTTCCCGGCCGGTCGACGGTTTTCCGACCTCATCTCCTTCACCTCGTCGGCATTTGCTAAGTCACAAGCTTTCCATCGTCGGCAAGGTATTTCTTCATTGATTTGAAATCGTTGTTACTTAGGGTTAACATGCACAATTAGTTTCAATGATTAGTTGGTGTAGTTACTAAAGTTTAGTTAGTAAAAGAAAAGTTAGTATAGTTAGTTTTGAGGGAATATGTGTATTTGAAGGTTAACTAGTTGCTTAGAATGTTTCGAATATTCTTTTGTTGTAATGCAAATGGTTCTTTTGATTGATGTTGTTAGATACAAGACATGTATCGGGAGGAGTATTGGAAAAACCGGGGTCGTCCTAGAGAATTATACTCCAACGTGTCTAGCAAAGATGCACCAGTTCCTCCTGACCTCCCAGTCGAGACATCCGGACACAGCGGCTCGTTGCTTCTACACATGCAGTAGCTGTTGTGTAAGTAAATCTTGCCTTATCTTCTATTGTTCTTTAGTGTTACTCGGGTACTAATAATTTTTTAATCTTTTTTTGTAGGGTCATATGAGGTGCTTTTTCTTTAAATGGATCGATGGTGCAGATAAGTTTGATCCAAGGTACCTCCTTTTCCATGATTGGGCCACTCATCACAAGTGTGAGCACTTCAAGCGTTGGGTTCCACCTCCGCCTAACCCTCCTCCGATGACGAAGGAAGAGAAGTACTTAGCCGCAGTTAGATGGCTAGAGGAGCCCCCTCTGTGCCATTGTGGAGAGTGAGCTGTGATAGACCCTAAGAATACATTGGAGTTTGTGTGTCTTCTCGAGCATGAAGTAAGTGCATCGTGTATCTGTTGAAATGTTGAGACATATGTTTTCACGTACTAATGTCACCTTTTTTTAGTTGTTTTCAATGCCAAGGTGTCGTTTCATGGAGTGGCTCTATGGTCCTAAGAATCAATGGCCAGAGCCACCAAAGCAAAAGGAAAAGGAAAAGAAAAAGAAGAAAGAAATTGTAATTTACAGATCACCTGCTGTCATGTGCAAATGTGGTGTTGAATCCAACTACGGGCTAGTTAAAAGGTCCTTGTTTGGTTTTGGTAACTGAGTGACAACTTAGGTGGACTAATATGTGGTTATGTGAGATACACAGGAGATTAGTCCACATGTGATGATGTCATGAAGGAGCTTATTGCACATGAGACATGACATGGAGTCATGTGATCAAGGTGGAGAAGATCAAGATGAGGCTTGGCTTGATGGACTGGTTGCTAGGGTGAAGGGTGTTGATATTTGGTAACGCAATTAGGAAATGATCCGCAAGCGCACGGATATCGGTGAGCACTTCACCCGGGATGTTATCCAGAGTATCGTATTTATTTTTTTACCACTAGGAGAAAGCGTGCATCTGACTAACCAAATCTATTACTACTAACCTTTAGGCTACAACCACTGTGATTTGATGTGAGCGATGTATAGAGAAGACTGCAACTGCACTCTCGTTCTAACCTTGGTAAGGATGATCTACTGCTCTATTGGGGAGGCTCACGGAATCTAGACACCTCAAAGGATGTTCGACCCGCACCTATAAACCCTATCGATCCTGCTAACGGGATATGGAATACAAAGGTAGCTACGGAAATGTCACGTTCCTCGCTACTACCACGGTCCGGCTAGACAGGGGATATCTATGAGTATCCTAGCCCAAACACCTCGTTTACGCTAGAGATGATTACTCTAAACTCTACGCGAAGAGATTAAAGTAAACTCATAAACCAAAGAACAATAAAACAAAGAACTTACTAGAATTTAGAAGTCGAAATACTGAAGAATCCTAGGAGCAAGCCTCGGGTTAGGAGAACTTGATCCTGCAGGTACAACCTCGAAGTAGTCACCGACAGGCCGGGCTTCCTTCGATCTATACCTCCACTCTATCTCTCTCAATCTAGAAGAACTAAGTCTAATCTCACATTGGATGCTAAGCCCTAATGAGGTGGGAACCCTAAGGGAACCTCTCTCTCTGAATCCTCTCTGGAAAATATGAAAATAATGGACTTGGATTCCCCTCTCCAGGGGCCAGGGGTCCTGCTTATATAGTCCCTTCAAGTGAACCTGGGCCGTCGGATCAAACCGACATTAATCGCACGGTTTTCCTTGATCCTTTAGGTCGGTGGGGCATAATCCGCGAGACTCATCCTGATTGGTTGCAGACCTAGGGCGGGTGCCCCAGGGTCCAGGGCGGGCGCCCTGGTCCCGGGCCCGTTCGGCCTCCCGTTCGATCCCGTGGCTTCTAGAGTCTTCTAGATGATAGAAAATCGGTGAACACGTTAATATCTCTATGTAATTCCGACGTGTGGGCCTTTCCTTTGTATTTCCTGATAACCCCCCTGCAGAAACAGATAAACAACAAAACTCGTGGAATTCTGTCAGATCAAACCCTAATTCTAGGTGTTGCTTGCATATAGGTCCTTTTTCTTATTTATTTGATAATTAAAATTGATACTTAAGAACCGTCAACAAACACCCCCATACTTAGGCTTTTACTCGTCCTCGAGAAAAGGATGGTTCAGAAAAATAACTGGGGTTGAAACATTGTAAAGCATTCTTTTTATACCTGCAGGGTGTTGTGAATATCCACTGTGCACTGTAGTCAGGGAAATATATGGTTGAAGTAGAGATCCTTTCTTCTCATCCTGTCACTTAGAGTTTTTATATATTTTTTAATAGAAAACTTAGCATACCTTTATCCTCATAGGGGCTCTCAGATCACTCATTTATCTTTTGTATATCTCACTGAGGCTGTTTTAATTTGTAGAAATTCTCAAGCATACTTACTTTGCATATATTGCCTGGGTCAAAACGGGATCCGAGGAGAGGAATGCCATACTCTTAGATCAAAGACTTTGAAAATTAAAACTTGTCAACTCTTACTGGCATATTGCTTATTAGAGGGACCATGGGCTATCATTTTCTTTTTTTACCATATATATTTTTATCATCTCATTTTTTTTTTCAGGTGGATACTGAGGTACCCCTAATTCTACTTCCGGACACTTGTCCATTTTTCTGCGAGGTTGTCGAGCACTTGCTCCTTTTTATTTCCTCAAAATATATTTTTGCATAGCCCATGCCTCTAATGCAATAATACTTCGGAAGAGTGAATCTTTCTGAATAAAAATGTCTTGATCTTGGGAGCATGATAAATCTCTCAACAAGGGTCTAACTCGTTTTGCACAAACTCAATACAAAGCAAATTAATATTTTTAGGTTTATCAGGCATATAAAATATTGAGGATGGTAGCTATATTTTTGAAGTTTTTTGAAAAGAAAATCTCCAAGCGACAAAGACTTCAAGAATAAGATACTCATATTCTACCATCTCACATTCCACAATGACTTGAGTAACACATGGTTTTTTAAAATGATTTTCAATAAATGCAGGTTTTCAGAAATATCACAGAGTGAGATTGATCATGATTAAAAATATTTTTGTCTTTTTAAATTATCATGTTAGGAACAATATTCTACACAGCCCAATATGTATTTGTATATATGTAAATAAAGCGTGCAGAGTATGTACCTGAATCGTGGAGTGGTGCAATCGAAGTGCATTTACCATGTCGAGGGGATTTCCCCATACTTGTTTCCTGCTTTCTTACATAAAAATAAAGTGGAGATACAGAGGCATAATAATAATAATAATCTTTATTTATCTTGAGGCATTTATTACACTGACTAATGAAGCGAACTAATCTAAACTGAATTTAATCGAATCTAATTGAATCTAATGATGAAGACTAAGATACACTGCCTCAAGGTCTAATCTAGATAGCTCAGTGTTGCTCTAAATCCCTAATATGAAGGTAAGGATTTTCGTCTTCCTTTCCCGAAAAGGATAGGTTCTCAATCATGGCAATTAACCTTGAACTTAACCTATACTGGGATGTTTGGATAGGCTGTGATGACTCCCATGGTAAAAGGTCAGTTTCCAAAGGTGTTGCAAATTGATAGATTGATTTAGAATCTTGGTTCTCCATAAGGTAAGAATAAAGAAAAGATAAGGAATAAAAAGATAAAGAAAGATAAAAGTATAGGTGCAAGCTAGTAGTAAGATTCAAGGTTATCTCAGCAAACCATCTTTCTCCCCGGCAACGGCGCCAGAAATGCTTGTTGATATTTGGTAACGCAATTAGGAAATGATCCGCAAGCGCACGGATATCGGTGAGCACTTCACCCGGGATGTTATCCAGAGTATCGTATTTATTTTTTTACCACTAGGAGAAAGCGTGCATCTGACTAACCAAATCTATTACTACTAACCTTTAGGCTACAACCACTGTGATTTGATGTGAGCGATGTATAGAGAAGACTGCAACTGCACTCTCGTTCTAACCTTGGTAAGGATGATCTACTGCTCTATTGGGGAGGCTCACGGAATCTAGACACCTCAAATGATGTTCGACCCGCACCTATAAACCCTATCGATCCTGCTAACGGGATATGGAATACAAAGGTAGCTACGGAAATGTCACGTTCCTCGCTACTACCACGGTCCGGCTAGACAGGGGATATCTATGAGTATCCTAGCCCAAACACCTCGTTTACGCTAGAGATGATTACTCTAAACTCTACGCGAAGAGATTAAAGTAAACTCATAAACCAAAGAACAATAAAACAAAGAACTTACTAGAATTTAGAAGTCGAAATACTGAAGAATCCTAGGAGCAAGCCTCGGGTTAGGAGAACTTGATCCTGCAGGTACAACCTCGAAGTAGTCACCGACAGGCCGGGCTTCCTTCGATCTATACCTCCACTCTATCTCTCTCAATCTAGAAGAACTAAGTCTAATCTCACATTGGATGCTAAGCCCTAATGAGGTGGGAACCCTAAGGGAACCTCTCTCTCTGAATCCTCTCTGGAAAATATGAAAATAATGGACTTGGATTCCCCTCTCCAGGGGCCAGGGGTCCTGCTTATATAGTCCCTTCAAGTGAACCTGGGCCGTCGGATCAAACTGACATTAATCGCACGGTTTTCCTTGATCCTTTAGGTCGGTGGGGCATAATCCGCGAGACTCATCCTGATTGGTTGCAGACCTAGGGCGGGTGCCCCAGGGTCCAGGGCGGGCGCCCTGGTCCCGGGCCCGTTCGGCCTCCCGTTCGATCCCGTGGCTTCTAGAGTCTTCTAGATGATAGAAAATCGGTGAACATGTTAATATCTCTATGTAATTCCGACGTGTGGGCCTTTCCTTTGTATTTCCTGATAACCCCCTGCAGAAACAGATAAACAACAAAACTCGTGGAATTCTGTCAGATCAAACCCTAATTCTAGGTGTTGCTTGCATATAGGTCATTTTTCTTATTTATTTGATAATTAAAATTGATACTTAAGAACCGTCAACAAACACCCCCATACTTAGGCTTTTACTCGTCCTCGAGAAAAGGATGGTTCAGAAAAATAACTGGGGTTGAAACATTGTAAAGCATTCTTTTTATACCTGCAGGGTGTTGTGAATGTCCACTGTGCACTGTAGTCAGGGAAATATATGGTTGAAGTAGAGATCCTTTCTTCTCATCCTGTCACTTGGAGTTTTTATATATTTTTTAATAGAAAACTTAGCATACCTTTATCCTCATAGGGGCTCTCAGATCACTCATTTATCTTTTGTATATCTCACTGAGGCTGTTTTAATTTGTAGAAATTCTCAAGCATACTTACTTTGCATATATTGCCTGGGTCAAAACGGGATCCGAGGAGAGGAATGCCATACTCTTAGATCAAAGACTTTGAAAATTAAAACTTGTCAACTCTTACTGGCATATTGCTTATTAGAGGGACCATGGGCTATCATTTTCTTTTTTTACCATATATATTTTTATCATCTCATTTTTTTTTCAGGTGGATACTGAGGTACCCCTAATTCTACTTCCGGACACTTGTCCATTTTTCTGCGAGGTTGTCGAGCACTTGCTCCTTTTTATTTCCTCAAAATATATTTTTGCATAGCCCATGCCTCTAATGCAATAATACTTCGAAAGAGTGAATCTTTCTGAATAAAAATGTCTTGATCTTGGGAGCATGATAAATCTCTCAACAAGGGTCTAACTCGTTTTGCACAAACTCAATACAAAGCAAATTAATATTTTTAGGTTTATCAGGCATATAAAATATTGAGGATGGTAGCTATATTTTTGAAGTTTTTTGAAAAGAAAATCTCCAAGCGACAAAGACTTCAAGAATAAGATACTCATATTCTACCATCTCACATTCCACAATGACTTGAGTAACACATGGTTTTTTAAAATGATTTTCAATAAATGCAGGTTTTCAGAAATATCACAGAGTGAGATTGATCATGATTAAAAATATTTTTGTCTTTTTAAATTATCATGTTAGGAACAATATTCTACACAGCCCAATATGTATTTGTATATATGTAAATAAAGCGTGCAGAGTATGTACCTGAATCGTGGAGTGGTGCAATCGAAGTTCATTTACCATGTCGAGGGGATTTCCCCATACTTGTTTCCTCCTTTCTTACATAAAAATAAAGTGGAGATACACGAGGCATAATAATAATAATAATCTTTATTTGTCTTGAGGCATTTATTACACTGACTAATGAAGCGAACTAATCTAAACTGAATTTAATCGAATCTAATTGAATCTAATGATGAAGACTAAGACACACTGCCTCAAGGTCTAATCTAGATAGCTCAGTGTTGCTCTAAATCCCTAATATGAAGGTAAGGATTTTCGTCTTCCTTTCCCGAAAAGGATAGGTTCTCAATCATGGCAATTAACCTTGAACTTAACCTATACTGGGATGTTTGGATAGGCTGTGATGACTCCCATGGTAAAAGGTCAGTTTCCAAAGGTGTTGCAAATTGATAGATTGATTTAGAATCTTGGTTCTCCATAAGGTAAGAATAAAGAAAAGATAAGGAATAAAAAGATAAAGAAAGATAAAAGTATAGGTGCAAGCTAGTAGTAAGATTCAAGGTTATCTCAGCAAACCATCTTTCTCCCCGGCAACGGCGCTAGAAATGCTTGTTGATATTTGGTAACGCAATTAGGAAATGATCCGCAAGCGCACGGATATCGGTGAGCACTTCACCCGGGATGTTATCCAGAGTATCGTATTTATTTTTTTACCACTAGGAGAAAGCGTGCATCTGACTAACCAAATCTATTACTACTAACCTTTAGGCTACAACCACTGTGATTTGATGTGAGCGATGTATAGAGAAGACTGCAACTGCACTCTCGTTCTAACCTTGGTAAGGATGATCTACTGCTCTATTGGGGAGGCTCACGGAATCTAGACACCTCAAAGGATGTTCGACCCGCACCTATAAACCCTATCGATCCTGCTAACGGGATATGGAATACAAAGGTAGCTACGGAAATGTCACGTTCCTCGCTACTACCACGGTCCGGCTAGACAGGGGATATCTATGAGTATCCTAGCCCAAACACCTCGTTTACGCTAGAGATGATTACTCTAAACTCTACGCGAAGAGATTAAAGTAAACTCATAAACCAAAGAACAATAAAACAAAGAACTTACTAGAATTTAGAAGTCGAAATACTGAAGAATCCTAGGAGCAAGCCTCGGGTTAGGAGAACTTGATCCTGCAGGTACAACCTCGAAGTAGTCACCGACAGGCCGGGCTTCCTTCGATCTATACCTCCACTCTATCTCTCTCAATCTAGAAGAACTAAGTCTAATCTCACATTGGATGCTAAGCCCTAATGAGGTGGGAACCCTAAGGGAACCTCTCTCTCTGAATCCTCTCTGGAAAATATAAAAATAATGGACTTGGATTCCCCTCTCCAGGGGCCAGGGGTCCTGCTTATATAGTCCCTTCAAGTGAACCTGGGCCGTCGGATCAAACCGACATTAATCGCACGGTTTTCCTTGATCCTTTAGGTCGGTGGAGCATAATCCGCGAGACTCATCCTGATTGGTTGCAGACCTAGGGCGAGCGCCCTAGGGTCCAGGGCGGGCGCCCTGGTCTCGGGCCCGTTCGACCTCCCGTTCGATCCCGTGGCTTCTAGAGTCTTCTAGATGATAGAAAATCGGTGAACACGTTAATATCTCTATGTAATTCCGACGTGTGGGCCTTTCCTTTGTATTTCCTGATAACCCCCTGCAGAAACAGATAAACAACAAAACTCGTGGAATTCTATCAGATCAAACCCTAATTCTAGGTGTTGCTTGCATATAGGTCCTTTTTCTTATTTATTTGATAATTAAAATTGATACTTAAGAACCGTCAACAAAGGGCAAGTTGTGTGATGGCTTAGCGCCGAAGGACCGAGGCAACGGTGAAGAGCAAGTGAGGTCAAGATCAATGAACCAATACAGTCACGTGATGATATGAAGTGGATCATATCATTTGGTGATTGGTTGGTGCATGTGTTGCATCAACGTCGGAGGAGTTGGAATGGAATGCGCAAGGCAAAGGTATAACCATAGGGCATTTCCATTTCACCGGTCATAGGCGTGTAGAGAAGTTGATGACCGGGTTTAGGATAGATGGCCGTACTATCAAGAGGGGCAAACTTGTTTGCATATCGGTCATCTAGTGCCACTTGAGCGATCTAACTTTGCATACGTGTTAGGATCGAGTGGCGAGGCAAGTTGAGTGCCTAATTCCTTCAAAGAAAATGTTTGTGAAATGCTAACACACGTGCACATGTTGTTGATCACATGGTGGTGTTGACACATTTGCGAAGGCGACGGAGTTCGAGCGGTAGAGAAGGGTTTGGGTCCCTCTCTCCCTCCCACCAAGCTCGGCGGGATTCAGGCGTTTTCGAGAACTTGGAGTGACCAATTTCCTTTACGCTGAAGTTTGGAAGAAGTGGCGAAGTCACGGGAGTGTTTCTCGTCGAGAAACACGCGACAGACGCGTGCGACGCCAGTGACAAACGCTGGGTCGGGAGTCTATCGCCTAACCATAGGCGTGGTGCGGAGACGAGTGAGGCCGAGCGTCAGAAGCGGTGGTGTACGCCGCGACAGACGCTGGAAATTCACTGTTCCAGCATCTGTCGCGTGTTGGCACGAAGGCGGCGCAGCGCGGAGGCAGCGTCAGACGCTGGGGTGCGTCTGACGCCCGTCTAGGGGACGCGTCTGTCGCCCCGGCGCGTGGCAGGCCTCTCTGGACCGCATCTGTCAGTCGAGGGGGCGCGTCTATCGCCCGGTGACGTACGCGTCTGTCGCGTGGTGGAGAAGCGCGGTTGGAGACTTGACCATCGTAGTTCAGCGGCCGAGTGAAAGTTACAGCGACAGACGCCGTGGAGCGTCTGACGGTGAGGCGAGTGACGTGTCTGTCGGCTCGGAGTGTCAACACGCTCTCTAGACGGCGTCTGTCGCAGGCGACAGACGCTGGGTCGCGAGCGTCGGACGCGTCTGACGCATAGAGCGCGAGCGCGGTGAACTCCAACGGTCAGGACACGTGGCCGCTCGGTGGTGCGACAGACGCGCCTGTAGCATCTGTCGGCTTAGCGACAGACGCTACTGTGCAGCATCTGTCGCCCCCAAAAATTGCCCAGTGAGGTTTCTAACGGCTCTATTCGATTGTGGGCTTATAAATAGAAGTTGTGGCCGGCCTTGGCTACGAGCTGAGCACACTATAGTCTTTGTGGCTTGTGTGGTAGTGCTTGGGAGCCCTCTAACTCACTCATGCTTGATAGTGTTCATCGGATCGAGTGAGAGAGCGATTCTAGTGCGATTGCATTGAGAGATTGCATCGTGTGGCACTAGGTGATCGTGTTGCAAGCCGGTGGTGCTTGTTACTCTTGGAGGTTGCCACCTCCTAGACGGCTTGGTGGCTTGTGGCTCTGTCGAAGCTCGCAAGAAGATTGTGCGAGGCTCCGAAGAAGCTTTGTGAGGGGGATTGTGCTCACCCCATGGGGATCGCGAAGAGCAACTCTAGTTGAGCGTGTTATTGAGCTACCACACTTGATGGTGGGTTCTTGCGGCGCCTTTTGAGAGGCTCGGTGTGTGACCGATTAGCTGCCGAACTACGAAGTGTTGGTCAACACAACGGGGACGTAGCTTGGTGGCAACCAAGTGAACCTCGGGAGAAAAATCACTGTGTCAACATTGTTCTTCATCTTCTCGGTGGTTTGCCTTCGTGCAACACAAGCTTGTATTTACCTTCATATATATCTTGCTTGTGTAGTTGCTCTTGTGACTAGTTTGCTTGTGTAGCTTGCTAGTTATCTTCTTGCTTGTGTAGCTAGAAGTATCCCCTTTGCGTGGCTAATTTGGTTTGTGTAACCTTGTTAGTCACATTGCTTAGTGTGTGTAGCTAAGTAATTTGCGCTCTCTAATTTGGTATTGGTTGCCTTGTTGTTGAGCTTTGCTAGCGAGCTTAGGCTTTGTGCTTTTGCTTCACTAGTTGCGTAGGAGCTCCCTCGGTTGGCAAAGTACTAGTGCATAGGTTTGTGTGACCTTGCTCTAGAATTGAATAGGTGAGCTCTTGCTTAGCTTAGCATCTTTGTTGCCTAATTAGAATCTTTTTCTAAGGTGCTTAAGAACTTAGTTAGAGGGGTGAAGTCTTGGCTAGACCGATAAGTTTAATTCCACATTTGTTTCGGATTAGCCGACGTGTTTAATTTTTTAGAAAGGACTATTCACCCCCCCTCTAGTCCGTCATCTCGACCCTTCACTAGTCCCTTCGGGGCTTGGCATTGGCCACTATTGCAGTCATATGGTTGACTATGATGAGGTTGGTTATTTTAGTGGAAAACATGGAATGTATTTCATTTTTTTTGAGTTAAATTTTGATTAATTTGTTTGTTTCAACAGAGCACTTGGAAATGCAAGTGGGAATCTTATGAGGGTAGAAATAAATTCGTCGAGGAGATGGAGAAGAGGCAAATGCTGGCACGGGCGAGGGGATATGGGCCTGATTATGTCGCTAGTTTCGTTGAGAAGCGGAAGAAGGACATGCGTGAGTATACTAGACGGAACCATATTCCTACCCCGTTCAGTGTTTGGGAAGCCAAGCACCTAGCAGAGAGAGAGGAGAGAATGGAGGAGGAGAGGGCAAGGAAGGCTGCATTGGAGGAGCAAAGAGCAGTGATGCAGGGCCTAAATGACAATATTGCTACATTATGTGTCCGTGAGTCATTGCAAGCCTTGTTATTTTCGCTGCCTTCTTCTAAATGTAATATAATCACGTTGCTAACTTGCTGCATTTTGTACATGAAGGGATTGAATGCACTAGGAAATATGACGTAGATGTTGCCTGTGCACGGTACATCGAAAACAACGCGGGCAGGCCGCACCGCTCAATCTCCGATTATGCTGGAGGACGAGGACGACACAGCCAGGTTGAGCGATCTCATCGCTCTAGCGGAGGCGGGCTTGCAGGCAGGGAAGGAGGAGGACGACACTGGCAGACTGAGCGATCTCATCGCTCTAGCGGAGGCGGGGTTGCAGGTGGAGGAGGATGAGGACGCCTTTTTCTCTCAGGCTGCAGAGGCCATAGATGAGGCGGAGGCCGCTTACTACAAGCGAAAGGCAGATCGGGCCAACGCGGGTGTGCCTAGCCACATATCAGAGACGGAGGAGGACGCGCTGTTTTCTCAGGCCGCAGATGAAGTGGAGGCCGCTTACTACAGTCGACGGCCCGATCAGGGCATTGCAGGTGAGCCTAGCCACAGCAACGAGGTGGTGGTAAAGGATTGGTACTCGGACGACGAGTTGCTTACTCAGTATGTTTCTGACTGAGGATTGGTAGAGTTGTGATACAGAATAGGTTGAGCAGGGTTAGTTCCATGCTTTAGGACTTACCAATGTTGCAGTGTACTAGAACTTTCTCGGTTTGATGATGTGTTTTATTTCATTTGAGTTGTGTCGTTGAACAAGTATGATAAATATTAGCCATGGCCCCTTGCTTATATTAAGAGTATGGTTATATACATTGTTTGGCGTTTAGAACTCATACAAAGAATTATTGCTCGGTTAGTGATGAATGTGAAGGAAGGGGTGAACGCGCTGGAAACACGCTTGCCTGCTGCGACATGGATGGGGGCGCGCCAAGACTGCCGCGCCATAGGGCACGGCGCGTCAGGGCTGCCGCGCCCCCAGCAATGGCGTGCCCCCATCCATGGTACTCAGCAGCACGTACCGGTCATGGCACAGTAGCCTGAGGCTTGTTTGCAGCACGTACGACCTATTTGTGTGCTCTCAAATGGTACTCAGCAGCACAAGGTCGATGCAACACTTAAAGACGACAATCACCACCACTTCAAGTTTGACATACAAGGTCAATGGAACACTTAACATAGAGGACAATAACCACCATACAAGGTCCATACATAACTTCATCGATACATGATAGATGGAATTTCAACATACTAAACATATAGGACAACCACCACTACAAGTTGGACCAAGTGCACAAGTTCGTGAACTAATTAAGTTCAATACATAAATAACATGAAAAAGGCTCAGTTATCTTCTTGCCATGACCAACAATACCTACAATAGCATGAAAAGGTAAGTGACTTATGCACTGTACTTTGCTATGCTTACATAAGGAACTCATAAGTTCTCATTTGCTATGCTTACCTACACCCTATGTCCCTGGAGTGTACGGCTCCCTTGGCCACCTCCGTCTCTTCGGATTGGTAGGTAGCACATTGGGGGTGTACCCAACGTCAATGCGGTCGCGATGACGATGGTGACGGCCAGGGTGCTGCGCATGGCTCGTCCCCTGCAAGTATATATGACATGTTTATGTCAAACTATGGCATTCTTAGATTACATTGGGTAGGTTGACAGCTTTCTTATTACCTGTTCGTCGCCTTGGGTTCCCAAAGGGGCATCCAACAGCTGCGACATGCCAATCTCTTGCTGGTGCTAAGGGTCCATCTGGTGCTGGTATGGCCCTTGTTGGTACGGTCGCTGCTGGAAAGAGCCTAGCTAGAAAGGGTCGTGTTGGAAAGGGCCCATATGGAAAGGGCCCTGCTGGTAAGGGCCCTGCTAGAGAGTGCCCTGCTGGGAAGGGCCCTACTGTGAAGGGCCCTACTAGTAAGGGTACCTATGGTGGTGGTGTATGCCGAAGCCCGGGGCGTCCTCGTCATCCTTCTCCTCATCCTCCTCGTCCTCCTCCTCATCCTTGTCATCCACTGGTTGCTTCTCAGGGTGGTGTGGGGGTGTACGCGCGCCGGAAGTGGACCCTGTCATGGGGACTGAAGAGGCCGCTGGTGTCCTCAAAGAGGCCGAAGCTAAGCCACGTGAGTGCGAGGGGTAATCGGGCGCCTCCCACGGAGTGTCCATGCAGCTCAACTTCTAGGCTAACTTCCTCAAGCTCTTGCTCATTTTTTGCATACACATGTGTTACAGTTAAGATATTTTGCACAACCTTTCAGACTGTACGAACAAATTCATGATTGAGAAGTTGTTGCTTACATGCACAAATGTCTCAAGCACGCCTGGGCCCTCGTTTCTGGACTCGTGCAGTCGAAACGCTACTTCATTGGACATCCTTGACAACTGTGTGGCCTGTATACAGAAACGAGGTTGCCCCTTGTTGTTACACTTAGTGAATGTGAAATGGAGGCCAAACACGACCATTCGAGCATCTTACCACGTATCTTTGAAGCGGGGCTCTCTGTGGTTGCGTCTCCTCCCTAGTTGCTTTGTCGTACATGTCCGCAATGATGTCGTCCTTAGAGTCATCGCCAACTGCGCGGTCCGTGTAGGGTGGCTTGATATGTGTACGGGTGGACCTGTGAAGCCACCGTAGGTACTTTTCGAAGGCGTGCTAGTCGTGTGGTGGACCAGCAGTGACCGACATCTTCTCCCTAGTCTCCCACTGTTGGATGAACTCGAAGTGCATCACACGCCAATCCTTCTCACTGTACCTCAGCCTGCGGTCCACCCTGCAACAAAACCATATTTCGTTGTAACACACACACATCGCAAGTGTACAGTTGTTTCAAAATGAAAATGCACCTATGCAGCTTCTGGTTTGTGGAGTACAGAGGAGGTGGCACGCTCGTACGTCTTCCAAACTGCCTGCAAACCCTGATGGGCAAGTGGATCTCCACCACGTGGAAGAAAATCAGCGGGATGTCGCACCGAAACTCGTCGAACTCTTGCCAAGCCCGGGGAGTAAGGTACCCCCGCAGCTCGGCAGAATCCCAAGGACACTAACAGACCTAAACAATTGAAAATTGAGTTAGCTTCTGAGATTGTGAAAATACTAGGACCCAAAACCTTTGTGACTGCTACGAGCGTGACCTGGTGCTGTGTCAGGACGTCCAGCAAGTCGGAGAACTCCCGATACTTGCGCTGCGCATTCCCTGTAACCTGCTCTGCTTCATTCCAAGTCCACAGGGCAGTAGGCATTGTATCCTGGCCTTCCCAAACCTGCATTGTACATGACAATGAATTAGTCATTCGTAATATCATCATATGCCACGCTTTTGTACTAAGTTTCGTACTGAAGTACTTACAGGCAAACCGTCTAGTAGGGGCTGCCCCACGGGCCACCTTTCCCAAATCCAGATCTGCAGGAGGTAGGAGCAACCACCAAGTGACCCAAACCCTGAGGTGCGGCGGCAAGCAACGCATAGCTCTCTATATGTCCACGCCAGGACCGCGCTGCCCCAGCTGAACCCCGCAATGTAGTCCCACCCTTGGTATAGTATGTCAACGAAGATCTAGCTAATGGTTTTGCCCGACGTGTCGGGGAACAGGAAAGAACCAAGGAAGTGCCACAGCCACACTCGAGCGAACCTCTCAATCTCAGCCTCCCTAGCTGCTGGTTGCAGGTTGTCGAAGCGCTCGATGAGCCACAACGACGTGACACCGGAAGTTTTCCTAAAATTTACAAAACACAATGAGAGGCTATGGATTTCAAAAGGGATGCAGCTATTAAATAGGGTGTAGATACTTACTTTTGCTTTTTAGCTTCATCGTCGTCCGAAGGCAAATGGCCATAGAACCCAAACACGGTCTCCCTCCATCTGTCGTTGTCAACTACACCAGTCACAGCATTCCCACCAATCTGAAGGCAAAAGATAGCCTTCACATCCTGCAAGGTGATGGTCATCTCGCCGCAAGGAAGGTGGAACATGTGGGTCTCAGGCCTCCACCTGTGAGGTTCAATGACAACAATAGAACAACTGTCAGATACCTCAATTTCATTATAAAAAGGTCAACTATGAGCGAAGGCACTGTCACCTGTCCACAGCTGCAGTGAGAAGTGCAGGGTTCAGGGGCGAAAGACCTTTGTTGACCACTCGGACAAGCTCGAGGAAGCCAGCACGCCGTATGTACGGTGCGTAACGCTTATCCCACCTAAGTTGTCAGTTGTGTGTGCGCGGCCTCAAAATCGGTAAGGACATGTCCATCGGACGTCTTCCAGGTAAGCAGCTCAGTGGTCCTTGTCGTACTCCATCTTAAGGATGGGGAACAGCTTGTGCAGGGTCAGACTCGCCTCGCGACGACGAGGCGTCCTGTTTCAAAATGAAAAAGGAAGGGTTAGTGCAAACAATATGAATAATTCAATATTGAAATTAACATTTAAACAAAATGAATAATACAATATGAAAAACAGGTACATATTCAAATTAACTTTACTAGCATGTCTCAAAAAACTACTATGTACGGACCTGTTGTCCTTGACTTCTATGTCTGCTAGCCTTATGACCCGGTTGCTTGCAAACCGAGCACAGATTCCTACCACGGGTCTCAAGAAGTCTCCTCCTCTGTACATGTCCTCGCCGTACCCTCTCATAGCGTCCATGTCCCCCTTGAGTCACTTCTTCTTCCTCCTACCCTTCCCAAACTTCTGTAGGTCCGGATGGGGCACGTAGTCAGGTCCATGATAAGAGGGCCACTGTGACGGGTCGAGGTATGGCTCGAAGCTCTTCTCCCAAATACGAAGGGTGTTAGAATGGAGATACAAGGGAGACATATATGGCAAAGTGGTGTAGTCATATCTGCGGATCCTGCAGGCTATGACCATGTGAGAGCAAGGGGCATGCATGATCTGAGGGACGTTGCAACTACACTCAACTTTCTCTAGATCAACCCGATAGTTCCTTCCACCGTAACGTTCCCCGCCCATGTTTGTGCCACCCCTCCCTCGTACACTGAAGATATGCCTGAGAGGTCCATACGGCTCGCCGGTATGCTGCTGAGCCAATTCTTCGGCCTCTTTCAAATGTTCAGTTGCGGCCTTTCCAAATCGTCCATGCTCAGCTAGATTCCTGTGCGCAAGTTCCCACCTCTTGACAAAATATTCGTTGCACTTTTGAAATGAGAACTCAACAATTCCAGACACTGGCAATGATCGAACTCCGATGAACACACGGTTGAAAGACTCGGATGAGTTGGTGGTCATGATGCCATACCTGAATCCACCCTCGTCATATGCTAATGCCCACTTAGCCTTCTATTCCATTTGGTCCTCTAACCATGCCTTGCCCGCTTGGTTCAACATCTTGTCTAGTTCTCTCATTGTCTTCTTGAACTGATGCTCTGTACGTACACAACATAGAGCCTTTACCTTGTCACAAACCTCCTTCTTCCTTTGATGCCGCTAGAAATTAGCGGCAAAATGACGCATGCACCATCTGTGCACTAGAGGCGGGAACCCTTCGATATGTTCACCTACAGCATGAAGAATCCCTGCGTGCCGGTCCGAGATCATACATATAGTGCGAGATGGGCCAAGCACTTGTGTACGTAGAAGCCGCATGAACTATGACCACAACTCATTGTTCTCTTCCTCTGCCAAAGCAAAATCCATGGGTACTATCTGGTCCTCCGGATCAACAGCAGCAGCCATCATCAAGGTGCCCCTATACTTTCCGGTCAAGAAAGTGCCATCAACAAGTACCACTGGCCGACAGTACCGGAAAGCATGTTCCGTCTACGGGAATGACCAAAACACACAGTGTAGCACATACCTCAACGGGTTCTGCAAATACATCCCTCTGGTGTTCACAAACCATTTCAAGCCAGGGTTGTAGTAATGCATTGCACACAATATTCGGGGAACCCGGTTGTACGCCTCCTCCCAGCTACCCCATCGGATAGCCAGAGCAATTTGCTTAGCACACCAAGCCTTTCCATACTTCACATCATACTTAACAAGTTGGGATATGGACTCCTGTAAATAAGACACTGAGACATCGTTATTCTTGTCAACGAGCCCCAATATATGACGGGCAAGGTAACGTGCAGTGAGCTACGGATGATATTCCTTCCCCTTATTATCCATGCATGTGTGGGGTTGGACCACTTTACTTATCCTCCACTTGCCATCACTCTGTTTCTTCCGTGCAGTAAGCCTCCACATGCAAGGAAAACCATTTTTGCACATAATGTGGTACCTCAACTCCCTGTCTGAATGAGTGACGGTGTATGGCCTATGGTGATACACAGCATAGTCTTGAAGGAAGAGGTTCATCTCTGACATTGTATTGAATATCATACCATTCGTAAGGATTTCATCCTCAGGGTATATAGTGATTGCCTACACATCTGTAGACCCGTGTCACAAACTGCCATATCTATCATGCTGACATCCTTATAGTTCGGAACGCCACTGAAAGGTACACCACCTTGCCTTAGTTGTATAAGCTCTGTCGCTGTGTAAGGGGGTGGTGGAACGTACTGCTGTGCTTCGCTAAACCTACCCCACGAATCATAGGGCGTATCACCCTCTGGCAAATCATGGACTAGCTTGCCCTGAGTCGGCATGGCATGAAGTACCGAAGCTGGAACTGGTGAGGGCATAGCATGAACCGGTACTAGCATGGGAACAACCGGTGTTGGCATGGCAACTCTACCTCCTTGGTCGTCATCTGAATCCTCAGAATCACTGCTAACAACATCACCGACCCTGTCCTCTTCCCCTGCTCCTCCTCTTCCCGTTCGAACTCACTCACATTGAAGTCATTGCTTATAGAACCTATTGGACCTGAATGAAACTGCTCCTGCGTCAACTGACCGTCCAAATCCATGTTACCCTGAGTTCCTTCCCCTTCGGCCCCAAATTCTTCTTCATCGCCTCCAACACTGTCATTGCACGGGCCATCATGAACATCCCCCAACCTGTACCCATTCTCCACAACCACCTCAGGCATGACCACATTCAAACCTTGGAGGACCCTAGTGTAGCGGGACCAGCGAGTAGGTTCACGCAAGGGCATCATGACATAGTGTGCCCTAGTCTTCCCACTGTCAAACCTCCCCCTCATTGTGAAATCACCGCCAAACTTTGCATTCAAATGGACACAAAGGTCATTGAAGCTAGGAGGTTCATCAAACCATTCCAATTCCTCTTCCATATCCTCAAACATATCATCTTCTTTCCTAACACTTCATAAAAAACTTGGACACAACAATCCATCTACAAAACCATTTGAGCAAACTTCATCATTTCATCCATATTGCCGTATCTATACTAACTTCACCTATATAACTAATCTAATATTAATACATTTATTGACTAATCTAAAAACTTTAATTACTAGCCATAATAGACTATAATAATCTAAATAACTATACTAACTAACAATATCCTAACTAACAAAAACCAAAACCCAAAACCCTAAACCATACCATAAATCCTAACTACTTAACTATACCAAAATCACTAACCCTAATCCCTACATCCTAACTAACAAACACGTAAAGCCTAACTACCTAGCAATAACTAAATTCTAATCAAGTAAATCAATAATTAATCAAATTAAAAAGAGTAATTGGGGGATTACCTTGTGCAGCACTGGGGAACCACTAGGGGTCAGCTCCGAGGAGGAAGAGGACCATCGGCGCCTAACCGGCGGCCTGGCCGGCGGGCCGCCCAACACGGGGGGCGGCGCGGCCCTCAGGGGCTGACCCCTAGGAGGACAGAGGACGGCGGTGGGGAGCGGTCGGCTTGGGCAGGGGCCGGCGCGGCCGGCCGGCTTGGCCAGGGGCCTGCGCAGGCGGCGGTCGTCTGGGGACGACGACGGCGCGGGGGCACGGGCGGGAGGCCGCGGCGGACGGGCGAACGAAGAAATGTCGTTTCAAGTGAGAAACCGTGGTTTACCTGGGCTTGCCGCGCCCTGATCCGCGGCGCGGCAGGCCCGCCACGTCACCGTCCACGTGTCGGGGGTGTGCCACATCAGCACCCTGCTGCGCCGACATGCATAGCGCAGCAGTGTTATTTAGCCGCGCCATCATCCTAGGCGCGTCCAAAAGTGTTAGTTTTGAAAATAAAAAGCTTTCGGTGTTAAATTTAAAAATAGTCTAAAAAAAGTGTTAAAAATAAAAAAAACCCTGTTTAATGAGGCTGTGATGGAGGTGATGTGGGGCATAAAACATCTCATGAAGAGTTTAGTGCCTCAGGAAAAATCTGAGCTGCCTATGGAGGAGGGCCTTCAGATGAGTTATGGATTAAGACTAGCCGCAGTGGATACTCTAAAACGATACTCTAAAGCTTTAGAGTATGAATATAGAGTAAAAACTGCTGCACTGGATACTCTAAAACGATACTCTATCCTTTCTCTCACTCTATATTTAGAGTAGTACAGTGCTTACTCTATACTCTATAGTGGCAGACTCCACTAGCTAAACAAAGAAAAAAAATGCTATAACTCACAAACCAAAAATCTAAATTAAATTTCGATTGCACCATTAAATTTGTCCCAATAAATCCTTCAAAACTAGATCACACATGGATATATTTAGATAAAGTGACAAGTGGGTCCCACAGTGGATAGAGTGGATAGAGGATGATATAGAGGATGGATGGGTGCGGGAGAATAGAGTATAGAGGAGAGAATCTTGCTGACTAGGACGTATAGAGGATGAATATAGAGGTCCATGAGTGCGGGTAGTCTAAAGACTGCTGAATCGTCACGGTTTTAATGTTAAACCAGAGATGGTGAGAGCACTGTTTGCTTTCCCGTATGGATGGCACTAAATGCTTTCAGCTTTACTATTGCTCTCTCTCATGTACTGTTATGCTTTCTGATAGTTTGTGCGCTTGAGCCCTTAGTTGCTGCTGACCAAACTTTTTGATACAGTATTTCTGTACATTTTTCAATTTTTTTTTTGTTATTGATGAAGCAATTCTTCTTGTATCCAGGTTGATGGTTGTATTATTGACGCAGCATGTGTCTTGTGTGACTGTGATTTATGTGAGATTAAGCATTCTGACTTCTTGCTTAGTGCTGGTGTGCGCCTTATGGAGGTATCCGGCATTGCATATCAGGGTTGGAGCTTAATGAAAATTGCAACAGCTCTCACGGTTTTATCTGATCCTGAAAATGAAGTTGTATGTGATGATCCTGAATCGGTAAACCACAAATCTTCTGAATTTGTTCTCAGTTTCTCACTGTTTGATGTAATCTAGTCATTTAAGTAATGGGCCAAAGCCTGTTTCTTTCAGATGCTCTCAAAGGACGACCTACTTAGGTTGAAAACTGACGCACGTCTGTATGACGGTAAGCTACTGAAGTGTACCGGCGTGGCAGTCTACAATGAAATAGTGTGGCCCGTGAAGTCAAGGCTGATGCAATAACGCTATTGAACATTTTGGTCCATGAAGATGAACATGCGGGCATGCCTGAGAATTCAGTGCCACCGGGGAGAGGAGGATCAAGCTCTGACCCTTCTGTCCTGGAGGTTGAGAAGCAAGAAGTGGTCCATCAAGCTGGACATGCGGGATTGCCTGAGAATCCACCGGGGAGAGCAGGATCTATCTCTGAGCCTGCTGTCCAGGAGGTTAAGCAGGAAGTGGTATGAGCACCGTTAGTGCTAAGATAGACAGATGCCTTTTTGTTCTTTTCATGCTGATACACGAGCCTTGGAGAGGACTTGAAGTCGATCTTATGAGTTATGATGTGATTTTCACTGCTTATGCTCCTTTATTTCTGTCTACTGCGAATATGTGGTTGATTAAGATGTTTGCATATGTTTTGCCTTAGCCCCGGCTAGCATGCCATGAGTAATGAGTGTTCGGCATTTCTGCAATGTTTTTATTTCTTATGTTTCAAGGAGGTTGCTACCACGTTCGGGTTTGGGTTTGTTTTCTCTAGCTTTTGGGTCCGAATTATTTTTATTTTTAATAAGCTATAAATCCAAAATTTCAGTAAGAGCCTGTTTGGATCATAAGAATTGAATTTGATTCTCGAAATTAGATTCTAATTCAAATTCCAAGCGGAATTGAATTGGCTAGAATCTGATTCAAATCTGATTTCCTTGTTTGGATGTACATCATAATTTATTCTCAGAATTAGATTTAAAAGGTTGTTTGGATATTACACGAACCTGAAGCAAGCGAACATGCTCATCCGGCGGTGGTGCACGGCCTCATTCCTGCATACGACTTTCAGGATGAACATTTCCAACACATCAAGCGCATTTGGGTCGAGGCTGAACCGTCAAATAACAGCAGTGTCACCTTGAACTCGGACAACATGGTTGGATAACCTCGCTCTTAGTCTCATGCGCATTTCGTCGAACAGCCAGTGCATTCTATTACGACGTACGAAAAACTTTGAATTTACAAGTACCAAAATTTACTTCATGAAAATGCACTACAAAATACTATACTTCCCGCATTGATATTTCAAAACCTTTGTCGCCGTGCTGTTCTATTACGACGTCATAGTCTTTGGCGCCATTCTTAGGGTCTATTTTTTTTTGCAAATCTTTCTGCCGGGGTTCAAATGTCAAAATGGGAAAAAAAAGAGGCTAAAAAGTGAAATTTTGACTCAGTATACCCACAGGGCATTTCGGCTGCCCTCCATGTGGCGCCGCACCCCCCTGACCCCACCGTCTCAAAAAGTGTGCAAATTCATCCATCAAAGAAAAAACTTTTAGTTTTCAGGTGTCCAAATCGAATTCTGATTGCACCATTGTGGTCCAAGATCTTCGAAACAAGGCCACACTTGGATATATTTAGATAAATTTTTATGTGGAACATCTTTTTCTTTTTCTAAAGGCGGAACAATTTATTATAAAGCTGGAATAAATTGTTCAGCCTTTAGAAAAACATGTTTCACATAAAAAATATATATAAATATATCCAAGTGTGGTCTTGTTTTAAAGATTTCATCATGAGGATCATAATAGTGCAATCGGAATTTGATTTGGACACCTAGATCGGAAACTACGAGTTTTTTCTTTGATGGAAGAATTTGCGTGTTTTAAGAGACGCTCGGAGCGGCAGCAGATTGCGTGGAGGGCGGAGGGAAACGGGTGTCCTGACTAGTACTGCTCCGTGCCATTACTTGCGTCTGCTTGACGCCCTCAAACCCAGTACACACGTGAACTTGAGGGGCGGCGCAGCAAAGGTGGACGCGGGTGTGGGAGCGGGGGCAGCGGCGGGCTCGATGCAATGCAATTAAACAATTACTGAACAGTTAACTTATCGCAAAGAAAAACAACGAGCTATTAGCAATTAATCTACCGTCACTATGAATCGGATCAAATTGAGACAGCATTGACAGCAGGGCGATAATAATCGATTTAGCTTGTGTCGTACGTGATACACCTTGTGTCGTTCCTTGCCAAATATCCAGAATACTAAATAATTTTCCTTCTTAGCTATGAAGATCAATTTAGCTCCTAACTTGTATAGCAATCGGACTCAGATTATTTTCCTATTTTTTATGCCATCGACCGATTTCTACCTTTCTAGGGTAAGCTTACCAAATTTACCAAATTTTGGTGTTAACAGATGGTGATGGCAAACTTTTTTTATTCTGACATGGAGAGGTGGCAGGAGCGAGGGATATATTTTTCTATGTGAATCACGCACGCGTGATATGCATTGCGTGATCTCCGAGCGAATCAGGAGCGATATATGTTTCTGTGCGAATGCAAGTCGTGCCCATCACGGTTGGTGCGTCGCTTGTGTGCTACAAATTGATACGTCGTATTAGAATTTAGAACTTTATTAGAAGCACTGCCACAATAATCCTGAATTACCTTGAGTCCCTAAAACCACCAAGGAAAATGTCTAAACCACAAAAAAATGATGATTCACCACAAACCGTCGTCAAGCAAACTCCGTCATAGATAGAAGATAAGGGAAATTGGTTTCCTTAGCGTGGGAGAGCGACGGCTCCGTGTGAGTGAGGATGAATCGTGCGCTTGATGGCTGAGTGATGGTGGCTGGAGATAAGGTTAGCTAGGGTTTGTCGGTCACGGGGCGTGGGGTTTGCCAATTTTTGGCCTCTGATGGAGTACATTTTTTTTTGCTAAATTGTGTACATCTTTGTTTTTGGTAACACGAGGAACCTCAGATTTTGATGATCTATATGACAACCCTTAGTATAAATATAAATATGAAAACGAAATTATTTTAGACATCCTCCTTGTATTTGTTGTTCTAAAACATTTCTTATAACATTTAGAAGTTTCTAGCTAGTTTCCTCTTTTTTACTTTTCTCACTGATGTATTTTCTAGAGGGCATGCCCGTATTAAGTGGCTTGAGACTCTCAATTCCACATGAAAGGAAAGCACTTATTCACAAAACAGTGGAATTAAAACATCCGCCCTGAGCTCTGGTTTTCTCGTCAAGGGAGCATGTACTAAGTATATGACGGAATTATGGCTACTTGTTGATGGCAGCAATGCAGTGTATCACCTGTGTTTAAGTGAGCTAAAACGGTTGTCAAAATGTACAATTGGTGGCATGTACCCTCAATAGTCTAGGGGAATTATATAAAAAAGAAAATAAGTTTTACTTAGCCATACAGTTTAAAAGCAAACCCTAAGAAAACAGGCATTTTCCTTCGAGGTTTTGCGACAACACTCAAGAAAAAAGTGTAGTTTCCTTGGGTGTTTCTACAAAGAGCCAAGGAAAGAATAATTTTCTTGACGTTTTATACCAAACACCCAAGCAAATGGTAATTTTTCTTAGCAAAAAAGAATAATACTCAAGGAAATATGTAAGGGTGATTAGACACCGCCTAGGAAATACTCATTTTTGGTGGGTTACTTCAACCTTCAAGGAGTATATGTTTTCTTGAGAGTTCAGTAACACCACTGAGAAATATTTTCCTTGGCAGTTTTGTTTTGGTCCTCAAGAAAACTCCTAGCACTGAAGGTAAGTCAGGATTGTGGTAGTGAGTGTTTCTAAAAAAACAAAGATTGGAGTGATTGGGCATTTGTCTAGGTTGTCACTTAGTCTAGGTTGCACTACTACTATGTACAAGTTCGAAGCTTAGCCGACCATGGATTGGTGTTTCGTGAAGATGGACCTATGAGGCGACACCTCCAAGGAGAGTTACCAATGTCGCCTACCTTAAAATTGGAGGCAAGGTTTTCACCTAGAGATCAATGGATAGGACAGCGGTGGAGTGCCATGACAACACCTTCAAGAGCGGAAACAATGTCCGAAGGCATCGTCGTTGTCGAGGCCGGTAGGAACACCGTGAGGGTTTCACCAACACCTCCACAGCAAAGCACACCTTGTACCACACAGAAATAGTCCACATCAATACCTTGAGAGTCTTGTACCTCCCTCTAGGCCATGTCACAGCCATCCTCGAGTGCAACAATGAGCCATTGTCCATAACACCCGCCAAAGCCATCATATGAGATGCATATGTGTCATCACTAAGCAGATCTAGGCTCAAACGCCTGCGCAACCACCAAGCAAATCTGGGTTGAGGAGCCTTGTATCCGCCTGCTCTAAGATTGGCTCCACATCTGTTCAATCTGTAAGATACAGATGGTCGGGGAGGGTGGTGAATCCAGCAGTAGAGACGTTAGACCTTGCACCCACTGGCCACGAATGACATGAATCAGAGTCGCTCTAGCGCCACCTCCTCCAAATGCATGATGACAAAAGAGCCATAGATTCCTCCGAAGAGTTCACACCGTATGCCCGCACGACGAACACGCAAATCACTCACGCAGCTTATTCGCCCTTCCTGTGCCGTCCTTGACTGCATGCGAACCACACCGCACGTACAAGGAGCAATAGATTTGGGCACGCTGGTGCCACAATTGGCTGCCGCCCGCACAGGCCCGAGAGCCACCACCAAAGACCACAAGCACAAGGAAGAAAGCTCTAGAGAAATTAGCTTGAAGAAGCCCCCGGAGGTAGAAGCCCTACCACCGCCATCCTAGCTATCACACAAGCCTTTGACGGCTTGCTCCTGCAGTGACACGACCGTTAGGTAGGGGATAAGGTGTGCTAGGCTGGCGGCCCGTGTCACCCTGTGAGAGGAGCGATGTGGGGCCTCCATGTCATCTTTTTAGTTTAGAGCAACTCAACAACTTGCCGTCGTTTTCTTTATCCAATACTTAAGAAAACCGTTCTCCAACAAATTAGCAAATGCCATCGCCATCCCTTTTGACAAGTTATCGCATGAGCTTCGGCGGCAAATTAATTTGGCTGGCCAGTATGCCTCATTATGTTGGCATATGTGAAGCTCACAACTAGTACCATGTTTATGCTCCAAAAACTCCATTCCTTTCTCCTCCTTTGAAAAGTTCAAAATGTGATTATATCAAGCTCCAAAAATAATGCTTGTTATTTCCTAATAGAATAAATTGTAGAGAACTCAAAATCTCTTACAAATTTTAAGTTAAAATTTTTTGAAATCGACTGCTTTCGTAAATATTTGAACTTTAATTCTCAAAATTCAAGGAAAAATATATCAACTCATGTTAATTTAGATACTAGTAAAATATAGATCAACAAAATATGAAGAGGGAGAGATATGGCTAGGCCTGAGTGTGCTGAATTATGGAGAGGGAATACACTTATGGAGTGGATAGCCAAATAAGTTATGGAGCGTGGAATTTAGAGTGTCTATATGGAAATTGTCTAACGTGGAGAGGTGGCAGGAGCTAGCAGGGGTTTCGTGAATCAGGCCTATGAGAGATCTTTGTAAAGTCGTGCCCTCCCGGTTGGTGTGTCACTGCTTTTATGCTATATATATAAACAAACCGATATATGTTTGTTCTAAGTCAAACATTTATTATATCTTTGGTCATCAATGTTCAAAAAATCATATAAGTTAATGACATAAATTTATGTTTTTAGATTCACTATAAGAATATTTTCGTAATATATAATAATATATATTTCATAGGTTGTAAAGCTATAAGGATCTTTTGAAATAAATAGTCAAAGATACTAATATTTGACTTAGATCAAACCTAATGTAACATGTAAAAAGAACGGAGAGAGTATACGTGTATTGAAGGTGTTTACCATGCATTGATGCATATGTTACATAGAACTTCAATTGTTCGAATACCAGACCTACATTTCCTCGGATCATAAGGTTTAGCTAGGAATAACTGATGCTCTACACACGTTGTGGTACGATACAAAACCGTACGAGGGAGTACCATATACTCCCTTAGTCCCAAAATAGATGATGCTTTTGACTTTTAAATATTATATGTTTGACCATTTATCTTATTCAACTTTTTTTTGTAAATAATAAAATGAATAAGTCATTATTAAAATATATTTAATGATAAAATAAGCCATAACAAATAAGTAATATTTATGCAAAAATTTTGAATAAGATGAACAGTCAAATGAGATGAGATGTCTAAAAGACAAAAACGTCATGTATTTTGGACAGAGGGACTATATTGTTACCTTGGGGCGGATCTGTAATTTTTTAACGGGGCTTGAAACAGATTTGTTTACCATATTTGTAGGGAAATCGATTTTCTGATATTTCCCGTGATTTGTGTTCCTCGATTTCCTTGTACCTCTATGAATATGGAGGCGATCTAGGCACCGGTGGCAGAAATCTTTCGTCTGGCCTCTCAAGCGATCGAACGGCCATGTCGGCGGTGCCGTCGCCGTGCTTCGGCAATGTCACGATGACCATCTGCTCCTGGTCGGAGGCCAACAAGAAGCTGGGCAACGGCAGGTACGTCAAGTCCGATCCGGTCAGCGCCGGCGGCCACTCTTGGCGCATCGCCTTCTACCCCAACGGCAGGCTCGTCGGCAGCACGACCGCATCCATGTCCCTCTCCCTCGTGCTCGACGACGACGCCACCACCGCCACAGCTAACGAAGACATCCACGTAATGTTCCGATTCATGATGCACGAGGCGTGAAATAGTTCGACAGTCGTTGTCATGTCTAGCATGGTCGCCGCGGCCTTCAGCAGGCGGAGGAACGCGCACGGCTTCGAGCGCTTCGTCTCGCACGACGACTTCGAGAAGACGGCGCTTTTCAAGAGCGATCGCTTCACGATCCGGTGCCAACTCACTGTCGTGGATCCGGTGTCAGTGTCACCCTTCGGCCAGATGGATCAATCAGTGGTGCTGCTGCAGGCGCCGCCGCCACATATCTCGCCGGACCCATCGGTGGTGTTACTGTCAGCTTCTGCGCTGCCACCGTCGCCTCCTCCGCCGAAGCCATCTATCTTGGAGGCGAGGTCGCCGTCTGTGGCAACACCGCTGCCGTCTGCCTCGCCGGCACCATCTGTCCCAATGTCAAGTGCGCCGGCACCGTCTGTCCGACCCGAACCACCCGTCTCAGGGGCGAAAGGACCGTCGGCGTCTGTCCCAGCGGGACTCCCAGCGGGACAGCCCGTCGTGAGGGCCAAAGTGCCGCCGCTGCTCTCTGGGCTGAACATGGACGCCGACCTTGGCCGCTTCCTGGAGACACAGGATGGGGCAGACGTGGAGTTAGAGGTGCGCGGCAAGGTATATGCCGCGCACAAGTGCGTGCTCTGCTCGCCGCCCGGTCGCCGGTTTTCAAGGACGAATTCTTCGGGCCGGCGAAGGAGGACACCAGCTACGTGCGCGTCATCCCCGACATGCGTCCTGAGGTGTTTGAGGCTCTGTTGCACTACGTGTGCACCGACACGTTGCCGCCGGAGATGGCCATGAACTCGCCGGAAGAAGGAGATATGAGCTGAAAGATCTGAAGCTGCTGACTGAGAAGAAGATGTGCAATCATGTTGGCGTGAGCACTGTCTTGCCCATGTTGGTGCTAGCGGAGCGCCATCAGTGCTGCAAGCTTAAGAAGATGTGCCTAGGGTTCGTTGGTTCTTGCGGGAACACAAGGGCGGTCATGGGGACCAAGGATCTGGGATTCGGCCCGAATGGGCTGAATTTCACCGAAATTCGTCCATTTCGGTCTGGCCCGAGATAAGTCGAAACCGGCTAAAATATTTCGGCCCAGTTTAAATTTTCAGCCCATTCTACGGTCCAACCAAGAGCCCACGGACCTTCATCCACCAATACAATGCTGAAAACATCCTCACGATCCCTAGCCAGTATCCGCTGCTTGGGAGCCGCCGCCAGTAGCGAATCTTCGCTCCTCGCCGCAGCCACCGCGAGAGCCGAGGTCGCTTCTGGATGCCTGAGCTCTTGCCATGGATGGTCCTCGATGCCGCCCCTGTGCCATGGCCTCACCTCGACGCCCCCTACCACGCCGTCACTTCCTCTGCCGCGCCGTCGCTGCCATCTGCACCTTCTGCTGCCAACAGCATGCTGTCGCCACCCTCCCCATCGCCTACGCGTTCCACGACGGTGCCATATGCACCCGTTCCATGCCCACTACCATGTCTGGCCGTTTGGGCAAATTTTGTTCAAATTTGCTCAAATTTCATTCAAATTTTGGGTGGATACCGGTCCGAATTTTCCGAATCTTCCGAATTTCGTCCAATTCGGTGAGCTCCGAATTTTTTTCAAAAAAGAATCCCAGAACCTTGATGGGGACCAATGACCTCGAGACTTGAGCGAGAAGCAGCCCATGTGTTGTCAAGGATGTAATCAACGAGATTCTGGATGCAAGGGTTGCAAGGAGAAGGCGTCTCATTACAGTTTGCATTTTTGTGTTCTTTTTCTGGTCCAGCATCTCATTGGTTTTTCTAGATGCCTTTTTTCTTTTCTAGAGTAGACTAGTGAAAATATGGGAGGCTTATGGCTCATTTGGTGTTAATAAGAATAGTGCTACCTTGTAATTTTGTGATTGCTTGGCTGGTCATTTTGCAACGAAGGTTAAGTGGTTTATATTTTCTATGCGTGCCTTGCTGCACCATTGGAACATCGTCGCCCATTGCCCCATTCACTGTATGGTAAATTCTGTGCGACTGTGCGCCATTGTCTTAATCAGCTTGTTTCTTCAATGTAATCCTGTACTCTGGGTCATTTTCAATAAAGTTTATAGAGTCAATATATGTTAGTGCCCGGCAGTGGCCCAAATCAAAAGCTTCAAGATTGGTCACAATGCAGATGTCTCAATTGCAATGCAAGGAAGGACATACTCAAGAGGTCCACGTGCAAAATGGAGTATGGAAATTTAGAGTGTCTCTGGAAATGCTCTAATGTGGAGTGGTGGCAGGAGGCAGGAGGCAGGAGGCAGGAGGGATATGTTCCGTGAATCAGGTGTGATCTCTAATGGCCTACGAGAGATCTTTGTAAAGTTGTGCCCATCCAAGCTGGTGCGTCAGCATCACTGTTTTTATATGCTACAAACAGACCGACATAGGGTTCTAAGTCAAGCATTTATATGTTTGACCATCAATTTTTTAAAAAATTATATAGGTTAATGACATAAGATTTATGTTTTTGGATTCACTATAAATAAATATTTTCATAATATAGAACTCATGTGTTGTAAAGCTATAAGGATCTTTTGAAATAGATAGTCAAAGATAGTAATATTTGACTTAGGACAAATCTAATGTAACATGGAAAAGGGAACAGAGAGAGTATGCGTGTATTAGGAGGTGTTTACCACGCTTTTTTTTTTACAACAGGTGTTTACCATGCATTGATGTTACATTTTCTCGGATCATATGGTTTATAGATTAGCTAGGAAAATAACTGATACCCCACGCACGTCGTGGTACGACCGTACGAGGGAGTAGTTTCCTTGGGGGGTGGATTTGTTAATTTTTATTAACGGGACTTGAAACAGGTTTATATTATTTACCATATTTCTAGGGAAATCGTTTTTCTGATGATATTTCCTCCCGTGATTTATGTTCGTCGATTTCCTTGAACCTCTGTGAATCTGGAGGTATCCAGGCGCCACCAAAAGACTTTGCGTTGCATCCCCTCCACTTCTATCGCTTCGGTCGCCTGCTCTGCCCAAGAAATCTTTCGTCTGCCTCTCCTGCGATAGATCGAACGGCCATGTCGCCGCAGCCGCCGGAACCATCTATGGTGAGGGCAACGTCGCCGCCTGTGGCAACACCGCTGCCGTCTGCCTCGCCAGCGCCATCTGTCGCAATGTCAAGTGCGCCGCCACCGTCTGTCCGATCCGAACCACCCGTCGAAGGGGCGAGTGTACAGCCGGCGTCTGTCCCAGCGGGACAGCGCGTCGTGACGACCAAGACGCCGCCGCCGCTCTCTGGGCTGAACGCCGACCTTGGCCGCCTCCTGGCGACAAAGGATGGGGCAGACGTGGAGTTCGAGGTGCTCGGCAAGGTGTTCGCCGCGCACAAGTGCGTGCTCGCCGCTCGGTCGCTGGTTTTCAAGGAGGAGTTCTTCGGGCCGGCGAAGGAGGAGGACACCAGCTACGTGCGCGTCATCCCCGACATGCGTCCTGAGGCGTTCGAGGCTCTGATGCACTACGTGTACACCGACACGTTGCCGCCGGAGATTGCCATGAACTCGCCGGAACAAGGCACCGCGATGCTAGCTGAGGATTTGCTCGCCGCTGCGGATCGATATGAGCTCACACATCTGAAGCTGCTGACTGAGAAGAAGATGTGCAATCATGTCGGTGTGAGCACAGTCTTGCCGAAGTTGGCGCTAGCTGAGCGCTACCAGTGCTGCAAGCTTAAGAAGATGTGCCTAGGGTTCGTTGGTTCTTGCGGGAACACAAGGGCGGTCATGTCGACCAATGACCTTGAAATTCTAGCGAGAAGCAGCCCATCTGTTGTCAAGGATGTAATCAACGAGATTCTGGATGGAAGGGATGCAAGGAGAAGGCGTCTCATTATAGTTTGCATTTTTGTGTTCTTTTTCTGGTCCTGCATCTCGTTGGTTTTTCTAGATGCCCTTTTTTTTTTTCTAGAGTAGACTAGTGAAACTATGGGAGGCTTATGGCTCATTTGGTGTTAATAAGAATAGTGCTACCTTGTAATTTTGTGATTGCTTGGCTGGTCATTTTGCAACAAAGGTTAAGTGGTTTATATTTTCTATGCGTGCCTTGCTGCACCATTCGAACATCGACGCCCATTCCCTGTATGATAAATTCTGTGCGCATTGTCTCAATCAGCTTGTTTCTTCAATGTATTCCTGTACTCTGGGTCATTTTCAATAAAGTTTATAGAGTTAATATATGTTAGTGCCCGGCGGCAGGCCCAAATCAAAAAGCTTCAAGATTGGTCACAATGCAGATGTCTCAATTGCAATGCAAGGAAGGACATACTCAAGAGGTCCACGTGCAAGATGCTGAGATGTCCACAATCTTCAACAGGAACATGTCCCAAGTCAAATGGTGAACGGCTTCGGTTGTACCTCCAAGGCCCTGTGGCTCTATAAGCAAAAAGGGAGTAACTATGGTACGTGTGCCTATTTTCTTTACTTTCTTCAGACGACAAATATCAACCGTTGGATCAAGATCCAATGTTCCTTAAGTTTCTTCCTCCTCCATACATCTGTTCATCTTCTTGTGTTCCTTTTCTTAATTTCTTCTCCAACACCCCCGTCTGCTGCCCGCCTCCTCTAGCACCGGCGATCAACATCTCGGCCATTGGGGCTGCGAGGCACTGTTCCCAACTACCCTAATCACCGTCGCCCATAATCCAGTGTCCAAGCCGTCGCCCATGCCCGAACTCTTCCCATCTAGATGTAGACTACCACCCACGACGGTGGCTCTTGCTGCCTCACTGTCCCGCCACTACCATCCGGCTTGCATGCCACACTGGCCTATTTTCTATATCTGTCAGCCATGAAGCCCCTTCCACGGCAACTCTCTCTTTGACCAATGATGCAGGTGCTAGCCGTTTTGTGCATCACCTATAATATTAACGCCGATTTTAGGTGTTTGAACTATAGGAAATGTGCAAGAAGAAGGTGCTTTCCAAGAAGCATGTGGAATTTTCTTTCTTTGTTTCTTGATCTGTAACTTTCTAGAACTGTACATATAATGAATAAATTCACAGTAGGGGGCAACCCCTCCTGTTTCTCTAAAAAAAAACAAGAAGCATGTGGAATTGATTTCTATGATGGTAGTTTATAACAACCACTAGTGGTAATGAGTTACACTTATTGCTGATATAAGGTTACCGCAGTAGAAATACGCCAATTTGTACCGACGGTCGACATAAATTACCTCTATAGTAAAAATATTGTTCTTTACTGGTGATAATTCAACCATCAGTGTACAGTCCATGAGTCACACTGCAATGGCTCTTGCTTTTTTATACCACTAGTGAAAAAAAAATACAGGTCTTTTGTACCGGTGGAAGAGCCGCCATGGTTTTTTATTTGTGGGAACTTATTTGCGAGGTAGAGAGAACAAGGTCTTGTGGTACTTGAGGTTCATATAAACTTTACTTTCTCAGCTCCATTCTAAATTATAAGATGTTTTAGCTTTTCTAGATACATTGTTTTTACTATATACCTAGTACACATAATGTATATCTAAGTGTATAGTAAATTTATCTATACCTATCTATATCTATACCTTAATAATAAAGAGGCAAAATTTCAGGCTCTTTTTTTTCGTCCATCCATTTTTTGGGGTCCGTCTCCCTCTAACTACCGAACAATGGAGATTTTCTTTTGTCTGGACTTACATATATAACCAGTGCTCATACGAGTTAGAATAACACTTGTCTAGCGCGATACGGAGTCCGATTCCAAAACATACTGTCCTACTCCAATACGGGTTATCCTTTGGAAAAGGGTGCGTGAGCCAAAATTATATTAAGAGATTCATATGTAGCACTCAAGAGTTCTGTCCGGCCTCAATTCTAATGTATTGGATTAGGATACGGAAGTTACAAAGAGAAAGATATACAACTATATATAATCAGCTATCCCCTCTGTAATCTCAAAGTTCGTTTAGCCTTGCATGTCCATGACGGATTAGAGTAGGCCCGTGTCTTTATAATAATATTGGGAACCAAATCAAAGTCTAGCCTTGAGAGCACATGGAAGGTTGTGGCAACAACGAGGTGTGGCTCAAGAAGAGATGGCAACGTACTAAAATAACTATGAGCAGCAAAAGGGATTTTTGAATGAATCATAAAAGAGCCTGTCGTCTTCAAATATCGCCGGATTCAATCGAAAGAAGTTGCGATTGATCTTGAGGAAGCTTTCCTACGGAATCAGAATTGGATCTCACGGTTCTCACCATCGGAAACTCGATTTTGTAGACGAGCGTGCAGCTTCACGTGCAGGCATACCAAACGGCCCTTCCGCTCCGCTTCAATGCTAAAGCACCGGTTTACATTGCCTTGTAGACGAGCGTGAAAGAGAGAAGGAGCTGAAAAATAGTAGGTTTACATCGCCCCGGACGCTCGCGTGGGCCATGGCTCGGCCGTAGTCAAGTTTGCTGCCGAGGTGAGCAAGGCCGGTGGAGGGCGGAGCGGGACGACGGCGCGGTGAGCTCCAACAGCGACGTGGCCACCTCCAAGGAAGGCGGCACGAAGCGGCAAGCTCTAAGGACAGCGGCATGGAGAGACAGCTATGAAGATTGCGGCGCGGCGAGCTCCAAGGAATGTGGCTCGGCAGACTCCGAGTCCGAGGCTCTAAGGACGGCGGCGTGGAGACGCAACTCTGATGATGGCGGCACGGTGAGCTCCGAGCGATGCGGCTCGGCAGATTCCGAGGGCTTGGAGTTCAGGAGGGCGGGCATCGCTGTTCATGGAGAGTCACCGGCGGCGGGCGTGGCGGACCGCGGACTCACCCAGGCACTGCAGCGTTTAGTTGCGTGCGGTGGATAAGGCTTCCGTGCAGAAGTTTTCTTTTTTAAAAAAGAAGGAAATCCATGGAGAAGTGTGAAAAAATAAAATAAGTGCAGAAGAAAATAAAGGAACAAAACAAATGAATTTTCTGTTTTCTGTCTCCAATTCCTTTCATCGTTTGTCTTTTCGATTTGTTTTCTTTTCTTGTTTCCGGTTACTTTGCCTTCTGTTTCCATTGGCTTGTTTCCGACTTTTTGTTTTCTATTTCGGGAATTTTTGGTTTTGTTTCTCTCAGTAATCCAGTTACATTTCTGATTTTTTGTTTTCCGTTTTTACGGCTGTTTTTTCAACCAGTGTTTTTTAATGTTTTTGACCGGTGATTTTTTCTCATAAAAGTCTTTCAACCATTGATCTCTCCTCTGAAAACAAAATTTTCAATTTTTTTCTTTTCTTGTTTCCAGTTACTTTGCGTTCTGTTTCCATTGGCTTGTTTCCAACTTTTTATTTTCTATTTCGGGAATTTTTTGTTTTGTTTCTCTCGGTAATCTAGTTACATTTCTGATTTTTTTTGTTTTTCGTTTTTACAGCTGTTTTTTCAACCAGTGTTTTTTTATGTTTTTGACCGGTGATTTTTTTCTCATAAAAGTCTTTCAACCATTGATCTCTCGTCAAAACAAAATTTTGCACTACTAAACTACTGATGTAATTTTAAGTATAAACAAAACTTATTCTCACTAAATTTTGATCAGTTGTTTGTCCAAGTAATCAAACATTGTGCAATTTTAACCACTTTGTTATCTAATCTGATCTAAATAAATGTTTATCTATGATCCATAACGAGAGCCGCTGCGTGAAAAATCAAACAAAGGTCTCTCATCATAATCATGGGTGGATAGACCAATTTTTTACGCGTTACAAACTACTCTTTGTCAACTTTAACAAAATATTAAAATTACATATGTTTATGGATTGTCAAAGAAAACCACGCAACTCGATGTTTAAATGTAGCAACACATAGCGTGAAATTTGAAGTTATGATATATTGACGTCTGAATACTTTTGTGCTTTGCAACCGAAAAATAATGTATCAATATTGTAGTTTAATTCAATGCAGGCTTAGCAGCACATTGTCATATTATTGCCAACTAGTATAATGCCCGTGCTAACGCTACGGTTTTATCTTGGAGATGCACATAAAAACAACCAAACAACGATTTTTTTTCTATAGTTGAACTTTTACACAATTGTATTTAAGCATGTATATAATCCGGGAAACACTTTTGCATAAGAAAGGCATAATAAAGTTATTTCTCGCATTAACCATCTAAGTCACATTCTGCCTAAGTCCTTAAACATGACTTCGAGATCTTCAGGGAAGCTACCAAAATATTCATTTGCATGGCTCTTCAAAATGTCTACCAAGAATTCCATCCTCATTAAAGTTGATAGTTGCTCATGGCAGATAATAAGTTAAGTTATTAATTTCCTATGTAGTATGCACGTGCTAACACTACGGTAAATGTCAAAGAATTACATTTTCTACGCATTTGGCTAAATCTCTCTATAATGCTAGCCCAAGCCTAACAGCTCTTCGACTAAATCTGTCCCTAATGCTTGACTAAGCCTCAACCTCCTCTTGGGCCGAATCTACGCTACGGCCTGCTCCCACCTCACCCCCTCTCCCTCTCCACGCGTGGGCGAAGCCAATCACTGGTCTCCTCCCTCCCTAGACCAAAGGCCAACTGCGGCCTACTCCCTCCGTCCCCACAGCTTGGGCCACGACCTCCCCACGTCTCCCTTCCGCATGTTTGTTCCCAACCACGCCTGCGACACGCCCATCGGCCTCCCACTCTCTTTCCTCTTCCTCTCTCGACCCGGTGGGCCCCGCTTGTCAGCCCCTCCTCAACCTTTCTCTTACTCATCCCAACAGATAATGTTGAGCTGCTGCTGCCCTTGTGCGCGCGAGCGGTCACGTCTGCAACCCCGCCCGCGCACAGCGGCCTCCGCGCCTGCACCTCACCCGCCCGCCCCACTCAAATGACCACGCCGACCGCGGCTCCCCCCCTCCCCCTCTATCCTCAACCACATGGAGCTCCACCAGCACGCAAGGTCCTGATCAAGGCAACAGGCCTTCATGTCGCCCCGGTCCCTGTGCCCCAACCACGCCGTCTCCATTGAGCCTCAGGCGCCCCCACCGTCAACATTGCTTCTAGTTCATCTGCTGAATAAATTACAAAACAAAGTGTGACCCGCAGGTACATGAAAGCCTGCCATCTTCTGTGTGATTTTGTGAACAGGTAACAATGATCTCGTCCTTTCTAAGGACTGCTAACATAATGGAAAACATGTGAGTGCTTTATTATTGAACATAATGATAGCAGAGTGGGACAACAAAATAAGCAAAACTCCCAACCTTTAAGGCAGACTCCATTCAGCACCTGATCCACCTAGCTGCTGCTTCTGAACTTCTTGCGCCCAACTTGAAAACATTGGTCAACAGAGGCAAAAAGAAATCTTACTATCACAAACCAAGCAGAGCAATACAAGCTGTCCAATGAAAGGAGTAAAAATCACTCGTTACCTTAAGTTGATCTTAATGATTGGAAGCATTAAAGTGTGAATATGTAAAAGTCCTGTCAAATAAATGATGAGGCAAATGCTTAAGATATTGCTTGCATAAACCTTATGTAAAGTGATAAAAAAATAGAATAGGTCTTACATTCGTATGTACATTTTCTCTGTCATTGTCTGTCAGAATGTCAAACGAATACAAGAGTCAGTTGCAACACTTCTAACAGGATCCTGCACCCAAATTCCCAAAACAGAGAAAAAGGAAGAAAAAGGAAATTGCGTCATGGTTCAAAAGAACATAGAATTGAAAAGGCAAGAATTGAATGTAGCCGATAGATAACTTCAAATATTCCCAGTTCAATTTAAGCTCGGAGTAGCACATAGAAAATCAGCATTTATCCTCGCGACCAACGCCCAGGATCCCACCACAAAATGGGAGGAAAAATCAAGGGGATCCCCTGCTCCTGTCTTCAAATGGAGCAAAACCACCCATACCCAGAGCTGCTACTGTCACCGAACCCAGGGAAACCACCGATGGACACAGAGCTGCTCATGTAACCATTCCAGAGCCCATGCTGCATCTCCTACCGGCATTCTCAGCCCTATCAAACTTCGCGTAGAGCGACCCCTCGTTTGACTCTTTCACTAAAACAGCCATTTTTCAATTTCTTCCATGGTCTCACCATCCCCTGCACACAAACAATCCAACAAGATTAACCTATAGTGAGTGAGAAAATTCATCCTGAACCTCCAGACCGTTGATTTTTCACACATCACCCACCGAATGACCGGACCATAACCAATACTGAAATCTAGAGCAACAGCTGATCTGCCGAGCAGGGAGGAGCGTACCAGCCCAAGCAGTGAGGACGGAGGCCATGGAGGTGCCGATGGTGAAGACGATACGGTGGTTCTCAAACACTTTCTGCGGGCCATCGGAAGAGTGCATGCGCACGCGTCAGCGAATCAAGAAAAATCACGGAGGATACTGGGGGACTTCAGGGTGGGGGCTAGGTCGTCAATCGTCACCTAGGTGGAGAAGAAGGTGTCGCAGACGGTGGCCCTCGAGTTAGACGCCCGTCTCCGGATGTTTGGGCTGCTCGCACCGGGAGACGCCCTCGCCGGGGCCCGCCCGTGCCGGGCCGCCACGCCCGCCGGCCGCGCCACTACCAGCGCCGCCAACGTCACGGCTCACGGGTGCGTATTCGGGCTCCTAATTGGTCCCTCTGATCCGGAGCTGAAGCCGCTGTTCCAGTTCAACCGTCCTCTGTCGACAATGTCGCCGGATCCTCCGAGGCGGGGGTCATCGTTGCCCGAGAAGTAGCCATCCGCGTCGGTGGGGGGCTTGGACCGCCCCGTCCGGGAGTGGGTGCGCGCGCGGCGGCGGACCGTGGCTGTGGTCGAGGATGAAGGGCAACTGCGGATGTGGTGGAGAAAGACGTGGCAGGGTAGGCGGTGATGAGGCGAGCGGCCTGGCGGTCGGGGAGGAGGCGACCGCCACGGCAGAGGCGGAGATCTCCATGAGCCAGCTCGGCGGTGCCTCTTCCTTCCTGGACGCCTCCCACTGGCAGTGAAGCGCCACGACGTACGGGTACGCCTTCGCCTTCCCGACGACCGGAGGCGCCGTATCGGTGGTGGAGACCCGGGAGGCCCACACCAGGCACCGCGGCTTCCTCCTCCGCGAAGGGCGTGGGCGTGGGCGATCGGCAGGCACCGCGGCTTCCTCCTCCCCTCCATGAAGGGCGTGGCCACGGGCGATCGGCGCGGCGGCGGCCCTGGCATTCTCGAAGGTTGTATTTTCTTTTTTCTTTTAATTCAGTGATGATTGGGATTCGAACCACGGTTGTGGCGCTTGCGTGGGGAGGACTGGCGAACGTGGAGAGAGGCAGAGTGGGTCACGGCGTGCGGAGTGCGAGGAGGGCGCGTGGGTGAGAAGCATGGCATCACACATCCAATCGTGACCACCAGAGTTGGTCAGGGTGTTTTATTAGCCTTTGATTTTAATGGTGTAGGATTTATGTGTGTAATTTTTTGGGTGTATAATGGTTGAAAGTTCTCAGCGGGGGACGTTTTACTGGGTGGACCAAGTGTAATTTGAAGTGGTCAATTATAGTAGAGATATTAACTTACATTATGAATGTCTTGTCATCATCATAAAATAATTTATTAAATTTTATGAAAAGCGCAAAACATAAATAAATATGTCCTATTCACGTCTTCATTTTTCATAACCATTTTATTGTTTTTCTCCGTTGCAACGCACGGACACTTTTGCTAGTAATAATAAGAGGCAAAATTGTCGTCATAATTTTTTTCCACCAATGATCTTACGTATAAGATGTAAGATGTAACCGTCCATGACTCAATCTCACGTAAGACTCAATCTCGCGTCAACACAACAGAAAAACGAATATACACACATATCCACGAAAAGAAAGAAAACTGCACTCGGTTAATGCTCGCAGAAAAAACGTCAATTAAAATTCCAGAAGTCCGGCGACGGGCTGACGTCCAACTCACGGCCCAACGTAGCGCAATGGAATTAATCACACAGATAAAAATTATAATTTAATCCAAATAGAAAAGAATAATCCATATCTATTCTATATAATATAATATTTTTTTCGGTTCAGGGCTGCCGCCATAGTCGCATATGGTTCAGGGCTGCCGCCATAGTCGCATATTTTTCCGCTTCTAGCCCGCCTCGGAAATCTCAGCGAGGAAAGGAAACCACCCACACCTATACGTCAAAAGGAAACGAAAAAAAAATACAAGCCTACTCATACACCTGTACGGCAAAAATACAAGCCAGGTCTCCATATAAATTACAAATAAATAAATAAATAAATAAATAATAGAAAACTATATATAGATTATAAATAAATAATACTAAAGTAACCGCATACCACCTCCCACATGTTTTATATGATCTATAAAAAAAATCTATTCAACCAGTCGTTAACACCTTATAGTTCACATGACAAAAGAAGTGTAAAAACATGGCATTGCATATATATTAAATTAATCTGTAGATATTAAATATAATATTAAAATATATAGTCCATGTTAGAGAAATCCACATCCATGCATGGTAGAGAGTCTGATTCAAAACCAAATGAAATTGATGATACAATCACTGTATGGAGTTTGATTCTAAGACAAAACACATCGATACAAGTTTGTTGACATAGCCACCTAGGCGTAATTAACCGAAACTGAAAGTATCAAAAGTGAAGAGAATTTGGTTCCACATATTTTTATGAAATCAACATCCATGCATGGTAGAGAGTCTGATTCTAAGACAAAACACGTCAATACAAGTTTGTAGACCTAGCCACCTAGGCATAATTAACCGAAACTGAAAGAATCAAAAGCGAAGAGAATTCGGTTCCACATATTTTTGTGAAATCCACATCCATGCATGGTAGATAGTCTGATTCAAAACGAAATGAAATTGATGAATGCAATCACCGTGTGGAGTCTGATTCTAAGTCAAAACACGCCAATACAAGTTCGTAGACCTAGCCACCTAGGCATAATTAACCGAAACTGAAAGAATCAAAAGCGAAAAGAATTCGGTTCCACATATTTTTATGAGTGCTTCAAAAAGTCATCGAACTCGATATCTAACTCTACCAACACATGGATACTACAAAATTAAAGTTATGATATTATTATGGGTAGATTTTTTTGTGCCTTATGACAAAAGAAAAAAAATTCTAGCAATATTGTGTTTTACCTTAACATTAGATTGTTTTTTTTCGTTGCAACGCACGGCCATATTTGCTAGTATATCTAAAAAAACCAAAACGTCTTATAATTTGGAATAGATGGAGTATGTTACTAGATGGGGGAGTGCTTCAGGTCGACATTGTTAGCTTATCATGGGGAGTGCTTCAAGCCAAAATGCCAACATGGTTAGCTTATCTTGGTTTGGTCGGTTGGAGGTTTGTGGTCAGGTCTCACTCCTATCTCAGTTGTCTAGAGTTTTAGTTTCTCCAATGTAAAAAAAACAACCCCTCACAGCCCTGCCAGAAGCAAGGTGGTGGTGTTTGTAAGGAGCCGATTCTTTTTCTCTCTTTAATATAATGATACGCAGTTATGCGCATTCGAGAAAAAAAAAATTGTATTGCAGTGGCCCAATGTTTTACTCCCATTGGAATGCAATGGCATGAACCTACTGTGATAAAAAAGGTATGGTTTATCTTTCAGAGCCACGGAGGACACCAAAATACAGAATTATCTTCTAAACCTTAATTTGTTGATGAAAAATGACCAACCAAGCATCACAAAATTAAGCGTAGTATGCTTTAACACAATGTTCATTTCAGCCGTAATAGGCCTTGATAGTTTTTCAAGAAAAAATGGCATACAATAAGAATGGCAAGATGAAACAGAGAACAAAAATACAAAAATTGATGAGACGCATCCTCCTTGCCTCCCTTGCATCCAAAGTCTCGGTGATTACATCCTTGATGACACTGCTTCTCGCTAGAATCTCGAGGCCATTTGTCGCCATGACCGCGCTTGTGTTCCCGCAAGAACCGATGAACCCTAGGCACATCTTCTTAAGCTTGCAGCACTGGTAGCGCTCTGCTAGCGCCAACATCGGCAAGACAGTGCTCATGCCGACATGATTGCACATCTTCTTCTCAGTCAGCAGCTTCAGATCTTTCAGGTCATATCGATCCGCAGCGGCAAGCAAATCCTCAGCTAGCACCACGCCTTCTTCCAGCGAGTTCATGGCCATCTCCGGCGGCAACGTGTCGGTGTACAGGTAGTGCAACAGAACCTCGAACGCCTCCGGACGCATGTCGGGGATGATGCGCACGTAGCTGGTGTCCTCCTCCTTCGCTGGCCCGAAGAGTTCCTGCATGAAAACCGGCGACCGGGCAGCGAGCACGGACTTGTGCGCGGCAAACACCTTGCCGCGCACCTCCAAGTCCACGTCTGCCCCTTCCTTTGTGGCCAGGAGACGGCCAAGGTCGGCGGGCAGGCCAGAGAGCGGCGGCGCCCTGGCCTTCTGTGCCGTCGGAACAGATGCTGGCGATCCACTCAACCCTGCGACGACTGGTTCTGGTCGGACAGACGGTGGCAGTGGCGGCGCATTCGACATTGCGGTAGATGGTGCCAGCGAGAGGCAGACTCCGGCGGTGGCGGTACTGCTGTCACCAGCGATGGTTTCGGTGAGGCAGCTGCCGGCGGCACCCTCGCCTTCACGACAGATGGCGTCGGTGTCGCCGGTGGTGGAGGTGCTGTAGACGGTGGCACTGGCACCACAGATGGTTTCGGTGGGGCAGGTGGCGGCGGCGGCGGCGCCTGCACGACTGATGGATCTGGCCGGCCGGAGCGTGACATCTGGACGGCGGCCCGTTTACTGCCTGCCGGAAAGACGGTGAGGCGGCACTGGATCCCGAAGCGATCACTCTTGAAAAGCGCCGTCTTCTCGAAGTCGTCGCGCGAGACGAAGCGCTCGAAGCCGTGCGCGTTGCTCCGCCGGCTGAAGGCCGCGTTGACCGTGCTAGACATGAAAACCGGCGACCTATCATCGTACACCTCGTGCATCAGGAACCTGAAATTCACATGGACTACGTCCTCGTCGGCGGCTGCTGCTGCGACGGCGGTTCCGCTGCCTTCGGCGGCATCGTCGTCGTCCAGCAGGAGGAAGAGGGACATGGATGCGGTGGTGCCGACGAGCCTGCCGTTCGGGTACAAGGCGATGCGCCAGGAGTGGCCGCCGGCTTTGAAACGGTCGGACTTTACGTACCTGCCGTTGCCCAGCTTGTTGGCCTCCGAGCAGGAGCCGATGGTCATCGTCGGGTAATTGTCGAACCACGGCGACGACATGGCCGTTCGATTCGCAGGAGAGGCGGACGAAGATTTCTAGGGCTGGCGACCGAACGATAAGAAATATATGCAACCACCCGAGGCAGATTTTTCGTGCGTGATCAGAATCAGATTCCTAAAAAAATATGGTTATTTTGGAAAGGTACCAATTTTTCATGTGAATTTTTCATGGAAAGGTACCAATTATTTTGGAAAGGTATACTTGCCTTATTTTTTTTTGTTTTTCCACGTAGTCAAATTCACATCAATTCACGCGAGCAACTCTAACAACTTGGCTATTCTTGTTTTGGAGGCTTTTTAAAATTCATATAGCAAAAAGTAGATTTCAACATATATGTTATCTGGCTTTGTAAAATAAGAAGCTGACTATCCCATATAAAGCTATTCGAAGATAATAGCAAGGCTGTTGTAGACCTCTTCTTTTTTTGAGAAATTTTTTATTTTACAAAACTAGAATTTGGCTATTGGAGTTGTGGAAGAAATAAATTCCATCTCAATTCACCCCAAGACATATGGATTGAGGTGAATTTGACAACATTCAAACAAGGCCAGGGAAAAAAAGAAAACCCCGCTTTCGATGTGTCGGCCATGCAGCCACACTTGATCTCTCTCCTCTCCTGAACTCTCTCTTAGCTCCTTATTATCTCTACAATTCTACAGTACTAGCCCCTCCCTCCAATGGCGGATCTAGAATTTTTACGTTAGGTAGCCGATGGTCATCATCATGGAATTCTCAAACTCGTAGCATGGCGACGACATTTTACTGATGCAGTCATTTTATTTACGAATGCATTTACAGTTGCCCGCCTCACAAAATCGATTTATGGAGGCGGTCAGTTTATTTCGGAGGCGTCTACAATTACCTATCTCGCAAAATCGATTTACGGAGACGTATAATGTGGCGAGCCCGTTAAAAGCCCATCTAGGCCTATGAACAGGTTCACAGTATACGGGAACTGAAACCGTATCCCTTTTCTTGGTCATTTCTTTCCCTTTCTCCTCTCACCCGTGCAGCGCATCTCTCCCTTTCTCCCTCTTTCTGTTCTCTCTGCCCCTCCTAGCACACAGCCGAGATCTCTTCCCTCTCTCTCTCTCTCTCTCCTCTCTCCGGCGGATGCAAGCATGGACGCACGGGCCTGGCATGCACGGCTGTAGCGAGCGATGACGAGGACGCACGGGCCCATCGCGGCCCTAGCGAGTGGCGGCGCACACACCAAGGATGTTGGGACATGCCATATTCATATGGCCAAGTCCCCTAGAAGAGGCCCAACTAGCGTCATTGGAGTGGCATGTAAAACCCACCCCCACCGAGGGGTCGCTTGTAAATTTCTGCTTGCCTATATAATGCAAAGAACATGAGGGCAATGGAGCTCTCTCCTCTCCCACTCATTTTTCGCAAACCCTAGCTGCCGCCTCACTCTCTCCACTCGTTTGTTGGAACCTTCATCCCAGGGCCTTCTTCGTGGAGCCTCCACACAAGACCATCATTGCGGAGCCTCCTCCATTGAGCCTTCTCCGTAGAGCCCTTATACAAAACAATGATTGAGCATTCGTTCGAGACCTTCGATCCAGACCTTCGTCTGGGACCTTCGTCGGCAGACCTTCTCAGGCCAAGCCTTCGTCGGCGGACCTTCTCTGGCCAGGCCTTCGTCAGGAGACCTTCCCGGCCCGGCCTTCGTCGGACCTTCTCCGGCCGGGCCTTCGTCGAGAGACCTTCTTCGGCCGGGCCTTTGTCGGCAGACCTTCTCCGGCCGGCCTTCATCGAGGAACCTTCTCCAGCTAGGCCTTCTCCGGGAGGCCTTCTCCAGCCGGCCTTCGCCAGGAGACCTTCTCCCACCGGCCTTCGCTGGGAGGCCTTCTCCCGCTAGCCTTCGTTGGGAGACCTTCTTTCCTCAGCCTTCTCCGGGAGACCTTCTCCATGGAGCCTTCTACTCTCAACCCTGTTTGGGACACTTGTGACAACAGAGGACACCGATGGTCATGCACATCTTCATCACCTCCGGAGACAGCTCACGCTGCTCTCACTACTACAGAGAACTAACTGGAGGCAGGCATTTTTGATTTACCGAGGCGGGCATAACAACCGCTTCAGTTCAAAGGCCTCCGTAAATCACTTTTTTACCAAGGCGGTTGTAGTGCCCACCTCGGTAAATTGTTTTAAAAAACAAAAAACAAAAGCCCACCGGTGAGCCTGTTTTGGAGCCTAGGCCCCACCATTGCCGCTTCCCTGCGTGTCGCCGATGCTGGGATCCGGCCACCCCACGCGCCACAGCCGGAGGGAGGAGAGTGGGGGTTCCCCGTGCACTGACGCCGCTCGCCTCGAAGCCCCGCCGGTGCGCGTGGCCCCCCGCCACTAGGGCCACACCACTACCGAGCCTCAATGGTGCGCGTGGGCCACTGCCTCGGAACACTGCCGTGTGTGTGGCCCCACCGCATCCGAGCCTCACCGGTGCGCGTTGCCTATGAGCCCTGCCGGAGCACGTGGGCCCCCAATGCCAAGCCCTCGCTGACGTGTGATGACCGAGGTGAGGGAGAGAAGAGAGAGAGAGAGAGAGAGGCCGGTGAGGGAGAGAACAGAGTCGTTTGGCTGTGAGTTTTTGAGCGGTGCAAAGGAGAGAGATTAGGGAGCGAAGAGTGAGTGGATTTGGGGGCTAGGGTTTTGTTTGGGTTATATACTTTGACCTGAGTTTTGGGCCGAGATAGGCTTCTAACAGGCTCGACCACATTAAACGCCTCCGTAAATCGATTTTGCGAGGCGGATAATTGTAAACGCCCTCGTAAATAAAATGTCCACCTCGGTAAATCAATTTTGCGAGGTGGGAAAATATTAACGCCTCCGTAAATAAAAGGACAGCCTCGGCGAATCGATTTGCGAGGCAGTCATTTTTTGGTGCCTCGGTAAATAAAATGACCACCTCCGTTAATCATCAAGCATTTTACGCAGCGGTTGAATTTTGTGACCGCCACGGTTAATGTTTAGGCGGTACCTCGTAAAATCATTTTTGTAGTAGTGTCCTTAGGCTAGATCCGGTGATAGGCGAAGGTGGAGGGCGACGCCACCTTCTTCTTAGGCCAGATCTAATGGAGGGCGGCTAGATCCGGTTGAGGGCGGCGGCGTAGACGCGTCTCAGAGCGCGGACGTGGTGGCGGCGGGCTCGAAGCACCTTGGCTAGGCGCGGACGCAGCGGCAACAGTCTCGGAGCGGGGCTGCGCGGACGCGACGGTGGCAGGCTTGATATATTGGGCTCGACGTCGGGCTCATTTAGGCTCCCTCGCCTAGGCTTTTTTTTAAAAAAAATCGATTAAAGTAGGCGGGCATTAGGACGCCTCGTAGTCGCTCCTTGAGCAGTTAGTTGTATACGTGACGGACAAGGATTGTAAATTATTTTATTATTAGAATTAATTAGAAGCAACATGTTGTAGGTAAAGACTTGTTTCCGGCCCGCCGTGCCGGTGTCCTATCGCGTGCACAGTCCATCCCACGTGCAGCGTTTGCGAGCCCAGCGACCCGACGCGTCACGCGACCCGTGATTTTTTTTGTCTGCGTCGCGACAGCTGGTGGCCCCCACATGTCATTCTCATGTATTCGCTTTGTGTCATTCAAAACGTCGGGAACTGCGCCCGTCAGTTTCCACCCACCCCCATTTCATTGCCGCTGCTGCACAGGTTCGTCTCCCTCCGTTCCCCTCCCTCCTCCCGGATTCCCCCATTCATCTCCGGCGATTCTCGGCGACAATCGATGGATTGAGCTATAGGGTTTGTGCGCAGAGAAGGGGCTCAGTGAGGAATCGAAGACGGCTTCATCCTGCACCCAGTTAATTCGCCCTAACACCCACCCCCATTTCATTGCCGCTGCTGCACAGGTTCGTATCCCTCCTTTCCCCTCCCTCCTCCCGGATTCCCCCATTCATCTCCGGCGATTTCTCGGTGACAATCGATGGATTGAGCTATAGGGTTTGTGCGCAGAGAAGGGGCTCAGTGAGGAATCGAAGACGGCTTCATCCTGCACCCAGTTAATTTGCCCTAACACCCACCCTCATTTCATTGCCGCTGCTGCACAGGTTCATCTCCCTCCTTTCCCCTCCCTCCTCCCGGATTCCCCCATTCATCTCCGACGATTCTCGGTGACAATCAATGGATTTGAGCTATAGGGTTTGTGCGCAGAGAAGGGGCTCAGTGAGGAATCGAAGACGGCTTCATCCTGCACTCAGAGGAGGTGGCTACGCATGACGACTTGATACGGAGGATCGAGGCCAAGGTTCGTCCTGCATCACCTGTCCCCTCCAGTTTTTGTGCTTTACTGATTTTGGGGCGTCGTTTTTTTTGCGACTGAATTGACATGTGATGCTACCGGAGGATGATGGGGGGTTGGTTGATTTTTGGTGTGTTGTTCCTGTTAATATGGATTTTTTCTGGAAATGGATGGTACATGTTGCTCCGTGTGTTTGTATGAGTTATAGGGTCCCTGGTTTAGGGATTGGATGGGATACCTCGATTACTTGGTACTCAATCAACACAATGTTAGCCTCTAAGAGTTTATTTGTGTGATTAGGGTTATTCCTTCTAGGCTTTTTTATATCCTACTTGCTCCCCTGTTTTTAGGGGCAATACATGAAACTTTGCCCGTATGGTTGCAATGTTGCTGTACAGGCATAACGAAGGGAAGCTTATGCATACCACTGGGGGTTTCTAGTCATTGGTTTGATATGATGTTTATGGTTATTATTTTTTTTGCTACCAATAGATTAGCCTGATGAACATATTAGATTTGCATAAAGTAAGTAATATATTTGCTTATTCTTATACAATTATATAATAATAGGGCATTATAATAAACTAGTCATTGCGGCTAGGTAACTGATATCAGCAAAATGGAGAGCACCAGAATGGAAAATCCAGCATACCTTTTTTTAGAATCAACAACAGCATACCCTTTTTTAGATTAGCACCAGGACACCTTTAGCAAGGGCATAATCCATTAAGATTATGTATGCATCGATTTTTGGGATTATACTGTTATGCATCCATCGATTTTTTTCCTGTATTATAGATTAGTTTTGTGGGCTTAGGGGCGAGATGCTGATTTGTTTGCCATAACCCATTAAGATTAGTGTACTGTAATTGCTCAGTTAAAACCAATAAATTAGCCTGATCAAACATATTAGATGTGCATAAAGTAAGTAATATATTTTTTGCCTTTTTGGCAATATTATTTCATGTAACTAAGTCTTTTTTCTAAATCATTGTAGATAATTTCACAAGTCAAATCGATTAGGTTCCAATTGATCAACAAACTAAGTTTTTTCTGAATCAACTAAACATTTGTGGTTCGTAGCTCAATTCCCATACTTGCCCTCCCTATTTTTTTTTCTGGGACACTTTTTTGGAGAAGTGTGACTTAGTTGACTTGCAAATCCCATATTAGTCCTCCCTTTTTTTTTTGTCTTTGAGCAAAGCCTTAGTCTGTTTTCCTTTTTTCTGTCTTTTTATTTTTTTGGTCTCGCTAGGTTCCTTTTTTGATTTGTGATGTAGGAGCTCGACCAATGATAGCTGGATGGGTTGGGCTATCAGAGATTCTATTTGAGATACCAGTAAATAGACGCGACAACATGTGCATTGTTAATTACTGAACTTCATTGGGGTTAGGCAACTAAATTTAATTTGACAGGCAATATTGTGGAAAGGTCAAGGCACAATAATGCAAATCATTTGGCAAATCTTTTTCTAATCTCTTTTCTTTTTTGTTCTAATATTTTAGGTTCCAAGTGACCTTGCAGGGAGAGATCAAGTACAAATCACAAAGCAGGTACATTTTGTGGTGACAGAGTACATTTCATACCTCTTTTCCTAATTTTGTACTTCATTAGGTTCAGCTAGGCAACTTAACTAAATCAACAAGCAATTTATTCATATTAGCTAAGGATTTCTTATGTTCTAGGTTTTAGCATTCCCCCCTATGTTGTGATTATTATGTATTTTTTGCTTCTGTACTAGAATACCCTTTTTTTGGGGAACTCATGCTTGATTCTGTATTCTTAATGAGATTTTTTTGATCGTTATTTTTGTAATGCTGCAAATCTACAATATCAAGATAAAATATTTGCTAGTTGATTTTTACCCGACCAGTAGTTGGTGGCTTCAATTCTCCACCAGCAACATAGTTTCCCATTACATCGCCACACCTGATATATATATGTGAAATAAAAATGAAGTGCTTAGACTCTGTTACAAAGTAGAAGTGTATTGAAACAAATAATTAACTTTGAGCAGCGTCTCAAAGCAGAGAACAAACAATTCCATTTGTCTATCTGCGTTACATCACAGTATCTAGATATTTTTCTAAACTATATGTTCTCATACTATTCCTAACGGCATGCTTAAAATCAGTAAATTGCAGACATGGTTGCGGTATGGACTGGATAATGAATTCCTTCCCCTAACTCCTGCATTATCATGTGTAGTTACTGAACTAGCCATCATTCTTTCTCTAATCTTTTTTATTTATTCATTGGATAATAAGTTGCATTTGTCAGTTACTGAACATCATTGGGATTAGGCAACTAAATGTACTTTTGTCAGGCAATGTTATGGCAAGGTCAAGGCAAAATAATGCAAATCATTTGGCAATTTTGACATCATTTCTTCTCCAATTTTTTAATTTGTTCTTTACAGAGAATGGTTCGGGGAAAGGGGGGCAATGGTGGTGGGTCTACTAGCAGGGCACAAGTATGCTGAACCATCACTTTTTTTCTTCTAAATGCATGCAGCTTAATATCTTTTTTTTGTTTTTATATTTCCCATTTTTTGCTCTTTTTTCAGGCTGGAAGGAACAGGGCAACACCTGCTAGACTTTTTAAGTTATACAAGGAAATGTCAGATGCCCAACGTAAGCTTGTTAGTGATGTTGGATTTGGATCTTTGCTTCAGATTGGAAGTGGTCGACTCCCAGTTGGTCTTAGCAAGTGGCTTGTCAAGTTTTTGGACACTGACAAAGAAGAGCTTGTAATTCCTGGAAGAGGGAAGATCAAAGCAAATGCAGCTTCTGTCAACAGAATACTAGGTTTGCCTATGGGTGAATATGAGGTTGAATATGAGTTCAACGGTAGTGCAATCAACTTCATCAATGAGAAGTGCAGATTTGAGGATGGAAGGGCTCCTACAATTAAGTCAATAACAGAAAGGATTGCAGCAAGTAAGGAAGCCAATGATGACTACCTCCGGTGTTGGCTAATGGTTGCTATCTCAACATTTCTTTGTGGGAGCACGGCGTTGTCCATCAGCCCAAAGTGCTACCCTTCTTTGGTTGATCTATCCAAAGTTAAGGAATTGAATTGGTGCTAATTTGTAGTTGACACTTTCAAAGTTTCCGTGGGAAAGATGGGCAAACAGGATTCTTTTCTAGGCTGTCACTACTTCCTCGCCGTGAGTCCTTTTCTTTTTTTTTTGTAATCTGCCTTTTTCATGTACTGCATTTATTTTACATGCTTTTTTCGTGCTTATGTTCAACAGAGGTATATGGCTTTTAGATACTGTACTCGGAGTTTGTTGGTGGTTATTTTTGCATGCGCTGCTGCACTATTTTTTTAGATGGATGTATTTCTTTTTGCTGTCACTATGTATGTATGTATGAAAACATTAAGATCTTACAAATGTTTTTTGATACCGAAAGAAAGAGGATGGCTTCGTGATAGGTTTGACAGTTCTGTAGCATAACACCCCATGACTCCTTAGGAAAAAGCTGATAAATATCTTCATACAGGGTCACAGTCTATTCTGCTTTTTTTGTTTCTAGGTCATGTTTTTTTTGTAATCTCCCTTCATGTACTACCTTTTTTACATGCTTTTCGTGCTTATGTTCAACATATTTCCTTTTTTAGATACTGTACTTGGACTCTTTGGACATAACAAACATACAAGTCCCTAAAAATCAGCCAAGAGTCACGGCATGGGACATACAACTTATAAACAAGGTCATAAAGATGGATACTAACAGAAATGGTACATTTGGGAAGCTCAAGGTATTACTTTTTGTTTTTTTCTCTGTGTTTTTTTTGTGTATGAAACATTGCATTTGCGGAGTCACTCAAATATTTCATTATTTTTGTTTTCTTTTTTTTGTGTGACAGCTCAAGAAACTAGATGGTTTAGTCACTGAGACCTCTTTACTTGGGGATCTGCAAGACATAGATAATTTTATTTCACACAGGGCAGCTGCAACCATGTCTTCAAAGGTATGCAAATAATAGAACCAAGCAGATCTGTAATTTTCTAATTCACACCAGTCTCTTTTTTTTGCATATTTTTTTAGGCAACCATGTTGTTTTTTATTTTTTAGGCAACCATGTCATTTTCATTTAGGCAACCATGTTATTTTTTCATTTTAGGCAATCATGTTGTTTCATTTTTTTAGGCAACCATGGCTGCACATAATCTAACTCATGGCTGCACATAACCTGTCGCTTGCTAATTAAACTCATTTTTTTCACTTACAGAAGAAGAGGAAATTATCTGAATTCGTTAGGAAAGCCTGTATTGGTTTCACAGAGGTGATGGGAACATTTATAAGCGAGGTATCCACAATCAGTGATGATTCTGAGGATCAAGAGGAGCGCAGAAGATCCACTCGGAGAAGAACTACCAGTAGTCACCAACATGATGTTGATGTAGACGAAGAGATCGAGGATGAGGAGGATGAGGATTGGGAGGATGAGGTTGACACAGATGCTCGGGTGACAGAGGGGGAGGAGGAGGAGTATGAGGTGGATGAAGAAGCAGAGCTAGAGGATGAGGGTTTCTCTGATGAGGATGATGCAACCGAGGAAGTTGATATACTGGCTGATGAATCAAAGGAACCAGATAATGCAACCGAGGAAGTTGATATACCGGCTGATGAATCAAAGGAACCAGATAATGCAACCGAGGAAGTTGATATACCAGCTGATGAATCAAAGGAACCAGATAATGCAACCGAGGAAGTTGATATACTGGCTGATGAATCAAAGGAACCAAACCCAGTACCACTAGAAGTTGTTCCTCCTCAATCAAGAAGGCAAAGACTAAGGTAAATTACATTTTTTTAAAGTCTCAAGTGTGCCACAGTTTTTGTTTGAATACAAACAAATGCATTTGTCTGGCTCCACACACTCTTTTGTGCCATGTTGCTATACTAGAGATAACAACAAAGTTGACCTATTTTTTGCCATTTGTTTTCTGCTGTAGGAATGGTGGAGTGTGCAGCAGGCTAGACGAATCCTAAATATGCATTTTTGTTGCATGTTCTAAGTGTATACGAGTAGTAGAGAATCACTTAAAAATATGCATGTATTTTTAGTTAAGCAACTTAATATTTATTAGTTAGGCAAGTTATTAGTAATCTTGTAGCAATTATGTTTTTTGTCCGACCACTACTTTGTGCTAGTAGTTTTTGTTTGTTAATGTATACCTCAATGCATAACTATGCGAGTAGTTATGGGTATTTTTATTAGCTTCATTTCCCTGTAAAAAATGGAGCTTCACATATGGTTTGTACATTTCCTGTCAAAACAATTGGCTTTTTTCATTTTTGCAGTTTTGTTTTCCATAATAGTACTAATAGATCCAGCTTTTGTTTTTCATAACAGTACTAATACCATTGTTTTTTTCTTTCTTTTTGTTTTTTTTCATGGCTAAAGGCTACCTCCTTCTACTAGTGTTGTGGAAAAGAGTGAAAAACCAGAAGGTCATACTAAATTGGATTTCAGTCCCCCACCAATTGACATTATGAGCTTCATTGAATCCCCCACACCCCGTGAACATTCACCATCAAACCCAATTGCTTGTAGTTCAGAAAGGATAGCAAGAGACTATGATGATGAGTTTTTTTGGCAGAACCTAAGTGAAGATCAATTACAGGAAATTAATGAACAGATCGACAAAGTGGAGGCAGAAAAGTTGCAATCTACCAGTGCAGCACAGAAACCTCTACTACCTGTCAATACAACTATTAAAGATCTAGAAAGGAGCAGGGCACAAAAGTTGGTTTCTAGCAGTGGAGCGAAGAAACTTCTAGCACCTGCTGATACCACTATTGAAGCTCAAGAAAGGAACAAAGCATAAAAGGGTGTTTTTGCCAGCTCAGCAAAGAAGGCTCTAGTACCTGCAGATACCACCACTGAAGATCTACAGAGAAACAGGGCACAAGAGAGTCTTTCTGGCAGTGCAGCGAAGGAATCTGCTCCAAGCACCTCACGTACTCCTGCGTACCAACCTGCGCCTAGAAGGCCAGCGCAACCAGGGCGTTTTTTGCGGTCCCCATATATTGATTATGGGAGAAAGGAGTTGAAGTGCAGCAAGACTGCAAGCCGTGCATATGATTCGGTCTGCTCAGCCACTAGAAGGTCAACCAGGAGTTCGAGCCAGAGTTCAAGCCAGGGAGAGTATGTGCAACTTTTTTCTTGCTAGTTTTTCTGCTAACCGTGATTTCGTTGACTGGTTTTTTAACTACATGATTTTCCTGGTGTATGCAGTGATATCATAATTAGTTACCCAGACTACTATGTGAGCTTGAAGCATTTATCTGAATCAGTTAAACCGGGAGGCAAATTAGTCAATACGGTTGCTGAAATTGCCATATATGCATTAAATGATAGAAAGGCCAAGATTCCTTCCAAACGTATACTCCCACTAAGAATTGCTGTGAGAATTTCCTCTTCCCCATTTTTTTTACCTACCATTGTTTTCTATGTATTTGCATTTGTTTGTCTAACATTTGTTTTTTTACTTCTCTTTCTTTGTAGTCTTTTCTACAAGCTGGGATTTTGGATAATGGGGAAATTACCAGTGCTTTTCAAAGAAGCCCCCCTCACCTACACCGTTCTCAACTGGTAATTGATTGTCCACTAAATCCTTTTTCTTTTTTTACAAATAGGCAATTGCACTACGTTGATTAACCTTTTTTAGGCAACATAAGTCATTTTATTAGGCAAGATCAGCTTTTTAGGCAAAATGAATCTGTACATTGTTACTTAGGAAATAATTAGCTTTAAAATTCTAAATTACACTGCCTAGCAACTAGTATAGGGGGTAGTATAGCAAATTTAAATCATGTTGTTGATTATTTTTTCAAAAACCCTAAAGGGTTGTGCAAGGTTTAGCAATTTTGCAGTAAAAAGGACTGAACTAATGCATTTTATTTTTTTGTCAATGCTTCAGCTTGCTTTTTTTAATAGTTATTCTCATGTATTTCTCTTCATGCCATCTTTTTTTGTAGGTCATGTTTCCTGTACTGCAAAATATCCCGTTCAAAAGGCTTGATAAAACAGTGGGGCACTACTTCCTTCTAGTCCTGAATCTAAGGGAAGAAAGGTTTGAAGTTCTTGATTCTATGAGGTCTCTTGCTGACGATAACTTGAGGACTTGCTGTAACAATTTGATGACTGCAATTAAGGAACTTTGGCACAACCATTATCCCAATTCAAGGAAGAATATTGACAACTATCAACTAATTGATATTCAGGTTCCATCGCAGTCAAACAAGTAGGTCAACAGTTCAGCATCCATATTATTTTGATATCCAAAGTTTCCATCTCCATCCTCACATGATTATTGTTTTTTTCTTGGGCAGTCATGACTGCGGGTTCCACGTGCTAATGCACTGTGAACAATGGAATGGTATACAAATGCCACAGTTTAAAGAAAAAGATATACCAATTATACGCAAGATGTTGACATACAAATGCCTCAGCCATCCAGATAATAATATTGCATGGAAATGTAAGATGAAATTTTGCTAGGTATGTCTTTATCATCTTCCCCACACTGCTTTTTTTTGCTTACATTTCTGCTACATTTTTATATATAATACGCAAAATACTAGTGCACTTTGACAATCAATTGAACAGTTGCAGCTCCTTTCGCACATCTTCATTTGGTTTTATTTTGTCTGGGCATGTGGCAGAATTATGACTCGTCAACCCGCAAATGCTGCACTTGTTCTTTCTTTTTGCCTTAGTCTCCTTCCCCTTTTTTTGCCTCTTCTCTTTCTTGCGCCCTTTAGTTTTAGATCTTGGTGGGTTGCTTATATCCTTCATTGCAGTAAGGTTTGTTTCATTGGACACACCAGCTACACCACTTGACTCACCTGTAGATATTGCATTAGCAAGGAGAGAAGAATGCATCCAAACTGGGACAATACTGATTTAGGGCAACATGGTACCTTTATTTAAGAAAGAATACTACTTCTATGAAACAATAATGTCTTTTCACATAGGCAACTTAAGGTTTCTTTTTTTAAGATATGCATCATTTTTTTAATGTCCATTAGCACCCAATATCTAACATATGTATCCTTTTTTGACATGCAGGCCATTTTCAGAGAAGCAAGATAAACCAATCATACTATGCTGGTAAGCACACAAAATATGTGTTTTTTGGCTACATAAGTGTTGTGCTCTAGGAAAATGTTAGATGCAAATGTATGTTTTTTTACTGGAGATGACCTTACTGCATGTTTTTCTTTTTTCTGAATATATTGCCCATTTCTGTGAATTTCTGTGAATGTATACATGCAGTACCTACTGTTTTTGGCAACATAAGGCACCTTAAATTTAGCGAATGCAATTTTTTGCTTTTTTTGTGTGATGATTGGGTGTATCAGTAATTAGCATTCAACAATACTTGCCAACACATAGCAACTTACATTACAATTACAACTTAGAGCGACAGGGTATATCAGCTTCACAAATCACAAGCCTACCCACAACAATCAATTATTTAAAAAGCAAATGGTAATTGAACTCGATTAAGTTTACCTGTAGGGGCAGGTGCATGATTAGTAACATCATGATGAGTAGATGCCGCTGTTGCAGGTGTCTCCACTGGCATCTTCCTCTTCTTAATTTCAAGAAGTTCAGAGCGCATCATGTTAATATGTTTTTGCACAACAGCATGATTTTCATCTGAAACTGAACTCTCAATGGCCAACTCCGCAAATGCACTAGATGTGTTAGCGTATCTCATTGTTTTTTTACTGCTCATTGGCATACCGCGGGCAACAAAATCAGGTGCCACATGAGTACTACTATTAGGATTCCCATCGCCCGGGACAGCTTGTTGTGTCCATCTTTTTAGTATGTACTGTTCAGGTATAGTTTTGACACCCAGCCTAGTCATAATCCTCATGATGTGGCAGCATATCATTCCGTCCCTTTTAAATTTGTTGCATTCACATATGTAGCTTTGATGTTCTTCAACTGCAGTCACAAGATATGTCCTCTTTCCATAGCCATAAACAGAATTGTTATTAGGCAGCAACCAAAACTGGTGTTGACCATCAGGTTTGACATCATATTCAGCTGTCTTTTCAAATTCCTTTGAGAATCTATAGAATATATTCTTAGTGTACACAGTAACTGCGTGTTTCTCTATGGGATACCTGGACCATCTCCTCTGTTCCTTTTCATCTGTCCTAAAGTCTTGTCCATCTTGGGCAACAAGGCATTTGTCCTGAATTTTTTGATATTGCTCAACAAAGTGTAGGATAGACATGTTGGGGTTCACATACTTCTTCAAAAGTGCATTAAATCCCTCACTTCTCTGGGTTGATTGCAAGAATGGGAAGAAGCAGTGCATGTAATATGCTGGCACAAAACACTGCCTGAGGTCATATAGATGCTTAAAATGCTCATTGTCATGTAGGCCATGCTTGCTTATCATGTCATACCATTTTGTCTCAAACTCCTCTGGAGTCACTGTGTAGTTAATACATTCTGTGAATTCCTCTTCTAGCTCTTGATTCCCAGCAAGGCATGGCCCTATTGTGCCTGAAAATTTATCCATAATGTGCCAGCGGCAATTCCGATGTGTTGCATTTGGGAACACAAGTGCGATAGCACTTCTCATAGCAGCATCCTGATCCGTTATGATGTTCAACGGTGCCTTGCCTTCCATAGTTTCTAGAAAGGTCTCGAACAACCATATGTAGCTTGGTATTTTTTCATCCCTTAGGAAGGCACACCCTAGCTGGAATGTCTGACCATGTCTGTTGATCCCAATGAACGGTGCAAATGGCATGTCATACATATTTGTCATGTAGGTTGCATCAAACGAGACAAAATCATGATAGGACTCGATATAAGCATGCCTCGATGCACCATCAACCCAGAACAAGTTTTGGACTCTATTTTCATCATCTAACTTGAATTTGTAGAAGAAATAAGGATCTTCTTCTTTTAGCACCCTAAAGTGATCTAATGCTTGCTGCATGTCCTTGAACTTTTCTGTTTTGCGGATAGTGGAGCGGAAGTTGCTCACATCCTTACCTTCGTAAGGAAGAAGCTGTGCTGAACCGTAGAACTCTGACATAAGTTGCATAATGCGCCCTGTGGTTAAGTTGCACCCATGAAGCAACCTAATAAATTCTTTTTCCTCCATAGGGATGCCTTTGTGAGACCTTAGGAACTTTTTCAGTGAAGGTTTCAAAATAAGTTCATGGTTGTGATCTGGAATGAATTCAATCACTCTCCACATTGAACCTATTAGCTTGACAACCATTCTTGCTTTGCAATTTGTGTGTTGCATCTTCTCCCTTTTTCTTTTCTTTCCTCCATCAAGTTTTTTCTTCTTCTCAGGATCTTCCTCATCTTTGTCTATCTCTTCTTCTGTATCTTCTTCAGAAGAATCAATGTTCTCAGTACCATCAGCAGGCCCCTCGATTGGCTTCTCATCTTTCCCTTTCTTCCCACTGCCTTCCTTGTTACAAACGAACTGAACTTTACACATTTTCCTTGTCACAGCAGCTCTGCGAGAAGTGCCTGTACAAATGGAGAAACCTACTCTCTTAACATATGCGTTGTAATACTCCCTTGCTTCCTCTTTAGTACCAAATGTCTGCCCATTGAACGGTATCATCTGTGGTGTGGACATGACCTCTTCACCAACTTCATCAGGAATAGTTTGCACGGCCCCATTACCAGCAACTACCTGCTCATCACCATTAGAAGGAACATCCTCTATTCTTGCTTCTTCAAGAGAGAGCCTAATTTCAGAGATAGTAGGTACATCTTGTTGCTGAGTACAAAATATTGGATCACATGCATCTTCTGGATCTTGAAACATTGCATCTAGGAAGTCATATTCCAGTTCTGGTGCAGGGAGATTCAAGTCCATATTTCTTTTGTTCTACTCTGTTGCATAGAATGCCAAGATTAGGCAACATAAGGGTTTTTTACATATACATCATTTTTTAAAATCTCCATGTAGGTAAGCACGCAAATAGGCAACATAATGTTTTTTCCGCTTCCATGCTTTTTTTAAAGCTCTTTTTTCCTCATGATCAATTTTTTCTGACACATGTTAACCTTTTTTTAAAACATGCAGGATAAGTACAGCGTAGGTTGCTGGGCAAATGAAGAGTTCATCCTGAAACTTTGCAACATAGGGCCTAGCATTTAGTTTTTTCACTAGTAACATAGGCAGCATTTCCATACTGATATGCTCTAGGATACTAGGAGGGCAAATTTGTTCTTCATTGGATACTGACAAAGCTAGTTGCCGATGCTGCATTCTTACTGCAGTCCATGATGAATACTAGAGAGGCAGATTTGGTCATATGAGATAGAGTATTACGAATGCTTTTAGAAAAGGCAAATCAGATCTCTGTACCTGACTAGTATAAATAGTACGAAGCTTTTGGAGAAGCAAATCAGATCTACGTACCTCACTACTATTTTTGGTTTTGTGACTGGGAGTTGGAGGCGGCGTCCAGTGAATCCTGGAGGCACCAGGAAGCTGGCGGCGCCGTCCAGGGAAGCCACCGGCGTCGTCCAAGATGCCGCAGTTGCCTGTGTTTGTTTCCCCTTTCTTTTTGGTCTATGTTCTCCTGGCCGGCGGCGGCTCCATTTTACAGCCGTATGGTTCCAGATATAGGGCAAGGGGCAGATTTGCCTAAATTACCCAAGGCCCATGGTCGGTATTGGGCTGGGCTGGCTTCCCGTGCCAGCAAACACATGTTACTAGTGCGATTTACTATAAATGAAGAGGAGATTTAGTGCGAATTGAAAACTTACTAAAAATGGAAAGGCCGTGCGGGTGCTCTATATTACGGCCGGCCGTGCGTTAGGTGAATCCCATGTTGTAATCGAGTCAAATATTGGAATCCGATCCGGTTTCAGAAACAAGAGAGCTGCTATATATATCTGCATAAATAAATCTTCGAAACCTTGTGATCTGCATCGATCCTAGAGTACGTAGGTCGCCGCCGCCGCCGTGTGTTTAGTAACAAATAACAAAAAGCCGGCGATATGTCGCCGTTACCGTTCAGCTACGTGCCCTTAGATGCGACATCGTCTCCGGAGGCGGAGGAGGTCTCGGTGTCCACTGTCGCTGCCACGGCGGTCGCCACTGGTCACCTCATGCTCAAGCTCGAGGGCTACTCGCGGCTCAAGGCGAGGCACGGCGAGAACGGCAGCTACATAGAGTCGTCTGCGTCCAAGGTCGGAGGTCACACCTGGACGATCCGTTGCTACCTCAACGGCAGCAAAAAGGAGGACGCCGGCTTCGTCTCGCTATTCCTGTACCTCTGTAGTGACCCCGACGCCGCCGTCGTCCTCGCCGAGTGCGAGTTCGCTCTGGTGCGTCACCAGGGCACGCCGCCAGCGTACGCTCACCAGGGCAAGCCGAGCACGGCATCGCACGGCTTACGCTCGGACACCGGCGTCTATGGAGGCAAGCGCGGTACCTGCGGCTGGGGTTTGTCGCGGTTCATCAGCGTGGAGGAGCTGGAGCAGTCCATGTTCCTCAGGGACGACTGCCTCGCCGTCCGGTGCACGGTCACCGTCGTCCGGGAGCGGACCGTGAAGGAGAAAACCGTGCGGGCGGGAGACTTGGCGAGGCTAGGGATGCTCTGCAAGTGCGACGACGACCTGTGCAAGCGCCATCACGACAGGCCTGCCGAGACTTTCTTGGAGAGATTTGCCAAGTTGTGCCACTACATCTGTCGTGGTCCTGTTTATCGCATACGCTGAGATCCGTTAAAATTTATTAGTCACCCAAAAATCCCAATTTTACTAGCTAGTCCACCTATGTGTAAGTGGGATATTCTCTTGTATTAATATTACTTTTGAATAATCGTGTGATTTTTTTTTTGTCAACCGTGAATCCAATTTTACTAGTCCGCCTATATGAAAGTGTGTGATATCTCTTACATTAATATTATCATATTGATGTTATTATATACTATAGTTCTTGATGTTAAACGCTTCAGATACAGCTTATGTAATTTTGTAGAGAAATTGAGTAGTATTTTTTATTTTGACCGTGAAATTTGCCTATAAATCCGGTAGTCTGGCGGTGACCTCCCATATTTTTTTTCTATTGGTTTTTTTAGTGTCACATTAGCTTTTTCCTAAGTCAAACATTACAATCTTTGACTATCCATTACAAAAAAAAATCTTTATAGTTTCACAGAATATAAATTATATAATTCTATTTTATGAAAGTATTTCTTGTTGTGAATCTGAAAACAGAAATCTTATGTCATGAATCTATATATATATTTTTTAAAATCGATGGTCAAACATACAAAAGTTTAACTTAAGACAAAGCTAATATTACATGTAAATTAAAAGAGAGGGAGTATTAATAAAGTGAAACTGGTACCAGTGGATAAGCGTGTATGTTTTTCATGCTTCCTATAGCGAGAAAAAGCTTTCGCGGTTAATAATCTTCTTTTTCCATCTATATAAATATTCGGTGTTGTTGATGTTGTGTTGTGTTTTTAATAGTTCAGACATGCCGTATTTAACCTAACGTCGTTATATCAGTGCTTCGTCATTGCAAAGCACTAATAAGTTTCAGACACGTCATGTATTCTGAAATCGGCAGCAATGCACTTATTCGATGGCCTTTAATTCATAAGATTGAACATTTCCTTTTAAGTCTTTAGTTGTGCATTATATGGTGTTCTTTGTTTCTTGTGTGGTTGTGAAGACTGTTGCTAAGGGGGTGTTTGGTTTGGGGTGTTAAAGTTTAATAAACATTGTAGCACTTTCGTCTTATTCGACAAAAAGTTTCCAATTTTGGATTAATTAGGCTTAATAAATTCGTCTCGTAAATTACTCCTAATCTGTGCCGACATGCATGCAATTAGTCTACATTTAGTACTCCATGCGTTCGAAGGAACATTGATGTGATGGGTGTTAAACTTTAACAAAACGTAACCAAACAGGGCCTAATTCGCACAAAAAAAAGAAGACTGTTGCTAGTCTACGCTCTGTAATAATGATGAACTGACATCTCTTTGGCATGAAGAGGTTGAAGTCATAACCTTCTCCACTATCATCTAAAAATATGCCCTTATATATCAATATTGTGTTCAATGCAAATGCTCGATATTTTCTTCAGTCTCGTGACTATACTTGTGACTGGATAAGCATGGTTCATCTAATTGTCTTTGTGGTGGAAGTGTCCATCCGTGATCAATGTCTTTTTACGGATTTATTTCAGAAAAAAACAAACGGCACTATTCATTGTATTGTTAGCAATGTGTCTGTTGGCCGTGAGCCACTTATGATTTTTTTCCCTCAAAAACGTAAGAGTGTTACATATCATTACATTAAAATAGAGCAGTTTGAAAACAAACATAGCCGGCAGTGTTTTAAATCTCCGGCTAAAGCATTTTAGCCAGCAAATAGCCGGCTATAGAAACAAACATAGCCGGCAGTGTTTTAAATCTCCGGCTAAAGCATTTTAGCCAGCAAATAGCCGGCTATAGCGGGCTATAGCTAAAGCTAAAGCTAAATTGTACATCGAAAAATAGCTAAATCCTCCTTAAATGGCTACAGCCAGAGATAGAGGTAGCTATAGCTAAAGATTTAGAACCTTTTTTATGTTCTTTTTGTGCTAAGGTGAAGGCCGAGATACTTTATCGGGAGCGGCTGCACTTGATGTCCGAGGATACCTTTGATCTCCTCGAGGACATTTTCACTCCTGAAAATCGGAGTAATGGAGCACTTGGCGAGATTAGTGACGAGTCTCAATGTCAAGCAAAAAATCCACAGGATTTCCCTGATCACCTGAGCCTCCTTGACATCCGGGTTCACAAGGATGATCACATCATCGGCATAAATACTGCACTGGTACTTGTCGCAGGCTCAGTCCTATTGATCACACCGTCCGAGAACGCCTTCTCAAACAGCTTGGACAAGGCCTCCATTGCTAGGATGAACAAGAGGGGGGAGAGGGAGTCTCCCTGCCGCATGCCTCTCAGAGCATCTACAAGAGTTTCCAATAAATTATCCCAGTCTAACTTTTGGTAAGAATAGAAAATACCTATTTCCAAGAGTTTCCAATCTCACCTCCCAATCCTTTGGCACTTGAAAAAAATCACCTAACGTGCAGATATATCTGCGTGTCTTCCACGCACGTATCGATCTCCCAATCTAAGGTGAAAGGACGTGATAAAGAGTAACGAGTAGGAAAGGGTTCTTATACAAATGTACAAGAGAGAAAGAATATATAAAAGTGGTTAATTAGGATAATTTAGAGATAGTATAGGATGATTCCTGATGTAAAATTGTCTTCTACATTTTAGGAGTGTATTATCGAAAACTATTGGAGATGGTTTTATTTATTCCTTCCGATACTTTTTGGCAAGATGGTTTTATTTATTCCTCCTAATACTGTTGGAGATATGCTCTTATATGGTGTAGCGGCCTCCCTACTTGTCATGAGTCTAGAGCGAAAACGACGAGATTCTGAATTCCAGCAAAAGTTTAGTTGAAGTTTTGAACCTGACTCGTAGTCGCACCTTGAGCAGTTAGTTGTACGTGACCGACAAGGATTGTAAATTCTTTTATTATTAGAAGCAACATGTAATCGAGTCAATATTAGAATCTACCCCATCCGGTTTCAGAAACAAGGGAGCTACTATATATATCTGCATAAATCAACCTTCCAAACCTTGTCATATGCATCGATCGTAGAAGAGTACGGTCGCCGCCGCCGCCGCCGCCGCCGCCGCCGATGCCGCCGGGTGTTTAGTAACAAATAACAAAAATCCGGTGATATGTCGCCGTTACCGCCTGTCAGCGACGTGCCCTTAGATACGGGCGCCGCCACGTCGTCTCCGGAGGCGGAGGAGGTCTCGGTGTCCACCGTCGCCGCCACGGCGGTCGCCACCGATCACCTTATGCTGAAACTCCAGGGCTACTCGTGGCTCAAGGCGATGCACGGCGAGAACGGCAGCTACATCGAGTCATCTGCGTTCGAGGTCGGAGGTCACACCTGGAGGATCCGATGCTACCTCAACGGCAACATCAAGGAGGACGCCGGCTTCGTCTCGCTGTATCTGAACCTCTGTAGCGACTCCGTCGTCCACGCCGAGTACGAGCTCGCTCTGGTGCGTCACCAAGGCACGCCGCCGGCGTACGGTCACCAAGGCACGCTGAGCATGAGGTCGCAGGGCCTGCGCACCTTTGGGGGCAAGGATAACTACCGCGGCTGGGGTCGCCGGCGGTTCATCAGCGTGAAGGAGCTGGAGCGGTCCAGGTTCCTCAAGGACGACTGCTTTGCCGTCCGGTGCACGGTCACCGTCGTCCAGGAGCTGACCGTGAAGGAGAAGGTCGTCGTGCAGGCGCACGACCTGGCGAGGCTGGGCCTGGGGATGCTCTGCAAGTGCGACGACGACCTGTGCAAGCGCCATCACGCCAAGCCTGCCGAGACTTTCTTGGAGAGATTTGCCAACTTCTGCTATTCCATTTGCCGTGGGGGGCCGTTAATTAGAGTAATCCAGTGAAATTTATTTATCACCTGAAATTCCACTTTTATTTACTAGTCCATCTACATGAAAGAGTGTGATATTATTATATATACTAGTTCTCGATGTTAAATGCTTTAGAAACAGCTTATACAAATTTTTACAGAAATTGAGCCATTGTTTTGTTTTTATTTTGACCATGAAATTTTTCGATAGATCCTGTGGTCCCGTATTGTTTTTATTTTTTGCTATCGATAAAGTGATCCTTGATGATTTTTACATCAATATATTCTGTAGCTGAAATCTAATAGCGTCCAACGCAAATGCTCGATAGTTCTTCTGTCTAGTGATTATACTTGTGAATGGGTAAGGGCACTCTCAATGCTAGAAACCATCCTAGTTTCTATAGCTTTAAGACTCTTCCACTAGAAACTATTCTTCCTAATGCAAGTTTGTACAAGTAGTTTCTATGGAGAAAAAAAATTTAATGAACACTTGTATGCAACACAAAAAAACAAGGATCAACTGTGCCAAACATTATGTAGCCTTTCTTGATGCACTGTATTTGAAAAGTGGATCACCATATCATGGAATGCACTTCAGTTTCACACTTGCATGCAAGGAAAGACTGGTAAATTAACTGAAGGCAATATTCAGAAGATAAAGATGAACTATCAGATATTTGTCCTTCTGCACACGAACTCGTATGTCCACAGCAACTCCATATAGGACTCGCACAAACTGAAATTCTTTCCACACATGAGCAGCCTGAAAAAGATAAAGATGAGTAAGTCAATAAACGAGAAATATATTCTGTGCACCAATTCAGATTTACAAACAGAAATATGGCAGCTATTCACCAATTCAGATTTGCAAAAGAGACTGCATTTCCACCTTGTAAAACATCAACAAGGGACTGCATTTCAGCTGCTAGATGATCACCTAAATAATCTATAATTTCTTGCTCTTGAAGATTAGTAGGATTGATGCTGCCATCTCCATGCATGGACTACAGATGCAGTAAAAAAAATGCACATCAGTTTCTTGCCCGCATGCAAAAAAATAGTGGCTGTGACTTGATCAGTTTCACGGAAATTAAATAGTTTCAGTTACTGAAGGCTGAAATTAGCACTGATCACAGAAATTAAAAAGAAAATAATGAACAACAGAAAAGAATGGGACAGTAGCACTCGATGCTTGGCAACAGGGGCAGAAGAGATATGAGCACTGACGGAGGCAACAGAGGTAGGCACTAATGGATGGATGCGCTGCAGCCCTTATGACCAGCGCGGCAGCCATCTCGGCCGTCAGGAAGGTGCGACGGCGGGCGGCGGTGTTGGGCGGGGGCGCGCGACGCGGGAGGCGGCGCTGGAGTGGAGGTAGTCAAGGAAGAGCACTGGGCATGGCAGCTTCTCCGCGTCTTACCGCCGCAGGCCTTCCTCTTCTCGCAAGCCATCGTCTCTAGCTCCCCGCACCCCTCCGCTTCGTCGAGCACCACCACCACTCTGTGCCCTTGCCCGGCGGCCGTGCAAGCGAGAGTCTACGGCGGCGATAGGGCCGCACGGGCTCCGTCTGCGGCGGCGATAGGGCCACACGACCTCCGTTCGCGCCGGTGCCCGCGCGTGGTCTGCAGGGTCGCGGCGCACACGGGAAGTGAAGCTGGCGGCGATGGGAGGAAGGCACACGGGATCTGGGAGGCTCCATGGAAACCACTGCGGTCTTCCCCAACACTGACACGCGTCGTTTCTTCCGCCTCGCTCGTAGACGTCATGTCTATCTTTTAGACTCGGTTTCTTGAGTTTTGGCTCTCTTTCTTCAATAAATACTGCGCCACATCAGCAAAATGCAATAAATAGGAGGGTAATAAATAGTCATAGAAACTATGATAGAGTCTGCATTGGAAGTGCCCTAACCGTGGTTTATCTAGTTAAGTCTTTGTGGTCTTTGTTGTGGAAGTGTCCACCCATGTGTGAAAGCATCTAGTCCCTAGTGGGTTTTGATGATTAATGATGATATAAGATTTTTGTGACTAACATGTGTTTTGCAGAAGCAATTTGAGTTAGGTTATGATAACAGTGATTGGTTGGGCAATCAATGGTTTTCATACCCCTATCAATGGAAATCATTTTGGTTTTCAACGGATGGACAAAAAGGTTAAGGATGAATTAGTTCTAAGTGTCGTTTGACATTGAGTGACACTTATAGTAGTTTGGAACCTTATTTTTTTTTCTTTGGCCATACTATAAAGGAGGGTATTGTCGGTGTTTGACCACCGATAACCTGCCACGGGGGGTACCCGGGACAGTTATTTGGGCTTCAGCGCATGCTAGAACTCGACGGTGAACGCAGAGACAGTCGATTTATACTGGTTCGGGCCCTCGATCGTGATCGAGTAATAACCCTACGTCTAGTCGGCGTTAGCCTTTGCATTAGATTGATTGTGTTATCTCGTCTCTTGTTACAGGGGTACCCATAGCCTCTCTTTATATCGGTAGAGAAGGCCGTAGTGCGGTTACAATCCTAGTTGGATTCAAAGAAGGTGTCCTGAACTAGATTCAGAAGTTACTTTCTATAGAAATCCGGCTAGTCTGGCCTATTCTACTCGGATTCGGTGCAGTGGATGCTACACCTCTCCTTGCTCCAGTTTGTGGACCAGGCCAGGGCCCACGACTTGTAGTCACATCGTTGGGGAACCCTCTGGTTCCCGCATCGACAAGCCCCCGAGCATTTCATAGTTGAACTCGAAGACTTCCTTCGTTCCGGGTTCTTTCGACGTGAAGCCTTGAAGTGGTCCAGTCTTGAAGAAGTCTTCTAAGTGATGTGCGATTATTCGAAGAAAAAGTGCACTATCTAAGTGTAGCCCCTGAGCCTCTTGTTACTTGAACAAAAAGTTAGAGGGTGTTGAATCTTGATTGTTAAAAAAATTGAAAACCTCTTCTCAGGATATGTACCCTGCAACCCCCGAGCATCTTTTCGAGTTCTTTTTGATCGTTAAGAACTCGGATAGAGGGTCTTTTATCGTCTTCTTAGGTAGTCAGCTTTATATCCGAGGTTGGTGGTGGTTGGCGGTTGGATTGAATTCTCTGTATTCATAAGGTGTACAGTGTTGGTATATTCTTTCGAATATGCTTGTCCTTGAATACTGTTCCTTCACACGCGTGTACTCTTCTTACTATTTTCTGTCTTTTCACTGATACCTTTGTCAGGCTTATTCTGTTAGTGCTCCTAGTCTATGTACACCGCTCTTTGGCCTATAAATACCCTCTTGGTGTGTTGTTTCGATTCATCAAGTATCTTATTGTATAGTCCGAAGCCTCCGTAGCCATAATTATGATAGTTTGCGAAGTAGAGCAGCCCTCGGACATGAGTTGTGAGTCTTGTAGCAAGTGGAAGAAGTCTTGTGATCGAGATTAGAGGTAGACTAATCTCGCGGCAGCATTGTACCAGGTAGTACGTGGTGGCAGGTGAAAGAAGTCTTGTGATGTGGGATGCGTTCCATCATCTAGTAGCTTCGAGTTGATCCTTCCACACTGCCTTGCAATTGTCCGGTGCAAATCAACATCTGATCTAGGATCACATCGGGCTTGGGTAGACTGATGTCTATGAGCCTCGCCTGGTCCGGGTTGTCCCGCTGTGCTGCTGATATCTGTCTTGGATGCACTGCGTCCTTCATTTGAAGAAAATAGTGTATCCGAGTTGGTTGTCTTCTGCCGTGTTGTGGCTAGGAGCACGTAGTCATTTCAGAGCCGAGTTCTGCCTAGGCTCTTTGTTGCTACCTTGCTCGTTGTAGTACCGAGTTCGTTGGGTCTTGTAAGATCTATAACCTTACGTCCTTTGATGATATTTATAATAAAAAATCTTTTTTTCTCAGTTGTTGTCTTCTTTTTTTGTTGTCTGATTGCTTTTGAGTATGATTTGGGTTGTTTCTGAAGTATCTGAGTTCTCTGGAGGCGTATTATAACGTCTTCTGTAAATCTTGTGGATGGTGAGTTCTTTCTAAGTTGTGCAATCTGTAACAATTCGACAATGACGTAGTGTGAACGGATAAGTCTGAAATCTGCCCGTTGCACTGTACCGTTGTGAAATGTTGCGTCGTCCGTCATTTCAGCTATGTCAGTTATGGCAAAAAGTGGACTGTTGCATTTCCATGCCGCGTTAAGCTGGTCTGATGGGCTGCATTTTTACCGTTTGTAAATCTATTTAAGGGCCCTCCTTCTTCTACTTCTTTCTTACCCTGTCCTTGCCCTTTAGCATTCGGCCTTTGCAAAACCCTAACCTCCAGAGTTCCACCGCCGCCGTTGCCGCCATCGTCAAACTTTTGCCGCCGATCTCAGATGCTCGCCATTGTATGGGTAAGAAAAAGTCATCTAGCAAGTCAAAGGAGGTCTTGGTGGATGAGGAGGCATCGCTCTCAGTCATTGAGAATCGGGAATTCGTTGCCATGAGGGCTGCGGAGAAGCTCTGGCTGGTTCTGACTACAACGGAGGATCAGTTGCGTGATTTGGTCAGAGACGGCCTAATCCAGGAGAAGGATTTTGCTGATTGGAAGGTTCCAAGCCAGCATCGAGTTTCTACTCCTGGTCTTGGTGAGATCGTCTTTTTTATCTCTTTCGTTCGAGCTGGCCTCTGTTTGCCTACTTTCGCTTTTCTTCATTGTTTCCTTCATCATTTCGACATTTCTCTGAACCACCTGACTCCGAATGCTGTCCTTCATTTGTCAGTGTTCGTCCATCTCTGTGAAGCTTTTATTGGCATCATTCCTTCAATCTCTCTGTTTCGTTTCTTTTTTTTCGTTTGAAGCCGCATCCTCGAAGTGACAGTACTTCTCCATTGGGTGGTTGTGGCATCCAATTCCGTCAGGGAAAGAAAGCCTTCTTTTTCGATTATGATCTTGTTGATTCTGTTTGGGACTGGCGTTCTGAGTGGTTTTATGCTACGAACATGATTCCTCTCCTTGCTGTTCATTCCGGTTCTGGTCCATCGGTTAATGATCGTTGGGAGAAGAACCCCTTGACAAGTGATGAGCTCCAGGCCATCAAGCCACTTCTTGAGAGAATCTCAACTCCAAAGCAGCAAGGTTTGACCGGTTTTGGGATCATCGCCAGCTACATGCGTCGCCAAGTTCAACCTCTCAATTAGAGGGAGCATCTCGGCTTTGAGTGGGGCTGAGGACCCATCTCGGATGGTTCCTGCCCTTGAGTTGACTGAAGAGGAGGTATTCGAGCACCTGAGGAAGGTTTTGAAGGGGGTGACCATTGTCCCCCACGTAGTTCCTGAATATTGTGGAGATAATCCGCCCCCTGCTGTGAGTTATTTTACTTTTCGCGAGTACTTTCTTTTATATATCTTTTATTGTTGGTACTTTCTGCCTTCAATTTTCTACTTATTCCTTCTCTTTTTTGTCATCTTGTAGAAATTGGGGCGTAACTTTATTGATCCGGTTCCTGTTGATGACAACCCAGCTGGTGAGGAGGCTGGAGGAAGTCTAGCCGTAGCGGCTCCGGCTAGTAAGTCTCTAGTATCCACAATTCTTTCCTGGTGCTTCTTGCAATGAACCGGTCCAATATGTTGAATATGTGCCACGCTTAGTTCCTCGAGCTCCTCATTCCATCAATAAGAGGGCGCGGGTGGATGATGCTTCGACCAGCGCATCTGTCACCAAGAAGCCTCGTCAACCGGGTACTCTTCCAGGTACTCAAGTTGTAGGTAGCATGCTCTTAGGTGAGCACATCAGTTGGTTTTATCTCCTTTGTTGTTTGTTTGCGTGCATAACTGAGTACTTTCTCTTTTCCCAGATGGTACTGTGGTTGAGTTGCTTGAGGGCAAGGAGGATGAGGAAGATGATGCGACCCTCAATACTCGTCGGTGAGTTGTCGTTGTATTTTTGTTTTCTCGCTATTATTCTTAATCGCTTCTTTTGACTTGTCCTTGTCCTTTTGCAGTAAGCGGTCGTTGAGCCTAAGTTCCCCTAGGGCTCAGGTGTCAATCACGCCATCCCTGACGCGGGGTGGTGATGGTGTCTTTTCTGCTGCCATGCCTCCGCTGAAACCTTCAGCTTGGCTTGGGGGTTTTAGTTTGAAGAAGAAGAAAGACAAGTATGTGAATCCCGGTTATGTTATTTGCTTATGTTTTCTCTTTTCCTATATCATTGAGGTTGTCCATCATCTTGCAGGTCTTCGCCCCCACCTTCCCTTAATCCTCGATCGGCTTCTTCTCAGTCCGCTGGTGTGGCCGTGCGTACTGAGTCTCAGGACTTGAAACACACGGTCAGCGTGGTGGCTGTGAGGGAGACGGTGGCCCCTGATGATCATGCTGCCATAGAGTCACCAACTCCGGAGATGATGGTGACCATGGCGACAGGTCCATATGAGGAGGTAGCCAGGGCTTCTACTGCCCAGGTTGCGGCCTTGGTCTTATCGTCTTCGCATCAGTCAGTTTCTCCCCATGTTGCCCTTGGTACTAGTAGTCAGCGTCTAGATGACGGTGTGTTGCGGGAATTTGATGCCACCCGTCGCTTGTCAGAGCTAACCACGGACTGGGGAATTCTGGTGGCCGATGCTGCTTCTTTTGGGGAAAAACTCCAGGTAAATTTTCCTTAAGTTATTATTTTTTTGGTCCTTTTGGGTTCTTACGCCCTGTCTCTCTTTCCTTTGTCTTGTTTGATCAGTCTTTCTCTCGGGACCATGTCGACTTCTTTTTCTCGACTGAGATCGAGAAAAAGTTGTCCTCCGAAATTAGTGCTCTGAAGACAGAGCTAGACCTCTGTCGGGCCGAGATGGAGGTTGAGCGTTAGACGCACCAGAGGGAGGAAAAAGCTCTCCGTGCTCAGGTGATTGAGGCAGAGGAGCGAAGGAATGCGGTGGTCCAGGAGGCCTTGAAGAAGGTGGAGGCCATGAAGAAAGAGTGCGATGGTATGGTAAGTTCTTTTATACTTTATTCCCTCTTTTATTCTTCTCCATATTTGCCTGATTTTCTTTTATTGTCTTGATCAGCCCTTCGAAAAGATAAGCAGACACTCTTGACTGATGTTGAAGATATGAATATATCGGTTCGGTCTAGTCACAATAGGGCCGAGGAGGTAAAGGCTCATGCCGAAAAGGAGCTCACTCACGCCTAGTTGATTAGACTTGATGCTGATGGTTGACCAACAGTTTGCGACTTTGTAGAAATCTTTCAAGATTGTTGCGAAGCTTCTTCGGACTCCTGAAGATGATGGGACCTGGGGTGAGTTCATCTAGCTGATTCCTGAGCGCCTTCAGAGCTTTGTGAAGGATGGTGTCCGGGTGTGTGTCAAGAATGTTTTGGCTCATATCCGTGTTCTTGCTCCGTCGGTTCCTCTAGAAAAACTTAGGGAGGACACCGATGATGACCACTACCTAGAGTCCATCGAGAATGCTGAGTCTGAGGTTGAAGACCTAGCCAACTTCATCGCTGAGAAGCTTGATATTCATCTCCCACCTTCTGATGATGAAGCCAATAGTTAGGTTCTATAGTATCTGGGCACATCTCTCTTCTTTGTAAAGATATACTTTGTATTGTGCTTTTGTAAAGAAATTCTGGTTCTTTGAATACATCTTTACTATCTTGCTTGAATCATTCAAGTGAATCTTTTCGAATTATTTTTCCAAACTTTTGAAATTTTCCTTGAATGTGTGCTGGATATGAGCCTTAATCGTTGTAGGCATATCCAGGTACCTTTGTGTTGTGTCCCTCCAACTGGCCTTGCTCTTGTTTTTTATATCTTCATGAGTCTTGTCGAGCATCGTTGCTGGATCAGTTGGGTTGTATTGTCCGATGTGGAACAACTCCGGGATGGGGCGAGCGCTATCTGGCTCTCATCTAGGCTGTGAGAACAACCTAGGATAGGTCGAGTGTTGGCTTTTCAACCTTCTTACTTTCATCCAAGCCTGAAAAGACTTAGGACAAGGTGAGCTCAAGCATCTTTTCAGCTCTTTTGCTCTTGATTTGTGAATTGTGAGCTCAAACGTCTTTTCAGCTCTTTTTGCTCTCATCCGGTTGTGAAATCAACCCGATATAGGGCGAGCACCTCTGGCTCTCATCTAGGCAATGAAAACGACCTAGGATAGGTTCAAGTGTCAGCTTGTATGCCTTACTCTCATCCAAGGATGAAAAGACTTGGGGTTGCGAGTTCAAGCATCTTTTTAGCTCTTTTGCTCTCATCTAGATGTGAAAACAACTCGGGGTCGGGCGAGCAGCTCTCGCTCTCATCCAGGCTATGAAAACAACCTAGGATAGGTTCGAGTGTCAGCTTGTCTGCCTTACTCTCAACTAAGCCTAAAAAGACTTGGGGTTGTGAGCTCAAGCATCTTTTTAGCTCTTTTGCTCTCATCTGGTTGTGAAAACAACTCAGGATCGGCGTGAGCACCTCTGGCTCTCATCCAGGCTATGAAAATATCCTAGGATAGGTTTGAGTGTCAGCTTGTCTATCTTATTCTCATCCAAGCCTGAAAAGACTTGGGATTGCGAGCTCAAGCATCTTTTCAGCTCTTTTGCTCTCATCCGGTTGTGAAAACAACTCGAGATCGGGTGAGCACCTCTGGCTCTCATCCAGGCTATGAAAACAACCCAGGATAGGTTCAAGTGTCAGCTTATCAGCCTTACTCTCATCTAAGCCTGGATTGCGAGCTCAAGCATCTTTTCAGCTCTTTTACTCTCATCCAGTTGTGAAAACAACTCAGGATAGATCATAATAAGACAAATATTGTCGAGGAATATCATCTTTATTTCATTGGTCATGAATCCTGATTACACATCGCTTTGTTGCTATATAAATTTTGTCTTGTGTTCTTCAAGCGTAGAATCTTCTTAGCTGGCTGATATGCCACGTATTCATTACTTCTACTCCATCTTCAGTCATTAACTTGTATGTGCCTGGTCCAGAGACTTTTGCGATAATAAAAGGATCTTCCCATGGACTGAGTAGTTTATGGCGTCTATCAGTTTTTTGTATTCTTCGTAGTATTAGGTCTCTGACTTGTACTGAGCGTTGTTTAGTACTTTTGTTGTAGTGGCGCCTTAGACCTTGAAAGTATCGAGCTGACTGAAGGGTAGCGTTTACCCTGACTTCTTCTGCACTATCAAGTTCTAATCTTCGGGTGTGTTCTGCTTCTCTCTCCTCGTATTGCTCGATTTTTGGGATGTCCAGATCAAATCTGCTAGTAGCACGGCTTCTGATCCATATACTAGGAAGAAAGGTGAGTATCCAGTTGCTCTGCTTACTTGAGTGTGTAGCCCCCATACTACTTTGGATAATTCTTCAATCCATTTGGAGCCGTAGTCTTCTAGTTCTTCATATAATCTTGGTTTCAATCCAGCTAGTATAAGTCCGTTGGCTCTTTCTACTTGTTCGTTGGCTTTAGGGTGTGCAATTAACGCATAATCTATACTGATGCCGCAGTCTTGTGCCCAATTTCTGAACTCGATAGCTGTAAAAGGGGAACCCAAATCTGTAATGACGTGGTTGGGTATTCTGAAGCGGTGCATAATGTCTTGGATGAACTCGACTGCTTTTGCTGCGCTGTATTTTACGAGCGGCTTGTACTCGATCCAGTTGGTGAATTTGTCGATTTCAACAAAGATTACTCAAATCCACCTTTGGTCTTTTTGAGTGGTCCTACTTGGTCCAGCCCCCAGCATGCGAATGGCTAGGCAGGAGGGATACAAATTAGCTCGTGAACTGGTACGTGAGCTTGCCTTGCAAAAATTTGGCACCATTTGCACTGTCTGACTAGTTCTTCTGCATCTTTCAAAGCTGTTGGCCAATAGAAACCGGTGCGGAAAGTTTTGCCCACTAGAGTCCTTGAGGCTACGTGGTTGCCGCAGCAACCTGAGTAGATTTCTTCTAGGATTTTTTTTCCTTCTTCTCTTGAGATACATTTAAGAAGTACTCCTGATGATGTGGCTCTTCTGTACAAGTTGTCGCCTACAAGGACGTAGTTCTTGTTTCTTCTTATTATCCTGGTGGCCTCTTCCTTATTAGATGGCAGCTTATTTTCTTTGATGTAGTCGATGAAGTCTTGAGTCCATGACCTGGTAATTACCATGATCTGAGTTGTTGGTGCTGGTGGCTCAGAGGTTATCCCATCGGGTTGTTTTATGGAGGGTGATGGCAACTCCTCTATAAACACACCTGGCGGGACCTTCGCTCTGTCCGATCCCAGCTTGGCGAGAACATCTGCTGCAATATTTGAATCTCGTAGAACATGCAGGATTTCTAGTCCTTGGGAAATTTTTCTCTAGTTTTCGTACTTCAGCACAGTAGGCGTCCATGTTATTTTTGGTGCAGTCCTAGTCTTTGTTGACTTAATTGATGACCACAGCTGAATCGCCATAGACAAGTAACCATTTGATCCCGAGAGAAGTCACGATCCTTAGCTCATGGATGAGAGCTTCATATTCTGCTTCGTTGTTTGTGGCTTGTCATAGTATCTGGAGTACGTATTTAAGTTGTTTTTCTTCTGGGGATATGAAAAGAACACCTACGCCAGCTCCGTCTAACTTGAGTGATCCATCGAAGTACATGTTCCAATGGTCTAGGAAGGCATCTGGCGCGGGTTGTTGGATTTCTGTCTATTCGGCCACGAAGTCTGCGAGTGCTTGTGATTTTATTGCTTTCCAAAGAGAGAAATCAATATTTAGAGCTTCGAGTTTCACTGTCCATTTTGATATGCGTCCTATCGCATCTCTATTGCGCAGGATGTCTCTGAGAGGGAAATCGTTACTATGGTAATCTTGTGGCCTTCGAAGTAGTGTCGTAGCTTGCAGGAAGTGATTCGGAGGGCGTAGAGTAGTTTTTGTACATACGGGTATCATATTTTTGAGCCTGTCAGAACCTCGCTGATGTAGTATACCGACCGCTGTACTTTGTATACATACCCTTCTTCTTCTCTTTCCACCACAATTGTTGCGATAACCACAGTAGATGTTGCAGATATGTATAACATCATATCTTCATTCTTCTTATGTGGTGTGAGTATGGGTGATGAGGTGAGGTACACCTGAAGGCTTTCAAAAGCCTCCTTGGCTTCCTCTGTCCACTCAAACTTACCTATCTTTTTTAATAGCTTGAAGAAAGAGAGTCCTTTTTCGTCGAGTCATGAGATAAAGTGATTGAGGGCTGTCATGCTTCCTGTCAGTTTCTGCACATCTTTTACACATCGTGGGGGTGCCATTTCTGTTATGGCTCAAATCTGCTTAGTGCTTGCTTTAATTCCTCAATTACTGACCAGGAATCCGAGTAGTTGTCCTGATGGTACCCCGAAAACACACTTGTTTGGGTTCAATTTCCACTTCCACTTATTTAGATTTTCAAAAGTCTGCTTCAAGTCTTCAATTAGCATGTCCAGGTTTTTTGTCTTTACTACTACGTCATCGACATAAGCTTCCGCTTTGTCACCAATCTGTTCTCTGAGACATGTTTAAATAGCTCTTTGATAGGTGGCGTCAGCGTTCTTGAGTCCAAAGGACATGGTTTTATAGCAATAGGCGCCGAACGGAGTGATGAAAGATGTCTTGCTCTGGTCTTCTTCCTTTAATGCGATCTGATGATAGCCTAAATAACAATCGAGGAAAAATAGTAGGGCAGATCCTGCCGTTGAATCGATAATTTGATCAATTCACGGTAAAACGAATGGGTCCTTTGGGCAATGTTTCTTTAGGTCTGTGTAATCGATGCACATGCGCCATTCTGCCGTGTTCTTTTTCTGTACTAGAACAAGATTTGCTAACCAATCTGGATGAAGAATTTCTCTTATAAATCCGGCTGCCATTAATTTCATAATCTCCTTCTTGATTGCTTCCTTTTTGTCTGGCGAAAATCTTCTCAGCTGTTGCTTGATTGGTTTGAAGCCTTCATTGACATCGATTCTGTGCTCAGCCAACTCTCTTGGGACACTTGGCATGTCGGCCGGCTTCCAAGTGAAGATATCTTTGTTGTCCCGAAGAAAGTTGGTGAGCGCGAGTTCCTATTTAGCCGAGAGATGAGCACTGATGGTTGCGGTCTTCTCAAGGTCACCGGTACCCAGGTCGATTTTCTTTACATTGGCTTCTTTTTGTGGTGCAAGGATGCAAGGTTTCTTTGTTGGGATCTCTAGCTCTTCTCTAGCCCTCAGATTTGCCATCGTATTCAGGAGCATTGGACGATATGTTTGATTCTGATTCATCTGAAGATCTGACATCGGGTGCAGTAGGTGGCATCGGTAGTGGTCACATAATCATAAAGGCTTCTCGGCCTGGCACCAAGCTTGTCTTGCTGTAGTTGCTGACGACTTCAGTTGGAGTGCGGAGCGCACTACCTTCTTGGTAGGGTAGAGTGATATCTTCTTCAACTAGTCATGCATTGTCATTCTGGGACAAGTACCCGGCTAGTGGACTAGGCAATCTTTTGATGTTACGGTTAATACGAGACCTTCTTGCGCCCCGGTAAGATGTAGCCTCCGCACTCGATCAACCATATTTCAGAGTAAATCTTGATACGTCTTTGCCATGTTGTTAAGTCCGGTTGGGAGACGACTCAACTTCTTGTAAGAAACCTAAAGTAGATTCGAATTGATCTCTTGTAGAGTTGATGCTGTGTTCCAGAGTCCAATTGGAAAAGAACTTGACTTGTCTTTAAAAGAATCCAGATAGAACCTTGAGGGGGAATCCGACTCGGATGTCAAGTCGAGACTGGATGTCGTCGGGGTCCGAGTCGATTCGGACATTGTAAGCTTTTCGGCGAGATCTTCGGTAAGCTTCATCGGAAGAGTGAGCTCCTCGTGGGCTTCTAGAGCTTCGACGAGATGTCCTTGGAGGTTGCCCTCATCATCCGCCTCGCAAACCCATGATCCGAAGATGAAGATTGATCCCTTCGGGAAGATCATGTTATCGAAATCCGTAGTGCTCTTGATCGTGATTACGTCGAAAGCCCCTACCTGGCGCGCCAGCTGTCGGTATTTGACCACCGATAGCCTGCCACGAGGGTACCCGGGACAGTTGTTCGGGCTTCGGCGCGTGCTAGAACTCGACAGTGAACGCAGAGACAGTCGATTTATACTGGTTTGGGCCCTCGATCGTGATCGAGTAATAACCCTACGTTCAGTCGGCGTTAGCCTTTGCATTGAATTGATTGTGTTATCTCGTCTCTTGTTACAGGGCATATAGCCTCTCTTTATATCGGTAGAGAAGGCTGTGGTGCGGTTACAATCCTAGTCAGATCTAAAGAAGGTGTCCTAAACTAGATTCAGAAGTTACTTTCCATAGGAATCTGGCTAGTCTGGCCTATTCTACTCGGATTCGGTGCAGTGGATGCTACACCTCTCCTTGCTCCAGTTTGTGGGCCAGGCCAAGGCCCACGACTTGTAGTCACATCGTTGGGGAACCCCCTAGGTCTCGCATCGATAGGTATGAACTAGTAGCTTGACCTAGGTAAGTCGAAAGTATTAGGTGTGGTGCACACTTGTCAAACTTAGCCCTAGGTAGCTCAGATTTATCTCAAAGATCATTGGAGTCAACCTCATTCACAAAGGAATTCGAATTGGAAGTGAATGAAGTGTTGTAGTCACATCAGACGCTGTTGGTGGCTGCATCGGACGATAAAATTAGAGTCAGATGTGACTCAGGCGTGCGCAGCTAGGGTTGGTTGTGTGCATCGGACGCTGTTATTGTTCACATCGGAAGCTAGCAGGACATCGTCCAATGTCGTCCAGCGAGGCATTTTTCACATCGGACGCGTTCGATGGGTAGTCATTGGACACTATTTTGAAGGCATAAATACTGCATGGGTAGTTGATCGTCACAGGCTCAATCCTCTTGGTCAAGTATTTGATTATCTTTAAATTACCACTAAAAATGACTCTCCTTCCCCCGAGCCCTCTCCACCGAGCGACTCAGGGGCTCCCTCCCGGGTGTCGCCGGAATCCTCCCCTCCTGCCTCTCCTTCGGCCGCCGCCGCCGCCTGTCTCCGGCAAGCGGCGGTGGCGGTGGCCAGCGGCGGCGCCCAAAAACGGGCCTCCCGCTGCAGCCCCTGTCTCCCTCCTTCCATCGCCCACCACCCCTCCTCTCCTCTACCAACTCTTGTGGTCGGGGGTGTCGTCAGGGCGGATGGGGCCCTCCATGGCCAGATCTCGCGTGCTCTACTCCGGATCTAGTGGATGTCGCCGTGCTTGTGGGCTTCCCGAGGGCGGGTGCGCTGACGGCTCACCTTCTTCTCTGTCGGTGGGCTGGGTGGCTGGCGGTGTAGTCCCGGGGACCTGCTGGCCGTGCTGGGGCCACCGGTTTGGCATCCTTTGTCCACTGCCTCGCTCTCGGCCATGGCCCAGGCGCTGCGCCTGCGGCAGCCACGCTTTGGGGGTCTTCTACTCGGGGGCGACGGCGGTCGCCCTAGTGCCCCGGTGGGCTGCTTCTGGCCGTGTGGCGGCAGATCCGGGGCCCTAGGTCCGGATCTTGTGCTAGGGCTGCCAAGGCCGACGTCCTTGTCCGCCATTGCGTGGCCCGGGCATACTGGATGTGCGGAGGTCACCAAGTGGCCTGCTGGGTGGGATGTCGCGCCTGGCAATGCAGTCACTGCGTACCCCCTGTGATGTGGAGCTTGGGTGAACACCCTACACAGCTTTGCTCTGGCCGGTGGCGGTGGCGCTGTCTGTGCTATTTTTCTTCCAGAAGGCATCATCGAAGCTTTTGCTCACCATGCCAGGGATGGTTCTGAGATGAAAGTCCCTGTGTGCTCCTGTCAGCGATGTTGGTGTCTGCGGATGTCAGTTCCCTTCTTGAAGGCGTCGTTGGAGCGCTTCAGCTGCCGTGCTTCCGCTCCTTCCGCTTCCTTGCTTGGAGTTGCTCCTGCTGTGTTGTTCCTGATTGTGCTTCATGCTACTCTTCGCGTTGGTTTCTCCAGTAGTTGTTGGTGTTATCGCAGTCGATTGCTTCCATGTAGCGGATGCTTTGCCGCTATTGTTGTTTCGATCTCCCCTCTCAGGCAGATACTTTGCTTCTGTGAGCGTGATGGCCCCCCATCAGTGGATGCTTTGCTGCTTTGATGATTGTCGTCTCTGGCGGATGCTTTGCCGCCGTGATCTCTTCTCTAGCGGATGCTTTGCCGCTATGGTCGTACCGGCGCCCTTAGCGAATGTTTTGCCGCCGAGGTTGTTCGTCGCCTGGCAGATGCTTGGCCGCCATGGTCTCTTCTCTAGCGGATGCTTTGCCGCTGTGGTCGTATTGGCGTCCTTGGCGGATGCTTTGCCACCGAGGTCATTTGTCGCCTCTGCCGTTTCACTACATTACTGGCTACCAATGTGTTATCTTCATGTATTTGGCTCAGTCGGTTGGGGTTTTGAGGTGGAGGGTCCCCCATCGTGTTTCTTGCTGCTCGCTTGTACATGTGGGATTTCGTTGGTAATCCAAAAATTACTGAAGAGTCCTATGTTTCGTCTTGTAACATTTCCTCTTAATGAAAAACGGGTTGAACACCCAATCTAGAAAAAAAACCTCTTGGTCACACCGTCCGAGCACGCATTCTCAGCTTGGACAAGGCCTCCGTTGCTAGGATGAAGAAGAGGCGGGAGAGGGAGTGTCCCTGCCACACGCCTCTCATATGGTGTATCGGCCTCCCTACTTGTCACGAGCCTAGAGCGAAAATGATGAGATTCTGAATTCCAGCAAAAGTTTAGTCGAAAGTTTTGAACCCTGACTGACTCGTAGTCGCACCTTGAGCAGTTGTACGTGACCGACAAGGATTGTAAATCCTTTTATTATTAGATTATTAGAAGCAACATGTTGTAATCGAGTCAAATATTAGAATCTGATCAGGTTTCAGAAACAAGGGAGCTGCTATATATATCTGCATAAATAAATCTTCCAAACCTTGTCATGTGCATCGATCGTAAAGTACGTAGGTCGCCGCCGCCGTGTGTTTAGTAACAAATAACAAAAAAACCGGCGATATGTCGCCGTTGCCGGTCAGCTACGTGCCCTTAGATGCGACGTCGTCTCCGGAGGCCGAGGAGGTCTCGGTGTCCACCGTCGCTGCCACGGCAGTCGCCACCGGTCACCTCATGTTCAAGCTCCAGGGCTACACGCGGCTCAAGGCGATGCACGGCGAGAACGGCAGCTACATAGAGTCCAGTGCGTCTAAGGTCGGAGGCCACGCCTGGAGGATCCGTTGCTACCTCAACGGCAATAGCAAGGAGGACACCGGCTTCGTCTCGCTGGTCCTGTGCCTCTGTAGCTACGCCACCGGACCCGTCGTCCATGCCGAGTACGAGTTCGCTCTGGTGCCTCAACAAGGCACGCCGAGCAAGACGCGCAGGGCGTACGCACCTTTGGGGGGCAAGGATAACTACTGCGGCTGGGGTCTCCCGCGGTTCATCAGCGTGGAGGAGCTGGAGCGCTCCATGTTCCTCAGGGACGACTGCCTCGCCGTCCTGTGCACGGTCACCGTCGTCCGGGAGCGGACCGTGAAGGAGAAGGCCGTGCAGGCGCACGACCTGGCGACGCTCGGGATGCTCTGCAATTGCGACGACGACCTGTGCAAGCTTCATCACGCCAGGTCTGCTGGCGAGACTTTCTTGGAGAGATTTGCCAACTTCTGCTATTCCATCTGCCGTGGCCCCGTTTGAATAATCCAGTGAAATTAATTTATTTATCACCTGAAATTCCAATTTTACTAGTCCACCAATGTGAAAGTGTGTGATATTATCTTGAGTTAATATTATTATGTACTAGTTCTTCATGTTTGCTTATACAATTTAGTACAAAAAAAATCCGATAGTCCCGTTTTACAGCTTATACAATTTTGTACAAAAATTGAGCCACTGTTTTGTTTTTATTTTGACCATGAAATTTTTCAATAAATCCGATGGTCCCGTTTAACGGTGACCTCGAGTATTGTTTTTATTTTTATTTGCTACCAATAAAATGAACATTGATGTTTTTTTATATCAATATATTATGTGGGTAAAATCTAATATTGTGTCCAACGCAAATGCTTGATAGTTCATCTGTCCCGTGACTATACTTGTGAATGGATAAGCGCGGTTCATGTAGTTAAGTCTTTCTAGTCTTTGTGGTGGAAGTGTCCATCCATGATCAACGTCTTTTTATGGATTTAATTTCAGAAACAAACAACACTATTCACCTTATTGGTTAGCAACATGTCTATTGACCATGAGGCACTTATCATGACTTTGTCATTCTTAAGATCTGTCCACTTAGAGTATGATTGTTTGGGTGGATGGGCAGCTTAACCTGGCTTGCGTGATGTAGGCTTTCGATGTTTGATTGGCTGTCGGCCTAGCTATGGGGAGACGGGATTGAAATCTGTTTCTCATGGTGTGGTGCAGAGCGAGTGCTCGAGCTCGGGCTGGCGAAGCAAGAACGGGGACGTGAGACGAGAGGTAGCCGTCAATTTCTACCACAGGCCTCGTTACATGCAAGTGGATGACTAAGCATATATGATAACCTCCTTCATCACATTTGTAACTGTGGACTAACTTTCTGCGTATCTCACATAAACACAGTCCACCTAGATTATCATTCAATTACCAAAACCAAACAAAGGCCTTTCAGTCACCAAGTTGGGAAGGTCCTTACAAAGTGATCAAAGTGATACTCGGTAATTCATATGTGCTAGAGACGTTGTAAGGTGAAAGTTTCACGAGAGCAATAAACGGGAGGTACTTGAAAAAGTATTTTTTAAGTGTTTGGCAAGAAGCCTAAGACTGTCCGCACCGCACCCTGTATAGGGTCCGGTAAAACCAGATAGAGGAGCATATGCCGCAAATTTCAGTTGCACCGCAGTCCGCTAAGCCATCCGCTGCCCTCATGGATCCGCCAAATCTAGCGCTTTGTCGTTCCTACGCTAAACGGTCACGCGGGCCTGTGACGCTGCTGCCCATTCACGCGCATGATAGAGCAGGAGAGAGAGAGGAGTATCCAGCGCGGGCCCCACTTGATGAACGATGAAAAAATGTTATAACTCCCAAACAAAAAACCAAATTAAATTCCGATTGTACCATTAAATTCGTTTCAATAAATACTTCAAAACAAGATGTCACATGGATATATTTAGATAAAGTGACAAGTGGGCCCCACAGTGGATAGAGGATGATATAGAGGATGGATGGATGCGGGAAAATTGTACATTTTATGGTGACTGGGATGAAATATTCCTTTTAGAGGATGAATATATAGGTCCATGAGTGCGGATAGCCTAAGTGCTCTCCAAGCAATGGTCGATACATATATAGCCCTTAGAACAAAAAATGGCCGATGTATATATCGTCCTTAGCCGCTGAATAGCCGATGAGATAGGTATCGTCGCTATTAAGTTTTGAAATTGTGTTTTCAGGTTCATACATTATTTACCTGAAAACAGGGGATATATGTTGACACTTAAAAATATTCCAAGATTATTTTGGACATCATCAATAAGATATAAATGTCGTGGATATGTTGGAGGTCAAAAGGCGCAACAAAATATCAAAGAAATCGCGTGGAGAAGACAGCGAGCCAGGCCCGTCGTCTATGCCGACTTGCCCAGTCGGCCAGGCTGGCTCAGCCCCCTTAGTCGGCTTAGCCAACCCCAAGTCAGCTAAGCCGACTGTCCCTTTACACAGCCTGCGGGGCCTTCCCGGACCCGAGGAAGTCCCTAGTCGGCTAAGCCGATTCATCCCAGATTCCGAGTCACATTGGTTTCCAAATCGTTTTTTGGCATGTTTTGACGTAGGAAATTTGGAGAACGCGTTTTGAAGATGTTTTATATTGGGATAAGACCACCCCTATATCTATATATATGAGAGGATCATGGCTGATTGAATTCTTATCTATCCAATCGTCAAACAAACACATCTACTACTGCTTTTACCCCTCTTCCAACTCATCCTACTGTTTGGCACATTTGCCGGCGAGATTTGTTGGCATTCTAGGCGGTCTTGCTGGTCCCTTGGTTCAAAATTTTGGCGAAATTCACCGAAATTTCACGAACTTCGGTAATTTCGGTGGTGGCCGAAAGAAAAATCCAAAATTTTGTAATACAGTAATGCATGTGCTATATAACTTTAGACTCATATTTTCTATTGTTTATAATGCATATATTCTTCTATTCAATAGATGTGTAATCATAAATCATACTAATATTTGTTTAGATCTAATTTTTTAGAAAAAGCATACTTCATGTGATAGTCTCTAAAAAAATTTCGGTGAAATTTCGGCCAAATTTCGCCAAATTCGGTAATTTCGATGGTGGCGGAAATTTTTGCAATACCGAAATTAAAAACCCTCCTGGTCCAAGGAGACCCTCCCTGTGCTTCTCCCCAATGGGTCTTCTCGGGAGAAGTTTGGGAGCTTTTCTGGCCAAGAACGAGCTCAACATCGGCTTAACCGGTTTCTAGATCGGTTTTATCGATTACGCGGTGTTCTTGCTGTGTTGCAGATTGATTGCATTCTCATCGGGCGTGCTAGCCCTACTTGTGTGTGATTTGGATCGGCTTCAACGTGAACAAGTACCGGTATTGTTTACCTGAAAAATACATGTCATCAATCTAAAGCGGAAACGATGGAATTCTGAATTCCAGCCAGAAAATATTCGAAATTTTAAACCCTGATGATAACTCCTCGTCGCACCTTGAGCCGTTGTGCGTAACCGACAATGATTGAAAATTGTTTTGTTATCAGAAGTAACATGTAATCGAGTCAAATATTAGAATCCAATTCCGGTTTCACAAACAAGAGTGCTGCTCTATATATATATATATATATATATATATATATATATATATATATATATATATATATATATATATATATATATATATATATATATATACGGCAGCGCTATTCTACACCCTAGGTGTAGAATAACTATTCTACACCAAGACACAGCCAGCCCCACCCGGCAGACTCCATAAACCAGCCCAACCACCCGACACGATTCGCACCCACTGACCCACCGACGGAAATAATATCGCCCGCACCATCTATCTCGAGCGGCGATCCCTCGCCCGATGCAAGACGGCCCGACCGGCCTGGCCGTCGCGCACCCCCGCAAAGCTCCGCACCCTACCGCGCTTTAGCCAGCGATGAACGCTCGGGCGCGCCGGTGGCCGGCGATTTCCTGCCGCCGGGAAGCCGTGCGATGACGGCAACTCACCTCCGGATGCAGCTCTCCCAGGCGCAGCCAATCGGGGCGATCCCAAAGGGGATTGGCGCCCCAACGAGGCCAGCGGCGGCCAGACGGCCATGCTGGTTCGGGGCACGGCGGTGCGCACGAACGCGGTGGCAGGCGGCGATTCGAGCAGAGTGGATGCGTATAATTCTTCCTGCCAGCACCGCCCTCGGCAGCGATCGCCAGCCGCTAGCGCTGCCTCCCAGCCTGCCAGCACCGCCCTCAGAGACCACACGAGGCATGGTCCACTCTTCTGTGATTCTATCCGTCTGAATGACTCGTCTCATCTCTTGTCATCTTGTGTTAACGCAGTGTTGACCACTATTTTTCTATTCAGTTTGCTGTAGTGGCCATGATATTTCCAATCGTCATCAGCCACCAGAAACACAAGCAACAGCGGCTGATTTATTCTTTGGCCGTGTTGTTTCTGAATTAGTATTAGGAACAAATAGTACCAGCAACTACTTGTAGAAAATACCCCCGGTTGGTCGAGTCTTTTACTAGCGTCATAGTGCTAGCTAGTAGTAAATACTTGAAGATATACTGACATTTAAAGATGCTAGCAACTACTGAACATAGTACCAGCAATTACTTAAAGATATTGACGCATACGTACTAGCAACTACTACCAGAGTCCTGGCAAATACTTAAAGACACTAGCAACTGCTTAAAAATACTGACTACTACTGAAGCTAGGCGCGTCTAGCAACTACTGACAAAATACTTAAAAATACTGACAACTACTTAAAGGTACTAGAAACTTATAGTATCTGACTGTACGAAGCTACTGACAAAATTGACAAAATACTTAACATCCTGACAAATACTTGAAGATACTGACGACTACTTAAAGGTATTAGCAAGACACTGACGACTACTTAAAGGTATTAGCAACTACTGAAGTTATAGTACCGGTTGTACTATGCTACTGACACAATACTTGAAGATACTGACAACTACTTAAAGGTAATAGCAACTACTGAAATTATGGTATCGGCTGTACCAAGCTATAAAAAACTGATAAAATACTCGAAGATACTGACAAACTACTTAAATGTACTGACAACAACTTAAAGGTACTAGCAAGTAATGAAGTACCGGTTGTGCCAAGGTACTGACAAAAATACTTGAAGATACTAACAAAATACTTGAACATATGACAACTACCTAAAGGTACTAGTAACTACTGAAGTTATAGTATCAGTTGTACTAAGCTGCTGACAAAATACCTAAATATACTGACAAAAATACTAGAAGATATTGACAAATACTCGATGAATTTGTCATGCGCTTGGCGGCTGTACCAAGGGTTTAGGAACACATAGATGTCCGCACGGTGGGCTAGGACGGGTGTCGCTACAGTGCATTGGGTACCTTGCGTGAAATTTGAAAGATACAGGGAATACTGAAGCAAACATATCAACGTGTACTAAATGAAAAACACTGAGTAATACTAAAAGAAAACTAAGAAGTACTGAAGACTACTGAAGTCATAGTACTAATAAAAGATACTGATAAGAAAAATACTAAAGACTACTGAAGTCATAGCACTGATAAAACATACTTAAAAAATACTGAAGACTACTGAAGTCCTAGTACTAATAAAAGATACTTATAGAAAAATATTAAACGATTATACTAAAAAATACTGAAGCAACATACAAACAAATACTGAATGAAAACACTGAGTAGTACTAAAAAGAAAAACTAAGAAATACTGAAGATGACTAAAGTCGTAGTACTAATAAAAGATACTTATAGAAAAATACAGAAGGAAATACTGACATGTACTCAGATGCTAGAGAGTATTGTCATTTTTTTTTCTTCGGTACCTCTATTGTACTTGTGAGTTTTTAATACGCATGCATGCAAATAAAAAATCAATGGGCTAAGTCACATGCACCAAGCAGCACCAAAATCAATGGGCTACGCCACTAGCTGTCTCTAGCGTAGCGACCTGAGTGTGCCTCTAGGTTGTCAGTGAGCCGAGTGCAGGTGTATGGTCTGCATGTCCCTCCGCATGTGTATACGCTGCATGTCTCTCCCCATATGGTACTGTACGCTGCATGTCCCTCGCGCACGAGTGCAAGCGGACGCACGGTGTGGGGCACGCCGCGAGGGGTCGGGACTCGGGCGCGCGGGGTGCGGACCCTCGATGTGGGGCGCGCCGGGAGGGGTCGGGCGCGCGGGGTGCGGATCCGAGGCTGGCGCGTCGTGGAAGCTGGTTGGGTTGGGTTGGGTTCGTGGGTTGGTTGGGCTAGTCCATGGTGTAGAATAATATTCTACACCTAGGGTGAATATTATTCTACACCATGGACTAGCCCAACCAACCCACGAACCCAACCCAACCAGCTTCCACGACGCGCCAGCCTCGGATCCGCACCCCGCGCGCCCGACCCCTCCCGGCGCGCCCCACATCGAGGGTCCGCACCCCGCGCGCCCGAGTCCCGACCCCTCGCGGCGTGCCCCACACCGTGCGTCCGCTTGCACTCGTGCGCGAGGGACATGCAGCGTACAGTACCATATGGGGAGAGACATGCAGCGTATACACATGCGGAGGGACATGCAGACCATACACCTGCACTCGGCTCACTGACAACCTAGAGGCACACTCAGGTCGCTACGCTAGAGACAGCTAGTGGCGTAGCCCATTGATTTTGGTGCTGCTTGGTGCATGTGACTTAGCCCATTGATTTTTTATTTGCATGCATGCGTATTAAAAACTCACAAGTACAATAGAGGTACCGAAGAAAAAAAAATGACAATACTCTCTAGCATCTGAGTACATGTCAGTATTCAGTATTTCCTTCTGTATTTTTCTATAAGTATCTTTTATTAGTACTACGACTTTAGTCATCTTCAGTATTTCTTAGTTTTTCTTTTTAGTACTACTCAGTGTTTTCATTCAGTATTTGTTTGTATGTTGCTTCAGTATTTTTTAGTATAATCGTTTAATATTTTTCTATAAGTATCTTTTATTAGTACTAGGACTTCAGTAGTCTTCAGTATTTTTTAAGTATGTTTTATCAGTGCTATGACTTCAGTAGTCTTTAGTATTTTTCTTATCAGTATCTTTTATTAGTACTATGACTTCAGTAGTCTTCAGTACTTCTTAGTTTTCTTTTAGTATTACTCAGTGTTTTTCATTTAGTACACGTTGATATGTTTGCTTCAGTATTCCCTGTATCTTTCAAATTTCACGCAAGGTACCCAATGCACTGTAGCGACACCCGTCCTAGCCCACCGTGCGGACATCTATGTGTTCCTAAACCCTTGGTACAGCCGCCAAGCGCATGACAAATTCATCGAGTATTTGTCAATATCTTCTAGTATTTTTGTCAGTATATTTAGGTATTTTGTCAGCAGCTTAGTACAACTGATACTATAACTTCAGTAGTTACTAGTACCTTTAGGTAGTTGTCATATGTTCAAGTATTTTGTTAGTATCTTCAAGTATTTTTGTCAGTACCTTGGCACAACCGGTACTTCATTACTTGCTAGTACCTTTAAGTTGTTGTCAGTACATTTAAGTAGTTTGTCAGTATCTTCGAGTATTTTATCAGTTTTTTATAGCTTGGTACAGCCGATACCATAATTTCAGTAGTTGCTATTACCTTTAAGTAGTTGTCAGTATCTTCAAGTATTGTGTCAGTAGCATAGTACAACCGGTACTATAACTTCAGTAGTTGCTAATACCTTTAAGTAGTCGTCAGTGTCTTGCTAATACCTTTAAGTAGTCGTCAGTATCTTCAAGTATTTGTCAGGATGTTAAGTATTTTGTCAATTTTGTCAGTAGCTTCGTACAGTCAGATACTATAAGTTTCTAGTACCTTTAAGTAGTTGTCAGTATTTTTAAGTATTTTGTCAGTAGTTGCTAGACGCGCCTAGCTTCAGTAGTAGTCAGTATTTTTAAGCAGTTGCTAGTGTCTTTAAGTATTTGCCAGGACTCTGGTAGTAGTTGCTAGTACGTATGCGTCAATATCTTTAAGTAATTGCTGGTACTATGTTCAGTAGTTGCTAGCATCTTTAAATGTCAGTATATCTTCAAGTATTTACTACTAGCTAGCACTATGACGCTAGTAAAAGACTCGACCAACCGGGGGTATTTTCTACAAGTAGTTGCTGGTACTATTTGTTCCTAATACTAATTCAGAAACAACACGGCCAAAGAATAAATCAGCCGCTGTTGCTTGTGTTTCTGGTGGCTGATGACGATTGGAAATATCATGGCCACTACAGCAAACTGAATAGAAAAATAGTGGTCAACACTGCGTTAACACAAGATGACAAGAGATGAGACGAGTCATTCAGACGGATAGAATCACAGAAGAGTGGACCATGCCTCGTGTGGTCTCTGAGGGCGGTGCTGGCAGGCTGGGAGGCAGCGCTAGCGGCTGGCGATCGCTGCCGAGGGCGGTGCTGGCAGGAAGAATTATACGCATCCACTCTGCTCGAATCGCCGCCTGCCACCGCGTTCGTGCGCACCGCCGTGCCCCGAACCAGCATGGCCGTCTGGCCGCCGCTGGCCTCGTTGGGGCGCCAATCCCCTTTGGGATCGCCCCGATTGGCTGCGCCTGGGAGAGCTGCATCCGGAGGTGAGTTGCCGTCATCGCACGGCTTCCCGGCGGCAGGAAATCGCCGGCCACCGGCGCGCCCGAGCGTTCATCGCTGGCTAAAGCGCGGTAGGGTGCGGAGCTTTGCGGGGGTGCGCGACGGCCAGGCCGGTCGGGCCGTCTTGCATCGGGCGAGGGATCGCCGCTCGAGATAGATGGTGCGGGCGATATTATTTCCGTCGGTGGGTCAGTGGGTGCGAATCGTGTCGGGTGGTTGGGCTGGTTTATGGAGTCTGCCGGGTGGGGCTGGCTGTGTCTTGGTGTAGAATAGTTATTCTACACCTAGGGTGTAGAATAGCGCTGCCGTATATATATATATATATATATATATATATATATATATATATATATATATAACTATTACCCTAGAGCTGGCTACAAAATAACTTATTCTGTAGCCACTTTGAGTTACGATAATTGCTATGCTAATTTACGAGATTATAGTAACTCCTTACTATGTGATTTACTATAACATTATGGTAAATATCCCCATGTGTTATAGTAATTCAACTATCGTAAATATATACTGACATTGTCGTAAATTAGTATATGAAATTATCGTAAATAGAGGTGGCTACAAAATAAGTTATTTTGTAGCTAGCTATAGAGTATACTCTCCCTATATATATATATATATATATATATATATATATATATATATATATATATATATATATATATATATATATATATATATATATATATATATATATATATATATATATATATATATATATATATATGTCATCTGGCATCTATCGTCGAGTACGCCGCCGGTTGTTTAGCTAGAACTTATAAAATAATTACCCTGTTCGCTTGAACTTGAACTTATCTGCCAGAATCAGCCAGTCGTTCAGTAGTGTTTTTCTCTCATAACAAATCAGCATCAGCATCAGCCATTCAGCAGTATTTTTACAGCTAGCCGAACAGGGTGAATGAAGGCATACTACGTGCCCTTAGATGGGGGCGCCGCCACGTGGTCTCCGGAGGAGGTCTCGGCGTCCACCATCGCTACCACGGCGGTCAGCACGGGGCACCACACTACCGGATTCGCACGCTTTGCCGAGTGTCAGGGGCACTCGGCAAAGCCACAATTACACTCGGCAAACCATTTGTCGAGTGTAACATTCCGCAAATTCCACTCGGTATAAAAAGTGTCGGCAAAGCCGTCTTTGCTGAGTGCTTTTTGTCGGACACTCGGTAAATAGTTTGCCAAGTGTCCGACACTCGGCAAAGTTTGAAACGAAAAAAATTGAAAAAATTGGAATTTTTTTTACCGGGGGAGGCCCCCACCGGCCACAGCTAGTCGGAGCACTGCCGGACACAGCTAGTTTGCCGAGTGCAAACACTCGGCAAAAGTTTTGCCGAGTGCCACCCTTGACAAAGCCCACTCGGCTTAAATTTAGACGATAAATAGCTCTTTGTCGAGTGCTTTTTGTCTCGCACTTAGCAAAGCCTTTGCCGATTTGCTGAGTGTTGAGTTGACCTTTGGAAAAAAAAACACTCGACAAAATTTGAACGGAAAAAATAGCAAAAAGTTTTTTTTAATCCGGGGAGGCCCCCACCAGTCAAAAAGTCACAAGTCGCGGCTTTTTTTCGCGAAAAATTCACGTGCTACGTGGCCATTGGGATTCGAACCCGCGGCCTCTCCCTCGCGCATAACTCCCTCTACCACTGCACCACACTTTCACTTATGTCTAGATTCTGTTTTAGTTCCCCACGTATTATATAAAACCGAGTGTAAATTGCTTGTTTGAGGCCCTAAACGAATTCAGATCAAAAAGTTGTCAACAACAAAGTTTCATAACTTTTCGAGATCTACAACTTTTATTTAGGAAGTTTCTCCATCCGAAGTCGTTTACAAAATTTAAATTTCAAATTTGAGAAATTTAAACGTAGTTTTGCATGACAAGATGATTTCAAATTAAAAAGTTGTCAACTACAAAGTGTCGTAACATTTCGAGATCTACAATTTTTTATTTTGGGTGTTTTTCCATCCGAGGTTGTTTGAAAAATTCGAATTTTTAAATTTTAAAATTCAAACGTAGTTTTGCATGACAAGATGAGCTCAAATGAAAAAGTTGTCAACTACAAAGTTTCTTAACTTTTCGGGATCTACAATTTTTATTTTGGGTGTTGTTCCATTTGAGATCGTTTGAAAAATTCGAATTTTAAAATTTTAAAATTCAAACGTAGTTTTGCATGACAAGGTGAACTCAAATGAAAAAGTTTCCAACTACAAAATTCTATAACTTCTCAAGATCTACAAAGTTTATTTTGATTGTTTCATCATTTATTCATCCGACATGGTGGTTCTAACATTGTTCACAAATCTTATATATTTCTCTTTTAATTTCATGAAACTTATGAGACATGTAGATTTTGTGAACAACGTTACTATCGCTTTGTCGAATGAAGAAATGACTAAAATAAATTTTGTCGATCTTAAGAAGTTATACAAATTTGTAGTAGAAAACTTTTTCATTTGAATTAATTTACTGCTTCAAAATGTGCTTTGAAATTTGTCTTTGCCGAGTAAAAAAAACACTTGGCAAAGATCTTTTTTGCCTAGTGTAAAAAAACACTCTGCAAAGCTCGGCAAAGAAGCTTCTTTGCCGAGTATTTTTTATTTGGCACTCGACAAAAAAATTCTTTGTCGAGTGAAAAAAAACACTCGGCATAGAGCTAATTTGTGGTAGTGCCACGTGCTCAAGCTCGAGGGCTACTCGCTGCTCAAGGCGACGCACGCCAAGAACGGCAGCCATAGAGTCCTCTGCGTTCAAGGTCGGAGGTCACACCTGGAGGATCCGTTGCTACCTCAACGGCAACAGCAAGGAGTGCGCCGGCTTCGTCTCGCTGTTCCTGTACCTCTGCAGCGACGCCGCCGGACCCGTCGTCCACGCCGTGTACGAGTTCGCTCTGGTGCGTCACCAGGGCACGCCGCCGGCGTACGGTCACCAGGACAAGCCGAACAAGACGTCGCACGGCGTACGCTCGGTCGTCAGCGCCTTTGGCGGCAAGGACAACAGCTGCGGTTGGGGTCTCTCGCGGTTCATCAGCATGGAGGACCTGGAGTGGTCCTCGTTCCTCAAGGACGACTGCTTCGCCGTCCGGTGCACGGTCACCGTCGTCCAGGAACGGACCGTGAAGGAGAAGGTCGTGCAGCCGCACGACATGGCGAGGCTGCGGATGCTCTGCAAGTGCGACGACGACCTGTGCAAGCGCCATCACGACAGGCCTGCCGAGACTTTCTTGGAGAGATTTATCAAGTTCTGCTATTCCATCTGCCGTGGGCCCCGTTAGAGTAATCCAGTGAAATTTATTAATCACCTGAAATTCCACTATACAACTTTGTACAGAAAAAATTTAGCCACTATTTTGTTTTTATTTTGACCATGAAATTTTTTGATAAATTTGGTAGTCCTGTTTATCGGTGACCTCCAGTATTGTTTTTATTTTTGCTATCGATAAAGTGAACCTTGATGATTTTCTTATATCAACATATTCTGTCGGCGAAATCGAATATTGTGTCCAACGCAAATGCTTGATAGTTCTTCTTTCTCATGGCTATACTTGTGAATGGATAAGCGCAGTTCATCTAGTTAAATCTTTGTGGTCGAAGTGTCCACCCATGATCAACGTCTTTTTATGGATTTATTTGAGAAACAAACAACACTATTTACCTTATTGGTTAGCAACATGTCTACTGACCATGAGGCACTTATCATGACTTTGTGGATGCAGCTTAACCTGGCTTGTTGCGTGATGTAGGCTTTCGATGTTTGATTGGCCGTCGACCTGGCTCTGGGGAAACGAGATTGAAATCTGTTTCTCCATGGTGTGGTACAGAGCAAGTGCTCGAGCTCGGGCTGTGCGAAGCAAGAGAGCCGGGATTCGAGACGAGAGGTAGCCGTCAATTTCTACCATAGGGCTGGCTACATGCAAGTGGACAATGTTACAAACACTGTCAATTTCTACCATAGGGCTGTCAATTTCTCGTATAGTTTCATAAAACTAGAAGAGACATATATAAAATTTATGAACAATGTTACTATCACTATGTCGGATGAATAAATGACCAAAATAAAAGTTGTAGATCTTGAGAAGTTATACAACTTTGTAGTTGAACATTTTTTAATTTGAATTAATTTTGACAACGAAAAGTACATTTGAATTTCTCAAATTTGAAATTTGAATTTTTCAAACGACCTCGGATGGAGAAACAGCCAAAATGAGAGTTATCGATCACAATAAGTTATGAAACTTTGTAGTTGACAACTTTTTTATTTGAAATCATCTTGTCAACGAAAACTAAGTTTGAATTTGCAAAAATTTGAAATTTGTTTTTTTAAAGTACCTTGGATGAGGAAACAGCCAAAATGAAAGTTTTAGATCTCAAAAAGTTATGAAACTTTGTAGTTGACAACTTTTTGATTTGAAATTACCTTGTCAACGAAAACTACATTTGAATTTCTCAAATTTGAAATTCAAATTTTGTAAATGACCTCGGATGGAGAAACTACCAAAATAAAAGTTGTAGATCTTGAAAAGTTATGAAACTTTGTAGTTGATAACTTTTTGATTTAAATTTATTTAAGGCCTCAAACAAGCAATTTACACTCGGTTTAGTATAATATATGGGGAACCAAAACGGAATCTAGACGCAAGTGACAGTGTGGTGCAGTGGTAAAGGAGGGTACGCGCAAGGGGGTGGGTCGCGGGATTGAATCTGGCCGGCAGCGTAGCGCGCGAATTTTGCGCGAAAAATGCCGCGATTTATGACTTTTTGACCGGTGGGGGCCTCCTCCGATAAAAAAAATCATTTTGCTATTTTTCGGGTTTTTTCGGTTCAAATTTTGCCGAGTGTTTTTTTTCCAAGGGTCAACTCAGCACTCGGTAAATCAGCAAAGGTTTTGCCGAGTGCCCGACAAAAAACACTTGACCAAAAACTGTTTACCGTCTAAATTTAAGCTGAGTGGACTTTGTCGAGGGTGGCACTCGACAAACTAGCTGTGCTCTGACTAGTCTGTCTATGTGTTGATGATGTTTGGTTACTCTACCCACATGGAGCATGCATGTAGCAAGCGAAATTTCTCCTCCCACGTGCTTACACGCGCACTGCATGAGCTAGGTTTCGAGGAAACAAAGAAAATCCATGTACCTTGCAAGGTCTGACTGCTAATTCAGCTAACCATCAAGACTGCACTGCATCTAGCGGGCCGGCCTGCTAGCTAGGCTGTATGCAGCGAAACTAATCAGCCCCTTGGGCACTGCACTGCATGTATCCATCAAGCCTTGCCAATGTTGGCCTGGTTGACTGGTTCCAAGCCCGTCTAAGCTAGAACATGAAACCAATCATGCCTTCAGAATGTGTTTGGTTCTCTAGATATTCATGGATGAGAGATGGTAATAAATGTTTTGAATGTGGTTATTTTACAGACAAGAACTTATCAGTCATGGTACAATATTTTTCTCTCATGACAAATCAGCGAACAATACTTTCAGATGGACGAGGTGGCCCCCAAGGGGGAATATTCTCTCTATATGCTAGATAAGCCTGCAAGTGCAAAAAAACCTAGATAAACTCATCCACGTTTTGTAATATTTGTTATTAGTAAAGAAATTAAGGATTATCTGTATGTTATATTATCACTTAGTAGTTATGATGGTAAGATTAGTTTTAATAAGTGACACCACGTTGATTAGTGCATGATTTGTGTGCCAATTAGAATAGTAGTGCATTGATTAACCTATTTTCTTTTAATTAGTAATTATATCATGAAAAATATATCGTTAGTGCATCTTTTTTGGTGTATGATTAATTGTTATTATTTTAGTTAAAATATATAATTATCCTATTATTCTTATCCTATCTACTCTCCTCCATACAACTAAACAACAAATGGCTGGTCCCATCCATCTAACAAAAAAACAGCATGGATGGCTATATATGTCTCGTCCAATCTTACCCTCAAACCAAATAGGTAGCCTCTTGGATCTGCTCATATGCGCCTGTGTGTCTATACGTTGTTTAATAAGCTTCAACATTATTTTTCTTTGAAAAAACATAATGATATCATATATGTTTTACAAGAAACTTAGAAAATTAAACATCAAAAGTTTCATACATTACAATTTCTATATGTACTTGTGATAAGCAATGCTTTTCTTCATGAAAGCTAGGCCAAAGGACGACAACGACGACTTCCTCCGAGCGCTTATCAACGCGGACCTCCCTGGCGGGGACCTCGACCTCGATGCATGGAAGCTCTTGGCTATCGGGACGCTCTCCTTCGCCAATGTGCCCCCGCTCTCAGGTACTTCATCTAAGCAGCAAGGTGACGTTGCGCAGCGCTTGTTGCAAACTTGTGTTTCAAGTGTTTCAGATGTTTTATCTGCATATTGCAAGTGTTTCATCTTGGTGTTGCACATGTTGTAATGGTTACACATGTATGTTTTAAGTGTTTGTTCTAAATGTTTCATCTGTTTTTTCAGACGTTCGTTGTAAGTGTTTCATCTGGATATTGCATAGTTTCACATGTTTGTTGCAAGTGTTTCAGACGCATGTTGCAAATGTTTCAGCTGTTTTGTACGTATGTTGCAAGTGTCTTATCTAAATGTTTCAAAAAATATATAGGATGTTGCACATGCTGCAATGTGACCACCCTGCCACAACCTCCTACTACAACTGCTTGGGCGCCGTGCATGCTTGTGGGGGAGCGAAGGGATGGAGCGCTGCTCGGCAGCGGGCATGGAAAGCAGACGACAATGGCAGCAGGGGCGCAGGTGTCCCCGTGCGGCAAGCGTACAGAGGCACGAAGTGGGAGCACAGTTTCTTGGAGCTGTAGCGTCAGACGTAGAAACGGACTGTAGCCACGGGCGTTCGGACACCTACGTCCGGGCGCTAGCAGTGCAAAAAAAAAAGTGCATGTTTTGCTGGGTGGATCTGGTGGATGGGCCAAGTTGGCCCACGGAAACAGAACCAGTACGGCGAGCAAATGCCCCCTGTTACTCTAAAAAAAACTACCTGCGTTGATCGTTTCCGATTTCTTCACCGATAAACTCAAGAATATACGTACGTTGTGTTCCGATTCCACCTGTAGTAAGATCGAGCTGGTATATATTTGCCTATATATATACAACAAAAATCTTTTCGAAACCAAAGTCTCGTGTCATCGAATCGATTCCATCGAGGCTGGCCGGGGCAATGTCCAGCTCATCGGAGGCGGAGGAGATCTCCGTGTCGACCGCCGCCGTCACGGCAGTCGGCACCGGACACCACATGCTCAAGGTCGAGCGCTACTCGCAGCTCAAGGCGACGCACGCCGGCAAGAACGGCAGCTGCATAGAGTCCCCTGCGTTCAAGGCAGGAGGCCACGCCTGGAGGCTCCGCTGCTACCTCAACGGCGAAAGCGAGGAGGACGCCGGCTTCGTCTCGCTGCATCTCTGCCTGTGTGACGCCGCCGCCGCTGGGACGACCGCCGTCCACGCCGACTTCGAGCTCGCCCTGGTGCATCACCGAGGCACGCTGCTGTGCATGTGGCGGCGGCCGCCGTCGCCGTATGGCGTTTCGGGCACCCGTGCCTTTTCCAGATACAGCGCCTGGGGCGCTCGGCGGTTCATCAGCGTGGACGACCTGGAGCGCTCCATGTTCCTCAGGGACGACTGCTTCGCCGTCCGGTGCATGGTCACCGTCATCGATGAGGAGCGGCCGTGCGTCGTGAAGGAGGGGGTCGTGCGGACGCAGGACGTGCAGAGAATGGGCTTGCTCTGCAAGTGCAACGATGCCATGTGCAGACGCCACCACGCGACGCTTGCGGACCTTTGGGAGGACTTTGGTAGGATGTGTCGTTCCATCTTCTTTGGATAACTTGTACATGTTTGTCTTCACAACTTCTTTTTGGTTGGAGTACGCTGGGAGATAAAAAAAAATTATGCGTCGTTTCCAATCTTATCCGTGTCTCATGTGCATCGATCTCTAACCATAATGTATCCCTTGTCTTCTATGTACTAATGTGTAGTTTCCTTGGTACTCCGTCCATCCAAAATTATGAGTTACTTGTAAAAATGCCCATACGTTGCAATGGAAGAAAATCGTGTTTATATTGTCCCAACGTGATTAATCCTAAGGTGTTGATGTCGACCACCGCACGCCAGCACATAGAAAAGTCTAGAACAATCTTGCCGATTGGCTGTGAGTGACAAGCCCGCTTCAAACTCGCTATCTTTACAATCGATGCATATATAGTGGCTGTTTTCATAACCGGCACTGAAAACCGATTTTAACCACCTCTAAAAATGTTTTCTATACTAGTGTACTCTTATCAAACAATGGATCTTCATTTGATGAATTAAATAGCGGTTCTATCATCGTAGTCATGATATAAATTAGTGATTAAAAAACTCTCAAACACCTGCTTAGTGAAAAAACAACCAAGCGAGTGATGGACTAAAGAAAGCACATCCACTTGCTCATGTCCAGAAGGACCACAATGGTTGTAGAGATGTTCAGTAATACACACACAAGGGCCATAAAATGTCCTACCAATTCAGACGCTTGAACCCATGAATTGTCTTGTGGGCGTTGGTCACCGCCTGACGGCTCACGGTGACACCGATCAGCAGGCCACTTTTTTTTATTCTTGGCAACAACGGAGATGTTGTCGTCACGCTTTCCCCCATTTTCAATCTCCCGTGGTATCTGTAGAATCAAATTCATCCATCACTTCATAATCACCTGCATAAAAGAAAACTGCCAGAGTTGAACATGTACCCAAATTGAAGTAATTTCAAGCCATGACACTGAGTACATATTGATACAACAGCTTCTTTTTTTCTTTATTTCAAGCCATGATAAAACGTGAGGAGCAGCATTTTTTTCTTTATTATATATAGCAGAAGATGATGAGATTATCGATGATTTAGAATAAACATCACCATGGGTGTAAACAAACTCAACTGCTGACTAGTTAGGGTGGGTCTGGTGGATGGCCAAGTTGGCCCATAGTTTTCAAAATCCACTCCTAATCATGTTTTTTGGGTAAGGATAAAAAAACTGCTCTCAACAACTCGGTTCACATCTCGATCAATCCCCAATCTTTCCACACTTGGAAAAACCAACTCCATCGCACCTAAATGTACGCGCACTTATTCATCGGCTAATTTGGAGGTGGAAAGATGTGGGGAAGAATAAGGAGTAGGATAGATTTCTGACACAAATGTACAAGAGAGAATAAAATATAAAAATGGTTAGAATGATTTGAAAATAGTTCAAAATTAGTGATGCAAAATTGCCTTATATATTTCTTATATAGGAGTTAGATTTTTGGAAACTGTTGGAGGAATCCAACAAATATGCTCCCAAATTTGTTGTCACATGCAAATTAAGTCATCACCAACAAAGAATACCTACGAGCATCTCCAACAACTTGGAAAAAATCACTTGGTAAATCTTGAATTTTAGCAAGTTGCTAATTTATTTGGCAAGTGAAAAAAAGACCTCTCTCCAATAACTCCTTAAAACTCACTTGCCAAAACGAAGAAGCCCGCTAAACGAACGAAGAGGCCCGCTAAACGAACAAAGAGCCCCGTTAACTTTTCTCGTCACAACTGCGGCCGCGCTGGTCGCCGGCGCCTCACCGGCGGCCGCGGCACCTCCTCCCCGCGCCGGCGAGGAACAGCAGCACTGGTAGCGGTCCTCCTCGCTCCGGCCAGCCCCGCCCCCTCGGCTCCAGCCCCGAGGCCGTCCCGAAGTGTCGTCGAGGCCCCAAGATCGGGATAGCAAGTCCTTTCCACGCGCAAGGCCGGTGAATAGCAAGTGCGGATAAATAGCAAGTTGGTTTGAGGAGTTGTTGGAGAAGAAATTTTGTGTTTTTGCCAAAGTTATAAGAATAGCAACCTGTTTTAAGGAGTTGTTGGAGATGCTCTACGTAGATCGTTTCCAATTTCATCATCAATTAAAGAATACGTCGTTTCCAATTCCACCTAGAGTAAGATCGAGCTGGTATATTTGCCTATATATATAAATCTTTCCAAACCAAAGTCTCGTGCTATCGATCGATCGATCGCCGCCGTCGTTTGCTAAGATCGAACTCTTTCACTAAAGGAAAACGCCTCTTTGCCGACTGCTTGCCCCGGTCGGCAAAGGCATAAACCCAGTCGGCAAAGGCTTTGCCGACCGCAAAGCCACGTGGCAGTCAGCAAAGAGCCGTCGGCAAAGCCTGGGTAGGCAAAGACGAATTTGCCGACTGCCACGTGGCACACAGTCGGCAAAGCCTTTGCCAACTGCCACGCCAGCAGTCGGCATAGCCACGTGGCGCCGTCAGCCCTGACGGCAGGCTTTGCCGACTGCTGGTTTCTCGGCAGTCGGCAAAGAATTTTTTTTCAAAAATTGTTTGCCGACTGGCCGCCAGCTCAGCAGTCGGCAAAGAAAGAAAATATTTTTTTTTAAATGTTCTTTGTCGACTGCTTTCGGAGTTGCAGTCGGCAAAGAAAGAAATTTTTTTTTGAAATGTTCTTTGCCGACTGCTTTCGGAGTTGCAGTCGGCAAAGAAAGAAATTTTTTTTTTAAATGTTCTTTGCCGACTGCTTTCGGAGTTGCAGTCGGCAAAGGTTTGACCTCTTTGCCGACTGCCTCCCATTGCAGTCGGCAAAGACTCTGTCCGGTTTTTTTTTGCCCAGCTTTACCGCAAAGCTGGAATTTTTTTTTTTGCTTTTGTTTTCTGTTTTCTCGCATCAAAACCCTGCAAAATCACAAATTATAATCCAATTTCACCAGAAGCACCGGTAGCACCATTTATATCACAATTTCATCACAATATGAATCCAATACACACAATTACTATTGTTGTTACACACACACACATATATATATATATATATATATATATATATATATATATATATATATATATATATATATATATATATATATATATATATATACATATACATATATATATACATATACATATATATATACATATACATATATATATATACATATACATATATATATATATATACATATATATATATATATATATACATATATATACATACATATATATATATATATACATACATATACATATACATATATACATATACATATATATATACATATACATATATATATATATATATATATATACATATATATATATATATACATATATATATATACATATATATATATATATATATATATACATATATATATATATATATATATATATATATATATATATATATATATATATATATATATATATATATATATATATACTAGCAGGTACCCCGCGCGTTGCCGCGGGCACAACAGAGGAAGCTCCCAAAAAATGCAAGTTGTATGGTAGAATTATAAATTAGGTCACTTATCAACTGGGTGACAACTATTTGATTCAAATATGGTAGTGTTCAATCACCAGATATATAGAAGCAAGATTGACCACTGGGACCTGAGACCAATAAATTGTAAACATAAAAGTTCTTTGAGAACACCGACACTTGAGGCGAAGTAATTTGGAAGCACATATATATATGTAGGGTGCGCTATGAAAATAAGCATAGCAACCTATAAGTTTTTTTTATTTATACACAACGATGAAATAATTTGAATTGGAAAAAAGACATGAAACTATTAGATCGATGAAGATCTGTCATGTTATTAACCTCCAAGGTTTCTCTATGCCATCCAGCTGATATTGGCCAAGCTAATTAAGATCATGTAGGCTTTATATCTGTATTGAGAAAAAGATGGTAAGACCTTAGTGTTCTAGCATATAGCCAATTCCTATAAATTACAGAAGTCAGAAGAGGGTCTTTCACCTTAGTGTTCTAGCATATAGCCAATTCTTATTGCGTAGGCAGTGACATATATGATTGACATGTATCGAGCCTGTTTCAATAAAGCAGAAAAGCAATAGGTATTGCAGGATAGAAATATTATTTATCATCTCAAGCTGCATGTCCCTTAAGAATTATAGATCTATGTAACAGAATGCATAGCAAAGAAAGACTCACCAATTGGTCTATTATTTTGACCTGGGACATGAGGATGTTATCACTTGGAGTATGTAAAGCTGATATCAGTTAAATAAAAAACGAATCAGTTTGACAGCCGAAGAAAGTTGCACATCTGAAAATAACCCAAGAACCAAGAGGTTACCTGCAAAACAAAGGGCACTCCTATGACACGACAGGCATTGACGTTTAGGGAGGCCTGCATTGCTGTCAACATCACATTCGGAAGATGAATTTATCATCAGCCTCTCCCTCAGCCTTTATGCAGTATATTGAGGTACAGCTACGTGTGCTTTCCCTGCTACATCCTCAGTTTCACAGATAGTTGTCCTGATATATTCAGTATTGTAGAAGTAGTAGAACCTGACGCATTGTGCATAAATGTTAGAAATAGCTGTGTGTGTTTTCTCTAGTACCAAAATACATGTACAGGTTGATTGATTGTTTGACATTTGAGGAAATCAGAAACAACTGAGAAGTGATCGAACATGTTAGGTGTGGTCAATTAAAATTCAAGATAATTGCAATGGCATCAGGAAGATGTGTAGTAAGGCAGAGGCAGATTACAATCTCTTCCAGCACTAATAGGCTAGGCAAAAAGTTATTTAGTGTACATACTAAATCATCATATAAACTAAGTGTGAACATACCCATTGCCTTGTATTAACCGCTTACTCACATGGACCTACTCTATGTTGCTTTGCTCTCAAAATCTGCACAGCACCAGAAAAGAAGCAGGAGGTTCATTTATTCTGGATGCAAATATCTTGTCTGCGATGAAGAAGAAAAATTAAACAAATGAACCTCGATTAACACATATGACAGCGACCTAAACAAACTTGGAAAGAGAAAATAGGGTGCTATATATGTACATACAGAACATGTGAGTGTGCATGCAGACATTGGTAGCGATATAATAGAATTGAGAATATCAATGTCATGATCATTGGCATTGCTGTTAAAACATGACCTTAGGAAATAAGCGTAGGCATGGAATTATTGATTGGTATATAGTGAAAAAGTATCGAAGTTTCAAATGTCAATATAATTTGGCAACTTTGGAACGGCATCCTGGAGTAGAATATCAATTTCCCCACTAACTTGAAACGGTTAGAAAACATAAATTACTTGTAACGGCTAAAATGTCATACATGGACTGGAAAATGTGGAGCATGATAATTACAAATGACTTACCGAATAAGCACAAAGGAGCTGGTACCTAATCAAACCTTTGTGCAAACTTAGGCCCATCAAAGTCAAATGAGTGCCATAAAATCTTAGTAGTTGTATACATTGTAATACATGGAACAAACTGAATATGCGGACGATAAAAATAAGGGGCCCATCTAAATTGTCATAAAATTAGCTCGAAGAAAAATAAATCTCGCCTCCGCCCTGAACAATGAGCCACCTGGTTCTTCATTTTAGTGATTTAGTCAACCGATTGCGAGCGAACACGAATGGTATTTATCCTTTTTAACCAATCAATTGTTTGCGAAATTAACAGCCTTAGGAAAAAAAGTGGGTTGATGTTGGATGGATGACGAAAAAAATTATTGTGAAGGAGGCCATGAATATACGTAGGCGTGGGTTACCTGATGGACTGCAACTGTAGTAATCGTACATTCCACTCAAGATGCACATTTCAGCAGATACCTAACAGGGCAGTAACAGAACCTGAAGCACCGCTCCACTGTGCAGCCAAGGATTTAGCAGTTAGCTGATTGCAGCTTAACCAAAATAAGTTGTAGGTAACCACATAATCTGACTGTGTATTTCAAATAGGAAAAGCTGACCGCGGAAGGTACATGAATAAATTGGCAATAATATGCGGAAAAATTCAATCCAAAGTTAGCACAATTTCACATAGGAAGAGCATTACCTAATGTTGTGCAACCTTGAGTCAATGCACGACACAGTGCGCACGTTGCCATTAATATCTACGAAGCCAGGATATATTTTTAACAATTCAGTTTCAACTAAAGGGAATCCATCATTCAGTTGACCTCTTCTGTTGTACCTTAAAAACCAAATGCAAGCAGAGAAGACAAATTAGTGTAAATGAACTAAAGAAACTGGTGTTCTTAGAAGTTAGAACTACTACGAAACAATCTGAAATTATACCAGCATATGAGCCCTGACAATGTACTGATATTTCTTCAGGGTACACCAATAATAAGACATGAATAAACTAAAGAAACTGGTGGTCTAAAAACTACTACCAAACAATGATGTCTTAACAAAAAAACATCAACTAACTGAAATTATACCAACATATGAAGCCGTAACAGTCTACTATATAAGAATAATGGTAGATTCATTTATGAGTTCATCATAGTCATGCGTAGGCGCACAACTAACAGTCTACCAAACAATGATGTCTTAACAAAAAAACATCAACTAACTGAAATTATACCAACATATGAAGCCGTAACAGTCTACTATATAAGAATAATGGTAGATTCAGTTATGAGTTCATCATAGTCACCTTCAATCTCATCCACATCTTGGTCCACTCGTGGCGCAATATGCCCCGGAGCAGATGCGGCCAAGGCGAGGGGACCTCGCATCGTTGGTGCAGCCGCCGGCTGCGGCGTGCTGCCTCTAAGATGTAGGAGGGGAGGGAGGGAGGAGGAGAGGAAGGGGAGTTGGGTAGAGGCGGCAAAGGTGAGGGGAGCTCGCACCGTTGGTGGGGTCGGCCGATGGATGGCCGGATGCAGCCGCAGAGACACCAGATTCGGCGATGCGCCGGGTTGTGGTGGCACAGGCCGACGCGAGTGGGCTCGTCCATTGTAGGGGCGCCACCATGCACCGTCGGAGTCCAGCGTCGCAGGTTGACGCGCCGCGCCGGTGGTGAGGGGAGGAGACGGAGAGCGGGCGTCAGCGCCGGTACTCCGCCTGACGGAGGCAGGCACGGCGCGACGGGGAGGCGGAGCATGGGGAGGCGCAAGGAAGAGGGGCAGGGAGAAGCGGAGGGTGGCGGATCTGCACCCCGATGGCGGCGGAAGGGCGGGAGGAGGCGGATCTGCACCCCGATGGTGGAGGAGGCGCCGCTACCCTAGGTGGCCGCCGCGGAGGGAGCACCATCTCCAGCGCCGGGACGCGGCACCGCTGCTTCCAGGTCTTCGCGCTGAATAAAAGAGGGGAGAGAGAGAGAGTTAGGGTTTGGGAGGGATGAAGAGGTGCTTATATACGAGTGCTTTCGATCCAACGGCTCTGATTCATCAGGGATTCATCCAACGGCTGCAATACATCGGGCCAAAGTAATGGGCTGAGCATATGTTGGGCTATTGGCCTACATAGTAATGGGCTGAATTACACTTTTTTTTCTTCCAAAAAAATTATGAACTCTAAATTGATTAAGACATAATTTTTAAACTATAAATAAATTCAAATAAAAAAATTGTCAACTACAAAGTTTTAGAAATCATTAATATCTACAACTTTTATTTTGATCATTTCTCCATCCGACTTTGTTTGAACAATTTAAAATTTGAATTTCAAAATACAAAATCTTCAAACATAGTTTTCCATGACAAAATAATTTCAAATGAAAAAGTTGTCAACTATAAAGTTCTATGACCTTTCCATATCTACAACTTTCATTTTGGTCATCTTTTCATGTGACTTTGTTTTATTAATTCAAAATTTGAATTTAAAAAAATGTCAACTTGAAACAACACTTTCAAAGAGTAAATGATTTCAACTGAAAAAGTCATGAACATAAAAGTTGTAGAACTGATCGAGATCTACAACTTTTATGTTAGTCATTTTTTCATCCGACAAAGTAATAGTAACATTGTTCACAAATTTAACATATCTCTCCTATAGTTTATGAAATGATAAGAGAGATATGTTAAATTTATGAACAATGTTACTATCACTTTGTCGGATGAAAAAATGACCAAAATAACAATGGTAGATCTTGATCAGTTCTACCATCACAGGCTCCGACTACAGATCCGCGGTCGCATACACCTTCGGAAGCAAATTTAGGGATTATGGTTATGGTGTCAGCATGGCTCCGACTACAGATCCGCGGTCGCATACACCTTCGGAAGCAAATTTAGGGATTAGGGTTATGGTGTCAACGACTTGGCGGCGGCCGGCGGGATTGAGGCACCCGCAAGAACATAGCAAGATCAGAGACCAGAGAACAGAGCAATACCTTGAGTGTGAGCGAAAGGAGTGGAGGAGGCCGCCGCCTCAGGTGGGAGCAGAGGTGAGGAGAGGGCATTTGGCCCTTGAGGGAGGCCGCACGAGGCTGCTCGGCCGGACGGCGCGAGGTCAGGCAGCCAGGCGGCGCGAGGGCGAGCAACCGAGCGGAGCGACGGAATCAGGACGGAGGACGAGCGGCGCGGGGAAGGGGCGGCCTGCGGGGAAGGTGCGTCCGTGGGGATAAGATGCGTGCTTTGGTGTGGAGAAGATGCAGGTGAAAGCTGTGTGCACATATGATAACAAGTTAGCCACCCGACGTTAGTCCAGGTTTTAGCCACCCGACATCGCCACTTGCTCGAAACTTTCTCAAATTTTTACCACAGCCTCCGCATGCGATGGCAAGACACGTCATCAAGTTTCGTCATTTTCGGACTCCGTTTCGATTTTATAAAATTTAAAAACACTTTTCACGCGCGTGCCTCGGCGTGTTCCGACACCAACACGGTCGAAATTTCACGCGAGGCCCCGCACACGGCCTCAACATGCTCCAAACATCATGAATATCATTTTCTAGATCGCCGGATTTCATTATTTCATGTACCTGCAGTTCAAATCTAGAGCTGCCGGAAAAAATCAAAGAAACAGCAAAAATCAATGGAATATAGCAAAATAAATCAAAATGACCCCAAACTTGGAATATATCATGCACTTACTGTAGCAAGGCAACACAAAAAAACTGGGATCGAAAATCGAAAAAAAAAAATTAATTCTTTGCCGACCGCCATCAGTGGCAGTTGGCAAAGAGCCTTTGCCGACTGCCAGGGAGGATGGCAGTCGGCAAAGCCTGCACCTTTGCCGACTGCTGACAGAGTGGCAGTCGGCAAAGGTGACGGTGTGGATGGCGTCAACCATGGCCTGCCTTTGCCGACTGTAATTCTTTGCCAACTGCCTGGCAGTCGGCAAAGCCAGGCAGTCGGCAAATCCTGCTTTGCCGACTGCAGGAAATTCCAGTTGGCAAAGGGACCTCTTTGCCGAGTGTCGAAAAAAACAGTCGGCAAAGAAAATTGCAGTCGGCAAAGAGCCAGTTTCCTGTAGTGTTTACGCGTTTTCACCAATTCGATCGGGGCCGGCCGTGGCGATGTCGAGCTACGTGCCCTTAGGTACCGATCGCGGTGGCGATGGCGATGGCCTACGCACGTTGTCAGCGGAGGCGGCGGAGATCTCCGTGTCGACCGCCGCCGTCACGGTGGTCGGCACCGGACACCACATGCTCAAGGTCGAGCGCTACTCGCAGCTAAAGGCTACGCACGCCGGCAAGAACGGCAGCTGCATAGAGTCGTCGTTCAAGGCCGGCAGCCACGCCTGGAGCCTTCGTCTCTATCTCAACGGCGAAAAAGAGGAGGACGCCGGCTTCGTCTCGCTGTTTCTCTGGCTATCTGACGCCGCCGTTGGGACCGTCGTCCACGCCGACTTCGAGCTCGCTCTGGTGCATCACCGGGGCACGCTACTGCAGCGGCCGCCGTCGTGCGGCGTCTCGGCCATTCGTCCCTTTTCCCCAGAGGCAACATCATGGGGCTGTCCGCGATTTATCAGCGTGGAGAACCTGGAGCGCTCCATGTTCCTCAAGGACGACTGCTTTGCCGTCCGGTGCAAGGTCACCGTCGTCGAGGAGCGGCCGTGCGTGAAGGAGGGGGTCGTGGATGCGCAGGACGTGCAGAGGCTAGGGCTGCTCTGCAGGTGCAACGATGCCACGTGCAAACGCTACCACTCGACGCCTGCGCAGACCCTTTGGGAGCAGTTTGCTAGGATGTGTCGTTCCATCTTTGAGTAACTTGTGTTTGTCGCAACTCACTTTTTTTTCGTTCGTGTGTACGTTGGGAGAGAAATAAAAGTTTTGTGTTTTATGTGCATCGATCTCTAACCATAATCTCAACCATCGACCACCTCACACATGAGCCACCTGTCTTGCTACTCACGTCATTCTAATTTATAAGTCGCTTTGTCATTTCTAGATACATAATTTTTTTTTGAGAGAGAGAGTAGGAGGGCCTTGCGCCCGTACTGGTGATTTATTAAGAAAACTAAAACAAACATATGGAAGTTAAGTACAGGAAGGGTTCAAGAGACCCAAAAGTAAATGAAAAAGATAAGATCAATTACATCCTTTGTTCTAACCATGAACTAATTTCTGGGATGTATTTTTTCTCCGCACGAAGAATAACTAGGCTGAAGACTTCTTTGAAGATAAACTTGCTCCCATCTGTTGTCGCTTCTTCATTTCTGAAAATGAAATTGTTCCTTGAGGTCCAAATACTCCAGCACAAAATGATAATTATCTCCATGAAGAAAGGGACATTGAGCTTAAATCTTCCAAAATCTAGAAGGGATCTTGCAAGTGTGGGATATTCAATCCAACAAGATTCCAGCAAGCCTTTGCAAAATCACACTTCAGAAATAGATGAGCTACCGCCGTTTCTTCCACCGATTCATTACAGAGTACGCAGTTATAAGACTGAAGATGCATATTCTTTCTCCTTAAAATTTTCCTGGTACTCAACCTGTCATAGGCTAGCAACCAAAAGAAAACCTTGTGCTTGTGTTGGCAACATGATTTCCAAATCCACAGAAAGGAGAGGTGTACCTGACTTGATCCCGACAGATGTCTATAGGCTTTTCTTGATGAGTACTTACCCTTCCCCAAATGTAGCTCCAATTATCATCAGCATCCCCTGGGATGAAACTGTGTAAGATCTCTTGTACTTCTAAGAACTGATCAAAGGCTTCCACAGAGAGGGGAAGTTTAAAAGTGTTGATGAGAGAAGGGTTCAGTTTAGCGGAGGCCAAAATCATGTTGGGCTTTTTGAAAGACATATCTATATTTAGGTGCATAGTAAAAGATATGTACCAAGAAAAGCCAAAATAACCTATAATTTAAGACAGAGGATGGTACTGCACAACTACTCAACGCAAATAATTTTAATAAAAAATTGTTACATAACTCATCAGGGATGATAATAGTGCCACCACCCACATGGTGGAGGCAGTTGTGGATGGTGTTGATTGGCGGCGTTCGGCTCCAAGTAGATATGGTCGGGACCCGTGACCCAATACCCGACGGGTATTTACTCCATTAGGGTACCAATATCGAGTAAAATCACAACCCATGGGTACATAAACAGAGCAAAACCTTCACCCATCACGTACGCGGATATGGGGACGTTCCAGCAGTCCCCATACCCATTTACCCGTGGGTGAAAAATACCCGGCCCAGAATTAAAGAAGCCCACCAGGCATCAGTGCCCCCAGCAGCCCATAAGGTGAAACCCTAAGTATTTAATGCTCTCTCCCCATCCCCCCACCCCTCCCAATCCAATTCCCACGCCACCACACCAGCCGCTGTCGCCCCCCACTCGGTCCCCCTCCCCCATGCCACGCAATGCAACAGGCCAACAACCAGCTGCCAGCCCCCGCCCTCCATGCTCGCCACCAAAATCCACCGCATCCGGCCGACGCCATGCCAGCAACCGAGCATGGCAGCGTGAACGGACGGGAACAATCTTGCTTCTTGACCTTTCCTTTCATACACTTTTGCTTTGCAACTCCAATTCACATCACTCCTCACTAACCAACATCAATCGTGGTTGTCCCATTTCAAAGGGACATCGAGGACGAGGAGGACGCTGAGCACCTACTGAAACCGCCGGATCCCGAGCTAGTCGACGCCGTCCACACTCTGAAGCTGCAAGATCCGGATCCGGAGGCCACTCTGCCACTGCTTCTCCTCCATTTTTGACTCAGGACCAAGCCGCCGGCACTCCTGCATCCAAGCCCAAGAACAGAGCTGCCGGCACTCCTGCATCCAAGCCCAAGAACGGTGGCGCTTCCGCATCCAAGCCCAAGAACACCGCCACCAAGGAGAAGAGGACCGGAGCAGAAGGAGCTACTACGGCTGTGGAGGAGACGAAGAAAAAGGACAGCCTACCCCCTCTTCCTCCGGCGTCAACTCGGGGAGGTGCTGCTGCTACTGCTCGTTCCAGCTGCCGCCTAGCCACAGCATCGGGTGGCGCTGTAACTCGTGCTCGCCCTCCTGGTCCTGGCCGTAAGCTGGTGCAGCCACCGATGTAAGTAAAGCATCCATCTCCTAGCATTTATCCTCTGTAGTCTGTAATGTAAACATATATTCTGTGATATTGTGATCTGTAATGCTATATTGTAGTATGAGATATTTTGATTTGAAATGTGCCTCATTTTCTTCTATTTTATTACTAAGTTTTTTATATTTCAACTTATCAAATGAATGTGCCTTTGCTGTACAGATCTATGAAAATGAGTACTAGCAGTGCCTCATTTTCTTCTATTTTATTACTAAGTTTTTTACAGTTCAACTTATCAAATGAATGTGCCTTGCTGTACGATCGAAGAAAATGAGTACTAGCAGTGCCTCTGCTAACCAAACCCCATGCTCTGAAGGTGAATGCTCAGCTCCATCAGATCAGATCTCAGAGCCTATTGAAATAGAAGATGACGAGCTTGTTGAAGAAGAGGAGGAAGATGGCCCTGCTACTGGTGCAAAGAAAAAGCTCACTTCAGTGGTTTGGAATGAGTTCAAGAGAGTTAGGTACATGGGCACAACAAAGGCAAAGTGCATGTACTGTTTCAAGAAGCTGTCAGGTGAAACAAGCCATGTAACTAGGCACTTACATGATCATTTGAAGTCATGTACACTTAGAAAGTTGAAGACAACAAGGAATAAGACTTTGTCACAGTCCTGTTTGAGGTTTGGTTCCACAGATTCGGGTACCATTCAAGTGGAAAACTACACATTTGACCAAGATGTAGCTAGAAAGGAACTTGCTACAATGATAATTTTACATGAGTATCCTTTGAGCATGGTTGACCATGCTGGTTTCCGAAGGTTTGTAAGTGCGCTTCAGCCACTATTTAAGATGGGGACTAGCAACACAATAAGGTTTGTTCCTTACTGATTTGTCTTGCTGTCATGTCTTGCTCAATTGTAATATTTGTATTCAATTTTTAATATTTCTTCAAAATTTTTAGGAAGGATATTGTGATGCAATATGAGGCAGAGAGGAAAAAAGCAATTGAATATATGGCTAGTATTGATTCAAGGGTGGCTATAACTATTGATTTGTCATTTGTGGACATCTGACAACCAGAAAAGGGGCTATATGACAATCACAACTCATTTCATCGATGAATCTTGGACTTTGAGAAACATTATCATGAGGTACATGTCCTACAATCTGAATTTTGCACACTTGATTACATAACTAAAGTTCTAAAATCTGATTGCATATGTTGTTACATGTATAGGTTCATCTATGTACCAGTTCCTCACACAACTGAAGTGATGGTGAAGAACTTTATGAATCCTTGGTTGATTGGAACCTTGATGAGAAGATCAGCACATTTACCCTTGACAACTGCACAACTAACAATGCGGTCATCCCTTATCTGGTGAGGAAGATTGGAAACAGTAAGCTTATAAATCATGGGAAACTGCTACACATGCGTTGTTGTGCTCATATTCTCAATTTGATTGTTAAGGATGGCCTAGAACATATTAAAACTGCTATTGAAAATATTCGTGGCTTACTGGACAGCAACACAAAAAAGGATAGAGAAGTTTGAAGAGATAGCTAAGTTTGTTAAAGTTAGTTTGGATCATGAGATAAACCTTGACTGCAAGACTAGATGGAATTCAACCTTTAAGATGCTTAGTGTTGCAGTCCCTATAAAGTTGTTTTCACTAGAGCAAGTCATGTTGATAAGCAATATACATGTTTGCCTAGTGAGGACGAATGGAACTTTGCTGCTGATGTTGTAGAACGTCTTCGAGTGTTTAATGACATAACTTTATTGTTTTCTAGAACTGAATATGTTACTGCCAACATATACTTCATCAAAATTTGTGAGATTAGGAAGAAAATCAGACAATGGTCAACTTGTGGCAGTCCAAAGATTGAAGAGATGTCAGTTAATATGATAGCCAAATTTGATAAGTATTGGTCGGACATCCAAGGGCTGATGGGTATTGCAACCCTTCTAGATCCTCGTCTCAAAAAATTGAGCTTGCTGATGTGTTTTGAGTGGCTAACTGGTACAACTGGTGACGTTTGTGAGGATAAGGTTGCTAAAATTGTAGATTTGTTAACTGAATTGATGATTGAATACCATGTGGAAGAAGACTGTGACAATAGCGAATCAGCAGTAGCTCCAACTGCCGACATGGAGTTCTTATCTTCATTTAGTGCAAGAGTTGCTAGTACAAGGCCATCTGCCGTGCGATTCAGATCAGAACTAGATCGCTACTTAGAAGATGAACTAGTCTCTCTGGAAACTAAGGGCTTCAAGGTGCTGGATTGGTGGAAGGTGGCTAGAGTACATTATCCAACCCTGAGGAGGATAGCAAAGGATATTTATGTAATTCCTATCACTACAATGGCATCTGAGTCTGCATTCAGCACCAGTGGGAGAGTACTTAGCGAGCATCGCAGTAGGCTTACGTCAAAGATGGTAGAGGCTCTTATGTGCTCACAGGATTGGCTACGGAACAAGTACAAAAGTATGTCTATTCTCTTGTGTTTAGTTTGGTTATCTTTACTGTAATTTTATCCTAATTGATGGTTTTCTTTTTTAGTTGACAACAAGGACAAATAAGCTGCCACCTTTTGGTCTTGCCTCCAAGATATTCAAGAGGGTCTCCAGGTTAGTGCACATATTCAAATTAAACCAGTATAGTGCAATTGTGCTCTTATTCTGTTATTTTAAATACATTGTAAGTTGCTCTTGTTGTACTGCCTGCCATACAGGAACTTGAACTTTGAGCAAAGCAAGCTGCCTCCACCTTCAAGTGAAGCACCTTCAAGTGAAGCAAAACAACACATCAACGAACAACCAGCATGTCTGTTGTCATATATATGTTGACTGCTATGAACTTGGAGATTTATTTATGTACCTCTTTTTGGCTATGTAATGACCGAATGACTTGTGTGATGTACTATTAGTCTGATGGAACTTGCAAACTGTAATGTCTTAAGTGCTGTGGCTACTGCTAGCGAAGCACTACTTTCTACTACCTACTAAGTACTAATGTGTATGGATCATGAATTACTGTGGTGCTATATGACTGGTGGTTGCAGTAGAAATTATTAAGCTACTATTTGTCTAATTTTTTGTGTTCTTAGAGTGATGGTTGCTGCTGAATTGCTGATTTTTATGTGCCTACAACAGAACTATTGGTGGGTACAAGTGACCCACCGGGTATGGGTCTGGGGAAATTCCCCCACCCGCCGCCGGGTATGGGGATACCCGTGGTCTCAAATTATTATCGCGGGAATGGGTCTGGGGAGTCCATACCCGATGGGGATTTATCCATTGCTATTTTTAACGGTCGTAGAGGGTGATGGGTGTCGGCACGAGAGATGAGCGATATAATAGAGACTATCATGTCATCGACGTAGGACAACCACATTTTGGAACTTTTGTGGGATGTGACAATCCCGAACCTGAGAGGTTACTTTCCTTGGGGACTATTCCATCTCACTCGTTCTTGAACTAAATAACACGGTATAGAACCACTCCCCGAGTAAGAGCCATCTAATGAACTGAACATCGCCTTAGTGGAGCCACAACTTACTTAAGGGCTAATTTGGTAGAGCTCCACTTCTGATTCTCGAGTTCCAGATCTTGATTTTCTGATGAAGTCATTCTGGTGGGTGAGCAGGGTGATAAGTGATTCTTGAGTGATTCCGATGAAGCTTGAATGGGGAGCAGTCGTAGGGAGTGGGTATTTAGCTCCCATTTCGTAGTGTAAATTGAGATGTGATTCTTATCAGCTTCCCACCGAAATCTAGTTGTGCTTAGCCGTTTGGTAGAGCTCCACATAAACTGCTCCGGAGAAGTTGGCTGCAAACTTTACCAAATTAACTAGCCTGTACAACGTCTTTGATTGTGTCTGATTTGGTGGGGACTCGTCAAATTAGAAGAGAATTTGAGGGATTATTAAAAGGAATTGGAGATGATTAAATCTCCTAATCCACTCTAATCCCGTCAGAGAGGTGATTTACCGAACAAAGCCTCTACAGGAGAGATACGCGGTGTTAAGATTAGGTGAATATTCCCGGTATTATACTAGAGGCCCCAGAGATCACGATGCTTCGTTTGTTTATTAGCGCAACGAGAAGAGAAGTTTATGACATGTTTACTACTCGTATGTGCTAGCGGCTATATAATAAGAGGAAAAATAAAATAAAATAAAATAAAATACATCCATCCTGTTTCCTCTCCTGATTCCATCAGCCGGCCGGCGCACAGCCATGACGTTGACGGCGCCAGAGGTGTCCGTGTCCACGGTCGCCGCCACGGCGACCTCCACGGGGCACCACATGCTCAAGATCGAGGGCTTCGAGCACCTCAAGGGCATGCACGGCAACAGCAGCTACTTCGAGTCCTGCCAGTTCGAGGCGGCTGGCCACGCTTGGAAGATCCGTTGCTATCCCAATGGGTTCCGCGCATCGGACGCCGGCTACATCTCCCTCTTCCTCATGCGTGAGGACGACGACGAGAACAAGGAGGAGGCGAGCGCCGCCGGCGGCGTCGTCCACGCCGAGTTCCGTTTCGCCTTGGTATACCCCCGCTCCAGGTTGCTGCCGTGGCCACAGCACGCCATGACAACTGCGTACACCTTCCAGAATAACAACATCTACGGTTGGGGTTTCCCGCGGTTCATGAGCGTCAAGGGGCTGGAGTGTTCGGGGTTCCTTAAGGGCGACTGCTTCGCCGTCCGGTGCGACATCACCGTCGTCAACAAGTCGGCCGTGAAGAATGAGGTCGTGAAGGCGACGGACATGGCGAGGATGGGGATGCTCTGCAAGTGCAAGGACGACCTCTGCAAGCGCCACCACCGTGCCTGAGGCCTGTTGCCGACACCGGCAATTAAAGGAGCTCGTGAAGGCGTTCGTTCGTTAGCTTGTTCAGGTGTTGCTCTTCAAATATTTGTTTACTTTCTAGTTTCTACTATAGATACGTATGCATTCCAAATCCAAATAAATAAACGTGGTTATTCCTGCCCGTATTTTTATATTTACTAGGTTCTTTCATCTGTATTTTTATATTTACTAGGTTCGTGCTCGTGCGTTGCTACGGGATAGCTAACATTTTGTACTAAAAATACACGGATCGCATGATAAGATAACAATACTGTAAATTAAATACCAACCTTAAAGTGACATTTAATCTAAAAAGCAAAGTTCGTGAAATTAACACAGTTACGGAGAGTGCAGTGTCGCAGGCTCACAAACTCTACTATATAGACCTTTCCGTAATGCGGCTAAGATAATGTCTCTAATATCTATTTTTTTCGTGTGCCAATAAATCCATGAATATGTTCCGCTGCATCTCCATACCATCCTGTACACAGGTTAAGAATAGATTTGTCTTGAAATACTTAGTGAGAGGTGGAAACACCTATATAGGTTCCTCCTCAACATTAACAAACAAGAAGAACTTCTTATCATCCATCATTTTAGAAAATGCAAGTGAGTTCTGTATCATCCACCGGTTTCCTTTATCCACCACCACTCATGTCAAATTCATGTATTACAGGTTGCTAGCCACTTGTCCAGTTTTTACCCTAGCTTGCAAATCCTTTTCTAGCATCTATAAAGTATAACATTGATAATCCACAACCCATCTATACCTCCTATAAAGCAAAGACCCACTAGCCTATTTCTTTGGCTTCTTATTGGGCCACATCAGCAAAATGATGTCATCCGCCCACTGAGTGACGTCATCCGCCTACTAAGCCTCATTTATCTTCCACTGGCTATTTCTTTTGAAATAGAAAAAAAATTGTAGCACCTAAACCAAGTATCGTAATTAAAATCCAATTACACCATGGTGTTCCTCGCAATAAACTCTTCAAAACAAGACCCCATATGGATATATTTCGATAACTTTTTTGCAAACATTTAAACGGCCGTTCCTAAGAAAAACCTAGCAAAACTGTCGTTTCTAAGCAAAAACCTAGCAAAACTGCATAACACATGGATTACAAGTGGTCCTCCGAAACATGCATGATTTTATGAAGGAAAACTCCTAGAACTTTTGGTAAGGGGATGGCCCTCAGGTATAGTAGGGGTGAGGGGTGAGGGTGGATGAGGTTAGCCTCCCGTATTGGCCGATCCTATAGGTTAGTGACCGTGTTTTCTTTGATAACCGTTTCTAAGCAAAAGCCCGTTTCTAAGAAAAACCTAGCAAAACTACATATCACATGGATTACATGTGGTCCTCCGAAACATGCATGATTTTGTGAAGGAAAACTCCTAAAACTTGTGGGAGGGGGGATGACCCTCAGGTATAGTAGGGGTGAGGGGTTCTGGTGGATGAGATTAGCCTCCCGTACTGACCGATCCTATAGGTTAGTGACCGTGTTTTCTTTGATAACTGTTTCTAAGCAAAAGTCCGTTTCTAAGCAAAAACCTAGCAAAACTATATATCACATGGATTATATGTGGTCCTCCGAAACATGCATGATTTTGTGAAGAAAAACTCCTCGAACTTTTGGGAGGGGGGATGACCCTTAGGTATAGTAGGGGTGAGGGTGGATGAGATTAGTCTCCCGTACTGGTCGATCCTATAGGTTAGTGATCGTGTTTTCTTTGATATGGTTTTTGTTGTCTTTAGTTACACCTTTAACAAAAAAAACTAAATATGTTCTCTACTTATATCGCATATATACTTATGTATTATACACCAACGAGATTCCTTCTACATCATATTTCTCCTAACTCAATTCAAATTACTCTTGCATTCCCGTAGCAACCCGCGGGGAATTCACCTAGTTCATCATATTTTCCTGGCATATCAATAGAGCAACCGCCATTCAACTTAGTTGTAAATTGAGAAAACTGAACCTACAACCTAAATGGGTCATGCATCCAGAATAACGAATATCATATCTTTGATTTATGGATCCACAATCTATTGTAACCTGCAAGACATTTTTATTTTCTTTGCTCTTTTTTGTTTCTTGAACCTTCCTCTGTAATTTGTAATTAAGCTCTTTAAAATTGTCAGAGTTCCCATCCCTGAAATTCCTAACAACACACACATTGACGCCTAATTCAAACGGTGCCTGATGTCATAGCCGGCCACATGCACATGCAGTCACCTGCCCGGGTGCTCGTGTAGGTATATGCGTGCTGCCTCTGCTCGCCTCCGTGTATCTCCACCGGCCATGATACTTAGCCAATCCTACCCAACCCAATCTTTAGTGGATCCACATGCTATTTTGAGCCTATCGATCGAGATGTGTGGAGTTCAAATTAGGGGAAGACTAGAAGCGTATCCTGGACACTACGGGAATCGAAAAAAGGAAATAGTGACTAGTGTGATATGCTGATGTATGTTGGTGGATGACGTGATTTTTGTGGCAGAACCGCTCAAATTATATGGCCCACATACACCTGTTATTATTTTAAAGACCTCTAACTATTATGCATGAGAATGTTGGTGGATGACGTGATTTTTGTGGCAGAACCGCTCAAATTATATGGCCCACATACACCTGTCATTGTCTTAAAGACCTCTAACTATTATGCATGAGAATCAGATAATTTCAGTAGTCTATTGGGTGTCCTCGGGGAACCCCGAATCATCCATGTTTCAACTTTCCACAGGATCGTTACAGAAGACATTGCAGTATTACAATAGTTGTTACAAATATATTACATCAATTTCCAAAAGAAAGGTTACAATTTTGCATGTGCTATGATAGAGGTTTCATAAGAGTTACATGGGCATTAAATATGCTGACATGATAGTGTATTAATGAAGAGAGAGATGATAATAATTTCACAGGAGTAAAGAGAGTTTCATGAGGATGAAACACTTCTCTGCATTGTTTTCAAAATATGTATGTATTGGAAAATAGATATGATACCCCCAATGAGACTGGTCTAAGCTGCTTATGTGGATGGCATACATGATACATGTCGAAATAGAACTCTAATGAATATTAGTTTTATAAGAGATATAAATAGATTCCCGGTGTTATTACTAGACGCCCCAGAGATCACGATGCTTTGTTTTCTTGTTAGCGCAAACATCAAAGTCCAGGTATTAGAGAAGCCGTGTCGTGCCTCGTGCGGTGCCTATGCAGAGTTTTTGCCGTGCGTGCGTATTTGCTTGTGGATATTTATAAAAGCACACAGCCATGCCTGTGTCAAGACTAAGCCTCGCGAGGACGTCGGTGGGACGACATCCGATCCATCAGCCGTCGCACATCTAAGCTATGCCGTCGACGGCGGAGGTGTCAGTGTCCACGGTCGCCGCCGCGGCGACCTCCACGGGACACCACATGCTCAAGATCGAGGGTTTCAAGCACCTCAGGGGCATGCACGGGAACGGCAGCTACTTCGAGTCCTGCCGGTTCGAGGCGGCAGGCCACACTTGGAAGATCCGTTGCTATCTCAATGGGTTCCGCGCGTCGGACGCCGGCTACATCTCCCTCTTCCTAATGCGTGAGGACGACGACGAGAACAAGGAGGAGGAGAGCGCCAGCGTCGTCGTCCACGCCGAGTTCCGGTTCGCCTTGGTATACCACCGCACCAGGTTGCTGCAGTGGCCACCGTACACGCCAAGAGCACCACCACCGCATGCACCTATCCGAGCCTCAACGACGGCTGGGGCTTCAAGCGTTTCATCAGCGTGGAGAGGCTGGAGCTTTTGGGGTTCCTTAAGGACGACTGCCTCGCCGTCCGGTGCGACATCACCGTCATCGAGAAGTCGGCCGTGAACACTACTGGAGGTGGCGGCTTTGCCGAGGGCTCGAGGCTCTCGGCAAAGCCTCTCAGACCCTCGGCAAAGGCTTTGCCGAGAGCAGCTCTCGACAAAGCTGCATCGGCAAAAACCTGATCGGCAAAGCCTTCTTTGCCGAGAGCCGTTTATCGGGCTCTCGGCAAAGGCTTTGCCGAGAGCCAACGCGGCCCTCGGCAAAGAAAAGGCGCCGTTAACGGGCCCGCTTTCTTTGCCGAGAGCCCATTTGGCTGGCTCTCGGCAAAGAGTTTTATTTTTTTTTTGAAAAAATTCTTTGCCGAGAGCCAGCCAGGCTCTCGGCAAACATTTCTCTTTTTTTTTAAAAAAAAATGTTTGCCGAGAGCCTGGCCAGACCGGCTCTCGGCAAAGAGTTTTCCAAAAAAAAAGGGAAATTCTTTGCCGAGAGCCAGTCTGGCCAGGCTCTCGACAAACATTTTTTTTAAAAAAAAGAAAAATATTTGCCGAGAGCCGGCTCTCGGCAAACATTTTTTTTTAAAAAAAAAAGAAAAATGTTTGCCGAGAGCCAGTCTGGCCAGGCTCTCGGCAAAGCCTGTCCTTTGCCGAGTGCAACGGTCATTTCCCTCGGCAAAGCTAGGAAATGGGTATTTTTGCAGCCATGTTTCCCAGCTTTGCCGAGTGCACTGACCATTGCACTCGGCAATGGTAGCCTTTGCCGAGAGCAACCCTCGGCAAAGTGAGAAATTTTGGTTTTTTCTTTTGATTTTCCACTTCATTACACATATAAATCGCATTCATCACGTATAAACACATTCATCACAAATAAATCACATTTATCATATATGAATCACATTCATCACGTATAAACACATATATCACATGTACATATCACATTCATCACATACACCACGCATATAGCACATTCATCACAATATTTGAACTAAACGAAAGTTAACCATTACAAGTTATCATTGAAACATAATAAGTTTTCATTCTAAAGTTCACAATCTACTAGAGACGACACTTTAAACACAGTCATGGCCAACCTTGCCCTGGCCACCCCGGAGAAGGAGTCCCGCCTTGACCCCCGGGCGTGTTCCATCCAGGCGCTTGCGGGTTGTTCGAACCCGCCGACGGAGGCTGCAAAAATTAGATGTCTATGTCAGACAAGCAAATGCAGAAACAAAACACTGAGGAATCGATACTCACAGGAGTAGAATCCGCGTTCTGAGACGGCGGTGGAGGAGCCATGAGCGCCGCGGGCACCTGCATGCCCTGGGAGGCCATGAACGTGATGAGATCTTGCATCTGCTTAGCTTGGGCCTCCAACCGGGCCTCCATCTGGGACCGCATCTGGGACTCGGCGAGCTTGCGCTCCTCCCTTTCTCTTTCCAGACGGGCCTGCGATAATACAAAGGGAATGTTAGAACAATGCAAACATTTAAACATCAATGTACGACGAGTAAAACAAAAATAACCTCAAGCTCGGCGACCCGCGACTGCGAAGGCGACGGGCGTGGGCGTATGGGGACGCTCCCGCTCGTGGTCTGTGCTCGGAGCTGGGACAGAGTGGGAGTGGAGGACGAGTCGATGACGCCGTCGCCAAGCCAATACCGCCCGTGCTTCTTCCCTCCTCCGACCCTCATCACGAGGCTTCCGTCCAGGTCCTCGCTGGCCGGATCAAAGTCGGCCCCATGGACCGCCCTTGCCGCCTCTGTGTAGTCAGTGAGGCGGGTGTGGACGCTGGAGTTGGAGTATGCCTCGGGGGGTTCGTCGGGGTTGTAGGAGGTCTCCGGTGCGGTGGCCTTGCCCTTGTGGGACATGGCGTATGCCATGAACGTGGTGCAAGGCTGGCCACCGTGTGACGCCGTCTGCGAGGAAGACAACAAGATGATTAGTAATTAGGCAACATTTGAGCGTTACAGTACATAAAGTGTTTCACGTACCCAAGCTTGTGCGTACTCGGCTAGGTTGCGGTTGCCCTGGTGGTGTGGTACACCTGGCATCTGCAGACGCGCCTCCCAGGCCTCGGCGTGCTGGGCGGTCCACTCTTCAGAGAGCCACCGGTCCACGATCATCTCCCAGCACTCGGGAAACGACTGGCACCATTGGGGGACCATCTGCACATCATCAAGTATTTCACATATAAGCGTCAGATGAAATGAGCATAGCTTAATCTCAAAAGGAATCACTTACCTGAATGTACTGCGCCTGGCTCAGGGTCATGCCTCTCGCCTCGACCTTCGAGACCCTCCGTCCTTCGACCGTGGCGTTGTAGTTGACGATGGCCTGAATTCTCGCCTCGTAGATGATGTCGGTGACGAGCTTCCTGCAGGACCTTGTACTCACCACCTCCGCCTCGGCCTCCTTCCCCTGCTCACACCTATAGAAGTCCTGCATACAGATGCAATACAAACTCTAAGAAATTCAAGAAAAGTACGATGAATGCGATGTTGTGTGACGAAGACTTACCCACAGCTCCGCTCTGACCCTCGCCGCCTTGTTTGGGTAGTTCGGGTCTGGGACGACGGTGTAGTGGTCAAATGTATAGGCCGGCTCTCTCTTCCCGGCATACTGTACTATGCCGGGGTAGTGCTCGCGGCACAGGAGACCCAGGATGCCATTGGGTTTGCGGCCGCGACCCTCCACAAACTCCCAATGCCTGCACAAGTGATACAAAAAGATTATTAGTTTCTATTTCAATTTTAAACATATCATATGAACGAGTAGTTAAAACATGTACCTTTGTCCAACGGGGCGGATCACTGGGCGTTGGTGAAGTGGTATCGGTCGGGCCGGGAGGCTGGCGGGACCTCGCAAGTAGGGTGTGGACCCCCCTGAGGCAGCCGAACCCTCGTTTGCCTCGGCCGACGGCTCACCCTCCTGCTCGGGGTCCTCCTGCCCCTCGTCCGCCTAAGCCTCGGCCTCGGGCGTGGCCGGCACCTCGTCCTCCGGTGGAGTCTGCTCCCTCCGGCGGCGACTCCTCCTTTGCCGAGATGGCCCGTCGTCCTGCGAGGCCCGGTACAGGGAGCTCATCGACCTCTGACGTCCGCCTGGCATCTTGGCTCGACCTCCTGCATTTAAACAGAACAAACAATATTGTATTAGAAATAACATAATGAAATATATGCAAAATAAATAAAACCCTAGATCCTAAGAAAAAACATAACAGGAGTAGAATATAACATAATATTACGTGAATTAGAAATAATCTGCATCATCGGGATTAGCCGGAGCATAAGTGTCATCATCGCTGTCAACCATGTCTAAGTACTCCTCAGTATCCGAAGACGGGAGGTTGTTTTCATTTGCTTCGCCTAAAAGGAATCGTTGACTGCCGTGGTTTACAAAATTATGGTGTAGTGTTCCTCCTACAAATCGAGGTGCAATATGTGGTTGCCTGTACATAGAAATGTGTAGAATTTTCTCCCCTAGAATTATATCTGGTAGTCTAGTCTAGTCTGGTGTGGAGTGCATTGCTCTAAATCAATCCAATTGTATCCACACAGTGACATTACTAATGTCTCGATCATTTCCTATTGGAACTTGCATGGATGTGGCCATGCAACCTCTGCAGTTTTCCTCTGAGCATTTTCGCTTTACCTTTCTTTTCCTCTGCAGTTTGGTAGCCTATCCATTTTTTGGGCTTAGGGATACGATGTAGAATGGTCTGCGTAGCGAGATACTAATGTTTGTAGCATTTCTTGTTGGAATTTGTTCATGAATGCGGCTGCTACTTTGTCTACAATCTCTGAGATTCGATTTAGACAAGGCCACAAGGCTGGGTACAGTCTGAAGACATTGCAGTGTTGATTTCATCAAACAACAACTAGTATAACTGCATGCTTCACTTCTATGGCAAAGCAGCAGCAGCTTGAGCATGCACATGCAAGCTGGACAGGCAATCTCCGGCCTTCTGCGTTTGCGACTCCGTTGTATTAGAGGGCCCATCTTTGGAGCTTCACTCTAGGCCCATAAATTGACAGGACCGGGCCTGGGCAAAGCTTGTAGGCGGTGGCCCTGCAATGTGGTGGAGAGGCAGCAGCTGCACGATTTTCAGGTATGGGTCCTTCACTCGTGCGTGCGCGGCAAGTTGCAAGAAAAAGAAACGAAGGAAAGAAGAGAAACAGCCAAGGATACGTATGTGTCAAGAACGGTGGCCAGCCAAGCAGCCGCACACGCACATTTCCAAATGCCAAGGCCTAGCTCGGCCCACCCGCGGCCTGCGGGGGCATACGCGGGCGCCAGCCTGCTAGCGAGCCAGCAAGCTGCAAGTTCTACTGCGCTAGGTGCACTTCTTTTAGTCCCACCTCGCCTGCACAGTTTGAAGTGAGGGAGCTGATAGTCTATGTAATAAGATCGGGCGCACTCCTAGGCTGTGCCTTTTAAATTTCAAATTAGCTACTTCAGATAAAAGACAAGTTGCCATTAAATAAATATTTTTTCCAAAACATATGCATTGTGGGGCTTGTATTATAGCTCTGATTATAAGCAACACAATGAACAAACGGAATCAAATACAAAACACTCTATCTATATATCCTTGTTTCTAGTGAAACAACAGGTTTGAGAACCATGCCTAACAGCAAATGCATATGCCTGACATCATATTATTAATTTGTTATGTTGATCTGGTTTTCTAATTCATTGTTGCAATGGATTAACATCTCTGCAGTTATTCCATTCTTTCTGGTCAGTATATCCTCAGATTCCTCTGCATCTATAAGACATCGCTCAGATTGCCCTGGCTGGGTTTTTCACAACTAAGTAATTGCATACAAACAATCCGCAACCGGACGACTATTAGCACTAAAAGAAGCAGCCATCATAATGACACAATCATAATGACACCCTTCCTGAGCATGGTTCCTGGGCACGTGTTGCCAATGTTTGGACAACACGGCTGCTATCAGACAACACTGAAAATTTGACATCCAGAATACTGATGACAACACGGCTGATGACAACACGGCTGACATCAATAGCTTAGCTTGTATTTTGGTAGGTTCAGTTCTATTAGGCAAAATTTGAACATCAAAATTTGAACACCAATATATAACTGAATCAAAGTTTTGCAACTTCAGCATCTATGCTACTTAGAACCATCCCGTCGACGGTGGTGGCACTGACAGTGGGAGGGAGGGAGGGACAGTGAGGGAGGGAGGGAGGGAGAGGGAGGAAGTACCTAAACACGCCGGCGGTTGGGCCCTCCCTGGCTTCCCCTCCGTGGACGGCGGCGGCGGCGGCCAACGGCGCCGCGGGGGCGGGGGCGCGGCCCTGTGGGGGTGCGGTCGCGGGCCGGGGCGAGGACGCGGCCGTGCGGCGGCGCCGGCGCGGGGGCGGGGAGACGGCCTTGCGGCGGCGGCGCGGGCGAAGGCGCGTCCGGTCGGTGGTCGGCGGCGGCGGCAGTGTGAGGCGCGGGCGAAGGCGTGTTGTGAGGGGTGGGGCGCGGGTGCTGGTTTTGATTCAGATAACTCCTCTTTGCCGAGAGCTAGATCAGGCGGCTCTCGGCAAAGAGTTTTTGTTTTTTTTTAATTTTCTTTGCCGAGAGCCCCAGCCCAGGCTCTCGGCAAAGAGTATCTTTGCCGAGAGCCAACTGACTTAGCTCTCGGTAAAATATATATAATTTTTAAAAATTTCGTCCGGCGTTCTTTGCCGAGAGCTAGGTCAGGTGGCTCTCGGCAAAGAAAATAAAAAAAAATAAAAACTCTTTGCCGAGAGCTACCTGACCTAGCTCTCGGCAAAATATATATAATTTTTAAAAATTTCGTCCGGCGTTCTTTGCCGAGAGCCCCCAAGCCCAGGCTCTCGGCAAAGAGCATCTTTACCGAGAGCTGACCAACGCTCTCGGCAAAATATATATATATATTTTGGATTTTTGCTCCTAATTTTTTCCTGCAGCCTTGATATAGTACTAGGTGGCCATGTTTGAAATTTGGTGTATTTTCCATTCTTCTTGCTATATTTCGCATATTTTCTTTATTTTCTTGATTTTTTCCGCAAGACGCACATTTGAAGTACAGGTGCATGAAATAATGAATCTCAACAATTTAAAAAATGATATTCATTCTTTCGAGAGTATTTCAACACCATATCTAGGGACAGACGCGGAAACTCGACCATCTCGTGCACGAGACATAGCGACCAAGTTGTGTAGGATTTGATTTAAAAATATATAAAATGCGAACGGAGTCGAAAAATCATGAAAATATATGGAAGGCCTTGACACGATACAAAGAGTTTATGGAAATAATTTGGGAATATTTGGAGCAAGTTGTGACACAAGATGGTTGAAACCCTGAGATCTCCGCATGCGATATCTTGTTATCACATGTGGAGATCTAAGGGTTTCAACTATCTTGCAGCACAACTTGCTTCAAACATTTTCAAAATTTTTTTATAGCTTCTACATGTGATGTCAAGGCCTCCCGTCCATTTTCATGATTTTCCGACTCCGTTCACATTTTATATATTTTTAAATCAAATCTCACGCAACTTGGTCGCCATGTCGCGTGCACGAGATGGTCGAGTTTCCACGTCTGTCCCTAGATACGGCGTCGAAATACCCTCGGAAGAATTAATATAATTTTTTGAATCGCTGAGATTCATTATTTCATGCACTTGCAGTACAAATGTGCGTCTTGTGGAAAAAATCAAGAAAATAAAAAAAATACACGAAATATAGCAAGAAGAATGGAAAATACACCAAATTTCAAATTTTGGCTTATAGTACTGTAGCAAGGCTGTACAAAAAATTTGGGACCAAAAATCCAAAAAAAAAAATTTGCCGAGAGCCTTGGCTGAGGCTCTCGGCAAAGAAAATATTTTGCCGAGAGCCTAACAGCAGGCTCTCGGCAAAGATGACGGCGTAAGGGTGCCGTTTGTGGGGGTGAGGCTTTGCCGAGATTTTTTGTTTACCGAGAGTCGAGCTCTCGGCAAAGTTTGGCTTTGCCGAAAGCCAATGTTTGCCGAGCGTCGAGCTCTCGGCAAAGCTTGGATTTGCCGAGCGCCAGTTTTTGCCGAGGGCAGGCTCTCGGCAAAGGATTCTTTGCCGAGCGCCCGATATTTGGCGCTCGGCAAAGCATATGACACTCGGCAAAGATACTGTTTTCGGTAGTGGAAGGATGTGCTCGTGAAGGCGGCGGACATGGAGAGGATGGGGATGCTCTGCAAATGCAACGACGACCTCTGCAAGCGCCACCACCGGAGGCCGGCCGAGACAGGCAAGAAGCTCAGGAAGGCGTTCGGTAGCTTCTTTAGGTCCATCGGAGGATGACTATGCATGCATATTTGCTCTTCATATTTGATTATTTTCTATATAATTCATATTACGAACCAAATAAATAAAAGTAGCTACTAGCTGTGCCTGCGCTTATCATTCAAATCAATCTTCTCGTTGTTTCATATATATTTTGTGTTTCTGGAACTGTTATTTTTTTCTTTCCACGTGGGAAACCCCATTTCCATTATAACAAACGGAAATACACAGCATTCAGATGATTACAGGCAGCAAAAGATCAGACAGGGAACCCTGAGGAAACAGAGTTTAGAAAAGAAGCTACACACCAACTCCTAGTTTCCGATAGCAAAATCTACCCATCTACTGAAAAGGGACCAAACCACATAATGTTCAACCATCAAACAGGCTTAAACTAAGGCAGAAAACCATATGAACTACGAGAGGAACAGCTAAACTGTCCACATCTTTTATCAAACACCATCAAGTGTCAAAAGGCAACCATCTAGACTTCAAACACCACTTCCTGATTTGAACGGTCTTGCTCTTTAAAGCCTCCACGGCCCTAAGCCAAGTCCTCCGCACGGTTAGACGAATCTTCATCTTGAAGAAGGAGTTGGTTCACTTGCCTTGTAGTTTGAGCTGCAAGAATTTCCTTGGCAACTCTCAGCATCGTGTTAGCGCCCTCCACAAATTGATCTTTATCGAGTTCTTCATATAGCCCTGACCAGTAAACCATAAGTGCACATGCGTGATAGATTATCTCAAGAGGTGATTTGATTAATTTTTTCTCAAACACAGCTTTGTTCCTGCATTTCCAGATTGCCCAATAGATTGTGGCAACTCCCCATGGGTGAAATTTTTTACCATAAGGGAGCCACTTCTCACACCACAACCAGCATTATTCAAGATTCATTGGAATGTTAGAAGCACCAAAACATCTAGCCACAACCAACCATATTACCCTAGCAACAGGACATTGAAAGAACAAATGAGAAATTGTTTCAACACAGTCACAAAACACACAGCTAGGGTCACCTTGCCAGTTTCTTTTCCTCAAGTTATCCTTAGTTAAGACAGCTTCATTTGTCATCAGCCATAGAAAGATTTTCAATTTTTCAGGTATTTTACCTTTCCAAATCCTTTTATGATAAGCACCAGTACATGATTTTGTGAGAGCATCATAAATGGATTTAACAGTAAATCTCCCATATTTCCCAAAAGACCAAGTTACAGTATCAGAATTATTTGTCAATTGAAAACTTAAAGCATCAAGCCAAATTCTATTCCAATCAGTTCTGAGATCCTCAAAGAGCCACCTTGTAAAAGTAATCTGTGATCCCCCTATAGCTTGAGCAACAGTGATATTTTTATTTTCACACAATTCAAACAAAACAGAGGCAGATAAATATAAAGGTTCTTTATAGATCCAAGGGTCCAGCCAAAATCTGGTCAGCCCACCATTTCCAATGATCACAGTTCTCCCTTGCAAATATATATCTTTGACTTTGAGCAAGTCAGACCAAATAGGAGAATCTAGTCTATGTCCAACCTCAATAATTATCTTGTTATTTAAATATTTGTGCTTCACAATTTCTTGCCCAAGCCCTCTTCTTTCTTTAACCTCCACCACCATTTGCATAACAGGCTAATATTCATTCTACACAAATCTTTGATACCTAAGCCTTCCTTCTTTTGACTTTTGCATATAATCTCCCATTTAATAAGATGGTTTTTTTTCTTAGTCCCCCCTCCTTGCCAAAAAATGTTCTTCAAGTCTTATTAAGACAGTTAATGGTAGATTTAGGAAGAAGATAAACTGACATATGGTAGATTGGGGAATTATTCAAACTTGCACTTATCAGGGTGGATCTTCCAGCAATAGAGAGTGTTCCACCTTTCCAAACGTCCAACCTTTTATTGCCTTTCTCAACTACAAGGAGCCAATCTGCTACTTTCAACCTACTTGGGCTAATAGGCACACCCAGGTACTTGATAGGGAATAGCCCCACTTAGCAATTAAAAATTTCCGCATATTTTTGCCCCCATTCTCCCCCATCATTTATCATATAAATTTCACTCTTGTTGAAATTGATTTTTAATCCAGCTAATATCTCAAACAAGTACAGCAGCACTTTCATATGAGTTGCACCCATCAAATCATGCTTCAAGAAAACAATAGTATCGTCGGCATATTGTTGGCCACACCATTAGGTATAATGTGACTAACCAAACCAGTAATTAAACCATTTTCCTGAGCTTTATGTACCATTCTGGTTAAACAGTCAGCCACAAAATTAAACAGAATTGGTGACAAAGGGTCACCTTGCCTGACCCATTTGAAACTCTTGATATAAGAGCCTATCTTATTGTTAACTTTCACACTCATTGTCCCTCCAGAAACCACTTGTTTGATCCATCTACACTATTTCTCATGAAATCCTCTCTTTTCTAAACAGCTACACAAAATATTCTAGTTCACTTTATCATATGCCTTTTCGAAGTCTAACATCAAAATAATTCCAACTTCTTTTTTTCGTTTAGTTTCATGCAAACACATTATACCTGGCATGATATTTCTGTTATTCATGAAGGCAGTCTAGGTATTATGTATCAGCTTACCAGCCACCACTTCCAATCTGATAGTCAAGGTTTTGGTAATCAACTTGTACAAGCAATTCAGCAAACAAATTGGCCTAAATTGTTGTATCTTGGAGGCATCTTTTATTTTTGGCAAAAGGGTAATTAGCCCATAATTAGTTCTAGCAATGTCAACTCTAGGATTGAAGAAATCATCAAAAAGTTGGATAACATCTGTAAAACTCAATTGGTATTTTGTCAAGACCTGCACCTTATTTTTTTTTTCCATTTGATCTAGAGCATCTTATATTTCTTTTTCTGTAAAAGGTCTGCATAGAAAAGTATTATCTTCATCAGACACATGTGGGATGTTATCCCAAATATCAGATCGAGTCCATTTGGACTTCATATTCCTCTGGTGGACCAAAAAGTTCAGCATAATATTCAGACGCATGTTTTAAAAGATTCTCATCACCTTCAATTATCTGACCATTATCTTCTAAACTGAGAATATTGTTCTTCCTTTTTCTCCCATTAGCACATTTATGAAAGTAAGAAGTATTTGCATCACCTTTTAGTAGCCACATCTCATGGCAACGCTCGTACCAGTAACTTTCTTCTTGTTCTAGACATTTTAAGTTTTCACAAATCAACCAAGTTTTTCTATCAATTTGATCATTAGAAAGCCCCAAGTCCTCTTCAGTGGATTCTAACACCACCAGCTCTTCCTGAAATTCTTTCCTCTTTTTTCTCAACTCTCCTTGCAGGTTAAAACCCCATCCCTTAAAAAATTGCTTAAACAGTTTTAACTTTTGTTGTATTCTATCAAGAGCAGTTTTAGCTCTACACGGTTTATGCCAAATGTCCTCAGCATGAGTGTAAAAATCTGGATTCTTCAACCGAGTCAAATCAAACCAAAATTGAATGTGAAATAGATTATCACATTTTTCAGTTAAAATAATCTAAGGGTTGTGATAAGATATCTCCCTGGGAAGTCTTTTAACAATGGCTTGAGGGAAAATATCTTCCCATTCTTTACTCATCAAAATTCTATCTAATTTCTCCAACACTGGAGGAGTTTGATTGTTAGTCCATGTGAATAAACCACCGGTCACAGTTAACTCTCTCAACTCATAAAAATGGATCAAAGAATTAAACAATGAAGTATGTCTGTGAACTCCATCCATGGTATTTTTCTTTTATGTATTTGATCATGTTAAAATCTCCACCTATGAGAAGTGGTTCACTATTTGAAGCACAAAATTGAGATAACTCAGTTAGAAATGCCATTTTACTTTCCTCATGTGCAGCACCATAAACAACTAGCAAATTCTATTTCAGCTTTAGAAATTTATCCCATAAATTCATTTGAATCATAAATTCACCTTGTTTAAAGGAACCCACATCAAACTTTCCAAAAGAACCCCAACAAGTATACCACCAGATTTTCCTTTAGATGCATTCTACAACCAAAGCTGCTCAAGGGCTCCTGACGAGATCCTAACATACAGGTATGTTAAGCCTCGGGTCCAATGGTTCCCAAATGAAGAAGACCCCTCGACCGACCCCTTCAGGATCGTCTGGGGGCTCGGGGGCTATGCCCATCGGGCATGCTCGCGCACACCCTCTGGCAAAGAGATCCGACCGAGTCTTACTCGACCGCAGCCTCCGTCTGGGGCCCGGGGGCTTCCTCGAGCCTTGGGTTCCCGATCTACGGCACGATCAAGCCCGGTCCTTGGCTCCTACCGAGCTCACGATGCCAGCCAAGGCTCGGGCACAAGAAGATAGGCCCCGAGCTACCGATGCTCAGGGGCTCCTCGGCGCTGCTCCCCAGGCGCGGCTCTGCCAACTACTCCTCTGATAGGGTCACTTCCGGGGCGTGACATAAGAAGACAAAGCTTTCCACGACCTCTAGGGGCTCACGGGTTTCCAGGCCCGTGTGTTAGCCCCTAGAGCGGACCTCTTCCACCACTAAGAAGACTCCAGAAGGGCTCACCCGGGGGAGGCTGATCCAATCTGACACTACCTGACACACAGAGTGTCAGAACGGAGCAGCCGGATAACGCCCAAGGCTTCTTTAGCTCCGAGACACCGCCACGGTCCACGGCGCACCGCTGCAAGACCCTCCTGAACTCCGACGCACGTAGACCATAGACTAAACCCCCAAACCGCCATGTACCCAACCTATCTCATTATATAAGGGATAAGGTCAGACCTAGAGGGGAGAGGATCCCATTTCGATCACTAGACACTCCATTGCATCTGCCTTGGCTCTGTACAGAGGGCAAGGCAACCCAGAGAGGGGCATCGAGAGCCTCTCCTCCACCGCATCCCATCGTCTTCCTCCTCTCCGACGAGGAGGAAGGCTCCACCAGCGGGAGGCAACCTTAGGATTAGCATCGAACTAACCTCTAACCTCCTGATTTTGAGTGCTTTTGAGTATATGGATCATTAGCTGCTGGACGTAGGGACCGAATCCGCCCGAACTAGGATAAACCGTTGCGTCTCCTCTGCATGATTCCTGTGTTCCTGAGTCCACCCGAGCTACTAGGACCCGTACTCTGACACTGACTTGAACAACATGCTTGTCGCGGTTTCGATCCCGTGACAGTCCCCCTCCCTTCCCCTTCGGTATCTTGCTAGAGGCCGAAAGGAGTGTGGATCCATCGTTTTTAATAAGTTTTTTAGTAGATAAGTTCTTAGGGTTAGGGTCTCTCCATACCAAGTTTCTTGGTATTGAGGATTTATCTGCTACTCTCCGATGACGACGAGGGGACAGGGTGGAATCGTTTTCTCTATGGTGGCTCTTTTGAAGATGAGGACGACAACTACGGCGTCAGCAACTTCACCAGCATAACGACATGGAAACTTTTCTTTCCGGACAGCGACATCAAGGCGGAGATGATGTCGGCGCCAATAATTTTCTCCGGACTCTTTTCGGTTTAGGTGTGGTTAGATCTAGCCACGATGAAGAAGTAGGGAGAATAAGTTTTAGTAGTATTCATTCTTCGGTGGAAGAAAGAAGAAGAAGGAAGATACAAGAAAGAAGAAGTTTCTCAACTCCGCCTGCAGGGATGTTGGCCGTCGTTCGTTGGGCATCTATTCTCTGGCCTATTGCCGAGTGTTTGCCTGTGTGGTCATCCATATGAAGCATCAAACATGTTTGGTTTTGAGATTTGGAGCTATTCACAGCGTAGGTACAATTTAGATGAAAATCAGGTTCTGGATACATGTAGCGTATTCCAGAGTGCTGGTAACATGTTGATGTACCAAGTTTTATCTAATATAATTCTTCTTTCATCACAAACAAAAAAAAAGAGAGAGTTCTGGACCTTTGAGAATACTAATTGTGAGTAAATATGGTTTTTGGCCATAAAGTGCCAATACGCGTCAGCTCTTTTTCTTCTTTGGTGAGAAAAAAAGGAAAGAGTCATGAGATAAAATATATATTTTTTATTCTTTTTTACATAGAAGAAACACGCAAGCACCAAAACTGTCATACGTGATGACGATTTTTATACTTTGTGAATTGACATAAACGGCCAAGCTTATTGCGTTGTGTATATAACAATCTTTTTTTTCTTACTAGTTGAGTGCCCGTGCGTTGCTATAGGTAAAACATCTCATGATATATAACCACACAAGTAAAATATACGTAGAATCACATGTCATCACAAATAATTAACATTAAAACACATAATTCAAACTGATTTATTTGAAATAATAGTGAGTGCTCGTGCATTGCTACAGGTAAAACATCTCAGGACATATAACCACAAGTAAAATATATGTATTCTTAGAAAGAAAGTTGATCTCCTCAAATGTACAAGACTGTACTAAATTTGGTTAGACTACTAAATTTGATCACCTATATATTCCAAATCACAACCACAGGAGAGTTCGACGATGGGTCAGAAACCGGCGACGAGCACGTTGGCAAGGGCGAGGTGGTGGCCTCCAAGTGCAGCTGTGCACTTCACCTCCAGCCGCAGCATGGCTGCATGGGTGAATCACGCGAACACCAGTTCTAGCATAAGAAAACTCAAGGTAGAAAACACATGCCATATTAAACTTCAGTTAGCTGCCATCTTAAAATAGGAACAAATTAAATATGAAATTCAAAAACCTGAAATTTGAAGAGAATGGTGTATACCACTAATCTTTTAGGCACTAATATATTCCTGATCAAGCAATGCCATCACAATTGATGGTGCTCTGCACCCGGTATCACAAGACAGTCAGACACATCACATGACACTACGCTTTTAGAAGCAAGCAACAGGGTATTGCGAAGAAGCAAAGCAACAGGGTATTGCAATTCCTATTTCCGTGTTGTGCCATAAATAGAAAAGGTACTGAATTGAATAATTAGAAACATGACATCTTAATACCTGCAGGTCACAGCTACTAATTTCTATGTCTAGCGTGATGCCGTCTTGCTCTGGCAGTGGCAGACCATAACCCCAGTGCCCAATCATCGACGGTCAGGTGAGGGCGTGAGGCACGGCTGGGTGTATCACGAAGCCAACGGATTTTGACAGCCAAAATTAAATGGGGAACTCTAATGAGGCCATTCCATCAAGTTAGACCTAAATTAGTTTTTAAAGGGAAAAAAATAGGAACATAAATTAGTTTGAATCAGCATTTGAACTGTCAATAACTCAATGTTTCGCAGATTCCAGCTGAAACTCATGCCTCATCTTCTAACTGGACATCATCTATCATCTATTGTCCAACCAGAGAAGCCAAGCAGGGGCATTGCACACACAGGAAGAATAATACATTGAACAGAAAAAAAAAAGTAAAAAGAAGACCTGGTGAGGGCAGGGATGAGGCGACAGAAGGCGAGTTGGGTCGGTGGCCTGACCTTGATGGGTTCCGGCAGGGCTGCAGCAGCTCCTCACCAATCAGCTGGAGGGAGCTGTGGTGTACTGGCAGAGGAGACGGCCGACGAGGCAAGGGCAGTCTAATGTCTGCACAGTCAGCATTAGCCACTGTAGCATTAGCATGGAGGCTGAGTAAAATGGACGATCATTTAATCATTAAATTGAAGGATCTAATGTCTGCACAGTCTCACTAAATAGAGTACTATTTTGAAGTCATAGAAAATAAGATAAGATAGCTATGCATAAAAATTAATGTGTGGAGTATCTGAACATTCCATATCAAGGTTGCAGAAATTACAAGACAAAAACTCAAAGCATCATATAATTTGGATTCAATGTAGCAAATAAATTCAGTGCAAGATGATGAATCAATGCAGTTCTCTCTTATGGTTCAGGAACAAGTAAACTACAAAACACACACATCTCTTTGTCAATAATATTGTTCTGTACATGGTTGCATTGTGCGGTCACTATAACTAATTGAAATTGGTACAGTACATTGGTTTACCTAAATCAGTGTGACGCCATAAATTAAGAAAGTTGATCTCCTCTAAAGTACAAGACTGTACTAAATTTGGCTAGATGGACACTGTGCATCTAAAGATAAGGATCCACTAGTATACAATGAACTCACCTATATATTCCAAATCACAACCACAGGGGAGTTCAACGATGGGTCAGAAACCGGCGGCGAGAGTCTTGGCAAGTGCACCTATATATTCCAGCACCAGAAAGCACATGGTAGAAAACACATGCCAGCTTAAACTTTAGTTGACTGCCATCTTAAAATAGCAAGAAATTAATATGAACATGAGTCTGGGTTCTGGCCCAACAACTATTGTATAGGGGATTTTTAGACTTACTACCTCTGACTTTTTAGTTGAAAGGTACACCAATTATGCAACAATTATGCTTCTCATTATTCTGACATCACTGATAGAAGCATATTGGTTACATATAGGTGTACGTATCTTGTTCGTGTAATTGATGGATGTTTTTTGCGACAATGACATTCAGAAAAACCAAACTGGACTTGCAATCACTTTCAAAGCTTGCCCATACACGTTGAACAGAGAAGAACCAAGGACTTAAGGTTTCCAGCAGTGATTTACCCTACCCCAAAAGTAAATATAAAGTGTCAATAACAATCAACTGTGATTACCCTCCCCTGACTTTACTGCCCTGCAAGTGCCCGTTACCTAAGATTATCAGTATGACTCCATGGTGGCATTTAGTATTGGAAAGGTGCTTTCTTTCCCTTAAGCAACTTGGTATGACAGCGACTGACAAAAATATCAGGACAGAAGTTTGACCTCACAGCTGATCCAAGGAATAAGACCTTTGGGCAAGTCTCAAATTCATCGACAAAATTACGTAACTGGTGAATCAATCCGTATATATAGAGTGACAAAATTAGTCACTGGAAATCAATCAAAAGCACATCAAGTTGCAAGCTTTGAATGAATGAGAAGCGAAATCCTCAGGTCAACTGCTACAGCCAAGCTTCCACAGTGCAATATTAGGCCCCAAAGCAAAGGTAGCACAGATTATTCATGCATCGAATGAATCTCGCACAAATCAAGAACGTATATGCTACTACACAGTGATAACATACAGGATCATGTAAGGCAAAAAGGAAACCAGAATGGAGAGATGAAGCAAATGAAGGCAGCAGCAGGGCAGCTACAGGATAAACATAGAGAAGTTCATGGTCTGACCTCGCTGTCCGACGGTGAGGGCGGAGTTGTTCTAGACGGCGGCACGGAGGGAGAGAGGTTACGTGCAAGGTGACGGCGGAGGAGCTGAGGGCGATGGCGCGGTCCACGGCGCGGAACTCCGCCTGCAGCGACTCTGCCGCACGGGCACGTCCGGGTGGAACGCCACGTCGGGCACCGCCACCACGACCAAGGCACACCGGCCCACGCGTAGGACGGCCACGCTTGCGGGGGTGGCGCGAGGCGAGGCCGCGCCCACGCGACGGGGATGGCCTGGAGCAGCAGCAGCTAGCGGTGGCCAGTCCTCGCCAAACTGGGGGGCGCGGCTTTGGAAACCTGTCATCACAAACTATCAATCACCATGGCATAAACAGAGCCAAACTGGCCGATCACCAAGAGAACAATTTTCAAGCTAAATAGATGATGAAGAAAACATGTTGTCAGGCAACATCAGCACCACCTCGTGGATGCAGCAACAAAGAAAGGTTTATAAGAAATTCAAGTAAACGACAACATTTTGATTCATAGTTCTGGAGAGACACAGATCAATGAATTATTATCAGCCCCCTGATTGCAAAAAAAAAGAAGAAGAAGCAATTGATGTAAAAAAACAGGTGCAGATCAATTAACTACTATTTGTTGAAGTTGGTCTTAGCCCAGTCAAAATTTCTTTATATTACATAAGTAATGTGTTTTGTTCTCGATAGGTTCTATCCGAACTCAAACCTCCAAAAATTGTGTGCTATCAGAGCACATACGTCCAAAATCAATCCTGCAACATTTCACTAAAAATGGATGAACCATTTAAGAACAAAACAATCATGCAACTCTACTCTACAAATATTATCAATAAAATCATTTCCAGCTTCATCCATGTGCTGGACTGACCTCATCTGCCAAACTAACTTGAGGACTGCTACTGTCAACTGTGCTAAAGCTAGACATCTTATCTGTTAACTCTATTCTTCTCCTCCCTCCCCCTCACTCACCCAGCGTCTCCCCTCGCTACATTCCAAATTTTATGACTAATTTTAACAATAGTAATAGTACCTTTTCTAGAATCCTTGACTGAGAATGTTTGTGCATCATTTATTTAGGAAAGGTAGCATCGTCATATTTGGGGTTTCTATTTTCTTATTTACTTGAATTAGCAGGGTCGTACTGCTTCTTCAAAATCAAAACTAACAAAAAAAACAGCTTCAGTTGTTAGTCAGGTGGCTATATATTCAGTTATTCACGGCTATCCTACTATTCACCAATTGTAAAAAGGTATCCCACTATTATTAAACTGCACAAAATTAAAAGAGGTTGACAAATCAGCACACGGAAATCAATAGTGCGTGCAAATCAAAAAAATATCTTTCACCGTGAAGATAGAAAGTATTTAGTACCTGGACATGTAATCATTCAGTGCACACAACATTCAGAGCAAAGCACACAGAACTGCAGGCGGCAAGGTCATTGCGCGTGGCTCTCTAGGACAGCAAAACACCCCTGATTACACAGGGAAGAAGCAGAGTTTGCTTCGTATGATACCTGGGAGCACACTATCACCCAATTTGTAGTTTTATATACCTGGGAGCAGAGTTCCTTTGATATATGCCCTACTGGACATTGTGGGCATATAGGAGCCAATTTTTTTTAGATCCAGTGAAGGACATGGGCGTGCACATGTAGGCATAATCTTTGAATCTTTGAAGGGAAGAGAAGGGGTTGGGTGCTCGGTTTTGCACAGCAGGAAGGGAAGAGAAGGGGTTGGCACACCTGGGGGCAGCAGCGAGCGAGGGAGGGAGGAGGACTTGAAGAAGCTGCGGCTGCTCGACGTGTCGCTTCTTGCCGGCCGCACCTGGAGCTCCCGCCGACGGGACGGGCTTGGCATAGGGTTCCAGCCGAGTCCCAAGGTCCGCGCGGCGGGCTTCACCAGCGCCGCGCGATGGCTGGGGCGGGCATCGGGCTTCACCGGTGTCGCTCGCGGCGCGTCGCAGCGAGCGATTCTCCTGAAGGACATGGGCGTGCACATGTAGGCATGATAATCTTTGAATCTTTGAAGGGAAGAGGAGGGGTTGGGTGCTCGGTTTTGCACAGCAGGAAGGGAAGAGAAGGGGTTGGCACACCTGGGGGCAGCAGCGAGCGAGGGAGGAGGAATTGAAGAAGCTGCGGCTGCTCGACGTGCTTTGGCTGCTTCTTGCCAGCCGCACCTGGAGCTCCCGCCGACGGGACGGGCTTGGCGTAGGGTTCTAGCCAAGTCCCGAGGTCCGCGCGGCGGGCTTCACCAGCGCCGCGCGATGGCTGGGGCGGGCGTCGGGCTCCACCGGCGTCGCTCGTGGCGCGTCGCGACGATCGATTCTCCTCCCTCCGTCGCGCCCTTGCCGCTGCGGCCGCCAATTCACCAAGCTGCGGTTGTGCGGGCGAGAGCGAAGGAGGTGGGCATCGTGCGCGGGCAGCGATTGCGGACACGCAAGATACAGGGAGCGGGGCGGGGTTTAGCGCGGGGCTATTAGTTTAGCGGTCCGATTAGTTCGGCGGTGACGATAACATTTGCCTCTTTTTAGTTGTAGGGATAATAAAAAACAATATCATGAGATCATACATGATTTACAACAAACATTAAAGTTTTGACTGGGTCCAATCATAATTGTTGTCTGGTTGATCACTATTAGATATTGATTTGCATGCATGGACCAACAAAATCTAGCTTTCTAGCCTATCCATGCTGGATGGGACAAACTGGCCCACGTAAGGCAAACCTTTGCGAATGTCTTGGTGAGACGTACTCCCCTCGTCCAAACAAAAATACAATTTTAGATTTGAGACTAGTCAAAGTTTCTCAAGTTGGACATATTTTAATAGAAATAATATCAATATTTACATCTCCAAATAGATTTACTATAAAAATATATTTCATAATCAATATCTAACTATACTTATTTGATATAAAAAGTATTAATATTTTTGTATAGTGATGATCAAAATAGAAATTGTTTCACTTTTTGGGAAGCAATAATTGGGTTCTTTTTAGGGCGGAGAGAGTATTTACATTGTTTGCAGCAGCAGTTTACATTAAGTTTTTCATTGACCGAGTAAAGTGCACCGATGGCCCTCAAACTTGTTCGTCTATATCATCTTGTTCACTAAACTTTCAAGCCTCTTTAGGTCCTTAAACTTATTTAGTTATTTCATACCGGTCTATAAATTTGCAAATTGCTTGTTTAGGTTCTCAAATTTCTTGTGACATCTCAGTCCCTAAACTCACAGGATTGCCTATTTAGATCCCAATCTATGTTCAGTTCTCACAACCAGTCCAATCGGATCTACGCCTGTGCTCGTATGCTGAAATGGTCTGCTGACAACTGTGGCCCCCTCACCCATGTTAACCCCATCTGCCTCCTCCCTCCTGTCTTCCATGACGTTCCTCTCTTGTATCACCTATCTCTCTTCTCTTGTGAACTCACGGCTCGAGGGTGGCGCGGCTTGGGAGGCACAACCTGGGGCTAGGGATGGCACAGTCGAGGGTCAGTGCTGCCTAGGGTTTGCTTGTCCATAGAGGCTTGCCCAACCAGGGCGACAACCACCCATGAAGATTTAGCATGGCCAGGGCCACGGCCGGTTGTGAGGGACTGTGGTGGCAAAGCCGCCGCCACTATGCTTTCTCGGTCAAGTTCTCTTTTACTTGATCATTATTAACACATTTAGATTTATGGCCCGTTTGGTAGGGATACAGATTCTCTCAGAAATGTTTTAGCTTTAGATTTCTCAAAAACGTCTCAGATGATGAATCATAATCACTTCTTAAAATTGTTTGGTAGATTCATCGCTAGTCATAGAGAGAAAACTTTTAAATAGATTCTTTGTACCATCTTCTTTACGGATATGGATAAAAAAAAGTTGGATATTCCATATTTTTATTGAATACAGATCTAGAGTCGAATAAAGAAAAAAACTAGAAAACAAATTCGAATACATCCATTTCGTATCCATATTATAAACATAAATGAATATGAATATTCATATTATAAGTTTTAGAACATACGGATATCAGATATTTCAGATATCAATTTCCAGTTTCCACTGCTACACATGGCCACTTGCGGCCCCACTCCCTACCATCACTCCAAGCTCCGCCGTTGAGGTCCCGCAGCCACATTCTTGGCCCCGTAGCCGCTTGAAGCTCTCACCGTGTGAGGATGAGGAGTGGGAGGACATGGTGGCAGCGGGGAGCAGGACCACCCCAGATGGCGATAGAGGAGCCCCGAGCCCCGGTTGCTTCCGCCAATCAACTCAATGACGACACAGTGGCTCGGGAAAGTGGGAACTCGGTCTCGATGATGGTGGCGATAGCGGGGCTCATGATCTGCGAGTCCTTGTCGACGTAGTCTCCGCTCGCATTGAACTTCGTGGACGATCAATGTAAGCCTTCTCCGTGTATCTGCAACCTATACATAGCTTCATGTATATACGCCAATGCTTTGGTGAGGATGTCCGTTCAAATGCCCTGGTCCCGGGCCTCCGCAAATCATTGGGCACAACAGCCAACGGGCCTGCGCCACTACGCTCTCTTGCCCATCTCTACACTATGACAGCCGAGAAAACCCCAACTCTCGACTCGCTTCTCTCGTCTGGGCTCACTGCGCCGTCTGCCCGCCCCAAACCGCCTCGCTGCCGCGCGGCGCCCCATCCCGCATCACGCCGTGTCGTGCCCCATCCCCTGGCTATGCGCCGTGCCCCGTCCACCGCCGCGTCGAGGTGCTATCGATGCTGCCGTTACCCTGGCCGATGGAGGAGCTTTGTGGTACGCCGCCTCGCTGGCAAGTTGCCCGCACCACTGCCGCATCGGTGTGCTCCATGCGCCACTGCCGACCTCCGTGCCGGTATCGAGCTCTACAACGATGAGTCTCCATTCCTCCAAGCTACGAGGTGACATTACGCTGAAAGCGCATGTTACAAGCGTATGTTTTAAGTGTTTCAGATGTTTCATTTGGATATTGCATGTGTTTCATCTAGATGTTGCAAAAGTAGATTGAGATGTTGCAATGGTTATACACATATGTTCCAAATGTTTCATCTGTTTTTTAGACGTATGTTGCAAGTGTGTTTATTTGGATGTTACATATGTTTCACACATATGCTGTAAATGTTTTATCTGGATGTTGCATATGTTTTGCAATGGCTTTTCACGTGTTTTTGCAAGTGTTTCAGGCGCATGGTTTAAGAGTTTCATCTGGATGTTTCAAAAGTAGATCGGGTATTGCACATGTTGCAATGGCGTTGGTGGCTGGCGGACAGCGGCCTGTCGCAGGGCTTCGGCTCCAACCTCACGTGGCGCACCACACTCTCTCTTGTCCTCTCCCTCCCCTCCCTTCCCGTCCCTCCATCTCGCCTCGGCATTGGCTTCGGGGTGGAGTTTGTCGAGGGTGCTACATTCGAACTCAGGTGTTGCCATGGGGATGAGGGGCGCGGGGATGTGAGATGCGATGGGGGCGCAGGTGTGGAAGCAACATCCGGACGAGTGTTGCAACCGGACGTCCGGGCACTGGCCCTTCCACATGTATATAACAATGACGATGCTGATAATGGAACTTAATTAGATGTGACAAACAACACGGCGGCATTTGCTGGACAGCGACGGCTGAGAGTTCGCTAGTCGCATGGCGCTAGCTGGTGCATCAGCTCCTGATCTTTATAAAAGCTGACGCTTCTTCTGGCGCTTGCATTGGACGATTGGTGATAGTAAAGGAGGGGTCACACCTCTCGCTCGCTTGAACCAAGTCAACAACGTGGCCGACACGATAGCCTCCCAACTGATCAAGGAACGAACAATCAATCACGTATATGTTCGAATGACTTTGTACAAGGAAGGAAGATAATCAATCATCCATATATTCAAGGAAGGGAAGACAAAGTCAAAGAATTGCCAAGGGTCGCATTCCATGCATGCATGCGTCCCAACGTCGACAGAATGGGATTTGTTATTTTTCATGTGCTGAAAAACAGCATCTGATCAGGCAACGGCTGTGAGCCATCAGATGAAGATCTAACACATCTATATTAACAAAAGAAAATTAACAATAAACAATTCTTTCTATTGTAAGACAATTACAAAATTATGATCTATTTTTTTTATAATGACAATCATAAGAGTGCCTCATATCTTATATATTTGAAGGAAATGAAAGCCAGTACAAAAGACGGACGATAAGACAAAAAAACCTCTAACAAAAAAGAGTACATCAAAGACAAAATCGGTCGTCTTCTTCCATCGAACATCCACGGCCTGCCGGAGCTTGGATATTGCACTGAAAAGACAACAAAGAAAAGGACCACCTACAAACACCCCGTCAAACAAGGCTTTGAAGACTACAAAAGCCACTTGCCGTGGACAATGAGATTTGGAATCCACTGATAGAACATCGGCTGAGGAAACCCTTCAAAGAATACAGGCTTATAATTCTTCGCCATTAGAATAGAGAGTTCAAGATGTTGAACATTCCTATAGCACAGACCAAAAGAAGAGGTTGAGACCGCCACATCAAAAGCCAACCAATTGCTTCCTCTGAGCAGATCTGACAGAACAAACTCTCACTGATCCTTCGTTGATGCCAGATCGTACAGCGTCGAGGTAGGGAGAGGCCGAAGAGACCTTATTCGAGAGTATCATCATCGCCACCACCTCGTCGATGACAAAAACTAAATCATGGATCAACGAAGATCCAGAAAACCTAATTAAAACTACGAAGGAAAGGAGGTCATGTCCCCGCTCCTCTATCCACCAGCGATGACGCCATTTAGGAGAGAGGAGGGGACCGAGGCGGTGTTTCTGGGAGGGCGGCGGCAGTTGGCATGCCCTTTCAAGTCAAGATTGTGACAAATTATAATCTAAATTGGCACAAAGGCAACTAACATAAACCATTTTTTCTATAGTAAGAGCATCTCCCAGTGTATCCTAAATTTCCTCCTAATCCTTTTTTTTAGCAAAATTTTAAAAAAAAACTCTCCAACAACTCTCAATCTATCCTCCTAATCTTCTAGCACTTGGGGAAAAAACTCCCCCATCACGTGTAACTTTACGCGGACTCGGCGTCACGCAGAAAGAGGTTTCCTGCACGGCTTCCATCTTTGCGTGCGTTCTTTCCTTCGCGCGTGAGTTCTCCATCGCGGGGCCGGCCGCGCACAGGCAAAGTCCAACGCTCCGCCGCCGGTCTGATCTGGTTTTCGTTTCCGGCCTCGCTCGTCGGCGGGCAGTACGCCGCGCGCCTCCGATCCACCTTGTACCTGAGACGAGGGTGCCCAGCCGCTGGCCATGGGCATCCCCATCAGCGGCGGGGGCGGCACGACCGCGTGGCCTTTGCGATGCAGGCGCAGGCGGTGCCCATCGCCGCCTGGTCCACCGGGCTCTGCGACTGCTTCGACGACTGCAGCAACTGCTGCGTGACGTGCCTGTGCCCGTGCATCACGTTCTGGCAGATCGCGGAGATCATCTGCCGGGGGTCCACGTCGTGCGGCACCAGCGTGGCGCTGTACACGCTCATAAAAAAAAAGCTCGCTAGGTCTGCCGCCGCCGGCTGTGTGCTTCTTGCCGCCGCCGGGATTGCCGTGGACTGCTGGCGTCCACCCTTGGTTGTTCCCTCGTGCGGTCGTGCCTACGCCCTGGTTTTCTCGCTGATGGCCGGCTGCTGCTGCTACTGGCCTGCTGATGACCTATACGTGCTGCTTACAGCTTGCATGGTACTGTTCGCATGGTATTATTTCAGATTGCAGCCGGCTGGGAGGTGCGGCGGCTGGCAGGGATGTCGCGGCGTCGGGCGCAGGGAGGCGGCGGCGTGGTATGTTTGGGCGACCCAGCAATATCATGTGAAAAAAAGAATGCGGGGGCCAATATTTGATTTATTGGAAGTGATTTATAGGATACTTTTGGAGATGTGCTTTTTTTTTCTCCCAATACTTTTTTAGAAGTTGGAAAACAACATGTTTTTATGATAAAAAAATAGGAAACTCTTGGAAATGCCCTTAGACAATTACAAAATTATGATTTGAATTGACACAAAGATGTATGAATCTTGAAGTAAGGTCAAAGGATCACGTCATCGTCAGAACCTAAGATAGATTTCAGGTGCATACGTTTTAGGAAAAGTGTAGAAGAATTGCGTGTTAAGATTGTTTATTACAGCAACAGGAAAATCCTGGAAGTATATGTTTTGGCATGTGTACCACTCGTATTTGCTTGCCGGCGCCTATAAAATAAAATCACAGTCACAGCCATTCAACAGGCCAATATATACCTATAAGAGAAGAGAAAAAATACGTCCATCCTTTCATCCTTGATTAGCTAGCTCAGATCGATCCATCAGCTGGCCGGCGCACGTCCATGCCGTCCACGGCGCCAGAGGTGTCCGTGTCCACGGTCGTCGCCGCCACGGCGACCTGCACGGGACACCACATGCTCAAGATCGAGGGCTTCAAGCACCTCAGGGGCATGCACCGCAACGGCAGCTACTTCGAGTCCTGCCGGTTCGAGGCGGCCGGCCACACATGGAAGCTCCTTTGCTATCCCGATGGGTACGACAAGGAGGCCGCCGGCTACATCTCCCTCTTTCTCGTGCGTGACGAGGAGGAGGAGGAGGAGAGCGTCAGCGGCGGTGTCCACGCCAAGTACCAGTTGGCCTTGGTATACCCCCGCTCCAGGTTGCTGCCGTGGCCACCGTGCGTCGGGACAGCCACGTCCACCTTCCGCCACAGCTGGGGCTTCCCGCAGTTCATCAGCGTGAAGGCGCTGGAGCGTTCGGGGTTCCTGAAGGATGACTGCCTCGCCGTCCGGTGCGACATCACCGTCGTCGAGAAGTCGGCCGTGATGGATGAGCTCGTCAAGGCGGCGGACATGGAGAGGATGGGGATGCTCTGCAAGTGCAAGGACGACCTGTGCAAGCGCCACCACCGGAGGCCTACTGAGACCGGCAAGAAGCTCAGGAAGGCGTTCTTTAGGTTCTTCAGGTCCATCGGAGGATAACTATCCATGCATTTGCTCTTCATATTTTGAGGAAAACATTTGCTCTTCATATTTGATTATTAAATTTTTATATATAGTTCGTATTCCAAACCCAAACAAATAAAAGTAGTTGTGTCTGCGCTTATATCATTCAATTCTTCTCGTCGTTTCATCTATATATTGTGTTTGCATTGTGTAACTGGTATAGTATAGCTCAAGAGTTCAGTGCGTGGATTAATATGTTATTCATAGTTCGGTCGTTTGATCGTACCCCAAAGTGGGAACTTTCTTCAGCTCTTTTTCTTCTTTGAAGAAAAGGAAAATCATGATGAGATATAACGTATACCTTTTACAAGAAACACAAGCATCAAAACTGTCATACATGATGACGATTTTTATACTCTGTGAATTGACAAGGTTTTTGTCATAAATGGCCAAGCTTATTGTGTTGTTGACTTTCTGTGTAAGCAACAATCTTTTTTCTTCAAAAAAAAAGAATATCATGAGATTATACATGTTTTACAACAAGCATCAAAGTGAGTGTAATCACAATTGTTGTCTGGTTGATCAATATTGGGGAATCGATTTCCATATGGGCCAAAATCTAGGCTATGCATGGTGGCCCACGTAAGCAAAATCTTTGTGAATTTGTGACGTATTCGGTGGTGTTTGTTGCAGCAGCAGTGTACATGAAGCTTTTTCTTACCTTTTTGGTCATCTTTTACTTTGATCATTATTAATACATTTAGAATTAGATAGATTATTCATAATATAATATTACTGTTAGTAGGTAGCTACATTCGTCATATATAATTAAGTGTTTTTATAATACGTGATTCCTTTTATTATAAATATCATTTTTCATAAAAATTAGTTGGAGCTGTCACTACTACCGTTAGGGTTTGTAGGGGCGATTTCCCGAGCCGCCCCTAAGCAACCGTGTCTACAAATCATTGATTTGTAGGGGCGGTTCCCAAGCCATCCCTGTAAATTGTTTTGTAGGGGCGGCTGGTGTTACGAGCCGCCCCTACAAAAGGTTTTCCAGGGGCGGCTGATACCACCAGCCGTCTCTACAAATATGATTTTTAGGGGCGGCTTGTACTCTAGCCACCCATACAAATATGATTTGTAGGGGAAGTTAACTCTAGAACCGCCTCTACACTCCGTTTTCCTACCAAAAAAATTCAAATTTGAAAATTCAAATCTGACCAGACCATATATACATATATAATTCACAAGGACGTTATATGAACAGCCAATTCACAAGAAGATATATACATATACATATATAATTCACAAGAACATTATATCCAATAAGACTTACAAGTCCAAATCACAAGAACAAATATAATTCATCATTACATTCACATAATCCATAAGTTCGACCGTTCCACAAGTCCGATAACATTAGCAATGTCACATTCCATTCACAAGTCCAATCAACGGCCTAAGCCTAGCCTTGTCCACTCACGAAGATGTTTGTACTAAGGATTACTACCTAATTCAGTCGATGGGTCATGGTAAGTGCCTTTGACGTAAACAATCTGGTCCATTATGAAGTTGCAAAGGTCGGTGATGGGGTCCAAGAGGTTGTCATCTTCGTGTGGATCCATTCTCACACCTTTCTCATCTTGCCACTACAAGAAAACATGTTTAGGCATATCTAAAAACAGAGGGCATATCTGAAGACAGTGGGCATATCTAAACACAGTGGGCATATAAAGAGGTTGAAGAGGTTCAAACTTACCCTACAAGGGTGTCTCCTGTAGGTAGTGGTGTTACTCATCATACTGCATAAGTAGTATCCACAATGTAAACTCCCGGGCTTCTGCATGGGGCACTGTGTGTTTCGCATATAAAAATGTTAAGTAATGCTTTTGACAGCAACGTAATGGAGTACTAAAGTAAGTTACGCTTACCACACATAGTGTTTTGACACACAGGTTATGCTTCCTTTTTGGATCATGCCTCTCTTTGTGAGTCTTAACATAGTACCTGTACGCCCTGTTCGAATGAATTTAACAAATACAACTTGTTAGTATCCAAAAGTGAATGTTACATGGTATATAATAGGATTGTCGATATGTATACGTCTTGAGAATAGCTATGAAGTCTTTGTATGTCGCCAAGTCCTTATCTATTGAATCAAAGACCCAAGCCATGCCCACCACGATAGAGACGCCTATACAAATCCAATGGCGGTTGCATGAATTTAATCATAGAAACCGATAAGCTCTTTTGCATCGAACAAAACAATGTGTAATGTTAAAGCTTTAAGTATATAGTTGGACTTACTCGAAGTTGTATAGTAGCCATATAACATCGTTATTTTGTAGGTGTTTTAAAGCTAGGGCTATGTACACCGCTGTCTTAAGGGCCGCCGCCCTTATTTCCTTGTTCCGGATTTCCTCTTTCTCTGCAACGGTCTTTCCAGCAGGTAGCTCTTTGCAATCCAGTGACCATTGTTTGGCGTAAGTGAAGTTTGTCTGTGCTATCAATTGAGGGTCTAGGTACCCCGATCGCACACTTGGCATTTGTTTTGAAGTGTGCACTTGCATTCTACAAATCACGTCGTGGGTTAGTTACAACAAAATCCAAAGATTAGAATCATATTATATCTAGAGGGCAAGGACTTACAGGCACCACGTGTGCACTAGATTCATTTCTATTTCTCCGAGGTGAAACATTGTCTAGACGTCATTGAAGTCAAAGGCAATTACCCCATGTGGGCCTCCAAATGTGTTGGCAGGGTAGCGTGTTTGTATGACATTTATTTTCGTCTGGAGAGCACCCAAGTACAAATCATGGAACCTTTTCATTCCAAGTGGTAGGCGCTGAATGTCCTAGTTTGGTAGGAAGGGCTTGCCTCTTTCATAGGTTTTCGGGCAATTCTTTGACCATTTGGTGTCATCAACATTTGGATACCTCTTTGCCAGTCGACGGATGCGGCTAAGGGTCTCCTTGGATGGTGGGACTTCTTTGACTAAGTTCTCTGGCTTGAACTAGTCATGGGCATACCACTTGCACGTAACCCACTCAAGGAGAATGACCCGGATGCGGTGGCCTCTTCCTCCATCTTCCTAAACTGCTCTTCCTTGCCAATGTAGCCACCGGGACCTAGACGATGGTGGTGTTTGTTCTTCTTCGCCAGCTCGGTGTTACGGGCACTAAGGGCCAATGCTGCCGGTGTTGTCTTCTGAGTCACAAGGTCCGCCCATTGACTAGGAGTTCTGTGGCCCCACTCGTTGAAGGGAGTTAACCCCTTTTGGAAATAGTTCTTGTTGAGGTCCGACTTCCAACGTCGGAATGCCTTGTAACACCCAAAAATTTAGCAAGAATTTAAATTAGTTTAAAATGGATTTATTGAGTTATTGATTGTGCATATTTAATATAGAGAAATAATATTTTATTTGAAGATTAAAAATCAATATAAGTTTAGGAACATGGTGATGCATTCATGCTGCTGCATATTTTCTTGACTGATTCAAAATATGTTGAAAAGTATGCTTTGGAAAAAAAATTAGAAAAGAAAAAGAGAAAGAAAACCTTCTCCCTCTCCTTCTTTTCGGCCTGGTGATCCATCTGGCCTGCTTGCTCTTTGGCCCGAGCTCCCGCTCGCTTGGTCTGTTGGCCTAGCTGCTGGCCAGGACGTGTTAGGCTTAGTATGTAGCTAAGCACTTCCTTGCCGCTGGGCTTATCTGTGCTTTGCCGGCCTCGATTGAACAGAGTAAGCAGCCCATGCGTCAGTTTTATCTCCTTCCCTCCTTGTTCGCTGCCAGTTAGGGACCGTGTGTCAACTCTTCCTATTTCATCAGGTCAAACTCGAGACGGGCTCTATACCGAGTCCAATCATGAATCAAACCTGGATTCCTGGGATTTTGGTGGCCCTATAAAGCACGTACGGTCCCTCCGTATTTTCCTTTCCATCTACCAGCCGACTCATCTCGTGCACGCAGCGTTGACAACGCGAAGCCCTAGTTCGCCGTCACCGATTTCGTTCTGCCGTTCTCGTCGCTGCCTGCAACTCGATCGACGCCGAGGTCCGCGACGTGGTGACGACGTCGTGCATGTATTTAGTATTCGTTTCCTTTTTGCTTTTGGTCGCTTATATGTATCGATGCCGAACCCTTGCAGGAGCTCGTTGTCTGCACGTTGAGCTGCTGACCATCTTCGGTTCGACTCCGTCTCCATCTTTCGTTGCGGTGAGAATCCCACGTTTCCCTCTTCTATCTCGTGTAAGTCTTGGATCGAATCGCGGCCTCTAGGGATGAGTTCGTGTGCTCTGCCGTTCTGTCTCGCCGCCATCCATGGTTGTTGTCCCGCTGGTCTTCTTCCCAGGCCATGCTGAACCCATGTATGAGGTCGCCTACATGCCTGCTAGCTCTCTGTACCCTTGGTTCGCGTCGCCGTGGCGAGCTCGGTATTCTGTCCATGGTGATGCTCGTGTTTCCTGTTCAGGCAGTCTGGACATCACACTCACCTTCCCAGCATGCACGCACAGGCAAGCCTTGAAATCCAGCCATGCCTGCCCTTGATGGCTTGTTGACACCATCGTGAGGTCATGCTTAGGTGTAATACGGCTATTTTCTTTAGAAAAATAACTATGCAAATACATGAGAAATTTACGTATACGTTGCACTGCCGGCCCTTTCTCTTTATTAGCTTGATGACGTCATCCCTACATCACCCACACCTTATTGCCGTTTTCCTTTAGAAAAATAAATGGAGAAATACTATAGAAATACATAACCCATAAACTATCAATTGATCTCACCGTTTCTTCGTTTTAATTCCGATTTGGTCCGTTCAAGTTGCGTTAGGTTCGTATTCGCGAGCTCTATATGTTAGTATAGTTGTACAGTAGGTTTGCAACAATTAATTTTCGAGCTTATATTAATGCATATATCTGTCTCTAGGAAATCTTAGAAAATTCATAACTTTCACGTTTTAAATCTGATTTTTGTGATCTTTACGTCTGTGTGATCGTAGTAACGTGTAGAAGAGTTTTATAAACTTTTTGTACTATTTTGTTACTGTTGGTGTACTGTTCTAATTATATCTCTTTGTTTGCTTCGTGTATGTTTGCTCGAATGTATGTATGTTGTTGATTGGTGATCGAGTTTAGACGGTGAGCAGTTTCCGGACGATCAGGAGTATTACTTTGAGCCAGACCAGCAGAGTCATCCGGAGTATCACTTTGATCAAGACAAGTATAATATGGGACTATCCTTATTACCTATTCACTATAATCAATATCATATGCATGTGTCTATCTTGGCAACCTTAGAGATTTAACTTAGCAATTGTTATCTTGATTCCTTGTCAACCTTGGGGTATGCATTGGGTAGCTATTGCAAGTGCTTAATTATGAACAATGATCTTGTAATTTGATTAATGGATTAAGCAACCAACCATTAAGATGATTTTATTACTGTTGAAAAGGGGGCTAGAGCAAGGGGTTATATTGTTGCTCTGGTTTCTCTCCATAAGAACTTATCTGTACGTGATCATGAAAGTCCTATGTTTGGTGTTGGTAATGAGTGATAATGCCTAAGTACTAATCCTACGCCTAAGTTGTATGTAGCATATGAGGATTAGTACATTCCAAGGTTGGTGGCAAGATGGACATGGTGATCATGATGGCCACACTTAGATTTGGATGCAACCCTACGTGATCAAGGCAAAGGTATATGCTTAAGGGTTGTGTTTTAGTAACCAAGACACCTAGTGGGTGTGGTTACATTATAGGATAGATAGCCGTACTATAAAGAGGGGAATGACGCGGCTATTGAACTCCTAAGTGCCTCTAGGTGTGCATTTCATAATCATATGCATTTGGATAGAACTAATAACGTCTCGAAAAATGATTGTGAAAATGCTAACACACTTGCACATGACGAGATCACTTGGTGGTGTTAGCACATTTGCAACGGTGTTGAAGTTTGAGCGGTAGAGAGGGTTTGGGGTCCTCTCTCCCTCCCGCCGAGCTTGCGAGGCGGGATTCAGGCGTTTTCGAGGAGTTGAAACGACTATTTTCCACTACGCCGAAAGTCAGAAAACAAACGGAGGCGAACGGAGGTCACAGTGGTGACCGGACGCTGCACCGGACGCGGTCACGGTGTGACCGGACGTGTCCGATCAGTACAGCGCAGCAGTCAGGCGCGCGGGCTAGGGTTTGCAACCGGCGCGTCCGATCACTCGCGGGACCGACGCGTCCGGTCAGGCGCCCTGAGGGAACTACTGTTCGCAAGGTCGATCGGACACGGTTCGCGTCCGGTCACACATGATCGGACGTGTCCGGTCAACGAGGAAGCTTACTGAACTCCAACCGGACGCTGGCACTGTCGCGTCCGGTCGTTGCGTGGAGCGCGTCCGGTCGTTGCTTCGCGGGCGCGGGTGCTGTGCGCATCGGCGCGTCCGGTCGTTGCGACCAGCGCGTCCGGTCGGTGTTTCGCGAAAGTAGCCGTTGTGCGATCGGCGCGTCCGGTCAGTTGGGATCAGCGCGTCCGGTCGAGTTACATGGCGCGATCGGCGCGTCCAGTCAGTTGGACCAGCGCGTCCGGTCAGCGCGACTTCGGCTGTTTTAAGTTTCTAACGGCTATATTCGAAGGGGTACGTCTATAAATACTCGTTGGCTGGCTGAAGGCTCTCTCTCTTGGACATTTGACATACTTGTGAGCACTTTGAGCTAAGCAACTCCCCTCCCACTCATCTCTCTTGCTTCTTTGCATATTCGAAGTGAGATTGAGTGATCCAAGTGCATTTGCATTGTGAGATAGCATCTAGTTGGCACTTGGTGGTTGATTTGCTGCGGGATTCTTGTTTCTCTTGGTGGTTGCCGCCACCTAGACGGCTTGGAGCAGCTTGGAGGCGTTGGCAAGAGTTGGTGATTGTTCTTGGCCACCTCCTTTGATTGTGAGGGGTTTGTGCCTACCTCGGCGAAGCGCCAAAGGCAACGTGAGTAAATTGCTCGTGTCATTGCAACCTTTTGCCATTTGGTAGGTTCTTGTGGCGCCTTTTGAGAGGCTCGGTGTGAGACCGATTAGCCACCGAACCACGTGGTGAAGAGGGACACAACGGGGACTAGCTTGCCCTTGAATCAAACCGAAGCATTTTATTTATGCAAGCAATCTAGATTGAATCACAAACTTGATCCTCACCCCATAATATGACATGATATTCTATCTAAAATTGGTTCCTTGTGGTCATTGGTGCCAAAGGGGGAGAAGCACAAAGGGGGAGAAAAATGTGGAGAATTGATAAAAGAAGGGGATCAACTAAAATTTCGAGCACACAAGTAGGGGGAGCAAGCTCTTAAACATGAATGTTGCATTTCCATGTGCACTTCATATGTATGATGCATAGTTATGCATTTCTTTTTCTCCGATACATTGCTTGTGTGGTGACTTGCTAGTATAATTTGAATGGTATATTGAACTACTAGCATGAATAGGAAGTAGTTAGATTTTTCTTGCTTCATGTTTTCCAAAGTGGTACTAGAGCCTTGCTTATAATGTTGATCTCACGAGGTTTCTAGTTTTGTTTATGCTTTTTCCAAGTGGTATCTAACTACACAAGGTGCTAAGATGGTGTTTATCGCTACTCCGATGGTATCACGCTTCAAAGGTCTATAATCTAAAACACTTAGCACCTATTGGTAGTCAATGCTCCTATACTTTCCTATCTAACATGTATGCTTTTAAAATCCAAACATATAGCATACATGTAGGGGGAGCCATTGCTATCAATTTGAATTCATGATCACTTGTCCATACTTCTTACACATGGTAATATACTTGGACAATGTGACATGGGTTCAATCAAAATTTTATCATAATATCTTTGTGAAAGGGTTGTCACTAATTACCAACAAGGGAGAGATTGAAAGTCCTATGTTTGGTGTTGGTAATTAGTGACAATGCCTAAGTACTAATCCTACGCCTAAGTTGTATGTAGCATATGAGGATTAGTACATTCCAAGGTTGGTGGCAAGATGGACATGGTGATCATGATGGCCACACTTGGATTTGGATGCAACCCTACGTGATCAAGGCAAAGGTATATGCTTAAGGGTTGTGTTTTAGTAACCAAGACACCTAGTGGGTGTGGTTACATTATAGGATAGATAGCCGTACTATAAAGAGGGGAATGACGCGGCTATTGAACTCCTAAGTGCCTCTAGGTGTGCATTTCATAATCATATGCATTTGGATCATGGTTTTAAATAGCGCGCTATTTTTGCCGCTATAGCCCGAAATAGCTTGAAAAAAATTATGCCGCTATTTGCGTTAATGCACAATTTTGCCGCTATTTTGCCGCTAAAGTCCGCTAATTACGGTTTATAAAACGCTAAACACTTTAGCCTTAGCTCGCTATTTAAAACATGGATTTGGATAGAACTAATAACGTCTCGAAAAATGATTGTGAAAATGCTAACACACTTGCACATGAAGATTCAGGCATTTTCGAGGAGTTGAAACGACTATTTTCCACTACGCCGAAAGTCGGAAAAGAAACGGAGGCGAACGGAGGTCACAGTGGTGACCGGACGCTGCACCGGACGCGGTCACGGTGTGACCGGACGCGTCCGATCAGTACAGCGTAGCAGTCAGGCGCGCGGGCTAGGGTTTGCAACCGGCGCGTCCGGTCACTCGCGGGACCGGCGCGTCCGGTCAGGCGCCCTGAGGGAACTACTGTTCGCAAGGTCGATCGGACACGGTTCGCGTCCGGTCACACATGATCGGACGCGTCCGGTCATCGAGGGAGCTTACTGGACTCCAACCGGACGCTGGCACTGTCGCGTCCGGTCGTTGCGTGGAGCGCGTCCGGTCGTTGCTTCGCGGGCGCGGGTGCTGTGCGCATCGGCGCGTCCGGTCGTTGCGACCAGCGCGTCCGGTTGGTGTTTCGCGAAAGTAGCCGTTGTGCGATCGGCGCGTCCGGTCAGTTGGGATCAGCGCGTCCGGTCGAGTTACATGGCGCGATCGGCGCGTCCGGTCAGTTGGACCATCGCGTCCGGTCAGCGCGACTTCGGCTGTTTTAAGTTTCTAACGGCTATATTCGAAGGGGTACGTCTATAAATACTCGTTGGCTGGCTCAAGGCTCTCTCTCTTGGACATTTGACATACTTGTGAGCACTTTGAGCTAAGCAACTCCCCTCCCACTCATCTCTCTTGCTTCTTTGCATATTCGAAGTGAGATTGAGTGATCCAAGTGCATTTGCATTGTGAGATAGCATCTAGTTGGCACTTGGTGGTTGATTTGCTGCGGGATTCTTGTTTCTCTTGGTGGTTGCCGCCACCTAGACGGCTTGGAGCAGCTTGGAGGCGTTGGCAAGAGTTGGTGATTGTTCTTGGCCACCTCCTGTGATTGTGAGGGGTTTGTGCCTACCTCGGCGAAGCGCCAAAGGCAACGTGAGTAAATTGCTCGTGTCATTGCAACCTTTTGCCATTTGGTAGGTTCTTGTGGCGCCTTTTGAGAGGCTCGGTGTGAGACCGATTAGCCACCGAACCACGTGGTGAAGAGGGACACAACGGGGACTAGCGTGCCGGCAAGCACGTGAACCTCGGGATAAATCTTCGTGCCATCACTTTCATATTGTGATTGATTGATCCCGGTGTTCGGTTGTCTTGGTATTCATTGTTGATCATATTGGTTGGCTCAATACTTCGTCCCTCGGTGAAACTCTCCTAACTCAACTCCGCATTACTTTCTTAGTTATCTTTGCTAGCTAGTTAGCTTTGCTAGAGTAGCTCTTTTGTGTAGCTTGCTAGTTGTAGTTGTAGTTATCTTCTCGGTTTGACTTGTGCGGTTGAGTGCCAATATACTAGAATTGTGAATTGGATAGGTGGCTTGCGAATACCCCGTAGGCTAAGCAAAACTCGCATCTCGCTATTTGTTGTATTGATAAACTTGTTTAGCTCGTCTTTGTAGAAAATTTAAAAGGCTATTCACCCCCCCTCTAGCCATCAAGACCTTTCAGATCATCCGGGACATAAGTACAGCTGTGAGGGCTATATGGCTCTGGCTTTAGTTGTTCAAGAGACCTTTTCTAGCTTGTTAGTGGTTACCTTAAATGGCGTAAGAATAGCTTGCCACTTTGGGTGTAGGGCGAGCCCCTGTCCTTTGTGTGTATAGACTGCAAGTTGTGTGCCACTGGGAAGGGGGGTTCTACATCTGCCTGCCGAGTGAATCTAATGGCCCTAACTTGTTAGACGAACTTTTGAATGACTTTATATGGTTCTCTGGTGTTTGGGTTTGATCTCCCCACGCATTTGGAAATCATGACTCACAGTGAACGTATACACCTCTGCGTAGAGTTTAATAAACTGATATACTAGCCGTGCCCATGGATACGGGCGGCCTTGGAACATCTACAAATAGTAAATCACCATTGTTATATCATGTTTAATTACTGTTGTTATTATTATACTCATGTTAATGCTATTCATTATCCTTATTACAATTGATCATTGGTTTATGAATGGGATTTGGTATACTTTTACGCTACTCAATTGCTAAATATATACGATGAATAAAAGCTAAATGCAGTCAAACCAGTGTCTAGCCTTTTGAGCCTTATGAACCCTGTGTTATGCTTGTTGAGTACGTTATGTGCTCACCCTTGTTTTTACAACCACCACAGATGAAGAATATGATGATGATTATCGCAATAAGTACTAGGCTTGGGGTCAACCAGTCGACCGTGTCCCTGTGTTTGGAGCTTCCGCGAGAGATCTTTTAATAGTTGCTATATTATTATGTATGAGACTATGTGAGATATATTCATTCGCTATGTAATAAGCACTGTGATGATACTATTGAAATTTGTCAACTTATGTGTGCGACTGTTTCCTGGGGCACACATGAGTCTTTTATGCATCCTATTTTTGTCCTTAAAAATGGGTGTGACATGCCTCTCCCATTATCTTCAGTGCTTGACGTTTTACCAGTTGATGGCTTCCCTTTGGAAACTGAAAATTGACCATCAGGATCTTCTCCCATAGCTGTCTCTTTGTTGACTCTGGTACTTTTTTTCCAGCTAATGATAGTTGGGTTCAACTGATCTCTTCCTAGGGCCCCGATCGCATTACGGAATTGTCCTCTGAGATGCTTCGGCTGAAGGATCTCCCCTGTTGGCCTGACCTCTGTGATCACATAGCATGCCTTTTTTGGATATAGGTTATTTTTCTGCCCCCCCCCCCGTTTCCTCTTCGGCTTTGGGACCCGAGTTCATGGCCATGGCTTGGGGTTGTGGAGCAGAGGTGGCAATGTCCAACTCTATGGCTATTGCCTCTGATCTCCCTTCCACTACTCTGTCTTGTCCGGCGAGATGTCACGGACGTCGACGTCGTCCTTTTGGAGTTTTAGGGGGGCTATATATACGGGACGTCAAAGTGTTAGTAATTGTAACACGACCAAAGCATTAGCAAAATTTACAAACTAAGGCTTTATCCCTACCTCCTTGTTCGGGTCAAAACCCTTGTCCAGCTCGTCCTCCGTTGCCTTCCGTCTGACTTCATGTGGGAAAGGATCCTCGGGACTTTCATATCCCTCTTCTTCATCCTCGTCAACGTCGTCTTCATCATCATCTTCTTCTTCATCATCGTCATCATCATCGCCTCTAGCAGCCTCTCCTTCTCTTCCCTCTTCTCCCTCTTCATGTCGGACTGATCCTGAGTAAGCATCTCTGCTAGACCCTTGTCTAGCTCATCATCGAACTGCTCGCAGTAATGTGCTCTTGTTCTGGCTCTTCAAACATTGGCCCGTGCTCAGGGCTTCGAGTTGCACTGTCTCTTGTCCACGACATTTTGCGTTTTGTTCTAATAGAACTAAGAAAGTTGACTTTAGATATGCATATATAAACACAGTAGTATTAGTGAGCATATATAAACAGTGAGCATATATAAACATAATAGTATTAGTAGTAGGGTAGTAGCAGTAGGAGTAGGAGTAGTAAGAGTAGGAGTAGTAGGAGAGGAGTAGTAGAAATAGGAGTAGTAGGAGAGGAGAGTAGTAGTAAAAGTAGGAGTAGTAGGAGAGGAGAGGAGAGTAGTAGTAGAAGTAGTTGAAGTAGGAGTAGAAGTAGGAGTGGCAGGAGAGGAGAGGAGAGGAGTAGTAGAGGAGAGGAGAGGCCAAACAAAGCAGCTGGTACCTGCTTTAGATACTTAGGAACAATTTCAGCATAGCCAAAAGAGCCATGGTTAGCACACTGCTTTAGATACATAGGAAGCAATACCTACAAAAACAACCAGCTAAGCATTTGCATACATAGCCAAGAGAGTTATTTTTAAATAAATCCAAGTTTACATGGGCCAAAAGCACAACGAAGCATTGCTGCACAGACATGGACAAAACCTGAGTTGAAACTTTAGAAATTCATATCTAGAGTTCTACCCAACCAAAAATTTTGTTATTTAACAATTTGGAAAGCATAAGAAAAATACTACAACTTCCTAGTTATCAACAGGGGCTTGTTTTGATGTTAACAAGGTCGAAATAAACAAAATTATAGAACTCTATAGCATGCAGTCAAAACCTGACAGCGAACTTCAATAATTCATCTCCCAAACCCGAGGAGATAAAATCATGAAATTTTTGGACAACACAGATGACTAAATCCCCTACAACTTTTGTATAAACAAGTTTCCTAGAAAATGATATTTTAAACAAAAAATTATTATCCCAAGACAAACTCCATAAGCTGCATTAACCCAACATAGGCTGCATTAACTCCACGTACATAATAATTTATATGCAAATGTGCAATAGTAATAAACAAAGTACGAGCTCTGCCTTTGAACATAGTGGCATTGTCTCTAATAATTAAGAAAGATTACAAAACATCAAAACTACTACAATGTAACTCTACGATTGCTTTTTTGGAATTGATTAATGATATCATCATCTTTCACTTGACTGAAGAATTCCCTCAATACTAGTAGTGGCTACGAGAAGAATTAGCACCAACTTAAAAAGCTCATGTCTTTTTGTGCTAACAAGCAAGTTTTTTTTTCCTTTAGTGGGCTGATAGTCGTTGGTTTTAGTTGGGCTTTGGGCCATATTTGCAACATCTACCAACTATACCATTATACATATTTGTATTTCTTCCAAAATCTTGGGTATTCTGTGGAATACATAGGAATGCCCCTAGCGCCGCCACTGATTCAGACTAGGCAGAGAGGGATGCCGGCAAACTTCACAACCTAAGTAATCAAACAATTCACAAACTAAGCAAATTTCACACAAGACCTGAGAAATGCAGCCTGCAATCCAACACACAAGACCTGCAGAGGTGGGGAATGGAGAAGGGGTTGGGCGTACCTATACAAGACCTGATGCCGGCGGTTGTGTGCGGTTGCCAGGGATCCAGAAGTGGGAGCGCGGACGCCGGAGCGAACGGGCACCGGGGCCGCCGGAGAGCACCGGTACCAGGGCCGCCGGGGGAGGGAGAGCGACTCACGGGGCGGCGTTACGGCGGCCGGCCGGGGCAGGGCGGTGCCGCCGGGCTCGCAAACCCTAACTTGCACGGAGGCAGGGGGTATGGAGAAGGTGGGTGGAGCTCGAGGTCAGAGATGGGGCAGCGTCGGTCCGGTCGGCCGGCGGGGGCTCTCAAACCCTAGCCGTCGTGGAGATATGGTGGCAGCCTGGGGATGTCGTTGCGGTCTGAGAGTGCAGAGATGGGCTGCCCAGCGTCAGAGCTCGAGGTCCATGGTAGAGGGGTCCGCAGAGGCGGCAGAGAGGTCCGGGAGGCGGAGGCGGAGGCAGAGGCAACGGTGGCGGGCGCGGGAGAAAATTTCGGCAGCCTGACGACGTCCTAGAGGAAGAATAGAGCGCCCAACACTTAGAAAATTTCGACCCCCGCACGCCCATGTATATATACCAACGACCATTTGTAGGGGCGGTTTCTGATCCAGCCGCCCCTACAAATTTATTTCCAACTATATAAATTGTTAAATCTGTATATATTATATCTGTATTTTAAATATAAAATTATTTGGATTACTCTATATATGTAAAAATATATATATTAAAATAAATTGTTGATATGTATATATATAATTATATTTTTCTTATTTAAAAACCATATTTAAAAATTTAAAAAATTGATTTTCAAAATTTCCAATAGAATTTTAGGACACTAAATGACCTCAAGTGTGATTTCTCTTTTTAATCTCTGGGTAAAACTTGTAACTAGTCTTTTTCATTCATACTAACTCTGATTGTAATGATTTTTTTCCTAAAATTTTCTAAAATCATGCTCTATCAATTTATTGTGTTGATTTTATCAATCCTTTAGTATGACAAAGTTTGAGCAATTCAAATTTTGAATTTTAAAAATGACAAGTTCAAACCAGATTTTGAAACACCAAATGATTTCAGCTAAAAAAGTGATGAATACCAAAGTTGTATAACTCATCAAGATCTACAACTTTTATTTTGGTCATTTCTTTATCTGACAAAGTGATAGTAACATTGTTTACAAAACTTACATATCTCTCAAATAGTTTATGAAACCATATGAGAGAGATGTAAAATTTGTGAACAATGTTCTTACTACTTTTCAAACTAAGTCACATGAAAAGATGACCAAAATGAGAGATGTAAATCTTGATGAGTTTTACAACTTTTATGTTTACAACATTTTTATTTTAGGTCATTTTCTGACTTAAAATTCAATTTGAAGTTCACAAATTTTTAAATATATTTTTTTTATTTTTTAAAAAAGAAAATGTATCATTAGATATATATATATATATATATATATATATATCTGCAAAGTTGTTTTTTATGCGTAGGGGAAAATATAGCAAATTGTTTTTAATACATTTATAAAAAATGCAGAACTAACATATAATAAGTTTAAAAAATGCAAAAATATTTGTAGGAGCAGCTGGTGATTGAACCGACCCTACAAATTTGGTAATTGAGCCACCCCGGCTCGTATAACCAGCCGCCCCTACTATGCCATTTGTAGGGGCAGCTGGGCTCGTGGGTCCCGAGCCACCACACTGTAGTGGCGGCTCCATCACCAGCCGCCCCTGCCAAAAAAAATATCCCGTTGCTACAAACCCTTTGTGCAGTAGTGTGTGCTAGGATGATGTGGTTTATGGAAACAGACATCAGAGAGTTGGCTATTGGTGGTGTTTTGGTGGTTTGGTCGATAGTAGATATATATGATGATTGGCTTGAACTTTGTTCTGGTACTATTGATTTCCTAGAAGTGTCTTGTGAGACCCCTAATGCCTTGTATACTCCCCTGATATATCTCTCTCCATATTGCCCACGTGGGAGACCTTGGGCAATTGAGGAGGGTTGGATCTCCATTAGGTGTGGTGGTCATTGCATCATTAATTGGCATGTCTAGGGTTCAGCTATCCTTTCAGTGGTAGATTGATAGAGGTCAGGACAAGAGGCTAAATGTCAAGCCTTGGGGGTGTTGTTCCCTCCTCAAGAGACATCTCTAATGTGGCTTCTTGTCCAACTGTCTTCGTCCTAGGACATAAGAGACTAGCTATATGCACCTGGATAGGTACTTATGAGACGCATATCCATGTACATAACTAAAATCCCTCATATTTCAAGATAGAACTGGTACCTTTTTTTCTCTAGGTGAAAAGCTTACCCTATTCTTGGGCTAGTGATGAAGCGCCATTGGTGCAACTTCCTTGAAGGCGTCATCATGGCCGATGCATGTTTTGATGGTTCTTGGACGGGTCTGTGACACCAAGAATATCGAGGTGGATGTTTTGAAAGTTAGAGCTACTATGATGAGGCATTCGACTTGCTCGACAATGATGGGGGCTGGCTTTTCTCCAATGTGGAAAGTCAGAGCTGTGTGGATGCAAGCTCACCAATACTTACTCAAGTGAACCAGTCAACCATGTTGGCATTGGTGTGCGATTGCATGCCTTGGTGGTGTTATCAACTATTGTGGAATACTAGATTGAGTTTGTGCAAGTTGATAGTTGGGTCAGTTTTTTTCGATCAAGTAGTGATGACAGCGGTGGAGCAAGGATTTAACGGGTACTCCCAAGCCAAAAACTTCAAATCAATCAATTTTTGCTTCCTCATTTGTCAAAGGTCTACAATCTACATAAAACATGGAACGCATATTGGTAACAATTAATTAACATCATGTCAAACCTATCGCTAAATTGAGATATCATGATTTTTGGCATTTTAGATTTTTCTTACCCATAGCCTCCCAGTCGCCCGATGTCCAAGCCTTTATAGCTCAGCTCTAACTCCCACTCTCCTAGAGACCATGAGTGGTTGTAGCAATGATGTTACAAGCACTACATATTTCATGGTGGCTCAGAGTCACATAAGCGCATCAATAGCCGACCATAGTTGCTAGCTATGGTGCCACCTAGGATTAAGTCGATTTCGGGGTTGAGAATTAGTTAGGGGATAAAAGAAACATGAGAGAGAGAACAAGCAATGACTGAATGAAGGTGAGACTAACTGACTGAGCATTCACCAATGTGGCAATGCATCAGGTGAAGAGATCATGTGCCACGTTGACTGAATTGAGTTGTTGGTTCAACGTTGCCTGGTTGCTGGCCATAGCTTGTTGCACTAATAAAGAAGAACCTATTGGTTGTAATTGTGTCCTTGCTTGAGATGGGTGATTGGATTTACCCATGAACATGAAGTGGGTGAGACACTTGCCACTAAACCTCTTACATAACACATAATTATCAAGATCAAAATCCAGAGACTGTTTGAAATGGCCACGTTTTTTTTTCACACGCCCAAAGGCCAAAGCCAAAGAGGTGTTTTCACTTTTCAGTCAATTAAAAAAAGGAAAAAAAAGAGAGAGAGAGAGAGAATGGATAGGACTTTGGAGGTACGCTCCACCTCAGTCACACACTCCCACTCCAATGGCCGCCGCCGCTCTCCCGCACTCCCGCCTCCACCTCCCGCTCCACACCCCCAGTCCCACCTCCCGCCGCTGCCGCTGCCGCCGCCTTCGCCTCCCCTCCTTCGTCGCCGTCTCGCGCCTCCAGAACCCCACCACCGCGACCCACCCGGTCCTCCCGCCCCCGGCTCCGCCTCCTCCGTCCACCGCGCTCCTCGCCGCCGAGGGCGCCTCCCTCGCGCCGCGCCGGGAGCCCCGCTTCCCGGGCTCGGTCTCCTCCCCGACAAGTTCCGCTGTCTCCGCCTCCGACGCCGCCGGCCTCGCCGAGGCGGAGGACGCCGTCCTGCGCCGCGCCCTCCAGGTGCGCCGCGCCGTCGCCGCCGAGGCGCTCGTGGCCGCGCTCGGCGGCGGGAAGGTCGGCGGCCTGACCTACATCAAGAACCTCACGGCGCGGATGGGCCCGTTCGTGGACCGCGTCGTCGTCGAGGCCGCCGCGATGCGGCGGGACCGCCCTGACCTCGCCCACATGTCCTTCAACGCCCGGGCAAAGGCGTACATCCAGGAGTCCGGCCTCGTCGAGCTTGTCAAGTAAATATCTCAGCTTGCCTTATTTCATCTATTTCTTCGAATTATTCAACTACCAGAAGCATTGCAATTTGCAAATCATAAAATTTGCAAATCATAAAAATGCAGTTCCCTAAGACCCCAATTAGAACTGAGATTGTTACATTGCATACTTCAGGTGGTTCAAGCACAACTCGATGACATATCCCCAAATCGCAAAAGTCGTTTGCGCATGTTCTGGCGATTTGGGGAAAGTTAGGAGGATGATAAAGTGGCTTAGGTCAATTTATGTAAAAGGAGAGTTTTTGGGGCGTGTCCTTGCAAACGGTGGAAGCTTCTTGAACCGGAGCTTTGAAGAACTGGAAGAGATTATTGGCTATTTGGAAAGCCTTGGTGTCAGGAGAGACTGGATTGGCTATGTGGTCAGCAGATGTCCGCAGCTGCTAAGCTTGTCAATGGATGAGTTGGGGACACGGGTCAGGTTTTATACGGATTTGGGAATGGACGAGAAGGACTTTGGCACAATGATCTATGATTATCCAAGAGTTCTTGGATTTTTAAGCCTGGAAGAGATGAACAGTAAGGTGTTTGCTTGCATTTAGTTCAGTTCTCTGATATTTTGGCTGCTCATTGCATATGTGTAGATGCACATTTCCTTTTCTGTATTTTGTTTACTGCCGCTTGCTATGGGCAAGCAAGAGTCTATTTGATATTCAGAATGGTTTAAGATTGAGTTGGATCTGTTCAATAAAAAAGAAAGGGCTCAACAAAATGATGTCCTGATCTACTTCCTCCCTTTTAGTATAGTGTTGATATCCTGATTGGTGTGGATCTCTAGTTTAGAGTGCCATATGATCTTACCCATCTAATGGAATTGATGAGGATGCCATGTGGGGCAGCCGGGGACTGGCTGCACGCCACCAGGAACCCAATGGAGGGGGCGTGTGATGTGGGGGCGCCAGTACCAAAGGCGTTCCAGGGCTCGAGATGCAGCCAGGGCGGTATCCCAGGGGGTGCCATCACAGCAGGCGGCTAATTAAGGAGAATTAGTAGTATGGTTGAGGGATTAGAGTTAATGAGGATGGTTGAGGGATTAGAGTTAATGAGGGGGAGAGAAACGAGGAGCTAAGGCTGGAGTCCTCTATTTATATCCTGTAACCAGTTATGATGAAGGAAGGAATGAACAACAAACAATCCAGTTACCCCCAAATATTCTAGTCTCCCTCCATGCCGACTTTGCCCGGCCTTCCTCTTGGCAATGGTTATCCTCCCTATCCCCGATATGAACTAAGGTTCATAGCAGAGGAACTTTTTAGAATTGTGTTCCTTGTACTTCTGGAAGAATGCTAATAAAGTTACTGATATACTTTTCAGTTCTTGAGTCTTGATATCTATTTTTCTAGTTGTTAATGAAATAGCATTCTTGGACACAGGTTCTATATCTGAAAGAGTTTGGTTTAAGCACTGAAGAACTTGGGAGGTTACTGGCTTTCAAACCACAGCTCATGGCCTGTAGCATTGAAGAAAGGTGGAAGCCTCTTGTGAAATACCTGTATCACCTTGACATTTCACGGGATGGTATGAAGCGAATGTTGATGGTCCAACCTACAATATTCTGTCTTGATTTGGAGACAGTGATTGCACCAAAGGTAATCTCTTAGTTGCCTTGACAGTTGACACTCTTGACACACTTCATCAATTTGTGTTATTCACAGAACGATGTTATGATTTGTTACGCTGCTCTTTAAAAATACTGTGGTTTGTTAAACTCTTAAAATCTCCAATAGGACTAAGTGTTTCCTTATTTCTGTGCTACTGGGATTTATAACTCGATCTACTGAAGTCTGCTATCCAAACATATATTTTAGGTACAATTTTTAATTGATATTGGTGTGAGGAGTGATGCAATCGGCAATGTGCTTGTGAAGTTTCCTCCTGTATTAACTTATAGCCTGTACAAGAAAATACGCCCAGTGGTATGTTCTCATATCTCATTATTATTCTTTTCAGTTTCAGTAAATATTGATTCATTTTGTTTGTATTTTATTGCATCCGATTTTTATGCTACTTCCAGTTTTGATAGGAAGTTAGTGTAGTAGGGACTTCTCTTAATTGCCAACAGTATAGGTAGCACCATAGTAAGTACTTAAGTAGTTTCAGGAAGCCTCATTCTATCAAAGGCACTAAACTTCCAATAACTGGAGCTTTGTATAACGACTATACCCAAACATTTGACTACACAGCGTGTTGGTACTTGCATACTTCTTAATATTGGTTCACCATGATGAGCTAACACAGGCAGTCACATTGTGCATCATTTTCTCAGTGAAGCTGTTAGGTATATAATGTTTGAACCTAATATGCATCTTGCATTAATAATGCATTCACTTAAATTAAACATCCCAAATTAGCATCAGTGAATCTGATGACTGTCCAAGTGCCTTGTTTGGAAGTGCTGGTGTTGTGGTGAATAAAAAGGGACATAATTATATCCAAGTGGACCTGATATGAACCTTGCAGCAATGATGTGCAGTTCTTAAAATTAAACATCCAAAGTTAGCAACAGTGAATTAGAATTAGATAATTGTCCTAGTTTTTTGTTTGAAAATGCTGGTGTTGTGGCTGATGACAAGGGACAAAATTTATCAAGGCACAGTGTTTATTTCAGTTTTTAAATACTTTTATGTATTCCTTAAGCTACTCCATCTGTCTCGTATGTAAATCGTAGGTTATATTCCTGCTGACGAAAGGTGGAGTCAAACAGGATGACATTGGAAAGGTTATTGCCTTGGATCCACAGCTCTTGGGTTGTAGTATCGCGCATAAGCTAGAAGTTAGTGTCAAGTACTTCCGGTCACTGGGCATCTACCACTTTGTGCTGGGTCAGATGATTGCCGACTTCCCAACGCTTCTCAGATACAATGTGGATATCCTGAGACCAAAATACCAGTACTTGAGGCGTGTAATGGTGCGGCCACTGAAAGATCTCATTGAGTTTCCACGGTGAGTTTGGAGCTAATGTTTGCTTCTAAAATGACTGGTTGCCTAGTTGATTTTTGTCATTGTTGTGACCCTCAGCCCTGTAATGCCCGCCACTGGATGGTTTCCAGGTTCTTCAGTTATTCTCTGGAGGACAGGATAGAGCCTCGGCACCAAACTTTGGTGGCGAACAGGATCAACATGAAGCTGCGGTACATGCTGACTGGCTCTGACGAAGAGTTTGCGCAGAGGGTGCGAGAGGCTGTCGAGAGGAGAGCGAGATTTGAAGCTAGAAAGGCTTGTCCGGAGACATTTTCAGGTTCTTCAGAGACATCCAGGGAAACAGAAGCTACAGTAGCATCAGCATGCCAAGATAACATAGAGGTGGTGGATTAGATAGATGAACGCAGGTAGTTCTGCAAAAACAAGCATAGCATTGCTGCAGGAAAGAAAAATGTAACATACAGTATATTTTACTGTGGGTAAGAATGTAAAAATGCTGATGTTGTGACCCATGACAAATTAATAACGAAGATGAAATTGCACATACAATCATCAATCGAAATTAAGATCATACATATATATGAGTGAAAACATACATAAATACAAAATTGACCAAATAAAGTATGGAAAACTTTACCCAAAAATATGGAGAATCATCATAAGGGGAAAAGGTGTGCACAACGGAACACAGCACCTCTGTGCAGAGCGGAGCGGAGCAGAGCAGAGAGAGGTTTGGGTGCAAGACATAAAACTCTCTTAGGCCTTTGGCGGTGGCGCGAGGGATGACATTGTTGGCACGCCAGGGATGGAGGAGGGAATCGGCGGCAGCGTCACCTTGGGGATGGAAGTAATCGACAGCATCGGCGGCAGCGTCAACTTAGGCACTGCAGGCACGACGGCGGCGGGAACGGGTGGCAGTGCGGCGGCGTTCGGCGTGGCAGGCACAGCAGGCACCGTTGGCACGGTCACCGCAGGAACAGAAGGCACCGCGGGCATTGGTGGCACTTGGCAGCGTCACCGTGGGCACCGCGGCACGGTGACCGCGGGTACTGCAGGTATCGCTGGCATGGTGACCGCGGGCACGGTGGGGATCGCCGGCACCGTCGTCGGCTTCGGCAGGGCCGGGATGCCCGGCACGGCAGCCGGTGCCGCGGCAGGCGCCGTGGCGTCAGCGAGCAGGCGAGCCGCGTGGCAGGTGCCGCCGCTGCCTAGGACTAGCATGAGCGCCACGACGAGGGTCGAGGGCCACTGCAGGGAGGCTCGAGGTGGATGCCATTGGTGGGCCTATGCTCAGGAGCTACTGGTCAATAGCAGTTTGCTGGCTTGCAGGTGCAGTTTCAATTGCCTTGTGAATTGGGATGCAGAGACGAGAGAGATGGCTGGCAATTTATAATTGTTGGATGCCCTGAAAAGACTCTGGAGTAGTTCCATCACCTGACATAGTTGTTGGCCTTCCGAGCCGTCTCAAGATGCTTGTTTCGTTTGGTGAGACGACGAGCCATCGAGGTGGATGACGTTGCGTCCATATATAGGCTATCTCCAACAGCAGGTACCCAAAAACGATACCCATTTCATCGTATCGGTCATATACAGTGAAAAGGTCACGCCCCCAAATTTCACCTTCTCCAACAGAGCCCGAGCAGACAAGCCCCAAATCTCGCCGCCTGCCTCCCTCCCCGCCGAGCGCTCACCTCTGCCACGCTCGCCTCTGACGCCGAAGCCGAGGCCACCATCTCCACCCAGATCCACCACCACGGTCCTCGCCTACAAAGCACAAACCACCCGCGCGAGGCACCGAATCAGCCACGAACCATGGTGGCCTCACGCGCACTCCTCCCTAGCCCACAGGCGAGCGGCACGAGCCCTGCTTGGGCGCGGCAGGCCCGCCTGGCCGCGTCCATGCCGCCGTCCTCGCTCACCATGCTCGCGGCGCGCAACAGCGCGCGGCTCCGCGACGTCCGGTGCGCGGTCCTGTCGTCGTCTATGGCGCCCGTGGTGGCGTCCTCGGAGCCGTCGAAGAAGCCGCCAGCGCACCGGATCTCGCGGTCCGGGTCTGACGGCGCGCTGCGGCCCAAGCCCGTGGTGCTGGTGGCCGAGAAGCTGAGCGAGGTCGGGCTCGTCGTGCTGCGTGAGTTCGCAGACGTGGAGTGCGCCTATGGCATGTCCCCCGCGGAGCTTCTCGCCAAGGTGGCCACAGCTCCTCGCCTCGCCGCGGACCCGCCTGGAAGCACCGGCGGCTCCCCGCTAGCTCCTCCAGCCTCGCGAGCCGTGCCGCATGCCGATCCAGCAGCGCTGCCTCGGCCTCCGCGGCCAGCATTGGCGCTTCCTCCGACGCGGTGGCGAGCGGGCCACCTCGGTGCGCAGGAGCGGCACGGGAATGGGCGGCGCGGAGGCGTGCGTCGGCGAGTGGGCCACCTCGGTGAGCAGGAGCGGCACGGGAGTGGGCGGCGCGGAGGCGCGGGCGGGCGACGGGTGGGCAGGAGGCCGCGGTAGGGCAGCGGCACGCCGGCGGGCGCAAAGCGGCCTAGCCGCGGGTGGGCGCGACGCAGCCGCCAGGCCGCGGGAGTCTCGGTGGAGATTTGCGTAGCGTGGAGAAGCGACGTTTTTTTGCGTATCGATTGGCATGGTACGCAAAATGGGTTCTACGTTTGGGTAACCCGTTGGATCGTGTTTCTGGGGAGGCAAAGCACTGTGCGAAACCTATTTTGGGTTTGGGTCTCCCTGTTGGAGACAGTCTTAGGTCACCATCTGGACGAAGTTGGTTCGTGTTGCATGGTTCAGCAGCTCACCTTCATGGCTAATCTTGTTCAGCTGTTCCTGCATGGGTCAGCGACATGCTGTAATCTGAAACTGAAATTCAGTTTGGGGAAGCACTTCCCTGAAAGCGACATTTAGCGCTCCATTTCAATGATTCAATGAAAGCAGTACTATTGAGGGTTTTCAATTTCAGTATTAGAATTTTTTGGCTACTCCTGATTTTGCCGAATGTTTTTTAGAGACTTCCATAAAGTTTGATTTTCTAAAATTTTTAGATCTAAACAAAATATTAACATGATTTATGACCCCACTATTGAGTATAAGAAAATATACAATATAAATAATAGAAAATATGAGTCTAGAGTTATGTATTTATTGAAGTACATGTATTATTGTAATATAAAATTTTGGATTTCTCTTTCGGACACCCCTGAAATTACCAAAATTCGTGAAATTTTGAACCCTAGTACTGACTACATTGCGGTTGTAGAAAAGAATGCCCATGCCAATGCTATGGCAATATTTTGCAGCGCAAATCACTAAAGCAATAGGCAGTATATGTTTTAGCAATCAGTTTAAGGTGTGCACAGAAAATGAATGAACACAGAAGCTAATTGATTACATAGCTAAAACGCAACCCAAACATGATAAGAAAATGCAACCCAAACAATGGTGATTCTTGGAAACAAATCTATGAACAAATGAATTGCAATTCCCTGTCGTGAAACAAAAGGTACCGTTGTGGGTAACCTATTTTCTGAAATATCCTACAACTAAAAAGAATAAAAGATGGACACTTTTTGATGCGACAAACGTTTGGTACTTCTATCTGCCGTCTCATGCGAAACCGCGCCCATCGTAATAGTAGGAGGTGAAAGGGTGCAAATAAAAATAAAGAATAAGAAAGAATTCCAGATGCAAATGTAAAAGAGAGAAATAACATATAAACGTGAAGGTGGAAGGGAGGATTCTGATCTAAAAGAAACAGCGAGCGGAAGGACCCGTGCCGTCGTTCTCGCCCTGCCCCAATACGGGTCGTCGCCCCGCCCCAATTTGCCGACGCTGATGACTCCTTTCCCTCCCTGCTGCGAAGCAGCACCTGCCGCCGGCAGATGCCTCGACGCCGCTGCCTCCACGATCTGCCCTGCCATCGAGTCGGCTGGACGTGCGGCCGCCAGACACGCCACCACCTCCACGATGCCGGGAACACAGGTGGTCCTCGCCGTCGAGCAGATCGCTGTCCTCGCCGTCGTGCGTCGTGGCCAACGTCGCACGTCTCTTGTGTCTGCCTTGACAAAAGGTGTGTGCATTACAGAAGGATGCACCGTCATGGCGCCCTGCTGCACCTAGGTCTTTGGCTACCGCCAATGCCAAAATGATGACAAGGTGCGTAGTCCTTGTTGGGTTCATTTCCCCGTATCGCTCTCCATTTTACATCTAATTGAACAGGATCTAACTGCTGCATAATTGATGACCTGGACCTGGAATTGGATATGATTAGTGTCATGTTTGCTATCTAAATCATGTGATGTGCCCCAACAGGTGCACCTGGACATAGTAGCAAATTAGCAGTGAATTTGAGATGTCAATCGGCTAAAGCAATCACATTTTATTCTTTTCTTTCGAGAGTACAGTATATATGCTTGATTCTTCTTCATATTGGCATATAATGGCTACCTAAATATTGCTACCTTTTCTAGATAACGAAGAATTCTCTAGCAAATATGGATGAGTTGCTATGTTGTTTATGCCTGATTTTCGTTCTCATATTCTTCAGGCATATATCGGCAATAAGTATTAAGTATTCCTATCCCATCTCCGAATAGTAAAGAATTATGTGGCAATTTGAAACTGTTTCCTGATAACAATGCATGTATGTTGTTTCAATTCATGGAATCGTATTATCCATTTCTTGTAGATAAAGATTTTCAGTAACTGTTCTCTTTTGCCACTGAAATCACATGAATTAAGATTGTGTGGACTTACTGAAAGTGCTCTACAGTTGATTTGCTCTCTCTGCTCCAAAGAAAAGGATGTAAGTTGACCATCAAAAACTGCTCCTACAATTGTTTTTTCGAGAACATTCATCTTTGGCCATATTAAGTGCTTGAAAACTGTTCATTTCCATTGATAGGTCCAACACCCAATGTGGGGCCTGCATGGGAAATACTTCAATAAATATGCAAATTTTTCGATGATGATGTAGGCATACTTAAATCCCAGATGATGAACCAGAAATCGAATTCAATCGGGAAATTGCCGCATTTTTCATAAATGCGCCAAGCTTCCTAATCTAACATTGTTCTATTCGAGGTCTCAAATGACCAATACCATTGTGATGGATGTGCCATATGCAGGTAACTACCATACTGACAGGTAGTCTTCCACTTACGGCTCAAAAGTCTAACTTTTGCTAATTGTTCAGAACTGGTGGTGCAGATAACTTTTTTTCACTGTGATAAAGGCTGTGTTTAGTTCCATTGAAAAGTGCACTATGCAAAAAAGATTCTCCGTCACATCAAACTTATGATACATGCATGAAGTACTAAATGTGGATAAAATAAAAAACTAATTGTACAGTTTGGTTGTACTTTGCGAGACGAACGTTTTTAGCCTAATTAGTCAACAGTTGGACAATTATTACCAAATACAAACGAAATGCTACAGTATCGCTACAGCGAATTTTGGCACTCCAATTTGGAACTAAACACAGCCTTTTTTCACTGTGATAAATGTGGTAAGTTTCTGCACAAACTTCTTTCTGCTAACATTCCATTGCATGTTGTGCAACAAAGATTTTATTTGCACCCCTGGTGCCCTTGTTGCCATCCAACAGGGTGTTGCTACAACAATGTCACGAAGGATTCCCACTGCTGTATCAAAAGAGCAATGCATCCCAACTGCCCTGTCTGCTTCGAGGTGAGAAACCTTCATTTCAATGAAACATCACTCTGAACTTTCCAGTTTCTTGATTTTGAGAAGATTTTCCTCTCTTGTTTTGCACTATATGTACTACTGAGGATAAGGAGCATGTTGTACATCTTTCACAGCTTGCTTTGTTCGAGATATATCTGTTTCAAAGTTTCTAGCTTCTCTCTCTAGGTGAGGAAGAGCACTCGCTTCATCGTCGGTGGCCACTCCGGCCCCGACGTCCACCCCCTCCCACCGCCGGTGGCCACTCCGGCCCTGGCGTCCACCCCTCTCCTCGTCGCCGGCAGTCACCCCGGTACCGGCGTCCACCGCTCTTCACGGCTTCCATGGAGGACGGTTCCCCCTGGGCTGATGAATGTGAGGAGTTGCCGTCGCCCAGGTCGCTCGGGGCTAGCTCGCCGGGAAGTCTGTTGGAGCACCTTCTCGCCTGTGGTCCTGAGGAACGTGTATTCCTCAGTGACTCGGAAGAGGACTACTCCGACGCCAGTTCTGAGCCCCCAGCCCCCCGCCTCTGGGGCTGGGCAAGGGGAAGGCTGTTGCGGGTCCGTCTCACAAGCGCCGGCGTGCGCTCAGGCATCGTCGTCGTCGTCGCGGGGGGCCTGAGGGATTCATGGCCGCCGCTAGCTAGGCATGCGCATGCCTCACCCCGCCCGGCCCTTCACACTCGCAGGGCGTTCCCGCCATGCCACCCGGCCGGGGCTCGTGGTCACCCGGACCAGGACGGGTTCTACACGGTGCACAGCAGGCGCAGCGACCGCCGTCGTTCTCTGCCGCGTTCGGCCATGCCTGTGCTGCCGGAGCTGGTCGGATTGTGTTTCAACTGCCTAGCCAACTCCCACGTGAAGGCGGATTGCCACTTCCCGTCGAGATGCTACAATTGCTGGGGTGAAGGCCACCGCGCCTCCTCGTGCCCCCTACTGGCGTGACAGGGTTTGGCGTTGGGTTCCAAGCGCGCCAAATCGCCACCGGACCAGCGGGGTGGCCGCCATGTGTCGCAGCGGCGCGCTGACGCCGGTCGCCACTCTCGTTGCTCCGCTGACACCGCCTCAGCTGGGTTGGCCTCCACAGGGTGATCCACGTCAGTCCCGCGTTGCTGTGCTCCTCCGACTCCGCAACCGCCGCCGCCACCGCCTCCTCCGCCACCACCAGTTGACGATGCTGAGGCCGTGGCTGTGACGGAGGCATTGTCCAATGGCGCATCCATCCCCGTGGGGGCAGCAGTTGTGCATGACTGGGAGGATCATCCGCACCTGTCGCCCATCGTCGTCGTTTCTCGCACGGCGGAGCTCCAGCGCGCTGAGGACGCACTTGGCTTGGCGCTGGTCGCGATGGTGGGCGGGAGCAGGCCGGCGGTGTCTACAGCCATGGTGACATCCTACCTCTTCGAGCGCTTTGACATTACATCTTTGGATGCAGAAGTGCGTCGTCATGAACCTGAGGAGTTTGTTGTTCGATTCCGGCACCGGGAGGACAGAGACCAGGTGCTTGCCACTCGGCCCACCGGGGCACCGCTGCCTCTAGTCTAGCGTCCATGGAGGAGGACGTCCATGGCGAGTGCGGGGTCATTTCGTTTCAGGGTACTCATTGGTCTGTGGCGTCTGCCACTGCATGCTCGTAGTGCAGTGATGGCGCAGGCCATCCTTGGCCCATCCTGCACCAACATCGAGGTGGCATGGCTGCGCGACATGCCGGACGACGACGACCGGGAATTCTTCATCATGGCCTGGTGCTGGCATCCCTGTTTCATCCCTTAAGAGCAGATCATCTTCATACCCGAGCTGGTGATCCCGGGCGAGTGCGAGGCTCAGCGGTCCGAGCTCCCTGGCCTCCGTTATCTGGTGCGCCTCCGCCTGGTTGCCTACCAGGACTGGACCACGCCACCGCCTTCGCCGGATGGCTCGGGCAGTGATGGTGACGACGACGGCGGTCCAAGTGGAGGAGGCGGTGAGGGAGGCAACCCCACTGCGCCGACAAGGTCGCGGTCGCCCGACGATGATCGCTCCGGTCGGCGTGACAGCGACAGCGTCGACTCCGACGCGAGCAACTACAACCGGCATCATCCTGGTTTTGATCGCCGGCGGCGAGCTTCTCAGCCGTCTTCGTTTGTGCTGATTGGTGCAATTCAGTGCCCAGTGCGTGCCGATCTGTGTGGGCCAGTGTCTGGGACGCGTGGCGGACGGGTGTTCGGCACCGTGTGCGGGATCCCGGACGTCGCATCGGCTTCGCGGAGTCAGACGCATGCCAAGCGGAGCCTGGTGCTGGAGCTGGAACACGAGGGCTCCCCAGCTTTTCGGCGAATGCCGTGCTCCCGGTGCGCGCCCGTGAGCGGCGAGTCTGCTGCTGGGGTGGCAGTGGGCACTCCCGTGACCGGTCAGCTGGCATTCGGACAGCTGACCTGGCCACTCCATGCAGCTTCAGTGATCGTGCAGAGCCCATCACCTATGCTGCTACGCTACACCAACGACGACGTGGCTACTGGTATGGTGGGGCGCTTCCTAGACATTGCGCCTCATCTGCTCCATGGCGGCAAGAGTGTGCAGACTCCCCCACCAGCCCATGAGGAGTTGAGGACTGGTGAGCCTCGTGTGCGGAGGTTGAGCTCATTCACAACACTGGCCTTCATGGGCCGCCACCCCCACAGCCACAGGTCCTGTCCACCCCAGTGCCTACCACCCCAGGCGCCTACAATGACTGGTGGGCTGACCTCGTCTATGCGGAGTACGCCAGCCTAGCTCGGTCACATGATACACAGGCCATACCTGTTCTGGGGATGAACGGGACTTCGCCGCGCCATACGTTGGTTGCTGCCATGGACGACGCCGCTGCTCCAACGGCTTCACCGACGACCCCGGTCCTGGAAGCAGCTGGCACTGCCTCGGAGCCTCCGTCCTTACAACTCTCTCAACACCTGCGTTCCAAGCTGTGCGTTAGTATCGCGCCGCCCGTCCTGATGGGACAGCCTTGGCTCAGGGCTCCCAGGCGTCGCCGGGCGGCGGGCACGGTGACCACACCTCCTCGTCGCAGCGTGGGCTGGCAGCCAAGAGCAGATCCAGGGCGTCCAACCCGACCATGCAAGCCCAAAACGTCCTGATGACCAAGCTTGGTGAGAAACCGGGCCAATCCTCCTCGGCTCAGGGGGGATGCAATGACTTCGACGATTACCTGGCGATGTTTGGTGAGCCCCTCTCCGGCTCCAAGAGGGAGGCGATCATGAAGCTGTTCCCGGCTGGTTGCACCATCAACGGCGTCCAGCTGGCCAAGGGAGTGGAGGCGGAGGTCTAGGTAGCCCGCCACCCCACAGTAGCAACAACGGTTCTCAATGACAAGTGACTCCGTCTTTGTGTGGAACGTGCGTGGCCTCAACGGCCGTGCGCGACGTAACGTTGTCAGAGATCTAATCGCTTAAGAACGTGCCACGCTAGTTTGCCTGCAAGAGACCAAGGTCTCAGATGTAACAAAAAGTCTTGCTGATGACCGTCATTTGACTACGTCTTTCTGCTTGCTGTTAACACTGCTGGTGGGGTGCTTCTTGCGTGGCGCTCTGATGCTTGGGCGGGGTCGAACGTCTCGTTCCAGATGCACTCTGTGACAGCGAGGCTAACAAGCCGTTCTGATCCCAGAGCAGTCTGGTGGATCACGGTGGTGTACGGGCCATTGGAGGCCAATGAGCAGCTTGCGTTCCTGCATGAACTCACGTCGTTGCGCGCCACGCTCCATGGTCCCTGGCTCTTGTGCGGGGATTTCAACATGATCTACAAGGCGGCGGATAAAAGCAATGATAGGCTTGATCGTCGCTCCATGCGCTGCTTCGGGCGATTCCTCAGGACAGTGGCGGTAGAGGAGCTGCACCTCACTAGCCGCCTCTTCACTTGGTCGAATGAAAGGCTGCACCCGACGCTAGAACGCATAGATCGGGCGTTCGCATCAGCAGATTGGCTAGAGCTATACCCAAACCATCACCTCCGTGCCCTCTCACCGGACTGTTCAGATCACGCTCCGTTGTTGCTGCGGCTGGACGCTGTCCCTTGGGCGTGCCGTCGTTTTCGGTTCGAGTCGTTCTGGACCAAGCTGCCAGGCTTCCTCGACGTCGTGGTCACGGCGTGGCAGCCCACCCTGAACACGCGGACGCGTTCCGTATCATGGACTACAAGCTGAGGAACATCGCGAGAGCACTCAAGAGCTGGAGTATGCGCCAGATTGGTAGCGTGCGCCTTCAGCTTGCCATGGCAAGGGAAATTATCCTCCGGCTAGACTGTGCGCAGGAGTCCAGACAGCTCTCTCCGGAGGAAGCTGCGCTGAGGAAAGACATGAAATTTAAGTGTCTTGGCCTTGCGTCCCTGGCCAGGACCATCGCTAGGCAGCGAGCCAGACTCATGTACCTCGCTGAAGGCGACGCCAACACTAGGTTTTTTCACCTGCAAGCCTGCCACCGTTCTCGAAAGAACCACATTGCTTCTCTGAAAGTGCATGACTTTGAGATCGTACTCAATGAAGAAATGGCGAATGCTGTGTTCGAGCACTACAACGCCATCATGGGCACACCATTCCAGCCAACGGCGGAGCCAGGAAAATTTTTAGGGGGGGCTTAACTCGCGGCTCGTCCGGGTCGCCTCGCGGCTCGCGCCCTCGCCTGGCTGCTGCCGCTCGCCGGGCCTGCCGCCCGCCGCCGCCAGCCGCTGGCCCGCTCGGGGCTCGTCCAGGTCGCCTCGCAGCTCGCGCCCTCGCCTGGCTGCTGTCGCTCGCCGGGCCTGCCGCCCGCCGCGCAGCGCGCTAGACGCCCGCCGCCGCCAGCCGCTGGCCCGCTCGGGGCTCGTCCGGGTCGCCTCGCGGCTCGCGCCCTCGCCTGGCTGCTGCCGCTCGCCGGGCCTGCCGCCCGCCGCGCAGCGCGCTAGACGCCCGCCGAGCGCCGGCCGCCTCCTATCCTCCTCGCCACTGGCCCTCGCGAAGTCGAGGCCTAGCAGCGCGCGCGCTCGCGGTTGCGGCTCCTTTCCCCGCCGGCCGCCGCCGTGAGCCCGTGAAACGGTGAAAGAGAAAGACCGAGAAGGAGAAGGGATAAGGAACGGCCACGGGATGGCTCATGGCTGGATGCAGGATATGATTTTTAGTTTCTTTAGGCCTTTGCCTTCTTGGGCCTCGACACGGAAGACTGGAAACTCGGCCCATAATCAGGATCATGGCCCAAGACGCAAAGGGAGGTCGTCTTCTACCTCCAGACCCTCCTGCTCCATGGAACCTTGCCTAAAAATTCATGGGGGGCTCTACGGGGGCTCCATTGCTCCAGCAGCAGTAGGGGGGGCTTGAGCCCCACCCGCCCCACTGTTAGCTCCGCCGTTGATTCCAGCGCACGGTTGACATCGACCTTGACGTGCTCGGTTTACAGCTTCACGATCTGACCATGCTAGATGTTTGTTTCTCTGAGTTTGAGATCTGGGCAACCATCGCTGAGCTGCCTTCTGATAAAGCGCCGGGGCCTGATGGGTTTACGGGATTCTTCTACAAGCTGTCATGGCCGATCATAAAGGCGGACGTCATCAATGCCTTCAACGCGTTCTGGGCTGGGCACTAGATGGACGTAGCTTCAACCTCATCAACGAGGCGTTCATGGTCCTTCTCAGGAAGAAGAGTGAGCCGGTGGAAATCAAAGACTACCGCCCAATAAGCCTAATGCATAGGTTTGGCAAGCTTGTCACCAAGTGCCTTGCCTGCTGCCTCGCGCTGGTGCTCAATGAGCTTGTGCACCCGTCCCAGAGCGCGTTCATCCAAGGAGGATCTATTCACGATAACTTCCGTGCCGTCCACCTGACTTGCAAGGCCCTGCAACAGAGCAGAATGAGTCACATCCTATTGAAGATAGACATTGCCAAAGCGCCGTTGGATGGCCGTTCCTCTTGGAGGTGTTGCGGCGCCTTGGTTTCAGCCGGCGCTGGAGAGACTGGATGTCGCTCATCCTCGGAACGTCAAGCACCAAGGTTTTGCTAAACGGCCGCCCGGGTGAACGGATTTGCCATGCCAGAGGTCTCCGACAGGGCGACCCCCTTTCCCCGATGCTGTTTGTTCTTGTCATGGAGGTATTTGGGGGCCTCGTCAGGTGGTGCGAGGCTGAGTCCATCTTCACACTGCTTCACTGTGCCGCGGTGCACTCCCGGGTGTCCCTCTACGTGGACGACGTCGTAATGTTCGTAATCCCGGCTGACAGTGACCTGATCGCCGTGCGGACCATCCTGAGGATTTTTGGGGACCCGTCGGGGTTATATGCCAACATGGACAAGTGTGTTGCCACTCCGATCAATTGCACGCCTGAGGACCTCCAGCGCGTCACCGATCGCCTTGCGTGCTCGATTGGTGTGTTCCCGTGTAAATACCTGGGAATCCCGCTCAGTACTAGGCGCCTGAAGAGGACTGAGGAGCAATTCATCATCGACGCGATCGCGGCGCGGATTCCGCTCTGGAAAGGGCACCTGCTGAATGCGGCGGGAAGAGCGGCGTTGGTTCAGGCAACGCTCTCCGCGATCCCGGTACACTTGTCCATTGCAGTTTGCCTGTCCTCCTGGGCCATTGAGTGGATTGACAAATTGCGACGTGCTTTCATTTGGTGTGGTTCAAGCAGCGTCAGCGCTGGGAAGTGTCACGTGGCCTGGGAGGTTGTCTGTCGCCCTAAAGAACTAGGGGGCTGGGAGTGCTGGACCTACGACGTTTTGGCATCGCGCTGAGTCTGCGATGGGACTGGCTGCGCTAGAGTCTAGACCGACAATACTAGAACTTGGATTGATCTCCCATACACCCCAGATAGGGTCGTCTCTGCTGTCTTCCATGCCGCCACCCTAATCACGATTGGCGACGGCTGCTCCACGCTATTCTGGGAGGACTCGTGGCTGCACGGCCAGTGCATTCGCCAGTTCGCGCCCGCCGTCCACACTGCAGTGCCGGCCTCTAGAGCCAGGTCGCGGACGGTGGCGTCTGCTCTCGTCGATCAGGCCTGGGTCTCTGACATCGCTAGGGCGCACACTGTACAAGTGATTTTGTAGTATCTTCAGCTGTGGGAGATCGTCCAAGGCATGGTGACCACACCGGGCATTCCAGATGCGGTGGTTTGGCGCTGGTCTTCGAACTGGCGCTACTCTGCTGCGTCGGCGTACGACGCAATGTTCATCGGCGCCGCCGCGCCGTTCAGCGCCAGCCTCATTTGGAACTCGTGCGCTTCGCCGAAGGTACGGTTCTTCTTTTGGCTGGCGCTCCATGGACGTTGCTGGACAGCCAATAGGAGGATGCGTCATGGCCTCCAAGACGATAGACGCTTGCGTCATGTGCCTACAGTCTGCTGAAACTTTGGACCACATCGCCCTCTCGGCTGCGTCATCAGTCGACAAGTTTGGGTGACAAGTTTGGGTTCGTCTGCTGTCCTGGATTGGCCTGATGCACCTGGTTGCCATGGGTGACGTTGACATGTTCGCCTGGTGCCTGGTGGGCGTCGGCTCGACGGCGAGTACCTAAACCTTGCAGGAAGAGCTTCGACACCTTGGTCATGCTTATGGTTTGGGTGCTTTGGAAGGAGCGCAACACAAGGATGTTTGGGGGCTTGCCCTCCGATCCGCCAACCATTATCGTCGCCGTTCTGCAAGAGGCGAAGCTCTGGCTCCGGGCTGGCTACTCGGCTCTTGCATCACTCTTAGGCCTTATGTAATCGTTTCCTGCCTTCTCTTTGTTTCCTGTTTTTCGGTCTTGGCCGCGGCCTTGTTGAGCAACCCTTGGTTACCCCGGTCTGTGTTTATTTTGGATTCGGTGTTCTCTACTTCCTCTTAATGAAATACGTGCTACAGTGCATGTTCGCGAAAAAAAAGGCGGCCAAAGCTGAGGCGAGGGGCAATGAGCAAGAGGTACCCGGGAAAAGGAATGACGATGTGGGTAACTTGGCTTTTATTACATGAGCCCCAATACTAACACATAAAATTATTGTGCTTGAAGCAGGATATGCAAGTGTAGTTTTAACTGTAATCCTCAAGCACGTTTCTGTTAGCATATGATGTGAGGACTGTATGAGCATTTTATGTGTTCGAGAATAAAAAACTGACCAAGTATATTGGCATCTAAACTGGCTCACTGTTCACCTCATAAAATCAGGGTGAACCCAAATCAAGTAACCCAAACTTGATTTGGCTTCACCCTGATTTTATGAGGCTGACCAAGTATATTCGCATCTAAACTGGCTCACTGTTCACCTCTAAAATTGTTCACCTCTGAAATTTTTACTGTGGCTGTGTGCACGGGCGCAATGACTGCAGGCAGCAGCACCCACCTGCTTCACCCCTTTACCTGAGGTTGCAATCGGCAGATTCAGTTCTCCGGTAGCGTACTGACTGTGTGCGGCGATGGCTGCACTACTGCACGGAACCACCAGTGCAAACACGGGTACGGAGACGGGCTTTACTCCCGGTGGAGAACCCTCTCTGCTCCCGGTTCCCCACCCGGGAGCAAGCATCCGGGTCCTTTAGTCCCGGGTCAGGAACCGGGACTAAAGGGGACCTTTAGTCCCGATGGATAACACCAACCGGAACTAAAGGTGTCTCCTGACATGCCACGAGGCCGGCACCCTTTATTTCCGGTTGGTAATACCAACCAGGACTAAAGATTATTTTTTTCATTTTTCTTTTTTTTCATTTTTTTGTTTTCTTTTCAAAATAGGTTTTCGAAGTCGTATTGTACGCTGCTAATAATACATTTATACGCGCGTATAGTATGTTTCAGTTCAAGCACAATGAACGTATTAAATGACACAATTCAAACATAGAACTATATATATATACACACATACATATATATATATACATACATATATATATACATATATATATATATATATATATATATATATATATATATATATATATATATATATTTACATGCATGCATGCATGTGTATTTACATGTGCATATATTACAAAAGATTGCATTACAGTTGTTGTGATATAACAAGTTTTCTCTCATCCTCTAGCTTGGCTTCCATGGCAGTGTTGGGTCCAAGTAGAATTCGCCCTTGGAATCGATGACCTGGTCATTAAAAAAATCCGGCTATGGACTCTTGAGTTGCTTTGAGCTGGTCTTGCCGTATGACCTTTTCCTCCAACCATCAAGCCTATAGGTTTGAATTAAAGGAAAATAAATTAATATATGTACATACATATATATATGTAAAGACATAGTAACACAATCAATAATAATAATTAAATGAATATATAGTGTATTTTTAACGTACTTTGAGTCTCTCTGTAGGACTTCTTTGAGAGACCTTCTTGATAAACTCGCAAACATAGTAACCACAGTAGTTGTTCCCCTGTTCCCGCCTCAGACACCACTTTATGAGAAAAAGATTTGTCATCCAATCTGGTGATCCGGTGAAAGCTACATGTTTAATTAATAAAGATGATGCGATTTAGGTGACTTACTTTCAAAGGGATTACATTCAGCGGCGTGGTCTCGATGTTGGCGCAGAGTGGGCCGGGGCGGTGGTCTCTTCTTAATGAAATACTCGCTCAGTCGCGTTCACGAAAAAGGTTTCTGTTTTTTATGAGCAGCAACAATGAGAAAATCTAACAAATCAATAATGGTAAGGAAAAAGGGTAAATAATAAAATTAGATTAGTGACAAGAACCTTATCATTTCTGTTTCTTCTAATACAATGGAGTTTGAAGTTGAAAGTTTGAAACGGTGATAAAAGTAAGTACCAATATTTTCGAGCTTCAGAACTCAAAGCAGACATGCAAGTTTGTCGGGCCAAATGAGAACTACTATCAGGGAAACTAGAAAAGCTAATACAAAATATAATCCTTGCATTCCATATTTTCAACTATAACTTTTCCATTGTCATGTTTTTGTAACTGTTCTATTTCACCTAGTCTGGCACAAAATATTTATAACATTTTAAATCATTTGGCACAAAATATTTATAACAAAATATTTCACCGAGGTCATCGGGGCCGAGGTGGCGCGCGCGGTGGAGGGCCAAGGTGGCGCGCGCGGTGGAGGGCCGAGGTCGCGGTGGCAGCGGCGCGGCGAACGCGCGCGCAAGGAACGCGGACGCGCGCGAGGCGCGCGGTGGCGACGACCGGCGTCGGGCTGGGTGGTGGCGGCGTCCTTGGTGTGGCGGGCCGGGTGGCGTGGGCGCAACGGGGGAGACGAATCGGCGATGGCGCGCGCGGCGGCGAAGATCGACAACGCGAGGAAGAAGATGGGGCGATGAGGGGTTTGGGCACTGGCATATATATGCCACACCGCTTTACTCCCGGTGCCAGCCCTCCACCGGGAGTAAAGGTCCTTTACTCCCGGTGCGTGTTTACTCCCGGTTGGTAACACGCACCGGGAGTAAAGGTTTTTTTGGCGGGCCACGAAACTGCAGCCCACCTTTACTCCCAGGTGGGCTTCCCACCCGGGAGTAAAGGTGGGCAGCAGTTTGGTTTCCCGTTGTTTTGAGCACATTTTTTTAATATTTCTTTTAATAGAAATGCAATAGTCTTGTTAAATACATAGTAAATTAAATAAAAGGCATAAAATTATTTTGTTAAAAATATGGATTATGTTTTTCTTTATTGCACATAGGAAAAATCTATAACCTAACTTTTTTATTTTTTGTTATAATTATAAAACATAATGTAACTAATATTTATTATTTCATTAATGCAAAAATGTATTGTTTAATTAAAATTATTAAAACTATTGGTTTTGGACAGGAAATTTGTTTTCACATCATTTTAATGTTAATTTTTTAATTTTTCATCACTCAATATCCTAATTTAACTTTTCGAGAGAGAAATCTCACCAAATCAAACATTGATTTAATTTGAAACACGACATAATAAACATCTGAATTCACAATTATTACATAATATCTCAAACACACACTACATTAAATCACTATATCATCAAGTGGGCACAGCAGTGAACTTCTTTACGTATGTCCCTTGGTTATGATCGCGTCGTAACCATGGAGTGTCCTCATTATTTACCAAGATGCTAGGGTCTTTGTTCACTTTGAAGGGCGGAATTCGGTCATCCTTTTCATAATCTTCTGACATGTTCCACTTGTCCTCAATTCTCACGATGACTCTTTTCCCTGAAAGAACTATGTGGCGCTTTGGCTCTTTGGTTGAGTCATTATCGTTTTCCCTCTTTTTGGTTTGGTAGACATATCATTGACATAGAACACCTGATTCACATCCTTGGTAAGGACGAATGGTTCGTCTTTGTACCCAATATTACTATGGTCTATTGTTGTCATTCCATACTCGTTGTCTACTGTTACCCTGCCTCCGGTCACCTTGACCCATTGACACTTGAACAATGGGATCTTCAAAGTAGGTGCATATTCTAGTTCCCATATTTCATCTATTCGACCATAATATGTCTGCTTATTCCCATTCGGGTATGTGGCATCTATACGGACACCGCTGTTTTGGTTGGTACTCCTTTTATCTTGGGCTACTATGTAGAATATGTTCCCATTTATCTCGTACCCTTTGTATGTGACGATATGCCATGATGGTTGCATAGCCAATAAATACAGTTGCTCATGGATGCTCTCATCACCTTGACATTTTTTTCGCAACCAACCGCCGAAAGTTTCCATGTGCTTACGCGTAATCCAAGCTTCAGCCTTCCTTGGAAACTCGGATCGTAAGAGATCCTTGTGTGTCTCAATATACGGATCTACCAAAGAGGAGTTCTGTAGAACTGTGTAGTGTGCTTTATTGAAATAATCATCCTCTATACCAATATATGTTTTCCTCCCTAGTGTCCCCTTTCCACTTAGTCTCCCCTCATGTCTCGATTCAGGAACACCAATCGAGTGAAGGTCGGGAATAAAGTCAACACAGAACTCAATGACCTCTTCTGTTCCATAGCCCTTGGCGATGCTTCCTTCTGGGCGAGCATGGTTGTGAACATATTTCTTCAGGACTCCCATGAATCTCTCTAAGGGGAACATGTTGTGTAGGAACACAGGACCGAGAATGAAAATCTCCTTAACTAGGTGAACTAGGAGGTGTGTCATGATATCAAAGAAGGAAGGAGGGAACACCAACTCAAAGCTGACGAGACATTGAACCACATCATTCTGTAGTTTAGCTAGATCAGTTGGATCAATTGCCTTCTGAGAAATTGCATTGAGGAATGCACATAGCTTCATGGTGGCTAGATGTACATTTGGAGGTAGAATTCCTCTTAATGCAACTGGAAGTAATTGCGTCATGAGAACGTGACAGTCATGGGACTTTAAGTTATAGAATTTCTTCTCTGGCACATTTATAATACCCTTTATATTCGAGGAGAATCCAGATGGTACCTTGATGTTGTTTAAGCATTCAAACATGATTTCCTTCTCCTCTTTGCTTAGAGTGTAACTGGCAGGACGTAAGTAATGGCGTCCATCATCTGTCTTCTCTGGATGCAGGTTGTCTCTTTCTCTCAAACAACACAGGTCCTGTCGTGCTTCAAATGTGTCCTTAGGCTTTCCATACACACCCATGAAGCCTAGCAGGTTCACACAAAGATTCTTCGTCAGGTGCATCACGTCGATCGAGCTGCGGACCTCTAGGACTTGCCAATAGGGTAGCTCCCAAAATATTGACTTCTTCCACATGGGTGCATGACCGTTAGCGTCGTTCAGAACAGGTTGGCTGCCATGTCCTTTTCCAAAGACGACTTTCACATCATTGACCATATCGAGTACATCCTCACCGGTTCGGTTGCGAGGCTTGGTCAGGTGGTCTGCCTTCCCTTTAAAATGCTTTCCTTTCTTTCTTACGAGGTGATTTGCAGGAAGAAATCGACGATGGCCAAGGTACATGACCTTTCGACATTTTTTCAAGAATACACCTCTAATATCACCGAAGCAGTGTGTGCATGCATTATATCCCTTGTTTAACTGTCCTGAAAGATTACTTAGAGCAGGCCCATCATTGATTGTTACGAACAACAATGCTCGTAGATCAAAGTGTTCCTGTTTGTACTCATCCCACACACGTACACCTTCTTTATTCCACAAAATGATAAGTTCATCAATAAGTGGTCTCAGGTACACATCGATGTTATTTCTAGGTTGCTTCGGGCCTTGGATGAGCACAGGCATCATAATGAACTTCCGCTTCATGCATAACCAAGGAGGAAGGTTGTAGATACTTAGAGTAACAGGCCAAGTGCTATGACTACTGTTCTGCTCTCCAAAAGGATTGATACCATCTGTACTTAAAGCAAACCTTAAGTTTCTTGCGTCATTTGCAAACTCCGGGAATTCTCTGTCGATTGCTCTCCACTGGGATCCATCAGCAGGGTTGAAGGGTCGAGATGGCGGACTAGAGGGGGGGTGAATAGTCCTTTCTAAAAATAAACGCGTCGGCAAACCGAAACAAATGCGGAATTAAAACTATCGGTCTAGCCAAGACTACACCCCTCTATCTAAGTTCACAAGCACCTCACAAAGATCCTAATTAAGTAACTAAGGTGCTTTCCTTAGCAAGAGCTCTCCTAAACAATTCTAGAGCAAGGTCACATAAACCTATGCACTAGTACTTTAGCAAGCACGGGGGAGCTCCTACACAACTAGTAAGCAAAAGCACAAAGCCAATTAAGCTTACTAGCAAAGCTCAATAGCAAGGCAACTAATGCCAAACTAGAGAGCGCAAATTACTTAGCTACACAAACTAAGCAATGTGACTAATAAGGTTACACAAACTAAATTAGCCACGCAACGGGTGCTACTTCTATGCTACACAAGCAAGAAGGTAACTAGCTAGCTACACAAGCAAACTAGTTACAAGAGCAACTACACAAGCACAAGTATATGAATGTAAATACAAGCTTGTGAATCGAAAGCAAACCACCGAGAAGATGTACACAATGTTGACACGGCGGTTTTTCACCGAGGTTCACTTGGTTGCCACCAAGCTAGTCCCCGTTGTGGCGATACACCCACTTGATGGATCACGAGCTAATTGACTATCAAGAGTCAAACCCTCAGCGGGTGCCGCACATCCACTCTCAAGATGGGGATCCTCCAAGCCACGAGCTTTACTAGAGTTGCTCTTCGCGATCCCCGCGGGGTGAGCACAATCCCCCTCACAAATCCTCTCCGGAGCCTCGCACAATCTTCTTGCGAGCTTCGACGGAGCCACAAGCCACCAAGCCGTCTAGGAGGTGGCAACCTCCAAGAGTAACAAGCACCACCGGCTTGCAACACGAACACCTAGTGCCACTCAAGCAATCCTCACGATGCAATCGCACTAGAATCACTCACTCGCTTATTGATTCGCAATCTAGCAAGCACAAGTGAGTTAGAGGCTCTCCTAGCACTCCCAAAGCATGGACACTAAGTCCCAAGGGTGCCAAGCTGCGGCCAAGGCCGGCCACCACTTCTATTTATAGCTCCACAACGAAATAGAGCCGTTACCCCTTCGCTGGGCGAATTTCGGGACGACCGGACGCGGTGGTCGAAACCGACCGGACGCGGTGGTCAGTAGCGTGCTCCAACGGCTAATTTTCGCGCGTATAAACTTGTATTGACCGGACGCGGTGGTCACTAACGGGACCGGACGCGGTGGTCGCAACGAAACAGCGAACAGAGAGGTTCCAGCAAGCTCCCGAAGTGACCGGACGCGTCCGGTCATCACTGACCGGACGCGGTGGTCGACACTGACCGGACGCGGTGGTCGGCACTGACCGGACGCGGTGGTCACGAGTCCGGTCACAGACCACTCTCCGGTAAAACGGCGATATCTCTTAGCTCCGAACTCCGATTTCGATGATCTTGGACATTTTGGAAAGCTTACTCAGAGGGCTACACAACCCAGTAAAGCACTTGATCCAGTTCACAATGGATCAAAGCAGTATTCCACTCTAAGAGCCATCCTAGTGTCCGGACAACACCGAAAAACCTCTCTCTCTTCACCAAGTTGATCAACACCAACTCCAACACCTTCTCCTTTGCAAATGTGCCAACACCACCATGTGTAAAACACCATGTGCATGTGTGTTAGCATTTTCATAAACATTTTCAAAGGGTTAGGCACTCCACTTGCCTCGCCACTCGATCCTAGCACGTATGCAAAGTTAGATCGCTCAAGTGGCACTAGATGACCGATATGCAAACAAGTTTGCCCCTCTTGATAGTACGGCCATTTATCCTAAACCCGGTCATCAACTTCTCTACACACCTATGACCGGTGAAATAGAAATGCCCTAGGTTATACCTTTGCCTTGCGCATTCCACTCCATCTCCTCCGACATTGATGCAACACATGCACCAACCATATCACAAATGATATGATCCACTTCATATCATCATGTGACCTTGGTCCATCGATCTTGACCTCACTTGCTCTTCACCATTGCGTCGGTCCATCGGCGCCAAGTCTTGCTCAAGCTTCACCGCCTCACGGTCCATCGCTCTAAAGCCTCTGACTTGCCCTTCACACTTGCAACCGGTCCGTCGAGCCAAGCCTCATCTTGATCTTTGCCACCTTGGTCACATGACTCCATGTCATGTCTCATATGCAATGAGCTCCTTCATGACACCATTACCTGTGGACTAATCCCTGTGTATCTCACATTAAACACAATTAGTCCACCTAAGGTTGTCACTCAATTACCAAAACCAAACAAGGACCTTTCAATCTCCCCCTTTTTGGTAATTGATGACAACTCTACAAAGATATAGAAATTAAGTTCTTTTGGACTTTATGCCACTTATCCAACATTTAAGCTCTATGTTAGGATTTGGATAAGCACCATAAAATCCGACTTGGTAGTGATAACTCCCCCTACATATGTGCTCAAATGGTTTGGTTTCAAGGTCACACATATGCATGAATATGAAAATTATGGGAGGGTTAGCACTACTAAGTGATGCTAAGATGTATAGAATAAACCTTTGTAGTTTGATACCATTTGATAGCTTGATACCATTTGAAAATCACAAGTTTGCCATCATCCTTAGCATCATGAATAGCTAGACATCAAAAACACTAGAAACCCCGTGAGATCAACATTATAAGCATGGTTCTAGTTTTTGCATGATAATCACAAGTCTAGCTAACATCCTATGTATGCTAGTTATCAAATCATCATTCAAGTTCTATAACTAGCATACACCACACAAGCATGCATATTGAATTTAAGAACTTTATGCAATGCAAGCAAGCACATGAATATGCACATATCAAATGCAACCAATCAATGTTCATGAGCTTGCTCCCCCTACTTGTGTGCTTTCTTTGTCCAAGAATTTTGATTGCTCCCTCTTTGTCCATATCCATGTCCAATATCATCTATCTCTCTCCAAATCTATCTCTCTTGGTGCATTGACATATCTTTGTTCCAACTTCTCCCCCTTTGTCATCAATTTCCATAAAGGGTGTGCTTCTCATTGATGCAAAGACTAGCATTGGGGTAGATGGTTGAGACATGAATCTTGCATTTTTGATGGACATTACCATATATGTTGGAATGACAAACTTTATGGTTGCTCTTGAGATACCACATAGGATCTTTGACCTTGATACCAATCGGTGGGGCTCCTCCCCCTATGTCATAGCATGTGTCATTCACTTGAGATACCACTTGAAGATGAGGGTAGCATTTCTTGATTTGATCACTTAAAGTTGAGGATCACTTGTGAAACCATCGTCTTGCATGAATGATACCACGTGAAGATACCATGAGTAGGAATGTGATACCATTTGAAAGAATTTTCTAGTATGGATCCACTTTGAAGGATTTGGCAATAATATTCACTTCTTAAATATTTGCTATCTTTATGAGTACCACTTGTAGGATATCACTTGTAGATCATGATCTAGACACCACTTGTAAATACCAATTGAAGAAATACTTTGAGTCTAGATACCATTTGAAACACCCTAGATATCCATTTGCATTGTTGTCTTGTGCTTGTACCTATATCATTGTCATGAGCTTCTAGTATGACTTGAACTAAGTTGATTTGCCTAAGATTCTAAGTCCGGTTTGATCCAATGACAAGCTTCTTCACTCCTCATACTAAGGGTTATCTTGCCAATGTTGTACTTGTCACTTGTTAGCAATCCAAACTAGATCAAGTACTTGGGTTCACTAGCTCATGAACAAATTCATACACATACCACTAGATCATTTAAACAACTCAAGCAATAGTGGTAGGCTATGAATTTAAACATTTCATTTGTTATGCATGATCCTAGTAAGCATGTACTATATGCACTAATCGTATACTAGTAAGGGATGAAATGATCATGCACATTGCAATGATACCTTTGTTATGTTGGAGTAGAGGATAGTCACATAGATTCCAATTCATTACTCCAATAGCAATGTGAAGTCCAATTTATAAGCTTGGTGAAGACCAATCATTATAGAGAAATCCATTCTTCACCCATATGAAATGAGAACCACTAATAATCAAGTGCATTATCTCTTGTTGTGGTTGGCTTGCTTTTTCTCTTTGATCAATGCTTGCATGAGAGAAGTACTTATGATACCAATTTTATAACCATGACTAGCTCTCTTTTAGGTGTTGCTTGCTTTTCTTGATCAACCCTATTGATTGCTTCAATTAAGCATCTCAAATGTCCCTTGAATTCATCACTTCCATGTTAGCCTTCCAAGCCGGTGCTCGGTTTACCCACCCATGGGCGGCAAGCCCCCTCAGCAGGGAGAAGTGACCTCTCTCCAAAGAACCATCCTTGACACTTACTTGAATTGCCTTTGATTGATTGATCTATGGACTTAACTTGATGAGTAACCTTGAATTATTCTTTAAGTCCTTTTCTTTCTACCAAATGATCTCCAATCATTACTAGAACTTGAACATCATCTTCATCTTGAGTTTGATCTTCATTTGACTTCTAGATTGCTACTAGATTTCAAATCTTTCACCACTGCTACATGCTGAAAACTGCTGCACTATAGCTGACAAGATGTGCTCTAAAACCATAGCATTTCTCATCCAATTCTTATGAAATTTGTACAGCATATCATATCATAAGCCTAGAGCATGTATACCAAATTTCAAGCAAATCCAAATAGATTTGATAACTCAAACATGGCTAAGATCACAGCTAGCTCAGATTTTCAACTTTGGACAGATTTCAATACATGAGCTATTCTTCATCAAATGTGAATCAAACTTGAGATTAACTTATTTGAACACTCTCATAAGATATATATCCATTCAATCCACTTACTAAATGTCATCTCATGAATTTATCCAACACAAATCAATCCAAATTTGATTGCTAGGCATTTAATCCATCCAATCATCTCATAGCAAGCAACATTGCATATATATCCAATTCAATCAACTCATATGCACCCAAATAAAGTGATTAACTAGAGATATACCTTGGTTATCACATGATCATCCACTTAGCAAGCTCCAACTCAAATATTTGCAAGCCATCAAATATATCCAATAAATCACCACAATCTTGAATGTTGCACTTGTATGTTGTAGCATTTGGACTCTACTTATTTTTACTTGGCATTGGGATAGAATATGCACTAAGCTTTAAAACTTGATTCAACATATGATGACCAATATGAATCCAAATGAATCAAGCCTCCAATGCCGATGGTACCTACAAACAATTATCCACTTTTTGATGGTACCCAAACAAGTTTGGGTCCTCTCAAGTTAGGAGCAACATACTTAGGCAAAGCCTTAGTATGGGTAGCGGGATGTTTTGCAATTCCTACCAATGAGGTACCATTACCATCCTTTCTAAGCATGTTAGTATCATTAATTGAACTAGGCTTAGAATTATTACCTAGGGGACATGAATGAGCCATGTGTCCTTTTTCCCGGCATGAATAGTATCTTCTCTTTGGTTGAGCCTTTTCTTCCTTGCTCATGTGATGCTCTTCATTGCCTTGCCTCTCATGAGTTGCTTGAGCCTTCTCAAGCTTGGTAGGACACCCTGAGGCAAAGTGCCATATATCTTCACACTTGAAGCACTTGATGTGAGCCAAATCTCTCTTCTTATCTTGAATCTTGCTCATCATCTTGGCATCTTGGATTTGCATTGGATGCCTTCCTCTTCCACCCCTTCTTGTTTTCTTCTTCTTTATTATCAAGTCACCACCATCTTCATGGTTGATCTTGATTTGAGCTTGGGGTATCTTCTTTTCATCTTGTGGCCTCATCTTTGGCTTCTTGGTTGGGCAAGACTTGGCAAGGTGACCCATCTCATGGCATTTAAAACACACGAAATGAGAAAGCTTCTCTTGTTCTTGCTTCTTCATCTCTCTTTCATATCTTCTCTTCCCCCATCTTTTGCCTTTGATATTACTCTTGTTGAAGCCAATGCCGCTCATGTCACCGTAGCTTCTTTTGTTGTTCAACATGTGCTCAAAGGTGACTTTTGAGTTGTAGCACCTCTCTAACTTGTTGCTCAAATTCTTCACTTCATTTTTGAGCTCATTGTTCTCCTTCAAAAGGTTAGTCTCACAAGACATAGAAGTAGAACAAGTATCTATGTGTGAAGAACATGGCATATCTAGCAAATCGTCACAAGAGGTGGATACATGCTTCTTGCCTACATCACAAGGGTTAGTAATATGTGATTGATCATTTGACCCAAATGATGAGCTCTCACTAGTTTTGGTTTCTTCATTAGAAAACTTCTTAGTGAGTAAAGCATGTTCTTGTGCCAAATTATCATGAGCAACACTAAGTTCCTCATGAGCCAATTTTAGCTCCTCATGTGAACAAGTAGTAACATAAAGTAGATGCTTTTGTTGTTCACATGTGGTTTTTAGAAATGAGTTTTCATTTTCCAATTTCATGGTTTTAGCTTTCTCATTTTCTAAAGACGTAGTCATGCTAGCAAGTCTACTAACAAGCTCATCATATGAATCAACATGATCAACCACATTATCATTTGATACCTTAGTGTCACCTTGTGACATGAAGCAATGTGGTGTAGTGGATGGACTTGTAGTAGCATCATCAAGGCCCGAGCATGAACCAACGTTGTCACCATCAAGTGTGCTTGGGGTAGAAACATCACTTGCAACACTTGATGCGTCATCACCATCCTTGTCAAGTGAACTTGTGGTAGATCGATCATCATCATCACTTGACCATGAGGTGGAGCAATCCTCCACAACCACCGTGTTGTGGTCATGCTCAACATCATCATGTGCAACCTCCTTGGGCTTGACATCATCGTCATCATCGGTGATAGCTCCATACTTTTCATTGAGATAGGCCCATATCTCATGAGCGGATTTGAGGTCCATGATCTTACCAAAGATGCTATCATCCAAAGATCTATACATGATGTTAGTAGCTTGGATGTCAAGATCTAGGCATTTCTCTTGTGCTTGAGTTAGATTATCTTCATCCAACACATGAGAAAAGCCTACATCTACCATCCACCACATTTGAGGACAAATAAACTTAAAATTGCATATCATCCAATTTTTCCACCGTGCAAAGTGTGTGCCATCAAACACGTGTGGACACTCAACATCTAGCCCATATTCCGCCATCCTCTCGGGTCGGTGAAGACCACAAAAGAGAGACCCGGCTCCGATACCAATTGAAGGGTCGAGATGGCGGACTAGAGGGGGGGTGAATAGTCCTTTCTAAAAATAAACGCGTCGGCAAACCGAAACAAATGCGGAATTAAAACTATCGGTCTAGCCAAGACTACACCCCTCTATCTAAGTTCACAAGCACCTCACAAAGATCCTAATTAAGTAACTAAGGTGCTTTCCTTAGCAAGAGCTCTCCTAAACAATTCTAGAGCAAGGTCACACAAACCTATGCACTAGTACTTTAGCAAGCACGGGGGAGCTCCTACACAACTAGTAAGCAAAAGCACAAAGCCAATTAAGCTTACTAGCAAAGCTCAATAGCAAGGCAACTAATGCCAAACTAGAGAGCGCAAATTACTTAGCTACACAAACTAAGCAATGTGACTAATAAGGTTACACAAACCAAATTAGCCACGCAACGGGTGCTACTTCTATGCTACACAAGCAAGAAGGTAACTAGCTAGCTACACAAGCAAACTAGTTACAAGAGCAACTACACAAGCACAAGTATATGAATGTAAATACAAGCTTGTGAATCGAAAGCAAACCACCGAGAAGATGTACACAATGTTGACATGGCGGTTTTTCACCGAGGTTCACTTGGTTGCCACCAAGCTAGTCCCCGTTGTGGCGATACACCCACTTGATGGATCACGAGCTAATTGACTATCAAGAGTCAAACCCTCAGCGGGTGCCGCACATCCACTCTCAAGATGGGGATCCTCCAAGCCACGAGCTTTACTAGAGTTGCTCTTCGTGATCCCCGCGGGGTGAGCACAATCCCCCTCACAAATCCTCTCCGGAGCCTCGCACAATCTTCTTGCGAGCTTCGACGGAGCCACAAGCCACCAAGCCGTCTAGGAGGTGGCAACCTCCAAGAGTAACAAGCACCACCGGCTTGCAACACGAACACCTAGTGCCACTCAAGCAATCCTCACGATGCAATCGCACTAGAATCACTCACTCGCTTATTGATTCGCAATCTAGCAAGCACAAGTGAGTTAGAGGCTCTCCTAGCACTCCCAAAGCATGGACACTAAGTCCCAAGGGTGCCAAGCTGCGGCCAAGGCCGGCCACCACTTCTATTTATAGCTCCACAACGAAATAGAGCCGTTACCCCTTCACTGGGCGAATTTCGGGACGACCGGACGCGGTGGTCGAAACCGACCGGACGCGGTGGTCAGTAGCGTGCTCCAACGGCTAATTTTCGCGCGTATAAACTTGTATTGACCGGACGCGGTGGTCACTAACGGGACCGGACGCGGTGGTCGCAACGAAACAGCGAACAGAGAGGTTCCAGCAAGCTCCCGAAGTGACCGGACGCGTCCGGTCATCACTGACCGGACGCGGTGGTCGACACTGACCGGACGCGGTGGTCGGCACTGACCGGACGCGATGGTCACGAGTCCGGTCACAGACCACTCTCCGGTAAAACGGCGATATCTCTTAGCTCCGAACTCCGATTTTGATGATCTTGGACATTTTGGAAAGCTTACTCAGAGGGCTACACAACCCACTAAAGCACTTGATCCAGTTCACAATGGATCAAAGCAGTATTCCACTCCAAGAGCCATCCTAGTGTCCGGACAACACCGAAAAACCTCTCTCTCTTCACCAAGTTGATCAACACCAACTCCAACACCTTCTCCTTTGCAAATGTGCCAACACCACCATGTGTAAAACACCATGTGCATGTGTGTTAGCATTTTCACAAACATTTTCAAAGGGTTAGGCACTCCACTTGCCTCGCCACTCGATCCTAGCACGTATACAAAGTTAGATCGCTCAAGTGGCACTAGATGACCGATATGCAAACAAGTTTGCCCCTCTTGATAGTACGGCCATTTATCCTAAACCCGGTCATCAACTTCTCTACACACCTATGACCGGTGAAATGGAAATGCCCTAGGTTATACCTTTGCCTTGCGCATTCCACTCCATCTCCTCCGACATTGATGCAACACATGCACCAACCATATCACAAATGATATGATCCACTTCATATCATCATGTGACCTTAGTCCATCGATCTTGACCTCACTTGCTCTTCACCATTGCGTCGGTCCATCGGTGCCAAGTCTTGCTCAAGCTTCACCGCCTCACGGTCCATCGCTCTAAAGCCTCTGACTTGCCCTTCACACTTGCAACCGGTCCGTCGAGCCAAGCCTCATCTTGATCTTTGCCACCTTGGTCACATGACTCCATGTCATGTCTCATATGCAATGAGCTCCTTCATGACACCATTACCTGTGGACTAATCCCTGTGTATCTCACATTAAACACAATTAGTCCACCTAAGGTTGTCACTCAATTACCAAAACCAAACAAAGACCTTTCAAGGGTGTCTCAACATATTGTCTACCTTTCGGTCTTCTTTGTGCCATCGCAACAATTTTGCATGTTCTTTGTTTCTGAACAGACGTTTCAAGCGTTGTATTATAGGAGCATACCACATAACCTTGGCAGGGATTTTCTTCCACGGACGTTCGCCCTCAACATCACCAGGGTCATCTCGCCTGATCTTATACCGCGATGCAAGACATACCAGGCATGCATCCAATTTCTCGTACTCTTTGCCACGGTAGAGGATGCAGTCATTAGGACATGCATGTATCTTCTCGATTTCTAGCCCCATAGGACAAACAACTTGTTTTGCTTCATAGGTAGTGGCGGGCAATTCATTATCCTTCGGAAGCATCTTCTTTTGGATTTTTAGTAACTCTCCAAATCCCTTGTCAGATACACCATTCTTTGCCTTCCATTGCAGCAATTCTAGTGTGGTTCCCAACTTTTTCTGCCCTGCATCACAAGTTGGGTACAACAATTTCTTGTGATCTTCTAGCATCCGCTCAAACTTGATTTTCTCCTTTTCACTTTCACATTCTCTTTGTGCGTCATGAATGACCTGACAAAGATCATCAGCAGACTCATCTTCTGCGGCTACCTCTTCTTCAGCTTCTCCCATTGTAGTATCATTGAAGCACGCACCATCGGGAATAATATCATTGTCGTCCCATTGTTCTTCTTCACCTTCTTCCATTACAACGCCGGTTTCTCCGTGCTTCATCCAACAAATATAGTTTGGCATGAAACCCGACTTGAACAAGTGTGAATGAAGAGTCCTTGAGCAAGGATATTCTACCGTATTCTTACATATGGCACATGGGCAGCACATGAAACCGTCGCGTTTGTTTGCCTCGGCCGCACGTAACAAAGAATGCACGCCGTCAATGAACTCTTGGGAGCGGCGATCAGCATTGTACATCCAATGTCGGCTCATCTGCATTACATGACATAAATACCATATTAAAACCGAGATCATAATTAATTATTTATACAACATGCGTGCCACCACAAAAGGTACAAATTTATGAAAGCATCGCTACAATGTAGACAATCCCAACTACCACTAAAAGAACTAAAGCTAAAATACACTTCAGGAGCACAAGGATTTCACGACCAATCTCAACTAAAACAGACAGATCCCCTGATTGTGCAACATCTTTGGGCTTCTTCGGCTGGATCACTGCCTCATTTTCCGCCGTATCTACCTGTTGTGCAAGATATTTTTGCACGAGTTCAACATACTCTTCCTCCCAGTAGAAGCCTGAACATCATCCACTGCCATCCCACTGAAATTAAAACAAAAAATTAGAACTTTAATCACAACCATCATGAAAATAGGTATAAACTAACCATAATCATAAAATACGATAAAATAACTCACATTACGATCCAGACACTTGTAGAAGATACGACCCTTGTTGGGACCCTCCTTCTTCACTCGGTACTTCATCACAATCTTCGTCTCATCACGACACTTGCCGCATGGAATGAGAGGGAGGCCCGGCCTAAGTCGCTTTGGAAACCCATGAGAGGCCGAGGACCCGGAAGCAGTTGACATCTACTCTCTATACTCATTTTTTAATACACTATAAATTTCTCATTTTATAAACAAATAAAATTAAGAAACTATAAAATTATCTATATCTCTAAACAATGAAGTGTGCTATGCATGCTAGAAATAAAAAGTGAATACTAATTTTAAATATCCACTTTAACCTTTCTTCATCCAAATATGCAAACTATAAGTTATTTTGAGCTCAAATTGTTTACAAATAAAAAAAACACCATAAAAACAATATATATATATATATAGTGAACAATATGAGATAAGCCAATGATGAAAAATGAGAGTATGAGATTGGTAACCTTTACAACTAAAGAATCGACGGAGGAATCGAAGAATGGATGGAGGAACAATAATGGAGGGAGGAAGCAAGAACACTAGTGCAGTGAGCTTCAAAATGTGCTGAGCTCGGGCTCGGCGAGGAAGAAGGAGACGGCCGGGATATAAAGGGGGACCTTTAGTCCCGGTTTGTGGCTCCAACCGGGATGAAAGGTAACTTTCCAACCTCGGGCACAGCCACGGCCCGGGAGTAGACCTTTACTCCCGGTTGGATCCACCAACCGGGAGTAAAAGTATACCTTTAGTCCCGGTTGGAGCCACCAACCGGGACTAAAGGTCCTTGCCACCTGTGTCTGGCGCAGTAGCCGTTGGGTAGGGACCTTTAGTCCTGGTTGGAGCCATCAACCGGGACTAAAGGTCTCTCTAGTCCCGGGCGCAAAAAATACCGGGACTAGAGCCCATTTTGGCCGAGGATCAAAGGTCTATTCTCTACTAGTGAAAGTCACCAAGGGAAGATGTCATAGCCTCCAACAGGCATATGCAAATCAGCCACATTAGGCAAGGGCTACTCCTCTATTGTCGATGCCAAATTTGTTAACTAAGTGATATAAATACTACACTAACCTATATAATACTTGATTAACCGATCAATATATTTGTGGATGGCAAGAGTGATTCCATCTGCGATCTGCTAATTGGTGCACTGCTTTACTGTTTGAACTGACACTCAGGAATTTTTACTTCCATTTGAACTCAGTTTTGTCTGTGCTTATCTGCAGTATTATCTACTTGCGCCTAGCTACCTTCCCGGCAATGGCGCCAAAAATGCTTGTTGGTATTTATTAACTTGTCACTTGTTTTAGTAACTACCTATTATATGCCTACATCTCTTAGCATTACTTTGCTAGGTTGCCATCTATTGATGTTTTTTAGCATCGCTACTAAGAACAGAGTTTTAAATCTGTCCCTGGTAATGATGCCAGAAATGCTTGTTGGTATTTATTAACTTGTCACTTGTTTTGTTAGCCACTTATTATATATCCACATCTCCTAGCATTACTTATACTAGGTTGTTATCCCTAATGATGATGCCAGAGATGTTTTTTGGTACTACTTAGCCTTACTACTAAGCAGTTCTTTATTATTTCATGTGTCTAATAAGAATATAAAGATATAAGGGAATCTGCAAGCGCACAGATAATTATACCATTGTAGCATTTCACCCGAGAGTATTCTAGGTATCGTTATTTATATTTTACCATAGGAAAAGTGTAGCATGGACATGCATTGATAACTTATTGTATTGATGGAGAAATAAACCACAACCAATATTCTACTCATAATAGGGGTAAGTCATAAGATATATATATATATGATAAGTATTGATCAAGTATAATGATAAATCACTTAGAGCACTCCTATCTATGGCACTAGCATGGTTAGGTAGAATATTAGAGGAATAATTCCTAAGTCATTCTAAATTACAAGTCAAAGCATGTATTGATTAGTGCAATTACACTTAGTAGTCATGGTTAAGATCATCTTCATATCTATGCATAAGGGATATTACTAAGGAAGATTAAGAACAGAGCTTGCTCTACCTTCATAACCGGACCCTACTTCTATAGCCTATATTTGGGAATTGACTACAAATGACTCAACGGGAGTATCACATCCACAATCTACCACATGACCTGAAATATAGAGTGTATTCGTAGGCAAACAGTATATAAGCACCACGCTTATATAATGCCAACCACTCACCCAGTGTACATTGGGGTAAGCTCTATACGAACTTATGCATAAACACAATGATAAACTAGTTATACTAAGTATATAATCAAAGTAGACGATGAATAAGATGAATACTGATATTGTCATAACAATTGTAGCAAGCATATAAAAGTAATGGAGATACAACGAGAGAGGGGTACAAAGATTATACCAAACCATTCTCTTGACAATGTCAGGAATCCAAGCGAAGCCTGCTTGCCTCCCTCTAGACCTAGCCTAACTAGCTATGTCCTAGAATATAGAGGAGCTCTGAGGATGATTAGGGTTTCTGTCTTCTCAAATAACTTGATGCCTCAGGGGGGCAGGGCCTGGTTATATAGCCCTGAGCTTGCAACGTGAGCCCTTCGATCAAACCGACTTAAGAAACGGCGAAGATGCATCCTAGGAGGCGTTGGGAAACCAACATAACAACGAGGATGAGAGGTGGGCCCCACAGGGGCCGGGCGGCCTCTAGGTGGGGCCGGTCGGCCCCACATGTCAATGGGTCGAGCCCCACTTCGGTGTGGAGTCGTCTCGAGTGTTCTGGAATGTTTTCATGTTGGTTTCGCGGCGGGATTGCATAATTAACTCTGACATGTAGGTCCGTCTTGACGGTTTTCTGGTTAAACCCTACAGAAATCACAGATTCACCAAAACTAGTTTAATTCATTAGTTTAAAGTCTAAACCTTTGTTGGTGATCTCATTTGTGCCCTTATACATGTTTTATTGATGGTTTATAATGGTTTTTAACTACTGTCAACAAACTTCCCCAAGCTTAACCTTTGCTAGTCCCTTAGCAAAACTAAATTCAGCAAATATTGTATCAGGAGTTTAAGCATTTTGAAAACATTGATGCAACTCCTCTAAAGTACACATGCGTTCATATAAGAATTCTCCTCCGGGTTAGAATAAACTGATCTTACTTTCAAACTTACCCACATTGCATTCAACTGTGGGGCTTCTTAGCCTTCACTAGGGTCTTAAGCAATTGAAAGACAGAACGATCAAGTCAAGCACTATATCTCAAGTTCTTTGCTCAACTATTATTCCAGAGTTTTTGTAAGTTTTTCAATATAAAACTCAGAGCTTCCATTGTATGACACTCTCAAGTCTCTTGTTGATGGTAGTTAAAGTATACCATGAACCATCAACCTTTCTTTCACGAATGATCAAAATGGATAAATACTATAGAGTAGGAGGTTATTACTGATAGTTTCCATGAGTTTTGGTGAATTTATATTTTCTGAAGGATTTACACAGAAAACCGCCAAAGAGGACCTAAATATCAAAAGATATCGTGGGATAATTTTGTGGCGTATACACGGGAAGGTTCTAGAGGATACTAGAGGACTCCACACTGAGACAGGGCTCAAGAGCCTGCCAGGTGGGGCCGGCCGACCCCACCCCTGTGTCGCTCGGCCCCCTGTGGTGGGAAGTCACCACGAGCTTCTGGAGTATTCTTCTTCCGCCTCTAAGGATGCATCTCGGCCATACGTAAAGTCGGTTTGATCCAAGGGCTCATATTCAACCTCCTGGGCTATAAATAAAGGGCAAAACCTCCCTGAAGTCAAGTCATATCCAGAGCCAGAAACCCTAATTCCTATTCCATCAAGATCTAGACCAGCAATCAAGAGAAGATTAGTCCTCCATAGGATTTAGTCTTAGTTAGTGATAGAGAGAGATAAAGTGTAAGAGTAGAGTTCTGGAGGAGTTCCGGCTTGTCGGTGCTCTCTTCTGCTGTATTCTGCGGGATCAAGTTCTTCTAGAGCTTGCTTCTGAGATTCTTTAGTAATCAACTTCTGATTCAAGTAAGCAATTTGTCTCTATTGTTCTTCAAGTTTGCAACTCTCTTTTGAGTGCTTTGATCTTGGTAGCTCCTTGATTGAAGTAGTATTTGTAGTGTAAGCATGGTGCTTAGACTAGGGTTACTTCTGAATATCCCCTAATTGACCGGAAGGTGGTAGATCGCGTAGGTGACAGTTGCGTTGAGTCCTTTGCAGTCCATCTCCCATCGATAGGATTTGGTAGGACAATTGGTGCTCATAGGGAAGGAACTCTGATTTTATTCCTTAGGAGACATCGCCCATGAATTGAGCTTTAGTTGACAAAGTTTATCGAGATTGGAACTAGATAGTCCTTAGTAGTCTTCTTTATTCCCCTTTTATTGTCTGACATTGATTGTGAATTCGGTTAAAGTTTATAGACCAGCTAGTTAGAACACACTCACATACTATTTCTTTGGGTTCGATATTAAAACCGGGATTATCTTGGTGAAGTGCTATAACGGGATAAATTTATCTATGCGCTTGTGGATACCTTCTAACTTGTGTGCATTTAATTTATACCAACATCTCTCAATATATGTGGTATTTGTGGATCCTCACCTAAAGGCAATGATAATGTCATGCCTTTCTCTTCCTACATCTAAGGCTTATGGTAGAGTTCATAGGTAGGAAGAAAACATGAAAGAGCATACTTGCAACACATATATTGTAAAATCAAACCTCGGATCTAAAGAGAGTTGAGTCATACAATCAAATCAAGATGTGCATGTGTATGGATGTATGGTGGATATATATGTAGTGGCTAGCCTAATTCTACTTTGCTCCTTGAAAACATATCTCTCTTTCGAAACTTGGAAACAACTTTGCAAGAAAACATGGGCTATCTTATTCATCTCTCTTTTTTTCCTCAGGCAGGCATCAGAGTACCCATTGTTTTAAATATCTCGGACACTTATCCATTTTTTTCTCAATTCTCCTTTTTTCTTTTTCTTCCTTTTTATGAATAACTTTTGCATAGCCACATGCTTCTTTTCTGCAATAGAACTTTTGAGAGGTAGCAACAAGAACTTTAGAGCATTTATTTGGGGTTGTCCTATAGGGTATATTTTTGGTGTTCACTTCCAGTGTAGGAGTAATATATTTTTGGGTGGATCTAGATAGAATGACATGTTTTTGCGCCTAGTCCCAATGTAGGAGAAGTGCATATGTGGGTGGTGTGTACGTGATCTTGATTTTAAGAGCATGACAAACCTCTCATAAGGCATAAACAAAGCTTGACTAAACTCAATGCATAGCAAGCAGCATATATGAGCAGAAGTTTTCCTAGTCTAAATATCATATATGGCTCTGGTAGGAATTCAATCTTTGTCAAACAAGGAGCTCTTCATGAAAGATTTTTATGTTTTTCAAAAGATAAATCTCCGGAACTCTATTATCACTTAGAACAAGATGAATAGTAGCTCATACCTTCTCATATCATTTCCGTCAATTAGCTAGACTTAGATCAAGCATATGCTACTCATGAGTTTCAAGTTCAGAGTAAATCCTTATATCAAAACAGTCGTATCCAAAACTCAGGAGAATTCAAGGCTGAAAACTAGGTACTTGCAAGGAATTACGACAGAGCAACTATTAATCATTTCTATTGCAAGAGATTATCTTCAGAGTTCATTTATTTATTCAGCTCTTAAAAATCAAACTTAAAGAAATCTAGACACACACTTTTTATTTTATTTTCAAGTTTTAAGATCACACCTACTAATATATATATAACTGGCTAAGATAATTTTTTATTTTGTTTTTGGTTAGTATACATCTTTTTATTTGTTAGCAAATATATAGCAGGCTCTAAAATAGTAAAACCAAAGGGAAAGAAATACTTAGCTAGATACATGGGGGATGCTCCTCCCCCAAGTCGGATGTTGTCGTGGTTTTCTTTAGAGCGGTTCTACCAGCAAAAGTCTTTCTCATGCATCCACAAGCTTGATTCCTTATGTAGTGAGTGTAGCAACAGTCCAGGAATATATACTTCGGGTGAATGAAGACGACCGAGTGAACTTATAGTATTGATGGAGAAATAAACCACAACCAATATTCTACTCATAACAGTGGTAAGTCATAAGATAAGATATATATATATATATATATGATAAGTATTGATCAAGTATAATGATAAATCACTCAGAGCACTCCTATCTACGGCACTAGCATGGTTAGGTAGAGTATTAAAGGAATAATTCCTAATCCATTCTAAATTACAAGTCAAAGCATACATTGATTAGTGCAATTACACCAAGTAGTCATGGCTAAGATCATCTTCATATCTACACATAAGGGGTATTACTAAGGAAGATTAAGAACAGAGCTTTGCTCTACCTTTGTAACCGGACTCTACTTCTATGGCCTATATTCGGAGAGTGGACTACAAAGGATTCAACGGGAGTATCACATCCACGATCTACCACATGACCAGGAATATAGAGTGTATTCGCAGGCAAACAGTATATAAGCACCACGCTTACATAATGCCAACCACTTACCCTGTGTACATTGGGGTAAGCGCTATATGAACTTATGCATAAACACAATGATAAACTAGCTATACTAAGTATATAATCAAATTAGATGATGAACATTGCAACTAAGAATATGAATAAGATGAATACTAATATTGTCATAACAATTGTAGCAAGCATATAAAAGTAATGGAGATACAACGTGTCACACCCATTTTTAAGGAACAAATGGAATGTATAATCTTATGTGCGCCCAGAGATCAATCACACATAAGATGACAAATATAAATAGTATCATCACAAATGTTTATTACATAACGAATAATATCACAGAGTCTTCATAGCACAGGCACGTCAACTGGTTGACCACAAGTCTAGTAATCTTCAGGGAAGTAGTAGTAGTAATCACTATTCAAACATTCTGGAGTCCATCCTATGGTGTGGGGGAATACAAGGGTGAGCACAAAGGTACTCAACAAGTGTAACATGGGGTTCATGAAGCTCAAAAGGGATAGACACAGGTTTAACTGCATGTAGCTTTTAGTTGGTCATATTTTAAGCAATTGAGTAGCAACAAATTGGTGATGTTCCCATAATAAACACATGATCATGTAAAGAGAATAATGAATAGCAAGAACAAGTAAATTAATAGTGATCTCTATTTCGTAAGGGTCCGAGGCCGCTCATGTCCGTGAGCACGGCTGATATACCAGTTTTACACTCTGCAGAGGTTGTACACTTTCACTGTGAGTCGTGATCCCCAAAAGTCCGAGGTCATGACTCCCTATTGGACGGTTAAGTTTCACTATGATGTCTTTCCAAGGTTCGTCTAACAAGTTAGGGCCGCTAGGTTTCTGTGCCCTGTAAATGTAGAGCTCCCCTTCCGTATGGCACAATGACACGTAGCCTATACTCATAAGGATAGAAGCCGCACTACATCCAACCTGGAACACACCCCTTTTGCGCCAAAAAGGTAACCACTAACAAGCTAGAAAAGGTCCTCTTATATGACTAAAGCCAGAGCCATGTAGCCCTCACAGCTGTACTGTAAGTCCCGGATGTTCGCTTACAGATAAGTCCTTACGGAGAGGAATCTAGAGAAAACTCTAGCCCTCTGGTTCCCTATTGCTAAAAATCATCTTTTAGTGTTATTCCATATATCATTAGTCAAATTACAAGATCATTGTTTATGTGAGCACTAGCAAACTAACCAATGCTATAACCATAGGATTCAAGGAACAAGATCAATACTAAGGCATCCTTAACAAGGAGACACATGCATAATGAATTAGGTGAATTAAAGTGAATAGGTAACAAGGATAATCCCATGCTATACTTGCCTTGATCTAGCTGGTCCTGTTGATCCGGTTCATAATAGTACTCTTGATCACCAACGAACTGCTCACCGTCTATTCTCGGTTAACACATCAACAACAATCACCCAAGAGCAATCATGCAAAGCAAACAAAGCTACAATTAGAACAGTACACCAACAGTAGTAAAATAAGATGAAAAGTTTGTAAAATGAATCTACATCTCACTAGGATCACACAGACGCGAATTGCACGTAAATCGGAGCTAAAACAGAAAAGTTATGATTTAAACAAGATTTACTTTATTAAAGTAATAGATTAAATCTAATCTCAAAAACTGAAAGTTGAAAACCTACTAAACAGTAGCACTAACATGTAGATTATGAAATTATGAACCTAACGCAACTTGAACGGGTCAAATCGAAGTTAAAACGGAGATTTTATAAGCAAAATAAGATTGAAATAAATCCTTTAAATATTAAAAACGTATTTTCAATTAAACCGACTGAATTTATGTTTTCAATAGAATAAAGCGTAATCCGGTTTTACGCTTATGGACTGCGGGTTAGATTCGACGAAAACAGAGGGTCTCTTTTAGAAAACCGATAGCCGAAGGGGTATGATGAGATCTGAGCCGTTGGATCCAACTCGTGCGGCTCAGATTAGAAGATGGGGGGTTAAAGGGGATGCCAGCCACCAACAGGGACCCCACGGCGGCAAAACGGCCGGCGACGAGGAATTGCTCGCCGGCGTCGAGCAATGGTGCGGCTCAGGCCACTATTCGACAAATCGAAAGCACAGGGACGAAGAAGACGACATGGCGAACTCACCTAGATGGATCGGGGCGACGGAAATTGGATGAAGACGCCGTGTGGCTCCCAATTTTGGACGGTACGCTCCTATACACGGCGGTGATGCTAAATTAGCTAACCAAATTGAAAAAGAAGGAGAAGAAGGGGCTCGGCGACTTCGGAGTAGCGTCATGAAATCCGTTGAGTGCTTACGGTGGCAGTCGAGTCGACGAACTCGTCAAACCGAGCTTGAATGGTGGCGGCTTTTAGGGTTGCGGCAGCTAGAGCTCGAATCGAGGGCGTTGGCTCGCGATTAGGGTTGAGGACAGAGTGGCAGAGCACGCGGCTATTTATGAGAGAGCACGAACTTGCGGATCAAGGCAAAGGCGTTGGGTCGGAGATGAACTTGACCGAGAAGGAGTCCTGCTCGATGACGAGCTAGAGGAGGAAGACAACGACGTTGTTGCGCGGGCCCTAGACGTCAGCGACACAAGGAGAAAGGGAGAAGGGCGAGGCGTCCTGCGGCTTCGGCTAGCCGTGAGACGCGGGCTAGGCCGAAAGGCCGAAAGCCAGAGAGGCGAGGAGAAAGAGATTTTTTTATTTCTACTTTTTCTTTTCTAATATTTCAAAGCCATTTTCAAATAGTTTTTGAAATCCTTTTCTCTTGTAATAAAAACCAATCAACACAAAAGAAAATATGCAGCAGCATGTATGCACAAGCATGTGTCTAACCTTATAGTTGATTTTATTTATTGAAAATTATTATTTCTCTAAGTTAAAATGCTCACAAAATTGCGTAAACAAATCAAATTCTCCTATTTTAAAATGATGCAAATTTTAGGGTGTTACACAACGAGATAGGGGTACAAAGATTATACCAAACCAGGCTCTTGACAATGTCGGAAATCCAAGCGAAGCCTGCTTGCCTCCCTCTAGACCTAGCCTAACTAGTTATGCCCTAGAATACAGAGGAGCTCTGAGGATGATTAGGGTTTCTGTCTTCTCAAATGACTTGGTGCCTTAGGGGGGCAGGGCCTGGTTATATAGCCCTGAGCTTGCAACGTGAGCCCTTGGATCAAACCGACTTAAGGAACGGTGGAGATACATCCTAGGAGGCGGTGGAAAACCGTCATAACAATGAGGATGATAGGTGGGGCCCATAGGGGCCAGGAGCCTCTAGGTAGGGCCGATCGGCCCCACATGTCAGTGGGCCGAGCCCCGCTTCGGTGTGGAGTCCTCTCGAGTCTTCTAGAACCTTCCCACATTGGTTTTACGGCGGGATTGCATAATTAACTTTGACATGTAGGTCCGCCTTGACGGTTTTCTAGTTGAACCCTGCAGAAATCACAGATTTACCAAAACTCGTGGAATTCGTTAGTTTAAACCCTAAACCTTTGTTGGTGATCTCATTTGTGTCTTTATACATGTTTTATTGATGGTTTATAATGGTTGTTAACTACCATCAACACCATCCCTAGTGATGGTGCTAGAGATGCTTGTTGGTACTACTTAGTATTACTACTAAGCAGTTCTTCATTATTTCATGTGACTAGAAAGGATATAAAGATATATAAATGAAAAAGATCTGCAAACACACAGATAATTATACGATTGTAGCACTTCACCCGAGAGTATTCCAGGTATCATTATTTATATTTTACCACAGGAAAGGTCTAGCATGGACATGTACTGATAACTTACACTATTGATGGAGAAGTAAACCATAACCATTGTTCTACTCATAACAGGGGCAAGTCATAGGCTAAGATATATATATGATAAGTATTAATAAATGATAATGATAAATCGCTCAGAGTACTCCTTTCTATGGCATTAGCATGGTCAGGAAGAATATTAGAGGAATAATTCCTAAGTCATTCTTAATTACAAGTCAAAGCATACATTGATTTGTGCAATTACACCTAGTAATCATTGCTGAGATCATCTTCATATCTACACATAAGGGATGTTACTAAAGAAGATTAAGAACAGAGCTTGCTCTTCCTTCATAACTTCATCCTACGTGCTACCTACATCGGGGAGTGGACTACAAAGGACTAAACGGGAGTGTCACATCCACGATCTACCACATGACCCAGAATATAGGGTGCATCCGTAGGTAAACAATGTATAAGCACTATGCTTACACAATGTCGACCACTCACCCATGGGTCCTTAGTGTGAGTGCTATACGAACATATGCATGAATATGATGATAATCCAACTATACTAAGAATATAATCAAAGTAGACGATGAACATTATAATGAAGAACATAGACAATATGAATATAGATGTCATAACAATTGTAGCAAGCATATAAAAATAATGGAGATACAAGAGAGAGGGGTACAAGAATTATACCAAACCACACTCTTGAAACGATCAGGAATCCAAGCGAAGCCTGCTTGCCTCCCTCTAGACCTAGCCTAACTAGCTATGCCCTAGAATATGGTAGAGCTCTAAGGATGATTAGGGTTTCTATCTTCTCAAATGACTGGATGCCTCAGGGGGGCAGGGGCTGATTATATAGGCCGGAGCTTGCAACGTGAGCCCTTGGATCAAACCGACTTAAGGAACGGCGGAGATGCAAACCAACGTAGCAGCGGGGAGGCTAACAGGTGGGCCAGGGGGTCAGGCGGCCTATAGGTGGGGCCGGCCAGCCCCACATGGCAGTGCTTCGCCTCCCGCCTCGGTGTGGTGTACTCTGGAGTCCTCTAGAACCTTTCCACGTAGGTTTCGCGATGGAATTGCGTTATTAACTCTGACATGTAGGTCCACCTTGACGGTTTTCTGGGTAAACCCTGCAGAAATCACAGATTCACCAAAACTCATGGAATTTGTTAATTTAAACCCTAAACCTTTGTTGGTGATCTCATCTGTGCCCTTATACATATTTCTTTGACGGTTTATAATGGTTGTTAACTACCATCAACAATGTACTTGGCCGAGAATTGATGTCTAATTCTAAAGTCATCATACAACTCATCAATTCTTGTGTTCTTGAACTCACTACAATTATCACTTGTAACTCTCTTGATGGTTGTTTCAAATTCATTGTGAATGCCCTTGACAAATGATTTGAAAGTTGCAAACACATCACTCTTGTCCACGAGAAAGAATACCCAAGTGTATCTTGTATTGTCATCCACTATCACAAACCCATATTTATTTCCACCAATGCTAGTGTATTGTGTTGGCCCAAATAAATCCATGTGCAATAACTCAAATGCTTTATTAGTGCTCATCATGCTTTTTTTAGGATGGGTGTTTCCAACTTGTTTTTTGGCTTGATAAGAACTACAAAGTTTATCCTTCTCAAACACAACATCTTTCAAGCCTCTAACCAAGTCATGCTTAACCAATCTATTCAATTGTTTCATTCCAACATGACCAAGCCTTCTATGCCATAACCAACCCACACTAGACTTAGTGAATAAGCATGTTGACAATTGAGCATCACTAGCATTGAAATCAACTAAGTATAGATTCTCATATCTAAAGCCTTTGAAGATCAAGTTAGAGCCATCTACACTTATGATGTCTACATCATCTACTCTAAATATGCATTTGAATCCAAGATCACACAATTGAGCCATGGATAGCAAATTAAAGTTCAAGCTCTCAACTAGCAACACATTGGATATGCTCAAGTCACTGGATATTGCAATCTTACCAAGTCATTTGACCTTGCCTTTGCCATTGTCACCAAATGTGATACCATCATAACCATGCATTACTATCATTAGTGTTGATTGAGTTGAATATTCTTGCATCACCAGTCATGTGTTGAGTGCACCCACTATCAAGAATCCAATGCCTTCCTCTGGCTTTGTAATTGACCTACAAAAGAAGATCAATTCTTTTTAGCTACCCAAACTTGCTTGGGTCCTTGGAGGTTAGTCACTAAGCTCTTTGGCACCCAAATGACTTTCTTCATTGAGCCCATCCATGGTGCACCAATGAACTTAGCCTTCACACCATTTGTACCCTTAGTAAGCACATAGAAAGAATCAAAGCTTAATTGAGGATACATTGGCTTGTGATTTCTTGTTCTTGCATTGTTGCTCTATGTGACTAACTTGCTTGCAACTTTTGTAATACCCGCGAGGGTTTCTCATAAAACTAGTTTTGTGATTAGCAAAGGTAGCCTTGCCTTTCTTGGGGATATAGCCCAATACCTCTTTGTAGAGAGATGCCCTTTGGCTATCCAAGCACATAAGCAAGCGGTCCTCACCATGATTGAGCTCTTTTACCTCCTAAGTGTCTGATTCTCAACCATTAGTGAGGCATCACAAGTGAAACCATCATTACTAGATGAGGTAGAAGTGGAAGTGCTACAAGAAGGGTTAGTGGAAGCAACAATGATTGGCTTATAGAATGATTCATCAATTATATCACAAGTTGCCGGGTACCAATATTATGGTACCCAAATAAAAGGGTTTAGTATGGCCTTAAAACCGCCTAAATGACTTAGGACACTGCCAGAATCTGGTCGTGGGCCTATGTGAAAAGGGCCCAGCACCATCTAGGTGGCGCAAGTTTTGATCCCGGCCCGTCCGATGATCGGGACATAGGCTCTGCCTCGCCTGACCCCTGGGGAATTGGGGCTGGCTTCGCTTAGGGCTGGAGTGCAAGCTCCACCTCGCCCGATGGCTGGGATGGGACTCCCGCCTCGTCCTACATTATAGGTGATCGTGTCGCCTCGCCCGACCCCTCAGGGGAATTTCCACCTCGCCTGACCCCCTTGCGGCAAGCTCAGGGGTCAAGCGAAAAGCACCCAGACCTGCAGAGGGCCCGGGCTGTTCCCCCACTGCTCCGAGGAATGTGACCCATATCGCGGTGCCATTCCGCAGTACAGGGGTAGGAACACCTCCGCGTCGCCCGTAGCCATGACGGGCGATGCACGCCCTAAATAGTGCTAGGCAGATTGGCGCTGTGCCGCCTAAACCGCATACGACGACGGTCAGGAGAACCGTAGGCCACGCCCTACGCCACAACGGCGAGTGGCGCGCCACTGTTGCCACAGCGATGAACAGGATCACGACGTGGGGAGTTGCTCCGACATCGGCGATTGGACCGGCAGGGTCCACCCACGAGAGAAGAACAGCGCAGCCTCGAAGGACTTCTCCTGTCTCACTTTTCCTTTTTTTCTCTTTCTTCTTTCCCTTTCTTCTCCTCTCTCTTCACCAAATACTCCCGGTACCTCCCTTGACTTATAAAAGGGAGAACTTGGGGCCCGTGGGGAGGGATGGATAAACATTCCTTGTTCTATCGCCTTCACACACATACGTACAAGGGCCAAACAAACTGTGTACTTGAACCATTTCCTCCTTAAATGTTCTAAGTCCAACTAGTACGTGTATCTACTTCATTTTTTATTTGGATTGTTTGACTACGCCAGAATCTATTTCTAGAAACGGACAAAAACAATTTGTAGAGGTCATTTGGTTTTGCTTCTCGCTCTCATTTATTCTCAACACTGCTGGTGATATTCACTCATCTTCTGCGCAAAATAATATACGAGAACAATCAGTTTTTCTCAATACGACCGCTGACGCTCACATATATGTATGATTGCAACACATACGTACACAAATCCTAGCTATCTCTGTGAGTACCTTTGAAGAATAAACCAACATATCTTGACATTGGCGTTGGACTTTCGCTGTCGACAAGCACGTTATCTACAACTGAATGAATGACACTGTTTATAGAATAAATACAAAAAAAAAGAGCACCGACTACGTACATTTAAGATTTTGAGACACTAGATTCAACATTTCTTCAACTCTAATTCAACATTTCTTCAAAGTTGGTGCGACTTCACTCTTCTCAGGAGTATCGATCAATCTAGCTCTGTCTTTAATTACTGGAGAAAGTGTCGAGCCATCTTTGACAAGACAACAAAGAAAATGTTTGATGAAATCATTATATATTTCTGGTGGCATGTTTGTAAGGAGCGTAATAGAAGAACTTTCCAACAGAAGACAAGAAGACCAAGAGAAGTAGCTAGTTTATGCAAGGATGATATCAACCAATACAACATGGCAATGGTTCCTAGAACATCCTTGAGTTAGACGACATGGTTATCAGTTTTGGTTGCTCCCTAAGGGGCATTTGTTGTTGTTCGGTGTTAGCGGGTTGCACTTCAGTCGGTTTTTATTTCGGTCCGGAGTGGTTTCAGGCTTTTTTTCTTGTTTTGGTGTTTCTTTCGATCCGGGCTGAAGCACTCAGGCGAGTAGCTATTTTGTACTAAAACCTTTTTGTCATTTCCCCATCTAAAAAAAATTGCGGCAAAGCTTTTGCTGTCCTTTAAAAAAATCAATATTTTCAATAAACTATTACAGTACTTTGTGTGGTAATAATGTTGAAATAGTATATCTAAAATTATGAGGTAATATATTCCAGAAGTTTGCCCTAAAAAATATTCCTGAAAGTGTTGAACATGTATGTTAAAAATGTTTGACATTTTAAAAAATGAAATTTGAAAACATAGCCATATTGGATTTCATTATGCTCACACAACTGCAGATATGATTTCTAGAGACGCCTCCTATTTTGAATAGAGGCGACTTAATCACTACTATAGAAAGTTCATCACTGCCGGTTCCCGACACCCCTTCACCGACGGTTTTGGCCCCGTTAGTGTAAGTCGTTGGTGATAGTCGGACTGATCACAGCCGGTTGCACACCATTGGAGGTATTGTTCATCACCGCTGGATCAGTGTACCATCCAGCGGTGCTGGCGGTTACTTCACTGGCACGTTAGATCATGGTCTGGCGGCACTTGGTCGCTTACCACCGCCGGTGTTACGGACGATCTGGCGGGATGATGAGGACAACAGCGTCAGTTCGGCGTACCATCCGGCGGCGATGACTGAGGCATCAACGTCGGTCGGTGTTAATTATGATCCGGCGTTGGTGTAGTTATTACGAGCATAGCCGGTCGCTGTTCGATCCGCCCAGTGTTGATGGTATCAACATCGGTCTGGCATACTATGCAGCGGTGAATCTCTCTCCATCACCGCTGTACTATGCGGCAGAGTTGTTACTATCATCACCACCGGTTGATTCCATATCACCAATGATTTGGATAGGCCGTCACTGATACTGTATTTTCCAGAATCAATTGTAATAATAATACAAATATTATTTCAATTACACCAGACCCCAGGTCATATACATATATACACAATGTCATAACATATATACATCACTACCAAGACACAATTCCATAAAATGCATCCATGCATCCACAAGAATGACAGTTCCATAAAACACATACGACAATGCTCTCCATTGAGATTCACAACTAGCTAGGTCCATAATGAAACTGTCAAGGTGTTTTTGCAACTCAAGTGTAGTCGGTCAACACCGCTATACCTTGACCATAGTTTGTGCAACACAAGAAACACAGTTAGGACATGCATTTGCTATAGACTCAAAATTAGGTCCCTAAATTGACTAAGGGGCAACAAGCTAATAAGTGGCAGAGTAGCCATATATATCTTGGATGAGGATGGTAATGTAATGCAGGACATACCACATTAATCCAGCGCCCAAGTGCTGTGTTGCGATCAAATAGGCATCCTGGACATGCATAGTGAAGAAAAATTATAAAGCGGTCGATATTTCTTTGCTCTTTTTGTTGTAATTCTCAAAGGACCTATGTGACAAGCTCATCATGAGAGTTACATATAATGATCAAAGCTAACAATAATCTAATATCTGGCCCAATGTGGGATAGTAGTAGCTACCTAGCTTGTCTTACTTGTTCAGCATGACAAATGTTGGATATTGGTCTCGTTGTATCCTCGGAGAGCCAAAAACAGTGAGAGTGCATTCTTGTAAGATGATGTCAAAATAGACATAATGGTTGCTGCATTCAAAATGTCCCCATGAAAAATAGCTGGGCTGAACCATTAAACATGTAATGTATACTACAACATGAGGCATTTGCAACAACACGACCATGGCAATGTCCCAGCAACACCACCATGGCCATGTATGGTGTATGGTTTCTCCTTCCCCAACACACGTACACCACCCACCGAAGTCCCTAACCAACCAACCAATGTTTTGCTTAGTTTTAGTGACTACAATAAACTGACATTTCCTCTCACTGAATCGATACATACCTAGGGAAAGATTACATGGCAAATATGGAGTGTCAGTTTATTTGCCACGAGGTCTTGGAATCAGACTCCGTATCAATCACTGCTAGACGCGAGCTATTCTAACTCATATGAGGATAGATCGTATAAATCCAGACATGAGATTCTCTTCATTATCCAGTAGTTAGGGGGAGGTGGACCAAAAAAATGGGCTAATATTTTACCTCTTTATTATCAGGTATAGTTATAGATATAGATGTTTATCATGCTAATGGATCCAAGTCGTTATAACTTGAAGATAGTCGTGAAAGACCTAGAACAACTTTGGAGAAGGCCAGAGCAGAGGAAGAGGAGTCTTTTCATCACAGAAGAGGTGTTCTTATACAAGAAGAAGAGTCTTTTTGCCACAATGAAGAGTTGTCACACTGAAGTTGCAGAGGTAGTGACGAGGGAGGAAACTACTGCAAGCCGCATGAAGGGCTGCTAGTATGCAGTCTATTATCATCTGTGTTGGCCCATTACCATTGACCAGATATGAGATTATCATGGCAACTTGACTATGTCCAATAGAGGACCCATAAGGGCACCCAAACCTAAAATGGGTCTTCGATGGTATTGTATCAGCCTCCAATAGAGTACCTATATGGGAGAAACATTTTGAGTGACAGTAGAGGCACAACCCAAATATGATCATCCTATCTCTTGGAGACTCATTTTGCAGAAAGGGGTCTCTTTTGGGTCCTGTTGTCGGAGAAGACCAAAAATGGGTCTTGAACTCATTGCCTGTAGCGCTACCCAAACGTTGAATGGGTCTTGTATTATGGGTGTCATTGTTGGAGTTTAGACCCTATTTGGATCCCTTGGGCTAACAACTAGTTGCTAAAATTTAGCCCTTGAGGACCCAAATAGGTGGCCTTATGGATGGGCAAAAGTTTGGCCAAAGCCCCAACTAATTGTTAGCTCACTAGTCCATAATACCCAACTATTAGGGGGCTAAAGTTCCACCCCATTGGGAAAAGACACCGATACCCTGTTCTCTCTCCAGTGTGGCTCGACTTCTCCCGAGACCCTTCTGCGCAGGGGAGAATAGAGGAGGTCACCGGGGATGGCGACTTTGGCGGTTGTGGTGGACAGTGGTGGCGAGGGAGGGGCATTGTGGTCTTGTCGGGCCTGCCCGCACCTGCTGGTGCTCATTCCTCCACAGGAGGTAGTGAGTGGTGGCTGGGCCATGGGGGCCAGTGGGCACGGAGGAGGCAGCACAGTGGCGAGGCACTCCAATACGACTAATGGCCTGGTGAGAATGGCGTTGGCTGCGCACGGTGGTGGGGAAGAGGAAGGAAGGGCTAGTGGAATCGAAGAGGCGAGGAGGAGCTACTCCTCGTAGCTTGCCCCATGGGTTGACAGCACATAATAGATAGCGACAGTGGCGACGAAGCGCTGGCTCAAGCTCTATAGACAAGCGTAAGCGTGGGGTGGAGAAGAGGGAGCGAGATAGCCGGCAGTGGTGCTCGGAATTGGCTTGAAGGGTGCTTAGCTGGTGGTGGACTCAGGGCATAATAGTCTTTGCAAAAACCAAATGTTTGACTATATTCTTGGGCACTCAAGATCTCAATCAGCTAGAAGTCATGTCTATGGCCCTTCTCCACAAGGTGTGCACGTCATTGAGCTACCCGCTCTCAAGCTCGCTTGGCGCGATACAAGTTCATCATCTAGGGTGTCGACAACAAGGGCCTGTTGAAGCCTAACATCCAGAGTGACAGAAACTAGACAACATCCGCATGAGTTTGGCCCCCTTCACCACCGCTACCAGCCTACCACCTAGGGCACAATCAGCACCAAACCCCCTCATGTCTAGAATGGGCGTCTTGGGGAAGATGCCATCTGGAGGGCGTTGCTAGACTTCAGGAAGTTTGCTAAGAGGGTGGACATGCATAGCACTGTTCAAGAAGACCAAATGAAGTCTGAAGCAAGGTCATAACTTTGGTGTTGTTGCACATCTAGTGTTCTTGCAAATTAAACATGTCTATTCATTTCATTTGTTTCAACTCTACCTATTAGGCAGATTGTGACTTTGCTCAATTTTGTTTGATTTTTTGCGAAGGTTGGGTGATATTCCTTATTTCTCATTCCAAGTCATATTATTCTTAGTCATATATTGAATTTGATTGATTAGTTCTCTACTTTGTTACTTTGTGCTATATCGGTACGTTGACGAAGTAGACTTGAGGTTCATAAATGAAAAAGTGGAAGAAGACCTATTAGCCAAGCATGGTCGTAGTAAGGGACTCCACGTTCGGGGTAATCGAGAATAAATTAAAGTTAGGTGCATGGTGAAGACTAAGAGGATGGTGCCCAAGGATAGAACAAAGAGTAAGAGGCTAGCGCCCCAGGGGGAGAAGAAAGAGTAGCGAATAATGATGTGGTGTTAGAGCATCTCCAAGAGTCAAGGCATAACAAAGATGAGCTTTAAGGACAATGGAGATCTACTTGATGGCATTGGATAAGTTTTTTATTTGTTTATCACTAATATACTAAGATATAATGTTATGCAACTGAAATGGTTCTTATAATTGGAGAAACTATAGCATATGTTGGAACATGCCTAAAAAAGTAGAGAGAGGCGAGATAAGAGATACAATTTTGGTGTGAGTGGGGAACCACCCTATCTCTTGCCCCTTGGGCTCTATATTTATAAGGGAGGTGGGAGGGGGCAATCTTCCTCGCTAGCCCCTTTAGTTTACAAATTACATGGAGGCCCATGGTCCTTGTGGACTGGGTCTGGGGCCTTTTATATGGAACGAGGTAGGTGCAGCCACCCTTACCCCCAATAGTAGCCCATTAGCCACTAGGGTTTTTTGCAGGTACAACAAGACCAAGTGCTACAATCATAGGAGAAAGGCCCCCAATAATACAATTCTCTAGCCATGAGGGACTCCCTCATGACCGCTTCCACATGTGTGCCTCACCAAAAACTTCATCCCAAATACCCAGCGGGACAAAAAGGGCATGGAGAAAAGAGCATACACATGACATGAAGATAACCATGCAAAACCTAAACCTAGATTTGATGTTTGTCCTGATTGTCAATATGTATACTCAGAGTAGGAAATGCTTCGGCGATGAAGGTCGGAGGCTATGATCTGATGATGACAGCTTTTCGTTTGGGAAGGTTGATGTTCTCACTCCTACTTGTTCTAGCCATTGCGAGGGTCTTCACCTCTCTAGGGGTAGCTCTCTGTAGCCTAAGTAGTGGAAGTAGATGTAATAGCCATCATAGTCATCAAAGTTAGAATAACACATGAATTGTTGCCAAAGGTCAATGATGATGCATTTGTCGAGATGCGCGTAGGTGGAGTAGTTGTCGTAGTCGACCAAGCTTGCCTCTTTCGGCTCATGAGCGCCATGATAGGAATGTCCTCCAGGTTGGTTCGCCAATGCACCCTTCCTAGCCCCTCTTGGCTAGTTCTTATGAGTGGGTGAAGGTCTAGTGTGCCTTTGCTCTTCAGCTTCACCAAAACGAATGAACTCGACAAGCATGAAGTTTTATTTTGATTACAAGCTTCGTTGCTTTACTACTCGTCCTGACTAAATGTTTCACTCATTATCATGCAAGCTGCAGCAACCTTACTACTATTGATCAACAGCTAGATCAATTTCTTTCCCTTCCCTTTTCTTTTGAGCTCAATCTCCTACTGTAGTTGGGAATGAACTATCCTCCTTCAGCTAGGCAGCCCATGATGTACCCATGTAGAGTCCCCTGCTTTCTTTTTGCTCCAACAATTAGTTATAGCCCCGATCGTAGCGCTACAGGAAAAATGAGAGATGCCATGGGAAAATAAGAGATGTCATGGGGACGTCGAGTCACGCTGCGGGAGATCATGAGATACTATGAGCACATCGAATCACGCTGAAAGACATCAAGAGATGCCATGGGAACATCTGTTCACATCACGGAAGATAGATGTCATGTGTACATTGAGTCACGCTGTCGGAGAGTGAGATATACCACAAGGACATCAAGTCATGTTGCGGAAGAGCAACAAATGCCACGAGTGCATCGAGTCATGCTGTGGAAGAGCGAGAGATGCCACCAGGACATTGAGTCTGGCCACAGGAGAGCGAGGATTGTTATGTCACATTGCGGGAGATTGAGAGATGCCACGGAGAACATCAACTTATGTGTGGATGCTCAGGAAACGCCACAGATACGTTGTATCATGCTAAAGTAGAGCAGAAAAATGCCAAGAACATATGAAGTTCTTTGTTACCATATACATACTGACTGATAAAAGTCTTTGTTAGCCTACAACGAGGGATATTCATACATATCGGATGATGTTATTTGCTAACACTATTAGTGTGAGCAACAAGATATTTTGCCATTACGAGCAACAACATCACACTCATCGAGTCAATAATGGGAAAATGAGTGGTGTCTAAGTGCTTGCTGTTAAGCACCCAGCTCTGTAGCCCTAGCTGGGGCATGACATAAAATCCTAGTCGGGTCATGAGCCATGTATCGGTCCCAATTGATCGGAATGTCAGAGTTCCCCAAAGGGCATGCTCAATGATCCGAGTGGTAGCTCCTTTGAGTGTTACAGTATCCTAGTCACATGCACCAGTCAGTTAAGCACTAGGCTGGTAGCCACTACAAACTCCTCTTGCTCTTGGGTTTAACTGGGCTAGCTTAAGTGGCCCCATCGCCTGGGCTGACTGTACCAACCCAATTGTTGTGGGACAAAAGGTGAACCATCAAGGACCACTTCCATTAAGTGCCCGATATGGGTGGTGTCGAAGTACTTGGGAACAATGGAGTGGGACCTCAATTCGGTTGTAGCACCCTAAACCTCTAGGTGTGGTTCAAAGGTTCAGTTGGAGGGAGAACTTGAATGTTGTTTTTTCCATTGTGAGCTAATCGTTGTGTGACACACTTTGCTGCCTAGACTATAGCCCCACCCCCATGTGTAGCGCTAGGTTAGTGGTGTGAGTTGATGTCACAAACAAAGTTTCACAGCTAGAATGTGTCATGCAGGTACCTAAATCACAGAGAAAAGATAAGACATGCATGAGATACACATGTTATATTAGTTGAAGGACCGAGCAGGTGACCAGAGGGGGTGAGTATGGGAGCCAGTTATAATTTCTCCGGTGAGAAACTAGCCTATATCCCAAACAAACCCCAAAGTACACAAATACCCAAAATCCCCAAGCTGAATTCACGTAGGCAACTGGTGATCGGATGACATCCTAGGCACTCACAAAAGATAGTGGAAAACCCGGAAGTGAAAACGAAATAAAGGAGAAGAAATCGTGATGTAGTGGCAAAACCACCCCACAAAACCAGCCTACTTGGTTCTTCCACACAAACCGGTCTGGCCGATTTGAAACTAGCCTACCCAGTTTGGAACCAGACTAGCCTATTCTATGGACTCAGAGCTTCGTGAAAACCATAGAATAGTCAAATTTGATTCAAACATAGTCCAACTTGTACCACAACTTGTAGAGATGTTTCTGAGGGTGATTAGAACCTTTTCCCAAAAGATCAACCCTCGAAATCAAAGCAGATCTTGAAATCTTCTCACTTGGGGTTTTCTCCAAAAGGCTCAAAATCTCATATCTTCGTGCTGATGAGGAATCTGCCATGTCTAGTGGCTAGTTATGTTCCTCAGGGATCATAGCATGTAGAGAACCAGCCCAAACAATCCCAAGTGCTTGGAACAAAGATTTCACAAGGAAGCTCACAAATCAACAAAAATAGAGACAAAACAAGAAAGGGAGAGGATTGATTCAAAAGACCAGAGGTCAACTTGATGGGTTAGCATGAAAATCAGATACATGGTCTAGCCTCCTCCCTTCATCAACCTCTTACAGATTAGAAAATAGTCGCTCAAGGCAGTCACTCCTCTATACAACTAATTCCCCTAAGCAGCGTAAACCTTGGCTAGCCTATGCTAAGTACCTAATGGGATGGATATCTATCTTGGGTGGCCTCTGTCCTTATCTATATGGCTATTACAAATTCCAAGATTACCCCTAGATGTTTTCCTTGAACCACTTAACCCTAGGGGTGAAATGGTCCAAGTTTAGTTCTAAACACTGGACGACCACGATCCCTTCATGAAGAAGCTTCGCCTTGATCGACACAAGCTCTCCGATGATGCCACGTGTCGCCCCGAGATCCTCCATCAGGTTTTGAGGCCCAAACCTGGCAAACCTGCCGCCCACGGTTTTGAGGCTGAAACCACCAAACCCAGCTAGAGTCGCTTATCCTCTACGCCTCCTCCACGATATCGACACATGCCACCGCTCATCCTCGACCGCCCGATCACCAAGTGCTTGCGCTCTCGCCTTGACCCGATCAACCGTTGTCTTGACTTGGTCAACACCACCTACACTGTTTCCACATGTACACTTACTTGTCGGCCTCGCCAAGTGCTAGCCATCCACGGTCCATCCTCTAGCCCTCGGTCCAAGCCTCCACATCCGTCCTTCACTGCTGCTAGTACATCGTGTGTGTGGTGGTGGACTCATTACCATTGACCAGATATGGGATTCTTGTGGCAACTCATCAGCAGCTGATGATGGCAATTCATTGAAAGACCTGTGCCTATCCTATGCCTTGTCCCGGTGGCTACTGAGACAGCGCTATTTTGGGCTAGTCGTCTACCCCGAAACCAGCCGTCTCATCCAAGGCCACGACTTTGTCTTCAAAAAATTGTTGCCTTCTGATTCTCAAGAGCATTCCAAAAGAGCCTTCAGAATTATTGAGGTAGAGTTGGGTTTTTGCTACTACTTCTTCTTCACAAAGTACTACTATCCCTTCTTCTGGACAAATTTGTTACCGGTGCCATTCAATCAATCTTTGATTCTACTCAAGATCATTCTAATTTTAATGGTTGGAGTGCTAGCCATCAGAAAGTCACTGGTTCTGGAGACACCAAATCCTATCATAGAATGCACATTTCAGAAGCTGAATACATCATCACTCTAACAGTTCTCGGTATAGCGCTCATAGTGGAGCTAGCACAGGCAGTGTTTTATCTGGCTTCAAATTGGGCCCAGGTATCACTAGCCTGCATGCATGTCAAGAAATGTTGTCGTGAACCTAATGCATATATTTTTGGAAAATTCATTGGTCTTCTTAGATGGGTTTTGATTTCTCAACAGTTGATAAATAAGATTGGCCAGCGCTCATTTATTTTCAGACCCGAACAGCAGCCAAACCTAGAGGTTTCTGATGCAGTGAAGATAGCTATTGCTAGATCGCTCAGGTTAACTTATGCCAGCAACCTAACTACCAGTGGAGAAACATCAGAAAGGCTGCACAACCAAATGTTTGGAGTATTCTTGGGCACTCAAGGACCTCTCTCAACTGGAAGTCATGTTAATCTGGCACATCGCAACTGAATACTGCCACATTTCTGATGATCCTAGTAACAGGAATGGGACTACTCACCGAGGTACACATTTGTTTGGATATGTGCTACAGCTGCTTCGTCCAGACCCAAGAAGATACAACAGGATTGCTCCAGATGGTCACCGAGGCGTTACAGTTCATTTGTCCAGATACTGTGCATACTTGATCAGATCTGTCCCAGAAGTGCTTCCATACCACGAGGCAAATATAACAGAGTTGGAAAAGGAGGTGGTGGACGACCGTATTGAGTTTTTCGGGTTCTTCCATATACGTTCTGAGACTTACAGTAAAATGAAGAATTTAGAAGGCACAGGAGAGGGAGGTGACCCGAGGAAGATGTTCCAGAAAGGCGTGAAGCTCGGTAAGCAGCTAGAGAGCAAGCCAGATGGGGATCGCTGGAAGGTGCTGGAAGATTTCTGGGCCGAGATGATCATCCATTTTGCTGTCTCCCACTACACCAGCGAGCAGCACATGCAGCACCTTGAAAATGGCGGGGAGTTCCTCACCCATATTTGGGCTCTGCTTGCTCATGCGGGCATTCTGAACTTTAACAGGAATAAGAATCAGGAGGACCAGACTAATCTGGAATAATCTGGCTCCTCAGCTGCTGCATGATAGATTGATCAGGTCAAGTCAATCGCAGAACAGCCTACACTGCTTCCCTTTTATTTTGCCACAAGTTTGTTATTAGTAGTTTGAGATTTTCCATCCATCAGTACTTTTTTTTTTCCCAAAATGGCAGTGCTCATGTGTAGGCCTATGTTTGTGGTATGAATGATTGTGTATTTTTCCAAAATGGCAGTGTGCCCGTGTGTTGGCCTTTCTAATGTTTGCTCTATGATCAATGCTGGTGCATTTTCCAAAATGGCAGTATTGATACGTTGGCCTTTCTTATGTTTGTTGTACTTGTACGAATGGAATGATGGATAATATGTGTTTCCCATGCATGCTACTGGCTGCAGGTCTCCTTGTGCTTGCAATATGTATTTCAGTTTCACAACTACGAGAGTTCACGGACCGATAATTTAGATTCTTGCGATACTAGTTTAAAGACTAAAAAAGTGGTCTTGGTCCTAAAAAAAGTCTGAAAGTGGTCTCTTGTTTGCCTTGCAAATTTATTAACCAGAACGAACTTAATTGAGTACTCGCAGTGTTGCAATACAATACACTCTAGTCTCTCTAGCTATAGCGCTGTTAGGATTTTTTTTTTTTTGTATTTTGAATCCTTTTTATTTAATGTTTTAATAATAACCGCTCCTTTTTTTTTTTGCAAATCTGACCTTTACAAAATAATGTTGTTGCACTACATACATTGGTGCGGCAGTATCTGCCATCTTAGACAACGTTCCTGACGTGGAAAACCTTGTAACGCTCGAGCCACCGGAAGTGGCGTGACAAGACTGAACCTTAGAAAATCATAACTTTTCGATATGACGTCGAATAAAGATGAACTTTATATGAAAATTGTAGCTCTCGATGAGATCTACAAGTTTCATTTGAGGAAATTAAGATGCTCAAACAAATAATATAAAATTTTAAGAGTATAATAATCGCATACTAGTGCTTATCGCATTAAAAAATAATATATTTTCTGTATGGTGTCAAATGAAAATACTCTTTACATCAAAGTTGTAGCTCTCATTGAGATCTACAACTTTATAGTTTTGAGTTTTTACATTTGAGGTCGTTAAGATGCTCCAAAAAACAATAAAAGATTTTAGCACTAGTGCTTGTCACATTAAAAAATAATATCAAATGAAGGTACTTTTTATATCAAAGTTGTAGTTCTCAATGAGATCTAAAACTTACATTTAAAAAGTATTTTTGTGCAACATCAAATAAGAAATATATGGTTTTCCTAAAAAAAATAAGCTTTGATACATGATTAATATGCCCTTTAAATTTTGTATTATTTTGTTGGGTATCTTAACTATCTCAAATGAAAGACCTCAAAACTAAAAAGTTATTGATCTCATAGTTAGCTACAACTTTAATATAAAAAGTATCTTCATTTTACACCATACAGAAAAATATATAATTTTAGTAAGGCGACAAGATCTAGTGCATGATTAATATGCTGCTAAAACTTCATATTATTTTTTAGAGTATTTTTTTTGCGAGACCCAGATTTTTTTGAGTATGTTAATGACCTCAAATATGAAAACTCGAAACTATAAAGTTGTAGATCTCTTTGATACTTACTCTAGGACCCTAATCGTTGCTACATGGAAAGGCTATTTTGTTCTTTTGGGGGTGAACGTGGTAAACACTTGATGAAATTATTTGGCTAAACTGTGCAAATTGATGTGCTGTAAAAGCGTCTTTTTATAGAGGTTGGCATGATCTTTCTGTGGACTAAATGCTATATGTGGAGAATATGGACTCCTCCATCAAGCTGGGCTTATTTCTCCGAATATGGGCTTTATTTTGGGCCATGATCTTCACGTGGGCTAACTGCTCTCTGTGGAGAAAGTTGAGATGAGCAGCGTTAGTTGTGAGTGATCCGGAAAGGCCGACGTCACCGGTAATTTTTCTTCACGGAGTCAGAGAATCTGCGGTGCGCCGCAAACTGGAATGGGCTCGTTAGTGACGTCAACACCAGCAAAAATAGCAGCAGTTTCAGAAATACCAGGAAGCCTTTCCTGGAGAACCTCGGGCGGCAGATGGTTTCTGATTACATTAGCGTTGCAGTCCAGATCGTTGAACCAAACATCACCTTAATTTTTAAGTGACTCTGTAGATCCATTCTCGAAGTCTTACATTTAAGCATTAATGAATCCCTAGTCCTCCTCGTCACGGTATATATGTTAACAAAAGACATGGACTCTGTCCGAAGTCCGTCATTTTAGGTTGGCATCCCGCCAACTCCAACCATAGTAAAATAGTAGCGCCATCGATCTCATTTTCAAAAGGAACACCGGCCGTGTTAGTTAGAGGAAGCCAGGACCATCTTAACCAGTGCAAAGGCAGTATATAGCTCATTGACATCCGAAACGAGACGAACACAACAACCCCCACCCAAAATCCGCATTCATCTCTGATACCGGCCACCATGGAGCCAGGGCGATCCAAGGAAGATGGCGGTGCAGTTTATAATTTGTGATGATTTTTTTTAAATGGGCGAGCCCACAATATGAGCTTGGATTGTAATAATTGTGGGCTTTAAGAAAAAAAAAAAGGCACACGCCAATTTTCAGCTGGGCCAAAAAGGGCTTTACACAACTTGTGGGCCAACAAGGTTGAGCTTGAGCATAACAAATAATGCAAAAAACAGCCCTTGCTATATGGGCCAAATGTCATCCGTCATGTCATCTGTCATGTCGTCATACATGTGTCGCTATTCTGTTCAATATGTTGTGACATGTTTAGTGACAGATTTTGTTGTCACAAGTTAGGGACAGAAGAATTGTTGTCACTATATCTATGACAATGCTCTCTGGTGGTTATAGAAGCTAGTTAGTGACTGACCTTCTATGACGACAGGCATTATGTCACTGCATCAGTGTCACAGAATGCAGTATGTGACATGAAAAAGTTGTTATCGCATAATCTAACTGTCATAGAAGCTCAAATCTTTTTTAATGTTAAGTATTCCACATTATATGTTAAGAAAAGACATGGACACATCTAGGCATGCAGCCCGAGCCCGTGAGCCCGGCACGAGGCCCGGATTTTTGGCCCGGCCCAAGCCCGGCCTGGGGGAGCAGGCCGTGCCTGGGCCGCACCCCCAGCCCGCGGGCTGGCACGGCACGGTCCGCTCGCCAACGGTAGGCCCGTAGGCGGCCCGCTCCCCAACGGCTAATGCCTACCCCCGCAGGCCAAAAGTGGCCCAGACCACTTCCCCGCCGCCCCCCCCCCCCCCCGCTCCATATATAAGGAGCCACCACGGCGCCCCCATCCTCACCCAAACCCTAACCCCATTCCCCTCCTCCCCGCCGCACTCGCTCAAACGCCACTCGCTCACTCGCTCCTCGCTCGGTCGCTCCTCGCCTCCGCTCGTCGATCCATCTCCGCCCGTTGTCCGTCGCCATCGTCTCGCAATCCATTGACATCCCGCCGCTCTAGCACCTCTCCCTGAGTCCCTTGTTCCCTATCCATCTCCCTTTTTCTCCTTCTCCTCTATCCTCTCAGTGAACATGTGAGTCCGCCTCCCCGTCTCTCTTCCACCGCCGCTCGCCATCCTTCTTAATCCGGTCTTGTTGCCTTTGTGTGGCCCTCGTCTTCTCCGGCGTCGGGCTCCGGTTGCGCAGGCAAGACTAAGCGCCTAACCCTAACCCTAACGGCCTAACCCTAGATCTGAAGTTCATTGTTGTTCATTCTTTCATCTTTCTCGTTTCCTTTCTCATCTTTTGATCTTTTCTATTTTGTGTTTATGCAGGTCGGTTGCCGATGCCTCGTCCTCTACTAGCCTTGGCATAGAGCAGGCAATGGCACGACGGCCACGCGCACCATTGAGGAACGGTGCTAGAGATCCATCGTCCATGGCCGAGGGCCCCATGGCGTGTGACCCGCACGGCGACGATGTTGTGTTCCCTCTGACCGGCGACGAGGACTTGATCGCGATAGGGTTGTCCCCGGAGCACGACGACGACGGCCGTGACCCTTATTCGTTGTTTGATGATGACGTCGCCTGCGGGACACAGCCACCGATTGAGCTCGATGCCGATGATGCAGGGGCGGCGGCGACGGCGACAGGGACGGCGGTGGACTCCAACACCCACACCAACAGCACAGGTGCTAATGGTAATGGTAGTGCTACTCCTTCCTCTGCTGTTTCTGGTAAACGCAAGTCGAAGTGCTGGGCTGATTTTGATGAGATTTTTGAGGAGATTAATGGTAACAAGGTTCGAGTTCAAGCTATCTGTAAGTTGTGTAGAACCACATTGAGTGCTAGATCTGCTGCTAGTACTGGTCACATACTTAGGCACCAAAAGTCTTGCAAGAAAAAATTTGATCATGCTGCTAGGGTTCAGTCACGACTTGCTTTTAATCCTGATGGTTCTCTGTATAATTGGAACTATGATCCTGCTGTTGCTAGAACTGAACTGTGTAGATTGATTACTAGGCTCGATCTTCCTCTGGGTTTTGGTGACACTGATGCATTTGAGGACTATATTGTTCGTGCTCATAACCCAAGGTTTGTTAGATCATCTAGAAGAACCACCACTAGAGATCTTGGTAAGCTATTTAATGAACGCCGTGATAGGATTAAAACCTGTGTGAATGCTGCTTCATCTGTTGCTTTGACTTCTAACATTTGGTATGGTAACGCTAAGGGGGATTACATTTCTGTTGTTGCTCACTATGTGAATGCTGATTGGAAGTTGCAGAAAAAGTTTATTGTTCTTAGGTTGATTGAAGTTAACCATTCTGGTGAAAACATTGCTTCAAGTATTGCATCTGTGGTTGATGAGTTTGGTTTGATTGATAAGACTTTTTCTATCACTTTAGATAATCCTTCTTCTAATGCTAAAGCCATGGAAACTTTGACACCAATGTTTGTTAGTTATTTGGGTTCTGATCCTGCACCTGAGCCTGATGATCCTGATAAACGTACTTATAGCCTTGTTCATCAACGTTGTGCTTGTCACATTATTAATCTTATTGTTAAATCTGGACTAAAAAGAATGAAACCTTATCTGAAAGATTTTAGAACTGCAATTAATTTTTTGAATTCCTCTGATCACAGAATTGCTATGTTTAAAAACTACTATGAAGCTAAAGGTGTGAGACCTAGAAAATTTGGCTTGGACATGGATGTTAGATGGAATGCTACTTACCTTATGCTGAAAAACTTGGTTCCATACAGTGAAGTTTTTTCTGTGTTCATCAATTTAAATTATGGTACTGCACTGTTGTCTCTAGCTCACTAGCATGTGGCTGGGAAGGTATTGGAGTTCCTGGAAATCTTTTATGACTGTACTATTGTTCTGTCTGGTGTTTATTATCCTACCAGTCCACTTGTGCTACACCATGTTTTAGAGATTGCAACCCATTTGCATGCATGTGAAAGAGATGTTAATCTTAGAAATTTTGTGTATCCTATGCAGCTTAAATTCCTTATGTATTAGTCAAACATTCCTCTCTTATACTCATTTGCATTCATTCTGGACCTTAGAGCTAAACTCAGAGGTATGCAAAGGGTCCTCTATTTACTTCATGAAAGCACTGGTACTGAGTACAGTTCTTACTATGCTGATGTGAAAATTGAATTGAATAAATTGTTTGAGAAATATGAAAGGAAGTTTGGTGCAGCTAGGTCTCAAAGGGTTACATAGCCTGCAAACCATACTGGTAAGAGAAAATAGGCTTGGGGAGAATATTTGGAGGATCAGGTGTTGTTGGTCCTACCCCGCCACTGCCAACACTTCTTCTCACTCTACTGCTTCTGAACTTGCATGCTACTTAGACAGCGACTGCATAACTTCTTATGAGGATGATTTTGACATACTTCTCTAGTGGCGTGACCACAAACTAACCTATCTAATCCTGGCAATTATGGCCAGAGATATCATGTTAGTTCGTGGTTCCACTTGTTCTTCAGAATCTTGTTTCAGCTTATCAGGAAGGATTATTGAAGAACGGCGCCAGTGCTTGTTACCTGAACATGTTGAGATGCTGACCTGCTTGAAGGATAGGGAGCTAGGAGAGAAGAGGGAACAACATTCAGCTGCTGAAACCAAGGAACTTGAAGGTGCATTCAAGAATTTGTATTTGGATTGTTGGGGGAGCCCATACAGAATATGGGCCAACTCCCCCTTGAAGAGGCACTGTGAAGATCAGTCGAAGGCCATGATGCAAAAAGTCGAAGGTCGGAGCGCTTTGAAGAAAAGGCTCTTGTAGAATAGGCGGAGGCCCTGCAGAATAGGCAGAGGCTTCTGCGAAACAGGCAGAGACTTTTGCGGCATAGGTTGAGATGGAGTCTTCATACTAAGAACAGCGGCAAAGAAGCCTTTGCACCACGAATGGCGTTGACGTTGGCGAAATAGCCGACAAAAGTCTTCGCACCAATGATGGTGGCAAGCGGCCTCTGCACCACGAATGGCGCTAGCATTGGTGAAATGGCCAACAGGAGCCGCTGCGCCAAGGGTGGCGGCAGGCGGTCTCTGCACCATGAACGGTGCTGACCCAAGTCTTCGCGCCAAGATAACAAAGATGGTGCGAAGACCGACGCTCTGTGAAGACTGTGCAAGGGTTATTAGCTCAGCCTCTTCATGGGCCGGGATGTTAGTATCGACAATGGCCCATTAGCGAGAGGGGCTATAGAAGTAAAAGACTTGAGTGCCCCCGAGAGCATATGTAAGAGGGCAGAATATTCCGGCATATGCCGTAGTTGTTGCAGGGGCATTTTGGTATGCCCAGGAAAACTGTACTCTGTAAAAGGGGAGCCTAGCCCTAAGGAGAGGGGGATTTAGGATGGCGTGTAATTCAAAACCCTAACTATTGCCTCAGTGTGTGAACTCCATTTTTGTATCCCTGCCTTTGCTAGTCGAAGGCCTCCGCCCTAGAGCGGAGCCTTCGACCCCTAGTGTCGAGCCGCAGCGAGCTCCCTCTCCCATTCTCACTTAGCAAACCCTAATGAGTTTTCTCCTCGGACCTTCGCCCTGGGACCCTCCACCTGAAGCCTCCGTTGAGATACCTCATCCAACCAGTCTTCGTCCGGGTCCCTTGTCTCGGGGTCTCTGCATGACACCTTCATTTGGGGGACCTCCGCCTCTCACTCTCTCTGTCGGGAACCCCATTTCCCAACATTGGCGCCCACCGTGGGTGGCACGAATAATTTTTTCAAGAGTGAAGGTTTGAACCTTTGACAATCCCTGAGAAAAGCCTCATAGAGGCCTGTTTTGTGACTTTTGTGCAGGAAGGATCAATCACGAGACAACATGGGAGCCTCTGCACCGTGAGACGAGGTTGGAGCCTTCGTACCTCGGGCCTCTACATTAGCCAAGGCAGGAGCCTCCATATCAACGGTCGACTCAGGAATCTCCGCACCGTGAGACGGCACGGGAGCCTCTGCACCAACAGCCGACCTGGGAGCCTGCACACCGCGAGACGGCGTGGGAGCCTCTACACCAACATCGAGGGAACCTCTGCACTGCAATATGGCACGGGAGCCTCTGCCCCAAGAAACAACGCGGGAGCCTCAGCGTTGACAAATTTGATAGTTTTGTCTTTGTACTTGACATGCGCAGGTTTTCACAAACAAGGCCAAAATGCAAATAAAGGCTGGGTCTTGGACAATCAACCTTCAACTACACAGTGCACCTACAGCTATGTTGTTCAGAACATGGGCATGACTCCCTAGTTTGAGAAGGTTGAAGCTGCGAAGCCCCGATACTCGGGTCTTCTTCCTAAGCTCAGAACATCAGCCTTCAATCAATTTCATCAGCCTCCGATCAGTTTCGCCATCATGATATTGGATAATTATTTCAAGAAGACTTTGGTATTGGATCTTTGGAAAACCTAACATGATATTTTGACATCTTCGCTAACTGTTCTAATGGCTCACGATAAGTGTCCCCCACCTTTGTATGAACTCTGTTCGATTATACGAAGTTCCTTTACCTTCGTCATAAAAATCAATAACATATGCATCTCTGAGCTAACCTTCGACCATGGTCAAGATTGTTGTCTCTTTGTAGCTGTGTTTTCATGACCTATCAGTTTAATGTTTCTCTTGGATCTTTCTAGAGCCCGAGGGACACACCACTAAACCAAGAGGAAATACTCCCTTGAGAAATATTTCAAAACCTAAGTCGAAAGTGGCTAGTAACAGAGCCACGACATTCGACCACAACTTTTTCAACGAAAAGAGGACCCTCCATCACCCCAAGCCAAAGGCTCATGGGCATGAAGCGACCTCCCTGGCATAAAGCGCCTGACGTCCGCGAAGACCTGGGAAGTTCATAGACCACCAAACCTACACAATACCTAAGCGATCTTCTACCAGTCAGTGATTTTTCATCAGACGGTGCCTTCGTCAGTTATTGACCTTCGTCATTCGGTGGCCTTCGTCAGTTATTGGCTTTGATCATTTGTCACTAGTCTTTACCTATCATTGGTTCTCAGTAGCCTTCGTCATTCAGTGGCCTTCATCAGTTATTTGCTTCATGATCATTTGTCAGTGGTCTTCACCTATCACTAGTTCTCAGTAGCCTTTGTCATTCAGTGGCCTTCATCAGCTATTGGCTTTGATCATTTGTCAGTGGTCTTCACCTATCATTGGTTCTCAGTGGCCTTCGTCAATTATTGGCTTTGATCATTTGTCAGTGACCTTCACCTATCATCGGTTCTCAATATTCTCAGTAGCCTTTGTCACTAAGTGGCCTTCGTCGGTTATTGGCTTTCATCATTTGTCAATGGCCTTCATCTACAATTGGCTGTCATCAGTTACCATCCTTCGTCAGTTATTGGCCTTCGAATTCATCGGCCTTCATCAGCCAATGGCTTTCATTAGTTAGTTGATTTTCATCAAGTCAACAACCTTCATCACTCCTTTGTCAGTCAACAACTTTCATTAGTCAATGACCTTCATCTATATTTATTTATCATCAGACAACAACCTTCATCTTTTAGTAGCCTTCATCTATCGGCAGCATTCGTTATTCAGTAGCCTCCGTCAGTTGGCAGCCTTCGTCACTTGGCTACCTTCGTCAGTTGATAGCCTTCGTCATTTCGCAGCCTTTGCCTATTAGCAGCCTCCATCAATTGGAAGCCTTCGTCATTCAGCAGCCTTCGTTGTATTGTTTTAATTTTTTAAGGTTTCTATAATATGCATCACCCAAACTTTATTAGAGCTAACCTTCGCAGGGACTGATCCTTTTTATGTTCAATGTTACAAGTCGCTTCAATACCCATGCAGGTTCTTGAATGGCAGCCTTCGTTAGCCATCCAAAACTTCAACCCTCTCATTCGAGGGCATTATTTCTTATATGCAGAGCCCATCTTTTGTTCAAGTATAACCATCATTTTTGCAGGGTGCATGAAATATTTACCCCCTTTAATATTTTTGTGTAAATGCATTCACTTGCATCATCACATATATACATGCATTGCACCGCGGTAACCCAACAAAGACCTATCCATGATCAGGCATCGGGGCCGTCACTCTCAAAAGCTTCAAAAAGCTTTACCCGACAAAGACCTGTCTACAGTCGGGCATCGGACCTTCGCTCTCTCAAAACCTTCAAAAACTTCACCCCTCGCATATTATATGAAATGACTAACCATCTTTTGCAGCAAATAGAAAGCCAGTGTCTTTCTAAGTGTCGAAAAACTTACAAGCAAGTCAATATTTGATGAAGCTATAACGCCCAACCTAAGTCCCTAAAAATGCAGGAGATCAACTCAGGTGCATTTTTACACGACTTCTATGGCCTTCGGCATGCGGCGTCAGTGTCTACATCGACTTTGCCTTCGCCTTCGCCATGCTCTTCGGCATGAGGGGCTTCACCATCATCTTAGGAGGGCCTTCGGCAATACCATGATGACTCGCCTCTACCAACACGTCGGCACGAGGGGGCTTCGCCGACACCTTCGGCGTCTACACCAACATTGCCCCCACCAAGTACTTGTTGCAGGAGGGCCTTCGCAAACATCACCAACAAACCTCTTCGACTGGCCTCCATCAACACTTTGGCAAGAGGGACTTTGACATCATCTTCACCCACTATAATGGATCGAGGGCCAAGATCGACACCTTCGACATCAACACCTATGATGACTTGCCTCTGTCGCCAAACTCGAGGGGCTACGTCAACTCCTTCACTCCTTCAACACCAAGGTCAACTACACTTTCGTCAACAACTCTAGCTCGAGGGGCTCACTGACATCTACTTCGACTACTATGACTACATCGACTACACTAAGCGTGGTTGAGGATTCAATCACGAGCGCTAGCCAAGAGGGGCTAGGGGAGTGCACCGGAGGACCAGCCACTCCGGAGCATGAAGTCTTGGCCAATGCTCGTGAGTGAAGATTTGAAGGTCCCGGAGGCAAAGACCTCCACCCCAAGAAGAGCTGTAGACAAAGACCTCCTCCCCAAGAAGACTTAGAGATGAAGACCTCCGTGCCAAGAAGACTTGGTGATGAATCTCCGCCCAAAGAAAACCCGAAGATGCAGACCTCCGTGCCTAGAAGACCTGGAGACGAAGGCTCACGCATCAAGAAGGCCTTGGAGACATACATGCACGCTGAGAAGATACCGGAGGCAAAGGCCTTAGGGATGAAGACCTCTGCATCAAGAAGGTCCTAGAGATGAAGAACTAAGCACTGAGCAAAGCCGATAAATCATGTTACAAAAGCAGCAGAAAGAGCCTAAGGCTAAAGATGAAGAAATCAGAAGATGAAGGCACTTGGAGCTAAAAGCCTCACGAATCATAGCATCTATAGGATAGAGTCGTGTGCGTGCCCTTTTCTCCACGCCCTTTTTTCCCACAGTGTTTTTGGGATGGAGTTTTTATCGAGGCTCGCACGTATAGGTTACGAAGGGCAATCCTCGTAACCATGAGTTGTATTGTGCCTCTTCTTGTATGAACATCTACTAGGTCATGTAATAGCGGCCATAACCTAGCAGCTGAGGGGCTACTGTTGGGGGAGCCCATACAGAATATGGGCCAACTCCCCCTTGAGAGGCACTATGAAGATCAGTCGAAGGCCATGATGCAAAAGTCGAAGGTCGGAGCACTTTGAAGAAAAGGCTCCTGTAGAATAGGTGGAGGCCCCTGCAGAACAGGAGGAGGCTCCTGCGAAACAGGCGGAGACTTTTGCGGCATAGGTTGAGATGGAGTCTTCGCACTAAGAACAGCGGCAAAGAAGCCTTTGCACCACGAATGGCGTTGACGTCGGCGAAACAGCCGACAAAAGTCTTCGCACCAATGATGGCGGCAAGCGGCCTCTGCACCACGAATGGCGCTAGCATTGGTGAAATGGCCAACAGGAGCCGCTGCGCCAAGGGCAGCGTCAGGCAGTCTCTGCACCATGAACGGTGCTGACCCAAGTCTTCGCGCCAAGATAACAAAGATGGTGCGAAGACCGATGCTCTGCGAAGACTGTGCAAGGGTTATTAGCTCGGCCTCTTCATGGGCCAGGATGTTAGTATCGGCAAGGGCCCATTAGCGAGAGGGGTTATAGAAGTAAAAGACTTGAGTGCCCCCGAGAGCATATGTAAGAGGGCAGAATATTCCGGCATATGCCATAGTTGTTGCAGGGGCATTTTTGTATGCCCAGGAAATTGTAACCGTACTCTATAAATGGGGAGCCTAGCCGTGAGGAGAGGGGGATTTAGGATGGCGTGTAATTCAAAACCCTAACTATTGCCACAGTGTGTGAACTCCATTTTTGTATCCGTGCCTCTGCTAGTCGAAGGCCTCCGCCCTAGAGCGGAGCCTTCGACCCCTAGTGTCGAGCCGCAGCGAGCTCCCTCCTCTCCCATTCTCAGCGAGCTCCCTCCTCTCCCATTCTCACTTAGCAAACCCTAATGAGTTTTCTCCTCGGACCTTCGCCCTGGGACCCTCCACCTGAAGCCTCCGTCGAGATACCTCATCCAACTAGTCTGTGTCCGGGTCCCTTGTCTCAGGGTCTCCGCATGAGACCTCCATTTGGGGGACCTCCGCCTCTCACTCTCTCTGTCGGGAACCCCATTTCCCAACATGGATGAACCTGAAGGTGAAGAGGAGGCATCTGGTGGCTGAGAGTGACACTTAGCTGTAAATGTTGGACTTGCTTTTGTGTGAGTTGAGAGTGGACCTGTCCCTCACTCACTTGATTAGTTTTGTTACATTTTCATTTGAACAATGGTCTGTAATAACTTAAGTAAGACAATCTTATGAGCTGGTTGCACTCTTTTTTCCTGTCTAGGTTCTCTCACAAGGGTGAGTTTTACCTGGACAGGTTTTTAATGAGGCAACATTGCACCAAACAGCTCTTTTTGATATCTAAAATTATTCTCCTATCTTTCTTTTTTCTGTGATGTGATCTGTGTGTGTCCTTCTTACTAAGTCATGGATGTGAAAGTGTGAATGTTGATACTTGATAGTGATAGTTCATAATTGATATTAACATATGACTGTGAATGTTAATAGAATGATAGTTCAAAGTTGATAGAAATGTGTTGGCAAGTTTTTGGTTGAAAATTTTGGTTTGAGATAAAGGTTTTGAGGTGTTTTTGTTGAACCGGGCTATGGGCTAGCACGGCCCGCAATTTTTGCCGTGACTCACGGACCAGTATGGCACGAAAATCGGCCGACAGGTCCGTGCCTGGGCCGAAGGCCAGGCCCGCAGGCCTGTGAGGCACGGCCTGCAGGGCACGGCGTGCCTCCTCGGCCCGGTGGCCATCGGGCCGTGCCGGCCCGGTACCGGGCTGTGCCGTGCCAGGCCGACCCGATGCCCAACTATAGACATGGACTCTGTCCGAAGTCCATCTTTTTTAATGTTGGCATCCCGCCAACTCCATCCAAAGAAAAATTAGTAGCACCAACATCTCATTTTTTTTAAAAGGAACACTGGCCGTGTTAGGTAGAGGAATTAAACAAGCACCATATTAACCTGTGCAGAGGCAGTCTAGCTCGCTGACATCCGAGACTGATCGAGACGAACACAACAATCCCCCACCCAAAATCCACGTTCATCTCCGATACCAGCCTCCATGGAGCCAGGGGGATCCAAGCAAGATGGCGGAGTGGTAAACATGACGAGGGCGATGGAGGCTTTGTCCCCTTGGTTGAACCACCCAAGGAGGACCATCGTCAGGGTGGAAGCCCTGGTGGTGACAGCCGCTGCGCTGCTGCTTCTCCAGCTCATCTTGGACTGCTGCAAGCGGCGGTGGCACAACTCCTTCCTCAAATATGGCCTGCAGGTGTGCACCAAACTTATGGACCCTCTCATCATCTACACCTTGGGCACGATGCAGTCCTCCCCAATCAAGAATTCCTTGTATCCTGTCTGGGCTGCTTTTCTCATCGTGGCTTCGATGGGCACAACCGCCGTACAGGAATATGATTTCCATGGCAGTTTTCACAGCAAGTACATGCACGCACTTGTCGAGGCTTGTCGGTTAGTCTTCTATATGACGATGATAAGTCTGCTACTGTTCCCATATGCTTACACCTGGGACTGGGACCAAAGGCGTTCGAGTAAGGACTTTAAGTTTGCCCGTGTAAGTTCATATTATGTCTGTGGTCTTGTTACTATCGTCATGATGAGCAAGATTAAGGAATTGTTTTCGTTAATAGTTATGAGATACAAGAAGGAGAAGAATAACAAGAAAAATAAGAAGAAGAAGAAGAGAGGGAGGAAGGGATACAGTTACCTAGTCTTGAAAGGATCCATTACAATGGACCAGATATGGGATTATTATTGTCGTGACTCAGATGATGGCAATGAATTGAAATGATTATGCCTGTCCTATGCTTTATTTCAGCAGCTCTTGAAACGGAGCTATTTTGGGGTAGCCAGTCCCGAAGCCAGCCTTCTTAAAACCGATGATTTTGTCTTCAAAAAGTTGCTGCCACCTCAAGGGGTTTCCAAAGCAGCATTCAGAACTGTTGAGGTAGAGTTGGGTTTCTGCTATGATTTCTTCTTCACCAAGTATCACTATACCTTCAAAACGATGATTATTCTGACAGCACTTTTTCTATACAAGATAACTTTGATTTCACTATTTCAGTGGTTGGAGTGTTAGCCATCAGAAAATCACTAGCTCTGGAGACACCAAAGCCTATCATAGAAGTACACATTTCAGACGCTGATTACATCATCACTATACTAGTTCTCGGTATAGCCCTCCTAGTGGAACTAGTGCAAGCAGCATTTTATCTGGCTTCAGACTGGGTCCAGGTATCCCTTGCCTGCAGCTATGTGAAGGAGAAGGACAAAGTCATCGCATTTATTGGAAAAGTTATCGGTTTGCTTAGGAGGTTTATTGCTTCTGGGGCGTTGAGAAAGAAGATGGACCAGTACTCAGTTCTTTTCGGACCGAAAGATCCAGTAGATGTTTCTGATGCGGTGAAGGGAGCTATTGCAAGGTCTCTCAGATCAACTTATGGCAACCAAACCGATGAAGAAACATCACTAAGACAGATCAAAAAGTTAAATCGGGCATTCAAAGATCATTGTTCTCAGCTGGAAGTCATGTTGATTTGGCATATAGCAACTGAATATTGTGATATGTCGATGATCATAGAAATGGGATTACTCGAGATGAGCAAGGGGTTGCAACTAAGTTCTCTATATTCTGGGCATCCTTGATTGGTCAAGTAAATGGGTTTACTCTAGATGGTGACCGAGACGTTAAGGTTAATTTGTCTAGACTGTGTGCACGATTGATTGGATCCATCAGTCGGTACCCTAGTAATGTGGTTGCTCGAGATGGTCACCGAGGCACTGCAGTTCATTTGTCTAGTCGGTACCCTAGTAATGTGGTTCCATCATCTTTTTTGTCCCCGAACTGCTTCCTTACCACGAGGCAGATATAGCAGAGCTGGCAGAAAAGATGATGGAAGAATGTAGGGAGCTCTTTGGATCCTACAACATATACGATGCAGTGAAGAATTTAGATGGGACAGAGCAGCACCATAATAGCACGATCGTCCAAAAAGGTGTGAAGCTCGGTAAGCAGCTCAAGGAAATGGCGGACGGGGATCGCTGGAAGGTGATGGAAGATTTCTGGGCCGATGCAATCATCCACGCCGCGGCCGTGCACTACACCACCAAGCAACACATGCAGCGCCTTGAAAATGGCGGGGAGTTCCTCACCCACATCTGGGCTCTGCTTGCTCACGCTGGCATCCTCGACGGGGACAGGGATCAGCCCCAGGGCCGGGGCGTGAGAATCCCTGTCCTGCGCGTCCCGGTGAAGCAGGAGGCTAATCTAGGCCCTGGCCCCGCGCAGGAAGAAATTGCATGATTCGTGTCAACGGCACAACAGCCTTCAAGTTGAAGCCCTCCATCGCATTCATCCCTTTCGCCACAAATTTGTTAGCTTGTGATTTCCCATCCGTCGGTATGTGTATGTTTCCAAACTGGCAGTGCTCGTGTGTGGGCATTTCTTATGTTTGTACTATGATGAATAATGGATACTATGTGTGTGTCTCCAGTGCATGCTACGGTGTTTGTAAAGTGCATTTTAGAGAATTGGGTACCCACAATGTAACTTCTGGTTTTGGAACTGCTACGAGCATCTCAAAGAGTTTGAAAACCTCACTCCCAATCTTGGGGGGTTTTTTTTTGGCAAGATTGAAAAAAAAAATCACTCTCCAACTTCTTATCTCAACTCTCGTTCTTTCCACATTTGGAAAAATTGATCTAATCGTGTGCAAATATGCAAGCACGTATCGATCAGTCAATATAGAGACGGAAGGACGTGAGAGAAAAATAAATAGTAAGGCCAATCTAGAGATGCAAGGACGTGAAAAGAATAAAGAGTACGGATTAGATTCGAATTACTAATACAAAATTATCTTCCATCTTTTAAGAGCAAAATCTTGGAAATGATTGGAAGAACCCAACAACTACTAACTTTTTGGAAAACTCATTGATTTATCAATTGTTTTTTAGGAACTACTGGAGATGCTAACAAGTGGTTTAGCCATGAGCTAGCAGTGAGTCGCAGCAGTACTAGTTTAAAGACTAAAAGTGGACTTTTTTTTCCGCGGCAGTACATTTTAAAGACTAAAAGTGGACTCCTTTGCCTTACAAATGTAACCAAAACACCACTTTCCCTTACAAATGTAACCAAAACAATCCTAGACTGATTACTCGCAACCAAGCATTGTTCCAATAAGATACAAAGATACACTCTAGTCTGTAGCTGTATCTGTCGTACCAGTACTGTCTGAAGTCTAAACTATAGGCCTTTCAAAAAAAAAAAGTCTAAACTAGAGTACTGGTTTTCTGCTCTAAGACATTTTTTTTGAAACAAATATTAAAAAGAAGAAAAGCCCAAAGTGGACACAACGATACAACAGCAACTTACAACCCACGCTGGAAAATGAACTCAACAAAAGGAAAAAAAAAATACACTGGTCGGTCGGATTGAGACATCGACACGAACCGCACACCGTCGACGCTCAACTCAGGAAAAACAACAAACCGCCACCTATCTCCAAGCCACCGATCGGTCACCATAGTGCACCGCCAAACCCCGAGACGACCAAGATATCAGGGCGAAAACGCCATAGTCACCGCTTGCGCCGTCGTTACCGACGATGACCCTTACTGAACTAGCCTGCTGCCAAGCAGGACTAGCCGCCGTAGATCGCTGCAAGCCATGTAGCCCTCTCGCAATCGGATCCACTTGCGCCGCCTCTCAAGACGATGTACCACACCGGACTAGCCACCACCAAGCAGGGTTAGCCGCCGTAGTCTGCTGCAAGCTGCCAAAACCAACGTGTGAGCAGCTGCCTCTGGCGCTCACCAAGCCGATACCGTCCCCTGAGATCCAGACACGAGCACACCGTAGCTTCCAGGACCTAGCTACCGCATCAAAGGTAGAAGTGCCACACATGTCCTCTAGCTGCCAATCAGAAAACCTCCTTGTGCCAGAACGGCCACCGCTGAGCGGGACCACCCCCCGCCAAACCACGCAGGTCACATCGGGCAACGCAAATCTGCTGGCCACCACCTCCCACGTCGGCCTTCTCGCCAACTCCGTGGGTGCCTCCCACACTGGCCTCCTCACCAACTTCGTGGTCGCAACTGGCGTACGGACCCACCAGACCGCCGTCCTCCACTGCCAAACAGATGCAAGGCCCTCCAATCACCACGCCAACGCCCTCCTCCTAACCGCCTTCCTCCGCCGTGGACACCGCAAACTTGAATCCTCAACTAGGCCTCCACCTTACCACGACGTTGGCTGCCACCGCAGACTGACCGAGCAGGAGTCCAAAACGACGTCTCCAAGGAAGGACGCGATGCCACTGGTGCCGCCGTCGCCTGACCAGAAGGTCTAGGTTTTCACCTAGGACATCGCACAAAGGGGAGAGGATCGTTCGATGGACGCTTCCAAGGAAGAAAACGGCGCCCGGACGCACCGCCGTCATCGGCCCAACAGGGGCAAAGCTTTCGCCATGGCGCCTCAACCCCCATGCACAGCAATGACCATGGTCCATCCGCTACAACAGTCGCCGCCCCGCGAGTCGCGATGCGTGCAGTCACCAGCACACAACACCATGGCCCATTGCAGCCGCCGCAAATCTCACGCGGCCACCGCCGTGGCCCTTCCTCGCTTGCTCAGACCTAGCCTCACACGCCGGACCCAGCCCATCATCGCCGCTGCCCACTTGCGCCAGCACCAGCACCGACCAGCTACCGCGTGCAGCCGTGCCCCCAGTGTCTACCCCTAGGTGAGGCACGCCGGCACCACACGGATCCAGGCCCAAGGCTGCCGGATCCAGCCGCAGGGATGCAGACCTGCCCTAGGCCGCCGCTGCATCCCGACAAAGGGCCATGGCCAGAGCACCGCAGCAGCCGGAGAAGGGCCAAAGCTGAAGCACCGCATGGATCCAGCCACCAAGATAGGGAAATCGCCGCCGGCCGCCGCCTCGGTGATGCCCCAAAACCACCGCTGCGCTACGCCCTAAACTGGGGAAGAAGGCCCCGCCACCACCTTGTGCCCACACGGGCTTCCGACGGCGTGCTCTGGCAGCAACGAGGAAGCTGGGGACGGGGGAGGGGGTGGCGGCAGGGGGAGGATGCTCCGTCCGTGTCGCCCGAGACGGACGATGCGGATGGGTGCATGTTGGGATAATTCAATGCTCCAACACATTTATTTATACATATATTGCATCCAAGGACCAGACGCACAAATCAACATTGTCAACCAACGTCACACCATGAATCACCAAACATTCATGAATCATGAATTCAGGGCACCAGGTAGAGCATCAACATGTAACCCATGCAAAATTTCATGTACACAAACGTCAGTCAGGCATTAGCATGTGTTCTATCTTACCCTTTTATTTCTAGCAAATTAGACAAAATACAGAACCACACAAAAAGGGGGACACAAATTCAGGTCATGTTCTCAGCCAGGAATGCCCATCTGCTTTATTAACACCTTACAAGGAATTCCTGAGGTGTGAAGCTCGAATCAATCAATAGACACGGGCTTTCGGTGGGAATGACTCTACTTCATCGTCCAATGTGTTCATGTGCACTGGCCTGTATGCCAATCGAACCTTCTCGTTCTCCCAGTATCTGTGTACAGGTAACATCAGTGAATCAGGATACTATTACTGAAAGGGCAGTATATTTCAGATCATGCATTATTGCCACCAGAGATATAAGTTGTTGAATTTATGTGTTAGGCCTTTTCATGACCTGCTGATGCATGCCATATGTTAGTGGCTCACAGGCTACATTTTACAATTCACTCAAACACAAATTACACAATCTATGATTTGTCTAGTGTCTACAGATTGGCTTCTATGACACTGACAAGCATGTCGAACAGTGCAACAAACTAACAGCAGAAAATTTATTTGAATTTCTGGTAGCTTAGTGATCAGAAGATAATTACCCCAGTGAGTGTTTCATCCACTTCTCGTCATCTCTTGTCTGTAAACAAGTATGAAAAAGTATTGTTGATACAAGTTAGAAGCATGTCATCAAAATATAATAAGAGTTAAAAGAGTAGCTTCAAACCGTGAAATCTTCACGAGCATGTGCTCCCCTGCTTTCCTTCCGAGCCTCAGCCGAATACATAGTTATGCATGCATTTATCAAAAGATTTTCCAGCTCAAGGGTCTCTATCAAGTCAGAGTTCCTGTTGAAACAAATTACAAAATTACAAAGGAAGAAAAATGGATCACAAATGCAACAGCAAAAACCAAAAAAATTTGACACTTCCTTATGAGGAACATACCAAATGAGACTCCGATCACTGAGCTTCACATCATGGAAACTTTCCCATGTTTTGCTAATCAGTTCACAACCTAATAGACAGAAGGTCAGTGAGAACACATGGTGAATAAATTTCACAAAAAGCATTCCTAGCAGTGTTTATTTTTTGCCATGCTTCTTTCAAGTGCTCATGATAGTAGTAAAAAGAACTACACAAAGAGCATGAGCAATACCTTCTTCAAGTGTTTCTTGTGTACGGAACACAGCAGCATTATTTTGCATAACACGTTGCATGTTGAGACGGATCTTGGAAGTTGGCAATGACCCATTCGCATTCCTCAGCTTGTCCAACCAGGCTATGGTCTTCTCTCCAGCATCTTTTTCCAGAGGTTTCTGCTTCTCACCTATAACAGAGTTAGAGTGCAACATGGATATTAGGAGCGTAGGAAGAGCAAAAGGAAACAAACAACCAAGTAAAGATAAGGAACCTGCCTGGTTTAGAAATATCTGCTACCCTGTTTGCACAAGCTCTGCCAAAAACAACTATGTCAAGAAGCGAATTTGCGCCTAGCCTATTTGCACCATGGACAGATGCACAGGCTGCTTCACCAGCAGCCATTAGACCAGGAACAACAGCATCCAGATTATCACCCTTGATATCCACTACCTGTTATGCAGAATAGCAGAATATATTTCTATTATAATACCAGCAGGTTTTGACCCATACTAATCATGTCTACTACATGCTCAATACAAACCTCCCCATGGTAGTTTGTTGGGATACCACCCATATTGTAGTGCACAGTAGGCAAAACTGGAATGGGCTCCTTGGTGACATCAACACCAGCAAAAATAGCAGCAGTTTCAGAAATACCAGGAAGCCTTTCCTTGAGAACCTCAGGCGGCAGATGGTTCAGATGCAAATAAATGTGATCCTTCAATGGCCCTGTAGTAATCAGATCAAAAGATAAGTTCCAAGCAGAGGAAGAAAAGAAAATCAGGCACCTAACACAAATCTAGTGCTAGCACATACCTACACCACGTCCTTCTCTAATTTCCATTGTCATTGATCTTGAAACAACATCACGAGAAGCAAGATCTTTTGCAGTAGGAGCATATCGTTCCATGAACCGTTCACCTTCACTGTTTCTAAGGATACCACCTTCACCACGGGAACCTGGTGACACAATGAGAACAGGACACAAATTCTCAGTAAAAGAGAACCTTCACTATCAAGGGATTAATTGTTCACAAACAAATGAATTGCCTAAGCTAAGCACAGGAAGGGTTGAATATATACAACCTTCAGTAATCAGGCATCCAGCACCATAAATGCCTGTAGGATGGAATTGTACAAACTCAAGATCCTGCAATTGCATGTATCAGGTACGCAGGATCAGGACAGGAACATGGACCAATAACTAGTAATGAAACCCTGGACGAAAAGACTGGCCTGAAGAGGTAAACCAGCACGTGCGACCATAGCATTGCCATCTCCAGTACAAGTGTGTGCTGAGGTTGCTGAGAAATATGCCCTGCCATAACCCTGTGTTCATAAAGCAAAAGAGAATTCATCACCAGAGTTGGTGCAAACAAAAAAATAAAATAAAATAAAATCAGTACTTCAAAATTGGAAGACCCCTTACTCCTGTGGCTAGAATTGTATTAGAAGCACGGAAACGGTGAAGAGTTCCATCCTCCATGTTTAAGGCAATGATTCCTTGACACTTTCCTGGAATATTGTTGCTAGTTAATTAATATATGAATTATAACCAGAATTGAAAGTTGCAAGAAGCTTCATATAACATCCAATCAAAACAGCAGCAGGAAAAATACAGGGACATGAATTGCATTGTGAACAAAAGTGCAATTACATAGGAGTAACCAAGTACTGCCAAGTGCCAACTATTAGCTTTCAGCAACCACAAAAGAACAATTATACGCAAACCAAGGTTCATGAAAAAGCATAGTGATTGAAACAGGCCAACATAGCAATAATGGGCTAAGGAGCACACGTGCTGGGAAATTGAAAATAAAACAACTAACAAGACCTTAAAGACATGCTCCTCAGATTCACCTTTTAGATCTTGCAATGCAAAATATCTTACCTTCATTGTCCATGAGAAGATCCAATGCAAAATATTCCACAAAAAATTGAGTATTGTGCTTCATTGCTTGACCATATAGTGTGTGTAGCATAGCATGTCCTGTTCTGTCAGCAGCACAGGCACAGCGGTAGGCTTGTCCACCTGATGATAGTACACAGTTAGAGCAGGCAGAATACAATAAGTAAAAGGGTGTTTTTCAAAACAAGTTACAGCTTATGACCTTTGCCAAAATCTAAGCTCTGTCCTCCGAAGGCACGTTGGTATATCTTTCCCTCTTCAGTTCTTGAAAATGGTAAACCATAGTTCTCAAGCTCTATAACAGCTTTTGGTGCTTCTCTGCACATATACTGAATGGAATCCTGGTCACCTGGAAATGGATGAGAATGTCAAATAAAAAAAGAATCGTCAAAACATAGGACAATTTGATAGTTGCTTGAAGATTTCCCTCTTCTTATTAAGGAAAATATATTATGAACCAAAGATGTCAGTTCCTTTCCACTAAAACAAAAAAATAGATGCGGGCTAAAATCATGCTGAAGTTGCTCACCGAGCCAATCGCTTCCCTTAACAGTGTCATACATATGCCACCTCCAATCATCTTCACTCATGTTTCCAAGCGCAGCATTAATGCCTCCCTGCATAACATGTTCTTGCAAGTTAGAGCACAACTGAAGCTCATAAATTGGCAGTGCATGGTACTAGAGAAAAATACACCATGCACCAATGCTGAACTTTTGTGCAACCTTAGGCCTACTTAAAAAAATTGAAATGTTGTTGCCGGTTGCCCAATGTGAACTAGGGTTATACAAAGTCTGAAACAAAGAAAAGTCCTAACTAGAAATAACTGGCACAACAATGGAATACAAGAGTAATTCGATGGCAAACCATACATACATTAGTCATGCATCAACAATATGTGGAAAATTGGAACTAATATTATTAAAATATTAAAATATATAATAGTTTTGTGCAACATATTTTACGCTCGTAATTTAATGCCAATTGTAAAACCCCCAACACCAGACTTCCTCCTTAAGGAAATGCTGGATTAAAAGCAGATGGCCCATGCCTCCATGAAACAAAATGGATGCAGGCTACTACTCAAGCTAGCAGTTCAGCACCAGTTAACTACATCTGACAAGCTTAAGGCCTTAAGCATTCAATTAGAACATAGCTACAAAGAAATCATGCCACTGAACAAATGAGAAGCACAATCAACCGGTAGTTGCATCAGTCTCATTCCAAAATGAGCCAAACAAAAATTATTTGTCAACAAACATGCCCACAGAAAACAATTGCCACCTAATTACAGGCAACTCTGATCTTCTATGATAGGAATAAAAACAGAGCAAACTGTGCCATGACTAAAAGCTAAAACTGCTATGCAATCTTAGATCTAGCTGATGACACAATGGTTCCTGCATGCCAACTACGTTTATACAAAGAATGGCACAATGGAAGCTTGAGTGTACAGACAGCAGGCAGAATGATACAGGTGGCAAGCTATACAAGCTTCCATATTCTAATCAAATATCATATATATAGGAAAAGAAACACTGTTTGTTCCACACAAAACTAACCATAACTGAGCAAGTTCTGAAAACCAACATCATCCTTCCTCCATCAGGAAGCAGATAACTAAGAGCATATGGCCCATATCTGCCTTCTATTAGTTGCAACAGCATGTATGCAATCCAATCGAGCGGTCAAGAAAGTAGCTGAGATCCAGACAACTAAATTTCACTCTTGCACACATTCAGTTAGCATACTACACTAAAGTCATTCCACTGACCAAATAAGGACCCTAACAAAACAGTAGTAATTACTTAGAACATGGGCGACATATCAGTGGGACTCGAAACAAACAATAGCATCTATCAACAAGCCATGTTCAGTTGTCCATGGAAACCAATATCCATCTCATTAACAGCACTTCTGATTTGTTGCACAAAAACAACTAATTCCATTTTTTTTCACAGACCTTCAGCTAGAGTAGCAGGAATGTCATGCCGCAGGGCGTAGTCTCACCTGTGCCGCGACGGTGTGCGAGCGCGTGGGGAAGAGCTTGGTGATGCACGCGGTGTTGAAGCCGTGCTCGGAGAGGCCGATCGCCGCCCGTAGCCCCGCGCCGCCGGCCCCCACCACGACGGCGTCGTAGGTGTGGTCCACCACCGTGTAGGACGACTGCAGGCGGGCAAATCCCATGAACAAACGGAATCAATCCCCACATTCTCGGAACTAAACCATCCCACCGCATCCCACTACGGACCAAATTACTCTGAAAATAGGCAAGCTGCCCATCCCAAACCATCCATCCATCTGAACAACGGCAAATCGCCGAATCCACGATCAACGAACCCAAAATAAAGCGCGAAAAATCCCGAAGGATCGATCGAGCGAGCGGAGTGAGGCGGATCAGGCGTACCGATGCCGTGGAGAAGAGCCTGGAGGCGGAGGCCTTGGCCCTGGAGAGGCCCCGCGAGACGCAGCTGCGCCACATCGCGCTCCGGATCTCGCGGCGGCGGCGCACGCGCGGGGAGGGGGGTTTGGGGCGGCGGCGCGGGCGGGGAGACGGCGGACGGGGGTGGAGACTGGAGAGGAGAGCGGCGGGGAAGATGAAGCTGACGACGGCGGGGGAGGTCGTTTTGTTTATTCTCGGAGAGTAGGGCTTTTCACGGGACCATTCTGCCCTTCGCATTTGAAGATTCTCTGTAGTGCGCCATGGCCCATGGTTCTTTTTCTTTTAATTTCTTCCTTTTCTTTTACGATTTTGTTTGCATTAGTTTAATTCTTATGAAAAATTTTGAACGTGTTTATTTATTTCCTCAAAATGGATATGCCTTAGTACATCAAAGTAAGATACAGAAAAGCTAAATTTTATAAGCTTTTGATTGACTTTATGCACAATTATACATGTAGAAAAATTCATCGTACCATTCACTCTGAAAATAATGTCAAGATTATGTGTTCTTTTAAAAAAAATTGATAATAACAATCATATAATTACAATATAAAAGAAAAATTAAAGAGTTCCTTGCATGAAAAAAAATATGTATATTGATGGACGTAGGGAGTAGCTATTGTGCTACATTTGGTTGATCATCAAGCCACGTCTACCAGCACCCCCGAACTTGGGTTTGCGTTCTAGATTTATTGTTCCCAGATGATTTGTCCCGTTAGTGTAAACAATTCACAATCATTTGTTTTGAGGGGAAAAAGGTAGGTAAACTATATACATACATGATACATGCAACAAATCAAAACAACCATGGCACGTCTTAATTAGCACTGGAAATCGTTGTTCATTAATAAATGGATCGGATTAGTGGCAAATCCTGAGGATATATATGTATCTAGCTGACGCAGATGATGATAAAAGAAGAACCCATGGATTTTTCTTGTGCAAATAATCATGGAAAAAATGATGCTAATATAATTAGCTTATTGACTGATAGAAAAGGGGTGGATGGGAAATGCGTAATCATGCATGCATTAATTCACGGTGGCTTTCTTGGTTCGTTCCTTGTCGTGAGGGAACTTCTTTTGACGAGTGGAGATTGCCATGGCCACGAATGTGGCTTCACAGCGGGATACGCGGCACAGACATCCCCCAAGCGCGCAAAACGAATATGGCCGGCATGGCGCTTAGCACACGCAAGCGCCACGAAGCTGACGGCCCACGAATGATTTGATATCTGGAGACTGAGATGCATCCATCTGGCTACGCTTGGCTTGGCCCATGGGCTTAAAATGGAAAGGAAGATGGGCGCGCTTCGCGTCTTTTCCACTCCCGGTCCAGATCTACCGACCGGCCCTGATTCTCGGTCACCTGCTGCTAATTCGGATTTGGCCGGAGAGGAGAATCCTCGTGCAAATCGGAAGAATCGACTCCAAACGCTGCTTCGGTCGGTGTTTCGAATCAGAAAAGGATTCAGCGTTTGTACGCACTCACGTGAAAGGGTCGGATGTTGGTTTCAATTCTAGCTCCTCCTATCGCTCGCTACTTCTATTTGATATATCTTTTTTCCAGGGATTTCTTTTTCTAATGCAATAATAATAAGCTAAAATAAGGTAGTATTTAAGTTGTTCTATGTTCACAAAAAATAATTTTTTTGAAGCATAGTTTTATTTTTAATTTTTTTAATAAAAATATGTATTCATATGAATCAGAATCCAATCCACCCGTCAAATGGTTTTATAGAGTGTTTTTTATTTATTATCCAAAATGTTTCTCGAGAGATGTTTATCTGAAATGTTTTTATAAGAATCTAAAACCCTAGCAAACATACTGAATCGTCATTTGCCACCAATTTTGCTATCACAGAATCTATAGATGTCAATTGAATCGTTCTTTCTAACAACAACCAACAGAGTCCCCCCAGTAGGGCCTATACATGAGTCTTCAGAACTAAATTTAAGGGCTTGAGGCAATTAAAAAAAAAGACAAGGTCCAGCAATGGTCAAACCGGTTTCATTCCAGGCGTTGCAACCCCTGATCGGTAGCTAGCTCAACAGCCCCCTCGCTCTTGTAATAAGGGAGCACATGAGTTGGTTGTCCCAGGTAGCTTTCACTACTATACAAAAACTTTTGTGCAGTGTTTCCAAATAGGACTCCGAGGTGGGCGGCCTAGTTGCCCGCTTCAGTTATTGGAGGCAGGACAACTGGGCCAGCAACCGCCTCAGTTAATCATTAACCGAGGCGGGCATTGTAACAGAATCACCTCGGTTAATGCCTATTAACCGAGATAGATATTGTAACGCAACCGTCTCCATTAATCATTAACCGAGACGGGCATTGTAACAGAACCGTCTCTGTTAATGTCTATTAAACGAGACAATTATTGTAACGCAACCGCCTCCGTTAATCCATTTTTGGAGGCGGTTACACTATAAAGCCCGCCTCGGTAAATGATGGCCCGGCAGGCAGCCCATCTCGGCCCGATATCACGCTGATTGTATATATACTAGAGTTTTAAGGTTTCCTTAGCCACTCTCACTCCCCAGTCACGCCCCCGACTCCCCAGCCACACCCCTCCCCTCAACCTCCCCATCCCAGCGCCCCTCCCACTCCGTCAAGGGATCCTTCGCCCGGCGCTCCACCCTGGCCCTTCTCTCTCCCTCACTCGCCTCTCCCTCTCCCTCAGCGGCTCCTCCCTCTCCCTCTCCTCTCCATTTGCCTCCCTCTCTCCGGTAGTGGTGGTGGGCGGTGGTGCGCAGCCAGGTGGCCGCGCGGCGGGGCGGCGTGGAGGTAGTTCCACATCTCCCTCTCTTCCTCTCTCTGTGTCCTCACTCTTCCCTCTTCTCCCATAGGCGAGAAGCACCCGCGCCCCTCCCCTCCTCTCTCCATGGCTCCACCACCACGGCGCAGATCCCGCGGGGTGGAGTCCTCTGGCGGCGGATCCAGTGGGGAGGCACCCTCCTACAGCGGATTCGGCGGCGAGGAGTGCAGTGGTGGTGGATCCAATGGCGAGGAGGTTGGATCCGCCGGGGAGGAGTGCACCAGCGGCAGATCCGGCGACATGGCGTCGGCGGGGAGGCCCAGATCCGGCCACTGTAGGCTGCAGCGGCGTGGATCCTACCACGGACAACGGCGGCGTGTGGTACTGGGCTTGGTGGGCTTATTTTTTTATTTCCTAAAATTGTTAACTATGGCGGGCTACATAACTCAACCGTTTCCGATAATACCATTAACCGAGGTGGTTTTTGCAACCGCCTCGGTTAAGGCTAAGATTAACCGTGACCTTTAGTTCGAGGCGGTTGCAAAAGCCACCTCGGTTAACCCCTTTTGCCTGCCACAGTTAAGATTTGTGCAGTAGTATTTAGTGGTCCGGAGGAGGAACTGATTTTGGCCTCCATACCCGTACATGTTCAGTCTGTAATCGTTGATGTTTCAACTTCGTCTGAGTCATGGAAATTGCTATGTCATCTCGGAAAGAAAAATAAATTGTATCACAATATTATTTTAGCAGATACTATATACCTATCGCTCCCGTATCCGTTTCCAGTAGTAAAGAAACAGCATCCGTTTCCGTGCCGCGAGGAAATCAGGAAACGCCGCAAACGACGGAGGTATTCTGGCAATAAAAAAATAGAGGGCAAACACTTGGCTATTCAAGATAGAGCTATTTTGTAAATATATAAAAAAATCTCTTTGTAAATATATAAAAAAATCTCTAAGAATCGACCAACCAAACCCTAGCCGCGCACACGTATACGTACGTCTCCTCCGCTGCGCCTGCGCCGTGCTCCTCCACCGTACCGGATCCGGCCGATCGGTGCTATGGCGCTGCGTCACCTAGGTAGGAAGATGGGCGTCCCCGCTCTCCGGCGGCAGCTGCCGAGCACACCTCGGCGTCTCGCCTCCAGCCAGCGACGAAGCCAGCGGGGGGGCAACCCGGGCTCCAGCCCCCCCTACGGCCATGATTTCCATGGAGCCCGGGCTAAGCCCCCCCTACCACCATAAGAAGGAAGAAGAAGGAAAGGAAGGGCTAGAGGAGGAAGAAGAGGAAGCCAGCCCTCCCTAACGTCATTCCTGGCTTCGTCGCTGCCTCCAGCAGCTCGCAATCGTCGTCGCATCAGGTGCGCGTGTGTGTGCCGTTTTAATTTGCCCCGTTTCCGCTCTGGATCTGGATCGAGCGATTGATCCGTGAATAGCTGCTGTATCTCTTAATTTTTTCGTATGTGCGCCCGGCCAGTGTTTTTCTGCTTCCAATCGCTGCTGTATCTTTTCCATGTAACGACTCTTTTCGCTTCATAAAAGTAATACATGTGAAAAGGAATTCCATGCATGGTATGTGTGCTATTGATTAGATAAATAATTAATGAGTAATTAAAAGCTGACTCCAAGTTCAGGGCTGAGAATACACCATCATTTACATGAGGATATATAATTCTGCTATTATATATATTTCCTTACATTATTAGCCAATCGCAGGGATGCCCACTCACTATCTGGTAATCTGAGAGGCATGTATGTACTTCTTAAACTGGGGATTTTATTTTGAAGAGAGTAATTACGTGGGTTGCTATTCTTGGTTCTACCTACGTTATGAACCTTTCAATAGCCTGCCTAGCTTATACCTATGCGTAAGTTGCGATCTCAGCTGCACTTCCTTACTCCTAGGGCGGTCACAACAATGGAGCTAGAGCTGCAGCTGATGCTTGGAAGCCATTACCACATGTCGAGGATGTCAATCTGGCCAGACTTCCATCTGAAATCGCAGCTGAGTGGTAAATGCAGTCTGTCTTTGTGCTTATTTGATTTGAATCAAATGAATTGATAATCCTAATCATTACCGGAAACCGGCTCTTTGTCGAGTGCCAAGTGGTTTGCCAAGTGTTTTTTTCAGACACTCGGCAATTTTGACATTCAGCAAAGAAAATTGTAAAGCACATTTTGAAGCAGTAAATTAATTCAAATGAAAAAGTTTTCAACTAAAAAGTTGTATAACTCATCAAGATGTACAATGTTTGTTTTGGTCATTTCTTTATATGCCAAAGTGAAAGTAAATTTGTTCACAAATCTTACATATCTCTATTGTAGTTTATGAAACTACAAGAGAGATATATACGATTTATGAACAATGTTAGAACGACCATGTCGGATGAACAGATGATCAAACAACCAATATAAACTTTGTAGATCTCGAAAAATTATGAAATTTTGTAGTTGACAACTTTTTGATTTGAAATCATCTTGTCATGCAAAACTGCATTTGAATTTCAAAAATTTAAAATTTGATTTTTTCAAACGACCTCGGATGGAAAAACAACCAAAATAAACTTTGTAGATCTCAAAACGTTATGAAACTTTGTAGTTGGCAACTTTTTGATTTGAAATCATCTTGTCATGCAAAACTGTGTTTGAATTTCAAAATTTTAAAATTCGAATTTTTCAAACGACCTCGGATGGAAAAACAATCAAAATAAACTTTGTAGATATCGAAAAGTTATGAAACATTGTAGTTGGCAACTTTTTTAATTTGAAATCATCTTGTCATATAAAACTGTGTTTGAATTTCAAAATTTGAGAAATTCAAATTTTGTAAACGACTTCGGATGGAAAAACTTCCTAAACGAAAAGTGTAGATCTCGAAAAGTTATGAAACTTTGTAGTTGACAACTTTTTAATTTGAATTCATTTAGGGCCTCAAACAAGCAATTTATATTTGGTTTAGTATAATATTTGAGGAACCAAAACTATATCCAGACACATGTGAGTGTGTAGTGCAGTGGTTAGAGGAGATACCACGCAAGGGAGAGGTCGCGGGTTTGAATCCCGCCGGCCGCGTAGCCGCGAAATTTGCGCGAAAAATACCGTGACTTACGATGGAGACGGGCGGGCGCTGGCCGGTGGGGCCCTCCCCCAATTAAAAAAATTTCCATATTTTTTAGGATTTTTTCAATTTAACCTTTGCCGAGTGTCGGACACTCGGCAATCCCGACAAAAAACACTTGGCAAAGACAGCTTTGCCGACGCTTTTTTTTACTGAGTAGGCTTTGCCGAATGTTACACTCGGCAAAGCCTTTGCCGAGTGGTCAAGCACTCGGCAAAGCGCCCGACTCCGGTAGTGAATTTTCGTGCATTTGCTTATTGATAGTGAGGCCGTCAGGGAAGCATTCAAAGAGGAAGTGAAGAACAGGCGTTTTATTGTCGGGACTTGTTTTACTGGTGTGGTCATGGTGCTGCTCACTATGTGGCACACAGCTTACACAGAAATGCAGAGAACCAAGTATTTGAGGTCAAAACACACGGCTTACACAGAAACGCAGAGAGCCAAGTATTTGAGGTAAAAAAGGCTTGAGTAACCTGGGGTTATTTGCTGGTGAATCTGTTTATGGTGCTGTGTAAGACAAAATAAGTCTTGTACGTTAACAGCTTGTCTGAGTGTATATCCAGAGTACCCATTATTCATTTATATATGCTTGCTGTTGCTATCCTGATATGCTGCTGCAGTGTGGAGGCACTCTCTGATATGGAAGCACGCCGAGGCACTGCTTATACCCGGTTACACGGGCTCAGCCCAACACACGCGTATGAATGATACGCCCATAGTCTGTTACAAGGCCCGATCAGCCCAGCAACAATGTCCCATCACACGATATCTACTCTTCGGCCCATTGGAGCTTGTCGTTAGCCGTTATAAACTACTCCTAGGCCTTGTTTAGATGCTGAAATCGGCACCTTCCGAATGCACTGTGTAGTACTGTAGTATTTTTTATTTTTATTTAGTAATACTTGTCCAAACATTGATTAATTAGGCTCAAAATGTTCATCTCACAAAGTACAACAAAACTGTGCAATTAGTTTTTGATTTCATCTACATTTAATACTTTATATATGTGCTGGTATTTTGATGTGATGAGGAATCTTCTTTTTGCATAGTGGAATCTAGGGGGAATTCTAGAATCTAAACAAGGCCCTAATGATAGGTCGTCCCTCTTTATCAGGTGGTGCATGGTCTTTATTTTTCTCTGACTAAAGCTCTCACTCTCACGCGTAACCGAACATCATAACTTAGGCCATGTTTAGTTGCCAAAAAATTTTACAAAATTTTTTAGATTCCTCATCACATCGAATCTTTGGACACAAGTATGAAGAATTAAATATAGATAAAAAATAAAATTAATTACACAGTTTAGACGAAATGGACGAGACGAATCTTTTAAGCTTAATTAGATCATGATTGGACACTAATTGCCAAATAACAACGAAATTTGCTACAGTGTCATTTTACAAAAAAAAATTTGCAACTAAACGTGCCAGAGAAAGACTCCGTGGATAGGTGTTGTCAGTCCATGCACGTTCCTAATGTTTCGGCCAAGACAGTTTCTTATGTTTTATTAAGTCAGCTGTTGTGCATTGTTGACCAGCTACCATGCATGGTGACTGGTATACAGCTTAACATTCTAGTATTAGATGTCACAGGTGTTGAGTACATGTCAACCAATAAGATACTAGTCATTGTACTAACATAAATATGTTCTCCTAAAGTTGCTTAATTACTGTTTCAGTTAATAACACAGTACCTAATGTTTTACTCTGCTTCTGTTAACGCAGTATCATAGTCATCGTGGTTAATTCTCTTAAAATAGCCAAACAGTAGCATATTGCATATTTCTGCGATGAAGATGCATGGGACTATGGGAGGTGCGCGTGTCGTGTGCTTTTGGTTTTGTAAAAAAAAACTGAAGTCAGTCTTTGATATCAAGAGCCTGTTTAGTTCCTAAAAAGTGAACCCAAAAAGTGCTACAGTACATGTCACATCGAATCTTACGGTACCTGCATGGAGTACTAAACGTAGACGAAAGAAAAAACTAATTACACAGTTTAGTTGTAAATCACGAGACGAATCTTTTGAATCTAATTAGTTCATGATTGGACACAATTACCAAATAAAACGAAAAGTACTACAGTAGCCGAACCCAAACATTTTCACCAACTAAACAAGCCCCAAGAGTTCAAGACTAGAAATAGGAGAAGGAAAATAAGGAATTGATGGAAGTGGAGAACCTTGCAGGGACAGATTTGCAAAGAAGCTACATGGATAGTGATGGCTCTGAGTCACTAAGGCATTATTTAGTTCTAGAGGTGTAAAGTTTTGCTTGTCACATCGAATATTTTATGAGATGCCAAAAGGGGTGTTCGGATACTAATAAAAAAACTAATTACAGAACTCGCCTATAAACTGTGAGATGAATTTAGTAGGACTAATTAATCCGTCATTAGCACATGTTTACTGTAGCACGTCATTGTCTAATCATGGACTAATTAGACTCAAAAAATTCGTCTCACAAAATATACGCAATCTGTGCAATTAATTATTTTTTTAGTCTACATTTAATACTCCATGCATGTGTTTAAACATCTGATGTAATAATAGGTATAAAGTTTGGGGGAAGAAACTAAATAAGGTCTAAGCCAAGGCTCGGAAGTCAAGAGTATACCTTTGTCAGCTTGTAGGTAGCCAGGTCACCTGGCCAGGACTGAGACTTTGACCAAATAGCGTGTCTGAGTTATATTCCTGATTTGTTTCAAAAAAAAAAAAGTTATATTCCTGACTCCGTACAAAAGTTGCTTCTCTGAAAGGATTCTAAACTATGACCTCGTTTAGATACCCAAATTCATCCTCAAATTCTACTATGCAAAAAGAAGATTCCCCATCACATTAAAATGTCGGCACATATATGGAGTACTAAATGTAGATGAAATCAAAAACTAATTGCACAGTTTTGTTGTACTTTGCGAGACGAATATTTTAAGCCTAATTAATCAATATTTGGACAATTATTACCAAATAAAAACAAAATTGCTACAGTGTAATGGGACATTTACTATGCAAAGTTTGGATCCCAAATTTGGGATCTAAACAAGCCCTATGTATGCGAAACTCCATAACTATTCATCCACGTCGTCAAATATACAAGGCAAGATATTCTACGATAGTGTAAAATCTGATGTTGAGTTTAGTGCAATTCATGTGGCCTATAAGCTTTTCCGGTCACATAGTCACCATAGTCATCAAATTTCATGACACGAAAATCTTCATTTAATCAAATTACCTATATTGACTCATGTGTTAGTTTTTGGTACTACTAGCTCTCACCGGTGTTTGGCAACTCAACAGGACAAAGCACACAATACTGGTGTCGAAGAAAGCCTCCTCCACCTCCTCCTAGCCTGTCCATTCGCTGTCAGATGTTGGGGCACACTACATTTTCAAGTTGGTGGCTTGTTGGATCCTTTTGATATTCTGGTTAGCTTCAAGAACCAACTTGCCGTTCCATTCTTTCTGGAACTTCTGGTTTGCATGTCCTGGGGTATTAGGACTGCGCAATGACCATATCTTCAAGAATCGGCCAGTAACGGTGCAAAGGTGCAAGTCAATTTTCAGAGAAGAGTTTGCAGGGGTTATTTTTCCGGGCAAAAGAGCAGCTTCGACCTCAACTTCGTTTCGTGACTAGAAGTTTATGTAGAATTCTTTTGATTTTCTTTGTTTCGTTTTTTTCGTTTCTTGACTTTGTACTTGGGACTCTTTACTTGTCTTCAAATAAATCCTAGTAGGGGGCAACTCCTCCAGTTTTCCTAAAAAAAACAATAACAGGACAGAGCACACGAGGCACTATATATCTGACTATCACTATACCAGAAAAGCAGATTAGTGACGCGTCTAAACAGTCATATATGAATGATACTGATCCTTCCTAAAACAAAAGAAGGTCTATCGAGTGCAAACTAGCTAGTACTCTTATGGTGGAGCACTGGATTGACAGTGAAAAATTTATATGCCCACCCACCTGACCTTTTGCTCAACAACATTATTCTTGTGTCTCATGCTATATATATACGATGAAAGAGGAACACTGCCACCAGTGAGGAAGTCCGTGACATTAGCTGTGATAGCTATTAGAAAAAACTTGTAACACCTGAAATTTTGCATCTTTTTGAAATAGGTAAACTTGATTTATTAATGTAAGTATAGCATGAGATCATCCTTATCGCCCTATATACCTTTAATCATTTAATTCATACTGTATGTGTCTATCTTGATTACCACTAAGGATTTCATAGCTTTGCACTTGTATCTTGACACCTATGGGATTATTGCATTGGGTAGTGATGATAGTGCTCAATTAAAGACCATGATCTTGTAACTTAAGTAATGGATTATGCAATAAACATTAAAAGATGTTTTTTAGCAACATAAAACCAAGGGGACTTATCTGTAAGGACTTATCTCCATAAGGACTTACAGTACAACCGTAAAAGCTACATGGCTCTGGCTTATCTGTAAGCATAGTTTTTGTGGTGCTCTAGATTCCTCTCCTTAAGGACTTATCTATAAGCGATTATCCAGGACTTATAGTACAACCGTGAGAGCTACATGACTCTGGCTTTAGTCAAGTATGAAGACCTTTTCTAGCTTGTTAGTGGTTACCTTTATGGCGCAAAAGGGGTCTGACACATTGGGTATAGTGCGGCCTTTGTTATTTTGAGTACTTCTGCATGAGTGTGCCACTTTAAAGGGGGGCTCTATACTTGCCTGCCACTGAAATTTAGTGGCCCTAACTTGTTAGACAAACTTTTGAAAGACTCCATAGTGTACCCTGCTTGCTGACCTTGAAAGTGTTTTGAGAGTAATTAACCCGGGTACATGGGCATCACGACTCATGGTGAAATTGTACAACCTCTGCAGAGTGTAAAACCGGTATATCAGCCATGCTCACAGTCACGAGCGGCCTTGGACTCTTATGGAATAGATGATCATTAATGATAATTATGTTTATGCTATTCATTATTCATGTTTACTTGATCATGTGTTTATTTGGGTTTATGTTAAACTTGTTGCTACTTAATTGCTAAAGTTATGACTCACTAAAAGCTAATCACAGTAATCCAGTGTCAACCTTTTGAGCCTCATGAACCCCATGTTATATTGCTGAGTACGATAAATACTTACGCTTGCTTTATTTTTAATACTTTGGAAAAATCCTAGATGTGTACCAGATTGCTAGAGTTTAAAAAAGTTAGGTTTGTGATCAACCAGTCAGTTATCCCTGTAGAGTTGGAGTTCTTGCCTGAAGATCAGAGTTGTCTATCCGTTGTTTATGCCCAAGGTTTTTTTTGTACTAATACGTTATTTACTAAGCATTGTCTATTGATATTACTCCTATTTATAGCCATATGTGTGATTTGACTTCCTGGGTTCACATATGGTGTCTATCTGGTTTTGTTCTTAAAACCTGGTGCTACAAAACTAGGAGCAGGAGGCATTAGGAACACAAGATATGTTTTACATAGGAGGCTAACGATTAGCATTCTCAAACATATTTGAAGAGGTATCCGCAAAGGATCTGCTTAAAGGATTGCTGCTCCTTGTGTCCAAAGCTTCATAGAGGCAGTCAGCCAGTTGTCTGCAAAGGTCTCACAAAAGATGTATGTTTACAGGTGGGCGCCACACCAATTCTGAAAATTGAATTGACAAATGCAGGTGTTAAGACACCCTCCTTTGGAACAGTATATTGATTGGTACTAAGTTTTATTAGGATTGTCATGCCAAAGGTTTTGTTCTTGTTTCTGTTAGATGAAATAAAGTTTACATATGTTCAGGATCCATATACAAAGGTTTGCAACGTTAGTATGCTGAAGTTAACCTTGAAGTTATGGATTTTGCTTCTTGTCTTTAAATTGGATCCAGTTGTACCCATACCAAGACAGTCAAACACATGAGCACGCTAGTATAGTGAAAAATGTGTACGCTAGATAAGCTTGTCATTAGAATTTGGGGCACCAAATCATCAGGGAGCTATGGCATACATGACTACTCCAGGGATTATATTGTTTGTTTTTGCTGTGACACATACCCATAATATGTTATTGTTCATTTTCATATATTGTGTCATTCGAGTACAACGTAGTGCATCACAGCATCAAAGACTGAAAACTCTAGTCTAGTTATTATATAGGAAAGAAAATCCTATGAAACCAGATCCCAAGCCTCATCAAGCTGGAAATGCCTCTAAATGGCAAATATGGTGGTTCTAATCTTAATATACCAATCCCACTTATCACACGCTCAATAATTAACCTAGAGAGTCTGATCAAACACTGAATCTTTTATTTACTGACTAGTGAATTACTACAATGCCAGAACAAGAAACCACAGGATAGAAACAAAAGTGACACCCACTTATGCCTTATCCATTTATATATATGTTTCCTTCAAGTGAATGATTTATCCAGTGAAAACTAGTTGCATGCATGCATATGCTAGGCATGGTAATATGGTGGACCACTAGACTGTAGTGCTTGTATTTGACAGTGACCCATATGTATGCCAACCCATCTCACCTTTTGTTCCCATCAACATTATGTTTTATTTTGTGTCGAGCTATATATAAATATCCAATAAAATGAAAGGGGGCATTGGTGGAAATCCATGGCATTAGAATTTCTCCTGGTATACAAGGCAAGACCTCTAACACTAGCACAGAAATGATTACAGAGGTGGCCATAAATGACTTTTAGAGGTGGGTAGCTCTAGAAAGAGGTGTTTTAGAGGATTGGTTATATTTTTTTTCATGACTGCCAGGTTGAACCTTTGCTATGTTTCTGTTGGATCAAAGAAAGTTCATATATGTTTAGGATTAATATCCGAAGGTTGGCTACCTTGACTTGTAGTTTTTGGCTTTTGTCTTTAAATTGCGTTCTATTGTACATACTTTCACCAATCCAATGAAATTGACAGGCATGCTATAGTATATCAGAGAAAATGTATGCTACATGAGCTTGTCATTTGAATTGAGCGTGCAAAACCATAATGGAGCTATGACATACCGAACTACTATGGGGTTTGTGTTTGTGTGTGTATGTGTGTGTGTGTGGGGGGGGGGGGCTGTTGTGGACACATATCCATAATAATCATTTTCATGATGCAGATTCATTCTTATAGATTGTATCTTTTGAGTACTTTGTAATGCATCGCAACACCAAATACTGTAAACAAATGCCATACCTGGTTTTAAGAACAAAACCAGATGTACACCATATGTGTGCCCAGGAATCAATCACCCACATATGATGACAAATTACAAAGTTATCAAGCATAGTGTTTATTACATAATGAGTAACAATATTACATTAACACTTACATAGAGACAAAGTATGCATCAAAGTAGCATAATCATAAATTCTAATCTTCAAGCGAAGCCTCCAAACACCACAGCGACGGTTGACTGGGGTTATATATGCCTAGCACTTCTCAGAAAACTCATTACTCCACCATCTGCTACCATCCGGGATTTTTCCAAAGTAATTGAAAAGTAAAGCAAGCGTAAGCAAACCACCGCTTAACAAGCATAATACTAGGGGATGTAGGCTCAAGTGGTTTGACATGGCTGAACTGCAGTAAGCAATTTGAGTAGATCAAGTTTTATCATTAGAACCTAAGTTGCTAAATTATGCTTAAGCTCCAGTTTCCACATGAACATAAACAATGGCAATATGACAATAATGATTAAACATGAGCACCAACACCATAGTACAATAAGAATCCATAATTATGTGAGTTTTCCAAGCCACTCGTGACCATGAGCACGACTGTTATAATAGTTTTACACTCTACAGAGGTTGTACATCTTTACCCATGAGCCATGATTTACCCTTTTGCCCAAGTTGATCAGCCTCTTGACCCACTACCAAAGAAGGTCGGCAGGGTTCACTATGAAGTCTTTGAAAGGTTCATCTAATAAGTTGAGCCGCTAGGTTTCCAATTGGCAAGAAGATGTAGGAACCCCCTTTTGAATGGCACAATTTCTTCTTGGCTATACACATAGGAATAGAGGTTGTCCTATACCCATCGTGTCAAGCCCCTTTTGTGCCATGAAGGTAACCACTAACAAGCTAGAAAATGTCCTCATACTTGACTAAAGCCAGAGCCATGTAGCACTCATGGTTGTACTGTAAGTCTCGGATTTTGCTGATAGATAAGTCCTTATGATTCCATGTTGTTAAAAAGCACATTTTAAACGTCATTGCATATGCCATTTTTTGATGCATATGCTGTGTGGGAGATCCCCATAGTGAGATTTTGTATTAAAATTTAAAGGATGGTTCAGCAGAGATTACAAACTGTAGCTAACTAAAGGCATCTAGCCAAAAGCAAAAGGATGACCTCATGTCATCACTAAATCTAACAGATTGTAATAAACATTGACTTTTAAAATTAGCTAGCCAAGCCGCTAGGGTGGGATCCCTTCTCTGGAAAATTTTGTCATTGCGAAGCTTCCATAGCTCCCAAGTTGCAATGAGGGATGCTTCTGTGAAAAACTCCAGGCTATGCACATCTTTCGCTTGGGTAAATCTTTCAGTTAGAGGTAGACTGGTGTCCCAAACAAAGTTGATAGAACTTCAACACTGTCCATCAAATGGACATTCAAAGAAGAGGTGGTCAATATCTTCTTCGATACCGTTACTACACATGACACATAACGTGTCGTCCTTGGCGTTCAAATGTCTTCTGCATAACATTGTCTTTGTATTTAATCGATCCACTAGTACTAGCCATGCAAAAAACTTGACTCGAGGCGTGCAGTTGGATGTCCAAATCTTCTTGTAATAAGGGTGGGCTTCAACACCACTGAAACACATGGGCATAAAAACGTCTAGAAGTGTATTTGTCCCCCCAGATCGGTGACCACGCATCAGTACTAGTATCATCATAGGTCATACTTTCTAAGATATTCTGAAGGTGCAGCATCTCATCATGTGCTCAGGTTGATAGCGAGAGGAAGAAGATGGTGTCCAGATCATTTTCCATCATCAAACTTTGGACAGAGATCGAGCTCTCTCACAAATGAGAATAACCTTGGACATTGCATTGCAAGGACCGAGTCTGACCAAAGATCTGTCCAAAAGCATACCATCGATCCATCTCCAAGCCAATGCCTCTGTAAATGGTGTTGAGATGCATAACATCGCACCACCAGAAGGACCCCATTTCTCTGCATTCATGGGGAACTTTGCCTTCATAATATTTGTCCTAGACAAGCCGAACCTAGAGGATATCATCTTTGTTATAGAACTTGTGCAACTGTTTCATAAGGAGTGCATCATTCTGTAACCTTAGGTTGATGACACCTAAACCACCTTTCTTTTTAGGTTTCATAACTGTGGGCCATGCCACTAGGTTTCCTCCTTTTGTAGAGTCATCACTACCTCCCCAGAGACATTGATTGCGTGCACGATCTATATTGTCGATGAAGCCCTTGGGAATCTTGATGGTGCACAGGGTATAAGTGACAATGGGGGTAATTGCCGAGTTAACCATCTGTAGCCTACCAGAATAGGATAGCCAAGTGGAGTAGGCCGAAAGTCTTCGCTCAACTCTATCCATGATCGGTGATAGATCCTCAATCCTAGGTTTGGTGGTTCCCATTGGAAGGCCTGTTGACGGTAATTAACTATCATTTTAAACCGTCAACATAAGAGGAATAAATGATAAAAAGGATCACCACAGTAGGTTTAGAGGTTTAAACTAACAAATTCCATGAGTTTTGGTGATTTTGTGTTTTTTAGGGGCTAAGCTGCATAATACAGAACTAATCTCCTTCCAAAGGAAGAAACCGATGCAGTCGGCCTAATCTTCACGTCACGGATGCGGATAGGGATTCTAGAAGACATAAACTGACTCCACAAGGCGACACGAGCCAACCCACCGCCAGGTGGGGCCGACTGGCCCTAGGGCTAGGCTGACCGGCCCTCCCCTGTGCCGCCTCGGCTCCTTCTCTTGCAAGCTACCTATACCGCCTCTAAGGATGCATCTAAACCCCACGCCAAGGTCGGTTTGATCCAAGGGCTGCGGTTCCACGCCCTGGGCTATATAAACAGCCCTCATGATCTCCTCTCAAGGAATCAGTTGAAGAATTAGATCATCTCTTCCTCATTTGTGAAGGCAAGACCAGAAGTTAGGGTTTCTAGAGAGAAAGAGAGTTAGAGTTCTAGTTCAAGTTTAGAGTTTAGTCTAGATTGATTCAAGTAGAGGCAAGCAACTGCTTGGGATCAGGATCGTTCGTCGGAGACTTGGTAATTTCGTTGTAATCATCATTCGACTTTATGCTACTTCAATATATTTCTATATTTCAACTTTATTCTGTTCTTGAGATTGTTCTTGTTCTACATCTTGATATGAATATGATTAGTAGAGAGTTTATGAATATGTTCATAGAAAGCTTGATCCAATTCTGCATAGGATTGAGTGGCTGACATATTGTAGGCGTGGTGCTTAGATTATGCTTGTCTGCGAATGCACTCTATGCTCCGGGCCATGTGGTAGATCACGGGTGTGACATTCCTATCGAGTCCTTTGTAGTCCACTGATCGAGTATAGAACTTAGTAGAACGCAGTTACAGGGAAGAGATCATTACTCTGTTCTTGACTTTTCTCTCAGTAATGTTTCTTATTCGAATTCATAGATGACATGTTGATTATATCATAGATGATTGTGCATAGCTAGATTGATTAATAGACTGATTGAATAAGAAACACTTATGATTTACATCTCTAAATTAATCTCCATGACTACTTGACTTGAATAATGTTAACTCCCTCTTGTCTCTGGAATACCCATGATTATCATTTACCATTTATCTTATTTGTCTTACCCCTTTCATGACAAGTGATTAGTTGTTTTGATATTTATTATTGAGTAAGTGCAAATGATTATCTCTACTGCCATTGTAACTCTTTATATAGTCCCGTTTCGATTTTCCTTTCCTTGGTAAAATTATAAATAACGATACTTAGGAAAACCTGGGTGAAATGTTACACTGGGTGTATTTATCTGTGCGCTTGCGGATATATACTATAATATCTTTATTTAGTTAAATGGCATGAGTATAATACAACCACACTCTTGGTGTCATGTTGGGGATGACAACCTAACACGAGTGACGTTAAGAAGTGTCAACAAGGCCCAAATAGGTAAAGGGGAGAGAATCAATCTGACACCCAAAAGTGTTGGCTAAGTGCTGCATCTTGTCTTGACTCACATTGATCGGCATCATCTGCGACTTCATGTAATTGACTTTCAACCCCGAGGCAGTCTCAAAGCTGTTGAGAAGAGCTCTTAAGAAGTAAAGCTGATTTGCATCTACTTTAAGTATAAGAAGAGTGTCATCCGCATACTGAATTATTGGGAATTCGTCCTCATCATGGGGGATAGGGGCTTGGAGTAGGTTCAGGCTTGATGCCTTATTAACCAACACCTGTAGAAGCTCAGCCGCTAAGACAAAGAGCAAAGGAGATAACGGATCTCCTTGCCTAACACCACGCTTACATTTGAAGAATTTTCCCGGGACACCATTTAGCAGGATCGCTGATGAACCAGAAGAAAGTATGCTGCAAATCCAAGTCAACCATCTGTCTGGGAACCCCAAGTGTTGTAACATCTATAGAATTGTCATGTGCTCTATTGTATCAAACGCCTTCTTGAAGTCTAATTTAAGAATAATAGCTTCTCTTCTAGACTGATGGCATTGGTGGATGTATTCAAAACTCCAAGCCAGACAATCCTGTATGGTGCAAGAGTGGATGAAGCCATATTGATTTTTGTGTACGAGCTTTAGTATGACTGATTGTAATCTATCTGCTAGAATTTTGGTAAGCAACTTGAGGCTGATATTCAGCAGTGAGATGGGACTAAAGTCACTGACTGTCTCTAGGTTGCTGACTTTGGGCACAAGAGTGATGTAGGATGTATTGATGCAATCTAGATTTACTGATCCACTGTAGAATTCTTCACATAGCATATAAAAATCATTTTTTATTAGCTGCCAGCACCTTTTCATGAACTTGCCATTGAAGCTGTCTGGCCCGGTCCTTTGTCAGTCGGCATGATTCTGACTATCTCATCAATCTCAGTGTGTTGAAATGGTAAGTTCATTCAGTAAGAGATTGCAGATCAAAAACCATTACCGGGTTGGAGGATACACCCATTCGCTTTTTAAATGAGTTCCAAAGGAGTCCAGCCTTGCCTTCATGGTCTTGCACCCAATAGCCTTGCTCATTCAGGAGTTGAGGAATAGAGTTTCTCCTATGAGATATAGTTGCCATGGCATGGAAAAACTTAGTACATTCATCCCCAAACTTGATTCTATTCACTGTGTATCTCTTTCTCCAGTAAATATTTTTATAGCGAAGAAGAGTAGCTAGCTGCTGCTTCACTAGACTTCTAAGGTTATATTCTGGGTTAAAGAGCAGTCTTCTCTCTTCTAGATCATCAAGAAAGATGATAACTTTGTTGCAGTTTGTAATCAGAAGCGACAGGTTGGACAAACTTCGGCTCCATATCTTTGGTGCACTTCTTAGCCCCTTAAACTTAACAGAAATATTCCTAGCTGTAGAAGTTGTCACTGTCGGTTGCAGCCATTGACCCTCAACTGTTTCTAGGAAGCCTGCATGCTCAGCCCAGAAATTTTCAAACCGAAAAATGTTAGAACGAGGGATATTGGTGCCTATGCTGACTTTGCACGGGATGTGATCCGAGGTGATCTTTGCCATTGGTAGGCCTTCAGAGCAGATAGTCAATAGTCCAATTTGCTGACGTGAAGAACCAGTCTAGCTGCTCCAAAAGAGGGTCATTTTGCATGTTGCTCCAGGTGAAGGCCCTTCCTTTCAACTAGAGTTCCACTAGACCAAGGTGACCAATTGCATCATTGAAGATGAAAGTGTCTGCTAAATTACCACTTGGCTTGTTACGGTTGTGCAAGGATCTATAGAAGTTGAAATCCCCTAGGAATAGCCAATTATCCGTATTAGTGATGTGATAATTTCTAAACCAACTGATAAATTCTGAGTGTGCCGCACTACACCAGAGAAGGACATCACTGGCGGTTCAAAACCCCCCTTCACTAGCGGATTTTGAACCGCCATAACCAACTCGGCAGTGATGAGCTGATCACATCACTGCCGGTTATGCCAAACCGGCAGTGATAGCTCATGTATCACTGCCGGTTCGTGTTACAAACCGGTAGTGATACTTGAGCCATCACTGCCGGTTGTTTTAACCAACCGGTTATGTAGATTATATTATCACTGCCGGTTTTCTTTGAACCGGTAGTGATATACTTTTCACAATTTGCATTTTAATAATTGTTTTATTTTCATTTCGAGGGGAGGTGGTGGGGTGGGACCGTGGGAGGTCGGGGAGGTGGAGGTGGTTGCTATCGATCAATTTGATATCGATGTGAAGGTGGTTGTTGATCAGCGACAATACAAACCCATCAACATTTATATTACAAAAGTTTCAAAAAAAAACTTTAAGTATCGAATTAAGAGTCGCAATACAATAGCCTATCAATGTGGTCTCTTCCGTACTGCGCCTTGTACTTCTTAGTCCTCGCAATGGAGAATGATCCTGTCTTGGTCAATATCTCGTCCATCACAAACCTTGCTACCTCCTCTTGAATTCCTCTCATCTCAAAATCTAGCAACTGGTTGTGATTGTTTGCTTTGCGCTGTAATTGAAGCAAGATGATATTGAGATGCACAAACGTAAGACAAAACAATAGAAATGGGATGCCTACGTACCATGTCATCTCCCTTATTTGTTTTTGCGCCAAAGTATTTTAGCATTGCCCACATCACATAGAACCCGCATTCGTTGTTCCCCATCGGTTGATCTAGGGTCTTGAGATCCTCCATATACTTTACACTGAATGGGGCACTCCATTGCTTTTGCATCTTGCTATCGAGATTTTTCCAATTCGGTAATGCCTTCGTTCTATGTTACATTGTAAATGAAGTGTGAAGACCGAGGACATTACAATATCCTATGTGATTAGAAAGTGTTGTGATATTGGGTTCACTTACTTATTCAGCACTTTGACTAGGGGGTCGATAAGAGAAAGTGGCTTTTTCTTTGAGTCCCACACCTCGATATGTGAATCTTGAAGATAGATATCTACGAGGATGAAATGGTTGCTGCAATCACAAAGTCCATATTATTGAATGACATATCAAGAAAAGAAACACTAAAATAAGGGTCGAGAACACATACTCGCAGTTGTAGGGTAGGAGTACATTTGTTTTGTTGTTTCTGAACATCCTTTCAAACTCAATCTTCAAACTTGTTGGTACATAGTCATCTTCACCAGAGGCGGTGCATGTTGTCTCATTTACAAATATGGGATCCAAGAAGTCTATATTGCTCAATTGCTTCTTTAGGCACCATTTTGCCATACACCTGCATAATAAACATATGATATATTCAAATGCAAATCACGTAGTTTATTATAACGTTGTGAGGGTAGGGTACTTACATAGACCATATCATCAAAATCTGCGTATCGAGCGAGCGCCGTTGGAAGAGCTGAAAGAGGTGTTCATAATAAATAGTATGCACCGTTTCTTCAGGATGATTAAAAACCATTCCGGGAGGGATGCAAACTTCAAAACCGACACAGTCTCCGTTGGCAGTATCCAGGGAGTAATAATCATGCAACTGTCGCATGTATGTTGGCAAATCTTTATACTCTTGTTCGGTGGCGACCAAAGGTTTGCCTCTTGAATACTTGTATGCGACCGTGGCTTTTTCAAAATCTCTCGTTCCGTAATACAACTCCGTGGCCCTCTCCATGGATATGCCCATGTTGTTGGCCAAGTTCTGTATCTCTAGCAATTCTTTGGTGTGTATTTCTCTAGCTCTGATTTGATTACTCTCTTTGTTGTGTTGCCTTTCAAATTCGGTCTGTTGTCTCCACTTAGGTAGACTGGCTATTCGATTAAAGAAGGCAATGGTGGCTTTCTTGCTTGGAGGCTCCACAATCGGGTCCTTCATCTTACTCGTAATGCTAGCATCCACCTTCTTTTTACTTGTCTGGGGAGCATTACCAACCGAAACTGATGACCTCTTGTGTTGCGAGGTCGAACCTGATCGCACTTTGGATTTTCGCGGAGAAGGAGGTGCCTTCTCCTTTGGCTATGGAGGAGGTGGAGGAGGTAGAGGAGGTGTTTTCTCCTTTGGCGGTGGAGGAGGTAGAGGAGGTGTTTTCTCCTTTAGCGGTGGAGGAGGTAGAGGAGGTGTTTTCTCCTTTGGCGGTGGAGGAGGTGTCTTCTCTTTCGAGGCAGGAGAGGGAGAATGAGGATCTTGCAGAGGAGAGAAACTTCTTGGCGGCGGCGATGCCGATGATTCACTGCCATCCTCATCATCCGAAGATGGCTGCTCATCCAGCTTGATGAAGCGTTTGCGCCAAGCCACATGAGTGCCCAAGTTGTGAACAAGACGCGGCCTATCTTCCTCCACTGGGAAATCAATGTGTATCTTATTGTACTTCTTATCCAAGATCTTATCAATGCTGACCCTGGCATACCCGGGTGGCATTGGCTTGCCATGAATGATGCCGTCTCCTCTTGGAAATGCTTGTCCGACCGCCACCTTGTCTTTTGTCCACTGCTGACGGATGTACAACCTGACATTAATAGGTCCAGTGATGTTGTCCACCGGATGAGGAGCATTGACCTCTTCTTCGTCAAGCATAGGGGTTGAGCCACAGCTACTGCGACCCTTGGGCACTGGGCTATTCAAAGTCAGGATAGGCTGCGGTTGTGTCGAACACATGGATTGCATAGCTGACATAACTCGTGCATCAACTTGAGCAGCTATCCGTGCTTCCATGCTATCTTCGATTTCCTTTCGAAACCTTTGGAGCTCTTCTTCTCTTTGCGTTCTAGCCCTCGCCCGGCTCCTATAGGATGAAGATTCACCTTCGAATGCTTTCACCCAAGGAACATTCCCGGCTCCTCTAGTGCGACCGGGGTGCTCCTTGTTTCCAAGTGCTTGTGTGAGCACGTCATTTTCTCTATCGGACTTGCGGTTACCTCTATTCACTTCCTCAGTTAAGGTTGAAATCCTCTGGAGGAGATCGCTGACGGGTTCACTACTGGCATTAAGGCTCCCGTCACTATTGTATTGTGCCCCCCTTGCGAGTAGGTAGTTTACTGATCTGGGCTGCCAATCGCTTGTCTGAGGCCTAACGCCGCGCTGCTCTAGTTTCTGGACTTCCATTTCCCATTCCGGAATCTTCCGTACATAGCCACGCGATCCTAGGCGATGAGGATCCTTTGCCTTAAGCGAGTTTGCTCTATTTCTTTCGCTTGATGCCTTGGCCTCTTCGGATAGCTTGTAAGCCTTGAACTCCTCCCAGAAGTCTCTCTGCTTGGTGTATTGACCTCCCTCAAAATTCGATTCTCTATCCTCCTTGATTAACTTGTACAAGGTTCCCTTGAAAGTCTTGAACGAGCGACCCATGATTTCCTTGGCCTTCTTCTTGACTGTCGCCTCGTCATAGTCATTAGGAAAAGTGAAATACCCTTTCAACTTGTTCCAAACTAGCTCCTTCTCACTTTCTGGAACCCTCCATGGGTCATCCTCACGACCAGTCCATTTCCTGTATTTGATCGGGATAAAGTCTCTTACAAGTGCCCCGATGACACTCTTGTATGGGCCTAATGCTGTAAGAGGCTCCACCGGCTCCCCTACTTGGTCGAACTCAGAGATGTGCCAATGTTTACTTGTTTGAGGAAGCTTTGTTGCACCACGCTTAGTCCTGCTGGTACCCTCACCACTTGGCTCTTGCGGCGGAACCTGCTTCAAAATTCATAAATAAGTCCCCATCAAACTTATCTAGCGTGATTTCTTACTATCGCGTTATTAGGTATGACCTAAGTTATTACCTCGTCTCCTTGGTCTAGCTGCAGATAATGGCTAGGGCTCCAATCGTCCTGATTACCACCACCATTAGTTGGATCCTGCGGCGCTCCTGTCGCAGTGCTCTCTGCTTGTGGGGTATCAGTAGTTCGGCGACGGGTGGTGAATTGGCGATGACGAGTCATGTTTCTGGACATGCAATCAAAGGCATCCCTTTTTTATGTTTCTTTCTTTTTTACTGCTACCCATTTTAAACCACTACTCCAGAGGTCTCCCATTTCGTCCACAATGAAAGTATATATAGTTTAGAGCATATATACATAAGTGCAAGAAATAACACTAAACTAGATGAAGATTGAAACTTTAGATTTACCCAATGGCTCTGAGCCATGTGAGCTCAGTTATTATATGATAGAACAGAGAAAAATATCATTTAGGCTTTCAAAGGACCGTTGTCTTCAAAGGCCGTTGTTTTAATTTGTACAGTGTCAGACATAGCATCCAAGTTGTGAGATGTGAAGTGCTTTCGAAGGTAGGCAATATCATTTAGGCTTTCAATTGCTGAGATAACCAAATATCGATGTGTTATGAGTGCTTTCAAGGAGAAATGGTTTATTACGGAAGGATTTACACATGATCTCGCTCTGAAGCAGGCAATCAAACACGGCTTTAATCATTTACAAAAGTAGCGCGCTCCACATATAAAGTCATCAAAATCAGTGAAAAGAAAAGGATAACTTCAACTTCACTAGTACCCCGCTACATTTAGATTAGGTCACACTGTCATTTATTTGTTTCTTTTGACTCTCATGAAATCTAGGAAAATAATGTCCAGGTATGGTTTGTGTTATCACTGGCTCTTCTTGTTCTTAGCATAATAGCTCTCTATGGTAGAGAACCAATTCCATTGGAAACAAAGTGCCACAAACCGCATGAGTCCAGCATCATCGACTAGTATAAACAACCGCAAAGCATCACTGAATCAATACCCAACAATGAACAGTAAAGCATATAGATTTCCATGCCAGAACACTGGTTGAGGCATTGTATCGAACACCTTATGGGCACTCACCGACAATGCAGGGGTGGCGTGACAGCGACGTGGAGGAGCTCCTGGCGGCGTCGAGAACGGCGGCGTCGGGCTGCGGCGTCGTGAACGGCGTCGTGAATGGCGTCGTGAACGGCGGCGTTGGGCTGCGGCGTCGTGCAGTGCGCGTCGGGCGGCGGCGGCGTGCACTGGCGTTGGTTATGTGTCGAGCGTCGTGACTGGCCTTGGAGCACCAGCCCCTTTTATAACCCCAGCATCACTGCCGGTTGGTTATTAGAACCGGCAGTGATGTCCCATATCACTACCGGTTCTAATAACCAATCGGCAGTGATGTCACATATCACTGCCGGTTGGTTATTAGAACCGGCAGTGATATGTGACATCACTGCCGGTTCTAATAACCAACCGGCAGTGATATGGGACATCACTGCCGGTTGGTTATTAGAACCGGCAGTGATATTGATTATTTTTAAACATTTTGGGTCCCCAATTGATCTCAAATGGAAAAGTTGTAAACAACAAAGTTGTGGAACTCATGAATGTCTACAACTTTTATTTTAGTCATTTCTCAATTTGAGAAAGTTTTATTAGGCATGTCTCATAAAGTGCTCTGTCTCACACAAAGTTATGTCACTTTGTTGGAAACATGGCATCCGTTATATCAACAAATTCCAAAATAATAGTGGTAGAACTCATCAATCTCTACAACTCCATATGATCTCATTCCTAGCCTGCGGCGTCGAAACCAGTCACCGAATTCCTCCTTATGTTTTTTCTCAAGCCAAGCCTGTGACCTACCGATGTGCTTACTTTGCAGTAACTGCTTGTGCTCATTAATGTATGCCATCACACCGTCAGCCTGCTGGAGAACAGCGAAGTGTGCCTGTCTGAAGGAAACCACTTCGACTATTTTGACAGCTTTCTCACCTATCGTTCCTTTGCCCCCTAGTCTTCCATCGTGACGAGATACTGGAACTCCGACCCGATTGATGTCCATATAATATGTGCAGAACTCAATGGCCTCCTCCGTTGTCCATCCTTCTACCATGCTCCCTTCTGGTCTGAATCTATTCCTAACATACCGCCTGAAAACTTTCATCAACCTCTCGAAAGGAAACATCTGGTGTAGGTACATTGGGCCAAGGGCTTTAATTTGGTCCACAAGATGAACAAGTAGATGCACTGATATGTCGAAGTAAGTCGGTGGGAAATGCATCTCAAGCCTGCATAGAATCTCGGTTATCTCCTGCTTCAGCTGGTCTAGCTTGGCCCCTTCAATGACCTTTTCAGAGATCGCGTTGAAGAACGAACACAACTTTATGATTGGGGCACGGACCTTGTCAGGGAGGATACCTCGTAGGGCAACTGGGAGCAGCTGAGTCATAATGACATGACAATCATGGGCCTTCATACAACCATAGTTAAACTTAAGTTCTCTCATGTTAACTAGCCTCTTCGGGTTCGCACAGTAGCCAGTTGGCACTTTGAGATCATTGAAGAAAGAAATAAGCATGGCCTTTTCTTCCTTTTTTAGTGTCCATGATGCCACCGGAAGTTTCAAGTGGCCATCCTCAAGAGTTATTGGGTGCAACTCCTTCCTGAGGCCCAGGTGTTGCATGTCCAAGCGTGTCGCGAGAGAATCCTTTGTTGTTCCCCCGGTGTTCATCAACATGCTAAGTGTGTTACCGCACACATTTTTAGTTATGTGCATTGGATCAAGACAGTGACGTACACTCAAAAGTGGCCAATAAGGTAGTTCCTAAAAGATTGATTTTTTCTTCCAGATACTACCGGTTGGCGCTGGTACTGCACCTTCCCCCTTCCCAAGGACAACATCTGTGAGTTTGCTTACTTGTTTAAGTATCTGTTTCCCGTCTCGATACTTTGGAGGTCCACGTTTCTCAGTAGTCCCATTAAAATCTTTTCTATTCCTGCGGTAAGGGTGATCCCTTCGTAGGAACCTACGGTGTCCCATATAGACCATCTTCTTGTTTTCTGGTAGATGTATAGCATCAGTCTCGTCCAAGCACTCGACACACCCAGTGTATCCTTTTGTCTTCTCTCCAGACAAGCAACCTCGCCCTGGCAGGTCAGTGATTGTAGCGATAAGTATAACCTTTATCGTGACATGTTCTTTTTTGTACTCATCCCAAACATCCTTCACACCCGTCTCCCACATCTGTAGTAGTTCATCGATCACTGGTTGTAGAAGCACATCGATATCATTACCAGGTTGTTTTGGCCCTTGGATTAGTAGTGGCATCTGGATGTATGACCGTTTCATACAAAGCCAGGGTGGAAGGTTGTATATACATAGCGTCACTGGCCAAGTGCTATGATTGCTTCTAACCTGGTCAAATGGATTCATCCCATCTGTGCTCAAACCTATCCAAAGATGCCTTACCTCTCCACCGATGTTCTTATAGAACATAGTGTTGATAGTCCTCCAGTCCGACCCGTCGGCGGGGTGCCTCAACATTGTATCTTTCTTACGCTCTTCGCCGTGCCAACGCAACAGTTTGGCTGACTTTGCATTTGCAAACAACCTATGCACTCGTGGAGCTATAGGAAAATACCATACGACCTTTATGGGCCCTCCTCTGGTCTTGCTTCCCTGATTTGACGGCCCTTGCTTGTATCGGGGAGCTTTACACTTGGGACACGCATCCAAGTCTTTGTATTTTTCTCCACGGTACAATATGCAATCGTTGGAACACGCGTGTATTTTCTCAACCTCGAGGCCGATTGGGCAAATCATTTGCTTGGCCAGGTAAGTCTTTTCTGGTAACTCGCTACCCTTCGGGAGCAGTTTATGTAGTATACCTAACAAGCTATCGAAGCCTTTATCACTCAATCCATTCGTTGATTTGAACTCTAATAGCATGATGTTGGCTTCCAGTTTGCTTATTGGGCAGGTCGGATACAATGGTGTTTTTGCATCCTTTCTCATGATCTCCAGTTTTTTCAACTGTGTAGCACTAAGGAATCCGCCATGCACATCATGTAGAAACTGTGAAATGCCATCATTTTCCTCTGTGTCGTCAACTAATGTATTCCTAAACACATTATCGTTGGTAGGCACAGGTACTGTGTAGCATTGGTCATCATCAATAGGCAGAAATGCATTTAGGGATACGCTAGGCATGGGCACATCATCATTGTTTTCTTGTGCAACATTTTGACCAACCTCCCCATGCAAAGTCCAAATCGTGTAGTCTCTCATGAACCCCCTGGTAATCAAGTGCAATCGTATATGCTCCACGTCGCCCCATTTTCTCGTATTCTTGCAATCTTTGCATGGACAGAATACAGGCTGTGAGTCCCCAGCATTGGCTCTAGCGAGCTTGATGAAATCGTCGATGCCCGTCAAGTACCGTTGGTCTGTACATGACAGATCGTACATCCACCCTCGATCCATGTCTGCACAGGTAAAATGGGCCGGGCAGAGGAAACATAGGAAAGTTTTAATAAGAAACAATTATTGCACAATATTGAAGAACAATTATTCTACTCCATGCAACATAAAAATAGAGACACTAATTAAAAAAAAGACTAAATTTGGAGACATGATCATGAATAACAATGTAGCTCCAAACAATGCCCATATAAATTAAAAATCGCAGCCCCATAAAAAATAATTATTGCACAATATTGTAGAACAATTATTCTACTCCATGCCACATAAAAATAGAGACATTAATTTAAAAAAATACTAAAATTGGAGACATGATCATGAACAACAATGTAGCTCCAAACCAGTGGCCGATGCAGGATGATAATCAAGGGAGGGCTAAAAACAATGGAGATGTTGATTTGCATGAAGATTTAATGGTGATTTAAGATTTTTGCTACAGTGTTTCTAGTAGTAAATCATGTCATTAGGGGGGCTGGAGCCCACCCAGCCCCCTGTAGATCCGCCACTACTGCTCAAACAATGCATTGTTTGGTGACACATGGGTTAATTTGCTCATCAACATTGTAAAAGAATCTACTCTACTCCTAAGAACCAATTATAACATCACATACTAACAATGCATTATAGCCATGAATTAGAAAAGTGCTCTGTAGAAGAATGGAGAAATAAGAATGAGAATCAAGCATTATAGCCATCAAAACAAAGCTAATTAAGCAACAAAATCGAAGGAATGGAGACTGGTTACTAACCTTAAAGCAAAAAGATCAAGCCATTCTTCCAAATCCAAGTGGTAGCCTCACGGATTTGGGCGACCGCAACATTGGAGGGAGTGGCCCAAACGCGCGCCTCTGTTCTCGGGATAAAAGAGTGGAGGAAGAAGATGACGGCTACAACCTTTTTGTGCTGTCAGGCTCATCACTGTCGGTTCTATCCTAGAACCGACAGTGATAGAATCAAATCACTGTCGGTTCTTGGCTTGAACCGGCAGTGATAAGTGGAGTTGTCATCACTGCCGGCGGGAGGCACAAACCGGCAGTGATAGTTGTCATCACTGCCGGTTCTCGCACCCCCCAATTATTTTCTGGTTGTCAGAGCCTAGAACCGGTAGTGAAGGGTCATCACTGCCGGTTGTCCTAATTTCGACAGTGATGTGGCCGGCACTGTTGACTGAATCTGTAGTAGTGCCGGATCACAGCAGGGGCCGTACACCGTGGTCAGATGCCATATGTCCATATTTTGGGTCGAGGTGAAAGATATAGTGATGCCAAAGAGCTGTTTATCTAGGACATGACCCATGAAATGAGAGCTGTTCCAGCCAACTAGGATTCCACCCGAGGCACCCACGGATGGAATGAAATCAAAGTGATCAAAGCGCCTGGGAGCAAATTTCCTAACAAAAGCTTGGTGAAAGTTATCTCTCTTTGTCTCCTGGAGACAAAAAAACTGAGCAAGCACTTTCTTCAATTTTATCGCGCACTGCATCCCACTTCCCAACTCCATTAATACCCCTTATGTTCCAACAAAGAATTTGCCAATTTCTACCATTCATCAGAACAAAAGAGAGCGATGGCGAGGTCTGCGATGACTAACGTACACAGAGAGAGGACAGGAGCATTACAGATTGGGCAAAAAGAACAAGTAACAAGGCCACAGGCATGATAAGCAAAGTGCATGCTGTCACTGACGAACATGTAACTTAAACGGTTCGAGAAGTTGGAAATAAAAGGACATAAGACAGTACGACAAAAGAGATCAGGAGACGCAGCTCCACATTCCAGATTAAGTAGATGGATCATCATTGGGAACAGAGTTGGAGGAAGGCGCCTGCATCAGCGCATCTTGGGTTAGCTCCATAGGAGCTATGCCACAGTCGATTCCCCAGCTCTGAAGGATCTCCATCGGAATTGGTCCTGCTCTGCCCGTGGACTCATCAATCAGGACTGCACCTTGCTTCTTTCTCTTCTTTGAGGGTTCCTCATCAAGTCTGACTGGATGGAAACCGGCCCTGTTAATCCGGCTACTGCGTCTGACAGAGGTCTCAACTAGGGGCGTGGCTGTGTTCTCTGCAGCAGCTGGGAGAGATAGCACTTTCCGAGGACGTCCGGTACGCCGTTTCGGGCCTGCTTCAGGAGTTGGGTTGGGCTGATACTGCTCAGCTTGAAATTCAATACCCGCCAGGCCAGAAGCAGTTAGGCCTTGCACTGCTTGTTTACCCTGTGGAGCTCCTAGCAGAATGACAGAAGCAGGTGCAGCAGCTGCCGCCTTCACGCTACGACGGCTTTCAAGAATAGCTGGCCAAAGTTGCAATGCTAGAACATCAAGAACTAGCTTCCACAAAACAATCTCTAGCCCTGTAGAAACTGTACCAGTGGCGGTGATAGCATTTGGAGCTAAGTTGTTGGGACTTGGGACCTAGCAGAACTGACTTGTCCACAACAATTGGACTCTGACCAACTGTGGTTTCTGATGTAGAGGCCCTCACAAAGACGTCATTTGGCAGCCCCTTTCTGCCAAAGAATAGGATGTTGGCACATCGGCTCTGTGCTGCAGCAAACCTGGCATGATCATCCATCGAAACAGAGGCGGCATCACTGGAAGATGAGCTACCATCATCTGAAATGTTCTCAAGCAAGTGATCAAGGCTGATATCTGGGCCATCACCTAGCAGAAAACACATGGATGAGCCTGAGAGGTCTAGGTCATGGTGATCCTGTGGAACTGCTGGGTGTTGATCCTGTTTCGACTTATGGGAAGTTGAAGGGTCGGCAAAATCAGCGCGGGAATCGAGGTGTGCCTCCGCTTCCTTGGCTCTTGGAATTTTTGGCTTCCAAACCAAACTGGGTTTGGTATGTGTCAGACGCACCTCCTGATTGCAAATACTGGAAGCGACAACATTCGGGGCCATGGGCTTCCACACTAGATTGAGGCGAGTACGAGAGTGGCAATGCTTTCGGGTGTGGCCCCAGTTTAAGCAGGCCCAGCAACGAAATCACCCAGGACAATGCAGACTTGAATGGGAACCCTTGCAGCGAGATCAGGAAGGCCCAAAAGCAGAGAGAGATTTCAAATTCGAAGTCTGGGCCGCAGAAATCGCCTGATCTGGAAAGTGATCCAATTCGCGGCAGGAATGGCGCTGCACTGTTGTGCGCTAGCAGGCCGTTGGGTAGATGCACTCTGGGTCTGGGGGTTGATCGCCGGTGACCCTGGGGTTGGCCGCCGTACGGGGGAAAGCACCTGATCCAAAAATAGTGCGACTGGCGTGCGGATTCACTTCTGTGGTGAAAGATCCAAAAGAGATGGAGAGATGCGGCTGAAACTTGACTTTTGGGGGGATTGAACAATCTTCTTGGCAAAACGAACATGTTTTTGTGCATTCTCTCTTTTTTGGCCTCACGCTTGGAAGATTTCGAGAGAACCTCAGTCCATTCCCTTTCCTGTTCAATCTCTCAAGCGCGTTTTTCTCTCTCCCAGTGAGGAGCAAGGTTTTTTTTTTACCGGTAGAAAAAAATTTCGGTCCCTTGGCGATAAATATAAAATTTCAGAAATATCAGGTCAAATTTAAATAAATTCAAATTGATTTTTTTTAAAAAATTTGCATCATTTCCCTAGAAAAACTCTCTAATCCATCATCCATCACAAATTTATATAACATCGACGAAATAACATAATATATCACCACGGTAATACAGCGGGCTGACAGTGGGTGAGCTGCATATGCTAGTGCCATCAAATGTGTGAGTGAAAAAATTAAATAAATTTGAAGAAATTTAGGGCTTTGATAAGACTAGAGGATATGGAGGGTCATTTTAGTGTGGTTTGGTGTAATTTTGGAGAGGAAGATGAATTTAAGCGAAAAATTTTGACCGATATAAATTTTTTTCGGACCTCAGCGAAAAGGGCGATATTTCGGAAATTTCGGCGATATTTCGCCAAATTGTAAACCTTCTAGAGTACCATTGTTCCAGAGGTGAAAATAAACATCAAACTGGGAGGTTGTAACACGATGAAGTTTGTAAATCTGAAAACCAACGTCCTTGGAGAAGACCGAGAAACGAAACGGGTGTTGCTGAGAAATTTGACATGAAAGTCTAGAGCACCACCACCCAGACAAGATTGCAGAGCCAGGGCAACTGAATCCTCCATTAAAAGAAGAGAAAACGCTGAAAAGTTGCTAGGAGGAAGAAGGATCTATCAGGTGTGGGGAGGGGGTGGTGTACCGGTGATTTGTAGCACTTACGAATCTTGTCCTGGAATTCAAGCCCGAGGTCGAAATCCAGGCGCCCAACCAGATCCGACAAGGATCTCATGGTCGCGCTACCACAGGAGGATCACCAGAGGGGTGCATGATCGCCGAATCGCCATGTTTGATACTCTTTGGCCTTCCTTCGTTGCTGCTGCTAGAGGCTTCTGATTCTGGCAAAACGTCAAGCAGCTTACGAGCGAGGCGTGCGGGAACCACCTCCAGCGCCGGCGAGATGCCGAGGCGCAGTGTAGACCTTCATAGGACAGGCGCAACAGCCGGGGAAGGTGAGCGCCACAGCCGGAGTAGCTCAGAGGCGGGCGGGTTTCATGATGGCTGGCGGGGGCTTAGTGGCGTGGTTTCTCGGGGGCAGCGCTTGGGCTGTGTACTGTTAATCATTGCATATGCCATTAGCCAATATTGTGGAGCTTTCATCATTAAGTAGAGCAACTAACAAGAACTACCCAAATGCATAAACCCAATAGGTAACGAGGAACAAGGTAACAAAAGTTAGTAGGTAAGGTCCTTAATTAATGTTTCATCATATTAGACACATGTACATAAAAAGATGATTATAATGTTATTAGGTAACAAAGAGCCTCATATTATACTTGCCTTAAACTTGCTTTTTATCCAAAGCAAAACTCCCTTAGAGAACTTTCAGTTATCTTCTGGCCTTTCAGTCTCCCGCGCTTACAGACAACTGTTCTTCTACTCGCAGTTCATAGCAACCAAGCATACCAACATACAAGCAAACAAATAGAAACAACTAAGAGCAATACACCACACGAGAGAAAACAATGTACTAAACGAGAACTAATTGCTATGGTCACGCTGATAACAAAACTATCGTTAAAAAGAAACGACTATCGGGAGTTTTATATTATAGAAGAAACAACTACAAGCTTGGTTTATGTTAATTAACAAAACTATGTGAATAGTATTAATTTGGATTAATCAAAACATATTTATAAACATATATCATATTATTTAAGCCATTTAAACTTTACTTGGCAAAGAAAATAAACATGTGAGAGCATCTATATGAGTCTATATTATATGTAGTGTGTTTAAACTAATCAGATTATAATTTGAAACATATAAGTTGACGTTAACCAAATTAATATTTATTTATGAAAGACCGAAGTTTGCTTTTATTGCTTTTAATTATAAAATTGGTTACATGTATATTAATCAATTTAATATTTAGCTATATATAGAAAAACATGTGACATGAAAAACATTGGTACTACTGTATAGAGTGCGTTGATGTGAATCTAACGCAACTTGAATGAAGCAAAACGGAATTAAAACGAGTAAACTATGGCTAATCTAGTCTGGTGGCAAAACCGTAATTATCTCATCATCTTATTTGGTCCATTTACTGCATCGTGGTGGGCATGGTCGATCCATGGGGAGGAAGGGGCCTCAGCCTGGGGCAGCAGCCGGCTGGCTTGGGGACCAGCAGGGCTGCGAGCGGCTGCGCATGGGGAATAGCCGGCTCGGCCCGGCCAAGTCGCAGCAGCTGCTGCTGCCGGCCGTGCACAGCCGCGGGAGGGACGGCGTCGGAAGGCGGCGGTGCATAGGGGCCAGTGGCCAAGAGCACGGGATGGCAGCGTGGGGCCACGGGGATGAGGCCCAAGCGGCAGTGCAGGCGAGTGGGGACTGCTGGATGGCCGGAGAAGACGGAGAACAAGGTCATCCATGGTGGATCCTGCTGGAAAAGTGGAAGATGGGCTAGGAAAACAATGAAACGAGCACAAATTCACAAAATGAAAGGCGTGCCGGTGTAGTGGATGACGAGACAAACCTTGCAGTGGCAAAGGTTTCTGCAGGGACGCCGGAGATGGCCGGAAACCCACGCCGAATGTTCGCCGGAGCTCTAGGTTTTGAAACTTTGGCTTTAAATCTGCAACAGTAGGAGTGGCGGCTCGTGAAACGGACTGTACTCCTGGAACGAGCACGTCCAGGAGAACACCATAGGGTCAGAGGTGGGGAAAAAACGAGATATTTTATTATTTTCGAAATTAATGAATTTAGGATTAAAATAATTCTAGAAAAGTCAAGAATTGATTTTTAAGCCGCGAAAAATACTCTGAAGGCTCCGAAAAATTGGGAAAAATTCTCAGAGACATTTTGGAATATGATGAACTCAAAGAAAGTATTTAAATCTCATGAAAAGATATTTTGGAGCATCTAAAAATTACATTATGCTCCTAGAAAAGTGAGGACAAATTCCAGAAAAAGACGGAAAAATTCCTGGAAAGTTTGTAGAGATAAGTTGATGGATTATGAACTCAAAGGAGTGATTTGGAGCAGAAAAAAAGGATCTTGAGCAACTCCAAATGAAAAGATTAAGATCGATAAAGCAGAGATTTGATTACAGAAAAAGGCAGAGACGAGCCGGAGAAAGACAAACGATTAACTGAACATGTTTCAAAAAATTTACTCACTCACAACACAAAGTCATGCAATAAGCATCACATCAACAAAATCCCATCAAGTTAATTCGGAAAAGTTTGAAAATTCACATATTCCTATACTAAATTTGCGCTAGCTCAAACCAACTTGGTAAATTTTATCCAAATATTTAAACCATTCATTTTATTTAGTGTTTTCTATGCACAACGAACCCAAAATCAAAAATTTTTGGGATGTGACAACAAAGATGCTGTGTGAAGTTATATATGCAATTATCCATTTCTTTTGTATTTGAAGGAAAATTTATGCCTGTCCATTCTGGTTAATAGGGAATAAAATCCTATGAAACTAGATCTCAAGCTCACATCTTCAAGCTGGAACCCCTCTAAATGCCAACATATGGCAGTTCTAATCTTAATATACCAATCCCACTTAACATAGGGATTTCGATCTACAACCTCTATCAGATCTTTTCTTTATTGACTTGTGATTACTACGATGCCAAGACACCACGGAATAGAAGCAATTTCTACCAACCTATGCCTGGTCTATTTATATGCATACCCAACCAAGCAGACGTCTCATTAAAATGATTTGTTTACTAGTAAATGAGATGTAGAGGGGTCGTAGTCCAGTACTCCAGTTCATGGGGCAACTGTAGTAAAGTTGTTAGCAAAAATATTGGATTAGGAAACAGCAGGCACATTAGAAACGTCCATGGTAGACAGCTGTTGAGACATCTCTGCATGACAAATATGCTTAAAGTCAGCTGCGGTCTGAGACTCTTGCTCACTCTGGACTACCACCGACTTCTTGTGACGTTGCTCCATGTTTGCTCGTAAACGAAACAGTCACACATTGCTAGTTGATTCTGTAAGCGAAATTAATTGCCCTATAACTGCATGACATCGGATGACAAAATGACGGCTAGAATTGAAGATTAGTAGGAGTATTAAACACATGAGAAAATAAATGAATTATTGTTATTGCCTTTGTGCAAACAATTTTCATAATGCTCACAGGTGGTGTTAATTAGCAAGTCAGATCACTTATATATTTATAGCAGCTCTACTTAGTTCATGAAAAAAGGAAATTATTTCATTTCATTACAAATATGTAACATTATTTTTCATATGGTAAACACCCTCTCATCCAACCACATTAGATGGGTGAACGAAAATATGTTGCCTATTTATTTGTTCTTTATTTATGTCACACTAAATGCGTCCCCTTTTACTTTTTCTCACTCAAGTATCTTTTATTTTCTCATCAATATTGTGTCATAGAGCTAAAAGTTGGATCATGGTTATTTTCTTTGTTATGACTTTTAAGTACAAAATTGGTGTTTTGATGTTTTTATTTTAACTAATCAAATAAAATATCCATGGAATCTGACTGAATGGTGAACTGTTGTTTTACTAAAAAGTACTGCAAAGTTTTCATGTCATTCCCATTGAGAATTACTATTTTTTAGAGAAAACGTTTTCCCCTGCTTTATTACAAAACAATTCATTCAATTAACAGAAGTTTAATACATATTCTAGGCGCGTCCACCCCCAAGCACAACATCCAGATTCGCTACCAACACAGAAGTTCGTGTCTAAGATTAGACTGTAAGGAAACTCCCATCTCATCAGAAGCTCCACTCGATAATTCGATCATCCTCACTAATGTGGGGCACTGCAAGTATCCAGTCCACACTTGTTGCTTTCATTGATTGTGCTGAACTTGATGTTAGATAGCAGTGATCCATTCTTCTCCACCCAAGATTCTCTGGTTCCATCATCTTTGATTCCAATTGAGAATTATAAATACTCATTTGGAGGTGTCAATGAAAATAAGTGATTGCATGTTGGTAAATTTTGTTTTGAAATTGAATGTTCTTGGACACTGATACATGTCATTGCCACAAAGGTGCCCTGCCAGGAAGCACAAGGTATATGTAAATATATATCATGATACTTTGATTGGTGCTGGATCACGTTATGTACCGGCACAAGTAGTCTGAATTGTCTTTCGTTTGGATCCGAAGGTTGAATGTTTTGGACTAATGTAAATTAAGACGGTTGTGCCTCCAGACTTCAGTAAGGTTTCAATACCCCAATTCTCTACATGTTGATTATTTTTGTCCGCACCTATTAATCTATTATGAAAAATATTAACTGTGCATCATTTGAATACTACCTCCAATGATGAATACATGACATGCTATTCCAATTATCCGGACTCCATCAGCAGCTCCACCACCGCAAGAAAGAGATAAAATCGGTCGATGCCGCCCTCCTCATGCCTTATATATATATCAGCATTCTCCGTTCATGAATAAATTAATTTGGCATCTAACATTCCTCTTGAAGATAAAGATCTTCCTTTAGTATCTTCAATGAAGAGTGATTTTAACAATGGATAACTTAGCTAAAAGGAATTGGCATCATAGTCAAAGGATAACAATGGATAAAACCACCAGTCATCAGTTCATCATGTATTTTTTATACTCTATCCAGTCAAAAATAATTGGTACATTTGGGTTTGCATGTTCTTGAATGTATTTCTTTGGCCAGTAATTTACATGAATATATTTTTAAAATCCTTCACATTATACAGAATTTGCAATTATTTTGAATATAAATATACACATATAACATATACACGAGTTCTAAATGTCAAGATTTTTTGCGATTGAATGGAGTACATAACTTTAGCTAATGTGATGGATATATCATTTTCCATGCGTTTCTCTCCATATGGTGTGCCTAGCTATTTGATCCCTTGCGGTGTTTAGGGGAAGGTGTACACATTCAGAATATAAATATACACATCTCAGTTGATTATTGTATAAATGCATTATGCATCCCAGTTCCTTCTTCAGTCACCATGAGAGCAGGCACATGGCTGACATGCTATGGACCTTGCGGTTGGACATATGGCTGGTATATCTGGAGAGCAAGTGAGTGCTCTTGCTCTGATGGAACTGACAACCCACATAGCCTGTGGTTGAAGCACAATTGATGTCTGTATCATGGCATCCATACCATAAGCGAGGCAGGGAGCTGATGTGCTCACATGCGTGGCACGGGGTAGAAGGCATATGCGTGTCTTAGTTGGTGGGCAAATGTACAGTATATCTTATTATAAGAAGGGCTAAGCATGGTTGAGAAATACAACCTATCCTCGTAACATTTTCGAACGATAGTGCAAAATATATATGTTTTTATGTTTATATACAAGTGGTTTCGCATATTAGTTTACCAATGACAACATATTCAGATTGCATTAACACACAAAAGGATTCATTCCAACCAATTACTCTTGACTCTCGATGAGCTTGTCCTACAATAGTTCTGCTTGTGTTTGAAGATCAACTGGAAAGAGTAAGACACGACCTGCATGTTTGTTTATTTTGCTTACATTATGGATGATTCATCAGGCACAAACTATCTGCATGTATATATGTAGAAGGCGAAGTGATATATGGTGGTTTCTAGTGCTTTTGATTGGCTATATATACTAGTGCTTGTAGATTCAACTTGAGAGAGGGAGATACTATCTGTACTTATATATACTATATCAGTGAGCTAGTATGCGGGATTGTAGGGTTTGTGTTTTCTGTTGCCTTGTTTATATGCACACCCACTCACTGTTGGTCCATCAACATTCATCCATGTTGTGGATACGTAAATACTAACAAATAAAAGAGCGGGCATCATGGGTGATGAAATTGTCAGTGAGTAATAGGAAATGGAGGCACCAGGAACACCAAGGATATTTGCACTCGGGTGCTGATGGCTATGTGGTTTCCCAGTGCAGTGCGGTACTTTCTATCTGTGATCTACCGCAACAGACTGTTCTCGTCTGATTGCCAAGACTGATGTAGATTACTCCATCGTGCAATTAGGCTTTCACTTAGGGTCCTGGATTCTCTTCCAACCCATCTCTTTCTGCGGTTGCAACCACATTGGCTAGCAAATACACGATGGCTCTCCGTCAACTACCTCGCGCGTGTGGTGCATGAGGCAAGAGAAGATAAAGCGCGAGGACTGAGGAGTCAGCGATCTAGGGGTTGATAGTAGCTAAAATGTCAGCAAGTCATGAACTGCAAGTGTGTAACCCCATCGAGCTGTTATTATGACCAGCTTGGCACGTCGACCCTCGGAGCTCGGGCGTTGCACGGGCTCCAGATCACAATGAGCACACAACGCCGACCGGCGTTTGCACCAACGGTGGTCGTCGGCAGCGAAGGCGCGGGGAGCGACGAGGCGGTCCAGCCTTGGTCCGCTCCGATGGGCCGGCGGACCTCGGTGGTTCGCTTCACATTGGTGGAGCCATGGCGACCGCCACCGTCTCCGTCACTGGCGATCGACGCCGGCGAAGGCGGAGGCGAGGGAAGCGTCGAGGGCTTCACGGGCGGTCGGATGGGGCCGCGCAGGGAGCACCCACCTGCACCTCGACTGCTTCTGAGGCTGCGCCGGCTGGGTACGCCATGGCGCCGCCGGGTACCACCCCCCCTGAGCACGACCCGCTTGCTGAGGCGATGTGCGCGGTTGACGGTTCCCCCGCTTGGGTCATCCCCTTTGACCCGATGCTGGAGGAGCTCGTAGCCGCCGCGCTCGTCGCGGCCTACCCTACTGAGGCCGCCCCCCCCGGAGGACGCGGAGCCGCAGCTGGGAGCGACTGCCACCTCGCCTCACCCGTCCCCGCAGGACCTGGGGCAGTTTTCAGATCCTCGGGTGGGTGTGCCCAACGTCGCGGTTGGCGACGCGGCCGCCCCCTCGGAGTTGGAGAGGGCCACGCGAGTCTGTTCGCCACAGCCACCAGCGCCGGAGTCGGCGCTGCTGACGCCTCCTCGGGAGGGCCATCGCGACGACGCCACTGGGGAGGAGACGCCGACGCCGAGCGAGGCCGCTCGCCGCCTCGCAAGGTTCCTTGACGAGGTGCGGGTCGAGCGGGAGCCACCCCTGATCGCCTCTCCGCCAAGGCAGAAGACGCCTGTCAGGAGACCCCCGACTATCCGGCCAAGGAGCAGTCGGATTGCCGCCCAACCGTTGGCGCACATTCCAGCCTCCCGGCGGGGCGAGGTTCTCCTCAACCAGAGACTGGGGATCGCACCGCCGACCGCACCGGTTTCGACTGCGCCAAGGAGGATACTCGACGCCCTGCGTTCTGGAATCTTGGAGCCGACCCAGGTGGAGGCCTTGGACGCGCTGTTCCCCGCGTGCAACGGGCTCGCGTGCGAGCTCTTCCGGGCGGACCCATAGGGCGCGGCGAGGAGTGTCTTTTGGTTGATCCATTTATGTAATATCGCTCTAGAGAACATTCGGCTAGGTTGGTCCGGACGTTGGCTACCTAGCGCGCTTGATGCGCGTTGCTTGTACTAATAACTCTTTCTTTCTACTTAATACAATGATACGCAGATCTCCTGCGTATTCGAGAAAAAAAAAAGTAGGACTCGGAGGTGTCAGGATTAGTGATCACTCTGATACCGGAAACTCTGCAGAAAGCATTAGTTAGCATATTCTGGCTGTTTAGCACTTCCTCACTTATATGTGTAGCAAGGCCAGTACAATACCAATGCACACTAATTGCACAGGCAAGGCTAACACACATATGTGACCACTGTCGGCAAGAATGTCTCACCAGCTCACTCTTTCTCGTGGCCGTGGTATGTCTTTTAGCTGCTCACTGGAGATTAGTCGAGAACAAAAGCAGAACCCACGAGGCATATGGATGGAAGATTATGAGGTCTGCCACATGGAGAATGGGCTCCTCGATTAGTGAAGCTCAAAGGAATGTAAGAGAAATTGTTCCAGGACCTGCAAACAAAGCCTAAAGGGATACAAGGATTGTGCAAACAAAGTGCCGGCTTCAGCCAAACTTTGGTCAAAAGTCTTGTAAAGTGCCAAAAAATGCTGCCCCTGATGGCCTTTAAATGACATCCTTCTTGAAATATACTTGTTAGACCGAGATGAACTTATTGTGTAATGATCTATGCCTGTTCGGTTTCCATGTCCACACTAGAGATTAGACAAGGACAGACACCACTACAGAATGACCATCACTGCCAGCTTTATCATAATGGTTATTTTGAAACCTGCAGCAGTGACATCATTTGTCAGATTTCTTAGTCAACTGAATTATCACTACCGAATGGTTTGTTGAAAACTGGCACTATTAGTGCCACTACTGATTCTTGAGTCAATCCGACAGTAACCTAGCAGTCCCTTGATCTGAAAAGAAAATGAAATATACTTAATCCGACCTCAAGTCCAGCACCTCAGACTGGTTAAGTCTGGACGCTCTCAAATCTATGCCCTCATTTCTCTCTCCAGCGCCCTCCCCTTCTATATCCATCCCTTTCTCTTCCCGGCAGCTTGCCCTGGCCTGCAGTGCCGATGGTCCAGCTGTGGTGGCGCCCTCCACCTCTCTTCTCCCCATGAGGCGGCGTGGGCTCCGGTGAGTGGGCTGGGCAGGTGTTGCACTGCCTCAGGGATCAGCATGGCAGGTGGCCTTGGCGGGCGGCGCACTGGGTGCCCACGGTGAGTGATTTCACCGGGAGGCACCATAGGTGGCCTCGGCGAGCGGCGTGCCAGCCAGCCTCGGTGGGCGGCGTATGTGGTTGGTGGCCTCATTGGCTGCATGGCATGGCGAGGGCCTCAACATGGTTTTTTTTATATATATATTTTGTGTCAACCAGCAGTGATAAAAAGCAGAGTACTACCACTGCCCCTTCGCACTGCTGGTTGGCAAAAGCAGCAGTGACAAGGGCATTCTAGTGCCAATATTTGTCAGTTTTGCGGGAGTGTGACGTGGCAAGTTTTGCAAATTATTCAGTCAATTCTTCCGATGTGAAACGTGATTATCCATATTTGGAAGTTTCAATGAAAATAAGGATTGTGCCTTGGTACTTTTGACATTGAAATTTATATTCTCGGGCAATGTTATGTGCTACTACAACAAATATTGTTTTCGGGCTAGATCCAGGAAACGTGTCACACCTACTTTTCCGAACCATGCACATTGTTCATCCAATGAACAATCTACATATATGTGATGAATAGGAGGCCAAAACCTGGACTTTTTGAACTTGATCATTACGTACGATGTCAAAAATATTAATATTTTGATGTCAATAAAAAAGAAAATATTAACATTGTCACACCTCAAAATTTTCAATTTTGGGTTGTGCTTAGAAAACACTAAAATAAAATAAATGATTTCAATATTTGAATAAATTTATTAGATAAGTTAAGTTGCAGCTAATTTAAATGTAGAAAATTGTGGTTTTAAACTTTTTCATATTAATTTAATAATGTGGTGCTTGTGTGATGCTTGTCATTGGTGTTTCTGTACTGCTTGGACGCCGTAGAAATTCAAATGGATTTCAATTGTTATTTGGAATGTATTTGAAAAACTTGAAATACAAAAAGAAAAGTAAATAATTATGTGAGACAGGCGAGTGTATATATTACTTATATATACGTAATGTATACGCATATGTGTTTGTAAAAAGAAAGAAAAAGAAACTTACCTTGATTAGTGGATCACGCTCACGTAATCACGGATACAGCTAGTTAGCTTCACGTGGCCCATTAGGCCCAGCTAGTTGCACCTTGATCAGTGCAAAATCTAGCCTGCAACCCTAGCCCTAGCTGTGCCTTGCCCAAGCAAGATTGCGCCGCCGCTTTTAGACCTCGCCAACGAGCCAACGAAGCGCTGCCACCGCCCACCGCAGTAAACGCGTCGTCCGCTGCTTCGCCAGGGCATCGACGTCGAGTCCGAGTTGCGCTACCCGTGACGCCTCCGCTCCACGGCGCGCCGTTCGTGAGTCGTGACCCATCGCCGACTTCCGAGTCGAGAATACACGCTGCCCGCCGCCATGGCAACTGTCAACTGCCGCTTTGACTCACGGACGCACCTCTCGTGGCAGCAGCCAGCAGGTTCGGGCGAACAGGCACAGGAAAGTTTTCTGGCGCGTCTCCGTGAGGGTGATCCACACTGATCCTTTCAGCCACCGGCCAGCGGCGACCGGCGAGGCGAGGCGCTCGGGCATGGCTGTTGCTCCTGCGCGACGGCCGACGGGCTCCACGCCACGTGACGCGCTGCGATCTCCGCGACTCCGCTCAACCCAAACGATGTAATGTGTCGTCAAGATCAGCCCTGGCCAGGCCGGTCGTCCCCAAGCCCCTCCGCGATGAGCAGTACAGCAGCATCTCCATGGCCACGACGTCCGTACATGACAGAGGTAGAAGACGAGGTAATTACGGAATTGCCATCGATCATAATTTAGCCGCGCTGTTCATTCGTTTGAGCTCCGTTTCGAGTAGTTCTTATTGCGTTAGTTTCGTATCATCGCGCTCTACACAGTAGTACTAATATTTATCATGTCATCCAATTTTAAATTTGGTAATTTAAATATAATGTGTTTAGTATTTGTTTAATACTTTTCTAATTAAATGCAACTTAGGGATTGTAATTTCGTTTTTGTTTCATAACGATTGTGTCGGTGCGAGGTACGTGTTATAAGCAACCTGTAGCACTTCTCACATCTCTAAAGTTTATAAGTTAAATATTAAATTGATTAACGTTAATGCAACTAAGTTCATAATTAAAAGCAATTAATATGATACTATGTGGATTTTACATACAAATGATAATATGACTAAATTCTCATAGTAATATGTTTCTAAATCATAATTTGTTTAGATAAACATGAAACATGATAGTTAATATGATTAATGTTTATATAATAAGCAATTTAGGTTTTTGCGGTCTTTTATAATAAAATATTAACATGAATAGTGTAACTTAAACGTTAATTATTTATGACTTGTTTAGTTTAAGCACTAAACACCTGACATTGGCATAGTTACTCTCACATGCTCTTTATTCTCTAATAGTAATGTTAATGGCTTAAATAATATTAGGATTAATAAATAAAGTATAATTAAGTTTTTACATTAACTTTATAAATTCAAGTTAATCTTATTTGGTCCAACTTTAGGATGCTCCTCTAGTATATCATATGCTCTACTTCGTTAGTTAAAATAAACCTAACATATAGTGTGTCTTGATAACTTAAATCAGAGATAGCCCTTTTCTTTTCAATGGTAGCTCCGATCCGTCGTTCTTGCGTTCTCGTAACCGTAGCATCGAGTTGTGCCGTTTAGTGCGCTCTTTTCAAGATTTTCCTTTTGATTGGTGTGTTGTTCCTAGTCGTGATGTTTGTTGTCTGTTTGTCTTGCTTGGTTGCTACGAGTAGAGGAAGTGTGGTCCGATAGTACTGAAGATCAGGAGCTGAGGACCGACAGTCGAAGCAGAAGCTAGAGACCAGGAGATAGCAGCTAAAGATTCTGAGCAGCTAGACTTTGGAAAAAAAAGGCAAGTATAACATGGGACCATCCTTGTTACCTATTCACTGAAATTATCATACATATGTATGTGTCCTCCTTGACCACCATAGAGATTATAACTTAGCTATTAATATCTTGTTTCCTTGTCACCCATGGGTTGTGCATTTGGGTAGCTATTGCTAGCGCTTAATTATGAACGATGATCTTGTAATTTGATTAATGGATTAAGCAACCAACCATTAAGATGATTTTATTACTGTTGAAATGGGGCTAGAGCAAGAGGTTATATTGTTGCTCTGGTTTCTCTCCGTAAGGACTTACCTGTAAGTGATAACCGGGACATACAGTACAGCTGTGAGGGCTATATGGCTCTGGCTCTAGTTGTTTAAAAGATCTTTTCTAACTTGTTAGTGGTTACCTTAAATGGCGTAAGAATGGCTTGCCACGTTGGGTGTAGGGCGAGCCCCTGTCCTTTGTGTGTATAGGCTGCGAGTTGTGTGCCACTGGGAAGGGGGGTTCTACATCTACCTGCCGAGTGAATCTAATGACCCTAACTTGTTAGACGAACTTTTGAATGGCTTTATATGGTTTTCAGTGTTTTGGGAGTAATTAACTCATGTATTTGGAAATCATGACTCACAGTGAAAGTGTACACCTCTGCGCAGATTTTAATAAACTGGTATACTAGCCGTGCTCACGGACACGAGCGGCCTTGGGGATTCTTACAGAATAGTTGATCACCATTATTATATCATGCTTAATTATTGTCGTTACTATTATGCTCATGTTAATGCTATTCATTATCCTTATTACAATTGATCATTGGTTCATTAATGAGAATTAGAATACCTTGATGCTACTCAATTGCTAAGTAAATGATGACTAAAAGCTAAACGCAGACAAACAGTGTCTAACCTTTTGTGCCTCATGAATCCTGTGTTATACTTGTTGAGTTCGACATGGACTAACTCTTGCTATTTTTCCCACACCCCAGTGTGTAGTAAGGTGCTGCTCAGAAGAAGGATAAAGATGTAGTGGAGTTTCCGGAAGTCTTTCAGAAGTGCTTGGCATACGGATCCACCAGTCAGCCGTCCCTGAGAAGAATGGAGCATGAAGTTTAGTCACCGTTCCGCGATACTCTGATGTAAGTGTTAATATAGCTATGTATACGTTATATAATAACATTGTTTCTGATACTTTTTTATTCTGACATATGTGTGGACTTCCTGTGCACACATATGATTAGCCTGGTTTTGTTCTTTAGAAAACCGGGTGTGACATACATTTTCTAAGCAGAGGATGCAAGGAGCTTGAGTAAATGTGTGAGCAGGGTACTTACCACTTAGTATGTCAGACTTTAAAAGTAGTGAATAAAGTATTTAACCAACGATTCGCAGATTGTGCATGTCCCTACAAAAGCGTCGATGACCCGCATGAACACGTTATGACTAGTTTCCCATTTACAGTAAGTTGGAAAAATAAAATAGCATGTTTGTCGATGCATATCAACTGTACGTAAAACGTCACTCGAAAAGATAGGAGGAGGAGGCACTAGGAAGACAATAGATGTTCAATCGCTGCTGGTTGCCATATATAGACTCATATGTCTCACATGATTTTATCCCTGGCCATCCTACCAAGCATCTCTGATTCACGTCTGCATATGGTGCGCTTCGCCCAATGTGTATGAGGGTGACAGTGTGAGCTACCAGTTCAGGCACCTGGCCCGTGGTAATCCTCTGAGACTCATGCTCCTTGTAATTGGCCATCTCCCTTGCACCTCTAACGATCTTTTGCCCTTCCTTATTACTTCTTCTTTTAGAGAACGCGCTTAGGGCCCTTCCTCATTACTAGTAGGACCAAGGCCAGCATGTAGCATCGGCCGGGGAAGCTTGTGGAAAATGTGGGTTGCTGTCCACCACACGTGTCTGCATGTGCAATTCAAGAGGCATCGATACGCATGGAACAATTGAACATCATCACAGCCGATGATCCCATATACTCATGATGATAATTAATAGCTAATTAGCTTTAGTCAAAGACTTCCATTATTCATTTATGAACACATCTAAATCATTACCAAGGCCTGGCACGCAAAACCTTTTATTTAACAATGCCACCACGTATGTACCTTCTACGGATTCAACTAAAGCTCAAGGCTAAGCTACTGTTTTTTTATTTCTGGATTACCCATAATATCAATCCATGGATGGGAACAACTAAGTTACAGGTGAATTTGTGCCACCATGAGATTGTACACAGATGCCTCATAAATTAATTTCCTTGATGTGAACAGTAACCATCACATTTCTTATGTCTTCAAAAATTAGGTACGTCTATGAATGTGATCATTTTGCAAACAAATTCACCACTTGGTACACACACTACCAGACTAAGGATTTTTCCTGTCGGTTCTGATAATTACTGACGGTTTTCTAAAAACCGTCAGGAACTAGTAAATTCCTGTCGGTCGGACAAAAACCGACGGGAAAGAATTATGTTATTCCTGTCGGTAGTGAAATAACCGTCAGAAATTACTCTAAGATCCTGTCGGTTTGCTTTCCCGTCGGCGTTGAACCGACAGGAGCCTCAGTTTCACCGAAAAGAAGACCTCCGGGCGCATTCGCGAGCGAAAAAAAGAAGCCGCGTTTACATCCCGCGGTACTGTGATGTGGGCCCCACCGTGAGACACAAATATCTTCTCCAAACCCTAATCTATCGATTCCCCAGTCCCACCTGCCCACCCCCGTTCTACCGCACACGCGCACCGCGCCGCGCCGCTGCCCCTGTTCTACGGCACACGCGCACCGCCGCCCTCACAGAGTCACGGCTCCTCCCCAGTCCCCAGCCGCGCCGCCGCCCACATGGTCGCCTCCACCGGCAGCAGATCGAAGTCGTCGCATCGCATCTCAACTAGCGGCTGCCCAGATCCACATCTGTGGACGCCGCCACCACACATCCCGTAGGCGAGGCACAAGCAGAGGGGGAGGTGGTTCGCTGCCCGACCCAACCCGGCGACACTGCTGCCCCGGCCGTCGCGTCCCACCATTGCCCCAACATCAGAGGTCCGTCTAGGTCTGCACGGGTTGAGCTACTCCCTCCGGCAGCCGAGGTACACATTCCTTCAGATCCGGTCCTCTCCTACCACCTTTGGCACATACAGATGCCTGATTTGGTTGTTCGTGTTTTGTGATGGTGGTGTGCCGGCCGGTGGTTCAGATGAATACCAAGGAAGGAAGGTTCGTACAGGATGCAGCCCAGGTGTTCGATGGAATTTCGAGAAGTGGCGTAAGTATCCAGGTGCTGGTGGGTAAGTATCCAGGTGCTGGTTGATGTTTCAGTATTCTAAAATTAGATAATGATGACTGAATATTGAATGCAGACTGCATTCTCAAGTACTACAGAGTGAACTTTCTGAGCATGACGCAAAGGCAAAAGTATGTTTTTCTATTGGTGTGCATATTTTTAAGAATGTCGTCTTCAGTGACTCTTATTACATGCGACGAATCAAATGTTTGTGTGTTGCCTTGTATGCCAAGATAAAAAATACTACAAGGTGGTTGCTTATTTGCCTGCTGGGGATGAAATCAATATATAGTTAACTATTAGAGACTGAAGATTTCTTTTAGCTAGTAGCATTTCATTATGTGTAATTAGCTATCTGTCATACTGGTGGTGAATCCCAAGAGTCTTCTTTCTTGAATTGTTATTACCAATGTATTCCTTTTGTTTTCCTAATAGAGAATCTTCTATTGGCCCATTGGCAGATTGCAGGTGTTGTGCAAGCTTCCATCATGCAGTCCTCAAATCCTAAACATTGTGCTGGTTAGTTATCTCTCTGAATTTTTTGCTGTACTACAGACATTGCATCTGGCTCAAACTGTATACTGGATGACATAGTATGTAGCAGGGATGTATTAATGCTTTACTTCATAATAATGATTTCCCATGTCAACCATGCATTAATATTATGGTTCTGATGAAAAATTGTTCACTGATTTGCATCTGAAAATTCTTGGTTGAAATTTTAGAGCTGCACATGAATGATTGTTCCATTATATATATCCTGATATGGGCTGCAGTAGCAAGTTCCATGCATAAAAGTTGTCAAGTGTTAGCTAAAAACTGCATTGAAAATTATTTGGTTAGATAAAAGATTTGTTACAATTAATCTGTCTGGTATGCTAGTAGAGACTGTTATCATGCATATATGTAAGCAGATATCATGTTTTTTTAATTGTTCTTACATTTTTTTTTGGCACTGATCGTACTAGAAGGCAACTAGTGCCAAGCTGTTATTAAAATGAGCAGCTTTCTGATGTTCTCATGGGGATTAAATCTGAACATATATCTTGGGATTCTTTTACTCATGTTCTGTGGTGCCTGGGGTCTGCAATTTGTATTTGCCTTCTGGTTATGTTTGTTGTGACATGAGTTGTAAATTCGGGGCAGGTGTTCAGAGAAAAAAACAGTGTTGCTTCATCTCTTTTGTACTATTAATAGTGCATCAGTTTTTCTACAATCAGTCATTGTTATCTGGTATATGTAGATTATGAGATAGGAGCCTGGAAACACTTGTGATTTAGTACTGAAGCACATTGCAAATTTAATATCAGATTTTCTGTGAAAAATGCAAAGCATACTAATACTAACATTTGAGATGTTGAGTTGGTACTCTATTTCTAAACATGTGAGAAATTGTATGACTGAAATTGTCTACATTATCCAATATTGTGTTGGTACATGCTGACACCTTCAATTTGTTACTGAACTCTGTAGTATTTATGCTTTGCCTTGCCTTTTTCATATTCTAGGCACCTTGCATATTCATAACCAATATATGTATATGCAAATATCTGATCTAATAAATTTTATTTTATTTTATTTTATTGCAGCAAATTCGTAGCCGTGGGCACCTTACAAACTCATTCTTTTGCATTACTTCAGTTCAAATTCAGGCCAACCTAGTTAACCTTTAGTGTAGTTAACTAGAAGCCATCTTGAGGTGCCATTCATTTATCAGACTTCTGTGTAGTGTTCATTTTTTTTTTCATTCTAATGCCCCTGGACTGTATGTATAAATAATGCTGAGGTTGTAATTAAGGACGAGTCTATTTCTGTTTTTTTTAACCTTCGTTAGTTGGTTTCCTGACGGTTATACCGTCAGGAATGGGCCAGCGTTTCAGGCCAGGGCCAGCCTTAGGTTGGCCGTCAGGAACTGCCGTCAGGAAAAGATTCCGGACGGCCATCCGACAGGAAAAGATGACCTTTCCTGTCAAGGCGTTCCTGTCGGCTTTTTCCTGTCGGTGGGCCGTCAGGAATGTATTTTCTGACGGTTTTTTGCTCTTTCCTGACGGTTTTTGGCCGTCAGGAATTTTCTGCTCTGTGGTAGTGACAGGTCAAGGAATACAAATTCTAAATGTGGTGTAAATATTAAACCATGCATAAATCATTACAAAATCAATCTCACCAAACACGCATATTAGAAATATTAACTAAAGACTAACTCAGCTCAAATAGGTGGCTATTGTTTGAACCTGTTGTATGCTAAAGAAATTAAGGTAAAAGGTGATCCATATGCTCATGCACACATTGGCATGGGCTCAGGTTTCGGCATCTAGGCCATGCCATGTGTCGTGTGGCACCAGCAAATATGTTGTAGCTTCAAACTATAGTTGGCGCCATGTCAAAGGGTACAATCTACAGGGCCTCAGACTCTTAGATCTTTCTGTGTAACTCAGCCCTCTACTACGAGTCTATGTTTGCCACATGTGAAAGCAAGAAGAGTGTGTGTGTGGAATGACGAATCAAGGGACAGTAAGAGGCAGAGGGAGAGAATGACAAATTTATTAGAAGGCTCAGAATGTGAGGGATAAACAAGAAAATTAGGTACGGACTAGGCATAACATCATGGAAGATTGTACTCGAAAGAAGTATATATATGGAGGGTTGTAGGAGGGCTCTTGTGTTTTGCATTGACACATTTACATGCAGACCCAGCTCACCGTTGGTCTATCAACATCATTATATTATTGTGCCTTGCACCATATATACTACCCAATCAAAGACTGTGGAGCACTGGTGAGGAAGTCCGTGACATTAGCTGTGACGAGGCTGCAGTCCGAGAAAAAAAAAATAGGAATTGGAGGCAATAGGAACGCAAAAGATTTTCAACTAAGCAAGTGTAGGAGTGATCTTTGAGACACTCGCAGAGGTATTCCTTAGTGATCAATGATCCAGATCGATGTCCGTTGTATACAAGGGAAGACAGGCCCAGCCAATGTTATCAATCGCGGATCCTGATGAATCGCTTGCTAGCAAGCTCAACATTGGGTGGCGTGGCAATGCTGAAGGCGTCCTTGGAGTATCCAAGGCTGTGGCCCAGTCAATTATCTCAATCGAACATCAAGTTCCACGAGCTTGATGCACTATACCAGAAAAGCTTATCAGTGACGTCTCGATTAGTGACTCAAAAACGAAACGCGTCACTAATTACTATATTAGTGACGCAGGTGAACCAAACGCATCACTGATTAGTTGTTACCCATGCCCCATGAACGAGACGCGTCACTAATTACAAGATATCAGTGACTCTTCGTAAGAAAACGCGTCACTGATAACATCTGTGACGCGTATTATCCTGGCGCGTCACTGATATGTGGCCGTATTAGTGACTCCTCTCAACAAGACGCGTCACTGATAAGAAAAGTGACGCGTGTTCTTATGACGCGTCACTGATAGGAAGACATATCAGTGACTCTTCTCAACAAAACGCGTCACTGGTAAGAAAAGTGACGCGTGTTGTCTAGACGCATCACTAATAACATGTTCTCAGTGACCCTTTTCAACTGGACGCGTCACTGGTGAAGGATGGGTATATGAGACTCGTTTCCACCGAACATATCACTTGTTTAAGACCCTGGACCAAAAAGAATATCAAATCCGGTTAAATGATGAGATAAGTCCGGATTCTGGCCGCACCCAATCCGTCCTCTCCGCCTCCCACCAGATGGCCCCCCGCTCCGGTCCTTCACCTCTCTCAACTCGTCCTTCTCCACGCCGCCATCTCTCCTCCTCCTCCGCCACCATCTCTATCTTCCTCCTCCGGGGCCGGCTTCCACCCAGTCCTATCTAGCGCCACCTCCCTCCTCTAGATCTGGCCGGCGCCGCCTCCATCCTGCAGATCTGGCCGGAGCTGCTCCCTCCTCCAGATCTCCCTGTGATGTCGATCTTGATCCTCCCCGTCAACCTCGTGCCCCACGCGCACGTCTCGAGCCCGGTCCCGGCGACCTCGGCATCGAGGAACTCGTGAACAACGTCGCCCACCAGGGTCGCCCTCTACCTCGCATTCCCAAGGAGAGGAAGGGAGGGGGCGGGGAGGACAACGCGGCGGGTCCGCCCCAGGGCCTCTAACGGCACAGCCGCCGTCGCCTGAGCACCGTCTCCCGACCACCTGCGCGACCGCGGGTCTCCCGGCCGGTGCCAAGAAGGCAGCGCGAGCGACCACCTCCTCAGGCGGCGCGGATGACACCGGAGCTCCGATCTGGCGTCCACGGCGAGGTAAACTGCCATTTTCTCTGTTACGCTTCAACCTCCTACCATAGATGGGATGCTGCTATCTCTTAAATTGCTTCTCTTTCATTGATGAGTACCGTGAGGTCCCCATCTGATGTTTCCATTGCTGTTGGTGTTCTGTGCCCTTCAGGTGCTCGGTGAAATGCCCAAAAGGGCTTTGCTTCCTAATTTTGCTTGGTTCGGCGCCTTGCACTCATCTAATTATTCCTCTGTGTTGCTTATGTATAGCTGAACATATGTTATCTTTGCAGCTTCGCATGTACATAAACATCCATTAGTTTTGCTTTGTGCTGCAGGAAACGCAACCAATCAATAGCTGAATGATGTTGACTCATCTGCTATATTGACTCATGTCCTTCAGCTTCACATTTATGAATGCCAATTTCAGAGACCCTGATCCATTGGTAAGGCAATAGCTACAAGTTTCACCTTTACAATTTGCACGCTAACAAATCTTACTTCCATCCCCGCGCAAATCGCGGGGTTACCTGCTAGTAGTATGTATTTGTATGTCATGTTCACTTTAGAATTTTCAGTTTTGAAGAAGTAATGATTTGGTTCATATATCAGACTCTGTACTGAGCTAGTTACTACTACTACTACTACTAGAAACTGCATCAATCTTGTTATGTTCTGTCTGATCATAGGGTTTCCTTGCATGTTAATAAAATAACTTGAAAGTTACAGAACAAAACACTAAGGGTTCTTAGAGCAGGAAAAAATGCTTAGATATGTTTTATTCATTGCAATCATATTCATTGACAGTAGGGCTGTCCTAGTGATAATAGTAGTGAAGGTGCTATTTTTCATAATCATTGACAGTAGGCTTACATACTAGTGAGTACATTTGCTTGCCTAGAGAAGTTTAGCAATTTAGTGCTACTCCTAGTGACCTACTTAAAATGCTAGGCCTACAGTAGCTGTATCTTGGAATATAATTTCTAAAAGTATGATCTGAACCAGTAGTTTTGAGTTGTATGACAGTGTCACATGTTATTGCTGCCATAGGACCATGCCCATCTTAATATTTGTTCAAAGATTAATTTTTTTTGTTTTTCACTTTTCCAGCAAAATGTATTGGTTTATTTTCATGGGGATGTAGGAGAACAAAAATGTTCTGGTACGTACATAGAACCACAGTGTTTTGGTCCTTGTATAGGTGAGAACATATGAAATATACATACAAAATATATTAGTGCTGTTAATCAAACACAATGATTAATAGTACGAATAGTAGCTTGGGTTCTATACTTCTATAAATTCATCATCACTGTCTCACAATTTTTATTTTTTAGTAGCTTGGGTTCCATGTAGTCTACTATATAAATACACACACTTCCCAGCAATTGGTGAGTTTTGTTCCATGTTTCTATTTTACAAGTTCCAATCCAATGTGTATAGCTATCTTACTACATTAGTTCAAGGCGCTCTACTAGTTTCTCTGACCTCTTGGCATCCTCCTGTTATGATAAATCGTCTCTGTTGCCATTGATTCATCACAGCACAGATCACAAATGCAGTGAAACCCAGCAGTGAAGTCATGCCAGAAACAGTATGGAGCACAGACCTAGGGCTCGAGGCTGTTGAACATGGCATCGCCTTCCTGGTGCAATGTAAATGGTTGCCATCAAATGCGAGGCTGTGCATGCTACTAGTATGATTAACTGTTGAATGAAGAAGTACGTGCATAAAATTTTCCTGTAATACGATATTGCCACAAACAGTGCATGGATCATTTTGCCCCTACACGGTATAAATTGTGTTGCATGTAGAGCTAGTTACTCCATTATTGCTAAAACAGAGTTACCCCTCTTTAACCTGAAAAATTAATGTCCCACCGATGCAAACATGACTCAGATTGAATAATAAGGTTGCACATCTATCTAAAATGACAACCGCAACATCTTAATAAGAGGTGTTCTGTGAGTTAAATAGGTGTCTGCTCTTGAAACTAGAAGTATGCGCATATATATATATATATATATATATATATATATATATATATATATATATATATATATATATATATACACACACACACACACACTAAGAACCAATATTTGTATTATCAACAACAAGAATATGTATCTCTGCGAGTTTAGTGCTTTCCTAAATTAATTACACTAGCACGCCCAGTACATTCTCTTGTGCCACACGTAAAGAAACCATTCACAGTACTGTAATTTCTCTCCCATATATGCAGTTCGTGCGGTTCATTTGCTCTGTATGTGACAATAACAGGGAAATCTGGCTTTATTTAGCCGTGAACATAATGCGGACAAAAGTTGGTGATGACTAACTACGTAGTTTTGACTAAATTGATTAGGGAAGAATATGATAAATCAGATGTGCGGTAGACTTGTCGTGGTGCCGCACTAGGTAGTTGACCTTGTCCAAGTGTGTCATTGATGATGGCACTGCATGCCTCCGAAAGTAGATACATAAAAACACATAATTTTATCATCCCTTCCTATGAATGGATATTATCAGTAATTTATAAGTATGCATATGAGAATTTCAATTAAAACATATGTAACAGTAGTGGTGCGTCTATAGTTTTGTTTTCTGTTGCTCTGGTTAATCACAACTACAGAATCTTTACCAAACCAGATTTGGAGGGCCTCATCATGACTGGTTTTTACCATCGTTGGTGCAAATCGGCGCTGATAATGAGGTTATGACCATATAGTAGTAAGTTGATATCAACACCGGCTTCATTAACCACACGATGACGATAAGTGAACAACATTGCCAGCTTCAGGAACCACAAGACGCTGAAAATCAATTTTAAAAACAAAAAAAAGTGATTGATGACAATGGTGAGGCCATGCTAACGCCGGCAACCATGCCTGACCACTAGGACACCGAGCGTCCGCCTCTTTGCCAGACCACTTAGCACCCATGCGTGTGGGGTGCCTGTGGAGGCCGCCAAGAACCAGGCCAGTGGGTGTGATGACGCCTATGTCGGGCCTCTGAGCACCCACACCATTGAGTGCTCGTGTCGGGCGTACGTCCAAGCACCCGTGCTAGGGAGCGATCGCACCAGCACCTTCACCAACACCAGCCATTGGGCCGTTGAGCCCCTACCGCTGCACCGTGTAGTTGGGCTGCCGATACTTCCCCGCCACGGCAAGAGGAGGCCACATCAAGCAGTCGGGCACTAAGACCCCACCGCCATGTCGGGGAGGATGCTGCACCAGATAGCTAGGCTGTCGAGACCCCGCCATCACGTCAGGTGGCAGCCGCGCTGGGAGGGGCCGGTGCTGGGCTCCTGAGCCCCGTCTCTGTGCCTGGAGGCAGCTGCACCGGGCCACTAAGCCCCTGTCACCGCAACAGAGACGGGCATATGCTAGGGGGCCACCTGTGTCAGGCCATGGAGCCCCTGCTGCCATGCCAGGTGAATTCCTGCGCTAGCCGCTGAGCCTTCGCCGCCCCAGCGCTAGCCACTCGAGAGGAAACACACATAGGATCATGTTAGCCAGCAGTGTTTCACTGCCAGGTCAGCTTTTCATGCGGCTATAGTTTTCAGCGGCGGTGAAAATCAATTTCACCACTGGTTTTACTCTAAACTGGCAGTGATATGTTATTTCTAATGGTTTCAATAAAACCGGTGGTGAATATGCTGTTGGAAACTACTGTTTCTGTAGTAGTGCAGGTAATGATTGTTAGGCCATGAGGAAAATGTTTTTATTTTTGCGACTGCCATGAGAAAAATGTTATGGCTTGTTTGTTAGACTATTCCGAAAAAGAGTTGTGTATAATTTTTATGTATGTGCCAAGACTGTTGGACCATTTTATTTTCCTTTGCATTTCATTAATATGGTAATTGATAGGCCTTGGGAACAAATTTTTTGGTTCCTTTCATTGGTCAACTAAAATAATAGGTTGATTACTATGCACTAACACACTATATGTTAACATAGGCTTTCCCAAACTTTTTTTAACGTTGACCATCAATATTTTTAATTTTTACATAGACTGATTAAAAAATGATTGGCATTATTGTATTTATTATCAGAAGTATTTTATAATATATAAATCCATACACTTAATGAACTATGCTTTACGAGCATTATATTTGTGATAGGAGGAAGTACTTGTGTGAATTTATTTGCGTGCATTTAGTACCCCTGAAGAGATGTGTTTGCATATCACCATTTGCGGTCTATATATTACACATCCTGTGGAAACATGCTTCAAAGGCATATCCATGAGTATGATGAGGATAAGTAGCATGGGGTAGCTGATTTTTGTGCATGTATGTGGAATCGAAGGCATAGTAATGTCATTAGGTACATAGATCTGTTAGCGGAAATAGGATTTAGAGGCATCAGGGCAAACCAAATTTGGTGCAAGGTATGCTACAGCTTTGCCGGCAGCATCAAGTGTAGCGACTCCAACATTTCCGGTGATGCACAAAGCAGACGTAGACTTGGTACTTTTCCGTTGCATCGAGGCTCACGCCTTCCCGGTGAGTGGACCTGAAATGATGATCCACGATCATTATGTTCTCAAAAAAGAAGGAACTTATTACCATTTAGGTGTGCATGTATTTTGTTGGATAAAGGATTCACTGACCAAAGAAAATCATTTCACTCTTACATACATATGGTAGCTGTGATAACTCTACATTTGGTACGTACCTATAAACAGGATGAGGTGAACATATAACGTCAATTCCTCTGTTTATGATGTAAACACAACCCGGAGAAATCACCATTAGTTGACCTCAAATCTCAACAAGCTAGTATTATAAAAGAGAAACTCTAGCAACACATAGTCGCTACCACAGAAACCATTTCCTGAGACAGTCAAAACATATTATTTTACACGGATGTTGCAAACGTTGCTGCCACAAAACATAGTCCTGAGGCCTCGCACCCTTATCATCAAATTGGTTCTTCTGTCATTTTTCTTTGTTTCCCTTCCACAAGTTTAATTTTCAAAAGAGTTTCCAAACAGATCTATCCCATTGGTAATTTCACAAGTATGCAATCTATCGGATTGGGAGGCACCGGGATCACTAATTTAGTTCTTTACTTGCTGTGTGTTGGCACAGGACATCCCAATAGCTGTCTTCACACCTAGCGATGATGGCACTGATCAATGTCCTATCAGTGGTCAGATGATAAGATGATCCACCGAGTTTAGTGCACAAGTGATATGTATCACAGCAGTGCCGGCATCATCATCTGCACCCTTAACTATATTCTTCTTGTACAATCGAGCATGATTTTCCCTTTCTTTTCTTCGGTTCACAATAATAATGTAGAATTGTTGCAAGAATTTTAAATTAGTGGGTGTATATGTGGCTTCCTTCTTGTTATAGTCTACAAACCTCAGGTTCACAACCAGGTCAACTTAACCTTTAGACTAGGTCGACCTGGACGCATGACGATAATGGTGTTCAAAGATTAAATTTTTTGTTTTTTTACTTTTGCAGCAAAATGTATTGATTTATTTTCATGGGAATGCAAGAGAACAAAAATGATCTGGTACGTACATATAGCATTGTTTTGGTCCTTGTATTGGTGAGGACGTATGAAGTATATTCATACAAAATATATTAATGCTGTTAATCAAACACAATGATTAATAGTACGAATAATAGATTGGGTTCTATAAATTCATTACTAATGTCCCACATTTATTCCATGTAGTCACCTATATAAATACACACACTTCTCAGCACTTGGCGAGTTTGGTTCCATGTTTCCATTTTACAAGTTCCAATCCAATGTGTATAGCTTAGTACATGAGTTCAAGGCACTCTACTAGTTTCAATGTGTATAGCTAGCTTAGTAACAAGATTATAGTATTTGGTGGCATTGGAAGAAACAGTTTAAGGCGCTTTACTAGTTTCTCTGACCTCTTGGCATCCTCCTGTTATGATAAATCGTCTCTGTTGCCATTGATTCATCACAGCACAGATCACAAATGCAGTGAAACCCAGCAGTGAAGTCATGCCAGAAACAGTATGGAACACAGACCTAGAGCTCGAGGCTGTTGAACATGGCATCGCCTTCCTGGTGCAATGTAAATGGTTGCCATCAAATGCGAGGCTGTGCATGCTACTAGTATGATTAACTGTTGAATGATGAAGTACGTGCATACAATTTTCATGTAATACGATATTGCCACGAACAGTGCGCACATGGATCATTTTACTCATGCACCGTATAAATTGTGTTGCATGTAGAGCTAGTTACTCCAGTATTGCAAAAATGGAGGTACCCTTCTTTAACCTGAAAAATTAAAGTCCCACCGATGCAAACATGACTCAGATTGAATAATAAGGCTGCACATCTATCTAAAAAGACAACCGCAACATCTTAATAAGTGGTTTTCTGCGAGTTCACTGCTGCTGTAATTAAATGGGTGTCTGCTCTTGAAACTAGAACTATGCGCACACATATATAATAAGAACCAATATTCGTATTATCAACAATAAGAATATATATCTGCGAGTTTAGTGCTTTCCTAAATTAATTACCCTAGCACGCCCACATTCTCTTCTGCCACACGTAAAGAAACCATTTCAAGGCCTTGTTCTCTTCCCTTCCAAATTCTAAGTTTTTTCACTCTCTCTCCATCACATCAATTTTTGGACACATGCATGGAGCATTAAATGTTGGTAAAATAAATAACTAATTGCACAGATTAGTTGTAAATCATGAGACGAATCTTTTGAGCTTAGTTAGCCTATGATTGGACAATATTTGTCAAATACAAACGAAAGTACTACAGTAGCTAGAATTGCAAAAACTTGCGAAGAGAACAAGGCCCAAGGTAGGGTAGTTTCATTGTCTTCCATATATGTAGTTCGTGTGGTATATTGGCTCTGCATGTGACAATAACAGGGAAATCTGTACTTTATTTAGCCGTGAACATAAGGCGGACACAAGTTGGTGATGACTAACTACGTATTTTTGACTAAAATGATTAGGGAAGAAATTGATTAATCAGATGCGGTAGAGTTGTTGTGGTGCCACACCAGGTAGTTGACCTTTGTCAAAGTGTAATGATGATGGCACTGCATGCCTCCGAAAGTAGATACATAAAAACACATAATTTTATCATCCCTTCCTATGAATGGATATTATCAGTAATTTATAAGTATGCATATGAGAATTTCAATTAAAACATATGTAACAGTAGTGGTGCGTGGATAGTTTTGTTTTCTGTTGCTCTGGTTAATCACAACTACAGAATCTTTACCAAACCAGATTTGGAGGGCCTCATCATGACTGGTTTTTACCATTGTTGGTGCAAATCGGCACTGATAATGAGGTTATGACCACATAGTAGTAAGTTGATATCAACATAGGCTTCATTAACCAGACGATGATGATAAGTTAACAACACTGCCAGCTTCAAGAACGACAATGGCGAGGCCACGCCAATGCCAGAAACCATGCCGGGCCACTAGGACACCGAGCCTCCACGTCTTTGTTGTGCCACTAAGCACCCACGTGCGGGGGTGCCTGTGGACGCCGCCAAAAACCCGCGCCGGTGGGTGTGATGACGCCTATGCCGAGCCTCTGCGCACCGACGCCAGTCAGTGCTTGCGTTGGGCGTTCGAGCACCTGTGCTAGGGAGCGACCGCACCAGCGCCTTCACCAGCACCTCCATTGGGCTGTTGAGCCCCTACTGCTGCGCCATGCAGTCCGGTTGCCGATACTCACCCGCCACGATAACAGCATGGCACGCCGAGCAGTCGGACCCTAAGACCCCGCCACCATGTCAGGGAGGATGCTGCGCCAGACAGCTAGGCTATCGAGACCCCACCATCATGTTAGGCGGCACCCATGCTGGGAGGGGCCAGTGTTGGGCTACCGAGCCCCGTCTCTATGCCTGGAGGTAGCTACACCGGGCCGTTAAGCCCCTGTCACCGCAACATAGAGGTCATGTGCTAGGGGGGCACCTGTGTCAGAGCATGGAGCCCCTGCCACCATGCCAGACGAGTTCCTACGTTGCCCGCCGAGCCCTCGTCGCCGTAGCACTGTCCATTCGGGAGAGGAAACACAGATAGGGGCATGTCAGCCAACAGTGTTTCACCTCCAGGTCAACTTTGCATGCGCCTTTAATTTTCAATGGCGGTGAAAATCATTTTCACCACTGGTTTTATTATGAACCGGCAATGATATGTTATCTCTAATGGTTTTAATAAAACCGGTGGTGATTATGCTGTTGGAAACAACTGTTTCTGTAGTAGTGCATGTAATGGTTGTTAGGCCATGAGTAAAATTTTATGGCTTGTTTGTTCGACTATTCCTAAGGAGAGTAATGGCCATTGTGTATATAATTTTTATGTATGTTCGAGGACTGTTGGACAATTTTCCTTTCCTTTGCGGTTCGTTAATATGGTAATCACTACCGGAAACGCAGCCTTTGCCGAGGGCTAAATATCGAGCACTCGGCAAAGGCCCTCTTTGCCGAGGGCCGGCCCAAGGAGCCCTCGGCAAAGACAGGCCCTCGGCAAAAAAAAAAAATCTTTGCCGAGGGCCTCCCTATTGGCCCTAGGCAAAGAGTCTTTGCCGAGGGCCTACCTTATGGCCCTCGGCAAAGAGATTTTTTAAAATATATTTTGAGACACTAAATTAACTCAAATAAAAAAGTTTTCTACTACAAAATTATCTAACTTTTTAAGATCTACAAAGTATATATTGGTCATTTCTTCATTTAACAAATCAATAGTAATGTTGTTCACAAAATCTACATCTCTCTAATAAGTTTCATGAAACTACTAGAGATGATATATAAGGATTATGAAATATGTTAGAACCACCACGTCGGTTGAACAAATGATCAAACAATCAAAATAAAGTTTGTAGATCTTGAGAAGTTATAAAATGTTGTAGTTGAAAACTTTTTGATTTGAAAGCATCTAATTGCCAATAATTGCGTCTTAAGTTTGAAATTTGAAATTTGAAATTTTGAAAAAGTCTCGGATGGAGAAACACTCTAAACAAAAGTTGTAGATCTCGAAAAGTTACGAAACTTTGTAGTTGACAACTTTTTCATTTGAATTCGTTTAGTGCCTCAAAATATATTTTGAAAATTCTCTTTGCCGAGGGCCAATCTTATGGCCCTCGGCAAAGAGATTTTTCAAAAATTCTCAAATGAAAAAACACTCTAAACGAAAGTTGTAGATCTTGAAAAGTTATAAAACTTTATAGTTGACAACTTTTTTATTTGAAAGCATCTAATTGAGGATATTTATATCTAAAGTTTGAAATTTAAAATTTCAAATTTTAAAAAAAGTCTTGGATGGAAAAACACTCTAAACGAAAGTTGTAGATCTCGAAAAGTTATGAAACTTTATAGTTGACAACTTTTTCATTTGAAAGCATCTAATTGCCGATAATTGCGTCTTAAGTTTGAAATTTGAAATTTGAAATTTTGAAAAAAGCCTCGGGTGGAGAAACACTCTAAACGAAAGTTGTAGATCTCGAGAAGTTTTGTGGTTCCTTTCATTGGTCAACTAAAATAATAGATTGATTACTATGCACTAAGCACGGCACATGACGGCGGTGAGAGCAGGCACATGGCAGTGGGGCTGAGCAATTGCATCCATGTATGGACAGCCAAGGTGGCACATGTGCAGCTCTGACCATGGCATCGAGTACTACCATGGGCTGCACCGACGCACATGCCGGGCCCAGCTGGTGCATCACTGACCGTTATGCACATGTGTCTTTATGTACTCAATACATGGATGCAATTGCTCAGCCCCACTATATGTTAATGAGCCGGAGCAACACCAGCCCTCGATGCCATGGTCAGAGCTGCTCTCCCTTCTCCATTGTTGTTAGCATGGTCCAATTTTAGCTTGCTGATTTATGATTTATGTGCAGATTTATTTGCGCTGACAAATTGATATTTGTAAACTGCATGTGCGCTCATATCACTGCACATTTGTAAAATGAACCAACAGTCAGTGATGTGTTGATATCACTACCGGATTTTTTCTCGACCTGGTATGAAACCCCAACCAAAGCCCCTTTAAGGTAGGTAACTGGAAGTCCTTTGAATTTGTAGCTCGTTTTGTTGGTCATATTGTCTTTGATTCTTATTCTCTTTTTCTGTATGAAATTTGCAGAGCTTTGTTTCATGAAGACATCCAAATTTTGGTGAATCCATTTGGTACTGGTAATACAAGATTCCTATCTTTCTGGGATATGCTTCCACATTCCTGATTCTCAATTTGTTGCAGAATGGAAAGGGATGGCTCCAAAATCAGCAGGTGGATTTTACAGTGCACGCACTTATATGATTTTGTTGGAGAAACTTCTCATGACATAGAAAATCATGTCTTTGTTGGTAGATACAGTTGTTGGGTTTCCTGAATTATGGTAGCTTCAATAGTGAAAAAAATATTGCAGACCAAAGAAGAGATATCCTTTCATATCTGTTTAAAACAGTAGCAGTTGAACACTTAGTTTTACTCTATGTACACATTTTAAATCTTTACAAAATTAGTACTGATGTAATTAGGTCCTCAGAAATGCGATGATAAATGCAAATAACAGACACTTTTCTGTGAAAGATGGTTTGAACATGTTTTATATCCAGAACCAGAGTTAACAATTGAGGTACAAAGTCCAGAGATACTATAATGAATGTGCACATTGAATAATTTACTGCCAGGATGCTCCCAACTCGTTTATAAATTGGAAATCGAAGTCTCATATGGTCGATACAGTCTAAGCATTACCGGCTCAGCTCCTGAAACATTTTTTAATGTTATTGCCCCTTCACAGTATGCACATAAATTATGATGTTGCCAAGTAAAAGGGACTATTTGAGTGGGAGGCGCAGGGAGAACAGAGGACCCGATCCTCTGTAATTGCTCCGCTCAAATTGTACCAATCACAGCATAAAAGCACTAGTAGTTGAGGCCCAGATTTTGCACAGCAAAGAAACATGATGGCCGCCTGTGAAGGATTACACAGGTACCTGTTCGTTGTCATTCAGATAAGTCTACAATTATAATCTAACTCGAGAGACCACATGCCTCGTTCAAGGAATCCCTGGTGCTGGATCACGTTATGTACCGGCACAAGTAGTCTGAATTGTCTTTTGTTTGGATCCGAAGGTTGAATGTTTTGGACTAATGTAAATTAAGACGGTTGTGCCTCCAGACTTCAGTAAGGTTTCAATACCCCAATTCTCTACATGTTGATTATTTTTGTCCGCACCTATTAATCTATTATGAAAAATATTAACTGTGCATCATTTGAATACTACCTCCAATGATGAATACATGACATGCTATTCCAATTATCCGGACTCCATCAGCAGCTCCACCACCGCAAGAAAGAGATAAAATCGGTCGATGCCGCCCTCCTCATGCCTTATATATATATCAGCATTCTCCGTTCATGAATAAATTAATTTGGCATCTAACATTCCTCTTGAAGATAAAGATCTTCCTTTAGTATCTTCAATGAAGAGTGATTTTAACAATGGATAACTTAGCTAAAAGGAATTGGCATCATAGTCAAAGGATAACAATGGATAAAACCACCAGTCATCAGTTCATCATGTATTTTTTATACTCTATCCAGTCAAAAATAATTGGTACATTTGGGTTTGCATGTTCTTGAATGTATTTCTTTGGCCAGTAATTTACATGAATATATTTTTAAAATCCTTCACATTATACAGAATTTGCAATTATTTTGAATATAAATATACACATATAACATATACACGAGTTCTAAATGTCAAGATTTTTTGCGATTGAATGGAGTACATAACTTTAGCTAATGTGATGGATATATCATTTTCCATGCGTTTCTCTCCATATGGTGTGCCTAGCTATTTGATCCCTTGCGGTGTTTAGGGGAAGGTGTACACATTCAGAATATAAATATACACATCTCAGTTGATTATTGTATAAATGCATTATGCATCCCAGTTCCTTCTTCAGTCACCATGAGAGCAGGCACATGGCTGACATGCTATGGACCTTGCGGTTGGACATATGGCTGGTATATCTGGAGAGCAAGTGAGTGCTCTTGCTCTGATGGAACTGACAACCCACATAGCCTGTGGTTGAAGCACAATTGATGTCTGTATCATGGCATCCATACCATAAGCGAGGCAGGGAGCTGATGTGCTCACATGCGTGGCACGGGGTAGAAGGCATATGCGTGTCTTAGTTGGTGGGCAAATGTACAGTATATCTTATTATAAGAAGGGCTAAGCATGGTTGAGAAATACAACCTATCCTCGTAACATTTTCGAACGATAGTGCAAAATATATATGTTTTTATGTTTATATACAAGTGGTTTCGCATATTAGTTTACCAATGACAACATATTCAGATTGCATTAACACACAAAAGGATTCATTCCAACCAATTACTCTTGACTCTCGATGAGCTTGTCCTACAATAGTTCTGCTTGTGTTTGAAGATCAACTGGAAAGAGTAAGACACGACCTGCATGTTTGTTTATTTTGCTTACATTATGGATGATTCATCAGGCACAAACTATCTGCATGTATATATGTAGAAGGCGAAGTGATATATGGTGGTTTCTAGTGCTTTTGATTGGCTATATATACTAGTGCTTGTAGATTCAACTTGAGAGAGGGAGATACTATCTGTACTTATATATACTATATCAGTGAGCTAGTATGCGGGATTGTAGGGTTTGTGTTTTCTGTTGCCTTGTTTATATGCACACCCACTCACTGTTGGTCCATCAACATTCATCCATGTTGTGGATACGTAAATACTAACAAATAAAAGAGCGGGCATCATGGGTGATGAAATTGTCAGTGAGTAATAGGAAATGGAGGCACCAGGAACACCAAGGATATTTGCACTCGGGTGCTGATGGCTATGTGGTTTCCCAGTGCAGTGCGGTACTTTCTATCTGTGATCTACCGCAACAGACTGTTCTCGTCTGATTGCCAAGACTGATGTAGATTACTCCATCGTGCAATTAGGCTTTCACTTAGGGTCCTGGATTCTCTTCCAACCCATCTCTTTCTGCGGTTGCAACCACATTGGCTAGCAAATACACGATGGCTCTCCGTCAACTACCTCGCGCGTGTGGTGCATGAGGCAAGAGAAGATAAAGCGCGAGGACTGAGGAGTCAGCGATCTAGGGGTTGATAGTAGCTAAAATGTCAGCAAGTCATGAACTGCAAGTGTGTAACCCCATCGAGCTGTTATTATGACCAGCTTGGCAAATTCCCCTGTTCTACCACTATCTCCTCTCATCGACGTGGAGCAATCCTCCCGCAAAATCTGATCCATTGATGCCGAAGGCATGCAAACCATGCGTTTATGACAAAGTGAATGCATCAGATGTCAGTGTAGTGGGTTAATTACTGGATGATACGATCAGTGTGCAGATCTGATATGTTTTGGCTGCCTCATCATTGCACAGGATTATCTGAAATGGCTAATGAAAGCAAGATATCTCATTTAGTTGCAATATTTTAGCTCCATACAAGTTCATGGCCTTGATCCAAAGAAGGTGAAGATAATTATCATAATATAAAAAGCACAATTCCATCCCCATGCATGCGGCAAACACAGTGAAATAGTTACCAAGGAGCAGAGAACAAGTGAAATACTTGATTTTGTTTGTCCCATAGAAAAACAGGGGCATATTTTTGTAATTTTTTTGCTTAAAGATTCTAAGAGTTGAGAGGTTGTGTTTCACTAAGCCAATGTATCCAAGTGTGCCAGAAGTTAGAACTTAGACATCGGCAATGATTAGTACTATAAAGAGTAGCTGTACTGTACACTCCAGCAGCAAACACAGTGAAGTAACTCACATAGCCAAATAAATCACTCCAGCAGCAGAGGACACGTGCCTTGGTACAATGAAGCACACGAATTTGTTTGTGCCATTGCAAAACAGGGGCATATCTCATAATTCGTTTTCTTAAAGACGCTTCATTATTTATGAATTCTAGGAGTTGAGAGCTTGTGTTCACTAAGCCACTGTATACAAGGCTGCTGGACGTTACAACTTAGACTGTCGCAATGATTAGTACTATGTATAAAGAGTAGCGCAACACTGCTTGTGTCATAATACACGAGAACAAAATTACTCTCAAGGGTAATTTTTAGACATGCACTGCTTTAGTACATTTGTAAACACATCCTTAAAGTTTTTTTTAAAAGATCCGTTACCGGCTTTCATTGATAAGAATAGAGAATAATTACAACATCTAGAAGCTCTGGCGCAAGCTGCGCCCACACCTTTTTTGCGTGGAGCTCAGCACAGTGGGGTCCAGGCCACCCCGGGATTACATAATGACTAATTTACATGTTGGGATAATACAACTGTATCATTCGCTACTTCCAGCTGCAGCCTTTGATCGTGCTGCAGATTGTCGTGCCTAAGGATAATCATCTGGAGACCCTTGTTTCCAGCGTAAGCCCATATTCCTGCTTCATCATATATGGCTTCCATTATCTTCGGCATCCTTCTGCCTTCTTTCCTGAACACTCTGCCGTTCCTTTCTCTCCAAATCTCCCAAAGTGTTAACATGATCAACGATCTGATCCCTTCCTTTTTCGGTGGTGGTATCCTGTTGACAAGCTGAAGGAACCACTCCTTTACATCCTCTGCTTGTTCCCAGTTTGCCGGCTGCAGGCTCGGCGTTTGCACCCAGATCGTCACTCTTTCCCATATCACTCTGGCCACCGGGCACTCAACAAACAAGTGAGTAGCCGTCTACAGGTTACGTATGCATAGCTGGCAAAAATATTCGTTTGGCCAGTGCCTGATCTGCAGCCTTGCAGCCGTCCGAATCCTGTCTTGAAGAAGCAGCCAGCAGAACAATTTGCAATGATGACACATCCTTGAAGGTAACTGCTTATTTAGTCCAGTTGTGGCATTATGAAAAAAGAACTTCTATGTGATAGAGTCAGCTGAATCCAGGGTACAATGGCTGCCTGGACATATTATTTATATATAGAAAGCTGCATAACAACATATATATTGCTAGGTATTTCAAACGTGCAGATGCGTTACATATAAAATAGGTCGTCCAAGAGGCAGCTCATGGCGTTATAGGCAAAGCAGAGGCAGCGCATGGAGTCTCTCAGCTGCAACCAATTAGGAGTCGGAGAGGCGTCATCAAAAGTAGGACTCGGAGGTGTCAGGATTAGTGATCACTCTGTTACCGGAAACTCTGCGGAAAGCATTAGTTAGCATATTCTGGCTGTTTAGCACTTCCTCGCTTATATGTGTAGCAAGGCCGGTACAATACCAATGCACACTAATTGCACAGGCAAGGCTAACACACATATGTGACCACTGTCGGCAAGAATGTCTCACCAGCTCACTCTTTCTTGTGGGCGTGGTATGTCTTTTAGCTGCTCACTGGAGATTAGTCGAGAACAAAAGCAGAACCCACGAGGCATATGGATGGAAGATTATGAGGTCTGCCACATGGAGAATGGGCTCCTCGATTAGTGAAGCTCAAAGGAATGTAAGAGAAATTGTTCCAGGACCTGCAAACAAAGCCTAAAGGGATACAAGGATTGTGCAAACAAAGTGCCGGCTTCAGCCAAACTTTGGTCAAAAGTCTTGTAAAGTGCCAAAAAATGCTGCCCCTGATGGCCTTTATATTAAATGACATCCTTCTTGAAATATACTTGTTAGACCGCGATGAACTTATTGTGTAATGATCTATGCCTGTTCGGTTTCCATGTCCACATTAGAGATTAGACAAGGACAGACGCTACTACAGAATGACCATCACTGCCAGCTATACCATAATGGTTATTTTGAAACCTGCGGTAGTTACATCATTGTCAGATTTCCTAGTCAACCGAATTATCACTACAGAATGGTTTGTTGAAAACTGGCATTTTTAGTGCCACTACTGATTCTTGAGTCAATCCGACAGTAACCTAGCAGTCCATTGATCTGAAAAGAAAATAAAATATACTTAATCCAACTTCAAGTCCAGCACCTCAGACTGTTAAGTCTGGACGCTCTCAAATCTATGCCCTCATTTCTCTCTCCAGCGCCCTCCCCTTCTATATCTATCCTTCTCTCTTCCCGGTAGCTTGCCCTGCCCTGCAGTGCCGATGTCCCAGCTGTGGTGGCGCCCTCCACCTCTCTGCTCCCCATGAGGCGGCGTGGGCTCCGGCGAGTGGGCTTGGCAGGTGTTGCACTGCCTCAGGGATCAGCATGGCAGGTGGCCTTGGCGGGCGGCGCACTGGGTGCCCACGGTGAGTTATTTCACCGGGAGGCACCATAGGTGGCCTCGGCGAGCGGCGTGCCAGCCAGCCTCGGTGGGCGGCGTACGTGCTTGGTGACCTCATTGGCTGCATGGCATGGCGAGGGCCTCGACATGGTTTTTTTATATATATATTTTGTGTCAACCAGCAGTGATAAAAAGCACAGTACTACCACTGCCCCTTCGCACTGCTGGTTGGCAAAAGCAGCAGTGACAAGGGCATTCTAGTGCCAATATTTGTCAGTTTTGCGGGAGTGTGACGTGGCAAGTTTTGCAAATTATTCAGTCAATTCTTCCGATGTGAAACGTGATTATCCATATTTGGAAGTTTCAATGAAAATAAGGGTTGTGCGTTGGTACATTTGATATTGAAATTTATATTCTCGGGCAATGTTATGCGCTACTACAACAAATATTGTTTTCGGGCTAGATCCAGGAAACGTGTCACACCTACTTTTCCGAACCATGCACATTGTTCATCCAATGAACAATCGACATATATGTGATGAATAGGAGGCCAAAACCTCGACTTTTTGAACTTGGTCATTACGTAAGATGTCAAAAATATTAATATTTTGATGTCAATAAAAAAGAAAATATTAACATTTTCTAAGCAGAGGATGCAAGGAACTTGAGTAAATGTGTGAGCAGGGTACTTACTACTAAGTATGTCTCACTTTAAAAGTAGTGAATAAAGTATTTAACCAACGATTCGCAGATTGTGCATTTCCCTACAAAAGCGTTGATGACCCGCATGAACACGTTATGACTAGTTTCCCATTTACAGTAAGTTGGAAAAATAAAATAGCATGTTTGTAAGAGAAGTATAGTCGATGCATATCAACTGTACGTAAAATGTCACTCGAAAAGATAGGAGGAGGAGGCACAAGGAAGACAATAGATGTTCAATCGCTGCAGGCTGCCATAGACTCATATATCTCATCTAAGGATGAAAAGGGTCGAAAACGGTATTGCAATATAGAAAAACAAAAGCAGTCGGTTCGGGATATTTACATTTTAGCAATTAAAAAGTACAAAAAATAGTTAAAAATGGTTGTGAAACCAATTGAAACTGACAATTTTTCATATTAGAAAACGGTATCATAATATAGAAAACGAAAGCGGTCGGTTCGGAATATTTCTATTCCGTTTTCATCCTTAATCTCATCACATGATTTTATCCCTGGCCATCCTGCCAAGCATCTCTGATTCACGTCGGCATATGGTGCGCTTCACCCAATGAGCATGAGGGTGACAGTGTGAGCTACCAGTTCAGGCACCTGGCCCGTGGTAATCCTCTGAGACCTCATGCTCCTTGTAATTGGCCATGTCCCTTGCACCTCTGACGATCTCTTGCCCTTTCCTCATTACTAGTAGGACCAAGGCCAGCATGTAGCATGGGCCGGGGAAGCTTGTGGAAAATGTGGGTTGCTGTCCAACACGCGTGTCAGAATGTGCAATTCAAGAGGCATCGATACGCATGGAATAATTAAACATCATCACAGCCCTCATATATTCCATATACTCATGATGATAATTAATAGCTAATTAGCTTTAGTCAAAGACTTTTATTATCCATTTCTGGACAGATCTAAATCATTACCAAGGCCTGGCTTGGAAAAACTTTTATTTAACAATGCCACACACGTATGTACCTTAAACGGATTCAACTAAAGCTCAAGGCTACGCTACTGTTTTTTTATTTCTGGCCTACCCATAATATCGATCCATTGATGGGCACAACTAAGTTATAGGTTGAATTTGTGCCACCATGAGATTGTACACAGATGCCTCATAAATTAATATCTTTGACGTGAACAGTAATAATCACATTTCTTATGTCTTAAAAAATTAGGTACGTCTAGGAATGTGCTCATTGCAAACAATTTCACCACTTGATACACAGGTCAAGGAATACAAATTCTAAATGCGGGTGTAAATATTAAACCATGCATAAATCATTACAAAATTAATCTCACCAAACACATATCTTAGAAATTAACTGAAGACTAACTCAGCTCAAATAAGTGGCTATTGTTTGAACCTATTGTATGCTAAAGAAATTAAGGTAAAAGGTGATCCATATGCTCATGCACACATCGTGGCATGGGCTCAGGTTTCGGCATCGAGGCCATGCCATATGTCGTGTGGCACCAGCAAATATGTTGTAGCTTCAAACTATAGTTGGCACCATGTCAAAGGGTACAATCTACAGGGCCTCAGACTAAAAAAAAAAAGGTCTTTCTGTGTAACTCAGCCCTCCACTACGAGTCTATGTTTGCCACATGTGAAAGCAAGAAGAGTGTGTGTGCGGAATGACGAATCAAGGGAGAGTAAGAGGCAGAGGGAGAGAATGACAAATTTAATAGAAGGCTCAGAGTGTGAGGGATGAACAAGAAAATTAGGTACGGACTAGGCATAACATCATGGAGGATTGTACTCGAAAGAAGTATATATATGGAGGGTTGTAGGAGGGCTCTTGTGTTTTGCATTGACACATTTACATGCAGACCCAGCTCACCGTTGGTCCATCAACATCATTATATTATTGTGCCTTGCACCATATATACTACCCAATCAAAGACTGTGGAGCACTGGTGAGGAAGTCCATGACATTAGCTGTGACGAGGCTGCGGTCCGAGAAAAAAAAATATAGGAATTGGAGGCAATAGGAACGCAAAAGATTTTCAACAAAGCAAGTGTAGGAGTGATCTTTGAGACACTCACAGAGGTATTCGTTAGTGATTAATGATCCAGATCGATGTCCATTGTATACAAAGGAAGACTGGCCCAGTCAATGTTATCAATCGCAGATCCTGATGAATCGCTTGCTAGCAAGCTCAACATTGGGTGTCGCGGCAATGCTGAAGGCATCCTTGGAGTATCCAAGGCTGTGGCCCAGTCAATTATCTCAATCGCACATCAAGCTCAACATGCTTGATGTGTGGGTGCAGCTGCCATGGTGAACTTTGGTTCCTGGCAAAAAAAAGTTTATTTGCATGGTAGCATTGAACATGCAGAGGCCGTGATGATTTGTGCGAGGTATACGGTGTTGCCTGTACTAACGATTAAAAAAATGCTGTCCATGCACTATGTACTTTGGACATTATCATTCTCACGAAAATGCACCACCCTAAAAAAATCTCGGTTTTCTGTTAGTGCATTTTTTTATTTTACACTAGTAGTATGGCGCTCGAGATGTTGTCCCTGGCATATAGAGTGATCGAAATGTTGGTGAATAATAGGAACCCGAGGCACCAGGTAGAACAAACTATTGGTGGTTTTTCTTTTGTCATTCATTGCTAGAGCTTGGAGTGATCATCGCCTGATCCAACTTTGGCTATCCATCAGAACACTACTTGTTACACATTGATTAGGTTGTTCCATCTAAGCTGTTAGGACGAGATCTCCTATAGCCACAGAATGACCAAATTGAAGAGGAATATATACATTATCAACTTGACAAACATTCTTAATATTTCCGTGGCCCCTGTGGTCCCACCTGCTGTCATCATAGATGTGAGCAGTGAATTAGCAGCAGAGAGGTGAATGAAAGCCCCATGGGCCGAGGTTCCAGCAGTTGTGACCAACGTTATTAGCCACAAAAAACTAGGACCTGGATCCATAATTTCTATTGAAATTTGCTAACAGAGCTGCTTCTGGGCCATGCATCGTGGCTAAACACAGTGAAATACTGTATTGGTGCACTGCTTATGATTTTTAGAGCTTCTGGCTGACGAATTGTGTTGCTGACATTACTGCTTTGTCTTCGTCATTGTGGGGGGTTTTAGTGCTTCTCGGTAGACGAATTGTGACACCTACGTTGCATTAAGTACTCATACAGGTCGTAAATGTAAATTATTGCGGAAATAACTGATACAAACAAGAGTACCACCCACATACCCATCCACCCGCCCATGCCTTGTCTATTTATATGCACGCACAACCATGCTGCTGTCTTATCAAAGTTACTTTGTTTACTAGTGAGACAAAAAAAAGTGTGACTGGACACATCCGTGGTCTATTTCATGGTAGCAACAGCCACAAAATTGTCAGCGACAATAGGATTGGGAAGCACCTGGAGAAACAATGAGTCCGTTTGGTAGGGATTTTGAAATAACTACACAAAGCTGTTTTGCCGCTTCCCTACGAAACGGCCCGACCATCCTCTTCATGGCAAAATCTTCGCATTTCACGCTGAGAGAAGGGAGGTGAGAGACAAGAATCTAAAAATTGTAGCTTTGCCCAACTTCTTCTGACATAGGTGGGTTCCAGCGTGGCGATGGGTGGATTTGCCCCATGCTGACGCCGGAGAGGATGTGGAGGCTAGCGTGGGGGCAAGATGCGGAGGTTGGCGCAGGGGTAGGGGGGCTGCCGGGCCGAGACTCACCAGAGCTGGCACCAGCACAGGGGTAGAGAACGATGCGGGAGCTAGCAGTTCTGGCACGCCATCGTCATGGATGGGGGCGACACAGCTATGGCCTGTGGCCTATCGCGGTTGTGGCCTATGGCCTGTCACGCCTGTGACCTGTGGCCTGTCGCCGTGAGCGGATAAGGACAAAGGGAAGGAAAGAGAGAAAAAATATAAAAAAAGAAAAAGCGAAAAAGATAGGAATATTATGGACTATCCACTATTTTGTGTACCAGGAGAAGCTGTTTTACCAAATGGTTCATCAAAAAAGTTTCAGCTTTAGCAGGAATGCTACTTTTTGAGCTAAAGTTAGAAAAAGTTGATTCACCACTGAAGCTAAGCTGTACCAAACATGCCCTTACATTCTTCTAGCTATAGTTTGCACCATTAGTGGATGCCGCTTAAAGCAACATGCCATACAGGTTGTATAAATGACTAGGATAGTTGCAGCTCAAGATTGAGTCAATTTTCATCATTTAGTCCCATACACATCGCATGTGCCTTATTTGCGTTGTTTTGATATAGGAGAATTTGCTTGAAAGCCTTTTGATATGAGGTGATTTTCCACCTTTGTTTTTTTGACACTTTAATGTATCCTACCTTTGTTTCTTTAGACTAACCCATTTTTGTGGCAGTGGGAGTGAGGGAGATGTGTGCGACGCTGGGGCTTGTGCTACGTGGGAGGGAGGGCTACCATGAGGGAGTGTTTTATTTTTCGTTTTCAGCCTTGCCGCAGTTTGTATCAGGTGTGTGCACCGCTGAGGGGTCTGTGCGGGAGAGTTTCTTGAGCTTCTATTTTTCCCTGTGTATAATACAAAGCAAGACATAGAAATCTTGGAACGACAGAAAATGAACCAGTTTTCCTGTGTGTGTTATTGATAAGGACAGGGAAAAAACTATTTTTCCCGAGCAGTATGTATCCCACACATTGAAATAACTATTTTTCCATCAGATCTATAATTTTACCGTCAGTTATCTTCCACCCAACAGGATAATACATAATTTTTGTATTTCCATTAGTGCATGGAAATATATTTCTTAGGATAGGTGACCTTACTAACCTCATGTTGAAATCGATTTCAAGATGTTCTTGAGTACAGGGCCGTTTTGAAACATCCTCTGCATATCGATTCTGCCCGCAGCTAAAAATAAGTAACTTCTTGGCTAGAGCCTGACATTTGTTTAGTAATATTAAACATTTTTCATGGTAGTGGATGTTTCCAATATACGTGTACTCGTTCATGAGTTCTTTTCAAACTATAGGCACATTCTTCATATGGAAAAAATATAAATACATTTGGGGATATTATATTCTAGGCTGAAATTTTACTGCAAAGCAACATGAATTTTTTCAGTGGAGTATGAAGAGTAGGTGTTCTGGTACAATCACCATGGACCAACCACATGTTTAGAGTTGAATGTGTCACTACTGAACAGACAACCGTGCATGCCATCTGCCCTATGGCTATCAACACGATGGTGCATTGTTAACCATGCATGACTCTAGGTACAAGCACCCATTACAAAACATCAATCTAGTTCGCTTCTTTTGCAACAACTTATTGATTAACACTGAAGACACAACACTTATAATAAACTCTCCTTGAGGGCCTTATATCTTGTCACTCAGAATAAGGGTTGTCTTAAACTACTGGAAACTAGAATTCCCCTGCCGATGCAATACCGACGTGGAAATTAGAAAATCAATTTTTATGTCGGTAACGGACAGAAAAATACTGACACAAGAAAAGTGACAGAAATAAAGAATTTTCCTGTCAGTGTACCTATTGCCCTGTTGGTGAAGGAAAAACCGATAGGGAAATTTCTGTTTCCAGTACTGTAAAACCTTATGGTAACAAGGGTTGTTCTAGTCTGGGATTCCTAGTAAACTGCCCATTGTAAAAGTAACTCAATAACACTTTCTGACTAGCATCATATTCTCCTCTCATAACAGACAAGCTTGATTCTAGCCACACAATGTGCAGTTTGTATGAATGATACTTAGTTACAAATCCAAGCAGGCTCATTTGCCGAAACCTTAAATACCCTATTTACCAACTTCATAGACTAACCTGCTTGCATTCTTTTCTTATAGTCGTACTACCTTATTTCTTACCACACCTTGGGAAAAATATTGCCGTCATTGGAGCTCGAAGAGTGCAGGTATGTATAATAATACTATAATAGTAGCAGGCCAGTGGGTGAAATGTAGACAAAATTATGTGTCGTGTGGAATAGCAGTTACAATATAATAATCCCTGTGAATGCGCAACCATGATGTTGAACAGCAAAAGGAATTACATTCTTTACATTTTGTCAACGGATTAGACATACTTTTGGGCTGAATTGGTAGCATGTGCCTAAAAAATGGTGTGAGAACAAGAAGCATCGCATCCTTGGAGGTTCAATATATATACACAAGGTGCATCCAATACATCATTTTGAAATAAAGAGTATACTTGATTACTAAGAAACATGGGTAGGTGGAAGTAAAATGAAGAATAATAAATGCATGAGATATGTTATGCTTAATCAAAATTGATTGGTCTAGCTAGGCTCTGGCTCCTTTATATATATGTACAGCAGAGTCCCATGTTTATTTGAGCTCCTGAGGCCTCGCACCCTTATCAACAATTTGGTTCTTCTTTCATTTTTGTTTGTTTCCCTTCCACAAGTTTAATTTTCAAGAGAGTTTCCATATCTATCTGTCACATAGTAATTTCACAACTGTGCTAGCTATCGGATTGGGAGGCACCGGGATCATTATTTAGTTCTTTACTTGCTGTGTGTTGGCTCAAGACAACCCTCAAGCTGTGTTCACACTGAGCGATGATGGCATTGACCAATGTCATATCGGTGGTCAGATGATAAGACAGACCACCGAGTTTGGTAAACAAGTGACATGTACCACGGCAGTGCCAGCATCATCATCTGCACCTTTCATTGTATTCTTCTTGTACAATCGGGCATGATTTTCCCTTTCTTCTTTGGTTCACAATGATAACGTAGAACTGTTCCAAGCATTTTAAATTGGGTGTATATGTGGCTTCCTTCATGTCATAGTCTACAAACCTCAGGTTCACAACCAGTTCCTCGTAGTTTCCATCTGTCAGGGCACATGGCAGAGCCTGCCTTGCCTACATCGGTCATGCATATGCAGCCCCGTCATCAAACTCTGTCGACTCGTATAGCACCTTAACCTTTAGACTAGGTCGTCCTGGACGCATGACGATAGTGGTGTTCAAAGATTAATTTTTTTGTTTTTCACTTTTCCAGCAAAATGTATTGGTTTATTTTCATGGGGATGTAGGAGAACAAAAATGTTCTGGTACGTACATAGAACCACAGTTTTTTGGTCCTTGTATAGGTGAGAACATATGAAATATACATACAAAATATATTAGTGCTGTTAATCAAACACAATGATTAATAGTACGAATAGTAGCTTGGGTTCTATACTTCTATAAATTCATCATCACTGTCTCACATTTTTTATTTTTTAGTAGCTTGGGTTCCATGTAGTCTACTATATAAATACACACACTTCCCAGCAATTGGTGAGTTTTGTTCCATGTTTCTATTTTACAAGTTCCAATCCAATGTGTATAGCTATCTTACTACATTAGTTCAAGGCGCTCTACTAGTTTCTCTGACCTCTTGGCATCCTCCTGTTATGATAAATCGTCCTGTTGCCATTGATTCATCACAGCACAGATCACAAATGCAGTGAAACCCAGCAGTGAAGTCATGCCAGAAACAGTATGGAGCACAGACCTAGGGCTCGAGGCTGTTGAACATGGCATCGCCTTCCTGCTGCAATGTAAATGGTTGCCATCAAATGCGAGGCTGTGCATGCCACTAGTATGATTAACTGTTGAATGAAGAAGTACGTGCATAAAATTTTCCTGTAATACGATATTGCCACAAACAGTGCATGGATCATTTTACCCCTACACGGTATAAATTGTGTTGCATGTAGAGCTAGTTACTCCATTATTGCTAAAACAGAGTTACCCCTCTTTAACCTGAAAAATTAATGTCCCACCGATGCAAACATGACTCAGATTGAATAATAAGGTTGCGCATCTATCTAAAATGACAACCGCAACATCTTAATAAGAGGTGTTCTGTGAGTTAAATAGGTGTCTGCTCTTGAAACTAGAAGTATGCGCGCGCGCGCGCGCGCGCGCACACACACACACACACACATATATATATATATATATATATATATATATATATATATATATATATATATATATATATATATATAGACACACACACTAAGAACCAATATTTGTATTATCAACAACAAGAATATGTATCTCTGCGAGTTTAGTGCTTTCCTAAATTAATTACACTAGCACGCCCAGTACATTCTCTTGTGCCACACGTAAAGAAACCAATCACAGTACTGTAATTTCTCTCCCATATATGCAGTTCGTGCGGTTCATTTGCTCTGTACTCCCTCCGTCCCCAATTAAGTGTCGTTTCCGGTTTTTGTGCCCACAAGTTTGACTCGATTTGTAGAAAATACGTGCAATATTTGTGTCTCCAAATAAATTTATTAAAAAAACTAGATTCAAAGATCTTTCCAATGATACTAATTATATACCATAAATATTAATATTTTTTAATATATATTTAATTAAAGGTGTTTCTCGGGAAGCGTAAAGCGACAGATATTTAGGGACGGAGGGAGTATGTGACAATAACAGGGAAATCTGGTTTTATTTAGCCGTGAACATAATGCGGACAAAAGTTGGTGATGACTAACTACGTAGTTTTGACTAAATTGATTAGGGAAGAATATGATAAATCAGATGTGCGGTAGACTTGTCGTGGTGCCGCACTAGGTAGTTGACCTTGTCCAAGTGTGTAATTGATGATGGCGCTGCTTGCCTCTGAAAGTAGATACATAAAAACACATAATTTTATCGTTCCTTCCTATGAATGGATACTATCAGTAATTTATAAGTATGCATATGAGAATATCAAGTTAAAACATATGTAACAGTAGTGGTGGATATTTTTGTTTTCTATTGCTCTGATTAATCACTACTACAGAGTCTTTATCAAACCAGGTCTGGAGGGCGTCATCACGACTGGTTTTTACCCTCATTGGTGCAAATCGGCGCTGATAATGAGGTTATGACTATATAGTAGTAAGTTGATATCAACACCGGCTTCATTAACCACACGATGACGATAAGTGAACAACATTGCCAGCTTCAGGAACCACAAGACGCTGAAAATCAATTTTAAAAACAAAAAAAAGTGATTGATGACAATGGTGAGGCCATGCTAACGCCGGCAACCATGCCTGATCACTAGGACACCGAGCGTCCGCCTCTTTGCCAGACCAATTAGCACCCATGCGTGTGGGGTGCCTGTGGAGGCCGCCAAGAACCAGGTCAGTGGGTGTGATGACGCCTATGCCGGGCCTCTGAGCACCCACACCATTCAGTGCTCGTGTCGGGCGTACGTCCAAGCACCCTTGCTAGGGAGCGATCGCACCAGCACCTTCACCAACACCAGCCATTGGGCCGTTGAGCCCCTACCGCTGCACCGTGTAGTTGGGCAGCCGATACTTCCCCGCCACGGCAAGAGGATGCCACACCAAGCAGTCGGGCACTAAGACCCCACCGCCATGTCGGGGAGGATGCTGCACCAGATAGCTAGGCTGTCGAGACCCCGCCATCACGTCAGGTGGCAGCCGCGCTGGGAGGGGCCGGTGCTGGGCTCCTGAGCCCCGTCTCTGTGCCTGGAGGCAGCTGCACCGGGCCACTAAGCCCCTGTCACCGCAACAGAGACGGGCATATGCTAGGGGGCCACCTGTGTCAGGCCATGGAGCCCCTGCTGCCATGCCAGGTGAATTCCTGCGCTAGCCGCTGAGCCTTCGCCGCCCCAGCGCTAGCCACTCGAGAGGAAACACACATAGGATCATGTTAGGCCGTGTTTAGTTGCCCCGATTTGGAGCCGGCCGAAATACTGTAGCACACAGTATTTTGTTTTTATTTTATAAAAATTGTCCAAACATTGACTAATTAGGCTCAAAACGTTCGTCTAGCGAAGTACAACAAAACTGTGCAATTAGTTGTTGATTTTATCTACATTTAGTACTCCATACATGTGCCGGCATTTTGATGTGATGGAGAATCTTCTTTTTGCATAGTGAAATTTGGGGAAATATTTGGGATCTAAACAGACCCTTAGCCAGCAGTGTTTCACTGCTAGGTCAGCTTTTCATGCGGCTATAGTTTTCAGCGGCGGTGAAAATCAATTTCACCACTGGTTTTACTCTAAACTGGCAGTGATGTGTTATTTCTAATGGTTTCAATAAAACCGGTGGTGAATATGCTGTTGGAAACTACTGTTTCTGTAGTAGTGCAGGTAATGATTGTTAGGCCATGAGGAAAATGTTTTTATTTTTGCGATTGCCATGAGAAAAATGTTATGGCTTGTTTGTTAGACTATTCCGAAAAAGAGTTGTGTATAATTTTTATGTATGTACCAGGACTGTTGGACCATTTTATTTTCCTTTGCATTTCATTAATATGGTAATTGATAGGCCTTGGGAACAAATTTTTTGGTTCCTTTCATTGGTCAACTAAAATAATAGGTTGATTACTATGCACTAACACACTATATGTTAACATAGGCTTTCCCAAACTTTTTTTAACGTTGACCATCAATATTTTTAATTTTTACATAGACTGATTAAAAAATGATTGGCATTATTGTATTTATTATCAGAAGTATTTTATAATATATAAATCCATACACTTAATGAACTATGCTTTATGAGCATTATATTTGTGATAGGAGGAAGTACTTGTGTGAACTTATTTGCGTGCATTTAGTACCCCTGAAGAGATGTGTTTGCATATCACCATTTGCGGTCTATATATTACACATCCTGTGGAAACATGCTTCAAAGGCATATCCATGAGTATGACGAGGATAAGTAGCATGGGGTAGCTGATTTTTGTGCATGTATGTGGAATCGAAGGCATAGTAATGTCATTAGGTACATAGATCTGTTAGCGGAAATAGGATTTAGAGGCATCAGGGCAAACCAAATTTGGTGCAAGGTATGCTACAGCTTTGCCGGCAGCATCATGTGTAGCGACTCCAACATTTCCGGTGATGCACAAAGCAGACGTAGACTTGGTACTTTTCCGTTGCATCGAGGCTCACGCCTACCCGGTGAGTGGACCTGAAATGATGATCCACGATCATTATGTTCTCAAAAAAGAAGGAACTTATTACCATTTAGGTGTGCATGTATTCTGTTGGATAAAGGATTCACTGACCAAAGAAAATCATTTCACTCTTACATACATATGGTAGCTGTGATAACTCTACATTTGGTACGTACCTATAAACAGGATGAGGTGAACATATAACGTCAATTCCTCTGTTTATGATGTAAACACATCCCGGAGAAATCACCATTAGTTGACCTCAAATCTCAACAAGCTAGTATTATAAAAGAGAAACTCTAGCAACACATAGTCGCTACCACAGAAACCATTTCCTGAGACAGTCAAAACATATTATTTTCCACGGATGTTGCAAACGTTGCTGCCACAAAACATAGTCCTGAGGCCTCGCACCCTTATCATCAAATTGGTTCTTCTGTCATTTTTCTTTGTTTCCCTTCCACAAGTTTAATTTTCAAAAGAGTTTCCAAACAGATCTATCCCATTAGTAATTTCACAAGTATGCAGTCTATCGGATTGGGAGGCACCGGGATCACTAATTTAGTTCTTTACTTGCTGTGTGTTGGCACAGGACATCCCAATAGCTGTCTTCACACCTAGCGATGATGGCACTGATCAATGTCCTATCAGTGGTCAGATGATAAGATGATCCACCGAGTTTAGTGCACAAGTGATATGTATCACAGCAGTGCCGGCATCATCATCTGCACCCTTAACTATATTCTTCTTGTACAATCGAGCATGATTTTCCCTTTCTTCTTCGGTTCACAATAATAATGTAGAATTGTTGCAAGAATTTTAAATTAGTGGGTGTATATGTGGCTTCCTTCTTGTTATAGTCTACAAACCTCAGGTTCACAACCAGGTCAACTTAACCTTTAGACTAGGTCGACCTGGACGCATGACGATAATGGTGTTCAAAGATTAAATTTTTTGTTTTTTTTTTACTTTTGCAGCAAAATGTATTGATTTATTTTCATGGGAATGCAAGAGAACAAAAATGATCTGGTACGTACATATAGCATTGTTTTGGTCCTTGTATTGGTGAGGACGTATGAAGTATATTCATACAAAATATATTAATGCTGTTAATCAAACACAATGATTAATAGTACGAATAATAGATTGGGTTCTATAAATTCATTACTAATGTCCCACATTTATTCCATGTAGTCACCTATATAAATACACACACTTCTCAGCACTTGGCGAGTTTGGTTCCATGTTTCCATTTTACAAGTTCCAATCCAATGTGTATATCTAGCTTAGTACATGAGTTCAAGGCACTCTACTAGTTTCAATGTGTATAGCTAGCTTAGTAACAAGATTATAGTATTTGGTGGCATTGGAAGAAACAGTTTAAGGCGCTTTACTAGTTTCTCTGACCTCTTGGCATCCTCCTGTTATGATAAATCGTCTCTGTTGCCATTGATTCATCACAGCACAGATCACAAATGCAGTGAAACCCAGCAGTGAAGTCATGCCAGAAACAGTATGGAGCACAGACCTAGAGCTCGAGGCTGTTGAACATGGCATCGCCTTCCTGGTGCAATGTAAATGGTTGCCATCAAATGCGAGGCTGTGCATGCTACTAGTATGATTAACTGTTGAATGATGAAGTACGTGCATACAATTTTCATGTAATACGATATTGCCACGAACAGTGCGCACATGGATCATTTTACTCATGCACCGTATAAATTGTGTTGCATGTAGAGCTAGTTACTCCAGTATTGCAAAAATGGAGGTACCCTTCTTTAACCTGAAAAATTAAAGTCCCACCGATGCAAACATGACTCAGATTGAATAATAAGGCTGCACATCTATCTAAAAAGACAACCGCAACATCTTAATAAGTGGTTTTCTGCGAGTTCACTTCTGCTGTAATTAAATGGGTGTCTGCTCTTGCAACTAGAACTATGCGCACACATATATAATAAGAACCAATATTCGTAGTCATCACCAACTTGTGTCCGCCTTATGTTCACGGCTAAATAAAGTACAGATTTCCCTGTTATTGTCACATGCAGAGCCAATGTACCACACGAACTGCATATATGGAAGACAATGAAAGTACCCTACCTTGGGCCTTGTTCTCTTTGCAAGTTTTTGCAATTCTAGCTACTGTAGTAGTTTCGTTTGTATTTTACAAATATTGTCCAATCATAGACTAACTAGGCTCAAAAGATTCGTCTCGTGATTTACAACTAATCTATACAATTAGTTATTTATTTTACCAACATTTAATACTCTATGTATGCGTTCAAAAATTGATGTGATGGAGAGAGAGTGAAAAAACTTAGAATTTGGATGGGAAGAGAACAAGGCCTTGAATGGTTTCTTTACGTGTGGCAGAAGAGAATGTGGGCGTGCTAGGGTAATTAATTTAGGAAAGCACTAAACTCGCAGATATAGAAATTGATTAATCAGATGCGGTAGAGTTGTTGTGGTGCCACACCAGGTAGTTGACCTTTGTCAAAGTGTAATGATGATGGCACTGCATGCCTCCGAAAGTAGATACATAAAAACACATAATTTTATCATCCCTTCCTATGAATGGATATTATCAGTAATTTATAAGTATGCATATGAGAATTTCAATTAAAACATATGTAACAGTAGTGGTGCGTGGATAGTTTTGTTTTCTGTTGCTCTGGTTAATCACAACTACAGAATCTTTACCAAACCAGATTTGGAGGGCCTCATCATGACTGGTTTTTACCATCGTTGGTGCAAATCGGCACTGATAATGAGGTTATGACCACATAGTAGTAAGTTGATATCAACATATAGGCTTCACTAACCAGACGATGATGATAAGTTAACAACACTGCCAGCTTCAAGGACGACAATGGCGAGGCCACGCCAATGCCAGAAACCATGCCGGGCCACTAGGACACCGAGCCTCCACGTCTTTGTTGTGCCACTAAGCACCCACGTGCGGGGGTGCCTGTGGACGCCGCCAAAAACCCGCGCCGGTGGGTGTGATGACGCCTATGCCGAGCCTCTGCGCACCGACGCCAGTCAGTGCTTGCGTTGGGCGTTCGAGCACCTGTGCTAGGGAGCGATCGCACCAGCGCCTTCACCAGCACCTCCATTGGGCTGTTGAGCCCCTACTGCTGCGCCATGCAGTCCGGTTGCCGATACTCAGAGTACCCGTGGTGGGTACTCTAAAACGATACTTTAAAGCTTTAGAGTATGAATATAGAGTAAAAACTGCTGCACTGGGTACTCTAAAACGATACTCTATCCTTTCTCTCACTCTATATTTAGAGTGGTACTGTGCTTACTCTATACTCTATAGTGGCGGGGCCCACTAGCTAAACAAAGGAAAAAAATGTTATAACTCACAAACCAAAAATCCAAATTAAATTTCGATTTCACCATTAAATTTGTCTCAATAAATCCTTCAAAACTAGATCACACATGGATATATTTAGATAAAGTGACAAGTGGGTCCCACAGTGGATAGTGGATAGAGGATGATATAGAGGATGGATGGGTGCGGAAGAATTAAGTATAGAAGAGAGAATCTTGCTGACTAGGACGTATAGAGGATGAATATAGAGGTCTATGAGTGCGAATAGTCTCACCCGCCACGGTAACAGCATGGCACGCCCAGCAGTCGGACCCTAAGACCGACCGCACTCACGTCCGCTATATCTCCTGGAGGATCGGATAGAGTAGAAAAACTGCTGCACCGGTACCCTGTATATGCTACTCTATCATCCAGGAAGCAACACGGTCCTCTATATCTGGCGTTTTACTGTTCATACGCTAAAGCAGCCGACGGACGCGCGCGCGTGAGGCAGCAGAGCAAACAGCGGTGCATAGAAAAGCGTGTCAATTTTTTTTCCGTATAAAAAATGTTATAACTCATAAACCAAAAATCCAAATTAAATTTCGATTGCACCATTAAATTCGTCTCAATAAATCCTTCAAAACTAGATCACACATGAATATATTTAGATAAAATGACAAGTGGGTCCCACAGTGGATAGAGGATGATATAGAGGATGGATGGATACGGGAGAATTGAGTATAGAGGAGAGAATCTTGCTGACTAGGACGTATAGAGGATGAATATAGAGGTCCATGAGTACGGATAGCCTAAGACCCGCCACCATGTCAGGGAGGAGGCTGCGCCAGACAGCTAGGCTATCGAGACCCCACCATCATGTTAGGCGGCACCCATGCTGGGAGGGGCCAGTGTTGGGCTACCGAGCCCCGTCTCTATGCCTGGAGGTAGCTACACCGGGCCGTTAAGCCCCTGTCACCGCAACATAGAGGTCATGTGCTAGGGGGCACCTGTGTCAGACCATGGAGCCCCTGCCACCATGCCAGACGAGTTCCTACGTTGCCCGCCGAGCCCTCGTCGCCGTATAGTAGCACTGTCCATTCGGGAGAGGAAGCACAGATAGGGGCATGTCAGCCAACAGTGTTTCACCTCCGGGTCAACTTTGCATGCGCCTTTAATTTTCAATGGCGGTGAAAATCATTTTCACCACTGGCTTTATTATGAACCGGCAATGATATATTATCTCTAATGGTTTTAATAAAACCGGTGGTGATTATGCTGTTGGAAACAACTGTTTCTGTAGTAGTGCATGTAATGGTCGTTAGGCCATGAGAAAAATGTTATGGCTTGTTTGTTCGACTATTCCTAAGGAGAGTAATGGCCATTGTGTATAATTTTTTTTGTATGTTCCAGGACTGTTGGACAATTTTCCTTTCCTTTGCAGTTCGTTAATATGGTAATTGATAGGCCTTGCGAAGAAATTTTGTGGTTCCTTTCATTGGTCAACTAAAATAATAGATTAATTACTATGCACTAGCACACTATATGTTAACTTAGGTTTGCACAAACTATTTTAACGTTGATCATCAATATTTTAAATTTTACATAGACCGTTTAAAAAATGATTTGCATTATCGTATTTATTATCAGAAGTATTTTTATAATATATAACTCCATACACTTAAGGAACTCTACTTTATGAGCATTATATTTGTGATAGGAGGAAGTAGTTGTGGGAACTTATTTGCATGCATTTAGTACCCCTGAAGAGATGCGTTTGCATATCTCTTAGACTGGGCATTCGATTTTAACCGACAAATCGGTTCGGTTTGTTCGGTTGCAGCGAAATTCGGTTTCCAAAGATCAGCAACCGATCGGTGTTCTGTAGAAGCAAAAACCGACGAGTTCGGTTTCGATTTCCTCGGTGAAAGGATCAAGATGCCCAAGAGGGGGGGTGAATTGGGCTTTTCTAAAAATTAATTACAAGAATTAAATCCTACAAGCCGGAATTCACCCCTAGTGCCTACTTGTGTTCCTAGAGAGTCTACCGATAAAAAGTTTTGCACCCTAGTTTCCAATCCTAGTCTAGCATGGCAATTCTAGAAATGTAAAACAAGCAATGAATGTAAATACGAGAATGTAAATGCTTGAATGTAAAAGGGCAAGGAACACGGCGATGTTTTTCCGAGGTATCGGAGAGTCGCCACTCCCCACTAGTCCTCGTTGGAGCACCCGCGCAAGGGTCTAGCCCCCCCTTGATCCGCGCAAGGATCAAGTGCTCTCTACGGGCTGATTCTTCGACACTCCGTCGCGGTGAATCGCCCAAAACCGCTCACAACATGAGTTGGGTCATCCACACGCTCCGCCGGATGATCACCAAACTCCCAATCACCACCAAGCCGTCTAGGTGATGGCGATCACCAAGAGTAACAAGCTAGAACTCTCACTTGACCACAACGAGCCCAAATGAGAAGGTGGATGCACACTTGCTACTCTCTAATTGCTAGTGAGGAGCTCTCAAGCTTTGATTCTCAAATCTCTATCCTCACTAGTGCTCTTGCACTCCCTTGCACTCCAAAGGTGTTTTTCAGCTGAACAAATGAGCAAGAGACCTCTAAAAGAGGTGGTGGGGATGTATTTATACACCCCACAGACAAAACGAACCGTTACCCGCTGACTCAGCAAAACGCGAGCTGACCGGACGCGCCGGTCGAACTGACCGGACGCGGCGGTCGCTCGTAACGGTCGAAATCCGAATTTTCAACTGAGTGACCGGACGCGCCGGTCAGGGGTGACCGGACGCGTCCGATCGTGCAGGGAGCATACTGTAAACGCACCGGACGCGCGACCGCGTCCGAACTGTGATGACCGGACGCGTCCGGTCGTCTCTGGACCTTACTGGACTGTGACCGGACGCGCCGATCACACCCAGGTCACGTCCGATCGGGTGTTTCCCTCGAGTGACACGTGTCGACTTCTGACCACCGCGTCCGGTCCTCGCAAGGACCGCGTCCGGTCGTCAGAGCCGAAACCCTAGCCGTGGATTTGTACTGACCGGACGCGTCCGGTCATGCCGAAGACCGCATCCGGTCAAGGGAAAACGACCCGAAACTTTCCGAAACGCGTCGCAACTTGAACCAAGTTGCTTCCAACTGAACTTTGAGCTATTCTAGAGCTGCCTAGCGCCAAGTTTAACAAGTGTGCACCACACCTAAACATAGGACTCGCCTAGGTCAAGCTACCCGCTCATGCCCCCCTTTATAGTACGGCCAAAAGAGAAAAACGAAGATCCTAACGACTATTCTGAATGCATCTCAACACCTCGTCATCCGGAACTAACCGTCCTTAATCTTGACGTCACTCTTTTGAAAACCGAAATGATTTCCATCAAGGGGCATGAATACCACGGTGCCCAAAGTAGTTATAACCTCCATGACCTAACTTACCAAAGTTTCTGCAAAACACACGTTAGTCATGGTAATAAAGCGTTGTCATCAATTGCCGAAACCAAACCTCGGGTCCTAGATGCTTTCAATCTCCCCCTTTTTGGTGATTGATGACAACACTAAGTTTCAAAAGATTTGAGTTGAGGTTTTCGAGCATGCTTGGTTCACATAAGCAAAAAGCAATAAGCACAAGGGGTTAGGAATTGCTTATGTGCCCCAAGCCAAAAGAGTGTACTCATAAGATAAAACATGAAGAGTTAGTACACATAAAGATATAGCTCATAAGAAATCGGAGTAAGGCACGGAAGCACAACCTTAGAGCTATAACCAAAACGGTGACATTAATTAACACTGAGACTAGATAAAACATTAGACTCAAGGTTTATCACACGACGATATGTCACACGAATGCAATGACTGAAAAGTAAACATGATGCATGAATGTAGCACACATAAGAACGAAAACCCTCTAATAAAACTCCCCCTGAAACTACTCTCTCTCTCCCCCTTTGGCATCAACCGCCAAAAACTAATCTAAGGATCCGACGGGGGAACAGACGAAGTCGTGTCGGGTGCCGAGGTGCGCGGAGTAATCACGAAGTGCAGACTGTCTCCCTCGGAATCTGAGCTATCTGGCTGACCCTCTGAAGAAGCACGTGGCTGTGAAGCGGTCTGGGTCTGAGCAGTAGGAACAGGTACTGACGTAGTAACAACAAGAGGATCCGTCTGTGTGACCTGAGCCTGTAGCGAGCCAATAGCTGGGGGATCTGTCGAGGCAACTGACGAAGGAATAGTCTCTGTAGTACCGGTTCCTGTCACTGGAGGAATAGCTGCCTCTGGAGCTGACAACCCTGAAGAAGTAGCAAAGGTGGTAGTGTGCGAGGGTGTCGGCTGACCAGTCAACTCGCTGTAAGTAGCACTGTAATCACCGAAAGGTGTGCCTGTCAGGAGGTGAGGGCGAGGCTGGTCTGAAGGTGTAAACCCTGTGTGAATAGGAGTGAAACTCGGGGACTGGAACGACTGGGGAACCTGCTGCTGTGGAGATGTGTAAGCTCTATGTTTGGTGTTGGTAATTAGTGACAATGCCTAAGTACTAATCCTATGCCTAAGTTGTATGTAGCATATGAGGATTAGTACATTCCAAGGTTGGTGGCAAGATGGACATGGTGATCATGATGGCCACACTTGGATTTGGACGCAACCCTACGTGATGAAGGCAAAGGTAAATGCTTAAGGGTTGTGTTTTAGTAACCAAGACACCTAGTGGGTGTGGTTACATTATAGGATAGATAGCCGTACTATAAAGAGGGGAATGACGCGGCTATTGAACTCCTAAGTGCCTCTAGATGTGCATTTCATGATCATATGCATTTGGATAGAACTAATAACGCCTCGAAAAATGATTGTGAAAATGCTAACACACTCGCACATGACATGATCACTTGGTGGTGTTAGCACATTTACGATGGCGTTGGAGTTTAAGCGGTAGAGAGGGTTTGGGGTCCTCTCTCCCTCCCGCCGAGCGTGCGAGCGCGGGATTCATGCGATTTCGGGGAAATGAAATGTCTATTTTCTACTACGCCGAAAGTCGGAAATCAAACGGAAAAGAAACGGAAGCGAACGGAGGTCACAGTGGTGACCGGACGCTGCACCGAACGCGGTCACTGTGTGACCGGACGCGTCCGGTCAGCGTCCAGTGACTGCGCAAATTTCAGTTGTTCGATCGGACGCGAGGCGCGTCCGGTCACAGGCGACCGGACGCGTCCGGTCACAGGCGACCGGACGCGTCCGGTCGTCCAGGGAGCTTACTGGACTCCGACCGGACGCGGTCACTGTGGCGTCCGGTCAGTTCTTTAGCGCGTCCGGTCGCTGGTTCGTTTTGCGCGACTCGGTGTTGACCGGCGCGTCCGGTCAGTCACGGGACCAGCGCGTCCGGTCGTGACCAGCGCGTCCGGTCGTTGCGACCGGCGCGTCCGGTCAGTGGATCGTGAAAGAACCGTTGAGCGACCGGCGCGTCCGGTCGGCGTTTCGAAAATTAGCCGTTGCGTGACCGGCGCGTCCGGTCAGTTGGACCAGCGCGTCCGGTCAGCGCGATTTCAGCTGGATCTCGTTCCTAACGGCTATATTCGAAGGGGTACGTCTATATATACTCGTTGGCCGGCTCAAGGCTCTCTCTCTTGAACATTTGACATACTTGTGAGCACATTGAGCTAAGCAACTCCCCTCCCACTCATCTCTCTTGCTTCTTTGCATATTCAAAGTGAGATTGAGTGATCCAAGTGCATTTGCATTGTGAGATAGCATCTAGTTGGCACTTGGTGGTTGATTTGCTGTGGGATTCTTGTTTCTCTTGGTGGTTGCCGCCACCTAGACGGCTTCGAGCAGCTTGAAGGCGTTGGCAAGAGTTGGTGTTTGTTCTTGGCCACCTCCGGTGTTTGTGAGGGGTTTGTGCCTACCTCGGCGAAGCGCCAAAGGCAACATTAGTGGATTGCTCGTGTCATTGCAACCTTTTGCCATTTGGTAGGTTCTTATGGTGCCTTTTGAGAGGCTCGGTGTGAGACCGATTAGCCACCGAACCACGTGGTGAAGAGGGACACAACGGGGACTAGCGTGCCGGCAAGCACGTGAACCTCGGGATAAATCTTCGTGTCATCACTTCCATATTGTGATTGATTGATCCCGGTGTTCGGTTGTCTTGGTATTCATTGTTGATCATATTGGTTGGCTCAATACTTCGCCCCTCGGTGAAACCATTCTAACTCTATCTTGTATTACTTTCTTAGTTATCTTTGTTAGCTTGTTAGCTTTGCTAGAGTAGCTCTTTTGTATAGCTTGCTAGTTATAGTTGTAGTTACCTTCTCGGTTCGACTTGTGCGGTTGAGTGCCAATATACTAGAATTGTGAATTGGATAGGTGGCTTGCATACACCCCGTAGGCTAAGCAAAACTCGCTTCTCGCTACTTGTTATATTGATAAACTTGTTTAGCATGTCTTTGTAGAATATTTTAAAAAGGCTATTCACCCCCCCTCTAGCCATCAAGACCTTTCAAGTGGTATCGGAGCCGTGGTCACCGTTTGTAAGGCTTAACAACCTCGGTGTAAGATGGCTCAAGTTGTGTTCAACCATGTCGGGGGCAAGCCTCCATTCTTTGATGGTGTCTCTTCTTTTGATCATTGGAAAAGAAAGATGAAGCAATATCTTGGCTCTATCAATGAGAAGGTTTGGGAGGTGACACATCATGATTATGCTATCATTGATCCCGACAACCTCACCAACAATGACCGCATCAACAACCAATGCAACACTATGGCTCTCAACACTCTCTACAATGGGATTGATGCAAAGGTCTTTGAGCAAATCAAGGATCTTGAGATGGCAAGTGAAGTGTGGACAAGATTAGAGGAAACATATGAGGGCACTTCAACGGTAAAGAGTGCCAAGCTCTATATGCTCAAGGATAAGTTTGCAAGTTTCAAGATGAAGGATGATGAGTCAATACCGGAGATGTTCTATAGGCTACAAGTTATTGTCAATGATCTCAAGAGCCTAGGAGAAGATGTCAAGGACAAGGACTTCTCACATAAGTTCTTGATGAACTTACCTAAGAAGTTTGCTATCTTGAGGAAGATGATCCAAAGAGAGGGTTTGGACAAGGTAACTCCAAACCAAGTGCTTGGAGATGTCATGACCGATGCTCAATATGATGATGATGAAGATGAAGATGAGAAGAAGGAGATCAAGGTCAAGCAAGAGAAGCCCATTGCATTCAAGGCCTCATCTTCTAAGGGCAAGAGCAAGGTGGAGAGTGATGATGATGATCCATTCGATGATGAGACCATGGCCCTCCTAGTGCACAAGATGGGAAGGTTCATGAAGAAGAAAGGATATGGGGCAAGGAAGAGAAGGGACTTCATGAAGGCAAAGGAGGTGCTTTGCTACAATTGCAATAGCCCCGATCATGTAGTGGCAAAGTGCCCCTATGAAGACAAAAGATATCATGATAGGGAGTTGAAGTTGAAGAAGAACAAGAAGGACAAGAAGGAGAAGAAAGAAAAGAGGAGCTTCACTATCAACAAGAAGAAGAAAGGTGGTGGTTATGTGGTCACTTGGGATAGTGACAACTCCAATAGTGATGATGATGAAAGCTCTAGTGATAATGAGAGGACCACTAGGCGAGCCATTGCAAGCATCGCCCTCTCCAACAAGTCATCCATCTTCGACACTACATCGACATGCCTTATGGCCAAACCTACCAAGGTAAAATATGATGATAGTGATGATGATTCTTGTGCTAGTGATGGTTGTAGGAGTGATGATGAGGAGGATGAGGACTACTCCAAGGATGATCTATTGGGCATAATAGATCAAATGAGCAAGGGCTACAAGAGGAAAACCAAGAAATACAAAATCTTGGAACAAGAGCTCATTGCCAAGAGCAATGAAAATGATGCCTTGATGGAGGAGCTTGTTGCTCTTAAAAAGAGTAAGGAGTGCAAAGGAATTGAACAAGAGCTCAAAGCTCTTAGGAAATCATTTGATGAGCTAGAGGCCTCTCGTGAGTGTCTAAAGGAAGACCACGAGGACCTTGAAATTGCTCACACTAGGCTTAAGGAAGCCCACTCCTCTCTACTTGAGCTCATCAAGGAGAAGGACCTCAAGTTGGAGAAGCTCATGAAGGAAGCTAAGGAGGAGCAAGTGATTCTCACTTGTGATATTGGACTAACATGTGATATTATTGATGATTCTTTATTTGTTGGTCCTACTAATGCTTCATGTAGCTCATCATCATCCACCACAACCAACTCTACCTCTACTACTAGTGATTCATCACTTGTGGTTGAGAATGAGACTCTCAAGAGAGAGGTGGATGATCTCACCCGCGCATTAGGCAATGCCTATGGTGGGGATGCCCGCTTGCTAAAATGCTTGGGTAGCCAAAGATTCTCTCTTAACAAAGAGGGTTTGGGCTATACTCCCAAGAAGGGCAAGGCGGTCTTTGCTACTCTAAAGTCTCGCTTTGTGAAGAGCAATGGTCGTTATTGCAATAGATGCAAGCAAGTTGGGCATCTAGAGGTTAATTGTAATAAAATGAACAAGAACAAGAAAAATGCTAATGTACCTTACATTCCTTTTGATTCTTGTTATGTGCTTACCAAGGGTGAGAAAGGTGTGCATGCTAAGTTTGTTGGTACACCAATTGTGGGTCCAAAGAAGAAGGCCATTTGGATACCAAAGAGCTTAGTGACTAACCTCCAAGGACCCAAGCAAGTATGGGTACCTAAAAGACATTAAATTGTTTTGTAGGTAAATTACAAGGCCGGAGGAAGGCATTGGGTGCTTGATAGTGGGTGCTCTCAACATATGACCGGTGATTCAAGAATGTTCAACTCTCTCAAATCAAATGATAGTGGCATTGATAGTATCACATTTGGTGATAATAGCAAGGGTGATGTGAAGGCTCTTGGAAGGATTGCAATCTCAAATGATCATAGCATTTCCAATGTGCTCTTAGTTGAAAAGTTGAACTTCAATCTTCTCTCGGTTGCTCAATTGTGTGATCTCGGTTTCAAGTGCATATTTGGTGTTGATGATGTGGAGATAGTTAGTGTTGATGGCTCCAATTTGATCTTCAAGGGCTTTAGATATGAGAATCTATACTTGGTTGATTTCAATGCTAGTGACACTCAACTTTCAACATGCTTGCTCACCAAATCAAGTATGGGTTGGTTATGGCATAGAAGACTTGGTCATGTTGGCATGAGGCAATTGAACAAGTTAGTGAAGCATGACTTAGTTAGAGGCTTGAAGGATGTTACATTTGAGAAAGATAAGCTATGTAGTGCATGTCAAGCCGGAAAGCAAGTGGGCAACACTCATCCATTGAAAAGCATTATGAGTACTTCTAAGGCATTTGAGTTGTTGCACATGGATCTATTTGGGCCAACTACATACACAAGCATTGGTGGCAACAAGTATGGTTTTGTGATTGTGGATGATTTTACTAGATACACATGGGTATTCTTTCTTGGGGACAAGAGTGATGTATTTGACATATTCAAGAAGTTCATCAAGAGAGTGCAAAATGAGTTTGAGACCATAATCAAGAAAATGAGAAGTGACAATGGAAGTGAGTTTAGAAACACAAGAGTTGATGAGTTATGTGATGAGCTTGGAATCAAACATCAATTCTCAGCCAAGTATACACCTCAATCAAATGGCCTAGTTGAGAGGAAGAATAGAACTTTGATTGATATGGCAAGATCAATGTTAAATGAGTATAATGTGAGTCATTCATTTTGGGCCGAAGCAATCAACACGGCTTGCTTCTATAGCAACCGCCTCTATTGCCACAAGTTCTTAGAGAAGACACCATATGAGATCTTAAATGGAAGAAAGCCCAACATTGCATACTTTCGGGTATTTGGTTGCAAATGCTACATCTTGAAGAAGGGCACTAGATTGAGCAAGTTTGAGAAGAAATGTGATGAAGGATTCCTACTTGGTTACTCCACTACTAGCAAAGCTTATAGAGTTTGGAATTTGGCTAGTGGTTTACTTGAGGAAGTTCATGATGTTGAATTTGATGAAACAAATGGCTCTCAAGATGAGGAAAATAACTTGGATGATGTGAGAGGAACTCAATTGACCAATGCTATGAAAGAAATGGATATTGGTGATATTAGGCCAAAGCAAGTGATTGATGTGGATGACAACAAAGATCAAGTGCTCCAAAGTCCAATTACACAAGCTAGTGGGTCTCTAATGCAAAATCAAGCTAGTACATCATCTCAAGTGCAACAAGATCAACAAGTGGCTAGTTCATCATCTCCAACTCATGATCAACATCAACATCCGATCAATCAAGTCCAAATGCTTCAACCAACTAACATTGCAAGAGACCATCCATTAGATTCCATCATTGGTGACATACAAAGGGGAGTTCAAACTAGATCAAGATTGGCATCATTTTGTGCTCACTCTTCTTTTGTGTCAATGGAAGAACCCAAGGACATTGATAAAGCATTGAGAGATCCGGATTGGGTAAATGCAATGCATGAAGAGCTCAACAACTTTAAGAGAAATGAAGTATGGGAACTAGTTGAGAGGCCTAAGGATCACAATGTCATTGGAACAAGATGGGTCTTTCGCAACAAGCAAGATCAAGATGGAATAGTAGTAAGGAACAAAGCAAGACTAGTGGCTCAAGGTTACACACAAATAGAGGGTCTTGACTTTGGTGAAACTTATGCCCCGGTTGCAAGATTGGAAGCAATTAGGATCTTACTTGCCTATGCTTGTGCTCATAATATCAAGTTATATCAAATGGATGTGAAGAGTGCATTTCTCAACGGGTACATTCAAGAGGAGGTGTATGTGGAGCAACCTCTCGGTTTTGAGGATGACAAGAAACCCAACCATGTATACAAGTTAAGGAAAGCTTTGTATGGATTGAAGCAAGCACCTAGAGCATGGTATGAAAGATTGAGGGACTTCTTGCTAACCAAAGGATTTGTCATGGGCAAAGTGGATACTACTCTCTTTACCAAGAAGATTGGGAAAGACTTGTTTGTATTGCAAATATATGTTGATGATATCATTTTCGGTTCAACCAATCAAGGTTATTGTGATGAGTTTGGGAAAATGATGGCAAAGGAATTTGAAATGTCAATGATCGGTGAACTTAGTTTCTTTCTTGGACTTCAAATCAAACAAATGAAAGAAGGAACATTTGTGAGCCAAACCAAGTACATCAAAGATATGCTCAAGAAGTTTGGCATGGAAGATGCAAAGGGCATTACAACCCCAATGGGCACTAGTGGAAGTTTGGATAGTGACAAGAGTGGCAACATGGTGGATCAAAAGCTTTATAGATCAATGATTGGTAGCCTACTATATGTGACGGCATCAAGACCCGATGTGATGTTTAGTGTATGCATGTGTGCAAGATTTCAAGCCTCGCCAAGAGAAAGTCATTTGAAGGCAACAAAGAGAATATTGAGGTACTTAAAGCATACACAAGATGTTGGATTGTGGTATCCCAAAGGTGCAAGCTTTGAGCTAGTTGGATATTCGGATTCCGACTATGCCGGTGATAAAGTGGAGAGAAAGAGCACTTCCAGGACTTGTCAATTGTTGGGAAGATCACTTGTCTCATGGTCATCCAAGAAGCAAAATAGTATTGCACTATCTACCGCCGAAGCCGAATACATCGCCACGGGTAGTTGTTGTGCACAAATCTTGTGGATGAAGGCAACATTGAAGGATTTTGGAATTAATTTCAAGAATGTGCCATTGCTATGTGACAATGAAAGTGCCGTGAAGCTAACCAACAATCCGGTTCAACATCAAAGAACAAAACATATTGATGTTCGTCATCATTTCATTAGAGATCATCAACAAAAGGGTGATATTGCTATTGAGAGTGTGGGCACCGAAGATCAACTAGCCGATCTATTCACCAAGCCACTTGATGAGAAGAGATTTCACAAGCTAAAGAATGAGTTGAACATACTTGACTTCTCTAACATGAGTTGATGCACCCCATATATGACATGCCTCTCCTTCGAGCCCAAAGGTACAATTGGTTGACATGTCATACATTCTATACTAAGGACATGTTTAGTGCATCTAGTCATGATTTCTTATGTTCTAGGCTCATTCATGAAAATCAAATGAATTTGAAGTTTATATGATGCCACTATTGTTTCCATGACTTGTATGATCTAGTGGTAGCATATAACTTGTTTGAGCGCTTGTGATCCTAAATGTTTAATCTAGAAAACTTGTCTAAATATTTGCTTCAACATGGTGCATGATAACCCTTCTAGTAAGGTGTGAAGAAGCTTGCCCTTGGATCAAACCGAAGCATTTTATTTATGCAAGCAATCTAGGTTGAACCACAAACTTGATCCTCACCCCATATTTCAACATGATAATCTATCTAAAATTGATCCCTTGTGGTCATTGGTGCCAAAGGGGGAGAAAATCTTGTTCACAAAAATAGAACTAAAAGAGAGAAGCACAAAGGGGGAGAAAAAGAAGCACAAAGGGGGAGAAAAATGTTGTTCACAAAGAGAAAATCTAAAAGATGAGAAATTGATAAAAGAAGGGGATCAACTAAAATTTCGAGCACACAAGTAGGGGGAGCAAGCTCTTAAACATGAATGTTGCATTTCCATGTGCACTTCATATGTATGATGCATAGTTATGCATTTCTTTTTCTCCGATACTTTGCTTGTGTGGTGACTTGCTAGTATAATTTGATTGATGTATTGAAGTACTAGCATGAATAGGAAGTAGTTAGATTTCTCTTACTTCATGTTTTCCAAAGTGGTACTAGAGCCTTGCTTATAATGTTGATCTCACGAGGTTTCTAGTTTTGTTTATGCTTTTTCAAGTGGTATCTAACTACACAAGGTGCTAAGATGGTGTTTATCGCTACTCCGATGGTATCACGCTTCAAAGGTCTATAATCTAAAACACTTAGCACCTATTGATAGTCAATGCTCCTATATTTTTCCTATCTAACATGTATGCTTCCAAAATCCAAACATATAGCATACATGTAGGGGGAGCCATTGCTATCAATTTGAATTCATGATCACATGTCCATAATTCTTACACATGGTAATATACTTGGACAATGTGACATGGGTTCAATCAAAATTTTATCATAATATCTTTGTGAAAGGGTTGTCACCAATTACCAACAAGGGGGAGATTGAAAGCTCTATGTTTGGTGTTGGTAATTAGTGACAATGCCTAAGTACTAATCCTATGCCTAAGTTGTATGTAGCATATGAGGATTAGTACATTCCAAGGTTGGTGGCAAGATGGACATGGTGATCATGATGGCCACACTTGGATTTGGACGCAACCCTACGTGATGAAGGCAAAGGTAAATGCTTAAGGGTTGTGTTTTAGTAACCAAGACACCTAGTGGGTGTGGTTACATTATAGGATAGATAGCCGTACTATAAAGAGGGGAATGACGCGGCTATTGAACTCCTAAGTGCCTCTAGATGTGCATTTCATGATCATATGCATTTGGATAGAACTAATAACGCCTCGAAAAATGATTGTGAAAATGCTAACACACTCGCACATGACATGATCACTTGGTGGTGTTAGCACATTTACGATGGCGTTGGAGTTTAAGCGGTAGAGAGGGTTTGGGGTCCTCTCTCCCTCCCGCCGAGCGTGCGAGCGCGGGATTCATGCGATTTCGGGGAAATGAAATGTCTATTTTCTACTACGCCGAAAGTCGGAAATCAAACGGAAAAGAAACGGAAGCGAACGGAGGTCACAGTGGTGACCGGACGCTGCACCGGACGCGGTCACTGTGTGACCGGACGCGTCCGGTCAGCGTCCAGTGACTGCGCAAATTTCAGTTGTTCGATCGGACGCGAGGCGCGTCCGGTCACAGGCGACCGGACGCGTCCGGTCGTCCAGGGAGCTTACTGGACTCCGACCGGACGCGGTCACTGTGGCGTCCGGTCAGTTCTTTAGCGCGTCCGGTCGCTGGTTCGTTTTGCGCGACTCGGTGTTGACCGGCGCGTCCGGTCAGTCACGGGACCAGCGCGTCCGGTCGTGACCAGCGCGTCCGGTCGTTGCGACCGGCGCGTCCGGTCAGTGGATCGTGAAAGAACCGTTGAGCGACCGGCGCGTCCGGTCGGCGTTTCGAAAATTAGCCGTTGCGTGACCGGCGCGTCCGGTCAGTTGGACCAGCGCGTCCGGTCAGCGCGATTTCAGCTGGATCTCGTTCCTAACGGCTATATTCGAAGGGGTACGTCTATATATACTCGTTGGCCGGCTCAAGGCTCTCTCTCTTGAACATTTGACATACTTGTGAGCACATTGAGCTAAGCAACTCCCCTCCCACTCATCTCTCTTGCTTCTTTGCATATTCGAAGTGAGATTGAGTGATCCAAGTGCATTTGCATTGTGAGATAGCATCTAGTTGGCACTTGGTGGTTGATTTGCTGCGGGATTCTTGTTTCTCTTGGTGGTTGCCGCCACCTAGACGGCTTCGAGCAGCTTGGAGGCGTTGGCAAGAGTTGGTGTTTGTTCTTGGCCACCTCCGGTGTTTGTGAGGGGTTTGTGCCTACCTCGGCGAAGCGCCAAAGGCAACATTAGTGGATTGCTCGTGTCATTGCAACCTTTTGCCATTTGGTAGGTTCTTGTGGTGCCTTTTGAGAGGCTCGGTGTGAGACTGATTAGCCACCGAACCACGTGGTGAAGAGGGACACAACGGGGACTAGCGTGCCGGCAAGCACGTGAACCTCGGGATAAATCTTCGTGTCATCACTTCCATATTGTGATTGATTGATCCCGGTGTTCGGTTGTCTTGGTATTCATTGTTGATCATATTGGTTGGCTCAATACTTCGCCCCTCGGTGAAACCATTCTAACTCTATCTTGTATTACTTTCTTAGTTATCTTTGCTAGCTTGTTAGCTTTGCTAGAGTAGCTCTTTTGTATAGCTTGCTAGTTATAGTTGTAGTTACCTTCTCGGTTTGACTTGTGCGGTTGAGTGCCAATATACTAGAATTGTGAATTGGATAGGTGGCTTGCATACACCCCGTAGGCTAAGTAAAACTCGCTTCTCGCTACTTGTTATATTGATAAACTTGTTTAGCATGTCTTTGTAGAATATTTTAAAAAGGCTATTCACCCTCCCTCTAGCCATCAAGACCTTTCAAGATGTGAACTGGAAGCTCGGCTGTCCCTGACTCGATGGACCACTGGACTGTAAAGCAGAAGTCAGGACAGAAGCAGGTGGAGGAACCCCGACAGTGACTAGGTGGCGCAGGAGATCCAAGTACTGCTGCTGACTGGCTGCACTCTGACGCTGTATCTCGTACTGCTGTCGCTGCATCTCAACCTGCTGCCTCTGAATCTCAAGCTGCTGATGCTGAAACTCGTCCTGACGAGCCTATATCTGTGCAAGTGCTGCAGCTGTGTCCTGAGCCTGTCGCTGTATCTGCTGCTGCTGCTGCTCCTGTGCCTGGGTCAGCCTCTCAAGTATAGCCACCATGGCTGGGTCTGAGCGGGAGGCTGAGCCAGAGCCACCGGCCTCGTGGTCGTGAGACCGAGGAGACCGATACCTGGGGATGGGCTGGTAGTCCTCATCAGTGCTGTCAGATGTCACATCCTCAGGAAGATCAGCAGGCTGAGCATCAAGATCGGCAAGCTCTGCCTCTGCAAGCTCATCAACTGTGGCGTCCTGCTCAGCAGCTGTCTCAGGAACCTCAGGTCGCTCACGCTGTCCTGGCACTAGGGCCTGATCTCTAGTGACTGACGCCCAAAGCTGACGAATATCATACTCAGGGAAAGTAGTAGTAGTATCTGATATCTCAGCTCGGATCTCTGCTGGTAGCTGAATGGATGATCTAATGATGAAGCAGATCCAGTGTGCATAGGGCAGCTGACGATTACCCTTGAAGCCCTCAGCTATGGTGTCCTCCATCTCACTAAGTATGAGATCCCAAATGTCAAACTGTGTCTGTGAGAGGAGGTGGTGAACAACCCATAGCTGCATCCGAGTCAGTCCCTCTCTGTATCCAAGTCTGGGAAGAAGAGTGCGTCTGACTATAGCATCCAGAACTCTGGCAAGTGGTGTCAAACTGGCAGGCGTGCGACGAGACCCTTCGCTAAAAGGCTCACGGAAGCAGGGTCGAACCAAGTCTGTAGGTGGCACTGCCCCGCCGTGAGGGCGTCTCGGTGGAGGAGTCTGACCAAAGCACAACTGATGTATCTTCGTGTCGGAAGCTGGGAGTCTGAGAATCTCCCGCACTCTAGTGCTGTAGAGTCTGTGATCGCGGCCTCGGAATGCAAAGTGAATGAAATCATGGGCAGGATCAATCCAAAGTGAAGCATAAAACTCTCTGACCCATGTGCCGCAGTATGCACCTGTCCGTCCAAGAAGATCTGACAAGCCTGGCAGAAAGGACAGGTGCGGACGAAGCTGCTCTCCCACAACCTCAACCAGTGACTCAAGTCGACAGACCCTCTGTGGTCGGAAAGCAATACCGCTATCAACAAGAGCTCTGTAGAAATCCTCCTGGAGTGGAGTATAGAAACCCTCTGAAGCTCTGTGATCCCTCACAGGTGGAAACCATCGGCTGACCTCCACGAACCTCAACCCTTGCACCTGACGTGCAGTGGCACCCCTTAGGTCAAAGTGCTCGACCGGGGGTGAACCTCTAGCTCTGGGAGGAGGACGTGCTCCACGACGCTGGCCTTCTGGCCTAGGAGTCACCTGAGTACGTGTGCGTGTGGAGCGGCGACGTGGTGGAGACTGAGCTGGCTGGTCCTCTGTATCCTCTATAGCCTCTGGAGCCTCTGTGGCCTCTGTAGCCTCTGTAGGTGGATCAACTGACATACCCTCTGTAGCTCCAGTATCCTCTGTACCCTCAGTGGCCTCTGTACCGAGCTGTCGACCTTCAAGATGAAAGCGACGCTCGCCTATGCGTATGCCACTGCTCCTGCCACCTCTCTCTGCCTGCTCTGCTGCATCTGCCACGGCCTGAGCAATCTCTGTATCTGTAAGAGTCTTCTTCTTCTTTCTGGCCATGATCTTGATGCGCTTCCCACGCGCAATCTCAGACCGACGAGGAGGACTGTCATCCCCGTCACCAGGAGCACCATGCTGACAAACTGACTGAAAACCTCTGTAAGATGGTGAACTGTCACTCGAGAGGCTTGGCCTCAATCCGTATCCGCAGGCTTGGCCTCAGATTCAGCAAACTGATCTCACCCTGACACACCGACAGACTCGCTGCAACGACGGAATAGAGAGATCTACTATAAGCACATATATAACTAAAAGGTACGAAACCCTAAAGATAGCAAGCATATGAGATACGATGTGAATCGAAACGCGAAGCTACCTCGGATTGACGAGACGACGGTGACAAGATGAGGTGACCTAGATCGCGAGATTCCCCGAATTCGTCGAACGAGCTCTGAAAGGACCGAGTCATTGATAAGCAAAGGAAAGTTACGGTCAATGGTAAGCCCTAACGACGGATTGAACAAAGATTGAGCGAAAACGAACAAGTTCTTCACCTCGAGCTAGGGTTAGGGCAAACCCTAGAGGATGGGCTCGGCCGAAGGATGGATTTAGGGTGGCTAGGGTGGATGCTTGGCACGAGGGAGGACGTAGCTGCTGCTGTGGAAGAATTAGCAAGGCAAGGCGGTCAGCGAACAGCGGCTCACCGGCGGCGAGGGCGTAGCTGCGGGCTTGCGCGAGCGCGGCTGCGGGCAGGGCGACAGCGAGCGCGAGCGGGCAAGCGCGGGCGAGGAGGCGCGGCTGGGTCGTGGCTGGGCTTGTCGGAGGCGAGGAAGACGGCAAGGGCGCGGCGGCTCCGGCGATTCGACGGCGACTCGGCGGATTAGGGTTCGGCGGCGGCGGTGAAAAGCTCGGGCGGATGAAAAAGAAAACCGAGGATGAACCGTTATATGAAGGGGTTAGATCCGCTCGACGCGCGATGACCGGACGCGGTGGTCGTTATGACTGGACGCGGTGGTGCAGCGTCCGGTCACACTCCAGTAAGCTCCTGGAGTGGCCGGACGCGTCCGGTGAGGACTGACCGGACGTGATCAGAGTCCGGTCGAGGGGAACTCAGGAATTCATCGCGAATGACCGGACGCGGTGGTGGTAACCGGGATCGGACGCGGTGGTCAACAGAGACGCGTCCGGTGCAGCGTCCGGTCACTAGGTCTGGAGTTGGTCTTCTGGATGACCGGACGCGCTGGTGGACGCCGGGATCGGACGCGGTGGTGAAGCATCACTGCGTCCGGTGCAGCGTTCGGTCCAGCGTCCGGTCACTGTTTTTCGCCCTTCTTCGTTCCGAACTTCGACGCGACTTCTCCCAATCAAGTTCCAATTCAAAGAGACACAAATAAACACCAATTGGAACCTGATATGAGTGACCTCACTCAAACCCTCAAGTTTTTCAAAATAGTTTGCCTTAGGCTAGTATGATTTTTAAGAAAATAGGCAATAAACACCCGAGGAGCAACGTATGGCCATGCAATAGAGTTTTTGGACCTTTAGGAGCGTCAAAATGCTCTCTCTATCCATGGACGAACACAGCGGTTGCTCAAAGCTAAACCGAAAAGAAACGACAAACAAACAACCATGCATATGCAATGCAATACAAGAAAGTAAAGCTAGGTTGCTTGTCAAGTTTGATCCATGGTTAGGCTTCTTCACTCCTCCAAAAGGAGGGTTATCATAACCGTGTTAGCCAAGCCCTAAATGCATTGCGATAAAATAAACATGGCATATAATACAATGCAATGCAAGGGACAACACACGCTCATTTTTTAAAGTTGCTAGAATCAAGCACATTGAGTTCACTTCTTAACCTACAAAAGGTAGCCTCATCCAAAGGTTTAGTGAAGATATCCGCTAATTGATTTTCACTTCTTACACCTTCTAGTGATATATCATTTTTAGCAACGTGATCTCTTAGAAAGTGATGGCGGATATCAATGTGCTTGGTGCGAGAGTGTTGTACCGGATTGTTGGCAATTTTAACGGCACTTTCATTATCACATAAAAGTGGCACCTTTTCAAGAACAATTCCATAGTCTAGGAGGGTTTGTTTCATATATAAGATTTGTGCACAACAAGCCCCCGCGGCAATGTATTCCGCCTCGGCGGTGGACAAAGCCACACTATTTTGCTTTTTAGATGACCAAGATACTAAAGATCTCCCAAGCAAATGGCACCCTCCGGATGTGCTTTTTCTATCAATTTTGCAACCGGCATAATCCGAATTGGAATAGCCAACTAGTTGGAATCTAGCTCCTTTGGATACCAAAGACCAATGCTTGGGGTATGCTTAAGATATCTTAGGATTCTTTTTACGGCACTTAAGTGAGGTTCTTTAGGGCACGCTTGAAAGCGAGCACACATGCACACACTAAACATGATATCGGGCCTAGATGCGGTAAGGTACAACAAGCTACCAATCATAGAACGGTAGAGAGTTTGATCAACCGGTTTACCTCCCTCATCTAGGTCGAGATGTCCATTAGATGGCATTGGGGTCTTGATTGGTTTGCATTCTTCCATCTTGAATCTTTTGAGAAGATCCTTGGTATACTTTTCTTGAGAGATGAAAATCCCTTCTCTCAATTGCTTGACTTGAAACCCAAGGAAGAATGTGAGCTCACCAATCATTGACATCTCGAACTCCTTCGACATCAATTCACCAAATTCTTTGCAATAATCTTCATTTGTTGATCCGAAGATGATATCATCAACATACACTTGACAAATGAAGATCTCCCCATTAAGCTTCTTGGTGAATAGTGTGGTGTCGACCTTCCCAATGGTGAAGCCCTTCTCAATGAGGAAGTCCCGGAGGCGCTCATACCACGCTCTAGGGGCTTGCTTGAGCCCATATAGCGCCTTGGACAACCTATAAACATGATTAGGATATCTAGGGTCTTCAAACCCGGGAGGTTGATTAACATAGACTAGTTCATTTATAAAGCCATTTAAGAATGCACTTTTCACATCCATTTGATATAGTTTCATATCATGATGTGATGCATATGCAAGGAGGATACGTATGGCTTCAAGTCTTGCAACGGGTGCAAAGGTCTCTCCAAAATCAAGACCTTCAACTTGAGAGAACCCCTTTGCAACTAGTCTTGCCTTGTTCCTCACAACTATGCCTTGGTCATCTTGCTTGTTTCGGAACACCCACTTGGTTCCAATGACTCTTGCACCTTTAGGATGCTCTTCAAGTGTCCATACTTGATTGCGGGTGAAGTTGTTCAATTCTTCATGCATGTCATTCACCCAATCCGGATCTTGAAGAGCTTCTTCTACATTCTTAGGTTCAACACAAGAGACAAAAGAGTGATGTTCAACAAAAGAAGCTAGCTTTTGAGATCGAGTCATTACTCCCTTTGTAGGACTCCCTATGATGAGTTCTTGTGGATGTGCTTGAAGTAGAGGTGAGTTTCTTCTATCAACCACTTGAGGAGGTTGATGGGGAGCATCAACATCTTGAGCTTGTGCCTCGGCTTGTTCATGAGAGACATAAGTATCTTTATTTTCAACTCTCTCATTCTTGTCATCATCTTGAGGCACACGTGATGAAGATGGTGGATCAATAATTTGTACATCGTCATCATCATCTTTTGGCTTGATGTCTCCCACCGGCATGTTCTTCATGGCCTCCCTCAAGGGTTCATCACCTACATCATCACAATTCTCAATTGCTCCTTGAGAGCCGTTAGATTCATCAAATTCCACATCATATGTTTCTTCAACCAAACCGGTGGTATGGTTAAATACTCTATATGCTTTGGACTTTGATGAGTAACCAACAAGAAAACCAATATCACAACGTCTTTGAAACTTCCCTAGGTGTTGACGCTTCTTGTAGATGTAGCATTTTCAACCAAACACCCGGAAGAAAGAGACGTCCGGCTTCTTTCCATTAAGCAACTCATAGGGGGTCTTGCCAAGAAACTTTTGTAGGAAGAGGCGATTTGAAGCATAGCATGCGGTGTTGATTTCCTCGGCCCACAACTTCTCCGGAGTGTTGTACTCATCTAGCATTGTTCTTGCAAGGGTGATCAAAGTCTGGTTCTTTCTCTCAACTACACCATTTTGTTGAGGAGTGTAGGTTGAAGAGACCTCATGCTTGATTCCAATTTCATCACAATAAGCTTCAATGTTGGTGTTGTCAAACTCTTTGCCATTGTCACTTCTAATCTTCTTTATCTTGACTTCAAATTCATTTTGAGCTCTCTTTGCAATCTTCTTGAAGCAATTTGCCACTTCGGATTTGTCATGAAGGAAGAAAGTCCATGTATACCTTGAGTAGTCATCCACTGTCACAAGACAATAGAGATTACCACCTAAGCTCTTGTATGTTGTAGGCCCAAACAAATCCATGTGTAGAAGTTCTAGCACTCTTGAAGTTGACATGAAAGCTTTGGTTGGATGAGTGTTTGCAACTTGTTTGCCCGCTTGACATGCACTACAAGGTTTGTCCTTTTCAAACTTTACATCCTTCAATCCTCTCACTAGTTCTTTCTTCAATAGCTTGTTGAGAGTGTTCATTCCAACATGAGCTAGCCTCCTATGCCAAAGCCAACCAAGTGAAGTCTTGGTGAACAAACATGTCATCAAATTTGCATCTTCGGAGGTGAAGTCAACAAGATAAAGATTGTTGTATCTAAAGCCTTTGAATATCACTTGCTTGTCATCTATCTTTGAAACTTCCACTTCATTTGGTGTGAACAAGCATTGGAAGCCAAGGTCACAAAGTTGCCCAACGGATAATAAGTTGAAACTCAATGAAGCAACATAGAGCACATTTGAGAGTGAGTGATCATTTGATATTGCAATCTTGCCTACACCTTTGACTTTGCTCTTTGAATTATCCCCAAATGTGATCTTCTCTTGACATATCCCATTCTCTTCAATGGAGGTGAACATACGAGGATCACCGGTCATGTGTTGAGTGCAACCACTATCAATGACCCAATGAGATCCACCGGTCTTGTAGTTCACCTACACACAAGAGATCAAGCTTTTTGTTTAGGGACCCAAACTTGAGAGGGGCCCTTGACTTTCTCAACTAGTGACTTGGCAACCCATATTTTCTTTGGCCTATTCTTGTTTGGGGGACCCAAAAACATGACTTTCATCTTTCCATTAGAATCTTTTCTTAGCATGTAATGAGCATTGAAGGCAAAGGGTCTAGCATGCTTGGGCAAGGGTTGTGGTGGTGGAGTTTTGCATTCATGAGCAAAGTGACCTTCTTGACCACACTCAACACATCTCTTTGGCTTGGGCCTTGACTTGCTTTGTTGTTGTTGAGCTTTTGCCTTCTTCTCTTGATTTGCCAAGTACCCAATACCACTTCTATCCATCTTCATTACGGTGTTCATGAGGAGCTCACTTTGCAAATATTGACCTCTTGTGAACTTGCTTAGGCCGGTCTTGAGATGCTCTTTTTCTTGCTTGAGCTTTTTGTTTTCTTCAATGAGTGACTCATTTGTTGGTTGCTTCTCAAGAGCCATCAAACCTTTTAGCTTCTTGTTCTCATTTGCAAGCTTCTCATTCTCACACTTGATCTTGGCATAATCATCATAGTTGCTTGACTCAACCACACTCTTGCCTTTGCTACTAGAACCTTGCTCAATGCTTTCAATAATCAAGTCATCACATGATGTAGCTATATCACACTTAACAACATTGTTAGTAGCATCATGTGTCTCAAGAGCAAGTTCATTGGCAACCACAAGACTATCATAGTCAATTTTCAATATGGTGTATTTTTCTTTTAGAGAGTTATGTCTAGTGATGAGCTCATCATGCTTCTTCTCAAGCTTATCATGTTGGTCTTTAAGCTCTTTATTAGAGGTTTTGAGCTCCTTGAGATGAGAAGACATAACTTCATTTTGATCTCTAAGCTCACCACTAGTCTTTTGAGCATTTTCAAGCTTTGATGAGAGTGATTCATTTTCATTTTGAAGTTTATCATTTTCATTCCTTGTCCTTCTTATGATTTTAGTATATTTGTTCAACAATTTTACAAGTTCATCATAAGAGGGTGCATCATATTCATCATCACTATCACTATCACTATCATCATCATCATCACTATCATGATTTTGTACCTTTCGTTCACCCTTGGCCATAAGGCATAGGTGAGTAGTGGACGATGATGGTGAAGGTGGCGGTGAAGGTGGTGATGAAGATGTCGGTGAAGATGATGGCCCCATCACAAATGCGGCAACCTTCTCTTTCTCATCATCGCTCTCATCTTCGGAGGACTCACAAGATGATTCAATGTCGGTGAGCCAATCACCAACAATGTATGCCTTTCCTCCCTTCTTCTTCTTCTTGTCATGACTAGCTTTGAAGGCCAAGTCTTTCTTCTTGGAAGATGATGAGCCCTCTTCCGGAGTGATATGCATGTACATCTCATGAGCATTGATCTTCCCCAATACTTGAGTCGGTGTTGCGGTGGAAAGATCACTTTGGTGACGCACGGTGACAATGTGACCATACTTCTCAACGGGAAGCACACTCAAGATCTTCCTTGCAACATCCGATTGGCTCATTTTAGTGAGCCCAAGAGCATTGAGGTCCTCTACAAGAACATTCAAGCGAGTGTACATGTCATTAGCACTTTCTTTGGGAAGCATCTCAAAAGAATTAATTTTCTTTAAAGCTATGTGATAGCGTTCCTCACGCTCACTCTTAGTTCCCTCATGGAGAGCACAAAGATTTTCCCACAATTCATGAGCGTTCTTTGCATTACGCACACGATTGAAGATATCTTTGCCTAAGCCCCGGTAGAGTACATTTTTGGCCTTTGCATTCCACCGGTCGTACTTCTCCTCGTCACCAATGGGGTTTACGGGATCCTTGATAGCGGGAAGCCCTTGGGTTGCGGCTCTAAGACACCCAACATCTATGGCTTCGAGATACGCCTCTATGCGGATATTCCAATATGGAAAATCATCCCCCTCAAAGGTGGGAGGTGGTCCTTCCCCGTTAGACATCTTGCTCTAGGCGGTAAAGCCTAAATTAGGAGCAACTAGGCTCCGATACCAATTGAAAGGATCAAGATGCCCAAGAGGGGGGTGAATTGGGCTTTTCTAAAAATTAATTGCAAAAATTAAATCCTACAAGCCGGAATTCACCCCTAGTGCCTACTTGTGTTCCTAGAGAGTCTACCGATAAAAAGTTTTGCACCCTAGTTTCCAATCCTAGTCTAGCATGGCAATTCTAGGAATGTAAAACAAGCAATGAATGTAAATACGAGAATGTAAATGCTTGAATGTAAAAGGGCAAGGAACACGGCGATGTTTTTTTCGAGGTATCGGAGAGTCGCCACTCCCCACTAGTCCTCGTTGGAGCACCCGCGCAAGGGTCTAGCTCCCCCTTGATCCGTGCAAGGATCAAGTGCTCTCTACGGGCTGATTCTTCGACACTCTGTCGCGGTGAATCGCCCAAAACCGCTCACAACATGAGTTGGGTCATCCACACGCTCCGCCGGATGATCACCAAACTCCCAATCACCACCAAGCCGTCTAGGTGATGGCGATCACCAAGAGTAACAAGCTAGAACTCTCACTTGACCACAACGAGCCCAAATGAGAAGGTGGATGCACACTTGCTACTCTCTAATTGCTAGTGAGGAGCTCTCAAGCTTTGATTCTCAAATCTCTATCCTCACTAGTGCTCTTGCACTCCCTTGCACTCCAAAGGTGTTTTTCAGCTGAACAAATGAGTAAGAGACCTCTAAAAGAGGTGGTGGGGATGTATTTATACACCCCACAGACAAAACGAACCATTACCCGCTGACTCAGCAAAACGCGAGCTGACCGGACGCGCCGGTCGAACTGACCGGACGCGCCGGACGCTCGTAACGGTCGAAATCCGAATTTTCAACTGAGTGACCGGACGTGCCGGTCAGGGGTGACCGGACGCGTCCGATCGTGCAGGGAGCATACTGTAAACGCACCGGACGCGCGACCGCGTCCGAACTGTGATGACCGGACGCGTCCGGTCGTCTCTGGACCTTACTGGACTGTGACCGGACGCGCCGATCACACCCAGGTCGCGTCCGATCGGGTGTTTCCCTCGAGTGACACGTGTCGACTTCTGACCACCGCGTCCGGTCCTCGCAAGGACCGCGTCCGGTCGTCAGAGCAGAAACCCTAGCCGCGGATTTGTACTGACCGGACGCGTCCGGTCATGCCGAAGACCGCGTCCGGTCAAGGGAAAACGACCCGAAACTTTCCGAAACGCGTCGCAACTTGAACCAAGTTGCTTCCAACTGAACTTTGAGCTATTCTAGAGCTGCCTAGCGCCAAGTTTAACAAGTGTGCACCACACCTAAACATAGGACTCGCCTAGGTCAAGCTACCCGCTCATGCCCCCCTTTATAGTACGGCCAAAAGAGAAAAACGAAGATCCTAATGACTATTCCGAATGCATCTCAACACCTCGTCATCCGGAACTAACCGTCCTTAATCTTGACGTCACTCTTTTGAAAACCGAAACGATTTCCATCAAGGGGCATGAATACCACGGTGCCCAAAGCAGTTATAACCTCTATGACCTAACTTACCAAAGTTTCTGCAAAACACACGTTAGTCATGGTAATAAAGCGTTGTCATCAATTGCCGAAACCAAACCTCGGGGCCTAGATGCTTTCACTCGGTTCGGTTTTTCGGTTTCACCGAAGCAACCGAAGCTTGCACAGAGAAGAAAAAAATCGAAAGGGAAACGCCAGAATAGGGAAGAATAAATCAGGGTCCGCAGAGCCTACATCGGCCACTGCTCGTCACGCCGGCGCTGCCACGCGTGGGCACGCTGCGCGCCTAGCTCGCCCTCGCGTACTCGCTGCGAGCCCCTGCCTCGCGGTCGCGCTCACGCCGCCGAAGCCGCGAGCCCGCCTCGCAGTAGCGGTCACGCCGCCGCCACCGCGACCCCACCTCACGCTCGAGCCGCCGCCACCGCGACCCCGCCTCACGCTTGCGCCGCCGCCGCCGCGCCCTGCGCTCGCTCTATCGCTCCGCCGCGAGCCCGCGATAGGATTAGGTTTTGGGGGGCACTGTTGCGGGAGTTTCTGAGTGGGAGCTGAGGGCTGAGGTCGTGCGGGAGTGAGCATCTCTTTGTCTGGGCCGATGTTGATGTGGGCCGGATTAGGTGGGGATGTGCCGATGGTGAACGCGCGGACGAGCGACTCTGCGGGGTCTATTCGGTTTTCTCGGTTGGTCGGTTCCTCTGCTCCCAAAACCGAAGCCGAAGCCGAGAACCGAAACAGCAGAAAGCAAAAACCGAAGCCGAAACCGAAAACCAAAAAACCGATATTTCAGCTCGGTTCGGTTAGGTTCTCGGTTTTCGGTAAAAAATTGCCCAGGCTGACGTATCTCCATTTGCGGTCTCTCTCTCCAGCCAAGCCAGACACGGTGCGCCAGTTGTGCCTCCCCAGCAATCAGGCGCGGTCCCCAGCTTTGCCGCTTTATGAGCTGTGAGACGTATTTACATTTTGGCATTGTGGCTATTTAATTAATCAAGGTCCGGTAATCACGACCAATATGGAAGATGCATGCTTCCTAGTTTCGGCAAATCAGCACTAGAATATGCACTTTCCTGATTACGAGAATAAAAAATGTGTTACGTGCCATGCATGAAAGCGTGTACAGATGTGTTACAGTGTTACGAGAATATACATAAAGCTGCTGTACTAGTACAGCTGGTGTCATGCATGCAATTATATTACGAGATACAAACCTAACAGCAACGGGAATAGAGCATGATGAAACCGAAGTTGTACGTACATGCATGCGACTATAGTAATCATGCATTATTTACCACAATGATAATATTGGTGAGTTACCATAATTTGGTGTCACACTATTTCAACGAAACGTTTACTAAAGCTGTATGAGATTAATTTTACCATGGAATATTCAATAGAACTGGAAAGGATCATTGTAGTAACTATGATTACTTACGACAATTTGTATGATTCACAATACCATAATCTTATTATTTTTAAATGATTTACTAGAATATGCCTCCTCAGATTAGAAGTGACGATAATGTGGGGATTTACCAAAAAGCGAGCAACATTAACATGCAAATGAACTAACAAAAATTGTAACCGGACAATAATGATTTACGATAATCCACCTTATCATTTACCACACGTGAGTTACTATAATGGCACATTCAGTTTACTACACGGAGAATAATTTATGATAATCTGCATCGATGACACATTCTACTCCTGCACCGGCGCAACGCCAGGAAGAAGAACGGTGGGAGATCGGCGGCCAGAGCGTCGGCCACGGTCAGCAAGGACGGGGCCACCGGCGGCAGCGACGACTCCCTCGGCTCCTCCGGGAGAGGTTCGCGTAGGTGCAGGGGAGCATGAACCCATCAGCGACGTATGACAACAGGACGAACGACGTGGAGAGCTCGGTGGTGGCCAGAGGCGACCTGTGGCACGCCGAGGCGTCGCACAGTAGCAACAGCATGGAGCGTCACATAGCAGCTCGGTGGCAGCAACGGCATGGAGCGTCGCACAACAGTATGGAGCGTCGCACAGTAGCTCGGTGGCGGCAACACCATGAATCACGACGAGATGTACATGAATCACGGTTAAGGATCAGGACGAGGATTTCTTCAGGCTGCAAACAGATGTACAGTGCTATAGTAAAGTATAAACAGGACCATGCTAGAAAAATATACGTACAGTGAAACAAATATAATATTCCAATGGCATCTCGCGAGTCCTAATCCACAGAACCGCATCCAAGTTGAACGGGTAGGAGGATACTTTGCAGCTGCTCACCAGGAGAGTTGGCCTGCTTCTGCTAGCTTGTAGAGATGATCGGGTGACACACAGACCTGCGGCTTCACCGGCGGATGGAACCAGGACGACCTCCGGCAGCGGCGACGCCGTTGCTTAGCGGGGGATGGAAACCAGGCGCCGTCGTCGAAGATTGGGACGTCCAGCTGACTACCTGAGCCTGCCACCACTGGACCGAGATGGAGTCAGCGCCGACGCCGCAACGCTTCCAGTGGCCGAGGTAGTCCGGGCCTCCGGGGAGCTGGCCAGGGACGACGCGCTCCGTGTAGGCCGGGTCGTGGTGCCACCGAGGTGCGCCATCCGCCGAGGAAGGAAGCGCTGCCGCCTTTGGAGGAGACATACGCGCGGGCTGGGCCGCCGCCGCCCAGGTACGCCATCCGCGTAGACCAGGCCGCACCGCCGCCGAGCGCCGAGCCTTGCCTCACGGATCCCCGCGGTAAATCGGCGTCGGGAGCAAGATGACAGTGCCGAAGGGCACCATCTGCCTGCCGCGGGCTGCGCAACCGCCGGGGCTGCTATCCGCACGGGGCGGGCCACGTCATTGCGGAGGGTCGCCGTGCGCGCGGACGCGAGCCGCATCGCCGCCAGGGGCATCCGCGCGATGGGTTGCGCTGTCGCCCATCCACGTGCAGGAGGCGCGCCGTCGCCTACGTGCAGACATGGTTGGCCAGGCAGACGGAAAAATCTGCTCATATGTGCGCCCGCCCAGCCTATCTGGACGGTTACGTTTCTCTTGAGATTCGCGCTGACCCCACCTTTGCATGGTCTTTTATCTTTGTTTATTGAAGGGACCGGAAGAGCCGTGGCTCGTTGGCTCGGCTCATGTCACTCGGCTCTGGCTTCTCTTCTCTCTCTCATAGTCTCGGGCTGCAGCTGTTCTCCTCTCTCTTTCTTCTCCGGCTCCTCTCTCTATCCATGCCGTGCTCCTCCCCCTCTCTCTCTCTGAAACTCTTCGCCTCCACTTTCCTCAGTTAGAAAAATCATTCCCATTCCACTTTCTCGTCTTGCAGCTCGCTCTCCCTCGTCTCTCTCTACCTCTCTCCCCAGATCTCTCTCTATCTCGTCTCGCAGCTCTCTCTCCCTCGTCTCTCCTCTATCTCTCTCCCTGCTCTCCTCTCTCAATCTCGTCTCAAAACTCTCTCTCCCAGATCCGCTCGTTTAAAGTTTGATCTACCTCCGCCGCGCTTTATACTAATTCGACTTTTTATGGATTCTACAGTATGTGAACTCCTGATTTGTTTACAACCTATGAGATCATTCATCGGCAGGATTTTTTAGAATCAGTGTACTGGTACATGGTCGATTTGAGTTCTTCGTTAAATAAATTCACTCGTATCTGCAGTTATATATCTATTTGTACAAGTCGATTTGTTTATTGCCAGGTCGACTACATGTCTACATGGTAGATCTAGTTCAAGGTTATTGTTACTTTTTTCTAGTAATGCATACAGTGTTTAGTACACTATGCTCTCCAATTTGCTCGACATCTCTGAGCTGATTCATCAACCGCATTTTTTAGCTTTCCTCCATCGCCACCGATTTCAAATTTTTCTTCTTCGATTCTCTCATATCTACCCTGTTATCCGTTTTGTTTCTTCTCGGTTAGCTTAAATGATAGATCCAGTTCTTCTTCGATTCTCTCATATCTACCCTGTTATCCGTTTTGTTTCTGCTCGGTTAGCTTAAATGATAGATCCAGATCTAGATAATTAGTGAGCTCCTTCATCGCCCATGAGATTAGTTTTTTTTTGGCTCCGAGTCACTAATACACCGTGTTCTACTTTTTGACTTCAATGCACTCTGAAGGTTCTGGTATGCATTGTATTTTTCTATTTCTTCGAGTCGCTGACATCTCTCACCTTTGATTGCTTTTTTTTAATTCTTCTGGTCAGAAATATATTCGGTTTTCAACTATCTGGTAGGCATTTTTGTGCACTTGGCTAAAAATGAGATTGTACATTGAGTGCAAGAGGTACCTTGTTTGCTTTGTTTTTTATAAACAAGTTTCTCTTTTAGGTTAAATAACTGTTTATTTAGATCTTCGTTCTACACGTACAGGGTTAGTAAAGTTTGTCCTGATTCTCATTCATATTTTATTTTTGTCTTATCTCTCGGTTCTACAATTGAACATGCATTTCATATACTTTAGTGTCTACTCACGAATGCATATAGAGATGCAGTTATGCTTTTAGGAGTTACATATGTTAAGCATGGGACCATCTTGATGCAAATTCTTCCCTTCCAAAATTGTTTAATCCAGTCAACCTTTTATTCCAAAAGGTACAAGTACTGTATTTTGGAACACTTTTTTTTGCGACTGTATTTTGGAAGTACTGCACAAACACTCTTGCAGTATCTCCTGGTAGCTTTCCAAGTAAATCTCTTTGATGATGAATTTATTTATTTTAAATACTGTAATGCTTATAAACATTGCGTTACGCTGGTACTACTATATAGCACCAATGCCATTTGCTTACCACTGGTGCCAAGACATGCTAGCGTTGCTTTAAGGTCAGCTGCAATGGCTTTGAAAATTGGTTGTTCTTGGACTTGTTTGGCATTCTATTAAAGATATTTTTATTTGTCCAAAAATTCATGATAGCTGTTATCATTAAGCCATGTTAATTTTGTTGATCCATTGACCTCACCAATTCTATATTATTCCAGTTGACATGTAAATCTAAAATAGGATTGATACGGTGTTATATTATTAGTCCTATTTCTTTACTGCTAATCAATAGTGCAGTCGAAGATCAATTTTTTCTTGTGGGGTTTCTCCGTTCTGCAAATGACTTTTCCTTTTCTTTTTTCGTCTCAATTCTGCATATGATTTCTTCTTTAACTTTTTTTTGTGTAATGCATATTCAATAACAATCTTCTTGTTTTTGGATTTCTCGGGCCTGCAACAACTTGGAAACATTGAGCACTAAAGCACTGGTGTCTGCTAAGAATGAAAAAGCTTCTATACAAATGTTTATTCTACTGTACGCTCTCCTAGTTTAGCAGTTGTAGGTTTTGATTGTATTTCAGATGTGTTCTGACATTATCTTAGCTAACGTTAAAAATGATGGTCCTCTATGTGCTTTTAGTTCCTATGGCTGTACCTTTTGTAAGGCTAGGTACTGACCAAAATCATTCCCTCTACTTTTAATTTTAGTTCCCACTGCTTGATTTGTGTTAGCTTTCAAATAGTAGAAATTGGGAACCTGATTAATTGTCTTTTGATCAGTTTGAAATGTAAAGGTAGGTATTCTAATGCTAAAGCACCAATTCGTAACATGCTTAGAGCTCACTGGTTTTATTAAAAACAGAGCTTTGGGCATTGTTCACACTCCTGGTCCTGGATGTAACGGCAAATACTCTTTAGGTAGCTCTTGAGTTGTTTAAAATCTGATATATGTATTTAGTACTTTTCATTACATGAAATAGTTTCTTTAAAAAAGAAAGCCTTATTGATCTACATCAGTTCAATGATTCTTTAGTGCTAACTTACTGCTATGAGCCTATGTATATATGCCATAGTACTGCCAGTTTACTTGCACTGTGTTTTGCACAGTCCGGTGAATGCTAGCATTTTATTCTATTGAAACTGATACCCTATTGGTAGTATTTTTCTTTCAATTTGTTTGACAAAAACACAACTGTAGGAGGATACAAATTTTCTTTTTGAAAAAAAATACCCTATTGTCAGTTCTTTAAACAGGTCTTATTCCAAATAAAATTAATGGACGTTTTTGTTTTGTCCTATAGCACTATTCCACTTACACAATACGGAATCTGTTTTTAGTTATCAGTTAGCAGGTACACTTCTTATTGTTCTTTTCTATTAATTTCTTTAGTATTTAGGATTTTGAATTGTAAAGGTAGGTATTCTAATGCTAAACCATCTATGAAACGTTACTTACTTACATTTTTTGTTGAGCAGGGTTCGCGCCGATATTAATGAATCTCTTGTGCTCCATAACCCATCTATATTGGGTCTTTTGATAGGCCCAATATCTTTTATGGAGTAAAATTGATTAAACCTGGAACAAGCAAACTCCAAGCCATTCTAGAAATGTTACGAGATGTGCCCCGTAGGGTAGAATCTCGAGAGTCAACTATAATGTATTGTTTTACAATAAAAGACACTGAGCAGGCAAGTGTTACTATTTGCTCCACTTGTTTGTTGAGCTATGACAAGACGTTCGTAAAATTATTATGACCTAATACATTATTGATGTCCCAATTTGAAATCAGGTACATGAAGCTCTTCTTGGACTACGTGTTGATGCTGCAATATACCATGGCCAGATGGGTGGTGCTGCAAGAGCTGCGGCACACAAGTTGGTTGAAAAACACATTACCAAACAAAACTTTTTTATTTGTATTATCTATGTTTATACTTTTTACATGTAACAAATAAAAAAATCTGTTCAAGTCTTTTGTTATGGATGAGGTTTTTGTGATGGTGGCAACAGTTGCATTCGGCATGGGCATAGACAAACCTGATGTTAGGCCCGTTATACATTATGGATGCCAATCTGAGGATACTTGTACCACCTCCTGAAAATGGAAGATAACAGTGGTCGGTCTCCTAGCGTTCACATAGCTGTTTGAATGACTCTGGAGGGGTGAAGTTATCTTGCCAATCGAATGTTTTTCTTTACAATTATGTATTGTTCGAATCACTTGTAATCTGCCGGCTCTTATGTATAACTGATGTTTGTTATAACGTATGTTATTATTCGTACTGCACTTTGTTATCACATTCTTGTATGTAGCATTTTTATTTTTACTTCATTACATGAGTGCACACTATGATAGCATGGTCCAGCGTTTAACCATCCAAGAAATTGTCATGATATTTACAATAACTGCACCTAAAACCATCTATGAAACGTTGCCCGCATCTCTGCATTATCAATCGTCTTACGGATCTCTTTCATTAGGCTAGCCTCGTCCTTGGAAACATCCCGACAAGTAGAGAGCTCACCATAGTCAAGTGTTTAGATATTTTAAGACTTGTAATTTTCAATCCCCTGTGATTCTTATTTGTAACCAAGTCTATATATCAATTGTTCCCTATCTACATCATTTTATAAGAAACTTATTATCTAACCTTTGTAGATATTTTATTTACTTATATAAGTTGCTAACAAGCTTGTTTAGTACAACGTGTCTAAAACAGGTCCACCGAGCCTTCGAGACAATGCATCCTCTTGCTTGTTTAGGCAATGTACCAATTTAAAAGGAGGTACTTGAAGTTATTATATTCGTGACATGTTTGTTTAAATGGCAAGATTGGTTGTCCTACAAGAGCGGCGTCACACATTTTTGTTTAAACATATATATATATATATATATATATATATATATATATATATATATATATATATATATATATATATATATATATATATATATATATATATATATATATATATATATACGGGTGCTATTCTACACCTTAGGTGTAGAATACTATTCTACACCATGGACCAACCCAGCTAGCTAATCAGACCCACCGTACCACCCGCGCCCCTCGCGCGCCCCGCAATAATCGCGCCCGAGCCCGACCCGTCCCCGCGCGCTCGACCCCAAAACAGAACGCGAACCAAACGCGCGCGCCACTCAGTCACGCCGCAGGCGCCCCTCACGCGCCCGCATCCCGTGGGCCCGCTCCACTCGCATGCACTCCCGTGCCGCTCCTACCATGGGCCCACTGCCGCCTGACACGCACTGTATGCTGCATGCTGCATGCACCAAATGCTAGACACAATACTAGAAATTTTGACACGCTAAAAGACAATGCTAGAAAGCTACGGAGTACATACAGTCATGGTAGGGACCACATGCAGTATATCAGTACTATGGTTAGCTTCAGTATTTTTGTTAGTACAATTGTTCAGTATTTGTTAGTATTATCTTCTCTTTTCCTTTTGATTAGTACTCTTCGGTATACGTTGATATGTTGATTTCAGTACTTGTCAGTATAATCCTTCAGTATCTGTCAATTTTTGATTCAGTAGTTATCAGTATCAGTCAGTATTGCTCGGTATCGTTCAGTATACTGATCTTTATAGTTGCTATTATCTTTAGGCAGTTGTCAGTATTTAAGTATGTTTAAGTACTATATCAGTACTATGATTCCATTAGTCGCTTTCAGTAGCTATGAATATTTTTATTTCAGTACTTAACGGTATCTAGTATCTTCCTGGTCAGTATAATCCTTCTTCACATGTTGATATGTTGAATGTACTTGTTAGTACTTGTTTCAGTAGCTCGCATGATTTTTCATTCCGTATATGTCAGTTTTCAGTATTCATAACTCTCAGTATCTGTTATTACTTATTAGTACTCATTGGTTCATCTCATTTTTCAGTATCTCAGTATATCTGTTATTAGTACTCATTGGTTCATCTCATTTTTCAGTATCACTCAGTATATGTCAGTTTTCAGTGTTCAGTATGTCTCGGTATATGTCATTAATACTCATTAGTTCATCTCATTTTCCTAGTATATGTCAGTTTCAGTGTTCAGTATTTCTCAGTAACATTTAACAGTATTCAGAGCACAGCCATTCACGCGAGATCTGAACTAGACGTCGGCAATTCCTGCGAGCACGAGCTTGCTCCTGGCGGCGCCGTGACTCTGCGGCTGGTGTATCTGACGAGCTTCGTCTCTGCGTTGTGGAGGCGGGAGGCATGTAGAGCAGCTCATCTCGATGGAGCAACAGAGACGGATGAATTGGGAAAGGCACGGCGGTGATCGGCGCGGCCGCGGACGGTGGGTCACGGATGGTGTACTGCCTATGCTCCCATCGCGGACGCGCTAGGGGAGGCCGGTGGGGACCCGCCGCTGCCGCCATCGATGGGTATGGGGTGACCACCATGGTCGGAGGTGCCGAGGGAAGGAGCGCAGCGACCTGCTTCCTGTGCTTGAGATCCACTGCGGGAGAGGGCCCGCTGCCGGCCGAGAGAGAGGAGCCGCCGGGAGCTGCCGCGCGCCGTGGATCAGGCTGCGCCGCCGTCGGACGCCGCTGTACCGGTGGATCAGGGGCGCGCTGTCGCTGACGGTCGCCGTGCTCGCGGATCGGGGGGCGCGCGCTGCCTGTGGTTGCCGTCGGTAGTGGGTGGGGCACGTGCCGCCGGTTTGCTGCGGCTCGGGAAGAAGGCCGTCGCGGGGTTGGGGGAAGAAGAAAGGGTGGGGGCGATGGATTTCCTTCGTGCGGTTGCGAGTCGAGTACAGGTGTAGTCGAGTCGAGGTGGGGTTGGCTGGTTGGTGCAGTCCGACCGGGTAGCTGAATGTGTCTCGGTGTAGAATAGTTATTCTACACCTAGGGTGTAGAATAGCGCTGCCGTATATATATATATATATATATATATATATATATATATATATATATATATATATATATATATATATATATATATATATATATATATATATATATATATATATATATATATATATATATTAGAAAACACAAACTTGTATTTTAATTGTCAAAATTGTTCTCATTAGTTTCATATTATTTTTATCTACCCTTGCACTATATTATTGGATGTTAATTTTGATCACGCTTACTCGTTTTGTTATATATTTAATTGTACTCTTATGAAAAGCGTCCTATTTTTGTTATGTGATATAATCTTAATGTCCCTAAATTTTAGACGTTTACTCTTGCCCAAAAACAATTTTGAGTAAGTATATATTTCAATGTCTTAGTAGCTAATGTGCAGTTTATAGTTCCCAACTTGAATACGTGCTTTCCTGTACCTAATTTGCTCCTTAGTCACATGTCTAGATAACACATTGAAATATGTTTGTCTTATTCAAGGTGGGAAACTGTCATGGCTGAATGTCTTCAACTTGACCTGGCACTTTTTCAAGACAGGTATTAAAATTATGGGTACTCAGGTTATATGACTATGACAATTCATTCCAGTTTAGTTAAAAGCGTAAAATATATTTGGCAGAGGTGAAGCTTGCATATAATATCTAACTTACATCCTGGATTGTAAAATAGATATGGAGTACTTGGCGCCGCAAAACTGTGTCACCCAAAGGAAATACTCCTCCATTTTCCCTACTTTCATTCAGATGCTGTCTAAAAATCACCTGCAGATCGCTATAGATTATATGAGCTGACAGAACATATGGATCATTTTTATGATTCCAGCACCTACTGTTAGAAATTCGCTCCAAATCTGTGTACTGCAGAATTTTGGACCTTTTGGTACCCTGGGGGATCAAGAAGTGACTCAATTTTTTATTAGTCACTTTCTGGAACATGTTTTGTTTATTTGATAATGTCTGTCCACTACCATTTTATGAGTTCTTGCTGCATGCAAAAAAATAAAATTAATAATTAGCTTATTATCTGGAGATTCTTGTGAGTTCGTTCTTTTATATATATATATATATATATATATATATATATATATATATATATATATATATATATATATATATATATATATATATATATAACTATTAACCTCTAGCTACAGAATACCATATTCTGTAGCCGGGCAAAAACTCACGAGCTGGAGAGTCAGCAGCGCACCATGCATGCTCACACAAGCCCCGTCCCATTCACCCACGGCACCAATAAATGAAGACAATAAATACTGGTCCATGCATTCAGTCACCCAAAAATTACGCATATTTCCATCTCCAGAATATTGGTTTAGACCGTGGACGGAGACGCCCGTACCATCGCAGCAGTTGCCGGTGCCGCTCCTCTTTCCCCACCTGTAGCGGCGTTGGCAGGGCCTATCCCCTGGCAGCTGCGACCTCCTCGTCACCACTCCCTACACATCCCTATCGCGACGGCGGCGCGCTCGCCCTTCCGGCTCACATGGCGGCGGCGGCTATCCGGCACCGATGGCGGCCCCAACGGCGGTGCAGCCTGCCCGGAGCCATCCCCGACCGGCGGCGCGCTCGCCCTTCTGGCTCACATGGCGGCGGCGGCTATCCGGCACCGATGGCAGCCCCGACGGCGGCGCAGCCTGGCCTGGAGCCATCCCCGACCGGCGGCGCGCGGCTTTCCTTTGTGGTCCGGCGGCGCATCCGTGCGACACTTCGTGCTGGTGTGTCCGGTGGAAGCGGGAGACTTCGTGGCGATGACTGTTCCTGATCTCGCTTGACGTCTCCCTGCTGCCAGCACCATGGCGAATCCTTGGGTCCTCCCGACAACACATCGCGGATCTTGGTTGAAGATCGGCACACAGAAGACAGATTTTTATTGTGTTTTATTGATTCCGGATGCAAGATTTTCAGTCATCTTTCTATGCAGAAACTCCAAATCGTCATCGTCATGTTTGTTCGCCGCCTGACGTGCTACCGGAAAAGATGCCGTCCCAGTGGCATCTGCAGCTTATAATAAGCTCTCGGCCTCTCATCTCGGTCCACGGCTCCAAGCCGATCCGTTCAAACTATTACTACTCGTTTGCTGATTTGCGGACGCCAAAATTCTGAGGTGAGCAGAGCAGCCCCTTTGGAGAGTAGTATTTGCTAGACCAGACATTGAAGTTGGTATGATTTCCTATTCTTTTTTTCCTGCGATTGAAAGTTGGTATGCTTTCCTATTCTTTTGGTGAGTAGTAGTCAGCTAGCTCAGAGATATATACTATTTTCTCATACTGAAATCGATTTATTTTTTGCAGATTGATTTGTTCCATGAACGAGCTTGTTGTTCCATGAAGGAGCTTGTGTCCACGTTTCTTGCTTCACAACGAATTGCTGCTGCAGAATTTTACTATTTTTCACCCTTGTACAGTTGTACTATGAAATTGATTTAGTCTTGCTTATCTATTCTCCAAAAGGGCTCGTGAAACCAAATGTAAATTACAGTAACTGTATGAAAAAGCATGGTTATTCATGTAAATTACAGTAATTTATTACTATAAAAGACATATAGATTATGGTAATTCCTAGTCTTGTTATTGTCTCGAGCCATTCGATTGTCGTAACTACTTCATGGTAAACTAGCCATGTCATATTGTAGTAATTGACGGATGCCAAACTTTGGTAATTCCCATTATCGTTACTGTCTCGAGCCATTTGATTATCGTAACTACTTCATGGTAAATCAAATCAAACTACTATAATTTTCAAATTGGATAGTGCATTTGGCGTTACTAAAATTTTGATGCAAGCTATACGAGAGCAACAAGTTACTATAATAACAAGATGAAATTACCATGAAATTTGTTACGAGAAATAAACAAAGCGAAATTTTACGATAATCCTTATTTGGAGTTACTACATTTTGAATGAATACTCATGCTAGGAATTACCGTACTGCAGCGCTGGTCGCATGCACGTACAGCCTCTATAGTAACTAAATGATTAATTTTTTCTCTAAATTACCGGCAGCCTGCCTGGCATGCACCTGCATGCGCGTGATGGGTCGTCATTAATTATGGTAAACCGGATTACTGCTCCCAGCCTGGCTGCATGCGCCTGATGGATCAGAATCAGCCATGGTGCGGCCTGGCTACAAAATAAGCTATTTTGTAGCTGGCTTCGGAGTATACTCTCCCTATATATATATATATATATATGGAATGATATGAGCTCAGAGTCGCGTTGTGATTTTGATTATTCAACATGTATTTTAGGACACAAGGGGGTTTATATGAGCCAATTGAAGCTGTTGTGGTTTCTTAGTGACACTCTGAAACTAGGTGTTTGACTTTCAGAATGCTAAATAGGCAACTCTGAAACCTGCCAGCTGGATAGCATGATTATAGTTGTACTTAATCCTAGATTAGTGACAATGATTTTCTCTGTTGCCAGCTGTTGATTGTACCTGTCTGCAGACTGTAACTGATGGATCACAGATATAGGTAAGAGCAGTATTGGCCTTGTTTAGATGGCAAACTTTGGAGGCAAAGTGTGCATAGTAAGTGTCCCATCACACTGTAGCAATTTTGTTTTTATTTGGTAATAATTGTCCAAATATTGATTAATTAGACTTAAAATGTTCGTTTCGCAAAGTACAACAAAACTGTGTAATTAGTTTTTGATTTCATCTATATTTAGTACTCCATATATATGCCGGTATTTTGATGTGACGGGGAATAGGAATTCTGCATAGTGAATTTGGGAGGCAAACTTTAGAATCTAAACAAGGCCATTGTCTACTGTCACTGCTGATGAGTAGAGCAGGCTGCAGTCGCCTGGAATTCATACTCTCTTGAAATTCATATATTAACTTAATCATGAACATCAGTTCTATTTATTCACTTTTCAATTTAAATTTTTATTTGGGTAGTTTTTGAACCTATTTAAGGTGTCGAATGGTGAATTACTGGTTGGCTAAGGCTATGGCGATTATCTTCTAGATAAAAAACGGTCTGTTACGTGAACAGAAATTATGTACTTATTTGGCTAAAATGATCGGTTTTTGTTTGGGATAGATTGATTATTTGAAGCTAGCATCGGAGCTTCCCGCAATCGGTACAAGTTAAGTTTTTTTTCTTCAGATGCCAGTAGTGTGATCATCAAATTGGTACAATTTGTGAAAACGAAACCTTCCATTGGTGCCGGCGACCCAATGGAATCGTGATTGCGTACATGCGAATAATGCTTAACTAAAAAAGTCAAATTATAATATGTTGGCAATTTCAACCTTACTTTTATTTCAAAAAAAGTCTTGATTATTTTATACATAGTTAAACAACCGTCCTTTAGTACATCCTAGTTTCTTGTAAATAACTAGAGACAGAAGTGACAAACACAACCACTACAAAAACCAATCTCATAGAAACATCGAGATGCTCATCTTGTCCATCCTTATTGACAAGCTCCATTGCGTCTGACATCTAAGGCGTCGTTGACTCTTTGGATTTCAACACCATAAATCTTCTGGAGATGCTTCAACAATGACATTAATGCTTTGTGTTGAGCTAGTGCAGGACTGTGAGCATCTTCACCGAAAAAAAAGATCCAGCTATGACTGGAAAGGCATGTTCGTTTCATCAAATGAAATGAAAAATGTGTTCAGTGTATGTCTATTTCAAAATGATGGAGGGTACACGACATCAAATTCCTTGAATCATATTTTCTAACAAAGGTAACAAGTTGATGCGCACCTTCATATCTGGAAAATCGTAAAAGATAATACAGTGTAGCATAAGTAAAAGGAAAAATAACCAGAACAAACAATATGAAATAGTAGTTCATTTTTTACTATAACAAAGTATGGAAAACTGTTTTTTCCAAGTGCGTAAATCAATTCCAACACAAATGACACATTTTGAATGTAGTTAAAGTAACATACAGAAAGAACATATTATATAGATATAACTGTAACTGCGACCTGAAGAAAGGTGACATATTTCAATAAAAGGTTGATGGAAAAAGTGATTAGACTCAGACAGAAATAAGAAAATTATACAAATTAATTGAAGTACCAGAAGCAGAAATAGAGCTGAAACAAGGTGATATCAATGGATAAGTACTAAAGAGACTACTACAAATGAAATCAATTAAATATAGAGGGGAAAACTTCTGTTAAGATTTGCAGATTAATTTATTTGTAACACGAGGTGATTCAAGTACTATAGGAAACGAAATTTGTTTTAGACCATGAATAACTACAATGTGCTAAATATAAATTAAGAAAAAAATGTGATTCATGAATGTGCTGCCATAAATCTGCACCCATGCCCCATCATGTGTACTAGAAAAATGCAGGTACCAATAATTGACAATTTAGGACTGGAAATCCAATTTAGGACTGAAAGTCCGTTTCAATTTGGATTCCAGCCAGAGCGGAGAACCAAACCTCTAGTGTGCCTTATAAGAAAAGGTACCTGTGTTTCGTGAGTGAGAGCAGACGAGCATGTCTGCTCCGCCGAGCTTGCCCCTCCTGCTGCCGTCTAGCTGGAGTGCATGCCTTGTTGGCACTTGGAGATGTCAGCCAATTGACGTTGCTAAAAGAAAATGCAAAAATAAATGGAATTACACGGCTCAAGGCAGGAAACCCAAAAAAAGTAGCATTTAGCAGTGATGAGATCCTACCTTCCAAAAACCTCAATCCAAATGCCGGGACAGCTAGCAGAGAGTGGAGTCATCCATACTATGCTAGGTCATCTGAAAAATGAAGATTTAAGGAAACAATTAGGCAAGAGAAAAGATGTCTTATAAGACTATAGGATAATTGAAGTTGTAGTTGTGTATAGCAAAACAAAGCTCAAATTGGCGTGTAACTATGTCATGAGAGCTCGAACACCAAAATTTGAGTTCTAGCAGTATCACGAAATAGATAGTACCAGAGGAAAGATAAGACTATAAAAAATTATGCCACCCATAAACAATATGCAATCTGCCGTGGGTACTTCTAAAATAATTTAAAAAGCATTACAGTTGCTAAACAAATGGCATTGGTGCTAAATATTAGTACACTAGTAGCAGCTTAACTTAATGATTTTAAAGGCGGCACATTACAGTTGCTAAAATAAATAAATTCATTAGGAAAGAGTTTAATAAATTCACCATACTAGAAGAGACTTATTTAGAATCTACGCAATGAGTGTTAAGTACCAGTCTACAACAGTTAATAATTAAGTAGTTAAGTCAATCCATAGTCAAGGGTATTCTGCAAATAAAAAAATTGAAAGAAAGTATATCATGAACTACTACAAGCTCTTCAAATCAGAAGCCTTAATTTTAACTTTAAGAAGTCTTAGTCAAAGTGAAGTACAATTTAGAACACAGGTAGTAGTTCCCAGTACTCACTAGTCAACCTATATACATTAATCTCGTCACAATGCTACAGTAATTTATGGCACTTCTATCTGCTTTCTCCTATCACATTCAAATAAGTACAAACTACTGACTACTCCCTCCGTTCCAAAATATAAGTCGCTTTGACTTTTTTTGGTACATCCATTTTGTTATGCATTTAGATATAATATAAGTCTAGATACATAGCAAATTCTATGTACCAAAAAAGTCAAAGCGACTTATAATTTGGAACGGAGGGAGTACTTGATTACTAATGGGTCAATTTGTTCCAACACAGACATCTACTTTGTTGAATGGAAAACTGATAGAATAAACATTTTTGGAAGGAGAATTATAGCTCTGTATCTGCACATGCATCCATCACTAAGTGAACTGATGGCCAACTAAAAGCTTATGGATGTTGTTAAAAAAAACTAATGTTATGAATGATGCAAAGTAGTTCTCTGAATTAGATAGTACAATGTTCAAGCTATATGCAGCATGAAACTGTTTGTTTGACAGTTCAACCAAATTTGAGCACGTTTTAATTCGGCTTAACTAAAACGGCCACGAATTAGCAACCAAGTGCCTTCATACTAGCATAACTTAATAATTATTTTAAAGAGGGTATACATTATTGCTAAATAAATAAATGTCAGCGAGAATATATTAATAAATTCACCAAACTAAATGAAAGTTATCTGTAAGTGTACCTGCTATTCAAGATGAAGAGAAATTAATAGAAAGGAACAATTACAAGTGTACCTGTTAAATAAAAAAACAATTTTAGCTCTTCAATTAACATAATGCTGAGTAATGTTTAATTGGACATAAAACATTATTAAAATACTTCCACGAAGTTAATGTGCTTTCAAAGATGAAGAACCAGCTTACCTGCAATGTGATTAAAAGTAAAAGCTCCAATATAACACTGTAAAATGGCAAACTAGCCTAAAATGCTTTCCGGAGAACCAGGAAACCTGTATAGAAATAATAGATGAGAATGTACACATAAGAATGACTACAAGGTCCTCACATCAACTAAAAGTAAAATCTAACAGCAGATAAGAAAAAAATCCACTAGTTCGAGAAACAGAGGACTCGTAGTGACCGCCTTTAGCTATAAGATTGGATCGTAGGCTCGGAAAAGTAGGTCATCATTGCATATGCCAGGCGCCTTACTGCCTTAGTTTACTAAGAATAACATAAAGGACAATATATATGTAATGGTTTGTGTCACTCCATGTGCCAAATGCATCAATTCAATAAACTTGGAATAGAAATATCATAAAAGACCGAGTATTAGCCATAACATATGCTGAGGCCTCACTCCAAATGCAAATCAGACGAGAATGAAACGATGATAAAAGAGTGATAATCATGGCTGTTCTCATATACCATAGTTGGGAAAAAAGACACTTGTTTGCAGCATCATTGGCACGGAAATATAGTCAGAAAAAATACAAAATAATTCCATCCCAAGCCAATGGGTGCCTGTGACTTCTTACATACTTGATATAGGAAATTCATTTGTTCATAAATCATCCCATCCTATAAAAATGCAGGCATAGGGTATTTACAAATTATATAAGACTACAAAATTGCTAGATGGAAGCTTATCGTGAATAATCACAACATATACACATATTAAAATGGATATAAGGGAGCTGAATTTGAATCTCAATAGTAAATAACAGAGAGTATCAACTAATTAAACTGTTAACAACAAATTATTTGCACAACGAACTAAAGGAACAACTGTGGCTTCAGTTATTAATTAATGGTTTTGTCACTTGAGCTATTATACTGACATAGGACTATACACAAGCAGAAACATTCTATAATACATTTCAATCCGCACATTGATGAATAACAGGGACAGTATTACTAGTTCAACCATTTAAGAACTAATTAAATAGATAAGCGACCAAAGAAAATAATGTTATTTCAGTAATTCAATGTGTGGTTAGAAAGTTAGCGATTTGAGCAATAATGCTGGCATAACTGTACTAAGGCATTACCTTGACAGATATACAGCCATTCCCTCTGGAAAATTATGCAACCTAATTCCTACAATAAGAGTATTTGCCAATTCAAATGATTGTAGCTTCAACGAAGCAAAGTTGCACAAAATATTGCGAGAAGATACAACAAGAAATGAAACCGTCCAAATAATTACGCCATCCGAAAAGCTACATATAACCAAAAGCTACATTGGCTAATCTGGTCAGCATTAGAACCAACGTGCAGTACACATGAGCAAATCAAAAGAAATTGACATGTCCTCAAACGAAATTGAGATGTCCTATCCAACTCTACATCACCTAATCTGACATTGACCAATCGGTTGGGCCATGGTGAGACCAAAAAATATTGCGGCTATGATGAAGAACAGGGATTTTATGCAACTCATGAGTTGGTTCTGTAATAATGATAGTCTCCGTCACTGAGAAAGTTAAAACCCAGCCCCAACCACTAGCCAAGTAGCCATTGTCCATTGGGAAGTGAACTAAATTAGCCCGTAATAACTAAATAGGTAGAGTAGATAACAAAAATCAGAAACCTATAGAGGAAGCGAAGTGAATCGAAACCTACAGAAAGCTATACTATCGAATTGAATAGGAATATGAGCAAATCAGTTCATCAGAAAAGTACCTTCGTGAAGAATAAATCACGGATCTGGACGGATGAGGGGCGGCGGAAAGGAGCTCACGCAACAGCGCTGGGGAGAGAGTAATGGCGTCGGAGAGGAGTTCAGAGAGGAGGAGCGGCGCTAGAGTGAGAGAGAGAGAGGGAGGGAGGAGGAGCGGCGCTAGAGAGAGAGGGAGGAGGGTTCCCAGTGCATGCTCGTCGCAGATGCGGCGTAGTCCGATGGTGGCGGTGGCAGCGTCCTACGAAGAAGGCGACGGCGGCGGCGGCATCGAAGAAGGCAGCGGCGGCGCAACGGGAGAGGGCAGACGGGAGATGCAGACGCGAGTAAATGGAAAGGGATGCGAGAAAGAGAGGGACGTTGAACGAGCCAACCTGCCATCGACAGTCGAGCCAAGAAAACGAGCCGAGTGCTTTGAGCCGGCTAACGCATGCATGTGTGGTCCCCTGACTGGAAAAGGTACGCATGCACGTGGGGCCCAGACCAAAAAGCAGCCAATGAGATCTTGTAAATAAGCTGAGCGCGCGCTCATGTGAGCAGCGTTGCTTTTCACGTTGGCCAGGAGTCACTGTGGCCTTCGCCATCCGGCTGCAACAGGTGAGGGTGCCGCCGCGAAGAGGAAGGTGCCGCCGACAGGACGCAGCCGCCGTGCCTCCGATATGTTTTCTTTTTGCGAGTTTTTATGTGCTATATGGTTTATGCGGGTGCAAAAGGAAACCAACGACTAATTAGCAGAATTAATTGCTGGCTTAATTGGATGAGACCAGATACGCATGCGCCAAGGGAATTAGCCGGATCCTGTTGGGTGGAGCGCTGGACGTACGGCAATGGTGCGGATATGCGGCCTGCCTACAGAATAGGCTATTCTATGGCCAGGAGAAATAGCTCTCTCAATCTCTCTCTCTATATACTCCTATATATATATATATATATATATATATATATATATATATATATATATATATATATATATATATATATATATATATATATATATATATATATATATATATATATATATATTACACATACTGTGGAAACATGCTTCAAAGGCATATCCATGAGTATGACGAGGATAAGTAGCGTTGTGCATGTATGTGGAATAAAAGGCATAGGAATGTCATTAGGTAGATATATCTCTAAGCAGAAATAGGATTTAGAGGCATCAGGGCAAACCAAATTTGGTGCAAGGTATGCTACATCTTTACCGGCGTCATCAAATGTAGCCATTCCAATCTTTCCGGTCATCCACCATGCAGCCGTAGATTGGTTTCTGTTGCATCGAGCCATGTGCCTACCCGGTGAGTGGGCCTGAAATGACGATCGACCATTATCATGTTCTCGAAAAAGAAGGAACTAATTACCATTTATTAGATGCACATGTATACATGGTAGCTGTGATAACTCTTTTACATTTAGTACCTATAAACAGTGATGAGGTGAACACATAACGTCAATTCCTCCTGTTTATGACGTATACACATCCCGGAGAAATCACCATTAGTTGACCTCAAATCTCAACAAGCTAGTACGGAGTATTATAAAAGAGAAACTCTATCAACACCATTATAAGGGATAGTCAGCTACCACAGAAGCCATTTCCTGACACGGTCAAAACATATTAATTATTTTCCACAGACGTAGCAAACGTCACTGCCACAAAAGCTCTTTTCAGTGGTATAGCACACTAGCTAATTAGGTCTGAGTAAAATGGATATTATCTGTAAATACATATGATGTTACCCGTGACAAATATATTTTGTTCTAGGATCCACTTCCACAAAGACCATTTATAGCAACTGTCTAAAACAATTTTTAGCAGTGGCTGCCCCACTGTAGACAAGCATGCATGTGTCTTTATAGAACCCGAGTATTTCTAGGGACTTGGTGTGGGTTCCCAACTGATCCTAGAAATCAGTTTGTAGGAGTAGATGACAATATATATGACCCGTGTATAAAATAAAAAAAATAACAAAGAAAGCAGCACAAGCACTGTTTTCCACGCCTGCGCGGGCATCACTGTGCTCACACACCGCTGCTCAGTGGCGGAGCTACAGGGGGCATACCCGGCAATTCCGTGTAGAGATCGAGTATATATACGTATTTTATATATAAAAAAGAAAAAAACGTTCATCTGTGACTTCGTGAGCGAGAGGCACCGTGAGTCCGTGATTACGCATCGATTCATGCCGTATTGCGGTCGGCGGTCATTACGGATCGAGGAACTGGAAGCGCATCGGTTCGACACTTCGACTTCCAGTCTTCGCGGGTTCGCGCTGCCCTACGCCGGCGCCAATACAGATCGTTCATTGGTTCATGCCGTCAGTGTCTCAGCGATCGGCTGTCGCCCGCCCGTCGTTGTCCAGTCATCCTCGTCCTCGTGATCTCGTGATCTAGGTGAATTTTTTATATGATTCTTTGTTCTTCTGCTTTTTAAAAAATTCATGTGTAGTTTAATTGCTCATTGCTTAGCGCTAAAATTATAGAATCAGCTATCAAACAGCGAGGCGGAGGATTTTTTCGCAACATCAGAGCCGATCTAGATTGATCTTTTGTTCAGCACTCGTATCATGTGAGTGATCCATAATTGCATACGTGACAGTTCAACCGTGCAAGCGCAATTTATTTAATTATTATTTGGCACTGTGTTCTTTGTAATATTTATGCAGTTATGATGATATAATCAAGATATTTATGTCCCTTCGAAAACGTCGAATAAAGTAGTCACAAAAATAGCATTGTAAGTGTTCGATTCTCTTTTATGCCTTATTTCAATTATCAGTATGGCTTTTGAACTATTTATACTATACTTAGTGGATGGTTTGAAGTTCATTCTTGAATTTAAGCCTTTTTGTGTTATTTAGTGTATATATACCGAATTATGTTATTAATTTTACAATAATTACCGAATTGCTAAAATGGATTTACCAAATTGCATATAAAAAATTTTGGACGGCATACCCTTAGGCAAAATCCTAGATTCGCCACTGGACGCGGGTGGAGACGTGCGTGTGGTTGACGCTCGTAAGCTTGGCCAGCCCGAAGTCGGCGACCATGGCCTCGAAGTCGTCGTCCAGCAGGATGTTGGCCGACTTGATGTCGCGGTGGATGATCCGAGGGTCGCATTCCTCGTGCAGGTAGGCGAGCCCCTTGGCGGCGCCGAGCGCGATGCGCAGGCGCGTCGTCCACTCCATCACCGGCAGGCCGCCTTTCCCGTGGAGGTGGTGCTCGAGGGTGTGGTTGGGCACGAACTCGTAGACGAGCAGCCGGCGCGCGCCATCGATGCAGTAGCCGACGAGCGCGACGAGGTGGCTGATGGTGTCCACCTCCGCCTGGAACTCGCGCTCGCCCTGCCCGCTCCCGGCCTTGAGCTGGTTCACCGCCACCTCCTTCCCGTCGGAGAGCACGCCGCGGTGCACGTGCCCGAACCCGCCCTGCCCCAGCAGGTAGGACTCTGAGAACCCGCCCGTCGCCAACGCCAGCTCCTCGTAGCTGAACGCCGCCGTGTCCACAGGCATCGGTAGAGCTGGAGGCGGCACGGGCGGTGGCAGTAGCGGCCGGCCGTGATGCCCCGTCGTGCCCGGCGTCATGCCCGCCGCCGTCGGTGGCGCCGGACCCACCTGCCCTGCCAGGTGACGACATGGGACCTGTCGGCTGTCCAGAAGCCGACAGGAGTCCTATCGGCAATCCAGCAGCCGACAGGATGTTATATCTGCAGTTTTTGTCTGGTGCTCGCCGATCTGCGTAGCATGCTGTCACAGCACACATCTTGGTGCCGGAATCGCCGATCGGTCACCAAGACTCTGCTATCATGGCTGTTTTTTTTTTTTTGAAACTGCTATCATGGCTGTTGGCACTCGATCTTAAATTCGTCCATGAAAAGGATTTTTGCTCTGCAGTCATTATGCCTGTTTCCAAATGAATTTCTTTTGCTGCCAGAAATTATTAGGCTAATAACTTGTAGGATATATATATTTTTTTTTTTGTTATTAACCGCAATATTTAATAATATATAATGACAATTTTTACGTTTGAATGTCAAACTATCTGCAATGTGTATGTTGAGTAATCAGTAGTCACTGTAGGTATATCAGCGTGGATAAATAGGCTGCTACGTGTTGAAATTTATTGACGTACATATCATGTCAACTAAATTTTAGAGTAGTAGATTAGCAGTGCACTAACTAGGGCCTGACTGAAATGAAGAACATTAAATGCCAAGGCTGTAATGCTTAATAAGGGGGTGTTTAGGACTCCTCCGCTCCACGTTTTTCGGCTCCGCTCCATGTTTTTTAGCTAAACAGTTATAGCTCCACGCACTCAGTTCGAGAAAAAATGGTGGAGTTGTGAGAGCACCTAAAAAGGTACTCTACAAACTCCAGTTTTTGGTAGAGTTACTCACGATAGAATTTATGGAACAGAGTTTGTGGAGCAGTTCCAGACAACCTAAGCTCCGGGTCCTCAAAATATATATAGATAAGCCATTGAGTCCCACCACGTTCGAGCTGTGAGCACCACAGTCATGACAGTTACACCTTCTCGTCACTTTGGCTTTTCCCACCGGTGTGCATCCATGAATAGAAATCGGAGGTAATGGGAACAGTCCTGATGCACGTCATTTCCACTTCGATCGATGCACATATCGCTTTGGCCTCACCTTGCGCTCTTTTGACGTACCACTTCACCCCCGGCTATGGGTTAACCAGTTACACCTTGCCGCTGTCAGCTATACGCTCTGTTTACCAGGAATAGCACTATTGCCGAGACGCAAAACAGGGCCGCCACAGTCTCCCAACTGCCTTGATCACTTCCGCGTGGCACCGTCATACATGCATAGGCACTCCAATAAATTCATCCTTAAGGGACTGTTTGGTTAGTCTCTACGTACAAGTCGAAATCCCCATCAATCCTCTTCGTTCTCCTCAAATTAGAAATTAACCGAACAATCTCTAAAAAGGTTTTCGCTCTGCATTTATACTATAGTCATTCCAATTTAATTTCTTTTTCTACCATCTCTACTGAAAAAATAAATTGTATGAGGTTTCGTCACAAACCGGCAATGTGCAGTAGATATGTACCGCAGAATGGAATATTAGGCAAGTTAGTATTCTCAGTTTTGTTAGCTTTTGAAATGATAAAAGTGTGTTTTCATATCAGAAGAAGTATTTGCGTTGAATAAAGAGACTTATGAATCACGATGGTCTTCATGTTAACTTTCTTTGCACATCACACACGCATAGAAGCCACTGCTAGGCAAATTGAAAATGAGTTCAAAATGAAGGCTGGGCCAAACTCTACGTGGAGGTGGTTTGCTAAAAAAGTAGGAGAAGGGAAGTACCAGATGAGATTTCCAAATGCTTAGAACATTGAAGATTTAGCTCACTTCACCGAGATGAGAATGAGATCAGAGCCTAATGTTGTGATCAAGATTGAGAAATGGAATCCTACCACTGGGTCCAACAGGCCACTTGATGTGGCTTGGTTCAGAATCACTAGCATCCCTTCTGAGAAGCGTTCTTATAGTAATGTCTGCATGATTGCCTCAAAGGTGGGGCTCCCCTTGGAAGTGGATAGAGATAGCTTGACCAAAAATGATTATGTCAGAGTCAAAATTGGTTGCAGGGATGTTACTAAGGTTCCTGCTTCTGTTGATGGGGTGCTAGATTTCCACTTCTATGATTATTTCTTCCAGAGAGAGGTACCACAGGATGGGTTTACTGATCCTACTGGCACAAAGTGGATAAGAAATGAAAGAGAGCAACACAAGGAGGATTTTCCTTCTCCAAAAAGCAGAAGACTGATCAGGCTAAGCAGACTGGTCAGTCCTCTGGTGCTGGTCCTAGCTGGAAGTATAATGAAGGCAAAGGGAAACAAGTATCCAGTGAATTTCCAACAGAACAAGGTCAGCAGCAAGTCGGTTCTGAGGGGGAAAGTGAAAATGATAGCTTTCTGTTGGGTGATTTGGTTGATTCTGGCTCTGAACAACTAAGGTTTGGGTCCTTTGATATTGTGGAGCTTAGGAAAGTAAGCTGCATATCCATGAATGTGAACCCTCAGATTGTGATAAATGAGTATGGATCCAACTTCACAAAATATAAGGAAGATCCATTGGTAACTATTGAAGCTAAAAATGCCTTGCATGGTTGTAATAGAGATGACATTTTCCAAATTGATGATTATAGTGGGAAGTCTGTGGCTACCAATAAACTGCCTACTATAGTTGAGGAAATGGAAAAAGAAACTGTGGGAAGAGCTTCTTCTTTGAGCCCAGTTAAAGGAAGTCAAGGGGGACCTGAGACTGATTTCTCTAGTCAGGAAGATTTACAGCAAAAGGAGATTCAGGAGATTGACTGGGAGTTGATTGAAGCAGAAGAAGGACAGGAAGAAAGTATCACTGAAATGGCTGGAGATCATTCTCAGAGTGACAGGGAAGTGCAAGGCAAGATAATGGAAGACAAACAAATGGAGATGGTTCCTGAGGAATCTCAAGTGGCTGACAAGGGAAGTTTTGTTGAACAAAGCAATAGCTGGGAGTCTCAAGCTAAGGTTCATCAAGCTGAAGATACTGAAAAACAAGATGGTGGCAATGATGGGTGGCCCAAATGGCAAGATGTAAGGCAAAGCAAGAGAATCAAAGCATATGGTGGGGCTCAGCAAAAGATGGGTGGTCAAGATGCTCCCAAGGGATCACATACCATGGAAATTGAAGGTACATCTCCCTCTTCTAACAAGAACTCCTTTGCAGTTCTGTCTAATATTCATATTATTGAGTTAGCCACCAAAATGGGGGTACAATCTGAATCTTTATCTTTTGAAAAAATTGACTTACTCAAAGACCTGGAAAGTGCTAGAATGAATTTGAATGAACATGAAACTGTTCCTGCTAATCACAGTAATGGCTTGGAAGAAGAAATTCTTCCCTTAGAGGATCAGAATGTGCTTGATTGGGGGACAGAGGAATCTGAAGGGGAACCCTGTATCCTGGTCTCCAGTGTAAGAAAAAGTAGATCATCTAAGAAAAATAAAAAGAAGCCCAAAACTGTTAAGAAGCATCCTTTAGATGTTTCTGTATGCTCTGAAGGAGATAAATCTATGGTTAGCCCTAGATTTAATCTTAGAGATAGAAAAACAATTAAAAAAAGTGCATAAATGATAGGCATTATTTGGAACTGTAGGGGGTGGCTAAGAAAGGTGTTTGCACTTTTATTAAAGAATTAATATGGGATCATAAGGCTGACTTTATTGGTATCCAGGAGACTATGAAGAAAAATTATTCTGAAAATTTTTTTAGAAAGCTTGATAGTAACAAGGACTTTTGTTGGTTTTGGACACCCTCTAATGGCAAATCTAGTGGAATGTTAAGTGGCATCAGAAAGGATAGGTTTGCAGTAGAAAATTTTGAATATGGTGATTTCATGATTGTTGCCAATGTCTTTGACAAAAGCCTCAATAAAAGTTGGTCCCTGGCCAATGTGTATGGACCAGCTCATGATGACTTAAAAGATAGCTTTCTGGCTGAGTTATCTAGTCTTTGTTATAAGGCTAAGTATCCAATGCTTATTGGTGGGGATTTTAACATTCTGAGATTTAGCTCTGATAAGAACACAAAGTTCCAGGATAACAATTTTTCTATGTTGTTTAATCAGATCATTAACTCCTATGAACTTAGAGAATTGTCTTTGTCTGGTGGCAAATTCACCTGGAGTAATAACAGGGATAAGCCTACTTTGGAAAAATTGGATAGAATTTTAATGTCCAGCTCTTGGGAAAATGAGTTCCCCTTATGTAATCTTCGAAAAATTCCTAGATATATGTCTGACCACAATCCTTTGATTGTGAGATCTGATCTTGTCCAACATTTGGGATCTAGACCTTTCTGTTTTGAAACATCTTGGCTTCAGCATGCTGAGTTCAATAAAAAAGTGGAGGAGATATGGAATAAGAGAGTCATGGCCAAGTCTGCCATTGCTAAGTGGTGTATCAAGATGGATAGAGTTAAAAAATTCCTAAAAGGGTGGGGCCAGAGTTTGAAGGGTCATACAAGGAAATATAAAAACATTCTTAAAGAAGAATTAGAAAAATTAGAGAAGATAGAAGAAAAAACCATCCTGAATGCTGAGTGTCTTGAAAGGAAAACCTTTATACAAACTGAACTTCTTAGATTAATGGAAGAGGAAGAGAGCTATTGGCATAAGAGGTCCAATAGCATTTGGCTGCTAAAAGGTGACTGTAACATAGCCTTTTTTTCATAGAATTGCTAATGGGAAAAAAGAAAGAATACTATCTTTTCTCTTAAACATAATGAGCAGGTCATTGAGGGTGATAGTGCCCTAGTGGACCATGCTACTACCTTCTACAAAGACCTTTTTGGTCCTTCTACACCTTCTGGATTCCATCTAGAACCTGGGTGTTGGTACACTTCTGAGTTAGTCACTGATCATGAAAATGAAGAACTAGAGAAAACTTTCTCTGAAGCTGAAATTAAAGATGTGGTTTTTTCTATGGAGAAAAACTCCGCCCTAGGGCCTGATCATTTTTCTGTAGAATTTTATCAACAATGTTGGAAGATAATTAAGGATGATCTGGTAGATCTCTTTGCTGATTTTCATGACAAAAAGCTTGACATAGGGAGATTTAATTACGGCATTATCACTTTGTTGCCAAAAGTTAAGGAGGCCAATCATATTAAACAATATAGGCCCATTTGCCTGTTGAATGTCATTTACAAAATCTTTACCAAAGCGTTGATGTTGAGATTGGATAAAGTCATGTGCAGAATTATTAACAAAAGTCAATCTGGCTTCCTTAAAGATAGAAACATTATGGATGGGATCTTAGCCCTCCATGAGATCCTACATGATACTAGAATCAAGAAAAAGGATGGTTTGATTCTGAAACTTGATTTTGAAAAAGCTTATGATAAAATTAGTTGGGGATTCCTTTTTGAATGCCTCCAACAGCGAGGTTTTGGCGATAGATGGTGTGATTGGATTAAGTTGGTTATGAGTTCTGGTACTATTAGCGTTAAAATGAACAACACTATTGGTAGTTACTTTAAGTCTGGAAGAGGTGTCAGGCAGGGTGATCCCTTGTCCCCTTTTCTGTTTAATATTGTTGCTGACTCTTTGGCCAAAATGATTTCACTAGCGCAAAAAAATAAATTGATCCAAGGTCTGGTGCCTGAGTATATTGAAAATGGTGTTGTTGTTCTGCAATATGCCGATGACACAATTCTGTGTATTCAAGATGATAAAAGGCAGGCTTCTCATCTTAAACTCTTACTGTATCTATATGCGGAGATGTCTGGTCTCAAGATTAACTTTTTGAAAAGTGAAGTGATAATGGTGAGTCAAGATGATGACAAAAGTCTTGACTATTCTAACATGTTCAATTGTGCTATTGGAAAATGGCCTATTAAGTATTTAGGAGTACCTGTGGCTGGGTCCAGGTTGCATGTTGCTGATTGGTTGGCCATTAGTGAAAAAATAATGAAAAGACTCGATGGGTGGAAAGGCAGCTCTTTGAGTCTAGGTGGGAGATTGGTGTTAATCAATTCCTGTTTGAGCAATCTACCTGTGTACGCTATGTCCATGTTCTGGCTGCCTGTGTCAGTCTTGGACAAGATGGACATTGCTAGAAAAAGATTTTTCTGGCAGGGGGAAGCATGAAAAAGAAATACCACCTAGTAAGATGGGTCAGGATCACAAAACCCAAAATCAAAGGGGGACTGGGTATTAAAAACTTAAGAAGGATGAACATCAGTTTATTATGTAAGTGGTGGTGGAAAGCTGAGAAGGGGGGCATTTGGCAAGACATTATTGCTAAAAAATATCTGAAAAAAGGGATGATTAGTCTTCTGTCCAGAAATCCTAAGAATTCCCCTGTGTGGAATGATCTGTTAAAAGTTAGAAATATTTACTTGAGAGGGAGATCTATGGTGGTGGGTAATGGGAAAAACACCAGTTTTTTGCATGATAGATGGTGTGGTCTTGTCTCCTTGGCAGACAAGTTTCCTGATCTTTATGCAATTAGTAATGAACAAAATTGCTCTGTTAAGGATATGAAATTGAAAAATTGGAAACCTTCTTTCAGGAGATGGTTACATGAAGACTTGCAATGCCAGTTCAGGAGACTTCATGACATTGTTTTTCGGTATGGCATTAACTTTGATAAAGACCAGCCCAAGTGGGACTGGGAAAAAACGGGTTTATTCTCTGTCAAATCGACTTACAAGTTCCTTCGTAGACATGACTGTGGTTATAATTCAAAGAGGCTCTGGAAGGCTAAGATTCCTTTAAAAATTAAGATTTTCTTATGGCTGGTTGAGCAAAATGCTATTCTCACTAAAGATAACTTGATCAAACGAAAATGGAAGGGTAATAGGTCCTGTGCTTTCTGTAATGAAAATGAAACGGTTAATCACTTATTTTTTGAGTGTCCCACGGCCAAATATGTTTGGAGCTTATTGGCCTATGATCTGGGTTCGGACTGCAGACCGAGTAACATGAACCAGTTTTGGCTCTGGGTGCATAGAGTCCTTCCTCAAGCCCCCACTATCTATGCAGTTGGGTTGGCGGCTGTTATCTGGGCCATCTGGCGTACCAGGAATGTTGTGTGCTTTGATAAAAAGAGGATTAAATCCCCTACTGAGATTGTCTGCCTAATCTGTTCCTTCCTGACATACTGGACAGGTTTGCTCAAAGAGGATCTCAGGAATCAAGTTATCCAGGGAGCGGAGGTGGTGAAAGCGTCAGCGCTCTTCTTCCACAAGCAAGACCTGCAGGCACGCTCGCTGGAGGAGCATCAGTTGGTGCCTTTCGTAGGATGATTTACTCGTCGCCGGTGATACTTGATTGTCCTTTTTGTTGCTAGGCTTGGTGTTGCCTGGGAGTATCTGGTTGCTCTCTGCTGATCTGTGTCGTCGGTTTTTGTACTATGGGTAGTTTCTGTGCATTCAGCATATGATCCCTGTGTGATCGTATGTTTTGAATGGTTCATATGTCGTCTACGTTCGTTATGTGGCTTTGTTCGAAAACTCTTGTAATTTCATTGCCTTGGTAATGAAATTCGGTTTTACCAGTGTGGAAAAATCACACACGCATAGATATGTGAAGTTGGTAATGGTCAAGTACTTATTTAGTTTTCTAGCTGTCTGTTGCAATACCCACATTACATAACAAATTCTAGCTAAAAGTAAGATATTGATCCCACTGCACTTTTGACCTAAACTCCAATTTTATGAAAATAATTTGATGCGGTGAAACTAGATTGCTTATAAAATTTGGAGAACTAGGGATCTGGGGGAGAATTTTGGGCAATTTGGTGGTATATACGAAGAAGACAGGATAGTAGGGAAGAACAGCAGGATAGTTAGGAGTTCACGATTTTAGAGGTGGTCAAAATTAATCTTTAGGGAGTGGTCTTCGAAACTACTATTACACCATCTATCAATTGTAGAAATGAGACATTTTAGGGTATGTTTTACGACTACCCCTGAAAATCGATTTTTAGGGGTAGCCCATAAAAACAATTCAAGGGTTATTGACTTAGTCAACCATCCCTATAACTATTTTAAAAATTACCCAATACTACTAAACCGTGCCAAAAATTTAGACATAAATATTTTTACTCGCACGTGCAGATATACCTTGGTCGCAGTGTCATAAGCGCCAATCTTACATTTTTGCATATAAGTGCATTTATGGGCCTTCAATCCTATGAGGCTATGACCTCTTTTTTTGCACCAACCCTTCTAACCACAGCATCACATAGTCACTTGTGAAATCCTTTGGACCCTAAATGATTTCAAATGAAAATAAATCATATCACATAGTCCATCAATTGATTTATTGTACAGTACATTGATATCTTCCCTAAAAGGCTGCCATCATATAACTTTTAATTCAAATTTACTACTACTTTATTGTGACATTTTACTCAGTCCTCAATTGATTTATGATTTATCATCATGTACGCTACAATTCAATATTCCAGGTACATGTGTATCCTCTCTCAACTAAAATATCGTTCACATCAACTCCTACAGAATAGTACTAGTTGTGAGATGGTATTTAGTTGGACCCATGCATACATACTGATGATAAGTTCACATTTCAATTCTCCCTTTATATATACAACCATTCACTTTCAAACTGAAGAAATCAGTAAACTATGGAAAACTAAAACATGGGCAAGACAAGAGCAAGAACCGAGGAGGGATGGCAATTAATGAATGTTGAGATAGTTATTCCAACATTCTGAGCTCAAAATTAGATTCAAAGGTGTCAGGAACATCAAACATACATGTTAACCAGCATTGTCAGATCAACTAGAATAGCGAGAAAAATCGTCAGCAACCACAAGCACATACCACTTCCCAACTTCTAAGCAAACCCGTGCTGGACCAACTGTGTCCATGTGAAGAAACTCGCCGGGTTGCTTGGTCATAACTTTGTTGACAGGTGGGTGAGAAGCGGTAACCTTCTTCCCATGACGACAGGGCTGGCACACAAGGTCTTTCTCAAATTTTAGCTTGGGTTATCCTTGGATGAGACCAAGTGAATGAGTCTAGCGAGTAGATCGTAGTTCAAATGGCCTAACCATGCTACCCATTCACTACTGTTCCTGTCGGTTTAACACCAACCGACAGAAAAATTACTATATTTTCTGTCGGGGACTCAATACCGACAGAGAAACTTGGAAACCGACAGGGTAAATTAATTTTTCTGTCAGATTTTGTGTAACCGACAGAAAAATTGTATTATTTCGTTGTGTGTTAAGCTTATACCGACAGAAAAAATCATTTAGGCGAACGACAGTGACGAAAGACACAGCTAACCTGGGCTTGGGCGGCACTGGCCTTTTAGCAGGCCCAAAAGCGAAGGGCTTGTGCGGGCAGGCGCATATATAAGCGTCGCATCACGTCCCAAACCCTAGACCAGCTGCCTACTCCCTCCTCTCATCTCTCAGCCGCCGCACATCTCTCTCGTGTGCGCGGACTCCGTCCTATCGAGGACTATCGTCCCCAAGTGCGGCGTGGCCCCGAGGCGGCGGTGAGCATCCCGGGCAACGGCTCAGCCCCGTGGCGATGGCGTGCACCCTGGGTGGCGGTGGGCCCCGAGACGGCGACGCGGCTCCAAGGCAGCGACTCGCACGCTGGGCAGCGGTGCGGCCCCAAGGCAGTGGTTTGCACCCCAGGCCGCGGCATGGGCGCCGGCCCCCTGGCAGATGTTCATCCCGTAGCAGCAGCCCAACCGGTAGGTTCCCCTCCCTCTTGATTTGGACTTGATTTCGATCTCCATGCTGTAGATCCAGTGGAGGAGGAGCAGATCTAGGGATGATGTGGCGCCAGGGACCAGGGACTCCATCTGCTGGTAGGTTCTTGCTTTGGAAAAGGGGAGGACGAGTAGGTCTAGAGATTTGGGTTCGATTAAACCATTAATAACTAGTGCGGCCGCATGGTCTTCTTGATTCAGAAGCCCTAACAAGCTATAGAAATCGAGATAGCAAACTGTGAATTCTGGATAGTTGAGTTTAGTTGCTACCTGGATTCTGTTGTGTCACAGGTGGACAAATGTGAAATCTAGTTCCTTCACGTTTGAAATCTAGTTGCCTCATGATTTAGTGAGATAAATGAGGTGGAATGTACAAACTTATATATCTGTAAGTTCAGTAGCATTGTAACATCGTCACCTCCTTCCTCTCGATCCGGTGCGGCGAAGCACATGGCACCAATCTTCCCACCTGTGCCAAAATCACTTCCCTCCCGGTTGTCTTCCTCATCCCCCGACACTATCTATCTTCTTCTCCTCCATGCCCTGGCTCAACTTTTTCTGTCCAGGTTGCTGCTTCTTTCCATGTGGCTGAATCTGCATCTGTACCAAGATCTGAAATTGCATGCATGACATGCTCATTCTCTATTCATCAAGATGAATAATCTGGCTAGCTAGTGAGCATTGGATCTACATGTAATCTCCTAGTAGTATTATTATTATGCTATCTGGTGTTTACCAACTGTTTATCTATGAGACAGTGGGATTTAGGTCTATTTCTCTTCTGCCTCCTGTATGCCAGTATATTAGCTAAAACATCATCTAGATTTAACTGAAATAATTATATTCTTCTGTAGCCAGGGATACAAGCAAACGCAAAGATGACTTGTTGTTCTATACTTTTGTGATGCTTGAAGGGAGAAGAGGCCAGGGATACAACTATACAAGCAAACGCAAGTATGTAACTACAAAAGTACGTGTTGGCAACAAAGCTCCTGGCTGCTTGCCTGATATCAGTTTTCAGAATTTTGGAAGCCATCAAACTCCTGGATGTTCATTTTTGAAGCATTTATAGCAGTAGTGCCCTGTTCTATTTATATCAGTAGCGCTATCAAGCTCCTGGTGCTGGTTCAAAGTTTGGTCGCGTGGATGAAAGCAGGAGCTCACGACATGACACCTCAAAGGCCGGAGTCCTACCTTGCCTAAATTTGTCACAATTGCTTGAAATAATGGGTATGCATTAAAAAAAATACCTGCAATAGTAGACCCTGTTTAGATATATTTGCCATGGCAAAATATTAGGCCCTAAACTTTTGCTGCTAAACTTTAATCCTGCTTGGGTGTTTGGATCCATAGAAAAAGTTTAGGGCCTCTTTGGCACGGCTTCAGCCGGCTCCGGCTCCTCCTCACGTGACACTGTAGCAACACTGTTAATCACTGTAGCAAGGAGCCGCACGAAAATCGAGGCGAAAAATGAACTGAGAAGAGCCGAAGCCAGAGAAGCTACGTTTTGGAGCTCCTCCGGCTCCGAGCTACAGTGACGCTACAGTGCCGGAACCGGAGCCCCTCCGAGCCCTGCCAAACAGACTCTTAGTCCTCTATCAAACAAAAGACTGATTTGCCCTCATTTAATGACTGATTTGCTTCATTTAATTGAGTCATGCACAGCCATGCTGCTGCTCCTTGCTGCAGATCGCGCCGGGCTGCTGCACGCCGGTGCTGCTGCTCACCGGGCTGCTGCTCGACGGGGCTGCTCACTTGGTTTTGAAACAATAAAAAATCACACTTTATTCCACAATTATTCAATAGTCCAAGTACACAATTCAATTGTCAAGGTCCATACAACTCAATTACACACATTACAATTCAAGTACACAATTCAATTGTCATGATCTATTGAACAAACCATTTGCTATTTGATCACGGAAAGCATTCATGTATGCAGATTCCTCCCTTGCTGGCGCTTGACGCGCACATGGTTGAGAGGTTGATGCCTCAGGTGGAACATAGTTCTCATCACGATCACAAAGTTCGAAGTCCCTATCCACTATTCCACTCGCTCGAATAAAGTTATGAAGTGCATGCATGCTACGATTATTTGGTTTTGCTTATGAGTTGGATAACTTGGCATTTGCAACAAAATCCTCCACTTCATCTTCAAAACTCCAAATGACCTCTCGATGACATTTCTAAGAAATGAATGTCCAAAGTTGAAGATCTCTTTTTTTACCTTCAGGCAGCGGCCCTTCACGATACTCCGGAAGATGGTACTTCGTTCGCTTGTACGGTGCAAGATAACCCAGACGGTTCGGGTATCCCGAGTCCACTAGATAAAATTTCCCTACAGATGGGAACAGTTCTGTTAGTTTGAACACGTTGCAACATTACAGTAGCTTCAATTGCATCATAGGAAGTATTTTACCTGCCGGTGGATGTGGAAACAAGTCGCCATACTTGGTGATGGCATCATTGAACACTCTCATGTCATGTACAAAACAAGGCCATCCAGCAAGAACAAATGTGAACCTCATGTCGAAGTCACAAACAGCCAGCACATTCTGTGTCGTGATGTCCTTGCAGCACATGTGTTGAACCACCTTATCATTTGGCACCACAAGTGGTATATGAGTGCCATCTAGTGCTCCTATACAATTGTTGAAGTATGGATGGAACCTAGGATTTCTCAATTTACGATGCATTGTTCTGAATTCAGGGTCCATTGTCTTAATTATGTCTGCGGCTAGCTGTACAACACATTGCAAAACTTTGTCAAAGTTGCGGTGAACTGTGTCTAGTGATCTCTCAAATCTATTCTCAGCTTGCCTAACTGACTGAGGTGCTCCAAGCATCCAGAGGAACATGCCTAATGCCTCTACCGAGGTACTCTTTGTAGTTGATTTGAGGCCACATGACTCCACCAACAGATGATGAAGTCGATCAAATATTTGTGGGCTCATCCTAAACATGTTGTAGCATTTGTTTCTGTCTTTAAGATTTCTCTCTACCCAATCTAATCCAGTTTGAATGGGTCTCCTTCTCTTAGCCTTATTATAGTATGTGTCATAGTGAATAGCAAACATAACCATACCGTCCAGGAAGTCTCTGTCATCATCATCCTACTCAACTAGAAGTTTAAACAGTTCATCTTCACTTGAATCACTACCAGTATCCCCATTTGGTATGTTGTTCTGACCAATTTGCCTTGTGGGTTTTAGACTAGTACATGCATCACAATAGTACGCAGATAAATTAAGAACATGTCAACATCCAACAAATTGCATAGTTTTGTGGGTTTGAGAATGTACTGGGCCTTGAGCATTCGGAACGATCTCTTCGACGCCGTTGTCTTGAGTAAGGATGAAAACGGTCGGAAACGGTCGAAAACGGACTTACGATATAGAAAAACGAAAGCGGTCGGTTCGGGATATTTCTACATTTAGCAATTAAAGAGTACAAAAAATGATTGAAAATGGTTGTGAAACCAATTAAAACTGACAATTTTTCATGTTAAAAAACGGTTCATAATATAGAAAACGAAAACGGTCAATTCGGAATATTTCTGTTCCGTTTTCATCCCTAGTCTTGAGCATCATCCTGGGCGTTGAGGTTGAAGTTGTCTTTTGCAACAGCACTCGCCGCTCCACGACATCCACCGTGGCTCCTTGATCCACCAGGCACGGAGGACGTAGAACCACGCATGCCACGTAGGCGGTGGCCCCAGGTGGCAAGGGAGGGCCACAGCCACCACCGGAGGATGACGACACAGCGCGGCCAGCCATGGCGCCTCCTCCACCGCCACTGCGAGCAACGCATAGGCTGAGGGTACGACTAGCGCTTCCTTTGCCACTGCGGAAGCTGACGGGAGGGGGGCCCATGCTACCGCCAATGCCTCCATCTTCCGTGCCAGACTGAAGGATGTCCTGATACGCCACCATTCCGGACCACCCTTCACCCTGCGAGTTGAGGTCGAGTGCCTCCATGCCCATCTATGGAGTATGGACACCGCTCGAGCCCGGAAAGGGATCGGCCGCGTCGGAGTAGATGTCGTAGCCGCCGGTGGGGGAAAACAGGGCTGCCAGAAGAAGTCCCTGGTGCCGTCGCCGCGGAAGCCATCCATCTGTGCCACGCAGATATAGATCTAGTGGCGGGGAGGAGTAGCTGGATCTGGGAGGCAGCGAGAGGAGCTAGGGTTGGGGTGCGGGTCTAGAAGAGATGGACGAGAGCGGCGGGGAGGGAGAGAGGGCGAGAGCGGAAAGGGGTGGGAATGACCGGGTGGATAGGGTCTGGGGCGCTGGTGGGTGTGGGTGGTGAGGGTACTGGACGTCCAGCTCACCCCCTAGGCGTTTTAGCCCGGTTTTGGGCCTCTTGGGTGGCAAATGGACTACTCCTTACATTCCTAGATTTGCTCATCTTTAGCCCACCTATTTGGATCCATTTGCCAAAAAAAAATGGGCTAAAAATGCTGGGCTAAGGTTTGCCACTCGAAACAAACAGGGCCGAGTTGGTCTGAATGAAATGAAGAACATTAAATGGCCCAGCGCTGTAAATGCTTTATATAAGCAATCGAGTCCCACCGCGTCACAGTCGTGGCACCTTCTCATCATTTTGGCTTTTCCTTCGTGTTATTAATTTTTTCCCTTTCACAAGTACACCGTAAAATGGTAGCTCCAGCCCTCGAGACACACAAAATGAATTTAGTGCTTGCTATAGGAATGGGAGGTAATGGGAGTAGTCCACATGCAGGGATTCCGCTTGGATGCACTTATCGCTTTGGCTTCACCTTGCTGCCTTCAGTAGTGCTTTGAGTCACGCCGCGTGTCCGCCCAACACCTTCAATGACGTCAGAACGCAGAAGTGCTTCCACCATGCTTCCTTCTGCTCCGCTCTGTTTCCCATGCATAGCACCAAGACGCACAGCAGGCCTGTCACAGTCGCCGAACTGCCGTGGCATCACTTCCGTGTGCCAGCATGCTACACAGGTGCTCCAAAAAATTCATCCTTAAATTAGCTGATCATCACCTCTAGAGGGTGATTAATCGTTCATGTTATATTAGCTGTTTTATTCTAGATGCCATCACATTGTGGCTTGCTTGCCTCTGGTAATCTGGTGTGCTAATTGATTACAAGGATATGTTTGGTTAAGGCAATTTCATTTGAATTTGTCTTTGGCCAAAAGTTGGTAATGGGTGGCTGACTCTAAATTGTCTACGTGATTACCTCCCAAGTCCGAGGGAAATTTGTGTGGACATCTAAACAACTGAGTCATTCATAAAGAGAAAGCAGAGCTCAAATCTATATTGGAACGATAGCAAATTTAGGTCTGTCATCTGAGGCTCTAAGCTGACCCAAGCTTCCTGTACAGCAATTCAACGAAGCCGTCGATAGCCACTAGAACCAACATCCCAACGATGAGGAAGCGGCAAATCATTTGTCAACGAGGAGGAAAGGTAGGAGGGTGTAGCGATGAACAGCTGTGAATGAAAGGAGGAACACCAAAATGAACGCCAGTAGATCATTGGAGTTAGTTGGGATTAGCTGAACTGGACCAGCCATTCCAGGGATGGGCCTGGCAGGTGTTAGCGAGTAATAAACTTACTAATATGGCTCAATTAGTTAATCTTGCTTTTGGATTTGTGTAGTTTTCATTAAAAAAAAAGTCTACTGGAGCATTTCTCACGGAATATTAGGTAAGTTAGTATCCTCAGTTTTTTAGCTTGTGTCATGATAAAAATGCCTTTTGGCATTACAAGAATTATTTGCATTGAATAATAAAGAGACTTATGAATCACTATGGTCTTCATGTTAATTTTCTTTGCACATCACACACACACACACACCCTTTAAAAGTACTAATAACTCGAGTTTTTGTTTAATTTCGTTCTTTACAACGTTTCTGCAATCACAGAAGTACTACTACTTATATATACAGCAGCACAGCCACAAGTATCCTTCTTTACTGTTTGGAGCAAATTAAGAAATACAATTAAGCATGACGAGGGAGAGCCGTCATGTCAATGTCCTTAAATGGCTAGATCTTGGAGTCACTAGGTACAATGGAGGTGAGACAATTCGGATCAACACAATTATCGCGCGGTGGTCACGCTCCCACGCGAGCATGTAACCCTGCAGGCTGCCACCTCCCACCAACGCCTGCCGCTGGCAGCAACGTGCCGCCTCATCGCACCGCCTGCCGTCCACCCCCACCAATTGACTCCGTCCTCCGCCAATCCATTGTCTTTGTCAACTGGTCGCCGACAAGCCTCCCCGCCCAAACCACCGCCTCCCCACCCCGCACACCCACTGCAGGGCCAGCCTGTTGCCAAGGAGTCAGGGGGAGGCAGCAAACCCTAACCCGCCGCCGATGAAGGTGGCACCAGCGTGGTGCCGTGTGGTCACGCGAGTGAGCGACTGTCACGTATTAGAGTTTGTGCTTCTGGATGGGGAAGAATAGTAATGCCTGCTTATAGATAGGGAGAAAACAGAAGACCATAAACAACCAAATATACTCAGAGACAGAGATACAATGAACAATAATGATGCAGTCGATTCTTTCAATTCAAGTTCTTTTATTAAAGCCAGTGATTTCTATTTTAGTGCCCTATAATGTTTGACATGAAGAAGTTGGAAGGGAACAAAGAACACACCTCTCACTCATCTCGAATCCGAAAGCTAATAATTTACTATTAATTTGTTGTGTTATTTTGCTCGGTCCATCAGTTGATTTATTAAACAGTATGCTGATATCTTCCATAAAGGGCTGCCATCATATTTCACTTTGATTCGAATTAACTACTACTTTATTGTGATATTTTTCTCATTCGTCAGTTGATTTACAATTTATCATCACGTACGCTTCAATTCATTATTCAAAGTACATGTGTATCCTCTCTCAACTAAAACATCATTCCCATCAATTCCTACACAATAGTACCAATTGTGAGATGTATTTATTAGTTGAACGTCTTTCTCTCTTTATATATACCACCATTCAATTTTAGACTAAAAAAATCAATACTATGAAATACTAAAACATAAGCAAGACGAGAGCAAGAACCGAGGAGGGATGGCAATCGTTGAGATAGATCGTTAGCTCAAAATTAGGATTCAGAGGCGCCAGGAACATCTAACCTACTTCTTAACCTGCATATTCTAGTTAGAGTGTTATCAAGGAAAGTGCGGACCGTAACAATAGAGACAAATCTCAGCAATGGCCTCCCTAAATGATGTTGGGCTGGTCTAATTTGGATCACCAATGGCTGACGCAGATAAGCAGAGGAGGAAGAGTACAGAGAGGTAGAATTAGACCTCACATGGTTTTTATATCGCAAATGCATACTATCGGTAGAGAATTGATATTAAAAAATTTAGTACTGAAGGTCAATACGAGTGGTGGGCGCCAACAAAAGTTTTGCAGCTTCAAACTTTAACTGATATCATGCTGGAGGAAGAACCTCCACTAGACCTTGGAGTCATGCCATGTGTCAATGTTTGCCATCTACAAAAGTGGGAAGGGCTCAAATGAGGGGCAACAAAAGAGTGGAAGTGACGGACAACAAACCGAGACACAGAAGAACATTTGAGGGATGAAGAAGATGGATGGGAGTGAGGGACAAATGGTGGGGAGTGAATGACGGACCGAAGAAATTAGCATACTTTAATATTAAGTATAGATATAGATAAAACATGTTTCACTCAAAAGTATAGTTACATACGAAATAGTATTTTTGGTATAACAGTTAAAAGGTAATAAAGAAACTGCAATGAACGAATTACTAATTGATCAGAAGCTCTATGACCCGTCTATTTATTCGCACTTCAACTCCCACATTTGATACATTAAGGTCGAAACATTTGCTTGTCATCACTTAGATTGAAACTTAGTTTTTCCATGTTATGTCCCTTTCAAGCGCTCGCTTTCACAAATGGGAGATGGGTATAGTTAGCATTGTTTGTTTTCGGTAGATCTGTATAGCTAACATAGGAAAGAGCTTAATAAGATGGTGCCTAGTAAAACCGTTACAGGAGACGGAGACATTGGGAAAACAGAGGATCCGATCCAAGACTTTGAAGCAGATTTGCTGAATTTCCTCGAACCGTGGCCACCAACTGCTAGTTGACAAATCATGCTAGTTGGTGGGTAAAGCTTCCTCAGATGCTTGCTAGTGGAAGGGTAAACAATGGCCATGCACAAGCACTTACCAAAGCGCACGTGCTGCACATCCAAAGCTCGTCTCAGTGCTGGCCGCAAAGCATGAAGATCACCATGCAAATTATTTTCTTGTGTTGGCTGTTCAAAAAAATTTAATCTGTGCAAGTTTATGTGCATACTATAAGCTTGAATACATGGTCACTATCACGCTAGCTGTTCTTGTACAGTTCTAAAACCTTGGGTCCTTGGCACCCTAAGTCAGTCATTAACCAATAACTGAATCCATCCAATGAAAAAAAAGAAACAATGAATATGTTGTGCGGTGGCTGAATATATACAGATAAGACCCTCATGCATATAATTCTAAAAATAAGAAATAATAACACCAACTAATGCATATCAGAACATTGCAGTGGTATTCAGTGTGTGCCTATATATATGATGCAAGGTGTTAAATAGCCGGCTAAGCCATTTAGCTTTCTATGTCCGAAAACAGGCTATAGCCGGCTATAGTGGCAGCTAAGGGCTAACTTGTATATGGAAAAACTTAGCTAAATCCTTCTCAAACAACTATAGCCGGAGATAGCGGAGGCTATAGCCGGAGATTGTGCGTTTCAGATCCCTTTCTTTATATTACAATCCCAGGGGCGGTTCATCTTCGCTAGTACCTCAAACGCGTAGACAGGATACAGAACAGATTTGTGCGGAAAACTAGATGAGTATGTACACGAGCAAGAGGGTAGTAATTCTACTCATATGCGCAGTCATAAAGGGCAGTAACACAAGAGGGAACACCTGCAGAATCATGTGTGTTCCATTGGAATTGGTGGCATCAGGATTCAGGAGAGCTTGGCTGGATCGTGACTTGTTCTCACCAAGTCTAGTAGCATGTTAGTAGTGATCTAGCTTGGGAACCAGGGCTCGATGGGGAGCCAGGAAGCTCAAGTGGTGCATAGCTAATTCAGCCACTGTATAATGCATGTCGTTCAGCGATGACAAATTAGTTGTGGTGAGGAGCCAGAGTTATTTTGTCTTACGTACGTGGACATAACTAGAGTGCAATTGCACTATCAATGCTATAGTAGAATCAACAATTTGTCGACGTTGCATATTTCAAAATTGCTTGGCTATGGTGCTCCACTTCTGCGAGCAGATATTGACCCTTGCCTTTGCGCAGTCTTTGGCTCTGAACAACTTGGTGTGGTCCTTCTCGTACTTTCAGTTACAATTCTTCTTGTCATCATTCCTTATTGATATGTTAGATATTATGGAGGGTTAGTGAGCACCATGCCGAATTTCTCTACCGTTTTCCTCTCGCTTTCACTTTGGCCAATATGAGTTTACCTTGCACTAGCAGCCTTATCTCGGGGGATTTCTAATAATATTACTAGGATCTTATATCAAATAAATAGCTTAAGTAGCCACAGCAAGTGCCTGACTTCCATGTGCAAGCTCAGTCCATGGCTCCACGCCTCCCCCCCCCCCCCCCCCCCCCCCCCCCCCCCCCCCCCGCCCCCCCCCCACACACACACACACGCACGCACGCACGCACGCGCGCCCACGCTGGCACAAGGGAGCACGATTGATGCCAAAGCACGCATGGCCTTTCCTTTCCCCTTGCAGAATGGCTACATGGTACAGCCTTGCGCATGCCATGGCCATGCCGCAGCGCAGTCACGCTCTGCATGCACGACGCGGAATTCACACCGGCCACGAAAGGTGCCGGAGCGGTAGACCACCCCATGCTCGGTCACCATGAACCGGGGGTTAACCCAATAAGGTAAGTAGTGACGACCAACAAAGATCCGTACCTATGTACGTGCTCAACCCTTCCCTGATGCTAGCGAGTTCACTATTGAGCGCATTCAGTCGTAAACTTGCCTTTGGCCATTTTGTCGAGCAGACGTGCGCACGAACAGCGGCACCTACTATTGGATCAAGAATTGGATCCCACAGTTATTGTGTGGGAGGTGACTGAGACGTATGGCGGCACCGGGAAGAATAGTGATGACAATTTTATAGGGAAACAAGACCGAAGAGCATGAGCAACTAGCGTTATTCTAGAGATTCAAGAAACAATAGTCGTCTGATGGAGCTTTTGAATTTTCAATCAATCTTAGCCTTAACCAATTAAACTGAAAAGTGTACATCCTATCTTGGGAAGATGATAGTCATAATCATGTAAAAAATGATACATTATATAGAGATAGACAATCCTTAATCATTGGTTAAGCAATTCAACTCTTTAGGCCAAATATACTTAAATGCTACACTCATGCTCAACCTTTTGATCTTATCACCCATGACATAATTGAACAAAACACACAACATCAACTTCATTTTGTTCAATGTGTCTAAGGTTATAGAAGAATAAGAAAAATTTTGGTTCTGTTGGTGTTTTCCCACCAACAAAACTCATGTACTTGATCTCTACCTTGTTTTATGAGCAAAACATACTTCAAGCAAAGTGTGGGGAAAGACAGTCGATTCCCCAAATTTCTACAAGTAAAAGTTCTGAATCTGTCGAACCAAAATCAAAACTTAACACCAAGACAGATTTGGCGGAAGGAGGTAACATCACCATTAGAATTGTCATCACAATGATCCTCATCTTTAGAGCAAACCGAGGTATTTGGTTAATGAACTTCACAAGGAGAATTACGGTTCAAAGGACTTACAACACCGAACCTTCACTAAAAGAGCTAGCTTGGGGGAGAAGCACCCATGTATATCCGGGTAAGTATTCTTTCCTTTTTTAGTTTTACTTTCTTTTAATTAGTTAAAAAAATTTGATGAATGAAACAAAATAAAAAAGGTATCTTTATAATAAATATATATAGTTATAGTAATAATGTGTGATCTAAAAATAGAAACAAAATATAAAAAGTGTCTATGATAGTTTGTTTTTAAGAGCTTAATAAAACAAAGAGGACTAAGAATAATCTCTTGAGTGGAAATAATAAATAGTTGGTCTGTTGTAATTCCTTTCAAGTACCTAGTTTTGGATAAGATTGTTTTGATATAAGGATTTACTCTGAACTTGAAACTCGTGGGTAGCATATGCTTGATTTAAGTCTAGGTAATTGATGGATATGATATAAGAAGGTCTGAGCTGCTGTTTATCTTGTTCCAAGTGACACTAAAGTTCAGGAGATTTATCCTTTAAAAAACACAAAAATGTTACATGATGAGTTCCTATATGACAAAGCTTGAATTCCCACCAGAGCGATACATGTTATTTGGACTAGAAAAATTTCCACATATATGATGCTTTTAATTGCATTGAGTTTTGTCAAGCTTTGTTGACCCTTATGAGAGGTTTGTGCTCTTAAAATCAAGATCACGTACGCGTCACCCAAATATGCACTACTCCTACACTGGGAGTAGGCGTAAAAACATGCTTTCTATCTAGATCTACCAAAAAATATTTTACTCCTACACTGGGAGTGAACACAAAAACATGCTTGATAGGTTTTCCATCTACCAAATAAATGCTTCAAGTTCTTGTTGATATCTCTCAAAGTTTTATTGCAGAAAAGGGGCATGGGGCTATGCAAAAGTTATTCATGAAAAAAAATAGAGAAAAAAAGTTGAGAGAAAATGGATACAAAAGTGTACGAGATATTTAAAACAATGAGTACTTCGATGCCCGCCTGAAGTAAAAAAAAGATGAATAAGATAGCCCCTACTCTCTAGCAAGTGTTCCAAGTTTTAAAAGAGAGATAAGTTTTTAAGGAGTAAAGTAGAATTACGATTAGCCACCATATATATCCACCATATATTTCACACACATGCAAATCTTGATTTGATTGTATGACTCAACTCTCTTTGAATTTGAGGTTTGACTTTACAATACATGCATTGTAAGTATGCTCTAACTTTCTCCCTACCTATGAACTCCACATAAGCCTTAGTGGTAGGAAGAGAAAAAGGCATAACATCTTCATTGCCTTGGTGAGGATTCACAAATACCACGTATATTGAGAGACTTAAGAGTGTCATACAATGGAATCTCTGAGATTTATTTTGAAAACTTATAAAAACTCCGGAACAATGGTGGAACAACGAACTTGAGACATAGTGCTTGACTTGATCGTTCTGTCTTTCAATTGCTCAAGACCTAAGTGAATGCTAAGAAGCCCTATGGTTGAAGGTAATATGGATAAGTTTGAAAGTTAGATCAGTTTATTCTTATCTGGAGGAGAATTCTTGATTGAACGTCTGTGTACTTTTGAGGCATGAAAATGTTATAGCAACTCCTGATCCATTGCTAAGTTTAGCTTTGCTCACGAACTGGCAAAGGTTAACCTTGGGGGAGCTTGTTAACGGTCACTAACATCAATTATAAACTATTAACATAACCTGTATTTATATTTAATTTCATCACCAAACATAGTTATAGGAAAATAATGAATTCCACGAGCTTTGGTAAATATTTGTATGCAGGAGGATTTATCCAGAAAATTGTTCCTGGGACCACTGTCATACACTCCAAACAAGCAAACTGACAACAACAAGTGATTCAACCCACAAAAACTACGAAAGACAACTCCAGAAGGTTCAAGAAGACATCATGCCAAGCTTAGAAGAGTTTGGAGGAGATGTCAGCCTGTCGGTGCTCTCTCTACGGGTTGTACCTTGGTGGATCCAAGTTCTATCTGAGCTTGCCTCTGAGATTCCTCTGGTGATTAACTTCTGATTCAAGTAAGCATTGTGTTTATATTGTTCATAAGGTTTGTGACCCTTTTGAATGCTTTATTTCTGCTCTAGAGGGAGTAAAGTATTAATCGTGAGTGTAAGCGTGGTGCTTAGACTTAGGTTAATCGTGGATGCACCCTGCATTCCGGATTGGTGGTAGATCGCGTGTGTGACATCAATACTATATAGCCTCATTGAGCACTATATAGCATCGTTGATCCTTTGTAGTCTACCTCCCGTTTGTTGGCCAAGTAGGCCCCGGTTATGAAGGAAAGCATCCTTTGCTGGTGTCTTTCCCTAGTAATGTCCCTAGTTGAATAGTAGAAGACATAGCTTACCCCAAGTCAAAATTAGAGGACCTTACTTATGCTCTCTATGCTCCTGTTTATCCTAACCTTGTTGCTACCCTTAGTTAAGTTAGACCGTAGCTAGTCTCACGCGTTTCCCTGTGGATACGATACTTGGAATACTTCCGGGTAAAAGCTACATTGGTATCTATATGCTTGTGTATTTATCTATGTGCGTTAATTTATACCAACAACGCGCTCGGCTGCGAGACCTCACGCACGACGCAAGAGCTCCTGGACGTAGCCACCCAGTACGCCACCGGTGAGGAGGTTGTCCAGGCCAACTTTAGTGAGAAAGCCAAGGCCGCCGGCCACCTCAGTGGTGGTGACACCGCCGACGATCCCACCTCGTCCCAGCGACGCCATGACAGGCGAAACAAGGACCGGAAGTGCCACGGGGAGGAGATGGTCGCCGCGGCCGACCGTGCCGCCAGACCTCAGCCCCGCGGGCGCGCTGCATGACCAGAACACTTTGAGAAGGCGCTCGAGTCCCCCTGTCCGTTCCATGGGGGGCAGGCGAAGCATCTTCTCAACGACTGTGCCACCATGAAGGTCTAGAAGCCTGCCCTAAAGGCCGGCGACCCGGCAGACATCACCCAGGAGGAAGACAACGAGTTCCCCAAGGCCGAGCGCTGTCTCATGATCTTCAGGGGCTCCCAGGCGTATGAATCCCGTCGACAGCGCCGCTTCACCGAGCAGGAGGTGAACGATGTCCACACCCTTGCCGCCCCAACATGGCTCCGGTGGTCCTAGATGGCCATCACCTTCGACCAAGAAGACCATCCCGATCGCATCCCCCATCCAGGGCACTATGCGCTCGTGGTCAGCCCAATCATGGGCACCACGCGCCTCACCAAGGGTGCTGATGGACAGGGGCAGTGGCCTCAACATACTCTACGCCAGCACCCTTGACAAGATGGCCATCCCTCAGAGCAGCATGTGCCCCAGCAAGGCACCGTTCTATGGGATCGTGCTGGGGAAGGAAGCCGTACCCCTCGGGCGCATTCGGCTCAATGTCACCTTCGGCCAGCCGAACGACTTCCGCAAGGAGCCACTCACATTCGAGGTCGCCGACTTCCCCGGTGTCTACCATGCCCTCCTCGGTCAACCGTGCTTCACCAAGTTCATGGCCGTCCCCAACTACACCTACCTCAAGCTCAAGATACCTAGCCCGAAGGGAGTCATCACCGTCGAGGGCAGCTTCGAGCAAGCCTACTTCTGCGAGCAAGACTACGTCGCCCAAGTGGCCGCGCTCGTCACCCCCTATGCTCCTGATGGGCCTAGCCATGATGTAGGAAGGGCGCCGGCAGAGGAAGCAGCCAAGATGGCGGCGGTGCTCGACCGACCGAGCATCGGCAAGGTGGTTAAGACCTCTGGCAGCAGCGGTGGCTCGGCTGGCCCCTCTATTCAGGCGCTCAGCTCCCTAGAAGGGGCTGACCTGATCGAGGTGAGTTTTGACCTTTCCCCATGAGGAAGGCCATCGCTGAGCCATTCACCTAGAAGTGACGCCTCCCGAGACATGGCCCACCTGCCGACCTCCTTCGCCGGCCTACCTCTCCAACAACAAAAACCAAGATAAGTCCCGTCCTCCTGACCCTCTTACTTTGCTTACCTCTGTTCGCTCCATTTGTTGTCTTCCTTAACCCGAGCCATCCCAGCGATGGCTCGGTCCCATCGGAGGATTGACTAAGCTAACCACTTGCTGACCTTTTCTGAAGGAGGACCGCTGCAGAAGGCCCTCGAGCGAGGCAAGGACGGGCGGACGGAGCAGGAGGAGCAAGTGAAAGATCGGCAAGGCGCTAACGGAGCGGCCCCGGCCATCGCGTTACTAGCTATGTCCTCTTTCCCCTCTCTAGTGTCTATTCTGTTTTTCTTTGCAGATTTCTGCCTATCTCCTGATCCTTCATCGGATCCTTCCACCCCACCGCATGCTGGTCCGGGGCCCCCCAGAAGGGGCATCACCGAGGGTTCAAGGCCAGCCCACTGGGCTTCAAGGCCACCCAAAGCAATTAAAAGTGCGAGGGACGTTCAGGAGGCGAGCCCACGCGACTGTAGCCGGGACACCTAGACGCGCCCCGACCGTTGTGACGAACGATGTCCGAGTATTGACTTGAGCTGCTCGTGGTGACCCAACGAGGGAGGTAGCGAGCCCCCGAGTACCGACAGACGGGCTCGGTGTTTACGGTACTAACACCCATTTTGACCATCAAATTTTTGCCCAAAAGCATGATAAAAGTCATCGCATGTGTAGGATTTTGTTTATAATTTACCAAGTTCCACTTGTACTTGTAGAATTATTTGTGTGCAGGGAATTATAGCAAAAATGGTGCAAACATACTTCATCAAATGACCATTCTAATTGCACCATGTCGAAGAGCTTGTCGAGATACACGAAATTGAGTTTTGGTTCACCCAATTCGGAGTCCGGACGACAAAGTTATGGCTTCCGGGAAGATCGCTAGACAAGTCGGGCTCGATTTGGACACTGGGTAGCGCCGGGCGGCCTGGACTCAGACCGGGCAGCCTGGACCTGTGTCCAATGGCCACCAAACTTGGTCTAGGGCCTCTACACTCACCCAGGAGCCCATGGGAAGCCTTGTTCTTCACACTGGATCACATGAGAGCTCGGGTAAAGCCCGGACAATGTGACCCAATCCAACACAAGCCAAGAACCGAAGAAGCAAAGCTCCAAACGCGACCAAACTTCGTACACATGCACATAGGAGACACGTGGACGTGGCAGGGGGGCTAGGGGCCCACATGCGACGCCGCCCGGCCCCACCTTGGCGCCGCCCAGAGCCCCACCTGGCCGTTCCACATCACCGATCCGTGGGATGGCTTCCACACTGCAACCCCACTGGCTGTCACCTCCCACCACCGCCCGCCGCCGGCGGCGACACGCCGCCTCATCGCACCGCCTGTCATCCACCCCCACCAATCGACCCTGTCATCCGCTAATCCGTCGTCTTCGTCAACCGGTTGTTGACGAGCCTCCTTGCCCAAACCGCCGCCTCCCAGCCCCGCCCACCCACTGCAAGGCCAACCTGTTGCCAAGGAGTCAGGGGGAGGCAACAAACCCTAACCCACCGCCGATGAAGGTGACAAAGTTCACATAGATAACAGGTGACAAAGTTAGCTCCATTCAGCAAGGTAACAGGGACAACAATTAAGCAAAAGTTCAACAGATAAGTCATGCTTACATATATGTTTCCCAACAAGCTATAATTCAGAAATATTTTATAGCTCAACCAAATAGACCCTCAGTCTTCTCGAATCCGGAAGATAATAATTTACTATTAATTTGTTGTATTATTTTGCTCAGTCCATCAATTGGTTTATTACACAGTACGTTTGATATCTTCCCTAAAAGGCTGCCATCATATCACTTTAATTCAAATTTACTACTCCTTTATTGTGATATTTAATTTACTCAGTCATCAGTTGATTTAATTATCATGATGTACGCCAATTCATTATTCCAGGTACATGTGTATCCTCTCTCAACTAAAGTATCATTCCCATCAACTCCTACACAATATTTAGTTGGACCCATGCATACATGCTGATGATAACTTCACATCTCAATTCTCCCTTTATATATGCCACCATTCATTTTCAGACTGAAGAAATCAGTATACTATGTTAAACTAAAATATGGGCAAGACAAGAGCAAGAACCGAGGAGGGGATGGTAACAAATGTTGAGATAGTTATTCCAACATTGTGAGCTCAAAATTAGGATTCAGAGGTGTTAGAAACATCAAACATACATGTTAACAAGCATTGTCAGATCAATTAGGATTCAAAGGTGTGAGAATGTCGCAAGATATTTGGCAAACGAAACTTCCAATGAAATTAAATGTTTTCATGTGGTATTTGAAAAGAGGAGTGATTTTAACCAAAGATAACTTGGTTAGGAGAAATTGGTCTGGAGACAAAACTTGTTGTGTCTGCCATTTCTCAGAGACAATACAACACCTCTTTTTTGATTGCTTTTATGCCAAATTTTTGTGGCGTTCTATACATATACTTTTTGGGATTTCACCACCTATGAATATAAATGATTTGTTTGTTCACTGGTCCAAAGTGGGTAACAAAAAGTATAATACATTGCTATTAACAGCAGCTGCAGCACTACTGTGGGCAATTTGGCTAACAAGAAATGAGGTAGTTTTTAACAAATGCAAACCCAAATCTTTTTACAGGTACTGTTCTAAGGGACACACTGGCTACGTCAATAGGCGAAATTGCAGTGGCATGATGATCGGAAAGATCAAATGATCTCTGTGGCACAACACCTAGAGACGTCGGCTTTAGAGTTTTTTTGGTTCAAATGGTTGGCTTTCGCAAAGACATGTTGGTTTTGTTTAGTCAAGAACTTTTCACTTGTTCAGTTAGTCATGTGAGTGGTTGTACAACCTTACAACCGAACTGTGTGTCCGTGTTTGGAGTTTGTAATAATTGGCCTGATTCTATTCTTGGATAGATGAAGCCGGATATTTTATCCTTTATCTAAAAAAAAGGAACATCAAACATACATGTTAACCAGCTCAATCTCACTAGATTTATCAAGGAAAGTGTGGGCCCTGACAGTTGAGCCAAATCTCAGAAATGGCCTCCCTAAATCATGTTGTCGAGGTGTTATTTTGGATCACGAATGGCAAACGCAGATAGAGTGCAGAGGAACAAGTGTCAAGAGTGGTAGAATTAGACCTCAGACGGCTTTTATATTGCAAATGCATAGTTGGTAGACATTTCATATAAAACATTTTTCTTTGTTGTGGATCAACTAGTAGGCATTAGTTGTGGAATTACCCTTATAGTCCTAATGCACAGCAGAAGCATACATAATAGCCATAAACTCCACGTTTTCTAGTTGGCACAGTTTAAACTATAGCAGCCAAATGATCTGTCGTTATATATACCATTATTGATTTTACAAAAGTAAGCATATAATTCTCTGCAGAAAAGCATCATTAATTTTCCCTATGCTGTTCCCTATTAAAACGTTTATAGGAGTCGGATGCATATGGAGAACAGAGGATCCAACCCGTTGAATCCCCGTTGCTACTCAGAGGATCCAAACTGAGAAGAAGTCTTTGGAATATAACATAAAAAAAACATGATCCAAACCAAGAAGTAGTTTTTGGAATGGAACATAACAAAGCATCTGGTCAGATAATTTTCTAGTTGATTTTTATCATAAATTTTGTGATACCAATTAAGGTGACCTATTGCAAATGTTTTGGGATATATACTCAAAAGAGTGAAATGCATGAGCGGATGCATTAACAGAGGGAGTAGTATTTGTGATACAAGTAACACCTCAAATCAGTGGCGGATCTAGGATTTTAGATCAGGGTATGCCGTCCAAAAAAGTTCATATATAATTCGGTAAAACAATTTGACAAGATAAAAATTATAAACTTTGCAACGTAATTCAGTATATCTACACTAAATAACCTGATAAATCTTAAATTTGAAGATTAAATTGAAAACATCCACGAATTACAATTTAAATAGTTCAAATGCCATATTAATAGTTTATAAAATATATAGGTATAAAAGAGATGCAGAAAGAAGACAATAAAAGAGCAGAGATTGATCTTACCATGGTGACCGAGAGTCCGGCTCTGGCGCTAGTCGAGCACGTGCAGCAGGCAGCAACAACACGTAGCAGTGGAGCAGCCTGGGCGAATCCTCGACCTAGCAATCTCGATCACACTGAGTCATGGCATCGCGTACTCGCAACCTGGCCAGGAAACGAAAAGAGCAGATATTGAATATCACCCGGACCCGGTGATCGCCAGTTGGGATCTGTGCGTTAGTCGCGCGCGCAGTCAGCAGGGCAGCACGCAGCAACAAAGCAATATGAGCGGATCTTTGATCTGACGATCTCGCGACATATCTCAGTACTCAATGGAGCAACCTGAATGGATCCTCGATTAATCATGACGTCACATACTCGCAGCCGGACCTAGACGCCTATGCAGATTGATGGATTCAAGACGGCGTGCGAGACTCCATTGCAGGTCACACAATCGCAGTGTCGCTCCAAATCTCCCTAGCCCATTGACATGCGGCGTTCGATCGATGAACTCCCATGTACTTCCCCATCGTGGATTCGTGGTGTCGTGCTCGTGAGGCCACAGGCCGCTCACCCAGTGGGGCCCTCCCGAGTCTCGTCATATGACCGCAGGGCGCAGTAGGTCGCCCAATGAGGCCATAGGCCTTGAAACTGAAAAGGCCATCTCGCGAGAGCAAAGTAGCCGCAGGCCGCAGTGTCCGTTCGACCTTTTTCCATGCAAGTTTTATTTTTCTTTTTACAAATATACATATGCATATACGTATTTCTTGCTGGACTGCAGGGTATGCCAGGGCATACCTGGCATACCCTGTAGATCCGCCCCTGACCTCAAAGACAAAGCAACTGCAATAAATGCAGCGGATGCATTGTTAATTGATTGGAAGTTCCATGACTCACCTATATATGTTGGCACCCACACTTGATAGTTTCAGGTCTTGACATTTGTTCAGCATCACTTAGCTTGGAACTTCTTTTCCCATGCCATGTCCCTTTTAGGCTTTATTTCAGAATTGGGAGATGGTGTATACATACTCCGTAGCTAGCATTCTGGTTTCCAGTCGATCGATCTGTATAGCTAGCCTAGGAAAGGGCTTAATTAAGATGATGGTGCCTAGTGAACCCATTATAGGAGATGGAGGCATTGGGAAAACAGAGGATTCGAGCCGAATACTTCGATGTGCCACTCTGTTTAATGTGCTCAAGCCGCGGGCAGCAACTTCTAGTTGAAATCCATAGAATCGAGAGCTTGGGGTGATAAATCGTACTGAGATGCCTGGGAAGGTTAAACACTGGTGGCTGTGCATGTTCATCAGCACATACGGCATGCACCTACCAAAGCGCACGAGCACATCTTGCATTCCGAAGTCTCGGCACTGCCAACTGCCATCACATCTTGTACTGGCTGTGGCAGGTACAGATGGTCATTACCAAACGTGAGGCTGTTGTTCTATTAATTATTAGTTCTAAAACCTTGGCACTCTAGCTCGGTTATCAACCAACTGAATCCATCCAAATTAAAGAAAAAAACAAATGATTTGTCATGCAGTGGTTTAATAATACAGAAGAAGTTACATGAGAATAGTTCTAAAAGTAAGAAATAATAGCTCTAACCAACGCACATCAAAACGTGAAGTGTGTGCCTATTATATATATGTACTCGTATCTATGATGCTATACACTTGTGCGTTTCAGATCCCTTCCATCCCAGGGCAGGTTCATCTTCAGTTGTAAACTCAAACGAGTAGACAGCATCAGGATGTATATAGAGAAGAGATTAGCGTGGGAAACTAATGATCGAGTGCGTATACGAGCATGACGAGGGTAGTAATTCTAATCGTGCAGTCGTCAATCAAGAGGATATAGAAGAAGGTAGTAACAGGGAACACATGCATACAAAATCAAGTTGTGTGTGGCAATGGAATTGGTGGCATCAGGAGAGCATGGCTGGACCCTGACTTGTTCTGTCCAAGTCTTGTAGCATATCAATGACGATCTAGCTTGGGACCCAGGGCTTGCTAGTGAATGCATGTGCCATCGGAACCCGGAACCTCATGTGGTGTATAGCTAATTCAGCCTTGAAAGAAGTGTAGTTCAACGATGACAAACTGTGATTTTTTTTTGAGCAAACGATGACAAACTGTGATGAAGAGCCAAGTTAATTAGTTGCACCGCGCACACCTACACATGCTTGGGCCGAGCCTATTCTGCTCCAACAGGCCGAGGCAACGGCCAAGCCAAAGCCCGAGTCACGGGACTTTCGGCCTAGAAACAGATTGCACGACGCCAAAAAAAAAACCACTGCCACACACGAGCCACACGCACGGCAAGTCAACACCACCGCTTTTCCTTAAAAAAAGTCAGCACCATCGCACCTGGGGGCTCCACAAGTGAGACCCATCATGGCGTGCCCAACGCACCAGCGTGGCTAGTGGCTCTGCACATCCTCGTAGGCTCAGATGCTAGTTGGAGGAGAAAAGAAATCAGATGGTGGTTTTCACAGCTTGTCTAACAAAGAATTGAAGCAGCTAGTAGAGCATAGCGATAGAGCAAAAAGATGTTGGCTTGAAACAAAAAGCGAAGACCTCGGACAACCAGCGTTGTGGGATTTGTAGTCTTGATATATCCTAGCCTATATAGAGAGAATATTTTCACTGAAACCACTACACCTAATTGCCTGTGTTGGTCATGCTCTCATCACTCATGTGCAGGCCCCACGTAAGTTTCCTGGTCCCATGCTGACGTCAATGCTGTGTAGCACCAATGATAAATGACTAAGGGGTCCACTTGTCGGGATGGCCCTCCTGTCACGCTAACATTAGCACCACACGTGCCATCCCCTCGTGTCACGTGTCACACCTGAGACATTGCACATGCTACCTTATTTTTTTTAATTATAAAGCATTTTATTTGTGGAATTCTAGAAAAATATTGAAACCTAATTTAATCCTTGAAATTCATATCTAGCTCATTTTAACTTCGGAAAATATAGGTTTGTACCAAACTCTTCCTTAGAATGACCTCAGCCATTTTTAGTGCATTTTGATCTTATGTATTTGTTGTTCTCTGCTCTAGTGTGAATTGAAGATTACATCTAGATGAGGAAGAAAACTTCCACTCTAGGGCTAAACTCTCTAGACATATGTCCATCTTCTTTGCAGTTTCTTCTCCAAGGCCTGCCCACCTCCTCTGACACCGGTGGTGGCCTTGCCGCTTAGGCTACATGCCAATGCCCTCCTGCTACACCAATCTGGTGCCCACCATCACCCCCGTCCTGGCCCTTCTCATCTGAGCATCCACCGTTGTCGATAGCCACAGCGTATACTCTCGCTGCCTAACTGCTCCACCCTCGAACCGTCAACATAGCGAGGCCTGCATGCCCACTACCTTCCGCGGCAACCTCTCCCCTAAACTTTAGCTATTTTTTTAAAAACAAAGGTAGGAGCTCTGTCGCTCAATTAAGACAAAAGAATTTATGTACAAGAAGATGCCCACAGAGCACCCGAGTCACTAACCACCCACACGACGCGGGATGAGCACAAACATGATACACTGCCATGGGTCATCGTTGCTGAGCATGGAAGCAAAGCTACCAGCAGCTCCGACTTCCGATGGCAGGCCACCCATGAGCCACCTACCGACAGGTCTGAAGCACGTGGCCGCAACCGGTCATTGTTGTCAAGCTCAAACAAGAGTAGCTCCAACTTCCAATCACGAACCCACACCTCGCCCTCAGTGGATGCAGACCCTCCGCATGTCCCAGTCTACAGTGAAAGGGGGCTCGCCGTGTGTCATCGTTGTCGAGACACGTCCCCGGCGTAGCAACTCCGACTTCACATTGTAATATCCGCCTCCACGCGTCCACTAGGTGCCAAGAAGCACAAGCGCCGAAGGAGACATCGATGCCGCGATGATGATCAAAATGCAATGCCTTCAGGAAGGGAGCGACGTGGATGGCGCCACCGTCGCATGTCCACAACAGACTGGGTTTTCACCCTTGGATGACAAAGCTAGAGAGGAAGACACGACGCCCCAGCCACACCCAGGCCGCCACGGGCTGCCTCGTCCAGCCGCAGCCGGCCACGAGAGCGGCCCAGTGGGCCGCTATCTCGGCCACCGTGGCAGCAGCCCCGGCCGGAACACGTAGCTGCCAGGGTCCTGAGGGAAGGGGGCAGGTGGAGGAGAAGAGAGGGAGAGACCCTGCCACCACTGCCGGCTCCTGTAAGAGGACCGGTTGCTGCCGTCGGCCGCTACGCCTCCCGGGCAGGGCGAGTCGGCCATCTGGGCAACTCAAGCCGGCGTCGGTGTCACTGCCAAGAAAGGATGAAGGGGAGGGCGGAGAAGGAGGAGAAAGGCCCCGCCACCGCAAGCGCCCACCTGGGCTCTGGCCCGGCCGCCTCCTGCGGCTGCGGCGGCGCCGGCCAGAGCCCCACGCGGCTCGAGCTCAGCCGCACCCGCTAGACCACCACATCCCGCCCCACCACGCCGCCGAGAAGCGAGAAGAGGCCCAGTCGCCGTCATCCCGCCCAGCCGCGTGGCCTTGCCGGCGGCCTGCTCCGACGACAGCGTGGCTAGAGATGGGGAGGAGAGGTAGGGTGACGCAGGGGGAAGGGAAGGTCCAGCTCCGATAGCAATAGACTTTCCAAAAACTTTAGCTACCAATGTACTCCCTCCGTTCCAAATTATAAGTCGCTTTGACTTTTTTTTTGTTCATCCATTTTGCTATACATCTAGACTATGGGCCTATTTGGCAGGACTCCTTCCCGGCTTCAGCTCTGGCTCCTGCGGAAGAGCCCTGCCAAACGTTTTCCTGGAGGAGCCGTTTTTCAGTAAAAAATAGAGGAGTCAAAGCCGTTTTGGATGCTCCTCTGAAGGAGCCCCTTAAGAGGAGTCGTGTCAAACACCCCCTATATCTAGATATATGACAAAATGGATGTACCAAAAAGTCAATGCGATTTATAATTTGAAACGGAGGGAGTAGATGTTTGCTAATTTGAGCGTCGCCTGAAATTGACACTAATTTTAGGCTTCTGACCTTATAGGAACTATGTATTGTGATAGTGGTTTCATTTGATGTGGTTTATGTTGATAGACTTTTTTAATAATCTTGTTTATATATAGTAAGCTAAGTTTGATTTTAGGATAAATTTAGAATGACTTATATATATTTCAAAATAGAGGAGTAGGTCACAAACTTTATAGTAAGACCATGTACACAGTGAAAATCCAGATGACAAAGGATGCGCAGGAGTAGTTAAATTGTCAGTACATCCCGGTAAGGCGAGCGCGCTGCAGAAAAGCAGTTGTGCCTGCAGTGCCACGCCCACACCTGTGACTCACCGGCGACCTCCACGATGCCGCCGGTCCTCCCGCTCGACGGAGCTGGCACTGCTTGCCGGCGACGGGTGTCCGAACTCCGGGATGGAGCCGGGGTAGTCGGCGCTGTACTCCGGGCTAGGCAGCGCGGCCCTCCGGATCCGTTCCATCTGCGCCGTGTACGACGATCCAGACCCGCCGTAGTCAGAGCCCGACGAGCCGGCGGACCCCGACCCCGAGCCGGATCCGAACGCGGCGCCGTGGCCTGGGCGCACCCCGTCGCTGAGCTTCTCCAGCGGCATGCTCCCCTGCAGCGCCAGGACGATCTGGCTCATCTTGGGGCGGCGGTGCGCGGCGTGGCGCACGGAGGCGGCGGCGCTGGCGACGAGGTGCGCGGCCTCCGTCGGGTCATAGTCGCCACGCAGCCTGGGGTCCACGATCTCGTCGTAGTTGCCGTCCGCCAGCGCGCGCGGCAGCGCCTGCCTCGCCTGCATGAATGCACGCCGACGCCCGTCGTCGTGTCACAGGTCGGTCAGACGACGACGAGACACACACACCTATCATGCTTGCTTGCTAGTATTACGTACGTACCCAGTCGACGAGGCCGTCGTGGCCGTAGGAGGAGCGGTCGCCGGGGCGGCGGCCGGTGAGCAGCTCGAGCAGCATGACGCCGTAGGAGAAGACGTCGGACTTCTCGGTGAGCTTGCCGCTGGACGCGTACTCGGGCGCCAGGTAGCCGAAGGTGCCCATGACGCGGGTAGAGACGTGCGTGTGGTTGACGCTCGTGAGCTTGGCCAGCCCGAAGTCGGCGACCATGGCCTCGAAGTCGTCGTCCAGCAGGATGTTGGCCGACTTGATGTCGCGGTGGATGATCCGAGGGTCGCACTCCTCGTGCAGGTACGCGAGGCCCTTGGCGGCGCCGAGCGCGATGCGCAGCCGCGTGGTCCACTCCATCACCGGCAGGCCTTTCCCATGGAGGTGGTGCTCGAGGGTGTGGTTGGGCACGAACTCGTAGACGAGCAGGCGGCGCGCGCCGTCGATGCAGTAGCCGACGAGCGCGACGAGGTGGCGGTGGTGCACGCGGCTGATGGTGTCCACCTCCGCCTGGAACTCGCGCTCGCCCTGCCCGCTCCCGGCCTTGAGCTGCTTCACCGCCACCTCCTTCCCGTCGGAGAGCACGCCGCGGTGCACGTACCCAAACCCGCCCTGCCCCAGCAGGTTCGCCTCCGAGAACCCGCCCGTCGCCAGCGCCAGCTCCTCGTAGCTGAACGCCTCCGTGTCCGCGGGCATTGGTAGAGGTGGAGGCGGCGCGGGCGGTGGCAGCAGCGGACCGCCGTGATGCCCCGTCGTCGTGCCCGGCGTGCCCGCCGCCGTCTGTGGCGCCGGACCCACCTGCCCGTTCTGCCACTGCGGCGGCGGCCGAGCGCCGCTCGACAAGTAGTACCCCGAGGTGTTCCCTGCGCGCGCATGCATGCCATCGGTTATTGCGTTGCATTGCAGGTGCCATGGTCAAGTAAGGACCCGCACACACGGCGCGGACAGAGATCCATGGCCAGGTCAGGCCCGGCAATGGCGCGCGCGGCCGGCGCGGCGTCTCACCTTTGAAGCCGGAGGAGTCGGCGTAGAACCTCATGCCGCCGTGAGGCGGCGGCCGTTGATGCTGCTGCTGCTGCTGCGTCGCGTCCCTCTTCCTCCTCCTCCTGCAGCAGCAGCAGGCAACGACGAGGACGACGAGTAGCAGGGCCGCGCCGGCCGCCGCAACGGCGATCTGCGACGACGCCGCGGCGCCGTGTCCATGGCTGCCGCCGCCGTGCGATGTCGACAGGCGTCTCGCGGCGTGTGACGGCGTGGGGCCGTCATTGGAGGACATGGTGCCGATTGGCCGGTCTGGAATTGGATCGTCGGAGCTACCCTGCGACTGCATGATGCGACGGATGGATCCTCGTGATCTCTCTGCGTCTGCTGATGTTGGCACATGTATGTATGTATGTATGTAATCGATCTGCTTGGAGAACGAACCAGATGATGATGAGAGCAATGCACAGGGACGACAAAATCAACGGAAACAATGGCAAACCCCAAATTTTTTGGGTAAATAAAATTGGAGGAGATCGAAATGCAGGGTCATGTGTTCATTCGTTGTGCATGCATATATGCAGAGCAACATGTGTATGGAATCGCAGAACGAACGAACTTGTTGCCGGGCACGACCGTCACGACGAGGAGGAAGGCGGCGGCGCAGCCACGGCGACGGCGGCGGCCTCGGTTGGGACGACGAGACCTCCGGTCCCCGCGGCCGGGCAGCGAGCCCCCGACGTACGCCTGCCTGCCTCCAATGCAAGAGCCAACGAAACTTGCTATTCTCGCACGTACGGCTCCCGGCGCACGGGAAATACAGGATCCAGCCAGGTTGCAGTTCCGGGACCAAAGGAGGTGCTTTCCTGTTTCCTCACCTGGCGTGCCGACAAACTAGCTATGGGGAGTAACTATTCGTTTTGGACGCTAGCTGGTGGTCAGTAGCATCAGGTAGCAGTACGTTTTTTTACACTAAGGGGTGTTATAAAAAAAAATTAGAATTTGACTATTGTAGCAATTTCGTTTGTATTTAGTAATTAGTGTCTAATCATAAACTAATTATACTTAAAAGATTTATTTCGTGATTTATAACTAAATTGTACAATTAGTTATTTTTTATTTATATTTAATACTCAATTCATATATCAAAGATTCGATACGATGAAGAGAGGGTAAAAAGTGGAATTTGAAATGCATGTAAACAAGGTCAAAAAGAAACTGCAAGTAGTGTACGTATTGGATTTGGATCCGTCAGGGTGCAGTGCAGGTGTAACTGCTATTTTTGTGCTCGGTCGACTTGTCGACTAACCGTGCCGTCCTGTTCCTGTGGGGAGCGAGCGCTAACAGCTATCGTTGTTCGTTGGGATCTGACCGGCCGTCCGTGCAGCCGCAACGCAACCACGAACCGACGCAAACACGGGCCACCGTTATGCTGATAGACCCTTGTCACTCTGAAATATTACACTCATTGGTTTTTTGGGTATCATCTTTTGTGAGGTTCTGTTTTTTTTTCGAAACATTTCTTTGATCACAAATATTGATTGTTGAGTGCGACGTGCATGAGGACGTTCATCTCCTGCCTTTTACGTGCATGAGGACGTTCATCTCCTGGCTCCTGCTTTTTTCTTTGGTCTTGTTAAAGCATCTCTAAGAGTTCTCAAAACCCACTCTCAATCTCGAATTTATGTTACGATTGAAAAAAAACACTCTCAATAATTCTCAATCTTTATGCACCTAGAAAATCGATCCAATCACCCGGAAATATACACATGCTTATCAATCAGATAGTCTAGAGTGCAGGGCATAAAGAAGAATAAGAGTAAGGGCAGGGTTTCCAAAATGCAAATGTATAAGAGAGAAAAAAAATAAAGGTGGTCAGTGTGATTTAGAAATAATCCAAGATTCCTAATGCAAAATTGTCTTATATCTTTTAGGAGAGAGATTTTATAAGCTATTGATGGAAACCAATGAACACAAACGCATAACCGGACATTCTCCCCAAATGTTTATCACCTATAAATTGGCACATGTACCTAGATGTACCTAAGCTGGATGGACATGGGCACTTGAGGACACACCAAGGATCCGAATTATATGAAGGAGGCGTGGAGCCCTCTATGTGACGTTGTTGTGTCTAACCCAGGGCCTTGCATTGGTCCACACACTCCTTGTGTTTAAGAGATCAATACCTCCAATGGATGGCACATCAAGGTCCTGGACAACATCAATTTGGAGGAGAAGGCGACTGTGATATGCTAGCGCCATGGCATCAGCGAAAGCCACGTCATGACTACCCCATCTTTATTGTGCAGTGGAGAGAAGTGTACTGGAGTACAACCGTGCTATTCATGGTTTGTGTTGCCAAGAGTCGTTATACTCCACCTGGGTGGTGGATAACAACAATACCATATGCTCCCACGTGTGGAAATTTTTTTAGTGGAGCAAAATTGTAATGTTCAAATTTATGAAAAAAATTCTAGTAGCACAATTTTTTTCCTTTTGGTACAAAGCAGACCAACAATGTCACCAAATCAGAATTGTACTCTGCGATTTTTTATTTTAGTGCTCTGATTTAAGGAAAAAAGTTTTAGTATCTTATTTATTATGGCCCCTTCTCCCCTCTTTAGGGGTGGACGTAGACTCAAACTGAAGGAGCGGCTTCATCTTCAACCTCCTGCCTCCAACCCCTTCTCCTCTCTTCTATATATCAAAAATGGACCAGGGGCTCAATGTGGGGCTTGTAGTGGGTAGGAGGACCTCGGGCCCACCACACCCTACCGATGAATCTGCCCTTAGCCACATGCTAATTTTAACCCATATGGAGCGTGGGTGGATAAATGTTAACTTTCACGCATATACAAGGGAAGATTCTCTAGTGTTGTCATCGAACGCACCTCTAGCAATAAATGAGATCAGGTGGATGATGGATCAACACCTTCGCTCAATTCTTTCTTTTGTTCCTGTTTTCTCTTCCTTTTTACGAGTGGTGTGATTGTGTGGCATAATGAGGTTAGTTGGTTACTCCTTGGGTAGACATTAGACTCTAAGTTATCGGTTCAGACCATCCTATGGCTTGTTGGTCGAGTTCATCCTCCATGGTGATACTCGTGACCCGTAAAGCATGTTATCGTCAAGTTGTTAATAGATGACTCTCCTACACAATGGAGTTTACTACTAGTAATGTGTAGAAGATTGCAAGTTGGGCTAGAGAGCTTATATTGTTTAGTTGGGGCCCAATAGGCACAAGTGGGTAAAAACTAAAATCTTATCTCACCTGCCCCTCTTGAGTATCCGGCCTACTAGACAAGTGACCTACTAGACAAGTGGGTGTAAAAAAGTGCACTTGAACCTTCCTCTTTTTACTATCCCACAGATACACACACCTTGGTTGTGATTGTATTCCCTAATATTTAACTCCAAAGGGATTCATCACACATGTGAAAAAAATTGGGCTTCCACAGTCCTGGTTAGGCATAGGAGTTGTTCAGTGTAATAGGCTAAAGGCAGAACTATTGGCCCAACTTTAACGATTGTTGGTACATTGCCAAAAGTGGAAGAACTTTGCTTTTTATGGGCTTGTTTACTTTTTTTACGACTCGTGGGCTTGTTTACTTTATGGATTGGAAAATGCCAGGCAGTGTTTGAGGTGTTGGCTCGTCTACCAGCACTATCTAGGCCAGAGTCCGAAGCAAACAAGCCCTATCGCAAAACATTGGGCTTTCCATAAGCTCTTACATGGATTAGCACACACGCAGGCTAAGGATAGTCATTGGACCCACTTAGCTGGCTTATATGGTGGAGTTCCCTTTTAGGATTCTTATAAAATCAACAAACACGGGCTCTTTCTATTTTTTTTGGAGGCCCATATTCAAGATTGTTGTCGAGTCCATCTCGAAACATCCGCCACGTCCTGTGTATCTTAATTTTCAAAAAAACACCAATACATGGTAATAATTCCATTGTCAACTTCAAAACATACATACATTGCTTACATGAACTCATAAATAAAAATAATGTTAAATACCATTAATAAATAAGGGTGTTTGATATTTTTTATATACACAAAAAAGAATATCAAAAGGAAGACGAAAGATAAATACTTAAAATTATTTACATAATACCAAGGGGCCTGGACGCAAAAGAGTCCTTGGGGAATCGTGTGCCGTGTGGTCTGCGCCCGGTTTTTTATCCTAGCGGAAGGAACAGCCCCACTCCCCTGCTCGCTTCCGCTCCTCCGCTCCCAAAACTTCCCAACCAGCAGCTTTAGGGTTTTCGCCGCCGCCGCCGCCGCCGCCCATGGCCGCCACTCCGGACCGCGCCAATGCCGACCTCCGTCGCCGCCTCGCCGTCGACACTCCTCCGCCGCCTCAGATCGCCAGAGGTAACCGCTCCGCCCCCTTCTCGATCCACACGAAACCCTAGCTCAGGCCCGCTTCTCGGGTTGGTCTCGATTCGGTTCTCGTTCAGCCCTTCGATCTGCGCCGTAGGTTTAGGGTTTGCGGGGGGTTTTCGGCGGGTGTTGGATGGCGCCGCCCCCGTGGGCTTTGGTGCTGTTGTTGCAGGTGCTGGGTTCGTGGCTGGGCCATTGATGTTTGGTGGCGCCAGGTGTTTAGATGCGTCAAGGGGGTGGTGCTAGGATAGTGAAGGGAGTTCGCTTCGATTTGGGTGGACTGGATGCAATGGTCAGGTTGCCTTCTGTATCGATTTTGGGGCGCTGATTTGACTGATTGGATTCGTTTCAGTCAGTAATAGTTCTGATTTTTGTTGTTGATGCTGGTAGAGATCCCTCTTATTATGTTTGATGTCTATGTTTTGTGTAGATTTGTTGTTGTGTGTGTATTGCTCACTACATGCAGATCGGTGTGGTGATGTTGATGCACCTGTTAATATTCTTACGATGCATAATGTAGCTGAAAACCAATGTCTCAGCCCTGTTTCTTAGAACATGTTGTGTTCTCTGTAGCTTTATGTTGTGGTACTACATCTACGGCAGTTTTAGTTAATGCTTATATTCATTTGATATGTGTACAGAAGGTACTTGATTGCGCTTGGATTTTTTAAACTACCTTTACAATTTATTTATACCATTGTCATTGTAAAAGAAGAATCTGCTTGAACTATAGAACACACTGGAAATCTCCTCTGTCCAAATATATGCATATCAGTTATATGTGAAGATTTACTACATCTTTCTCTTGTCTGATGAATCGATAAAGTATCGGTTATCAACTTAGAATAGATGAAGGTTGCATCAGCAATAATAATAAGTTGTTTATAGCATAATCTTCCTCATTGTTAATGCTATTCTGATACTATGGTACTTCTCTCCTGTCATATTGAAGTAGCTTTTGGTTGGTGCAGAGAAGCAAGGCCTTGATACTGAAATACCCCTTTCTCCTCAGTGGCTTTTGAAGGTGGGTGAAAACAAGGTTAGTCCTCGAGGAGAAAATCATACTATTACTATCATACAGGACGATTGCAGTAATAGGGTACTTGTTAGGTGTATATTAATATCATACAGTGATTTATATGATTGCTTGTTTGTTGCAGGATCCTGTTTCACAGGGTATCCGCTCAGATGTTTCAAAGACATCAGGGACTGGTGAAGACCCAGGCTACACCACGAAGAAAAAGGATGTTTTCAGGGCTCCTGTGCTTGATGGTGAAACTGGGCGTCGTGACCGCTGGCGCGATGATGAAAGGGAACCAAATTCGACCCATCGGTGGAGTCGCTGGAGGGAGACAGATAAGGAACATGGTGATGCACGCAAAGTGGAAAGATGGTCAGATGACACCTCCAAGCATTCTGTGGATGGTCATCGTGTTCCGCAGGAGCGCTGGGGTGATTCCAATAATAAGGAAGGCAGCTATGACCAACGCCGTGAGAATAAGTGGGCTGCACGTTGGGGTACCAATGATAAGTGGGGGGATTCAGGTAAAGAGGGTGATGCTTCCCGTGGAAAAGGTTTCTCTCACTATGGAAAGGATGCCAACAGTTACGAAAAGGATACTGAAAAGGATGACAATGTTTCTCGTTCATGGAAATCTAGTTATTCTGCGGGCCGTGGGCGTGGAGATTTACCTCACTATCCTTCTCAGACTCCGCAGAAATCATCTGCTACTTATGGATATGGTAGGGGGAAGCCAGACAATGATTTTGCAAATTTTCCAAACAATCGTGGAAAGTTCACATCTGGTACAAGTGCAATCAGTAGTGGATCTTCACGACCATTCCATCTTGGTCTACTTTCTGACAGACCTGGTGGTGTATCAGATCGTTCGGCATTCAGATATAGTAGGATGAAGTTGCTTGACATATACAGAAGTTGTGATGTCACTGATTTTAAGTTATCTGTTGATTGTTTGGAGGAACTCTCTGTGTTCATGCAAGAAGATGCTTTGGAACCTTTAGCACTATCTGCTCCTGTTGCTGAAGAAGCGGTAATTATGCTATTATTTCCTCAGTAGTTTCTTATTTTTGTTGTATCAAAACATTCTTATCTCATTGTTGAATTAAATTTGTAGGCCATTCTAAAAGCAATTGACAAAGGGGATATCGTAAACAGTGGTGTCCATCAGGCTTCTAAAGATGGTTCTGTTGGAAAAGGTAATCCTGGCGTCAAAGCAGCCAAAATTTTACTGAGAAATGGTTTATCTGTTTATCTATTTATTTTTGATACGCTGGCATGTATATATACTACTTACTGCATAGTTTCTCACTGAATGCTGTTTTTAACTTTCTCCAGCTGGTAGAGAAGAGCAGCCAGGAGGCGTGGAAGTCTCAGGTGCCTTGCCTGGTTCTGTTTGCACATGTTGTTTACATCATCTCACATGTCTGAACAAGCTTAAGAGATCACGTAGAGTGGCCATGCATATTTGAGAACTACTATTCATGTTTTGAGCATTTGTGTTTCGAATATTACTAATCTCATAATTGGCTTTATGCCGTTGATTCACACAAGGCCCTTACATATAAAAGAAAAACAAAAGTATAATTTATGAGGAAAATAACATTACTGAATAACTCATTTGTTCTATTTCCTGTAGCATAGTGTTGATGTAGTTTGAAGCTTGCAATTGTTCTTACCCCCTTAAAAGCTGTTTATATTTATCTTTAACAGGTGTTGCTGGAAATACTGATTCAACAGCAAGAGGGGAGTCAATGCGTCCTGGGACATCTACTTATGTTGTTCCACAAAGGTCTCAGTTTATTGGAGAACATAAGCTTGGGCCATCTGAATTTGGGCATCAAATACCTAGTTTCTTAAATCAAGAAACTAAAACTGTTGGCATGATGGGTTTTGATAGCTTTGCCAGTCCAGTGCAGCCTCATCCTAATCCAGAAAGCCTCTCTCTATACTACAAAGATCCACAAGGTCAAATTCAAGGCCCTTTTTCTGGTGCTGACATTATTGGCTGGTTTGAGGCAGGTTATTTTGGCATTGATTTGCTAGTCCGTCCAGTGAATGCACCCCCTGATGTTCCTTTCTTAATGCTTGGGGATGTTATGCCTCACCTGCGAGCAAAGGCAAGGCCCCCACCAGGATTTGCCACTTCAAAGCCAAGCGATATGCTAGCTCCGGAGACCCAACCTACAGGGAAACTTGTCAGCTCTAGCATGCAAGCAGGATCAGCTGGCATTGGAATTTTTGACAGTGGGCCAAGCAGGAAAGACAATGCTGTTGAGGCTCAAAATCGTTTCCTGGAGTCACTTATGTCCAATAGTGTGCGGAATCCTTTGGCAGATGCTATAACTGGAGGTTCGTTACTGTCATGAAGAGTTCTATTTGTGCTTATTTCATTTCATATTAGTTCCTTAACCTTCTTTGCTACCTGTCATTTCCTTGTCTGACATTATTTTCTTCTGAACTAGGTATGAATGAACTTGGCAGTAGTAGCTTTGGCAACATTTCTATCCGTGGAGGTGAGAGTGGGGTCAATATGAACTATCTTTTGGCACAGAAAGGACTGTTGGAGAGACAAAATTCTTTGCAAAACCCTGTTCCATATTGGACAGGAGATGCTGCTCCAGCATCACAAGCACATCCCATGGCTGATACATCTCGCCACTCTTTGCAATCTCAGAATGCTGATTTACTAGCCATGCTGCAACCAAAGGAGAAACCTCAAGTTGCTACTGGTAATTCTGGACTGCCACTATGGCCCAATTACCCTGAAGCAAGAAATGTTAATCCTAACATGCATGGTGGAGATCTTGCCCAAGGGGCTCTTAATATGCGTCAAGATCTGCAGAACTCCCAGAACATTGGTACTGGTATTCAACAGCACAACTTAATGCCACAAAACCGACCAGCTTTGCCTCATTTGGCACCTGAGAAGCTTGCTGAGATATCTCAAGATCCACAGCTGTTAAATATGCTTCAGCAGCAATATCTTTTGTCACAACTACAGTTGCAGTCACAGTCACAGACACCTTTGACACCTCAGCCACAACTCTCTATGTTGGACAAGATGTTATTGCTCAAGCAGCAGCAGCAACTTCAGCAGCAACAGCAGCAGCAGCAACAACTGCAACAGCAGCAGCAGCAACAACTGCAACAGCAGCTGCAGCTGGAGCAGCAACAAAAACTATTGCTGCAGCAGCAACTACTTTCTCAGATGGTACCTCACGTGCATCCCAATCAGCACACTGATGATTCTTATACATTGAAGCATACTTCTGTGCCATCTGATGATTCTATGGGTCTTGGTCTTAGAAGAATGCAAGAGGCTATCGAAGTCGATCGGAAATTGCCTATCCATGGTATGCAGGTGGGGCAACAACCTAGTCAGTCAATTATGAATTTTAGAAATATGGATGGTGTAGCTTTATCGCAAAGCTCTGTAACTACACTGCCGGTGCCCCATGAAACTGCTGTGGGTGCACTTCCAAAAGAGCATCACTCCCGTCCTGGAATGTTGGAAGATTTTGCGAATGTCGACTTACAATTGAAATCAACTATGGTAAACTCAAAGATGGTGGAAGTTGCAGATATAAATGAGGGGTTTAAATCGCACGAAGTGGACACTGCAGCAGAAAAAAACAAAATGTCTGCAGAGGATTTGGATTCTGGATCTACTAAGATCATTGGGAGTGCTACAGATGAAGCTAAGTATTTACATGAGCCACCACTAGATCCAAAGTCAGAAAATGTAGTATCTGATATTTCTGGTCAGGTTCAAGAATTGAATCTGTCGGCAGAAAATACCTCTTCTGGCATTGCAACAGCTGTGGCAACTGAAGTAAAAGTTACTGATACACAGGAGACCAAGAAAGCAGAAAAGAAAAAGAAGCAAAAGAAAAAACAGGCTGCTGCAGATGCTGGCAAAGGAGCATCAAAGGCGGTTTCAGCCCAGCAGCCAAGGCAGGAAACTGAGGTTGACAGTTCTGATCTTGGTGGTAACAAGCATGATTTACCAGATGATACAGAGGAACTATTTTGGGGTTCACCTATCAGAGTGCAAAATGAGATTTTACCCCCCAAAAGTCTTCCAGAGGAATATGATGCTGACAAAGCTGAATCGCAGTTTAGTTCTCTATCATCTGATCCTCATAGCGTGGCAAGCCAGCGTGCATGGAAACAACCTACTCAGGGTCTCAGGCCTAAGTCACTGCTGGAAATCCAAGCTGAGGAACAATTGCGTGCACAGAAAGGATTAGCTACTGACACTGCTAAGCCAGCGGCTTCAGTCCCTTCAATTCCTTGGAATGGCATGGCAATATCTTCGGAGCAACATTATGGGGGTTCAAGTAAATCATTGGGAAGCATGGAAAGTGCTGGTGAGAGGAATAAAAGAAGCCAGTTGCATGATTTGCTGGCAGAAGAAGTTCTGGCGAGGTCAAGCATTGCAGATAATGAGAACATACGTAATGCCAATGATGCATTTTACCCTCCTCTGTTGCCTGCTGCTGTTCAGCCTCAGCCTGATGCTCCTGCTCTTGATGATAATGACTTCATTGAGGCCAAGGACAAAAAGAACAAAAAGAAGGCAGCAAAAGCCAAAGCTTCTACTGTGAAAGCTCCATCACCTGTTGGTTCCTTTGATCCACCAGCTATTTCCATGCCCTCTGAAAAGGGAAAGTCTGCCAAGCAAGCACAACAGGAGTTAGAAATGTTGCCAGCTCCACCAAGTGGTCCATCCTTTGGAGATTTTGTTCTTTGGAAGAGTGATCAGACTAGCTCTGTGCCTGCTCCAGCGTGGTCTAATGACTCAGCAAAGGTGCAGAAACCTTTGTCTTTGAGAGATATCCAGAGAGAACAAGAAAGGAGAACCGCTTCTATCCAGCAACAAGCACCCTCACCAACTCCAGCAAAGGTGGTGCCGAACCAAAAAAGTCACGGGAATGCTTCTTCCTGGCAAGCTTCTGGATTATCTCCATCACAGGCAGTTGCCCCTGTCCAAATGAGTTCCAATGCTCCCAGTCGTTCTAAGTCAAGTGCTGAAGATGATTTGTTTTGGGGCCCTTCTGAGCACTCCAAACAAGATAAGAAGCAGTATGTCTTGCAGCAGCTCTTATAATTGAATTAATTTATTTGGTGTTGCTTTCAAGATGTTATTACACGTTTTATTTTGGATTCTATGCTTACAAAGGATTAGTGAATTTATTAATAAACTAAATTAGCAAAATATGATTGAACTTCATACTAAAAATAATTGCAGAAAGGATCTCTTTTGAAATTAAATTTAAAGCTTCATTCCCTTATCTAGTTTGTTTGAGACTTAAGATCCTTGCTTTTCTCATTGGTGTTTTTGGATCGCAAAAGATGGATATATGGATCTGCATAATTTCTGAGTATTTTTATGTTTTATCTTATATCATAACCAGGTCTGAGTTTCCAACTCTGTCGAGTCAGAGCAGAAGTTCCATGATGAAGGATCAATCTCCACTCAATCGTCAGAAGTCTCAGGCAGGCAGATTGCCAGCTTCTTCTGCTGCTACTGCCAACCAATCTGGCAAAGGGAAAGCAGAGGCTGCAAACAAGCAGACTGGTATAGCTAAAGTTTTTTAGTCGCATTCTTTAAAGACTACCATCACGTTCAAAGTTCTAACAACTGTCATTATGCAGAGGCAATGGACTTCAGAGATTGGTGCGAGAGTGAATGGGCCAGGCTCACTGGAACAAATGGTATCGAACTGTGCCTTTAGCTCTTGCTTCAAGTTAGGATAATTCAATCTTTTGTATTACTTTTGTTAATGTTGATATACTTCCCCTTTCAGATATAAGCTTCCTTGAGTTCTGCATAAAGCAATCAACTACTGAAGCGGAAATGCTCCTTCACGAGAACATTGGTTCTCTTGACCGCAGCCACCAGTTCATCGACAAGTTCCTCAACTACAAGGCCTTCCTGTCTGTAGATGTGATCGACATGGCCTTCCAAGCTCCCAGCACGCGCGGTACCCGCGGTGATGGCGCAGGGCGTGCAAACGCTGCCACTGCAGCCCGAGGAGGCACGAGCGCGGATGCGGAGCTGGATGGCGTCGGGAAGAAGAAAGGCAAGAAGGGGAAGAAGGTGAGCGCGGCGGTGTTGGGGTTCAACGTGGTGAGCAACCGTATAATGATGGGCGAGATCCAGAACGTGGATTAGGAGGGGACGGCACACCACCGTTGTACATAGAACTTTGGTTTTCCGGCCAGGACATCCATCACCGCATGACCCATGTAGTACATACATAGTTTGACCTCTGGTTACCTGCCGAAGTTTCGGGCTCAAGGGAAGCAGGGGTGTCCCGGCCTGTCGGTGCTCCAGGTGCTCGGAATGGAGCAGTGGAGGCGTTTGACCTATTTTTGCTGAGGGTGGGAAACTGATGAGCTTAGATGCAGGGTCATGTGGTTGGTGATTTTGGGTTCCTGTAACATTTGGTTAGGATCCTGTAACAGACAGAAAATATTTTCGTCTCAATAGAAACTCACCAGAGAACATAGATGGATTCAGTTCAGTACTTAAATCTGTTGCTGTTGTGCTGTTGTGATGTGGTTCACTACCTCAAGTTGTGGTTTGTGGCTTGGTTTACCCCTTGTCTTTTGGCACGGGGTCGGCGGTGGCCGTAGGCAGGCTACGTTGGCCTCGAGTACCTCGGGGCCATCGAAGGCAGATTATTAGTGGGCTCCAAAGGCGGAATCCCTGGCTCACCTGATGTGGGCCGAGACAAAAACGATCTAGAATTAGAGCTTTTAATTTAGTTAGCTCTAGTGATCCGTATGAATTTCCTCCTAGTTGATATGTTATCTGCCGAAAGGAGTTTTCAGGCCTGCTCTGCTGCTCAGAAGTTACATGTACGTTTTCTTGATGCGGAAGAATATAACAAACAAATGGTAAGGTGGTTATCGTGCAAAATTTAGATTAAAACTGCAGCTTGCATAAGTAAAACAATGACACTTTACCCACCAAAATTCGACACATCCGATCCTAGCAAAGTAAACTATAATCTTGTGTTTATACCCTAAAAAATTGAAATCTACATTATACAATGACTAATCCCAAGAGGGCTCCGGCGGCTGCGTCGTCGGAGCTACGGCCGGCGGGGACGACGGCTCGTCGGCACGCGCAGAGTAGCGGCTGAAATCGGGGCGGACCGACGGCACGTACGCGGGCGCGGGGGCCGGGTACACGTACGGCCGCAGAGGCGGCGACACCGGGTAGAAGCTGGCGCTAAAGGCAGGTGGCGGCGCCTGGTACACCGCCGTGCGGTATCCCGGCACGTACGGGTACGCGTACGGCTTGCCGTAGTAGTAGCCAGCGTAGCCGCCGTAGCCGTATCCGTAGCCGGGTCCTGTAGCGGGGCCGTACGCGCCGGGGAAGCCGTAGCCGTACCTGTCGTAGTAGTACCTGTAGCCGGAGCCGGAGCCGAGACCGAGAGAACCCGGGGCCGAGCCGCCGTATCCGCGGTAGTACGGGTACGGCTTGGCGCCGTACGTGTCGTCGTAGTTGCTGTCGTAGCGGTCGTAGTAGGGGTTCTCCATGACACGGCCCCGGCCGCCTGTATTACCAGAGGCGGCGGCCCCGTCGCCGTCGTCGATCTTGGCGCCGCGCTCGAGAACCGCGATGTAGGTCCGGAGCGCCTTCTCGTATTCGCCGTCGGCGGCGCGATCGAAAGCCGCGGCGTACGCCCGGTACGCCTTCTCGATCTCTATTTCTTCCGGGGTGTACCAGTCCGGGTACTCTTCCTCCTCTTCCTCTTCGCGGCGGTCCTCGTCGTCCCACGACTGCGCATGCGCGCCGCCACCGTCTTTGGACGACGGCTGCGCTGCTGCTTTATTGTCCGACTCCGACGGCTGCGCGCCGGCCTCGTCGTCGTCGTCCTTGCTCTCCTCCTCCTCGGCGGCGGCGGTTTTGCCGTCGTCGTCCGGGTTCTTGGATGAATTATTGTTCTCCTCTCCTGCAGCGGTGGCGGTGGCGGCGGCGGCGTCGGCGGTGACGGCCTGCTCCGCCTCCGCCTCGTCCACCGCCTCCTGCTGTGAGAGCACGTAAATCCACTCGTCGCCGCCGGCCATGGTCATCGTTTCTAGTTCGATCTCTTCTCCAAATCGATGATTCGCTGTTACTGCGGATTGGATGTATGATGGATCTCGATCTTGTTATCACGGCGTCCGTGAGATTGCCCCGGATTTATATTTATGAGTAATAATTGATCGGGCTGCGTCTTGGAGACGGAAGGCGGCTGGACTCCAAGTCTCCAAGTCCATCTCCAATCCGATCACCTCTGCTTCCATATCCATATCTGACGATGACGACGTGTCTGTTCCTGTTCCGCCTCGTATTAGAGAACTAATACGCCTGCAAACGACGAAAGCGTAATTTATGAAATACGTAACTGGAGCCAGAACACGTATATCCTGTAGTCTTCGGTCAGACGCACGAAAAGAGCTGTCGGTCGGTCTTGGTTTGGTTCCTCTTCTTCCTCTTGTCCGGCCGGCACCGGCAGGCCGCCATGGCCTCGAACGAGAGCAGCAGCACGGTGAGTGAGTCCGGCATCTCCTCGCTTCTTCTCCCCGGATCGAGCCAGTTACCGGCCGACGCTGGCGGGTTCCTTTTCCTTTGCGTTTCCGTATCATTTGAGCTGGGATCTCACCGGGAGCTGGGAATTTCTCTTGCTCCTCGCTCTTGCAGGTGGTGGGCGAGATGCAGAGCAGCTTGGACCGGGTGCGGCGCCAGCTCTCCTCCACCTCCACCCGCCACCTCCTCCAGGGCCCTCTCTTGAAGCGATCCGACACGGTAAATCCGCTTCCTTCATTTCCCCCTTCTTTCTGGATTCCAGTTTGGTTCAGGTTCCCTGTCTCGGCGTCAGTAGCAATTACTGCAGGAAACAGCTAGAAAGCCAAACTGTGCTGTTTTTGCTGTCCCTTGGATACCGTTTGTGGATTGTTTACCTGTCAACTGCCATTTTACTCGTATTTCCAAATTCAGTTCCTTTCTAGTACTGTGCAAACCATATAGTTCTGAGGTGTTCTTGTCCATCCTCATCCCATTGCTATTCTCGTTTGTCTTCCACTTTGTCACTTCCACTTACGATGTTTCCTCTTTTCACTCGTATATAATCTTACATCTTTCAATGTCAGCTAAGAAAGTGGAATGAGCGCTGGGTCATACTTGATCCAACAACTGGAAAGATAGAATACAAGTACGGTAACTGCAGAGTTGTTTTCCTTTTCGCCAAAGAGGCAGGACCTGAAACACCAAGTAAATGACAGCGTATTTTTGGATTATGTAGGGTCCGTAGGAGTGACAAGGATGTTAGGGGAGTAATCGTGTTTGATTCGACAAGCACAGTGACGTTATCGCCTATGAACTTTCAGTACAGTCCTACTTCTGTTCTAGTTCGTCATGATTTTCAGATGTACGCTGTGGAAACTTCGAAAATGACCTGTGCAACTCTTGGTGCAGTGGACTGGCTAAATACGATGGATGCTGTTTCTGTATCCGTATGGGGTGTCTTTACGCTATCATGTTTAATCTCATCTCCTTTTATCTAGATTTGGTTCGCTGTGTTCTTTGACTAGTGTTCTAGATATTGGAACTCCACAGAAAAAGGAATACTTTCTTTGTGCAGAAACTCCCAGCGCTGCAAGAGCATGGGTATCCACTTTACAGTAAGCTTTGATAATCTATGGGTCTTTCTTATATTTATATTTTTAACCTTTTTTTCTTTCCTGAAACTGATTTTGTCCTGAATCATGAGTTTTGCATTACTGTTTCACTATCTCCTCCTTGCCACTGGATTGACTAATAAGACTAAATAAACATTAATTGAATGTGTGTTGAAACTGCTATTTGCACTTTTACAACTGGATCTATAGTGGGTTGCTGTTTGATTTCTTCCTGTAAGTGTCACTATTGGCAGAACTGAAAAGATGGGGAAAAAAAAGATAACCATATTAGTGGACTACTCCCTACGTCCTGTGATCCTAGATATTTAAGACAGATTAAGAGAAATTACAAAAGACCCATGTATGCTTGACTTAAACTCTGATCTATTTAGTTCATGCATACATTGTGACTGTGGTTGGTGGATTTAGAGAAGGCTAAGGAGTAGGGAGTAGATTCATTGGGTGAGAACAGTCCTGAAAATAAACCTCCTCCTTAGCCTCTAGAAAATTTTTGAATGCATTGACCCATTGTATTCCAGGATGGATGGAGTAGACTTTTTATGTGTAAACACTTCCCAGCTTTAGTGGTTAGAAAATTAGCAGATGTGAATCACCTTGTTATTTTGCTGTGTGACATTTCTAAATTCAGAATCAGAAACGTGAAAATTCTGCTCTTTTTGTTGCTCTACTATGGTATTCTCATTAGCTGACCTGGTCACTGCTCAGTGCTCACCACTTCCCCAATGATTAGGAAAGCTTCCTGTAAATAGTTAGTGCTACTGGCGCTCATTCTTCCAAAGTGAAACAAAGAAACAGTTGCTTGTAGCATCATGCAAAGGGGTTTCGTTTGGTTCTCTCATTGATAATGTTACTTGGTTGCCCATTTGTCAGAAAAAAGAACATAATGAAACATGTCATGCATAATGTGTTATTAAATCAATGCAGTATAACGTAGAACTAGGTTATGGCTTTACAATAGCCTCATTATATATAATATCCCTTCCCTTAAATTTTGTTTGGTTGAGGTATGATATATCCCATGTGCATAGATCTATTCTTTCCCATTTTGTGTACTGCTGTTATATCTGCACACCTTGAAGCCTAGTAATATTTTCTTGCTTCATATGCAGTGCGACTCAGTTGGTACTACAGGCTCATAAGGAGGCCGTGAATTCATTGGGTGAGAATGGTCCTGCAAAATTGGGAACAGTTGCAACTGTTGTGGCTGTTGCCAATGCCACTGCAATTGAAGCAACAAAGGAGGTAGAAGCTGCAATGAAGATTTCCCTACGGGCAGCTTTGGGCTCAACTACAAATAAACTTACAAAAGGTCAATTAGATGATCTCACAATAATGATGGTATGCTCTTCCATATACTACTTGTACAGTTGTACATAAGAGTACCTGAATTAATATTCAGTAATTGAGCAGTGAATGCTAGAATTGCTGAATGATGATGTACATAAGACTGCTAAAAAAGCCAGCAAATGGGTTGTCATATAGTTGCTGAAACTATTTATGCACTGTGAGGAACTATATTACTTTGTATAGATGATAACTTTTTTTAGAATTAGCATAAATATTGCTAAATCAACAGGAATTCTGCCAGGTACCAGCCAATTTCCTGGCATACTGAAGTTGCTGCAACCAACAGGAGATATATTTCATCACCCTGTTTCTATAGCTGGATTATATGACAAAATTATTTCAGAAAAGTTCACTGACTGACTGAAAACTGATTTGTAATCCTGTGATGCAAAAGTTGACAATAAACTTATCATGTATAACAAAGCATTCACTGCTCATATGATGAATAACTTTGTGGTCTGTCTTTCAAAGTGATACTTCTAAAATTATAGTATGTTATAGTTTGATCATTGGATGCTGAAATTGTTTTCTTGTTTCTATTTTTCTGGCAATGGCAATGCATCTGCGACCAACAGGAGACCCTTCGAGTTAAAGACGATGAACTCCACCAGTTGTTGCAGGATATTCGTGCACGCGATTCTACCATCAATGAGATTGCGGATAAATTACTGGAGACTGCAGAAGCAGCTGAAACTGCTGCTTCTGCAGCACGTTCAATTGATGAAGAGAGAAGATTTTTTACGTCAGAACTTGAACGTCTGAAACAAGGCCATGAGAAACAAGTTGAAGCATCTTTGCTTAGGGTAACCAACGCATACAATACACATATCTTCTAACCCTTATTAGTTGTTACAGAATTATAGATTAGATACAAACCAGAGCGTGCTTCATGTCAATGAAAATATTTGAAGTTATCTGTATTTTTGTTTCAGTTAAGGGAATCGGAGGAGAAAGCAAAGCTTCTTGTTGAAGAGCGAGATCGTTTGCTAACAGAGAGAGATTCTGCTCTTCAAGAAGCTCAGATGTGGCGCTCAGAGCTAGGAAAAGCTAGAGGAAATGCTGTAATTCTAGAAGCAGCTGTTGTCAGAGCTGAAGAGAAAGCTAGGGTCTCAGCAGCAGATGCTGACATCCGGATAAAAGAAGCCATGAGCCGACTTGAGTCTGCCGTCAAGGAAAAGGAGGATCTCCTAGCCCTTGTGGATGCTCTACAATCTCAAATACAAAGGTTTGGCGTCCATAATTCTATTTGATTTCCTTTGTTTTCATCCAGTTGAGAGTTTCTCAAAACTAGATTCTTGTAGAGCCATCTTAATGGGAGATTATATGTTTTCCCAGGCAAGAGACTAGCACAATACAGGTTTGTGAAGAGAGCTCGGAGCTCTGCTCTACTGCTTCGAAGCACATGGAAGATGATAATGTTGATAAAGCTTGCGTAAGTGATACAGATCCAATACCGGTTACAGAGAACATTGTTGAGTTGGATGACGAGGGAGTCGATATCCCTACAATCGGAGACACTGAGTGGGATAATCCCCATTCTTCTGAAGTGTCTGATGTAAGGGAAGTAACCACAGAACCCGAAGAAAACAGCTTAGATATTCCTGTCGATACTTGATGTCCAACCTTTTTGTGAGAATTGCTTAGACCTGTGGCCATTCTTGTTCACCGTGATGAGTTGTATTAGTAGATTCTCATTTTAGTTCATTATTACATTCTTGTTCAAGTTTCAGCACGAGTTTCTGAACTTGAACCCCTTTAAACGTGTGCTCTGTCCTGCTGAAATAAAATAGCACAACTGTGTTGAGCGTGTGATACACCTGAACTTTCATGTTTAGAAGTTCATCCTTGGCAATTTTTTTTTCTCATTCAGGAAATTCTTGTTGTATCCTGCAAACTGAGCTTCTGAGCCAGTAAGTTTGCACTAATTCTTTCTATTTATAAACAATATAAATAAGTAAATTTGACATTTCTTGCCTTTCATCTGAGATGATATTATACTATATAGCTGCTGGAAAGATAAAGCAACGCTGGCCGCAATAATGCAGTCACCAAGAAATGGAATGTGCTAAACCATTACAGGGATGTGTGGAGAAGAAAAGTTCAATTACACGCAGGCAGTTCGAATCTCCATGGGAAGAAGAACAGGTCTTACCAACTTGCTGATGACTGTTGAATTGATCTCATTCCAGAAGAGGCAAAGGCGTACTGAAAGCCCCAGTTTTCCAGATTGTGTTTTTTGAATGTCAAAACTGAAAGCACCTTATACCATAATAACACATTAGAAATTACATGTCAAGACAACACAGCAGCCATGCACGCACGCATGTATCGTTTGTATTTATTAAAAATATAAGAAGCAGACACATGACCAGAAATCATCAAAATTTGAAGTCATGGCTACTTGCTGACCAAACACTGCTTTCTTTAATTAGACGTGCTAATGGGTTGAGTTGAAATGGGTTTAATGGGTTGGGTTTTCAAGTGAGTGCACTTTGGATGGGATGAAAATGGATCGATTTACTCAGTCAATTTCGATAAAATTTTAAGGTGTGAACACGAGATTTTATTTTTAAGGTCTGGCTTTTGATGTGGGGCTCACGTGCAGATCTTGCTATGCTAACTGGTACAGATTATCTTCATGACATTTTGTGTCCTATTTGACAAATTTTAGTTAATTTTGATAAAATTTTAAGGTGTGAACGCGAGCTTTTATTTCTATGGTTTGGCTCTGGCAGTGCTAATTGGTATGACGTAACTGCTTGCTGCATTAAATCATTTGCAACAAATTTAGTCAACTTTGATAAAATTTTATAAAGTGAAGACGAGAATTTAAATCCATTGGTCTGACTTTTAATGTGAACCCATATGTCTTATGCAAACATATATATACATTTTATGCAAACTAATAAGTTTTATAACAAACCCGCAGGTTTAATTAGTTTGTGGGTTGGAATGAGTTAGATTGAAACTCTAAAAATATGGAGTGGGGTGGGTTGATTAAGAGAGTTAATTTGTTATATGGGTTGGATTGGGTATGGGGTGGATTTGCACCCATTAGCAGGCTAATTTACCACGGTAAATTCAGGCAGTTACATCCGAGAGGAAACATCAGCCGTGATGACATATTGACGAGTACTATGGACCTATGAACGATCGATCCCTAATCTTTCGCCGTCAATCTGTGTAAAAAATTGCTCTAATTAAGACAAGCAGGTTCATGCAACCACGCATGAATATGATCGCAATTTACAGGTTCGCAATTGAGCTACTAGGATGTTACATTTGTCTTCAGGTCAAAACCCCTACTTGGACCTGCATGTACGTCTGTCGGCCGTATGGCGCCGTAGCCACTTATATATATTAGTTACTGTTTCGCCAATCCAATTCAGAACACACTGTCAAATTCATGTTCAGTAAGCAGCCTTGAAAATGATATGTGTAAATATTCAGCCATCTATATTCTATGCCCATCTTGAATTATCATATATGCATGCATGGATAAGCATGACAATAAGCATACACTACTACAGATTCAGTCAACAGTGCCGGCCACATCACTGCCAAAATTAGGACAACCGACAGTGATGACCCTTCACTACCGGTTCTAGGCTCTGACAACCAGAAAATAATTGGGGGGTGCGAGAACCGGCAGTGATGACAACTATCACTGCCGGTTTGTGCCTCCCGCCGGCAGTGATGACAACTCCACTTATCACTGCCGGTTCAAGCCAAGAACCGACAGTGATTTGATTCTATCACTGTCGGTTCTAGGATAGAACCGACAGTGATGAGCCTGACAGCACAAAAAGGTTGTAGCCGTCATCTTCTTCCTCCACTCTTTTATCCCGAGAACAGAGGCGCGCGTTTGGGCCACTCCCTCCAATGTTGCGGTCGCCCAAATCCGTGAGGCTACCACTTGGATTTGGAAGAATGGCTTGATCTTTTTGCTTTAAGGTTAGTAACCAGCCTCCATTCCTTCGATTTTGTTGCTTAATTAGCTTTGTTTTGATGGCTATAATGCTTAATTCTCATTCTTATTTCTCCATTCTTCTACAGAGCACTTTTCTAATTCATGGCTATAATGCATTGTTAGTATGTGATGTTATAATTGGTTCTTAGGAGTAGAGTAGATTCTTTTTACAATGTTGATAAGCAAATTAACCCATGTGTCACCAAACAATGCATTGTTTGAGCAGTAGTGGCGGATCTACAGGGGGGCTGGGTGGGCTCCAGCCCCCTAATGACTTGATTTACTACTAGAAACACTGTAGCAAAAAATCTCAAATCACCATTAAATTTTCATGCAAATCAACATCTCCATTGTTTTTAGCCCCCCCTTGATTATCATCCTGCATCGGCCACTGGTTTGGAGCTACATTGTTGTTCATGATCATGTCTCCAATTTTAGTATTTTTTTAAATTAATGTCTCTATTTTTATGTGGCATGGAGTAGAATAATTGTTCTACAATATTGTGCAATAATTATTTTTTATGGGGCTGCGATTTTTAATTTATATGGGCATTGTTTGGAGCTACATTGTTATTCATGATCATGTCTCCAAATTTAGTCTTTTTTTAAATTAGTGTCTCTATTTTTATGTTGCATGGAGTAAAATAATTGTTCTTCAATATTGTGCAATAATTGTTTCTTATTAAAACTTTCCTATGTTTCCTCTGCCCGGCCCATTTTACCTGTGCAGACATGGATCGAGGGTGGATGTACGATCTGTCATGTACAGACCAACGGTACTTGACGGGCATCGACGATTTCATCAAGCTCGCTAGAGCCAATGCTGGGGACTCACAGCCTGTATTCTGTCCATGCAAAGATTGCAAGAATACGAGAAAATGGGGCGACGTGGAGCATATACGATTGCACTTGATTATCAGGGGGTTCATGAGAGACTACACGATTTGGACTTTGCATGGGGAGGTTGGTCAAAATGTTGCACAAGAAAACAATGATGATGTGCCCATGCCTAGCGTATCCCTAAATGCATTTCTGCCTATTGATGATGACCAATGCTACACAGTACCTGTGCCTACCAACGATAATGTGTTTAGGAATACATTAGTTGACGACACAGAGGAAAATGATGGCATTTCACAGTTTCTACATGATGTGCATGGCGGATTCCTTAGTGCTACACAGTTGAAAAAACTGGAGATCATGAGAAAGGATGCAAAAACACCATTGTATCCGACCTGCCCAATAAGCAAACTGGAAGCCAACATCATGCTATTAGAGTTCAAATCAACGAATGGATTGAGTGATAAAGGCTTCGATAGCTTGTTAGGTATACTACATAAACTGCTCCCGAAGGGTAGCGAGTTACCAGAAAAGACTTACCTGGCCAAGCAAATGATTTGCCCAATCGGCCTCGAGGTTGAGAAAATACACGCGTGTTCCAACGATTGCATATTGTACCGTGGAGAAAAATACAAAGACTTGGATGCGTGTCCCAAGTGTAAAGCTCCCCGATACAAGCAAGGGCCGTCAAATCAGGGAAGCAAGACCAGAGGAGGGCCCATAAAGGTCGTATGGTATTTTCCTATAGCTCCACGAGTGCATAGGTTGTTTGCAAATGCAAAGTCAGCCAAACTGTTGCGTTGGCACGGCGAAGAGCGTAAGAAAGATACAATGTTGAGGCACCCCGCCGACGGGTCGGACTGGAGGACTATCAACACTATGTTCTATAAGAACATCGGTGGAGAGGTAAGGCATCTTTGGATAGGTTTGAGCACAGATGGGATGAATCCATTTGACCAGGTTAGAAGCAATCATAGCACTTGGCCAGTGACGCTATGTATATACAACCTTCCACCCTGGCTTTGTATGAAACGGTCATACATCCAGATGCCACTACTAATCCAAGGGCCAAAACAACCTGGTAATGATATCGATGTGCTTCTACAACCAGTGATCGATGAACTACTACAGATGTGGGAGACGGGTGTGAAGGATGTTTGGGATGAGTACAAAAAAGAACATGTCACGATAAAGGTTATACTTATCGCTACAATCACTGACCTGCCAGGGCGAGGTTGCTTGTCTGGAGAGAAGACAAAAGGATACACTGGGTGTGTCGAGTGCTTGGACGAGACTGATGCTATACATCTACCAGAAAACAAGAAGATGGTCTATATGGGACACCGTAGGTTCCTACGAAGGGATCACCCTTACCGCAGGAATAGAAAAGATTTTAATGGGACTACTGAGAAACGTGGACCTCCAAAGTATCGAGACGGGAAACAGATACTTAAACAAGTAAGCAAACTCACAGATGTTGTCCTTGGGAAGGGGGAAGGTGCAGTACCAGCGCCAGCCGGTAGTATCTGGAAGAAAAAATCAATCTTTTGGGAACTACCTTATTGGCCACTTTTGAGTGTACGTCACTGTCTTGATCCAATGCACATAACTAAAAACGTGTGCGGTAACACACTTAGCATGTTGATGAACACCGGGGGAACAACAAAGGATTCTCTCGCGACACGCTTGGACATGCAACACCTGGGCCTCAGGAAGGAGTTGCACCCAATAACTCTTGAGGATGGCCACTTGAAACTTCCGGTGGCATCATGGACACTGAAAAAGGAAGAAAAGGCCATGCTTATTTCTTTCTTCAATGATCTCAAAGTGCCAACTGGCTACTGTGCGAACCCGAAGAGGCTAGTTAACATAAGAGAACTTAAGTTTAACTATGGTTGTATGAAGGCCCATGACTGTCATGTCATTATGACTCAGCTGCTCCCAGTTGCCCTACGAGGTATCCTCCCTGACAAGGTCCGTGCCCCAATCATAAAGTTGTGTTCGTTCTTCAACGCGATCTCTGAAAAGATCATTGAAGGGGCCAAGCTAGACCAGCTGAAGCAGGAGATAACCGAGATTCTATGCAGGCTTGAGATGCATTTCCCACCGACTTACTTCGACATATCAGTGCATCTACTTGTTCATCTTGTGGACCAAATTAAAGCCCTTGGCCCAATGTACCTACACCAGATGTTTCCTTTCGAGAGGTTGATGAAAGTTTTCAGGCGGTATGTTAGGAATAGATTCAGACCAGAAGGGAGCATGGTAGAAGGATGGACAACGGAGGAGGCCATTGAGTTCTGCACATATTATATGGACATCAATCGGGTCGGAGTTCCAGTATCTCGTCACGATGGAAGACTAGGGGGCAAAGGAACGATAGGTGAGAAAGCTGTCAAAATAGTCGAAGTGGTTTCCTTCAGACAGGCACACTTCGCTGTTCTCCAGCAGGCTGACGGTGTGATGGCATACATTAATGAGCACAAGCAGTTACTGCAAAGTAAGCACATCGGTAGGTCACAGGCTTGGCTTGAGAAAAAACATAAGGAGGAATTCGGTGACTGGTTTCGACGCCGCAGGCTAGGAATGGTGACGGGATGTCAGCTAGATCTCTTAGCTCCCGGACCTTCGACTACGGTGATGATGTACCAAGGTTATGATATAAATGGTTTTACATTTTACACAAAAAAACAGGATGGAAAGAGCACCAACCAAAATAGTGCTGTTCGTTTCGACGCCCACAATGAATACGGCACGGTGGAGGCAACATACTATGGTTTCATAGATGAGATATGGGAGCTAGACTATGGACGACAGTTGAAGGTCGCTCTTTTCCGTTGCCAGTGGGTCCGGCTAGATGAAATCAACACCGACAATGATGGGTTCACTACCGTTGATCTATCCAAGACCGCATATAGAGATGACCCCTTCGTCCTTGCAAAGGATGTTTTGCAAATCTTCTATGCAAGGGATAACAATATAAAGGGAAGACTACAAGTAGTCATGCAAGGCAAAAGGAAGATTGTCGGTGTTGAAGGAGTGACGGACGAAGAAGAGTACAAAGGTTATCAAGAAATGGCTCCTTTTGGGGCAGACATTACCCTACCTATCCTTGAAGAGGGTGACGAACCTGCTTACCTCCGGAGTGATCACGATGAGGCCATCATAGTTAGAATATCATAAACTATGTAATCCTTAATGAGATCATATGGAGTTGTAGAGATTGATGAGTTCTACCACTATTATTTTGGAATTTGTTGATATAACGGATGCCATGTTTCCAACAAAGTGACATAACTTTGTGTGAGACAGAGCACTTTATGAGACATGCCTAATAAAACTTTCTCAAATTGAGAAATGACTAAAATAAAAGTTGTAGAGATTGATGAGTTCCACAACTTTGTTGTTTACAACTTTTCCATTTGAGATCAATTGGGGACCCAAAATGTTTAAAAATAATCAATATCACTGCCGGTTCTAATAACCAACCGGCAGTGATGTCCCATATCACTGCCGATTGGTTATTAGAACCGGCAGTGATGTCACATATCACTGCCGGTTCTAATAACCAACCGGCAGTGATGTCCCATATCACTGCCGGTTGGTTATTAGAACCGGCAGTGATATGGGACATCACTGCCGGTTGGTTATTAGAACCGGCAGTGATATGGGACATCACTGCCGGTTCTAATAACCAACCGGCAGTGATGCTGGGGTTATAAAAGGGGCTGGCGCTCCAAGGCCAGTCACGACGCTCGACACATAACCAACGCCAGTGCACGCCGCCGCCGCCCGACGCGCACTGCACGACGCCGCAGCCCGACGCCGCCGTTCACGACGCCATTCATGACGCCGTTCACGACGCCGCAGCCCGACGCCGCCGTTCTCGACGCCGCCAGGAGCTCCTCCACGTCGCTGTCGCGCCACCCCTGCATTGTCGGTGAGTGCCCATAAGGTGTTCGATACAATGCCTCAACCAGTGTTCTGGCATGGAAATCTATATGCTTTACTGTTCATTGTTGGGTATTGATTCAGTGATGCTTTGCGGTTGTTTATACTAGTCGATGATGCTGGACTCATGCGGTTTGTGGCACTTTGTTTCCAATGGAATTGGTTCTCTACCATAGAGAGCTATTATGCCAAGAACAAGAAGAGCCAGTGATAACACAAACCATACCTGGACATTATTTTCCTAGATTTCATGAGAGTCAAAAGAAACAAATAAATGACAGTGTGACCTAATCTAAATGTAGCGGGGTACTAGTGAAGTTGAAGTTATCCTTTTCTTTTCACTGATTTTGATGACTTTATATGTGGAGCGCGCTACATTTGTAAATGATTAAAGCCGTGTTTGATTGCCTGCTTCAGAGCGAGATCATGTGTAAATCCTTCCGTAATAAACCATTTCTCCTTGAAAGCACTCATAACACATCGATATTTGGTTATCTCAGCAATTGAAAGCCTAAATGATATTGCCTACCTTCGAAAGCACTTCACGTCTCACAACTTGGATGCTATGTCTGACACTGTACAAATTAAAACAACGGCCTTTGAAGACAACGGTCCTTTGAAAGCCTAAATGATATTTTTCTCTGTTCTATCATATAATAACTGAGCTCACATGGCTCAGAGCCATTGGGTAAATCTAAAGTTTCAATCTTCATCTAGTTTAGTGTTATTTCTTGCACTTATGTATATATGCTCTAAACTATATATACTTTCATTGTGGACGAAATGGGAGACCTCTGGAGTAGTGGTTTAAAATGGGTAGCAGTAAAAAAGAAAGAAACATAAAAAAGGGATGCCTTTGATTGCATGTCCAGAAACATGACTCGTCATCGCCAATTCACCACCCGTCGCCGAACTACTGATACCCCACAAGCAGAGAGCACTGCGACAGGAGCGCCGCAGGATCCAACTAATGGTGGTGGTAATCAGGACGATTGGAGCCCTAGCCATTATCTGCAGCTAGACCAAGGAGACGAGGTAATAACTTAGGTCATACCTAATAACGCGATAGTAAGAAATCACGCTAGATAAGTTTGATGGGGACTTATTTATGAATTTTGAAGCAGGTTCCGCCGCAAGAGCCAAGTGGTGAGGGTACCAGCAGGACTAAGCGTGGTGCAACAAAGCTTCCTCAAACAAGTAAACATTGGCACATCTCTGAGTTCGACCAAGTAGGGGAGCCGGTGGAGCCTCTTACAGCATTAGGCCCATACAAGAGTGTCATCGGGGCACTTGTAAGAGACTTTATCCTGATCAAATACAGGAAATGGACTGGTCGTGAGGATGACCCATGGAGGGTTCCAGAAAGTGAGAAGGAGCTAGTTTGGAACAAGTTGAAAGGGTATTTCACTTTTCCTAATGACTATGACGAGGCGACAGTCAAGAAGAAGGCCAAGGAAATCATGGGTCGCTCGTTCAAGACTTTCAAGGGAACCTTGTACAAGTTAATCAAGGAGGATAGAGAACCGAATTTTGAGGGAGGTCAATACACCAAGCAGAGAGACTTCTGGGAGGAGTTCAAGGCTTACAAGCTATCCGAAGAGGCCAAGGCATCAAGCGAAAGAAATAGAGCAAACTCGCTTAAGGCAAAGGATCCTCATTGCCTAGGATCGCGTGGCTATGTACGGAAGATTCCGGAATGGGAAATGGAAGTCTAGAAACTAGAGCAGCGCGGCGTTAGGCCTCAGACAAGCGATTGGCAGCCCAGATCAGTAAACTACCTACTCGCAAGGGGGGCACAATACAATAGTGACGGGAGCCTTAATGCCAGTAGTGAACCCGTCAGCGATCTCCTCCAGAGGATTTCAACCTTAACTGAGGAAGTGAATAGAGGTAACCGCAAGTCCGATAGAGAAAATGACATGCTCACACAAGCACTTGGAAACAAGGAGCACCCCGGTCGCACTAGAGGAGCCGGGAATGTTCCTTGGGTGAAAGCATTCGAAGGTGAATCTTCATCCTATAGGAGCCGGGCGAGGGCTAGAACGCAAAGAGAAGAAGAGCTCCAAAGGTTTCGAAAGGAAATCGAAGATAGCATGGAAGCACGGATAGCTGCTCAAGTTGATGCACGAGTTATGTCAGCTATGCAATCCATGTGTTCGACACAACCACAGCCTATCCTGACTTTGAATAGCCCAGTGCCCAAGGGTCGCAGTAGCTGCGGCTCAACCCCTATGCTTGACGAAGAAGAGGTCAATGCTCCTCATCCGGTGGACAACATCACTGGACCTATTAATGTCAGGTTGTACATCCGTCAGCAGTGGACAAAAGACAAGGTGGCGGTCGGACAAGCATTTCCAAGAGGAGACGGCATCATTCATGGCAAGCCAATGCCACCCGGGTATGCCAGGGTCAGCATTGATAAGATCTTGGATAAGAAGTACAATAAGATACACATTGATTTCCCAGTGGAGGAAGATAGGCCGCGTCTTGTTCACAACTTGGGCACTCATGTGGCTTGGCGCAAACGCTTCATCAAGCTGGATGAGCAGCCATCTTCGGATGATGAGGATGGCAGTGAATCATCGGCATCGCCGCCGCCAAGAAGTTTCTCTCCTCTGCAAGATCCTCATTCTCCCTCTCCTGCCTCGAAAGAGAAGACACCTCCTCCACCGCCAAAGGAGAAAACACCTCCTCTACCTCCTCCACCGCTAAAGGAGAAAACACCTCCTCTACCTCCTCCACCGCCAAAGGAGAAAACACCTCCTCTACCTCCTCCACCTCCTCCACAGCCAAAGGAGAAGGCACCTCCTCCTCCGCGAAAATCCAAAGTGCGATCAGGTTCGACCTCGCAACACAAGAGGTCATCAGTTTCGGTTGGTAATGCTCCCCAGACAAGTAAAAAGAAGGTGGATGCTAGCATTACGAGTAAGATGAAGGACCCGACTGTGGAGCCTCCAAGCAAGAAAGCCGCCATTGCCTTCTTTAATCGAATAGCCAGTCTACCTAAGTGGAGACAACAGACCGAATTTGAAAGGCAACACAACAAAGAGAGTAATCAAATCAGAGCTAGAGAAATACACACCAAAGAATTGCTAGAGATACAGAACTTGGCCAACAACATGGGCATATCCATGGAGAGGGCCATGGAGTTGTATTACGGAACGAGAGATTTTGAAAAAGCCACGGTCGCATACAAGTATTCAAGAGGCAAACCTTTGGTCGCCACCGAACAAGAGTATAAAGATTTGCCAACATACATGCGACAGTTGCATGATTATTACTCCCTGGATACTGCCAACGGAGACTGTGTCGGTTTTGAAGTTTGCATCCCTCCCGGAATGGTTTTTAATCATCCTGAAGAAACGGTGCATACTATTTATTATGAACACCTCTTTCAGCTCTTCCAACGGCGCTCGCTCGATACGCAGATTTTGATGATATGGTCTATGTAAGTACCCTACCCTCACAACGTTATAATAAACTACGTGATTTGCATTTGAATATATCATATGTTTATTATGCAGGTGTATGGCAAAATGGTGCCTAAAGAAGCAATTGAGCAATATAGACTTCTTGGATCCCATATTTATAAATGAGACAACATGCACCGCCTCTGGTGAAGATGACTATGTACCAACAAGTTTGAAGATTGAGTTTGAAAGGATGTTCAGAAACAACAAAACAAACGTACTCCTACCCTACAACTGCGAGTATGTGTTCTCGATCCTTATTTTAGTGTTTCTTTTCTTGATATGTCATTCAATAACATGGACTTTGTGATTGCAGCAACCATTTCATCCTCGTAGATATCTATCTTCAAGATTCACATATCGAGGTGTGGGACTCAAAGAAAAAGCCACTTTCTCTTATCGACCCCCTAGTCAAAGTGCTGAATAAGTAAGTGAACCCAATATCACAACACTTTCTAATCACATAGGATATTGTAATGTCCTCGGTCTTCACACTTCATTTACAATGTAACATAGAACGAAGGCATTACCGAATTGGAAAAATCTCGATAGCAAGATGCAAAAGCAATGGAGTGCCCCATTCAGTGTAAAGTATATGGAGGATCTCAAGACCCTAGATCAACCGATGGGGAACAACGAATGCGGGTTCTATGTGATGTGGGCAATGCTAAAATACTTTGGCGCAAAAACAAATAAGGGAGATGACATGGTACGTAGGCATCCCATTTCTATTGTTTTGTCTTACGTTTGTGCATCTCAATATCATCTTGCTTCAATTACAGCGCAAAGCAAACAATCACAACCAGTTGCTAGATTTTGAGATGAGAGGAATTCAAGAGGAGGTAGCAAGGTTTGTGATGGACGAGATATTGACCAAGACAGGATCATTCTCCATTGCGAGGACTAAGAAGTACAAGGCGCAGTACGGAAGAGACCACATTGATAGGCTATTGTAATGCGACTCTTAATTCGATACTTAAAGTTTTTTTTTAAAACTTTTGTAATATAAATGTTGATGGGTTTGTATTGTCGCTGATCAACAACCACCTTCACATCGATATCAAATTGATCGATAGCAACCACCTCCACCTCCCCGACCTCCCACGGTCCCACCCCACCACCTCCCCTCGAAATGAAAATAAAACAATTATTAAAATGCAAATTGTGAAAAGTATATCACTACCGGTTCAAAGAAAACCGGCAGTGATAATATAATCTACACAACCGGTTGGTTAAAACAACCGGCAGTGATGGCTCAAGTATCACTACCGGTTTGTAACACGAACCGGCAGTGATACATGAGCTATCACTGCCGGTTTGGCATAACCGGCAGTGATGTGATCAGCTCATCACTGCCGAGTTGGTTATGGCGGTTCAAAATCCGCCAGTGAAGGAGGGTTTTGAACCGCCAGTGATGTCCTTCTCTGGTGTAGTGATACGAGCTGAGACTTATGAACACACCGTCAAATCTGCGTACGCTTATCCTCTTAATGACAAACGGGCACAACGCCCGATCAAGAAAAAAAAAATCTGCGTACGCTGGCTGCCATGACAATAAGCATGGATACATGCATAAAATAAAGCATACGAGACTTAGAATTGGATGCATGCATGGATTAGGTATGACAATACGTGATTAGCCATGTTGACCATACTCTTAATCAACCATGAAGGTACGTGTAGGACTGGAATAACTCGCTGACGTGTACAACTGACAAGAGAAGATCGAGCTAGCCTCGTGTCGACCGTGACAGCTCCAGCAGGCAGCAGAGACCATGTGCAGTCACCGCGTCACAGGCATATTTTGCTTTCGGACCGAGAAAAATCAGCAAATATATGCATCTGCTCCGTTGACTGAAATTCGTGGAAAAACCAGGATTTTCTACAGAAGTTTCAACCGGGTTGATTTGTCGCATAGCATCGCCAACTGAACCTCGTTTTCATATGGTCCTGCAGATTACTTAGACCGTGGCAAGGACTTTGGAGGACACTGAGGATAAGCTGCAAACACTATGAGTTTTCGTATGCAATTTGATCATAAAAAGATCAAACAGATCACAAAATAATTTTTGACCGTTAATTTGTCTTGCTATATATCGTCGTTTCCTAAAGAATCAATATAATCTCAGAGACACTTTGAATACAAATTCATTAATACAAGTTTTATATTCTAATCTTGTATATCTATAATTTAATAATTATGGTCGAAACTTATATAAGTTGATTTTTTTCTGTTTGAAATATAATTATCATTCTGGAACGGAGGGAGTATTACTGGTCATGCACGGAAATTGTTTAGACAGATCAATTGCCTGCCCCATGCTAATTCTTTGTTAGTTTGGAAGTATTATGTATCACAACTCCACGTGGGAACTGGTGGATGGAGGAGATTCCTATTCTTCTACCTACCAAAGTATATATAGCACTTTATTAAACCTTTCAAGTCCAATGGGTAGACAACAAGTTACACTTTCTATGCCTCCTTTTGCACCCAGGAAAGACTCCACCACCCACAAATATTATTGCCTGTTTATACTGCTTAATTGTTTGCACTGTTAACCTTGACCCTCCTTAATAGTGTTGGGAACTAGGAATAGGTGATCCACCACTTTCTCTCACTCCTTTGCAATTTAGTTTAGTATAAGAAATGGAATGGGTCATCACGGCAATACAGCGGTAAAAACAACTAGGCAGGCAGGCGCGCTACCGCCACGCCGAGAGCATAAACCGCGCAGAAAAGAGGGGAAACACATTTATGAGCAGTGGCAAGCAGTAAAAATGCGCTTTCGAAAAAGTAAAGCAGGAGGACAAACGGTGTTGTGCGTACAGGATGTAAACAGTGACCAGAGGCTCTCAGAGGCCTGGAATTCCCAGGCGGTTAAAGAGAGTAGTTATAGTTATATTGGAGTCCCTGAGCATTTCCTTGTGGTAAAAATGTAGTATTTTTTTTCTAGTGGACACAAATGTAGTAGTCTCTTAGCCTAAAATAAATCAACTTCTAGAGCTGTCCAAAGTTAAATTATCTTAAACCGGATTATATAGAAAAGAGCACCATATTTATGATATCAATATAATGTCAATAGATACATAATATATTTTTATAGTGTACTTATTTGGTGTAATAGATTTTGGTACTCTTCTCTATAAAGTTAATTTAAATTAAAATAGTTTAACTCTAAATATTTGTAAGAGTTAATTTATTTTGGGACTGAGAGAGGACATCTAGGAGCCACCTTTTAGTATGCCGGTGAAGACATAGGGATACCACTTCGGCTACCCAGTAGGAATCCTAGTGTCCGCGAATTATGCATAGCAATTACTTCCTTCGTCTCAAATTACTTTCTAGGGTCAAACTTGAGATGCTTTGACTCTCCAAGAAAGTTAGATCGACTTATAATTTAGGACGGAGGGAGTACTTTGAATGGCGTGTATTGTATTTATAAATAGGGAGAAGTGTTTTGGTCATCCAACTATTGTCTGAGTTTGTTTTTGTCATACAAATCTAAAACAAGAAATCTTTGATCACTGTATTTGAAAGGAACTTTTTTATTTTCTAAAAAATAAAATGGTTTGTTTTCTTAAAGAAACATAAATAATTATTTTAAATCAGAAAATATAAAATTAGTACTATTTTCCCCTAAAAACATAGCTTATCCATTGGTGCCCTATTTGGAGTTATTGATATCTTATTTATTCCTACTCTAGTATTTTATTGCTAGTAATCACGTTCACTACTTATTCAAACAATCATTTTATACTATACTATACTATACCCGACATTGACTAGTAGAATCCATGGTAGACTACGAGCAAGGAGAAGATCAAGATGATGAAATCAAGCTCGTAGGTTCTTGCTCCACCACATACATATCATATTTAGCCATTCCAACTATTAGGCATTGCTAGCCTTTCAAAACTAAATTGGTCAATTTAACTCCATATTTGGCACTCTATCTTGAGTATAGTTTCTCTTGGTTGATCTCTAGGTTTAATATAGCTCAAAATGGTGATTGAAATAAATAACAACATGGCTACGAGCAATAAAACACTATGACCAGCCACAAATAAGATCCAAATAATCCAAAATCTAGCACCAACATGCACATTATATTTTTATTAAAAAGGAAATACTAGTTTCACATCTTTCTGATTTAAAATAATTATTTATGAATTTCTAGAAAATAAACCCTTTTTTATTATTTTCAGAAATACAAAACCATCTTTGAAACTAGCTAAACGACCAATTCGTCTAACATTGATAGTTCGGTAGTCAAATATTTCTTATTTTAGAGTTGCATGAGTGCATGACCAAACACAAGCTCTGGTAATAGTTGGATGGCCAAAAATGGACTTCTCCCGTATACATTAAATGTGATACTGGCCACATTCACGGAAGCAGGAGTTTGTGGTCTGTACTTGTGTGTCATGCTTCCCTATACTCGAAAAAGTACCTTTGGTACTCACAATAATGAAATGAAACATAATATTTAATTTTATGGACACTAAGTAGAAGTAAATTGAACTGCAACGGCCATAAATCTATGTATATCATGGAAAATAACATTAATTTAATTGTACTTGTGAAGATAAAATTGAATCTCCAGTTGAAGAAGAGGTTTTACCAACTTCGTAATGACTTGTTTAACTGATGTTATTCCACAAGTGGTGTACATATATATGATGTGTCTGCAGAAATTTTCCAGGCAGATTGGATGCATGGAAGATAGTTGGAGGGAAAATATATCCTATACCATTCTACGTCTCAACGCATCGTAGGTCATAGGGACCAGATGCATATGCACGTGTTCTTTCTTTACAATAAGAAGCTGACATGACCAGAAATGATCAAAGTTAATAATTCAAGTCCTAATTGGCTAGCTAAGTACTCCCTATATCCCTTTTTTAAGTGTCGCTATAGTATTTGTGCTGGTCAAACTTTCTTAAGTTTAACTAGATATGTAGAAAAATATTGACAACATTTATATTTCTAAATAAGTTTATTATGAACATAGATTCAATACTAATTATGTATCATAAATATTAATAGTTTGTTGTATATATTTAGTCAAAGTTGAGTATGTTTAGCTTCTCGGGAAATAAGAACAACAGTTAAAAAGGGACTAAGGGAGTACTTCGTAAGAGAGGAACATACGTGGATCTATCTTCTATCACAAGTAATTGCCCGTGGGGTGCTGCTTGCAAAGATCAAAGAGGAGCATATATGGCTTGGTCCATTCCAGGGGTGGACCGGGTGGTGGGCGAGATGCAGAGCAGCTTGGACCGGGTGCGGCGCCAGCTCTCCTCCACCTCCACCCGCCACCTCCTCCAGGGCCCTCTTTTGAAGCGATCCGACACGGTAAATCCACTCCCTTCATTCCCCACCTTTCTGGATTCCAGTTTCGTTCAGCTTCCCTGTCTCTTTCGTGCTAGCACATCTGGTGCAGGGTGTCAGTAAAGATTACTTTGACAAACAGCTAGAAACCCAAACTCTACTGTTATTGCTGACTCGTGTGGATACCGTTTGTGGATTGTTTACCTGTCAACTGCCATTTGCTCGTGTTTGCAAATTCAGTTCCTTGCTAGTACTGTGTAAACCATATAGTTCTATGTGCGAGTTCTCAGGTGTTCTTGTCCATCCTCATCCCATTGCTATTTTCGTTTGTCTTCCACTTTGTCACTTCCCACTTACGATGTTTCCTCTTTTTACTCATAAATAATCTTACACCTTGGATATGTCAGCTAAGAAAGTGGAATGAGCGCTGGGTCATGCTTGATCCGACAACTGGAAAGATAGAATACAAGTACGGTAACTGCAGGGTTGTTTTCCTTTTCGCCAAAGAGGCGGTACCTGAAACGCCAAATGAATGACACCAATTTTTTTTGGATTATGTAGGGTCCGTAGGAGTGACAAGGATGTTAGGGGAGTAATCGTGTTCGATTCAACAAGCACAGTGACACTATCGCCTATGAACTTCCGGTATGGACCTACTTCTGTTCTAGTTCGTCATGACTTTCGGATGTACGCTCTGGACTTTGTAATGACCTGTGCAAACTCTTGGTGCAGTGGACTGGCAAAATACGATGGATGCTGTTTCTGTATCCGTATGGGGTGTCTTTACGCTATCATGTTTAATCTCATCTCCTTTTATCTAGATTTGATTCGCTGTGTTCTGACTAGTATTCTAGATATTGGAACTCCACAGAAAAAGGAATACTTTCTTCGTGCAGAAACTCCCAGCGCTGCAAGAGCATGGGTATCCACTTTACAGTAAGCTTTGATAATCTATGGGTCTTTCTTATATTTATATTTTTAACCTTTTTTTTCTTTCCTGAAACCGGTTTTATCCTGAATCATGAGTTTTGCATTACTGTTTCACTATCTCCTCCTTGCCACTGGATTAACTAATAAGAGTAAATAAACATTAATTGAATGTGTGTTGAAACTGCTATTTGCACTTTTACAACTGGGTCTATAGTGGGTTGCTGTTTGATTTGTTCCTGTAAGTGTCACTATTGGAAGAACATGCATCCTTGACTTAAACTCTGATCTATTTAGTTCATGCATATATGGTGGCTGTGTTGGCAGATTTAGAGAAGGCTTGCTCAGTTACCACACACAGTAAATGGCAAATCACACAAATGTTTTAGCAGCAGGTTTATTTAAATGGAAATTCATGGAACTTACTCATTAAAGTGCATGCATGGTGGCTGTGGTCGGTGGATTTAGAGAAGGCTAAGGAGTAGGGAGTAGCATCGGGTTAGAATGATCCTGAAAATAAACCTCCTCCTTAGCCTCTAGAAAATTTTTGAATGCTTTGATCCATTATATTCCAAGATGGAGGGAGTAAACTTTTTATGTGTAAACACTTCCCAGCTTTAGGGGTTAGAAAATTAGCAGATGTGAAACACCTTGTTATTTTGCTGTGTGTCATTTCTAAATTCAGAATCAGAAATGTGTAAATTCTGCTCTGTTTGGTGCTCTACTAAATTCAGAATCAGAAATGTGTAAATTCTGCTCTATTTGGTGTTCTACAATGATTAGGAAAGCTTCCTGTAAATAGTTAGTGCTACTGGTGCTTATTGTTCCAAAGTGAAACAAAGAAACAGTTGCTTGTAGCATCATGCAAAGGGTTTTATTTGGTTCTCTCATTGATGAAACATGCCATGCATAATGTGTTATTAAATTAATGCAGTATAACGTAGGCTTTACAATAGCCTCATTATATATAATATGCCTTCCCTTGAATTTCGTTTGGTTGATGTATGATACATCCCATGTGCACAGACCTGTCATTTCTCATTTTGTGTACTGCTGTTATACCTGCAGACCTTGAACCCTAGTAATATTTTTCTTGCTTCATATGCTGTGCGACTCAGTTGGTTCTACAGGCTCATAAGGAGGCCGTGAATTCATTGGGTGAGAATGGTCCTGCAAAATTGGGAACAGTTGCAACAGTTGTGGCTGTAGCCAATGCCACTGCAATTGAAGCAACAAAGGAGGTAGAAGCCGCAATGAAGATTTCCCTGCGGGCAGCTTTGGGCTCAACTACAAATAAACTAACCAAAGGTCAATTAGATGATCTCACAATAATGATGGTATGCTCTTCCATATACTACTTGTACAGTTGTACATAAGAGTACCTGAATTAATATTCAGTAATTGAGCAGTGAATGCTAGAATTGCTGAATGCTGATGTACATAAGACTGCTAAAAAAACCCAGCAAATGGGTTGTCATATAGTTGCTGAAACTATTTATGCACTGTGAGAAACTATATTACTCTGTATAGATAACTTTTTTTTTTTCAAATTAGCATAAATATTGCTAAATCAACAGGAATTCTGTCAGTTACCACCAATTTCCTGGCATACTGAATTTGCTGCAACTAACTGGAGATATATTCCATCACCCTGTTGCTATAGCTGGATTATATATATGATAAAATTACTTCAGAAAAGTTCACTGACTGACTGAAAACTGATTTGTAATCCTGTGATGCAAAAGTTGACAATAAACTTATCATGTATAACAAAGCATTCACTGCTCATATGATGAATAACTTTGTGGTCTGTCTTCAAAGCGATACTTCTAAAATTATAATATGTTATAGTTTGATCATTGGATACTGAAATTGTTTTCTTGTTTCTATTTTTCTGGCAATGGCAATGCATCTGCAACCAACAGGAGACCCTTCGAGTTAAAGACGATGAACTCCACCAATTGTTGCAGGATATTCGTGCACGCGATTCTACCATCAATGAGATTGCGGATAAATTACAGGAGACTGCAGAAGCAGCTGAAACTGCTGCTTCTGCAGCACTTTCAATTGATGAAGAGAGAGGATTTTTACGTCAGAACTTGAACGTCTGAAACAAGACCATGAGAAACAAGTCGAAGCATCTTTGCTTAGGGTAACCATCGCATACAATACACATATCTTCTAACCCTTATTAGTTGTTACAGAATTATAAATTAGATACAGATCACCATGAGCATGCTTCATGTCAATGAAAAATTTGAAATTGTCATTATTTGTGTTTCAGTTAAGGGAATCGGAGGAGAAAGCAAAGCTTCTTGTTGAAGAGAGAGATCGTTGGCTTACAGAGAGAGATTCTGCTCTTCAAGAAGCTCAGATGTGGCGCTCGGAACTAGGAAAAGCTAGAGGAAATGCTGTAATTCTAGAAGCAGCTGTTGTCAGAGCTGAAGAGAAAGCTAGGGTCTCAGCAGCAGATCCTGACATCCGGATAAAAGAAGCCATGAGCCGACTTGAGTCCGCCATCAAAGAAAAAGAGGATCTCCTAGCCCTTGTGGATGCTCTGCAATCTCAAATACAAATGTTTGGCGTCCATAATTATTTTATTTTCTTTTGTTTTCATCCAGTTGGAAGTTTCTCAAAACTAGATTCTTTTAGAGCCAGCTTAATGGTAGATTGTATGTTTTCAGCAGGCAAGAGACTAGCACAATACAGGTTTGTGAAGAGGGTTCGGAGCTCTGCTCTACTGCTTCGAAGCACATGGAAGATGATAATGTTGGTAAAGCTTGCGTAAGTGATACAGATCCAATTCCGGTTAGAGAGAACATTGTTGAGTTGGATGACGAGGGAGTCGATATCCCTACAGTCGGGGACACTGAGTGGGATAATCCCCATTCTTCTGAAGTGTCTGATGTAAGGGAAGTAACCACAGAACCCGAAGAAAACAGCTTAGATATTCCTGTCGATACTTGATGGCCAACCTTTTTTGTGAGAATTGCTTAGAAGGCTTAGCTGGGACTGTGGCCATTCTTGTTCACCGTGATGAGTTGTATTAGTAGATTTTCATTTTAGTTCATTATTACATTCTTGTTCAAGTTTCAGCATGAGCTACTGAACTTGAATCCCTTTAAACGTGTGCTCTGTCTCTGCTGAAATAAAATAGCACAACTGTGTTGAGCGTGTGAGTGTATACCTGAACTTTCATGTTTAGAAGTTCAATCTTTGGCTTTTTTTTTCATTCAGGAAATTCTTGTTGTATCCTGCAAACTGAGCGTCTGAGCCAGTAAATTTGCACTGATTCTTTCTATTTATGAACAATATAAAGAAGTAAATTTGACATTTCTTGCCTTTCATTTGAGATGTATATACGTATAATATAGCTGCTGGAAAGATAAAGCAACGCTGGCCGCAATAATGCGGTCACCAAGAAAATGGTACGTGCTAAACCATTACAGGGATGGAGAAGAAAAGTTCAATTACACGCAGGCAGTTCGAATCTCCATTGGAAGAACAGGTCTTACCAACTTACTGATGACTGAATTGATCTCATTCCAGAAGAGGCAAAGGCATACTGAAAGTCCCAGTCTTCCAGATTGTGTTTTTGAGTGTCAAAACTGAAAGCACCTACCATAGTAACACAGTAGAAATTAGATCTCAAGACAACACAGCTTGCTACTTGCTGACCAAACACTGCTTTCTTTACTTACCAAACACTGCTTTCTTTTGTATTTATTAAAGATATAAGAGGCAGACACATGACCAGAAATCATCAAAATTTTGAAGTCATGGCTACTTGCTGACCAAACACTGCTTTCTTTACTTACCACGGTAAATTCAGGCAGTGACATACTTTTGAGGAAACTTCAGCCGTGATGACATGAGGAGCGAGTATTATTATATACCTATGAACGATCCCTAATCTTTTCGCCGTCAAGCTCGGTTAAAAAATGCTCTAATTAAGATAAGCAGGTTCATGCAACCACGCATGAATATGATCAGTGGCGGAGAGGGGGGGGGGGACACGGGGGGCCTGGCACCCCCTGCTACTAGTCCTCTAGCATATAGTTAATATACATGTATTTTTTTAGCGGAAGTTAATATATACATGTATGTATATTGTCTCTTTTATGCTTCAGCCTGGAGTTAAATTTTACATGCACGAGGTCACTCATCCTGTCATGAAACAATCTGCTCCTTTTCTTTGAGTGCACCTGTGCAGCCAATTGGAATCACAGTAAATCCAAAATAAATATCAATGTTAGGAACTACACTAGTAGTACTCCAGTAGACAACTAAATACTAGACACTAAATGATTCTTAATTGTTCGAAATCACTCCAATTCCTCTCACAGCCTGAGGAGCGCCTTTGCATCCCGAGGAACTCCAAATCTTGCTGCAACTTAGCGGGATGCAAAGGAGTTGCTGCAATTCCTCTCACAGCCTTCCTCTCACAGCAGGATGCAAAGGAGTCTTGCTGCAAAAGAGTGCTCCAAATCACTCCAAATCTTGTTCCAAATCACTCCAATTCCTCTCACATCGCCCCCTATTGGAATAGCGTCGCTATTTAAAACGCTAAGCTATGCAACTTAGTGGCGCTATAGTGCATAATAGCGGCAAAAGTTGTCATAGCGGCAAAAATACGAATAGCTTAGCGGCAAGCTTGTCCAGCCGCTATAGCCCGCTATTTTTTTCTTTGGGTACTCGTAGAGCTAAATTTAAGATAATAGATATGTAATTTCTCTTTTGGTTAAGATTTGTGAAACATATATTACTATTATATATGTGATATAATTTGGTATAGTTTACTAGTTTAGTCTTATACATGGCCCCCCTATACTAAATTCCTAGCTCCGCCCCTGAATATGATCGCAATTTATAGGTTCACAACTGAGCTACCAGGATGTTACATTTGTCTTCAGGTCAAAACCCCTACTTGGACCTGCCAGGGCCACTCCAAAATTTTTAGGGGCCAGGGCAAAACAAAAAAATTGGGGCCCTTATGTACATATAAACCACGAAACTCTTTTGGGTATTCGAGAAAAAAAACACATGAATGACGCCGTAGCCACCATGACGCACGACTTCTGTAAGGAGATGTTGCGATAGAAGCGTATGTTGCAAGCTTATTTTTCAAGTGTTTCAGACATTTCAGAGGTATGTTGCAATTGTTTCATATGGATGTTGCAAAAGTAGATCAGAGATGTTGCACATATTGCAAGTGTTTCAGAGATATGTTGCAATTGTTTCATATGGATGTTGCAAGTAAATCAGGGATGTTACACATATTGCAAGTGTTTCAGAGGCATGTTGCAAGTGTTTCGGAGGTGTTGTTCAAAATGTTTTATTTGTTCCAGACGCATGTTGTGAGCGTTCCGATCTGGATGTTGCACATGTTTCACACATATGTTGCAAGAATACGTTTGAAATGTTTTAGCTGTTTCAGGCTTATGTTGCCGTGCATGTTTTCATGGTGGCAAGTTGTAAGTGTTTTATCTGATGTTGCATATGTTTCACACATATGTTGCAGTGTATGTTCTAAATGTTTTATCCGTTTCATACGGATGTTGCATTCAAATGTTTCATGTTACACGTGTTTCATACTGTTTGGAGAGTCAACGGGCGCAGGGAGTGATGGTGTCACGACATGTGCATCGGAGAATGCGCCACGACGAGCTGGAGGCCGACGATCGGGGCGCGACGGGGGCGGGGTGCGCGTGCGGGACGAGGCAGGCGGCTTCGAATCTAGGCGGACATGGCGTGCTGCGGGAGACGAGGCGAGTCGTCTGGACGCGTGGGCGCTGCCACTACTGGACTCGGGTTCTTACCCTCAGCAAAGGCTTTGCCGAGGGCGGCCCTCGGTAAAGAGCCCTCGGAAAATTTTGAGTCGGCAAAGAAGCCTTTGCCGAGGGCAAAAAAACCCTCGGCAAAGAAAAACCCTTGGCAAAATGTAAATCGAAAAAAAACCCAAAAAAATAGCAAAATAATTTTATTTTTTTTGGAGGCGCCGACGAGCCATCACCCCACCCGCGGGATTTTTTGTAGCATTTTACACATTATTTTTGACGCTATTTGTAAAGTCGTGGTCAGTGGGATTTGAACTCGTGACCTCTCACGCCCTCTCTCACTTACCTCCTCTAACCACTCCAACCATCTATCACTTGTGTTTATATTCTATTTCGATTCCCCATATGTTATAACAAACCGAGTGTAAATTGATTGTTTGAGGCACTAAACGAATTCAAATGAAAAAGTTGTCAACTACAAAGTTTTGTAACTTTTCGAGATCTACAACTTTCGTTTAGAGTGTTTCTCCATCTGAGGTTTTTTTTAAAATTTCAAATTTCAAATTTTCAACTTAAGACGCAATTATCGGCAATTAGATGCTTTCAAATGAAAAAGTTGTCAACTACAAAGTTTTATAACTTTTCGAGATCTACAACTTTCGTTTAGAGTGTTTTTCCATCCAAGACTTTTTTAAAATTTGAAATTTGAAATTTCAAACTTTAGATATAAATATCCTCAATTAGATGCTTTCAAATGAAAAAGTTGTTGACTATAAAGTTTTATAACTTTTCAAGATCTACAACTTTCGTTTAGAGTATTTTTTCATCTGAGACTTTTTGAAAAATCTCTTTGCCGAGGGCTATAAGGTAGATCCTCGGCAAAGACCCTCTTTGCCGAGGGCCTACATTATGGCCCTCGGCAAAGAGATTTTTCAAAATACATTTTGAGGCACTAAACGAATTCAAATGAAAAAGTTGTCAACTACAAATTTTCATAACTTTTCGAGATCTACAACTTTCGTTTAGAGTATTTCTCCATCCGAGGTTTTTTTCAAAATTTCAAATTTCAAATTTCAAATTTTCAACTTAAGACGCAATTATCGGCAATTAGATGCTTTCAAATGAAAAAGTTGTCAACTACAAAGTTTTATAACTTTTCGAGATCTACAACTTTTGTTTAGAGTGTTTTTCCATCCAAGGTTTTTTTTAAAATTTAAAATTTGAAATTTCAAACTTTAAATATAAATATCCTCAATTAGATGCTTTCAAATGAAAAAATTGTCAACTATAAAGTTTTATAACTTTTCAAGATCTACAACTTTCGTTTAGAGTGTTTTTCCATCTGAGACTTTTTGAAAAATCTCTTTGCCGAGGGCCATGAGGTAGGCCCTCGGCAAAGACCCTCTTTGCCGAGGGCCATAATGTAGGCCCTCGGCAAACCCTCTTCCCTCGGCAAACCCTCTTTGCCGAGGGCCTACATTATGGTCCTCGCCAAAGAGATTTTTTAAAATACATTTTGAGGCACTAAATTAACTCAAATGAAAAAGTTTTCAACTACAACATTTATAATTTCTCAAGATCTACAAACTTTATTTTGGTTGTTTGGTCATTTATTCAACCGACGTGGTGGTTCTAACATATTTCACAATCCTTATATATCCTTTCTAGTAGTTTCATAAAACTTATTAGAGAGATGTAGATTTTGTGAACAACATTACTATTGATTTGTTAAATGAAGAAATAACCAATATATACTTTGTAGATCTTAAAAAGTTAGACAATTTTGTAGTAGAAAACTTTTTTATTTATAGTAGAAATAACCAATATATATTTTAAAAAATTTCTTTGCCGAGGGCCATAAGGTAGGCCCTCAGCAAAGACTCTTTGCCTAGGGCCAATAGGGAGGCCCTCGGTAAAGATTTTTTTTTTGCCGAGGGCCGTTTCTTTGCCGAGGGCCAGGCCCTCGGCAGAGGCCTCTTTGTCGAGGGCCTGTCTTTGCCGAGGGCTCCTTGGGCCAGCGCTCGGCAAAGAGGGCCTTTGCCGAGTGCCCGATATTTAGCCCTCGGCAAAACCGGAAGCCCTCGACAAAGGCTGCGTTTCCGGTAGTGTGCGATAGGGCGGGTGCCGTATGGGGTGGGAATAAAAATCAACATCAACGCACGGGGACCGGCTGCGCGGGCGTCCTCGTTGGAGTCTTACTCCGAGTTGGCCGCCCGCCGCGGCGCCGCCGTTGAGTTGGCTGATTGCGTCGCAATTGCTGTGTTGTGTTTGGGATTTGTGATTTGGTTCCGAGATGAGAAGTCGCAGTTGCAGAATCGACAAACAAATCGCGAACGCCAATCTGCTAGGCTGTCGTGGGTCTTAACGAGCCAACCAAGCCATATACTGATACCTACGTACTGAGTGTATACCTGAGGTGGGGCCCGTGGGATTGGGGGCCAGGGCGGCCGCCCCGCTTGCCCGCCCTTAGGGCTGGCCGTGGGACCTGCATGTATGGCTGTCGGCCGTAGGCCGTAGCCACTTATATATATATATTAGTATTACTGTTTCACAGATTCAGAACACACTGTCAAATATCTGTTCAGTAAGTAGCCTTGAAAACAATATGTGTAAATATTCAGCCATGTACATTATATGCCCATCTTGAATTATTATATACTATCTCCATCCACAAAATAATGCAATTCTCGTTTCTCGAGGAGTCAAAGAGTTTGAATTTTAATTAAATTTATATAAAAAGCACAAACATTTATGCTACAAAATAAGTATCATTAGATTAGTTATAAAATATATTTTCATAATAAATTTATTGAGAGACATAAATACTATTTATTATAAACTTGGTCAAATTTGAACTTATTTGACCGGCATAGATCCCATAATTACATTCTTTTATAGACGGAGGGAGTATACAAACATAGAGGATAAGCATGGATAAGCATGACAATAAGCATACGAAACTTATGAACACACTGTCAAATTTGCGCACGCTGGCTGCCATGACAATAAGCATGGATACATGCATAAAATAAAGCATACGAGACTTAGAATTGGATGCATGCATGGATTAGGCATGACAATACGTGATTGACCATACTCTTAATCAACCATGAAGCTAAGGTACGTGTAATAAGACTGGAATAACTTGCTGACGTGCACAAAACTGACAAGAGCAGATCGAGATAGCCGCCCCGTGTCGGCCGTGACAGCGTCCAGCAGCAGCAGAGACCATGTGCAGTCTCCGCGTCACAGGCAAATTTTGCTTTCGGACGGAGAAAAATCTGCAAATAGTATGCATCTGCGTGCTCCGTTGACTGAAATTTGTGGAAACCCAGGATTTTCTACAGAAGTTTCAATCGGGTTGATTTGTCGCTATATAGCATCGCGAGCTGAACCTCTCGTTTTCATATGGTCTGCAGATGATTTAGACCGTGGCAAGGACTTTGGAGGACACTCTCTGAGCATATATAAGCTGCAAAACACTATGAGATCATAGAAATATAAGATCAAACAGACAAAATAATTTTTGACCATAATTCATTAATATAAGTTTCATTAATATAAGTTTCATATTCTAAACTTGTTCATAATTTGAATAAATATGGTCGAAATTTATATAAGTTGATTTTTTTCGGGTTCGAATTATAATTATCATTCTAGAACCGAGGGAGTATTTACTATTACTGGTCATGCATGGAAATTGTATAGAATGATGATCAATTGCCTGCCCCAGTGCTAATTCTTTGTTAGTTTGGAAGTATTATGTATCACAACTCCACGTGGGAACTGGTGGATGGAGGATATTCCTATTCTTCTACCTACCAAAGGTATATAGTACTTAAACCTTTCAAGTCCAATGGGTAGACAACAAGTTACACTACTTTCTATGCCTCCTCTTGCATCCAGGAAAGAGTCCACGCCCACAAATATTGTTGCCTGTTTATACTGCTTAATAATTGTTTGCACGGTCAGCCATGACCCTCCTTAATAGTGTTGGGAACTAGGAATAGGTGATCCACCATTTTCTCTCACTCCTTGCATTTTAGTTTAGTCTAAGGAATGGAATGGGTCGTCACAACAATACCGCATTAAAAACAATATTGGAGTCCCTGAGCATTTCCTTGTGGTAAACAAGAACAACATTTCTTTTTCTAGTGGACACAAATGTAGTACTCTCTCAGCCCAAAATAACTCAACTTCTAGAGTTGTCCAAAGTTAAATTATCTTAAACCAGATTTATAGAAAAGAGCACCAATATTTATGATACCAATATAATTTCAATAGATAAATAATATATTTTTATAGTGTACTTATTTGGTGTAATAGATGTTGGTATGGTATTCTTCTCTATAAAGTCGATCCAAATTAAAATAATGTTACTTCAAATATTTGTAAGAGTTAATTTATTTTGGGACTGAGAGAGTACATCTAGGAGCCACCTTTTAGTATGCTGGTGAAGAAACAAGAATACCACTTCAGCTACCAGTAGGAATCCTAGTGTCCGCGAATTACGCATAGAATTACTTTGAATGGTGTGTATTTGTAAATAGAGAAAAGTGTTTTGGCCATCCAACTATTGTCTGAGTTTGTTGTTGTCGTACAAATCTAAAAACAAGATCACCATATTTGAAAGACACCTTTATATTTTTTAAATAATAAAAGGTTTTTTTCTAAATATATAGCTAATTTATTTTAAATCATAAAAATATAAAATTAGTACTATTTCCCCTAAAAATATAGCCTATCCATTGGTGCCCTATTTGGAGTTATTGATATTTTATTTGTTCCACTCTAGTATTTTATTGCTAGTAATCACGTTCAGTACTTATTCAAACAATCATTTTACACTATATTATACCCGACATTGACTAGTAGAATCCATAGTAGACTACGAGCAAGGAGATGATCTAAATCAAGCTCGTAGGTTCTTGCTCCACCACATACATATCATATTTAGCCATTCCAACTACTAGGCATTGCTAGCCTTCCAAAAATAATTGGGTCAATTTAACTCCAACATATTTGGTACTCTATCTTGAGTATAGGTTCTCTTGGTTGATCTCTAGGTTTAATATAGCTCAAAATGGTGATTGAAATGAATAACAACATGATTACGAGCAATAAAACACTATGAACAGCCAGAAATAAGATCCAAATAATCCTAAGTCTAGCATCAACACGCACATTATATTTTTATTAAAAAACCAATACTAGTTTCATATCTTTCTAATTTAAAATAAATATTTGTGAATTTCTAGAAAATAAACATTTTTTTATTATTTTCAGAAATACAAAACCACCTTTGAAACTAACTAGATGGCCAATTTGTCTAATATTGATCGTTCAGTGGTCAATTTTTTCTTATTTTAGAGTTTCATAGCCAAAAACAAGCCTTGGTATACTTGAATGGCCAAAAATGTACTTCTCCCTTTAAATGTGATATGCGGCACATTCACGGAAGCAGGATTTCGGTGGTGTCTGTACTATGTGTGTCATGCTTCCTTATACTCGAAAAAGTACCTTTCGCACTCGCAATAATGAAATAAAACATAATATTTAATTTTATGGACACTAAGTAGATGTAAATTGAACTGCAACGGCCAAATCTGTGTATATCATGGAAAATAACATTAATTTAATTGTACTTGTGAAGATAAAATTGAATATCCAGTTGAAGAAGAGGTTTTACCAACTTCGTAATGACTTGCTCAACTGACAAGTGGCGTACATATATTTACGATGTGTCTGCATAATTTTCCAGGTAGATTGGTGGATGCATGGAAGATAGCTGCAGTGCCAAAACTGGAACATATCCTACCATTCTACGCCTCAAGTCTCAACACATCATATCCTACCATATGGACGTGTTCTTTCTTTATAATAATAAGCTGACATGACCAGAAATAATCAAAGTTAATAATTCAAGTCCTAGCTAAGTACTCCCTCTATCCCTTTTTTAAGTGTTGTTATAGTATTTATGCTGGTCAAACTTTCTTAAGCTGACTAGATCTGTAGAAAATATTAGCAACATTTATATCTCGAAATAAGTTTATTATGAACATAGATTCAATTATCTATCTAATGATACTAATTATGTACCATTAATATTAATATTTTTTTGTATATATTTGGTCAAAGTTGAGTATGTTTGACTTCTCGAGAAATGAGAACGGTAGTTAAAAAGAGATGAAGGGAGTACTTCAAAGAGAGCTATCTTCTGTCACAAGAAATTGCCCGTGGGGTGCTGCTCGCAAAGATCAAAGAGGAGCATATGGCTTGGTCCATTGACCATTGCAGGGGCGAAATGTTTAGTGCAAATTGCTATGAGAGAGTAATTCTTTGTATTTTCACATAATGAGTTTTGGATCCTCTTTCTTAGCCCGTCTGGCTGGGCTCCTCTTCTTAATGCATGTATGATCTGACATTGCTTGTTTTTATTGGTACAGAAGAAAAGCAGATAGCCGTGAGAGACTACCTACAGGAAAAGGAGAAACAACAACAACAATAATAACGACAACGAGGACAACTAATGCAAACTGCACAAATCTATAGGATGCCTCTATCGAACATGGTCGTACAAGGTCAACTTCCACCACTATGCCAATAGCCCCTCCACTGATCTTGTCATAGCTAATAACTCATCCACTCCAACTGAGTACAGCACTCTGTAACATCACATGACACTCTTACAAGGAATGTTGATGGGATTACTGAAACCTCATCGGTAGCCGTGGTAGATTAAGCAGCGTGTGCCAACTGAATTATTGCCGGGGCCTCCTCGCCTTGCAGCTCTGCAATGGCAAGCGTCCACCATCTCTGACGAGATTGATCAAGGCATTTGTTTATTCTCTCGATGGTTTCAGCTTCAAGGTTGAAGATAGTTGTGAGAGATGCAATCAATTCCACCAGCAGCGGACATTATTGTTGACACCAAAAAATGTGCGAACAGAGAGATTGGGCTTCACCAATAGGTTTCTAGTGTTCAAGAGTCTACCAAGTGAAAAACATGCTTCAAATCGGCCTAACCTACTTGTCGGTTAGTTTCGTCGATTCGCTATGTTCTTGCTGTGATCAAACATGACCATGAACTCTTGTAAAATGTAGCCTCGATTAGTTTAGTTTCATTATGGATTAGGGCTGATTTGTGATAGAGGTTGTGTTGTTGCATGGTCGACATAGGTCTTGTAGTGGAGATGGGCGGGCACTCAGACGCACATTTGACAAGCAATGGCATGTCTTGCAGTAGTCTGGAGAACACACGATGAATTGGCATCTCCTTGCATTGGACTGCAGACCTTGCTCAAATGGTTGAGGTGGCAGTGTAGCAGGAGCAGGTGCCGCTGGGCTATCATCAGCAATGTTCTGCCACGGTGAGTAATCACGCCTGTGAAGTGCCGCACTAGGGTCAGGTGGCTCACACTGCCCATGTGAATGCCGACCAAGGAAGTCATGCCGGTCATGGTCAGCACGACAACCATCATAGTCCTTGGCGTTCTTAGTGTTACTCATCCATCTTAGGAAGCATGTAGAGGCAACATCTCAGAAGCAACAAAGCTGTCGTATCTGGATGCCGAGAAGTCTGTTTAGAGCCGGGCAATCTCGTTTGGAAGGTTGGGAGTAAGCGTAGCCAATTGAGCTTGCAGTTCCGACATCTCCTTGGATGAGAGTACTCTGATTGTGGGTGTGGAGGCTGCTGGATGCTTGGCGCGTGGTGACGGTCCCATCCTGCGAAAGTGAGTGACGACGTCGCGTTGCGACCAGATCTACAGTCGTGGATCAGACCTGGTACATTTAGTGATGAAAACGGACGGAAACGGACGAAAAAACCCTATTTCTACTTCCGTTTCTATATTTTTTTGGTGGAAACGGGAGCGGGTTCGGAAAATACGGGTTCGAAAACGGAATCGGAATATGCGGACATACGGAAACGAACAAATACAGATTGAGAGCTGAAAAATTAAATTAAGATCACATAATCTAATATTCTCAAAGTATATATATATAAAGTCATGTAATAATATATACAATATATAAAGTCATGTAATAATATATACAAAGTTTAATATTCATTTACATGCTATGTACGTGAACATAACATGCATATTTGATGATTCGTAGTTATATTAACATAACATAAGGACATGTAATTGTTGAACATGTTGAGCATAGATTGAAAACGGGATAAATACGGGTCTATTCCGTATTAAAACGGGATTACTCGGAAACGAACGGAAAACACCATTTTCTACTTCCGCAAATACGAAAACGGGATCTCGCAAATACGGAAACGGACGGGAAATGTAGAAAACGGAACGGGACGGTACGGGAAAAATTCCGTCCGTTTTCATCCCTAGGTACATTACACTAGTATCAATTTGGTACTCCCTCCGTTCCAAACTACCTTTTGACTTTTTTGATTTATCCATTTTGCTATGTATTTAGACATATTATTATATTTAGATACATAGTAAAATGGATGTACTAAAAAAGTCAAAGCGACTTATAATTTGGAACGAAGGGAGTAATTAATATCTAAATAAACAGATAAAATCTTGACCTCCGGACCAACACTTAAGATCCCTTCATGTGGTCTTTCTTGAGGATAATAAGACCGCAATCTTAGACCAGTGAACTACCAATTATGAACATCCTTTTCATCTTTCACCATTTTGAATCTCCCTGTCAAAGCTAGCCGATCAGTACAAATAAACTAGGGTTAAAACACATTCAACCATCTGACGTCAAGCATGGTTGAACTGATAAATTACTTCATCCAGTCTTAGATTGAGCAAAGATTGGCTTAGGTCAAAACTGCATACTTAATTAGACCTATAAGTTAAATAGTAATGAAAGATGTAAGCATCTGTTTACTTCTTGTCACTGTAGTTCAATGCATGATATCATGATAATAAGAAGGAATAGACATAAGATCCTTCACACTGGCGGTCAAGATGGTGCGTCCCTATAAGCATGTTTATGCAGCTCCCAGACGATCCAACTGATAAAGCAGAGACGAGAGTTGAGAATAACATGAGTGGTTGTTTGGACTTGGTGATGCGTTGTAGATGTATTGACCATCCACTTAATTAGTTGATCCATCGGACATCTCCGAGGTAGAGTGGAGATCCTTTGAAAATGAAATAGCGTACACAACAGGGAAGACATAACATAAAGTGCCGAACTTGCTGACATGAACGATTATTGAAACAGTAGATCTCTCGATCCCTATGTGTGCTCTTATATATAAGAACAATTATTAACAGTGGCGTGAGGGGTTCATGATTTTATATGTATATAAAATAAGGAAAACACATAAGTAGTCAAAGGTTAATGAAATTAAGTTCTAGAATTGAGATCACTCTTAAAATTGCCGCTCCATAGAAGGACATTTTATATCATCATGACCAAGGACATAATAAGCATACTATTATTATTGTTTAGTGCCCCTGACTACAGGCAGCACTTAAAATTACAACAGGAAATTTTCAAACGGTATCAACGGATCATTGCATGTTTACACGGACTTATGCATTCATACTATTGTGCCCCATACGATATACAATCATCATCAAGAAGCAAAAGGCACTGATCAAGTCCCTTGAGACCCAAAATAATGAGACCCTTGAACTTAACCACTCTATTCTTGCAAAGCACAACATAAGCGCTAATGAAAGTGTGCTTAGCAAAGAACCTAAAAGCAAACACTCTAAGTTGCTTGCTAAGTACAATGACTTATAGCCAAAGAATAAAATGAGAAACTTGTGTATTCCAAGGAGATAGAGTGGGCACACCAAGATCAAGGGCATTCATATTGAGCTGACTAAGAGAGAGCTGGACCTTGCCTAGCTACAATGTCATAAAAGGGAAACACAACTATATTTTTTGTGAGGGTTAAGACAACTCTATTTTGCACAAAACATAGTGAACTTGAGGTGACATTCAGCAAGCTTCTTAATGAAGTAAAAACAAAGGTCCCCAAAGAACCTAAGTATGCCTCTTTCTCATGATATGCCTTGCAATACTATTTTGTTTGTCTACTATCACAACCATGATGCAAAAAGTAAAGGAGTTCGAGAATGAGATATCTATATTGACCTCAAGCTTGAGGCGTCTTTCAAGAGAAGGACAATGAGATACTTTTCAACTCCTCAAGGTACTCCAACAAGCATGGTATTGGGTGCAACCCAAAAAAAACATGCCGAAGTTACTTGCTCGCCGAAACTCAAAGGGTGCTTTGTCAAGGAGGTTAGAGCTTATTGTAGTCATTGCAAGGATGTTGGACATAACACCTGGGAGTTCCCTATCCCTAAGAGCTTTTCACCTACTTTGCTCTCTAACTTTACATCTTGCTTTAAGTGAACTCACAATCTTTTTATGAAGACAAAGGGTTAAGGGAAAATTCATTGGCATCCAAGCCAAGGGGAAGCTTCCAAATAAGACTTGGTCCCAAAATCTCTTGCAGATCACTACTGGAGGCCCTTGCTTGGGTCCCCAAGAAGTGAGGGATTCATGAGAAAGGGGAGATTGGAGGTTTGGCACTTTCATGGATGCATATTTGGGGTGCATCAAATTATATGAATCAAGGTGTCAAGCATGTGTTTGTGGATTATGTACCCAATCTCCCATCCTAAGAAAAGGTATTGTATTCTCCTCCTTATCTTTGTTGTGTCAATTTGTTTACTCACTTGTGCCTAGGCTATAACACTTGTTTCGTATTGTTAGTAATGATAATGTGCACAATTCTTGTTAGCCATTCAAATGCTAAGTACACACTTTTAAAGGGAACAAGGTCTATAACCTAAGTCCTAAGGACTAATCTTTGCTTCAAGTTTATTCATCTGCAATCCTTACAAATGTACGGGAAACAAATGGGAGGAGTTCAGGCTTGACAAGTGCTTAATGATGTACCATTGACCGCATCTAGTCCTTTGTGATGTTGAGTAAGCTTGCGAGCTGCCTTTATCATTGCGTGAATCACTAGTGTAGGTGCTACTCCTTTGTGGCTAGCAAAGAGTCATAAAATCAATCTCAACCCTATTCTTATATATCTTATGCTTAATTACAAGATTCTACTCGTTGTGATGTGAGGTTGATGTCATATAAGTTATATACCCAAGAACTTGCAGACGAAAATATGGTCCCACACCCATTGTACTAGAGCGCATGGATCACAAACAGGTTGATTCAGCGTGAATATCGAAAACCGGCCAAGACTATTTCATGAACTTGCCAGGATGATTTTCCCAAGGTTTTGCTAAAAAGTGGTAAATATCACACTTACATGATAAGAAGAACGGTCAGGTTTACGAGCAAACCAGTAAAGGATACCTATCATGCTTACGTGACGATGAATGACGTGTTTCTGAGAAAATAGTCAAAGAAACCGTTTAAGCTCCAGTCTAGGAGGGATCCGCCAGGGTGTGTATGTCACCGATTGCCCTAGGTCGGATGGCAAGCCTAGGGCACTACCTCTGGTCATCGGATCAAAAGATGAACGACAAGATGGGGTTGGGAAATTAGGGCAAATGAGAAAAACATATTGAAAAGTAAAGTAGTAGATTGTTTGTGCGGATAAATTCAACTCAATCAATGAGATGTGGTCCTTATAATATAGGGTGGGGAGGTCTTGCCTCGATAGGAGCCAAAACTCATACAATTTCCATTCTAAAATACAACTACTAACTCAGACTACCAAAACCTGCCTAGCAAGTTTGCATAGGCGTGGATCTTTTTCGAAGCATCAATTTTCTCATATGAACTCCGAATTAGGAATTCTATATATGCATTTCAGTTGTATCGACAAGAGAAAAACAATGATGAAGTCTATTTTACAGTATTTTACAATTTGATAAACTTACTCAGACTGGCCTAGCTGTTTTTTCAAGATTTCTCGAAACTGGACATTATTTTGGTTGCCAACAAGAAGAAAATATACATGTTGTTGGATCTCTAATATGGACTAGAGGTGGTGATTCGTCCACCGATACCATTTAATAAGCAATTGTACCAAGTTTGTGAACCCCCCTCTTTTTTAATGTATTTAATTTTTTGCATTTACTTTAATTTATTGCAACTTGTATGCCTTACTTGAATGGACTAGCTTGATATGTATTTAGCTCTAGGTTGAAAAATTCTTTACTTTTGTGGGAGTAGTCGATAGATATTTAGCTTTAGGTTGAAAATTTCTTTGTGACAATGGGTAAACACATTAAATAAGCCATAGAACACATCCAGATAGACCTAGACAGATTTATCTAAAGCAAAGTTTGTTTTAGTACAAGTGTAGGTAATCTTTAAGGATGTGTTTAGTTGAGAGCGAGGTAGAATGGAATGGTTCCATTCTTGATTTTAGGGATGTGATGGTTTCATTCTATTGTTTGTTTGAAGGGATAGAACATTTCCAGTTTGTTGTATGGTTGGATGGATGGGAGGAGGATAGGATCAAAGATCTGTTAGGTCACCATAAGTGTGGGTCCCATATGTCAGTCAAGTCCTATACCTTATCCTCTTCTCCCGCTTCTGCAGGAATCAACCGCAACCGCCCCATATTCGCCTGCGCTCTCTTCTCCTGCATCTGCAGGAACCGTCTGCAGTCGCCCCGTCTCCTCCTGCACTGCGCCTCCACCAATGTCGCCCTTCGCGTAATCACCTCTCCCCGCCCTCGGCCGCCTCCGCCCGCCACTAGCCACCTCCAATTTCACTGCCGCCCGCACCCCCCCCCGGCCGGCTGTCTCTGCCTGCGTTGCCTGATCATGCCGTCTCTGCCCATCCTGGCTGTTACCTCCGACCGACCATGGTCACGGTTCCACCCACCCTGGCTTCGGGTCCGGCCACCGCCGTGCATACTTGTGCTCATGCACACGAGAGATGCGACGTGAATGCCGTTCGAGTGGAGCGAGAGCTCATCCGACTAATTTTCTAGAACAAGCTCGCTCCGAATCCGAGCAAATATTCGATGGTGGGCCTGGGAGCTGTTCCATCCATTGGTTCCTCAACTAAACACCGATAGGAACGGAACTACTCCATTCCTTTATTCCTCATTTCTTCAACCAAACACCCATCAAGTTGCTATCCTTTCAGAAAAAAAAATGTTACGATCAGATTAGCTCAGTTGAACGGATAGCCATGCAAGCATGCAATGACTTTAGGAGGAAAAATGGATTGCAGGATACTAATAGTGTTGTCATTTCAATTTCTCGATGCAAAATTTTCTAACAACAAAAAACTTGAAAATAGTCCAAGTTTTCTTATATAAATTAAGATCGGAAGAATTATCCTTAGATTGTTTTCCAAGATAGGAAAATACACAAAATTAAAACATATTTCGTTCAGCCGAACACGTGCAAAAGTCACATAGATATATGCGGATAGTTGAAAAGGCAAACGGTGCGAGTTAGTCATATTACATTCCAAACCTCATCGGATTGTCTACTTTTTATATTATAGTAAACCTCTCGGCTAATCCGACTGAAGTGGATTTTGAGTTGTACATAAACGGTCTCCAGATTGATGTATTCGATCAAACACAAACAAATCTACTATTGTTACTTTTTTCAAACTCTACCTTTCCAACCTACGTACTTACTATTCTACAGGCATCATCTCCATGATATTTGTGGATGTTTTAGATGGCTTGGCGACTCTAGAATAAGCTTAGGTGCACCTCCCGACAGATTCCTTCTTGACAGACATTATTCTTAGATTTTCACGAGCTCTTTACGAAAACCGGCTAAGCCGGCCTCTAAAACCAACTAGGCCACATTCTCTTGAGTTCGCTGAGACGATCTTCATGTGACCTGAGCTAACTCTTCGGATGTGCATCCTACTATTGCGAGAATAATTATCCACAAGTTAAGACAAGCAACAATTTAGTCACAGACTCGTCCGATGGATACAGGTTCTACCAGAATGCAAGGATGAATCTAACCAACTAAGCTACGACACTTAGCTCACCTCTACATGGACTTAACCAACTGGTCATGACAATTGCTCCACATTCTAACTGAAACTTCTTTTATGGTTTCTCTACCTGCCAATGCAACCCATATATAACTATCTATGCCACACGTACTTATATATTTGGGTTGACAAACAAGTTACTAAAGTTACTCTTTTGCATTTGTTCTACATCCAACGAAGGCTGCATGCATATTGATTGCCCGTTACTTCCAACGTCGACAGCAAAAACTGCTTGATTGGAGTAGAAATTTCTGGGGCTTCTTTATTATTCTTTCCATCCACAAAAAAATACAATTATGGAAACCGTGTCTGTTAAATTGGCTTATGTTTGACCAGGTTTCTAATAAATAGTATTAGAATTTATAGCTCTAAATAAATTTATTATGTAATATTCTATAACTAATCTAATAGTACTTGTTTGTATTTTTATGTGAACTTATTCAAAGTTCAAACTGTTTGAATCCTCAAAAAACGAGAGAATTGCATTCTTTCGTAGACAGAGGGAGCAACATATAAGGAGAATCTTCCTATTATATGCTGATTGTAGTCCTAATATACCCTGTTGTCATCGAAACAAAACAAAAAAAAACTTGTCTTCTGCTGACGAAAAAAAGAATTGCATTTGAGCAATAAAATAAAATCCATCAGATTAATGAATGCCAAATTAAAATGTGCTGAGCTCACCTGCGCTGTGGATGTGTGTGTTGGCTATTTTATTTTCATTAGAACTGAGATGATAAAAGCGATGAATTCAGATGTTCATTTCTTTCTTGTATTCAATTACTTTACTTTATTTAAAATGGGCGTTATAGGGTGAAAAAAAATCTCTTTGAAAGATGAAGGTAGCTAGAAATAAAATAAAAATGTACTTGTCCGAGCTGTACAAGCTAGCCTTTTTACCTACGAAGTTGACAGCCGCTTCTCGAGATTTAGCCGCCTCTTCTCTTTGACAATAGCGCGGGGAAGAGTAAATTGGTTGGTCTATCAAACTTTGATATTTACCATGCCCATTTGTACTTTGACGGTCCTGTTTGTTGTCAGCGAAAATTGAAGAAGGGTAAAGCTAAAATTAACCTGACGGCTTGGTGGTTGGTGTTGCGAATATTTGTCATGGCACGGCTCTTCACACAATGAACCGGCTCGGTAGTTGGATGCCAAATTGACTTTCTACTTCTTTCGCAAAGAAAAAAATGTCCCTTTGTACTTTTGTATAGAAAAAAAGTGACAGTCCAGTGGTTTACTTATTAGCAGCGCATACTCCAACAGGAAAAAAGCCATATATAGTAGTACTAATTAAGTAAAGAACTCGAGAAAATCTGTGTGAATGGGATAGTGATGATGACATGCATGCTGAGCGACCGGTACACAGTTCTTTTTTTTTTGGCACAGATAACTGGCAAATAGTGAGATATACATTACATGATTTACCACAATATATAAGAATTACTGTCTGTACTTAAATTAATGTATCCAATGACAAGGATAATACTAGTGAGTAGTGACTGTTTATAGAAACTTTGTTACAGTTCTAGTGTACTACTACATCTTTGTATTAATGTTTGTGCTGACTTTATTAGCTAAATAAAGGATACCTAGATAGCAGTTTCTTTTTCCTCTGATAATGTTGACGTGAAAAATTAAGAACGAGATCAATAGCTTCCAGGAGGCTTAATTTGCATTGTCTTAGTGGTTGTTGACGTTCTATCCTGCGCATATTGTTAGTCGCTAGCTTGTACGGCAAATAAAGGATAAATAAGGTCAACAATGCAAGCAGTTAATCACCATGCATTCAAAAGCACGAGCGTAATAAAACACACGAATTACCACTTTCTGAGAAGCTTAAAGGTAAATTGTGGCGGCGTTGCTTTTGGACGTGGCGGCACAACCGTGGAGGGTCACGTCTTGTCGTCGTTGTTTTTTACGCTATGGCCAAAAGGATAGATAGAGAAGGAACAAGTCACCGTGCATGCCACAGGGGGCATGGCGATTCAGCATGAACGAATAACAGTCAAGGACACATATAGATACGACCAAATATTATCAAGAAAAAGATAGCATGGTTGGTAGCTAGCTAGAAATCAAGTCAAACCTCATAGCTTTGACCAGGCATAAGCATGCATGAACCTTCGTAGCTCATAAGCCATGTTCTGGGACAAGTTCAGTACACAAGAGCATATGGCCGCATCACATGTGCTATATATAGAGCCCTAGCTACTTTCATATCGCAACAACATAAAGCAGGAGCTAGCATCAATAGACTAGCCAGCACAGCAGCAAGACGTACGGCTGCTGCTGTGTTACTCTAGCTATTGATCAAAGAGTAACAACTAACAAGATCCAGCAGATCAGCAAGGATCTAAACTAAACCAAGCACTAATTATTGTTGCATACCAACTAGAAGCTCTACATCTTTGGTGGTGCAAGAACAACACTACATGGCAAAAGAGATCATGGCTGGCGGCGAACATGGAGAAAGAGAGGAAGTGGTGCTTGTGGGAGACGAAGAGGAGGAGGAAGACATGCTTCCCGGGTTCCGGTTCCACCCCACCGACGAGGAGCTGGTCACCTTCTACCTCCGGCGGAAGGTGGCTGGGAAGCGCCTTAGCATCGAGATCATCAAGGACTTCGACATCTACAAGCATGATCCATGGGACCTCCCAAGTAAGTAGCTAGATTACCTAGCTTAATTTATATTGCAATATACACGAACTCATGCATGTGTGATGATTACTCCATTATAATTTCATGCATGATCAATTTTTTTATATGCTTGCAACAATTAATGCATGCATGAACTGAATGAACCAATAAAAATTGCTGCTTGGATCGGAGATATAACTTTGGACTTTGGAGCAATAAAATATAATGATGGATAACTGATCACTGATGCATGCATGTATGCAGAATCGAGCTCGATCTCGGGAGAGAAGGAGTGGTACTTCTTCTGCCTGCGAGGGAGGAAGTACAGGAACAGCATCAGGCCCAACAGGGTCACCGGCTCCGGCTTCTGGAAGGCCACGGGCATCGACCGCCCCATCCACTCCGCCGCCTCCGGCCGCGCCAGCGACCCCATCGGCCTCAAGAAGTCGCTCGTGTTCTACCGCGGCAGCGCCGGCAAGGGCACCAAGACGGAGTGGATGATGCACGAGTTCCGCCTCCCGCCGCGCGCCGAGAGCGCCCACACCTCGCCCAGCGAGCAAGAGGCCGAAGTGTGGACCATCTGCCGGATTTTCAGGAGGAACTTCACCTACAAGAAGCACCCGCAGCAGCAGGTCGCCGGCAGCAAGGTGTCCGCCGCCGCGGCCGTCGTCGTGCAGCCCGGCGAGTCGAGCTCTGTCACCGGTAGCCTCGAGTCGGACACCGGGGACGTGTACACGAACGGCATGCCACAGCCGCCGCAAGCTCCGGCGATCGACGGCTATGACTACGGCTACGACCAGCCGATGCTGCAGCAGGGCCAGTGGAACAGCCACGCGCTGCATGCAGCGGCCACGGCCCCGTTGCCGTCGCCGACGATGGCCGCGCTCCATCACAGCGTGCTTAGTAGCCCTGCCGCTGGCGGGCTAGACGACATGTACTACAGAGATGGGTCCAGCTGGGACGACATTGGCAGGATGGTGATGGAGCTGACGGACCCCAGCCCCATTGTGTTCTCCTTCTGACACTAGATCATATGCCTAGGAGAGTTGCAGGCTGTTCTGTGCATGCTAGATTTTTTTGGTTTGGGAGTCCACTTCAGCTCCACACCACGCAGCACCACACCGAGAACGAAACCCGCCGACGAAACACTAAACTGACATGTGGGACCTGCATGGCAGATGCTAGGTTTTTTTTTTCTTACACAGAGAATATACATATACGATAGATCGACCTTATTATTAATTATATAGAGAGTTTCCCAGATGTATTATGTTGTCAAAACACAATTGTATCGATGTCGATGTCTATAGTATATACATCGTATTGGATATATATATGATGTTATTTGTTTGTTCCCAAAGTACTAGAGAGACGATATTAATTTACTCGTCATCAGTACCTAATATAATGATCAATGCAACCTCGTGAAATATGGTCCTAGGCTAATGAGATCTATTCTTCTCTATGGTTCATATTTGATGTGGTTTCACCACATAATATAACCTGGTCTAAAGTTAAAACATATTTTGACTTCCCTGGTCCAAGTGTGAGGTGAAAAGTGTGGGCTGGACATGGTGCACAATGAAACAAATGCACTTTCTTACCTGGTGCAAAGGAAAGTCTAACATACATGTGCTAGTAATATATAGTGCTTCCTCCATTCTAAAGGGTAGGTACTTTAGCTTTTATCCCATGTCAAGGTTACCTAACTTTAACTAAATGTATATAAAAAATATATTAACATCTACATCATTAAATTAATACACTATTAAGATATGCTTATGATGGATTTAATGAAACTAAATTAATGGTGTACATATTTATGTTTCTATGAATTAAGTTGGTTAAAGTTACAGAATTTTGACGAAGGAAAATGAAATCAACCAACATTTTGAAATGGAAAGAGTATGTTATAATGTGATTACCATGAGTCACAACTAAGATTACTACTACAAGATGAGCAAAATGGGTTTAAGTTTTTTAAGATAATGGATAAAATTCTAGCTTTAGACATCCTCTTAAAAATATGCATAGGATAATTACAAAAATGTGCCATTCTTGTTGGCAGCCACGTTGCAGTCTCCAAGGTCGGCGGAGCATGTCTGATATTATGTGTTGTTGTCGTTGTCAGCCACATCGTGGCACCATTATATTGCATAACATACCAAACTACACCTATACCAGAGTGAATCTAGTGGAAGTTTAGGGATCTGGATCGCGGATGAGAAGAAAGAATAAAGGTTCAAGGGTGATGTGTGAAGGGGGGAGGATAGCCTTGGCACCACCACATTGCGATAGTGGCATGTGATTTTGATGGACCTAGTGGCACCAAAGTGGTAGGGGCGAGGTGGCACTAGAGAAATTAAACAAGCTTTACTCAATTGCCACATTACAACCGGCAATACATTAACCGATAGCAATGACATGTACCAAGCATAATATGTTGATTTGATTCACTTGCCAAGCATAGTAGCATGATACAAATTCAAGAATGCAAATATTTTGCATTTCGCTGATTTGATTTTTGGTAGGTCTTTGCCAAGCGAATAATCGGTAGGAGGAAGCACACCACAACAGAGGCTTGCTTGCAATGATGGTGGAGGGAACCAGCGTAGATCTGTGTTTGTGGTGTTCTTTGCGGTGGTGAACCTCGCTATACTTAGGCGATAACCACAACAAGCAGTTTGTTTTGCCAATTATTTGTTTCATTTGCTAGCACAAATTCAAGATTTTATTGTGAATCCACTTGCTTGTAGAGTGAATCGACTGTGTGACGATGAATCTTTATATGTTGAATCGGAGTTATTGCTTTACTTCTCTTAAGTATGCATGATTTAATTGTTTTGAATCTATGTGATGTTGAATTAGGGGTGGATCTGTAAATGATAAGCCAGAGTGGCTTCATTTGGATAGACATGATACTAGCTCATTTTTCTTTATGGACAAATATAATGACACACAAAGAACACATCAACCAAATTCCGTGCTCATACGTAACTACCTTGTATGGCATATTCCCTTAGAGCACCTCGGGCACAACCCTAAATCAGGGCCTCTACTTGCCTATATACAGAGGATCCTTGGGAGGCTGATTTCTACACCCAACTGTAGCAGCGCCCCCTAAAACTCAGCCCCTATTCATTTTTTCTCTTATTATTCCAACATATTGACCATGAATATGCATCATTATTCCAGCTCAATAACTCAATCACTAATATTTGTAATGCATATATTTCAACCACAATCAACTTAGCAAATTCAAACATGGCACTTCAAATTCAAAATATAAATTTAAATATAAGTTTAATTTCATATGTACTATAAGCAAGCTGGCCCAGCTGGGAGGTGCTCAGTAAGCTCCTCTGTGACATGATCTGGTCGGTCTAACCAGGAAACTCACAACGAAGAGCTTGTGCTTACGTCTTGATCTTGACCTGTCAAATTGAATAAACTTGCTTTCACTACAACTTGTAACCATAGCAGCCACCAGAGCCTATGTATACGTGACACGTGCCGTACGTAACGTTGAGCAGCTAGCAAGACAGCTAGATAGCTAGCTAGCTAGAGAGCAAAATCAGATTAGCGTGCTTGCTGATTGGCCAGAGGCTAAGAAGATCAGCGCACAAGCTTTATTAACTTTGTCGTCTAATTAGTATACTACTAATATTTGGAGGCTGGCCTGACGAATAGAAGGTCACCATCTGATCCGATCCATCAGAGACAGATTTCAGCACTTAGCGTACGGTTTTCAACAAAGGAGAAAGGGAAAACCTCAGCATCCGGATCTTTCGAGCTCCAGGCTCCTCGTCACGTTGTCGCTTTCAGGCAGCCGGCACAGCGTGCGGCAGGTTAGGTGAGCTAGCAGCAGATCCGTCCTGCCTGCCTGCCTGCCTGCTGCCAATGTCAGTGTCAGCTAATAAAATGTTTCCAGGCTCTTTCCACAGCTAGTCCCTGATCATGACTTGTGCCCAGTCCAAGCTCCGATCGATCGACACGCTCCGCTCGTGCGTGGAAGTGGAACTGAATCCTATTCCTGTTTGCACAGCGATCGATCGAGACAAGAACGTCGCTGTCGTCGACCATAGCATCGTCGCCGTCGCCGTAGCCGTCGGTTGAAGAATCATCGTCCGGGCGGCCGTCTGGACACTGCTACAAAAAATCTTTTTCGAGACGTTTTGAAATGAGTCTCGAAGACGGGCAGAAATTCCAACAGCCTCAGTTAACGTCTCGGATTAACGAGGCGGTTGTTTTATATTAACCGAGGCGGTCACAAAAAAACCACCTCACAAAATAGATTTACGGAGGCGGTTAAAAAACAATCGCCTCCTAAAATCTATTAACCGAGGCGGGCCATACCCCCATTTTCGAAGGCGGACCACTTATAAGGCCCGCCTCAGTTAATATTCTCAAAGCCTAGCAAAAGTCCATCTCGGCCCAAAACTCAGTCACAGTATATAAGCATCGCTCAAAACCCTAGCCCATCCACTCAACTCCTCTCTCACCGCCGAACCCCGCAGCGCCGCTCGTGACTTCACAACTTCGCGAGTCGTGCGACCCCTCGTCAGCGCCCCCCCTCTATCTCACTCACCGGCCTCTCTCTCTCTCTCACACTCTTCTCTCTCTCACTCACCGGCGAGCAGGAGGCCGTGCCCCGACAAGCAGGAGGCCGCGCCACCGGCGAGCAGGAGACCACGACCCTGGCGAGCAGGAGGCCGCGACCCCCGGCGAGTAGAAGGCGGCGACCCCTGGCGAGTAGGAGCAGCAACAATCATGGCGGCGCGCCATGGTGGAGGCGGCGTGGCTCCTGTGCTCGTCCCTCTCCAGCGGATCTGGACGGTGGTGCCGCCCTCGGCCCCCTCCTCCCTCTCCACCGGAGGCAGCGTGCCCTGGCGGATCCAGTGTCCGACCTGCGTGTCCGGCGAGGACGCAATGGATCCAGCCATCTCCGGCGACGAAGAAGCAGATCTAGCATGGGCACAATCGGATCCGGCGGTGGGAGGCCAGATCCGGTTGTGGGTGGGCGGATCCCGGTTGTCGGGGAGCGCGCAGGGGCAGCGGCAGCTGCGCGCAGGTGCGGCGGCATGAGGCCCAGATCCAGACCTGGTTAGGGCTAGGCTATGGGCTTTTTCTTTTTTTTGTTTTTTTATTAACCGAGGCGGACAGCAAACCGCCTTAGAAAATAGACCATTTACCATGACCTTTGATCCAAGGCGGTTGCGAAAACCGCCTCAGTTAATCGGTTTTGCCTGCCTCGGTAAAGATTATTGTAGCAGTGGGACCGTCAAGTAGTCAAGTGGTTCGATCATCTGATCCGGACTTCAGCTAGCTAGAGGCTAGCAGCAGAGAGCTACAGCCTGCCTGCACGTACATGTTGTCCTGGCCTTTATTCTGCAAGCCTCTAGCTAGGAGGGACTAGGATTAAGAGCTTAGTTGCTGCTGTAATGCTGTCTAACTACACACACTACATACAGTGCTCTCTTCTCTTTGCATGCATCCGGAAGGAAAAGGGCACATGCATGCAATTCAATATCGTCCTGACGACCATGAGGGCATTCTTCAGTTTGGTACATCGTGTCTCTTGCAGTTGATGAGGTTTCAGATCGAGCGTGAGAGCGATCGCTTCATAGCATGTCTGCCTGCTGGTTTCGTGGCCACGGATTCCGTTAAAGATACGGAAATGCTAAGTGTCGTGCGTCCGATGGACCGCACAAACATCGGATGGCTTTTTCATCCACACCGCTTGCTCCCGCTCACATGTATATTAAAAAAAAACTTATCTCTCACTTTCTCCTCTCCATCCTTATCTCTTCCGCGCTCCTCATTCCTTGCCGGCACACTAACGCCCGGCATCCTCCCCCACTCCGGTGTCGTCACCGGGAGCCCCCAATGCTCACAGATCCGGCGGCCCTCCCCCATTTCCCCTAGCGAGATCCATGGAGCACGAGCGAGATCCACTCGCCTCCTGTGAGATCCATGGAGGTGGCGTGGAGGTGTTGCAGGGGAGTGGGCGGCTCTCCCCCACCCCGGCGCGGCGCCCTCCCCACCCTGGCGGCGCCCTCCCTCTCTCCGACGGCCATGGCGCTCCCCCCATCCCCTACCATCGCCGCCACTAGTGCAGGATTGGGTAACATTCTCGGTTGGGAAACCCCCTTTAGTCCCGGTTGCCCAACCGGGATTGCGAATCCAGGACTAAAGGCCCCCTTTAGTCCCGGTTCCCAGAACCAAGACTGAAAGTGGATCTTTAGTCCCGGTTTCAACTACTAACCGGGACTAAATGTGTCCGCAGGCATTGCACCGAGATTGGCATGTTTAGTCCCAGTTGGTATTTCCAACCGGTACTAAAGGTTTTTTTTCCATTTCTTTCGTTTTTATTTTATGGTTTCTTTTCAATTCAATTTTTTTGTTTCAATTAGCTTTTCTTATATGAATTATACGTACGCTGCTAATATACGTACGTATGTATAAGGTTCCGTTAGAGCATTATACATAAATAACTCATAAAAATGCATGAAACTAAATATATACAAATATTACAAAGAGGTTGTGCATGCATATGGAATATGTACATAATAAGTCACAAAAACCTTGTACTACTCATGTCCTTGGGATTTCTTGCGCAACCTTAATAATCTTCCGTCGCCGTTTGGCTACTAGATATTAATTCTTTAGGGTCATAGTAGTACGTGCCCTTAGAATCTATGATCTGGTTCAAAAGAAATCCTGACAATGCCTCTTGAATTGCTTTGATCTGTTCACCTCGCAGGTCCTTGCGCTTCTTCCAATCAATCTTCAATTCCAATGAAAGGACAAGTCTGAATATATATATATATATATATATATATATATATATATATATATATATATATATATATATATATATATATATATATATCAACACAATGGTAATAAATAAATTGCATATATTTTTTACATACTTCAAGGATCTCCTCTGGAGTTCTCCTTGAGTACTCCATGAGGAACTTGCAGACGTAGTATCCATATAAGTTGTTCCCCGATCCCGGCTGCAGACACCACTTTATGAGAAAAAGATTCATCATCAACCTATGAAACACGATAATAATGAATTGAACTAAATAAAGATACAGTGACCTACCTAGGTAGTACTTACTGGGTATTGGGCTATATGCAGAGGCACTTGCCAATTACCATGACGGTGTTTCTCGGTGAACGTTTTCCAAGCACTGCTCAACAAAAAAAATAAATAGAGTTATATCATTAAAGTGGCATAAGAGAGTATATAGTATGTGCAAGACCGAAATTACCACTAGAGTATATCGAGGATTTCTTGGTACTCTTCTTGGGGTTTTGTTGCTGGGTCAAAGATTTTTTAGTACTCCTGGTCATATCGATGACCAGCAGTATCCAGTGAAAGCTACATTTATACGCAGGCATAACTCATTAACTAAAGTCAACATGGAGTAAGCAAAATAAAATGGACACAAGACATTCACACTCACTTGTAGTTGTAAGGAAAGAGTAGTAGTGTCTTGTTAGCGATCTTATCTAAGAACCTCAACAGATTGTCCTGCGTTTGAGGTTGCCATTTATTATATGGCATAACCCTCACAGGCGCCTTGAATACACGATTCGGATCAATGAAACCAACATCTGTCAACCCTTTCTTCTTGAGGTTCAGCATCTCATATCTGCATATATATAGTGTGAGGATATAACTATATATGAACAACGAACTAACATAGAAGTTACTTCAATTCAATTATTGTAGAAAGAATCACTTACAGACACCAGCAGCTGAGGAGAGATTTGTCGAGAGCTTCTCGGTTTAAGAGTTGGTGTAATTCATTGAACTCAACATATAGCATGTCATAGCCGAAGTAATGCTCTGGTCTCGTTCTGCCAATAACCCATGCTGCTTCGTCATTTTTTGTCACTTCTAAGTACCACTTGTTTAACAAGAACATTTGTGTACCGAGTTGTGAGTAGTTGTCAGGGTTGACAAGACTTTGGCCATACACATAGATCTGGTATTTATCATAGCTGCTTGTTGGTATCGGTGCTCCCTCCGCGAGTTGTTCATGTGTGAGACCTGTGTCAGCCATGAAGTCTTCCAGTGCCTGCTTCTCTATTTCTTTACCGCCTTGACCGCTTGTGAAATCACCCTCAACAATTAGCGGGTCAATAGATTGCTGCCCGAGCTGTGCAACATCTTTCCCTGCTCTCCTCGCTTTCACCGACGGCTTATGTGACTTGCTAAGAGAGCGTTCATAGTTCGATAATGGTGAGGGCTTAGCTGCATCACGCTGCTTTCGCTTTGCTAGTTCTTGTTGTTGAATGTACTGTGGCTTTGGCGGGTTTCTTCTTAGTTCCTCCCTCCTTTTTTTAGCTTCTGCGCAACCTTTTCAAAAATTATCCAAATCCTTTTGTGTCGCCGCTTTTGATTCCTCTTCAGACATCTCATAAGGCAGCTTCTTCGGAGAGGCCTTTTTTCTACCACGGCTGGCTTTCTTCTTCATCGGGGACTTCGCCGGGGGCGGGGGGCACCTCTTCTGGCTCTTTGATGGCGCGGGAGGCGAAGGAGGGGGAGCCCGCCTTGGAGATGGAGATAGAGATGGAGATGCAGCCGTGCCATGGAACATATCTTCTGGCTCTTCGTCTAGAGCACTCTGATGATCATCATGGGCTGGAAGAACTGGACTCCGATTAGGAGACCTGTGAGTACAAAAATGATTGGGAGTAAATGGTTATTACGCGAGAAGAGCCAATAATTAAGAATGGTTATTAATTATTGAAAAATTGTTTCATTCACTTTCATCCGCACCTATCATGAGGTAGTTGAGGAGGAGGCGATGGTGCCCTATCCGCCAGACCGGGAATAATGATGTAGCGCTTGTGCCATACAATGCATGAATGCTCTGCTTGTCCTAGGGTCTTCTCCCCATCACCTCCAGGAAAGTCAGAGCCACTTTCTTATAGTCGTTGATAACTATATCCGCCCCGACGCTATAATAGCCGGGTGAAATTGGATTCCCATGGCTTGTTGATGCCTGCTCACCAGGGACCACAAGAGAAACAAAACCGTACGCCACCAAGATTGTAGCATCGGTATTCACCATGGGAATGTGTAGCTCACTTGGCATCAAAGGCACGAAGATGTTATCCATGGGGAAGTGTTGCAATGCTTCATCTTGATTTGCAGGGAGCTCAGTGGAAGCGCAGCTGCTTCTATGCTGAGTGGGGCTAACATTGACTCCATGCTCTGATGTTGACTGCCTCTGACTACATACTGCCTCCTCTAACTTTTATTCTCGCTTTCATGCTTAGTTCTCGCTCCCGCGATCGGTGCACCGCCTCCTCTAACCTGCGGATCCGCTCTGCCTCATCCTTCCTTCGCTGGCGGCTTTTGTACGTATCGGCGTCCTCAGGGAAGCCATACCGCCACGAAATCAACCCTTTGCCTCGCATTCGCCCAGAGTGTTCAGGAGTCTGGAGGGCGTACGTGAGCTCATCAATCTCTCGGTTGGGCCGGAAGGCACCATAGGCAGAAGCCTCTATAATACAGAAAAGTCTTTGTGTTGCTGTTCTGATTTCTGCCCCACAACCGATGCTCCAATCTCTGGGTCCAGTTATCCCTATGCGCAAAAAACCAATTCTTGGAGTGTTCGAACCAGTCCAATAAAATTGGATGGATCCCTTTGGTAACCATGTCTTCTTCCATTCTTTTCCACTTTGGAATGGTGGTCCTGTAGCCACCTGATCCCGTTTTATAATGGTATACCTTCTTTCACACATTCTCTTGGTTCCTTCTCACCCGTTCCTCACCCTCTTCCGAGGTCTCGTACCCCACAAATTCAGGCCACTGGTCCCTCAACTTTTTGTATGGGCTATTTTGACTGAAATCTGGAGTCAGATTCTTCTTGATAAAATTGTTGTACAGCTTCTTCTTCCAGGTCTGGAATTGTGTGGCCATCTTCTTGAGAGCCCAACTTTTAACTAGTTCTTGTAAATCGTTACCTGCTGGTAGATTGAAATGTTCAATGACTGACTGCTAAAGAAGGTCCTTTTCTAGATTAGAGACAAAAGGGATTTTAGGATCATCCTTCCTCTGTTTCCATTCACGGATGCTGATCGGGACCCTGTCCCTAACAAGAACCCTACAGTGGTTTAGGAACTTCTTTGCATTGGCTGTTGGCAGGAGTGGTTCGCCGGTATTAGGATCGACTTCTGTGATGTTGTAGTGGCTCTCCAACGATTTTGTCGGGCCTCGTACACTTCTCGTTGACGTTGTTGATCCAGAGGGCTACGTATGTACGAACACAAAGATTTAGTAATACATTTATATATATATGAATTAATGGAATTATTTAATTTCATATATACAAGAGGTGCAAGATTATTAACAAATATACCTCACCAGCACTTTCTTGCATAGGAGGCAGTTCTTGCACATGAGGTTAATGCTCATCTTCTAAGTTCGCTAAGTAGTCATCGAACTCTCGTCGGCCTAGTTCTGGTTGGGGCCATATTGAGTGCCAACATTGATAATGTTTGTCATGGTCTCATTCTGGTCGTAGTCGTCTTGTGGCTCGGCCATCTTAATTACCACAACTATATAAAAATGAAAACCATACACTAGTTGGGATTTGCATGCGTGGATCTCGATCAAGATATAATAAGGGTTTGGAGCGGAGCTCTCGGCCGAGCAGGTTTGGAGCGGAGCTCAGGTTATTAGCGGATATATATCAACATTGGTACGTGTATCAAAATTCATGTCACGCTAATTATATATAACCATAGAGAATTCAGGGTTATTATTTATGCCCTGGTTAGGGTTTGGAGTGGAGGTCAGGATATTACATTATATATATCAGCATTGGTGTATATATAAATATATGAAAATCATGTCACAGTAATGTTAATATATCAAAATTCAGATATGTATGTATGTATGTATGTATGTATGTATGTATGTATGTATGTATGTATGTATGTATGTATGTATGTATGTATTCATAGCGCTAATTTTCTACAACTATGTTGTTTAATTTTCTATAATTTTTCTATATACGTGTTATAGTATACACTACAATATTTCTATCTATTTTTCTATTTTTTTCTATGTCAAAAAAATAATATGCACATCACACACACTCACTCACTGATCACTTCACTCACTCACTGATCTCATTCTCATCACACACAATTTACTGATTATCACACACACACACACACACACACACATATATATATATATATATGATCATCATATATCACAACACATACACAACAACATATATATATACACACACTACATACTCACCCTCCGGCGAGGACTAGGACGGAGAGGATGCCGACGTGTGCAGCTGGGGACGAAGTGAGGCCAGCGCGGTGACGAGCTAGGATGGTGGCGAGGACAGCGGGGTCACGTGGACGCACGGTGACAAGGACACGGCACACGATGGCGAGGACGGCACCAGCGGGGTGACACGCGTGAGGACGGTGTGACGAGAGGACAGCGCGCGGTGGCGAGGACGTGGCGGCCGGCCGGGGTGACAAGGACGGCATGGTGGCGAGGGCACAGCGGCTGGGGTGACGAGGCGAGGCTGGCACGGGGGCTGACAAGGCGAGGCCGTGGCAGGGTGATGAGGCGAGGGCGCCGGTGATAGTGGCGAGGCCAGCAGACGGGGTGAAGATGGCGAGGCCGGCGTGGGGTGACGAGGCACACACGGCCGGCGGGGTGAAGAAGGCGAGGCGCTCCGGTGAGGACAAGGGACGACGAGCGGCGATGCTGGATCCGGTGTGGAGACAAGGTGATGGCAGGGGTGGTGGCCACGGGGGGTGACAACCCAGCTAGATCCGGTGGAGTTGAGGTAGAGACGACGATGAACGGCGTGGGGATGGCGGCGAAGATCGAAAGCGAAGCGCAGCGGCGGCGGTGCTATGGCCTGGATTGAGCGGCGAAGATGGAGAGGAAAAGAGAAGGGAGAAGGCCGCGGTTTATAAAGGGGGACCTTTAGTCCCGGGTGGTGGTTAGAACCGGGACTAAAGGTAACCTTTAGTCGCAGGTGCAGCCATGGCCTGGGAGTGAAGGTGGTTTTGGCGGGCCGCGAAAACACAGGCTACCTTTAGTCCCGGGTGGTTGATCTGCCTGGGAGTAAAGGTGGGCTGCAATTTTGCTTCCCGCCAGTTTCCAGAAGTTCTTACTTTTTTATACATTTCACTTATATAAATATGCAGAGAGTTGTTAATTGCCTAGTAAATAAAATATTAGCCAAAAAATTACAAAAAAATTCCAACACCTGGTTTTCCATTATTAAACGCAACAAAAATCTGTAACCCAAACTCTTTTGTTTTACCGTATAAATATTTAACATAGTGTAAATAATAATCACAATTTGCACCATGCAAAAATGTACCACTTGATTAAAATCATTAAAACTATTGCTTTTCGACAGGAAATTAGTTTTCACATCTTATTAATGTTGATCATTTGGTTTTTCATCACACATTCTCCATGAGAAATCCACCGTCAAGCAGAAAATTCATTTAAACGTATAAAATATGAAAACACGATAAAAAAAATTTGAAGTCACAATTATTACATAATAGGTCTAATACATCACAATATCAAACGGGAACAGCAATGGACTTCTTCTTGATGTATGTTCCTTGGTTATGATCACGCCGTAACCATGGAGTGTCCTCGTCACCTAGCAGGATGCTTGGGTCACTATTTACTGTGAAGGGTGGAATTCCATCATTCTTTTCGTAATCTTCTGACATGTCGGACCTGTCCTCGATTCCCACAATGTTTCTTTCCCTGAAAGAACTATGTGGCGCTTTGGCTCATTGTCCGAGCTGTTGTCATTGGTTTTTCCTTTCTTCGGTTTGGTAGACATGTCCTTCACATAGGAAACCTGATTCACATCCTTAACTAAGACGAATGGTTCGTTTCTGTACCCAAAATTGTTGAGGTCCACTGTTGTCATTCTGTAATGAGGGTCCACTGTTACCCCACCTCCTATCACCTTCACCCATTGGCACCGAAACAAAGGGACCTTAAAATCAGGTCCATAGTCTAATTCTCATATCTCCTCTATGCGGCCATAATATGTTTCCTTATTCCCATTTGGGTCTATGGCATCTATGCGGACGCCACTGTTTTGGTTGGTGCTCCTTTTATCTTGGGCCACCGTGTAATATGTATTGTCATTTATCTCGTACCCTTTGAATGTCATGATATGCCAAGATGGTTCCCTAGACAACAAGCACAGTTGGGCATCCAAACTCTTGTCACCCTGACATCATTTTCGCAACCAATATCCGAAAGAGTCCATGTGCTGATGCGTAATCTAGGCTTTAGTCCTCCCTGAGAATTCAGATCGTACAATGTCCTTGTGTTCCTCAATATACGGCTCCACCAAGGAGGAGTTTTGCAGAACTATGTAGTGTGCTTTACGAAAATAATCGTCCTTCTTGCCAATATATGATTTCTTCCCTAATGTTCCCTTTCCACTTAGTCTTCCCTCATGCCATGATTCAGGAACACCAATCGGGTCGAGGTCAGGAATAAAATCAACGCAGTACTCAATGACCTCCTCTGTTCCATAGCCCTTAGTGATGCTTTCTTCTGGCCGAGCACGGTTGTGAACATATTTCTTTAGGACTCCCTTGAACCTCTCAAAGGGGAACATGTTGTGTAGAAACACAGGGCCGAGAATACTAATCTCTTTGATCAAGTGAACTAGGAGGTGCATCATAATATTAAAGAAGGATGGTGAGAACACCAACTCAAAGCTGACAAGACATTGGGCCATGTCATTCTGTAGCTTTGCTAGATGCGCTGGATTGATTGCCTTCTGAGAAATTGCGTTGAGGAATGCACATAGTTTCACAGTGGCTAATCGTACATTTGGAGGTAGAATCCCTCTCAATACAAATGGAAGTAATTGCGTCATAAGCACGTAGCAGTCATGAGACTTTAAGTTTAGGAATTTCTTCTCTGCCACATTTATTATCCCCTTTACATTCGAGGAGAAGCCCAGATGGGACCTTGATGCAGTTTAGGTATTCAAACATGCTTTCCTTCTCTTCTTTGCTAAGAGTGTAGCTGGCAGGACTTAAGTACTGGTGTTCATCATCTACCTTCTCTGGATACAGGTTCTCTCGTTCTTTCATACACTACAAGTTCTATCTTGCTTCTAGTGTGTCCTTAGACTTCCTATACACACCCATGAAGCCTAGCAGGTTCATACAAAGATTCTTCGTCAAGTGCATCACGTCGATTGCGCTATGGACCTCTAGGACTTTCTAGTAGGGTAGCTCCCAAAATATGAACTTCTTCCACATGGGTGCGTGTCCGTTAGCATCATTGGGAATAGGTTGGCTACCAAGTCCCTTCCCAAAGACTACAAGTACATCCTTGACCATATTGAATACATCCTCACCACTATGGTTCTCAGGCTTTGTTTGGTGATCTGCCATACCTTTAAAATGCTTGCCTCTCTTTCTTAGGGTGTGATTCAACAGAAGAAATTGATGGTGGACCATGTACATGATCTTTTGATATTTTTCAAAAATATACCTTCCAGGTCATGAAAACAGTGCGTGCATGCATTATATCCCTTGTTTAACTGTCCTGAAAGATTACAAAGAGCAGGCCAATCATTGATTGTTACGAACAACAATGCTCGCAGGTCAAAGTGTTCCTGTTTGTACTCATCCCACACACGTACGCCTGTGGTGCTCCACAACTGTAGAAGTTCCTCAACTAATGGCCTCAAGTACACATCAATGTCGTTTCCAGGTTGCTTCGGGCCTTGGATAAGCACTGGCATCATAATGAACTTTCGCTTCATGCACAGCCATGGAGGAAGGTTGTAGATGCATAGAGTAACTGGCCAAGTGCTATGGCTGCTGCTCTGCTCCCCGAAAGGATTCATTCCATCTGTACTTAAAGCAAACCTTAAGTTTTTTGCGTCTTCTACAAACTTTGGGAATTCTCTGTCGATTGATCTCCACTAGGACCCATCGGCTGGGTGTCTCAACATATTGTCTACCTTACAGTCTTCTTTGTGCCATCGCAGCGACTTTGCATGCTCTTTGTTTTTGAACAAATGTTTCAAGCATGGTATTATAGGAGCATACCACATCACCTTGGCAGGGATTCTCTTCCTCGGATGTTCGACCTCAACATCACCAGGGTCATCTCGCCTGATCTTGTACCGCGATGCATGGCATACCGGGCATGCATCTAAATTCTCGTACTCCTTGCCGCGGTAGAGGATGCAGTCATTAGGACATGCATGTATCTTCTGGATTTCTAATCCCAAATGGCAGATGACCTATTTTTCTTCATATGTAGTGGCGGGCAATTCGTTTCCCTTCGAAAGCATCTTCTTTTGGATAGCCAGTAACTGCCCAAATCCCTTATCAGATACACCATTCTTTGCCTTCTATTGCAGCAATTTCAGTGTGGTACCCAACTTTTTTGCCCCCCTTCGGTAGTGGGGTATAGCAATTTCTTGTGATCCTCTAGCATGCGCTCGAACTTGATCTTCTCCTTTTCACTTTAGCATTCTCTCTGTGCATCACAGATGGCCTGACCAAGATCATCAGCGAGCTCTACCTCTTCTTCAGTAGCCCCCTCTTCTTCAGCTTCCCCCATTGCAGTATCATCAGAGGCACCGTATTCAGCAAAACCACAGAAAATCATGTTATCATCATCCCCTTCTTCATCATCTTCTTCCATTATAACATCTCTTTCTTCGTGTTTAGTCCAACAAATAAAGTTTGGCATGAAACCAGATGTGAATAGGTGTTCATGAATTTTCTTTGGCAAGAATAATCCTTCTCATTCTTACATAGAGCACATGGGCAGCACATGAAACCGTTCTGCGTGTTTGCCTTGGCCACATTTAAGAAATCATGCACGCCCCTAATAAACTCTTGCGAGCGGCGGTCAGCGTTGTACATCCATTGTCAGTTCATCTGCATTACAAGACGTACACCATATTAGAAACTTGTAATAACCCATATTATACAACATGCATGGTTAGTAGTTAATTAAAAGATCCAAATATCCATCAATCAACATGATTAATTAATTTCCCAAATAGTACTAAACAAATAGCAAAACAAACATGAATTTATTAAAGCCTTGATACAATGTAGACAATTCCAAATAGCACTAAACAAACTAAGCCTACAATGCACTTCAGCAGAAGAAGGATTTCGCGACCAATTCCAATTAAAACAAACAGATCATTCTTCTGCTGGTTCACTACCTCATCATCCATAGGTGCACTCTCATCAGTCTCCTCAGCCGTCTTTGCAAGAGATTTTCGGATGTGCTCAACATACTCTTCCTCCCAGTACCAACCGTCACATGATCCACTGCCATCCCACTGAAATTACAACACCAAATAAAGAACTTTAATCAAAATCATCACGAAAATGGCTACAAACCATTCAAAAACATGACAAAAAAGAACTCACATCGCGATCCAGACACGTGTAGAAGATGCACCCATTGTTGGGACCCTTCTTCTTCACCCTGTACTCCCTCACAATCTTCTGCTCACACTTGCCGCACGCAATGAGAGGGAGGTCTGGCCTCAGTCGTCCCTTAGGAACCCCATGCAAGGCCGAGGACCCGGAAGCCATCGCCATCTATGACTCTCTATACTCATTTTCATCAACTACTAAATGAGCTATATTTTTTTAAAAAAAACTTAAATTTCACTATTTCTAAACCATGAAGTGAGGCAATAAAAGGTGCATACTAGTTTGCATGAGCTACTATAAGATTTCTTCATCTACTTATGCCAACTATCAAGTGATTTTTGAGCTCAGATGACATATAAATAAAAAATATCCATCATTATTTCCAATATAGAAAACCACAAATTTCTCTATTTCAAGACCATGAAATGAAGCAATGAAATGTGCATACTAGTTTTTATGAACTACTATAAGCTTCCTTCATCTTCATATTCAAACTATCAAGTGATTTCGAGCTCAAATGGTATATAAATAAAAAAATCCATCATCATTCACAATCTAAAAAACCACAATGCAAATTTCTCTATTTCTAGACCATGAAATGAGCCATGCTGGTGATGAAACAAGAGAGGATGAAACTGCTAACCTTTTAGAACCGAAAATGGATGGAGGAATCGAATGAAGTGTTGAAATGACAGCCAGCGACAAGCAAGAACACCAGGAGACGAGCTAGAACAGAGAGCTTGAAATGGCTTGGGCTGGGCCAGGAAGGAGAGAAAAGTATATATGCCAGGACCTATAGTCTCGGTTGGTGGTTCAAACCCAGACTACAAGTTGGCTTCTAATCCCGGTTGGAGCCACCAACCAGTATTAAAGGTTTAGCCACGGCTAGTGGCTCCAACCGGGACTGAAGGGTGACCGTTAGTTCTGGTTTTAGCCACCAATCAGGACTAAAGGTCTCCTCCTGCTCCCCTCCTGCAAAAGCTGCGTCCCTAGCCGTTGGGCAGGAGAGTTTACTCCCTGTTGGTATGTCCAACCGGGACTAAAGGTTCGAATAGAAAGTCTGTTCTCTACTAGTGCGCCGAGCCAAGCCCGGTGTCGGTGGCTCTGATGGTGGAGCTCTCGCGTGCCGCTGGTGCTAGTGCTGGGTGGTGCTTGCGCACAGCGGCTCACCGCCGGCTCCCACCCCGTCGGCCGGAATCGACCGGCCCAGGCCTCTCTCTCTCTCCCTATGTTGCAAATGTATGTTTCAATTGTTTCAGACGTTTCAGAGGCATGTTGCAATTGTTTCATATAGATGTTGCAAAAGTAGATTGGGGGATGTTGCACATTTTGCATATGTTGTAAGTGTTTCGGAGGCATGTTGTAAGCGTTTGTTCAAACTGTTTCATCCGTTTTCAGACGTATGTTGCAAGCGTTTTGATCTAAATATTGCATATGTTTTCACACATATGTTGCAACAGTATGTTCTAAAATGTTTCATCTGTTTCAGTCTTCTATTACAGCAAATGTTTTCATGTTGCAAGTTGCAAGTGTTCTATCTGGATGTTGCATACGTTTTTACACATATATTGCAAGTATATTCCAGATGTTCCAGATGTTTCAGATCTATGTTGCATTCTAGTGTTTTGTGTTGTAGGTGTTTCCTGTTGTTCGGAGAGGCAGGGGGGCACCGGGGAATGGGGCTCGGCGAGCCGATGGCCGGCGAACATGGCGTGCGGCGCGCTGGGGGCTGACGGTCGGGGGCACGATGGGACGGGGGTGCGGCTGTGGGGGCGGGGTGCGCCTGCGGGGGTAGGGGAACGGATGGGGATGGGGGCGGGGTGCGCGGATAGGGCCGGGTCAGGCGTCGGGGCAGGCTTGTCAGGCATGCGGGCAGGTGTACGATGAAATTCATCCCCATCGGATGTCCATGCGCTTGTATTTCCCTAAAAGATATGCACATATGCGTGCATAGAATCAAAAGATCTGGGGTCTCATCAAAATGACAAAACGAGTGGTTTAGCATGATTGTTGAACAGTATCCACTATGATATGCGTCCACGAAGGAGACAGTTGTTTCTTCCTGCGCGATTTCTCCGTGACCAAAAATTTCCAGGTGGCAAAGTGGTATGATCGCGAGCCTCAGCCGAGTGTGCCTGTGCTCGTTTTGCAGAAATGCGCGGGGTGTGTTTTCCCATTTTCGCTGTCCCAGTCCTAGCTACTAGTTCCCTAAAAAAAAAGTCCTAGCTACTAGTACCTGCTAGTCCACCACTTGCTCTCTTGAAATTGAAAGCGAAGTTTTTTTTTTTGAAATTGAAAGCAATTTTTTATGTGTATGATATGTCGGTCACTAGGTTGGTTCGCAAGTGCGCATCAAAATTGGACGTGGGCCCACCAAAGATGTGAAAGTTAGCAGATATTCTAAATGCCAAATTTATTTTTATATGAAACCTTATTTTGTATTTGTATGTGTGCCGTGATGGAGAGGATAGAGCTCTTTAACATTGATCTGCATGTTTTGAAGGCTTGTTTTAGAGATATCAATTAATACGAAAATTGAAGTTTGTATATATAGTAGATGAAAATGGTTCAAGCGTCTCTGTTTACTCCAAATTAAGGTAGAACAAGATGCTCCGCTATATGAGAGGTTAGAAGAATTCAAACACTACCACAAAAAAAAGTTTTCACGGTCAGGCACTTTTGGTTTCCAGAGACGGGCGAGGCTCCTGCCTTCGGGTCATAATGTCCGCTTATAAAAATAGGTTAAAAAAACAAAAAAGGGCACAAGCCCTACGCTGAGCTTGCTCCTAGGCCCACGCTGATCTCGCTTCCAGGCAGGCGTTAGGCTCAATGAGCTAGCTAGCAGCAGATCTGTCCTGCCTGCTACCATTGTCATCCCACCTCTTTGGGTCTGTTTGTTTGTGTTTCTCCAAGAAGCCAGGCTAGAAAAATAACTCAGGCTAGCCTAAGCATGTCCAAGTCAATGCAACAGATTTCGTTTGGTTGCCACGTGCTAGATAAGCCTGCAATGGTTGGATCTTGTTTGGTTGTCTAGCGTGTTGGTGGTACACGTATCTCTTCTTTGCTATGGTGATTTTAACTCCAATCACCTCGTCTTCTATCGTAAGTCCATCACCTTTGTTTGCACCGTTTATCATCACTGGTGCTAGATCCATCATCCATGGCTTTCCTATGGCTACAACTTGACATGTTGGACTCTATGCGGTGCACTACTGGTCCACGCGGTCATAGTCACAAGTACTCATTCTTCCTCTTGGCTGCGTATACTTCTCGTTTGAACTTCACAATCGTCAGGAGTCTCAGGAAGCCTGTGCGATGGTGCTAGAGAGATGATTGGGTTGCTGTGTGTTCTAGGTACGAGATCATGTGCTCGAATGCTAGCCAAGGGATAACATCACATCAAGCTTCGTGGTGGCTGCTTTGTCCAGCTGAATGCCTTCTATCATTGCATCAAACACCTTAAGTTCATCATTGATAGCACCACTCCAAATAGATAGTGAGCAGAAGCACCCCAATCCTTGAATCCTGCACACCGAGCAGCTGTCGTAGGCCACTCGGAGCCCACCTACGGCCGTCATGGCTCGGAACACCTCCTGTCGGTGGCGTACGGGGGTTGCATAGAGGACCACGCTTCCAATCTCTCCTTTCAGCTGACCTACCGCTCGTCTCTCTCCGCCGTGCAGTGATGCTACCTTAGGCGCCAGGTGCGAACATAGGCAAGTGGTGAGGCTATCAATAGCATCTTGCTCCTTGAGCATAGACACGTCATGGTGGGGGTGGTGAGGAGATTCACATGGAGGCTAGCACACGGTTGGCTTCCTAGAAATGACCAATCGTCACATTCTTGGTAAGCCTAGCTAATGGGTACATTTGCATTAGCTAAGCCTGATTACAAGTGTCGAACAGGCAACCAAACAAATTGAGGGTGCACCTAGGAAGTTTGGTTGGGCCTTAGCCACCCAACCATTCTATAACTAGTCGTGGCCCATGTCCAATGCAAGTCCCCAATCAGTACTTGATGATCGTGCGTGGAATTGAACTGAATCATGTTTATACATCGAGATGTAACAAGGACGTTGGCATCGTCACTGTCAAAGAATTGTCAAGCCGATCTGGATGGTCAAGTCAAAGTGATCCGATCATCTCCAAACTTGAGCTAGAGCTACTACACTACAATCTGGCTATGCATGTTGTTGTTGATGCTAATTAGGTCACCAGACTAGTAAGGAGCTAGATCGCTCAGTATAGGAGGGCTAAAGATATCAACCTAGTCGACTTTTAGGCCAGCCATCATCCACAACTTGTTTGCACACAAACACTTTACCTGGTGCCTCCAACGATGAGTGTGATTTGCAAGACACGTCATGGAAGGAGCCTTGTCAGGAGCGTGATATGCAAGACACACCAGCGAGGTCTCTTGAAACCTGAAAGCCCACAAGCCTGAGTGGGACTCCCTCGCGGTGTGCAGTGGTGATGGGATGCCCTAGTGAGCCTGACTGCTCTAGAGCTTTGTTCTCATTGATCCACTGGCCATGCATCAACAACGAAGAACGAGAAGCAATACTAATGGGAAAGAGAGGGTGAAAGGTGTAGCAGATATGTTTTTTTGTCAATTGGATAAATAGATACTCAGTCGGCCATGATTCTCTCATATAAATAGAGGGGGTAGTCTTATCCCAATAGAAAATAAACATTTTGCATACGCAATTTACATGTTTCCCATGAGATCAGATGAGTTTCCAAAGGAAAAACATGAAACTGGGCTCGGACTGCGAAACTGGCCTGGGCCAGTTTACAAAGGGCCACTCAAAGCACACAGTCAAAACCGGTCTACGCTGGTTTTTCAAGAATATTGTCAGTTGTGCTCAGATTGCTCCAAAGTTTATCATTTTTGCTCTTTTCTTATTTACACGTGTTTTCCAATCTATCTTGAACTCTCCGACCAGATTTTGGTCTGCCTTCCTGCCAGCGACGGAGCACGGCACAAAATCAAGGGGGGCCAACTTGACAAAAACACAAGTGAAATATGTTGACATCAGAAATAAAACCATATATACTATAATATATTTAACTAGCCACATATCAAGTGACTACAGAGACTGTCAGACTACTCTTAACCAAGTTATGGACTAAAACTAGCTAGTTACATATCAAGTGACACATATATATATATATATATATATATATATATATATATATATATATATTTATAGTTGGGTCACATTTCACAAAATACAAGTGACCACAAACTATTAAACAAGCCAAGCCAAAATATGTGTCAAACGACATAGGACTATCAAATCCTAAAAGTCTGCTCTCCTGTTCTCCAGATCCTTGAAATCTGAGATTATATCATCATAGGTGTAGTGTTCTACAATTTCACCTTCGACCTGAACAAGCAAGCTGTTGGCAATGTATTGATCTTCCATCTTGTTGCGCAGCCTTGTCTTGACGATCTTCAATACAGAGAAAATACGTTCTGCAGTAGCTGTTGAAACTGGGAGAGTAACAAGCAAACGGATCAATCTATCAACCAAGTTATGAATTCTATGCCGTCCTGTCTTAACAAAGCCTCGACATAGGTCTACTAAGATAGAAATACTTTTCATGTCTTCATTGGTAGAACCATCATTAATGAAATGGTTTAGCTGACGCTCTAACCCAACCATTTCTTGTTGATTGAAATCCAACGGGTAGTACTTCTCAACCATTCTGCATATCTCTTTTGATTGGAAATCTACAAATCCATTTCTTGGTACAAGTGTAACACTAATGGACAAAAGATCCATCACCTTCTCAATGAACTTTAAGTTTAATTCAGCCAACTAGGTATCAATGGTTGCACAAAATATCTCCACTCGATAGTAGCGCTCCTTAGTACAATGTTCAGGTTGGCGACGAGCACAGCCACCACGCAAAATGTATGTTTCTTCCATGTTTGGAATAAGAATGTCATGATTCATGCAAAACTCAACAACTTGGCAAAAAAAACTTTCCCATCATTCATCAGACCTCATTTTCTCAGGAAGTACTTTTGTGGTTTGCACAAGGCGAATAGCATTTACTATATCTTGCGATTTCTTTTGTAAAGCTTGGCCAAGTTGTTCAGTTATTTCTAACATTTCCCTCATCATACACAGCACAAACACAAACTCAAATGATGTCAAGTACTTGAAACAAGTATCTAAATCAGCACAGTTTGCACCTGCTGTTGAGTCGGCGACTAGATTCTGCAGAACTGAATTTACTGCTTTAAACATGTCCATAAGGCTGGAAATAGAGCCTAGGTGAGAACCCCACCTAGTATCTCCTAGACGTCTCAATGAACGGATTTGGTTTGCTCCTTGACCTGTCTCGAGCTCATCAACAGCTAGCAGGCGTGCAAGTTCAACCATTTGGGCATCATGGAGCTCATTATGACGCTTTGACGATGAGCCAACTGTGTGTACAATAAAGAGAAGACAGGAACCACATCCTTTGCTGCAGAGACAAGAGCAAGTTGCAAGCGATGTGCATAGCAATGGACATAATATGCATAAGGACATTCTCTAAGAAAAATTGCTTGCAGTCCATTCAACTCTCCCTTCATATTGCTTGCACCGTCATACCCTTGGCCACAAAGGTTTTGGATGTCAAAGCCATATTTTGACAGTACAGTACATAGTTCCTCTTTTAATGTCAATGCTTCGGTGTTCTTTACATGTATCAAGTCAAAGAATCGTTCTTGTAAAACAATATTTATATCAACAAATCTGAAAACAAGTGTCATTTGCTCTCTCTTTGCCACATCACATGTTTCATCCACAAGAATAGAGAACTTGGCATCACCAATTTCTTCACGGATATGCTTCCTGACTTTCATTGCAAAAATACTTAAAATCTCCTTTTTGAATATCTGGCGAAGTGTATTTACAATATTTTGGGGCATTCTCTAAAATTACACTTGCAATTTCGGGATTGAAGTCTGCAAGAAGTTGTAGCATTTCAATAAAGTTACCTCTATTTTTTGACCGAGGTTTCTCATTACAACCTCTAAAAGCACATGACCGGAATGTTAGCCACTTAACAGCTGCTATTGATGTTCTCAGACGTAGACGATTTCTTTCCTTCTCCCTATCAGTTGCCACTTCCAAAATATTTTCTATATGATTTGATTGATTCAGTATAGCTTGACATTCTCTTACTGCATTATTGTGTTGTGAGCAAGGTGTGGATCCGACATGAACTAAGAAGCCACACTTTTTCCCATCATTAACTTTCTTCCAATTATCGAAACCTTGTGCTGTAAAGACATCAAACCACCTCACTTCTTTATATTTTTGCTGCAAAGGAAGCAGAAAAAACAATATGCACGGTCGCTGCTCTCGGAATATTCCAACCAAGATGGAAACTGACTGAACCAAATATAATTAAAACAGCGTCGATGCCCTTGGGGTCCAGAAGGCTTGTATCTCTTCAATAATGGTTGCATGGGACCTAACTGCAAGTATGCTCGCCGCACTTGATTTCTCTAGTCATTTGGATATTGCCAAATTTGTGGATGCAATGCAGGATCTCTCTCCAAGAATTCAATGTCTCGAAACATGATTTGTTCATTTGTTTGATTTTCTTCTTCCTCAGCTCCATCTCCTTCCGTATCTTCTTCTTCTGCTGCTATTCCAATTTCTTCTTCCTGGACTTCTTCTGCTATTCCAATTTCTTCTTCTTCCACATCCGCAGCTTCTTGTTCTCCTTGCCTCAGCTGATCCAATTCATCTAACCGAGCTGCTGCTTCTTCCTCATTTCCTTCTTGCCTTTGGGGTTCCAAATCACCTAGCTGAAGTATTGGAGGAGCCTGATCTTCCTCTTCCCCAACATCTGATTCATCTCGTTTTCTTTTGTAAAAAGAATGGAGAGACACGGTTTTCATACAAACCATTGCTGGCTTGTTGCAATGTTGCTACCTAATTAAAAAATTGCATCCAGTTAATTTTGATCTGAATCTAGCATCTAGGCATCTAGCAAAACCACCTAAAAAGAAATAGAGCAAAAGATTGGAGTTGGAGATTGAAGAAGAAAAATTAACCTAGCGACGACCCGACGAGGCGTCGAGCCAGCGACCCCCGCTGCTACGCTACAGCCTGCACCCTGCAGGACCGCGGGACGGAGGGAGGACGACGTGCCGGTGTCTGCTCGGCTGGGGGCTGGTGGGTGGTGGCGGCAGCGCGGCGCCGCGCGGCGCCGTGGCGGAGCGGCGGACTGGCGGAGGTCAGAGACTCGGAGGAGTCCCCGAGTCAGCGACGGAGGCACTCTGCTCAGCTATTCTGCTTCCGTTATTGGCCTGTCTCACTATTGGGCTTTGTGCGCTAAACAATATTTGGGAATTTTGGTTTGGACAAGGGGGGCCGGAGCCCAGTTTAGCCCCCGTTGGGCTCCGTCCATGCTTCCTGCAAGGCTCTACCTAGGAGAATAGGCACATGCAGGACTAGGAGCTTGCTATAATACTTCTCTTGCATGTAGCCGGAAGAAAGGAAATTAGAGGGCACATTGCAATATCCTGACGACCGTGCATTGATTCTTCAACTTGGTAGACCGGTTTCGTCGCCATGGATTCAGTAAAAGATTAACCGAGGCGGTTGCGTAAACGATTAACCGAGGCAATTAGGGCAACCGCCTCGGTTAAGCCACGATTAATCGTGACCTTTCAGCGAGGCGGTTGCAAAAACCATCTCGGTTAACCCAAAATGCCTGCCACGGTTAAAATTACTATAGTAGTGCATGCACGCATGGAAACAAAAGACTCGATTCGGGGTCTCAAAATGAGTGGACGATGAGGGTTAACAACAAAAATAGTGCTGAACAATCGTGTACACCATATGCGTCCATGAAGTAGATAGTTGTTTCTTTTGCACAATCATTCATCGTGAGGAGAAATTTCCAGCCTTCCAGGTGGTATATGTGCAAGAGAGGGACCCCCGCGTCGTCTCATGAGGCGGCTCGGGGGAACCTGCTGCCGCCACCAAAGACCTCACTGGTAGCCCTTCCGGCTGCCGCCGCCGCTCCCTCCGGCTAGCGGTGGCGACGGCCGGCTGTAGCTGCCTCGTGCCCTCCTGCTTCCTCTCTTCCCCCTCTCTCTCCCGCCCTCCCCAAGCTTTACTTCGGTTGGCGGCAGGATCTGCGTTGGCCGGCGTCGGCTCTGGCTGCCGCGCTCATTTCGGCTCCGGTCACGATCGAGCCCCTTCCGCGGCGGCGGGAACCGGTCATGCACCTGCAAGATTCATGGTGGCGGGCGCCCCTGCCCAGATCTATCGCGGGAGCAGCCAGCATGGGGGCTTGCGGTTGTGTGGTGCGCCGCAGCTGAAGGTCCGGCGGATGGCCTTGACGTCGACGTGGTGGTGCTGGCCATCTCGTCCAAGCCAAATCCGTCCGTCCGGTGGTGGGTGCCCCTGCCCAGATCTATCGCGGGAGCCGCCAGCAAGGGGGGCCACGGTTGTGGTGCGCCGCAGCTGAAGGTCCGGCGGATGGCCTCGATGTTGACATGATGGTGATCTGTCTTTCGTCCGTGCCAGATCCGGCCGTCCTCGTGGTGGCGCGGTGGCTCTCCCCCTCAGGCTTTGCTGCTGTCAGCCGGAGGCCCGACACGCATCCGCCCGCGCCGGATCTGGCGATGACCGCCCTACGTTGCGGCACGGGTGTTCCCACGTCGTTGTTGGAATCTGTCTGCGCCGGTTCTGCCACCGGCCATCTTGGGTAGCGGTGCGGGTGCGCCCCCATCGTGACCTGCGTCCGCCTGCGCCGGCTCCTGCTTCCTCGTGGAGGCTGCGGCCTGCCCGAGGAGCTGCTTTCGGAAGCATGGAGCTCTGGGCGAAAGCTCAACCTGACTTTGGCCGAGCTGATGGCGGTGACGCTTCATGAGCCACTACCTCGCTGGAGGCGTCATTGAAGAACTTCATGCTTTGGTCAGCCTCGATGGTGTCGAATTCTAGGCGTAAGCCCCGCCTTAGACACCTCTATGGCCAGTGGCGGTGGCGTCCACGGGTGTCACTACTTTCTTGAAGGCGTCGCTGAAGAATCTCCTGTGGCTAGTCGCTTGCTACCCTTGGCCCTCCTTGCTCGCTGGTGCCTATTTGTCCCCGTGTGGTTGCCACCATCTGAGATCCTGCCATGCTACTGATGGAGTCTCTCGCTGTGCTTGTATATGCCTATGTTCTTCCTCGCATTGGTCTATCCTGCAGTGCTTGACCTTGCCGCCGTCGTCTAGCTTTCGTAGCAAATACTTTGCCGCTATCTATTCTCTTGAGGTGGATGCTTGGCCGTCCTTGTTTTCGCCGGTGGATGCTTTGCCGTCATCGTCGCTGGTCTCCTCTCTGACAGATGCTTTGCTATCGAGAGTATGATGGCCGTTCCCCTCTACGGATGCTTTGCCGCAGTAGGTGTCTTCGCTTCTTTCCCGGTGGATGCTTGGCCGTCGGTTCAATGCCTAGCGGATGCTTTGCCGCTATTGGCTATTTGGTTCCCTCTTTGGTAGATGCTTTGCTACCGAGAGCGTGCTGGTCTATCTTGGCGGATACTTGGCCGCTGTGGTCGCTTGGTCTTCCCTGACGGATGCTTTGTCGCCGTTGCTGCCGGATACTCGCTTGTCTTCTTTAGGTGGATACTTTGCCACCACGGCTTTGTCTATCTTGTAGGCAACTTTTGCGTTGATTCCTTTTATTGCAAGCTTAGTTGTAGGTCTTGGGTGTTGAGGGCAGTCGCTCTTTTTTTCTTCTTTTTTTTCCTTTTCTTATGTTTATTTTAGGTCACTCACCACCAACTTAGTGGTTTGTAATCTGTGCTACGAGGGTTCTCTCGTAGCTGTGTGTATAATTCATTCCTCTTAATGAAAAATGGGCTATATTCCTGATCGCGAAAAAAAAAGATGGTATATGTGCTTTCCCATCTGGGCGATTTTCTCTTAAATCACCACCTGTGCTCGTTTTGCAGAAATGCGTGGCCGCGCGCGTGCTTTCCCATTTTAGAAGTTTCCCATTTGCAGAAAGAGCTAGTGGACTGGGTGATCTTGAAAGCGGTGTTCGCAGTGCGCATCAACATTGGACGTGGGCCCTTTATCAAAAAAAAAATTGGACGTGGTCCCACCAAAGATGTGAAAGCTAGCGGTAGATATTCTAATTATGCTACTTTTATTTTTATATGTGTTGCTCAAAAAAACTTTTATTTTATGAAACCTTATTTCGTATTTGTATGTGCCATGAGCAGAGCAGGATTTTAACATTGATCTGCATGTTTTGAAGGTTGTTTTATAGACATCAACACGAAAATTTTGAAGTTTGTATACTGTAGATTAAAGTGGTTCAAGTGTCCATATAATAGATTTAAAGTGAAGAATGCTATAGTTTAAATATGTGGTTGAAAGCTTTGCAAAGTGGATGTAGATTGGTCAAAATTTGCAAGTTTTTGTTCAAAAAGGAAACAAGAACATTTCAATTACTATCCAAGACAATCCACTTTGTCCTCTTGATCGATGAAGGAAGTTGCTGCTTGATTAACTCCACCAAGTATTTGAATTGATCCAATGTATCCACTATTGAGATTTCCTTTTTGTTTATTTTAGTACAACTTGAGTCCTAAGTTCAAATTTGTGCCTAATAGAAAAAATATCCTATCTTAGAACAAAATGTTTTATGAAATTTTCACATAATTTTGCATCGTCTTTGATGTTAATTTAGTATTAGATGGTTCTAACATTAAAAAATAATTGTGAAAAACTCTTAATGTATCTTTTAAAAATAAGTTACAATGTGTTCTATCTTACTCAACAAAATTTGAACTTCAAATTCAACTTATATGTGAGGAAGAAAAAAAAGACAAGGCAATGGATTGCATCATTGAAATAGGTTGGGGAGTAAGTCGATTGAATTTCGTTTAGGGGCTTGGACAATGTAGATTGCTCGGTAAACTGGACTTGTCAAAATGGTAGCAGTAAGATGCATGTGGTGATATATTCAATCTCAAGATCTGCCAGTTCAGTTTCCAATGATGTTTATAGAAATAGAATCGATTTGCATAGGTGTGGTCATAAGAATGAGTGTTTGTGCGAGCGTCCAGATTTGTATTCATTTTTTCCAACAAAGCACGAATTCTTTTTGAAAAATGTGGGTCATAATTTTTTGAATTCTTTAAGCTTGCGTTCAAAATTTTGTACCCTTGATTAGTTTCTAAAGCCAGGAAATTTTGAAAGGAAAATAAAATAATTAAACCTTGCCTCAAAGCTTGGCCAGAAAAGAGAATCCCATAATGTCGCTAAAGCTTTATATTCCTCTTATGTGCTATTGAAAAAGCTTGATTTCTTTACGTGGCAAACCAATGGATCAATTTTCATTTATAGTGCAAAGAAACGAGCTAGGAACAGTGAATTAAAGCAAGGAGGTCCACAAGGTCACTAAATTAAACCCAGGGCAACACTACCATTTTAACGCAAGGCTCTAACGGTGATAAGTACAACTCCAGCAAACACCAAAACAGTCGACAAAGTTCGATATGAATGTACCAGTGTAATTAAATTGAGCACAAACTTCACTACGAGGTTCTTTGTGTGGTCTGAAATTTAATACCGAGATCGGCCCAATACAAGATTGGCAGATTGTAGCCTGCTAGGAGGCCAGGACTGGATTTTTCCTGACTGTGTGTTTGCTATCCCACGGGCTTGTCCAGGAACAGTTTATTTGGGCCGAGTGAAATGAAGACCGGAGTACCGGACTTGGACTTCTTTTAGGCCAGGCAAATATTTCTCAGCCCTTAAACCCGAGCTGTACATACAAAAAAAAATTCAGGAAAAAAATCCTATTTAGCATCCTTAGCTATTACTCAATATATATTAAATATCCATCTATTTTATGTTTTGTATATTTCTAGTATTGTTTACATGCAAATCTATACCTTTAATTTTCATTTTCAAATATGTAATTTGTGTAGTGCAGCTAGCCTACTACTATATATTAACATGAGAGGTTTTATATCACCAGATTTTCATTGGAGCTTCGAACTAACTGAAAGAGTTGTCTGTCTAAATTTTTTTCATAGGTACCATTGATTCTGTTTCTTTCTTGATTGTTACTCCCTCCATTCTCATTTATAAGACAACATAATATGACACGGTCTTCCAAATTACACTTTGATCATTTATTTATTTTATTTTATATTATTATACTTATAAACTTATAATAATTGAATAAGATTTAATTATAAATCTAATTATATCAAATTTATGTTATAATTAATTAAAAATTGTTAGTTAAAATAATGGTAAAAAAATTAAAGTTTGAATTTGATATGCGTGTGCACTATAATAACTAGATTAACTACGCTATGACTAATAGGATGGTATGACAAATTCAACAATGTCTAGATCTTGTGGAGATTTTGTTCCTTAGCGGTAGGAGGACATCCACGACATTGACAAGCTTCGGATAGTTAGACATCAATAGTAGCTTAAAAAAAGAAGACCAAAATTAAAAGGCATGAAGGGAAATATAAAAGGAACATAGCAATTGAAAGGAGAAAAGGAAAAAGTCAACGTCCAACACATTAAAAAATGGCATGAATTGTGCAGGCCCAGTATACCGCGAAATACCGATGCACAATTGTTGCTCAGGGCTAGGATGCCATGTTTTGCAAGTTAATTCAGTTCCATGCTATCTGTAGTACCGATAGACCTTTGGTTTGTACAGCTGAACTAAGATTCAGCTACTGAATTTAACTTTGTGCAATCATGGAAAAAAAAAAGGTGCCAAAGGTTCAGTTATAACAAATAATATCCAATTATGTAACATGTACTCCACTTAGTCAAGACCATTGTGCATTTCCAAGATCTCTGAAAAATATTAGTATCAACGTTTGGTGCGGTCAGTGATTTGGCTGATGCAAATTTTAGATCCTACCATGCGATTAATCCAGTATACATGATTTCCACACCTATGCTTCACCTTTACAAATGGAGTTTTCAAAGCAATATTATGGGTTATTACTGATTTTCATTTCCGATGTCTCATTGCTACTGATGATGATGCCATTTGCAAATGATGTAATATTAGAGTGAAAACATTTTTTAAACAACAATGACGTGCTCTTTTCCCTCGCTGCTTCACTGCTGGTCTCTTTTCTCTTCGTGTCAAAATCTTTGCTGATGCTCTTTTTTTATGTCAGGATGAACTTTTAACACTACTTATAAGGAAAATTAATGAATGTGTTAACATTCAATAGTTACAAGCCGTCCGCTGCCTAGCTCTGAGAGGGTTATTTGGAGATGCAGAACCTCGGTGATCAGCACTAGATGTCACAAACATTATTGCTGGTATTCATCTGCTGTTACTACTGTCAGTCTGCAACTAATATCTCTCAAACAAATTGTCTGACAGTGATCGTCCTCTGTAAGATGCTACAGGTTAACTTTTTAAAATTATTTGCAGCTGACTGGTGATGTTCTTGTGCCGGGCAGTGTCCTGAATTACATATTGCCTCGCAATGAATATCATCAGGTGTCTGTCAAAGAAGATGGAGCGCATTTGCTTTGCTCCATACAAAAAGAAGAAATGTTTCAGGCTATGACAGGCTGCACAAATTGGTGTATGTGCATTATAATCTGAAACTGTGCATCCAACAGTTGAACACTCAACTCCAAAATTTCCGAGGAAAAGACCCTGATGCATGACTATGGATTTTCATAACAAGTTCCCAAGCCTGATCCATGTAGCATGAATATGGATTTTCATACCAAGCTCCCTACCCCGTACAGCTTCGGTTTGAGACGCTGGATTCTTCTACATGCATACCGTGGCGCGGCCGCCATGCCAGGAGCCGCATGTGTACTACATGCGTGGGACTGTGGGAGCTAGATGGATTGGCGTTGGAAGGTGGCTGTGACGGAGTACAAGCGGCACCGGGTGAAGCACCCTGGCTGCCGGTGGCGCATTGCCGACCCCGTCATGCTGCTCGATAGCATCGTCGTGCTCAACAAGCCTGGCCCCGATGGGCTGACCTCTAGAAGAGGCTACGTGCGTGCGTTCTGACAGTGCCTACGTTCGTTGGCGCAACAAGGGGCCGGTTTAGATCAAAAAAAAATTTGCAAAATGGTACTATAGCAAGTTTCGTTGTTATTTGGCAATTAGTGTCCAATCATGGTCTAATTAGGCTTAAAAGATTCGTCTCGTCCATTTCGTCTAAACTGTGTAATTAGTTTTATTTTTTATCTATATTTAATGCTTCATACATGTGTCTAAAGATTCGATGTGACGGAGAATCTGAAAAATTTTGCAAAATTTTTGGAACTAAAACAGGGCCAAGGTTTGCGTGAGTTCTGACACTGCCTTGTGCCTATGTTCGTTGGCACGGTAAGGTTTGGTTCGTTAAGTTGGCTAATACAGTATACTACTCCCTCCATCTATTTATTGGAGTCATCTTAGGGTCATGCACAGTGACCAAGATTTAATTAATTCGGCCAGTGAGAGGAGCCGCATGCAGCCCGTTGAATTAATTTAAGTCAGTGAGAGGAGTTGCATGCGCTTAGGACGATGTGAAAACTGTGGTCCCTGGCTTAGACGACTCCAATTCTTGGAGAATTTTTTTTTGTAAGATGACTCTGATAAATGGACGGAGGGAGTATATTACTGCTGCACTATGTGACAAACACCTGTGACAAGGTGCTGACACGATCGGTGCGATTATGGCCTGTGCTGTGCAGTCGCCGAGGAGGAATTGCTGCAGGGTGGTTTCATCGCCGAAGCAGGGGAAGGACCGGTCGATGATCATCGACGTCGGTGTCTGCAGGGACGGCGACTTCGCCAAGGTTTAATTATTTTCATAGCTAATCTGCTGTTGTACCTTGTACGCTTGGTCCAATTTTTTTCTCTGTTTGTTTGTCAACTACGGTGGGTTTTCTTTTACATCGAAAAATAAATACATGCTTCCTATAGTCCAGATGTCTGAAATCAAGGACCAAGAGAGATTAAGAGAGGAAGAGAAAGAAGATGTATAGTGCTTGTTTTCTGGATGGTTAGATTAAGATCAAGTTATTGTTGATGTAGTTTTGGTTAGAAAGAAAACATATTAAATTCTAAACCAGTTGATGGTCCAACTAATAATCAATCAATGAACTGAAATATATATCATTTTATTGTCTAATCCAGTCTAAATAAACCTTGCAATTCCCGACAAGAGCTACCACGTGGAAAATCGAGAGAGGTCTCATAATCAACAGTGAACACACAAATTCTCTTTTTTTTTGGAAGGCAAAAACTGTAGGGGAGACCCAAAGCACTGTGAACACACAAATTCTTGACACGCCAATAACTAACTCCTTACCGACTTTAATTAGATATTAGAACTATTGACTTTTATGGTTCTTCATAAAAGTCACGGAACTCGATATTTAGCTGTAGCAATATATGGAACATATGAAATTATAATGATAATATTTACATCTAAATATTTATGTGCTTATGCATCGATAGACAAAAATTATCAAGGTTATTTTTTAATTGTATACAAGCTTAATAGGATATTGTCATATTATTATCAATATTAACTTATATAATGGAGGTCGTAGTCATCATAAAATTAATTAGAGGTCTTAAATTGCATAAAAACGTAAAACACAAATATAACATTTCCTATTCTTATTTTTCGTAAATGCATGTGATAGTTTTTTCTCCTGTTGCAACGCATGGACATGTTTGCTAGTATATCATAAATTGGCAAACCACAAGCAACAACTCAAGAAGTTTTATTTTTCGAGTGAAACAAACACAATTGCGTTTTATAATAAAAACATTGCACGTTGTAATGGGGGGTCCTGCTAGTTCATAGGTAGAACCGTAAGAGACTTTACACATGGGAGGATTTCGGTATGTCCTATTGCGATTGCTCGCCCAACGCCCATAAATAAGCGTCGCCGCGCTGCTCAGTTCCTACTCGTTCCGCCTCTGCCGCCGGCCGCCGCTCATTCCGTCACCTGCGCCCCACACGCCGCCACCGTTAAACGTTAAACCCCCCGCAAAGGCAAAACCTCTCACGCCACCATGGCCGACGACGGGTTCTCCGCGGCGCGGCTGTTCTCGCAGGGCGTCTCCTACACCTACGACGACGTGATCTTCCTCCCGGGCTACATCGACTTCCCCGCCGACGCCGTCGACCTCTCCACCCGCCTCTCCCGCCGCGTGCCGCTGTCCGTCCCCTGCGTCGCCTCCCCGATGGACACCGTCTCCGAGGCTGCCATGGCCGCCGCCATGGCCTCCCTCGGCGCGGCCGCCGTCGTCCACAGCAACGCCGACGCCGAGACCCAGGCCTCCATCCTCCGCGCCGCCAAGTCGCGCCGCCTCCCCTGGGTCTCCTCCACCCGGTTCTTCGCCCCGTCCGCCGCCCCCTCCGCCGCCGACTTCGCCGGCTGCGCGTACGCCGTCGTTACCGAGCGCGGGGACGCGCTCTCCAGGCTCGTCGGCGTCGCCGCCGCCACCGACCACAGGCCCGGCGTCCCCGTGTCGGAGTACATGACCCCCGCCCCCCGCACTGCGTCTGCCGCCTTCGATTTCGAGCAAGCCGCCGCCTTTCTCGCCGACGACGGCCTGGACTTCGCGCCCCTCGTCTCCTACGACGGCACCGGCGAGGTCGTCGTGGACCTCATCACCGCTCAGGACGTCGAGCGCATCCGTAGCTACCCGAAGCTGGGCAAGCCGTCGCTCGGGGCGGACGGGAGGTTCGTCGTCGCGGCGGCAATTGGGACGCGGGAAGAGGACAAGCGCAGGCTCGAGATGCTGGTGAAGGAAGGGGCGAACGCCATTGTGATCGACAGCTCCCAGGGGAACTCTGTTTACCAGCTCGACATGATCAAGTACGCCAAGAGGGTGCACCCGGAGGTGGATCTGATCGGTGGAAATGTGGTCACCGTTGCGCAGACGCAGAATTTGATCGCCGCCGGGGCGGACGGATTGCGGGTTGGGATGGGCTCTGGATCTATTTGCACCACGCAGGAGGTTTGTGCTGTAGGCAGAGGACAGGTATGCATGCTCATTTGTCTTTCTCAGTATGATATTTGATTTTGCAGTGATTGATTAAGTTGAGTTTGTTTGCTGTTTTCATTGAGTTGATCGAGCACAGCAAAGCCTTGAGTAATGTAATTCATTTGAGCTCAAATTAGGAAGACTTGACTTGAGTAATTCATTTTAGTTGAATAATTAGGAGGGTTTCGTTCAAAAATTTAAAATTAGGTGGGCAGGGTATCTGAAATTTTGGTGGTACATTTGTGATTGGCATGATAAAGTTATGATTGATGTTTGGTGGATGCATTTTACAAAAATGAGATGTCACAAGTAGTCATGGTGCTCTAATAATGGTGCCCAAGCCGTGATAAAGTTGTGATTGGCATGATAAAGTTGTTATGGAATGGAGGAAGTAACTTCTTGGAAACCACCTTGCTATCTAGTTGCATAATTTATATTCCAGTATCTGCAAAAGCTAAATTCAGGATATTGGTTACAATAATGCTTTGTGACATGCTTTCTTATCTTTTCTGAAAAGGAGAAACATGCATGCTTCTTCAATAATCGCCCACCCTTATTATCATAACACAAGTGCTTTCTGCAAAATATCATGCTGCTCTAATAATTGATTGATGCAGTTATAACCTACAGGGTTCCTTCAAATTTTGGTGTATTTCAAAATTACCAATCTAGCTTCAGTGGTGGGACCTTTGCTTATTTATCCTCATGTACTTTTCTCCAAGAATTGAAGCTTTGAGCCACTATATATGTTGATGCCGTTTCCTTTACTCTGTTCTTTGTTATATATAGGCTACTGCAGTTTACAAGGTCGCGCAATATGCCAAGGATCATGATGTGCCTGTTATTGCTGATGGTGGGATTTCAAACTCTGGGCATATTGTGAAGGCTCTAACTCTAGGGGCATCTACTGTTATGATGGGTAGTTTCCTGGCTGGCAGTCTTGAAGCTCCCGGTGCTTATGAGTACAAGGTGTGGGATTATGACCTTTTTCTGTTATTTCTTTTATATTTATTTCCTGAAGTTCACTAAGCACACATTATTTGACTTTGACAATATAAAACAATGATGCATGCCTAAGTGTATATACAAACATAACCGTTATCACTTTAATTTTTAGGACAATTTGCTTTTGCTCATCCCATCTCACTCATGGCTAGTGCGTTAAAAGAGATGGTACATTATTGGTAGCTGTTTCAGCAAATTAAGGACAGGTCATAAAGCTAACTGGAAAAGCCTTCTAAAAGCTCGTTGAAAATATAAATGTTTACACTTGCTTCTTTCCCAACTGTCTGCTTTGTATGTTAACTTTAGCTATTATAAATATCACAGTGCAACGTATTATGTGGAACTGCAGTGGATAAGCTACTGAAAAATGCTGTAGTGACTGGTGAGACAATAACCAATAACCAATCTAGGTTTGGGACTTCTTTTACTCGAATACTCAGAGGAGGGCGCGCTGTGTTTCTGTATTAAGGAGAATTGAGTCTGTTTATAACAGAACACATGCCAGAACTTGGACATATTTGTTGTAGCCGCAGCCACAACCAATAAACAAGTACAGCGTGATCTTACATATCAATGCAAACAACAAATTGACACCTGGAATGAGCTAGTCGACTACTCACGAAGGAGACAACCTAGTTTAGCCTCTCCTGCTGTGATCCATAGCTTGGTTTCTGCTTTGGTTTGCTGCACCAATGCGCTTGGCTGTGTTTTTGCTCCCCGAGAGACTTGGGCGTTGTTCCTCTATCTCCTTCTGGATTTGCCAGGTTGTAAGCGTGAACAGAGTATCAACACCCTTGCCCTAACTAGCTGGAAACACATGTTTGATGGAGGGAGGATCTTGGGGCCTGTTTGGTAGAGTTCCACTCCTTAATTCTTAGCTCTAGTCCCTTGATTCTTTGATGGAGTGATTCTAGTTGATTTTGGTGAGTGAGCGGGGTTGGTTGCAGGTGACAAATTCTGTATGTCTGTATCCTTTGCTATCATATATTTAGCTCTCTACATATATACCCATTTTGCTTCTAACTACTTCTTTGATCCAAGGATGGCCATCGTGTCAAGAAATATAGAGGCATGGGTTCTCTTGAAGCCATGACAAAGGGAAGTGACGCAAGATACCTTGGAGACACGCTTAAGCTTAAGGTTGCTCAGGGAGTTGTTGGAGCAGTTGTTGACAAGGGCTCTGTATTGAGGTTCATTCCTTATACGATGCAAGCTGTCAAGCAAGGATTCCAGGACCTGGGTGCATCCTCCTTGCAGTCAGCCCATGACCTTTTACGATCAGAATCTCTTCGACTAGAGGTATGTACGACATCAGTCATCAGATGCAATTGCAAGTGAAAAAAAAAATTTCATCTATCATCCATTCAGAGTTTGTTCTTAAAGTTTAAGGATTTTGTTCTGAATTTGTGAACTGATTGTATGAGAAGGTCAAAATCTTTTGTTGATATAACTAGCATTCGTAGGCAAAAGAATACACCTTATCATCATTGAAATAAAAAAAAAGTACACCAACCATAGTGTCATTTCTATTTCGTTGTGTTTGTGGTCTAAATAGGGACCTCGGAGCTTTGGTTCACCTTTAACAGCATTTAGTAACACTGCACTTCTTCCTGTATATATGGCAATCAAGTACAAATTCTGATAAATCATATTGTGGGACCATCTAAGGTATTTTTATCCATGTAACAGTGTAGAACTTCATGTACTAGAGTGATTCATGGACATCTGTGTTAACTTTCTAAATAGACCCTTTTAGTTTAACGAATGGTTTAGTTAGAGCTGCCCTATCCTCTCAGCCCAGCTAGCTCTAAAAGTTAAAAAGGAAAAACGATTGGCAGCACTTTTTTATCCCTCGGTTTCTCAGTAAAATCCATGATGCTATTTTCTTGCCCACATAGTTCAGAATGATATGCTGGCGCACATCCAAGCTCTCTGTGAACATGTCTCTCCCTCAATTGAGATATATTGTTCCAAGCACATTGCTCAATGCTGACCGTATTTCATCTCTGACCTCTTCTTACTTACGACAAACTGCCATGAATTCAGGTAAGAACCGGTGCTGCCCAAGTCGAAGGAGGGATCCATGGTCTTGTTTCATATGAGAAGAAGGCATTCTGACTTCTGAGGCAGATCGAGTGAGGCTATATTGACCATGGACCAGGGCGCGGATGGCTGAAACAGACCAGCTTTCCGATTCGATTATGGTCTTCTCTGGAGCCCGTCGTAGCTCGTCTGAAACTCTGAATCCCTGTGTGTACAATTTCTGGTGATTCTGCTTTGCCTGCATGTGCAAGGCGCCAAGCAGGCCACCATTGTCACTTGCATTGTGTGGTTTCATTTCACAGACTAAGTTCAGCATTCCAAACTAATTAACAATCGATGTGTCGGCGTGTGAAATAAATTGAGATGAATCTATTGATGGATGATCATCTCTGCCTCTCCATGTTGTGCCACGGCATATAAACTCATGGCCTTGTTGTAGCTGTGAATTATTATGCTTTCGTGTCTCCGTCGCTTGTCATTAGCATTCTGCGGAGATGAGGTTCTTGTGCCTGCGCGTCCAATGCTATAATCCGTTGTGATGGGTGTAGGGATGAAAACGGTACGGATATTTTCTGACCGTATTCGAGACCGAATCCGTTTAGAGGGGTTTTATTCCGTCCGTATCCGAGTCCGGATATTTAACATCCGATACCGTATTTGTATCCGAATATTTAAATCATATATTTATGATGTCGATATCCGATCGTATCCTATCCGGCATTTTTTATACTATCCGTATTCGAATCCGAATCCGGACATAAATATGAAAACAAATACGATATCGGTCATATCCGTCCGTATCCAATCTGTTTTCATCCCTAGATGGGTGACAACATGGGAACCGCCCCTGCCACTGCTACATAAACGGATTTTTTGCTGACACATAGTTTTTTTTCACAGACGGCTCATAAAGAGCAGGTGCCAATAAAAACAGATATGTGGGCCTATGATTATGAACTGTCAGTTTAGATACAACTACGCCAACGGTGGTGTTAAGTGAACCACCACAACACAGGAGGCTTACTTAACCCTTGTGCCAATGTAAATTGATTCTACACTGGTTGTTGTCTTAAGTTACCGAGCGTAAATCTAGTATTTTTTTACACTGACGATTTTCTTAAGTGCACCGGCGGTGTAAACCGATTTACATAGATGCTACTGTCATGCCAACAACCAGTGTAAATAGGTTTACACTAGCCGATTGAGGGTTCTCAAGTTTACGCCAGTGGAATGTTACACTTCCACTAACCTTTCACACTAACAATTTGCAAAACCGCCTGTAAAGATGGAAAACCTACCGTCAGTAAAAACTTTTCCCACACTAGTGTGCCGTGTAACAATATTTTGTCTCAATTGACAATCATATATTCATATCCACCCACCCCATGAACGGAACATTGACACATAAAGTTATTTAAGTGCTTCTTTTTTTCAAAATATAAGGTGTTTAATGAGTTTGGTTCTAATTTAAATACTTTTAACTTAATTTGGTTAAACTCTCAAAAATTACACCAACATCTATAACATCAAATTAGTTCTATTATTGATTCCACAGTGAAACATATTTTAATAATAGTGCACTTATTTAGTATACAAATACAAAGTATTGTAGATGTAAATATATTTTTAACAACTTAGTTAAGTACCCCCTCTGTCTCAAGATAGAAGGCACAATTTGACTTGGTGCTCTTCAAAATCATACTTTAACCGTTAATTTATACTATTATATATAATTTATGACAACAATAAAAGTATCATTAGAAAGTATCTGTAAACACAACTCTAATGTTACCACAAAAGGAAGACATTCTCTGCGCCCCCTTTTCGCCCTCTCTTTTGAAAGTTCATTATCAACTAGTGTCTTTTCATCCTCTCTTTTAAAAGCTCATCATCAGCTAGTGTTTCATATTGTTGCAGTACAGGAGTACTAGTACTACCTAAAATCAGGCATGCAACAAATGCTGTATGATAAGGCCATGCCAACGCTCCTACGTGTCTTGTGGCTTCAAGTCTACCCGTTTGGCACATTTGTCCAGCTCAACTCGATTGTATGCCTGCAGGTGCGATATACACAGCAGTGCCTCATGCACCAGAAATATCGACCTCTCTTTCCTTTTTTTCATAGAGTTTTGCTAACCCAAAATCTGATATCTTCGAGCGCAAGTTCTAGTCTAACAAGATATTTTGTGGTTTAATATCAAAATGGACAATCTATGTTCTGTAGCCGGTATATATACAGATAGTCAACATTGATCTCATACAACTTGTGCAAATGAAGTTGTTTTCTCTCAATAAAATCAACGACGCTCCCAAATTTGTACAAATCTAAAGAGCCATTCTGCATCTACTCATATACCAAAGGACATGGTAATCTGTTTCAATTGTGCGAAAGTATACTTCATCGGCCATCGAGGCTTAAAGCTACCCTGTTTTTTCACCGACCATCGAATCCTCCAGCCCTGTTGTACTCATGGGCAGAACTAACATAAAATTTGAGTGAGCTACACGAAAGAAGGTATATTTTCTTTAGAAACCTAGATTTTGAGTGGGGGCACATGCCCCCGCTCCTTGTGTACTAGGTCAGCCCCTAGTTGTACTGGAGCATGTCGAGCAACTTGCCCATCTAGATAATGTAGCGAATGCTCGAGGTAGCATACTCCCAGCATTGGTTGACTGAGAGTCCACTGCATGCCTTGGCCAACTTGCCTCAGGCAATTTCATTCCCTTGAAACGACGGAATGCGTCGTCAGCGCTTTGGTTTGTAGTGCATACAAGTGCTTTGTGACGGACATAGCCGTTTGAAAAGAACTATAGCTTGCAATTGCGCAGTGATCGAGGCAACCCCGGAAGACAACTGCACATCAAAGTTTTGCTCATAATGCAGTATCCGTAGTCGCCATAGTAGGGGTAGGCATGCAGCGGTCTGATGGGTAATAAGATAACATTATTTATTTTTTATTTATCCAGATTAGCCTTTTAATCCGCGAGGAGCTGTCCAACACTAAGAGGGATAGAATGAAGGGATGCAAATAGAGTAACTAAAGTAGGTTCGTCTGAACCCAGTACCAGGAGCGAGGGCACGTGCCCCAACTCAAATTCTAGTTTTCCAAAGAAAATATGTTTTCTTTATTTCGTGTAGCCGTAGAGATCCATTAGTAAAAGGTCGCCACTTAAATTTTGTGCTAGGTTTTTCATTATTATGCTAATTATTGGTAAAAGATACTGAACTTTGAATTTTAAAATACGTGCATGTCTTATATTATGAAACAGAGGGAGTATAATAATAAAAGTAAAACACCTAATATTTTAATATAAAAATGGAGCGCTGATGCAAGGTGCGTATATATAAAAATAAAAAAAATGAATGACTTCGATCCGTAGGCACACGAGGGCATGAGGGCTAGAGAAAGGCTTTGTTTAGATATCCAAATTCACCCCCAAATTTCACTATGTAAAAAGAAGATTTTCCATCACATCGAAATGCCGGCATATGTATGGAGTACTAAATGTAGATGAAATCAAAAACTAATTGCACAGTTTTGTTGTACTTTGCGAGACGAACATTTCGAGCCTAATTAATCAAAAATTGAACAATTTTTACCACATAAAAACAAAATTGCTACCGTGCACATTTATTGCGTACTGTAGTAATTCGGTGTCCCGAATCGGGCATCTAAACGAGGCCAAAGACAGAAGGCGTAGGGAGGCGACGTGTCGGGCGCAGGGTGGACGACGGAGACGGGCCGGGGACCGGCTGCTGCTGCCGATCGACCGATCGATCGATCGATCAGTAAGACTACCCGCACTCATGGACCTCTATATTCATCATCTATACGTCCTAGTCAGCAAGATTCTCTCCTCTATACTCAATTCTCCCGCACCCATCCATCCTCTATCCACTCTATCCACTGTGGGACCCACTTGTCACTTTATCTAAATATATCCATGTGTAATCTAGTTTTGAAGGATTTATTGAAACGAATTTAATGGTGCAATCGAAATTTAATTTGGATTTTTGGTTTGTGAGTTATAGCATTTTTTCCCCTTTATTTAGCTAGTGAGGCCGCCACTATAGAGTATAGAGTAAGCACTGTACTACTCTAAATATAGAGTGAGAGAAAAGATAGAGTATCGTTTTAAGTACCCAGTGCAACAGTTTTTACTCTATATTCATACTCTAAAGCTTTAGAGTATCGTTTTAGAGTACCCACTGCGCATAGTCTAAAGTGCAGCTGCCGAGTTGCTGACTGCAGAGGCAGGCACCAGGCAGGCAGGCGCAGCAGCTCCAGACACTGTTTGCAGCTTTGCATTTGCATGCAGTACGTAGAGTGACGCATGTAAGCGTCACATGCATGCATATCATATGGGCCATGGGTACGTACAGTATCTTGCATGTTGCCATGCATGCTGTACAGTGTCATGTCATATATACCAGCAGCAGTAGCATGCATGCATCGTCACTCAAGCGCGCAGCTAGTATAGCTAGATCGATCGAAAAGCGAGGGAACGAAGCAATGCAAAAGCTAGTTAAGGCAACGTGCTTACGCATGTATAAACGGTAAAGGCGGCTCATCAGATACATACGCCTGGTTTAGTTCCTAAATTTTTTTTTTTTTTTGCCTCCACTCGTCACATCGAATGTTTGGTACATGTATGGAGTACTAAACGTAGACAAAAAAAAAACTAATTGCACAGTTCTCGGCGAAATCGCGAGACGAATCTTTTAAGTCTAATTAGTTCATGAAAAATCTTAAGTGCTACAGTAACCAGCATGTGCTAATGACGGATTAATTAGTATCATTAGGTTTGTCTCGCAGTTTCCTAACGGATTCTGTAATTTATTTTTTATTAGTATCCAAAAATCTCTCCTGACATCCTTTCGACATATCCGATGTGACACTCAGAAATTTTCTTTTCACGGACTAAACGCAGCCATAGCCATAGCAGCAGATGGAATGCAGGCGGCCGGCGACGGCGAGGCCGATCGATCGATACACAGGAGCAGGGACACGTACACTCACACAGCTGGTCACAGTCACAGGGCAAGCAACGTACACCTACTATACGACGACGATGCATGCAGCCTCCCAGCCCGAGGAACAGTACGTATAGCCATCCAGTGGATGGCAACATTTGTCTACAAGGTCGCGGTGGGTTTAATTAGCTGTAAGTAAGGATGAAAACGGAACCGAAATATTCCAAACCGAACTGCATCGTTTTCTATATTTTATTCGATCGAATTCGTATTTTTGTGTCCGACTTTACCGTTTTCGCTTTCGTTTTCGTATTTTAAATGTAAAAGTAGAAAACGGTTTAGACATTTTCCGACCGTTTTCTACTTTTCTACTTTTAATTCGGAATATCCCGAATTCAAAATTCAGTTTAAACCGAATTTTGTTGTCAATCATTACTGTCCAAGCAACTAGGTAAAAGCAAGTGTGGAGCACTGATGCTCATTGGCCGCATTATATAGGCAGCTCACCCCCGTCGCGCCTCCCTGAGTCGTCGAGGTAGGACTAATCACCTCGCACGGTGTTGTATGCTTGCATGGATGCATCTGACTTCACGCGGTGCTGTTATTGTATTGCATGTGACTGGGTTGACCAAAAGAGAGAGAGCTAGATGGGTCAGGCGTTTTGCTATCCTTTCTAGTCTAGTACCGATGGCATCTCAAATTTTCCTCTTTTTTCTTTTTTTTCTTTTCTTTTTTCGCTTGTCAAAGAAACCAAATTGATAAGTCTGCTCTCTTGCACTCGAAATTTGCCACGACGACACTTGTTAATTGTTATGCATTGTGGATCGGTATTCCGTATTGAATTTTCGTATACCGACCGTGTTCGACATAATTTCGCTCGAATGGGTTCGTTTTCGAAATTCTCGATATTCCGTAAGTTCGCGTTCGTTTTCGTGTCCGGCTTTATCGTTTTCGCTTTCGTTTTCGTATTCAAATATAAAAGTAGAAAATGGTTAAGGAGTTTTCTGACCGTTTCCGACCGTTTTGATCGTTAGCTGTAAGTTCCTCCGATCCCAAAAGCTAGCCGACCCTAACATCGATCCAAACATTTCGTTGGAACTTGAGATTAGTGATGAGATGAGCGAGTTGACCCGTACTACTTGCGCGTGTGTTTTAGCCCACTCGTCATAGAAAATTACCCAACAAATAGCGCTACCACAAAATGGATTTTACGGGAGATCACATGTGATGAACAGAGGCAGGAACATCTTAAGACCGCCAGTCAGGCGGGCCTCCACGCATGCAAAAGCCTGCCTCAATGAATCACATTTCCAGATATGGGCAGCCCTGAGCTGACCACATCTGTTAATAATACACTATTGATAATGGCAAGTATTCTTAAGTGTCTACTTATGTTAATCAATTAACAGAGGCACCTATAAAAGTCGCGATTAACAGAGGAAAGCATTTTAATTAATAGTCTGCCTCTAGAAATCGATTAACATAGATGGACATCTCAAGAGACCAACCTCTTTAAATAGTTGCATCAAAAATATTTCATAACTTTTCCATATGAAGTCGGATGCTGAAGAAAAACTTTATATCAAAATTATATCTCAATAGACACGCCTATGTCTTTAACCTCCACTTAAGAGCAGCTCCAGTGTAATGGCGAACCAAACTGCATTTGTTAGGCCACACATGCAACCTTTGAAAATCGTTTGCAAGGGAAGCAGCGCAGCTCTAGTGTGCAGTTCGTTTTTCTCTTCATAGGACCCACATCAAACAATAAATAAATTGGAGACCACAGCGCTCCTCTTGTGCGTGGCAGCGTACGGCCGTACGTGAAATTAATATTCTAGGATGAAGCGTCGAACCAAAAACAAACGCCGAACCAAGAATCTTCTCGCATGGTTCAGTTACTCTAGTGTATGCATCGACTTTTCATATGTTTCTCTCTCCCCTCGGTTCATTTCGCATGCACACCGGAGCTGCCCTAAGAGAACCGCATCTTAACAGACCTGCATTAAGCTCGCGTCTCACTGAGCCCAGCTCAGCACCAAGTGTGCGCGTGAGCCGACCAGCCGAGGAGCCACGGGTTCACACTTCACAACCATCTTTAGTTTTTGAGCTGCCTTTTCCAATCTCAATGTGAGCAGTAAGCACTGAGTTGAAAGATTTAGCTAGCTTGAGTTCAAATATATATAGCTCTTGACTTCCAATCTTTAATTACAACCGTCTTAAAAAAAAAGGTAAACAGAACTATGCAAGGAGTCCGCCTATAGAATGCTCGAGTGTTTCTGGTGCCCAAAATACTCAATTTTTCTTGTTCACACATTCTTTCTCCTCCTGACAAGCTGCTGCGCCCACCGTGGCGTAGTAGGGCCTCGTCGGAGCTCCGGCGAGACCCTACCGTGCCCGCAGCGACCTCCTCCTCCTCCCTCCTCCCCTAGCCATCATGGACATAGTCGCCCCCGCCCTAACCTAGCCCGGCCGCCTCCTCTGCTGCCCGCTCCAGCACGCCCCGTCGCCTCCGCTTCGCCGCATGTCTCCCGCCCCCACAGCATGGCCTGTCTGTCTCCCAAACATCTCTTCTAAGCCCGCCGGAGATGGAGAAGAGAAGGAGAGGCCGAAGATGGGGAAGAAGAGGAAATGAGGAACCAGAGTGTTCCAACACTCGAGTGAGGTGTAGAATTACCGAAGATATATACTTAGATAATAAGCAGTTAGGGGAAAAAGTGCGCTGTCAATGAGGAAATTATATTATTTGGATGCCATATTCACCAACCGAAAGGTAGAACACTCTAGCGCATGAATAAAGTCCCTGAACACACGTACATAAACTCATGCATTCTCACTTCGAGGTTCATTCGAGCATGGACCAGCAGTCCAGCACGGCACGCATGGCGGCAACATGGCAGGCAGCATGCCCTAGCTAGCCGAAGGTGTTGAACAGCGATGGCAGGTAGAAGCCAGGCGCACCATTGGCGGTAACTCCTCCGAGGACAGTGCTGTAGTCACAGAACTCGAAGGGCACACCGGCGAGGCAGTACGGCGGCGGCGGCGGTGGTGGAGGCGGTGCGGGCGGCAGAGCAGCAGCAGGCATTAATGTCGTTGCGCCGCTCACGTGCGGGCGGGCGCACCCGGCGGCGGCGGAGGCGCCGTCCTGCAGCTTGCCCCGCTTCTTCTTCCTGCTGTAGGAGATGCCGCGCGCCCTGGACTGCGCGTCGCGGACGTCGCGCAGGTACAGCCTGACGGCGCGCGCAGCGAAGGGGTTGGCGGCATCCGCGTCGCCGCCGCCGACGCCACGGCCGTCGGCGGGCTGCTGCGACTGCGACGACGTCCAGATCCCACTCCCACGCGCGCCGTGGCGCTCCTCGAAGGCGGCGCGGAGGCGGCCGACGAGCGCGTCGAGGCTGCCCCACGCCTGGCGCAGCGGGCACTGGCACGACGCGACGACGGCCTCCGCCGTCCGCCCGTCGCCGCCGCCGCCGTACGCCGCGCAGAGCGGCGCGTGCACGCGCGTCTTCCCGAAGCGGTCGAGGTAGCGCAGGAACTCGAGCACGTGCGCGCCGCTGCAGCGGCACAGCTCCAGCGGCGGGCGGTGCGCCGCCAGGTACCGCGTGAAGGTGTGCCAGTCCCGCCGCTTCTGCGACTCGTACCGGCTCGGCCGCCGTGGCGGCGACCACGACCGCGCCCCGCCGCCGCCGCTCGTCGACATGTATGCGTCTGGGAACAGCTGCAGAGAGATCGAGCGAGGGTTTGACGACGAGCGAGCGAGCGAGCTTCCCGGCCGGCAGGCAACTGTGCGGCCGGGCGCGCGCTCAATATATACTGTGGCCTCGTTTAGATACCAAATTTACCTCCTAAATTTTACTATGCAAAAAGAAGATTCCCATCACATCAAAATGTCGGTACATGCATGAAGTACAAAATATAGATGAAATCAAAAACTAATTGTACAGTTTTGTTATACTTTGCAAGACGAACGTTTTAAGTCTAATTAGTTAATGTTTGAACAATTATTACCAAATAAAAACAAAATGCTACAGTGAGCTGCAGTGATTCGGTTGAACTAAGACTATCCGTGTGTTTGGTTGGAGAGCGGGGCGAGCCGGGTCGGAGCGAATCCATTCCTGTGGCTGTTTGGTTGGAGGATGGGAGGGTTGGGTTGGCTCCAGGGTGGAATATTCCTCTCAGATGCGGGTTGGCTCCGTCCGTCAAAATCTGAGGGACGGAGCCGCTCCAGCCGGGTTGGCTCCTTTAACACGTGTTTTCATTCAACTTCCTTCAACCAAACACTAAATGGGTTGGTTCCGTCCTCAAAATCAGAAGTGCAACCAAACACTGGACGGGTTGACTCCGTCCCCAAAAACTGGGTTGGATCCAACCCAACCCACCCAACCCCCAACCAAACACACGGTAAAACGATACTCTAAAGGTTTAGAGTATGAATATAGAGTAAAAACTGCTGCACTGGGTACTCTAAGACTACCCGCACTCATGAACCTCTATATTCATCTTCTATACGTCCTAGTCAGCAAGATTCTCTCCTCTATACTCAATTCTTCCGCACCCATCCATCCTCATTATCATTCTCTATCCACTCTATCCACTGTGGGACCCACTTGTCACTTTATCTAAATATATTCATGTGTGATCTAGTTTTGAATGATTTATTGAGACGAATTTAATAGTGCAATCGAAATTTAATTTGGATTTTTGGTTTGTAAGTTATAGCATTTTTTCCTTTATTTAGCTAGTGGGGTCCGCCACTATAGAGTATAGAGTAAGCACTGTACCACTCTAAATATAAAGTGAGAGAAAGGATAGAGTATCGTTTTAGAGTACCCAGTGCAGCAGTTTTTACTCTATATTCATACTCTAAAGCTTTAGAGTATCGTTTTAGAGTACCCACTGCGGGTAGTCTAAAACGATACTCTATCCTTTCTCTCACTCTATATTTAGAGTGGTACTGTGCTTACTCGTACTCTATAGTGGCGGGCCCCACTAGCTAAACAAAGAAAAAAAAATGCTATAACTCACAAACCAAAAATCCAAATTAAATTTTGATTTCACCATTAAATTCGTCTCAATAAATTCTTCAAAACTAGATCACACATAGATATATTTAGATAAAGTGACAAGTGGGTCCTACAGTGGATAGAGTGGATAGAGGATGATATAGAGGATGGATGAGTGCGGAAGAATTGAGTATATATGAGAGAATCTTGCTGACTAGGACGTATAGAGAATAAATATAGAGGTCCATGAGTGCGGGTAGTCTAAACACGGCCTATAGCGGGCCGCAGCCGTCAGGAGGCCAACTAGTCGCTAGCTAGGCAGGTGACGCAGCAGCCAATGGCGTGGAGCTAGCTAGAGCCTTGTTTAGCTGCCAAATTTCTTCCCAAATTCTACTATACAAAAAGAAGATTCCCCATCACATCAAAACGCCGGCACATGCATGGAGTACTAAATGTAGATGAAATAAAAAACTAATTGCGCAGTTTAGTTGTACTTTGCGAGACGAATCTTTTGAGCCTAATTAGTCAATATTTGAATAAAAATTTACAAACATAAACGAAATGCTACAGTGCGGAATCTTATACTATGCAGATTTTGGACGTCCAAAATCTGCCCAACTGCCTAGGGCCTTGTTGAGTTCTCTCAATTCTCCCCCAAATTCTACTATGTAAAAAGAAGATTCCCCGTCACATCAAAATATCGGCAAATGCATGGAGTACTAAATGTTGATGAAATCAAAAATTAATTGCACAGTTTTGTTGTACTTTGCGAGACGAACATTTTAAGCCTAGTTAGTCAAAATTTGGATAATTTTTACCAAATACAAACGAAATGCTACAGGAATTCTGATACAGTGTTTTTCTCTCATGTTCTGTGAACTAAACGAGGCCTTCACAGAATATGAGGTGTGTTTAGATCTCGAAAAGAGTGCAGGAAACTAAACAAGGCCCTAGGGCGAAGATGCCGCCGCGGCAGACACGCACAGGTGCAGGGATCGGCTGGCATGCATGCAGCGATGCCGCAGGCAGTAAGCTAGCTAGGTGACGCGTCGACAGGGCGTGCAAGGCCTTCGTTTAGATACTCAAATTCACCCTTAAATTCCACTATGCAAAAAGAAGATTCTCCATCACATCAAAATATCGGCATATATATGGAGTACTAAATATAGATGAAATAAAAAACTAATTACACAGTTTTGTTGTACTCTGCAAGACGAATATTTTAAGCCTAATTAATCAATATTTGGACAATTATTACCAAATAAAAACAAAATTACTACAGTGTGACGAAACATTTACTATGCAAAATTTGCTCTCCAAAATTAAGATCTAGTAAGGCCCAAGGAGCGAGGCGGGCACGGGGCGGCGGGGCTGTGGGGGCTCGGCCGCGCGAGGCACGCGCCGTCTGCCGTCAACCGTCATGTCAAGTCGATCGATCGATCAGGACGGCGCTCTGTGCTGCTGCTGTAGCCTGTAGCTGTGCCACGGCATCGTCTGCCAACGCGTGCAGTCTGCAGTGTAGCAGTGTAGCAGCGTACTGTAGCATTTCGTTTGTATTTGGTAAAAATTGTTCAAACGTTGACTAATTAGGCTCAAAACGTTCGTCTCGCAAAGTACAATAAAACTGTGTAATTAGTTTTTAATTTCATCTACATTTAGTACTTCATGCATATACCGGTATTTTGATGTGATAAAAATCTTCTTTTTACGTAGTGAAATTTGGGAGCCAATTATGGAATCTAAATAGGCTCTTGTTTAGTTCTCCCAATTCTCCCCAAATTCCACTATGAAAAAGAAGATTCCCCGTCACATTAAAATGTCGGTAAATGCATGGAGTACTAAATGTAAATGAAATCAAAAACTAATTGCACAGTTTTGTTGTACTTTGCGAGACGTACATTTTAAACCTAGTTAGTTAAAATTTGGATAATTTTTACCAAATACAAACGAAATACTACTGAAATTCTGATACAATATTTTTCTTCCCTATTCCGTGAACTAAACGAAGCCTAAGGCATTGACTGGCCGATTGGGTGGGGGGACGACGACATGACATGATCCGGCCGGCGCGCGGCTCGCTCGTCCGGCGCCCGGCCGTCGATCGGTCCATGGCCCGGCGTCGTGGTCGCTGCGACTGCGATCGATCAGACGGCAGGCTTGGCAGTCGTGTAATGACGACCTGTCCCCGTGACCCGTGCTCCTGCCTGCCAGACAGAGTAGTCAGACTTGGCATGCGTCTTGTCAATGTGCATGCTGCCTGCCTGCATGCACTTACCGGCGTCGCATAAAAAATCTTTCCGCAAATGGTGCGGGTACATGGCTTAGGGGGTGTTTGGTCATGACAACTAAACTTTAGTTTCTACCACATTAAATATTCAGACACAAACATAAAGTATTAAACATAGATTATTTACGAAATTAAATACACAGATTAAGACTAATTTGCGAGACAAATTTTTAAAGCCTAATTAGTCCATAATTTGACAATGTGGTGCTACAGTAAACATATGCTAATGACGGATTAATTAGTCTTAATAAATTCGTCTCGCGGTTTACTGACGGAATCTGTTATTTGTTTTTTTATTAGTATCCGAACACCCCATGCGACATCTCATGTAACATCCGATGTGACACCAACTAAACTTTAGTCCCTGCATCCCAACACCCCCTTATTTCGTTCTCCCTCGGTCCAAAGGAAAGCAATTCTACAAGAGTGTCACGTGTTAGTATATCAATTTTGATCAATTATAAATAAAAAAAGTATAAATATTTATAATATTATTAGATTAGTTACCAAATGTATTTTTATAATAAATTAATTTAGAGCCATAAATGTAAATACTATTTGCTAGAAACTTGGTTAAGCGTGAACCACTTTACGTAGCACATAATCTATAGTTGCATTCTTTGTGGGATGAAGGCAGTATTTTTTTTACTTGATAATAATTCTTAAATACTTTTATTTTTTAAGTATAAATTTTCTCCCTCCGTCTGCCTCTACTACGGGGGCCGTTTGGTATGGATTCATACCCAGCTCCTGAAGCCGTTTTTTAGCTCCCGGTACCAAACACCTCTTTTGCCGTCAGCTCCGCGCAAGGAGTCCCGTGTTTTACGCTCTCACAGGCATCAGGCGGCAGGTGGAGCTAAAAAAAGAGCTTCTCCCGGCTCCGAGCTCGCGCCGGTGGGCCCAAGCCCATGGAGGCTAGATTTGCCCTCGATGACATGGTTGGCGAGGAGATGGCGGGCGATGCCGCCGGGGCAGCCGTGAGCGGGGCGCGCGGCTGCGAAGGCACACGAGGGCGCCGCCGCCGGGGCAGGCACGGAGCCACGGAGGCCGCAGGCATCGAAGCCGTCGAGGGGATCTGTCGGGGCGCACGACAGCGGCCGTGGAGGCACATGTGGGCGACGCCGCCAGGCGCGAAGGTCGCGCGGGCGTCAAATCCGTCGGGGAGTAGTCCCATGGATCCGCCGGGGGAGTCTTCACTCTTCAGGCAAAGCTTCCGTGAAGGAGATGAGGCGTCGTGCCCGCGAGTGGATAAGATGTGGTTTCGGCTTGCTGCATTCACGTGTCGATGGATGAGAAGAGATAAATCAAAGGGAATAAAGAGAAAGAAAAAAATAAAGGAAGGAAAAAAAAACATAAGGGGTATTATAGACATTTTACATCTTCATTTACAAGGTGAAGCTGTTTTGCCAAATATTTTTCTAAAACGGCTCCAGCTCCTTCAGAAAAGTCACTCCTCCAAAGAAGCCAGAGCTGTTTTCGAAGAAGTCGGAGCCCTACCAAACGGGCCCTACATATCCGTGTCTGAATGACCTTTTGTATTGACTTGTCATTTTTTCCTCTTCTCTTCATTTTTCCCTTGTGGCAGCGCTAAAATTGGGCCTGTTTGGATCCAGTAACTAAAACTTTAGCTGGCTATTAGTTGAAGGATCTAAACACGCTAGTTAAAGTTTAGCTGAGAGAACTTTTAACTGGCTAAAGTTTAGCTTTGAAATTTTAGCTAGCTAAACTTTAGTTGGGTGGATCTAAACCGGCCCTTAGTAGCTTTGAAATCAAGGTTGGCTTAGTTTCAACCCTGCCCTCTCACTGTTCTACAGCACTACTTCAGCAGTAATTTTCAACGAACGAACAATATTTTTCCTTTCACAACAAATCAGCATAAGCAAAATTTCAGCGAAATGAGCAGGGCGTATGCACACATTGAAAATTTGAAATGCAATTGAATCTCAAGGGCATGGAAATGCATCTGCTTGCACCAATTGTACAAATCAAACCTATGAAATTTCCTCGGAAATTGAAGCAGTTTTGCATGGAACCTCGTGGAGGGGGAGAGGAAACGAGCTCACCACCGGTCCACCACACGGATTTGAGAGGAAAAGCCGACGTGGATGTTGATGACGGGGTCGACGGTGAAAGGAAATGGCGGCGCCCGATTCCGTGCAATGGAGACGTTTACTGGCGCCCGGCGGCAAGGAAGGACGGTGGTGAACGAGTACGGCGAGGTGCGGCCGGAGCCGGGGCCCAGCCGGGATCGGAGAAGGCGGCGGCGTACTGGCGGGAGTGAGGAGGGATAGAAATTAGAAAGTTATAGAAACGGGCCGAATTTCATAGGTTATGGACGCAGTGTACTCGTAGACTATGGTCTGGATTCGTCAAATTTAAGTGCTGGTGCTGGGCCATTGCATTAAAAGGCCAGGCCCATATTTCCTTCAGCTAGGCAGCAACAAACATATGGAGAGCAGAAAAGGTCATCTTCACAATGATCGACAAACATATATGTTGGGCTATTGCATTAAAAGTGCTGGTGCTGGGCCATTGCACGCATGGCTGACGGATGAGTAACTGACGACTATTTTCTTCTGTGATCGACAAAATAGTCATCGTCTACTCATCTGTCAGCCATGCGTGCTTAATACTTGCACTCAACTTTACTCATTTATGTACCTTTATATATATACTAGTAAATATACCTTTACGTTGAAAAAGAGTGTATAACTTGTATCATTATTTGTTTCCATACATCTTCAAATTAAACTATATACCATGGCTCGACGCTTATTATTCTAACTCATATAAGTATTAGTCATGAGTTTGGGTTCACGATGTGATAATAAACTAACTAAAACTCTTATTTCTATTCATCACGTATTATTACTCTTATAAAACTAGTTGTACTCTTGGGCTCGAGGGAGTAGAGTGATAGAGGACTAGGAGAGAAAGTGACAGACCAAAATTTGAAGGAACAAAAATTTTCCCTTTAATATAGATATAGATATAGATATAGTAAGAAGAAAACGTTAACAAATTAGGTTGTATTTAATTTGGTTCAGCTTCTAAAAAGTGCTTACGTTGCCAAAAAAAAAGTAGAACGCCAACCAAATAGCCAGAACTAGAAACTGCTTTTTCAGAAGCAATAGCTTTTGCGTAGTATAAGTTTTGCAGCATCTTAGACCATGCTTTTGGCTTTCAGCTTTCTGTTTTTCCCAAATAGGTGAAACTAGAGATACATTTTACAGTTATTTCAAGGGAAATAAAGAAAGTAGGTTTCATAGTTGTTTTAACCAAACAACATACATAATTTTTGCAGCACATAACTTACCGAAGCTTTTCCATAGCTTTTTCAAAGATCACAGTTGAACCAACAAACATTTAGTATTGTCCTAGCTACTCCATCTATCTTCAAATAAATCAACTTCTATAGTTTTCTTAAGTAAAAAATTTTAAAATTTGACCAAATTTATTTAAAATAACAATATTTATGGCATGAATTAAGTATCTTTAGATATACCATAAAATATATTTTAGTGCGCATAAATATTTATACATTTTTCTATAAATTCATTAAATTCAAAAAATGACTTAAGACAACCATAGAAGATGATTTAGCTAGCGAGGAGTAGTTAGCAATAACTAGTATACAGTAGCGTGCAAGCTTTGTAACACATGGAGATTGGAGAGGAGAGTCGGTGGCGCAATTTTTGGTGGCTGGTCAACATCGAACTCCATAGTATCCGGACTTCTTAATTTGTCCATTTTCAGTTCTGATGGAGAATTTTCTAGACCTGATGCTGATGGATCTTATACGCCAAGGGTGCGAAACAAACAAAGCTCTCCCAACCCCACGTAGTAGTAGCTGTCACTAAAGTTTAGTGGGCAATTACTTATGCTACAAACTTTTTTATATGAATCTCTTGGCGAGGTAGATGGTGGCTTTCCCTTTTCACTCGGTAGGGATCGGAATGAAGTAAAGCGAAACGTGGAAGGGATGAGCAAAACATGCGCACGATGCGTCCACATGGCCCGTATGATCAGCAGACGACAAGGGTCCCTACCTGCGGTGTGTTCTTCCATTAGGGCAGCCCCTATGCAGGCAGTTAAAGCTAGTGACCTCAATCGAAGGTTAGCTGGTTGAAGATGTGTGTCTTCCCTACGTTGCTGGTTATATAGTTTTGTTTGTTGTGAGAAATTTTGATATTTAACCCTATATTTGCATGTCCCTCAAGATTTAACATCGAATTCACATACCTTTTAAAATATAACTCTGTGCCTACGAATTCCTTTGAAATTTAGGATTTCGAAGAATTTCTCTGTTTTATTAATTTCAGCCCTCCTTTTGCACTGTTTAGGACACCGGAAAAGATGATAGTACCCCTCTCTCTATTCAGGTGGCCTAAACACACGCCCAACCCCTTGGTTGCATTAGTTTGCGCGTTTTTTCCCCAAGATCGTTCTCAGCCATTCAATTCTCCTTCCCAACAGTTCTCATGCTCCCCAAGACTAAAATTTTGCATAGGTCTAATATTTTGGTCAAAATAAATGTGATAAATTATAATGAAATTTCAACATAGACAATAAAAACAATCATACAATTTAGTAAATATTGCGTGCACGTCGACAGTTCAACCATCTACACAAAAGATGGGTGGGAATCTAAATAAACAAAAGTCTCATGACATTGGTGTAAGATTACTCAAACATCCATGTTCTTCCTCTTCCTTGGAGTGAGTTTTTTCTTGAGACCTAGCCTCTTTCTGGACTCTTCCTTGGAGTGGTCATAGTATTACTTGGTCCTTCTCCAGTTTGACTGAATATCATAGGTAAATGGAATGGTTTAGTACATGGCCTAAGATAAGCACGTACAGAGTGAATCATTTTTGCCTTCTTGTCACTGCTCTGGGGCTCGTAGTGAGCTGATTTGTTCCTCCAGGTTCCACCATTGTTAATTGCAATTGGTTACAAAATGAGACAAATATTTAGCCTAAAAAAATATTAGTGTTTGAAATTTCAAGTTAAGGTTCAGTTACCTTCTTGTAAGGGACTATTATTCACTAAATTTTCTGACACATGAACCTTCTGCCTTTTGGATGGACTAGGAGTTGTATCATCTTTGGTACAACCAGCAGGCCTAGCTGCCTTCTCTTTCTTGGCCCGACTTTTCCTTTAAATGTAAAATTAAGATGAGTATAAAATATGAAGCAAGTACGTGTTAGTTCAAAAAAGGCATAAACATTTACCTCTTCGTTGTTCCATTGAGAGGGCACTTTGGGATGTAGACCTATGGCCAAGACCTAAACAATTTGGACACTTCACCTGCCACGCACCTTTGCCCCTAGGCTTGCTTCCCTTGTTCTCAATGCAACTAGGTTTTCTAAGTTTCCTTTGTCTTCCAATCTCTCTCTTATTGAGTGGTGGTAGCACTTTGAATCCAGGATCCACTTTCACCCATTGAGACTTTATCAGGAAGTGGTTTGATCACACCACCATAGGCTAGTTAAAATGATACACTGAATAATAAGGATCTAGGTACACTTCCATCTTAGGATTTCTACATGTGGTGATGAGTGCCAAAGCATGTGGACATGGTTTACCTGAGACTTGCCACTCTCTGCAAGTGCATACATGGTTTTTAATATTAACCACATGCCTTATGATCTTGTGTGAAGCAGTGATCTCTGTCACCTCTGCTTCCTCCCTTCCACCTTCTGCTATGTTCAAGTGACCCAACTGTCGACTCATTGCATATAGTTGGCGAAAACAATTGGCAACACTAAATGTCCTTCAAAATTCTCACCTATTCTTCTCCTTCTTGCATACAGTTCCATGAATTTGGACCTCAGATTTGTATCATCCAATAACTTCCTTTCTCCACCACCACTCATATCAAATTCATTTATCACAAGCTGCTGCCCACTTCCCCAGTTCACCCTAGCTTTCAAATCACTTTGTAGCATCTCTAGAGTATAATATCGACAATCCACAACACATTCATCATATTTGCGTGGCACATCAACAAAGCAACCATCATTCAACTTAGCTGTGAACGGAAACTGAACACACAATCTAAATGCTCCATCCAGATCCGGATCGATTCGACCAGGTACCAACAAAAAAAATAAAAGGACACAAGTTAGATTGTGCTCCAAATCACCAGGAACCCTAAATATGCAGTACAGTGAGAAGGTTTGGGATTGGGGCTCTTACCCTGGAGGAGCCGCCATGGAGGGCGACCTGCTATTGGCTGGCCCCTTCACCCGCTGAAAAGTGGAGGGCGACCTGCTGTTGGCCGGTGCAGGGCCCCCCGAACCCTAGCGCCTTCCTGCCGGGGTGGCTGGAGGTGCAGATGACGAGGCAGAGGACATGCAGGGCGTTCGCCGGTGCGGCGGGACCGGGCCAGCGATGGTCTTCTGCGTGGCAACGACCTAGCGCGGCGGTGCTCTTGGTGCAGGGTTGCGGCTCCTTGCAAGTCACGGCTCTCTGCGAGGTGCGACGAGAAACAGGGGAGAGAGGTACGACTCCGTTCAATTAGAGAGAGGGGGAGTCTGGTCTTTTTGCATGTCCTAAACAGTAAAAGAAGGCCCTTGGAATTGCTAAAAGGCATAAATCCTTCAAAATCCTAAATTTCAAAGGAATTCGCAGGCGCAGGGTTATATTTCAAAAGGCATGCGAATTTGATGTCAAATCTTGAGGGGCGCACGAATATAGGATTACATATCAAAATTTCTCGTTTGTTGTAGATCTCACCAATTTCTCTCTCTGCGCAGGGACATTGGTTTCATTCTACTAGTTCACGTCTTTGCTCACTCACAACACGTCTCAAATTTTCCTCCGAACACACACTTGAGTATAGATGGCCAAATGTCATGACCCTGGTAGCAAATTGTGCCATACCATGTCGTGTTGTGCCGTATTTGCTCATGGGCAGTCCCTTCGGCCTAGGCACGGCCCTACAATGTATTTGCGGAGATGGGCCATGCTGATGGCCTGATGAGCATGCGAGAGTCTGAGCCGCGCTTCCATCGCATGTACCACCCTGGTCAGGCTTGCGCTGTTGTCGCCATCGCGCTAGCCTCCACCGTCATTGCCCCTGTGTGGTTCAGGGGAGGGGAGAGGAGGAACGGGAGGTGGTCGGCTTCTCCGCCGCATTCCCTTTTCTGCTCTGTCGTCTCGACGCCTTCTCAGTTTCTCTGCTCGCAAGTCGGGCGCGTCGTGCGCGGCCACAGGATCCCCTCCATTAGCTCTTTTCGCCGGATCTAACGTCAAGTGCCCCGAGGGCGAGCACGCAGGCAGCAGCCACCATCTCCCACGGTTCAGTTGCCTCCCCTGCCCCCTCTCTCCAGTGTCTGCCGACATTTAGTGGACCTCATGTTGGCCTTGTCTCTTAGCCATGTAATGCTTTTTAGATCGGCACGGCCTAAAAAATGACCCATAGTGCCATGCCTAGCCGTGCTTTGGCCAGGCCCATGTGAAAGGTCCTAGATGGCTAGAGGGGGGGGTGAATAGCCTATAAAAATTCTACAAGCACCACTAAGCAAACTTGTTAGAATAACAAACGGCGTAAAGCGAGTTTTGCTTAGCCTATGGTTGTGATGCAAGCCTCCTATCCACAAGTCTAGTAGATTATGATCTCTAGTTCACACAAGTGCTAGGTCACTAACTTACACTAGTGAGCAAGCTAACAACTACTAGCAAAGGCTACCGCTAGAGCTACACAAGATAAACTAGAAAAGATAAGAGCAAGAGAAGGATTGTTATTCTTATACCGACGGTGGGGTGAAGATGTTGCCAATCACCAAGATGATATACAATCAATCAATAATGACAACAATACAATATGAAGACCAATCACCGAGAGACAAGAGACACAATATTTTTTGTTCACCCGGTGTTCACTTGTGCACCGACAAGCTACGTCACCGGTTGTGTCGACCAACACTTAGATGGTTCCCCGGTGTGACCCTCAAGTCACTTGCCCCTCAAGGCACGCCCCGCAAGGCACCGCAAGACACCACTCTCAAGTGAGGTAACTCAATGACACGCGCAATGTAATAGAGTTGCTTTTGGCGTCCCGCCGAGGAAAGCACAAGAACCTCTTACAATCAACCAGAGGTGGCCAAGAACAATCACCTTCTCTTGCCAACGCCTCCAACAATCTCCAAGCCGGCTAGGAGCGGTACTCTCCAAGAGTAACAAGAAATCCACCGGCTCAACCACCCACAAGTGCCACTAGATGCCCTCAAGCTATGCAATGCACTTTGGGATCACTCAATCTCACTTTTGATTTGCAATCAAGCAAGAGAGATGAGTGGGAGGAGTTGCTTTAGCTCAAAGGATGCACAAGAATGTTAGAAATGCAAAGAGACCTCCCCAAGGGCCGGCCAACGAGTATTTATAAGCATCCCATCCAAATAGAGCCGTTGCCAACCCACTGACCGTTTTTTCGGGTCGACCGGACGCGCCGGTCGAAACTGACCGGACGCGCTCAACCGCGTCCGGTCGTCCTGTGACGTCCACGTGTCCCCCGAATATTCAAACTCGACCGTTAGATCCTCCATCGGTCACTGCGCGCCAACGGTCAACCACTGACCGGACGCGCTGCTCTCAACGACCGGACGCGCCGGTCGCACTGTGCCGCGCCCGCGAAACAACGACCGGACGCGCACCTCGCAACGACCGGACGCGCCGATCCGCACAGCACCCGAGCCTGCGAAACAACGACCGGACGCGCTCCTCGCAACGACCGGACGCGACAGTGCCCGCGTCCGGTCGGAGTCCAGTAAGCTCCAACAACGACCGGACGCGTCCGATCGTGTGTGACCGGACGCGCACCGCGTCCGATCGTCCTTGCGAAACTGCAGTTCCCTCAGGGCGCATGACCGGACGCGCCGGTCCCGCGAGTGACCGGACGCGCCGGTTGCAAACCCTAACTCGCGCGCCTGACTGCTGCGCTGTACTGACCGGACGCGCCGGTCGCACAGTGACCGCGTCCGGTGCAGCGTCCGGTCACCTCTGTGACCTCCGTTCGCCTCCGTTTCTTTTCCGACTTCAAGCGTAGTGGAAAATAGGCATTTCATATCCCCGAAATCGCCTGAATCCCGCGCTCGCAAGCTCGGCGGGAGGGAGAAAGGAACCAAACCCTCTCTACCACCCAAACCACAGCGCGACCAACGCCACCTTTGTAAATGTGCCAACACCACCAAGTGTACATCTCCATGTGCTTGTGTGTTAGCTTTTTCTCAATCATTTCCAAAGGTTTTCCAGTTAGCTCACTAGGCCCTACATGCAATGCACTTCATGAATTCACCTAGTGGCACCCGTGCGTCGATTAACCGATAAGACTTCCCCTCTTAATAGTTCGGCTATCGACCCTAAACCACTCACACCCTCTATGGTGTCTTGAGTGTAAAACAAAATGGCCCTATGGTTATACCTTTGCCTTGAGCCCATTTTGTTTCTCCAAATGATATGATCCACTTCATATCATCACATGACTGTCTCGATCCATCGACCTTGACTTCACTTGCTCTTCACCGTTGCATCGGTCCGTCGGCGCCAAGTCTTGCTCAAGCTTCACCATCGCATGGTCCTTCGCTTCGAAGCCTCGACTTGCCCTTCACCTTCACAACCGGTCCATCGAGCCAAGCCTCATCTTGGTCTTCACCATCTTGGTCACATGAGTCAATGTCATGTTTCATATTCAATGACCACCTTTATCTAAATCATCCACTTAGATACAAAGGTTAGTCCTAGGTTTCATCAATTAGCCAAAACCAAACTAGGGACTTTCAATCTTCCCCTTTTTGGTAATTGATGACAACCCTCACAAAGATGATTTTGATAATAAAAGTTTTGAACTTGTCATACTTGTCCAATCATTTTGCTCATAAGTAAAGTTTGGACAATTATCACAAGCTCGGTTTTGGTAGCATTAGCTCCCCCTACATATGTGCATAGAGTTTGGATTGAAAGCTTAGCACATATGCATGGATAGAAGTGTTGGGAGAGTAATTCTACCAAAATGATGCTAAGGTGTAAGAAATGGACCTTTGAAGCGTGATACCAATCGGAGTTGCCTTTTACACCATCCTTAGCACCATGAAGTAACTAGACATCCATCAAAACTCAAGAACCTCGTGAGATCAACATTATATGTAAAGGTTCTTGGACCACTTGTAAACACTTTAGGCATGTCTAGATACCACAAGTAAACTATTCCTATGCATGCTAGTAGATCATTTCATCATCCAAGTTCTATACTAGCATTGCACCACACAAGCATGTATATTGAATTTAAATACATGTGCAATGAGCAAGTCATATGAGAATGCACAAACAAATGCAACAACTTTGTTTATGAGCTTGCTCCCCCTACTTGTGTGCATCAAAAAATTTATTTACCCCTTTATCATGTTGAATCATCTTTTTCTCTCCCCCTTTGTCAACAACTTACCCAAAAATGGGATCAAATTGTGGAGAGAAGAAAAATGTTTGATGGAGTAGGTTAAGAATTATCAATTTTGGTTCAACCTAGAATACTTGCCAAAGATATTTAATTCGATTTGAACCAAAGACAAGCTTCTTCACACCTCATAATAAGGGTTATCTTGCCTATGTTGAATTAAACACTTTAGCAAATTCTCTAGATTCAACACTAGGTTTGCAAGCTCACAAACATGTCATATGCCACCACTAGATCAAAACAAACATAGAGGCAATAGTGGTAACATATATCCATCAAATTCATTTGATTTACCATGAATGCTCACATATACCACTTATTATGTCTACATGCTCTAGCAAGTCCTTAGCATAGGATGAATGACATGTCAATCAACTTTACCTTGCAATATCGAAGGAGAGGCATTGTCAATAAGTGGGTGGGGTGCATTCAACTCATGTTTGAGAAATCAAGAATGTTCAACTCATTCCTTAGCTTGCAAAACCTCTTTTCATCAAGTGGCTTAGTGAGAATATCGGCAAGTTGATCATCGGTGCCAACACTTTCAATGGCAATATCTCCCTTTTGTTGATGATCTCTAATGAAATGATGTCTTATGTCAATATGCTTTGTTCTTCCATGTTGAACCGGGTTTTGTATCATCTTGATTGCACTCTCATTATCACATAGCAATGGCACATTCTTGAAGTTGAGGCCATAATCCTTCAAAGTTGATTTCATCCATAGCAATTGTGCACAACAACTCCCCGCACTCACATATTCGGCTTCGGCGGTAGAGATTGCCACACTATTTTGTTTCTTTGAGGACCATGACACAAGTGATCTTCCAAGTAATTGACATGTGCCACTTGTGCTCTTTCTATTGATCTTGCAACCCCCATAATCGGAGTCCGAATATCCAATCAATTCAAACTTTGACCCCTTGGGATACCATAGTCCAACATCTCTTGTTTGCTTTAAGTACCTCAATATTCTCTTTGCGGCCGTGAGATGACTCTCTCTAGGTGAGGCTTGATATCTAGCACACATGCAAACACTAAACATGACATCCGGCCTTGATGCGGTGACATAGAGTAGACTTCCAATCAAAGACCGATATTCCTTTTGATTCACCATTTTGCCATCAAGATCACTATCCAAATTTCCATTTGTACCCATTGGAGTTGAAATTTGCTTTGCATCTTGCATTCCAAACTTCTTCAACATGTCTCTTATGTATTTCCCTTGACTCACAAATGTACTATTTTTCAATTGCTTGACTTGGAGACCAAGGAAGTAGCTAAGTTTACCAATCATAGACATTTCAAACTCTTTGGCCATCATAGCACCAAATTCTTCACAATAAGCTTGATCGGTTGATCCAAAGATGATGTCATCAACATATATTTGCACTATGAATAGATCATTCCCAATCTTTTTGGTGAATAGAGTTGTATCAACCTTGCCCATCTTGAATCCCTTAGAGAGAAGGAAATTCCTTAGCCTCTCATACCATGCTCTAGGTGCTTGCTTTAAGCCATATAAAGCCTTCTTCAACTTGTACACATGGTTGGGTTTCTTGTCATCTTCAAATCCGGGAGGTTGCTCAACAAAGACTAACTCATTGATAATCCCATTGAGAAATGCACTTTTGACATCCATTTGATATAGTTTGATGTTGTGTGCACAAGCATAAGCCAATAGTATCCTTATTGCCTCTAATCTTGCCACGGGAGCATATGTCTCATCATAGTCAAGACCTTCAACTTGAGTGTAACCTTGAGCAACTAGTCTTGCTTTGTTTCTCACTACAATGCCATCTTGATCTTGCTTGTTTTTGAACACCCACTTGGTTCCAATCACATTGTAGTCATTTGGCCTTTCTACCAACTCCCAAATATCATTTCTTGTGAAATTGTTAAGCTCTTCTTGCATAGCCATGATCCAATCGGCATCCCTCAAAGCTTCTTCTATCTTCTTTGGTTCTATGGTTGACACAAATGATGCATGCTCACAAAACATAGCCAATCTTGATCTTGTTTGCACACCACTTCTAATATCACCAATAACACTATCAATGGGGTGATCTCTTGCAACATGTTGTGGTTGAAGTACTTGCACTTGATTGCTTGAGCTTGGTTGATCACTTGATGTATCTTGATGAGATGTACTAGCACCATAATCTTGCACTTGAGAGTCACTAGCTAGCTTGAATGGAGAATTTTGCACTTGATCTTTATCATCATCTTGAATATCAATTACTTGTTTTGCTCTAATGTCACCAATGTCCATGTTTTTCATTGCTTCCACTAATAGAGTTCCACCAACATCATCTAGATTCTCTTCTTCATCTTGTGACCCATTGGTTTCATCAAATTGCACATCATGGACTTCTTCTAGAATGCCACTTGAGTTGTTCCAAACTCTATAAGCTTTGCTTGTAGTTGAATAACCAAGTAGGAACCCCTCATCACATCTCTTGTCAAACTTCCCCAATCTAGTGCCCTTCTTCAAGATATAGCATTTGCAACCAAACACCCTAAAGTAAGAAATATTGGGCTTTCTTCCATGAAGTAGCTCATATGGGGTCTTCTCTAGCAATGGATGACAATATAGTCTATTGATGTAGTAGCAAGCGGTATTGATTGCTTCATCCCAAAATGATTGACTCACATTGTACTCATGAAGCATTGATCTAGCCATATCAAGCAATGTTCTATTCTTCCTCTCAATTAGGCCATTTGATTGTGGAGTGTACTTGGCCGAGAATTGATGTCCAATGCCATAATGATCACAAAGTTCTTCAATTCTTGTATTCTTGAACTCACTTCCATTGTCACTTCTCACTTTCTTGATTCTTATCTCAAACTCATTGTGAACTCTAGTGAGGAATGTCTTGAAGGTGTCAAACACTTCACTTTTGTCACTAAGAAAGAATACCCATGTGAATCTTGTGAAGTCATCCACTATGACAAAGCCATACTTGTTGCCGCCTATGCTTGTATATGTTGTTGGTCCAAATAGATCCATGTGCATCAACTCAAATGCTTTGCATGTGCTCATTGTACTCTTCTTTGGATGTGAGCTTCCAACTTGCTTCCCGGCTTGACATGCACTACAAAGCTTATTCTTCTCAAATTCAACATCTTTCAAACCATTGACAAGATTGTGAGTTGTAAGCTTCTTCAATTGTTTCATGCCAACATGACCAAGCCTTCTATGCCAAAGCCAACCCATGCTTGATTTGGAGACTAAGCAAGTTGTCAAGGAAGTTTCTCTAGCATTGAAGTCAACTAGATAGAGATTCTCATATCTAAAACCCTTGAATGCCACATTTGAACCATCCACACTAATAACTTCCACATCATCAACCCCAAAGATGCATTTGTAGCCAAGATCACATACTTGTGCCACGGATAGAAGATTGAAATCTAAGCTTTCAACTAACAACACATTGGAGATACTCATGTCATTTGATATTGCAATCTTGCCCAAGCCAATAACCTTGCCTTTCTTGTTATTGCCAAATGTGATAGAATCAACACCACTATCATTGTCATTGATTGAGTCAAACATTCTTGATGTACCGGTCATGTGTTGAGTGCACCCACTATCAATAATCCAATGCCTTCCTCCGGCTTTGTAATTGACCTATAAGCAAATCAATGAAGCTTAGGTACCCATTTTTGCTTGGGTCCTTGTAGGTTAGTAACTAAGCTCTTTGGTACCCAAATAGCCTTCTTCTTTGGGCCCACAATTGGTGTACCAATAAACTTAGCTTGTACACCCTTCACACCCTTGGTAAGCACATAGCAAGAATCAAACGGTATAGCATTAACAAGGTTCTTGCTTTAGTTCTTTTTATTGCAATTATGCTCTAGGTGCCCAACTTGCTTGCATCTATTGCAAAATCGACCATTGCCCTTCACAAAGCGAGGCTTTGGAGTTGCAAAGGCCGACTTGCCTTTCTTGGGGGTGTAGCCCAATCCCTCTTTGTTAAGAGAGAACCTTTGGCTACCCAAGCACTTAAGCAAGCGGGCCTCACCACCATAGGCCTTGCCTAGGGCGTGAGTGAGCTCATCCACCTCTCTCTTGAGAGTCTCATTCTCAACCATTAGTGAGGCATCACAAGTGAAACCATCACTAGTAGAGGAGGTAGAGTTGGTGGTGGTGGATGAAGAGCTACAAGAAGGGTTAGCATTTGACATGATGATAGGTTCATTAAAGGATTCATCAATTATATCACATGTAACACCTATATCACATGATGCAACAACCTCCTTCTTTGCTTCTTGCTCAAGTAGCAATGAGTGAGCATTTTCAAGCTTGAAATGAACCTTACCAAGATCCTCATGGTCTTCCACTAGACTCTCATGAGTGGTCTTAAGCTCACAAAGAGCTTTCTCAAGTATTGCTACTTTCATTGAAAGCTTCTTACACTCCTTGTTCTTGGCAATAGCTATGTCTCTAGTTTGTTGCAACAAGTCATATAGTTGTTCTTTAGTTGGTTCATCATCATCATTTTCATTATCATTATCACTATCATGAGCATATTCCATTTCACTTTCATCATCACTCTCATCATATAATACCTTAGCTTCTTTAGCCATGAAGCATGAAGAGGATGAATCAAATAGTGATGGCTTCTTGTTGATAGCAATGGAAGCAAATGCCTTGTTGGATGATTCTTCTTCTTCTTCCTCATCATCACTTTCCCAAGTGATCACATAGGCACCATTCTTGCCTTTCTTGATTGTCATCTTGGCCTCTCTCTTCTTCTTCTCAAACTTGCCCCTCTTGTTGTTCTTCTTCTTGTCATAGGGACATTCGGCTTGAAGATGTTCGGTGCTATCACAATTGAAGCACTTCCTTTGTTGCTCATTGCTCTTGAAATTATCATTTCTCTTTTTGAAACCTCTTCTCTTAATGAACATGTGACCCACTTTCTTGACTACAAGAGCAAGTGCCTCATCATCAATTTCAAAATCTTCACCTTCATTATTATCTTCTTCTTCTTCTTCTTCTTCTTCTTCTTCTATGATGATAGCTTTGCCCTTGGAGGAGGTGGCCTTGAATGCCACGGTCTTCTTCTTCTTTTCTTCCTCCTTCTCATCAACATCTTGATCATACTTGTCAAAGGTCAATACCTCTCCAAGCAAATCATTTGGCTTCATTGTTTCAAGCCCATCTCTTTGTAGCATCATGATCAACATCTTGAATCTTTTAGGTAGGCTCAACAAGAACTTGTGGCAAAAATCTTGGTCTTGAGTCTTGTGCCCTAAGCTCTTGAGATCATTGACTATCACTTGCGATCTATGAAACATTTCAATGATTGTTTCTTCTTCTTTCATCTTAAAGTTCTCAAACTCACTCTTGAGCCCATATAGCTTGGCACTCTTCACAACCTTAGTGCCCTCATAGGTTTCACTCAATCTTGTCCACACTTCACTAGCAAATTCCAAATCCTTGATACCCTCAAATACTTTTGTATCAATACCATTGTAAAAAGTATTGAGAGCCATTCTATTGCATGTTCTATTTGCTCTATCTTCATCGGTGAGATGATCGGGATCAATGATAGCAAAATCATTCTCGGTGACTTGCAATACTCTCTCATGAATAGAACCAAGGTACATTGTCATCTTTCTCTTCCAATGAGCAAAAGAACTAACACCATCAAAGAACGGTGGCTTGCCCCCAACATTGTTGAACACAATTTGAGCCATTTTTCACACCGAAGGATGTTAAGCCTTGATTAAAACGGTGACCACGGCTCTGATACCACTTGAAAGGTCCTAGATGGCTAGAGGGGGAGTGAATAGCCTATAAAAATTCTACAAGCACCACTAAGCAAACTTGTTAGAATAACAAACGGCGTAAAGCGAGTTTTGCTTAGCCTATGGTTGTGATGCAAGCCTCCTATCCACAAGTCTAGTAGATTATGATCTCTAGTTCACACAAGTGCTAGGTCACTAACTTACACTAGTGAGCAAGCTAACAACTACTAGCAAAGGCTACCGCTAGAGCTACACAAGATAAACTAGAAAAGATAAGAGCAAGAGAAGGATTGTTATTCTTATACCGACGGTGGGGTGAAGATGTTGCCAATCACCAAGATGATATACAATCAATCAATAATGACAACAATACAATATGAAGACCAATCACCGGGAGACAAGAGACACAATATTTTTTGTTCACCCGGTGTTCACTTGTGCACCGACAAGCTACGTCACCGGTTGTGTCGACCAACACTTAGATGGTTCCCCGGTGTGACCCTCAAGTCACTTGCCCCTCAAGGCACGCCCCGCAAGGCACCGCAAGACACCACTCTCAAGTGAGGTAACTCAATGACACGCGCAATGTAATAGAGTTGCTTTTGGCGTCCCGCCGAGGAAAGCACAAGAACCTCTTACAATCAACCGGAGGTGGCCAAGAACAATCACCTTCTCTTGCCAACGCCTCCAACAATCTCCAAGCCGGCTAGGAGCGGTACTCTCCAAGAGTAACAAGAAATCCACCGGCTCAACCACCCACAAGTGCCACTAGATGCCCTCAAGCTATGCAATGCACTTTGGGATCACTCAATCTCACTTTTGATTTGCAATCAAGCAAGAGAGATGAGTGGGAGGAGTTGCTTTAGCTCAAAGGATGCACAAGAATGTTAGAAATGCCAAGAGACCTCCCCAAGGGCCGGCCAACGAGTATTTATAAGCATCCCATCCAAATAGAGCCGTTGTCAACCCACTGACCGTTTTTTCGGGTCGACCGGACGCGCCGGTCGAAACTGACCGGACGCGCTCAACCGCGTCCGGTCGTCCTGTGACGTCCACGTGTCCCCCGAATATTCAAACTCGACCGTTAGATCCTCCATCGGTCACTGCGCACCAACGGTCAACCACTGACCGGACGCGCTGCTCTCAACGACCGGACGCGCCGGTCGCACTGTGCCGCGCCCGCGAAACAACGACCGGACGCGCACCTCGCAACGACCGGACGCGCCGATCCGCACAGCACCCGAGCCTGCGAAACAACGACCGGACGCGCTCCTCGCAACGACCGGACGCGACAGTGCCCGCGTCCGGTCGGAGTCCAGTAAGCTCCAACAACGACCGGACGCGTCCGATCGTGTGTGACCGGACGCGCACCGCGTCCGATCGTCCTTGCGAAACTGCAGTTCCCTCAGGGCGCATGACCGGACGCGCCGGTCCCGCGAGTGACCGGACGCGCCGGTTGCAAACCCTAACTCGCGCGCCTGACTGCTGCGCTGTACTGACCGGACGCGCCGGTCGCACAGTGACCGCGTCCGGTGCAGCGTCCGGTCACCTCTGTGACCTCCGTTCGCCTCCGTTTCTTTTCCGACTTCAAGCGTAGTGGAAAATAGGCATTTCATATCCCCGAAATCGCCTGAATCCCGCGCTCGCAAGCTCGGCGGGAGGGAGAAAGGAACCAAACCCTCTCTACCACCCAAACCACAGCGCGACCAACGCCACCTTTGTAAATGTGCCAACACCACCAAGTGTACATCTCCATGTGCTTGTGTGTTAGCTTTTTCTCAATCATTTCCAAAGGTTTTCCAGTTAGCTCACTAGGCCCTACATGCAATGCACTTCATGAATTCACCTAGTGGCACCCGTGCGTCGATTAACCGATAAGACTTCCCCTCTTAATAGTTCGGCTATCGACCCTAAACCACTCACACCCTCTATGGTGTCTTGAGTGTAAAACAAAATGGCCCTATGGTTATACCTTTGCCTTGAGCCCATTTTGTTTCTCCAAATGATATGATCCACTTCATATCATCACATGACTGTCTCGATCCATCGACCTTGACTTCACTTGCTCTTCACCGTTGCATCGGTCCGTCGGCGCCAAGTCTTGCTCAAGCTTCACCATCGCATGGTCCTTCGCTTCGAAGCCTCGACTTGCCCTTCACCTTCACAACCGGTCCATCGAGCCAAGCCTCATCTTGGTCTTCACCATCTTGGTCACATGAGTCAATGTCATGTTTCATATTCAATGACCACCTTTATCTAAATCATCCACTTAGATACAAAGGTTAGTCCTAGGTTTCATCAATTAGCCAAAACCAAACTAGGGACTTTCACCGTGTCGAGCCGGGAAGCATTGCAGGTTTGGTCATCTTATCTATATCTGTATGGGGGCGTAAAGCAGCACTAGTGTGGGGGAGTCAGGGAAGACACTGGGTGGAGGTGGAGAGACAAAAGGCAAGACGAGGACACATGTTCAGGGCGGGGACAGGCTGTACCCGCCCGCAGGAATGTCGTTGCCTCGTCGGTTACCTAAAACAATTTTTTTTGCATGCATGCTGAGTATGTGCTATCTCAACCATCCAAACTCCACGTCGATATATCAGACATGTGCCATCCAAAACAGCGTAGAGTGAGCAGCACAAATCCCAAAGCAAGGTTGCAACCACCTTTGAAGATAGAGCATGTTCAACGTGTACATGCTACGATATATTTTTTTTTGGCACCAAAAGCATTTACTCCTCCACTCCGCTCGACCGCCGACGACCGCCACGGCGGCCTAGCGCCCAGTGGGTGCCTTTGCGCCCAACGCACCACCCTCCTATCCCCACTGGAGTGTGGAGAAACAATCGTCAACGAACTCGCCTGGCACGGCACAGACCGACCGACCGACAGACGGATTCACAGGGGACGATGTGGGGACTGGGGAGAGAGACCATGGGCTGGTTCGACAGGTAGAAAAGCCGGCTGGTTTCGGTTGATTCAATAGTATTCTGTGAGAGAGAATAAGCTGAAACCAGCTGAAACAAGCCGAAACCTAATCAGCGGAACAGGGCCCATGAGGACGCGCACTGACCAGCGACCAGTGACGAACGAACTCAGCAGCAGCTCGCCAGGTACTGTACTAGAGGTAGGTAGCCGCTGCCCTCTCCGATCCTCCGACTCCAAGGGCACGGGGGCACCTCCTTTCCTTTTGTCCGCTCCCGCGTGTCCCCGTCCCGATTCCGCTCCCTGCGGGGGCCGCCCGGCTCCGCTTTTCCTCTCCACTCTGCTGCTCTGCTGGTGCTGGGCCTGGATCTGTCTGTCCAAACTTCGCCTCTGCACCAGCACCGAGCAGAGTAGCGGCGCCGCCTTCTATTCTACCTGACCCGGCCGGCCGCCGTGCAGGTGCAGGTGCACCAATCCAATCCTCCGAGTCGGCAGAGTCTCCGGTCGCCCGGCGCCGATGCTGCCCGCCAGCCGCGGCAGCAGGCCGCCGCAGAGGCCCGCCGCCAGATCCTGCTCCGCCTCCTTATCAGGTCAGGTCCTGCGCTGTGCTTTTTTTCTTCCTCCCATCTCCGCTTCCTTCCTTCTCTTGCTGCAGCGCAAATACGCAATTGTGCTGTGCCGTCGTCTTCCTCTTGCCGCCGCCGTGCCGTAGCTTCTGCAATTCGATCGAAAAAAAAAACTGAACTTCTCCCTTTCATTCCCTGCAGAAATCATGGACCTGTCGTCGGACCCGAAGCGCAAGCCGCGGTGCCTGAGCAAGGTCGTGATGCTCGCGCTCCTCGCCGCCATGTGCGTCGTCATGCTCACCCAGCCACCCTGCCACAGGAGGACGCCGCCCACACCCACCCCGGTAAAATAACCAACCAACCTTTTTCCCTTCCACTGCTGCCACCTCCTGCCTACCGTACCATCTCTTCTACTCCTACCAGTGTAGTTGGATTGGATCCCAGATAAGGAAACATAAGCCGAGTGCTAGTGAAACAAGTAGAGTAGGAGTACATACAATCTGTTGGATTTCGCCGATTTGTGACACTACAAATCCCTCATTCATCCTCGTGAATGTGCGTCAACAGTTCTCTATCCATGAACCTGGGGTCACGCACGTGCTTGTCACCGGCGGCGCCGGCTACATCGGCTCGCACGCGGCTCTTCGCCTACTCAAAGACTCCTTCAGAGTCACCATAGTGGTATGTATACATACAACATACTTCCTCATCCATGACTTGCCGTCTCCATTTCTTGCTCAAATCCATTCCAGGATCGTTCCTGTTTGAGTTAGCATTAATAGGATAGGATGCTTACAGTTACAGACTTGTCTTGTCTTTGTCTCCAGGACAATCTTTCGAGAGGAAATATAGGGGCGATCAAGGTTCTCCAGAACCTGTTTCCACAGCCTGGGCGGTTGCAGTTCATACACGCTGATTTAGGAGATCCAGAAGCTGTATCCTGATTTCTTTTTCTTTAATTCTCTGTCCAAATAAGATAATGCCTCCGCAGGCTCATATTCCATTTTAAGACGTATTATTAAATATGACAAGAAAAAAGAAGATTACTCTTGTGATTTCATTTCCTTAATAACATATCCTCAGGTTAATAGAATATTTGCAGAAAACGCATTTGATGCTGTTATGCACTTCGCTGCTGTGGCCTATGTTGGCGAGAGCACGCTTGAACCTCTGAGGTACTGGGATTTCACTTGTCCTCAGTCTCTGATTATCACTCAGCTTCCCTACCTGCACGTAATAATACTAGAAGAACGCCTTGAACAGGTACTATCATAACATCACTGCAAACACTCTAGTGGTGCTGGAAGCTATGGCTACACACAATGTGAAAACTCTGATCTACTCCAGCACGTGTGCAACCTATGGAGAGCCTGAGAAGATGCCCATCACTGAAGGAACTCCCCAGGTCTAGCAGTTCGCTTCTGAAATCTTTAGTTTCTTTCTAAAATAAGTTGGATGCTTTTTTAGTTGGCATTAACAAAGATGAAGGCAAAATCTACTACCATTTTTCCATTCTCAAGTTCTGAGCTAAACTATGTTATGCAGTTTCCGATCAACCCATATGGTAAGGCCAAGAAAATGGCGGAAGATATCATTTTGGACTTCTCAAAGTCGAAGAAATCAGACATGGCTGTCATGATTCTAAGGTTGGATTATTCACCAGTCACTGAGAGATCAACAGTACCCTCTTTTGAAACCATCATTTAATCACTCAGTTACTAATGTAATGAGTAACCTTGCGTTGCTATAGATACTTCAATGTCATTGGTTCTGACCCAGAAGGCAGACTGGGTGAAGCTCCTAGACCTGAATTGCGTGAGCATGGCCGTATATCGGGGGCATGCTTTGACGCAGCACTGGGAATCATTCCAGGTTTAAAGGTACATTGATTTACCATTTCAGAAAGCACTAGGTCTTCTGCTGCCATATCCTGTAATGGTTATTTTGCTGCCATACAATACAAGTGCTGACATATGATGTTCCTTAGTTTATAAGTTTACTAATGGTACTTGCCACTACAGGTTAAAGGTACTGACTACGAAACACCTGACGGCACTTGTGTAAGAGATTACATTGATGTCACCGACCTTGTTGATGCCCATGTGAAGGCGCTCAACAAGGCGGAAAGAGGCAGAGTTGGTATATACAATGTTGGCACTGGGAAAGGTCATATATCCTCAGAACACCAATAATCTCTTCTTATCTTATATAAAAACCAAAGAAACAAAATATCACACTGTCAGTTAGCTAATACACATCGGTTCCATTTGATTGTTCAGGTCGATCAGTGAAGGAGTTCGTCGATGCCTGCAAAAAGGCAACTGGAGTCGACATAAAGGTCGACTACTTCCCTCGCAGACCAGGCGACTATGCGGAGGTTTACAGCGACCCTGCCAAGATCAACAGGGAGCTGAACTGGACGGCACAGCACACCGACCTCCATGAGAGCCTCAGGGTGGCGTGGACATGGCAGAAGGCACACCGGAGTGGGTACGAGCCGCCACGGGCCATGATTTTGTGAAGAGGTTGGCTGCGTCTAAGCAAGCATTGTGGATGGATGAAGCTTAGGTGAACATAGTATTACCAGGGACCTCTCGGGGGCTCTTAGTCACTCACTCACAGGTGTCAGTTCATATATATATATATATATATATATATATATATATATATATATATATATATATATATATATATATATATATATATATATATATATATATATATATATATATATATATATATATATATATATATATATATATATATATATATATATATATAGTGCTCATGGTCATTCGTTCGATTCTTCAGGATTCATATTTATCGCAGGCTTTAGCTGATCAATGTAATATCATAATATGAACATTTTCATTATATGAGGTTTATACAATATAATAAAAAAAAAGTCGAACAAGATGTTATCCAAATGCGATTATACAATGTTGTTTGAGAAGAATTGTTCGTTGATAGTTATAGACACTGCGTCACTTGCTAACGTGGTCAGGTTATTGAGCAGTTGCAGTATACTTGCTGGTCTTTACACGCATCTACTGTGATTGCAGCTAGGTAAATTTTCAATTAAAATGTCAGGTTAGCAGACGCAGAAATCTACATGAAAAGCATGCTGAGACACAAACTGAACAATCTCTCGTTGCATCATTAGAAGAATCTTATCAGTAAGATGCTCAGGAAACTGTCACTTCAAGAACAGGATTTGGAACGACGTGCATGACAGGCACATGGCAGCAGAGGATTTATTTTTACCTTAAAGAGGCATAGTCACACGACACGTCGCTTCATATATGGATGACAATCACATACGACCGGCATACACGAATAGACCTGTACCAGCTTTAAGTGTCAATGACTGTTCTAGCCATTATTGGCTAGCGCCAAAGGTTTGAAGCAATTGCAAGTTAGGGAATTGCTACCGGCGAGGACTAAGCTCATTCAACGCACAAGCGTAATGCAGAATCAATCAACAGTCATCGACGCGTTAAATGCCCAGTACTTATAGCACCAACTGGAAACGACTTGCCGGGTCTCCAACTAGACAAGTTGAGTTGTACAATTTTAGTTTCGCAACCACGATAGAAATGACCTTTATATTTAGTAGTAAGGTAGTAATAAGCCACCAGAAAGAAAGGACAGCAATATTTAGGAAGAACTTTTATCAATTGGGTCCAATTCAAAGCTTATGTGATACTCTTTGCATGCACTTACAAGTTAACTACTACCTGTATATGGTGTGCCAGTTTTGGCACCAACAGATGACATCCAGATGATCCTGGTTCTGTTTAAAAAAGATTCCTGCATAAGAGCAAGGCAGCACAGTGATGCATCGGCAAAACAAGCTCATTATAATAGATGTCCTCCAGTAGTTTTATAAGAGACCTTGTGCAAGGGAATCTGCTGTGGAGCTGCTCACATACAAGGCACTGTGCCTGATGACACTCCAGCTTATTGAGCACCATCCTGAACAGAGAGAACAATAAGAATATTTCTCATCCCTTGAGCCTGGATACTTCTAGATCACATTTTACTACCTTTGGGCATTCCACGTGTACTGACTGTAATCTCCACAGGCAAAGTCATCTTCACAGGTGAAACTAAACCCTTTTCAAGCATTGGTTTCTATAGCCACAAAAGCAAGCAAATGTCAGTACAATACAGCAGCAAAAAGAGTAACAGGTTCCAAAAGAAATCACAAATATATTCAGGTCTTTCGAATGCAGCAATTCTCAATGATATTATACCTCAACTTCAATTATCTTTTGTTCCTGTTGATTCCTTTCATACGGGCAAACGACAGGCAATTGGCAAGTCGTGTGAATGTGGAGTTTTTATCAGTATCCCCTTCAGACATGTTTATCTGCTTGGGTCTGCAAACAACACGGTGAAAAAAAATTAGGAAACAACTGACACCCATCACCTTAATGTTATGTGCATGCACCAAAAAAGATAAAAACAAACGACAAAGGTAAAGCAAAATACCTCGGGGTTGATTTTCTTCTCCCTTTATCCATACTTCCATCATCAACAACTCTTTCTTCAGAAGTTGCACAAGGAAGGTCCAAGTCAGTGGCAGCATTCGGCACAGCCTCAGTTGGCAAATTAACTACAGCTGATTTCCTCCTCCTGAAAGGACAAAAAAAAAGACACCCTTGGTGTTAATGAACTCCACATGAAGATCAATGCAAATCATATGAGTCTATGAGAAACCACTGCATTGAAGTGCTACCTTGATGACGCACTGTTCTTTTTTGTAACAGCACCATGATTTTCAGTGGAGACAGAACCTGTCCTCTTTTTGACTACATCATCACCACCAATAGAGGCAGGCCCTTTAGTGCCAACAGGTTTTGAGCGCCTTGTTCTCTTTTTGACTACTCCCTCTTCACCCATGGCAGGATCCATCATTATATTTGTTCCTGCCTCATCATCCCTATTGACAGAGCCCCTCCTCTTTCTGACAGCACCCTCATTGCCAACAGGTTTCGAACGCCTTGTTCTCTTTTTGACTGCTCCCTCTTCACCACAAGCCACAGAATCCGTTATTTTATTTGCCCCTACCTCGTTATCAGCCCCCTCATTGCAAACAGGTTTTGAACGCCTTCTTCTCTTTTTGACTACTCCCTCTTCACCAACAGCCACAGATTCCGTTATTCTATCTGTCCCTACCTCATTATCAGATCCCCTTCTCTTTCTGACAGCCCCCTCATGGCCAACAGGTTTCGAACGCCTTGTTCTCTTTTTGACTACTCCCTCTTCACCAACAGCTACAGAGTTCATTATTCTATTTGTCTCTACCTCATTATCAGCACTGACACTGATAGATACCCTCAATCTCTTTTTTGCAGCTACATTGTTGCCAGTAGTAGATTTCCTCTTCCTGAAACAGCTATGGGCGCTGGATGAAGCATTTAGATCATCAGGCACAGCAATACTATTCCCTTCAGTACGCTTTTTTGATCTACGTCTGCAAAAGCAAATATGGCACAAAATAGTGAGCAAGCATAATGATAGATATAATTAATTGAAAGTCAAGATTTTGTTATGTACCCTGACAATACTCTCCTTGACCTCCTTGAGCTGGTGTTCAAAACAGTATTATCAGCAACACAATCAAGACCAGATGAAATGTTGACAATATTGGACACAGCTAGGTTCTCTTCGCCTTGCTTTTTAGATCTACCCCTGCAAAATCAAATATGGGACAAACTTGTGAGCAAAAACAAGTCAAGCTTTGTAATGTATGAAAAATTCCTGCTTGATCGCTGTGATACTGTAACTAATATCAGTATTCAGATACTACAGATTTGCATGTATATGACTTCGATATATCATTAGCTGAGGGGTGATCTTCACCAATAAATTGGGATTGAAATGAGAACATATGGAAAAGAGATCATAATGAGATAAGTACACAACTACTAGATAGAAATTTGCAATACCTTACGATGGCCTCATCACATCCATCACCTTTGGAGGGTAAAAGTGATATTAGGTCATGAGGGCGAATTGCAGGCCGCTCTTTTTCTCTATCAACAAAATTGGTTTGAAAAATAGCTTTCTTCAATTGTCTGGCTTCTCTAACTTTCTGGACTTCATGTTTACAAAGTTTTCTCCATCGTCTGCAGTTCACGACGAAATAACCATTACCAAAGAAGCTTCTCCAAAAACATATTATTGATGGCATCATGCTAAAGCAGAAAAGAAAATAAGTTTTACCTATAGCACATACTATCATTACGTCCAGGAATTATCGTCTTAGCAATCTTGGACCAGCAAGGCCCAAACTCAGATACTGAAGCCAATAACATGGAATCTTCTTCAGGTCGCCAGTCATCAAGATATAGATCTGGATCAAGAATATTGCACCACCTGTTTTAAAAGAATAAAGAACTAGCATTACTATCACCATCAAACTGTAAACTTTGAGCTAATATATCCAAACCACTTCATTACCTCTCGAAGATTTGCGTTTGTGTTCGGCCAGGAATAAACGGAGCAATCAAACTCCACCTGCCAGGTCCAATTAGCTTAACAGTGACCATGAGGCGTTTGTCCTCATCCAGAAGCCATCTTCCCACACTGGTCCTTTCAGGGTGCAAGGTTTTCCTCCACCTAGCAAAGACAAATGTAAAAATATAGACAAGCAAAAAAACAGGTAATGGAAAGCAAAAGATAAACTTTATCAACGAAAGCAATATCAATATCATGAAACAAACCAAAAAAAAGGCAACTAAAAGAGAAGGGACGGCCCTGCTCGTCTGTGCTACTGCTGCAGTGTTGCAGGCTGCAGCTGTACAGTACCAGCCAGCCACAAATGCAGACCACACAGAAACTGAAGCAAAACAGCAGCAGCCAGCCGGAAGTAGCTCTACCAATCATGCTGAGAATAACATGTTACCTATTAGAGCACTGAGTGCCAGTGCGACCATCCAGACTAGCTGATACAAGTTGCCATTTCTGACCAAAGGTCTCAACAGCAGCTTGAAGTTGAAGGTCTTCCTCCTTTGTCCAGGCCTTGTTCAGTATATGGGGATTCAGACTTCGTTGATAACGAACAAGACATTGGAAAGGAGTCCGGTGAGTACCCAGTGTAACTGCAATGTTAATCCAGTTGCACATTCCCTTTTCTTGAATAATTAGTAGAAGTTTTGTTTCCTCGTCCGCAGTCCAGGCTTCATGGTTAATCAATGGATCATCACAGTTTAGCCACCTGATCAAATGCAATCAGAATTCTTTAATAATGAACATTTTTTCACGTTTATGAAAATAGGCTGTAGAAACTACATAAATCACATCGTAAGCAAACAGTAGTGCGATATGATCATATGAAAGACTGAGACATAAAGCATGCTGTGTAGGCGAACAAAAAAAGTATGGAGAACAGAAGTACCTTGATTCACATTCAGCACCAGATCGACCAGGCAGGTACATAGCAGAAATCTTATCCCAGTTTATTAATGGTTGAACTGATCTAAGATTTTCCGGAGTCACCTCAAAATTACCAGCACCATTTGTCAGTGCATATGCCATATCAACCGCACTGAAGTCACCATCGGCACTGCAGCACAACAATTCTGTTAAAAGCAATGCAATCAACAACATCAAAGCCTTTCAGTCCGAAACAAGCACAGGCAGGCTATAAACAAAGACAATAAAATACTAAAGTTGCATTGAAAGTCATAAGGTTGTGCCAAACCTAGTTCTTTTCGTGGGATACTTCAACCCCAAACAGTGCAGAAGCCAAAACTGTCAGTTCATTAACTGACATCAACTCAGTCAGACCCATTACAGAATACTTATAACAGGCTACATCATTGAAAAACAGGATGGCTATTAACTTGCACTGAAGCATCATAATTTTTTCTACTGAGATTTGTTATGCTTGAAGAATTAAAGGAGAAGTGTTATCAACAAAAAATAAACAAACAGAGTAAAATCCATGAGAAATTCGAAATTACCTTCCATTATTCAGCGAGTCCAAAATCAATGTTTCTTGGTATTGCTGCTTTATTCCTCTGGCAAGTTTATCTTTCTCTGCATCTGACCATGGTTGCTTCTTAAATGACATCGGGAATTGCTTCAGCACCATTTCATACTTTGAAACATGTGGGTTCTCAGCTGGGCCAAGAAATAGTGCAGGCATCTTCCTATATTTGTTCTGCACCAAATATATGTCGCTTTCATAAGATTTATTGTGTCAAACAAAACTAGAAGACTAAACTGAGCCATACTAGAATACAATAATTCTTGCACCACAGGATGTAGTATAGAAACAAAAACTTCCATGTTTCAAGGATTATTTATATCATTCTGTTCATCGCGAAAGGGAAACAGTAGTTTTGATAGCATATACAACAAAATACATACTTAAAAAATAACCTTGCACATAGAAAAATTGGCATGTAAAAAACAGATAAATAACGATAAGTTGCAGTGCAAATGAAATTAAAAAACAAAGTAAATAATATATTATATGATAGGTTCATATAAATACACTGTTGCGACTGAGTTAGCTGACCTGCTACAATTTGTCTGTCTAACAGGGCAGATCATAATATCTCATGGATGTCTATAAAGAGATGCCGCTAAGGTTTTCGTAAAGGTATTTACAACCAATAGTTGCAAAGAAGCCAAAAGGTAGGCAAATTCTCTAGGCTAAGCTAATTACTAATTTTCCCATGGTAGATTCGGAAGAATGAATAGCGATAGGGACAACAATAGCAGGTCTGAGTGTTTTATGTATCCTATATAAGGGAATAATGTGTATAATGCAACATTCAACGCATAGCTGTAAATACAGATGCCAGTACCTTTGTACACGGCTGAGTTGATTTCAGGGGGGAAATCAACCTGACACGAGGATCCTCCTTCTGGCCTAAAGATCTGCCGACTGATTTTCGGCAGCTTAACTGATAGCCCAAAAGGCATTTCACACGATCCCTAAGATCCTTATTTTCTTCAATTTTCGCTTCAATGTTTACCATTTTTCTTCTAATGAACTTCTGGCATGCTCTGTTCTTCTTGAGAGCATCCACTAACAATAGCGCAGCCTTTGGAAACCCATCTCGATGAGGAGCATTTGCATTTTGCTTCTGCGCAGCTAAATCATCATCAGACCTGTCCGTGAAAAGGTCAGTGTGGACTCCCTGTGACGCCTCAGGTTTCATGGTCTTTGGTGATGCAGTGGAGGTACCTACAATATGTAGGACTAAGGACCATTCATCAAGTGTGGGGCGCACGCATTTACCTTACAGAGGAACATGTGCTGAATTATGAATTTCTTACTAGTATACCAACAGCTTCAAAAGAACATACATAGAAATGCTCATGATGATTATCAACTTGCATGTTAGCATGTGCATTAAACTAGTCGTGAATGAATTGCACAAAATCCGTAAAGGCTAACTGTGTAATTTAAATCAGAGTGCATGAATATGTACTTAGTCATCTGTTTTAATTCCTTGACAACTATGACAGATCAGAGGAAGATAAATAAATCTCTAGAAACGTGTAAAGAACACAGGTGGCAGGGTTCATGTTTGTAACGACCCATACTGTTCAGATCATTGCACGTTTGTATAAAATTTAGCTCGCTAATTCACCACATTCATAGTTTCAGATGTCGGTCACTCTAGCACTAGCAGCCAATACACCAAGCAGAATCAAAGCTGTCCCAGTTCAGTGGTATCGTTAATTAAAAACATCAGTGGATTGGCAGTAATTACTCTAGGAAGGGGCTAGTTAGAATTCAATTCCGAATCAGAGAGCAGGGATGACGGAAACGGATCGCAGGCAAGAAGAGCTCACTCGACTGGTAATGCGAGAAGCGGCGCTGGATGGCGCGGAGCGTCTCGAGGTCATCCTCTTCCTCGTCGGTGTCGGACGGCGGCCACGTGCAGATCGGGCGCGGCGAGGACGAGGGGCCGTCGTCGCCGCGGGGGACGGCGACGGGCGAGGCCTTACTGTGGAGGTGGTGGAGGTTGGCGCGGATGCTGCGGACGAGGGCGAGGTCCTCGTCCTCCTCCTCCTCCTCGTCCGAGGACGACGCATGATGATGGTTAGTCGCCGCTGCCCCCGGCGCCGCGGCGGCGAGGGCGGGGGTGGAGGGGCCCGCGAGGCCCGAGGAGACCTGCGCGACGGCGGCGTCCGGGTCGGCCCCGGAGAGGATGCAGGAGCGGCGCAGCGCGTCGAGGTCCTCCCGCAGGTCCTCGTCGATGTCCGGGTCCGAGTCGTCCGAGTACCAGTCCATCGCGCCGCCGGCGGTGTTTCTTGGGTAAGGTAGGGTTTTGCGGCGCGGTGGCGGCGGACGGGGCGGTGCGGGGGGATTTGAATCTTCTTCCCCGAGACAGGGGAAGGAAGGGAGGAGAGGGAGGGCGGCGCGGGGGAAAGGGCTCGAAACAGCGCAGGAATTTGCGCCCTTGTCGGGGTTTTTGCGAGATCGTCTGTTTCCGATGTTGGGCCTGAATTTACCCTCTCTCTCCTAATTTATTTCTCCTTCCTTTACACGTGCACGGACTATTTCTCTTTTTGTTTTTTTGCAATTTGCAAAGAAGAATTACTCAGGAATTTTGTCTTTCTACATGAAAAGGATTAACATGGAAATTATGGCATACGTATCAGTACGGTACGATTTATATGGAAGTGAACCTACCACAGAGGAAGCAATACGGTACTATTAACCTACAATTTGCAGGCAAATCTTTTCATAGATATAGATGGGCCACATGTAGCTCAATTCACTCAAGGGCCAGGTTTCATATCATCCTTTCATTGGCTAAAATTGTTAAGGTTTCATACTTCCATTAGCTATAATATAATTGGTAACTCAAACTTTCATTAGCTATATACTCTCTTCGATCTAAATTATAAGTCGCTTTGACTTTTTTTATACATCTATTTTGCTATACATCTAGATATAATAATATAACTAGATGCATAGCAAAATAAATGTATCAAAAAAGTCAAAACGACTTATAATTTGGAACGGATGGAGTAATTAGTAAGTCCATGGATCATCTTATCAGCCAGACCAGCCAACCATTCAGTAGTGTTTTTCTCTCACAAAAATCTAGCCAGATGGGTCAGATTTCAGCCCAGGTGAATAGGCTAATTGTTTGGTGACAAACCTCATGTAACCAATCTCAACACATCGCAATTTGGCAACATGATCGATCGACTTACAAGCAACTTTTTTTTGATAATGAATTGTTAACAATGGCCCCGTTCGGCTGTGCTGATAAGCCGATTGAAAAACATTGTTGAGTAATTTGTTATGAGAAAAAATACTATTTCAACTGAAAAAACAAGCTGAAAAAGACAAATTATAAGCCAGATGAACAGAGCAAATGTCACAATTCACAACACCTAAAGAGGCACTAGATTCAGGACAAGATTTTCTTTACAGTAAAAATTAGGCAACACAAGTAATGAAACCAAAGGAAAAACACTTATGCAATAATGGTTCTGTGGGGGAAAATGTTTCGGAACCATATTCAGATTACGGTAGGCTTCATTACAGATCACGGATAGACGGATTGTAAAAATCTTCAGATACATTACAGACGACGCCGTTACTAAAAAAACTAGAATTATTTAGTAAACAGCAACCGAACGCAAAGACTCGAGCTGACACTGCATGGACCAGCCTACTTGGATCTCTGCCTCATCTTTCGGCGCTTCCTCTTGAGCCGCCTCATCCGCTTCTTCTTCCACTGTACATCAGACAAACAAGAATATAAAGCAGTATCAGCAAAACCGCAAACAAGAACACAAATGGTATCAGCAAAACCGCAAGATGCATGTCAAGAACTGAAAGATCAAATGAAGCCTTGGCAAAATGGGGGAAAAAAGACACGCCAACATCAGAATGAAGCATCAAATGTTCCTCTTCATCTCCAAAATGATAACAAGTACTGCATCCCATAAAAATGCCAGATTACGCCAAATCACAAAACTAAAAAAAAGGAAGAGGAGACTACAACATTCAGAATGAGTAGGAGGTATTTCTCATCACTTAGATCAGACACCGTATTTCTTTCCTCATCATGCCAGTCAATTAAATATAGAAGGCAAGAAAACAGAAACTAATCAATAAAGAAACAAGAGTTCTCTCAGACAAATGCCTCAATTGTCCCCATGGTTTAATGGAATGGATTAGATCGGACTCGTCATCTTTGTTGTCTCATCACAGAGAACAGTGCAATACCACAAAACAGATACAGATTTGACAGAAACACAAACAAAGCCACGTGTGATGCTTCAGCTCAATTATGTTGTTGTGCAGTCCAGCCTTGACCCATTGGCCATCACATGTAGCAAGCTTGCCACCTAGGCACCTACTATTATTCAAACGTATAAATCAACGTTTCTAGCCCCTAGCTTGGGACCTCACCACGAGGCCTTTGCAGCATCAATAGCACCATCAACAAATCACATACGACAATTTGGTCAGATATGCTACTAGCTCCCACAATGCTAGTTAAAAAGACTATTTGAAAGAGTATTTAATAATAGAATCCTTGCCTGCAATTTGTGTAAGTCAAGTCTATACCTTAGGCAGTTAGTTGACTTAAGTTGAGTATTAGCCATACACAACCAGTTTGTGAGTCAAGCCTTTTCTATAACAGTAAGCTACCAATGAGCACAAAGCATCATACTCTGCTGATTACTAACAACCCTGATGTAAAGTTTCCTCTGATCTAATAAAATAATACCAAGAGTAGCTTTGACTACCAATTACTAAGTGTTATTTAATTTGCAACGGCCAACAATTAGCTCAACAGTAGTGGACCTAATAACCAAAACAATCATGGAATGTACGTTGGCATTCAAAATGAATAGGAGGAACTTATCATCCAATGAATCAGAAACAAACTTATTAGTTTCCTCGTAATGAGAGAATAATCAAACAACAAGCAGAGGCAACACTAGATCAACATTGCTCTGTTCTCTCAGACAAATGCCTCGATTGTCCTCATGGTGTAACAGAATGGATTAATCGGACTCGTCATCTGTTTGATCATCACAGAGAACATGACATATTCTAATTCTTCGGTTAAGGTTGGATGTTCAGCGCCCACCTGAAGCTGAAGGTTATTCAAGTCCAATGAAATACAACAATAGTAGTAGGTAATTTGATTGCATTAGCAACTCGATTTGTTTGCACTGTCCTAACAATCAGCGCAACTGTTCGATTGGAAACTAGGGAAACTTTAAATCACCAGAACAAAAATACCAGTACATATACATAGACAGAACGTTGGCATTCAGAATGAGTAGGAGGAATTTCTCATCCAGTAGATCAGACTTGTATTTTTTTTCCTCATCATGCCAACCAACTAAAGAAAGGCAAAACAAAGCAATCGAACAACATTACAACATGAAACAAAAATACTGGCATCACTACAGCAAGAGCGGTGGGTTCTCTCAGACAAATGCCTCGGTTGTCCCCATGGTGTAATGGAATGGATTCGATCGGACTCGTCATCTGTTTGCTCATCACAGAGAACCACACCACACGGCGCAAGGCCACTAGAGTAAGGAGCAGAGGGCGGCGCAACGATATTCATAAGAGCAAGAGGGGAGGGGAGCTCACCTTGGCCCTCATCGCGGCGGGACGGCTGCCTCGCGCTCTAGCCGGCGCGACTCCTCTCGCTCTCGCCCTCTCGGAGGGGGCTGGGAAGAGAGGCTTGTGATGCTATAGCGGCGGCGGCGCGAGCTCTCGCCGCGCTTCTATATAGGAGAGCCAGCGGCAGTGGGCTAACCCTAGCAGGGATAACCGGAGGACCAGCCTCTTGGGCCAGATCTTCAGCTACAATGGGCCTCTATTAGAAAACAAAAACATTGTGCGCCTTTCTACGTCACGACGAGCCCCTGCCAAATTTGCAGTCCACTCTTCTTCTAACTCCTCTCAAATCAAGTTTGTTTGTTTCCCTTTCAAAAAATCGATTTCAAACTTTTGATTCAAACAGGAGGTAGTTAAAAAGTGTTTTTACTTCAAACAGGGGGTATTTTAAAAGTGTTTTTCACTTCTAGCCTAGTGTATCAAACTTACCATAAAGCCACATGTTGAAAGAATTGGCACAAGAGTGTGCCAAATTCATAAATAAAGAATATGTATCTAAAAAAGGAGTACTTATAATTTGAAACACATAGTAGTAACTAAGGCCGTGTTTGGTTTCCCGTTAAAATTTAGTCCCTATCACATCGAATGTTTGGACACATGCATGGAGTACTAAATATAGACTATTTATGAAACTAAAAATATATAGTGAAACTAATTTGCGAGACGATTTTTTAAGCCTAATTAGTCCATGATTAGCACTAATTGCTATAGTAAAAAAATGTGCTAATGATAGATTAATTAGACTTAATAAATTCGTCTCGCGAATTACTCACGGAATATATAATTTGTTTTTTATTAGTATCCAAACACTGGGAACCAAACATGGCCTAAGAGTGCAAATCTAGGACATTGAGTTAATTTTAATCATCGGATCCATTCAGTTTCCCAAGAAGACGTGTAGGAACACAAGTTAATGAATTATTAGTTCTCCTCTATTAAGATATTGGACCCTACTACGACCCATGTGCACAGGCGCACACGACTTCGTCCGCACGCCTCCTCCTTCCCCCACATGCATCAGTTTCTTCCCCCGCGCTTTGCAACCTCTTCACCCCACCCGGCTCCGGCGACATCCATGTCGCCTCTACCGTAGCCCTCGACCATGGCCAGATCCGTGCGCGAGTGCCCCCGCCTCCACCACCTCTCGGGCTCTGGTAGCGAGCCGCCGCCACGCTAATCCCAAGGTTCTCCTCCAAATCCGGCTTGAGTGTCCCCACCTCCCAGGCTCTAGCGGTGCGCCGCCGCCATGCTAATCCCAACCTTCTCCCTTCTTGTCCGATAGACGCCCATGCCGTCGGCACCGCCCAACCGGCCTCTCCCACCGCCCTGCAGGGGCGCCCCCGCCACCCTGTCCTCCACCACCATCTCGACCACCACCATGCTGGTCCGCCCATCCTCCCCAGAAACTTTCTTCTAAGCTCGGGGAACATGGAAATCCTAAAAAAACCCAAACCCTAACATCACAAACTTCTTCTCCGGTGGCGGTGGCAGCAACAGGTGAGTTTCGCTGTTCTCCCACTCACATGTGCATTGGACAGTCCAAAACCCAAACCCGGAAAACATCGGACAGCCTGACGGTGTGCGTGCTCGTAAAGAAGCATTTGGGTAATATATTTGCGCGGCAGAAGTCTTGCTAGCAATTTTAAAAACAAGTTAATGGATTAGTTCAACAAAATACTTTACATATATTTCAGCTGGGCAATTTAAATATATTATAATTTATAAATTATAACAAAGCCTTTTTCTTTATGCAAGGTACAGCAAGGCCCTAAAGATACTATCAAAACACGCTACCGGATGTAATGCACGGATATTGTATATACATCTACATCTACATCTACAAGGCGCCCACAGCTATATGTATCGATCGATAAAGAGGCTGGAATATTAATAAACATTTGCCCCAACATGATTTTTCAGATGTGAAGAAAGAAAGATTAGGTGGTCAAGTCAAACTCAATTAGGCTCCCCTCCTGTCGTCCCAGCGGTTTAGTGTCAAGGCGAGAGGATCCCATTGTTCCCAGTGCCACCACTCGTCCACAGGTTCGCCACGACCGGCGGTGCCATCAGATGCGGGAACGGGTTCGTCGGCGGGGCTACATCCATCTCGCCCTCCAGCATCTTCGTCACCGCACTCATCGGCGGCCTCGCCTCGGGCAGCTGCTGCACGCACCAGAGAACGCCACCTTGCACATCCTCTCCACTATCTCCTTGCTCTGCTGCCACTCCAGCTCGTCACCCGCCACCGCCGCTGCAGCAGCAGCAGTGTGGTTGGTGCCACGTCTCGGTGGCGCGACGATGAGCTCCGCGAGCTCGCCTCTGTCGTACTTGTTCCACGCCAGCATGGGGAACCACCGCTGGCTCTCGGGCGCCGCCTCATCGAAGTTCCTCCGCCGGCCGACGATCTCGAGCAAGAGCATGCCGAAGCTGTACACGTCGCACTTCTCCGTGACGCCCGACATCATCCACATCTCCGGCGCGGCGTACCCGGGCGTGCCGCACACGCGGGACACGGACACGTGCGTGTCGGCGCGGTTCACCAGCCGCGCCAGCCCGAAGTCGGCGACCTTGGGCGTCAGCGCGCCGTCGAGGAGCACGTTCCCCGGCTTGATGTCGTAGTGCACGATCTTCTGCTGGCACTCCTCGTGCAGGTACCGGATGCCCCTCGCCACGCCGACGGCGATGTCGCGCAGCACCGGGAGGCCGACGACGGCGCTGCGGCTCTCGCCGCCCCTGCCCAGGAGGTAGGCGTCGAGCGCGCCGTGCTCCATGTACTCGTACACGAGCGCGCGCAGGGCGTCGTCGAAGCAGAAGCCGAAGAGCCTGACGAGGTTGACGTGGTGCGTCCGGCCGATGGTGCCCACCTCCGCCATGAACTGCGCCTCCTCGGTCTTCTGGTCGAGGCTGGCGTGGAAGACCTTGACCGCCACGGCGAGGCCGTTGGGGAGCGCGCCCTTGAACACCGTGCCGAAGCCGCCGGCGCCGAGGCGGGTGGCGTAGCCGCGCGTGAAGCCGGCGACCTGCCGCGGCGTGAACCTGAAGGGGTTCTCGTGCCTGATCTCCCGGAGGAACCTCTCGACGGTCGCGTGCCCGATCTGGTGGTCGGACACCACCGAGTAGTGCTGCGACGGCGACGTGCCCCTCTCCACGCCGCCGACGTACGCCGCGACGCGCCTCTTCCTCGCGCAGATAAATACCAGAGCAAAGAACGAGACGAGCGGGACGAAAATGGCCATGCCAAAGACTGTGAACAAGCAAACAGATTAAAACGAGATCAGTATTATGTAGTAATAGTAAATAAGGAGATATGATGGACTGACACATGCAGTTTGTCGACTAGTCGAGGGAAGGGGGATAGAGGACATATGCTCACGCACGCGCGCACCGATTTCTGGGATCTTCATCTTCACCGGCCGGAGTTGCGCCTGCGGCTTGCCTAAGTTTGATACTTCGACTGGAGCCCAGATTGGCACACGGAAGTATCGCAAGGACGACGTACGGTAGTAGTGCGCGCCTGCGCGGTAGGAGGAAGATGGGGATGCTGAAACGAGAGTGAGCTGGTCCTGGTCTTCGCCAACGTCGACCGTGGGAAAGTCAAAGCCAAAGCCAAATAAAGATCTACATTCGATGAACGCCATTTTTGACAATCTTTGTAAAAAAATGCTGTCTCTGAAACAACTGCCGCTCCACCTGATAATAAGAGGTTTCTTTGCTTGGTTTAGGGACGAGATAACACAGTTCCATATCCTAGGTTTCTGGGATGGGATGATCCTATATCTTAGTCAGATCAATAAATTTGTTGTCGATATTCCGTACCATCAACTAGTGAATTGTGATCGCACATTGGTTTGGATGGCTTAGCACTCAGTCAGGGAGTTTGTTCGTGTTCCTTTGCACCAAGATCTTGGAGTTCGCAGTAGAGATTACAAATAGCCCCGAGTGAGGGAGCTAAGGAAGCTAAGGGTCCTATGGTTCGAAGTGTAAGCGGGTGAACAGTTCAAATAAGAAATAAAGAGAAATCCAAATCTTGCATGCTTTTGTTAGCAGAACTCAACCTGATTGCAGAATATTCATATTCATCAGATGAACTGAAGTGCGAACACACTATTTGTAATGCCCTGACCCGGGAAGACGGTTAAGGCCCACTTTACACATTGAATGAACCACGTCTACTAATTATCTCTCTTACGCTTTCATCCTCGCTTCGCGCAAAAGAATCGATCCGGAGTTAACAACCTCCCAGGTCCAGGCTTTTAACCGGCAACCCGAGCTACAGTAGCTCGGCCATTTGGCCCAGCCCACCAGACTGGCCCAGCTTGGTCCATTTAGCGGGGTCTCACACTATTCATCTGGTGAACTGAAGTGAGAAATAATGACGTTGAAGAAATGTTGAGATTGCAGATTGCAGTTCAGTTAGAAATCGGGAATATATGCGGTTCCAATTTCCAAAGTGGGAGTATGTTTCTGAGTGAGAGTACCTTACATTACATGGGATAGGATTAGGATAGATGGTCAAGACGGACGGTGGTAGGTTTGTATTGTACCAAGCACCACTGCACCACCAACATTACATACAACACTCCTTTGCCTTGTTTGTTAAACTTTGGGGAGAATTTTTTTAAGATTGGATCGGCGCATGGACTGGAAACATGGACCAGATAGTGACGCTTTTCAAAATATAACTTTGATTGGAGTATGCCTTTTTATTTGATTTGTCTGATTATGTATTACCGTAGTGTTAGCACGGACATTATGCTATTTTTGTAATGGAACGAGACCATGTTTGTTCCTACCTTGCGTCAGTAAAGCCGCAGCAGACGCAGTCTTAGGATGGATGTAGGAGTACTCGGCCATCTCGCTCCTCAACCTCAAGTTGCACTCAATCCCTAACCTCGAAAACCGAGCACGTCTAATCCTTTGATCGGCCCACCGGTTTTAATTAGGAGTTCTTAATTAACCTCAAACAGAACCAAGTGGTCTTTGAATACTCTCTGAGCTTATGATTATGCTTTGTTTGTTCGGCCATATTTAATTTATACGTTGGTCCTCCAATAATTCTAATCTAAAACCAAATACTATACAGTAGTACTACTGCACGTACGTGTTACTGTGTGCTACTAGCCAGTATCTCTCTCTACCTCTAAAGACCACGGTAACATCTCGTTTCTTTGACCTAAAAATATCTATTGATATAAGGTTGTTATATTATCTAGCGATGTTCTGAACCGTTTGACCAATTCTCATTAATTACCCACCGGCAAGCCCATATCTTTGCTACCCACCGGCACAACATCTTCTATTCGCGCCGCGCCATCAGTGACTTTCTTCTGATCATTCAGCATTGTAGCATGTTCACCATGTGTGAGAGGAGGGTCAGACCACTACTACACAACTGACATTTCGTCGATCGCCAAAAATACCTTTAGTCTCGGCGATTTCGACGCCCGGGATTAAATGGGGCTTTAGTCCCGGTTGGTGTTACCAACCGGGACTAAAGGTCCCTCGCCAACGGCTCTGTTGTCAGGCGCTGTCGGGAGGGACCTTTAGTCCCGGTTGGTAACACCAACCGGGACTAAAGCCCTGCCTTTAGTCCCGGTTGGTGCCACCGACCGGGACTACAGCTTTTGTCCCGGTCCGTGGCACCGACCGGGACTATAGGACTGACTTTAGTCCCGGTTGGTGTTACCAACCGGGATTAAAACCTCCCCCTACAAAGTGAACCTCCCTCTTTTTCCTCCCTGCCCGAGCCTGCCTGAGCCCGAGCTTCCTTGTTCATGTTCTTGTTGCTTGTTCTTCCATTGTTCTTACTTGTCTTATCTCCGGCAATCAATCCACTTCAAACGCTTCTACGCCATCATCGATTTGTTTGAAAGGTTGCTAGCTTCATCCTCCTATGTTTTAGTAGCACCATATGTAAATCCATGTTGTATATGGCTATTTTATTTCATATTGCTAGCTCCAATCACTTTTCATGTTTGAATTTTTATGAACGATGCTAATTATAGTACCTAGAAAGTAGTATACACATGTAATGTTTAGTTCTATTATAGACTTTTTATAATACTTTTTACTTTAATTTGTTCATGTTCTCATTTTAAAATATTAAATAATGTTGATTCTTTGTAATTTTGAAACAAATTAATTTTAACTTTAAAAATTCTTTAAATTAATTTTATTTAGAGATAAAATTACACCTTTTAATAGAAAAATACAAATTTTATGATTTTGCTATCTTTTTATTAACGTCCACAAATTAATTTTATGAAATGATGAACCACTTATAAAATTTTGAACTCAATTAGACAAGGTTGTGCCACGCTCTTTTCTCATGCTGGGCTTTTAATTATGTGATGCCATATAATGCAGATAATGACACGCCATTGGATGTACAATGCCGATCTCCGTTCCAACGAGTTCATTGAGGGCGTGCGAGAATTCTGCAGAGTGGCAGAGGAAAACAAGCGAGATGGTTCTATGTGCTGCCCATGTGCCGTGTGTATGAATTTAAAAGAATTTGTAGCTCAAGAAGTATTCACTCACACTTGTTGAAGTCGGGTTTCATGCCAAACTACATTTGTTGGACCAAGCACGGAGAGACCGGGGTTATGATGAAAGAAGGTGAAGAAGAACAAGCGGACCCTGACGATGTTTTTGCTCAATACTGTGACTTCGCGATGGAGGAAGTTGAAGAAGAGGCGGATGCAGAAAACAGTATCGCTGAAGATGACAATGCTCTTGGTGATGTCATTCATGACACACAGAGAGATTGTGAAAGTGAAAAGGAGAAGGCTAAGTTTGACCAAATGCTAGAGAATCTCAAGAAGTTACTCTACCCGTCGGTCGAAGATGGGCAGAAAAAGCTAGGCACGACACTGGAGTTGTTATAGTGGAAGGCAGAGAATGGTATATCTGACAAGGCATTTGGGAAATTACTGAAGATCCAAAAAAAAGATGCTTCCGAAGCCTAATGAATTGTCCACCACTACATACGAAGCAAAAAAGATCGTCTGCCCTTTAGAATTACAAATCGAGAAGATACATGCATGTCCTAATGACTGCATCATGTACCGTGGCGAGCACGAGAATTTAGATGAATGCCCTGTTTGCCATGCGTCACGGTACAAGATCTTGCGAGATGATCCTGGCGATGTTGAGGATGAAGATTGTCCGAAGAAGAGAATCCCTGCCAAGGTTATGTGGTATGCTCCAATAATTCCACGCCTAAAATGACTGTTCAGAAACAAGGAGCATGCAAAGTTGTTGCGATGGCACAAAGAAGACCGTAAGGTGGACAACATGTTGAGACACCCTGCAGATGGGTCCCAGTGGAGAGAAATAGATAGAGAATTCCCGGACTTTACAGACGACGCAAGAAACCTAAGGTTCGCATTGAGTACGGATGGATTTAATCCTTTTGGGGACCAGAGCTCTAGTCATAGCACTTGGTCCGTTACTCTATGTATCTACAACCTTCCTTCATGGTTATGCATAAAGCGGAAGTTCATTATGATGCCGGTGCTCATCCAAGGCCCGAAGCAACCTGGCAATGACATCGATGTCTACCTGAGGCCATTAGTTGAGGAACTCCAGCTGCTATGGAGCAAACCAGGTGTGCGTGTGTGGGATGAGTACAAACAGGAAGAATTCGACCTGCGAGCATTGTTGTTCGTGACAATCAATGATTGGCTAGCTCTAAGTAATCTTTCAAGACAGACAAATAAGGGATATAATGCATGCACCCATTGTTTTGGTGACCTTGAGGCTGTCTATTTAAAAAAATGTCGAAAGGTTGTGTACCTTGGCTATCGTCAATTTCTTGCTAAGAACCACCAGTTGAGAAAGAAAGGCAAATATTTTAAAGGTACGACAGAACACCGGTCCAAGCCAGGCAACCGAGATGGGGCAGAGGTATTCAAGATGGTCAAGGATTTGAAAGTAGTGTTTGGAAAGGGACAAGGCAGTGAACCTGTTCCAAAAGACGCTTCGGGGCGCGCCCCAATGTGGAAAAAGAAGTCAATATTTTGGGAGCTACCATATTGGAAAGACCTTGAGGTCCGCCACTCGATCGACGTGATGCACTTGACAAAGAATCTTTGTGTCAATCTCCTAGGGTTCATGTGTGTGTTTGGAAAGCCTAAGGATACCCTTGAGGCACGAGAGGACTTGAAGCGCATGAAAGAACGAGACAACCTGCATCCAGAGAAGACAGATGATGGACGTCATTACTTAAGACCTGCTAGCTACACTCTTAGCAATGAGGAGAAGGAAAGCATGTTTGAGTGCCTAAGCAGCATCAAAGTCCCATCTGGGTTCTCCTCCAATATAAAGCGTATAATAAATATGCCAAAGAAGAAATTTGTCAACTTAAAATCGCACAACTGCGACGTGATTATGACGCAACTGCTTCCGGTTGCCTTAAGAGTAATTCTACCTCCACATGTACGTCTGGCCACCGTGAAGCTGTGTGCATTTGTCAATGCAATTTCTCAGAAGGCAATCAATCCTTTTGATCTAGCTACTCTACAGAATGATGTGGTTCAATGTCTTATCAGCTTTGAGCGGTGTTCCCTCCATCCTTCTTTGATATCATGACACATCTCCTAGTTCATCTGGTCAAAGAGATTAATATCCTGGGTCCTATGTTCCTACACAACATGTTTCCCTTAGAGAGATTTATGGGTGTACTGAAAAATATGTGTCAACGTTTGGTCCCGCAGGGGTCCTAAGCCAACGAGTGAGTGCTGTGTGTCCCTAATCTGGATGGTGATGCAAGGAGGATACACGGGGATTTATCCTGGTTCGAGCAAAAGAAGGCCCTATGTCCAACGGGGAGGGGGAGTATTGTATTTCCTTGCACCGAAGTGCTTGCGTAGGGGTTACAAGCTATGAGAGAGGGAACTGAGCCCAGGTCTCAAAGGAAAAGTGAGAGTACAAGGGAGATTGCTTGAGATGTTGATCTGTGGGTGGTGTGCCTTTGCTTGTTTGTGCGTGGCTTCTGGCTTGCGTCTTGCTTCGTGTCCCCTTGTAGAGCTTGGGCCTGCCCTTTTATAGGGTAAGAGGAGGCCGGGACGCCGGGGGTGCCTTGAGGTAAAGTTTTGTCGATCCCTGTAGAGGTGGCTATAGCGATGTGCCCCAGGAATAGGCAGCCATCCCTGGACACCATGGTGACGTAGGGGATGAGACGGTGAAAAGACCCCGAGTCCTGTGCCATGTCGGCCTTTCCTCCCTGCTGACCGATGGTGGGTCGAGGCCGGGTCGAGGACGGGTCGAGGACGGGCGGATAAGGCCGAATCCCCGAGATCATGGGGTACGGACCTTGTCGTATCCTCCCTCGAGGGTGATAGGTGGCAAAACAGTGTGCAGTATGGTGTGTATAGTGACAGGTTTTCACCTCCCATCCCGGGATGGGCAGTAAAAAGTGAGATCTGACACTGGCATTGCTTCCATGTTAGTCACAGCTGTAGCCATGACGGTAGGAGGTAGTAGATAGTCACATTAAATGCTCTGACTTTTGCCTCAGAGTAGGTGAATAAGATGGGTCGAGTGGTCCGACCCAGGGTCGTGCGAGTCGAAGATTTGCCGATAGTCGAGATGCCTTGTCGAACGGACCTCGTACGAGTCAGGATGCGGTCAAGGTGTCCTATTATGGGTGCCTCGTATGAGTCAGAATGTAGTCGAGGCATCCCATCGAGCTGGCCTCGTGCGAGTTAGAACGCAGTCGAGGTGTCTCGTTCGCTATTTTGGATTTGTTCCGTTTGTGGATAGTGTTTGGTTTTTCTTCTTCGTTGATTATGGGTACCCCTAGTTTGTAGGTACCGACAGTAGCCCCCGAGCCTTTGGGTGAGTGAGAGTCACTCTCACAGAGGCTCAGTGGTTTGTGAACTGGAGTCGCAGCGTCGTAACTTTTTTCGGTGGGAGCGCGTGAGCGCACCCGCCGGGTGTAGCCCCCGAGGCCTCGGTGGAGTATTTTGACTCCTCCGAGGTCTTTTACACACTCTATTGAGGAATGGTCTCGTATCGTGGCGTGTTCTGTCTTTTTTCTTTCGAGGATTGACTTGCGGTCGAGCCCCCGAGCCTCGTGCGTGTGAGGTCGATCAGAGTCTTGGCCGTCTTTTATTGTTCGACCCTCATGCTCCCTTTTTTTTAAAAAAAGTGAGGAGGGGTGGAGAACGTCGTACTACCCTCATTTAGGCGAGTTCTGATGGTCTCCGGTGAGCTATTAACGGGGGATTCGAGTGGGAGCCCGTGCTCCATTCGATAGGAGTCGGCTAGCGGTCGTGGAGCATTCTAAAAAATGCCAAGAAGTAGTCGTGTGGGTCTCGATTCCTTGCGATAGGATTCGAGGGCTCGATGCCTCCCCCCGAGGGGATTCCTCCGTCGACCTCTCTTTTAGCCTCGAATACGTCTCGGGGTGCCTCGAGAGCGTGGCTCGAGCCCTGGCCTTGTATGGGCGCATCCCTAGTCATCCCTGACTCCGTTACTTGAGGGCAGCTGTCGAACCCTGGTCGAGGGCCAGCTTTCGATCCCTCGAGGTTCATATCAGGCTCAGAGCCTGTTACCCATGCGTTTGGAAATATCCGTCCGTGGATCCTTCTCCGACCCGTTTAGGGCGCGTCTTTTTAGGAGGGGAAGCGAGATCGACGCGGTAGTGGGCGGCGTGGTGCCACGGTTACGGCGTGTATAGCGGACACGTGCCCATATCTGTGGATTTTGAGGGAGCGGTTAGGTAAGGTCATTGAATGCAAAAACTACTCCTACCTTTTCGCCTGCCCGTTGGACTTCCATCGGGGTATAAGAGCAAGACCTAGGATTCTGTTTACCCTTACAGGCTCTTTGCATTCTCGCCTTCCCTGCCTCTCTTCGCCTTCTTCATCATCTTGCGCCCTTCAGCCACCGTCCAGCGCCGCCGTCGTTTTCTTTGCCCGCGCAGTTTTCCTTGGCAACAATGGCAGGCAAGAGCCAGCTCCTCCCCGCCAACGCTTGGGCCCATTCCTCAGTAACAGAGAGGAAGCTGGAGGATCTGGTCCACGATGGGCTTCTGCCGCCGAGGACGAGTCGGACCCAGCCGGAGTGGAGAGCGCCGCCATCTGACCACCGGGAACCGACGCCCCTAGAAGGTTACGTGGTGAGCTTCATATCCTTCCATGAGAGGGGGTTCGGTGTGCCGGCCAGCCCCTTCATGCGGGCGTTCCTCCATTACTACAAGGTGGAGCTGCACCACCTCGCCCCCAATGCCATCTCGTAGGCCGCCATTTTCGCGGCGGTCTGCGAGGGATACCTGGGGATGGAGCCACAGTGGAATCTGTGGCTCCACCTCTTCAGGGTGGAGCACTTCACCAAGAAGGTGGGCGAGCGAGGGGCGCGGCGCGTGGTGCACGCGGGGAGCTGCGTCCTCCAAGTCTGGTCTGGTCGAGGCGACCAGTACATCCCAGCGCAGTTGATCTCCTCGAACAGCGGCTGACACGACGGCGACCAGCTGCCGAGGTATTCCGGCCGGGTGCTGGTGGCTCGAGAGGAGAACTGGGGGTACAACATCGTTGAAGACGTAAAGCCAAAGCTGGAGCCGCTCCTCGATGCACTGTGGAGGCTCCGTTAGCGTGGACTGACAGCGGGGATGGTGGCCGCGGTGTTTCATCGCCGGAGGGTGCTGCCGTTGACGCAGCGCCGGCTCCGGCTGGACTAGAGGATGCCGGAGGCGCCGTTGGAGGGGAGCAGGATGTCGCACAAGTCCCTCCCCCTCAATGAGGTCACTCAATGTGCGCGGCGGATGGTGGGGAGCTTCCGGCAGGAGGACATCGACCGGGTTCCGATGCGCCCCACCCAGGGATTCGAGCCCCTGGTAAGTGTCGTTCTTGATGATCTTAAGTTCTTTTGCTTCTGGATTCCTTCCACTAACTTGGTCAGGGTCCATCTACATGATCTGTTGGTGGTTAAGGAAATGCGGCCGCCGCTTCCGGAAGATCGGGTCGCTCGGGAGGCTCGACGCCTCTTGGCGGCCTAGAAGAAAGAGGAGAAAGACGCCGCCAAGAAGCGTCAAGTCCGCAAGGCCCTCGAGCAGGAGGCGTTGAAGAAGCGTCGATGCCAGCAGAGCCTCGATGGGCTCCTGCTCGAGGAGTCTCCCTCCGAGACGGTCTCGGGGGAGAATGATGATGATGGCAACGATGATGACGCCTGGTCGCGGTACGACACCGCGACTTCTCTGGCGGACCTTCCCGATGTGCGCCCCTTTCTGGAGCCCATTGGGGGGTTGTCCTCCCAGGTGTCGAGGGCGGCCTCGGTGCCCGTTGAGGGGGAGGAAGAGCCAGGAGAGAAAGAGGCTGGAGCAGGCCCCTCAGCGGGAGGAGCCGCCTCGTCTGGGCCCCGCAAGAAGGGTCGGTGGTGCCACCCCCGCGAGCCCAAGCACCTCGGGCTCAGACAACAGTCGGGGCAGTGGCGTCGGCATTAGCATCTAGGGCACCGTCGACGGGCGTGAGGACCCGAGGCCAGCTAGCCTTGGCAGCGCAGAGGACCCTGGAGGCTCTGCCAGCTAGGGCTCCGAGGAGCGCCTGGCCAGCAGGAGGCTCGATGGTAGGGCCGTCGCAGGTGCCATCGGGTGGCTCTGGCCTGCCGGGGTTTAGGCCCCTGCTTCCCTTATCTGGGTGAGCTTTTCCGCCCTATTTTTCGTGATTGGTGATCCCATTTTTTATTCTGACGCGTTTATTTGTTGCTCAGGTACAAGCATAAGGCGGAGCTTGCGGGTCCGACTCCCGTGAAGGCGCTCTGGTCGGGCGCCGCCGTAATGATGTGGACGGCGGCCGACGACGCCGCCTCGGTCGTGAAGTGCCAGGCTGCTATGGAGCGGCTAAAGCAGCGGGAGGCGGCTGCCCAGGCGGGGGCGGGCGCTCAGGAGGTCACCGGCTCTGACCCCACCGCGCGGGGGTCGGGGCCAGTGGAGGCGGTGGTCCCCAGCGGTGCCGGGCTCGAGGCGCCCGGCACTGGTGAGTCGGAGCCTGGGTCGACAGCGACAACCTAGGCGACCGTCGAGGCCGCTGAGGTCGAAACATCTGTTCGCGACACGGGGCGGGCGGATGTTGAAAAAACAAAGGAGGTGGTGGAGGCCCTACCGGAGGTGGGGTGGGAGGCGGCACAGCCGGAGGAGCCGCAGCCACAACAGGATCGACCGGCGGAGCCAGCGGTCGAGGTGGAAAGGGGGGCGGTCGCGCCACCGCCCATTGTCCAGGCAGTGGTGCCGGTGGCCGAGGTGCCAGCCCCGCCGCAAGGGTCGACCCCAGCCTAGATCGACCTCACCCTCGACAACTCTCCCGCTGACAAGGGGAAGCAGGCGGCGAACGTCGAGGCGGCCGAGGCCTTGGATGGGGCCGGTACCTCTGTGGTGTTAAGGGGTGACCAGGCCGAGGCATCGGCCGGGTGGCCAGACTTCGCCGGGTTAGCACTCGTGTGGGCGGAGGAGGAGCTTCTGCGCTGGGGCAGGTCGACCCTTGAATTCTGGGACGCGTCCAACCCTAGCGCCGAGCCCTTCTTCGCGCTCGATGAAAAGGACGAGGTGCACCATTGGGAGTACCTCGAGGGACTCTGAAAGCACACGATGCAGTCCCTACGTGTGGTTTCGGACACCCTGGCGTGGGGTATGTCGGAGGCCTTCAAGGTAAGCCGGATTCGTTAGTTTTTTTTCTTGCGCTTTACCCTCCCTTTTCCTTGGTTCTGACTGTTAGATTTTAACTATGGTCAGGAGCTCAAGGAGTGTTCCCGTTGCAAGTCACTCTTCATTCATCATGAGAGTGGCGTGTGGGCGGCGCTCATCCGTCAACAGGCCCTGGTCGAGGAGGCCAACAAGCGGCTATCCCAGCAGAGCACGGAAATGGCCGAGCTTCGCGTCGCCTACGTGGTGGTTAAGGAGGAGGTGGCGTAGGCCCAAGAGGTCGAGGCCACGGCGTGTGAAGACGTGGCAAGGGCTCGAGAGGAGGCGGCTAAAGCCCGTGAGGACCTCGCGCCGCTGCTGGCGCGTGTGAAGGAGCTCGAGGACATCGCCTTAGTCGGTGGCCAGCGCGATGCCCTCAACATCCAAGTCGGGATGGCGTCCGCCCGTGTCAGAACCTTGGAAAGCGAGGTTGTGATGTTATTGGGGACGGTCCGAGAGAGGGACGAGGCTCTCTCGGGCACCGGCCGGGAGGTTGAGGTGCTGAGGGTGGCGCTCCACGACAGGGACGAGGCTCTTCGAGCATTTGAGAAGACGTGCTGGGAGCTACGTGATGAGGTCGTGGGTTGGCAGACCCATTCTGAGGGTAAGCTTCTTGTTGTGCAGTGGCCTTGGCGTCGAGGTCCTAGGCTTGCGCTAACTTGATGCTTGTGTTCCAGAGTTGGAGAAGGAGCAGCAGGCGGCTCAGGCGACGGCCACCTCGTTCCAGAACCTCTTCGAGGCCGAGGCTAGGCGGACTCAGTTGCTTTAGGGCACCATCACCTCTGTATGCGACAGCCTAGGGGTCAAGCCCAACGCCGACACTGAGGAGGACGCCTCGGGGAACTCCTTCGTCCGTCAGATGGTGGCGCTGGGCTGCCTCGTTCGTGAGAGGATACGAGGCGGGCTGCATCACGGCATGAAGAGGGCTCTAGCGGTCGTTCGGTCTAGATTCATGTACGACATGGACCTCATCGCTAATGGCTTCATCACGGATCCAGATCGGACGAACGAGGAGAATGAAACCTCCTGCCAGGGCCTAATCGAAGCCGCTGAGGAGCCTAGAAGTCGCCTGGCCAAGCTCTTCGAGGTCGAGGTGGTTCCGCCTGCCGACGACGAGGGCCTGTGAGCCGACCCTGGGCATGAAGGCCCGTGTAATAAGTTAGTGTTTGTAACTTTGGTCGTGGTGGCCTTTGGGGGCCTTGAAATGCTTAAGTGTAAACTTGTACTGATCGTTAAGTTTTGAGTTTTTTCTTCCCTTTATCGCTTGGATCGCGTTCTCGCATGATTTACTTAGCGCGTGGTCGTGCCCCTTGGCGTAAGGAAGTGAGTGGAGCTACCGTAGCCTTGGAGGCATAAGTAATCTCGTGGCTCGACTGCCCTCGAGCTTCAGGGTGCGCTCGCGGCCTTGCAGATCGTGTAAGAGCTTGATTTGAAGTGAACGGGGATGTGAGCTTTTTCAAAGTCATGAACTGTTACTAGGTCTACTTAGCGCGTGGTCGCACCCCTAGGCGTGAGGGGTGAGTGGAGGTACCATAGCCTCGGAGGCGTAAGTGCTCTCACGGCTCAACTGCCCTCGAGCTTTAGGGTGTTCTCGCGGCCTTGTCGACTTAAGTGACAGCTCTCTTTTTTGAAAAAGAGTACGAGTTTTTTCGGGGACAGGGGGTTCCCCCCTTGCAGCCGCCGAGGGAGGGTCGACTATGAGAAAACAAGGTCGATCCTTCCTGGTTATGAAAATAGAGCTTTGAACACCGCTGTATTCTTTATTGATGAGATTGAAAAGAATTTACAGAGCCTCGAGGCCTTTTAAGGAAAAAAAAGCGATGTAGCTGTTCAATGTTCCAAGCATTGGTGAAGATTTTGCCCTTCTCGTTCGATAGCTTGTAGGTGCCGGGCTTCAACACCTCTGTGATGATGTATGGCCCTTCCCATGGTGGCATAAGCTTGTGTCGTCCCTTGGTGTTCTAGCTTCGCCGTAGCACCAGGTCACCAACATTGAGGTCCCGCCTGTGGACGTGTCTATCGTGGTAGCATTGGAGACTCTGCTGATACCTGGCAGAATGCAACAGAGCCACATCACGGGCTTCCTCGAGCTGGTCGAGGGCGTCCTCTCTTGTGGCGTCGTTATTTTTCTCGTTGTAGGCCTTCAACCTCGGGGATCCATATTCTACATCAGTTGGGAGCATAGCCTCAGATCCGTAGACTAAGAAGAACGGAGTGAATCCTGTGGCTCAACTCGGTGTTGTTCTTAGGCTCCACAGGCCCGAGGGGAGCTCAGCAGCCCATTTCTTGTCGTGTTTGTTTAGCTTGTCAAAAATTCTGGGTTTCAAGCCTTGTAGGACCATGCCGTTGGCACACTCTACTTGGCCATTTGTTTTTGGATGAGCTACGGCCGACCAGAGCACACGGATGTGGTGGTTGTCGCAGAAATCTAGAAACTTTTTACCAGTGAATTGGGTGCCATTGTCTGTGATGATGCAGTTGGGAACCCCAAAGCGGTGGACGATGTCGGTAAAAAAGAGCACAGCTTGCTCAGATCTGATGCTGGTGATAGGACGGGCCTTGATCCACTTGGAAAATTTGTCAATGGCGATGAGCAAGTGGGTGAAGCTGCTAGTTGTCCTTTTCAAGGGTTCGACTAGGTCGAGCCCCCAAACAGCGAATGGCCACGTGATGGGAATAGTTTGCAGGGCGTGAGCCGGAAGATGGGTTTGTCTTGCATAGTACTGGTAGCCTTTGCAGGAGCGTACTAGCTTGATAGCGTCAGAGACTGCGGTCGGCCAATAGAAACCTTGTCGGAAAGCATTTCCGATGAGGCGATACAGCTCCCTGCTGTCGCCAAATATCATAAAGGACTTGGCCCGACGAGCGATCCGTCGAGCCTTGATCTTATCCAAGGAGAGGTCCCCTCGAGTGAGATGGTCGAGGTACGGAGTACGCCAGTCAGGCTTGGGGTTGGCTGGTGGGGTCGAGCCGTCCACCTACATGGCCTCAGCCTTGGTTGAGGGGGCTTCCACCTCAGGTGAAGGGTCGAGTGATGGCCCGTTGACCCCTCCGTCTGCCCTGAAGTTGACAGACGATTGATGGAGATCTTTCGCGAAAACGTCCGGTGGAACTGTAGTTCGACTAGAAGCGATTTTTGCGTGTTCATCGGCGGCCTCATTATACCTGCGTGCGATGTGGTTGAGCTCGTGACCGTGAAACTTGTCTTCAAGGCGCCGTACCTCCTCACAGTAGGCCTCCATCTTGGGATCACGACAGCTCAAGCTCTTCATGACCTGGTCGATTACGAGCTAAGAGTCACCTCAAACATCGAGGTGTCGGACCCCTAGTTTGACGGCGATTCGCAAGCCTGTGAAGAGCGCCTCGTATTCGGCGATGTTGTTGGAGGCAGGAAAATGAAGCCGGATGATATAGCGCATGTGGACTCCGAGGGGTGAGATGAAGAGCAAACCCACACCTGCCCCTATTTTCATCAGCGACCCGTCGAAGTACATGGTCCAAAGCTCAGCCTAGAGCTGAACGGGAGGAAGTTGAGTGTCGGTCCACTCCGCCAGGAAATCTGCTAGTACTTGGGATTTGATGGCTTTGCACCGCGCATAAGAGAGGGTCTCACCCATGAGCTCGACCGCCCACTTGGCTATCCTACCCGAGGCTTCCCGGTTTTGGGCTATCTCTCCTAGAGGGAAAGAAGAGACCATAGTCACTAGGTGGCCCTCGAAATAGTGATGGAGTTTGCGCCGCGTTAAGACGATGGCGTACAACAGCTTTTGGATCTGCGGGTAGCGAACCTTGATTTCTGAGAGCACCTCGCTGATGAAGTAGACCGGTCTTTGGACGAGCAAGGTATGTCCTTCCTCTGCCCTCTCGACAACCAAGACCACACTGACTACTTGTGTCATTGCGGTGACATAAAGTAGGAGGGGTTCCCTTGGGGTCAGAGGGACGAGGATCGGTGAGTTAGAGAGTGTAGCTTTGAGCTTTGCAAGAGCTTCCTCGGCCTCGAGGGTCCACAAGAAGTGTTCCGATTTCTTTAGGAGACGATACAGTGGGAGTGCTTTTTCACCGAGGCGCAAAATGAAGCGACTGAGGGCTGCTAGGCAGCTCGTGACCCTCTGCACGCCCTTCAGATCTCGGATAGGGCCCATTTTGGTTATTGCAGCGATCTTTTTTGGGTTGGCCTCGATGCCACGCTCGGAAACGATGAACCCTAGGAGCATGCCTCGAGGAATGCCGAAAACGCATTTCTCGGGGTTGAGCTTGATGTTCTTTGCCCAGAGGCACTTGAACGCAACATCGAGGTTGTTTATCAAATTATTGGCCTTTTTGGTTTTGACAACGATATCATCGACGTAAGCCTCGACGGTTGGTCCGATGTGTTCCCCAAAAATGTGTTGCATGCATCGCTGGTACGTAGCCCCTGCATTCCGAAGACCGAAGGGCATAGTAACATAGCAATACATGCCGAATGGGGTGATGAACGAAGTCACGAGCTGGTCGGACTCCTTCATTTTGATTTGGTGGTAGCTGAAATATGCATCTAAGAACGACAGGGTTTCACATCCCGCAGTGGAGTCAACGATTTGATCAATACGTGGCAAAGGAAAAGGAACTTTTGGACATGCTTTATTTAAACTAGTATAGTCTACACACATCCTCCACTTCCCACTCTTTTTCTTAACGAACACAGATGATGAACCTCCTTGATGAATCCGGCCTCCAACAGTTTGTGTATCTCCTCACCGATGACCTTGCGCTTCTCCTCGTCGAAGCGGCGCAAGCGTTGCTTCACCAGTTTGGAGCCGGCTCGGATCTCCAAGGCGTGCTCGGTGACTTCCCTAGGTATGCCCGGCATATCCGAGGGACTCCACGCAAAGATGTCGATGTTTGCACGGAGAAAGTCGACGAGCACTGTTTCCTATTTGGGATCGAGGGTGGCGCTGATGCTCAATGCCTTTCCCTTTGGGTCGGCGGGGTCGAGGGGCATGAGCTTGACGTCTTCCACGGGCTCAAAGCTGCCGGCATGGCGCTTGGGGTCGGGGATCTCGTTGGCCAGACCGTCGAGGTCCGCCGCCAAGGTTGCCGACTCCAATACGGCTTCTCCGTGCTCGACGCACTCGACGTCGCACTCGTAGGCGTGCTCGTATGAGGGCTCAACAGTTATGACACCGTTGGGGCCTGGCATCTTGAGCTTGAGGTAGGTGTAGTTCGGGACCGCCATGAACCTGGCATAGCATGGGTGCCCAAGGATGGCGTGATATGTTCCACGGAATCCAACCACTTCAAAAGTGAGAGTCTCTTTTCTAAAGTTGGTGGGAGTGCCAAAACAGACAGGCAGGTTGACCCGGCCGACGGGCTCTACTCGCTTTCCTAGCACGACTCCATGGAAACCCCCGATGCTGGGTTAGAGGCGCGTCCTCGTGATCCCCAGGAGGTCGAGGGTCTGGGCATAGATGATGTTAAGGCTGCAGCCGCCATCCATGAGCACCTTGGTGAGGCGTGTGTTGGCGATAATGGGATCGACAACAAGCGGGTAGACTCTGGGATTGGGGACGTAGTTTGGGTGATCATCACGGTCGAAAGTGATGGCCACCTTAGACAAGTCAAGGAAGAGGGGGGTTGCCGGCTGTACGGAGAAGACCTCTCGACGTTCTCGCTTGCGCTGGCGCGTCGAGAGGCGCGTCGATGTTGACGGTCCTTAAGTACCAAATATAGTTATCAAATAAATAAAGAAAAGGATCCAAATGCAACCAACACCTAGACTTAGGGTTTTATCTAACAGAATTCCATGAGTTTTGGTGTTTGTCTGTTTCTGCAAGGGGTTATCAGAAAATACGGAGGAAAGGCCCACACGTCGGGTTTACATAGAGATAATAACGTGTTCACCGATTTTCTATCATCTAGAAGACTCCAGAAGCCACGAGATCGAACGGGAGGCCGAACGGGCCCGGAGGCAGGGCGCCCGCCCTGCTCCCTAGGGCGCCCGCCCTGGCCTGAGAGCCAATCAGGCTCCGTCTCGTAGATTATGCTCCACCGACCTAAGGGATCAAGGAAAACCGTGCGATTAATGTCGGTTTGATCCGACGGCCCACGTTCACTTGAGGGGGCTATATAAGCAGGACCCCTGGCCTCTGGAGGAGGCACTCCCTCATTCTCAATTCTTCAAACCCTAATCTCAGGAGGAGAGTCTCTGATCAAGCCCTAGAGCCACCACATCAACTAGATCTCTAGTATAGCATAGCTACATAGGATTAGATCTAGAAGGAGTCAATCTTCGATTGGTTTCCAGATCTGTCAAGAGGATTCTTGGTAATTCCTTTACTGTTCTTCATTGTTCATCTTTGTTCTTCAATATTATGAATACAACTTTGTTCTATTTCAATATATTGATTATGACTATGCTCTACTTGTTTATGTTTGCGATTATATTGTTCTTAGTTTATCGTAGTTATACGCTTGGCTTAGTTAGATTGGAATTATATACATGTTTAGGATCGTATAGCGTTTATCCATCGGATCTATGGGTAAATGATAAATATTGTGTAGGCGTGGTGCTTAGACCATATTTATCTGCGATTGCACCTTATATGCCGGATCGTGGGGTGGTCCGCGATGGTGACAGCTTCGTTGGTTCTTATATAGTCCCCCTCCCGTGTGTAAGGCAGGCAGAGCAACATTATTACGGGGGAGTGATTGCTATGTTTCTCATCTTCCTTGATAATATCACTATGCATGGGCGTAGTCCTTTCTCGCAATGATTGCCAAGTGTACTTGCACTAACTATGATATGCTAGACTTTATAGTTAAGAATAACTTAGGAAATATCCTTGTAGTTCATCCTAATACCATGCTAATGACTTGCTAGAATATCTGTTGAGGTGCTTATCATTATTATATGTGGCTAGCTGATCAGATTAATTATCTTTGTCACCATTCATACTTTATCTATATTTTATGTGACACTTACCCCTGTATGCAAGAGATAGATGAATGCTCTCACTTATACATGCAATGATTGATACTCATTCCTATATTCCATTCCATAATCAACATTGATGTTAGTAATCCCTTCCCAGTGGTAAAAATATAAATAACGATACCTGGAATACTTCCCGGTTAAAATGCTACATCGGTATTAATCTGTGCGCTTGCAGATCTTATTTATTATTTATTTAGAAGAGCAGTTGCATATTTCAATACCGCGTCTCTCATGTCATGCTGGGGATGACAACTTGGCTTAAGTGGCATGAGGGATAGGTTCGGCATTTTTGGCGCCGTTATCAGAATTAGAAAACTAAGTCTACTTTTGGTAATGACGTTAAGAATGCCCAACAAGCATTTTTGGCGCCGTTGCCGGGGAAGGTTGATTTACTAACAAGGAATGAATACGGAATTTGAGTCATCATTCGCATCATTAAGTGATTGAGATCATCAATTCTCCCATACAGATTTACCCCTGTATTTTTTCCATTCTTATTGTTTTGCAGGGTGATGTATGAATAGAGGACATCTTCCAGAAAATTTTGTTGACAACCCCGAAGCATTAATCAGAGGGGCAAGAGCCAAGCTCAAGAAGTCAACACTTCGACGCAACAATTCATCCAATCCAGAAGACCGCCGAAGTTTCATCCAGAATTTGTCAACAGAGTTCGCAGCCATGGCGAACAAGACGATCCGCGAGTTCTCAGCTCCCACTACGGACAACATCCGCACTGGACCTGCCGCGGCCATCGACAAGAACTTTGAGCTCAAGCCAGGGCTCATCAACATGGTACAAGCCAACCAGTTTTGTGGGGAGCCGCACGAAGATGCAAGTGCTCATCTCCAACACTTCCTGGAGATTTGCAGCACATTCACTTTATTAGATGTTCCCAGAGACGCCATACTACTTCGCCTTTTCCCATTCTCACTATTGGGGAGAGCGAAGCAGTGGTTCTACGCGACGAAGGATAAGAACACTACGTGGGCACTCTGCTCTGCGAACTTTCTGGCTAAGTTCTTTCCCATGGGCAAGACCAATGCTCTCCGTGGGAAGATTACAAGTTTTCAGCAACAACATGATGAATCCGTTCCAGAAGCATGGGAGCGCTTTCAAGATTACATCCTAGAATGTCCCTATCATGGAATGGAGAGCTAGCTACTTATGCAGACTTTCTATCATGGGCTCATCACTAGTGCTCGTGAGACCATGGATGCTGCAGCCGGAGGCGCATTTCTATCACTCACCATACCACAAGCTACAGCCCTTGTGGAGAAGATGGCGTCCAACCAAGGTTGGAACGAAGAGAGGACTCAAACACGCAAGAAGGGTGGAGGTATGCACCAGCTCAAGGAGGTAGACATGCTGTCTGCAAAGTTAGACCTACTCATGAAAAAGCTCGATGACAAAGCTGGAGACAAAAGAGAAGTCATGAACGTCTACGACTCTCACATGACTTGTGAGGAATGTGGAGACACTGGACACTCAGGCAATCACTGCCCTGAGATGCTTGAGGATGCAAGGTACATCAACAACAACAACAACTACAACCGTCCTCAACAAAATCAAGGTTGGAATCAACAGAGGCCTAACTACTCAGGTAACTACTCAGGTAATTATCAAGGTAATAACTCTTACAACAACAATAATAATTTTCCACCCCTGAGAGAGTTAGTGTCTAATCAAGGAAAGCTAATGGATAACTTGTCTAAGAAATTGGCATCCAATGATAAAATACTAGAAAACATAAATAATAGAATGGATAATTTCTCTACTGCCATCAAAAACCAAATTAGCTTTAATAAAATGATTGAATCTCAGTTAAATCAAATAGCTGCTGCTGTTCCTGCTACTAACCCCGGTATACCATCATAACCGGAAGGATTAGAATCTGCAAATCTTGTAGACATGTTTGATGCAGGTAACTATTGGAGTAATCCCGCTGTCGGAGTACATAATGACCTTCTGCCAGTCAAGAGAGGCGATCCAAGACGCCCTGTCATCCCGATCTCCATCGGCATGGTGGACTTCCCAGAAGCACTCTGTGACTTTGGCTCCAGCGTCAACATTATGCCCAGGGTACTCTATGAAAAATACTTTACATATCCTTTATCAGAAACAACTATGTGTTTGCAGCTTGCAGATCAGACACTAAGCTTTCCTAAAGGAATATTAAAGAACATGTGTGTCCGAGTTGGTACCTCGTACGCTCCAGCTGACTTCGTGGTGATAGAGACCGGGTCCGATGAGAGGTCACCAGTTATTCTGGGAAGGCTATTCCTGAACACCTCGGGAGCTGTCATCTACGCCAGCGCTGCGAAGATCAACTTCAACATCAAGGGGAGGAAGGAGACGTTTTCCTTCAAGAACAAGATTACACAAATCCCAGAGCAACCCCAACATGAACCAAGGAAGAGGACCAACAGGAGGATCAAGCAGAACAAGAACAACCAAGGATGGACCGAATCAGCTAAGATGGTCACTGCAGTTCAAGGAGGTCAAGACCGACGACCCAAGTCGCCGTTCCTAATCAAGAAGGACGACCCAGGTATGCCAAGCATTGAGTGCTCAATCAATGGATACTCCTTTCAGAAGGCGCTCTGCGACACTGGATCAGGCGTCAACATAATGGCCACAGTCACCTATCAGCTCTTGTACGGAACCATGCCCTTAAAACCAACATACACTCAACTCCAGATGGCAGATCAGACATCCCGAAAGGTCGAAGGTATAGTAACCGATGTCCCTGTTAAAATTAACGATCATTTTGTCCATACAGACTTTCAGGTCATTGACATGGGAGACGACGAGTACGATCCACCCATCATCCTAGGAAGACCGTTTCTAGGCACCGTCAAAGCAATCATCTACATTGGAACCAGAGAAGTCCATATGCATTTCCCCTCTGAGAAGGTACGCCGCTACTTTAATGACCCTAACTATATAGTTGAAGATTCTAAGCAGGTCAGGACAAGAAGAAGGCGACGTAACCGTAACCAAAGGAGGCAAACCATCAAGGACGTATGGGCAGACTATGAAGGAGAGGTCATAAGGTCCGAGGATACACAACAGGAGACCGAAGCACCAAGTCGGGTATGGAAAGCGAAGACAGTTACACAAGAAGAGGAGGCGCTGCCGGAACCACCGTCTACGCCACCCAAATCCCAGGACAACTAAAAAGAAAAGAAGTCCTGTTCGGAGGACTTAAAAACACCGAACGCCGTGCCAAGAGGTAAACTTGGTAGTTATCATTTTCCCTTTAATTATTGCTCAGTTAATCATGTTCATTCTGTCTAAAAAAAATGTTAAAAACAGTAAGCCCCATGTGAGTATGCGAGTGGCATAAAACCCATAAGTACATTCACTGTGGTGGCATAAAAAAAATAATAAATAATATATATTTTTTCTGTTCTATAAAAATGAAAATAAAAATAGAGAGTGACATTTATCAAGGAAGCTCAAACATGATAAAGGCTAGATATTTATGCTAACGCTTAATCAAGTTCCACGAAGCTTTGTTGTCTATTTGAGCTCCACAGAATTCAGGAAGACTAGCAGATGGAGGACATCCTAATCGTTGTCAGGGTGCTGCCGACATTCAAATACACCTCTGCACCTGCTAGCTATATCAGAAGAAATTACGTCAAGATCCAGCTTGGGGGAGAGCACCCCCATTTATCCCGATAAGTATTTTTATCTACATTTATACCTATGCTTTATTAAAATAAAAAGATGCATAATCATGAAAACCCAAATAAATATTTTGTGTTTATATATATTTGCTTAGTTTAATAAATAAATAAAGTAGCTATGCTAAACTGAATCTTGAAAATAAAACTCTAGCATGGATATGATGAATAGTTGCTCTGCCTAATTTTCAAATTTGTTCTCTCTAGTTTAGACATAACTGTTATAATTTAAAACTGGCTCTAAACCTGAACTAGTGGGAAGAGAACTTGATCTGAAGTCTAAGTTGTTAACGGATATGATATGGGAAGGTTGAGCTGCTGTTTATCTGTTCCTAGAGATGCTAGAATTCTGGAGAATTATATCTTTAAAAAATCTTTAAAATGTTGCATGATGAGTTCCTGTATGATGAGAGTTTAAATTCCTACCACAGCCATATATACATGCTTGTTAGAATAAGAGCCGCACTTTTACTACTTACTGCTTATGGGCATTGAGTGTGGTCAAGCTGTGTAGACCCTTAGGAACTTGTCATATGGTTAAAATCAAGATTCACTTGCACGTTCACTCATACATGCTGCTTCTACTCCGGAAGTACGCATCCACATATATCCACTCATTTCCATCTCCAGATTCACCCAAAATTATTCTACTCCTGACCCGGGAGAGAATAGCCAAAAACATTATCCCATTCCTGTTATTCCCTGTGAAGTTAATGCTCAAGTCATTTCTACTATCACTTGCTATATTTTCAAAAGAGGGAGATTGCTCTAAAAAATAATAATATAAATACGAGGAAATAAAAAGGAGCAAGTGCTCGGAACCTCGAAGAAAGAAAAAGTGAGACGAGAGGTAAAAATGGACAAGTGTCCGACAGTAGAATTAGGGGTACAAGATACCCATCTGAGAGAAAAAAAGAGAGAAGAGAAAATACAGAGCATCTCATTCTCCTTAAAAGTTTTAAAAAGCAAGAAAGGTATGTATTCCCTCAAAAAGAGCATTAGACTTTTGTTATCACCATACACCACTCATTCACCACACATGCACATCTTGATTTGACTTATTGACTTGTTTCTCTGGATCCATGGTTTGACTATGCAATAAATGTTCTATGAGTATGTATACTGTATCTCCCACCTATGAGCTCCAGATATCAAAGCCTTATTAGAGTAGGGTGAGAGAGAAGGCAATGTCACTACGCCTTATACCATACATACCACATACTTTGAGAGAGAAGGCATATACCATTACTGCCTTGGTAAGGATCCAGAAATACCACAAAAGAGAGATCTGAGAGAGTCATACAAGGAATCTCTGAGTTTTATTTGAAAAATTTGCAAAAACTCCAGAGCTATAGCTGATCAAGAATAAGAGACATGGCGTTTGACTAGACCGTTCTATCTTTTAACCACTCAAGATGCAGGTGACGGTTGCAAGCCCCATGGTGAAAGGTAAAATGAGTAAGTTTTAAGTCTTGACAGTTTACTCTAACTCAGGGATGAGACCTTATTTGAAAGCATATGTACCGTCAACATTCAAAGGCGTTGCAACAACTTCTAATCCATAATGAGTCTATCCTTGCTCAGGGACGAGCAAGAGGTAAGCTTGGGGGAGTTTGTTGACGGTCCTTAAGTACCAAATATAGTTATCAAATAAATAAAGAAAAGGATCCAAATGCAACCAACACCTAGACTTAGGGTTTTATCTAACAGAATTCCACGAGTTTTGGTGTTTGTCTGTTTCTGCAAGGGGTTATCAGAAAATACGGAGGAAAGGCCCACACGTCGGGTTTACATAGAGATAATAACGTGTTCACCGATTTTCTATCATCTAGAAGACTCCAGAAGCCACGAGATCGAACGGGAGGCCGAACGGGCCCAGAGGCAGGGCGCCCGCCCTGCTCCCTAGGGCGCCCGCCCTGGCCTGAGAGCCAATCAGGCTCCGTCTCGTAGATTATGCTCCACCGACCTAAGGGATCAAGGAAAACCGTGCGATTAATGTCGGTTTGATCCGACGGCCCACGTTCACTTGAGGGGGCTATATAAGCAGGACCCCTGGCCTCTGGAGGAGGCACTCCCTCATTCTCAATTCTTCAAACCCTAATCTCAGGAGGAGAGTCTCTGATCAAGCCCTAGAGCCACCACATCAACTAGATCTCTAGTATAGTATAGCTACATAGGATTAGATCTAGAAGGAGTCAATCTTCGATTGGTTTCCAGATCTGTCAAGAGGATTCTTGGTAATTCCTTTACTGTTCTTCATTGTTCATCTTTGTTCTTCAATATTATGAATACAACTTTGTTCTATTTCAATATATTGATTATGACTATGCTCTACTTGTTTATGTTTGCGATTATATTGTTCTTAGTTTATCGTAGTTATACGCTTGGCTTAGTTAGATTGGAATTATATACATGTTTAGGATCGTATAGCGTTTATCCATCGGATCTATGGGTAAATGATAAATATTGTGTAGGCGTGGTGCTTAGACCATATTTATCTGCGATTGCACCTTATATGCCGGATCGTGGGGTGGTCCGCGATGGTGACAGCTTCGTTGGTTCTTATATAGTCCCCCTCCCGTGTGTAAGGCAGGCAGAGCAACATTATTACGGGGGAGTGATTGCTATGTTTCTCATCTTCCTTGATAATATCACTATGCATGGGCGTAGTCCTTTCTCGCAATGATTGCCAAGTGTACTTGCACTAACTATGATATGCTAGACTTTATAGTTAAGAATAACTTAGGAAATATCCTTGTAGTTCATCCTAATACCATGCTAATGACTTGCTAGAATATCTGTTGAGGTGCTTATCATTATTATATGTGGCTAGCTGATCAGATTAATTATCTTTGTCACCATTCATACTTTATCTATATTTTATGTGACACTTACCCCTGTATGCAAGAGATAGATGAATGCTCTCACTTATACATGCAATGATTGATACTCATTCCTATATTCCATTCCATAATCAACATTGATGTTAGTAATCCCTTCCCAGTGGTAAAAATATAAATAACGATACCTGGAATACTTCCCGGTTAAAATGCTACATCGGTATTAATCTGTGCGCTTGCAGATCTTATTTATTATTTATTTAGAAGAGCAGTTGCATATTTCAATACCGCGTCTCTCATGTCATGCTGGGGATGACAACTTGGCTTAAGTGGCATGAGGGATAGGTTCGGCATTTTTGGCGCCGTTATCAGAATTAGAAAACTAAGTCTACTTTTGGTAATGACGTTAAGAATGCCCAACAGTCGAGGGTCCTCCGTATATCATGAAGCAGTCATGGATCTCGGGGAACCCTTCTTCCTTGTCGTCTCCCTTGGGATCCTCCTTCTTTTCATCATTCTTGATGCCTATGCCTTCAAAATATCTTCGAAGCATGTGGCAGTCCTCGAGGTTGTGGTTCGTGGGCCCCTTGTGGTAGGGACATGGCTCTTTGAGCATTTTATCGAAGATGCCCCCGCCGGGGGGGCCCTCGAGGTTTCTTGCGATCAGCAGCAGCAACAAGGTTGTCTGCCGGGGCCTCGAGCTTGCCCTGCTGGTTCTTCTTCTTCTTCCTATTGTTCCTCTTTGAGCCCCGGCTGGAGCTCGCGGGATCGGCCACCTTGTGCTTCCCTTTGTCCTGATCACCACCAAAGATGGCACCAACCGCCTCCTCGCCGGCGGCGAAGTTGGTGATGACGTCCATCAAACCGTTGGCAGTGATGGGGGTGTTGCGGCCCAGCTCTCGAACCAACTCTTTGCAGGTGGTGCCAGAGAGGAAGGCCATGATAACGTCGGAGTCGGTGATGTTGGGGAGTTCGGTGCGTTGCTTGGAGAAACGCCGGATGTAATCCCGGAGGGATTCACCCGGCTTCTGCTTGCAGCTTTGGAGGTCCCACGAGTTGCCAGGGCGCATGTAGGTTCCCTTGAAGTTTCCCTCGAACACCCTCACAAGGTCGTCCGAGTCGTGGATTTGTCGAGGTGGTAGATCCTTGAGCCAGGCTCGAGCGGTGTCAGACAGGAACAGGGGGAGTTGCCTAATGATGACCCGGTCGTCGGTGGCCCCACCCAACTGACATGCCAAGCGGAAGTCAGCGAGCCAAAGTTTGGGTTTGGTCTCACCGTTGTACTTGGTAAGAGTCATGGGGGTGGGTGAAACCAAGCCGAGAGTATCATTTCACGAATGGCCTTGCTAAAGACCTAGGGACCCGGTGGTTCGGGTGAAGGGCTTTGATCTTCTGAGCTATCGTAGCGCCCGCCTCTGTGCTCATGGTAGCCTCGAGCCGCACCGTCACCGTGTTTGTGCCTCCGGCGCTCGACGATGTCGTCACGGGCATCTCGAGGTTCATGGTCGTTGACGATGCGCTCACGGACAGGGGCCGCCCTGTTCCGTTGGGCGTGCTCAGGATGAACCGAGGCCTCTCTCTCCTGTCGGGAGGGCTCGGCAGGCTGTTCTGAGGCAGGCCCGCGTCGCCTCGAGGTGGAACTCTCGGCCTGCTGCATGGCAGCGGTCTCGAGGAGTCCTTGGATTTCATCTCAGGCTCGACGAGCGTCGGGGTTCGATGGCTCGGGCATGTTACGAAGGAGCATGGCGGCGGCGACCATGTTCTGGCTGGCTCGACCGAAAACCGGGGGGTCGACCAGCCGATCCTCGACGATGCGACGATTGATGTCACGAGCTCTTTCTTGAGCTCCTCTGCCATGTGCGCGTGCCGCGCGCTCTTGCTCGAGGGTTTGCTATAGTAGACGCAGGTTTTCTCGTTCCTCGTCGAGCCTATCCTGCAAATCGCGGATTTGCTCGAGCTGCATTCCTTGATCCGCAAGGAATTGAGCCTCATCTCGCTCGGCAGGGAGCTCGACCTGAGGTGGCGTGTTTCTTCCCTCAACGGGTGACTCATCCTCCGAATCCAACACGCTTACTCCATCAATGTTGAAGCACTCACGGGTTGGGTCATAGGTGTCATCGGTAGAGTCGGAGTCTGGAGCGCTGAAGTAGTAGTATGAGGGGTGCATGTGAGGTCGTCTATCTCTGGGGTCGTAATGTCGAGAAGCAGTTGCATGGGGCTCCGTCTCTGGGGTCTCCGTAGAGTCCAGGTACTCGAAAGCTGGCGTAGATGCAACAAGGTCGAGAGTGGAGCGTAGATGGTGTCCGGCGAGTTCTTCGTAAGCACTTATGTTGGTGCTTACAAAAGAAGCGTACGCCCGGGCAACCGAGTCTAGCCCAAACGGGAATGCTGATGAAGGCGTTGTTCCTTGTGCCGGTGTAGTCGGACTGGGTGGTGGTGGTGTCGCACCAGGCGGTAGAGCGGTGGAACTCCCTATCGGCATCTTACCCCTCAGCCAAGCTCATCCTACATAGATCCTCAGTGAGGAATTCCGTGTTGGTGTCCGGCTGAGAGGCGCCGAATTAAGGAATCCCATCGTCCTCCGCAAGGCGATGACGGTGATTGCGTTGGGCTCGCCGTCGCCTGGCGGCTCGTGCCTGACGAGAGCGATGATACCGGCGCAGCGCTCCCCCGGGCTAGGAGAGCTCGTGGTCCTCGTCGGTCGGGTGTCTGGGTGGGAGGAGGACCATGTCGTAGCCATGGCCAAGTGACATGAACTCCAAACTCCCAAACCAGATCACTGCAGCCAACAGGAGTGGGCGTTCGGGGTCAGCCATCTAGAAAAATGGCAGGAAAACGGCGTTGGCACGCAGCTTCCCCTACCTGGCGCGCCAACTATCGGCGTTTGGTCCTGCGGGGGTCCTAAGCCAACGAGTGAGTGCTGCGTGTCCCTAATCTGGATGGTGATGCAAGGAGGATACACGGGGATTTATCTTGGTTCGGGCAAAAGAAGGCCCTACGTCTAGCGGGGAGGGGGGAGTATTGTATTTCCTTGCACCGAAGTGCTTGCGTAGGGGTTACAAGCTGTGAGAGAGGGAACTGAGCCCAGGTCTCAAAGGAAAAGTGAGAGTACAAGGGAGATTGTTTGAGATGTTGATCTGTGGGTGGTGTGCCTTTGCTTGTTTGTGCGTGGCTTCTGGCTTGCGTCTTGCTTCGTGTCCCCTTGTAGAGCCCGGGCCTGCCCTTTTATAGGGTAAGAGGAGGCCGGGACGCTAGGGGTGCCTTGAGGTGAAGTTTTGTCAATCCCTGTAGAGGTGGCTGTAGCGACGTGCCCCAGGAATGGGTGGCCATCCCTGAACACCATGGTGATGTAGGGGATGAGACGGTGAAAAGACCCCGAGTCCTGTGCCACGTCAGCCTTTCCTCCCTGCTGACCGATGGTGGGTCAAGGATGGGCGGATAAGGTCGAATCCCCGAGATCGTGGGGTACAGACCTTGTCGTATCCTCCCTCGAGGGTGATCGGTGGCAAAACAGTGTGCGATATGGTGTGTATAGTGACAGGTTTTCATCTCCCATCCCGAGATGGGCAGTAAAAAGTGAGATCTGACACTGGCATTGCTTCCACATCAGTCACAGCTGTAGCCATGACGGTAGGAGGTAGTAGATAGTCGCATTAAATGCTCTGACTTTTGCCTCAGAGTAGGTGAATAAGATGGGTCGAGTGGTCTGACCCGGGGTCGTGCGAGTCAGAGATTTGCCGATAGTCGAGATGCCTTGTCGAACGGGCCTCGTACGAGTCGAGACGCGGTCGAGGTGTCCTGTCGAGGGTGCCTCATATGAGTCGGAACGTAGTCGAGGCGTCCCATCGAGCTGGCCTCGTGCGAGTCGGAACGCAGTCGAGGTGTCTCGTTCGCTATTTTGGCTTTGTTCCGTTTGTGGATAGTGTTTGGTTTTTCTTCTTCATTGATTGTGGGTACCCCTAGTTTGTAGGTACCGACAATATGTTCACCAGCGGGGTCGGCTAGAAGGAAGCATTGCCAAGGGATACGAGATAGAGGAGGTCATTGAGTTCTGTGTGGACTTCATTCCTGACCTTGTCCCGATTGGTCTTCCTGAATCGTGGTATGAGGGGAGACTTGGTGGAAAGGGTATACTAGGAAAGAAAACATATATCAGCCAGGGTGATGATTCTTTCAATAAAGCGTACTACACAGTTCTTCGAAACTCCACTATGGTGGAACCGTATATTGAGAAACACATGAATTTTGTACGATCCGAGAATCCTGGGAAGAATGAGGCTTGGATTATGCATCATCACATGGAAACATTCGGTTATTGGTTGCAAAAAATGTCAGGGTGATAAAACTATTGGAGATGAACTGTATTTGTTGGCTAGGCAACTAGCGTGGCACGTCCTCACGTACAAAGGGTACGAGATAAATGGAAATACATTTTACACCATATCCCAAGATAAAAAGAGTACCAACCAAAACAGTGGTGTCCGCATAGATGCTACGGAACCGAATGGGAACATACACACATATTATGGTCGCATAGAGAAGATTTGGGAACTAGACTATGCACATAATTTTAAAGTCCCTCTATTCCGATGCCAATGGGTGAAGATGAACGGAGGGGTATCAGTCGATAAGGAGTACGGAATGACAATAGTGGACCTCAACAATATTGGGTATAGAAATGATCCATTCATCCTTGCTGCTGATATGAATCGGGTGTTCTATGTGAAAGACATGTCTACAAAACCCAAGAGAGGGAAACACGACGAGAAAAAAACCAACGAGCCAAAGTGCCACATAGTTCTTATAGGGAAAGGAAACATCATGGGAATTGAAGACAAGTCAGACGTGTCAGAGGATTATGAAAAGGATGAACGAATCCCACCCTTCTGTGTGGCCAAAGACCCAAGCATCCTGCTCGCTGCTGAGGACACTCCATGATTACGGAATGATCATAACCAAGGGCATTACGTCAAGAAAAAGTTTACCACTATGCCTGCTTGATATAGGTAGTGAACTCAAATTAATAATGTGTATTTGACATCTTGTGTAATATAATTGTAACATTATGTGTTGAAAATTCAAATTTGAGTGGTTCAAACTTTGCTATATATGGGAATTATGGATTTTCAACTACACTTTGCCAACACTTTGTCAAATGCAAAAATGGTCTATGTATGAAATGTAGATCTTGATGAGTGGAACAATATTGGTATTCATGACTTTTCCAGTCGAGACCATCCAGGGTTTTGAAAACTGGCGTTTGGCTATGAATTATTTTAAAATTCAAAATTGAGTGGTTCAAACTTTTACAAATGAAAAGTTGACAATTAGACCAAATGTAGGTCTTAATGAGTGGAACAAACTTTGTATTCATGAGTTTTCCATTCGAGACCATCCAGGGTTCGGTCAAAGTGTGTTTCTAAAAACCAATGTTTTGACTTTGGTCAAACTTGGTCAAATGACCTATTTGATGACTTCAAATAAAAAACTTTTGAATACCAAGTTGTTAGAGCTCATCAAGATTTGCATTTCATACATGGACCATATTTTTATCTGGATAAATTTTAGCAAGTCCTAGGCACATGTTTTCAAAATCGAAGACATGTTTTGGTCAAACTTGGTCAAATGACAGACTAAATGACTTGAAATGAAAAACTTTGGAATACCAAGTTGTTAGAGCTCATCAAGATCCAAACTTTTTATATAGACCATTTTTTCTATTTGAAAAAGTTTAAATAAACAATACTCACCAAATCTTGAATCTCACACAAACTATATGAACTATATGTGGGAATTGTGGATTTTCAACTACACTTTGCCAACACTTTATCAAATGCAAAAAATGGTCTATATATGAAATGTAGATCTTGATGAGTGGAACAATATTGGTATTTATGACTTTTCCAGTCGAGACCATCTAGGGTTCCGAAAACTGGCGTTTTGCTATGAATTCTTTCAAAATGCAAAATTGAGTGGTTCAAACTTTTACAAATGAAAAGTTGACCATTAGACCAAATGTAGGTCTTGATAAGTGGAACAAACTTTGTATTCATGAGTTTTCATTCGAGACCATCCAGGGTTCGGTCAAACTGTGTGTTTCTAAAAACCAATGTTTTGACTTTGGTCAAACTTGGTCAAATGACCTATTTGATGACTTCAAATGAAAAACTTTTGAATACCAAGTTGTTAGAGCTCATCAAGATCTCATTTGATACATGGACCATATTTTCATCTGGATAAATTTTAGCAAGTCCCAGGCACATGTTTTCAAAATCGAAGACATGTTTTGGTCAAACTTGGTCAAATGACAGACTAAATGACTTGAAATGAAAAACTTTGGAATACCAAGTTGTTAGAGCTCATCAAGATCCAAACTTTTTATATATACCATTTTTTCTATTTGAAAAAGTTTAAATAAACAATACTCACCAAATCTTGAATCTCGCACAAACTATATGAAACTATATGGGGAAATTGTGGATTTTCAACTACACTTTGCCAACACTTTGTCAAATGCAAAAATAGTCTATATATGAAATGTAGATCTTGATGAGTGGAACAATATTGGTATTCATGACTTTTCCAGTCGAGACCATCCAGGGTTCCGAAAACCGGCGTTTGGCTATGAATTCTTTCAAAATTCAAAATTGAGTGGTTCAAACTTTTATAAATGAAAAGTTGACCATTAGACCAAATGTAGGTCTTGATGAGTGGAACAAACTTTGTATTCATGAGTTTTCCATTCAAGACCATCCAGGGTTTCAAAAACTGATGTGTATCTCTGAAAATTTTAAATTTTAAAATTTAGACAATTAATGTCGCGCATTTGGATAATTATTATTGAAGAAACAAAAGTTTAACGTCCAAATGACCCAAAAACAAAGTTTCTGTCGAAAGCCAACAATTTTATATATTTTAATTGCCCATTATATTTTTGCATTAACACAATATTCATTATAAATAACATTTATTTTGGATAATATGAAATATTTGAAAAAAATAGTGTTTACAATTTTTGTAATGCACAATAGAGTCAAACTAAACTAATGTGTTTTTTGAAAAAAATTATGATAAATATTTAATTTACTATGCATTTAGAAAGATGAAAGGAAAAAAAGGTGAAAAATAAAATTCACCAAATTCTGGCGCCTAAACAGGTGCCAGAATTTGGTGAAAGGGCCTTTAGTCCCGGGCGGTGGCCAGACCCGGGACTAAAGGTCCCCTGGCCTATAAAGGCAGGGCCTTCTTCCTCCTCCTCCCCACCCGCGCACACACACGAACTGCCGCCGTCCCGAGCACCGCCGCCGCCCTGAGCACCGCCGCCGCCGTCCCGAGCACCGCCGGCGCGCGCCCTCGTCCGCGTCCGCAGTTCAGGAGAGTCGCCAGGTACGGCACTGACGAGTACTGCTCCACAGACCCCTTCTTCTAGACGCGGATGAACGTAGGCCTCATTGTACGACGTATATACGCATATAGACACGTGTTATGAGTATATGTGCTCTGTAATTTGTTTGTTATTATTAGTTAATATTTAGGAGTACTCTTATAAATGAACTTATTGTTTTCTAACACTGGGGAGAGGAAGAGCACCAGGGCGGTTCCATTGCCTGCAAGATAACCATACACAGAAAGAAACCAAAAGTGAATATATAGCCCTTGCTTTGTGGCAACAAAAATCATCAATTGGACATTGGAGCAGATTAGTATGAACAAGCATGATTAGGGCAAAAATGATTAGGGATCGAGGAAAGCTGGCGAATTAATATAATGCTTTACATTGAACCGGAAATGTTTAAAGTACGGGGATCAGATATAAGCATAATTGATGGAAGTTTAAGCACGTCGTGCGCGTGCAAGGTCGAAGGAAGGAGCAAGAAAAGAACCCCACACCCTACATGACCGGCCAGTGCCAACTGCCATCTACCACAGGCCACAGGCAGGCGGCTCCGCAGCAGTTGCAGGTGCTCTGAGCGTTATCTACCATTTATCATTACTACACAACTGACCTTTCGTCGATCGCCCAAAATGCCTTTAGTCTCGGTGATTTTGGCGCCCGGGACTAAATAGGGCTTTAGTCCCGGTTGGTGTTACCAACCGGGACTAAAGGTCCCTTGACAACGGCTCTGTTGTAAGGCGCTGTCGGGAGGGACCTTTAGTCCCAGTTGGTAACACCAACCGGGACTAAAGTGTCCGCACCCGCGCCCTCGTCCGCGTCTGCGCCCTCGTCCGCGCCCTCGTCTGCGTGCGCCCTCGTCCGCGCGCACCGCCGCCGCGCACCCTCGTCCGCGCCCTCGTCCGCTGCCCCGAGGACCACCCCGAGCACCGCGGCTGCCCCGAGTACCGCCGCCGCTGCCCCGAGCACCGCCGTCTCACCGGCTTAGTGGTGTAATAATTTGATGTAAAAAATGCAGTCACCAAAGTCACTAAAAAATGATGTAAAAAAAGAAATAATTTGAAAAATGCATTAGTATATAATAATTATATAAATAGTGATGTAATAATTAGTATTTAGGGATAATTAGGGATACACACACTAACACACACACACACACTAAACACACACACACACACACATATATATATATATATTAACAATGTGATATATATAAATGTGATATAATATTTCATATGTATTAACACACACTCTTATAATACATTTGTTCCCTCTTTCTTCCTACTTCCAGATCGACGTCTCTCTGCCGTCGTCACCGAAGTTCCCGTCGTCTCCGCACCGACCGCCGTCTCTCCGACGTCGTCTCTCCGCTGTCTCACCGGCTTCAAAATACAGGTATTGTTTAAATTAGTGCTATAATTAGTGGTACAATTAGTGGTATAAATTAGTGGTATATTTGTTAGCAAATGATGTTCATAATCAAATGACATACACTAAACCCTAAACCCTAAACCCTAAACTGTAAACCCTAAACCCTTAACCCTTAACCCTAAGCCCTAGGCCGTAAACCCTAAGCCCTAAGCCCCTGTCACGCGTATGCACATATTTTTGCAGAAATGGCCGACCCGAGATAAGACGAAGAAATATTGTTGAACATGATCCGCGGTAGCACTGAAGAAGGTCGCTATGACGATCGTGAAGGCGATGAGAACCCTGAGGGCATCGATGACGGTTCTCAGTACTTGGTCGACCCGAATGACCAAGACAATGTTGGCGAGGTCTGTAATATATGCAGCCTCCTATGTTTATATACATGAAATTCAAAAAAAATTCCTTTACTAATTGTCTTGTTTCTGCCTACATAGCCCTCTGTCCCAACGACAACCACGGGGACCAGCAGAAAAGTACGAGGCCCGAAGAAGCCGATCGAGGGCCGGTTGGTTATCACAGATTTCGATGAGGGAACAGGCCAGCCACGTGGACCCCATGCAAGGGCCTTTGTCAACCACTTGGGGTACCTTGCCCGGGATAGGATCCCGATCAATGTCCGTGAATGGAAGAAAAATAAGCAACGCCCAGAAATCAGTTATGTCTCCGACCATGACAAGGAACTAGTTTGGGGTGACGTGTTGCAACATTTCACGCTAGACACAAACGATGAACAGTTGAAGGAAAGAGTTCGGGATTGGTCTATGAAGAAGATGGCCACACAATTCCAGTGCTATAAGAAGAATCTATATAACGACTATATCAAGAAGAACAAGACTCCAGATTTCAACTGTAAGCACTTTGTCAAGCTGCGGCCATTTTGGGACAAGTTTGTACAGTTCAAGACGTCGAAAGAGGGTCAGCAACGGGCGAGAAGGAACCAAGAGAATGCCCGACACAAGACCTACCACCATACGATGGGATCAGGTGGCTACCCTACTGCCATTCCTAAGTGGAAAAAAGCCGAGCAAGAGCTAATTGACAGGGGGTTGGTGCTAGAATCCCTCGACTGGCCTGAGCGCGCCAAGCACTGGTTTTTCGCTCACGGAGGCCGCCTGGACCTAGAGACCGGAAAGGTCATGTATGGGAAACGCATCCAAGCAGTAGCAGAAAGATTTCATCAAGCCCGCTCCGTCGCTCAAAGTGGAGAGTGGCAGCCGAACACAGATAAAGATGAGCTGACATACTCCCTGGGGAACCCTGAGCACGGTGGATGAACGAGAGGCTATGGCTCCGTGTCGTGGGAACATGCCTTCCCTCAAGACAGAGAAACTTATAGAAGCCGCCAGAGAAAGAAGGAAGAGGACAGGGAATGGCTATGCAAGTTGGAGGAGGCTGTTATGAAGACCAGTGAAGTGGCTCATAAGGCACTAGAGCGGGAGGAAGCGATTAAGGCCACTATGAATGAACAAATCAGAAAGGCCGTGGAGGAAGTTGTAATTTCCCGCCTCCAGAGCTTGTCACAGCCGGCCGCCAACATCAGCCCCGGCTCAGCTCAGTTGAAAAGCAGTTGTGCTTCTACGGAGGTGCCTGTGAGGCAAGATGATGACGCAGGGATGCGCTTCTCGGTGGATGACGTCACCGCTCCATTGACGTCCTGTGAGCTGCATATTTCGGAGGGGAATGCCACAGTCAAGGTGGCTACCGGTGTTGTATCTCCTATCGACCCCACCAAGACACCAAGGATCCACTCGGTCGCAATACCACTCGGATATGCTAGTGTCTCAGTGGATAGAGTGGTCAAAGGCCATGAAAATGTGACTCTGGATATCGAAGGTGGTGATGGGGAGAAGACCCTAGGTGAAGCGGAGAAGACATTCATATGTTGGAAGAAACGGTACATCATTATTCCTGGGGCGCCGCCACCACAACCGAACCCTAGGTGTGGATGATTGTGAACGCAATTGCTTTTCAATAATTATGTACTGTATCTAATTACGGTTCACTCATGTATATACCTTGTTCATTTTTTTCAAATCCAGGACCTCCCCAAGTCCGTCTATCCATTCACCACATGACCACAGTGCTGTGGGGCACGACGACGACGATGATTTCATACAAGACAAGGCTGCATCCCCACCACTGGCCGTATCTCCTCCACGACATACTCCAACGTCGCCAGCGGCCCAATCTCCTCCACAACAGCAAGCTCCAACCGCGCCGCCGCCGCCTCCGCCAATGCCGACAATGGCCGCCTCATCAGCACCGGCTGGTCCATCGAGGAACAAGAGGCCCGCTGGTCCACAGAGATCGGTCCCACCACCTCCGCCGAAGAAACAAGTTGTGGTCACGAAGATCCCGAAGATGACCAAGCTTTCATACGAGAAGACTGATGAAGAACTTAATGCTTCAATCAAGGCAGAAGTGAAAGCGTTCTTCGAAAAGACCAAAGCTGACGCACGAGCAAAGCAAGAGAAGCCATACCTAATGTATCCTCGTGTAAAGCTACGTCAAGTGGTGCAGGCTATGCAAGACGAGAAGCGTGCAGCTAGTAAAAAACCAGCACCGCCACTATCATACTATGAGCGTACTATCACAAAGAAAATCAAGGAGGACAAAAGGAAAGAGAAGGCGGCTGGGAAAGATGTTGCACAGCTCGGCCAACAAGCGCAGTAATCAGTGCCGCCACTAGTGGGTGAGAATCAATATGGTTCCAACATGAACTTGATGCAAATGTCGGTACCTGATGATGTGGATTTAGATGAACTCGCCAAGTGGATGAATGCGACTGAGCTTTCCTTAGAACAACTTCTTGGTCGGGAGAAACTGACAACTGTTAAAGAGGCCGAAGTTGTTGATGAATGGCGGAGGAAGTACGTATATGGCAGGAGTCTATGCGACCCTGCAAAGGTAAAAAATCTTGGTACACAAATGTACAAGCTGCACGAGTACTACTTGAGATTATGTGCACAACATCAAATTGAATAATATCTGGGTGTCCAAGTCAGAGACCGTCACTACTTCCGTGGAGATGATGTCATCTGGGTAGAGTTTAGTGAAGTACACCAGCTTCTCTATATGGATGCTCTTGACAAATCTCTCATAAGCTGCTACTGTCTGTAAGTGATTCTTCCTTTTAATCAATAATCCCACTCTAGCATATGTACGTATTCGTAATAACTATACTCACGATGTGCAGACACATGATGAGAGAACTCAGATTGAAACAAGACGATCAAATTGGTTTTATCGATCCGTATGTCGTGTACAAGGACACAAAGACTAAAGATCCATTCAATCTGAAGATCAAGGAAATGGAGAAAAACCTTCGGAGGTTCTTTTATAACCAAAGGCATAAGGAGTTGATACTCTTCCCTTATAATATGAGGTAAAGTGTTGTGTTATATCATGTCTTAGTCAATCCAACATTAATATATATATAAGTTGACTCTATAAACAAATGCAGGGATCACTGGATACTCATTGAGATTAAGATCAAAGAACAAACTATAAATGTGTGAGACTCAATGAGAAAAGAGCTGGCAATGTACCAAGACATGATAGACATGATCCAGAGGTAAGTTCTATCATTCTTTAATTATCGTTGCCTGCTCCTTTACTTTACTATGCTATACCTAATCAACGACCGACTTATTGGGCAGGGCTTGGGCTTGGCTACAACAAAGATATTATACGGATTTGAAAGTGCCACTCCCCCCTCCTATTCTACATAAGTGGGTGTCCAGACAACCGTACGAAACCAATTTATGTGGATACTACGTTTGCGAGTACATGCGGTGTAGCAAATTTACACCTGCTAAAGAGATGCTAAAAGTAAGTAACATGTGTATACAGTAAATTCATATCTTATTTATTTGTTGAAACTAAATAAATCTTATGTATATTAATATCTTTTCCTTTAATTAATGCAAATAGAAGGAGTGGGAATTGAAAGAACAAGTGTTCAAGCACACAATACTCGTCGCAATCCAGGAGACGATCGCAGGTTTCATCAACGATCATGTCATCCCGGAAGATGACGAGTTCCACCACAACCCTAGGTTGGATTTGAAGAGTCCAAACAAGAACGAACACTTGTATGAGCTTTGAGTGGCGGGCAAACATTTGTGTAACTCATTAACCGGCGGCCGAACACTTGATTACTTGTATATTATTGTAAATGTAATGTGTATGTACGTATATGTATAGCTCTATAATATATATGTAGTTTCATACTTTATTTGTGTGCAATAATAACGCTCTCGTATAGGTGCAACGTATACGGATAATAGCAGCGAAGAATAAATTGGAAAACAATATAACTGAAAACCAAAATCAATAATGAATTGAAAAGAAAAAGAAAAAAAGAAAAAAGAACCTTTATACCAACCGGGACTAGGCCTGCGAACCGGGACTAAAGGTGGGACATTTAGTCCCGAAACCTTAGTTCCGGCTCGCAGCCCGGGACCAGAGGTCCTTTTGGACTGGGACTAAAGCCCCATTGTGCAGCAGTGGACGGGCTTACGTTAGTTTTTACCTCATATGTAGATGCATGCAGGAGGAATGTTGAAGATAGGATCTCTGAATTGCATAACGACACCCTGCCGATCGATCCATTGAGCAGCTCCAAAGCATGACTTTTAGATCAGCAACGTACCTTTCCTCTAGCAACTTGTGAACATAGTCTGGGAGTTAGTCGATCAATGAAGGCATGATGATGTTCTTGACGGGTTCTTCGGATTCATCACATCGCCCTTGTTCTCATCAGCCATCGTAGTAGATTTCTTTGACCCCCCCCACCCCACACGAAAAAGTGTGTTGATGCAGTAAAGATCCCACACGGATCAAAGAAAGCTCGAGTGCTCGGGCCGTGCAACACGGCAACCAAAGCCGAACCCGCAAAAATCGGCCTAATGGGTTCTAGAACCGGCCTAATCAGTTTCAGCAAGGAACACTGCAAAGTCCCTCGAATGCCTCAGGGAAGACCAACTGGGGAGGTGCACTCGGCTTTAACCTATGGTCAATTAGACCACCTAGATCACCCAAGAATCTCGTTGAGGGAAGCATAGACCAAAAAGTAATTGGGAGTCGAAAGAGATTAGGGTTTGGAGAAGTAAAAGTAGGATAGTTTGATTTTTTTTATGGATCGGATATATATATATATATATATATGTGTATATATATATATGTGTATATATATATATATATATATATATATATATATATATATATATATATATATATATATATATATATATATATATATATATATATATATATATATATCCTAGCCAAAACCAGTTTGCCAGTTTCTCTGGGTAATGCTAGCTAGCACTGTCCAAACCAGCTAATAAGCTGTTCCAGAAACCAGCTAAGGGCTTGTTTGGATGCCGATGATCCATCTTAATCTATATGTGTTGGGATGGTTTAAATTCTACACCAATCCACCTCAACATACATGGATTCATTGGATGTTGTCACCTCAATCCACATGTGTTGGGGTGGGTTGTGGTGAAAATTAGTTCAAGGTCCACTCCAATCCACGTTAATACATGTGGATTAATGTGAATCCGACTACATCCAAATAAGGCCTAAGCTGTTCCAAAAACTGAGCCGCCGTTAGGGGTTAAGGTCGGTAAGGGGAGAAGGGTACCGGCGTGAAGAGGTGTTGTGTGCTACAGTGCAGTGTCAAGAACAAAGATCCCATTTTCCTTGAGTCATTTACCTGTGTACCATTATGAAAGATGCTCTAGGCCTACAGGCCATTAAAAAGTTCAAACACACCCTGGTGCTATGACGCTAAACTTTCTTGCCTTCCACGCCATTCCGTCCACTTTTAGCTCTAACGGTGTCAAACTGTGCTGGAAAATGTCTAAACTACCCTCATGTCTGCTAGCATAAGTGTATGCGATGTTTTAATCTTGGCCGCAGATCCAGAGAGGAACGGTGCAGGTTCATTGCCCGTATAAGTGTATTTCTAAAGTATTTTCAAATTTATTTTTCTAAAGGAAAATGGCTGTATAAGGTGTAAGCATGACTTCACGGTGAGGTCATCAAGCTAGCAAGGCAGAGTTCCCTCTGCTGCTCACTCCGGCCGCTCGCGCGGCATTGCGCGCGTGGTGTTGTCGCAGAAGCCAGCGAGGACGACAAGCCGTGTAGAGCTGCGCCACCCTGTCCCGAGCCACCGACGCTGTCGCGGTAGAGTTTGACACGCTCATGGAAGTCCAGTTCGGTGACCCCAACGGGAACCATGTTGGCCCGGATCTTGGCTCCATGGTCTCCGCTGCGTCCGCCAATCTCGGGGACGACGCCACCGGCGGCGTCGACCTCACCTGCGAGAGGACCGTCAACGCCTCGATCGAATACCGTCCCTCTGGTTCCGGTGACAGGAAAGGCAGCGTCTTGGAGGTGTTCGTGTCCTACACGCCACAGGCTTCCTCGTGCGGCGGCCGAAGCTCTGCTCGAGCACGGCCATGGTGGGCACGTGCGCGCAGCAGCGAACGAGGGAGGACGGCTTCGGCAAGCAAGCGCTTGGCCCAGGGGAGAAGAAGGCGGAGCCGGTAGCGGTTTTGGTTGGGGCGGAGGACACTCTATGGAACACGGCAGCGCTGCGAGCTCTGCTCGCCGGCCATGGTGGTTGCGGCGGTGCTCTGCGACGTCTATCCCTGAGCTATAATCGACCAAGGTAGGTAGTCCATCGGAACCCCCTTGTCCTCCTCTCTGTAACAACCCAGTTTTTTCGGAAGCCAAAAATCTCAACTGAATTTTTTTTGAAAATAAACCCCTGATTGGTAAGTGAGATATAGGGAAAAACACCCAGTAGTTGCACAAGTAGCCCCTATTTAGTTGGTCAGCATTTGCATTAAATTATTCTACATGTGATTTGGCTCTTCTTGATTTTATGTTTTGCTAATAAAATCAACTACTCCTGTAACTAATTAATTGTGAAATTAATTAATTAACAAACCTTGTATAAGTGTCTACCCTTGGATGTGGACCCCACCACCCTGGACCCCTAGTGGACTACCCCTAAGGATGTATGCATGGTTGGCACACATGTATATACATATAGAAGCCCTTGTCTTAGCTAGAAATGGAAAGAAGGTAATGGAAAAGCCCTTAGTCTTTAGGAGGAAATAGAAAAGGCCATTTTGGCCTGAGACGCCTATCCAGCCCAGCGGCTGCCCGCCTTCGCTCTCCAGCCTAGCCTACTAGCGCGTGCGCGAGCCCAGCAAGCAAGGTCGGCCCAGTTAGGCCACGGCCCAGCCGCTCGCCCTTCACCGCGTCGCGACGCGACGCTGCTGCCTCCACGCGCAGAGACCGCCAACCGGGCCCCCATGTCATCCCCCACCTCTGCTGTCCCCTCCTCTGCTTTTCACCCAAAAGCAGAGCGCTCGCCGCGCGGGGAATCCGAGAGCACCCCGTCCATCCTCGCCGTTCGACCCGCTGCCGCCTACCCTGCGCGCAACGGATGCCCGCCACGTAGCCTATCCGCGACACCCTGCTTCCCCGTGCTCATGATGCCGCGCGACGGCCGTGCTGACGCCATGGCAACGCCCTGCCACCACCTTATCCCCGCCTTTTTGACCGGCATGATTTCAAATTGGAGCCCGGACGCCGCTGCTACACGCCAAGACGCCAAAACCCTAGCCTAGCTCTTCCGATCGCCTCCACGTGGCCCTCTTGTCTCATCCGCCGTCCGCCATCGCTCTAGCCGTGGCCACACTATAAAAGGACAGCCTCAGGTGCCCCAACCCTTCCCACTTGCCCCGCCGCCGCCCGGTGTCAACACAACATCCACCGCCAACGCCTGAGAAAGAGAAGGAGGGAGCAGGAAGGAGAAGGAGGAGAGAAGAGGAGGAGATCGCCGCCGGAGCTGTTCGGGACGCCGGAGACGAGGTCGTGCCGTCGTTTCTTCCCGGTGGAGGGCGGCACGACACTGCTTCTTGGTTGCACTACTTCGACTTGTCACTGCATCGCTACCCTGTCCACCCCGCCACCAACGGTGAGCCCCGCGGTTCGCCCCTCGTTGTCCTTCGCTCACCGCCCGCACGCGCACAATGGCGACACCAACGTGCACGGGCACAGCCTCGATGCCCCTTACTAGGAGCGATCCAAGCGGCGCCTTGAGCTCGCACTGCACCCGCGCACCTGCACGCGCAAACATAGCCAAGCCGCTGCCTTCGTCGAGCCCCAAAGTCGTGGGAACGCCGACGTCGCACCTAAGAATGGAGTGCGCTCGCCATGGCTAGAGCTCTCCATGGCGAGGTCCCATTCCGGACTGCCAGGGCCGGTAGCGGTAGGGAGGAGAGCGCAACATGGTCTGGCTCGCCAAGAACCCCACCGTGCACATGTCAGGAGTAGAAGAGGAGACCGAGGGCATGGAGTTGAGCCACCTCATCGGAGCGGCCAAGCTCCCGGAGCACCACCACGTCGTCGTTGTTACCACCTATTCTGGCCACCTTGCGACGCGGGGAAAGGCCATCGACGATCACCGAAAATCCGTGAGCACAGCCATGTAGACGGCCGCACCCATGACCTACCCTAGCCCCGTCTATCTCGGAATCAAGAGCCGTCGGAGCATCGCCGTGCTAGCCCGCCGTCGCAACCGGCCGAGAGGAGACCAAGGCTCTGCCTTCGCGCCCCTACCGCATCTGCCAAGTCATGAAGGAGCCCTGGGAGGCTGTAGGAGCCTCGCTGAACCCCGTCGCACCGGGCTCCGCCACCGGCGAGCCGCTGCGGTGGGAGGCGGAGCCCCTTTTTCCCCTGGACCGCTGTTCCATACAATTGGTGCACCATGAGCCTAGAGAGGAGAAAGGGAGGGTGAGCTCGGTCCACCGCGGGCCGAGTCGGTAGCCTATAGACTAAAGCCTGCGCGTCCACCGTGGACCAGCCCGCCGTGAACCGTAGCCCAATAGAAGCCCAAGAGGGCGACGTGGCTAGCCCACACACGCGCCACGTGTACAGGCTCGGGCTGACCCGACCCGACCCAGACCGGCCCTAACCTGGTCCACCGAAACCCAAACCCGGCCCGGTCAACGGTCAACCATTATCTGTTGACCAGTCAACGTTGATCCAGACCCACCTGTCAGCCTCTCTGTCTGAACCGACCAGTCCCGTGCTGCCACGTGTCAACCCCTAAATAAACCTGGACTTTTCCTTTTTCTATAAATGATTTAATCTTCAAAAATTCACAACTAATTAACCGTAGATCAGAAAAATGCCAAACCAGAGTCCAATTTTTTCTAAAATCAAGCTCTATGTCATAGGCCTATGTTTGAGTGCATTTGGATCTTTTGATTTTCAGTTGCTTCTTTGTGCACCTCTATAGGAGCCGCTAACGCGGCTATATGTTACGTTTGGTAGACCCGGAGGAGCCACCGACTGAGGAGTTCGACCCCGACTACACTGACGACTTGGGTGACGACATGCCAGGTGCCACGCCCCACCCATTCATAGATCCTATTACGCATTGCAAATAATTAGAATTGCTAGTGCTTTATTATTACTGCAATAATGATGATAATAGGTTGCATGGTAGTTACTGCTTTTGAGCCATTTACCTTGTTGCAACCTTACTCCTGCTCACCCTGCTGTTAGGCTAGATGCTGCTATATTACTTGTTACTACTGCTTTACTCTTACTCGCATTATATCTGTGATGTGATGCTGGTGAGTGAGAGACGAACTGAGATAAGGCACAAGGTGCCGATAACCTGATAATAAACATGGGGAGATCTTGGTGTGAGTCTTGGGTGAGTGGTGATGGTCGAGTCGACCGAGCAGGATCCGACGATGAGTCACGAGGGCAAGTCTTGCCGAAGGGGTGCTACTTGGGCGTCCTCCATGAGAGATACCTGTGGCGGGTACATGTGACAGGGAGAGGTCCCGGGGTAGAGTGTCTTCATGGGATGAAGCTCCAGGATTGGAGGTGTTGTGATGGTATGGGGTACTGGGTGTTCCGTCAAGCAGACCACCGGTTGGCCCTTTGAGAAGATATCCTGCTTAGTCGGCCTAAGGACTGATATGTTCTGTGGACCAGGTCTTAGGAAATCCTTACGCCCCACTCGCCCCTACCATGGAAACGGGACGGACGTGCAACTTGCCAGTTCGGTGCCACTACTATTGGGAGGTTAGCGGATAGTGTAGGGAGGTACGAGCACGAGAACCCACACCCTCCTAAGACAGCGTGGTGACCACCGAGGCCCGGTACTATGTCTCATAGTCTCAGCGTATCGGTGGTACTCCGACACGGCCCTAGTTCTGAGTGATAGGGTGATACCATATCTAGTTGGAAGGTGGCTCGGAATCAGCCTAGACGAGGCGCATCGTAGATGATGGTGATCTTGTGGGTAGTGTAAACCTCTGCAGAGTTCTGGTTGATCGATCGATACATATGCCGACTTATCGGCTATGGACCTTTCCTGAGTACAGCTTCACTTGACTAGCTGAGTGGAGTCCTTCTACCTTCCCTGGGTTTTAGAGAGGTGTTCCGGCTGAGGCCGTTGAGGCATGGACGAGAGGGAGTTGTCCATGCCGATGAGAGAGTGAGATGAGATGTGTTAGGGTGATGAGATATGTGTTGGGATGGGGTAATGTGTGTGAAAGAGATGGGTTAAAATTTGACAAAACTTATGTTAATGAAATATTGGTTACCCGCATAGGAATCCACAGCCAAATAGGTTATTCTCCTTATCCCCTTTTGCATCCAGTTCCACAAAGCAAATGCATCATAGGGTGGGCGATGTGTGGCCAGTACCAAGTGTACTGATAGATTTTTGGCAGGCTCAGAGCCCGAGTACGACGAGGAGGACGACTAGGAGGAGTAGGGGTTCGCCCTGCGCTCAAGCTTGGTGCGAGAAGTCCTAGTTTCCGCTGCCGTCTTCGAGATGCTGTTCCAGTTGCTGTGTGTGAGTGTGTTCCGCCCTGCGTGGCGATGATAATAATTAATGTAAACCTTCTATTTGTACTCTGATATTCATGTATGACTCTGTTATTCGACTGAGATTTGGGTAATGGTATGAACTCGTTCATCTATTACACATCGTATCTGTGGCATTTCCTTCGCGGAATGCAGGATCATTTCACACCCCATGCTCTTGGATTCAAAAATGGTGAAGCTTCTGCTCGTCGGCCATGGTGCTTGCGGCGGCGCTGCCGTGCCCGTGACTCTGCTCTCTCTCCTCTCCCTATTGCGCTGCGGGGTGGCGGCGTGGCCGCGGCAGCTTCGCTCGCTCGCTCGTCCAGACTGGCCGGAGCATGCGGTGGCGGGGGGGGGGGGGTGCAGCCGGCGGCGGCCTTGGCGCGTACGTGCGCGCCGTGTGCAAGGTCGAGGCGGACACACGCCGGTGCTATGCCGAGGGGTTTGGCCTAGGTGCACGGCATCACCTTCGCCGGCGATGACGGTGGCCCTGATGAGCGCGACGCGCTCCTGGACATTTTTTGCAAGGCCTTCGCCGGCGAGCCGCGTCATCCGGCCGCGCAGCTACGATACCATCCACGACGGTTGGACCTGCACTACGAGTGCAATGTCCGCAACCCAGCTGCCAATAGCGACAACGCCCGCCGCAACAGCATTGTTCGACATCAGCTTGCGGTACGGCATGTTGCACGTGCCGGCGTTCGTGCTCGACGAGGGCGCCAAGGTGCTGCTCGTGAATTTGGTGGCGTTCGAGTAGGGAGGTGGCCGTGTGGCGCGGCAACTGGACGGGGGCAACCTGGTGACGGACTTCGTGGCGCTTGTCGGGTCGCTCGTGAACTCGCGGAGGGACTTGGAGGAAGACGGTGACTGGGTCACTTACAGCTTGACCCCACCGGCCAAAGAGATAGGGAGATGATAGGATTACGAGAGAAGGATATTCTAGACATCTAGTCGGGCCCATATGTTAGGGCTGCTAAATGGTGAAAACCTAACAGAAGGCGAACGAAATGACGTGAAAGGCAAGAAAGTTTAGCACCATAATATGAAGGTGCGTTTAAACTTTTTTAGTAACAGGTAGTCCTGGAGCATCTTTAGTATTCGTTGGCGTCCTCGTGCCGGAGCAGTCGGAGACATGCCACCTGGAGCTAGAGTTTGAGGAGGAAGTCACTTTCTCAGTGATAGGCCCGAGGAGCATCCACCTCGCTGGATACTGTATGACACGTGACACTGTCTTTTGAGTGTCTTTATAAAAAAACCGGCTAAACTGCTTCGCTGACTTTTTCCTAATTTTGTTGTCAACGACTTGGTACATATCACTGGGAATAAGCATGGGTCCTTTCTTTTTCTTCCTTAAAATTATTAAAATGACAATTAATGAGATATGAGATATATATAATTTTAAATTTTTTTGAGAATACACGGTACAACATAGATGCTCACAACGCATACACACTCACCGGTCACCGCTATGAATGCACGCATGCAAACCCTACTCCTATGAGTTTCTTCGAAGACTGGGCCGGCAAATCTTCGAGACTGACAATTCTCACAACACACGCACACTCATTCTATGAACGCACGCACGTAAACCCTACCCCTATGAGCTTTTTCGAAAACTGGGCTGGCAAATCATTGAGATTGAGAATGACTCATAATGCATGCATACTCACCCCTATGAATATACACACGCAAATCCTACCCATATGAACTTCTTTGAAGACTTGGCCGGTAAATCCCTCGAGATTGAGAATGGCGAAGTCACCACAGGCGCCTCTCTATCTACGAGAACATCGCTACCACTGAATGCACAACGCCGTTAAATCCTTGATATTCGCTGCCGAGACTCTTGTAACTACTAGGCTATAAGTCCCTTCGCACATACAATTTCAACTATATGTTGTAACCCTGTGGTGTTATGTGTAGAAGATGTTTGGGCCTATTTGGTGAAGCCAGGCCCTATTTGGCGAAGTCCCCTAGGGCCCAGCGAAGCCTCACTACTACAGATTCGACATTCACTGCCGGTACCATCAGTGCCGGTTTTCACTGAACCGGCAGTGATGTCTCATCAGTGTCGGTTCTGAGCTTCAAAATCAGAAAATAATTGGCGGTGGCCAAAAACCGACAGTGATAGTCCACATCACTGCCGGTTTGTAGCTTGAATCGGCAACTACCGGTTCTAGGCCAAGGTATCAACCAATCACGAGAGTTCACGTCTATGGATCGGAGCTTTTGGACTGGATGATGATAACCGTAATGTCACTTGTCGATTGATGCATTAAGGTACCATATACCAAATATACACCTTGCTAGTAGCTAGTCTGATATTTTTTTTAATCTTGACTCGGTGTTGTTAAAGGACCAGGAGTCAAAACCAAAGTTTGTAGATGTTGGTGAGATCTATAGCTTTGTAGTTGACGACTTAATTTTTTATTTCAAATCATTGGTGGTCCTAAAATTTTGTTTGAAGATCTCATATTTTTTTTTAGAAAGGTGGCAAGAGTTTTGCAGAAATTTTATTAGATAAAAAAGGAAAAAACAAATAAAGTACAGAAATCACGATGGGTCCGGAGCCTCCAAACACCCATCCACTGAGGCTCCGAAAGCCCCCCACTCCTCCACACTTGAGGACAACCTAGAGAAACGAGCTGAACCCCTAACACAGCTATAACCACAAAGACAACAACCAGGAGAACTTTGCATGAACAAGCTATAAACTCAAGGCTATCCGTCCATAGTATGCGGTCTTGTCGCCATCTGAAATTGTTGTATTTCTTCTTTACAGAGCATTGCGACTTGTCTCGGTTGCAGGGAATTTTGTTGGAAGGTTTGTCTGTTCTGCTATTTCTAGGTCACCAAAAATATATCATAATCCCATTGACCATTTTCCTCCGTCCTTTGTGAATTTCAGGCGACACTTAGTAAAGGATCTCATATTTTGAAAATTCAAATTTTTTGAATTGTTTGAACGAACTTGGATGGATAAATGAACAATACCAAAGTTGTATATCTCGATGAGATAGATTAGGACAAAAATTTGTGCCAATTTCATATCTTTCTGATTAAAAAAGAATTATTTAAGAATTTTAGCGGTTTACCCTATTGTTTTATTATTTTTAGAAAATACATATATACTCAAAACTGTTTTTGAAACCAGCCAAGGGCTAAAGTTGTCCGGTTTTAATAGTTGCAGGGCTTTGCATGTCTGATTTAGTGTTTGAGGGCTAAATCAGACTTGAACAAAAGTTGGAGGTCTAAAAATGGACTTTTCCGCAAATAAAACGTAAGGCCTATCAATCAAAACAAGAGGTATCCAAAGAACAGAAACGTATACAAGGATGCTTCCAAGAAGCAGAATCCATCCAGTTATTTGTTTTTGAACAGAGACTGGTGCAGCGGTGTCACCCTCTTGTTCTTCGGTATATCGTCAGGCTGGAGATACAAATTTGGTAGGAGTTTGGAAAATAAGTGTAGGGTGGTTAGGATGAACGGCGGTTGCATGTCTCAGTTTATCTTCTGCTTCCATCATTTGCGCATCATCGATAGTCACTGTGACTTTCTGAAGCGAAGCTACATACTCCCAGCCGAGATTATCATAGCAGCTACCTTCGCCTTCCCTAGAAGGCCACAAATCAATGAGTTTAAATGAAAGCTCTTCGAGGTTTGGCATGACGGCCGGTGCTCTTGTACAGCATTCATCCTTCTTTCTAGGACCAAACACTAAATCACTTGTTCCATTCCATAGGGTAAATGAAACGCTCGAGTCCTCGTTGAGCACAATCAGAACCATTGAAGAAGGAAACTTGCCGAATCTCAACTTCTGGAAGCAACCATCGGTGGCAATGTTTGTTATTGTTACCGTGGACTTGGTTGACAGAACAAGGTGACGGAGCTCTGGCAACCCACCAAGCACTACCATACTCTGCTCATCCATGGAAACCACATCTAATTCCAAATGGGATAGCTTGATATGACACGAGGGATCAATGCACGAGGGGAAGCTAGAGAAACTGAAACATTGCCCTGACACAAGCAATTGTCGAAGGTGTCGCGGTAGCGCCCCTGCGTCGAATGTTGCATTATACACACAAGCACGGTCAGGACAATGAGGCTCCAGTTTTAGACTCTGGATGTTGTGGAGACTTGCTACCGACTGCACAAGATCTGATAGCTTGCTCTGATCCATCTCAATAACCTTGACTGTGAGCACCCTGAGTGCAGTCAGATTGCCCAGTTCCTTCAAAAACTGCACCTTGTACTTGTTTTGTTCATCGCCGCTGTTACACTGCACCACCAACTCCTCCAGGGACCTGAGCTTCCTGATTACCCCGTTCGGCATGCTAGTGCCCCAAGAAATTGTCCCCCAAGCACGTAGGCTCACCAACTGTGTTAGCTTGTCTACAGTAGATGGCAATCGTTTTATCAAGACATTTCCCACCAAGTCCAGTGTCTGCAGAAACTTCAGAGCTCCTATTTCTTTTGGGAGCTCATGCATATCTGTGCGTTTAAACCCAAGGTACCTCAAGTGAATTAAATTCCCAAGATACACAGTATTGTGCCAGCTCTTCGAATAAACATGCTCTAAATCTAGCACACGCAAGAGTTTAAAGCTAAGAAATGGGAGCTCCACATCAACACCACACCAATAGCCAATGAATGACTTCATCTTTAGCATGCTCTTACGTTTACCCATACTTGCCACTATTTTGCTCTTTCTATGGGACAACTTGCGTATACTTCTTGTTGATATAGTGTCTTCATTGTTATCTGATATCATGACAAAGTTCTCTTTGTGTGATAAAGAACAGAGGAGATCAAGCACCATTATCATGAACACGACAACCATCTATGATACCATCATTTTGTGACTCCACCGCCTGGATCATGCTTCTATTGACAAGTTCATTGAAGTATCCCTCTCCAACCTCAAATAACCCAGTTCCTGGTTTCTTGTTATGGACAAAGTCTTCGGCTATCCATTTCCATATCAAAGAGTTTTTATCGATAAAGTGATCTTCAGGGAATGCACTTAGATATAGTAGGCAAGTACGTAGATGACAGGGAAGATCATAGTAGCTAAGAGACAATATCCACATAGTTCTATCTAGTTGACCAATATCTTTATCACGAAAACCCATAGATTTGCACACCTCAGACCATTCTCCTTTTGACTTACCCACCAATAAACTAGCCATTGTGATGATAGCTAATGGTATACCACCACACTTCTTTAGAATTTCATCAGATACCTCATCGACTTGCTTGTTGTCAGAGCATTTGTCTTCTCCACCAAATATCCTTTTATAAAATAACCTTTTGGAGTCCTCGTCTGAAAGTGGTTTTGGCTTGTATATCTTATTGCCAATGGTGACTTCAGATTTACGAGTAGTTGATACTATTCTACTGCCTGTATTAGTATCAATAAAAGCCAGCCTTATTGTTTCCCATGATTCTTTTTCCCATACATCGTCAATAACAATGAAGTACCTATGAGAGTGCAAGAGCCTGAGTTAGTAATTAAGACTATCTAAGCATCTATTAAATAAAAGAAATGTGACCTAATAAATAACCAAACAACGGTGGCACTAAACGCCAAAGAAATTAACAGAAACAGGATACATTTCCCAAGCCACTCCTAATACCTAGGGTCTTAGTTATGAGATATTATGTACTAAACTGTTATAAGAAACCAACCATTACTACTTAGAGGCTCCTCACGTTAATCTACATGATACGTGCTAGGAAGAAAAAGATAATCCTAGAAATTCTTAAAATAACCATAAACATTTGAACTTGGATTCAATAGACTCTAATCATCATCAACAACAATAACCATTGGATTTATTTTTTTGTATAAAAAATTACCCACTTATGCCATTATGAAAAATACATAGGTAACCCCTAAATTTGCATCTAAATACCCAAACTGTCATTATAAAAGATAATTTAAAATGACCTTCTAAACTTGTATCTAAATTACCCACCACGTTATGAAATACAACTTAAAACTCCTAAATTTGTGTCTAAATTACCCAACATTATCATTATGAATGATAATTTAGGACAACCCAAATTTTTGCATGCAAATTACCCATCTCTGTCATTATCAAAGATAATGCAAAATATATACTCTCTCCGTCCTAAAATAAATGATGTTTTAGGTTTGTTCTAAGTCAAACTATTTCAAGTTTGACCAAATTTATACAAAAAGTACTAATGTTTTTTTTATTTCAAAGAAGTATCATTAAATTCATCATGAAATATATTTTTATATTCTGCCTATTTGGTGCCATAAATATTGACGTTCTTTCCTAAAGAATTGGTCAAACTTGAAATGGTTTGATTTAGGACAAACCTAAAACATCACTTATTTTGGGACGGAGAGAGTAACTCCTAAATTATATCTTAATTATGCACACATGTCACTATGAAATACAATTTAAATTAACGTCTTTAATTATATCTAAATAATCCACCTATGCTATCATAGAAACAAACTAAAATACCCCTCAGATATACATATAAATTCTAATATAAGCGATTATAGAAAATAATTCAATAGTCAATATATATATTTCTAAATTACACACTTTACCATGGTTAAATATTGGTCATTAATTTTAAATTATTTGTTTATAAAATAATGCTACTATGCATATAATTGTTCGATACACCAACAAATTTAACATAATTTAGTGCTGCGGGCCCTAGCTAGAACAATTGTTCATGCCATTGTAGTATGAGCATAATGGGTACCGCGGGTCTAACTGGAACAACTGTTTATATTTGGAGAAAGTTTATAGTTTTGAATAAAAAGATGTAGTAAGCACTAGATCGATTTTCAACTTAATAAATAGATAAAAAATTGTAACAATTAATAAGAGCAAAATTTAAAAGCTAATATGTAGATTCATGGTGTCATAAAAAAGAATGAAACAAGTGCTTATATAACTAGGTTTGAGCTAAACAAAGTATCACACTACGAAAGAAAGAACGACCTCAGAAATTCTAACTATTATTGGTCCACAATGAAGTCTTCACATTAATTATTACGAGACGTGCTAGAAAAAAGAGATAAGTACTAAAAATTCTCATAAAATCATAAAGTTACATGACTATTTATGGTATCATAGTACTTAAAGAGTGCAGTCTACAATCTAAAATGTTTCTTTTTCATAAAATATAAAACAAAAGTTAGTAAAGGTACATAAGCACAAGAGTTTCAATTTAACTTATAAGAAATCTGTACCAACTGACAAGATCAAAAATTGAAAAAAGGGTCAAAATCTAGATTTGTGCGGCCATAAGATTAACCTCCATGATGGACTAGTTGCATGTAGCTAATATCCAAAGAACTGTCATGACAGTACCATTAGATAAATCATATAAATGAGATAAAGAATTGATAGGGAACTTTCTTAGTTTTTCAATATTAAACCTTAGCTCTTTCTACTTGATGAAACTAACTCATTCTTTATCTCGTGTTTTCTATTTTTCTTAATAATTGGTCCCTAGATTGGTGTCTTAGAAACAAACTGATTAATTTGGAGCACTGGGAGAGGCTAAGTGTTCCGAATCTTCGTACCGGTTGACAATCGGCTGCTGCGACGGTGATTGTAATTAATAAGGCCTGTCTCAACTAAAACTAAGTAACCGCTCATTTGAACTAAGTAGTCTCGTCACTGATGTAATACTCCAATCCCTCCATTCCAAAATAAATCTACTTAAGCTTTCCTAACTCAAAATTTTGTAAGTTGGACCAATTCTATATGAAAGATCGAATATTTACATCTATATGACACTAAATATGAAACATATATTTCATGGTGTGTAGATTGAATGGTACTAATTGTGTGCCATAGATGATATATGTGTTCCTTTCTGTGAATTCAGTTAAACTTACAAAAGTTTGATTTAAAACAAATCTAGAAGTTGATTTATTTAGGGACGGAGACCATAACAAGCAGATATTTACTCAAGTATAATATGAGCTGTACAGTAACTGCTGACTTACCCCGACAGAAGATATACTCATTCAACCAAAAAAGCTAGGGAATAAAAAGACATTTTATGGCTATTAGCTAGCTAACTCATACCTCTTGCTCCCAAGGAACTCTCGGAGTTCGTCAATGAGCTGCCTTTCATCTAGTATTGACACGTTGACCTCGGCTGTGTATTTGTGTCTGTCAAGATTTATAAGGATGTCCTGAAAGACTTTCTTCAAGTTAGGATTTCGCCCAACCGGAACAAAAGCCCCACAATCGAACAATGATTTCTTCTTATCGTACACCAGTTTGGCAAGAGTAGTCTTGCCCAATCCACCAATTCCAAGGAGTGAAACTATTTTTAACTTGTCGTTGGACTTGGACACCTCATCACACTGAAGGGATAGCACCGATATGAGCTCAACCATTGCTCCATCGATGCCAACAAGCTGTGTCATGTCTTTGTACATAGCCTCAAGGCGAGGATCAATTGTCGAAGCTGCAGCAGCAGGCTTTGGCCACAGTCTTCTCATCAATTTTGTACCTGTCACGTCGCTCGGCCACCTCTTGTAGCTGCTTCTTAATGTCCTCAATGGCGCTCGCGATGTCGCGTCGAGCCTTGGCCTTCATGAACAGCTTGCCCATCCTCTTCAGGGCGTCTTTGAGCCTGGCTTGGTCAGTGCGCCTAGGACACCCCTCTAGGCGAACCAGGAAGGTGTCGAGGATGTCGTCCATGTCGTAGGATGACTCCCTGACTTGACAGGCCCAGATCTTGACCTGCTCATCAAGCTGGTCCGGCGGCACGGCATCCACCTTGCGGAGGGCGGCGTGGATGCACTCCAGCTCGTCCGCAACAAACTTGATTTTGCCATCACGCCCTTCTGCAGGTTGTATTCAGCTTGGAGAAGCTGGATCAGCTTGGGGGCGAGGTTGCCTATCGCCCCCGTCACCAGATCCATGCTTGGCAGCTCCTATTACTAAGCAGTAGTACTCAATCTATCTTCTCTCTAGGTGTAGCCTATAGGTATGGACGTGTGATAGTGTGGATGATAGAAGTGCTTCTTGTACACGTTGAAGTCTTGAAGCATGTATCAATGGTGCATGTCTCTCCGCTTGCCAAGCATCAATGAAGCCATACTGTTGTTTGATCCAGCCTTTCATCTCACCAACTATGAGTAACAAATTGAAAAGTGGTAGTTGGCATGTGTGCTGCATGTTCAGCTTCAGCGTCAATTGTGGATCTTGGAGGGTTTGGATGTTAATTAATCTCTTGGTCCAGGTCATTGGTTGTCAATAATGATGGAACACGTCGATAATGATTTTTTGTATAAATTTGGTCAAATTTGAAATAGTTTGACATAGGACAAACCTAAAATATCATTTATTTTGGAACGGAGGAAAGTATTTGGGAGGACCACAGCAAGTCTTTTATCTTGAATCTGATCTTTCAAAACTCATCCATGATGGTGCCTATCTGTCTGGTACACGAAACAAGGACAGTGCAATGCATAAAAAGTACATTCTGCAATTAGAACAACCAAAAAATTTACATGAACGCTAAATGACACTCGTGTTTTGGACGACGGAGGAGGCGGACGAACGAGGTTGGGGTGGGGGCGACCATGGCCATGGCGGCGGCGGGGGAGGCGAAGAAGGAGGTCGCCGCGGGCAATTGGGTCTCACCGGAGCTCCGCGGCTGCACCAGATAGACCCTACACTAGTACATAGGTCAGATTCAATCCCGGTTGAAAACTGGCTTTTAGTCCTGGTTTCCCAACCGGAATTGCGGATCCAGGACTAAAGGCTAGGATACCGGGACTAAAGCACATCCTCAGAACTAAAAAAAATAGTTTAAATCCTGGAAGACCTCTCTTGCGGTGTGTGAGATTCGAACCTAAGATCCCTTGGCTCGCGCGTAGCTTCCTTACCAACTCAACTGCACACCACATGTGACAAAGTCCTGAGCGCTCTCCTTTTGAATTTAGCCACAGAGGACCTTTAGTCCCCGATGGGAGGCTTTTAGTCCGGGTTGGTGTTACCAACCGGGACTAAAAACCATTCTTTAATCCCGGTTGGGCTTTTAGTCTCAGTTGGTGTTACCAACCGGGATAAATGGGGCCTTCGGTGCATATAAAATTTAGACCCGGGACTAATGCTCACATTAGTCCCGAACTCCAACACAACCGAGACTAAAGAGTGCGAACCGAAAGTCGTTTCTCTGTTAGTGCTACCGCTCCGCTGTAGGGCGGTGGGTGGCGTTGCAGGTAAAAAAAAAGTAGGGTGTGAGGAGACCTGAGCGTTGCCTAGACAGACTCAAAATTTAAGCGTAATTGAAAAGTCGTCCTGCAAAATAAAATCAGATTCATTAGAAAGCAAGGAAAGAAGCTAACAGGAGCAGTAGAGCATCACATAACGTACATGATCGGCTAACTGCGAGGAACAAAGCATATTCTGCATCAACCAACGAAAAACAGCACTCATGACTGGGCAGCGGCAAGGAATAGAAGAGCCAGACGTACAGGAGGATCGGAGCAACGACGTAATGCATGTGAGTTTGTCCTGTGAAGATGAGTAGACGAGGACAGGTTAAAAAAAGCGGCAATTCTACAGGCCATGCAAAGCGGCAGCGCCTCTTCGGCTGCAGGAAAAGTAAAGGGAGTACGCATGCAGGGCAGACGGATGTTAGTGGTATAGAAGACAAGGAATGGCCATCAATGGATTGACGGGTTTGGTTCGCAATATAAATCGGGTGATCTCAGTTAGCTGATGATATAGATCGCTGTGGGATTGGATAGATCTTGCAGTGGAGTTTTGTTTTACAAGAGACAGATAATGCGGTATTAACAAGCACAACTTGTACGTTGCTCGAGTCTGCGATGACTTATGTTCAGAGAATAGGAGATCCATCAAATATGGTTTGGCGTCCGTGGTCAACAAAGCATTTTAGGTGAATTCTTTTCCTTCTACTCAAGGAAATTGACAGCTAAGGATCCTATCCTATGGAGAACCTCGACCAAACCAATATCATGAAAGCAAAAGCATACGCTTTGTTCTTACGAAGACTAAATCTCTAGGCAGGCTTTTGATGGATCTCCTATTCTCGTAAAGGAGAAGAAGGCTGAACTATTCACCCTAGTCTCCACGCTACCGGAAATCGGCTCTATGCCGAGTGTCAAGTGGTTTGCCGAGTGTTTTTTTTGCACTCGGCAAAGAAGCTCTTTGTCGAGTGCTAAAAAAACACTCGGCAAAAAAAACACTCGGCAAAGAAGCTGTTTGCCGAGTGTCAAAAACAAACACTCGACAAAGAAGCTCTTTGCCGAGTGTTTTTTTACACTAGGTAAAAAAGATCTTTGCCAAGTGTTTTTTTTCACTCGGCAAAGACAAATTTCAAAGCACATTTTGAAGCAGTAAATTAATTCAAATGAAAAAGTTTTCTACTATAAATTTGTATAACTTCTTAAGATCTACAAATTTTATTTTGGTCATTTCTTCATTTGACAAAGCAATAGTAACGTTGTTCACAAAATCTACATCTCTCTCATAAGTTTCATGAAACTACAAGAGAGATATATAAGATCTGCGAACAATGTTAGAACCACCATGTCGGATGAGCAAATGACTAAACAACCAAAATAAACTTTGTAGATCTTGAGAAGTTATAGAATTTTGTAGATGGAAACTTTCTTATTTGAGTTCATCTTGTCATGCAAAACTACGTTTGAATTTTAAAATTTTAAAATTTGAATTTTTCAAACGACCTCGGATGGAAAAACACCCAAAATAAAAATTGTAGATCTCGAAAAGTTATGAAACTTTGTAGTTGACAACTTTTTCATTTGAGTTCATCTTGTCATGCAAAACTATGTTTGAATTTCAAAATTTTAAAATTCTAATTTTTCAAACGACCTCGGATGGAAAAACACCCAAAATGAAAATTGTAGATATCGAAAAGTTATGAAACTTTGCAGTTGACAACTTTTTAATTTGAAATCATTTTGTCATGCAAAACTACGTTTGAATTTCTCAAATTTAAAATTCAAATTTTGTAAACGACTTCGGATGGAGAAACTTTCTAAATAAAAGTTGTAGATCTCGAAAAGTTATGAAACTTTGTTGTTGACAGTCTTTTGATTTGAATTCGTTTAGGACCTCAAACAAGCAATTTACACTCAATTTTGTATAATACGTGGGGAACCAAAAACAGAATCTAAATACGAGTGACAACGTGATGTAGTGGTAAAGGGGATTACGCGCGAGAGAGAGATCGCCGGTTCGAATCCCACTGGCTGCGCTGCGCGCAAAAAATGCCACGACTTGCGACCTCGACGGAGACGAGCGGGCGCGGGCCGGTGGGGGCCTTCCTTGGTAAATTTTTTTTTGCAATTTTTTTCGGTTTTTTTTCGTTTCAAACTTTGTCGAGTGTCGGGCACTCGGTAAACTATTTGCCGAGTGCCCAACAAAAAGCACTCGGCAAAGACGGCTTTGCTGACACTTTTTTTACCGAGTGAAATTTGTCGAGTGTTACACTCGGCAAAGGGTTTGCCGAGTGTAATTGTGGCTTTACCGAGTGAAGCGTGCGAATCCGGTAGTGCCATCCTGAGAATCTTCTTGACTCTGGACCGAACTGTCTCACAATGATCTGAACCCAGCTTACGTACCGCATTAATGGGCGAACAGCCCAACCCTTGGAAAGAGACACGCTTGATACTTAAGGCCCCGATTTGTAGACTAAAACTAATTATTAGTTTCTAAGCATTTTCTAAGACCTTGTTTGGATGTAGTCAGATTCGCATAAATCACATATATTGGGGTTGAATTTAGTTTAAGTTCCACTTGAATCCACCACAACACATGTAGATTGAGGTGGATCCGATAATATACAAAACCCACTCCAAATCTTGATTTTTTTGGCAAGATTGAAAAAGCTCTCCAACAACTCTCAATCTTTTTACACTTGGGAAATCTTGCGGAAATATATGCGTGTCTCTGAAGGTGGAAGGATGCGAGGAAAAATAAGGAGCAGGACATGTATCAATTTCCGAACCATCCTAATCATTTTTATACTTTCTTTTTCTCTCATACATTTGTATTGGGAACCATATTATTATACTCTTTATTCTTTGTCACATCCTTCGACCTCCAGATTGGCCGATCGATACATGGTATTTCCACGCGATTGGATGAATTTTTCCAAGTGCAGAAAGATCGGGAGTCAAGATAGGGAGTTGTTGGATAGCTAGGGTTTTTCAATCTTACCTAAAAATTAAGATTGGGAGTAGGTTTTAGAAACTATTTCCTGTGACTACCCCCACCCGCGATCAGCGCGTCATGATAGAGGAAGGAATTGCCATGAGAATTGAAGGGCTGCTGTACCACGAGGTGCAGGAGGGGAAGCTCTGCGCCGTGCACTGCGTCAACACCGCCCTGCAGGGCCCCTTCTTCTCCGAGTTCGACATCTCGCCACGCTCGCCATCGACCTCGACCAGCAGGAGCGCCTGGTGATGCTCGAGGGCTGCCAAAGCCCCGGCGCCGCCAACACTGCCACATGGGACTTCTTTGCCGCGGGCGAGGGATCCCACAAGGTCTCCCTCGGCGGTGATTTCAGCATCAAGGTTAGTCCAGGCCATCTAGGTCCAGGCTTCATGGAGATTATCCATTTAGGTTTCTAATCTAGGGCTCGGTTAGATCGACCGATACGTAGATCACACAACTTCTTTCGTGGACTGGGTTGCATGTTGGTTGTCTGTTCAGATCGCTGATTGGAATTGAGGGGATTTTTGCTCGAGCATTGCTGTTTGGAAGTCGATTGCTTCAGGTTGACATGGATGATGCCCACCAAGTGTCCAAGTGTTCGCTGAAATGCCCTCAAGGTAATAAGTTTTGGTTTATCGATGATTTTTAGTGAATTTGAGGTGGATTCCATTGTTTCCTTTCGTTTGGGTCCGAAGTGTAGTGACAGCTATGTGCTCTCAATTTTTTCTTTATGAGTAATCAATCATGTGCTATTGCCATTTAAGGACCCGCCATTTAAATGAAAGAAAATGCAGATATGTAGTTTAAGCTCTTGCAGATCAACTTGCTGCATAGCTGTTGAAACTTGAGAGGCACTTGCAGACATTTTCTCACAGGAAAAAATTGAGGTCGTGAGATGTTACTTCGAGAAATGGTATCTAAATTTGTGTTGATTTCTGTTTCGAGTTCTGAACTTTCAAGTTGCAGATGCCATACATGCTAAAGTGGTTTGGGTTGTGCACATGGGATGCATTTTACACCAATCTTACTATTGGATGACTGAGGGAAATACTAAAGATATTTACAAATGTCATGCATTTTCGCCAATACTGATCCCTATCACATTATAAGTATACTGTGACCCCTACTTATATTTCCTTTATTTTCAGAGGTGGAGTTTTTTTTTCCAGAGGTGACAATGTATATGTCATTATGGATCCTGTGGGAATTGCATGCTCATTTGATAACTCAGCCAAGTAAGCAGACTAAACATATTACACTTTATCACTCATACTTATTTTTTGTACAAAATGTAAGTAGTTTCAGTTCAGATTCTGTACTTTGCGTGTTCTGTTTGCGTGTTCTGTCTATTACCTTTGCAAACAGGTTGACTCATATAGTCATATTAAGGGGAACCACAAATTTCAGAAGATAGGTATGAGAGCTATAAGCTATTCCTGGGAGAAAAAGTGAGGCTACTTGCACTTGTTTGGATCTCAATTCTCACGGTAGAAACAAATTGATGTTGCTAATCCTTCACTAAAATAGGAAAGCTAAGCAGATTTCTGGTTAAATTCCTTTGCAGAGATGGACCCTTTGTAGTTATTACTTACGAATGAGATGGACATGCTCCTTTCTCTTACCTGGTTCGACCTCGCTCCCTTCTGGATTGAAGTTCGATCGATCGTACTGTAATACAGGATTGGATCTGTGGTATAGGGTGTAGTGTTCCTCGATGTTGCACTAATCAGGATTTTCGTGCAGTGCAGGTGTTTGCGTATTTGCTGTGGCGGTACGTTGCCTGAGGACGATGGAGGAAGCCGGTGATGAAGATCGGCTCAAGAGGGCGCTGCAGATGCATGGTCAGGACTCAGGAGGCTGTGGGGTTCCTCATGTTTGCTAAGGCCAAACTGGGCAACAATGCTTCCAAGGAGCTCGTCTAGGCAGCACGGGACATTGCTGACCAAAGGTATAGACATGTAGTATAATACATAATCTGCACTCTACGAACCATCCTTTTTGTTCCTGGTTACATATGTTCTTCTCTTCTGTTGCAGTTAAAATCCTGAAGGTGGAATCACGGTACAAAAATGCGAAGAAATCCTATCTCAAGTATTTGTTGGCCAAACTCGCGTCCTATAAGGCTTCAGTCACCTCGTCGAAGCAGGTGATCCCTCCGAGGATGACCACCATTCTTTACAGGAATCACTCTCATTCATGGATAAAGTGAAGGTGATGTACACTTCTGCTCCTTGTTTGAGGTATTATGGCTTGGTGTCCAGGGCTGCTTTTACTTGATGCGCATTTCTTTACTTTGTGTTTGCAGGTGTCATCTATATCTGATGAAGATTACGAAGATTTTTTGGTCACCATATCTGAGTCAATGGCAAAAAAGATCACTGATCAAGAGACATACCTAAAGGTGTTTGTTTTTCTTGGTGGTTTGTCGAGAACAATTGGACAGTCATTTTACAACCATTTGTCTTTGTAAGTAAAGAGAGCTATGCGCCAGATGAAAATCATAGTGCAAGTCATAGCTTCGATGGTAACGAAGAAACAGGTACTCTGTGGATCTCCGACTTCTTGCAAACATCTACAAGAGGTGTGTCAGTTTTCCCGACAAGTTCGTTTATATGTTTTTTGAAGGTGGGCGCGAGCTCCACCGCGGCCTCGCCCTCTTCTTCCCGACCGCCGGCAAACCACAGGCGAGAGGAAGAGCTGCTACGAGAAGATATCAGTTCCCTCCAAATGACAGAGCCCTTCAGTTTTACCGTAGCGCTAGCACGGGCACGCTACTCAGCAGTCAACAAGCCCAATTCTTTTGATATCAGTTCCTCCAAATGATAGAGCCCTTTGATACTTGTCTGTTTTATATACACCATAGGGATTAGTATGTATAGCTGTGAATTAATTTTTTAGTATTTAACTTTGTATTGTTTCAAAGGATTATAAATTAATAATAATGATATTATTTTGGGTGGGTGTCGATCTACTCTGCGGCAATCTCCGGCTAATCATAGATCCTCGACATCCTAAACGTGCAGGACAAGGAGGGGTGGGCCCTATATATGGATTCTCCTTCGTTGTTTTCATGTATCCCTAAAATGCCGCCGTAGTTTTAGCACGGGCTATCTTACAGCAGCAGCACAGCTGCGTCGGACACGCCCTCCACCTTGATCCGATCCCCGACGTCGTCTGGTATAGCTCCTGTTTGCCGGAATCTTGACCGCCGTCGCACCACAAGGAGGGGACGACGCATTGTAGTGCCACCGGAGGACTACACGTCACTGCATGTACGTCGGTGTGCCTGCTTCCTTTTGTGTTGACTGCACCGGACGACGTATTGTTGTGCCACCGATTAAGATCCTTTTTACTGCAAATACTGTTTCTTATAACCTGTATATGTCTGCAACACCTTACCCCACCTACCTGAATATTCATTGTGTTGACTGATTGAAATTCCATTCTAAGTTTCTTCGAGTAATCTGATATGGCAACATATTTACATATATACTCCAACCTATGTACAGGATGGTATGGAAATATGGCGAAACTTATTCGTGGATTTATTGGTACACGAAAAAAATTGATATCGGAGATTTTTCTTACCGATATAAAACATTACCTTAATTAGCCGCATCACGAAAAAGTCTATCGACGTCGCACTCTCTGTGACTGTGTTAATTTCACAAACTTTGCTTTTTGGATTAAATGTCACTTTAACATCGGTATTTAATTTCACAGTATTATTATCTTATCGTGCGATCCGTGTGTTTTTACTATAAAAGTTTAACTGTCACTGTAGCAACGCACAGGCACGAACATAGTCTTACTTAAAAATTAGGATTGGGAGTAGGTTTTGGAAACTATTTCCTGTGTTGCTCCTATATCCCAATCTGCCACTGAGACTACCCGCACTCATAGACCTCTATATTCATCCTCTATACGTCATAGTCAGCAAGATTCTCTCCTCTATACTCAATTCTCCCGCACCCATCCATCCTCTATCTCATCCTCTATCCACTCTATCCACTGTGGGACCCACTTATCACTTTATCTAAATATATCCATGTGTGATCTAGTTTTGAAAGATTTATTGAGACGAATTTAATGGTGCAATCAAAATTTAATTTGGATTTTTGGTTTGTGAGTTATAACATTTTTTCCCTTTGTTTAGCCAGTGGGCCCCACCACTATAGAGTATAGAGTAAGCACTATACTACTCTAAATATAGAGTGAGAGAAAGAATAGAGTATTGTTTTAGAGTACCTAGTGCAGCAGTTTTTACTCTATATTTATACTCTAAAACTTTAGAGTATCGTTTTAGAGTACCCACTGCGGGTAGTCTGAACTCAAATTTCCTGCCGGTCAAGAACTTTTTTTTTTTGCGCCTTGCCGGTCAAGAACTTGAGATGGTGATCCCACCCGGCCCATTGGTGCGTGAGCATCTGTCCTGTGACGTATCGATCGGTCCGGGCCTATATATATATATATATATATATAGGAAGAGTATACTCTATAGTTAGCTACAAAATAAGTTATTTTATAGCTATCTCTATTTACGATAATTTTATATACTAATTTACGACAATGTCAGTATATATTTACGATAGTTGAATTACTATAACACATGGAGATATTTACCATAATATTATAGTAAATCACATAATAAGAAGTTACTATAATTTCATAAATTAGCATAGTAATTATCGTAACTCAAAGTGGCTGCAGAATAAGTAATTATCGTATACTCTAGCTAGCTAGAGAATAGCTTATTACGTAGCCAGTCCCACCGACCGCACCCCGCTGCCCATCCGATCCAAAGTGGCTGCAGAATAGCTTATTAAGTGGCTGTATAAGGTGTAAGCATGACTTCACGGTGAGGTCATCAAGCTAGCAAGGCAGAGTTCCCTCTGCTGCTCACTCCGGCCGCTCGCGCGGCATTGCGCGCGTGGTGTTGTCGCAGAAGCCAGCGAGGACGACAAGCCGTGTAGAGCTGCGCCACCCTGTCCCGAGCCACCGACGCTGTCGCGGTAGAGTTTGACACGCTCATGGAAGTCCAGTTCGGTGACCCCAACGGGAACCATGTTGGCCCGGATCTTGGCTCCATGGTCTCCGCTGCGTCCGCCAATCTCGGGGACGACGCCACCGGCGGCGTCGACCTCACCTGCGAGAGGACCGTCAACGCCTCGATCGAATACCGTCCCTCTGGTTCCGGTGACAGGAAAGGCAGCGTCTTGGAGGTGTTCGTGTCCTACACGCCACAGGCTTCCTCGTGCGGCGGCCGAAGCTCTGCTCGAGCACGGCCATGGTGGGCACGTGCGCGCAGCAGCGAACGAGGGAGGACGGCTTCGGCAAGCAAGCGCTTGGCCCAGGGGAGAAGAAGGCGGAGCCGGTAGCGGTTTTGGTTGGGGCGGAGGACACTCTATGGAACACGGCAGCGCTGCGAGCTCTGCTCGCCGGCCATGGTGGTTGCGGCGGTGCTCTGCGACGTCTATCCCTGAGCTATAATCGACCAAGGTAGGTAGTCCATCGGAACCCCCTTGTCCTCCTCTCTGTAACAACCCAGTTTTTTCGGAAGCCAAAAATCTCAACTGAATTTTTTTTGAAAATAAACCCCTGATTGGTAAGTGAGATATAGGGAAAAACACCCAGTAGTTGCACAAGTAGCCCCTATTTAGTTGGTCAGCATTTGCATTAAATTATTCTACATGTGATTTGGCTCTTCTTGATTTTATGTTTTGCTAATAAAATCAACTACTCCTGTAACTAATTAATTGTGAAATTAATTAATTAACAAACCTTGTATAAGTGTCTACCCTTGGATGTGGACCCCACCACCCTGGACCCCTAGTGGACTACCCCTAAGGATGTATGCATGGTTGGCACACATGTATATACATATAGAAGCCCTTGTCTTAGCTAGAAATGGAAAGAAGGTAATGGAAAAGCCCTTAGTCTTTAGGAGGAAATAGAAAAGGCCATTTTGGCCTGAGACGCCTATCCAGCCCAGCGGCTGCCCGCCTTCGCTCTCCAGCCTAGCCTACTAGCGCGTGCGCGAGCCCAGCAAGCAAGGTCGGCCCAGTTAGGCCACGGCCCAGCCGCTCGCCCTTCACCGCGTCGCGACGCGACGCTGCTGCCTCCACGCGCAGAGACCGCCAACCGGGCCCCCATGTCATCCCCCACCTCTGCTGTCCCCTCCTCTGCTTTTCACCCAAAAGCAGAGCGCTCGCCGCGCGGGGAATCCGAGAGCACCCCGTCCATCCTCGCCGTTCGACCCGCTGCCGCCTACCCTGCGCGCAACGGATGCCCGCCACGTAGCCTATCCGCGACACCCTGCTTCCCCGTGCTCATGATGCCGCGCGACGGCCGTGCTGACGCCATGGCAACGCCCTGCCACCACCTTATCCCCGCCTTTTTGACCGGCATGATTTCAAATTGGAGCCCGGACGCCGCTGCTACACGCCAAGACGCCAAAACCCTAGCCTAGCTCTTCCGATCGCCTCCACGTGGCCCTCTTGTCTCATCCGCCGTCCGCCATCGCTCTAGCCGTGGCCACACTATAAAAGGACAGCCTCAGGTGCCCCAACCCTTCCCACTTGCCCCGCCGCCGCCCGGTGTCAACACAACATCCACCGCCAACGCCTGAGAAAGAGAAGGAGGGAGCAGGAAGGAGAAGGAGGAGAGAAGAGGAGGAGATCGCCGCCGGAGCTGTTCGGGACGCCGGAGACGAGGTCGTGCCGTCGTTTCTTCCCGGTGGAGGGCGGCACGACACTGCTTCTTGGTTGCACTACTTCGACTTGTCACTGCATCGCTACCCTGTCCACCCCGCCACCAACGGTGAGCCCCGCGGTTCGCCCCTCGTTGTCCTTCGCTCACCGCCCGCACGCGCACAATGGCGACACCAACGTGCACGGGCACAGCCTCGATGCCCCTTACTAGGAGCGATCCAAGCGGCGCCTTGAGCTCGCACTGCACCCGCGCACCTGCACGCGCAAACACAGCCAAGCCGCTGCCTTGGTCGAGCCCCAAAGTCGTGGGAACGCCGACGTCGCACCTAAGAATGGAGTGCGCTCGCCATGGCTAGAGCTCTCCATGGCGAGGTCCCATTCCGGACTGCCAGGGCCGGTAGCGGTAGGGAGGAGAGCGCAACATGGTCTGGCTCGCCAAGAACCCCACCGTGCACATGTCAGGAGTAGAAGAGGAGACCGAGGGCATGGAGTTGAGCCACCTCATCGGAGCGGCCAAGCTCCCGGAGCACCACCACGTCGTTGTTGTTACCACCTATTCTGGCCACCTTGCGACGCGGGGAAAGGCCATCGACGATCACCGAAAATCCGTGAGCACAGCCATGTAGACGGCCGCACCCATGACCTACCCTAGCCCCGTCTATCTCGGAATCAAGAGCCGTCGGAGCACCGCCGTGCCAGCCCGCCGTCGCAACCGGCCGAGAGGAGACCAAGGCTCTGCCTTCGCGCCCCTACCGCATCTGCCAAGTCATGAAGGAGCCCTGGGAGGCTGTAGGAGCCTCGCTGAACCCCGTCGCACCGGGCTCCGCCACCGGCGAGCCGCTGCGGTGGGAGGCGGAGCCCCTTTTTCCCCTGGACCGCTGTTCCATACAATTGGTGCACCATGAGCCTAGAGAGGAGAAAGGGAGGGTGAGCTCGGTCCACCGCGGGCCGAGTCGGTAGCCTATAGACTAAAGCCTGCGCGTCCACCGTGGACCAGCCCGCCGTGAACCGCAGCCCAATAGAAGCCCAAGAGGGCGACGTGGCTAGCCCACACACGCGCCACGTGTACAGGCTCGGGCTGACCCAACCCGACCCAGACCGGCCCTAACCTGGTCCACCGAAACCCAAACCCGGCCCGGTCAACGGTCAACCATTATCTGTTGACCAGTCAACGTTGATCCAGACCCACCTGTCAGCCTCTCTGTCTGAACCGACCAGTCCCGTGCTGCCACGTGTCAACCCCTAAATAAACCTGGACTTTTCCTTTTTCTATAAATGATTTAATCTTCAAAAATTCACAACTAATTAACCGTAGATCAGAAAAATGCCAAACCAGAGTCCAATTTTTTCTAAAATCAAGCTCTATGTCATAGGCCTATGTTTGAGTGCATTTGGATCTTTTGATTTTCAGTTGCTTCTTTGTGCACCTCTATAGGAGCCGCTAACGCGGCTATATGTTACGTTTGGTAGACCCGGAGGAGCCACCGACTGAGGAGTTCGACCCCGACTACACTGACGACTTGGGTGACGACATGCCAGGTGCCACGCCCCACCCATTCATAGATCCTATTACGCATTGCAAATAATTAGAATTGCTAGTGCTTTATTATTACTGCAATAATGATGATAATAGGTTGCATGGTAGTTACTGCTTTTGAGCCATTTACCTTGTTGCAACCTTACTCCTGCTCACCCTGCTGTTAGGCTAGATGCTGCTATATTACTTGTTACTACTGCTTTACTCTTACTCGCATTATATCTGTGATGTGATGCTGGTGAGTGAGAGACGAACTGAGATAAGGCACAAGGTGCCGATAACCTGATAATAAACATGGGGAGATCTTGGTGTGAGTCTTGGGTGAGTGGTGATGGTCGAGTCGACCGAGCAGGATCCGACGATGAGTCACGAGGGCAAGTCTTGCCGAAGGGGTGCTACTTGGGCGTCCTCCATGAGAGATACCTGTGGCGGGTACATGTGACAGGGAGAGGTCCCGGGGTAGAGTGTCTTCATGGGATGAAGCTCCAGGATTGGAGGTGTTGTGATGGTATGGGGTACTGGGTGTTCCGTCAAGCAGACCACCGGTTGGCCCTTTGAGAAGATATCCTGCTTAGTCGGCCTAAGGACTGATATGTTCTGTGGACCAGGTCTTAGGAAATCCTTACGCCCCACTCGCCCCTACCATGGAAACAGGACGGACGTGCAACTTGCCAGTTCGGTGCCACTACTATTGGGAGGTTAGCGGATAGTGTAGGGAGGTACGAGCACGAGAACCCACACCCTCCTAAGACAGCGTGGTGACCACCGAGGCCCGGTACTATGTCTCATAGTCTCAGCGTATCGGTGGTACTCCGACACGGCCCTAGTTCTGAGTGATAGGGTGATACCGTATCTAGTTGGAAGGTGGCTCGGAATCAGCCTAGACGAGGCGCATCGTAGATGATGGTGATCTTGTGGGTAGTGTAAACCTCTGCAGAGTTCTGGTTGATCGATCGATACATATGCCGACTTGTCGGCTATGGACCTTTCCTGAGTACAGCTTCACTTGACTAGCTGAGTGGAGTCCTTCTACCTTCCCTGGGTTTTAGAGAGGTGTTCCGGCTGAGGCCGTTGAGGCATGGACGAGAGGGAGTTGTCCATGCCGATGAGAGAGTGAGATGAGATGTGTTAGGGTGATGAGATATGTGTTGGGATGGGGTAATGTGTGTGAAAGAGATGGGTTAAAATTTGACAAAACTTATGTTAATGAAATATTGGTTACCCGCATAGGAATCCACAGCCAAATAGGTTATTCTCCTTATCCCCTTTTGCATCCAGTTCCACAAAGCAAATGCATCATAGGGTGGGCGATGTGTGGCCAGTACCAAGTGTACTGATAGATTTTTGGCAGGCTCAGAGCCCGAGTACGACGAGGAGGACGACTAGGAGGAGTAGGGGTTCGCCCTGCGCTCAAGCTTGGTGCGAGAAGTCCTAGTTTCCGCTGCCGTCTTCGAGATGCTGTTCCAGTTGCTGTGTGTGAGTGTGTTCCGCCCTGCGTGGCGATGATAATAATTAATGTAAACCTTCTATTTGTACTCTGATATTCATGTATGACTCTGTTATTCGACTGAGATTTGGGTAATGGTATGAACTCGTTCATCTATTACACATCGTATCTGTGGCATTTCCTTCGCGGAATGCAGGATCATTTCACACCCCATGCTCTTGGATTCAAAAATGGTGAAGCTTCTGCTCGTCGGCCATGGTGCTTGCGGCGGCGCTGCCGTGCCCGTGACTCTGCTCTCTCTCCTCTCCCTATTGCGCTGCGGGGTGGCGGCGTGGCCGCGGCAGCTTCGCTCGCTCGCTCGTCCAGACTGGCCGGAGCATGCGGTGGCGGGGGGGGGGGGGGGTGCAGCCGGCGGCGGCCTTGGCGCGTACGTGCGCGCCGTGTGCAAGGTCGAGGCGGACACACGCCGGTGCTATGCCGAGGGGTTTGGCCTAGGTGCACGGCATCACCTTCGCCGGCGATGACGGTGGCCCTGATGAGCGCGACGCGCTCCTGGACATTTTTTGCAAGGCCTTCGCCGGCGAGCCGCGTCATCCGGCCGCGCAGCTACGATACCATCCACGACGGTTGGACCTGCACTACGAGTGCAATGTCCGCAACCCAGCTGCCAATAGCGACAACGCCCGCCGCAACAGCATTGTTCGACATCAGCTTGCGGTACGGCATGTTGCACGTGCCGGCGTTCGTGCTCGACGAGGGCGCCAAGGTGCTGCTCGTGAATTTGGTGGCGTTCGAGTAGGGAGGTGGCCGTGTGGCGCGGCAACTGGACGGGGGCAACCTGGTGACGGACTTCGTGGCGCTTGTCGGGTCGCTCGTGAACTCGCGGAGGGACTTGGAGGAAGACGGTGACTGGGTCACTTACAGCTTGACCCCACCGGCCAAAGAGATAGGGAGATGATAGGATTACGAGAGAAGGATATTCTAGACATCTAGTCGGGCCCATATGTTAGGGCTGCTAAATGGTGAAAACCTAACAGAAGGCGAACGAAATGACGTGAAAGGCAAGAAAGTTTAGCACCATAATATGAAGGTGCGTTTAAACTTTTTTAGTAACAGGTAGTCCTGGAGCATCTTTAGTATTCGTTGGCGTCCTCGTGCCGGAGCAGTCGGAGACATGCCACCTGGAGCTAGAGTTTGAGGAGGAAGTCACTTTCTCAGTGATAGGCCCGAGGAGCATCCACCTCGCTGGATACTGTATGACACGTGACACTGTCTTTTGAGTGTCTTTATAAAAAAACCGGCTAAACTGCTTCGCTGACTTTTTCCTAATTTTGTTGTCAACGACTTGGTACATATCACTGGGAATAAGCATGGGTCCTTTCTTTTTCTTCCTTAAAATTATTAAAATGACAATTAATGAGATATGAGATATATATAATTTTAAATTTTTTTGAGAATACACGGTACAACATAGATGCTCACAACGCATACACACTCACCGGTCACCGCTATGAATGCACGCATGCAAACCCTACTCCTATGAGTTTCTTCGAAGACTGGGCCGGCAAATCTTCGAGACTGACAATTCTCACAACACACGCACACTCATTCTATGAACGCACGCACGTAAACCCTACCCCTATGAGCTTTTTCGAAAACTGGGCTGGCAAATCATTGAGATTGAGAATGACTCATAATGCATGCATACTCACCCCTATGAATATACGCACGCAAATCCTACCCATATGAACTTCTTTGAAGACTTGGCCGGTAAATCCCTCGAGATTGAGAATGGCGAAGTCACCACAGGCGCCTCTCTATCTACGAGAACATCGCTACCACTGAATGCACAACGCCGTTAAATCCTTGATATTCGCTGCCGAGACTCTTGTAACTACTAGGCTATAAGTCCCTTCGCACATACAATTTCAACTATATGTTGTAACCCTGTGGTGTTATGTGTAGAAGATGTTTGGGCCTATTTGGTGAAGCCAGGCCCTATTTGGCGAAGTCCCCTAGGGCCCGGCGAAGCCTCACTACTACAGATTCGACATTCACTGCCGGTACCATCAGTGCCGGTTTTCACTGAACCGGCAGTGATGTCTCATCAGTGTCGGTTCTGAGCTTCAAAATCAGAAAATAATTGGCGGTGGCCAAAAACCGACAGTGATAGTCCACATCACTGCCGGTTTGTAGCTTGAATCGGCAACTACCGGTTCTAGGCCAAGGTATCAACCAATCACGAGAGTTCACGTCTATGGATCGGAGCTTTTGGACTGGATGATGATAACCGTAATGTCACTTGTCGATTGATGCATTAAGGTACCATATACCAAATATACACCTTGCTAGTAGCTAGTCTGATATTTTTTTTAATCTTGACTCGGTGTTGTTAAAGGACCAGGAGTCAAAACCAAAGTTTGTAGATGTTGGTGAGATCTATAGCTTTGTAGTTGACGACTTAATTTTTTATTTCAAATCATTGGTGGTCCTAAAATTTTGTTTGAAGATCTCATATTTTTTTTTAGAAAGGTGGCAAGAGTTTTGCAGAAATTTTATTAGATAAAAAAGGAAAAAACAAATAAAGTACAGAAATCACGATGGGTCCGGAGCCTCCAAACACCCATCCACTGAGGCTCCGAAAGCCCCCCACTCCTCCACACTTGAGGACAACCTAGAGAAACGAGCTGAACCCCTAACACAGCTATAACCACAAAGACAACAACCAGGAGAACTTTGCATGAACAAGCTATAAACTCAAGGCTATCCGTCCATAGTATGCGGTCTTGTCGCCATCTGAAATTGTTGTATTTCTTCTTTACAGAGCATTGCGACTTGTCTCGGTTGCAGGGAATTTTGTTGGAAGGTTTGTCTGTTCTGCTATTTCTAGGTCACCAAAAATATATCATAATCCCATTGACCATTTTCCTCCGTCCTTTGTGAATTTCAGGCGACACTTAGTAAAGGATCTCATATTTTGAAAATTCAAATTTTTTGAATTGTTTGAACGAACTTGGATGGATAAATGAACAATACCAAAGTTGTATATCTCGATGAGATAGATTAGGACAAAAATTTGTGCCAATTTCATATCTTTCTGATTAAAAAAGAATTATTTAAGAATTTTAGCGGTTTACCCTATTGTTTTATTATTTTTAGAAAATACATATATACTCAAAACTGTTTTTGAAACCAGCCAAGGGCTAAAGTTGTCCGGTTTTAATAGTTGCAGGGCTTTGCATGTCTGATTTAGTGTTTGAGGGCTAAATCAGACTTGAACAAAAGTTGGAGGTCTAAAAATGGACTTTTCCGCAAATAAAACGTAAGGCCTATCAATCAAAACAAGAGGTATCCAAAGAACAGAAACGTATACAAGGATGCTTCCAAGAAGCAGAATCCATCCAGTTATTTGTTTTTGAACAGAGACTGGTGCAGCGGTGTCACCCTCTTGTTCTTCGGTATATCGTCAGGCTGGAGATACAAATTTGGTAGGAGTTTGGAAAATAAGTGTAGGGTGGTTAGGATGAACGGCGGTTGCATGTCTCAGTTTATCTTCTGCTTCCATCATTTGCGCATCATCGATAGTCACTGTGACTTTCTGAAGCGAAGCTACATACTCCCAGCCGAGATTATCATAGCAGCTACCTTCGCCTTCCCTAGAAGGCCACAAATCAATGAGTTTAAATGAAAGCTCTTCGAGGTTTGGCATGACGGCCGGTGCTCTTGTACAGCATTCATCCTTCTTTCTAGGACCAAACACTAAATCACTTGTTCCATTCCATAGGGTAAATGAAACGCTCGAGTCCTCGTTGAGCACAATCAGAACCATTGAAGAAGGAAACTTGCCGAATCTCAACTTCTGGAAGCAACCATCGGTGGCAATGTTTGTTATTGTTACCGTGGACTTGGTTGACAGAACAAGGTGACGGAGCTCTGGCAACCCACCAAGCACTACCATACTCTGCTCATCCATGGAAACCACATCTAATTCCAAATGGGATAGCTTGATATGACACGAGGGATCAATGCACGAGGGGAAGCTAGAGAAACTGAAACATTGCCCTGACACAAGCAATTGTCGAAGGTGTCGCGGTAGCGCCCCTGCGTCGAATGTTGCATTATACACACAAGCACGGTCAGGACAATGAGGCTCCAGTTTTAGACTCTGGATGTTGTGGAGACTTGCTACCGACTGCACAAGATCTGATAGCTTGCTCTGATCCATCTCAATAACCTTGACTGTGAGCACCCTGAGTGCAGTCAGATTGCCCAGTTCCTTCAAAAACTGCACCTTGTACTTGTTTTGTTCATCGCCGCTGTTACACTGCACCACCAACTCCTCCAGGGACCTGAGCTTCCTGATTACCCCGTTCGGCATGCTAGTGCCCCAAGAAATTGTCCCCCAAGCACGTAGGCTCACCAACTGTGTTAGCTTGTCTACAGTAGATGGCAATCGTTTTATCAAGACATTTCCCACCAAGTCCAGTGTCTGCAGAAACTTCAGAGCTCCTATTTCTTTTGGGAGCTCATGCATATCTGTGCGTTTAAACCCAAGGTACCTCAAGTGAATTAAATTCCCAAGATACACAGTATTGTGCCAGCTCTTCGAATAAACATGCTCTAAATCTAGCACACGCAAGAGTTTAAAGCTAAGAAATGGGAGCTCCACATCAACACCACACCAATAGCCAATGAATGACTTCATCTTTAGCATGCTCTTACGTTTACCCATACTTGCCACTATTTTGCTCTTTCTATGGGACAACTTGCGTATACTTCTTGTTGATATAGTGTCTTCATTGTTATCTGATATCATGACAAAGTTCTCTTTGTGTGATAAAGAACAGAGGAGATCAAGCACCATTATCATGAACACGACAACCATCTATGATACCATCATTTTGTGACTCCACCGCCTGGATCATGCTTCTATTGACAAGTTCATTGAAGTATCCCTCTCCAACCTCAAATAACCCAGTTCCTGGTTTCTTGTTATGGACAAAGTCTTCGGCTATCCATTTCCATATCAAAGAGTTTTTATCGATAAAGTGATCTTCAGGGAATGCACTTAGATATAGTAGGCAAGTACGTAGATGACAGGGAAGATCATAGTAGCTAAGAGACAATATCCACATAGTTCTATCTAGTTGACCAATATCTTTATCACGAAAACCCATAGATTTGCACACCTCAGACCATTCTCCTTTTGACTTACCCACCAATAAACTAGCCATTGTGATGATAGCTAATGGTATACCACCACACTTCTTTAGAATTTCATCAGATACCTCATCGACTTGCTTGTTGTCAGAGCATTTGTCTTCTCCACCAAATATCCTTTTATAAAATAACCTTTTGGAGTCCTCGTCTGAAAGTGGTTTTGGCTTGTATATCTTATTGCCAATGGTGACTTCAGATTTACGAGTAGTTGATACTATTCTACTGCCTGTATTAGTATCAATAAAAGCCAGCCTTATTGTTTCCCATGATTCTTTTTCCCATACATCGTCAATAACAATGAAGTACCTATGAGAGTGCAAGAGCCTGAGTTAGTAATTAAGACTATCTAAGCATCTATTAAATAAAAGAAATGTGACCTAATAAATAACCAAACAACGGTGGCACTAAACGCCAAAGAAATTAACAGAAACAGGATACATTTCCCAAGCCACTCCTAATACCTAGGGTCTTAGTTATGAGATATTATGTACTAAACTGTTATAAGAAACCAACCATTACTACTTAGAGGCTCCTCACGTTAATCTACATGATACGTGCTAGGAAGAAAAAGATAATCCTAGAAATTCTTAAAATAACCATAAACATTTGAACTTGGATTCAATAGACTCTAATCATCATCAACAACAATAACCATTGGATTTATTTTTTTGTATAAAAAATTACCCACTTATGCCATTATGAAAAATACATAGGTAACCCCTAAATTTGCATCTAAATACCCAAACTGTCATTATAAAAGATAATTTAAAATGACCTTCTAAACTTGTATCTAAATTACCCACCACGTTATGAAATACAACTTAAAACTCCTAAATTTGTGTCTAAATTACCCAACATTATCATTATGAATGATAATTTAGGACAACCCAAATTTTTGCATGCAAATTACCCATCTCTGTCATTATCAAAGATAATGCAAAATATATACTCTCTCCGTCCTAAAATAAATGATGTTTTAGGTTTGTTCTAAGTCAAACTATTTCAAGTTTGACCAAATTTATACAAAAAGTACTAATGTTTTTTTTATTTCAAAGAAGTATCATTAAATTCATCATGAAATATATTTTTATATTCTGCCTATTTGGTGCCATAAATATTGACGTTCTTTCCTAAAGAATTGGTCAAACTTGAAATGGTTTGATTTAGGACAAACCTAAAACATCACTTATTTTGGGACGGAGAGAGTAACTCCTAAATTATATCTTAATTATGCACACATGTCACTATGAAATACAATTTAAATTAACGTCTTTAATTATATCTAAATAATCCACCTATGCTATCATAGAAACAAACTAAAATACCCCTCAGATATACATATAAATTCTAATATAAGCGATTATAGAAAATAATTCAATAGTCAATATATATATTTCTAAATTACACACTTTACCATGGTTAAATATTGGTCATTAATTTTAAATTATTTGTTTATAAAATAATGCTACTATGCATATAATTGTTCGATACACCAACAAATTTAACATAATTTAGTGCTGCGGGCCCTAGCTAGAACAATTGTTCATGCCATTGTAGTATGAGCATAATGGGTACCGCGGGTCTAACTGGAACAACTGTTTATATTTGGAGAAAGTTTATAGTTTTGAATAAAAAGATGTAGTAAGCACTAGATCGATTTTCAACTTAATAAATAGATAAAAAATTGTAACAATTAATAAGAGCAAAATTTAAAAGCTAATATGTAGATTCATGGTGTCATAAAAAAGAATGAAACAAGTGCTTATATAACTAGGTTTGAGCTAAACAAAGTATCACACTACGAAAGAAAGAACGACCTCAGAAATTCTAACTATTATTGGTCCACAATGAAGTCTTCACATTAATTATTACGAGACGTGCTAGAAAAAAGAGATAAGTACTAAAAATTCTCATAAAATCATAAAGTTACATGACTATTTATGGTATCATAGTACTTAAAGAGTGCAGTCTACAATCTAAAATGTTTCTTTTTCATAAAATATAAAACAAAAGTTAGTAAAGGTACATAAGCACAAGAGTTTCAATTTAACTTATAAGAAATCTGTACCAACTGACAAGATCAAAAATTGAAAAAAGGGTCAAAATCTAGATTTGTGCGGCCATAAGATTAACCTCCATGATGGACTAGTTGCATGTAGCTAATATCCAAAGAACTGTCATGACAGTACCATTAGATAAATCATATAAATGAGATAAAGAATTGATAGGGAACTTTCTTAGTTTTTCAATATTAAACCTTAGCTCTTTCTACTTGATGAAACTAACTCATTCTTTATCTCGTGTTTTCTATTTTTCTTAATAATTGGTCCCTAGATTGGTGTCTTAGAAACAAACTGATTAATTTGGAGCACTGGGAGAGGCTAAGTGTTCCGAATCTTCGTACCGGTTGACAATCGGCTGCTGCGACGGTGATTGTAATTAATAAGGCCTGTCTCAACTAAAACTAAGTAACCGCTCATTTGAACTAAGTAGTCTCGTCACTGATGTAATACTCCAATCCCTCCATTCCAAAATAAATCTACTTAAGCTTTCCTAACTCAAAATTTTGTAAGTTGGACCAATTCTATATGAAAGATCGAATATTTACATCTATATGACACTAAATATGAAACATATATTTCATGGTGTGTAGATTGAATGGTACTAATTGTGTGCCATAGATGATATATGTGTTCCTTTCTGTGAATTCAGTTAAACTTACAAAAGTTTGATTTAAAACAAATCTAGAAGTTGATTTATTTAGGGACGGAGACCATAACAAGCAGATATTTACTCAAGTATAATATGAGCTGTACAGTAACTGCTGACTTACCCCGACAGAAGATATACTCATTCAACCAAAAAAGCTAGGGAATAAAAAGACATTTTATGGCTATTAGCTAGCTAACTCATACCTCTTGCTCCCAAGGAACTCTCGGAGTTCGTCAATGAGCTGCCTTTCATCTAGTATTGACACGTTGACCTCGGCTGTGTATTTGTGTCTGTCAAGATTTATAAGGATGTCCTGAAAGACTTTCTTCAAGTTAGGATTTCGCCCAACCGGAACAAAAGCCCCACAATCGAACAATGATTTCTTCTTATCGTACACCAGTTTGGCAAGAGTAGTCTTGCCCAATCCACCAATTCCAAGGAGTGAAACTATTTTTAACTTGTCGTTGGACTTGGACACCTCATCACACTGAAGGGATAGCACCGATATGAGCTCAACCATTGCTCCATCGATGCCAACAAGCTGTGTCATGTCTTTGTACATAGCCTCAAGGCGAGGATCAATTGTCGAAGCTGCAGCAGCAGGCTTTGGCCACAGTCTTCTCATCAATTTTGTACCTGTCACGTCGCTCGGCCACCTCTTGTAGCTGCTTCTTAATGTCCTCAATGGCGCTCGCGATGTCGCGTCGAGCCTTGGCCTTCATGAACAGCTTGCCCATCCTCTTCAGGGCGTCTTTGAGCCTGGCTTGGTCAGTGCGCCTAGGACACCCCTCTAGGCGAACCAGGAAGGTGTCGAGGATGTCGTCCATGTCGTAGGATGACTCCCTGACTTGACAGGCCCAGATCTTGACCTGCTCATCAAGCTGGTCCGGCGGCACGGCATCCACCTTGCGGAGGGCGGCGTGGATGCACTCCAGCTCGTCCGCAACAAACTTGATTTTGCCATCACGCCCTTCTGCAGGTTGTATTCAGCTTGGAGAAGCTGGATCAGCTTGGGGGCGAGGTTGCCTATCGCCCCCGTCACCAGATCCATGCTTGGCAGCTCCTATTACTAAGCAGTAGTACTCAATCTATCTTCTCTCTAGGTGTAGCCTATAGGTATGGACGTGTGATAGTGTGGATGATAGAAGTGCTTCTTGTACACGTTGAAGTCTTGAAGCATGTATCAATGGTGCATGTCTCTCCGCTTGCCAAGCATCAATGAAGCCATACTGTTGTTTGATCCAGCCTTTCATCTCACCAACTATGAGTAACAAATTGAAAAGTGGTAGTTGGCATGTGTGCTGCATGTTCAGCTTCAGCGTCAATTGTGGATCTTGGAGGGTTTGGATGTTAATTAATCTCTTGGTCCAGGTCATTGGTTGTCAATAATGATGGAACACGTCGATAATGATTTTTTGTATAAATTTGGTCAAATTTGAAATAGTTTGACATAGGACAAACCTAAAATATCATTTATTTTGGAACGGAGGAAAGTATTTGGGAGGACCACAGCAAGTCTTTTATCTTGAATCTGATCTTTCAAAACTCATCCATGATGGTGCCTATCTGTCTGGTACACGAAACAAGGACAGTGCAATGCATAAAAAGTACATTCTGCAATTAGAACAACCAAAAAATTTACATGAACGCTAAATGACACTCGTGTTTTGGACGACGGAGGAGGCGGACGAACGAGGTTGGGGTGGGGGCGACCATGGCCATGGCGGCGGCGGGGGAGGCGAAGAAGGAGGTCGCCGCGGGCAATTGGGTCTCACCGGAGCTCCGCGGCTGCACCAGATAGACCCTACACTAGTACATAGGTCAGATTCAATCCCGGTTGAAAACTGGCTTTTAGTCCTGGTTTCCCAACCGGAATTGCGGATCCAGGACTAAAGGCTAGGATACCGGGACTAAAGCACATCCTCAGAACTAAAAAAAATAGTTTAAATCCTGGAAGACCTCTCTTGCGGTGTGTGAGATTCGAACCTAAGATCCTTTGGCTCGCGCGTAGCTTCCTTACCAACTCAACTCCACACCACATGTGACAAAGTCCTGAGCGCTCTCCTTTTGAATTTAGCCACAGAGGACCTTTAGTCCCCGATGGGAGGCTTTTAGTCCGGGTTGGTGTTACCAACCGGGACTAAAAACCATTCTTTAATCCCGGTTGGGCTTTTAGTCTCAGTTGGTGTTACCAACCGGGATAAATGGGGCCTTCGGTGCATATAAAATTTAGACCCGGGACTAATGCTCACATTAGTCCCGAACTCCAACACAACCGAGACTGAAGAGTGCGAACCGAAAGTCGTTTCTCTGTTAGTGCTACCGCTCCGCTGTAGGGCGGTGGGTGGCGTTGCAGGTAAAAAAAAAGTAGGGTGTGAGGAGACCTGAGCGTTGCCTAGACAGACTCAAAATTTAAGCGTAATTGAAAAGTCGTCCTGCAAAATAAAATCAGATTCATTAGAAAGCAAGGAAAGAAGCTAACAGGAGCAGTAGAGCATCACATAACGTACATGATCGGCTAACTGCGAGGAACAAAGCATATTCTGCATCAACCAACGAAAAACAGCACTCATGACTGGGCAGCGGCAAGGAATAGAAGAGCCAGACGTACAGGAGGATCGGAGCAACGACGTAATGCATGTGAGTTTGTCCTGTGAAGATGAGTAGACGAGGACAGGTTAAAAAAAGCGGCAATTCTACAGGCCATGCAAAGCGGCAGCGCCTCTTCGGCTGCAGGAAAAGTAAAGGGAGTACGCATGCAGGGCAGACGGATGTTAGTGGTATAGAAGACAAGGAATGGCCATCAATGGATTGACGGGTTTGGTTCGCAATATAAATCGGGTGATCTCAGTTAGCTGATGATATAGATCGCTGTGGGATTGGATAGATCTTGCAGTGGAGTTTTGTTTTACAAGAGACAGATAATGCGGTATTAACAAGCACAACTTGTACGTTGCTCGAGTCTGCGATGACTTATGTTCAGAGAATAGGAGATCCATCAAATATGGTTTGGCGTCCGTGGTCAACAAAGCATTTTAGGTGAATTCTTTTCCTTCTACTCAAGGAAATTGACAGCTAAGGATCCTATCCTATGGAGAACCTCGACCAAACCAATAGCATGAAAGCAAAAGCATACGCTTTGTTCTTACGAAGACTAAATCTCTAGGCAGGCTTTTGATGGATCTCCTATTCTCGTAAAGGAGAAGAAGGCTGAACTATTCACCCTAGTCTCCACGCTACCGGAAATCAGCTCTATGCCGAGTGTCAAGTGGTTTGCCGAGTGTTTTTTTTTGCACTCGGCAAAGAAGCTCTTTGTCGAGTGCTAAAAAAAACACTCGGCAAAAAAAACACTCGGCAAAGAAGCTGTTTGCCGAGTGTCAAAAACAAACACTCGACAAAGAAGCTCTTTGCCGAGTGTTTTTTTACACTAGGTAAAAAAGATTTTTGCCAAGTGTTTTTTTTCACTCGGCAAAGACAAATTTTAAAGCACATTTTGAAGCAGTAAATTAATTCAAATGAAAAAGTTTTCTACTATAAATTTGTATAACTTCTTAAGATCTACAAATTTTATTTTGGTCATTTCTTCATTTGACAAAGCAATAGTAACGTTGTTCACAAAATCTACATCTCTCTCATAAGTTTCATGAAACTACAAGAGAGATATATAAGATCTGCGAACAATGTTAGAACCACCATGTCGGATGAGCAAATGACTAAACAACCAAAATAAACTTTGTAGATCTTGAGAAGTTATAGAATTTTGTAGATGGAAACTTTCTTATTTGAGTTCATCTTGTCATGCAAAACTACGTTTGAATTTTAAAATTTTAAAATTTGAATTTTTCAAACGACCTCGGATGGAAAAACACCTAAAATAAAAATTGTAGATCTCGAAAAGTTATGAAACTTTGTAGTTGACAACTTTTTCATTTGAGTTCATCTTGTCATGCAAAACTATGTTTGAATTTCAAAATTTTAAAATTCCAATTTTTCAAACGACCTCGGATGGAAAAACACCCAAAATGAAAATTGTAGATATCGAAAAGTTATGAAACTTTGCAGTTGACAACTTTTTAATTTGAAATCATTTTGTCATGCAAAACTACGTTTGAATTTCTCAAATTTAAAATTCAAATTTTGTAAACGACTTCGGATGGAGAAACTTTCTAAATAAAAGTTGTAGATCTCGAAAAGTTATGAAACTTTGTTGTTGACAGTCTTTTGATTTGAATTCGTTTAGGACCTCAAACAAGCAATTTACACTCAATTTTGTATAATACGTGGGGAACCAAAAACAGAATCTAAATACGAGTGACAACGTGATGTAGTGGTAAAGGGGATTACGCGCGAGAGAGAGATCGCCGGTTCGAATCCCACTGGCTGCGCTGCGCGCAAAAAATGCCACGACTTGCGACCTCGACGGAGACGAGCGGGCGCGGGCCGGTGGGGGCCTTCCTTGGTAAATTTTTTTTTGCAATTTTTTTCGGTTTTTTTTCGTTTCAAACTTTGTCGAGTGTCGGGCACTCGGTAAACTATTTGCCGAGTGCCCAACAAAAAGCACTCGGCAAAGACGGCTTTGCTGACACTTTTTTTACCGAGTGAAATTTGTCGAGTGTTACACTCGGCAAAGGGTTTGCCGAGTGTAATTGTGGCTTTACCGAGTGAAGCGTGCGAATCCGGTAGTGCCATCCTGAGAATCTTCTTGACTCTGGACCGAACTGTCTCACAATGATCTGAACCCAGCTTACGTACCGCATTAATGGGCGAACAGCCCAACCCTTGGAAAGAGACACGCTTGATACTTAAGGCCCCGATTTGTAGACTAAAACTAATTATTAGTTTCTAAGCATTTTCTAAGACCTTGTTTGGATGTAGTCAGATTCGCATAAATCACATATATTGGGGTTGAATTTAGTTTAAGTTCCACTTGAATCCACCACAACACATGTAGATTGAGGTGGATCCGATAATATACAAAACCCACTCCAAATCTTGATTTTTTTGGCAAGATTGAAAAAGCTCTCCAACAACTCTCAATCTTTTTACACTTGGGAAATCTTGCGGAAATATATGCGTGTCTCTGAAGGTGGAAGGATGCGAGGAAAAATAAGGAGCAGGACATGTATCAATTTCTGAACCATCCTAATCATTTTTATACTTTCTTTTTCTCTCATACATTTGTATTGGGAACCATATTATTATACTCTTTATTCTTTGTCACATCCTTCGACCTCCAGATTGGCCGATCGATACATGGTATTTCCACGCGATTGGATGAATTTTTCCAAGTGCAGAAAGATCGGGAGTCAAGATAGGGAGTTGTTGGATAGCTAGGGTTTTTCAATCTTACCTAAAAATTAAGATTGGGAGTAGGTTTTAGAAACTATTTCCTGTGACTACCCCCACCCGCGATCAGCGCGTCATGATAGAGGAAGGAATTGCCATGAGAATTGAAGGGCTGCTGTACCACGAGGTGCAGGAGGGGAAGCTCTGCGCCGTGCACTGCGTCAACACCGCCCTGCAGGGCCCCTTCTTCTCCGAGTTCGACATCTCGCCACGCTCGCCATCGACCTCGACCAGCAGGAGCGCCTGGTGATGCTCGAGGGCTGCCAAAGCCCCGGCGCCGCCAACACTGCCACATGGGACTTCTTTGCCGCGGGCGAGGGATCCCACAAGGTCTCCCTCGGCGGTGATTTCAGCATCAAGGTTAGTCCAGGCCATCTAGGTCCAGGCTTCATGGAGATTATCCATTTAGGTTTCTAATCTAGGGCTCGGTTAGATCGACCGATACGTAGATCACACAACTTCTTTCGTGGACTGGGTTGCATGTTGGTTGTCTGTTCAGATCGCTGATTGGAATTGAGGGGATTTTTGCTCGAGCATTGCTGTTTGGAAGTCGATTGCTTCAGGTTGACATGGATGATGCCCACCAAGTGTCCAAGTGTTCGCTGAAATGCCCTCAAGGTAATAAGTTTTGGTTTATCGATGATTTTTAGTGAATTTGAGGTGGATTCCATTGTTTCCTTTCGTTTGGGTCCGAAGTGTAGTGACAGCTATGTGCTCTCAATTTTTTCTTTATGAGTAATCAATCATGTGCTATTGCCATTTAAGGACCCGCCATTTAAATGAAAGAAAATGCAGATATGTAGTTTAAGCTCTTGCAGATCAACTTGCTGCATAGCTGTTGAAACTTGAGAGGCACTTGCAGACATTTTCTCACAGGAAAAAATTGAGGTCGTGAGATGTTACTTCGAGAAATGGTATCTAAATTTGTGTTGATTTCTGTTTCGAGTTCTGAACTTTCAAGTTGCAGATGCCATACATGCTAAAGTGGTTTGGGTTGTGCACATGGGATGCATTTTACACCAATCTTACTATTGGATGACTGAGGGAAATACTAAAGATATTTACAAATGTCATGCATTTTCGCCAATACTGATCCCTATCACATTATAAGTATACTGTGACCCCTACTTATATTTCCTTTATTTTCAGAGGTGGAGTTTTTTTTTCCAGAGGTGACAATGTATATGTCATTATGGATCCTGTGGGAATTGCATGCTCATTTGATAACTCAGCCAAGTAAGCAGACTAAACATATTACACTTTATCACTCATACTTATTTTTTGTACAAAATGTAAGTAGTTTCAGTTCAGATTCTGTACTTTGCGTGTTCTGTTTGCGTGTTCTGTCTATTACCTTTGCAAACAGGTTGACTCATATAGTCATATTAAGGGGAACCACAAATTTCAGAAGATAGGTATGAGAGCTATAAGCTATTCCTGGGAGAAAAAGTGAGGCTACTTGCACTTGTTTGGATCTCAATTCTCACGGTAGAAACAAATTGATGTTGCTAATCCTTCACTAAAATAGGAAAGCTAAGCAGATTTCTGGTTAAATTCCTTTGCAGAGATGGACCCTTTGTAGTTATTACTTACGAATGAGATGGACATGCTCCTTTCTCTTACCTGGTTCGACCTCGCTCCCTTCTGGATTGAAGTTCGATCGATCGTACTGTAATACAGGATTGGATCTGTGGTATAGGGTGTAGTGTTCCTCGATGTTGCACTAATCAGGATTTTCGTGCAGTGCAGGTGTTTGCGTATTTGCTGTGGCGGTACGTTGCCTGAGGACGATGGAGGAAGCCGGTGATGAAGATCGGCTCAAGAGGGCGCTGCAGATGCATGGTCAGGACTCAGGAGGCTGTGGGGTTCCTCATGTTTGCTAAGGCCAAACTGGGCAACAATGCTTCCAAGGAGCTCGTCTAGGCAGCACGGGACATTGCTGACCAAAGGTATAGACATGTAGTATAATACATAATCTGCACTCTACGAACCATCCTTTTTGTTCCTGGTTACATATGTTCTTCTCTTCTGTTGCAGTTAAAATCCTGAAGGTGGAATCACGGTACAAAAATGCGAAGAAATCCTATCTCAAGTATTTGTTGGCCAAACTCGCGTCCTATAAGGCTTCAGTCACCTCGTCGAAGCAGGTGATCCCTCCGAGGATGACCACCATTCTTTACAGGAATCACTCTCATTCATGGATAAAGTGAAGGTGATGTACACTTCTGCTCCTTGTTTGAGGTATTATGGCTTGGTGTCCAGGGCTGCTTTTACTTGATGCGCATTTCTTTACTTTGTGTTTGCAGGTGTCATCTATATCTGATGAAGATTACGAAGATTTTTTGGTCACCATATCTGAGTCAATGGCAAAAAAGATCACTGATCAAGAGACATACCTAAAGGTGTTTGTTTTTCTTGGTGGTTTGTCGAGAACAATTGGACAGTCATTTTACAACCATTTGTCTTTGTAAGTAAAGAGAGCTATGCGCCAGATGAAAATCATAGTGCAAGTCATAGCTTCGATGGTAACGAAGAAACAGGTACTCTGTGGATCTCCGACTTCTTGCAAACATCTACAAGAGGTGTGTCAGTTTTCCCGACAAGTTCGTTTATATGTTTTTTGAAGGTGGGCGCGAGCTCCACCGCGGCCTCGCCCTCTTCTTCCCGACCGCCGGCAAGCCACAGGCGAGAGGAAGAGCTGCTACGAGAAGATATCAGTTCCCTCCAAATGACAGAGCCCTTCAGTTTTACCGTAGCGCTAGCACGGGCACGCTACTCAGCAGTCAACAAGCCCAATTCTTTTGATATCAGTTCCTCCAAATGATAGAGCCCTTTGATACTTGTCTGTTTTATATACACCATAGGGATTAGTATGTATAGCTGTGAATTAATTTTTTAGTATTTAACTTTGTATTGTTTCAAAGGATTATAAATTAATAATAATGATATTATTTTGGGTGGGTGTCGATCTACTCTGCGGCAATCTCCGGCTAATCATAGATCCTCGACATCCTAAACGTGCAGGACAAGGAGGGGTGGGCCCTATATATGGATTCTCCTTCGTTGTTTTCATGTATCCCTAAAATGCCGCCGTAGTTTTAGCACGGGCTATCTTACAGCAGCAGCACAGCTGCGTCGGACACGCCCTCCACCTTGATCCGATCCCCGACGTCGTCTGGTATAGCTCCTGTTTGCCGGAATCTTGACCGCCGTCGCACCACAAGGAGGGGACGACGCATTGTAGTGCCACCGGAGGACTACACGTCACTGCATGTACGTCGGTGTGCCTGCTTCCTTTTGTGTTGACTGCACCGGACGACGTATTGTTGTGCCACCGATTAAGATCCTTTTTACTGCAAATACTGTTTCTTATAACCTGTATATGTCTGCAACACCTTACCCCACCTACCTGAATATTCATTGTGTTGACTGATTGAAATTCCATTCTAAGTTTCTTCGAGTAATCTGATATGGCAACATATTTACATATATACTCCAACCTATGTACAGGATGGTATGGAAATATGGCGAAACTTATTCGTGGATTTATTGGTACACGAAAAAAATTGATATCGGAGATTTTTCTTACCGATATAAAACATTACCTTAATTAGCCGCATCACGAAAAAGTCTATCGACGTCGCACTCTCTGTGACTGTGTTAATTTCACAAACTTTGCTTTTTGGATTAAATGTCACTTTAACATCGGTATTTAATTTCACAGTATTATTATCTTATCGTGCGATCCGTGTGTTTTTACTATAAAAGTTTAACTGTCACTGTAGCAACGCACAGGCACGAACATAGTCTTACTTAAAAATTAGGATTGGGAGTAGGTTTTGGAAACTATTTCCTGTGTTGCTCCTATATCCCAATCTGCCACTGAGACTACCCGCACTCATAGACCTCTATATTCATCCTCTATACGTCATAGTCAGCAAGATTCTCTCCTCTATACTCAATTCTCCCGCACCCATCCATCCTCTATCTCATCCTCTATCCACTCTATCCACTGTGGGACCCACTTATCACTTTATCTAAATATATCCATGTGTGATCTAGTTTTGAAAGATTTATTGAGACGAATTTAATGGTGCAATCAAAATTTAATTTGGATTTTTGGTTTGTGAGTTATAACATTTTTTCCCTTTGTTTAGCCAGTGGGCCCCACCACTATAGAGTATAGAGTAAGCACTATACTACTCTAAATATAGAGTGAGAGAAAGAATAGAGTATTGTTTTAGAGTACCTAGTGCAGCAGTTTTTATTCTATATTTATACTCTAAAACTTTAGAGTATCGTTTTAGAGTACCCACTGCGGGTAGTCTGAACTCAAATTTCCTGCCGGTCAAGAACTTTTTTTTTTTGCGCCTTGCCGGTCAAGAACTTGAGATGGTGATCCCACCCGGCCCATTGGTGCGTGAGCATCTGTCCTGTGACGTATCGATCGGTCCGGGCCTATATATATATATATATATATATATATATATATATATATATATATATATATATATATATATATATATATATATATATATATATATATATATATATATATATATATATAGGAAGAGTATACTCTATAGTTAGCTACAAAATAAGTTATTTTATAGCTATCTCTATTTACGATAATTTTATATACTAATTTACGACAATGTCAGTATATATTTACGATAGTTGAATTACTATAACACATGGAGATATTTACCATAATATTATAGTAAATCACATAATAAGAAGTTACTATAATTTCATAAATTAGCATAGTAATTATCGTAACTCAAAGTGGCTGCAGAATAAGTAATTATCGTATACTCTAGCTAGCTAGAGAATAGCTTATTACGTAGCCAGTCCCACCGACCGCACCCCGCTGCCCATCCGATCCAAAGTGGCTGCAGAATAGCTTATTAAGTGGCTGTATAAGGTGTAAGCATGACTTCACGGTGAGGTCATCAAGCTAGCAAGGCAGAGTTCCCTCTGCTGCTCACTCCGGCCGCTCGCGCGGCATTGCGCGCGTGGTGTTGTCGCAGAAGCCAGCGAGGACGACAAGCCGTGTAGAGCTGCGCCACCCTGTCCCGAGCCACCGACGCTGTCGCGGTAGAGTTTGACACGCTCATGGAAGTCCAGTTCGGTGACCCCAACGGGAACCATGTTGGCCCGGATCTTGGCTCCATGGTCTCCGCTGCGTCCGCCAATCTCGGGGACGACGCCACCGGCGGCGTCGACCTCACCTGCGAGAGGACCGTCAACGCCTCGATCGAATACCGTCCCTCTGGTTCCGGTGACAGGAAAGGCAGCGTCTTGGAGGTGTTCGTGTCCTACACGCCACAGGCTTCCTCGTGCGGCGGCCGAAGCTCTGCTCGAGCACGGCCATGGTGGGCACGTGCGCGCAGCAGCGAACGAGGGAGGACGGCTTCGGCAAGCAAGCGCTTGGCCCAGGGGAGAAGAAGGCGGAGCCGGTAGTGGTTTTGGTTGGGGCGGAGGACACTCTATGGAACACGGCAGCGCTGCGAGCTCTGCTCGCCGGCCATGGTGGTTGCGGCGGTGCTCTGCGACGTCTATCCCTGAGCTATAATCGACCAAGGTAGGTAGTCCATCGGAACCCCCTTGTCCTCCTCTCTGTAACAACCCAGTTTTTTCGGAAGCCAAAAATCTCAACTGAATTTTTTTTGAAAATAAACCCCTGATTGGTAAGTGAGATATAGGGAAAAACACCCAGTAGTTGCACAAGTAGCCCCTATTTAGTTGGTCAGCATTTGCATTAAATTATTCTACATGTGATTTGGCTCTTCTTGATTTTATGTTTTGCTAATAAAATCAACTACTCCTGTAACTAATTAATTGTGAAATTAATTAATTAACAAACCTTGTATAAGTGTCTACCCTTGGATGTGGACCCCACCACCCTGGACCCCTAGTGGACTACCCCTAAGGATGTATGCATGGTTGGCACACATGTATATACATATAGAAGCCCTTGTCTTAGCTAGAAATGGAAAGAAGGTAATGGAAAAGCCCTTAGTCTTTAGGAGGAAATAGAAAAGGCCATTTTGGCCTGAGACGCCTATCCAGCCCAGCGGCTGCCCGCCTTCGCTCTCCAGCCTAGCCTACTAGCGCGTGCGCGAGCCCAGCAAGCAAGGTCGGCCCAGTTAGGCCACGGCCCAGCCGCTCGCCCTTCACCGCGTCGCGACGCGACGCTGCTGCCTCCACGCGCAGAGACCGCCAACCGGGCCCCCATGTCATCCCCCACCTCTGCTGCCCCCTCCTCTGCTTTTCACCCAAAAGCAGAGCGCTCGCCGCGCGGGGAATCCGAGAGCACCCCGTCCATCCTCGCCGTTCGACCCGCTGCCGCCTACCCTGCGCGCAACGGATGCCCGCCACGTAGCCTATCCGCGACACCCTGCTTCCCCGTGCTCATGATGCCGCGCGACGGCCGTGCTGACGCCATGGCAACGCCCTGCCACCACCTTATCCCCGCCTTTTTGACCGGCATGATTTCAAATTGGAGCCCGGACGCCGCTGCTACACGCCAAGACGCCAAAACCCTAGCCTAGCTCTTCCGATCGCCTCCACGTGGCCCTCTTGTCTCATCCGCCGTCCGCCATCGCTCTAGCCGTGGCCACACTATAAAAGGACAGCCTCAGGTGCCCCAACCCTTCCCACTTGCCCCGCCGCCGCCCGGTGTCAACACAACATCCACCGCCAACGCCTGAGAAAGAGAAGGAGGGAGCAGGAAGGAGAAGGAGGAGAGAAGAGGAGGAGATCGCCGCCGGAGCTGTTCGGGACGCCGGAGACGAGGTCGTGCCGTCGTTTCTTCCCGGTGGAGGGCGGCACGACACTGCTTCTTGGTTGCACTACTTCGACTTGTCACTGCATCGCTACCCTGTCCACCCCGCCACCAACGGTGAGCCCCGCGGTTCGCCCCTCGTTGTCCTTCGCTCACCGCCCGCACGCGCACAATGGCGACACCAACGTGCACGGGCACAGCCTCGATGCCCCTTACTAGGAGCGATCCAAGCGGCGCCTTGAGCTCGCACTGCACCCGCGCACCTGCACGCGCAAACACAGCCAAGCCGCTGCCTTCGTCGAGCCCCAAAGTCGTGGGAACGCCGACGTCGCACCTAAGAATGGAGTGCGCTCGCCATGGCTAGAGCTCTCCATGGCGAGGTCCCATTCCGGACTGCCAGGGCCGGTAGCGGTAGGGAGGAGAGCGCAACATGGTCTGGCTCGCCAAGAACCCCACCGTGCACATGTCAGGAGTAGAAGAGGAGACCGAGGGCATGGAGTTGAGCCACCTCATCGGAGCGGCCAAGCTCCCGGAGCACCACCACGTCGTCGTTGTTACCACCTATTCTGGCCACCTTGCGACGCGGGGAAAGGCCATCGACGATCACCGAAAATCCGTGAGCACAGCCATGTAGACGGCCGCACCCATGACCTACCCTAGCCCCGTCTATCTCGGAATCAAGAGCCGTCGGAGCACCGCCGTGCCAGCCCGCCGTCGCAACCGGCCGAGAGGAGACCAAGGCTCTGCCTTCGCGCCCCTACCGCATCTGCCAAGTCATGAAGGAGCCCTGGGAGGCTGTAGGAGCCTCGCTGAACCCCGTCGCACCGGGCTCCGCCACCGGCGAGCCGCTGCGGTGGGAGGCGGAGCCCCTTTTTCCCCTGGACCGCTGTTCCATACAATTGGTGCACCATGAGCCTAGAGAGGAGAAAGGGAGGGTGAGCTCGGTCCACCGCGGGCCGAGTCGGTAGCCTATAGACTAAAGCCTGCGCGTCCACCGTGGACCAGCCCGCCGTGAACCGCAGCCCAATAGAAGCCCAAGAGGGCGACGTGGCTAGCCCACACACGCGCCACGTGTACAGGCTCGGGCTGACCCAACCCGACCCAGACCGGCCCTAACCTGGTCCACCGAAACCCAAACCCGGCCCGGTCAACGGTCAACCATTATCTGTTGACCAGTCAACGTTGATCCAGACCCACCTGTCAGCCTCTCTGTCTGAACCGACCAGTCCCGTGCTGCCACGTGTCAACCCCTAAATAAACCTGGACTTTTCCTTTTTCTATAAATGATTTAATCTTCAAAAATTCACAACTAATTAACCGTAGATCAGAAAAATGCCAAACCAGAGTCCAATTTTTTCTAAAATCAAGCTCTATGTCATAGGCCTATGTTTGAGTGCATTTGGATCTTTTGATTTTCAGTTGCTTCTTTGTGCACCTCTATAGGAGCCGCTAACGCGGCTATATGTTACGTTTGGTAGACCCGGAGGAGCCACCGACTGAGGAGTTCGACCCCGACTACACTGACGACTTGGGTGACGACATGCCAGGTGCCACGCCCCACCCATTCATAGATCCTATTACGCATTGCAAATAATTAGAATTGCTAGTGCTTTATTATTACTGCAATAATGATGATAATAGGTTGCATGGTAGTTACTGCTTTTGAGCCATTTACCTTGTTGCAACCTTACTCCTGCTCACCCTGCTGTTAGGCTAGATGCTGCTATATTACTTGTTACTACTGCTTTACTCTTACTCGCATTATATCTGTGATGTGATGCTGGTGAGTGAGAGACGAACTGAGATAAGGCACAAGGTGCCGATAACCTGATAATAAACATGGGGAGATCTTGGTGTGAGTCTTGGGTGAGTGGTGATGGTCGAGTCGACCGAGCAGGATCCGACGATGAGTCACGAGGGCAAGCCTTGCCGAAGGGGTGCTACTTGGGCGTCCTCCATGAGAGATACCTGTGGCGGGTACATGTGACAGGGAGAGGTCCCGGGGTAGAGTGTCTTCATGGGATGAAGCTCCAGGATTGGAGGTGTTGTGATGGTATGGGGTACTGGGTGTTCCGTCAAGCAGACCACCGGTTGGCCCTTTGAGAAGATATCCTGCTTAGTCGGCCTAAGGACTGATATGTTCTGTGGACCAGGTCTTAGGAAATCCTTACGCCCCACTCGCCCCTACCATGGAAACGGGACGGACGTGCAACTTGCCAGTTCAGTGCCACTACTATTGGGAGGTTAGCGGATAGTGTAGGGAGGTACGAGCACGAGAACCCACACCCTCCTAAGACAGCGTGGTGACCACCGAGGCCCGGTACTATGTCTCATAGTCTCAGCGTATCGGTGGTACTCCGACACGGCCCTAGTTCTGAGTGATAGGGTGATACCGTATCTAGTTGGAAGGTGGCTCGGAATCAGCCTAGACGAGGCGCATCGTAGATGATGGTGATCTTGTGGGTAGTGTAAACCTCTGCAGAGTTCTGGTTGATCGATCGATACATATGCCGACTTGTCGGCTATGGACCTTTCCTGAGTACAGCTTCACTTGACTAGCTGAGTGGAGTCCTTCTACCTTCCCTGGGTTTTAGAGAGGTGTTCCGGCTGAGGCCGTTGAGGCATGGACGAGAGGGAGTTGTCCATGCCGATGAGAGAGTGAGATGAGATGTGTTAGGGTGATGAGATATGTGTTGGGATGGGGTAATGTGTGTGAAAGAGATGGGTTAAAATTTGACAAAACTTATGTTAATGAAATATTGGTTACCCGCATAGGAATCCACAGCCAAATAGGTTATTCTCCTTATCCCCTTTTGCATCCAGTTCCACAAAGCAAATGCATCATAGGGTGGGCGATGTGTGGCCAGTACCAAGTGTACTGATAGATTTTTGGCAGGCTCAGAGCCCGAGTACGACGAGGAGGACGACTAGGAGGAGTAGGGGTTCGCCCTGCGCTCAAGCTTGGTGCGAGAAGTCCTAGTTTCCGCTGCCGTCTTCGAGATGCTGTTCCAGTTGCTGTGTGTGAGTGTGTTCCGCCCTGCGTGGCGATGATAATAATTAATGTAAACCTTCTATTTGTACTCTGATATTCATGTATGACTCTGTTATTCGACTGAGATTTGGGTAATGGTATGAACTCGTTCATCTATTACACATCGTATCTGTGGCATTTCCTTCGCGGAATGCAGGATCATTTCACACCCCATGCTCTTGGATTCAAAAATGGTGAAGCTTCTGCTCGTCGGCCATGGTGCTTGCGGCGGCGCTGCCGTGCCCGTGACTCTGCTCTCTCTCCTCTCCCTATTGCGCTGCGGGGTGGCGGCGTGGCCGCGGCAGCTTCGCTCGCTCGCTCGTCCAGACTGGCCGGAGCATGCGGTGGCGGGGGGGGGGTGCAGCCGGCGGCGGCCTTGGCGCGTACGTGCGCGCCGTGTGCAAGGTCGAGGCGGACACACGCCGGTGCTATGCCGAGGGGTTTGGCCTAGGTGCACGGCATCACCTTCGCCGGCGATGACGGTGGCCCTGATGAGCGCGACGCGCTCCTGGACATTTTTTGCAAGGCCTTCGCCGGCGAGCCGCGTCATCCGGCCGCGCAGCTACGATACCATCCACGACGGTTGGACCTGCACTACGAGTGCAATGTCCGCAACCCAGCTGCCAATAGCGACAACGCCCGCCGCAACAGCATTGTTCGACATCAGCTTGCGGTACGGCATGTTGCACGTGCCGGCGTTCGTGCTCGACGAGGGCGCCAAGGTGCTGCTCGTGAATTTGGTGGCGTTCGAGTAGGGAGGTGGCCGTGTGGCGCGGCAACTGGACGGGGGCAACCTGGTGACGGACTTCGTGGCGCTTGTCGGGTCGCTCGTGAACTCGCGGAGGGACTTGGAGGAAGACGGTGACTGGGTCACTTACAGCTTGACCCCACCGGCCAAAGAGATAGGGAGATGATAGGATTACGAGAGAAGGATATTCTAGACATCTAGTCGGGCCCATATGTTAGGGCTGCTAAATGGTGAAAACCTAACAGAAGGCGAACGAAATGACGTGAAAGGCAAGAAAGTTTAGCACCATAATATGAAGGTGCGTTTAAACTTTTTTAGTAACAGGTAGTCCTGGAGCATCTTTAGTATTCGTTGGCGTCCTCGTGCCGGAGCAGTCGGAGACATGCCACCTGGAGCTAGAGTTTGAGGAGGAAGTCACTTTCTCAGTGATAGGCCCGAGGAGCATCCACCTCGCTGGATACTGTATGACACGTGACACTGTCTTTTGAGTGTCTTTATAAAAAAACCGGCTAAACTGCTTCGCTGACTTTTTCCTAATTTTGTTGTCAACGACTTGGTACATATCACTGGGAATAAGCATGGGTCCTTTCTTTTTCTTCCTTAAAATTATTAAAATGACAATTAATGAGATATGAGATATATATAATTTTAAATTTTTTTGAGAATACACGGTACAACATAGATGCTCACAACGCATACACACTCACCGGTCACCGCTATGAATGCACGCATGCAAACCCTACTCCTATGAGTTTCTTCGAAGACTAGGCCGGCAAATCTTCGAGACTAACAATTCTCACAACACACGCACACTCATTCTATGAACGCACGCATGTAAACCCTACCCCTATGAGCTTTTTCGAAAACTGGGCTGGCAAATCATTGAGATTGAGAATGACTCATAATGCATGCATACTCACCCCTATGAATATACGCACGCAAATCCTACCCATATGAACTTCTTTGAAGACTTGGCCGGTAAATCCCTCGAGATTGAGAATGGCGAAGTCACCACAGGCGCCTCTCTATCTACGAGAACATCGCTACCACTGAATGCACAACGCCGTTAAATCCTTGATATTCGCTGCCGAGACTCTTGTAACTACTAGGCTATAAGTCCCTTCGCACATACAATTTCAACTATATGTTGTAACCCTGTGGTGTTATGTGTAGAAGATGTTTGGGCCTATTTGGTGAAGCCAGGCCCTATTTGGCGAAGTCCCCTAGGGCCCGGCGAAGCCTCACTACTACAGATTCGACATTCACTGCCGGTACCATCAGTGCCGGTTTTCACTGAACCGGCAGTGATGTCTCATCAGTGTCGGTTCTGAGCTTCAAAATCAGAAAATAATTGGCGGTGGCCAAAAACCGACAGTGATAGTCCACATCACTGCCGGTTTGTAGCTTGAATCGGCAACTACCGGTTCTAGGCCAAGGTATCAACCAATCACGAGAGTTCACGTCTATGGATCGGAGCTTTTGGACTGGATGATGATAACCGTAATGTCACTTGTCGATTGATGCATTAAGGTACCATATACCAAATATACACCTTGCTAGTAGCTAGTCTGATATTTTTTTTAATCTTGACTCGGTGTTGTTAAAGGACCAGGAGTCAAAACCAAAGTTTGTAGATGTTGGTGAGATCTATAGCTTTGTAGTTGACGACTTAATTTTTTATTTCAAATCATTGGTGGTCCTAAAATTTTGTTTGAAGATCTCATATTTTTTTTTAGAAAGGTGGCAAGAGTTTTGCAGAAATTTTATTAGATAAAAAAGGAAAAAACAAATAAAGTACAGAAATCACGATGGGTCCGGAGCCTCCAAACACCCATCCACTGAGGCTCCGAAAGCCCCCCACTCCTCCACACTTGAGGACAACCTAGAGAAACGAGCTGAACCCCTAACACAGCTATAACCACAAAGACAACAACCAGGAGAACTTTGCATGAACAAGCTATAAACTCAAGGCTATCCGTCCATAGTATGCGGTCTTGTCGCCATCTGAAATTGTTGTATTTCTTCTTTACAGAGCATTGCGACTTGTCTCGGTTGCAGGGAATTTTGTTGGAAGGTTTGTCTGTTCTGCTATTTCTAGGTCACCAAAAATATATCATAATCCCATTGACCATTTTCCTCCGTCCTTTGTGAATTTCAGGCGACACTTAGTAAAGGATCTCATATTTTGAAAATTCAAATTTTTTGAATTGTTTGAACGAACTTGGATGGATAAATGAACAATACCAAAGTTGTATATCTCGATGAGATAGATTAGGACAAAAATTTGTGCCAATTTCATATCTTTCTGATTAAAAAAGAATTATTTAAGAATTTTAGCGGTTTACCCTATTGTTTTATTATTTTTAGAAAATACATATATACTCAAAACTGTTTTTGAAACCAGCCAAGGGCTAAAGTTGTCCGGTTTTAATAGTTGCAGGGCTTTGCATGTCTGATTTAGTGTTTGAGGGCTAAATCAGACTTGAACAAAAGTTGGAGGTCTAAAAATGGACTTTTCCGCAAATAAAACGTAAGGCCTATCAATCAAAACAAGAGGTATCCAAAGAACAGAAACGTATACAAGGATGCTTCCAAGAAGCAGAATCCATCCAGTTATTTGTTTTTGAACAGAGACTGGTGCAGCGGTGTCACCCTCTTGTTCTTCGGTATATCGTCAGGCTGGAGATACAAATTTGGTAGGAGTTTGGAAAATAAGTGTAGGGTGGTTAGGATGAACGGCGGTTGCATGTCTCAGTTTATCTTCTGCTTCCATCATTTGCGCATCATCGATAGTCACTGTGACTTTCTGAAGCGAAGCTACATACTCCCAGCCGAGATTATCATAGCAGCTACCTTCGCCTTCCCTAGAAGGCCACAAATCAATGAGTTTAAATGAAAGCTCTTCGAGGTTTGGCATGACGGCCGGTGCTCTTGTACAGCATTCATCCTTCTTTCTAGGACCAAACACTAAATCACTTGTTCCATTCCATAGGGTAAATGAAACGCTCGAGTCCTCGTTGAGCACAATCAGAACCATTGAAGAAGGAAACTTGCCGAATCTCAACTTCTGGAAGCAACCATCGGTGGCAATGTTTGTTATTGTTACCGTGGACTTGGTTGACAGAACAAGGTGACGGAGCTCTGGCAACCCACCAAGCACTACCATACTCTGCTCATCCATGGAAACCACATCTAATTCCAAATGGGATAGCTTGATATGACACGAGGGATCAATGCACGAGGGGAAGCTAGAGAAACTGAAACATTGCCCTGACACAAGCAATTGTCGAAGGTGTCGCGGTAGCGCCCCTGCGTCGAATGTTGCATTATACACACAAGCACGGTCAGGACAATGAGGCTCCAGTTTTAGACTCTGGATGTTGTGGAGACTTGCTACCGACTGCACAAGATCTGATAGCTTGCTCTGATCCATCTCAATAACCTTGACTGTGAGCACCCTGAGTGCAGTCAGATTGCCCAGTTCCTTCAAAAACTGCACCTTGTACTTGTTTTGTTCATCGCCGCTGTTACACTGCACCACCAACTCCTCCAGGGACCTGAGCTTCCTGATTACCCCGTTCGGCATGCTAGTGCCCCAAGAAATTGTCCCCCAAGCACGTAGGCTCACCAACTGTGTTAGCTTGTCTACAGTAGATGGCAATCGTTTTATCAAGACATTTCCCACCAAGTCCAGTGTCTGCAGAAACTTCAGAGCTCCTATTTCTTTTGGGAGCTCATGCATATCTGTGCGTTTAAACCCAAGGTACCTCAAGTGAATTAAATTCCCAAGATACACAGTATTGTGCCAGCTCTTCGAATAAACATGCTCTAAATCTAGCACACGCAAGAGTTTAAAGCTAAGAAATGGGAGCTCCACATCAACACCACACCAATAGCCAATGAATGACTTCATCTTTAGCATGCTCTTACGTTTACCCATACTTGCCACTATTTTGCTCTTTCTATGGGACAACTTGCGTATACTTCTTGTTGATATAGTGTCTTCATTGTTATCTGATATCATGACAAAGTTCTCTTTGTGTGATAAAGAACAGAGGAGATCAAGCACCATTATCATGAACACGACAACCATCTATGATACCATCATTTTGTGACTCCACCGCCTGGATCATGCTTCTATTGACAAGTTCATTGAAGTATCCCTCTCCAACCTCAAATAACCCAGTTCCTGGTTTCTTGTTATGGACAAAGTCTTCGGCTATCCATTTCCATATCAAAGAGTTTTTATCGATAAAGTGATCTTCAGGGAATGCACTTAGATATAGTAGGCAAGTACGTAGATGACAGGGAAGATCATAGTAGCTAAGAGACAATATCCACATAGTTCTATCTAGTTGACCAATATCTTTATCACGAAAACCCATAGATTTGCACACCTCAGACCATTCTCCTTTTGACTTACCCACCAATAAACTAGCCATTGTGATGATAGCTAATGGTATACCACCACACTTCTTTAGAATTTCATCAGATACCTCATCGACTTGCTTGTTGTCAGAGCATTTGTCTTCTCCACCAAATATCCTTTTATAAAATAACCTTTTGGAGTCCTCGTCTGAAAGTGGTTTTGGCTTGTATATCTTATTGCCAATGGTGACTTCAGATTTACGAGTAGTTGATACTATTCTACTGCCTGTATTAGTATCAATAAAAGCCAGCCTTATTGTTTCCCATGATTCTTTTTCCCATACATCGTCAATAACAATGAAGTACCTATGAGAGTGCAAGAGCCTGAGTTAGTAATTAAGACTATCTAAGCATCTATTAAATAAAAGAAATGTGACCTAATAAATAACCAAACAACGGTGGCACTAAACGCCAAAGAAATTAACAGAAACAGGATACATTTCCCAAGCCACTCCTAATACCTAGGGTCTTAGTTATGAGATATTATGTACTAAACTGTTATAAGAAACCAACCATTACTACTTAGAGGCTCCTCACGTTAATCTACATGATACGTGCTAGGAAGAAAAAGATAATCCTAGAAATTCTTAAAATAACCATAAACATTTGAACTTGGATTCAATAGACTCTAATCATCATCAACAACAATAACCATTGGATTTATTTTTTTGTATAAAAAATTACCCACTTATGCCATTATGAAAAATACATAGGTAACCCCTAAATTTGCATCTAAATACCCAAACTGTCATTATAAAAGATAATTTAAAATGACCTTCTAAACTTGTATCTAAATTACCCACCACGTTATGAAATACAACTTAAAACTCCTAAATTTGTGTCTAAATTACCCAACATTATCATTATGAATGATAATTTAGGACAACCCAAATTTTTGCATGCAAATTACCCATCTCTGTCATTATCAAAGATAATGCAAAATATATACTCTCTCCGTCCTAAAATAAATGATGTTTTAGGTTTGTTCTAAGTCAAACTATTTCAAGTTTGACCAAATTTATACAAAAAGTACTAATGTTTTTTTTATTTCAAAGAAGTATCATTAAATTCATCATGAAATATATTTTTATATTCTGCCTATTTGGTGCCATAAATATTGACGTTCTTTCCTAAAGAATTGGTCAAACTTGAAATGGTTTGATTTAGGACAAACCTAAAACATCACTTATTTTGGGACGGAGAGAGTAACTCCTAAATTATATCTTAATTATGCACACATGTCACTATGAAATACAATTTAAATTAACGTCTTTAATTATATCTAAATAATCCACCTATGCTATCATAGAAACAAACTAAAATACCCCTCAGATATACATATAAATTCTAATATAAGCGATTATAGAAAATAATTCAATAGTCAATATATATATTTCTAAATTACACACTTTACCATGGTTAAATATTGGTCATTAATTTTAAATTATTTGTTTATAAAATAATGCTACTATGCATATAATTGTTCGATACACCAACAAATTTAACATAATTTAGTGCTGCGGGCCCTAGCTAGAACAATTGTTCATGCCATTGTAGTATGAGCATAATGGGTACCGCGGGTCTAACTGGAACAACTGTTTATATTTGGAGAAAGTTTATAGTTTTGAATAAAAAGATGTAGTAAGCACTAGATCGATTTTCAACTTAATAAATAGATAAAAAATTGTAACAATTAATAAGAGCAAAATTTAAAAGCTAATATGTAGATTCATGGTGTCATAAAAAAGAATGAAACAAGTGCTTATATAACTAGGTTTGAGCTAAACAAAGTATCACACTACGAAAGAAAGAACGACCTCAGAAATTCTAACTATTATTGGTCCACAATGAAGTCTTCACATTAATTATTACGAGACGTGCTAGAAAAAAGAGATAAGTACTAAAAATTCTCATAAAATCATAAAGTTACATGACTATTTATGGTATCATAGTACTTAAAGAGTGCAGTCTACAATCTAAAATGTTTCTTTTTCATAAAATATAAAACAAAAGTTAGTAAAGGTACATAAGCACAAGAGTTTCAATTTAACTTATAAGAAATCTGTACCAACTGACAAGATCAAAAATTGAAAAAAGGGTCAAAATCTAGATTTGTGCGGCCATAAGATTAACCTCCATGATGGACTAGTTGCATGTAGCTAATATCCAAAGAACTGTCATGACAGTACCATTAGATAAATCATATAAATGAGATAAAGAATTGATAGGGAACTTTCTTAGTTTTTCAATATTAAACCTTAGCTCTTTCTACTTGATGAAACTAACTCATTCTTTATCTCGTGTTTTCTATTTTTCTTAATAATTGGTCCCTAGATTGGTGTCTTAGAAACAAACTGATTAATTTGGAGCACTGGGAGAGGCTAAGTGTTCCGAATCTTCGTACCGGTTGACAATCGGCTGCTGCGACGGTGATTGTAATTAATAAGGCCTGTCTCAACTAAAACTAAGTAACCGCTCATTTGAACTAAGTAGTCTCGTCACTGATGTAATACTCCAATCCCTCCATTCCAAAATAAATCTACTTAAGCTTTCCTAACTCAAAATTTTGTAAGTTGGACCAATTCTATATGAAAGATCGAATATTTACATCTATATGACACTAAATATGAAACATATATTTCATGGTGTGTAGATTGAATGGTACTAATTGTGTGCCATAGATGATATATGTGTTCCTTTCTGTGAATTCAGTTAAACTTACAAAAGTTTGATTTAAAACAAATCTAGAAGTTGATTTATTTAGGGACGGAGACCATAACAAGCAGATATTTACTCAAGTATAATATGAGCTGTACAGTAACTGCTGACTTACCCCGACAGAAGATATACTCATTCAACCAAAAAAGCTAGGGAATAAAAAGACATTTTATGGCTATTAGCTAGCTAACTCATACCTCTTGCTCCCAAGGAACTCTCGGAGTTCGTCAATGAGCTGCCTTTCATCTAGTATTGACACGTTGACCTCGGCTGTGTATTTGTGTCTGTCAAGATTTATAAGGATGTCCTGAAAGACTTTCTTCAAGTTAGGATTTCGCCCAACCGGAACAAAAGCCCCACAATCGAACAATGATTTCTTCTTATCGTACACCAGTTTGGCAAGAGTAGTCTTGCCCAATCCACCAATTCCAAGGAGTGAAACTATTTTTAACTTGTCGTTGGACTTGGACACCTCATCACACTGAAGGGATAGCACCGATATGAGCTCAACCATTGCTCCATCGATGCCAACAAGCTGTGTCATGTCTTTGTACATAGCCTCAAGGCGAGGATCAATTGTCGAAGCTGCAGCAGCAGGCTTTGGCCACAGTCTTCTCATCAATTTTGTACCTGTCACGTCGCTCGGCCACCTCTTGTAGCTGCTTCTTAATGTCCTCAATGGCGCTCGCGATGTCGCGTCGAGCCTTGGCCTTCATGAACAGCTTGCCCATCCTCTTCAGGGCGTCTTTGAGCCTGGCTTGGTCAGTGCGCCTAGGACACCCCTCTAGGCGAACCAGGAAGGTGTCGAGGATGTCGTCCATGTCGTAGGATGACTCCCTGACTTGACAGGCCCAGATCTTGACCTGCTCATCAAGCTGGTCCGGCGGCACGGCATCCACCTTGCGGAGGGCGGCGTGGATGCACTCCAGCTCGTCCGCAACAAACTTGATTTTGCCATCACGCCCTTCTGCAGGTTGTATTCAGCTTGGAGAAGCTGGATCAGCTTGGGGGCGAGGTTGCCTATCGCCCCCGTCACCAGATCCATGCTTGGCAGCTCCTATTACTAAGCAGTAGTACTCAATCTATCTTCTCTCTAGGTGTAGCCTATAGGTATGGACGTGTGATAGTGTGGATGATAGAAGTGCTTCTTGTACACGTTGAAGTCTTGAAGCATGTATCAATGGTGCATGTCTCTCCGCTTGCCAAGCATCAATGAAGCCATACTGTTGTTTGATCCAGCCTTTCATCTCACCAACTATGAGTAACAAATTGAAAAGTGGTAGTTGGCATGTGTGCTGCATGTTCAGCTTCAGCGTCAATTGTGGATCTTGGAGGGTTTGGATGTTAATTAATCTCTTGGTCCAGGTCATTGGTTGTCAATAATGATGGAACACGTCGATAATGATTTTTTGTATAAATTTGGTCAAATTTGAAATAGTTTGACATAGGACAAACCTAAAATATCATTTATTTTGGAACGGAGGAAAGTATTTGGGAGGACCACAGCAAGTCTTTTATCTTGAATCTGATCTTTCAAAACTCATCCATGATGGTGCCTATCTGTCTGGTACACGAAACAAGGACAGTGCAATGCATAAAAAGTACATTCTGCAATTAGAACAACCAAAAAATTTACATGAACGCTAAATGACACTCGTGTTTTGGACGACGGAGGAGGCGGACGAACGAGGTTGGGGTGGGGGCGACCATGGCCATGGCGGCGGCGGGGGAGGCGAAGAAGGAGGTCGCCGCGGGCAATTGGGTCTCACCGGAGCTCCGCGGCTGCACCAGATAGACCCTACACTAGTACATAGGTCAGATTCAATCCCGGTTGAAAACTGGCTTTTAGTCCTGGTTTCCCAACCGGAATTGCGGATCCAGGACTAAAGGCTAGGATACCGGGACTAAAGCACATCCTCAGAACTAAAAAAAATAGTTTAAATCCTGGAAGACCTCTCTTGCGGTGTGTGAGATTCGAACCTAAGATCCCTTGGCTCGCGCGTAGCTTCCTTACCAACTCAACTGCACACCACATGTGACAAAGTCCTGAGCGCTCTCCTTTTGAATTTAGCCACAGAGGACCTTTAGTCCCCGATGGGAGGCTTTTAGTCCGGGTTGGTGTTACCAACCGGGACTAAAAACCATTCTTTAATCCCGGTTGGGCTTTTAGTCTCAGTTGGTGTTACCAACCGGGATAAATGGGGCCTTCGGTGCATATAAAATTTAGACCCGGGACTAATGCTCACATTAGTCCCGAACTCCAACACAACCGAGACTAAAGAGTGCGAACCGAAAGTCGTTTCTCTGTTAGTGCTACCGCTCCGCTGTAGGGCGGTGGGTGGCGTTGCAGGTAAAAAAAAAGTAGGGTGTGAGGAGACCTGAGCGTTGCCTAGACAGACTCAAAATTTAAGCGTAATTGAAAAGTCGTCCTGCAAAATAAAATCAGATTCATTAGAAAGCAAGGAAAGAAGCTAACAGGAGCAGTAGAGCATCACATAACGTACATGATCGGCTAACTGCGAGGAACAAAGCATATTCTGCATCAACCAACGAAAAACAGCACTCATGACTGGGCAGCGGCAAGGAATAGAAGAGCCAGACGTACAGGAGGATCGGAGCAACGACGTAATGCATGTGAGTTTGTCCTGTGAAGATGAGTAGACGAGGACAGGTTAAAAAAAGCGGCAATTCTACAGGCCATGCAAAGCGGCAGCGCCTCTTCGGCTGCAGGAAAAGTAAAGGGAGTACGCATGCAGGGCAGACGGATGTTAGTGGTATAGAAGACAAGGAATGGCCATCAATGGATTGACGGGTTTGGTTCGCAATATAAATCGGGTGATCTCAGTTAGCTGATGATATAGATCGCTGTGGGATTGGATAGATCTTGCAGTGGAGTTTTGTTTTACAAGAGACAGATAATGCGGTATTAACAAGCACAACTTGTACGTTGCTCGAGTCTGCGATGACTTATGTTCAGAGAATAGGAGATCCATCAAATATGGTTTGGCGTCCGTGGTCAACAAAGCATTTTAGGTGAATTCTTTTCCTTCTACTCAAGGAAATTGACAGCTAAGGATCCTATCCTATGGAGAACCTCGACCAAACCAATAGCATGAAAGCAAAAGCATACGCTTTGTTCTTACGAAGACTAAATCTCTAGGCAGGCTTTTGATGGATCTCCTATTCTCGTAAAGGAGAAGAAGGCTGAACTATTCACCCTAGTCTCCACGCTACCGGAAATCGGCTCTATGCCGAGTGTCAAGTGGTTTGCCGAGTGTTTTTTTTTTGCACTCGGCAAAGAAGCTCTTTGTCGAGTGCTAAAAAAAACACTCGGCAAAAAAAACACTCGGCAAAGAAGCTGTTTGCCGAGTGTCAAAAACAAACACTCGACAAAGAAGCTCTTTGCCGAGTGTTTTTTTACACTAGGTAAAAAAGATCTTTGCCAAGTGTTTTTTTTCACTCGGCAAAGACAAATTTTAAAGCACATTTTGAAGCAGTAAATTAATTCAAATGAAAAAGTTTTCTACTATAAATTTGTATAACTTCTTAAGATCTACAAATTTTATTTTGGTCATTTCTTCATTTGACAAAGCAATAGTAACGTTGTTCACAAAATCTACATCTCTCTCATAAGTTTCATGAAACTACGAGAGAGATATATAAGATCTGCGAACAATGTTAGAACCACCATGTCGGATGAGCAAATGACTAAACAACCAAAATAAACTTTGTAGATCTTGAGAAGTTATAGAATTTTGTAGATGGAAACTTTCTTATTTGAGTTCATCTTGTCATGCAAAACTACGTTTGAATTTTAAAATTTTAAAATTTGAATTTTTCAAACGACCTCGGATGGAAAAACACCCAAAATAAAAATTGTAGATCTCGAAAAGTTATGAAACTTTGTAGTTGACAACTTTTTCATTTGAGTTCATCTTGTCATGCAAAACTATGTTTGAATTTTAAAATTTTAAAATTCCAATTTTTCAAACGACCTCGGATGGAAAAACACCCAAAATGAAAATTGTAGATATCGAAAAGTTATGAAACTTTGCAGTTGACAACTTTTTAATTTGAAATCATTTTGTCATGCAAAACTACGTTTGAATTTCTCAAATTTAAAATTCAAATTTTGTAAACGACTTCGGATGGAGAAACTTTCTAAATAAAAGTTGTAGATCTCGAAAAGTTATGAAACTTTGTTGTTGACAGTCTTTTGATTTGAATTCGTTTAGGACCTCAAACAAGCAATTTACACTCAATTTTGTATAATACGTGGGGAACAAAAACAGAATCTAAATACGAGTGACAACGTGATGTAGTGGTAAAGGGGATTACGCGCGAGAGAGATCACCGGTTCGAATCCCACTGGCTGCGCTGCGCGCAAAAAATGCCACGACTTGCGACCTCGACGGAGACGAGCGGGCGCGGGCCGGTGGGGCCTTCCTTGGTAAATTTTTTTTTGCAATTTTTTTCGGTTTTTTTTCGTTTCAAACTTTGTCGAGTGTCGGGCACTCGGTAAACTATTTGCCGAGTGCCCAACAAAAAGCACTCGGCAAAGACGGCTTTGCTGACACTTTTTTTACCGAGTGAAATTTGTCGAGTGTTACACTCGGCAAAGGGTTTGCCGAGTGTAATTGTGGCTTTACCGAGTGAAGCGTGCGAATCCGGTAGTGCCATCCTGAGAATCTTCTTGACTCTGGACCGAACTGTCTCACAATGATCTGAACCCAGCTTACGTACCGCATTAATGGGCGAACAGCCCAACCCTTGGAAAGAGACACGCTTGATACTTAAGGCCCCGATTTGTAGACTAAAACTAATTATTAGTTTCTAAGCATTTTCTAAGACCTTGTTTGGATGTAGTCAGATTCGCATAAATCACATATATTGGGGTTGAATTTAGTTTAAGTTCCACTTGAATCCACCACAACACATGTAGATTGAGGTGGATCCGATAATATACAAAACCCACTCCAAATCTTGATTTTTTTGGCAAGATTGAAAAAGCTCTCCAACAACTCTCAATCTTTTTACACTTGGGAAATCTTGCGGAAATATATGCGTGTCTCTGAAGGTGGAAGGATGCGAGGAAAAATAAGGAGCAGGACATGTATCAATTTCCGAACCATCCTAATCATTTTTATACTTTCTTTTTCTCTCATACATTTGTATTGGGAACCATATTATTATACTCTTTATTCTTTGTCACATCCTTCGACCTCCAGATTGGCCGATCGATACATGGTATTTCCACGCGATTGGATGAATTTTTCCAAGTGCAGAAAGATCGGGAGTCAAGATAGGGAGTTGTTGGATAGCTAGGGTTTTTCAATCTTACCTAAAAATTAAGATTGGGAGTAGGTTTTAGAAACTATTTCCTGTGACTACCCCCACCCGCGATCAGCGCGTCATGATAGAGGAAGGAATTGCCATGAGAATTGAAGGGCTGCTGTACCACGAGGTGCAGGAGGGGAAGCTCTGCGCCGTGCACTGCGTCAACACCGCCCTGCAGGGCCCCTTCTTCTCCGAGTTCGACATCTCGCCACGCTCGCCATCGACCTCGACCAGCAGGAGCGCCTGGTGATGCTCGAGGGCTGCCAAAGCCCCGGCGCCGCCAACACTGCCACATGGGACTTCTTTGCCGCGGGCGAGGGATCCCACAAGGTCTCCCTCGGCGGTGATTTCAGCATCAAGGTTAGTCCAGGCCATCTAGGTCCAGGCTTCATGGAGATTATCCATTTAGGTTTCTAATCTAGGGCTCGGTTAGATCGACCGATACGTAGATCACACAACTTCTTTCGTGGACTGGGTTGCATGTTGGTTGTCTGTTCAGATCGCTGATTGGAATTGAGGGGATTTTTGCTCGAGCATTGCTGTTTGGAAGTCGATTGCTTCAGGTTGACATGGATGATGCCCACCAAGTGTCCAAGTGTTCGCTGAAATGCCCTCAAGGTAATAAGTTTTGGTTTATCGATGATTTTTAGTGAATTTGAGGTGGATTCCATTGTTTCCTTTCGTTTGGGTCCGAAGTGTAGTGACAGCTATGTGCTCTCAATTTTTTCTTTATGAGTAATCAATCATGTGCTATTGCCATTTAAGGACCCGCCATTTAAATGAAAGAAAATGCAGATATGTAGTTTAAGCTCTTGCAGATCAACTTGCTGCATAGCTGTTGAAACTTGAGAGGCACTTGCAGACATTTTCTCACAGGAAAAAATTGAGGTCGTGAGATGTTACTTCGAGAAATGGTATCTAAATTTGTGTTGATTTCTGTTTCGAGTTCTGAACTTTCAAGTTGCAGATGCCATACATGCTAAAGTGGTTTGGGTTGTGCACATGGGATGCATTTTACACCAATCTTACTATTGGATGACTGAGGGAAATACTAAAGATATTTACAAATGTCATGCATTTTCGCCAATACTGATCCCTATCACATTATAAGTATACTGTGACCCCTACTTATATTTCCTTTATTTTCAGAGGTGGAGTTTTTTTTTCCAGAGGTGACAATGTATATGTCATTATGGATCCTGTGGGAATTGCATGCTCATTTGATAACTCAGCCAAGTAAGCAGACTAAACATATTACACTTTATCACTCATACTTATTTTTTGTACAAAATGTAAGTAGTTTCAGTTCAGATTCTGTACTTTGCGTGTTCTGTTTGCGTGTTCTGTCTATTACCTTTGCAAACAGGTTGACTCATATAGTCATATTAAGGGGAACCACAAATTTCAGAAGATAGGTATGAGAGCTATAAGCTATTCCTGGGAGAAAAAGTGAGGCTACTTGCACTTGTTTGGATCTCAATTCTCACGGTAGAAACAAATTGATGTTGCTAATCCTTCACTAAAATAGGAAAGCTAAGCAGATTTCTGGTTAAATTCCTTTGCAGAGATGGACCCTTTGTAGTTATTACTTACGAATGAGATGGACATGCTCCTTTCTCTTACCTGGTTCGACCTCGCTCCCTTCTGGATTGAAGTTCGATCGATCGTACTGTAATACAGGATTGGATCTGTGGTATAGGGTGTAGTGTTCCTCGATGTTGCACTAATCAGGATTTTCGTGCAGTGCAGGTGTTTGCGTATTTGCTGTGGCGGTACGTTGCCTGAGGACGATGGAGGAAGCCGGTGATGAAGATCGGCTCAAGAGGGCGCTGCAGATGCATGGTCAGGACTCAGGAGGCTGTGGGGTTCCTCATGTTTGCTAAGGCCAAACTGGGCAACAATGCTTCCAAGGAGCTCGTCTACTCCCTCCGTCCCATTGAAAGTGTCGCCCGGGAAACGTGTTTGTGAGGGGGACACGGTTTTCCAACGACACTTTCAATGGGACGGAGGGAGTAGGCAGCACGGGACATTGCTGACCAAAGGTATAGACATGTAGTATAATACATAATCTGCACTCTACGAACCATCCTTTTTGTTCCTGGTTACATATGTTCTTCTCTTCTGTTGCAGTTAAAATCCTGAAGGTGGAATCACGGTACAAAAATGCGAAGAAATCCTATCTCAAGTATTTGTTGGCCAAACTCGCGTCCTATAAGGCTTCAGTCACCTCGTCGAAGCAGGTGATCCCTCCGAGGATGACCACCATTCTTTACAGGAATCACTCTCATTCATGGATAAAGTGAAGGTGATGTACACTTCTGCTCCTTGTTTGAGGTATTATGGCTTGGTGTCCAGGGCTGCTTTTACTTGATGCGCATTTCTTTACTTTGTGTTTGCAGGTGTCATCTATATCTGATGAAGATTACGAAGATTTTTTGGTCACCATATCTGAGTCAATGGCAAAAAAGATCACTGATCAAGAGACATACCTAAAGGTGTTTGTTTTTCTTGGTGGTTTGTCGAGAACAATTGGACAGTCATTTTACAACCATTTGTCTTTGTAAGTAAAGAGAGCTATGCGCCAGATGAAAATCATAGTGCAAGTCATAGCTTCGATGGTAACGAAGAAACAGGTACTCTGTGGATCTCCGACTTCTTGCAAACATCTACAAGAGGTGTGTCAGTTTTCCCGACAAGTTCGTTTATATGTTTTTTGAAGGTGGGCGCGAGCTCCACCGCGGCCTCGCCCTCTTCTTCCCGACCGCCGGCAAGCCACAGGCGAGAGGAAGAGCTGCTACGAGAAGATATCAGTTCCCTCCAAATGACAGAGCCCTTCAGTTTTACCGTAGCGCTAGCACGGGCACGCTACTCAGCAGTCAACAAGCCCAATTCTTTTGATATCAGTTCCTCCAAATGATAGAGCCCTTTGATACTTGTTTGTTTTATATACACCATAGGGATTAGTATGTATAGCTGTGAATTAATTTTTTAGTATTTAACTTTGTATTGTTTCAAAGGATTATAAATTAATAATAATGATATTATTTTGGGTGGGTGTCGATCTACTCTGCGGCAATCTCCGGCTAATCATAGATCCTCGACATCCTAAACGTGCAGGACAAGGAGGGGTGGGCCCTATATATGGATTCTCCTTCGTTGTTTTCATGTATCCCTAAAATGCCGCCGTAGTTTTAGCACGGGCTATCTTACAGCAGCAGCACAGCTGCGTCGGACACGCCCTCCACCTTGATCCGATCCCCGACGTCGTCTGGTATAGCTCCTGTTTGCCGGAATCTTGACCGCCGTCGCACCACAAGGAGGGGACGACGCATTGTAGTGCCACCGGAGGACTACACGTCACTGCATGTACGTCGGTGTGCCTGCTTCCTTTTGTGTTGACTGCACCGGACGACGTATTGTTGTGCCACCGATTAAGATCCTTTTTACTGCAAATACTGTTTCTTATAACCTGTATATGTCTGCAACACCTTACCCCACCTACCTGAATATTCATTGTGTTGACTGATTGAAATTCCATTCTAAGTTTCTTCGAGTAATCTGATATGGCAACATATTTACATATATACTCCAACCTATGTACAGGATGGTATGGAAATATGGCGAAACTTATTCGTGGATTTATTGGTACACGAAAAAAATTGATATCGGAGATTTTTCTTACCGATATAAAACATTACCTTAATTAGCCGCATCACGAAAAAGTCTATCGACGTCGCACTCTCTGTGACTGTGTTAATTTCACAAACTTTGCTTTTTGGATTAAATGTCACTTTAACATCGGTATTTAATTTCACAGTATTATTATCTTATCGTGCGATCCGTGTGTTTTTACTATAAAAGTTTAACTGTCACTGTAGCAACGCACAGGCACGAACATAGTCTTACTTAAAAATTAGGATTGGGAGTAGGTTTTGGAAACTATTTCCTGTGTTGCTCCTATATCCCAATCTGCCACTGAGACTACCCGCACTCATAGACCTCTATATTCATCCTCTATACGTCATAGTCAGCAAGATTCTCTCCTCTATACTCAATTCTCCCGCACCCATCCATCCTCTATATCATCCTCTATCCACTCTATCCACTGTGGGACCCACTTATCACTTTATCTAAATATATCCATGTGTGATCTAGTTTTGAAAGATTTATTGAGACGAATTTAATGGTGCAATCAAAATTTAATTTGGATTTTTGGTTTATGAGTTATAACATTTTTTCCCTTTGTTTAGCCAGTGGGCCCCACCACTATAGAGTATAGAGTAAGCACTATACTACTCTAAATATAGAGTGAGAGAAAGAATAGAGTATTGTTTTAGAGTACCTAGTGCAGCAGTTTTTACTCTATATTTATACTCTAAAACTTTAGAGTATCGTTTTAGAGTACCCACTGCGGGTAGTCTGAACTCAAATTTCCTGCCGGTCAAGAACTTTTTTTTTTTTGCGCCTTGCCGGTCAAGAACTTGAGATGGTGATCCCACCCGGCCCATTGGTGCGTGAGCATCTGTCCTGTGACGTATCGATCGGTCCGGGCCTATATATATATATATATATATATATATATATATATATATATATATATATATATATATATATATATATATATATATATATATATATATATATATATATATATAGGAAGAGTATACTCTATAGTTAGCTACAAAATAAGTTATTTTATAGCTATCTCTATTTACGATAATTTTATATACTAATTTACGACAATGTCAGTATATATTTACGATAGTTGAATTACTATAACACATGGAGATATTTACCATAATATTATAGTAAATCACATAATAAGAAGTTACTATAATTTCATAAATTAGCATAGTAATTATCGTAACTCAAAGTGGCTGCAGAATAAGTAATTATCGTATACTCTAGCTAGCTAGAGAATAGCTTATTACGTAGCCAGTCCCACCGACCGCACCCCGCTGCCCATCCGATCCAACCAGGCCAGCCTCTAGGCGTTTACTGCTTTCCTGTTCGGGCTACCAAGCCGGGCGGAGCTAATTATGGCAAGCAAGCCAGCTGATGCATGCGGGCATGTGAGCCATTTACTGATTTGGCTGACAAGCCGGCCGGAGCTAATTACGGCAAACAAGCCAGCTGATGCATGCGAGGATGTGAGCCGCACATGCAGCAATGGCGTTAATTAGTGACGTCATGACCCGGCATCAACGCACAGGTAATTGCAGTAAATATATACTAGTGTAAACTTGCATGGTGTTACGAGAATAATAAAAGGAAGTTACGAGAATAGAATTTAACTGACCGTGTACGCTTAGATTGTAGTTACTATAATAATAAGACGAATTTACTAAAATAGTACCGGATTTCAGTGGCTTGAGATGGTAACTAGGATAGGCTTACTATAATTTAGCATCATGTTGTTCCGAGAAACTATTTACTATAATGACAAGAAGAATTATCATCAAATAGTTACGAGAAAATCAAGCTTGAGACGGTAATGAAGTTGGGGCCTGGAGTTACAACAATTAGGCTGCAAAAGCCATTTTCCAAGAATTGGTTATGATAATATACAATGATGATCAAGTCACTATAAATTCGCAATGACAATTTACTAGAGAATCTAGCAAAATACAACATGACATCCCCACACATTGTGAAACTACATGTGCCGTAGCTTTTCTTGCACATTCTATCTCGCACTACTCCAACACATGCAAACTGGTGCACTGACTAGTGATCAAACTGATATCAATCGGTCATGCCTGTTTGATGCTCAGTAAAGTAAGCAGTTGCTGCTGGGAAGCCTAATTGCCTGAAATCATTAAAAAATATGAACGATCTTAAATAATATGATGCTTAAGGTGAACATGTATGAATACGCTTGCTCACAATTTATCTGTTTTGATTTACGTGAACAAAAAATTATGTTAAGACAACACAAAAAGGAGCCTGGGCATAATCATAAGTTCATAACAGGGACAAGATCAATCGACAATGCCAAAGGCTGCTCTCTAAACTAAAAACATGGTAATTTACCCTGAGGTAACATCACCTGAAATCGTGCATCTTAAACAGTAGCAGTAGTAAACAATATGATCATTTAGCAAGCAAGAAAATCTGGAACTGTTCAATCTAAACAATCTTGCTGGAAAGAGCAAGTGATATATATGGTTGAATTTACTATATGGCAGCTAAAGATTGAAGATACTTAGGATGCAGATTTACGATAATCCCATGACGATGGTAAAAAAATGATCAGCTAAAAAGAGCTTGCCAATAATATATCATGGCAATACTAAATCCTACATATATGCCATCCATGCAAGTGATTCAACCAATAATATGGAACAAACACAATATTGAAAATGATATTTGCTTCACTTGCATATTCCATTTGGCACTGCAACACAACCAGTCTTTTTCAGGACCTCGCAGCACAAGCAAAAAGTTTTGTCCAACACCATCAGTACCTCGCTCGCCATAGCTCCATCCTCCAAGAGAATGATAGTGTCGTGAAGGGTAAGTAATAGAAAAAATCAAGCTGAGAAAGTAATTACTTACCAACAAAATTTGGGAATTAGCCAATGAAAAATATAGTTTAATACTCATGGATAAATTAAGCTAGCCATGAACACGGTAGGTGAGAATGGGAATTACCATAATGTGGCGTCAATCAATCACTATAAGGACATGGCCAATTTACCATGATATACAGTTACAATATTCAAATGGCTTGAGACCATGCTTTTAATGTAATTAAAGTAAATTACAACATGAACTTTCACTATAATCTGTATATTCATTATAGTAAATTACTATAATTTACAAGAATAACCATACATTTTCACACAGTTTCATGTATGATTACTAAAAATCAAATTTACGATAGTTAACTAATATGAAAATAGCCATTTACTAAGTTCTGACCTTCTGATATCATTCACATATTTGGTTTTACAAGCTCTTTTGGAGAATAGATTAGCAAGACTAAATCAATTTCAGACTGCAAGAAAGGTGCAAAATAGTAAAATTCAAAGACTAGTACTAATAAGTCAAATAAGCATCTAGATTTTTTTTACAAACAACTGAAGGATCAACTAGTATTGTCAAAAAGTAGACGATATGCATCAGGCGTCCATGGGAACTGACTGATTCGTGACGTCGCTGGTGGCGGATTGGGGCATCTTCCAGCGGCAAGGAAGCAATTTGGGGCATCCAGGCCCGTTCTGCTACAGACTGGTGACTGCGTGGTTTGGGTTCGGCTACAGACTGGTGATGCCATTGTGGTAACTTCAGCTGTGGTCCTGTCGCCGGAGCTGCTCCTGTTGCCTCCGCGAGCTCGCCGAATCTGCTGCTGTTGCCACCGGCAGCCAACGATGTGGCCGCAGCCACAAACAGGTAGCCGACCAAGCCGCCATCTCCCCGCACGGACACGGACCTTCGGCATCCCGCCTGGATCCCCGGAGTGCATGGAAGTGCTAGTCTGTGCTTCGGATCAGACAAAATAATTAAGCATACAAGAAGGCAAAGTGCGTTTAGTTGTAGGAATCCAAATGCACCATTCAAATAATAAACACATAGAAAGTAGAAACACACGGAGGAGCACATGCACATCCATGACCAAAAGAATCAAGAAGCTAGCAAGGACCGTGCCCACTTCACCTGCTCACCGCCACCAGAGCTCCCCGTCGACGCGAGGAGAGGCGTCACTACTCAATGTGGGGAGGCCGGAGATGGGGACGCCCGGGGCGCCGTCTGACCCGGGCGAGACGCATCACCGCCGAGGGCACCGTTCGTCGGGGAAGTAGCTGCTCGGAGGAAGAAGGGCTTGCCGAGCTGCCGGGGGCGCAGGGCGAGCCACGCCGCCGGGTCGGGAGGAGAACGGGCGCTCCGGCGGCCGTCGGGACGGGAGGATGCGCCGCCGCGGGCCGTGGTGGAGAGTGGGCGCCGGGATGCTGGAGCTGCCGCCGAGGGCCGCGGTGGCGAGGGGGTGCCGGGATGCCTGAGCTGCCGCCGCGGGCCCGATGGGGATTGTCACCTCCTCGATGTCTGTAGCTCACCGGTCTTGAAATGCCAAGGGCCGCTGGTCGGTGAGGAGGCGCCTGCGTGGCCGCCTGATGCAGATTCACGCCGTAGGCAGGGTAGCCACCGCCACCGCCGTCTAATTCGTATGGGATGAGAGAGAGAGAGAAAAGGACATGACGTGATTTGGGGATATAATCGGATGATTAAATGACTAGCCAAGCTGAGCCACGGTGGGATGTAGTCGAGCCGAGCCATGGGGAGGCTGTCTGCTTATGTCGCTGGGTTGGACGTGGAGGTTGGGTCCGGCTACAAAATAAATTATTATTATATATATGTATATATTTTTTTTAAAAAAAAACAGGAGGGGGCTTGGAGCCCCTACTAAAAATCAATTAAATTGCAAGATAATTTATCAGGAACATTACGTGTCAATTCCTCATTGATCTCATTTTAATTTGTTCTACTCTTTCAGCTATTGGCGCGATCATGTTGGTCGCGATCGTCGCCTTCTTGGGCGTGCTATTCCTCAGGTGCGTGATGAACAGACGCGCCCAGTCGTGCGCCAGCGGCGTCGAGAGGAGGCACGTCGCCGGCGCAGCGCTACGCGGTGGTTGCTGACCACCAGATCAGGCACACGACCGTCGAGAAGTTCCTCTGGGAGGTCAGGAACGAGAAGCCCTTCAGGTTCACTGAAGGTCTTCCACGGCAGCCTCGACCAAAAGACCGAGGAGGCGCAGTTCATGGCGGAGGTGGGCACCATCGGTCGCACGCACGACGTCAACCTCGTCAGGCTCTTCGGTTTCTGCTTCGACGACGCCGTGCGCGCGCTGGTGTACGAGTACATGGAGCACGGCGCCCTGGACGCCTACCTGGCCGGCCGGGGCCGCGACGTCGTCGGTCTCCCGGCGCTGCGCGACATCGCCGTCGGCGTGGCGAGGGGCATCCGGTACCTGCACGAGGAGTGCCAGCAGAAGATCGTGCACTACGACATCAAGCCCGGGAACGTGCTCCTCGACGGCGCGCTCACGCCCAAGGTCGCCGACTTCGGGCTGGCCCGGCTGGTGAGCCGTGCGGACACGCACGTCTCGGTGTCCGGAATTCGAGGCACGCCTGGGTTCGCCGCGCCGGAGATGTGGATGCAGTCGGGCGTCACGGAGAAGTGCGACGTGTACAGCATCGGCATGCTCCTGCTCGAGATGGTTGGCAGGCGGAGGAACTTCGACGAAGCAGCGCCTGAGAGCCAGCGGTGGTTCCCCATGCTGTTGTGGACCAAGTACGACAGAGGCCAGCTCGCGGAGCTCGTCGTCGCGCCGAGCCGTGGCACCAACTGCAGCGCGGCTGCTGTGGCAGCGGCGGCGGGTAGCGAGCACGAACAGGAGCAGCAGTGCAAGGAGATAGTGGAGAGGATGTGCAAGGCCGCCGATGAGTGCGGTGACCAAGATGCTTGAGGCCTCGAGGGCGAGGTGGACATAGCCCCGCCGGCGAACCCGTTCCAGCATCTGATGGCAGCGCCTGTCGTGGCCAACCTGTGGGAATGGGATCTTGACCGCAGGCACGATGGAAACAAGGCGAGCCTAACAGGTCTGATACTTTTTTTTTTGGTTTGATGTTTTTGCTCCGTCATTGGTTTACAGAGCTTTCAGATACCGTTGCTGACCATTTGGTTCGCAAACGATCACTACGCAATGGGCGTGGCCAGTGCCCGGACGGACGCGACGCCAGCGCAGCCCGCCTCTGTCCGCCTCGCTCCGACTCGCACATGCAGCATGTCCTCGACGTTGCGCCCGCTGCTCCTCGCGTCCGGATGGACGGCCGCAGCCCGCCTCACCCCCGCCTCGCACGTGCACCCTGCCCCCCCACCCCGCTACGCCCCGCACCTTCCCCCCGACCCCCTTCTCTCTCCATGTGTGCGGGACCCAGGAAGCCTGCCCCCAGCTCGCTGCGCCCCCATCCCCCGATCCCTAGCTCTGTCGCGCCCATCCCCCAGCGCCCGGGCCATGCGCCCCATCACTCACAGTGCCCCCTGAAACACTTGAAACATGAAACATTCGGATGCAACATACGCCGGATACAGATGAAACAATTGGAATATACTGTTGCAACATCCAGATAAAACACTTGCAATATGTGTGTGAAATATATGTAACATCTAGATAAAATACTTGCAACATGTGTATGGAACATATGCAACATCAAGATAAAACACTTGCTGCAACATACGTCTAAAATAGATGAAATATTTTTTCAAAACGCTTGCAACGTACTATTGAAAACACTTGCACAAATATACAACATGTGCATCATCCCGATCTACTTTTGCAACATCCATATGTAACAGTTGCAACGTACCTCTGAAACATCAGAAACATGCAACATAGGGGAGGGGGGCGAGGCCGGTCGATTCCGATCATCGGGGTGGGATTCGGCGGCAAGCGGTGGCGCGTGAGCACCACCAGGCTGGGGAAGACCTGAGGCGCCATGACACGTGCGCCCTAGCGACCATGGCGGGGTTAACGGCACGCCTGACGTCGATGGGCGCCGGACGGACGGTGAGGGAGCGAGCGACGTAGGTGACTGGGACGCAGGAGAGTGGCGCAGGGAGCGAGGGCGCACGGTGCGGCCGGCGACAGGGGAAGGTCACGGCGTGGCAGCCCGATGAGTGCGTGAGGGGGTGGACGGATGAGCGGCCATGCTGCTTCGGGCGCCAGATGGATAAGCATATGAGGGAGTGGGGATTTGTTTTTTTTGTTTTTGAGAGAGATAGGGCTTGCTCCTGCGGAGCCACGTCCAGACGGAAGTCACTGACGGACGCCCGTGTTGGATCATTATCGCAACGCAATCGCATCCCAGCCCATACAATGACATTACCACTCCTCAACTGGTGTAATCCGATCCCACAACGAGTCTCTCTCCCTCACGCAACTCCTCGTCGCGTGCCGAGTGGCTTCGTCTTCCCCGCTGCCGCCACAAGGATAGGCTTCTACCACGCCGCCGACAACTGATTATACTGCCATTCCCTTGCCCATATTTGAACCAAGCAACACCTAAATCTATCGATACAAACCTGTACGATCTGTGGGTTTTGATCACAGACCATGATAACATGTGATAACATCCCCTAGCATGTTAGCATGTTAATTGCATAAATTTCGTAAAGGTTAACTGTGTATTTTAAATCAGAGCGCAGGATTATGTACTTAGTCATCTTCCATTCTAAATTCCTCAACAACTATGACAGGTCAGAGAAAGATAGATAAATCTCTAGAAACATGAAGAGAACACAGGAGACAAGGTTCATGTTTGTAACGACCCATACTGTCTAGATCATTGCACGTTTGATCAAAATTTAGTTCGCTAATTCGCCACATTCATAGTTTCAGATGTCAATCAGTCTAGCACTAGGAGCCAATACACCAAGAGGAGGGGAGCTCACCTTGGCCCTCATCGCGGCGGGACGGCTGCCTCGCTCTCTAGCTGGCGCGACTGCTCTCGCTCTCGCCCTCTCGAAGGGGCCTGGGGAAGAGAGGCTTGTGATGCGATAGCGGTGGTGGCGCGAGCTCTCGCCGCGCTTCTGTATAGGATATAGGAGAGCCAGCGGCAGTGGGCTAACCCTAGCAGGGATAACTGGAGGACCAGCCTTGGGCCAGATCTTCAGCTACAATGGGCCTCTATTAGAAAACAAAAACATTGTGGGTCTTTCTACGTCACGACGAGCCCCTGCCAAATTTGCAGTCCACTCTTCCTCTAACTCCTCTCAAATCAAGTTTGTTTGTTTCCCTTTCAAAAAAATAAGGTCGTTTGATTTCAAACTTTTGATTCAAACAGGGGGTGTTTTAAAAGTGTTTGTACTTCAAACAGGAGGTATTTAAAAAGTTTTTTTTACTTCTAGCCTAGTGTATCAAACTTACCGTAAAGCCACGAGTTGAAAGAATTGGCACGAGAGTGTGCCAAATTCATCATAAATAAAGAATACTAGCACGGTTGGGTGCGCTACCGCCGCGCCTGTGATGAATAGTGAAAATATCTTAAATTCGCCTGAGAAAAAAACCCGAAAGTGAACAGTGAATGTCGATGTCGCATCATGAGCAGTGTTAGACGGCGCGTCATGAACAGTGTTGAATAGTATGTTGAGCTATCCAAACAGTTGGTTGTTCCTAGAAGATGAGGAATTCGTAGATCGGATGCAAACCCTAAAAATCAATTCAAATCATAAGTGATAGCAACAACAACAGCAAACACAGAGGACACGAGGATTTATCCCGTGGTTCAACTCGCCACAAAGACTTGTCTACGTCCACGTTGTCGAGGTTAGCCATGAAGGCTATGGAGTCTCTTTCAACTCGCTCCTCTTCTCCAACCTATCACCAAGACAATAGGTCAGAGGGTTCCACTAAGTCACAAAGGGTAATACAAATGTCCCAGTGCTCAACCACAGCGGATTGGGAGCTACCGGGCGACCACTAGCCATCTAGGAGCCAAGCTCCAAGAGTAATGAACACACCAAGCGGCTAGAGCTTCACTATGTGCATAAGAATAGAGGAGAAGGATCTTCTCGAGCTTTCTCACACTCTAAAGAGCCAAATCCCTTAAGGAATCACAAAGATTGGAGCAAGAAACTTGGGAGCACTAAGCTTTGAGAGAGAGAGAGAGAGCTTCTGTTGCGAGTCTAAGTGAATGGGATGAAGATGACCGTTGGGGGCGAAGGGGTATGGTATATATACCATCCATGACACCCGTAAAACGGTCAGGTCAGACAGACCCCGGAGCCTCCGCGTCAGGACACGGAGGTTCCACGTAGGCTAGAGCAGATAAGAATTCAACTCGGTTGAATTTTTGTGGCTGGGATTATTTGAGATGTAGATGGAGTTTTGAGCACTTGGTTCCACCCAGCACACTATTAGTATCCCCCTTGATAGTACGGCTTGTCCTATAACTCAATTTCAAAATATAAAATGAATTAAACTAGCTCTTGGAGCCGTTGCAAGCCATCCATTTGAGTTGGGGGGTCTCCTCCTTTGTTTCTTTGCACCCACGATGAAAGTTAAGCTGTCAAACACTTGTCAAAGCCATTAGTCCTTAAATTATGTGGTCAACATCACCAAAACCCACTTAGAGCTTGATTGCACTTACAATTTTCCTCTTTTTGGTAAATGTTGACAACACAATTAAAGCTTACATTTAATTGAAAGATTGATCTTTTGATAGCATGAATACAAGGGCTCCCCCTTAATATATGCAAGATTTGTTTAGAATTATAAAAATATCCCTTCAAGACATACTTTGCATATATTAATAGCAAGTGTGAAAGATACATTGTATTCATGCCATTGTGGGGTGCAAAAGATTTGTGTCACAAGTAATAATCCGTGATGTGTATGACAGTTTATGCATAAAAGAAAATATCCTGGGTCTGCAGACCGCGGAGCCTCCGGGCCTGAGCGCGGAGCCTCTGCGTTCTGCATACTTAGAATATTTTTAACAGAACAGAAAGCATCACATATATAAACAAACACCACACAGATCTAACATGCTAGTAACATATGAATATAAAGAAGTTCTACAACAGTTCTAGCATTCCATTACACATAAAGTTCACATATCCATGTCATGACCACCAATCACCACACAAAGGCGAAACAAAGTGTTATTACAGACCACTAAGTTAAGAGAGTTTGAAAAACGACCTTCAACTCTCACAACTCACAACGTTTCACTATTACTACTACCACCATGACAAAAAATGACTACGACGACACAAAAGAATCATCTCAATCTTGCCTCTCTCCCCCTTTGTCAACAGGTGCTAAAAAGGGAAAGAACAAGAGAGGTAAAGCACTGTCGTCTCACTGCTCCTTGCTCCAGTCACTACCAATGTCGCTGTCATCGTCATCTGCCGGGTCGGTTTGCTGTCTGCTGCCCGAAACAGTCCTCTCACCGGACTCCTCGTCATTGTCACTCACAATAGCCCTACCAGCTCGGTGAGTAGTCACCATGTGTCTCTGTGGCTTGGACTACCCTCTGTCTCACCTAATGGAACTCATCCTTTCTCCAAGTGTCTCTCGATCATGTGGAAGATCCATCTCAGGCTCATCCTCACTAGAGTCCTCATAAGGTGGAAACACTGGTAGAGGTGGAATTTCTCTAGTCTGAAGTCCCATCTGCCTCTTAATATCATTGATGTCCTTTCTTCCTTCATAGGCAGTGTCCATGGCATACTGACACATGCAAAAATGTTCTTGAGCAACTCCTTGAGCTTGCTCCCCCTGGATCTGTGGTGGGAAGAAGAAGGTCTACTGCTGCTAGGTCTATGAGTGGGTCTAGCCTCTGCTGCAGCTGACATGCCTGCAGCGCCAACATGTGCCTCCCATCCTATATGCTGCCATTGAGTCAACTTGTAAGGCCTGTGCTCCACATCCTTCTTGAACTCGATGTCGGACACCCTCTCAATGATGTACATGACATAAGGCGCATAGGGTAGGTCATTTCTAGCATCATCCATGGAATCACTCAACTCAGCCCAAACGAACCTACTAACAGAGAATGCATCACCACCAGGAGCCATCCTTGCTAGCAGGTTCTTTGCATATTTTTTAGAGATGTTGAGTCACCACCTTTTGGATTGATTGTCTCTCTAAAAAGGTTGTTCATGGCATAGTAAAAAGATTTTAGCCCCACTATCTTCCCATCTGCCAAGTCTCTCCTCTCATAAGCAAAAACAATGTCCTCAGGCTTCATCACATTTTCTGTCTAAATAGTGTTAGCATATCTATCTCCACTCCCAAAACCAAGAAGACGAGCAAAGGTGGTAAAGTCTACCTTGTAGTGAACTCCTTCCGTCATCTAATGAATGGTCTCATTTGCTACATCATGGAAGAAGGTGGCGTAAAACTGAGCTAAGATTTCTCTGTTCCAATCATATTGGAAACCCATGATATCTTTCAGCCCGTGCTCAGTCATTGTATCTATCACTCTCTTGGAATCTAGGGTGTTCATGCCCTCAATGTGATCCCAGTCAATGTACTTCATCTGCATTATCTTCTTCTCCTTAGCAAGAATCATAGTCTTGTAGAAGTCAAACTAAAACAAAGACCAAAACCTGTAGTCTATCCCTCTGTCATTCAGCCATACATCGGGGTTCTCTACTCTAGCTCTCTTGACCTGCACTCCCAAATTATGGTAGTATTGTGCTGCCTCTGGACTGCATGATCATAGATGACAGGTTCTCTCCTAACTGGAGCACCCTGATGTTGAACCATATAAGATTGATCAAATTCCAGGAACTGAGGAGGTGTGTCTGGAGCACCAATAGCAGGAATGATCTTCCCCTCTCTTCCTCCATCATCAGTGGGTCCTTCTCCATGTCCAGCAGCACCTCGGCCAGCGCCATGACCAGCGCCACTGCTGCTGCCTTGTCCTCCATCTCTCCTAGATGGTGGCTTGTGACTGCCTCTGCCACGGGCCTACTGCTCATCAATGTGTCCTTGCTGTTCACTGCCACTCTGCAGTTCTCTAACAACAATCCCTCTGATCTCCCAGTCTACTGGATCATGATTCCCTTTTGATCTTTTCTCCCTTCGCCAACTTGGATCACCCTCCATCTATGACAAAAGCGCGTAGAAACGGATAAGAAAGCAGTGCCAAACACAATAGCAACATTGCGAAAGATTGGAGTTGAGCTTTGAATCAAAGCAAGGCACTCAGTCTGTCCAGACCGCGGATCCTCTGCGCTCGAGCGCGGAACCTCTGGACCCCGGAGCCTCCGCGATGAGGCGCGGAGCCTTCGCGCTCTGGCGGATGAGCCCTTGTTTTGATTCAACTATCAACTCGAATATACCACAATGCACTACCAAGTTTAGCACTAGAGAACGAGAACAAACTCATCTATGCTAGAAATCGATAGAAGGAATGGCCCAAATTGAATCCACAGTAGAAATAGGGTTTCACCTTGGATGAGAGAAATCGGATGGAAGAAGAGCAGTAAAGGTCGCGGACGGCCTCAAGAACTGCTCCTCTGCTGCGGGTGCAGCCGAGAAGCCAAGGATTTGGCCGATGACATTGATTCCTCTGGAGGGTGACTATGGCGGCGGTTTCTTCCTCCTCCGTGGACTCCCCCTGAGTCCTGGCCTCTAGGACCACCACTGCACATGCACGCATAGTAGGAAAGGGCTGGGCTGTGGCATAGCAGTGGCGACGGCGAAGGCGAGAGCGAGCACGCGTGCGAGAGGTAAGGGCGCGGTGTGGCTCGAGTGAAGCCCTAGTAACTCAGAGAAGTTACTGGGAGGGGTAAAATGGAAAAGATGAAAAATGTTTTGATTTTTACCCAAACCCTAACCGTCTGTCAGAGCGCGGAGCCTACGCGCTAGGTCGTAGAGCCTCCGGGCTGCAGAACCTCCGCGAGAAAATGCGGAACCTCCGCGATCTAACACCGAGCAGAAACTAGGTTTGTATTCCAAGGAATTTCTAAGTGTTTTAATTAATGGTCATGGACTTCTTGTCTCTTGTAGCTAGCTAGCAAAACAATCAGCACATAACAATATCTACTAGAGACAAGATTGGACATAAGAACCAACATTTTGAAACACTTATTAACATTTTGCAAACCTATCTAGTTTAAGTAGAAAATAACAATCAGAGGCATGCAAGATTTCAAAACACGTTATGAGAGTCAAGTATATTTAGTTCACTCCTCAAAGCACAGAACCTTGACTCGTCAAGAGGCTTTGTGAAGATATCGGCTAGTTGCTTTTCGGTGCTCACATGGTGAATTGTGATATCTCCTTTGGTTTTGTGGTCTCTCAAGAAATGATGATGGATGTCTATGTGCTTAGTTCTTGAGTGGCTTACGGGATGTTTGCAAGCTTTATGGCACTTTCATTGTCACACAAGAGTGGGATTTTGGTAAAGCGACATCCATAATCATTAGGTTTTGCTTCATCCAAAGTAGTTGGGCACAGCATGCACCGACCGCCACACACTCGGCTTCAGCGGTGGAAAGGGCTAAAAATTTTACTTTTAGAGCTCCAAGACACTAGGGTCCGTCCAAGGAATTGACATGTCCCTGATGTACTTTTTATTTCTACTTTGCAACCGGCGTAATCGGAATCCGAATACCCAAGTAGATTGAAATTGGAGCCCTTAAGATACCATAAGCCAAAGTTAGGAGTGTGTACTAAATATCTCAAGATTCTCTTAATGACCATAAGATAGCACTCTTTCGGGTTAGCTTGAAATCTAGCACACATGCACACGCTAAGCATAATATCCGGCCTAGATGCACATAAGTAAAGTAGGGAGCCGATCATGGAACGATATACCTTTTGATCAACGGCTTTCCCATCTTTATCCAAGTCTAGGTGCCCATTTGTTGGCATAGGTGTCTTGATGGGCTTGGCATTCACCATATCAAACTTCTTGAGTATATCTCTTGTGTACTTTGTTTGACATATGAATGTCCCTTCCTTCAATTGCTTGACTTGAAATCCGAGAAGGAACGTCAATTCGCCTATCATAGACATCTCAAACCTCTTTGTCATAACCCTACTAAATTCTTCACACAAAGTTTGATTAGTACTACCAAATATTATGTCATCGACATATATTTGGCACACAAATATATCATTTTTAATCTTTCTTGTGAAGAGAGTAGTGTCAGCTTTGCCTATTTCAAAGCTTTGCTTGAGCAATAAATCCTTAAGGCATTCATACCATGCTCTTGGTGCTTGCTTCAGCCCATAGAGCGCCTTATGGAGTTTGTAGACATGATGAGGATGCTTAGGAGACTAGCTCGGAGAGTGGACCATTGAGAAAAGCACTCTTCACATCCATTTGATATAGCTTGAAATCATGATGGACAACTGTTGGTAGAAATTAAGTGCAACTAAAATATGAAGAATTCCGCAAGCGCACAGAATATACCATTGTAGCATTTTACCGGGAGTAAACCAGATATCGTTATTTATATTTTATCACAGGGAAGCCAGGGTTAAAGAATCTGATAATTCACCATCATGTATCTACTAACTTAGTTAACCAACTAGACTAAAGCAGGGGGTAAATGATATATGATAGGTATATGAATAAAAGCACACATAGGAGAATTCTAGGATAAATGAGTAACTAGCTAAAGTGAGAGGACAACGGGAGAGATCAAGATTCCTATATACTTCTCTATTACTTTGGTTCTTTAATAACTAAAGCATGAATAGATACAACGATCATACACATGACACTTTAGAGCAACAGTACCTTTTTGACTCTCGAAAGAGACTGGGAAGAAAGTAGTCGGGGGAAGGCTGCCAAAAGCTCTACGAACATCAACCCGAACGTGGTGGATTACGAAGGCCTTACAGAGCTGTCACCTCTGGGGCTACCACAACTATACGTGGGGTTGAGCGCAACCTCAGGTAACCTATAGCCTAGACACCATGCCTAAACTATCGATTACTACTCTAGCTATGCGCAATAACTAAAGCACTCAATATGAGCTAAGATCCCATGCCAAGGTATAACAACTATACTAACCATACATAATAAAGGCATAAAGTAAATAGAGAAGATGAAAATATATAAAGCATAAGTCTTGTAAAGAATAGATATAAAGACATACCAAATCTCTGAAGACTTCTCCAGAACCGAAGCGCAGCTCCGCTCTCCCTAACTCCCATCTAGATCTAATCTACTACATTGGAATGTCTAGCCCTAATTCTCTAGGGAGGAGAGGTCATCCTTTCATGGGACACCTCTGCCTCTGATCCCAGCTAAGAGATAATGAAATTAGGGTATATGGGGATGCCTCCTCCAGGGGCCAGGGGCCTTGCTTATATAGCCCTCTAGGAAGCACCACAGCCCTCGGATCAAACCGACCTTGATCTACGATTATTATTGATCCTCAAAGGCGGTGGAGGCATGATCTACGAGACGGAGCCTGATTGGCTCTGCAGGTGGGGCGGGCACCCCCACCCCTTGGGCGGCCACCCAGATTCCGAGCCCGTTTTATCTCATGTTTATTTTCAGAGTCTTCTCGTACCTTCCAGATTATAGAAAAGTTGTGTGTAGCCCCTTTGTCTCTATATAAACCTGACATGTGGGCCTTCTTTGGTTCTTTTCAGCTGACACCCTAGAGAAACAGACATTCACCAAAAATTGTGGAATTATATCAGTAAAACCCCTATATCTAAGCGGTAATTATGTTTAGGTTCTTTTTCATGTTTCGTTGACGGTTAAAATTGACACTTATCTACCATCAACAACAGCAAAGACTAGAAGCATTCAGATTGCTTCAAGTCTTGCCACCAGTGCAAATGTCTCTTCGAAGTCTAGCCCTTCAACTTGAGTGAACCCTTGAACAACCAATCTTGCCTTGTTCCTTGTCACCACACCATGTTCATCTTGCTTGTTTCGGAAGACCCACTTGGTGCTAATCACATTCGTCTTGGGTCTTTCCACCAACTCCCACACTTGATTTCTCTCGAAGTTGTTCAACTCTTCTTGCATAGCCATCACCCAATCCGAATCCTTAAGAGCTTCATCTACCTTAAGTGGTTCCAAGGAGGAAACAAATGAGTAAAATTGGCAAAAATTTGCTAGACGAGATTGAGTTGTTATCCCCTTTCTTATGCTCCCAAGGATGTTGTCAACGGGATGATCCCGTTGTACACTTTGATGGACTCTTGGGCGAGGTGGTCTGCCTAAAGGTTGATGTAGGGGTTGGTTGTCATCATCAACATCAGCTTGAGGCTCATTATCTTCAATATGTTCATTCTCTTGCTGATTGTTGTCCCAGACCTCGGAGCCTCCACGTTCAGGCGTGGAGCCTCCGCATCCTGCATGTTCATCAGACCTGGGATAGCAGTTGGCCCTTGGAGTGGTGTTGAAGCTTGGAGTGGAGGATCTTCTTCTTCAGTAGCTTCAACTGGTCTCACATCACCTATGGCCAATTGCTTGATTGCTTCACAAGGTGGCTCTTCTTTTCCTATAACATCTAGATCAACTTGTTCCACTTGAGAGTCGTTAGATTCATCAAACATCACGTCTACTGTGATTTCAGTTCTTCTGGTAGAAAGATTGGAAACCCGATAGGCTTGCTCGTTTGGACCATAACCAAGAAGAAAGCCTTCATCAATCTTAGGTGCAAATTTAGAGCTTCGGGGCTTCTTGTTAAGAATAAAACATTTACACCCAAATACTCTAAAGTATGACACTTTGGGTTTGTTACCAGTTAGGAGCTCATTTGAAGTCTTCTTGTAGTACTTGTGAAGATAGAGGCGGTCGATAGCATGACAAGCGGTGTTAATTGCTTCAGCCCAATAGTTGTCCGGAGTCTTGTATTCATCAAGCATTATTCTTACCATGTTAATGAGAGTGTGGTTCTTCCTCTCAACTACCCCATTTTGTTGAGGGGTATATGGAGCCGAGAATTCATGCTTGATGCCCTCCTCATCAAGAAACTCTTCAACGTTGGTGTTGCGAAATTCAGAGCCATTGTCACTTCACACCTTCTTGATAGGTAGCTCGAACTCCCTTTGTGCTCTTCTAATGAAGGTCTTCACCTTCCCTTGCACTTCACTCTTATCATACACAAAGAACACCCACGTGAAGCGAGAATAATCATCAACAATAACAAGACCATATTTGTTGCCGCCAATGCTAACGTAGGCAACTGGTCCAAAGAGATCCATGTGGATGAGCTCCAATGGGCTTGTGGTAGTGATGATGCTCTTTGGTGGGTGTGGTACGCCTACTTGCTTTCCGGCTTGGCGTGCTTTACATATCCTATCTTTCTTAAATTGAACATTTGTTAGTCCAAGGATGTGTTCCTCCTTTAGAAGTTTGGCCAAGTTCCTCATCCCAACATGAGCTAGTCGGCGATGCCATAACCAACCCATGCTAATTGCCACTAAACAAGTCTCAAGCGTTGCTTTACTTTTGTTAAAATCAACTAGGTAAAGCTTGCCCTTCAAGCGACCCATAAAAGCAATAGAGGAATCCTCCCTTCTAATGGTGGTCACATCTTTATCCGTAAAGTGACAGTCATAGCCCATCTCACATAATTGTGATATGGACAATAAATTGTAACTCAACGAATTAACATGTAAAACATTGGAAACTGAATGATCTTGAGTTATAGAGATTTTACCTACACCAAGCACTTCTCCTTTTGAATTATCCCCAAATACTATATTTTCAATTGGACCTTCCATTTGGGCATAAGATGAGAACATACTCTTCTCTTCGATCATATGTTTTGTACATCCACTATCAGGCACCCAACTTGATCCACCGGAGGAGTATGCCTGCAAAACAAGTTTAGTTCCTTCTTTTAGGTCCCCAATTAGCATTGGTGCCTTGAGTGTTAGCCACTAGTATCTTAGGAACCCATAGAGATCTTTTCACATATATGTTGGGCTCATTTCCAACATACGTGGCAACAACTTTACCAAGGTTGTTGCGTCTCAACACATAGCTAGAGAACATGCTGTCTTGGGATGCATGGGTCTTGGGCTTGTAAACATACTTGTTCCTCTTGGGCACAATTAGATTCTCCTTAACCTGCAGATGAGTGTTAGATGCCTTAAGAGCTTGCTACCTTGGTTGAGGTTGTGTCTTGTTCTTGTTGGTGCTGCTGTGCTTCCAGACCTTGAAGCCTCCACGTTTTGGCGCGGAACCTCCAGGCCATGGAGCCTCCGTGTTCAGGCTCGGAGCCTCCGCGGTCTGCATTGGTAGCACCTCTCCAATGGTCTCCTTCTTGAATCTGATGCAAGACACTCCATTTACAATGTGCCTCTTGCCGGTCTTGCCATCCATCTTGTGACCGAGACCATCCTTGATAAAAGGATGTCTTCCTTGAATGAACTTGGGCTTCTTGCTTGCATCATCCATGCACCCACTAGCTATGATATTGTTGAGTCTAGCAATCTCCTTCTTCATAGCTTCCATATTAGCAAGGTTAGTAGCACAAGCTTCTAAATCGACATTGTAGCATCTATCACAACCCTTGCTAGTAGATGCATTAGATATCTGACTTGCCTTCGTAGGATGTGAGGTTTTATCCCAAAGGATGCTAAATTGATCTTCAAGCTCCTCATTTCCTGTCTTGAGGGCATTGTTCTTTTCTTGAAGAGTATTTAGATCATCCTTTAGGGTAGCTATGACACTTTCCGCTTGGTCAACTACCAAGCGTAAAGTTTCAACCCCACTTCTTTCTGATGCAAGAGCTTTCTTGCATGTAACATAAAGTTTCTCTTGTTTGGCAAGAGTAGCTTGAGTTCTCTCTAATTCATCTACCACCTTGGCTATGAAGTTCTTAGATTTTTTATCCATTTTACTTACCAAGTTGTTTACTTCATCATCACTAGATTCATCACTAGAGTCTATGTCAGATTCATCACTAGATGGAGGAGAGGGTTTAGGCTTGGATTTTGGTTTTACCTTTTCTCCTTTGCCCATGAGACAAAATAGTGTAGATCTCTCCTCATCATCGGTCAAGTTGGTGAAGAGCTTTGGTGAAGAAGAACGCTTCTTGATAGCAATGGTTGCAACTTTCTTTGTTTCTTCTTCACTTGAGCTATCATCATTTGAATCCCATTCATGACCAATATAAGCTTGACCCGAATTATTCTTCTTCTTGTGTTGGGTCCTGTCATCTTTCTTGTGGTGCTTCTTCTTCTTGTCCTCTTTGTTCTCATAAGGACAATCGACAATGAAATGCTCCGTGCTTCCACAATTATAACACTTTCTCTTTTGCTTGTTGAGGAACCTTCTCTTCACAAACTTGTACCCTTCTCTTTTCAGCCCCTTCTTGTACTTTCTCATGAACAAAGCAACATCACCAATCTCACCGAAAGACACTTCTTCATCACTTGAGTCACTTGACGAATCAACCGTCTCAACCTTGCTTGATCTTGATCTTGACGGCTTGCTTGATGTGAAGACCTTGTTTGATTTGTTTGCCTTGAGAGCCACCTCCTTGACCTTCAAGTTCTCCATCTTTGCTTCTAGCTCTCCAAACTTCTTCCTTTGTTGTACCTCCATCTCCATGAGCTCATGAGTGAGTATTCTTCTAAGGACATCACTAGGGGTGAATTCTTCAAACATCTTCTTCTCTCTAATCAATGTCACAAGAGTTGGGTTTCTTGGTGCAAATGCTTCCAACATCACTTTTACAACATGATGATCATCCAAGTTGTCTCCACCCAAGCCTCTAATCTTGCCAACTATCACCATCAATCTATTAAACATCTCTTGAGGATCTTCTCCATCCTTGATGACAAATCTATTGAGTTGAGCCATCAATAGATCAATCTTGGACTTCTTTACTTTACTAACCCCTTCATGTGTAAGGTGAAGAGTGTCCCAAATCTCCTTAGCAATCTCCAAACCAATCACTTTGTTGTACTCTTCCGGGCTTAATGCACTTAGAAGAGCACTAGTAGCTTGAGCATTGCAATGTATCATGCGAATCTCTCTTGGTGTGGGATTTTCGGGATCAACGAGATCTTCAAAACCTACACACACAATATTCCACATCTCCGAATGGAGTCCAATAAGATAAGCCTTCATCATATGCTTCCACTTGGCAATGTTAGTCCCATCAAATTGGGGTAACTTGCCCGTGGGTATGTTGATATGAGTGTTAGTAGGCAAGTTTATGAAATCATAATTAAAGGATACACTCAAATATGATCTCTTGGTGTTGGACTTTGAGTGTTCTCTTTGGTAGCCTTTGAGCATAGTACTCGTCATCATCATCTCCAATCTTCGACTCGCTGCTTGGTTGTGGACTTGATTCCACTTTTCTTCTTGCTTTGTGTTTCTTCTTCTCCTTGTTCTTGTTCTTTTCTTTTTGCTTGTCTCCCTTGGAGGATCCCTTCCCACTGAGCTTGAGCTTTGGAAGTCGCTCAAGTGCTATTGTAGGATCATCCTTAGGAGCTTCTAGTTCTTCTCCACTTGGAACGTCTTCATAGCGTTCCTCTCCATCTTCCTCCGGTACCCTTTCTCTAGGACTTGCCATTTCCTCACACGGTTAAGTGCTATTATGAGGAAACCTGCTCTAATACCAATTGAAAAGATCTAGCAAGTGGCCTAGAGGGGGGTGAATAGGCCTTTTTCTGAAATTTAATCAACTTCACGAAACTAGTCAGAACGCGGAGCCTCCAGGACGCAGAGGTTCCAGGGATAAACGTGGAACCTCTGGGGATCAGAGTATGAAATCGATCTATTGTGGAATTTAACAAATGAAAAATAGATCAAATATAATACCAGCCTTCCTAGGGAGTATGTTGAGCTATCCAAATAGTTGGTTGCACCTAGAGGATGAGGAATTCATAGATCGGATGCAAACCCTAAAAATCAATTCAAATCACAAGTGATAGCAACAACAACAGCAAACACAGAGGACACGAGGATTTATCCCGTGGTTCAACTAGCCACAAAGACTTGTCTACGTCCACGTTGTCGAGGTTATCCATGAAGGCTATGGAGTCTCTTTCAACTCGCTCCTCTTCTCCAACCTATCACCAAGACAATAGGTCAGAGGGTTCCACTAAGTCACAAAGGGTAATACAAATGTCCCAGTGCTCAACCACAGCGGATTGGGAGCTACCGGGCGACCACTAGCCGTCTAGGAGCCAAGCTCCAAGAGTAATGAACATACCAAGCGGCTAGAGCTTCACCAAGTGCATAAGAATAGAGGAGAAGGATCTTCTCGAGCTTTCTCACACTCTAAAGAGCCAAATCCCTTAAGGAATCACAAAGATTGGAGCAAGAAACTTGGGAGCACTAAGCTTTGAGAGAGAGAGAGAGCTTCTGTTGCGAGTCTAAGTGAATGGGATGAAGATGACCGTTGGGGGCGAAGGGGTATGGTATATATACCATCCATGACACCCGTAAAACGGTCAGGTTAGACAGACCCCGGAGCCTCCGCGTTAGGACGCGGAGGTTCCACGTAGGCTAGAGCAGATAAGAATTCAACTCGGTTGACTTTTTGTGGCTGGGATTATTTGAGATGTAGATGGAGTTTTGAGCACTTGGTTCCACCCAGCACACTATTAGTATCCCCCTTGATAGTACGGCTTGTCCTATAACTCAATTTCAAAATATAAAATGAATTAAACTAGCTCTTGGAGCCGTTGCAAGCCATCCATTTGAGTTGGGGGGTCTCCTCCTTTGTTTCTTTGCACCCACGATGAAAGTTAAGCTGTCAAACACTTGTCAAAGCCATTAGTCCTTTAATTATATGGTCAACATCACCAAAACCCACTTAGAGCTTGATTGCACTTACAGGTGTAACCTAGATAAAGTTCACGCTTCGCCTCTTCCATGATTTCTTGATATAAGTTACCATCGAAGCCATGGCTTGCTGTGGTGTACAAATCTTGAATCAACCCTTGAACTCCTCGTGCACTATCTTCTATGACATCTTCGGCTTGTCCTTCATCATCAAGTGGAGCTTGGTCATTTCCATCCCATGACATATCTTCAGTACCAACAATGAGTGTGCCATCATCTTGTTCAACATCATTATCTCCCTCTCCATGGTTAATCCACCTTGTATAGCACCTAGAAATACCATTGATGTGGATATCCTCCTCTACCTCATCTTGACTTTTTTCTATTTGGTTCAGGCATTGACGGCATGGGCACTTGATTTTCTCATGTGCACTAAATCTACTTCTGACATGTTCCATGAATTGTTCAACACCAGCAACATAGGGATCACTAAATGGTAAGCTATTATAAATCCAGCTTCTATCCATCTCGACCTGGATAAATTGAGGTGCCAAAATGTTACAAATCGAGCTTCTATCCTTCAATTCAACTAAAGGCACAATAACAAATCTAAAGGGGAAGAGCTATGGTTGACTCAGCTCACCTTGTACAATGGTCGGAGAGGCAGCAGCTGCTAGCTAGGGTGGCCGGCGAGGCTGGTAGTTGGGGGAGGAGGCAACGCAGCAGGTGAGGGGGCCGACAAGGCAGCAGCTGGGGTGGCCAGTGAGACAGCAGCAGGTGGGGCCGGCGCGGCTCCAGCAGGGGTGGCCGGCAATGCTGCAGCAGGTGTGGTCAGCGAGGGAGCAGCAGTGGGGCCGGCGTGGCTCCAGCAGGAATGGTGGACGTCGAGGTCGTCGTCGCTTCTAGGGTACCGTGCTTCTATGGCCGGCGAGAGGCTAGCAGCTGGGGTCACCGTCGCTTCTCTTGCAGGTGGGGTGGACGGCGAAGCTGCAGCTGGGGTCGCAGGCGACAACAGTGGCCGAGATGTGGCCGACCAAAGTGCCCTCTACAGCTCTGCTTCTTAGCTAGAGCTTGCTAAGTACCCCCCTTAATGACATGTGGGCCCTGAATGCTAATGAGCCTTGACTGCCATGTGGGTCCAACGTTTGAATGACATGTGGGCCCTGCATGGTACTTAGCCTCTCTTGTAATGAATTAATTGTGCAAACACCATTTCTCTTTTTAATCAATGGAAAAAGTTGTAACTAGTATTTCTCCCACATACATACTCCAAATGTGATGCTTTTTTCCTAAATTTTTCTAAAATCATGATCTATCGATATATTGAGTTGATTTTGGTCATCTTTTCATGTGACAAAGTTTGCACAATTCAAAATTTGAATTTCAAAAAATGACAACTTCAAACCAGATGTTGAAACTCCAAATGATTTCAGCTAAAAAGTCATTAAAATAAAAGTTGTAGAACTCATCAAGATCTACAACTTTTATTTAGGTCATTTGTACATCCAACAAAGTTATAGAAACCTTGTTCATAAATTTCATTTATCTCTATTATAGTTTCATAAACTATAGGAGAGATACATGAAATTTGTGAATAAGGTTTCTATAACTTTATCGGATGAACAAATGACCAAAATAAAAGTTGAAGATATTGATGAGTTGTGTAACTTCCGTGTTCATGACTTTTTCATTTGAAATTACTTAGTACCCCAAAATTTTGTTCAAAGTTCTAATATTTTCAAATTCAAAATTCAAACTGTCGAAACAAAGTCATATGACAAAATGACCAAAATCAAAGTGGTAGATCTCGTTGCGTTAAACAACTTCGTTTCTGACATTTTTTTCCATTTGATATCATTTATTACACCAAAAATCTATTTGAATTGCTAATAATACTAATAAATGGTCATTGACATAGCAGACCCACCGCGCTAGGACAAAAAATGGCGAGCGCAGGCTCTGCCACTGACATAGCGGGCCCACCGCACCAGACCAAAATTTGGCAGCTACACCTCACAACTCTCCCGCGCTGATTCGCTCACCGACAAATGGGGCCCACCACGAATCCTGCTCAAGAAGCCCAAAATCCCCTTGCGGCCTGTCATATCCCTTTGCGGCCGCAGACCTCATCCAACCAAGCGCCACAGCTCTCCCTGTAGAGGCGTAGACCATGGCCTCCTCCTCCCCCCACTCCTCAACCTAGCGCCGCCACTCGCCCATCCCGCCGCCACGCCAACGCCGAAGGCCAGAGCTGCCCATCCCGCCGCCACGTCAACGCTGGAGGCCGGAGCTGCCCATCCCATTGTCGTCACCTCCGCCAGTGCCCGGAGCCGCACAGAGCGTCGCTGCCTCCACCAGTCGTCGTCTTCCCAGCCTCGTCACGCCACCGCCACCACTCCTCAGAGTACGTGATTCACTTTCCTTCACTTGTTACCTCTAGTGGCAGCTTGTAGAACCAAACGTTGGGTAGTACATAGTCAAATTATAAATCCATCAAGCTGAAGGTTGATGCTTTGAAATGTTTATAGTATTCTATAATACAAAGATATGCAGTTTGGTAGTTTACTTTATGATAGAGTAAGACACTATGGCTAGTTATACACCTTATGTTCTTTATCTCTTGTTATAGTCGTGTTCTGTACTTCCATTGACAGTTATTTGAATGAAAACTGAATCTGAGTTCTTCAGTTTGACTTACATTTCTAGGATGGGCCCATAGTTTTAGCCCTTTTAGGAATGCAACTTGAGCTGAAAATAAATCAAACTTCAGTTTATTTTCTGTAAACTAGGTTGCCGCTGTTGGGTCTAGTTAGCTTTTCCAACCTTGTTCAAGATACAAGTGTGTTGCTCAGTTGTTTGTTCCATCATATACTTTAGAAAAGAGGCACCATATATCATATAGTTGTTGTCATGAAAAATGGAGTAACCCCAATGTTAGCTAGAACTCTAGATACGCAGGTATTTTTTATTATATGATTGTATACATCTGTACAAGTTGATGTATAATGCACAAATAGCAAGAGATCTAAGGATTACTAGTAAAAACTTGTATGCTTTATGCTTTGACTCATGTTAGCTAGTTTCCTACTTTTTGACTAACTATTAGACTGCTCCTTTATTTCGTTTACAAATTCTGTACTGATCTGTTAGTTCTTTGTTCAACTTTTTTATAGAAACTGAATCCAGTTTCTGCTCTTTCTGCGTTTCATCATAATAAGTATTAGAGGAAATGGAAAAAACAAAGTATGAGCAAGAGAGGGACGAGAACGTTAAGAAGGTCCAGGATGTTTTTAAGTCTTTGGGTATTCCAGTATTAGCACAGACTGTTAGGGATGTTTTTTCAAAAGGGGAGAAAGAGGGCAAAGGGAAGAGCCTAGTGTCTGACAAACCAGAATCTGACATTGAATATGATCCATCCTCTGACATTGATAACCAATCTGACAATGATGATGATTATGATGATGACCTCAATACTGAGGTGAGATGGATTACTAGGCCAATTTTCAAGTTTACATATCCGTCTATTTGAAACATATATTTCATTGTAGTTATTTAATCTATTGCCGTCTTCTTAACTTATAAGATGCATGTTTCTCTTGCCAGGTAAGATCGATGGTTCTAGGAACTCGCCCTCAATAGAAGAAGCAAAAGGCGGCTACAATGGCGGCTGCCAACCAGCAGCCACCGCGCACGCCAACTAGATTCACTAGGGCTAGCACTACTATAGAATTGATTTTGCGAGACACCACCCAAAACTTAATAGAGGCGGGCAACAAATTCAACCGCCTCCAAAAAAACTGGGTTATTAATGGAGGCGGGCACTTTTATTTATTGAGGCGGTCACATTTGCCCACCTCGTAAAATCAATTTACGGAGGCAGGCGTCTTAAGACAACCGCCTCCAGAAATCCCTTATTTACAGAGGCAGTCATCTTAAGCCAATCGCCTCTGAAAAAGCCGAGGCCCAAGAGAGCCCAGGCGAGGCTCGACAGCCGTCATGCTTATAAATACAAGGAGTTAGGGTTTTTTTCCATTCACTCCTCAGTCTCACACACAAACACACTCCTCTTCCTCCCTCTCCTCGCACCAAGCGGCGGCGCGTCGCACCCTTCCTCCCTCACACCGATTGAGCAGCGATGCCCCTCTCCCTCTCCTCGCACCCCTCCTCCCTCCTACCGGCTCCTTCTCCCTCCAAGACCGGCGAGCGGCAGCGCCCCTCTCCCTCTCCTTGCACCCCTCCTCCTCCCTCCCACCGGCTCCTACTCCCTCTAAGATCGGCAAGTGGCGGCGCCCCTCTCCCTCTCCTCGCACCCCCCTCCTCCCTTCCACTGGCTCCTTCTCCCTCCAAGACCGGCGTGAGGGGTGGTGCAGCGCCACGGCGAGGGCGCGACCCCTCCTACCACGACAGCGGCAAGCTCTAGTTTGTGCTGTCTCCTCCATGCTGGATCTAGTGTGTGGTGGCTCCTCTAGGCCAGATCCAGCAGGTGGCGGCTCCTCCATGCTGGATCCGTCGGGTGGCAGCTCCTCCAGGCTGGATCTGGCAAGTAGCGGCGTAGGAAGGCAGATCTCGGGCACCATGGCGGCTCCTCCAGGCAGATCCGGCGGATTTGCGCCCCAATCCCAACAACGGTGGCATGCGGTCGGCTCCTTCTGGCGGATCCGGTCTGTGGCCGCGCAAGGAGGTAGGTCCCGACCACCACGATGGCTGCTCCTGGCAGATCCGGTGGATTCGTGCCCCTTCCCCACCACGACAGCGGGCGGCTCCTCCAGGCGGATCTGATTCATGGGCTGGAAACGGGCTCGCCAGCGGGCTCATGGATTTTTTTTTATTTTTTTAATTGATTAACCATGACGGGCGTTGTAAGGCACCCACCTCCATAGATAGATTAACAGAGGCGGGGAAACCCAACTGCCTCCACCGCCTCCATAGTTCCCGCATTAACGGTGACCTATCATTGGAGGCGGTTGGGTTTGCCCGCCTCCAAAAATCAAAAACACCCATCACCATAAAAAGATTCTGTAGTAGTGTAGTGTAGCCATGTCTTCGCCTAGTGCAAACACTAGGACCACTGGAGGCCGTCCGCCACCTAGGCCAAGACAGAACTTACCTACTAGGAACAATTTGAAAGCCAACCCTAATACAAATGCCATTTCCAGTAGCAGCCATTTGCAAGGCCATCTCACTACAAGCGCCAGCCAGACCACAGAAACTACAAACACAGTGCCTAGTTCTCTGGGATTCACCAGGGCCAATGCAGCCAACTCTTCGCTTGGCCCAAACATAGTGCCTAGTCCTCATAGATTCACTAGGACTAGTGTAGCCATGTCTATGCCTGGTGCTTTCACAGTGCCTACTCCTACCAGACCCACTGCTAACTTGTCTCAGGAACCTACTCCCACAAACAGTGTTAACCGAACAGTTCATGTGAAAAACTCGCTAGGTGGACAAAGCTCTAGGCAAAGCAATGACATCAATGAGTTGGCTGAGCAATTTGATGCTGCTAATTTAGAGGGTCATACAACTGAAGGAGAACCAGTCCATGACTCAATTTCAGGTAAATAATATGTGTTTCGAAGCATTAGTTTCTCCATTCAATATCTACAATTGCTACTGCTATAATAAAACATTTCTATTATTATTTGCCAATGCAGCACCCCAAAAGAATGTTCGCAAGAGAACCATGGGTCATGGCTTAGAGAAGATGATTAATAGAGGAAAGAAGCTGGCTATTGAGGTGGCTGAAGGGAAGAAAAGACCTGAGGTCCCACTTCAAGCTGCAAAGCTGGCATTAGAATGTGGTGTTGCCCTTAGAGACAACTTGCCTATCTACACATCTTGGAAAGATTATGATAATGACCAGGGGCAGGAAGAAGTATCAAAAGTGCTTAAGAAAGTGGCGGTGAGTCAGCTATTTCATTCTTCCAAATATTTTCATGCATTACAATACTCCCAAGTGCCAATTGTGTCTAATATTTCATTTGTGTGGCTTCAGTCAAGGTTGGATGTGGATGTTAGGAATGAGGGACCAAGCAAAGCTGCATGGATTGATATCATTAAGAAGGGAGTAAGGCAGCAGAGGTATCTCCTTAAAAGGAAGTACTTTGACGACTCATTGACACGAGAACAGTGGTTGGCCAAAGAACCTCCACCTAAAATGAAGAAAGAGGATTGGATCCAGCTGGTTGAGTACTGGTGTGACCCAAATAATTAGGTCCATGCCTGCACTATCTGCTTTTGTTAATATGCAATGCAAATTGTGCATGTGAATGAAACCTCTGTATTGCATTTGTGGTGCAGGAGAAATTTGCTAAGAATAAAGTAAACCGAGGCCAAGTGTAGCTTCACCAAAGGACTGGATCTAGGTCCTATATTGCCCATCGATACAGCCTGGTACGGATACTATTGCTTTCTGTGTATTCCAATTATAAGGAACTGTGTGTGTTGGTATTTATTAACTCCTCACTTGTTTTAGTAGTCACCTATTAATTATCTACACCTCTAGCATTACTAAACTAGGTTGTCATCCCTAGTGATGGTGCCAGAAATGTTTAGCATTACTACAAGAATAATACTAAGTAGATGTTTATCATTTTATGTGACTAGAAAGAATATAAAGATATGGATAAAAGGGATTTTGCAAGCGGACAGATAATTATACCATTGTAGCACTTCACTCGAGAGTATACCAGATATCGTATTTATATTTTACCACAGGGAATATGTAGCTTTGGACATGTATTGATAACTTATAACATTGATGGAGAAATAAACCATAACCAATCACTCTACTCATAATAGGGGTAAGTCACGAGATAAGATGTATATAATAAGCATTGATCAAGCATTATAATAAGTAAATCACTCATAGCACTCCAATCTATGGCATTAGCATGATCAAGTTAGAATATTAGAGAAATAATTCCTAAGTCATCCTTAACTACAAGTCAAAACATATGTTGATTAGTGCAATTACACCTAGTAATCATGGCTAAGATCATTATTATATCCACACATAAGGGGCGTTACTTAGGGAAGTTTGAGTCAATGTTTTCCTAAACGTTAAACGGTAAACAGTCGGTCACCCTTCGTTTAGCGTTTAGACCGTTTAAATAAACGGCCTAAACGGTTTTGTACAATAACAATAAAATATACATATTTATGTAGGTAAAAATAAAATTTGCTAGAACCCATACATATTTACACATGTAAAAATCAAATATTCTACCAAATAATCTTGTTGAAAAAATCTAAATCCCACAACACTTCATATAATTACAATGTTAATTAGTTTCATGTTGATTGTGATAGACGTAGTCCTTTAATTCACTTAATTATGGATTAAATGGTTGTTTAGCTCATTTAATCACGTTTAATCTGATTTTGTTTAGACCGTTTAGACGGGATTGAACGGTTTAAACGGGTTTAAACAGCCTAACCGTTTAATTCACCGTTTAGGGCCTAAACAACACGGTTGACTTCTGTTTACTGTTTAAACGGTGTTTAAATGGACTAAACGGCCGTTTAGGCGAACAGTGGTTTGAGTACAGAAACCTCTCCCATCCTTCGTAACCGGGCCCTACTTCTATGACCTATATTTGAGGAGTGGACTACAAAGGACTCAACGGGAGTGTCACATCCACGATCTATCACATGACCTAGAATATAGAGTGTATTCGCAGGTAAATAGCATATAAGCACCACGCTTACATGATCTCTACCATCCACCCATGGTACCTTATTAGGGTGAACACTATACAAACTTATGCATAAATACAATGATAAACTAACTATACTAAGTATATAATCAAAGTAGACAATGAATATTTCAACCAAGAACATGAATAAGATGAATATGAATGTCATATAATTGTACCAAAGCATATAAAAATAATGGAGATACAACGAGAGAGGGGTATAAGAATTATACCGAACCAAGCTCTTGACAATGTCAGGAATCCAAGCGAAGATCTGCTTGCCTCCCTCTAGACCTAGCCTAACTAGCTAATGCCCTAGAAACTAAAGGAGCTCTGAGGATATTAGGGTTTCTGTCTTCTCCAAATGACTTGATGCCTCAGGTGGGGCTAGGGTTTGCTTATATAGCCCTGGGGTTGAACATGAGCCCTTGGATCAAACCGACTTAAGGAACGGCGTGGATGCAACCCTAGGAGGCAGTGGAGTAACATTCTAGAAGCCAGAGGCGAGGGGGCACCAGGGGGTGCTAGCCGGCATGGGGGTGGGACCAGCCGGTCCCACCTGGCGGCCTCTCAGGGCCCGCCTTAACGTGGTGTCCTCTGGTGTCTTCTAGAACCTTCCCATGTATATATCACAGAATAATTACTTGATTTCATTTGATGAATAGGTCCCCCTTGATGGTTTTCTGAAATAATCCTGCAGCGATCACAGATTCATCAAAACTCATGAAATTTGTCAGTTTAAACCCTAAACCTTTGTTGGTGCTCTCATATGTGCCCTTATATATGTTTTATTGACGGTTAAATATGGTTGTTAACTACCGTCAACAGTGTGCCATTAATTAGTTCTTGCACTGAAATGTGAAATGTTATGGAGACAACCCTGATTGCCTGATGTCCAGGTTGCATTGATGCATGTTTCTGTGTTGTTTTTCTTGATCTGTCCAGGTTGCATTGATGCACAATTTTTTTATGTCGATGGCCAACTGGGAATCAAATACATGTGATTGTTGATTGGCAAAGCATAGTAGTAATTGGTTGACTATGCCAGTAATTGCATTTGTTGTTGGCATAAAAAATTTGGAGGCAGATAATTTTATGTTCTGTAGTGCATACATTTTTTGGCATCTTGCTGTTGAAATGAAAAAATAATGTATGGCTTATCTTATATCCCATGTTTGTCGAGCCCTCTCTTTACCTTCACAGATATCATTGTAATCCAAGTTTTTTGCATGCTGCAAAGGCCTAAGTATAACACGGATCCAGATCCTGTTGATTTTTTTGGGGAGTGTATGAATAGTCCGCAAAATGGTCGTACTCCTCTTGCAAATGAGATATATGTTAAGTTACATAACGATTGCATACATGTACTGTACTCAATGAAATACCTGGTTGAACAATGTTGTATGACCTTGTTATTAAGAGGATTCATTCTATGTAGGAACATATGGTTGCAGAGAAGGAAAGAGAACTAGAAAAAGGAGAAGCACAAAAGTCTCCCTCTAAGATTGTTGTTGACAGTCTCAGCTAGATCAGCTGTTCATCCACCTTCCTTCCAAACATTGGTGTCGCTCGAGCGTCGAAGACTGGCCGGTCCACATCGACAGCCACAGAAGCACGCTTGTAAGCTCAGTTTGAGGCAACACTGCAAGTAGAAAGAGAGGAAGCTGCTAGGAAGCAGGAAGAGTTGCAAGCACAGCTTCAAGCTCAGCAGGGCTCACTTGAAGCCAACCAAGCAGCTCTTGAAGAAAACCAAAATTTGTTGCGCCAGATCCAAGAGGAAGTGAAGGGGATGCACACCAAGTTTGAAGAGACTAATGCACTGCTACGAGCTATGCTGAAACTTCAGAAAGATTGAGGTAGGTCTGAATGAGTTCCTGTTGATGATGCCTTTGCCTGAGCTTTAGCTACCTTGCCAGAACACCAAACTGTCTCTGTTGTTGGAACTTTGTGCACTGTGTTGTCAGAACCAAGGTCGAACTTATTTGCATCTGTTTGTATGTTTGAACCTATATGATGGATTTGAACCTGTGTGATGGAACCTGGAACTAGTGTGATGTGTTTGAACTTGCAACCACTGTGTATTATAACTCTAGAGTGTATGTGGATGATGGCTTGGCTGAAATGTGTATGCTTTATGAGCTGTGATGAGAATGTTGGAAAAGATCTGTGTGACATTGGTCATTGAATTGATACATATATTTGAGCCACGTTCGTCATCGAATGATAGGAAAATGTATGATGACCTAGAGTCATCTCAAGATGTCTCTAACTATCTTACATAGGAAGACACAATGAAAGTTTCACAAAATCTGCATAACTATATATGACGTAATGGTGTCGTCACAATAAGCTATCTAAATCAGGGTTCCCTGGAAACAATTTGTGACGGTTGAAGCATTAGGTGACGAGTTGACCAACCAATATGTGACAGTTTTAGTCGTCATTAAATGGCAACAATATATGACGACAGAAAAAAACTGTCACAAAAGGTCATCATATTATGTGACGGTTTTCCATATTATCGTCACAAGGTACATTTAGCGACGGTCGATATATGACGACCTTCATGACAATGGTTTTTGGTCATGCCATTCATTTTGTGATAAATTCTGTACTTTTCATGACACTTTCAGTTTGTTATAAAAGCCTAGATTTTTTTTGTAGTGAATGCTTCTTGTTGGATAAAAGGTTTGAGTTAATTCACCATTAACCCTTATGGCGTAGCAGTAGCACACCGAGGAAACACACCGCATAACAGTAGATATCCATGAATCATGAAAACCCAGCTTCTATGTACACTACAAGAAATGTGTACGTTTATAGCATGACATTAGGTAAAAAAGTCACTAAATCAACTAGTTTATGATGATTTTTCTAGAGGCATCCGAACTTAGTGACATAAGTAAATGTATGTCACAAAAAATGTCTTAAAGCTAGTCCAATTATATGTTATGACAATATTTGTCATGTCATAAAGAGTAATTTACAAGGATAGTGTGTCACAAATTATTTATTGATTTTATTAACATTTTTATTCAAGGTGGCATGCGAGTCCAACTAACAAGACAGGTCTAGTAACACCGTAGGTGTTGATCAATGCTGTTAATCCTGTCCATTCTAGTAACCCGCAAGTAAAAAAATCAAGATGTATATAAAAATATAAATATTATTTATTGTTAATTATTTCAAATACTAGATAAAAGTATACGTATACACCTGTACGTTTAGGCCCCGTTTGGTTTGGATGTTAAAGATTAACAAACACTGTAGCAGTTTCGTCTTATTTGACAAAAAGTTTCTAATCTTGGACTAATTAGGCTTAATAGATTCGTCTCGTAAATTACTCCTAATCTGTGCCAACATACATGTAATTAGTCTACATTTAGTACTCCATACATTTGAGGGAACATTGATGTGATGGGAGTTAAACTTTAACTCCTCCAAACCAAACGGAGCCTTATATGAATAACATTAAATAAATGCTATAATAATATATATGTGGCTTAGTTGGGTATTAAAATAATAGTTAAGTAAAAATACATTTATATATACACGCATATCTTATTTTTAGTGTGGAAACTCAATTGGTGTCAAATGTATTTGTGTATATATGCATATATATATTTGTATATCTTTATTCCTAAATAATTGTTTGTATATATACTTGACAATTTGTTTTCTAAATAAATATTTAATTAACAAAAAAAGAAGAAATTAAAAAGAAAATACCACGCACACAACACAACCCACGCCAAACGCAGACAACACCGGACCCACGCACGCATGGGCACGGGAGCAGCCCCTGCAATTTATCTCGAGAAAATGAGAATTTTGCCATCATCAAAGTTGAGTTTCGCTGATTTGCCATCTCATAAATGGGATTCGCTACATTGCCATTATCAAACTGGGTTTGCCTGCTGAAATGCCCTTACGATGATTTCTTTCAAAATTTAATTATTTTTTTATCCAATCTACTTTTTCATTCCCGTTTTACCCCTGCCTGTACACGAACCTTATCTCTGCCTCTTCCTCCTCGGACAACACGAGCACGGACGCGAGCAGTTCGCCGCGGCTCGTAGGCCGCTCGCCCACCGCCGAGTGTGCCGCCGTGGCCGTGGAAAACGCCCTGGCCGCCCCCCAACGCCGGTGTGCCGTGCGCCAGCAGCAACGCTGGGCAGCCCGACGCCACGGCCGCCCCGACGCCAGCACGCAAGCGCTGCTCCTGGCCATCCTGCCGCCGTTGTAGAACTAAACCAGAATTGGTTTTGAACGAGTGTGATATCCAGAATCTTTTGTAATCACATCTAAGTACTATGGAATGATGAAGATGTTCTGAAATCAGCATGTGTTTTTGACATGTTATGCACAGCATTTGTTCATGAATTGGACAGAATTTGGTTAGTTTTTTTACATAATATGGCCCAATTCTGACATGATTTTGGATAGAATTTCCACATAATTTAGACTGAATTCCTGTGATGTGGTGCAGTGGAGGTCGACTGGACGGCTGGAGCTAGGGGCGGACGCCTACTCGGCCATTCCGTGCCGGCGTCAGGCTGCGTTGGCCGGCGGGAGCGCAGCGACGGGCTGGCGTCGGGTGGCCGCTGCGGCGCGCTGGCTGGTTTCGGACGGCCGCGGCGGCGCGCTGGCTGGCTTCGGACGGCCGCGGCACCGGCGGCGGACGAGCGTTCTTGTCACTTGTGCGTGCGTGTGTGCTCCTGCCAGGAAGAGGAGACGGATGAAAGAGATAAGGTTGGTGTACAGGCAGAGGTAAAACGGGAATGAAAAAGTAGATTGAATAAAAAAATAATTAAATTTTGAAAGAAATGCATTTCAGCAGGTGAACCCAATTTGATAATGACAATATAGCGAATCATATTCGTGGATGGCAAAACAGCGAAACCCAACTTTGATGATGGCAAAATTTCCATTTTCTCCCTTATCTCCTCCCGTGCGTACCCGTGCTCTCTCTCGGTCTTCTCTCTCTCACGGGCTCCCTCTCTCAACGCCGACGCCGCTCCCTACTACTCCTCCCATGGCGACCTCCCCTGCTCTTAGCTTCTCCGCGTGTAGCACTAGCGCCTCCTCCTCTTCCTCCCCGCGTCGCGCGCCCTCGCACTAGGCAGGCTGCCATGCCCTAGCCGGCTCTGCTGGCCACCCTGGTGCCGTCGGCCAGCCGGGGATGGATGGGCGCACCGCCGGGCTGCCAGCCAGGCCGCAGCTGCGCGCCACACGGCCGCTGCTGCCATGCCCTAGCCGGCTCTGCTGGCCACCCCCTGGACAGGCTGTGACGTTGTCCGTGATGCCCCCTTCCCCTCACTGTCGTGCTCTTCCGACCATTGCAAATCCAGATCGGGCAATTCATCGCCGTGGTGAGCTCTTTCCCACAATGGTTTTGTGCTTGTCTTGTTATGTGCTGCAAATTAGGGATCTAGGGTTAGGGTTAGGAATCTTGAGATTGTGATTCACTTATCAGTTTAGGAGTGGAATTGGGCTGAACAAATGAACTCAGTATATATTGTCTTGATGTGGAAACAAATAAGGAAAATTCAATAACATTTTTGCAATGTGTGCTGAAAACTGCAGTGTATAATTCTGCTTGAAAAAATATTATGAGTATTTAAATGATCTTTTCTGTGAATCTTGTCAGAAACAAAGTTGTAGATAATTTATATATCTATGCTATCCTAAAATTTCATGATTTTAGCCCACCAGATTTGGGAGTTACATGATTTTTTGAAGTTCCCTGTCAGGATTTTGTTGCGTGGTCCTGAACATTTATGTTTTTTGACCTTGTTACCCGATGAACTAGCTCTTGTTGATAACTACAAAGTTGTAGACAATTACATAAGCTTTACAAATTATTAAAGAACATAAATTTTGGTGGACTAGAACTCCGGCTATGATTTATTTAAGCAATTGTACTGCAGCTGTCTAGTGTTTTCAGATCTTGGTTCACACGGTTTGCCAACAGAGGTATATTTAGGAAATCATACCCCCACCTAACAAAAGTACTGTACAGTAACCTGTATATGTGTGGAGATCTGTTTAAAATTATGTTACACAGATTTTCATCTTGTTAAGTTGATAGTCTAGCATTGCATTTCAGGATTTAGACACGAGGAGGAGGCTTGAAAGCTCCAGTGGTCCATATGCATAGTCATAGGCAACATTGGAGCCCTCATTTGCCTTTTCAGTTCAAGGTAAAGCTCTTTCAAAATGGCAGTGAGGCTCCCTTAGACCATGCTGAGATAGATGGTGTGTGATGTATACTTCTTACTATTCCATGGTTTATTAGTACTTTCGTAACAGTGAGATGAGCAACTGTTGTACTAGCCTGTGAAGCTAATCTGCTCGGTGTGACCTCAGTGTTAATCCTTGTTTCAGACTAGCAACACTGTTTGTTGCTTTCACAATGTGCTAATGCTCAATACCTATTGGTTGCCTTAGGTTGCTTCTGCAACATAAATTTGTGATATATATTGATATTATTTGATTAAAAAATAGAAGATGTGTGAGGGTGACTAATTGTTGGTAACATGTTTTCTGCTTTATTTTTATGAGCTGTGAAGACATATTGTCTGCACATATTAAATAATAAATAGATGCTAATCAGCATGTCGGCACAAGCAGCACTCTGACCACTAGAAATGTTTGCACTTATTTCAGTTTGTGGGTTGGTGATTCCAGTGCCTTTTAGTGCCAGTAAGGATAACACCTGTGAATCTTATCTCCTCCGGTAAGGACAGCGATATAAGTTTGTCTTCCTGTTTTCCTGAATTTATATGATGACATTGCAAACTCAAGCTATTGTCATAACCTGAGATCTGTGCTGTTACTACTACTCAGTTACCCCTGTTGGATCCATTTTTCAGGCTATGGATGAGCTGCATGGTGCACTTGTGATTGATTTAGGGAAGCCTATGATTATTAAGGTTAGGATTTCTTACTAGTTCAGATCTAAAAGTTAATATTTCTATGTCATGTCTAGTTGTGTTAGAATTAAACTAAAAAGAGATCTAGTGATTGATATGTGATTCGTAGTAGAAATGAAAATACAGTTGCATATATGTTGCTTGCATCTAAAACTTCAGACCATGCATTAGCAGTTACTCTTTCTGAGGAAAAGAATGTGTCAGGTGGCTTGTGTTTGGCTCAAATGGTAGTAGTAGCTTATTCAAATGGTAGCAGCTAGGGGCAGCACTCATTAATTCTTTATCCTGCTGTAGCAACCAAAATTCTCTAGTACAGAAGTATGATGATATTATGTCCCTTAAGAGTAGAGAAATATGAAATGAGATTAGTTATTGAGATCTTTTGTCCATGGCTCAAAAATGACAGCTAGCTGTTGATTTGGATTTGTGTAAATAAAAGAATACATATAACTATTGATGCTATTATTATTTCTACATTTTAGTTCAGCAACTGATTGTGCCTTGAGCCAACACCATGGAAGTTGTAAATATACTTGAGCTGGTTAGTGACAGCAAGTTTGATTTGTACCAAACTTCAATTGGCTCTATTTCTTGCTGAATATTGGGCATGGGTACGTTGTTTTGCATGTTATAAAGTGGTGCTGTCCTCCTTCAGATTCAGTTAAATTATCAGGTAGAACATTACATGCTTTTCTGCTTTATTTTTTCATTCCTGGTGATGAAACTGCTCTTAATAATAAGTGGTACATTTTGAGGCTATAAAGGGACAGTTCTTGTGTGATATATGAGTTTACACTTTACAGATTTGGAAAATGTCTTAGGATTGTATGCTGGAAACTTGTATGACTTCCTGTGTGAGATATCTATATAATTTCATTTAATCTAATTATTACCAATTCAGAGAAGGTACGAATCAATAAAAAGTAAAAAATATAGAATAGAGGTTAGCTTATTGAGTGGTTAGTATTGAAGACATTGACCTGTGAGCACATGACTTGCTATAGTTTTCGTGATCCTCTCAGATTTTATAGGCTGAACTTGTACTCAGAAAGTTAGCTATTTGCTTATCTATTGGAATTTTTTGAAAAGTAAGTTTAAATGTACCTTTTGTTCTGCTCATATAATAAGTTATAAATATTAATAGTGTACCAGTGCAATCCAGTGTTTCATATTGCCTATACCAATATACAAGTTAGCCACTGGGCAGCATATAGTCATTACATTGATGAGGAAGGTGGGCTACAAGCATGCAGAATTTTTCTTGTTCAGCAGGTATGTTATCTATTTTTGCCTATTATTAATCAGTTTGGTGGTTTGACTTTTGAGTTTTGGCATGTTGGCCATTCAGCTTTATGTGTAAAAGAAAATGTCTCCTAATCTGGATATTTTGTGCATCATTACATATTCTATGCCACTAGATTAGGAGGCGTTTAATCACATGATAAACTAGATAGTGTACTGCTGAAGTGTGATCTTTCAGCTTGTGTGCTTGCAATGCACTGAACAAATTAAGCGCGATCTTTCACCTTGTGTTCCTGTATTAGTAGATTTGACTATGCAAAGTTACTATTTTTGACAATGTAATATCTCTTTCCCTTTAATTGAATATGCAAAGTTAGTGCATCAGCAGAGATATATATATATATATGAGAATCACAATGTATCTGTGGGATTAATTTTTGAGTAAGTTCTAACTTGAGCCACTTGTAAGTTGAAGCAAAGAAGGCTAGCTGGAGTTCGGACTCTTGTTTTCCTGTTAAGAAAGCAACAAAGGCCTTACCAGGATTCATATTGATTGAGATTTAGAACTAAATGATAAAGACAGACATAGATGTTACGTTTGATGCTGTATTTTACTTTCTAGGATATTTTTTTTTCTTTCTAAATGACATTTTGTAAAAGATTCGCACATGTTAATTGTTGGTATGTTTATTAATATGATAAGTGCATGATTTGTAATCTGATATGTGTTTGTGGCCTAGTTGGTTGTATGGCTGTTAAAATGGGATTTTGTGCCACATCAACATTTATTCCTACGTGCCATTTGTTGATACGGCACACTCAAGAACTCGTGACATTAAATCAGTTGTCATAAATCTTTGTGACTTAAAAATCAATGTCATAAATCTATGACATGAACATATAAACGTAAAAAATGGCCATTTAAGGCGCATGGTTTGTGACTCAGCCTTTTTCGTCACACAGATGTCATAAGTTTTGATACGTGACATATATTTGAGATATTATGACTTAAATCAAATGTCATAAACCGTCATATTTCTTGTAGTGGTAATATACTATGTAAGGCCTTGTTTGGATGTAGTCGGATTCGCATCAATCCACATGTGTTGAGGTGGATTGAAGTGGAACTTGAACTAAAGGCCTGTTTGGCATGGCCCCAACTCCAGATAGAGCAGCTCCACTCTAGAAATCTAGGTGGAGCTAGCTCTGAGTGGAGTTAGAGCTGTCTATAGGGGGTGTTTGGCTAAAAGGGTACTCTCAGCTCTAGAATAGTGTTTTATCAGTATGGATTGCCCACTGTGCCCTTGGTTGAACGGACCCACATATCATCCACAGCTCTCCCCACTCAACTCTCTCCCTCTCTCACTGACGAGGAGACCCCGCTCGTCAGCACCTTCTTCTTCCCATTGACGAGTTGACCGAGCAGAGCCCTCGCCGGCGCCGACCGCAGGCGCCAGGGCTATGGCAGAGGCTACGCCTCACCCGCTCCCGAGCCTGGGCAAGGCGGCGCTTCCGCGCCCATGTAGGGGCTGATCGCCGGAGCCCACGCTGAGGCCGTGACGGGGCAGGTCACAGGAGCCCGAGCCGAGTCTGCTTGCCGAATCCTACGCCAAGGACGCCACTGGAGGCCGTGCCGGTGGGGGAATGGAGGCGCAGTGGCCGTCGACGCAGAGGAGGTCGTCGGGCGGCGCCGGAGCTTGCCGGTGCGGCCTTCTTCTCGTCTAGGGTTAGGGTTGGGGGAGTGGAGGCGCTGGGGAAGGAGGCAGGGCCGAGGGGGGGACCGGAGGCACGGGGGCGGCGACGCTCGCGCGGGTAGCGCTGCGACGTGAGCAGGAGCGCGAGCGTCGGGGCTAAGCGATGGGACGGGATCGACGGATAGGGAAGTGGGGGGTAGATAGAAAAAATAACGGCTCACTGGAGTGTGTAATCGATGGCAAAGGTGGGTAATTTCCTTCGAACTCCATGTCTAGGTCTATTCAGAGGGTTCTGGAGCTGAGAAAGAGGTGCTCCAAGAAAATGAACTAGAGCTCCAATAACTCCATGGAGTTGGGTTGCTCCAACTTTTTTTTTTTGGAGTTGGGGTGTTTGGCTAGCTAGAGCCAGCTCTAGCTTGGAGTTCTACTCTGGAGCCGTGCTAAACAACCTCTAAATTTCACCTTAATCCGCCCCAATACCCGTGGATTGAGATGAATCCAACAATATCCAAATAAGACCTAAGTAAGCCCATTCCACCCTATCATAAGCTTTCATCGTATCAATTTTCAAAGCAAAGAAGGTGTCAACATCGTGCCTGCCGTCTAAACGCGTCGATGGATCCGGGCGGGAGTTCGTGGTTTGACATGGACATCATCATACTTTTTGGCGGCTTGGTTTTTGGCTCCTGCAGGTTAATTAAGTGTGCGTGGCAGCGTGGGTGATACATCCAAGTTCTTATATTCTCTGATGGTGCCATATTCTTGCTAGCTGCTCCTAGCTAGCTACAGCTGCCCGGAACGTCGTTAAGTTAGTTTGCATTGCGCACGCCTTACGCAACCCAATCACGCCAAGATGAGCCAAGTCACTCTAGCAGGTGTAGGTGCGGGCGCATCCATGCATGCATCTTTGATTCTCTGATCTGAAGAAGCTGTTGTGCTGATTTGAATTTTTCGCTGTTGATTTCTATTGCATGCTGCAGTGGCTTCCATCGCATTCATAGTCCTGCTCGTCTCGTTTTTCTTTTGGCTATTCATCCGTCTGGGCGACGATGACATTATCCGGCAGATGGCCGACGGGAAGGAACCCGTAAGGTTCAGCCGGCAGCAGCTGGCCCGCTACACCGACGACTACTCCACACGTCTCGGCGCCGGAGCCTTCGGCACGGTGTACGCGGCCACGCTCCCCAACGGCCTCAAGGTGGCGGTCAAGAAGCTCCACGCCGGCGTCGACTGGAGGTCCGAGGCGGAGTTCGTCGCCGACGTGGTGGGCACCATATGGCGGGCCCGGCACACCAACCTCGTCAGGCTCGTTGGCTACTGCTTCCACCTCGACGACGACACCTCTTCCGACGGTGGCGGCACCGTGCGCGCAATGGTGTGTGAGTACATGGAGCGCGGCGCGCTCGACGCATTCCTCGTGGACTGCAGGGGCCGCGACGACGCCGGCGGCCTCCGCCCCGACTTTAATCTTCTTCATTCTCTCGCCCTCGGCGTCGCCAGGGGTATCCAGTACCTCCACGATGGGTGCCAGGAGAAGATCGTGCACTACGACATCAAGCCCGGGAACGTGCTCCTCGACGGCGGGCTCACGCCCAAGGTCGCCGACTTTGGGCTCGCGCAGCTCATGAGACGCGGCGGCGGGGACGCGCACGCCGCTGGGGTGTCCATGCAGCCGCCGGGTCTCGCGGACAAGCTTGACGTGTACAACTTCGGCATGCTTGTGCTTGAGATCCTCGACCTCGCCCTCGAGCGGGGGAGGAGGAGGAACTTGGTCGAGGAGAGCCGGCAGCAGTGGTTCCCCAGGGTGACGTGGACGAAGTACGAGAGCGGCAACCTCATGGACCTCGTGGTGGACACGGCGCCTACTGGCCATGACAACGACGGCCGCGCCGTGGTTGTCGCCCCCGGAGATGATGATGATCTGCAGCAGCGCACGGAGATGGTAGAGAGGGTGTGCAAGGTGGCGTTCTGGTGCATGCAACGACAGCCGGATGCAAGGCCACCCATGGGCGTGGTGGTGAAGATGCTCGAGGGTGACGTGGACATTACTCCGCCACCCAACCCCTTCAAGGACCTAGTGTGGGGGTACAGCGATATCGATGGCAACCCAGGAAACATTCCCTTTGATCAGGTAACAGTTCTTTTAGCTCTGTTTGGCGCAGCTCAGCTTCATTAGTAAAGTTTTTTTTTTTGAAAAGCAGCTTCATGAGCAACTTTGTAGGTGAAACCGAGCTGTTGTGGAAAAACTGTTTGGTAAAACAATTTCACCAACAGCTTTATGCATAGATGAGAGAGAAATAAGGGAGAACTGTGATAAGTTATTTTTTTAGCTTCATCCCAACTCATGTCTTTGTGAGAGTAGGAGAAAAACAACTCCACCCATGAAGGTGTTTTGGAAATGAATGTTTGACAAAAAAAAACTCATGAAGCTATTGTAAGTTATACCAAACAGGCCCTATTCATTCAATTAATATAAAGGGCCTTTTAGATCATTTTATTTGGAGGAATTGAAATCTACTGAATAAATTAGGCTATATGGCTTGGAATTTGACATTCCACCAATTTCCAAAATTCACGTATAAGCCTATCTCAAATTCATAGGTGAGACATGGAAATTGATTCTATAGATTACCATTCTATATTTCTATTTTGCATCTTATAACACGCTCTTCAACTCGCTCCCCTACGGTAGAAATGTAACACATAAGTATCTCTTTCGTATAGTCAACAATAATATACAAATATGATCCATATTCAACCATATTAGCTTAATTAATATATGTTCAAATTATGATTATTAAAATAAATTCAAATCAAGAATCCAAACGGGATCTAAACGTAATGGTTTTCTTTTATTGGCAAATACTAATATGACAGATAAATGTTCAGACGAGGCACGCGACCGTCGAGAAGTTCCTCTGGGAGATCAGGCATGAGAAGCCCTTCAGGTTTACACCGCGGCAGATCGCTGCCTTCACGCGCAACTACTCCACCCGGCTCGGCTCCGGCGGCTTCGGTACAGTGTTCAAGGGCGCGCTCCCCAACGGCCTCGCCGTGGCCGTCAAGGTCTTCCACAGCAGCCTTGACCAGAAGACCGAGGAGGCGCAGTTCATGGCGGAGGTGGGCACCATCGGCCGGACGCACCACGTGAACCTGGTCAGGCTCTTCGGCTTCTGCTTCGACGACGCCGTGCGCGCGCTGGTGTACGAGTACATGGAGCACGGTGCCCTGGACGCCTACCTCGCCGGCCGGGGCCGCGACGTCGTCGGCCTCCCGGCGCTGCGCGACATCGCCGTCGGCGTGGCGAGGGGCATCCGGTACCTGCACGAGGAGTGCCAGCAGAAGATCGTGCACTACGACATCAAACCCGGGAACGTGCTCCTCGACGGCGCGCTCACGCCCAAGGTCGCCGACTTCGGGCTGGCCCGGCTGGTGAGCCGTGCAGACACGCACGTCTCGGTGTCTGGCATTCGAGGCACGCCTGGGTTCGCCGCGCCGGAGATGTGGATGCAGTCGGGCGTCACGGAGAAGTGCGACGTGTACAGCTTCGGCATGCTCTTGCTCGAGATCGTTGGCAGGCGGCGGAACTTCGACGAGGCAGCGCCCGAGAGCCAGCGGTGGTTCCCCATGCTGGCGTGGACCAAGTACGTCAGAGGCGAGCTCGCGGAGCTCATCGTCGTGCCACCGAGCTGTGGCACTAACCGCAGCGATGCTGCTGTGGCAGCGGCGGCGGGTAACGAGCACGAACAGGAGCAGCAGAGCACGGAGATAGTGGAGAGGATGTGCAAGGTGGCGTTCTGGTGCGTGCAGCAACTGCCGGAGGCGAGGCCGCCGATGAGTGTGGTGACGAAGATGCTGGAGGGCGAGGTGGACATCGCCCCGCCCGCGAACCCGTTCCAGCATCTGATGGCAGCGCCCGTTGTGGCGAACTTGTGGACGACGATGACGAGTGGTGGCACTGGGAATGGGTCTTGACCGCAGGCACGATGTAAACAAGGGGAGCCTAACAGAATAACCTGTAACTCCTGTAATACCACAGAAACTTCAGGTACTTTTTTTGGTTTGATGTTTTTGCTCCGTCATTGGTTTACAGCGCTTTCAGATCCCGTTGCTTACAATTTGGTTGAGTCGGTTCGCAAACTATCACAATGCAATCGGCGTGGCTAGCCCCTAGACGTCCAGAAGGACGCGACGCCCATGCAGCCCGTCTCCTTCCGCCTCGCTCTGACTCACACGTGCACCCCACCCTTGATAATGTGCCCGTCGCTCCTCGCGTCCGGACGATGGTCGCACATCCCGCCCCCGTCTGCCTCACCCTTGCCTCGCTCGCGCACCCTGCCCACGCTGCGCCGCGCTCCATGCCCCCTCTCTCTCCGCGTGGGCGAGCCCCGGGAGCTGGCTCCCAACTCGCTGTGCCCACATCCCCCGGTCCCTAGCTCTGCCGCGTCCCATCCCTCGGTGCCCGGGCCGTGGGCCCCATCACTCACCGTGCCTCGATGAAACACTTGGATGCAACATACGTCGGACACATATGTAATATTTGGAACATACTATTACAACATATGTGTAAAATATTATGCAACATCTAGATAAAATACTTGCAACATGTGCGCGAAACATATGCAACATCCAGACTAAACACTTGCAACATGTGTGTGAAACATATGCAACATCCCGATAAAACACTTGCTGCAACATACGTCTAAAATAGATAAAACATTTTTTTCAAAATGCTTACAACATACCACTGAAAACACTTAAAAAAATATGTAACATGTGCATCATCTCGATCTACTTTTACAACATTGATATATAACAGTCACAAATATACCTCTGAAATATCTGAAACATACATTTGCAACATTGGGGAGGGGGAAGCCTGGGCCAGTCAATTCCGGTCATCGGGGTGGGATCTGGCGGTGAGCAGTGGCGTGCGAGCACCACCAGCACCGGTCACGCTTGTGGGTGCCCTTGGCTCGGGTGGGGAAGACCTGAGGCGCCACGGCACAACCACCTGGTCTCGCGGACATGCTCGACGTGTACAACTTCGGCATGCTTGTGCTTCATATCCTCGACCTTGCCCTCGACCGGGGGAGGCGGAACTTGGTTGAGGAGAGCCAGCAGCAGCAGCAGCAGCAGTGGTTCCCTAGGACCCCTGGGTGATGTGGACGAAGTACGAGGGCGGCAACCTCATGGACCTCTTGGTGGACACGCCTCCTGCTGTTGTCGTCCCCAGAGATGATGATGATGATGATCTGCTACAGCACACTGAAATGGTAGAGAGGATGTGCAAGGTAGTGTTCTGGTGCATGCAGTGGCAGCCGGATGCAAGGCCACCCATGGGCGTGGTGGTGAAGATGCTTTTGAGGCTGACATGGACATTACTCCGCCGCCCAATCCCTTCAAGGACCTAGTGTGGGGGGACAGCGATATCGTTAGCGACCCAGGAATCATTCCTTTTCGTCAGGTAACAGTTAATTTTCTTCCATATGCACATGCACCTTTTATTTTCTTTTACAAATTAATTTGCAAGGCATTATATGCTTTCCTCTTATATTTGGCTAAAGCCATGACCTCGATATATGGAGTCACAACGTATATTCTCATGCACTGCTCAACCTTATGTCATTGTCACTGATTGATGGTTAATTTCATCGGCATTTCTTGCCCCCTCCTAGAGGTTATGGTTAAGTTCTAGCACTTCTATATCAATTAGTTCTTATTTTATTTCATTGCCTAACTAAGGTGTTACCGACAAGAGCTAGGTAGGGTAGTAAAGATGTCGGATTTAGAGTTCTCTGGGTCACCGGCGATTGCCACGCCGGCTGTAGCCACCAGCTCGTTTCGATTACACGTACAGAAGACAAAATTTGTCTTCTCTTTTTGTCTCTCCTTCCTTTACAAGACAGTCGAGCTGTCCGCCGGTTACATGGGCCGAGCTAAGCCATTTCCATTTAGGCCCGGTAAGGCGTGGGTTGGGCTTCTGGACTCTTCTGTTTCTTGCCTCCAGCCCATTTCCACCATCCGTCATAGCTGTAGCAGGTGCCCTTTTGATGGTAGCATCCTCCCCTCCTCGAGAAATGACTTGTCCCCAAGTTGACGCATGGGGATACTCTTGGTGCAAAGCAGCTTTTATCTTCCCATGTAGAGAGATGCAGAGGAAGGTGAGACCATTGGACCAACACATGTGGAACCATATGATCTTGATGTCGGTGAAGACAATGGTCCAGTATACGAAGTGGCACCTGGAGCTGCAAAGAAGTGTCAGTGCTTACCAGATGGTGTGGAGAGATGGCTTTCTCCAATCGAGATACATGGAAAACTGGGTGAATAGTCAAAAGAGACAAAGTAGCACGGGGCCAAAAGAGAGTTTGGTTCCTTTGGGACCGTGGCACGGGGCTCTGGCACCACACCAGCTCAACCTCCCCGTCGGACGTCGGCACCGTTGGTGGCATACAGCGCCTTCACGACGGGCCGGGCGCCTTCACCAGAAAATTTGGCATGTTCTTTTATTCAAAAAAGAAGTATCTGAAGTTTCAATTCTGTTGCCACGGTATTACAGATTTACAGCTTATCCCGCGGTCAAAGGTGTCAAGGCGTCAAGATCCCGTTGTTCCCAGTGCCACCACTCGTCATCGTCGTCCACAGGTTCGCCACGACCGGCGCTGCCATCAGATACTGGAACGGGTTCGCCGGTGGAGCTATGTCCACCTCGCCCTCAAGCATCTTGGTCACCGCACTCATCGGTGGCCTCGCCTCCGGCAGCTGCTGCACGCACCAGAACGCCACCTTGCACATCCTCTCCACTATCTCCGTGCTCTGCTGCTCCTGTTCGTCGTCACCCGCCACCGCAGCAGCAACACTACCACTGGTGCCATGGCTCGGTGCAACGATGAGCTCCGTGAGCTCGCCTCTCTCGTACTTGGTCCACGCCAGCATGGGGAACCACCGCTGGCTCTCGGGCGCCGCCTCGTCGAAGTTCCTCTGCCTGCCGACCATCTCGAGCAGGAGCATGCCGAAGCTGTACACGTCGCACTTCTCCGTGACGCCCGACATCATCCACATCTCCGGCGCGGCGAACCCAGGCGTGCCTCGAATGCCAGACATCGAGACGTGCGTGTCTGCACGGTTCACCAGTCGGGCGAGCCCGAAGTCGGCGACCTTGGGCGTCAGCACGCCGTCGAGGAGCACGTTGCCGGGTTTGATGTCGTAGTGCACGATCTTCTGCTGGCACTCCTCGTGCAGGTACCGGATTCCCCTGGCGACGCTGACGGCGATACCATGCAGCGCCTGGAGGCCGACGTCGCGGCCCCGGCTGGCAAGGTAGGCCTCCAGGGCGCCGTGCTCCATGTACTCGTACACGAGCGCGCGCACGGTGTCGTCGAAGCAGAAGCCGAAGAGCCTGACGAGGTTCACGTGGTGCGTCCGCCCGATGGTGCCCACCTCCGCCATGAATTGCCTCTCCTCGGTCTTCTGGTCAAGGCTGTTGTGGAAGACCTTGACCGCCACAACAAGGCCGTTGGGGAGCGTGCCCTTGAACACCGTGCAGAAGCCGCCGGAGCCCAGCCGGTTGGAGTAGTTGCGCGTGAAGGCGACGATCTGCCGCGTTGTAAACCTGAACGGCTTCTCATGCCTCATTTCCCAGAGGAACTTCTCCACGGTCGCGTGCCTCATCTGAACATTTGTCTATTATATTAGTATTTCCCAATAAAAGAAAACCCATTACATTTAGATTAATTGAATAAAATAATAAACATATACCATTAGATTTTACGATAATAACATGTTAGATTAATTGATGTCGTAACATTATGATTTACCATCAATTCATCAAAGGGGCACATGCTACAGATACGACGGAAGGTGGTAATAAGAAGCCAAAGAGTCTAGAAGCCCAACCCACACTTTGTCGAGCCTGAATGGAAATAGGCTTAGCTTGGCCCTTGTAATGGGTAGACAGCTCAGTTGTCTTGTAAAGGAAGGAGAGACGGAGAGAAGAGCTTGGCCCTTGTAATGGGCAGACAACTCGGTTGTCTTGTAAAGGAAGGAGAGACGGAGAGAAGACAAATTTTGGCTTTAGTGTAATCAAACTGAGCAGGTGGCTGTGGTGACAGTGACCACGACTGTCGCTGGGGCCCCGAAGAACTCCAAATCGCATCTTGTTACCACACCCTACCTAAATCTTGGCGGTAACATCTGGTACCAGTTTCCACTTCAATCTACCCCCATATCCACTATCACACTCCGACAACCAATACACTCCGGCAACCAATTCTGGCACCGCATCCACACCTCACGCGGTGGCAGATGACTATGACGACACCGAAGATGCAATTAGGCCAGATCCTCATGTTGCTGGGTGAAAACTCCAAAGGCATAGCTGAGCTACAAAGCTAGATGATAGAGATTAGGGCGTTGCAGACGGAGGTCTGCACTTGGAAGCCCCAAGTCAACAACCATGTCCATGAGCTTTAGCACGTCGTGATCGATCTCAGTGAGTGCATCAAGAAGGTGCTGGGTGGCCTCTTCCATGAGTCGATCCTGTTGGAGAAATACCACCAGGCGTTATCAGACACCACCATCGCACAACCTTCTCCATCGGCCCAAAGGGGAGACATCTTCTCCTCTAACACATGAAGATGTCAAGGTCCGCCCATCTGGAGCCAACCCTGCAGAGGGATGGTGTCTAGCTCAATCGACCATAGCTAGCAAAATTTTAACTGGGGTCTTGGATTCGGGGTGGTGTACACTACCGCCCCAGAGCCTACCCCGATCACAGGTGTGCAGAATCACCTCAACACTTCTCCAACTCGTGTCGTGTTTGATGGTTCTCGACACGATGACCTCGGCTATCGGGTCCTCGTCACACTCCGGGGCGTGCCGGCGCACGCCAGGAACACGGTCACCGCGCAGACTATTCTTGGCCGCTGTTGCGCGGAGGTGGAGTTGACGGACCTGCGCGACCGCCCAGAGGAGGACGACAGGGAGTTCTTTGTCGTGGCGTGGTGCAGGCACCCGAGTTATATTGAACCAGAGAAGGTGATTTTTATCCCTGAACCGTTGGTTCCGGGAGTAGAGGAGAATATGCGGAGAGGGCTCCATTACCTGGTGCGCGTCCGTCTTGTGGCACACCAGAACGCCGCGGCTCCGCCTGGACCGCCAGGTGATGGTGGCGACGGAGAAGACGGTGGTGATGGACCTGCTGATCGGGATGAACACGATGACTGTGGCGGGGATGGGGAGGATTATTGGCCGTCGCCGCGTCGTGACTCTGACGGCGAATCATCTGCGACGGACCCGCGGCATAGGAACGACCATCTGACCTGTTCCTACCCACCTGCCGGCTCAAGCGACAGCGTCGGGGCGGGAGCGCTCGACTCGCTCGTCTGCGCTCAAGAGGTGGGTCACGAGATCATGGTGGGGGGGATCGCCTGCCCCCTCATGCGTGCCCAGGAGGACGCTGTGGTGATTGAACATGCGGCGCCTGAGATGGACTGGGCGGAGGACCGATGTCCCATGTTGTCCTCCCCGTTGACACCAGTGGCGACCTTGGGGGCCCGGGTCGTGCCCGCCTCGCCGTCGACGGACCCGTGCTTCCGGATCACGCGCCCCGGCGCGTCTTCCTCACGGTTGGGGCTCGTTGGCCGCTTTCTGGCCGTGGCACCGCAGCTCTTGCAGGACGGGAGATGCGTACAAACCCCGCTGCGGCGAACGCCGGACTGGTGGCTGGAGGTGGCGGACCTCGAGCTTAGACAGCCCGTGCCTGGGGGCTGCATGCTGAGCGTGCCTGACGCTTCCCTGGAGGGGGGCCGCTCGGACTAGTGGCCGGAGATGGTCCACGCAGAGCTCCAGGGTCACGCGGAGCTCCAGGTACAGCGGGAGGCCGTCGTCTTCGCGTTGCCTGAACTGCCGGCCGTGTGTACGCCACCTCCACAGCCACGTGTCACCCTGGACGCCCCCAGCGCCCCGGGACCGGCCGAGGGCCCGCCTGCAAATGAGGGGCTCTCGATCCAGGAACAGATTGAGGCGGCGGTGTGCCTTCCGCTGCCAACGCCGATCATCGCCGGTCGCCCGCGCCTGCGCCGTTCCCGCACGCCGGCTTCGGTGCAGACACTCAGGAGGAGTGGCCGCATCGCAGCTACGCCGCGGGCGCCAAATACCACCTTGCAGGCCCAACGCCTGTTGCTCAAGAAATTGGGAATCCACGTGCAGGAAAACGCGCCGGAGCTGGACATTGAGGCTAGGATCAGGAGTGCCTTCCGTGCTAGCAACATGTCCACGAACAAGAAGAGGTGCCTCAGCATGCTCCTCAATGGGGGTCTAGATGTGGCGTCAATGGATCTCGACCTTGATGGTCTGGAGATCGACTTGGCCTGAGCATCTTTGCTTGGCCCGGAGCGCAAATGGTTTACTTATGTTAGCGAGCACTTCGATTTTCTGTTGGAACGCACGGGGCCTCAACGACCGTGCGCGTCGCAACGTGGTCAGGACCTTCATCCAAACACATAGGCCGTCAGTTGTCTGTATCCAGGAGACGAAACTCTCCTCAGTCTGTAATGTACTTGCTAATGATATCTTAGGACCGGCTTTTGACTACGATTGTTTGCCTTCTGTTGGGACCGCTGGAGGGATTCTGGTGGGCTGGGCAAGGGAGATCTGGAGGCCCGTAGCGCCGACCGTCCGGGACAGGCACATGCTCTCGGTCTCGCTTGGGCCGGTGTCGGCCACGACTGGTGCCTGGTGCTTCACTGGGGTCTACGGACCGCAGGATGATGTTGGCAAGGTCCAGTTCCTCGATGAGTTGCTGCAATTTGGGAGGAGTTTAAGTCTGCCTTGGCTCATTGGAGGCGACTTCAACATGATTCATCGCGTGCAGGATAAAAACAACGACCGGCTCGACCGGCGATCCATGCGTTGCTTTAGGGCTTTCATTGACAGAGCCCAGCTAGACGAGCTCGCGCTGCAGGGCCGCCGTTTCACGTGGTCGAATGGACAGGGGCGGCCAACTTTGGAGCTGCTCGACAGGTTCTTCGCGACGGATGGCTGGCTGATGGCGTTCCCTCAGCATGTCCTCAAGCCGCTTTCGTCCGACTGCTCTGACCACTGCCCCCTGCTTCTCCAGCTGCAAGCACTCGGGCCGCCTAAGCGGCGGTTCAGATTTGAGACGTTTTGGGTCAAGTGCAAGGGGTTTGAGGAGGTAGTGGCACATGCCTGGGCGTCAACGCTTGATGACGTTGACCCATTCCGGCAGCTGGATCACAAGCTGAGGAACGTGGCGTTGGAATTGCGCAAATGGAGTAATGCAATGGTTGGGAGCGTCAGGCTCCAGCTTGCTATGGCTCGTGAGGTGATTCACAGATTTGACGAGCAGGAGGACTCGCGCACGCTGGACGCGTGGGAGCTGGACACCCGTCGCGGCCTCAAGGTCAAGGTGCTCGGCCTCGCATCTCTACTGCGTACGATCCAACGACAGCGCTCTAGGATTACGTTTCTGCGAGAAGGGGACGCGAATACAAAATTTTTCCACCTTCAGGCGTGCCACCGCTGGCGCCAAAACAACATACACTCCCTTAGCGTCCAGGGAGTGCAGCTGGTCGCGGACAATGCAATGGCCGATGCCCTGTATAGTCACTACGTTGCTCTGCTTGGCACCGACTTCACCAGATCACGAAGGATGAACATGGCAGCGCTGGGCCTGCCATCCCTGGACCTGCAGGCCTTGGAGATACTCTTCACCGAGGTGGAAGTCGCGGCCGTCATCCGCAACCTGCCGCCGGACAAGGCGCCGGGGCCGGACGGCTTCACTGGACTTTTCTACAAGGTGGCGTGGCCCATCATAAAGAATGAGGTTATGGCAGCTATAAACGCTTTCTGGGCGCAAGACTTCAGGAGTCTTCAGCACCTAAATGACGCTCATATGATTTTACTTAAAAAGAATGATCAGCCATCGGAGATCAAGGACTACCGCCCAATCAGCCTTATCCACAGCTTCGGGAGGCTCATCACCAAGTGCATGGCAAACAGGCTGGCTGGTGACCTCGACCGTTTGGTCTTGAGGAACCAAAGTGCCTTCATTAAGGGTCGCAGCATTCATGACAATTTTAGAGACATGCAGCTGGCGTGCAAGGAGATCCACAGGCAAAGGTCGCCATGTGTATTCCTTAAAATTGACATTGCTAAGGCGTTTGATTCGGTCTCCTGGACTTACCTGCTCGATGTTCTAACCCACATGGGCTTTGGGTTACGATGGAGGAATTGGGTGTCAGCCATCCTTGCGACGTCCAGCACTAAAATTCTCCTCAATGGAAGGCCGGGGAGGAGAATATGCCATGCTAGAGGATTGAGACAGGGAGATCCGTTGTCACCGATGCTCTTCGTGCTGGTGATGGAGGTGCTCAACCACATGTTGCGGTGGGCTGAGGACCGAGGATTTCTTTCACAGGTACCCGGGTTGGTCACGGCAAGGGCCAGCTTGTATGCTGATGACCTCGTCATTTTTGTGGCACCAGAGGAGCGCAGCCTGCTGACCATTAAGGCAATCTTGAACACCTTCGGACGTGCCTCTGGTTTGTTCGCGAACCTTGACAAGAGTTTGGCAACGCCGCTGCACTGCACGGAGACTGACATGGAGTTGGTGCTCGCCATCCTTTCTTGCGAGGTGCAAGAGTTCCCCTGCCGCTATTTGGGGATACCGCTGTCGGTGTACAAGCTGAAGAGGGCCGACGAGCAGCCTTTGATAGACAAGATCGCTGCACGCATCCCGGGTTGGAAGGGTCGGCTGCTCAACGTGGCCGGCCGATCCACACTGGTCAAGTGCACACTCTCTGCGATACCGATCCATACTTCGATTGCCCTTGGCCTGTCCCCTTGGGCTATTGCGGCGATCGATAAACTGCGGCGTGCCTTTATCTGGACCGGGTCGGACAAGGTTGCGGGAGGCAAATGCAAGGTTACATAGATCAATGTGTGCCGGCCCAAGGAGCTGGGCGGCCTGGGCATTGCGGACCTGCGACAGGCTGGTGTGGCGCTACGGGTCAGATGGATTTGGCGGGACAGGAAGCGTGGCATCATGACGCCCGCGTGCGAGCGCGTCGCACTCCGGTTGTTCCAGGCTACGACCACGTTTACAGTGGGCAATGGTGAGTCCACTCTATTCTGGACAGATCGGTGGCTCGATGGATCAAGCATCGTGCAGCTTGCCCCTGCTGTTTTTGCGGCAGTTCGCCCCAGGAAGAGGAGGGCGTCGGTGGCCGAGGCTCTAAACGGTAACGCTTGGGTACGTCATCTGTCTGGCGCAGTTTCCATGACGATGCTTCTTGAGTTTGGGAGGCTATGTGATTTGCTAGAGAATGTTCAGCTCTCTCCTGATCCGGACGTCCTTTCTTGGCACCTAACTGAGAGCGGGAACTACTCGGCTGCGTCTGCTTATGGGGCCATGTTCCTTGGCTCTTCGCCGGTCAGAGGCGCTGCACAGCTGTGGAAGACGGCTGCGCCGCCCCGTGTCCGCTTCTTCTATTGGCTGGCTTTGCAGGATAGATGCTGGACCGGCGAGCGTCGTCACCGCCATGGCCTTCAGTCAACGGACGCTTGCATCACCTGCGACCAGGACCCAGAGACAATTGATCACATCTTGCTGGGCTGTGCGTACAGCCGCGAGGTCTGGGCGACCTGGATGGACTGCCTTCACTTGCCTATTGTGGATGTTCGCCCACAGCCGTTCATGGAGTGGTGGCTGTCCAATAGGAAGCGCGTCGACAAGCACTTCAGGCGCGGGTTTGACTCTATCGTGTTCTTGATCGGTTGGATGCTCTGGAAACAAAGGAACGCGAGGACCTTCGATGGCAGTACACGTACAGCGAGGGAGCTCGCCATGGACATTCGCCTCGTCGCGGAGGACTGGCGAATGGCTGGGTACAGGCAGCTCGGCATCCTTCTGTCTACATGCTGAGTGCCGTCCTGTGGAGTTCTTAGTGTTGGTTCAATCATGTAGTCCCCTGTGTTGTCCGGTCGGTGCGTGTTTGTGTTGGACTTGGTAATCAGAGTATTACCGAGTTTGTTGTTTCGCTTAAAACTCTCTTTCTGCTTAATGAAATACGCGTCGGCAGGCGTCGTCTCAAAAAACGATGACCTAAGGGTTCCTCCTAGTGGTTTGCCTAATTTTTCTTTTCCTCGGTTCGGTGGGTCTGATCCTATTCTTTGGGTCAAACTTTGTGAAACTTACTTTGATGTTTATGTGGTTGCATCTTGAGCTTTGGGTTAAACGTTGTGAAACTTACATGTGGGTCAAAATAGGCTCTATGAATCTCATAGGCTTAGTAGCTCTCTGGTTACACATCCAAACAATCTTTACTTTGTGTCTTGGGATGAGTTTACCATAGCCGCCTGCCATAGATTTGACAAGGATAAACATAACCATATTCTTAGACACTTCTTCCATATTAGCAAAGTGCTTCTATTTGTAAGTACATTGAAACCTTCAGTAACATTGTACACCAATTGTTTGCTCATAACCCTACCATAGCTTTCTCTGTTATTACCAACCATTATGTTGATGGTTTGAAGTAAGAATTTCAAGCTATTGTGATGATACATAGACCACATGAATTGTAAAATATTGGTTCTTTGGCCTTATTGCAGGAAGAAGCAATGGACTCTTCTTACAAAGATTTCAAGAAGCAAGACTATTCAAACCTTTCAAGGAAGATTTCTATCGACAACCCAAATTCAAAATTGCATCAGCCATATAGTCCATTTAGAGTTATGGCATCATCAACTGACGAGAAGAAACAAATTGAACATATCAAGCCCAAGACTACTAACGACAAACTTTCAGCATTCAAGACTTATAGAAGAGCTTGTTCACCTCTTTGGATATGTGTACTGGGTTCCACCAAGTCAAAATGGCTAAGGGAGAGGAACACAAAACAACATTTCACAGCATTTCAGACACACCATGCGTAGCCACTTTGAATGCACGGTTATGCCTTATGGAGTTACAAGGGGACCAACTACCTTCGAAGGACTAATGAATGAGTTTTTAGCACCTTTACAAAGGAAATTTGTGGTAGTGTTTATAGATGATGTCCTCGTCTATAGCAAAACATGGTTTGGTCAACTCTCTCACATATGACAAATCTTCTTGGTGCTTCAACAACATCAGTTTTACATCAAATTAACCAAATGTTCATTTGCCAAGAACCTACTACATTTCCTGGGCTATATCATCAGCTCACAACCAAGGAGTTGCCACAGACCCAGCAAAGATTCGAATTATAGATGATTGGCCCAACTTCAGTGAAGGAACTTAGAAGCTTCTTGTGTATGTTTGGTTACTATAGGAAATTTGTTAAAAAAAATTTGGCCTATTGTCCAAACCTTTGAATTTTTTTTAAGAAAATAGGAGCAATACATTTGGACTTCCACCCAAGCCTCTTCCATTGAGACAATGAAGCAATCCCTCATCACTACACTAATTTTAACACTGCCAAACTTTTCTAAACCATTTGTACTTGAAACTAATGTGTCTGATAAGGGTATTGGTGCAATCCTTCACCAAAACAATCATCCAATTGCTTATGTTAGAAAAGTTCTTAGACCCAAGGCTCAAGGTCTTTCAACCTATGAAAAGGAGTGCATGGCTCTCTCCTTGCATTTGATCATTGGAGATCATATCTACAACAATTAGAGTTTATTATATAGAATGATCTGAAAAGTCTTACTCATCTTGATGACTAGAGGTTCACTACACCTTGGCAGCACAAGGCTCTAACTAAGCTACTTGGGCTCACACATATAAATTAATATACAAGCAAGACAAGGAAAACAAAAGTGGCAGATGCACTCTCCAGAACCACTCATGCAGATACTCATGATCTAGCTGTTATTTCTATAATTCAATCAACCTAGCTGAATGACCTTCAAAATGTGCAAGACCCTAAATCACTTCAACTTCTCCAGGAGCTCATAGTCCATTCTCTTTCTGGCCACTTCAAGCTCACTGATGGGCTAAACAATACAGCAGACATACTGAGTGCACTGCATTACAGTCCAGCAGGGGTACATTCTGGCATAGAAGTTACCTATAACAGAATCAAGAAACTCTTTGCTTGGCACATCTTAAACAATTTGTCAAGGATTTTGTCTCACAATGTTCAGTATGTCAGCAAGCTAAGCCTGAAAGTGTTGCATATCTTGGTCTTCTGGCTCCCCTTTCCATACTAGGAGGAGCATGGCAAACAGTCTCCATTGATTTCATTGAAGGGCTTCCAAAGGTCGGCTTCTTACAATTGTATTCTAGTGGTAGTAGATAAATTCTCCAAATATGCTCATTTTCTTCCACTGTCCCACCCATTCACAATAATGCATGTTGCCTTAGCCTATATGAACCAATTATACAAACTCCATGGCCACCCTAAAGCCATTATCTCTGATAGAGCAAAGATCTTCACTAGTCAAGTCTGGAAGGAATTGTTCAAGCTAAACAAAGTCGACCTATTAATGAGTAGTGCCTACCAAGGCCCAAGTTGATGGTCAAACAACCTCTTGAAACCTAGCTTAGATGTTTTTGTTCCCACTTGTCCTACTAAATGGTTATCAAGGTTATCTCTCGTGAGTTTTGGTTCTTACCACTCATCCTCGGCGCATAAACCATTTAAGGTGCTCTATGCCATGAACCTAATCAGCTCGGCATTGATGTGGTGGAAACTTGTCAGACTAATGTTGATCTATAGACATGGCTTCAAGAAAGAGAAATGATGCAACACATAGTTCGTCAGCATCTTCTTCATGCTCAAAGTAACATGAAGCAATATGCTGACACCAAAAGATCACTGCGCTAGTTCTCGATTGGAGATTCAGTGTATCTGAAGATTTAGTCTTATGTGCAAACCAGTTTGGCTACCAAGTCTTCGAGCAAACTCTCTTTTTGCTACTTTGTTTCATTTCCAATTACCGCTAAGACGGGACCAGTAGCTTATAATTAAAGTTAGTGTTACCTTTGACAAATTCATTTCATACAGTTTTCCATGTATCTAAATCGAAGAAAGCCATCCGTCCACACCACTTCATATACTGGACCGCTGTCTTCACCAACATCAAGATCATATGGTCCCACAGGTGTTGGTCCAATGGTCTCACCTTCCCCTGCATCTCTCTACATCGGAAGATAAAGCTGCTTTCAAGAGTATCTGTGAGGCGTCAACTTGGGGACAAGTCGTTTATTGAGGATGGGAGGATGCTACCATCAAAGGGGCGCACTACAGCTATGATGGATGGTGGAAATGGGCTGGAGGCAAGAAGCAGAAGAGTCCAGAAGCCTAACCCAAACTTTACCGGCCCTAAATGGAAATAGGCTTAATTTGGCGTATGTAATAGGCAGATAGCTCGACTGTCTTGTAAAGGAAGGAGAAGCGAAGAGAAAAGACAGATTTTGGCTTCTGTGTAATCAAAACGAGCTGGTGGCTACAACCGGCATGGTTGTCGCCGTTGACCCAAAGAACGCCAAATCCCACCTCTTTACTACCCTACCTAGATCTTGTCGGTAACACCTTAGTTATTAGGCAATAAAATAAAAACTAATTGATATAGCAAGTGCTAGAACTAACCATAACATCTACTCGCTCCGTCCTGTAATATAGTGCATTTTAGTTTGTCCTAAGTCAATTTAGTTTAAGTTTGACCAAATCTATAGCAAAGAATATAATCATCTAACACATCAAAGAAGTAAATTATGAAAATATATATCGTAATAAACCTAATTTTGCTCATTTGATATCATAAATATTATTACTCTTTCCTATAAATTTAGTCAAACTTAAAACAGTTTGACTCAGGACAAACTAAAATGCATTGTATCATAGGACGGAGGGAGCAGGAGGGGACAAGAAATGCCGATGAAACCATCAATAAGTGACAATGACGTAAGGTTGAGTAGTGCAAGAGAATATACGTTGTGACTCCATATATCGAGGTCATGGCTTTAGCCAAATATAAGAGGAAAGCACATAGTAGCTTGCATTGCAAATTAATATGTAAAAGAAAGAAAAAAGTGCACGTTCATATGGAAGAAAATTAACTATTACCTGATCAAAAGGAATGATTCCTGGATCGCCATCGATATCGCTGCCCCCCCCCCCCCCCCCCCCCCCCCCCCCACACACACACACACACACTAGGTCCTTGAAGGGATTGGGCGGCGGAGTAATGTCCATGTCACCCTCAAGCATACCACGCCCATGGGTGGCCTTGCATCTGGCTGCCGCTGCATGCACCAGAACGCTACCTTGCACATCCTCTCTACCGTCTCCGTGCGCTGCAGCAGATCATCCTCATCTCCGGGGGTGACAACCATGGCGTGGCCGTCGTCATGGTCAGCAGGAGGCAGCGTGTCCACCACGAGGCCCATGAGGTTCCCGCTCTGGTACTTTGTCCACGTCACCCTGGGGAACCACTGCTGCTGCTGTTGCTGCTGGCTGCTCTCCTCATCCAAGTCTCTCCTCCTCCGGTCGAGGATCCGAAGCACAAGCATGCCGAAGCTGTACACGTCTAACTTGTCTGCGAGACCCGACGGCTGAATAGACACCGCGGCGTGCGTGTTCCCGCCACGTCTCATGAGCTGCGCGAGCCCAAAGTCGGCGACCTTGGGCGTGAGCCCGCCGTCGAGTAGCACGTTGCCAGGCTTGATGCCGTAGTGCACGATTTTGTTCTGGCACCCATCGTGGAGGTACTGGATACCCCTGGCGACACCGAGGGCGAGTGAATGAAGAAGATTAATGTCGGGGAGGGGGCCGGCGTCGTGGCTCCTGCAGTCCACGAGGAACGCGCTGAGCGTGCCGCGTTCCATGTACTCATACACCATTGCGCGCACGGTGGCTTCGACAACGTCGTAAGAGGTGTCGTGGTCAAAGCAGTAGCCAACGAGCCTGACGAGGTTGGTGTGTCGGCCCCCCCAGATGGGGCCCACCACGTCGGCAACGAACTCCCCCTCGGACCTCCAGTCGACGCCGGCGTGGAGCTTCTTGACCGCCAGCTTGAGTCCGTTGGGGAGCGTGGCCGCGTACACCGTGCCGAAGCCTCCAGCGCCGAGATGGACATTGTAGTTGTTGGTATAGCGGACGAGCTGGTATCGGCTGAACCTTACGGGTTCTTTCCCATGGGCGATCTGCCGGATAATATCATGGTCGGCCAGCCGGATGCGCACCCACAGCCAAAAGAAAAACAAGAAGACCAGGACTATGAATATGATGGAAGCCACTGCATGCATGCAAGAGAAATCAACAGCCAAAAATTAAGATCAGCACACAGCTTTATCAGATCAGAGAATCAAAGATGCATGCATGGATGCGCCCGCACCTATACCTACTGGAGTGACTTCTTGGCTCATCTTGGCGAGATTGGGTAGAGTAAGGCGTGCGCAATGCAAGAACTTATGGACGACAGGCAGCTGTAGCTAGGAGCAGCTAGAATATGGCATCATCAGAGAATATAACTAAGTAGCTAGTACTTGGATGTAGCGCCCACGGACACTTAATTAATCTGGAGCCAAAAACCAAGCTGCCAACAAGTATGATGTCCATGTCAAAACCAGGGGCAAATCTAGCCGAGGACAACGCCGGGGGTTTTTAGTTTACAATAGTATTTTGCTAAAGGATTTGCATATGTTACCGGGTCGGCGGACCCCGAGAAACATGGCTAAATTCAGCCTGTCAAAACCAAGAACTCCCGGCCGGATCCATCGACGCGTTTAGACGGCGGGCGCGATGGTAACATGTTCAAGCTCAGCAACCCTCTTCATCAGTGCGCGTGTGCCGCAATCGTTCCTGGCGCACAGCTGCCAATGTTCATCTTCTTCCTCCAGACCCTCCCCACCGCCACCTCCCTAATGAAGAGGAAGACGGCGGGCGCCAGTAACAGTACCCGGGCCACACGTGACGGATAAGGATTGGGCTTGAGCATTGGTCATTGCAGTTGCAGTTCTGTTTGTTGACAACCAAGCACTGTATGCGATGAAAGTGGGAAGGCACTTCCAAAGGGAACCAAACAAATCGCGCTTTTAGTTCCCATGGAACCAGTAACGCCGAAAGCTGATTACATTGCCATTCCCTCGCCCATATTTGAACCAAACAACACCTAAATCAATTGATAAAAACTTTGGCGATTCGAGGGTTTTAGATCACCTGAATTATTTGCTGAAATCACTCAGATTTCTTAATGCCACAAATTCACGTGATAACGCACGCACGCACCAACCTCATCTTCCTTTTAGCTTCGTCTTGGTCTGCTTGGACGGACACGGACTCATCCTCGGACGACCATCGCTACGCAGACTGGGCAAGTAGCCAATTCCAAGTCTAGGGGAGCGCTTCTGTGAGTGCTTGCTTGCTTCAGCGCTGTTTGTTTATTTGGCTTTGGCTGGCTGAAGGACCGAAATTGGTGAAATTACAGCGAAACGTCGTGCGGACTGGAATCCCTGCGTATACACAGCATATACCATCGTGCATGCCGTCTAAATTCGTTGATGTATCCGCGCGTGACTCCGTGGCTTAATGATATGGACATCAGGGCATCTTTTTGGCAGCATGGATTTGGCTCCAGGTCCATATAAAAAGCATCGATTGTTGTCTCCCAGAGCTTCCATACTACATACTCTTGTGTTGCTATATAGTATTCTTCCTGCTCCTAGCCCTAGCTAGCTATCAGCTGCGTTCTTGCGCTGGCCGTGCGATCTGGACAACATGGCTGGACTCAGTCCAGGTGCGTGCGCAACTTCGCATGCATCTCTGACGAGATCATGCATGACTGCAAGTACATGTATTATGTACGAGTGAAAAATGTGCAGGATGCTTTTGTCGTTTCTAGATGTCAGCGCCGAATTTTGGTGCATCAATGGACGCGCGCCACGGCAGCGTCTTCTTCACCAGTGAGCTCGGGCTAAGTCTGGGGTCGGGGCCGGTTAATTGGGTTCCTCACTGGGGAGTGATGATGGCATCCTAAATAGATGATGTTGTCGATAGGGCCACCTGGCAGAGGCGGCAGGAGTGGAGAGGTGCAGTGGTCACCGGTCTTAGGATTTGGAGGAAGCTGCGTTTATAGAGGCGGGCAAATATATGCTTTGCAGAAGCGGCTCTCACGTTCGCCTCTTCCATATGAGGCCTGAGTGCCACCTTTGGGTCGGATCTACCTGCATCAGGCCGGTGCCTCCGGGGCGTCCTGCGTCACCCTCGGCCGGTTGTGTTGGATAGAAGAGAGAAGAGAGAAGACAGGAAGAAGAGACCGAGAGAGAGCAGTGGTTGGTGGGGGGTTGAGGTCGAGGGAATTAGAGTTAGGAGTGCCAGCTAGGCAAGTTAGGTTTCCATTTTTATTGGCACCTCTATGAATTAGCCAGGTCATTTTAATAAGTCCCTCTGTCGCATTTATAGATGCGGCTATCTTAACAATTCTGTCTCTGTAGTAAATCAATTTACAAAGGCAAACATATCTTTTGGACGTCTCCCAAAATCCACTTTCTTGTAAAATCATTTATAGAGACGCGGTATAAACATATTATTGTGTACTAGAATCATTTTTGTAATAGTGCATCGGTAATAAGAAGATGTTGACTATGGAGTTGGCGTGGTTCTGATGGTGACGAGGAATCTAAGCATGGCGAGAGGGCGTCATGGTTGCCAGGTTGATGCGGCTGGGGGCGTGTACGATCTCCCCAGAGTTTTGTCACCGTTGGGGGGGAGGAAGAGGGTGCAAGATTTTTGAAAAGACACACTCATAGGCATATTGTGGTGCTCATTTTAATTCATCGCGATTGTTTTCTTACAGTGGCTGGCATTATATCGTCCCACTCGTGTTCGTCTTCATATATTTTGTTCGGCTGTTGGTGCGCATTGCCGTCGGCGTCTCGACGGGTATCCGTCACCTCCACGAGGAGTGCCGGCCAATGATCGTGCACACGACATCAGGCCCGGTAACGTCCTCGTCGACAGCGCGCTCACCACTCACGCGCCCAAGGTCGGCGTCGCTGACATCGGCTCGCGCAGAAGTTGAACCGCGCCGCCGACCACGCCACGTCGTGGATGCGGCCACGAGGTGTCGGGGAGAAGTGCGACGTGTACGATTTTGGCATGCTTGTGCTTGAGGTGGTTAACCAATGGAAGAAGGAGATTCGACTTCGATGAGGTCTCGTCAGAGAGCCAGGAATGGTTCCCCAAGCTGGCGTGGTCCAAGTACGAGGGCAGCAACCTCGTGGACTTGGCGACCATGCCATCGGGCCTTGGCGACCCTGCCACCGACACCATGGTTGTTGCCACAAATGGTGATGATCTGCAATAGCGCACGAAGACCGTAGAGTGGATGTGAGGTTGCATTCTGATGCGTGCAGGAGCAGCCGGAAGCAAGGCCGCCCATGGACGTGGTGGTGAAGATGCTAGAGGGCGAGATGGACATTCCTCCTCCGGTCAACCCGTTCAAGCACCTGATGGTGGTGCCGGTGTTAGCTAACGACGTGCAGGCGAGCTGCGGGAGAAGTGGTGGCCAAGATGCTGACCGGATGTATCCGGATCCGAACCCAATCTCGGTGGATTGTGGCTTATGCTTACAAAAAACTTAATACGAAGGCGGGCAAAATGGCTTAAGTGAGGTGGGCAGGCCAACCGCCTCGGACCTAAGGTCATGGTTAATCGTGATCTTAACCGAGGTGGTTAACCAAGTTGGTTGGCCAACCGCCTCGGTTAATCGCTTAACCGAGGCGGGCTTGTTAGGGCAACTGTCCCGTTTAATACACATTAACAGAGGCGGTTGCCCTTACTCGCCTGCCTCTATTAAACTATTAACCGAGTCGGTTTGCTAAAGCCAACCGCTTCCGTTAACTCTTTAACCGAGATGGTTTTTTTTGTTAGGCACCCGCCTCCGTTAAGTATTTATAGAATAAAAAAAAACCTTTTTGAATTTGGTTTTGAATTTAAATTTGAATTTGAAACTAAATTTTGTCGGATTAAAACACATACATAGAAATAAACATGCGTATAAAGGATAAACACATATATTACATCTATTCATTTGTCGTCTTTATCGTTCCACGATCCATGTCACACACTAAGTTCATATTACATTAATGTTGACATTGTTCACAAAAGCACATCACATTGTTCACATGAGAAGCTAAGGTCACCTATTAGAAGATGTGCAGCAACTTGTAGTCGTTCATGTCTAGATCACTAGTCCTCCATCCGTAGCTTCTCGCACTTCTCCTCCATCCCTAGATCGCTCTCGTCGTAAAAGAATTTTTCCCCAACTTCACAACATTCGTCAGTGACAAATTTACAAATGTCGGCTACTGTTTGAGTGATGTTCCTTCTGTCCGCCTTTTCCTTTCGCTACCATCCTAGTGATTTCTTGAGCTGCCGCCAGCTCTGGTGGAAACTGCCGCATGCCCTGAGGTACTCGCAAGCAAAGTATCCACACAAGACTGAGCCTTTAGGTTGCTTAGCGCATTGCATGCACGGTATATTAACACGTAATCATTAGTACATATAGATAGCATGCACGATGTAGTTGCACATATGATGGGTCACACGTACCAGGAATTGTCGCCTCAGGCATAGTTTTGTGCCATACTTCTGCTTCTTTTTCTTGAACCTCCGATCATAGCAGTCGGGGTCTTCCACGTACTTCTTATAAGCGCTGTATGAAAACCACTAGTATGTCAACAACAAATTTGATACGTACTTTTGAGTCGCAGCTTGTCATCAGATGGGTGTCGTAGCTTGCCACCATCCTTCGTGCGTTCTGCCGATGCATGCCAAGACATCAGCTTAGCATCCTCTGGGTTCCCGAATAGAGCACGCAGGCGATCGGTCAAGGGCTGGTACCATATTGACAGTGCATGACTTTTCCTTTGCATATAACCCTCTTCTTCCTCATCCTCAGGAGACAGAATCTTCTTGCTGGCCGTCTTCATCTTTTTCGGCCCTCTCGAGGGTCCCTCATCATCTGTGTCGGTGCGACAACCAGCATTCCTCTTGTAGCGACTCGCGCTGCAGTGCGGACAGCTCTACAAGTTCTCATATTGCTCGCCCCGATATAGGATACAATGGTTAGGGCATGCATGGATTCATCGCCACTGGCCGGATCAACTTGTTCGCTCGATACGTATTGGCAGGCACCTTGTTACCCTCTGGGTATGTGTCAACAAGGATACGTAACAGGTTGTTGAAGCTAGAGTCAGACCACCCATGGCGAGCCTTCAGCATCAACAACTGCAGGTTAAAATGCAACGCCGTCCAATGCTTCGAATAGTCCTTATACAGGGGATCAACCACCGCATGCTTCATCTCTTTGAAATTCTCCAGCCACTTCGGATTCCCAAACAAAACGTAGTCCTGGTCCATAGGGTTAGCATGATTTTCAAAAACCGCCGCATCTTCGGGCTCCAACACATCGGCCTGCTCACCATCCTCACCGTCTGCCATGTCTTCGAGAAAATCATTAATGCTAATGTAATCATGATTCGAATTATCGCCGCTCGCTCCTGCTGCCAATGATGAGGGTTGTTGTCCTCCATCATTCACCGCCACCACCATTGATGACGTCGACGAGTCGTTCCCTTCGGATGCACCGGTGGTGGTACTCGGATCTTCTTCGTTGTGATACTTCCAAACGGTGTAATCCTTGATGAAACCATACTAGACCAAGTGAGATTGCACCACGTTGTCTTGCTGGGCAAGCTTGTTCTTGCAGCTATTGTACGGACAAAGGGTGAGCTCCCGACCCAGACTCAGATGATGCTTCTTCGCAGCGACAACAAACTTTCTCACATGACCCAGGAAAGACAGATCGGTGCCTAGCCTCGGTGTCTTGTACATCCATTCCTCCCTATCCATGACTGTGACCTTGCATTGCACACGCAGCGAGAGAGTCATATAAACAGAGTAGTATAAGAAAAAAAACATTCGAGTAGCTCAAGATCTGATTTTCTCTCTCCTCCATTTAGATCTAGATCTAGAGAAAAACCACATCAATCTTGTAAAAGAGAGAAGATGAGAGTTGGAGAGTAAAAAATCAACCTCTTGCGGTGCCCCCTTCACCAAATCCAAGGGCAAAATCTCCCCCATCTATAATGGCCACTTCTAGGGTTTTGAGCTTAAAACCCTAGAAAATGGAGGTGGAGCTGCAGGGAAGAAGGGGGTGTGGTGGCTGTTAATAGCTATGGACTTAACCGAGGCGAGCAGCATAAGGCAACCGCCTCGGTTAATCGTATATTACTGAAGCGGTTGCGTTAAGACAACCACCTCGGTTAATAGATTAATCAAGGCGGGCTACATAAGACAAACGTTGGTGTAAGGCACCTGCTCAATTAATAGACGATTAACTGAGTCGGTTTCCTTACGTGGTGGCCTGACTTGGTTAACCTATTAACCAAGACGGTTGCTAGGCCGGCAGCCCGGCCATGATTAACCGAGGCGGGCGGGGCCATTTTGAAAGGTCACGGTTAATAAATTTTGTAGTAGTGATAGCACCTGATCTCGTAGAGTGTTGTTTCCCATAATTCTAAAGTTAGCACATACTCCCATCACGGCTCTGGAAATGTTAATTTAGGATCACTTACAAAAAGTGCTGAATCTAGTATCTTTAATTTATTTACCTGCGAATTTGGTATGGTTACTGTGGGATTTTATGAATCCGGATTAAAAAAATCTTAGAATCCTAGAGTCCTATAAACAAATTAGGATTCTAGTGGATTTTAACATACATGTATTTGATCCAATAGAACACATCAGAGTTTCGTTATCTGGATTCTCAAAATTCATCAGAATCCAAACGGGACCTTAATTGGCAACATATTCCATGCATATGTTGTTCCACGGGATTAATATTGTTAGTGCGAGGTGGCATAAACCTTTCAGAATAAGATGAAAGAATGCTTAAACATGATATAAAAGTGGCATTATAAATAGCACGAACACTAGCGCTGCTAGCAACAAAGAGACAAAAAAAATAATGGTCTTTATTTGCTGGTTGCAAAGATATATTGGGTGAAAAAATAGTTTCTCTAAAAACATCTTATGCTATTTTTTTATGTCCAAGACCTGCCACGTCATCATGTGAGTGAGACCTGGTGCACATAGTTATTAGGAACGGACCAACAAAGCCCTTGATTAACTGTTTGTTTAGTCCACCCGATTTAACCGTTGATATATATGGTTATAGAGTCAAAATTGTCATACTTGACACAAACCAGCTACATATATGGTGTAGTGAAAAAGGATGAGTTTTTTTACCTACAAGTTGTGTGTATGATTCCTCTCCATACCCTTTTTTTATTCTATTCTATTTCCTCCAATTTGTCTTTATGTGCACAATCTCCTCACTATTCTTTTTCATCTCATATATCTTAGATAGGTGAGCTAGTGGTTGGGCCATTGGGAATGAGGTGGCGGAGAAGAAGTACAAATTTGAGGTGATGTAACGTTGCTTTTATATTATGGATGATATCTAAAGTAGAGCGGTGATTTTAGGCAGCTCTTGGACATCTGATCACCAACGTCCAAGATCAGTTTTTGGCTACTATTTTATTAGTCCACTCTTGGAAATGCTTTATCATAGTGTCGGATTGTTTGTTTCCGGTAATATCTAGCAACGTGATCGCGTAGACGGAATCGGATGGTAGCGCACGAGACACAGAGATTTATACTGATTCGGGACGCGGTGCACGCTAAACCCTACTCCAGTGGTGCAGCTGCTCATGTATTCGTATGCTCAATTATAGGGGTTGTTGCACCTAGCTACGAGTAGATTGGAATGGTGAAGGTCGGATTCCGAGCCCGAAGTCCCTACCCTCTTTTATATAGGCAAGAGAGGTAGGGTTACAGAGAGCGCAATTGAGCTAATAGATTGTATTCCCAGTTTGTTATAATAGATTGATCCTAACTATTGTTCAGATACGCCTGTCTCGATTTGCCTTCTTCACATTGGTCGACCGCGTCAGCCCTTGCAGGCCTTCCCCTTAATAGCTGTTGGGCCGATTGGCGGTAATCAGATATGCGGGCAGTGCAGATAACCCTTGTCCATATCTCTGACACATACTCCCTCCGTCCCACCATAGATGACGTGATGAGATACATACAGGTCAAACTTTCACAAGTTTGACTAGATTTGTAGAAAATGCGTGTAAAATTTATATCTCCAAATAAATTTATTATGATAGTATACTCAACGATCTATCTAATGATACTAATTATGTATTATAAATATTAATATTTTTTTACATATAATTAGTCAAAATTAAAAAACTGACTTTTCGCGGAGGTGAGGATGACTTCTATTTTAGGAGATAGGGAGTAGCTGGCGTCCAATTTGGATACCAACTACCAATGGTATGAAAATTCTTCAATGGAAATCGCGAGGAGAAGGAGCACACCGCAGTCTGCCGACAATCTGTTACTAGGTCATTGACAAGCCAAGACACTAAACATTGACGACGATTGATGGTACATTGACAACCAAAACATTGAGAGACAGCCAGCTGACTTGTTTCAGTTCTCTAGTCCCATAACAATAATGGTTCGTAACGCGCTGATGACTTTTCTCAAAACACAATAGAGACACACAACCACTTATAAAGACAGACGTTTCTCACTCTTATGAATGTACGTAGTACGCGCATTCTACTCATATTAACACCTCGATTTAAGAGACTGTGAGTCGATAGAACTTAAAATTGTTCAAGTCAGCACGGCAGACTGATTGCGATGGATGCATTCATCACCATAGAGACCACATCCATTAATTTATACAAAAAATTTCAAGAAAATAAAAAAATGACGAAATCAGCAGGGGAGTCCCCTACCTATATTTTTTTGTATTTCAATTGAAAGAAAGAATGTATGTATGTACAAGGTAAATTACAAGGCAGCTAGGCCCAAAAGGAAAAGGTGTAAACATTAAGAGTAGTTATCTCTCCAAAGATTAAGAAGGCTTTGTTTTGTTCTCTTGGCCTTTGTGCACACAAGACCAAGCTCTTCCTTGAATCTGAATTTCCATGAGTCGATGTTGATCTGCCCATTGTCGAAGATGACACTGTTTCTGGTGAGCCAAATTACCCAACAAGCAGTAATAAAGTTTTCTCTGAAAATGATGCCGCCAAATGCTTCTCTGGCTTGTATGACCATGTCAAGGGGTGGAGCATTGAGATCCCAGTTGATGGGGATAGTGTCCCAGCAGGCTTGACTAAAGGGGCACTCAAAGAATAGATGGAAGCTTGTCTCTTCATGACCAGAATTGCACAGGACACAAGTATAGTCATCAAGATGCATATTTTTTCTTCTTAGAATGTTTCTTGTGCTGAGTCTGTCTCTTATGAGCAGCCAGAAAAAGAACTTATGCTTACCAAGGTTGCTAGAGCCCCATAGCCATGTGAAAATGGGGGATGCTTCAGTGGCTCCATGCAAAATTTTGTATGCTTTACTGCTCTTGTATACTGAAGTACCCCAACTGTAACTCCAAGTGTCATTTATTTCTTCTTCAAAGTTTGCTTGCTGTATGCATAGATCAATCTCTTCAAGCTGTGCAGCAGCTTGCTGTGGGAGAGGCAGTGGACTAAAAATCATGTTTACATCCTGTTCCATATAATATAGTAGTGAACATTTGGATTTTCTGGTGAAGGAGTAAAGGTGTGGATAGAGATCCTTGAAGGCTTGGTCCTGTCCTCTCCACTCCTTAGACCAGAAGGCTACTGAATCTCCTTTGTTGGGTTTACAAGTTGCAAGAGATTGAAATTTTGGGAACAGACTTATGACATCTTTCCACCAGAATGATCCCACAGGGCATCTGAGATGAGGTGGGGCGTGGTTGCTAAAATATAATTTTGACCAGGTTAGCTGCACCCAGGGGATATCATGCTTGTTGTAGAACTTGTCTAGGAACTTGAGGAGCAGAGAATTGTTTTGATCCGTAATGTCAATAATGCCTAAGCCTCCTTGATCTTTTGGTTTACATGCTATTTCCCAGGCGACTAGGCAAGTACCCTTTCTGCTGATATCTCCTTTACTCCAAAGGCATTGTTTTCTATAGATGTCAATTTGTTTGATCACCTGGGGTGGGATTTTTAGACTGCACATGTAGAAGGTAGGCAGAGCAGATAGGACAGAGTTAACCAGAATCAGCCTGCCATCATAGGAGAGGAATTTACTTATGCCTGACAGTCTTCTTTCTATTCTGGTCAGCATAGGTGAATATTCTTCAAAAGAGGGTTTTGCTGTACCTAATGGCAACCCAAGGTAAGTAAAAGGCATGGTTCCTAACTGACATCCAAAGGTTCTGGCCAGATGGTTGGCTCTATTTTCATCCATATTGATTGGCACAAGAAAAGTTTTCCCAAGGTTTACATGTAGCCCTGTTGAGTCTGAGAAGGACCTAAGGAGGCCCTTGAGGTTGAAGAGAGTTCTTGCATCACCTGGTAGGATGACTAGAGTGTCGTCTGCATACTGAATGATAGGGTAGTCACCACCAAAAGAGTCACTTAATGGATGTTTCAACACTCCAGTTTCCCAGGCCTTATTTATGATTGTTTGTAAGAGATCTGCATCCAGGACAAAAAGCAATGGGGAGAGAGGATCACCTTGTCTCACACCCCTTAGGCAGTTGAAAGTCTTCCCTGGGATACCATTCAGCAAAACTGAAGAGCTGCCAGAACTTAGAATGTTTCTTATCCAATTGATCTATTTTTTTTTTGAAAAACCTTTGCATCTCATGATGTCAAGGATGACATGGTGCTCAAGCTTGTCAAAGGCTTTCTCAAAGTCAATTTTGAGAATCACAACTTCTTTCTTGGATTTGTGATAAAGGTGGAGGAACTGAAAAGCCCATGCTAGGCAATCTTGAATTGTTCTACCCTTGATGAACCCATATTGGTTTCTGTGAACTAGTTGTAGGAACATGGATTGAATCCTGGCTGAAAAGCAGCTTGGTGATGCATTTGAGGGAGTAGTTTAGAAGTGAAATTGGCCTAAAGTCATCCACTGTTTCAGGGTTCTCCTTTTTTGGGATCAGTGCAATATAGGAAGAGTTGATGCTTCTGAGGTCAATGTTGGAGGAGTAAAAGTCTTCAAGAAGCCTGTTGAAATCATCTTTGATAATGTTCCAGCATTTCTTGATAAAGAAACCATTGAAACCATCAGGCCCTGGAGCATGACTGTTAGGTAGGTTTCTGATAACTAGCTCAATTTCCTATTGGCTGAAAACTAAATCCAGGTGGGACAGATCCTGTTTAGGAATAATGCTATTGAGATTGTATGCCATTCTGGTCTGTGCACTACACCCCAATCTTTCTTTAAAAGCATTCCACAGTAGAGCAGCTTTTTGATGCTGGATATGGAGCCAAACCAGGATTTCTACCCCCTTTTCGCGGTGTACGATACCACTTGAGTGAATGGGGAAGGAATCCGGTGCAAAATGAGAAGGAATTGTTCAACCGTAGGCACTGCTCATTGAGAATCATAGTAGAGCAAGCATTTGGAGCACTAAAAAGGAGATTCAAAATACTTGATGATGCCTCTCCTTTTTTCCCTTATGAAACGCAAGTTGATATTGTTGTTGCTTGCTGCATCATTCATAATTGGGTGATTGAAGATGGGAGTGATGAATTCAATGTACCAAGTGACAACGATGAGGACACGCAGCACACCACATACGCTGGGACAGCAAGTGAGAATGCCATTATGGTAGCTTTTAGGGACGACTTGGCTGCCCAAATGTGGGCAGATCGTCTAAGCCATGGAAACTAGTATTGGTCAATATAATTTGTGTTGTATTTTATTTGCTTGGACGATGTAATAATTGTACTTGATGGCTGAATTTGTATTTGAGGACATATTTGATTGCATTTCATGGCTAAAATTTACATTTGAGGACATATTTGATTGCATTTGATGGCTGAATTTGTACTTTGTTGGCATTATTATTTGAGAACATATATTGCATTGTTTATTTTGTAGTGAAATGGAACCAGAGGGTCATACTGGGACTGGTGGACATGCTCATTGGACTTCAACTTGGTCAACCTACATGCTCTAGTACCTTGCTGAATTAGTGGTAAATGGCACCAAGACTTCATCCACCTTCAAAATGGTTCACTACAATGCGTGTGCAAAGGCTCTCAAAGAGAAATTTGGCATTGTGCGCACTGGTGACCAGGTCAAGAATCACCTTAAGACAAAGCAAAAGAAGTTTCGTAAAGTATGTGAACTTCGTGGTTTGAGTGCTGCTGGTTGGGATGAAGATACCTTCACTATAACTCTTGATGCTGAGCACTACAACAATCATATTAAGGTACACGATAAATTTTTAGTTGCTGAATTATACTTGTCACATAATAGTAGTTGCTGAATTTTTAGTTGCTGAATTATTTGTTGCTAAAATTGTACATATATTGCAGGATCACAAGTCTGATGCTGAATTTCTAAACAAGCCTATTGAAAACTTTGAGGAGATGCACACAATATTTAGAAGTACCATGGCTACAGGCTTGTTTGCTAAGGACTCAGGTGTGGCTCTAGGTACAAATGAAGAAAGCATAGATGACTGGGACAGTGAGGTGCAGAGGATGGAGATAGAGAGTGATAGGGGTGCAACTCAAGGGGACAATGCGGCAACTTCATCGGCTACCAACAAGGCGACCATTCCTAACAAGAGGGACAAGGGCAAGAAGAGGGCCAGGACTGACCAAGATGAGTTGGTGGCTGCAATTAAATGGGGAAGTACCAAGTTAGCCAAGGCGATAAAGGAAGCGGGGAAATCTGACAATGATGTGCCGGCTGATTTGTATGACAACGTGATGGGTATGCCTGGTTTCAATTCGACTTACTTATCCTTCTACCATTCCTATTTGGTCCAACATCCTCACATAGCAAGAGCTTTCAACTCCTTGCCTTTTGAACATAAACTCAATTGGGTTGCAAAGCACATTGCTGACAACTACCCTGCTGCTCCTAACAACTTTCCTGATCCTGATCAGTAAGGGTAAGTTGTAATCATGGGATGGTTCTTTTGTTAGTACCACATAGAACTTTATATTTGTGGTCTAAGTAAGCTTGTACCTTGCTATGTGGAAGCCTTGAACTTGCTATATATTGTGTAAGGCTTGAACTTGATGCATCGTGCAAGCATCAGACTTTATATTATTAGTGTGTAATGTGCCTATGGATATGGCCTAAGACTTTTATTTGTAATATGGCCATGACTTTTATATGTGGCTGTTATATTATTTTGTGTTGAAATGGTGCATGGTGCTATGGTGTTCAAATGTTTGGAGTTGTTGAAGAAATTATATTGTGCTATTTATATTGTGCTGATGAAATTATATGTTGTGCTATGGTGTTTATAGATTGAGGAGGGTAACCTCACCAGAGGTGACCATATTCAGGTTTGGTTCGAATCCATCCAACCAAATAGAAAATGGGATGGATCCAACCCCATCTGAATCCTCCAACCAAACAGACAACGGAGCGAACCCACTCTCGCAACCAAACAAAGGAAGGGTTGGAGCCGTCCCCAAAACACGGGTCGGAGCCGTTCCAACCCACTGATCCCACAACCAAACACACGGTAATATTATAGGAATTTTCTGAGAAATTTTCTAGAATGGGAAAGGGCTTACTCAGCCTCCTGCGTGTATCTCCCAGGTGCGCGTACTCTTTTCTATTTAGCACAGCTGCTGGCGTGCACTTCCCAATCGGACGTGTGGTTGCATGGCACTGTTTCGTGAACCCGCTCGCTCATTTGTGCAGCGATCTCGCCTTGCCAAGTGTGGTTCACGTATGCCAGGTTCACGGACGGTGGGAGAGGGAGTTAGTCCCTTACAGTCAGGTCCCACCGTGGTGACGTGGCGTGCTCCCAATGGACCAAGCGACTTCGCTGGCCTGAGGCCGCTGACGTATGGCGTTCGACGTCTCACGGAGCGGCCTCCATTCGTCCACTGGTTAGTGGTTAGTCGTCGTTCGCATGCGCATCCCCTTTCTCCAACCGAGGAAGAGACAGCAGAGCAGAGACGGAGGAAGAGATGGCAGAGCAGGGCGGCAGCGGGGACGTGGTCCGGATCCGGCGGTATGGTGTCCATGGAGTCCGCACAAGCCGCGGTGACTGCGGCGAGCGTGCGGCGTTCATGCGGCCTCGAGCCCGACGGCCGGCGTCCTTGTGAGCCACGGCGGCAGTTAGACGCCTCGGGCCATTGGCGTCTTTGGCCTGGTTTAGAACGGGGCAGCGTCACAAGGCGTGGGCCGAGAAAGCCGGATGTCGCCGGCGTCTTCGTCCCGGACGGCAGAGGAAGAGAGAGAGAAGAGCACAACGGCGGCGTCGGCGGCAATGGCGTCGGCGGCGCTCAGCTGCGGTGGCGCAGCCGGCAGGCCAGCGTGCCAAGCGAGGCGCTGAGGGTGGCTTCGGCGCGGGCCGGTGAGGCAGCAGCTCCGGCGGTGGTGGCTTCGGCGCGGCGTGGAGTCCCGGCGCTGTAGTGGCTCAGGGCGCGAGCGCTCTGGAGTTCCCTGTCCGACGTCGTCTTTGTAAGCCACTGCGACGTCGGTGACCGAGGCGAGAGCGACTCCATGCGTTGACAACCTGTGTCGCCGAGCTTCCCTAGCGTGCTGTGCCCAGGCTCGGGGAAGTGAGGAGCAGCGGCAAACTCGTCGGTCTTTATAGCCGAGGTATGGCGGTGCCCTGTCGGAAAATATTTGAATGAAGATTTTTGCCGGCTGCGGTGATATTTTCCGGCAAAGGCGGCAGGCCGGCAGCGATGCGTTGTCCACGCGGAGTACTGGAGAGCTCGTGTGCGTGAGCTATCAGCGGAAATCGTGGGGAGGGCGCCAGGAAGACGACGCAGCGTCGCTGCAGTAAGGCGGTTCGGCTGCGGATATTTTCCGGCAGCCTGGCAGGGCAGCGTCAGTAGCGTAGTGTCCACGCGGAGGTTGGCACAGGCTCACGGCATGCTCGGTGTGCGCGGGTGTGATGGTGGCCCATAGCTGCAGTGCACTTGTGCTTCTGCTGACGCGAGGCGGCTTGCTGCTGTGCGGTGCTAGCTGTCGACGGAAATCGCGGCGGCACGCAATGGCTTCAGCAGGAGACAGGACCGGGCATGAAGAAGACGACATCCGAGCGTTCGAGAGTCGACGCGGGCTCGCGGAGGCGGTGCTCGGATATTTCCCGGCCATAGGGATTTTTACCGGCATCCGTGGCAGAGGCACAGTGCATGGTAGGCAGCAGCGGCGCTTCTTCCTCCACACGCGTACGCGTGTGCTAGCAGTCCGAGCTGGGGTGCTGTGCGTGCTGTTGTCTCCGGGGAGAAGAACGACGCACGTGTTGCTGTTGCGTTGAAGAGACAGGGAATGGCGAGCTGGTGCCAGCCGGAAGACAACGCGAGCTGCGGCTTGCGCGAGACACGGTCACTACCTGAGTCCCTCCGGCGTACGTGAATAGAGGAGGAGAAACTAGCCCAAAAGAATTTTGTATCTTCTCGTGTCGGCTCTTGAAATTTCCCAGAAAATTATGGAGAGGGTTGCCAAAGGTTTTCATATGAATTCAAGAAAGAAAATGGGGTTTGGGATTCATGGGAAATAATGAGATTGGGAGTACAAGGAAAATATTTTGGCGCCGCAAATAAATTCTAGAAAAGCACACTGGCAACACAAAAACACTCAGAATGCATATGGTGAATTTTTAATGCAAGATTTTTGGAAAAGTATTTTCTAAAACAGTTTCGCAGGAAATAAACCAATCAGGTTTAATTTGTTGTAAAATTTTAAAAAGTTCAAATTTTTAATGATTTTTTAATATGGTGAAAAACACAGGGTGTTACAGGTAGAGAGTGAGGTAGCTCAAGAGGTGGTGTGTGTGTATTTGTGTGTATGATGGTGGAGCTCTCCCCCTCTTTATATAGGAGCTGGTGGAGGCTCCTGGGCATCCAGATACAGTGAATCCAAGCCAGCACCACCTCCACTGCATTAATTGCAGTCGGTGGGAGGAGGCCGGGCCACATCGGCGCCACGGGGGGCGCGGCCGTGCCTGGGCCGGCCCCCCTCAGGCCCGTCTTCGCGTGGCCGCCTCTCCTTTGGGCCAGCAATGTTGTGGTGTGGTGGGCTTGGCCCAATTCTGTGCTGGACTGGCCTTTCTCCTCTTCTCCCTCCTTTGCGCTTTTCGGAAAAGCGCAGTTTTGGCTCTGTTTCACCTGTTTCACCCTTCTATTTCTGCTTACATGGTAATTCTAGGGCAAAGGTGGAAACAAGCCGTTATCACATGTATATGTGTGTATTGATGTTTATTTCCTCCTTTTTGGTAGTATGTTGGCGGTAAATATCTGTCGATAACGACTGCCAATAGTGACGGCGAGAGGGAAGTGGCTCTGGCGAATGGTGGAGCGGGCTGGGGGGAGCTAGCGAACAGCGCTGCGAACCAGATTTATTGCAGAGAGCGGGCGGAACGGCAGCGACGAGAAGGGCGACAGCAAGCGGGGAGCGGAAATGGAAAATTTGGGGGAAGTGTTTGCCGTGCGCACTTATATACCGGGTTTATTTACACCACCAGTTGGAACCGTAGGATGGTGGTGCTACGTCAAACATCATTGTCGGTCCCACCATGGACTGCGGACAAATGGAAGGGACGCTCAGCCAAAACCCTAGCAGCAGTGATGTTTTCCACTCAGCCAGATTAATGGGGACAACGATCGTGTCAAATGCTGAGACCCAGTTGCCATGTTTTCAGGGTACTTTAGAAGCTCTAATTTTGGTTGACAAATCAATATGATTGGTTAATACTTGATACCCAAATTTCCATTACGAAATACTTATATTGGTTGTGGCCAAAATCAACATCACTTCTATTACATCATAAGAGCAATGCCATCCCACTGCTCAAAGTCATTTTCATACTAACTTACATAATAATTATAAATGACTTCACAATATAAGATCAGTGCCATCCCACTGATCGAAGTCATGCTTGCTAATCTAGATATAGCTCCCGTGTGAATTGGCACATGTCGAGCGGGTACACAGAACTCCTGGCGACGATACATGATGCCTCATTTACTCGGTAAATCCGTTCTCGTCAGCAACAGACGGTAGCGTCGCTAGCGAGCGGGAGCGCACCGGCGAGGGCGCCTAGACCAGCGAGGCTGCCTATGCCGACGAGGGTGCCGGGACCGGCGAGGCCTCTAGTGCGAGCAAGAGTGCTAGGACCATCAGAGCCGGTGAGGGTGACCTGGAGCGCGCCAGGACCGTCAGTGCCAGTGAGGGCGAACCGGAGCACGCCAGGACCGTCAGTGCCGGTGAGGGCGAACCGGAGCACCCTGGGACCGTCGATGCTAGAGATGCTGGAGAACCGCAGGGCACGTGGGAGGGCGACGGAGGGAGCTGCGAGCAGGGAGAGCAGGAGGGCAATGGAGGGAGCTGCGAGGAGGGAGAGCGGGAGGGCGATGGAGGCACCAGAGAATGGTTGGGAGGTGAACCAGAATGGGAGGGGGAGGTTAACATGGTGAGGATATGGGGATTGGGGAGCGCATGGGTGGCAGAGTTGCAATAGAGAGTGAGTAGAATGGGGTTTCTCAGAAGGCCAGGCGTGTGCGGGTGGAGAAATGGGTACTGGGGAGTGGCCCTCTGCTTTAATGTGAAATGACGGGGAGCGTTGGAGCGGTGCCTCAGGAACCACAACCGGCCAACGTGGGTCCCATCAGGAACCGAACCACGTTGTTTTGGTCTAAGATCAAGTGCCACAGTGCAATTCATGGCCGGATGATACACCTCGCACTACATATACGTGAACAGGTTTATACGTTGTCATACAAGCACCAAGCATGAATGGCCTATTTAAGCCAGGTCTGGGTGCACCTCTCAGCCTCATTCCACACAGTCCTCTTTTATTAAACTTTTAGAGTAGATACATTCTTCCTCGTCCTTGCTCTCCCGGGCTATGGCCTAGTACTGGTGTTGCAAGGTGCTGAACAAAACAACACCTAGATGATTGCACATCTTCATTCCAGATCTTCTGTTAATAGATGATGTGCAATCATCTGGGTGCTGTTCTATTCCACGCCTTCATACTCCACAATGGCGTTTGGAGAAGTACTTCAAGATTGGGTGCTTTATATTCCATCTTGAATCTTTCACACAGTCAAGAAGTAGATCTGCATCCCTTGACTGTGTGAGGGTTGCAAGATGGAAGGTGGAGCACCTCACTAAGGGTGAAGTTTTGCGAGGTGCTGTGTCATTCTTGACCTTCTAGAAGTCACAATGCACTCTATTTCAGGGCGGAGGGAATATGCTAGCACTTCAAGATTAGGTGCTTTTATATTCCATCTTTGATCTCTCACAGTCAAGAAGCAAATCTGCACATCCCTTGACTGTGAGGGTTCCAAGATGGAAGGTAGAGCACCTCACTGATGACCTAAGTTTTGCGAGATGTTGCATCATAGTTGGCCTTCAAGGGAAGAACAGATCGGAGAGATTCATGCTTTGATACAGTTCTTGGCGCACACATAGGAAAACTAAAATGATAGCAAAGCATGGTAATGAAGCAATTTTTCAGTGCCATAATAATGAACATAATATTAATTATATATTTTACTACTCCCTCTGTCCCTGAAAGCTTCAATTCTTAGAGTTGTCTTAAGTCAAACTTTTAAACTTTGACTGAATTTCTAAGAAAAAGTGCTAAGATTTATGGTACCAAACTAGTATCATTAGATTTATCATAGAATATACTCATAAGATGCTTATTTTAAGTCATAAATGTTGCTCCTCTTTTATATAAAGTTAGTCAAACTTAAAAAAGTTTGACCGGTGAATTGAAGCTTTCAGGGACAGAGAGAGTACATGTCTGCTACTGTGGCATAGTAAATTTTCTCCATCCAACTTCCAACGCTGCTTCAATGGGAAATGACAGGGCGCATTGGGGCGGTGCCTCAGGAACCACAACCGGCCAGCGTGGCCTTGCCATGGGGGCCTCAGGAACATCATGTGCAACTTCCAAGATCAAGTGCCACAGTGCAATTAACGGGCGAATGATACGGCACACACAAGATAACCGCACGAGGGGAATGAACAGCGTATGAAATGGTGCAACACATGGTGAGCTCTACTTGATCTTTAAATTCCAAATTACGCGCGTGCGGTGTTCACACATGCGCGCGTGGTGCGTGGTTAGTATATATGTTTTGACCTCCTGATCGAGACGTCGTTCAACATCCTTGCGCTGGAGCGCTCATACTACTACCCTATATTATAAAATCCCAAGAAGGTTTTTTGGAACTCACGTTTTGCTCTGCTCGCATCACGTCGTGCTCCCGCTTGTTCTTGGAGAAAGCTCCCCGATCGATGCCACGCTTCGATCGATCTACATCCCGTTGTGCTCTTACGACATCAAGGTTGACGCCATAGAGGACCTCCCGATGGAGCTGGCGATTGATGTTGCTTTCCGTGTTGCTGCGGAAGCAAATGATCCCATGGAAGATCTCGGCAGCTGCAAGGAGATGCGGAGGGTGTTCGGAGACGCCCAAGTGGGACGGAGCATTCAACTAGCCTTAGATTTCTAAGCCTCCTACACCACTAGCCTGGGTCGCTTTGCTCCAAATGTCTTGATAATTTTTCCATTGCCTTCATAGCCCATATGCATGTACCATAGATTATTCCAATTATAGAGTTTCTACTCAAATCATGGCTTCCTTTTCAACAAACCTTGCCAAATCTAAACATAGCAATTATGTAAAATGCATTGTATTTTAATACAAATTCTAGAAGTCACAATGCACTCTATTTCAAGGTGAAGAGAGTATGATTCGACAATTTTTCAAATCAAGTCTCACCGCTATTTACTACGGGAACCAGTGTCGTTTGACCGAATAGCGAACATGTACCATACTATAAGCCTATGTACCTAAACCGCGCAAAGTTAAAAGGAGGAAACCAGTGCCACAAAGGCGTACTACAATACATTACTGAGCAATTCAACATAACGCCACAAAGTATCACGACAATTAAGTAGTCTCATGATTCACCATTGACACAAGTCATTGAACAACTAACAAAGAACAAAGAACAAATCACCTCTACTTCTCATCGTCGGAATCACCGCCCTCTTCCTCCTCGTCCGCATCGCTGGTATCAACATCGTCGTCCTCGTCAGCAACGATGCACTTCGCCACCTGCTCAATATCGGCACGAACTAGATTGCGCCAATGCTTCTCAGTGTCGGCGGCAGTTGCCTGCGTCACGATGCTAGTGTCGAAGCCATCTATCTGGCTCCGATAGCAGGCGAGGATGTACTCCGCATTGTCCGTGCATCTCTTATTCAGGTAGGCTAGCAGTTCTTCTAGGACATCGGCGAGTTGGTGAAAAATGACGACGTAACTGCTCACCTTTTCCACTCGGGGCAGGTTGAGGGTGCCCAGACCGGTGTGCTGTAGCACATCCCTGATCTTCGAGAAAGCCTTACTATGGTGTCAATGGCCCAATCGTCTCCAAAGGGATCCACCGGAGTGTCATCCTCCTTCACCACAGGCACCGGGTCATCCTCCTTCACCATGGGCACCGCGTCATCCTCCTTCACCACGGGCATGGCTTCATCCCCCTTCCGTGCACACTTCGTCAAAGGCTCACCCTTCACCATGGTGGTGGCTAAGAGAGAAGTAGGTTTGGAGAAGGCAACCAGACGTTCCTGGCGATTTTAGATCTGTTATGGGGGAGTGGGGAGAGCTAAGGGAAGGAAGGAATAGCGGAGTTGTGTACAAGATCACGACGTTTAATATATCGCTACTACAGAGCGACGAGGCGGTTTAGATTCGCTTGCACATGTTACCATTACTTACTAATAAGAGAACCAGTGGTGTTGGATCTAATCGCACACATGTCAAAACCATTTGATACGGCTGTTTATAGACTAATGATCACCGTTAGTTACTTTAGAAGCTAGTGTCATCTGATCTAATGGAGTCAAACATACAAACAACAACAATAAAATTGGTAAATGAACTTTTTATTGATAAATCCATTACATTCGACAGGTGTACAATAACATAGACTAGCCTATCTAATACTTGGAAATTCACAATAAAAATTGAAATCTGACCGGAACATATATACATATATAATTCACAAGTTGTGGAGATTGATGAGTTCTACAACTTTTATGTTCACATGACTTTTTCATTTGAACCAGTGCCGTTTGATACGTATGATACGACCCATGTTCAAATCAAATCACCTTTAGTTACTACGCACTAATGGATGGCACAGATTGCGAGCACCAACGATCACCGTATGAATGCCCCGGCGGTTGTAGAACTACCGTAACGTACTAACCTTGACTTCAGATCAGGAGCTTCTCTAGGAACAAGCGAGGATACACGCGGCGGGGAGCGCGACGTGACACGAGCGGAGCGCTGGGAGGGGGAGCGGAGCAAAACGTGATTGAGTTCCTAAAAACATGATTGAGTTCCAAAAAACGTGATTGAGCAAAATGAGAACCAGTGCCGTTTGATCTAATGGCCCAGAAGTAGACCATATGATATGGCTATTTACGTAAACCGCTCAGGTCATAGCCACTAGTTATGAATTGTTTTGTAAGGCAAAAATTAAATATAAACAACACAGAAACAATCATCACATCAATTTCATTGATAACTTCAGTTACGTTCCACAGTTGTTCTAATAAAGACCCATATAAGACTACTGGGTGTACAATAACAAAGACCTGTCGAGTACAGGTACATCCCAGAGTCGATTATGTCTACTGCCCAACAGAAGATCTGTAATCATCAGGTTGTTCTGATGTTGAGCACCCTGATGACCTACTAGGTCACAAACAAGAGAGTGAGCAGGACAAGGCACAACAAAAGAGATATGTGTAGGGCAGAAGGTTCCTGGTCAGATATCCACCATGTTTCTGGTCAGATGCCCATCCTCTTGTGCATTATTCTCATTGAAGCACGCCTGCCTGAGCTCCTCAGTCCCCATCACATCAGGCCTCTCCCCGAACTGCTTCATCACTTGTTGCATGAATCCTACCAGGTGATGAGGACATCACTCCTTTAGATGCACCCACTGATCCTCCAACCATCATGTCAGGTCCAATGACCCAAGCCCGAAGGCGACAACTTAATTTAGAGGTGAGCTCGTTCTTAAGTGATCCTTTCCATACTTTTGAGAATAGATTGCTACCTAATGATGTTATATTAATTAGGAACATTGGAGAGGGTCATGAGGGACTTAGAGGAAGAGGTGGAGGTGATGATGACCAGCAAGGACACCCAACAGAAGTCGGAGGCCTGGTCCAACATGATTTCGAGTCTACCTCGGCCTCCAGGACCAGTCTGCCTTAAACTGGTCACCCAGGATACATCCGAACTCTTTTTTGATGATCCACATATGCTTGGAAAGCTAATGTGATAAGGAAGCCAATCCAAGTGGTCTCACATCAAAAGCTCTTCAAAATCCATAGAAATTGTCAAAACAAGTCTGCATCCAGAATCTGTCCAGGTGCTGCGTCACCGTATTTGGTCCAATGGGCCGTGTATCGTCTTTGAGCCCGTTAGGGGGGCACGTCCAGGGTAGGTGACGACCCTAAGACCTTTATAATCATACGCCGCTGCCATCATTAGGTTTTGGGTTTTGCTTAGATCATTCTGTCCATTGATAGTCACCGTTCATCGGTTTGTGAGACCCCACTTTGAGAACTTAATCATTCATCTGCAGTTTGTCCCAAATCTTGAGCTGCGTTCTTTCGAGTTCTTGCTTGTGTTCTTCGTTTCGTAGGCAGGGATTAGCCTTCTTGGCAAGGTCAACCGGTTGGAGATATGGTTGATAACTAGAGGAGTTGTGGTGCTAAGATTGCGAGGTTCGGTCTTTCGATCTGAAGCCAGATTGGTGTGTCACTCTCCGACCAAAACGATAGTTATCACTTAACTGACGGAAGATCAAGAATCACGTCCCCATCACAGGCTCCTGGATAGATGCCCATTCTCTTATGCATTCTCCTTCCCTAGCCCCTACAGGAGAGCAGCCCCCGCTGCATCTAGATGCCGGTAGTACCCAATCTTGAAGGCCTTCTCCCAACGCCGTTGATGCCGCCAGATGAGGTGGAAAAGGAGCTCCATGGCGACAAAGAAAATATAGAAGGTTGGCTCAAGAGCTTTGTATCTATCTGTATCTAAGGAGAAAGGGGTGTGTGGATTTCCATGAAGCGCATCCAGCCCTGGCTTATATAGGCCACGCCCTTGAAGACGCAGAAGCAGAGAGGAGCAGTTAAGATCCACGTGATCTATGGGAGACACCCGTTTCTGAGGAATGTGGTGAGACATTGTTGGAAGTTGGGACATTATTCTTTACTTACACAATGAGTCGGCATTCCATACGATGTGGTTTAGATTCCATGGCATTATAACTTAATGACGCGCAATATCTGGCGGACCAAAGGGCCAGGCGCATGCATACATTGGAACTCAAAGTTGATAGGCTGACATACACCGTATGAATGCGTATTGATAAGAGCAATGTGGATGAGGGATCATTGTACTCGTAGATAACCGCTTGTTCATAGTTTACATATGGCACTTCATACGGAGTTTCATATGGTGCTTCATACGCTGATTCAGCGTTAATTTAATTTCAAATAGAATTTTGAAATAGCATATGATATCAAATTAAAAAGTTGTCCACTACATATTTGTGTAGACTACCACTTTTTCGGTCGAAGTGATACTGTATGTTGTTCATAAATTTACATCTCTCTCTTATAAATTTGGGAACAATGTGTACACTACCACTTTGTCGTATCATACAGTCACATCTTACCCCAAACACTCCGACTCATGATGTATGCATGTGTGCTTCCTTTGGTCTGCCAGATATTTGTTGGTATTTATTAACTTGACACTGGTTTTAGTAGCCACCTATTAATTACCTGCACCTCTAACTTACTTGTACTAAGTTGTCATCCCTAGTGTTGGAGCTAAAAGTGATTGTAGGCACTACCTAGCATTACTACTAAGTAGGTATTCTATTATTTCATGTGACTAAAGGAATAAAGATAAGAATAGAAAGTATCCGCAAGCACACAGATAATTATGCCATTGTAGCATTTTATCCAAGAGTATTCTGGGGTTGTCGATTTATAATTTTACCACTGGGAAGGTATTGTCTTTAGAAATGTGATGATCACTCATACATGAAACGAAGAGTTAACCATATCTATGCAATCTACTCATAACAGGGATAAATCACAAGTCATAAGATAAATTTATAATAAATGATAAGTATCAAGTCATAAATAATGTAATTCACTCAGAGCACTCCCTTCTAAGACAATAGCATGGAATTGGAAGAAATGTAGAAGAATATTCGTAAGTCATTCTTAATTACAAGTCAATGAATACTATGATTAGTGCAATTATACTTAGTAATCATGGCAAGAATACTTTATATCTACACACAAGGGACATTACTAAGGAAGATTAGGAACATAGCAAGTCTTCCTTCGCAAATATGTCCTACTATACCTATATTCGGGGAGTGGACTACAAAAGACTCAACAGGAGTGTCACTTTCACGATCTACCATATGGCCCGGAATATATGGTGCATTGTAGATAAACAACACTAAGCACCATGCTTACATGATGTTGACCACTCACGCATGAAGTCAGAAAGTGAGTGCTATATGAACTTATGCTTGAATATAAAGGCATTCTAGCTATACTAGGCATATAATCAAAGTAGACAATGAACAATACAATTGAGAACATAAATAATATATAGAGCAATATCATATCTAATGTAGCTAGCAAAATATATATAGAAAGATACAAAAGAGAGGATTACAAAAGGCTTTACCAAAGCCGCGCTCTTGACAGGATCCGGAATCCAAGCGAAGCTTGCCTCCTTCTACTTCTAGCCTAGTGGCTATGCCCTAGAAGATGGAGCTCTAGAGGAACTAGGGTTTCTGGCTCTGATGAATTGATCAAATGACTTGGGGTCTATGCCTGAGGGGGCTCAAGGCCCTGCTTATATAGGCCGGTGGGATGAACCGTAGCCCTCGGATCAAACCGACTTGAATCAATGGCGTAGATTAGACCTCAATGGCGGTGGACTATATTTCTCTCAACATGCAAGCTGTCCAACTAAGCAATGCACTATCACAAACAAATTGGATTATTTATCTAGCGTGAAGAGTACGGTGGTGTGACAGCTTCCATCATTGTTTCATTGGTACGTGTTCCCTTTACCTTCCAAGCGGAAGAGAAGGAAGGAAAAGTCGAGCCAGTTTCAAAAAAAATAAAAACTAAAAATAAAAATAAAAAAAGTTGAGCCGACTGGATAGGGGTTCTGGCCGCCAGCTACGGGCGGTAGTAAATAAAGCGAGTTATTGCCCAACTACCAGCCACAACACAGTTGCATCACCATTCCTCTCGCAATTTTTGTGAACCATTGCACTCCTCGCGTCGCGCTGCCGCTAGATCCAAAGGCAAAGGTAATGCTTTCACACTTCACTGATGGATCTTGGTCGGATTGTTTTCCTCTTTAGATCTCGTTAGTAAGGAATGGATCTTTGTCACAGGCTCTTTGAAATAGAGGCGGCCCCCATCCAGAGGAACTCAGTGGACAATCAATCCGGAATCCTGGATGCCATTCTACTGGTGGCCGTGTAAGGTTCTCTCCAATCGAAGCGATTTCAGTTCTAATTCCACCTAGTAACTATCCCCCTCCTGGTTCATCCCACAGCTATTTAACAAGGGGATCTGTTTGTATCATCATCTGCCTCTGGTTGCTCTAATTAGATCCAACTTGAAATTGTAGGTAGTAAAAACTAAAGCTACTAGACCGATCGAGTAGCCATCGCCATGAGCTCCACTGGAGATTCTGATGCGCAGTTTTCCACCTTCAAATACTGTGCCTACTCAAGGACGAGGTGGATGAACTTCTCCACCAACAAGGATCAACCTAGCTGGAGCGGCGGTGGTGAACCAGGGTTCTCTATGACCCTGTAATGCCAGGTCACGAGGACTTTCTTAGCCGGTGGTCGCCGGCAGCCGGTGACGATGGAGTACCATGGTGGTGACATCAGGACCTTCACCACGAATCAAGCCGTGGACATCCCGGCCGACAAGGAAGGTGTCCGTGATGTCCTCCGCCGCTTACTGAGGACAGTCGTGCCGCTGCAGCAAATTGACCTTTTGGAGTGGCAGTGGGAGGACATCCTCCCCAAAGCTGTTGTTCCTCATCTCCTAGCCCTTGCACGGGAGGCCTACCGGGATGGTTGCGTCGTCCATGCCACGATTGGGCTCGTGGTCAAACAAAAAATCAAGTTTGTCGCGTCCTCGACGCTCTTGATGGTGTGCATGGAGGCGGCGCCATCGAGTTGTCAGGACTGCATCATCTACCTAGAGGATGAAACTTCTAATCCTGCGGCAGGCCATGGTGTGGTTCTGCTCGGCTACGGCCACGCATTCCACCAGAGTTGTATCATCTAGTGGTTCGACAGGCAATGCAGCTGCCCGTTGTGCCGATGCGATTTGTCTCGGTATCTTAACCCGGCAGTGCGGGCCTATCTCTTGCTCTTCACCGATGATGTAGATGCTTGATGTCATGAATGTACCGGACATCATTCTTAACGCTCCCCGGGAGTAGTTTGGATTGTAACCTGCCTCTGCATCCTGTACTAAAAACTATTCATACTACTACTACTATTTACTAACTAATATGAGTTTGAACTTTGAACATATCTGTGTGCCTTTGACATGTATGAAACTGGATGATACGGCCATCGTTATTAGAGTAACCGCAATGTATTTAGCAACCACAATGTATTTAGGCCAAGTAGACATGAATCGTAGCCATGAAAGCAACAGCAACCTGCATCGCGGACCAGCATCGCCTGAGAAAAAAAAGAAAAACACAATTTGTGTTCAACAAGGCGTATTGGGCTTGTAGGTCCATCTTCAAGCTAGCCCATCATCGACCGCTTGCCCATCTTCCGAGCCCAACCTCGGTGTAGGCGGGGATTGAAGGCGGCTAACCACCAACGAAACATGTCATTGTCGCACATTCTCCATTCCCCAGTATGCATTCTCATTCCCCTTCTCTTCGACGAACCCTACCTCGGCGTAGGCGGCGATTGAAGGCGGCGGCCGAGATTGAAGGCAGTGGAGGATCCCCGGTGTGCTGTGGTGGCTCAAGCGTCCTTTTAGAGGCTAGGCGGTAGGTCTTCCCGGTGGAGCGCGGCGGCATTGGCATCCGTGTCCGTTGTGTGCCACAGCAGAGGCGACAAATTCGATCCGCAAGTCTCGTTTCTCACCTTTTTCTGTTCACTTCATTGTTTTGGTCCTTGCACTTGCTTGAACATGAGGTATACAACAAACATTTAGCATTGGAGATCTGGTTAGGCAAATGATGATGAAAAGATTATTTGTTTGCAAATCTTTGATTTGTTTGCAAATTGAATTATTTGTTTGGTACGCACATGCGTTATGGTGGTGTTACAATAACATGTCAACACCAATGGCTCCTCTGCTTGGCTTTTAATACAGCGACGTGGTCATGTGTAATGTCTTTTGCTTGGCTTTTAATTTAATTCCTCACAAAAAATGTAACGCGAGATTCCATCGGATGAGCTCAATCGCCCATTCAAACAGTGGACCTACACCGCCGATTCATACGGTAACCCGACGATGATAACCTGATCACCGCTGGATCATGTTGTAGAGCGCAATTCCAATCTGGCACCAGCGATAAAAAAAACTATTATCTTTGCTAGTTCATACGGTAACCCGACGGTGCTAACCTGATCACTGCCGTATCATACAGTAGCGCACACGTCGTTTCTGGCACCGGCGGTAAAAACATCATTATCCCTGCCGGTTCCACCGGGCATCGAGCATAGCACGGGCAGCCAGCAGTGAAAATCCTTATATTGTTGGCTCAGCGTACGAAATGGCAGCGAAGGTCGAGGCTCCGATCATCGCCGGATCATACGCCGAACCGGCGGTGAAAGCCCTCATCACCGCCCGGTGGTGATGTGGATCACCGCCGGTTATTATGAAATCGTTGGTAAAGGAGACAGCAGAGAATAGCTATTCTGTAGTAGTGCAACTTAGAGTTGTTGGCCTTGGGCGCGCATCTACCATCGACACACGGCACACAGCTTAACGGGATGCCATCGCATATCCTATTGGGCCGTTCTTCGCTACTTCGATGACCAATTGCGGCAGCAACGGCAGTCTTCATTGATAATTTGGGCCGTCTACTCGCTCATGTTGACAATGTCAACATTGATCTTCTTCCCGGCACTGACGTTCAACTCCTGTCACCGGGAGTTTTTGACTTGGGGGCCTTTGGTTCTATGTTGGACCTCACGATGTCTCCGCTGACACGCTCAGCCTTCGCAATCTGGAGCCAAGTACCGGCCTCCATCAGCTTCGACGTCGTCAACCACATCAGAGGCTTCTTCGCGCCCCTTGGGTAATGCTTCATTTCGACATTGAAACTTCAGTACCTTGGAACCTCATTCTAGCAGCACAGGGCGACACACGTGTTGGCTCTGGCATCGGCAATGCCCTCTACTTCTTCTACGGCTACGTCGGCAATCTCCAATACTACTTCAAGTTCGCTCCACTGCAAACATGCAACAACCTCGTCCTCGCCAACCCCCTCGACAGCCGCATGACTTGCTACTTGGAGGGCATTCCACCACACAGCGCTCTTCCACCCGCAGGAGTCAACGGGTGGGTCGCACTTCGGCATGAGGATGCGCCGAGCGGAGAATGGAGGAGTTCTGTCACACGCCTAACACGGGTTGTGACCAATGATGGTGGAAACGGGCCGGACGGAGCCCGGGGAGGGGGCACCGCCACCCCTGCTGCCACCCTAGGTGGGCCCCACGGCCTGACCTAGGGGCGCCTGGGGGAAGGCGGTCAATGCCACCGCCGCCATCCCTTTCTTCCGCGTTATCTCCAGTTACCTTACCTAGTTGAGTTGTTTTAGGAATAAGTTTGTTAAGGTAGAAAGTAGAAGAGTTGGTTGATGGAAAGGAGAATCCGTGTTCGATAAGGATCTCCTAGTTTGCTTATGAGCCAAGTCATATAGGGACTATAAATAATAAGGGGCATGTAACAGCATCAATCAAGTAATAAATGGGTGAAAGCTCTTTCTCTTTCTCTCTCTTTCCTCCTACACGCGTGCCTCCTCCCCTTGCCCTAGCCCACGCCGCCTCCTCCACCGCGCCACCGCCCCCTAACGCCACCGCTCGACCACCCTCCCCGCTGCGCTGTTACACCAAAACTCTATTGAAAAAACACTATGCTCTTAGACCCTGTTTAGCAAGGCTCTTCACCGGCTTCAAGAGTTTGAAGCCGTTTTCTCCGAAGCGAGATAAAAAGAAATGGTTTCACCGGTGAAAATCCCTAAAAACATGCTCTCGTAGAGGATTTGGGGTGGGATGGAAAAAAAAAAAAGTGGTTTCACGAAGCTCCTTTCCGAGGCCTGTGAGCAATTGCCCTTGGGACTACAGAGAAATTACACCATCTGGCACCCAGAAAATGTTCGCGAGATTTTTTCTCTTACGCTTTCCTTCCGTCCATCTGTGTGAAGAAACGCAGCCGCCATGGATCCTCCTCCGGCTGGAGAGAAGGAAGGTGCTGGTGGGCTGAAATTCGGTAGATCGAGAGTCGCTGAAGCCTGAAGATCATCTTCTTGTATGGATTCAACTACGACAGGTGGCTTTTCCACTCTACTCGCAAGGGCTGCTAGCCTTCCATGGATCCATGGATGGCTCTCTGGCTCGGTGACGGCCCCTGTCCTGGTGCAGTCAGTGGAGCCTCTCCAGGCGGCGGCTCCTTGCTTGGCGTGGCCGATGGAGGCCCTCCCGCGGCAGCTAGTGGCAGGTGCGGCCGGCCGAGGCCCTCCTAGTGGAGGCCCTGGCCTAGCGCGGCCCATGGAGGCCCCTCGACAGCGGTCCCTAGCCTGGCACGGCTTCAGGACCTAGATGTTACTACAAGGTTATTTTAATTTAAATTTAAATTTACTCTAATGTAAAATAATATAGAAATGTACAGATCTAGATGTCACTACACGTATGCGTACACAAGGGTATCTTGGAAAATTGACCTCTCTCAGCCATGCTTGAAAAGACAGGAGAAGCCGTTTTACCAAACGGTTTACTAAAATGACTTCAACTCTGCTGGAGCCGTTCGTAGAGCTGAAGCTCCCAAAATGGCTTCACTAGTGAAATGAAGCCCTGGCAAACGGGGCTTTAGATATAATTAGAGTCTAAGTTTTGCTAAATTTTGCTTCGATCAATTATTCTGCAAATACGAATTAAAAATCTTCTATATCTATACATCTAAAAACTAACTAACGTCATTGTCAGATCAACAAATCGATCGCTCCGCCTAGCGTAATCGATCGCGCCACCTACGGAGTCTGTGTCTGCGCCACCTGCCCACGTTAGATCTAGAAACAGAAGCCCAGGTTCAGGTGCCACCTTGCTGTTTTTATGGATCTATAAACAGAAGCCCAGGCTCAGGTGCCACAAAATCTGAAATTCCCGACGTTAAATCTCCAAAAATTAGAAACCTGAGATCGGGTTTAATCCCCAAAATTAGAACCCTAAGAAACAAATTCCCAAACCTCAGTCGAATCTATCACCATAAGATCCAATGTTCAAGAAGGTGCTAGGCGGTTTCTAGACGACGACCCATGGCCTAGAGCCTAGGCGTTTCAAGTCGTTTTTCTAGGTGATGGCTAATACAAGCATAAATACATAAAAGAAAAGAAAAAAAGGAATCCAGTGGTTATGAAACATGGAGAAGGCCCATTCAACAGCCCAACTATCTCACGTTACAGCCTCTCCCGCATCTCTCTGCTTCTGTTGCTCGCATCTCTCTCTCACTGGCGGCCGCCGCCAATTCCTCTCCCTCTCCCGCATCTCTCTCTCACCTGCATGGCCGCATCCTTGTCTGCGCATGCAGCCGCTGGTTCCTCTCTCTTTCCTGCAGCTCTCTCTCAGTCCGAGCTTGCCACTGCAGGTCCCCTCTCCCACTCCCACATTTCTATCTGCGCTCGCTGCCACCCGCTGTCCGACTGCGCCGAGGCTGCTCCTCCCCCACCAGCAACCTCAGCCCGCCTAGGATTTCGCCTAACCCCATAGGTCAGGCATAACCCCCTCGCCCAGCGATTAGTCGCAGCTAGGTGACCGCTTAGCGTCGCCTTTTTTGAACCGTGATAAGATCAAAAGAAGGGCCATGGTGCTCACCTAAGATGACGCTGCTACGCTCGTGCGCGCGCTCGCTGCCCGTAAATCTTAGAGAGCCGCGCCGCCGGTAATCTCCTGCGCGCGCCTCTAGCTAAGGACGCCGACCGAGGGGCCACTCAACTGCGCTAGCGAGGGGTGCCCCGGGGGCGCCACCGTCTCTCCTGTCATGCGCTCATCTACGTCACTAGTCGTCTCGGCTGTGCGACGGTTGTTGAAGCGAGCGTGAAACGCGGAGGAAGAAAGAAGAAAGTTAGGGTTTCATCCGGCCAGAGTTTTGTTCGCTGGGTAAGTTTTTTCAGCCGTGAGATTGCATCGGGCGGCCAGGGCAGCTTGCAGCCAGCTGGGCCAGCAGGGGGAAAGAAGGTCCGTTGGCCATTACTGGCCCAGGCCCACGGTGGGCTAAAACAGCCCAAGCGACTGTACAAAGTGCCCATTTGCGCGCCTATAATATAATAAGTTGGGCCAAATAAGTTTCACAATTTCAGTGCAATTTCAATTTGTTTCATTTTAATTAATTATCGCATTGTTTAAAATTAAGTATTTAGTAAGTGTTTATAAATAATTCCACTGTGAAATTGAGATGTGTTCTCAGACTAGATTGGAACCAACGGGAATATTTGGTCTGAGAATTATTTATTTAAGTATGTCAGTGGTTAAGAATAATTGTATTTAAAGCTAAGACTAAGTTTATTTTTTATAAGTGTATATTTTAAGCATCTTTTATAAGTATATATATATATAAACAAGTTTTATTTTCTAAGTTTGATAATGATTCTTTTTAACTATGGTACGGGTAAATAACAAAACATCCTTTACTATATTTCATTGGACGCATTGTATATTTTTTTTTCGTGTAAAAAAAACATAATTCTACGGAGGCGTGCAGCAGGTGTTGTGTTGGGTGTAGGAGCAACACAAGTCGCCAAGCGCAGGAATTCTTAAGCCCGGTTTAGTTCCCAAAATAGTTCCAAAAATGTAACTGTAGTATTACTGTAGCATTTTCGTTATTATTTGGTAATTATTGTCCGATCATAAGCTAATTAGGCTTAAAAGATTCGTCTTGTGATTTACGACCAAACTGTGTAATTAGTTTTATTTTTTATCTATATTTAATACTTCATGCATGTGTCAAAAATTCGATTGGATGAAAATCTAAAATATTTTAAAAAATATTTTAGGACTAAACAAGGCAAGTACAGCTGCACTGCAGCCTGCAGGCAGAGAGAAAAATATCTCCAAGCACCACGCGAAGACGCGAAGCCAACGTCAACCCCATGGCTCAGCTCTTCCCCTCTTCTCCTTTCCTCGCTTGCGGGGTCGCCATTTTCAGCTAATTCCCAACGGCTGCTTGCCTGCTGCGGCCATCCCTGGAGATCAGGCGCCCCATTCCAGATTAGCCTGTCCAACCGCTGTTCATCGGCAGGTTCACTTATTTTCAGCGGCCAATTTATAGCTTTTTTTTTTATCTCTGTTTGGTTTGTTTCTTTCTGGCACACACCAACACAGATCTTGAGAGCTCGCGACCATGGATCTGGTGGCTGGGGCGATTGGCAAGCTCGCCCCCAAGCTCCTCCAGCTTCTGCAAGATGAGTACAACCTGCAGAAGGGAGTGAGGAACCAAATCCGGTTTCTTTCGGAGGAGCTGGAGAGCATCCATGGCGCCCTCCGCAAGGTGGCTGCCGTGCCGCCGGACCAGCTTGATGAGCAGGTCAAGATCTGGGCCCGTCAAGTCAGGGAGGCATCGTACGACATGGAGGACATCCTCGACACCTTCCTGGTTCGCGTAGAGGGGCGTCCTGAACCCAGTGGTGACCAAGGAAGGCTCAAAGGCGCCGTGAAGAGGATGGGCAAGCTGTTTACAGATGCCAAGGCTCGCCGCGACATCGCAAGCGCCATTGAGGACATCAAGAAGCAGCTACAAGAGGTGTCTGAGCGGCGTGATAGGTGCAAAGTCGATGATATTGTGGCGAATCCTGCCACAAGCTCAACAGTTGATCCTCGCCTCGAGGCTATGTACAAAGAGGTGACACAACTTGTTGGCATCGACGGAGCAATGGGTGAGCTGATACCGATGTTGTCCCTCCGGGAGGGGGAGGATGATTTGCCTAACAAGGAGTTGAAGATAATTTCGGTTCTTGGAATTGGAGGATTGGGCAAGACCACTCTTGCTAAAGCTGTGTATGATAAGCTCAAATCCCAGTTCGATTGTGGGGCTTTTGTTCCGGTTGGCCGAAATCCTGACTTGAAGAAAGTATTCAGGGATATTCTTATGGATCTTGATGAGTACAGATACACAGATCTCAACATGTCGATATTGGATGAAAGGCAGCTCATTAACAAACTACGAGACTTCCTTGAGAGTAAGAGGTAAGAACTCTGAAATTTCCTAGAGTTAACCATAAAATGCCTTTTACTCTGCTGCCTATATCTTATTTTGTCAGTCTGCAGTCACTCAATAGCTCAAGTTATGCACGATGTAGGTCACAAATATTTACTAACTATTACGACTGTTGTACATTCCAAGCATATATCTGTGATAAATTTATGTTTTACTTCTGTAAACTTAAATGAGTGATTATTCAGTTTGTTTCTTCGATGTTAAGTCAGGTCCAATTAAGAAAAACTATCATATACAACAAGCAATTTGAAGAAGAAACACAGTAAGTTAGTGTCTTCAATAAAAAACAACTAGGTTCAATATCCACAACATGAGAAACAATAAAACTTGCACCAGGGAAGGTAGTGCCCTTGTAGTTTGTTATGGCATATTCGATGGTATCAAGAGTTCTTAAGACATCAACTAAAGATGCAATGCTTGTTTCTTATAATAACTTTTTGTGCAATATCTCATAACTAAAACACTAGGCATTGGGTGTGGCCTTAGGAAATATATCTTACATTTTTTTGTTCTCTCCAGTGTTTCAGGTCATCATTGTTCAATTCTTTATCTTGTCACATTTCTCTATTTACAGATGTTTAAACAGCTTTACTAACTCAGGGTTCTGTACTGTCATAGATACATCATTGTTATTGACGACGTATGGGAAACAAGATCTTGGAAAACAATAAGATTGGCTTTCATTAACAATAATAAAGGCAGTAGAATAATCTCAACTACTCGTAAGTCTGAAGTCACTAGTGGTAATAAGGTTTACAGGCCAAAACCACTTTCAGATGATAACTCCAAAAGGTTATTTTATACAAGGATATTTGGTGGAGAAGGCAAATGCCCTGACAATGAAGTGTATGAGGTATCTGAGAAAATTCTAAAGAAATGTGGTGGTATACCATTAGCTATCATCACAATGGCTAGTTTATTGGTGGGTAAGTCACGGGGACAATGGTTTGAGGTTTGCAACTCTATTGGTTTTCGTGATAAAGATATTGAGCAAGTAGACAAAACTATGTCGATATTGTCTCTTAGCTACTATGACCTTCCCTGTCATCTAAGGACTTGCTTATTATATCTAAGTGCATTCCCAGAGGATTACATTATTGATAAGAACTCTTTGATATGGAGGTGGATAGCTGAAGATTTTGTCCATAAGAAACCCGGAATTTGGTTATTTGAGGTTGGAGAGGGATACTTCAATGACCTTGTCAATAGAAGCATGGTCCAGGCAGTGGCATCAAAACACAGCAGTATAATAGATGGTTGCCGTGTGCATGATATGGTGCTTGATCTCCTTCGTTCTTTGTCACGTGAAGAAAACTTCGTTACTGTATTAGATAATGATGAGGACACATTATCAGCAATAAGCAGCATACGCAGGTTAGCCCACCAAAAGAGTACAATAGATGCTCATCTGCACAATAATAAGGGCATGCAACAGTTGAGGTCATTAACAGTCTACAGGTGTGGTGTTGATAAGGAGCTCTCGTTTCTTCTGAGCTTCAAACTCTTGCGTGTCCTAGATTTAGAGAATGTATATACTGCGAGCTGGCACAATGCTAAGCATATTGGGAATTTACTTCATTTGAGGTACCTTGGGTTAAAACGGACATATATGCCTGAGCTACCAGAAGAAATAGGAGCTCTGAAGTTTCTACAGACACTGGAATTGGTGGAAAATTTCTTCATGGAAGAACTGCCATTGAGCATAGGGCAGCTAACACAGTTGGTGTGCCTACGTGCTTCAGGGACCATGACGAGCATGCCGATGCCGGATGGGGTAATAACAAAACTGACGTCCCTGGAGGAGTTGGCAGTACAATATACCTTAGACAAGTACAAGGGGCAATTTAAGGAATTAGGCAACCTGAGTGAACTCAGGGTGCTAAAGATTAAGATTGGTTGGACTGGTTGGATGAAAGCGAGCATGATATCTGATCTTCTGCAATCTGTTGGAAATCTCCACAAGATCCAGAGTGTAAAACTGGAGGTTAATGGCAGTAGGCTTGACACAAAGTTTGATGCACCACTACCACAACATCTCAGGCATTTGCTTGTGTCAGAGTACACTGTCGGTTTCTATAGGCTCCCATCGTGCATTAATCCCTTGTGTCTTATCAAACTTTCCCACTTGGAATTACATGTGATTGATATGGATGAGGAGAGTATGCTTATCCTTGGTGGGTTGCCCGAGCTCAGTCATCTTGCGTTCTCAACAGAGTCCACAGTAAGAGTTACTAACATTACCGCTGATAGCTTCTTCCAGAAGTTGAGATCCTGCAAGTTTTATACCTCAATGGTCCTGATTGTGCCCAATGATGATTCAAGTGTTTCATTTACCCTGTGGAATGGAACAGATGATATAGAGTTCAGTTATGGAAAGAAGGGCGATGAGCCTGGATGTGCACCACTCGTCGTCATGCCAAACCTAGAAGAGCTTCTGTTTAGTACCCAGCCGAAGTGGTCCATGATGAAGTGCCAAGGTAGCTATGGCAATCTAGGCTTGGAGCACCTCTCTTCGCTTCAGAAAGTCACAGTGACTATCAGGTGTGAACGGTATATGTTTGAGGCAGAGAAGATGGAAGCAGAGCTCAGTATCAACTGTGACCGGTATTTCGTTGAGGCATGGGTGATGGATGCAGAGACTGGGCTGAGAGATGCGATCGATGTTCATCCCAACCACCCTACACTTATTCTCAATCGCAACAATGAAGGTGTCCTTGCAAGTGATGTGGTATGTACCCTTTTATTCGAGGTTACTTCCATCTAGTCATCAATTGATACCACTAACAAAAGTTCCAATTTCCAGTCGGACGATACTGATGCTGATTTAGCCATAGAAGAACTTGAGGGTGAGGCCTCTTCTCCAGTCCTTGGTACATACCCTGATCTTGGTACCTATTGAACCCAGGCAGTTTTCTTCTTCTGCCGACTGTTGGGTACTCTGTTCACTCGTTTATGCATGCATGGCTGATTGAATTTTGATTCTGGCTGGTTCAAATATAATCTGTTGACAGAAGATCATTTTTCAATATTGTTTCTACCTTATAACTGGATGGACATAGACTCTACTTCTGGGAACCATTCGACTGCGTTCCTCTTCTTGACATTCTCTGTTTTTGTTAATTTCGATGCCACTTGTTTTGGTTGATAGTCCGTATATTTTATTTGTATCATTTGTTTGTATAATATCATTTTGTTATAATCAAAAGAAAACATACTTTGATTCTTCACTAGGAGATGATAGGCCATCTGCAACCAAAACAGAGAAAAAAAAAACATAGCAAACTAGCAATACATATTACATACTGCATACTCTGTGATGCGTAGGGATAAGCAGGGCAGGGTCTATGTCGCTAAGTGTCTGCTGCAGAGTAATAAACAGGTTTTTGTATGTCCTTCCTTTTTCTCACAGATGCATAGCTGGGCTTGCTCCTCAACCGATGTTTGTAACACTGGTTAATTTATGCTGGATCGGTCATCGGTGGCAGAATTCTGCGGTGATGGCTTTTCTTTGATGCAGCGTTTCTATCAGGGATTCAGGGTCATCTTATCTTATAATTATCTTGTGATGCTATGGGTGTCGACCGTTGGACAGGAGGATGATCTGCAATGGGACTGGAGGATGATCTTCTGGGATTGATCGTCGCAGCAGGCAAGCAGCCGTTGGGCATTGTTGCTGAAAATGGCGAGGCCACAAGGGAGGAGAGGAGATGAGAAGAGCTGAGCTATATGGGGGTTGACGTTGACTTGGCTTGGTGCTTGTCTGAGATATTTTCTCTCTGCCAGCACAACATTATTTTAGCCAGGTTACACAAAAATACGTGTGAACAGAACAAAAATTAAACAAAAGCTTGAGCAAAATAGTCTGTTCACACAAAAGGCTTCCTCGAGATGGACTACCCAACTCCTAAGACAAATACCTCGTTTTTCTGCTCTATGATGGAGTTTAATTTGAGGTGGAGCAGTCACAAACAAGCCATGAAATATAATTAAAGAATAATTTAGAGACAGATCACTGCTAATCGATCTTATAAAAAAAATGCCTATATTGAGGTTGAGCGTACATTCAACCCAAGGAATACACCGGACGAGGAATTTCCAAATGCCCTTCTCGGCTGGTCCTGCACGCACAAGAACGCCACCTTGCACATCCTCTCCGCCGTCACCTTCCACTGCTCATCCTCCGCAGCCATAGGACTATGATATTTCTTCATGAGGTCCAACAGCTTTCCCTGTTGGTACATGTTCCACGCCAGCAACGGCAGCCACTTTTCACTCTCCGGCAAGCTGTTGTCTACGATTTTCCTCCGGCTAATGACCTCGAACAGGAGCATGCCGAAGCTGTACACGTCGCGCTTCTCGGTGATCGCCGCCATCTCGACATTGATGTCGATCACCTCGCGCGCCATGTAGCCGATGGTGCCACGCGGGACGTGCACGGAGGCGTGCGCGTCCGCCCGGCTGAGCAGCTGTGCCAGCCCGAAGTCGGTGAGCTTCGGGGTCAGGGAGTCATCGAGGAGGACGTTGCTGGCCTTGACGTCGTAGTGGATGATCTTCTTCTGGCACTCCTCGTGGAGGTACCTGAGGCCTCTCGCGACGCCGACAGCGATGGCGAGCAGCTCCGACGAAGTGACCATGCGCCGCCGGTCGAAAAGGTACCTGTCAAGCGAGCCGTTGGCCATGAACTCGTACACCAGCGCCTGCATGCTGCCGCTGCCGCCGCCGTCGTAGCAGTAGCCGATGAGCCTGATGAGGTTGGCGTACGTGGTTGGTCCTCCACCGCGTGCCCACCTCCGCCATGAATTGCTGCTCCGTGATCTCGTCGACATTCTTCTCGTGCAGCACCTTGACGGCGATGTCGAGGCCGTTGGGGAGCATGCCCTTGTAGACGACGCCAAACCCCACAGCGCCAAGCTCGGCAGACATGTGCTGCGTGTACCCGTTGAGCTGCTGCGAGGTGAACCGGATGTGCTTCTCGCGGGTGCTCTCGTTGAGGAAGGGTCTCGATTGTGGCGCCACGAATCGTCGAGTCCGGTACCAACGGCGTGAGCTCAGCCCCGCCATGGGTGCGGCGGTCTTGATGTTTATGAACGGGGAGGCCATGCTCCTTCAGGGCTTGTTTGACTGCACACAAATACACCCCAATCCACGTGGTTTGAGAGGAATTGGAGTGAAATTTAAACTAACTTCCACCTTAATCCCTCTCAAACCATGTGTACTGGGGTGGATTTATGTGTAACCAAACAAAACTGAGCTAGTTGTAAACGAGGTAGGCAATCACCAAGATTGCTCCGGTACTTAGTACCGAAACAGCTGCATGGATCACGTTAGTATAAGACCATATGATGTTACAAGGAGATAGATGCCAAAAACAACAACTGAAAAAAACAAGGCACATAAAAAAAATGCAGTAGTCACGTACCTACGCTGTAGGCCGCAGCATTACTGACGCTTCTGTTGAAATCATTAAATATTTTGTCAGGAACGCTGTCAAACGAACCGTGTTGTTGTATATTGCTGGGTTCGAGAAATGGGAATAACCGGCTTGAGGGCATGCTCGATGAGGAAATAAAGAAACAAGGGGATGGGGAGAATGAGGTAGCAGACGGAGACCTTATGGTTTTTATTTCAGAAAAGCTATGTGTTGCTCATGTGATTCATTTGCCTATGTCACTTGAATTCTGGATTGTTTGATTTGTGCTTGACTTGATCCTAGCCTTCAGTTTTCATGTGTGGACGCCGCACCAGTCCATCTAAAGGCTGCACCGCTTTGAGTTAATGCCGAGTGGGTCCCACCTGCCAGCAGGTTTCTTTTGAAACGTGAATTTCTTGCTCCTTGATTGGTTGCAATCTGATTGTTTCTTTGTTTGGTTGAAGCCTCTCATCTTTTCTATTTCCTTGCGATCCTTAGATACATTCTGCAATCTACCTTTTTATTTGTTTGATGCAAGCCTCTCTAATTTTATACTAAGTGTCAACTATACTTACAGTGCTTAATCATGTGTAAGTGTTAGGTATTATTGGTGTAATTGCTAGGTAAACTAATACTAAGTCTAAAAGTTTATTAGGCACATGTATATGTCATGATTTGAGTTGAGTATATTTACTTTGATTTGTTTATTAGATGCGGTGCTTTCAAAATCATTTTGGTATTTGCAATCCATAGAAAATTTATATTTTTTGTGTTTGATTTATTTACTTTGATATGTTTGGTTGATGCACTACCCTAAAAAAGTTTTAGGTTTTTGCAATCCATAGAAAATTTTTGTTGTTTGTATTTTGTTTTATTTACTTTGATCTCTTTGGTTGATGCATTGCCCTTAGAAAGTTTTTGGTTTTTGCAATCCATAATTTTTTTTGTTGCATGTCTATTTTTTTTCTTTAATTCTATCGTATTTGTTCCTCATATAGTTTCTAGATCTAGTTCTGCTACAAGCATTAGTTATTTCTTGTATAGTTTTGTCCAAGTGCTTTGAATCCCACTAATTGACAAGGTGTAACTGTGGTTTGAAGTTTATATTTCCTGGATTAATTTAGGTTTTGTTCTAGGTATTGAAATGTCATTCGGGTTTTTTCGATTTGAAGTTTTGATTTTTCATTCATGCGTTTATTCTTTCTGATCTTGCTTTCTACTTGGCAAATTTACTTTTTGACTATGAATTAATTTTTTCATTACACTAGAGTTGAACTATACTTACAGCGATTAATTAGGTGTAATTGCTATGTATTACGTATTGATGTAGCTACTACTAAGTGAAAAAAGTTTATTAGTTAGGACATGTATGGCTCATAGTTTGAACGGTCTTTGTTTCATTCATGTAATGCCCTCAGATGTTTTTGGTTTTACACTCCATAAAATATTTTGCTTTTATGTTCTTAGTTTTTTTTTTTTGCTATTTTGAACATTTAATTTACAAGGTTTTTCATTTTTATAATTTAGCAAATTCTTGCTGTTTTTGATCGTGCATGAAGGTGTGCTAATGGAATGCAAAATTCGTGTGATTTCAACTCCGGTTTCACTCGAATTCTGTTTCTAGGTAATTTTGAGTGATTTGGCCTTTATGATTACTCGTGTGATAACATAGCCTAAATCACTCAGATTTTATTTTTTGTTTCATTTGTGTGATTTGTTCTCTCAAATTGCTTGAGTGATCAGAGGGGACAGATCACCTAAGTTCCAAATAGACAAATCCTTTTATTTTACGAGATAGGAATACGAAGGTTAGTTACCGTACTGAGATTATTAACCGTACTGAGATTATTAACCTCATCAGATCTAGAACGATGGTTACTTTGTCATTGTCAACACGCTTGGTTGTAATCCAAACCTGTTTAATTTCCTTCACAGCAAATTAAGGAACGTGTGATTCCTTCTCTCTAAAATGACACGTCCGTGCACGCACATGCCTAATTCCCCAGCTGAAGTCAGGCGTGACGTGACATTAGCAGCTCGCATGCAAACACACGAGGACTACTCGTGCTGTGTTCAGTGTTCCGTGTTCACTCGTTATCTCGCCGGCCGGACGGGTTTCTGACGACAACGTTCGTGATTTTGTCGTTGCAGCCTCGGCATCCCTCGCCCGGCTCCAATATGGTTCATGCGCTGTTGTCCCTCGACGAACAAGAGAATTCCTTATTTGGCACTGAACTTTCCTTGGTTCCTTGGTCCTCAAAAGATTTTTATCACCTCGTTGACCATATTCCTGTTGTCTCTCTCTTTATCTCCCTCTTCAAACCCTAGCTATTGCTACGGGACATTCAGCGGCCAGCTTCCATACCCAGGGGTGGTGGCTTCCTTTGCACCTGGATCCGACCTAGGTCTGCCACTGATCGAATCATCGTTCACACCTCTTCAGCTAATGTGTCACTCTTGGAGTGAAATGAAATTGGCCACTAGGGGGCTGTTTGGGAACGCTTCACTAACTCTGCTCCATAAACTCCACCGTGGAGCAGCTCCATAAAAAACTGGAGTCTGTGGAGCGGCTCTCACAACTCCATCATTTTTCCTCGAATAAAGTGCGTGGAGCTGAAACCGTTTTGCTAAAAAACATAGAACGGAGTTGAAAAACGTTGAGCGGAGTAGTCCCAAATACTCCCTAGGAATGGCCTGATGGCTTAGTAGGCTAAAAAAAATTCTACGCGTGCAGAATACTAGCAGCATGTATACTCAATGGTGTGCTCGTGTATGGCACAGGCAGGCAGCCTAAAATGCACGCCACGCCAAGGTAACACCTGGAGCTGATGATGAAAACAATCACCATATGAAATACTTGACAAACTTTAACTGGCAAGGCAAGTGAATCTATATATCGGTACCACATCATTTGGCCGACTGACATACAACTAGAAATCTATGATACATACAGATGCTGCACCAGCACACGCACAATTATCTGGAATGAACTTGCCTTAATAGTACTAAGCAAATGAGTAATTAATGACGACAGAATAAATTATGATGGAGCGATTAGAAAATCCAGAAAACAATTCTTACAAATCCACTTCATTCATTGTATCCTCCAAACAGAGTGCATGGCCAACATTGATACATTGATAAAGCCATTTCTTGGTACCTGTGGAACAAACAATTTTATCAATCCAACTACTCTAGACTTATCACTATTGCAAAAGCAAAAAAAGCAATATCACAAATATTTTCATCTGTTTCAATTAGGAAAAGTTGAACTCATTGTGTGGAATTTATATCTGTTAGGTTAATTCATTTTGGCATTATCAGGCAATACCAGCATCAGCATTGGAGACAGAGAACTGCAGCGAATATAAACTCGCTAGTTGAACGTAGTCTCAACGACACATTATTGAGATTTCATTTCCAGCCAGCTGATGCCCATTGAACACCCAAAAAATGGAAAGGTAATATGAAAAATGCTATCTAATATAGATTTTTTTTCATCACCACTTCCCTTCCTTTCAGTCCCCCTAACTATAGTGCTCTCGTACTCTACCCATCGGGTTGCAGCAACCCCTGGTACGAGTCAAGGTGGGGGAAGCCGTCCGCCTTGGAGTTGAGATCTAGATTGCGCTGGATCATATGACAGTGCCTGGGAGAAGAGGCCCCAGTCATTGGCGTTGGGGGCGATCGGGGAAGGAGGGAACCTGGGGCTACCAGACAAGACGACACCTTAGAGAAAGAAGTCCGAATAGTCATTCCCGTGGCCGTCCATGGTGAATGCGGCGTGGGGAGGAGCGGGGAGCAGTGGGGGCGGTGGCCGGGAGAGCAGAGGTGAGCGAGAGCGAGAATGGGCAGAGGGTTCCGGAGGGGTGGGCAGAGGGTTTGGAATGGGCCATAATGAAGGGCAGCCTTGTTAAAATGGGCCTTTAGTCCCCTTTATTCTCCCCCTTGAGGACTAGATGACTAAACCGGTTTAGTCAATTTTTAGTCACCCTATTTGGTTATTTAGTGACTAAAAGGGGTCCAAACCAGGTGACTAAACTTTAGTCGCCTGGAACGTGCAGCTAGCCTGGTCACATGACTTAGGAAACTATGAAAATCTAATGAAGAAGCTACTACCACATATTGGTGTTGCTGACCCACCGAGAAAGGTATGACCTTGGTGGTCTCTGCAGTTGCTTGTTGGCCCCTGGATAGCCTCTACTAGACTCTTGAACCTTGTCCTCACATCCCGTATGCTTGTGTTGTTTCATTCTTTGATAACTGTGTTTTGCATATGGTCCTGACCAATTTTGATGTGTGCATGTTCAACTACAGTAGCTACTAATTAAACAATTTTGCTTGGCGTGTTTAGTTCCGGGCCTGAAAAGTTTTTTTTGGGGGGTACTGTAGCACATGTGTAATTATAGCAATTAGTGTCCAATCGTGGACTAATTGGGCTTAAAAGATTCGTCTCGCAAAATACATGCAAATTGTGCAATTAGTTATTTTTTTATCTATATTTAATGCTCCATGCATGTGTCCAAACATTCGATGAGATGTGGTGAAAAGATTTTGGGTGGGAACTAAACAAGGGTTAGTAGGGCATTGATGTCTGACAGGAACTTAAGCAGCACTAACTGTAAAATGTTTCTGAAGGGTTAGTACGTTGACCACGATCATTCAAGTGGTGCTTGCCTATGGTCTTCTCCTAAGGGAAAATGTGCAATTTCCATTTTTGCATGTATTTGGGTGTAGGTGTATGATTCTGAGAGTTTTTTCAGGACATCCCATATGCCCACATGAAATCTAACAAGAGTGTGGAAATCTGACATAGGTTTGTTGTATTTAACTACACAAAAGAATTAGGTCACGGGCTCCAGAAAATATGGTAACTACACAAAACCATGGTATTTTGCATATCATCATTAAAGTCTAACAGTTCTGTGTGACCACAAAAAAGGACATGAAATTTATAAAGTGCTTCGACAACCCAATGGGCATGAAGGACATTTCGTTTTTTTATAATGGGCATATGAGGGACACAACGAGAGTAAGAAAGCAGAAACATTTGACTTCGATAGCTTGCCACGAATTTTTAGAAATAGAAAAACAAGTGAGTTTTGAGAAAATAGAAATGGTGGTCTCACATAATAGAAACACCAAAGAAGAGATTTTGATATAGGTATTAGGATCTTACTAGCTCAAATACAATATTGTCAATGATATCTCCTCATCTATAACTTGGTAAATTCTTTAGTATAAAGCAGTTGCCATTTTATTACTTTTCAGTGCAATAGTGAACAAAACTTCTATCACTACATTTCCACCCAAGATAACAAACTTTCCAAAATTATGATAAGAAACTATATTTCTGCAAACTATATTTCTGCAAACCAGTACGTCATGTCACTGGGATCATTTATTTGGTCGGTACAGAAATATTAATGGAAAATGTACTTTTGACTAACCAAAAGAAAGAAATGTTGGAAAATTATTCAATTGAAATGCCTACTCTTAGGGAAGTTGCTCTTTCAGTATTGTTAGAAAAAAATTATTACATAAGACCACAAGAAAATCCAAAATTTAGTAGTAACGTGAAATGAGAATGTAAGAATTTTTATCGAGAAATGAGTGGTTGAAACAAATTGTTTATGGTTTACTAATTGTGTGGAGATGAGTTTCCTAAAATGTATCCCACATTACAAGTTGCTAATAAACATATACAGAAATCAATACATATGATTACAGATATGATATAAGAGCAGAAAGGTCAAAGACAATGAACAACCACTCAAAGTAAATAGGTAACAACAAATCATGAGACAAAAAAGTAATCATCCTACAATTACTTTTGGATGCCAGCACTAATAGATGGGAAAGGACAAATTAATGTATGCACAAACATAGCCTGGATGAAAGGGTTGCCATGCAAATAAGTACATCAAGGAGAATGATGTGGCATCAGTAGATATAAGCACAGAGAAATTAATGGATGAACCGACATGACCATGAATACAGGATGGACAGCGCTGACAAAGAAGGTTCTGGATAAGAGCCTGGGAGCGTTTTTCATAAAAATAAACTAGCCACAGAAGGTTCTGATAAGAACAAGAAGGCAATTAATAACTTGCAAGCAAATTGTTGTAGGAGTTTCAGTGAACAGTTTTGAGTTCTCATGTCACCTGGCACTTCAGAAATAGAAGAAAGAGGGGAGCACAGGAATTTCAACAAAAAGAAGTAATATGGTGCAAATCCACATTGCATCTGGAGGACAGATCTTGATGTATGCATTACCTTATCAACCAGCATGACCATTTTATGCACTGTTCACACATTTTCCTCTCCATGCATTCCAGTTTCAGGGTGCATACCTACAAACACAACACAATAATGCTAACAGTTACATTCCAAGTTCCATCAGGGGGCAAATGATAATGACAGAGCAAGATTGCAAGAATGAATGCAGTATTTATCTATCTCATAATGAAATAAAAAGTGCCACTTTTTTTTTGCTGATCGCATAAATAAACACCTATCGTTGATCTCTTAAGAGGTCTTATTAAACAGTTGCTGAAGAAGTTGTAAAATATATATAAGCTATCCAATAAAATAGACCGGCAACAAAAGATCAAGGAATCCCACTATTTTTTATGGCACAAATGGATTTTCATGTTGCAGTAAACCCTTCTGTCGGTGTTCGAACCCGAGGGGGTCCTAGACCGACGAGTAAATGCTGCGTGTCCCTTTCCTGGATGGTGACGCAAGGAGAACACACGGGGGTTTATCCTGGTTCGGGCAAAGAAGGCCCTACGTCCAGCGGGGGGGAGAGAGGTTTGTATTTCCTTGCGCCGAGGCGCTTGTGTAGGGGTTACAAGCTTGCGAGAGAGGGCGTCGAGCCCAAGTCTCAAAAGGGGAAAAGAAAGTACAAGATGATTGCTTGAGATGTTGATCTCGATCTTGTATGCGGTTCGTTGTTCGTCTGTTTTCTCCTCTCTGCCTCTCTCTGCCCCTTGTGGAGCCCCGGCCCCTCCCTTTATAGGGCGAGAGGTGGCCAGGACGATGGGGCCTTGAAACGATGTTTTGTCGATCCTTGTTTGAGAGGACTGTAGAGGCGTGCCCTAGGAATGGAAGACCATCCCTGGACACGTGATGTCGTAGAGGATGAGGCGCTGAAATGACCCGGAGTGCCGCGCCATACCGTCCTTCCTTCCCTGTTGAGCCGTGCTGGGCGTCGAGGCCGGGTCGAGGCTGGGTCGAGGCCGAACGGATAAGTCCGAATCCCTGGTCCGCGGTGTACGGGCCTTGTCGTATCCTCCCTCGAGGGTAACTAGTGACGTACAGTGTGCGGTAAGGTGGGTACAGTGACGTTTTTCACCTCCTATCACGGGATGGGCGGTAAAACAGTGAAGACTGACACTGGCATTGTTCCCACGTCGACCATGCGCACAGCCATGCCGGTAGGTGGCAGTAGGTGATTGCATTAAATGCTAAGGTTTTTGTCCTGGGGTAGGTAAAGAGAGGGGTCGAGCGCCTCGACCTAGGCTCACGCGAGTCGGAGTGCTCCCGGTGGGCGATCGAGCCTCGTTCGGGTCGGAGCGCGGTCGAGGCCTCCCGTCGAGGGGGCCTCGTACGAGTCGGAGACGGGATGAGGTCGAGGCATCCCGTCGAGCCGGCCTCATACGAGGCGGACCTGTCGCGTGTTTTTGAAGTGGGTTGCGCTTTGTCGTGGCTTAGTCGTTTTAGTTTTTATTATCGTTAAATGTGGGTACCCCCGTACTATTGGTACCGACAGTAGCCCCCGAGCCTCTGGGTGAGTGTGTGATCACTCTCCCAGAGGTTTGTTTGAACTGGAGTCGTGGCGTCGTGATTTTTTCCGGTGGGGGCGCGCGAGCGCACCCGCCGGGTGTAGCCCCCGAGGCCTCGGTGGAGTGTTGAGACTCCTCCGAGGTCTTTTATTTGTTTCATTGGGGAATGATTCGTTGCGGTCGAGCCTCCGAGCCTCGCGCGCACGAGGTCGATCAGAGTCCCGGCCGTCTTCAGTTGTGCGACCCTCACGCTCTTCCTTCAGAGAGGAGGAGGAGGGGTGGGGAACGCCGTACTACCCCTGTTCGGGCGAGTTCCGACGATCTCCGGCGAGCTGCTAGCGGGTAAATTCGAGTGAGAGTCCGTGCTCCAGTCGTTAGGAGTCGGCTTGTGGCCCGGAGGCGCCCTCAAAAATGCCAAGGAGTGGTCGTGTGGATGTCGGTTCCCTTCGACAGGATCCGAGGGCTCGGTGCCTCCCCCGAGGGGATTCCTACGTCGACCTCTTCCTTTGGCCTCGAATACGTCTTGGGGTGCCTCGAGAGCGTGGCTCGAGCCCTGGCCATGTACGGGCGCACCCTTAGTCGTCCCTTGCTCCGTCGCTCGAGGGCGGCTGTCGAACCCAGGTCGAGGGCCAGCCTTCGCTCCCTCGAGACTTATGGTGGGTTCGGAGTTGCGGTCGAGCCCCCGAGCCTCGCGCGCACGAGGCCGATCGGAGTCCCGGCCGTCTTTTGTCGTGCGACCCTCACGCTCCTCCTTCAGGAAGGAGGAGGAGGGGTGGGGAACGCCGTACTACCCCCGTTTGGGCGAGTTCCGACGATCTCCGGTGAGCTGCTAACGGGTAAATTCGAGTGAGAGTCCGTGCTCCAGTCGTTAGGAGTCGGCTTGTGGCCCGGAGGCGCTCTCAAAAACGCCAAGGAGTGGTCGTGTGGATGTCGGTTCCCTTCGACAGGATCCGAGGGCTCGGTGCCTCCCCCGAGGGGATTCCTACATCGACCTCTTCCTATAGCCTCGAATACGTCTTGGGGTGCCTCGAGAGCGTGGCTCGAGCCCTGGCCATGTACGGGCGCACCCTTAGTCGTCCCTTGCTCCGTCGCTCGAGGGCGGCTGTCGAACCCAGGTCGAGGGCCAGCCTTCGCTCCCTCGAGACTTATGGTGGGCTCGGAGCCCGTTATAGGTATCTGGGAATATCCGTCCGCGGATCCTTCCCCCGCCCGTTAGCCGGGCGCGTCTTTTTAGGAGGGGAGGCGAGATCGGCGCGGTAGTGGGCGACGTGGCGTACGGTTACGACGTGGGCCACGTGCCCTGCTCCTGCGAGATTCAGGGGAACGGTTAGGTAAGGGCATTAGATGCAAGAAACTGCTCCTACCTTTTCGCGCGGCCGTTGGGCTTCCATCGAGGTATAAGAGTCAGGCCCGGGGTTGGCTGGCGGGGTCGAGCCTTCCATCTGCTGACGATGAGGGCCTGTGAGCCAAATCTGGGCGCAGAGGCCCATGTAATAAGTTAGTGTTTAAAACTTTGGTCGTGGCGGCCTCGGAGGCCTTGAAACGCTTGAAACGTAAACTTGTACCGATCGTTGAGTTTTGTTTCGAGTTTTTTCTTCCCTTTATCGCTTGAATCACGTTCTTGCATGATTTACTTAGCACGCGGTCGCGCCCTTTGGCGTAAGGGAGCGAGTGGAGGTACCGTAGCCTCGGAGGCGTAAGTGATCTCGCGGCTCGACTGCCCTCGAGCTTCAGGGTGCTCTTGCGGCCTTGCGGATCGTGTAAGAACTTGATTCGAAGCGACCGGGGATGTATTCTTTTTCAAAGTTACGAACCGTTACTAGGTCTACTTAGCGCGCGGTCGCACCCCTAGGCGTGAGGGGTGAGTGGAGGTACCGTAGCCTCGGAGGCGTAAGTGATCTCACGGCTCAACGGCCCTTTGAGCCTTGGGGTACTTCCGCGGCGTTGTCGACTTAGGTGACAGTTCTGTTTTTTGAAAAAGGATACGAATTTTTTCGGGGACAGGGGGTTCCCCCCTTGCAGCCCCCGTGGGAGGGTCGAGTCTGAGAAAACAGAGTCGATCCTACCTGGTTGTTTGTAAAACGAAAGTTTGAACATCGCTGTATTCTTTATTGACGAAAAAGAAATTGCAGAGCCTCGAGGCTGCTTAAGGGAAAAAGCAACGTAGCTGTTTAATGTTCCAAGCGTTGGTGAGAATTTCGCCCTTCTCGTTGGATAGCTTGTAGGTGCCCGGCTTTAGCACTTCCGCGACGATGTATGGTCCTTCCCACGGGGGCGTGAGCTTATGCCGTCCCTTGGTGTTCTGGCTTCTTGTCGTCGTTCTTGGCGCCTACGCCCTCAAAGTACCTACGGAGCATATGACAGTCTTCGAGGTTATGGTTAGTGGATCCCTTGTGGTAGGGACACGGTTCTTTGAGCATTTTGTCGAAGATGCCCCCGCCGGGGGGGCCTCGAGGCTTCTTGCGCTCAGTAGCAGCGACGAGCTCGTCGGCCGGGGCCTCGAGCTTGCCTTGCTGGCCTTTCTTCTTCTTGCGGTTGTTCCTCTTGGAGCCCCGGGTGGAGCTCGCGGGATCGTCGGTCTTCTGCTTCCCTTTGTCCTGCTCACCGCCGAAGATGGCGCCAACTGCCTCCTCGCCGGAGGCAAAGTTGGTGACGATGTCCATCAGTCCGTTGGCAGTGAGCGGGGTGTGACGGCCCAACTCTCGGACCAACTCCTTGCAAGTGGTGCCAGAGAGGAAAGCCATGATCACGTCAGAATCGGTGACGTTGGGGAGCTCGGTACGTTGCCTGGAGAAGCGCCGGATGTAATCCCGGAGGGATTCACCCGGTTTCTGCTTGCAACTCCGGAGATCCCACGAGTTGCCGGGGCGCATGTAGGTTCCCTTGAAGTTCCCCTCGAACACCCTCACGAGATCATCCCAGTCGTGGATCTGTTGGGGCGGAAGATCCTCGAGCCAGGCTCGAGCAGTGTCGGAGAGGAACAGGGGAAGCTGTCGAATGATGACCCGGTCGTCGGTGGCCCCGCCCAGCTGACATGCCAAGCGGAAATCGGCGAGCCAAAGTTCGGGTTTGGTCTCGCCGTTGTACTTGGTGAGAGTCGTGGGAGGGCGAAACCGAGCCGGGAGTATTGTTTCACGGATAGCCTTACTGAAGACCCGGGGGCCCGGAGGCTCGGGTGAAGGGCTACGATCTTCCGAGCTGTCGTAACGCCCGCCCCTGTGCACGTGGTAGCCTCGAGCCACACCGTCACCGTGCTTGCGCGTGCGGCGCTCGACGATGTTGCCACGGGTGTCTCGAGGCTCGTGGTCATGAGCGATGAGCTCAGGGGCGGGAGCCATCCGAATCCGTCGGGCAGGTTCGGGATGAACCGAGGCCTCTCTCTCCTGTCAGGAGGGTTCTGCGAGCCGCTCTGAGGCGGGCTCGCGTCGCCTCGAGGCAGAGCTCTCGGCCTGCTGCAGGGCAGCAGTCTCGAGGAGCTCTCGGATCTCATCTCGAGCCCGGCGGGCATCAGGGTTTGACGACTCGGGCATGTTGCGGAGGAGCATGGCGGCGGCGACGACGTTCTGGCTGGCTCGAGCGAAGACCGGGGGGTCGACCGCCCGATCCTCGCCGATGCGACGGTTAACGTCGCGAGCTCTCTCGCGAGCTCTCTCGCCAAATGCGCGTTCCGCACGCTCACGCTCGAGGGTTTGTTGAAGTAGATGCAGGTTTTGTCGTTCCTCGTCGAGCCTTTCCTGCAACTCGCGGATTTGCTCGAGCTGCATTCCTTGATCCGCAAGGAGCTGAGCCTCGTCCCGCTCGGCAGGAAGCTCGACATGGGGCGGCGTGTGCCTTCCTTCGTCCGACTGTTCTTCCTGCGATTCCGACGTGCTTTCAACATCGACGTTGAAGCACTCGCGGGTCGGATCGTAGGTGTCATCAGCCGAATCGGAGTCAGGAGCGCCAAAATAGTAGTATGACGGGGGAATATTCGGCCATCGCGAATCGTTTCTGGGATTGCAACGTTGGGAAGTGGTCACACAGGGCTCTGCTTCTGGTGTCTCCGTAGAGTCCAGATAATCAGAAGCCATCGTGGACGCAACGAGGTCTAGAGTGGAGCGTAGAGGGTGTCCAGGGAGTTCCTCATAAACACTCATGCAAGTGCTTACGGAGGAAGCGTACACCTGGGCAGCCGAATCTAGCCCGAACGGGAACGGCGAAGGAGATGTGGCTGTCCACACCGGAGCGGGTGCTCCAGGTAGCGGTGTCTCACCGGGGAGAGAGGCGGGATTCTCCGTTGGCATGCTGTCCCCAGCCAAGCTTATCCTTCCTAGACCTTCCACGAGGAAATCTGGGCCGGCGCCTGGCTGGGGGGTGCCGGAACGGGGAATCCCATCACCCTCCGCGAGGTGGAGACGATGGTTGCGCCGGGCTCGCCGCCGTCGGGCGGCTCGCGCCTGCCTGGAGCGGTGGTACCGGCGGATTGCTCCCCCAGGCTGGGAGAGCTCGTAGTCCTCGTCGGTAGGGTGCCTAGGCGGGAGTAGGACCATATTGTAGCCATAGCCGAGCGACATGAACTCCAAACTCCCGAACCAGATCACCGTGGCCAACGGGATAGGGCGTTCGGGGTTAGCCATCCAGTAAAAAGGCGGGAAAGCGACGTTGGCACGCAGCGATCCCCTACCTGGCGCGCCAACTGTCGGTGTTCGAACCCGAGGGGGTCCTAGACCGACGAGTAAATGCTGCGTGTCCCTTTCCTGGATGATGACGCAAGGAGAACACACGGGGGTTTATCCTGGTTCGGGCAAAGAAGGCCCTACGTCCAACGGGGGGGAGAGATGTTTGTATTTCCTTGCGCCGAGGCGCTTGTGTAGGGGTTACAAGCTTGCGAGAGAGGGCGTCGAGCCCAAGTCTCAAAAGGGGAAAAGAAAGTACAAGATGATTGCTTGAGATGTTGATCTCGATCTTGTATGCGGTTCGTTGTTCGTCTGTTTTCTCCTCTCTGCCTCTCTCTGCCCCTTGTGGAGCCCCGGCCCCTCCCTTTATAGGGCGAGAGGTGGCCAGGACGATGGGGCCTTGAAACGATGTTTTGTCGATCCTTGTTTGAGAGGACTGTAGAGGCGTGCCCTAGGAATGGAAGACCATCCCTGGACACGTGATGTCGTAGAGGATGAGGCGCTGAAATGACCCGGAGTGCCGTGCCATACCGTCCTTCCTTCCCTGTTGAGCCGTGCTAGGCGTCGAGGCCGGGTCGAGGCTGGGTCGAGGCCGAACGGATAAGTCCGAATCCCTGGTCCGCGGTGTACGGGCCTTGTCGTATCCTCCCTCGAGGGTAACTAGTGACGTACAGTGTGCGGTAAGGTGGGTACAGTGACGTTTTTCACCTCCCATCACGGGATGGGCGGTAAAACAGTGAAGACTGACACTGGCATTGTTCCCACGTCGACCATGTGCGCAGCCATGCCGGTAGGTGGCAGTAGGTGATTGCATTAAATGCTAAGGTTTTTGTCCTGAGGTAGGTAAAGAGAGGGGTCGAGCGCCTCGACCTAGGCTCACGCGAGTCGGAGTGCTCCCGGTGGGCGATCGAGCCTCGTTCGGGTCGGAGCGCGGTCGAGGCCTCCCGTCGAGGGGGCCTCGTACGAGTCGGAGACGGGATGAGGTCGAGGCATCCCGTCGAGCCGGCCTCATACGAGGCGGACCTGTCGCGTGTTTTTGAAGTGGGTTGCGCTTTGTCGTGGCTTAGTCGTTTTAGTTTTTATTATCGTTAAATGTGGGTACCCCCGTACTATTGGTACCGACACCTTCAATTCAAGGGATAAAATGATAATTTTATTTCATAATCATAAAAACAAATAGCAAGGGTTTAATACTTCTAGAAAGACCATAGCCATAGATATAAAAATTCCCTCAATATAACAAAAATAATGCAATTGGTATTAAAACTTTAAATGCCTGAAGTAATTAAGAATTATTCATATCTTTCAACTTATGTTCTAATATAATGAAACTGGAAGTTCAATTATAGCTGTAAATAACTGGCCAATATCTATCTATGGGTTATTTTATTGTAGCATCCATTATTATAGCATAGACTGATTGCTGTTATTCTGAAATATAATTTCCACTGTATTAATGATTTAATAATTAATCTAAAGGTTGGGAGGCGCATAGAGTAAACAACAATTTGAAAGCCCTGTACTGAATTGCATGGTCCCTTGATAATACCAAACGGATAACATCACCGAATGTCGAGAGAGATCATCAAGCAACGAAAGAAATAATTCAAATATTCGGTATCATTCAGGGAAACAATAGCCATTCAATCAACCAACTATCAAAACTTACTTTCTTTTTGCTACTTTTATTACCTGCGGTGTAGAAACTTGAGAATGGATGTGCTAATTTTATGTCGCCTATTTTTTCATAAAGTTCCTTGAACTGCAATGTCTTAAGATGGACCAAGTAAACGATCACACAGTCTCCAAATCTAAAATAACATGTTATCATCTTCAGCGCGCCCTAGTATCCCTAAGTTCCCCAATATATTTATCCTATCAATACTGGAAACAGCGGCTTTGCCAAGTGCCCTAGACACTAGGCAAAGCCCATATTGCACTCGGCAAAGAGCGCTCGGTAAAAAATTTAACGGCAAAGAGCTTTTTGCTAAGTGTCTTTTATCGGGCACTCGGCAAAGACTTCGCTGAGTGCCGTCCAGACACTCGGCAAAGAAAAGTTGCCGTTACGCCGGTAGCAAACGGCGACAGCTGATTTGCCGAGTGCCGTCCATGTGGCACTTGGCAAATCATTTTTTTTAAAAAAAAACAATTACTTTGCCGAGTGTCGTTCCTTTGGCACTCGGCAAATCATTTTTTTTTAAAAAAAATTAATTACTTTGCCAAGTGCCCTGCATGTGGCACTCGACAAACCTTTTTTTTTAAAAAAAAGAAAAATCCTTTGCCGAGTGCCTTGCATGCGGCACTCGGCAAATACGTGCCCTTTGCCGAGTGTCGTGGTCATGACACTCGGCAAAGTCCTGATACTCGGCAAAGGTGGTTCCCAGAACTCCCAGAAATGGTCATTTTACCGAGTGTTGTGACCATGACACTCAGCAAAGGGTGCCTTTGCCGAGCGCAACACTTGGCAAAGTGACCAAAAACAACAATTTTTAATTGTTTTTTACATTCCATCTAAACAAACAGAATATATATATCACCAACATCACATATATATCACCAATACCACATATATATCACCAACATCACATATAAATCACAAACGTCACATGTCTCACAAATATATCACAATAAGTTCACAAGTAATCCAAGTGCTCCATCATTCACAACCAGTGCAAATAGAAGTACCATTAACAACCACAAGTATCATCACCAAGTTGGCCAATTAGACTGATTTGGTGAACCATGAGCCGGATCATTCGATGCCGCTTATTGATTCTGCACAAAAGAGAAGAGATTGCATGTGTGAGACAACACTACTGGAAACTCACATTCTTCTTTGCGTGCGAAAAAGCACAGGAAAATACGAATACCAGGGTACCGTCAGAAAAATACACACAGAAATATAATGAATTTTTTTGTCCGTTCACCGTCACAAACAATTTTTCTGTGTGTCGTACACGCACAGAAAAATTAGTTTCGCCAGGTTAAAAAGAAATTATTCTGTGCGTTAATCCTCACAGAAAAAAGCAAAACCGACAGAAAAAAAACATTTTTCTGTTAGTGTTGGCCCGTCAGAAAAAATAGGTGCACTCACAGGGAAACAAATATTATTCTGACGAGTTGGGCCAACACACAGAAAAATTATAATTTTTTGTGGGTGTTAAAAGACCACTGACAGAATAAATACACCGACCCATTCAACAAATTGGATACAATAATCATTTGGAAACACTAGCAACATCATATTAAAATACGAATTGTTCATACAGTAATTTCATCACCACATAATAGATAGCATACATATAAAGATGGAGTCCAAATGTTCAACACATTCATTCATAGCATCCAAGGTACATGTAGATGATGTCCAAATGTTCCGGCATCAACACATTCAAAAGCATTGTCGTCTCATCTCAGCAATTCAAGTTTCAGCCAAGATGAATAAAATACCAACATGCATCATTGAGTCATATTATAGCTAAAACTAAAGCTAACAGATTAGAGCCACCTACTAGTTAATGTGCAAAAGCACAGCTCTACAAAAGAAGAAAGCAGCACCACATCCATGTTTTGCAACTAAACACAACCATCACATTATCGATGCATGATCTCTATTGTTGTCGGAACCTTGATTGTTGCCAATGTTTGCAGCATGAAGATCTTCACTAGTGTGGCCAACATCATTAGCATTGTTGGCAGATTATGAGGCAGCATGAGAAGAACCAGTTACCTAAATGTGAACAAAGTTACAACAGTAAGTGGAATTGTCTCCAAACAATATAACACTTTTAGCAAAGCCTTAACATTTGATGTGAAGTCATTTGAATGTGGTACCATGAATTGGACAAGGTTTAAAGTGTTCAAAATGCAGGTTTTCAAGGTGTGAAACATTGCAAACCAACATAAGGACACTTCCTCACTTCAATAGCCATGCAAATTCACTGCAGTAGCTATATAACAATCAACATGAGGCCACTTCCTCACGGCTGCACTGTGTGTTGTCATTCTGAATAGTACCCCACAAAATGCTAATTAGTTTCTACTTCATTTCCATCTTGGATTCTCTAAGTGATTGATCTGACAACTACAAAAGCATGTTGATAGTGGAATGAAGATATACTCACAATTGCTTGCATAGCGGACAAGTGTCGTAACGCTTCTTCTGGTACAACCCTTCCTGTCTCCTGATAAAGGTTCTACATGTGTATTCCAAGCACATATATTTTAGATTCGAATCATTAGATAATTCACATATAATACCGGTGAAGTATTTACAAGAGCATTGCACATACCAGTACCAAGCTTATAAGAACTTTGTTTTGTTACAGTGCATTGTCCTTTTCACGATTATCTTGTTCTAGCCTTCCATTTGCACGGCGTAGCTCTTCCATTTCGTGAGACATGTTTTGCATAGTCACTGAATGTCACACCCGGTTTTAAAGAACAAAACCAGGTCAGCCATATGTGTGCCTAGGAAGTCCACACATATGTCAGAATGATAAAGTATCAGGAACAATGTATTATATAACGTATACATAGCTATATTCACACTTACATCAGAGTATCGCGGAATGGTGATTAAACTTCAGGCTCCATTCTTCTCAGGGACGGCTGACTGGGGGCTCCGTATGCCAAGCACTTTTGAAAGACTTCTGAAACTCCATTGCACCTTTATCCTTCTTCTGAGCAGCACCTTACTACACACTGGAGTGTGGGAGAAATAGCAAGGGTGAGCACATGTCGTACTCAACAAATATAACATGGGGTTCATGAGGCTCAAAAAGTTGACACTGGTTGTACTGTGGTTAGCTTTTAATAAGTCACATCTTAACATTAATTAAGTTTGGTTATGCTTAAGTCCCAATTAACCACAGTAGTATCATGAATAAATATTCAATATGAATATGTCATCATTAATGAACATCATTTATATCATCAGCAGCAAGAGATCATCTATTTCATGAGTTTTCCGGGCCGCCCGTGACCGTGGGCACGGCTAGTATACCAGTTTGTTAAACTTTGCGCAGAGGTGTACACTTTCACTGTGAGTCATGATTCCCATATGCCCGGGGCCCGTCGACCCCCTAACACTTCCAAGGTGAGCGGGCAGGGTACACTATGAAGCCTTTCAAAAGTTCGTCTAACAAGTTAGGGCTGCTAGGTTTCGGTGGCGAGCAGATATAGGTCTCCCCTTCCCAAATGGCACAACAACACGTAGCCTATACACATAGGACAGGAGCCAAACTATACCCGAGTCGGCAGACCCCTTTTGCGCCCTTTCGGGTAACCTCTACCATGCTAGAAAAGGTCTTCATACTTGACTAAAGCCAGAGCCATGTGGCCCTCACAGCTGTACTGTATGTCCCAGCTTTTACCGATGAATAAGTCCTTACGGAGGGCCAAGAGCATCATGATAAAGCAGAAGCTCTCTCACCCTATGTCCAGATTGCTCGAAGCAAGTTTTAACATGTGTTGCATATAACCATTAGTCATTGTTCGGATCCAACATAATTAATTTGAGCGCTAGCAACTACCCATATGCAAGTGTAAACCCATCGGTATCAAGGTACAAGGTAAACAAGAACTAGGATATCCTTATGTTTAGCAAATTGACACATGCATATGACTAATTATTTAAATAGTGAATAGGACAACAAGGAATTTCCCATATTATACTTGCCTTTTTCCCAAGTTAAACTGCTCAGAATCTTCAGCCGCTATCTTTTGGTATCCAACTTCTGCTTCGACTGTCGGTCCTCAGCTCATCGTCTTCAGCGCTAATGAACCACATTTCCTCTACTCATAGCAACCAAGCAGAATAGACAACAAACACAACTAAGAACAAATATCAAACAAAAGAACACTTTGAAAAGGAGCGCACTAAACGATACGACATGATGCTAAGATCGTGGAAACGCAAGAACAACAGAGAACGGAGCTATCGTTAAAAAGGACACGTCTATCGAAGTACTTACGACGTAACTAGGAAGATAGATTATAAGCTTGATATATTTTAGTTATCAAATTAAGGTGATGGATACTCCAGCCTAAAGTTGAATTAACCAGTTTATATCAAATTATGAAAGCTAGAGTTAAACCTAAGTCACATTTTATTTATATAAACATTTCTTATCATTTAAGTCATTTAAACATTTACATTTATAAACATTTACATTTTAGAAATCATGAAACATGTGAGCAATTACTCAAACCATTAAATGTTTAAACTAAACAAATTACAATTAATAGATACATATTTAAGTTGTTATTAATTAAATTAACATCTATTTATAAAACACCAGATAAAACACTAAATCACTTTTAATTAGAAACTCGGTTGCATAAACATTAATCAAATTAATATTTAGCTTATGAGTTTTCAAACAAGTGAGACATGCTGATCATCATTACTAACATGTATCTATAGTCAGCACGGTCGCTAAACGAAAAGCACAGAATTCCAATCACAAGTTATTTTTATATAAAGAGCGATTAAATAAATATTAATCAAGTTACTTTTAAATTAATAAATCCATAATTAAACATCATGATAATCACTGCCACTACTATGTAGAGCGCGACGATACGAAACTAACGCTTCTTGAACGACTCAAAACGGACTTAAAACGAGTAAATAAATGGCGGACATAAACGATTGATAAAGAAGATCATCTTGTACCTTGGTTCTCGTTGACGAACTGGACGTGGCCATGGCAGCCTCTGCTGCTGCCCACGCTGGGGAGGAAGGACAGGGGCTTGGTCGGGCTTGCTGGACGGCGGCAAGGGAGGGAGGAGAAAAATACAATTTACTACACGAGAGATTTCCCAAACTAGGGGCTCCTCTTACGGTAGTTTTGGTGTGCTTTGCCCATGGGGTTGGTACATATATATAGGGAGGAAAAGTCTCCACCTTCCCATCAACTAGCAATATGATACTAATTGATGTTGCACCCTCCATCCTTTACTAATAGGCCTAATTAATAATCAGAGCCCATTAGTAAATAAAGACATGAGCCTTTAGGATTTTTATTAGGATTATTGCACATGGGCTTTGAGCATTGAAAAAGTAAAGAGAGATTTTATTATTTTCGGAATTAATTAATTTCATGGATAAAATAATTCTAGGAAAGTCTAGAATTATTATTTAGGCCACGAAAATAATCCGAAAGCTCTGAAAATTCGGGGAAAATTCTCAGAGACATTATGGAATATGAGGAATCCAAATAAAGTATTTGGAGCTCATGAAAAGATATGTTGGGGCATCTAGAAATTAGATAATGCTCACAGAGAAGTGAGAACAGGTTCCAGGAAAAGCCGAAAAATTTCTCGAGAAGTTTGTAGAGATTGATTGACACGCGAGGACCTGAAAGGAACCATTTGGGTTACAAAGAAAAGATTTTGAGGGCTAGGAACAAAAGCCTGTGCTAAGAAACAAGGGATTTGATTGCACAAAATGATAAAGGCGTGCCAGAGAGGTATGGTCGAGCTACTAAACACATTTTTAAAGACTTTGATCACTCTCAACACACAAAAGGCAACAAGCAAACATCACATTAAACAAAAACCCATCAAATTAGTTTTAGAAAAATTTAAGGATTCTCATTTTTTATAACTAATTGATGTTATCATAAACTAAACTTGGAAAATTTTATCCAAATATTAAAACATTTATTTTATTTAGTGTTTCCTATGCACAACTCAAAATTGGAAATTTTGGGGTGTGACACTGAATTTGATGGACGCACACTTCTTTCCCTTCTGGCTGCCCTGACATCTAAAGACTTAACCGCACCATGTGCTATGGCAAGACGTCCATGCTTTCTCGGGGCACCACTAGACACATCATATAGCGCCTTCGCATTCAAATATTGTTGTTGCTCAACCTCATGCTCATCCACTTCCATGTCTGCACCATCTCCATCCTCTTCGTTTTCACATTCTATCCTATTAACAGCAGCAATGTAGTCATCCTACAAAGACCAGAACAAGGAAACATGTTGTACAGAGATGTACAGATAGCCAAAACATGCCAAGTAACTATGACATTAAGCAAGGAACACTATGCAACAAAAAATTGGATGAAATCTGCAATAATAAATTGTGGTAGCACCAGATATTCTAGTTCACAGCAATGAGTTGCCCAAGGTTTCAAGAAGTGGTCAGGCAGATCACTAGCACTGACTGAGATGCATCAGACCATTACACTAACACTTGAGTCCTGATGATACTTGATATAACCAATTGATATGAATTACCAACCAAATAATTCTAGTCAATCAAGATACAAAATAATCTTTCAAGAGGGAATCAAAAGCTTGGGTCATGAGAGAACTATAACTGGAACCTCGCCTAAAAAATAACACTGAATGCTCAACATATGGTTGGCATCAAACCATACAGGTAATCTGAATCAGACAGAACACCACAAAAAATTAGTTGTTTTTAAGCATAGTTGACAGAAACAATGATATGAAGCATGTTTCTATTTTTTTGGCTTTACAGTTATATGACCCTAATGCATTGTATTGTCATGGTCTGGCCATACAAATGGTTCTTAACATTTTCATCGCACTGCCCTGTGTCACCCATAAGTCATCCTACTGCCCTCTGTCACCCACAAGTCCTAATGGTAAACAACAATTCAAGCACAGAAGCATAAAGAAAATCTAAAAGACATAGAATACCCTACTGTTTTTCCTAGTTTACTGAGCACAATTGATGAAAGCAGTAGCATCATCCAGAGGCCTAAATTGTCATAGTTACTTGAAGTAGTATACACACTAGAACTATACAAGAAGAAATTTTCAGCACACATGTCACATATATACCATGAGTTTCTGTGCTTTGTGGCTACTGATTGGACCACATCTACCAGTGCTATCCAGGCTTTTAAAGCCAGCTTTCATCGCAGCAAATGTATTAATAGGGGTTGCTTTCTGTGGTCCAAAGTTAGCTTCCTAAAAAATAGTAAACTTTCCAATGAGATATGAATATACAATAAGCTACTAAGTTCCTAAAAAGACATTAAAGAATATACACATGCATACCAATACTTGTTGTGTCTCTGTGAATGGTCTAGATCCTCCTCGATTTTGAGCAATGTCTTCATTACTTGAGCGAGATGTTTGACTCCTCTTACGTTTTATCTTGTACTCATCTGAGCACCAATAAGCACAAAGGAGGAGCCACACCTCATCATTCAACCACTCGAGCTTTCCTTGCTTGTATTGCTCATACTCGAGGTCAATATGGCACGCTACTGCATCTTTGATTTCTATGTGTTTTATTTTGCTGTAGTACTGCTTGACAGCATCCACACGGACTTGATACATCATGTTCCTCACCCTTTTCTTCAAATAGGCTTCTAGAACACAGTCCGCATCTTGTTGATCTCCTGCTGCAACTTGGAACAAACGTTGCATGTGTACAGAACCATGAACATAGGTTTTAGATTTCAAATTGCATAGATTTTAGGAATTTCAAGTTTTAGATGTTGCTCAGCAAGTTTCAGATTGAACATAGGTATCTTACCCAAAATTTGGAAACCACCTTTTCTCCCCTTGTCATTCCCGTAGCCTTAGGATTTCTATGAAAATAATCAGCCCAATCCAGAGCTGGACGCTTGAATTCATCACCGTTCTCATCCACCTCCACAATCACACCTGAATATTCTCTTCTAAGTATGACCCCAAGCTGAGTAGTGTATTTGTAAGGTGGCAGGTAGTAAATATAACTAAATTACCTATAAACAAATATTATACAGTAAGGTAAGCACAAAAGGCTGCTAGGATATCCAAGAAATAATATGCTGGTGAAGATAACCAGATTAAATTTTAGGCCGCAATATGAAGCTTCTTCTATGAAGATAACTAGATTAAATTTTAGGCCTCAATTTTCAGACTGGTGGGTGGACAGGAACATTAGCATCTCTCCTAATAATATTCTAATGAAATTTTCAGACTGGTGGGTGGTCATGATTTTGCCTTCAAAGTGCCTCAATTTTTTCCCAACATGAATTATTGTGTATACATTCGATCTAATTTGGATCTACAGCCAAGAATAAACAATGGCATTGTATGTGTCACAGTGTCCAGAATGTGGGAGCTCAGACGCAAAACAATGAAGAGTAATTCTTTTTTTATATAGCTTTAGCTATTCACAAACATAAACACAGCTTGGGACACTTAAATGATAACAGTCTGGCATTTCACTTACCAGATTAAAATTTCTTTGCTGCAGAGGAATTAATTAGTAATGAGGATCACCTTTGGGAAAGATGTTTTTCTAAACACACATGAGGAGAATAGCCAGGTATGCACAAAGTGCCTCATTTTTTTCCCAACATGAATTAGTGTGTATACATTCGATTTAATTTGGATGTACAACCAAGAATATACAATTACATTGTATGTGTCACAGTGTCCAGAATGTGGGAGTTCAGAGGAAAAACAATGAAGAGTAATTCATTTTTATATAGCTTTAGCTATTCACAAACATAAACACAGCTATAGTGGGACACTTAAATGATAACAGTCTGGCATTTCACAAACATAAACACAATTAGGTATGCACTAGATAGTATGCATCCAGTTTGAGTCATATGATGGTAAACACATGATGTGTATTGATGAGACTATTTTCTAAATGCTGTGATTGTAGATTGCACAGCAGGTAGCTATATTATTCTCTAATATTGCACGCTTGGATTATCCAAAAGAGTGGTATGTATTCATTATACAGGTACTATTAGCTATGTTGCAATCATTCAATTGGTGATTTCATAAAGTAGTAAAGCAGAGTTAATAAGCCAATAAGATTAGCATGCATTTACTCATCACCACTTGGCTTAAGAGCCACTTTAACACCACGTGGAGGTTGTTAAATTTTGTTCGGGACCTTGGCTTCCTTCCTCTTTTTTTGGGTGGCTCTATGGGGGGAGCTTCAACAACTAGTGTCGTCTGTGAGGCATCGCCTGCAGTTCCAGAACCTTCATTTGTTTGGGCTGCACAGCTGTTGGTTACCTGGCGCGTGTGTCGAATGGAATGGACCATGGCAGCACCTGCGCTTTCAGACCCACCATTCCTTTCGACTGCACGATAATTGGCTACACATTTGTTGCGTGTACAGACCATCTGCAGTTGATACATTATGTTAGATCCATCTTAAAACAAATAATAATGCTTCCAAGTAATACTGATTTAGAGGGGCAGCAAACTAGGAAAAAGGATTGGAAAGAAAACAGCATGAATTCAGATTTAGTAATACTGAAGCACACATGCAAATTGCTATATTAATAATACTGGACTGCTGGCTGCATATTCAAAAACAGTTACATAGGATCTTATGCATAACAAATAGCATAACTAAAACATATATTCTGAACTGCATATTCAAAAATCATTGGGATCATAAGTTTCTTCATCTTCTTCATCCATTGCTTCATCATCCTCTTCCATTTCCTCCTCTTCTTCAATAGCTTCTTCATCATATTCCTCATCTAGAACAACTTGTTTCTGTATTGCTTCCAAGTCTTTTGGGTCTGTAACCTCATCTGATCCCGTTGCAATTATGGAGTCCAAGGCATCACTCAAATCAATGACAAATGTGCCATCCAAACCATCTGCTTGGTAGACATCCTGCACTAGCCCTTCCATATTCATAGCTTCACTACTACTTTCATTCATAGGCACACATCCATGTGGAGCAACATGGTAGACAACCCACCATGAAGACAGCTCCCTGTTCTTACACGGGTATGACAGGTAGTACACTTGAGTAACCTAACTAGCTGTCACAAATGGGTCAAAATTTGATAATCTTAATGTATGATTGATCTCTACCAAGCCTAGATCTTCAGTACGCCTTAATCCATTGGGTGTTGGATCAAACCAGGAGCAATAAAACAGCACCAACTCTAGTTTCATGCTGCCTTCCCACTCAATTTTAATTATATCTTCTATGATTCCATAATACTCTAGAGCATTGTCTGATTTATCAAAAGAAGTTACACAAACACCACTATTGATAGTTGTTAACCCTACTCTTCCACTCTCATATTTCTTTGAACGAAATCTATAGCCATTGACATCATAACACCCATAGGACCTAACTCGAGGGTAGTAACCATAGGACATTTGGATTGTGAATGCTAGCTGATTTCAAGCACTGAAAAAACACAAATTATGTGATAAGTTTTTTTATCATAATTCGCAATGTTGGAACAGAACAAAAGTTGAAGTGTATGAGAAAATTACTTGCTCTTTGAACCATTCAAAAAATTTGGACCAGATTGTATACCACGACTATTTTTCCAACCATTTAACCTTAAATCACAATGTTGCTGGTCTGTGGGAGCTATACGGCTCTTTCACAGTTCATTATCAAAGTGTCTACATGAACAAACTTCTTGTTATGCCTAGATAATAAAAAATTAGAACAGAACAGTAATGACGTTTTTGGCAGAACATACGTGAAGAAAGCATCCATCTCCGGCATGTTTGTCAATATGTATAGAAAAGCAACCTTGTACTCCTTATTTGAGAGTACACGAACAACTCTAGGGCTCATGCAACGACCTGGGCATTTAAAAATTTCAAGGTCACATGTACCTTGAAATGAAGATGCACAATCATCATAGCGAAGCACCTTATTTCTAACAGATGGAGCATGGGGTCTAAAATATAGACTTAGTGTATTTGCAGCCTCTTCAACAAGAAATGCCTCAACAATGCCTGCCTCAACACAAGCCTTATTTCTTTTTTTTTTCCTAAGTTTTTGGATACACCTACGAAGTGAGAGCAACGTATTATAGATAGCTAACTTATGGTCAATGACATAAGTAAACTAGTTAATTGAATATTTCTAGAATTACCTCTCATATGGATAGCACCAACATGCTAGGACAGGACCACCTAATCGTGCTTCATAAGGTAGATGTATGATGAGATGTTGCATAACATTGAAGAAACCAGGAGGAAATATCTTCTCCATTTTGCAAAGAAGCACTGCAACATTCTCTTCTAGAGAGTGGACAACATCTTTTCTAAGCTCTTTGGCACACAATTGCCGATAGAATAAACTAAGCTCAGCCAAACAACGCCACACATTATCTGGCAAAAACCCACGAAACACTACAGGGAGCAACCTTTCCATAAAGATGTGATAATCATGACTTTTTATTCCAAAAATTTTCTTTTGCAGCAGATTCACACCACGCTTCAGATTAGATGCATATAAGTCAGGGAACTGCAATTCTTTGAACCATTGCAGGATGGTTGGCTTAACATCTTTGTGAACGCTGAATGGACCTCTAGGCCTATCCCACTGCCCATTGATCTTTTGTACCAAATGCATGGAAGGACGATTACATATAATAGCCAAATCTAGCCTAGCTTTCACATTATCTTTGCTCTTTTCAGCTATGTCAAAACATGTGTTCCATATGGCTTCACCCATATTTTTTTCATTATGCATCACATCAATATTGTGTGGGAGTAGCAACTTATAGAAATATGGAAGCTGCCTAAAACAAAGTACATGTGTCCAATTGTGCAATCTACCATAGGTTTGTGTATCACTAGCAAACTGGTTCACATGGGCTTGCACTTCCTCCCCTGTTAATTACCTAGGGGCCTCATCAAACACCTTAGTGTTCTTGCGAAAAGCATTAGCTTCATTTCTAAATGGATGATCTTCAGGCAAGAAACGCCTATGGGTATCAAACCAGCAAGCCTTACGACCATTAGGGAGTAGGAATCCTCGACAATGACACCCATATGGGCATGACAACCTACCATGGGTGCTCCAGCCGCAAAAGTCCCCATATGCCATAAAGTCATGTACTGACCAAAGGTAGATTCCTCTCATTGTAAACTCCTTCAACGAAGCATCCCATGTTGTGACCCCTTCCATAGTTCTTGAAATTCGTCAACTAAGGGCTACATTAAAACGTTCAATTTTCTACCAGGATGCTCCGGACTAGGAACTACAAGTGCGAGGAAAATATACTCAGACCTTAAGAGTGTGCCAGGAGGTAGATTTAGTGGGGTCACAAAGACTGGCCAACATGAGTAAGGCACATCATTCACATCAAATGGTTGGAAACCATCTGTTGCTACTGCAAGGCGCACATTTCTTTTTTCCTCTGCAAATTCAGGATAGTCCACATTAAATTGTTGCCAAGCCTCTCCATCACAAGGGTGCACCATCTTACCACATGTTGTGGGACTATATGATCTCATTAACTTTACTGTCTCCCCATGTAGATATAGCCTTTGCAGTCTATCTGTGATTGGAAGATAGCGCAAAACTTTGCGTGCAACCTTTGTTCGCCCTTCCACATACAGATTAGCACCACAAAAATCACATTTTCTTTGTCCTTGTTATCTTTGTAGAATAGCATGCAATTGTTATAGCAAACATCAATTTTGATATATTGCATACAAAGACCCTCTAATAATTTCCTAGATTGGTAGAAGTCATTAGGTAACTTGGAGTCAGGAGGAAGGAGTTCATGTGCTATGCCTAGTATATCATCATATTCTGCGACGGACATGTTGTACCGTGACTTCACAGCAAACAAGTGAGCTACAGTAGACAAGCGTGAGTGTGTGGTTCTATCATGCACCAACTCATCGGCACTAGCAACCATCCTATAGAAAGCTTTGGCATATGTTGTTGGTTTAGCATCCAGTATAGGTGCATGGTGCCCAGCAAGGTCAACTAACATTTGATCCATCTGATCAACTTCATCAGTGCCCTCTCTATTTCCCACACCATCATATCCATCATGTGAAATCAGCCCCTCACTATGCTCAGTCCAACTTTCATACCCTTCCTTAAAACCATGCCTACACAAATGCATCTCTATAGTATATCTTTTATGCCTAAAGTAGTTCCGACATTGTGCACAAGGACACTTAATAGTATCATTTTCAACTACACCAGGAATTGAAAATGCATGATCCAAGAATTCATTGGTTCCATCAACCCATTCATTTGAGGGAGCTTTGCCACGTTGCCAACCATTATACATCCATGTTCGATTTGACATATTAACTAGTTCTGTTTCAAATATTAATATATTAGATATCACAACAATGGAAGCTCAATTATTTTTGGTGCAAGGATATACATTCCAAACTCAGATAAGTGGGCACACAAATAAAATGTAGAATAACAACATACAGCAAATAGATCCAGTGAACAAAGAAGTGCACCTTGAGTCTCAATCATAGGTCCTCAACAATTCTTTAGTCTTCAAAGTAGTACACAACACCTCCACTAGGAACCTTCAGTCCTTGTTTAGCCAAAAAACTTCACTGCAACACTCCTTGCTTAGCCCAAAATCTTCACTGCAGCACAGCCACGCCCATAATTAGATATCACAACAATGACAATTGCATTATTTTGGATAAAGAGTGATGAAGTACATACTACTCTCTTGGTGTAGTTCTAAAAACAAAGCAGGTGAAGATTCAGTTACAGTGCAGGATGATATAGCTACCTTTATATCAATATGTATATATTACTAGGTGTCTTGCAATTAAGACGAGGCTTGACAATTCAATGCAAAGTAAGGATAGCACAGATGTCTCGTAGCTTTCATTCACAAAATTAGCAGTAGATTTCTAAAGAAATAGGTCATTTTACATGCAAGAAAAATGTTAAGAGCAGATCCTAATTTTTCTTTACAAGCTACTACATAAAGGAAAATTCGACTTCACTAGTGTGTCATATGACAAAGTACTAGTTTGAAACAAGGACCCATGCTCAATCAGTTGAACTCCATTTGAACGTTTGTCATTCTGGAGAGGATTTTCATTTAACACATGGAACATACTGACAAATCCAAAGCCAAAACGAGATCTCGGTCTTCCAGTGGCACACAATCTACTGGTCCTCCCTTTGCTGCACAGATCGGAGTATGGGCTTACCTTGTCGCAGACTGCTGCCATATTCCTTGGCCTTCTACGTCGCACCGAGATGAGCAGTGGAGGGAAGGTCCCACGACCCTGTAGTACAGCCGGCGGAGGGCCTGGGGACGCGCCCCGGAGTACCGGCGGCCAGCGGCCGGCACCCAGCGGCCTGCGGAATTAGGCCATCGCACGGGAGGGGGCGAGGCCGCCGGCGCGCTGGGGATAGGGAGGGCGCCGAATCGGTGGCGGCGGTTGGCGGGAAGCTCACGTCGGCGCGGATCTAAAGGCGTGCAGCGGACTGCCTGGGTGCAGAGCTGCTGCGGCGGCCGAGCGGCCGGGCGTAGTTGTGGCGGCAGCGCAGTGCGTGAGGAAGCCGAGCGAGCGAGTCCGTGAGTCTGCGTGCTATTGGGTTTGGGTCGAGTGCATGGGGTGTTTGGGGGCGGCGGCCGGTGGGTTAGGGTTACGACTTTGTTTTTTTTTATTTTCTTTTCACCAGAACACGCGAACGCCGAAAACGGAGAGCGCGAAAGCCAAAACAGAGAGCGCGAACGCCAAACCCTAGTGTTCGTTTGAATTTTTCCGTGCGTGTGTATGTTTTTTCTGTGCGTTTTCAAATAACCCACAGAATAATATTTTTTTTTGTGCGTGCAAGTATTTTTTCTGTGCGTCTTTGAAGAACCGACAGAATAAACTTAATTTTTCTGTCAGTGTTTATTTTTTCCGTCTGTGTATTGTCACGCACAGAAAAATTATATAATTATTCTGTGTGTTTTCTCATTTTTCTGTCGGTTTTTTTATACCGACAGAATAATCCTAATTTTTCTATGCGTACCTGTGGGGTATTAACCCCTATACCCTTACGGCTAGGCTTGGGCTGGCCCAGACCAGAGGGCCTGGCCCACCGGAAGACGACGCGTGGCCTAGTCGATCTATTCGGCATCCCACGCAAGGAAGGAAAGCAAACTTGGAGATCAAGCAAGATCCTGGTCGGTTAGAATAGGAATCCTTATCCGGCCAGCTATGACAATTGTAATTGACTAGGATTAGTTTCCAGATTCGTAACCCTGCCCTCCGGACTATATAAGGCGGGCAGGGTACCCCTCAGAACACATCTCATCATACACAGCAATACAGATCAGACACAGGACGTAGGTATTATGCCCTCACGGCGGCCGAACTTGGATAAATCTTTGTCTCGTGTCTTGCGTCACCATCTAGTTCGTAGCTTGCGCACCTGTCTACCGACAAATCACTACCTTGGGCATACCCCTTGGTAGACTGCCGACCACGTTTTGTCGACAGTGGCGCACCAGGTAGGGGGTGTGCGTACAGCTTCCCAGGCGAGCCAGACAGTCATCATCCCTGACTTCATGACCGTGGCGGACGGCCTCACGTTCACTGTTGGCCAGATCACCTGGACCACCAGCACCGGCGGCTTCATTATCATGACCACGGAGGAGGCGCAGATCCAATCTGCGTCGATCACATCTTCACTAGCAATGGCTCCGACCACGCTGGATACGGCTCTGACCACTCTAGCAACGTCTCCGATCACGCTGGTAACTCGCCACCTGCTTCCTCGCTACCAAGGGCAGCAGATTGACGATACGGACCTGCTCGAGGCCATAGATCGGGTCGACCTCAAGCTTTCAGAATCTCTGGCCTTGGTAAACTCGATCCGAGACCACTCTACCGAGCAGGTAGCCACCCGCCACAACAGATCTATCTGACCAGATTGGGCACGCCGTCCGGCATGGATTGATACAAATCTCGTGGTTACCGCTACTCCTGAAGGACGCACGGTTCGCCTTTGCCCGGTCCCTGCTACCGGCCTTAGGCTTTCTGAACACCAGATCCCGAAGGAGGATCGTCGGACCTCTCTACATGGCCTGGCGAACTCTGCTTCTCAGTATGCGTATCACATACCGCATCTGTTCATGGATCCTACGGAGCAGGACCATGTTCCAGATCTCTGTGTCCTAGATGCACCTAGACCACTACTTGGCAATGCTGTCAATATGGTCCAAATCCGGGAACTTCGTGAAGGCTCCGTGCATACTGCAACTTCGAGCACCGGATCTACACATACCGAGCTCCTACACCTCAATGATGGAGGCTACGACTTGGATATTCCACCAAACCCTCTAGGTTTCCCTTGGCTCCCAAGGTTCCCCCAGGGCGTGGCGACATGGTGCTCAACGTCAGCAATGACGAGCCCCCTATTGAAGGAGAGACTGATGACCAACGCGCAATGCATGAACAATGCAACACCGGCCATGCTGAGCGCTGCGCCCTCGAGGCTGCAGAAGAAGAAGCACGTCATAGGGGACCCTGACCTCAAGATCTGGCTGACACCTTCGACAGAGTAGGCGACAAGCAAGTTTTCAGGACCCTAAGCGCCAATGTGGCTGTCGCCATGGCCAATCTGGACCGACTACCAGACACACCGAAGAACCGCGTAGTTCACGAAGACATCAAGGCATATCTGACCGCTGCCATGGGCCAAACCGTCGAGCTCGCTTAGCTAGCCCGAGCAGCTACCAGCACGTCCGTTGCATCTAGATGGAGCCGTCGTTCCCGCACCTCCGAACATCCAAGTCGCCAAAATCGTGACGATCCACCCCCACCAAATCCTCCAGGTGGTGGTGGTGGCGGCGGCGGCGGTGGTGACGAGGGCTGACAAGAAGGTGGTCGAGGTCGCCGCGACAACAACCATAATCATCGTGACAATCGGGATCAGGAGGTCGACCAGAACCCTCCTCGCGATCTCCGTCAATGTCTCCCTCCACGCAACGTCCACAGTTGCATCACTAGTCGAGCTCACGACCGCCAGGTCCATGAGAACGTGCGCCGCATGGAGTACGACGCTGAGCACGGCCCCCGGGCCTAAAACAATTTACTCCTCATTTTCGACAAGTCATCTGGCCAAGGAATTTCAAGCTCGAGAAGCTCAGGAAATATGATGGCAAGGAGAACCCCGAGAGCTGGGTCACGCTCTATGAGATCACCGTCTAGTCAGCTGCAGGTGATGAGCATGTAATGGCTAACTATCTTCCAGTTGTTCTTGATCAGGCAGATCATCAATGGCTTCTCAGCCTCCCCGAGAACTAGTTCGATAGCTGGTTGGCCCTTCGGCAAGCCTTCATCGACAACTTCATCGCCACGTGTGACCAGCCGAGCAACAAGTACGACCTCGAGCGCATACGTGACCGAGCAGGCGAGCCGCTACGCGACTACATCCGACGCTTCTCGGACATGCGCCTCAAGATCCCAAGAATCACCCATGACGAAGCAGTTTCGGCTTTCATCAAAGGCCTTCGCCACCACGACGCCCTTAGAAGCAAGCTACTCCGGAAATGGCCGTCTATGGTCTTCGAGCTCCTCGCCACTGCCAAAAACTACACCGATGCCAATGACGCTGAGAACATCATCAAGGAAGATGTGGGTGGGCCATCACGCCCCGAGCACCCACCGCGCCGGGATGAGAAACTCGATGATCGTGGTCAGAACAACAACTGTGACCATCGTGACCGGCGCAACAACAATCGCGATCGCCGAGATAATCATGAAAGGTGGCCCGATAATCGCGGTGATTACCGAGGCAAGCACCCCCATGAAGACGACCATGAGGTCAACGCGGTCAAAAAACCTGCTGGTCACCGTGACTATCAAGAGGACTATAACAAAGCTTTAAAGGGTCCCTGGCAGATCCATCCCAAGTCCAATCACACCATGGAGAACTGCTACTTCCTCAAGAACATCTACGCCAAGCAAATTGCTAACGATGACGCTCCGAAGGCTATTGATGATGGACCGTGTCGTAACGGTGATGACGACGACGATGATGAACAGGATAGAAATCCTCGTCACCAATACGTCAATCCCACCAAAACCATCCACTCCATTTTTGGCAGAAAGGTGTCTCTAGAGTCCAAGCGCGAGCGCAAGCTACTGAAGCGGGCCTGTTTGAACGTCGTCAACAACGACGACCTCAACTCTGATCCTAGGCTCCCGGCCTGGTCCCACCATGAAATCTCCTTCAGCCGAGCAGACCGGTGGGCGGCAATTCTAGAACCTGGTCGGTTTCCCCTCGTCCTCGACCCTTGCATCAACAGTGTTCGGTTTGAGAGGGTGCTCGTAGACAGTGGCAGTTCCATCGACATCCTGTTTCGCAGCAGCTTGCCGGCCCTCAAACTCACTCAGGCTGATATCAAGCCTTATGATGCACAGTTTTGGGGCGTCCTTCCCGGACAGAGTTCTATACCTCTCGGGCAGATCACGCTCCCTGTGCAGTTTGGCACTCCAAGCCACTTCCGCACCGACTATGTCAATTTTGTGGTCGTGGACTTTGAGGGTACTTACCATGCCATCCTCGGCCGACCAGTGCTCACCAAATTCATGGTTGTACCACACTACTCTTACTTGGTGCTCAAAATGCCTACCGAGCAGGGTGTCCTAACTCTCCGAGGCAATGTTTACACTGCATATACATGTGAAGAGGAAAGTTTTAAGGTGGCAGAGGCCACCGACCTCTCAGTCCGCATGGAGCAAACCTTGGTCGACGCCTCCAAGACTCCCGCCGGTCAACTCGAGATCCCAGAGCGCCAAGTACCGTGGAAGCACATCAAGTCCAACGAGCACAAGGAGATTCAGCTGGTCGACGACGATCCCAGCAAGACGGCCCTCATCGGGGCCAACCTGGATCCTAAATAGGAAGACACGCTCGTCAGGTTTCTGAGGGATAACGTAAGCGTGTTCGCGTGGAAACCCGCTAACATGCCCGGTGTTCTTCGGCACCTGATCGAGCACTCCTTGAATGTCTCGAAGACCGCAAGACCTATCAAGCAAAAGTTATGATGGTTCGCTCGTGACAAAAAGGAGGCTATTATGGCAGAAGTTACCCAGCTTTTAGCAGTTGGATTTATCAAAGAAGTGTATCATCCGGACTGGTTAGCCAACCTAGTCCTTGTACGCAAAAAGAATAATGAATGGAGAATGTGTGTTGATTACACCGATCTCAACAAACACTACCCTAAAGACCCCTTCGGCTTACCTCGCATAGACGAAGTCGTTGATTCTACAGCCGGCTGCGAGCTGCTGTCCTTTCTCGATTGCTACTCTGGTTATCACCAGATCGCTCTCAACAAGGACGATCAGATCAAGACGTCCTTTATTACACCGTTCGGCGCCTATTGTTACACGACTATGTCGTTCGGGCTAAAGAACGCAGGGGCTACATACCAGCGTGCTATTCAGCAATGCCTTACTGACAAAATCAAGGACAACCTGGTCGAAGCCTACGTCGACGATGTGGTCATGAAAACCAGGGAAGCTCACACCCTGGTTGACAACCTCCAGCGGACCTTTTCGGCTCTCAATAAGTACCAATGGAAGCTTAATCCAAAGAAGTGCATCTTCGGAGTCCCATCTGGGATATTACTGGGTAACGTAGTCAGTCACGATGGCATACACCCCAATCCATCAAAGGTAAAGGCTGTTATGGATATGCAGCCACCAAAAAACGTCAAGGATATCCAGAAGCTTACTGGATGTATGGCCGCCCTCAGCCGTTTCATCTCACGTCTCGGTGAGAAGGGCCTGCCCTTCTTTAAACTGCTTAAGGCATCGGAGAAGTTTGTCTGGTCGAAGGAGGCTAACGACGCTTTTACGCAGCTTAAGCGGTTTCTCACCTCTCCTCCAGTCCTTACAGCTCCTCAAAAAGACGACGTTCTTCTTCTCTACATTGCGGCCACCTATTGCATGGTCTCCACAGTCATCGTGGTCGAGCGTGAAGAACCCGGCCACGTGTACAAAGTACAGCGCCCTGTTTACTTCATCAGTGAAGTTCTCAATGAGTCCAAAGCTTGGTACCCGCAGGTCCAAAAGCTGATCTACGCCATCCTGATTACATCCAGAAAGTTGAAACATTACTTCGATGGATATCGGGTGGTCGTCATGACTAATTTTCCGCTTGGGGACATCATACGGAACAAGGACGCTAACGGACGAATCGTGAAGTGGGCAATGGAGCTATGCCCTTATTCAATTGAATTTCAGGGTCGCACAGAAGAATGCGAGTTTCCAGTAGTGCAAGATAAATATATATCATACATGACTAAAACATTCATACTCCACTAGGTTCCAAGTATTGTTGTGGTTTGACCCTAAGCATATACAAACTAAAACATTCATACTCACAGGAGTTGAAAGATGAGGAGGCTGTGGTTGTGGAGCGAATAGCCCAGGTGGCAGAGGTCGACCCACAGCGGTGCCAAGACTAGTCATGTAGGCGAACCACTCCGTCATCCTCCGCTTCTCGGCCTCCCGCTCAGCCCGCTCGGTCGCCACCGTCGCCTCCAGCTCCTGCAGTCGCCTCCTCTCTTCTTCCAGCTAGGCCTACAATATCTCACTGCAATGTTACAATAATGCAAAGCTAAGGTATGTAAAAATCAATAAACGACGAATAAAACAGTAATAACCTGGAGTGCATCCACCCGGTGTTGTGCAGTGTCCGGCCGTGGGCGTATGGCTGGGCTTGTGCTCATGCTCCTTGCTCGAATATTGGAGAGAGTGGGAGTAGAGGGCGTGTCCAGTGCGCCGTCGCCAAGGAAGTACCGCCCATGCTTCTTGCCTCCTCCCACCCTCATGACGACTTCTCCATCAAGGTCTTGGGTGCTCGGATCATAGTCTTGCCCATGGACCTGCCTTGCATCTCACTGTAATGACTGAGGTGGCTGTGGATGCTCGCATTGCTGTACGCCTCGGGTGGGTCTGCCGGGTTGTAGTCGACGTCAGACGTCACCTTGCCCTTGTGGGCCATAGCCCATGCCTTGAACGTGGAGCATTCCTGGACACCATGTGATGACGACTGTGAGAAAAATAGCAAGATGATTAGAAATCATGCAGAATTGAAAGTTAGAATAAATAAATGAATTTGCGTACCCATCTTCATGCATATCAGTCGAGGGTAAGGCTGCCTTGATGGTGTGGTACACCTGGCATCATCAAACGCCGGTCCCGGCAAGCGTTGTGCGTCTCCTCCCACTCAGGGGTGCACCACTTGTCCACCATCTCTGCCCAGCACTGAGGATGCGCGGCGCACCACCACGGAATCACCTACACGTCATCAAGTATATGACATATAAGAAGATTAAATTAAGCCTACTTAATCTCAGAAGAAATGAGTATTAATGTTTTATATTTACCTCCATGTACTGTTGTCGGGCCAGGACCATGGTTCTTGCATCATGCTTGTTGACCTTCGTTCCAAGGAAGACCGCGTTGTAAGTTATGATGGCCTGGTCGCGCGCCTCATAATGCATGTCCTTCATGAGTTTTTTACAGACTTTGTGAGCCACCAAAGCCGCTCTCTCCTCATATCCTTCCTCGCATCTGAAGAAATCTTGCATATAGATGCGATGTATCCATTCATTATTTCAAGAATGTCCAATGAATGCGATGTATTGAGCAAAGTAGTGCGAGGAAGACTTACCCACAGCTCGTTCTTCACCCACTCCGCCTTGTTGTTGAATACCCTGCCAACAAGATCTTCAACATCGGCGGCGGTGACATAGTGGTCAAACGTGTAGGCCGGCCTCGTCACTCTGGCGTGCTGAACCAGGCCAGGGAAGTGTTCCCTGCACAGAAGACCCAGTATGCCATTGACCATGCGATTGTGGTCACCTGCAGCCACAACTGTCCAACCCCTTTCCAAGTGGTTAGGAAAATTTATTAGTTTCTATTGTGATTTTGAACATATCATATGAAGAAGTAGTGATAACATCTAAAGTTACTTACTTTGGCCCAACGGGTCGAATCACCGGGCGTCTGTGAAGAGCTATGGGTCGCTGAGGGAGGCTCACGAGACCTCGCAAGTAGACAGCCGACGCACCAGAGGAAGTGGAACCCCCTGCTGCCACCTCCACCCCGTCGTCCCCCTGCACCTCCTCGCCGTCTGACCCAGGCTGCACCTCATCGTCCCAGGGCTGCACCTCGTCATCCTCAGGCGTCGTGGCGGCAGGTGATGGTGACCTCCTGCGGCTGCTCCTCCTCCACCTCGGCTCCGACGGCTCCTCATCTGTAGCGGGTGCTGCAGAGCCCCTTCTTTGGTAAAGCGAGGAGACCCTCCTATACCCTACGCCCACCATCTTTGTTCAATCACCTGCAATTAAAAAGAGTAAACCAATAAGCACAGATAAACAAGACATACTTAGAAAGAGATGCAAAATAAACAAAACATAATTACAAAGTAACATAGTATTACATGTATTAGAAATCATCTTCATGATCGGGTTTAGCTGGATCATAAGTCTTGTCATCACTATCAACAATGTCGAAATAATCAACACTATCCGAAGGAGCAATGTTGTCATCGTTGTCATTGCCTAAATGTAATCGCTCAAGCATTTGTAAGTCCTTCACATTTTGCACCTCATCTCCAGCGTCTTCGTCAACAACCCATTCATTGTCTACTTCCATTCCCATCGCTTCAGTTAAGTCTATCTCAAACCTCCCTTCTAGCCCCTCTTCTTGAAAGAACTCTCCGTCATATGTGTTTGGGTCAAAGTTGTAATCTTCATCGTTTGGGACAGGTAGTTTAGCGTGTGGCGATACCTTGTGCACAATATCCCAACCGTTAAGATGATCTTTGGTTTGGAACGCATATGAGAGATAATAAACCTATGTGGCTTGTTGAGCCACAATATAGACATCTTCTCCTGGATACATGGAATCTAGTCGAATTTTGACTAGCCCAAGATTAGGGGTCCGTCTCGTTACTTGAGGATGAAACCAATGGCATTTGAATATGATAGGATTAAGAGGTTTGTAACCATGAAACTTGAGTTCATATATTTCTTCAATTGTTCCATAATACTCGAACCCATCAAGGTCGGGCGTAAAAACCCCGGAACATGTGGTTCTTCAATTAGGCCGACTCTGCTCAAAGCTTGTTGTGCGAAAGCGATATCCATTCATGTCATAACCGGTAAATGACCTGACCCTATAGGCAAAGCCATTGGCAACCTGTCTTAATTCGGCACTCATAGACGCATCCCTTGCCTACAAGCTCAAGCAGATAGATCATTATATTATTCGCACGTACAAGCAACTTGGAATGTCAAACTAAGTACGAGCTAAATTGGATGGTACCTTCTGTTTGAACCAAGAAATGAAATTGAACATTCCATTTCCCACACCCTGTTTAAGAAGGGTATCATATTCCTACGGGGTAGGATCCCTTGAGCGATGCCAGAATTGACAAAAAAATTCCCTGTACCAACGAGAAACAAGGGGGTTGGATGCAGAATAGTGACAGCGTATTGAACAAGTTTGTTGAGAACTTACCCCATGTACGGCTCCACTTCGTCAAGGTTGGTCAACACATATAGCATGATAGTGCGCCACTCTTTAGGTTTCAAGGTCTTGGTGGTCGATGCACTTGCGCTTCCGAGTTGCCCTCGGAAAAGGCTGAGGTTCGATTCATTTTCGCCAGCATTGTAATGAGGGGGTGGATTATGCATGCTAGGAAGGTTGTCACCATAGTATGTTGTTGTAAAGTTTGACACCTCCTCCAGAATGTATGCCTCTGCAATGGAAGCCTCAATTTTGGCTTTATTTCTACATTTTTCCAAAGAACCTTTAGACATCTCTCGATTGGATAGCACCAATAGGACTGCACAGGCCCCCCCCATACATGCCTCATACGGGAGGTGCAAAATCAAATGTTGCATCAGATTGAAGAAGTTGGGTGAAAAGATCTTCTCCAACTTACAGAGCAACACAGGTGCCACTCTTTCCAAGTCTTGAATCACGGTCCGAGATAACTCCTTGGCACAAAGCTGGCAGAAGAAATAGCTCAACTCTGCTAGCACTAGCCAGACATGCTCAGGGACATAGCCTCGAACCATCGCCGAAAGAAGCCGCTCAATCCATATGTGGAAGCCATGACTCTTCATCCTATTCACTCACAGAGTAGATAAGTTCACTCCCCTCCTCAGATTCGCTGCATACCCATCAGGGAACCTTAACGTTTGCAACCATTCTAGTACTTCCCTCCTTTGGGGCCTGGATAAGACGAATTCGGCCCTACGCCTTCTCCATGTCTTGCCGCCTCTAGGAGCCTACATTTCTTGCTTTGGTCTATCACATAACGTTGCCAGATCCACTCTAGCCTTGACGTTGTCCTTTGACTTATCAAGAATGTCCATGATTGTTCCCCAAAGTGCCTCGGCGACATTAGTGTGCATTATATCAATGTTATGTGGAAGAAGAAGGTCATCAACATAGGGGAGCCTTAACAAGGCCGACTTATGAGTCCACATATGTTGCTCACCATATCCCAGAAAATCACCTTCTTCTTGGTTGACCTGGAGAGCCTCTATCTGAGCACGAATCGTGGCACCAGTCATCATCTGCAGTATCGGGTCTATAACTTTGACATGTTTCATAAAGTTCTTGACGTCTCGTCTGAATGAATGGTCAAGAGGGAGGAATTGATGATGTTTGTCAAATGAAGAATACTTGCCACCCTTATTCAACCAAATGAACTTCAGAGCTGCCTTGCATACTAGGCATGGGAACTTCCCGTGAACACACCAGGCGCAGAATATCCCATACGCTAGGAAGTCATGCAAGGAGTAGTGGTACCAAACATGCATTTTGAAGTTTGTCTTTGTAGCTCAGTTGTATGTCCATACCCCTTCCTACCAAGCACAGACCAATTCATCAAACACAGACTCCATGAACACACCCATATTATTTACCGGGTGTTCAAGAATTAACAATGACAAGAATATGTTCTGTCATTGAAGGAGGACACCGGGGGGGAGATTGAGGGGGATAACGAACAAGGGCCAACAAGTGTATGGGGCAGCCAGCATTCCATACGGATTGAACCCATCTATTGCCAATGCAACACGTATATTACGAGCCTCTTCAGCTTTTTCACGATGAATGCTATCAAAGCGGGTCCATGCTTCACCATCGGATGGATGTACCAGCTTGTCAGGATTATATCATTTGCTATTTTTGTGCCATGTCATCTGTTTCGTGGATTCTTTGATCATGTATAGCCGTTGGATCCTCGGTATGAATGAAAGGTACCGTAGGATTTTCACGGGGATCTCAAGCTATCTCTTTTGGCCATCACCAGAGTCTACCACCAGGTACCTAGAGGATTCACACTTCGGACAGTACTTTGCATCCGCGTGATCTTTCCTAAATAGGACACACCCCTTCGGACAAGCATGTATCTGCTCATACAGCATCTTAAGTGCACAGAGGAGTTTCTGTGACTCGTACATGCTCTTTGGCAGAATGTGACCCTCCAAAAGCAAGGTGCCAATAACTGTCAACATACCATCGAAGGCGTCTTGACTCAGGCTAAACTCAGACTTTAACGCCATTACGCGTCCAATGGCATCCAGTTGAGAAACCTTTGCGTGCCTGTAAAGGGGTTTCTGTGCCGAGTCAAACATGTCATAGAATGCCTTTGCGGTTGCCTCTGGCTCCTCCTCCCTACATCCTTCAGCGAAGTGTGCTTCATGAAAGTCATTTAACATGTCTCCTACCCCGACATCAGCATCATATTCCTCGACGCGTTGTCTCACCACCTCCTCTCTCATATGATTGGCTTCACCATGCCAGACCCACCGGGTATAGTCTGCCGTAAATCCATTCCTCCAAAGATGTCTACCCATCTTTTTCTTTGTTTGTCTTTTCCTGTTTGCACAGTTGCTACAAGGACACCAAGTTTGACTCGCTCCTTTAGCAGCCTTGCCAAATGCTAGTTCCAAGAAAGCATCGGTCTTCTCGATCCATTCATCGGTGGGCAGACCCTGACTTGGGTGGCCCGTGTACATCCACTCACGGTCATCCATCCTCTAACATATATATCAGCGAGTAATATAACCATCAATTGCACCTACACCATGTTCCTACTATCTAATAGGTGAGGATAGGTCCTAATCCCACCCGAGGATGCGTAGATGAGGCTAGTTTCCATGATCTACTCCTATCCGAGACAGAATTTCGGCAGCACCTCCCCGTTGTTCTCCAGACACACGTCCTGGCAGAGAGAGTGTGTATTCAGAGAACAACAGGAAGATGATGCTGAAACCCTATCTCAGATCGAAGCAGACCATGGAAACTAACCCCATCTACACATCTGTGGGCTGTCCAAAAAACGTGGACAATTCAAAACAGATACGGTTATACATATGCAAAGATCTGCATACTTCCAACCGTATCTCTTTCGAACGGGAGATGCCTAACTGGGTTACGTGATCTACGACCATGATACGGAAAGAGGGGTTATACCTAGGGTGGCGGTGGAGTCAGGCTAGCAAGGCCGTGGTGGGTCGGTGTAGTGGGAAGGTGACGCTGTGCAGGCAGACCCGCAGCGGCGAGGAAGACGATCGGGGTCGCCTCTGCTCCTTTCTCCCCTTCCTTCTCCAGCGAAAAAAAGAATAGAATAACATCAATTTAAAATTTTGGCAGCACCTCCCCTACATGGTGAGGTTTCCAAAACCTGCAAGAAACTAATGGCATGATGGTCGACAAGCACATATATATCAACGGCACGATGGCCGACAACCACATATATATTTTCAATTCATGCGCCAAGTATTACCAAAGTTTAGTACTACTACGACCACTACGACTCCTACTACTACCACAATTACTACTACTACCACTACATCTACTACCACTACTACTACTACCACTACATCTACTACCACTACTACTACTTCAACTACTAGTAATACTACTACAATGACGGTAGGGATTACCTGGTGGGCGTCGTAGGGCAGAGGCGATGAAGGGGCCAGGGCGCTGGTGGACGGGGCGATGGTTGGGGAAGCGCCGGGGATAGGGCAACGACAGCCGGGGCACCTCCTCCTCCTCCTCGCCTTCTCCTCCCCTTCTCCTCCTCCTCCTCTCCTCCTTCTCCTCCTCCCCTCCTCCTCCCCTTCTCCTCCTCCTCCCCTCCTCCTCCCCTTCTCCTCCTCCCCTCCTCCTCCTCCTCCCCTTCTCCTCTCCTTCTCCTCCACCCACCGATGTTGGCAGGCCGGCTTGGGAGAGCCGCGGCGGTGGCTCGGCGGGTGAGCCGGTGGCGCGCTCTAGCGCGGGCGCTTCGCGCCGGCGGTGGCGTGGCTGACGGCTGCGAGTGGCGGTGGCGAGCGCGGGCGGCAGTGGTGGCGCACGCGGGCGGCTACGGGCGGCGGTGGCGCGCGCGGGTGGCGGTGGTGGCGCGTGCGGGCTGCGGTGGCGCGCACGGGTGGTGCGGCGGCGGTGGGGTTGGGCGCGTGTGGGAGAGGAGTGGGCCGGCTGGGCCGGCTTAAGGGATATATCCCTCCTTTGCCGAGTGCCCGCGATCCGCCGCGATCCGGCACTCGGCAAAGGCTTTTATTTTTTTCAAAAAACGCTTTGCCTAGTGCCAGATCAGGGACACTTGACAAAGACTTTATTTTTTAAAAACATTTTGCCGAGTGCCCCCGATACGGCACTCGGCAAAGTGTGAAATTTTTTTCTTTTTTTTAAATTCAGAAAATTATTTTAAAAAATGTTTGGCTTTAAAAAACAGTTTTTTAATCAAAGACATGATTTGCCGAGTGCCGCACCCAGACACTCGGCAAAGACCGCGTTTGCCGACTGTCATTTTTTGACACTCGGCAAAATAATTTATTTTTTTTCTTTTTGCCTCCAAACTTTTTCTGCTGTCTTCGTACAGTATCTGGAACTACATGTTCAAATTTGTCATATTTCTCGATCAGTTTGCTATATTTAGTTAATTTATTTCATTTAATTAAATTTTTTGGATAAGTCAAATTTGAACTGCAAGTCATTCGAATAATGGAAAAAATTAATGGAAAAATGATATTCATGTTATTGAGTCTAATGTGAGGCCGTATCCAGGAACAGACCAGAAATTTCGAAAATCTTGTTCACGAAACATAACCACGAACTTGGGGGCGAATTGTTTTTAAATTGTATAAAAAAGCAAACAAAGTCTGAAAATCATGAAACTTGTCAAGATGTCATGATATCATATGTGGAGGCTGTGATAAAAATTTGAGAAGATTTCGAGCAAGATATCACTCGGCTGCTTTCAAATCTTACCGGATGCTTCTCAACTCTATGAATCTTCTTCGAAGATTCTTCTGCAAAGATGCATCGTACGTGGATCTGGCTGCGGCGTGGTGGGCGCGACCTTTCGGTGACAGGATCCTGCTGCCGCGCAACCCCTACCGCAGGATCTTGTGGTGGTGCGTACATCTCCCTCACCGGTGATGGGATCCGGCGGTGGGAGGCATGAGGAGGAGGCGGCCCGGCTTGCTGGTGTTGTGGAGTGATGCACACGGTGCTCGGTCACGCAAGATCGATGGTGGGCTTGTGAGGAAGGCAAACCTCCATTTTATTTCCTTCCATTGTGCTCTCACCGAGGTACCGATGCATTGCCCACATCACGTAGAACCAGCATTCGTTGTTGGCCACCGGCTATTCTAGGGTACACGCTTGCACATAATCAACCTAAAAAAGATTGTTCCTGTGGCCGTCCATATTTTCCTTGACTCTATGTGACATTTAAAGTGTGAAAGGTAGTGAAAATTAGAATATGCTATGTGATTAGAAAATTATATGCTACTGGATTCACCAACTCATTTGGCACCGTGAGTAGTTCATTGATAGGAGAAAGTTTTTGACAAAAGTCTAACACAGGGATATGTTAAGTCCCTAGGTTAAGGATGTGACAGTCTGACTAAACCCCCCAACAGACTCGCCAATCAGCCAGGGGCTCGAGGGCTACACCCATCGGTATTCTTTTGGTATTCATATTGTGATTGATTGTCTCTTGTTGGCATTTGTAATTATCTCTATCACTTTCATTACTTCCACATATATTTGTGTAGTGATAGTTGTAGTTGCTAGTAATAGCGCTCTCTTGTGTAGTGTAGAATTAGTTAGCTAGCTTGTAATCTTGTTAGAAGTAATTAGTTCTTGCTAGCTCACTAGTTTAGAGAGTAGTGGCATAGACATTCATTGATATAGAGATCATAATATACTAGAATTGTTGGAATAGGTGGATTGCAACCTTTGTGTAGAGCTAGAGCATAAAGCTTTGCTTTCTAGTTGACTAATTAGTTGCTCTAAGTGTTTTGTAGAAATTTTGTTAGGCTATTCACCCTGCTCTAGTCATTTCAGACCTTTCAAATGGGCCGATAGTGAAGATATATTCTCTAGTAGTGTAGATGCATTTTTAGAGACGGATGCTAAAATGTTTGTCTATGGAAAAACATTGGCAGGTCTCCAAAAATATGGTCTAAAAACGGATCGGATACGGACGGATATCACTGATATCATATTTGTTTTCATATTTATGTCCGGATTCGGATTCGAATACGGATAGTATCAAAAATGCCGGATAGGATATGATTGGATATCAACATCATAAATATATGATTTAAATATTCATATATGAATACGATATCGGATGTTAAATGTTGGGACTCGGATACGAACGGAATAAAACCCCTCTAAACGGATTTGGTCTCGAATACGGTCGGAAAATATACAAACCGTTTTCATCCCTACCCCATAATATTGGAGCCAACCTCTGCCGACACGACCCCACTCTCTGTCTCTGCAGTTCTCTCCTATGCCTGCCCATTCTCTGTAGTGTCTCTCCTACCCCTACCCATTCTCTATCTCTAACCAAGAGCATTCTATCCCGTAAACTATGGAAACGTAGCTGCCTCAAGCTCGTGCTCCCTCCTCCTCCTCCCCTTCGCCCCCACAAGCTGTGGTGGCAGGATGTCAAGCGAGGATCATAGAAGCTTGAGTGGCAATCATGAGATCTCAATTGGCGTGGCGAGATCTCCAGAAGGAATTTGTCTGTGGCAAGACCACTGTAAATCGATATTTTCATAGGCTTGTTGGTATGCTTGTCTCACTAAAAATGATTTACAAAATTATAAAAAATCCATAGCCCTCCAAGGCCGACGAGCTAGTGGACTGAGCCTGACGAGGAAGTCTAAGACTGTCGTCGAAGCCCACCAAACCTTTCAAGATTGCATCCATATGGAGCCTAGGGTACTCAATCCCTAGACAGATCCTCGATCGTGCTACCACCCCCAGCCAGGTCCTTGACTGCGCTGCCACCCCAACCAGGCCCTCAGCGCCTCGGCGGTGCATGGTGTGCTTGTTGTGGTTATTTGGCACATTTTTCATTTTAGACCTAGAGAATATGGTGTTGGACTGATCTCTCCACCGAGTGGCCCAACGGACACTTGGGCCCTTGGTCACGCGCCCTAATCGGGGGCGCCCAACCCTAAATGGTTGGTGGGCCCCCGTCACACTGCGCAAGATAAAAAGGTGGAGGTGCTGGCGGCTCGAGGTACGAGGTTCACTGGCAGTCATTCACCCCACCGACAACCCTAATCCCGATCTAAGCGTGGGGCGCAGCCAGTGACGGGAAACGCCACCGACCGCGCCGACACTACGTCTCCGACTCCACTGCACCGCACCGCCGTACTTCACTGCATCGCGCTCCCCTTCCCTGACCACCGCTGCCCGTGTCCAGAGCCTCACCAATGAACCAGCGATGGCCTTCTCTGGATCGGGATCAAACTCCAATGCCCCAGCTCCACTTCCCACCGATGGTCTGTACTCCACCGTACCCCTATCTCCTCTTTACTCCCTCTCTCTGTTCTCAGTAGACTTTGTACTAGGAATATCATTTATACCCAAATCATGTAAAGCATGTACCCCACTGGATCTATGACCAAATGAAGTTTTCAATCTGACAATGGTATCGGAGGACTGGATCTAGGTGTAGATCCAGATTGGGGAAAAGAAAAGATGAAAGAAACACCGATTTTTGATCGGCAAAGAACAAACCGAACTCGAACCCTAACCCAAGCGATTGAAAAGAGCATTGGTAAAAGAATGGGGCTTCCTACCTAGGGCTCCGGCTGTCTCGTCCTCGCCGCCGGCAGTCTCTATGGCCGGCGAGCGGGATGGACAGAACCGACACACAGAGCCCCACGCTGCGGCGCACAGAAAGAATATGCGCGCGCGCGAGCTGCGGCTGGGCACCGCCCGCAAGACCGCTCGACGGCGGCGAGCTCAGCCTAGTGCGAGTTCGCCCGCCAACGAGGGTCCCGGCGGCGCCGCCGCCTTCCTTCTGGTTGCCATTAGCGACGGATGGTGCTGCTGCTATCCCATGCGGCGCCGATGGAAGAGAACGGGGAGAAGTGAAATGAAAATGTGTGTTAGGGTTCCTGGACGGACGGCGGCTCGAGGGGGTTTTTGATCTCGCGATTTTCACTTGTGGCCGTCGGATTGTAATGAACGACTGAGATCGGCCGGTGGCCAACTCGGGCCGATTACAGCCCAGGCGGGATTGGGAAATCCCGTCCCAGGCCCAGGTTGTGGCCTGGGATGCGGGTGTGCACAACGAGCGAGCGCGCATTGGCCTCTGGGCCGCGTTTTCGAGGCCGGCTGCAGTTTTGTTAGCAGGGCCGCGCGGGTGAGCGCTGGCGCGCGCGCGTGAAGCGGGCCTTGGGCCGTGAGCTGGCTTTGAGCGGGGTTGGGCCGAAATGACGATGCACAGTGTGAAGAGCTCAGATCCCATTATAATTTTTCCAGAAGCTATTTTTTAATGCATTTTGATGCCTTTGAGTTAAATTTGATGTTAATTTCTGTACAAAATTTATCCAACGATATTTTTTGTTCAGTAAATAGTAAAGTTGCTTCTGGAAAATATTATCATAAGAATTTTATTCAAAGTTCCGCTGTGTACTCATAGTACTTACATTTCATTATTAAATTCGAACCAATGGGAGAATTTAATTTTGAAAAATGGATATATTTTTAGATAATTATAATATTGTTATTATTCTGACAAACGTTGATTAATAGCAATATTATGATGTTATTATGGATTTTGTCATGCATTAATTCTATTTCTGCCCAATAGTGATGTAGAATTAGTGTAAAAAGATAAATTGTATGTTTTAATTTTGACCAACGTTGGAACTAAAGCATGCAATCATTTTGTAATTATGTTCTCACTTTACATGAATTGTGTTTTTAGGAGGTTACTCCTTAATGGGCTTCATCAAAGATATTCCTCCACTCAAAATTGACAACTACACCGAGTGGAAGAAGAAGATTGACCTCGCCTTTGTCTTGGCTGAGGTGGACTGGGTGGTCACCACACCATGCCCCGCAGAACCTATGGCATTGGTGAGGGAGACAAACGAATCTGATGCTGATTGGCAAAAGAAAGAGAGGGACCATGCTCCCATACAGATGGCATATGACCTGCAAAAGCAAAAGTGGGTCAATGCCAACAAAAAGTGTGTTGTTGTTATAAAGAACACGATTGAGCCTGCTATAATGGGCTCAATCCAAGAGTGTGACACAGTCACAGAGTACCTAGAAAGAATAAAGAGTCAGTTCTATGGCTCTTCAAAGACATATGCTACTCAGCTGATAAAACAGCTGGTGACAGAAAAGTACACTGGAGGTGGCAATGGCAATGGCATTAGAGAACACATATTAAAGATGAATCATTTGAACAACAAGCTCAAACCAATGGATCTGAATCTCAAGGAAGAGTTTCTTGTCCATCTGATTTTTGCTTCTCTACCAAAAGAGTTTGACACATTTGTTGTCAATTACAACATTCAGCCCGAAAAATGGGATCTAGAACGTTGTATGGCAATGTGTGTGCAAGAGGAAGAGAGGATAAAGGCCGCCAATGGTGGTACTCTCAGCTTTGTCAAAGATAATAGGAAAAAGAATGTGAATGCCAATGCCAACTCTCCCTCAAAGCCAAAGGACAAGGGTCCTATGCAGCATCAGGCTCATCAGAATAAGTTTGTAGTGAACAAAGATCAGTGTCTCCACTGCAAAAAGGAGGGACATTACAAGAAAAATTGTCCTGACTTCTTAAAGATGATCATGGCAAAGAGAGGTGAGAACATTATTACGTTCATAAATGAATCCCTGTATGTACAGTATTCTAAATCTACTCGGTGGATTGACTCAGGTGCAACTGTTCATGTTGCTAATTCTTTATAGGGATTCCGTTTGACGAGGACTACGCAAAGAAGCGAAAGACACGTTAAAGTAGCAAACGGAGTCCAACCAGATGTCGAAGCTGTTGGAGATGTTCCTCTGCAGCTAGCTGATGGCTTTATTCTTCTGCTTAGAGATGTTTTATTTGTTCCTTCATTACAAAGAAACTTGATTAGTGTGTCTTGTTTGGATAATGATGGATTTGATTGCCATTTTAGAGATGGCAAATGTGAGATACAATGTAATAATGAATGTGTTGGGCTTGCTTTCCAGAAGCAAGATCTTTATTTGTTATCACTTCGTGAAAATGTGAATTTTCGTATGTGATGTGAATGTGAATGTGAATGTATCCTCATCTGTGAATGCAAATAGAAAACGAAAGAGAACTCCAGATGCATCGTCGAAATTATGGCACTGTCGTTTAGGCCATATTTCGAGGGGGAGAATAGAGAGACTAGTTAAGAATGATATTCTTCCTCCATTAGAGTTCTCAGACTTTGAACAGTGTAGAGAATGTATTAAAGGAAAATATACAAAGCAAATTAAAAATGATGCTAAACGAAGCACAGGAATTCTACAGATAATTTACACAGACATCTGTGGTCCTTTTCCTATGAAAAGCATAGATGGTTATGACTCGTTCATAACATTCACAGATGATTACTCTCGTTATGGCTATATTTATCCAATTAAAGAAAGAACAGAAGCGTTGGATAAATTTAAAATATTTAAGGCTGAAGTTGAAAATCAGCATAATTTGACGATTAAAGTAGTCCGGTCTGGTCGTGGTGGGGAGTACTACAGTCGACATACCCCATATGGCCAAGTTCCTAGACCTTTTGCAAGGTTCCTACAGGAGAATGGTATAGTAGCCCAGTATTCTACACCGGGCGAACCTCAGCAGAACGGAGTAGCTGAGAGGCGTAACCGTACCCTAATGGATATGGTGTGTAGCATGATGAGTTACTCTGACTTGCCATTGAGTCTATGGATGGAGGTGTTAAAAACCGCCATTCATATTCTAAATAGAGTACCAAGTAAAGCGGTGCCCAAAACACCGTATGAGTTGTGGACAGGAAGAGTACCCTCACTAAAATACTTGCGTGCGTGGGGGAGTCCTGCTGAGGCAAAAGTGTTTAACCCAAATATTAGGAAGCTAGATCCCAAAACAGTAAGCTGCCATTTTATTGGCTACCATAAAAAGTCAAAAGGTTTTCGTTTCTACTGTCGAGACAGATATACAAAGTTTGTAGAAACGAGACACGCTGTTTTCTTAGAGGATGAAATGATGAGGGGGAGCACGGTAACTCAAAAAATTGATCTTGAGGAGAAGCGGGTATGTGTGCCCACTCCAATGACTCAGGAACCATTTTTTGAATTACCTGTTCTTGTTGCACCAACAGTGCCTGACACTGTAGTGCATACACCTGTTGTTAGTTCTCCTGTGGCAACAATGATTAATGATGAGGAACCTGTTCCTCAGGACCCTACAGAAAATGATGCCACTGATGAGGGGGAGCAACAACAGGCCCAAACAGAAGATGTGCCACATGTAGAGGCCCCGAGAAGGTCTCAAAGAGTTAGAAGATCAGCTATACCTAATGATTATGAGGTGTATAACACTGAAGAATTTCAAATGGAGAGTGATCCCACTTCATTTGATGAAGCCATGAGAAGCGATAATTCATCAAAGTGGCTTGAGGCCATGGAAGATGAAATAAAGTCAATGAGTACCAACAAAGTTTGGGACTTAGAACCTATTCCTAAAGGAGCTAAGACAGTAGGCTGTAAATGAGTCTACAAGACTAAACATGACTACCAAGGGAACATTGAAAGGTTTAAAGCGCGACTTGTGGCAAAAGGTTTCACGCAAAGAGAAGGAATTGATTATAATGAGACATTTTCTCCAGTCTCATGTAAAGATTCCTTCAGAATAATAATGGCATTAGTGGCACATTACAATTTAGAGTTACATCAGATGGATGTAAAGACGGCGTTCCTAAATGGGGATCTGGAGGAAAACATTTACATGGCACAACCGAAAGGCTTTGTCGTGGAAGGAAAGGAAAAGATGGGATGCCGCCTAAAGAAATCAATTTATGGGTTAAAGCAAGCTTCAAGACAGTGGTACTTGAAGTTTGACAGAACAATAAGGAATTTTGGGTTTAAAGAAAATGTTGAGGATAATTGTGTTTATGCAAAGTTTAAAAATGGAAAGTATATCTTCCTAATCCTGTATGTGGATGATATCTTACTTGCTAGTAGTAATGTCAGTCTACTACTGAAGACAAAAAAAGTTTTTATCCTCAAAATTTGACATGAAAGATCTTGGTGAAGCATCTTTTGTTTTGGGCATAGAAATTCACCGAAATAGAAGTAAATGGGTATTAGGACTGTCTTAAAAGGCATATATAGAAAAAGTTTTAAAGAAATTCAGTATGCATAAATGTAGTGCCTCACCTGCACCCATAGTCAAGGGTGACAGATATGGGGATTTTCAAGGCCCCAAGAACCAATTCGAGCTCGATCAAATGAAAGTGGTTCCATATGCTTCTGCTGTCGGAAGCCTGCAGTATGCTCAAGTGTGCACGCGCCCTGACTTAGCATTTGTTACTGGGTTGCTTGGCAGATTTCAAAGTAATCCAGGAAATGAACACTGGAAATTGGTAAAGAAAGTCTTGCGATATTTGCAAGGTATAAAAGGCCTCATGTTGACGTACAAAAAATCAGATTCTCTCCAAATAGTAGGGTATTCGGATTCTAATTATGCGGGAGATGATAGAAAATCCACGTCATGATATGTGTTCACTCTCGCAAGAGGAGCTATTTCATGGAAAAGCTCAAAACAAACTGTCACTACATCGTCCACAATATATGCCGAGTTTGTAGCACGTTATGAGGCAACGGGGCAGGTGAACTGGCTAAAGAAGTTTATACCCGGTCTGAAGGTGGTCGACAGCATTGATAAGCCACTAAAGTTATACTGCGATAATAGTCCTGCAGTACAGTACGCTCACAACAATAGGTCAAATGGTGCTGCCAAACACATTGACATAAAGTATTATGTTGTGAAGGATAAAGTCCGGGATCAAATTATAAACCTTAAGCATATAAGAACTGAAAAGATGCTTGTGGATTCGCTTACAAAAGGCTTACCACCCAACGTGTTCAGAGAACATGTAGCCGGCATGGGTTTAAGGGAAAGCCTATGACTCCTGGACTATAATAAAGGGCCCAAAAGTTAAAGTAACTGTTTCAGATCAGAGATGTGTATTGTAGCTGTCAAATCTATCGGCGATTGACCATAACGACGAAACATGCTCTATGCACCTATCTGTGATGGAACGAGTAAAGTGAAAAGTGTTAAAAGTTAAAGGTTAAAGTGAAAGGTGAGATCAAGGGGGAGAATGTTGGACTGATCTCTCCACCGAGTGGCCCAACGGCCACTTGGGTCCTTGGTCATGCGCCCTGATCGGGGGCGCCCAACCTTAAATGGTTGGTGGGCCCCCGTCACACTGCGTAAGATAAATAGGTGGGGGTGCTGGTGGCTCGAGGTACGAGGTTCACTGGCAGTCATTCACCCCACCGACAACCCTAATCCCGATCTAAGAGAGGGGCGCAGCCAGTGATGGGAAACACCACCGACCGCGCCGCCACTACGTCTCCGACTCCACTGCACCGCACCACCGTACTTCACTGCATCGCGCTCCCCTTCCCCGACCACCACTGCCCGTGTGCAGAGCCTCACCAACGAACTAGCGATGGCTTTCTCCGGATCAGGATCGACTCCAACGCCCCAGCTCCACTTCCCACCGATGGTCTGTACTCCACCGTACCCCTATCTCCTCTCTACTCCCTCTCTCTGTTCTCAGTAGACTTTGTACTAGGAATATCATTTATACCCAAATCATGTAAAGCATGTACCCTACTGGATCTATGACCAAATGAAGTTTTCAATCTGACATATGGAACCCACTAACAACGTGATGTGTGACTAGAAAGCGAGAACATTTAGGTGGGTCACACATGCTAATATGGAAGCTATGTTTTAGTCACTAAGTAAAACACTAGAAGTTGTGTTTTGGTCACTAAGCTAATCCGTCTCCTCTAATGTCATGAATCAAGATTTATGTGTTTTTTTTTAGAAAATGTAGACCAGATAGATAATATTGTAAAGGTTTTTAAAGCATATATATCTCAAACTATAAATATAATGTTTGTCCTACATGTGACCGACTTATGTGGGAAATTTTTATTGACTGAATTGTTAAATAGATTTGACCAAATCATACGTAAATTTTCTTGTTCGGCATACCCACCACAAAAATCCTAGTTCTGCCACTGACCCGAATCATCCATTCAAGCGCCTTTGGCTAATATGTCACTCTTGGAGCTAGTGAAATGAAATTGGCCACTAAGAATGGCCTGATGGCTTGGAAGGATAAAAAAAATTCTACGTGTGCAGAATACCAGCAACATGTATAGTCAATGGTCTGCTCGTGTGGGGCACAGGCAGGCAACACCTGGAGCTGATGATGAAAACAATCACCATACGAAATACTCGACAAACTTTAAGCGGCAAGACAAGTGAATCTATATATTGGTACCACATCATTTGGCCGACTGACATACAACTTGAAATCTATGATACATACAGATGCTGCACCAGTGCACACCATTATCTGGCATGACCTTTGCCTTAAAAGTACGAAACAAATGAGTAATTAATGACAACAGATGGAACGAAGTAGCAAATTCAGAAAGCAATTCCTACAAATCCACTTCATTCATTGTATCCGCCAAATAGAGAGTGAGTCTCGCATGCATGGCCAACATCGGGCACAGAAAATTGACCAGCCTACATTGACAACAAAGTCATTTCTTGGTACCTGTGGAACAAACAATTTTATCAATCAAACTACTCAAGACTAGTCAATATTGCAAAATCAAAAAAGCAATACACAAATATTTGCATCTGTTTCAGACAGGAAAACTTGAACTCATTGTGTGGAATTTATATCTGCAAGGTTAAGCCATTTCGGCATTATCAGGTAATACCAGCATTGGAGACAGAGAACTGCAGCTAATATAAACTCGCTAGTTGAATGCAGTCTCAACGAAACATTATTGAGATTTCATTTCCAGGCAGCTGAAGCACAATTGAACACCCTAAAAAATGGCAATGTAATGAATATGAAAAATGCTATCTAATATAACTTTTTTCATTACCACTTTCCCTTCCTTTTAGTCCCCTCCTTAGCTGTTGGGTTCACATGACTTAGGGCATCCCCAATGGCTAGCTATTTGGCTAGCTATTATGACATGGACAGGGAAAAAGTAGGAGAGAGAGTAGTCACTAGCGACAAACAAATAGTCTATCTATTTCACATATTCCAATAATATGAGAGAGGAGCATGTGGATCCACTAGAACAAGAAGGTATAAAATAGTCATTTCTTTTGTCTCTCACCTCCACGTCAGCTAGCTACGTAGCTAGCACCATTGCGGACGCCCTTAGGAAACTAAGAAAATCTAATGAAGAAGCTACTGCAGCATATTGGTGTTGCTAACTAGCGATGAAAACGGACGGAAATGGACGGAAAAACCCTATTTCTACTTCCGTTTCTATATTTTTTTGGCGGAAATGGGATCGGGTTCGGAAAATGTGGGTTTGGAAACGGAATCGGGATATGCGGATGCACGGAAACGAACAAATACGGATGGAGAGCTAGAAAATTAAGTTAGAATAATATGATTAAATATTCATGAATATACATGAGCAAAGTCACAAATTAATATACACATACGAAGTTATTAGTCTAGTATTCACTAGCATGCCATGTGTTAACATGCATAATTGGTGATTAATAGGTTTATGAACTTATTAATTTCTACACATCTCATATAGATTTAAAACGGGATGAAAAATGAAATAAATACGGATCAATTTCAGGTGAAAATGGGATCCCGTGGAAACGGACGGAAAAACCCCTCTCCCATTTTCCGTAAATACGGAAACAGGACCCCGCAAATATGGAAACGAATGGACAAAAGTGAAAAACGGAACGGATCAAAACGAAAATTTTTCCGTCCGTTTTCAACACTATTGCTAACCCACATGGAAACGTATGACCTTGGTGGTCTCCGCAATTGCTTGGCCCCTGGATATCCTGAACCTTGTCCACACTTCCCGTATGCTTGTGTTGTTTCATTCTTTGATAACTCTGTTTTATATACGGTCCTGATCAATTTTGATGTGCGCATGTTCACCTACACTACTAATAATTTTAGCATCCCTTAGTAGGGCAATGATGTTTGGCAGGAACTTAAGCAGCACTGACAGTAAAAGGTTTCTGAAGGGTTAGTATGTTGACCATGATCTTCAAGTGGTGCTTGCCAATGGTCTTCTCTTAATGGAAAATGTGCAATCGCTATTTTTTGCATGGATTTGGGTGTAGGTGTGTGATTCCGGGAGTTTTTTCAGGACATCCCATATACCCACATGAAACCTAACGAGAGTGAAAATCTGACATAGGTTTGTTGTATTTAACTCGGCAAAAGAACTAAAACATGGGCTCCAGGAAAAAATGGTAACTACCACTACCACAAAACCATGGCATTTTGCAAAACAGTATTAAAGTCTAACAATTTTGTTTGACCACAAAAAGGATATGAAATTTAAGTGCTTCGATAGCCCAATGCACATGAGGTACATTTGACTTCAATAGCATGGCACAATTTTTTTTACAAATAGAAAAAGTAGTGAGTTGTTGAGAAAGTAGAAATGGTCGCCTTAATTACAGAATAGAAACACCAATGAAGGATTTTGATATAGGTATTGGGATCTTAGAAGCTCAAATACAATATTGTCAATGATATCTCCTCATATCTAACTTGGTAACTCCTTTAGTATAAAGGAGTTTACATTTTATTACTTTTTAGTGCAATAGTGAACAAAACTTCTACCACTACTTCTTCACCCAAGATAACAACATTACCACAAACTATGTTTCTGCAATAAACCAGTCATGTCACTGAGATCATTTATTTGGTTGGTACAGAAATATTAATGGAAAATATACTTTTGACTAACCAAAGAAAAAAATGTTGAAAAGCTATTTGATCGAAATGCCTACTCTCAGGGACGTTGCTCTTTCAGTATTGTTAGAAAACAATTATTACATAAGACCACAAGAAGATCCAAAAATTAGCAATAACGTGAAATGAGAATGTAAGAATTTTCATCCGGAAAAGAGTGGCTGAAACAAATTGTTTATGGTTTACTAATTACATGCAGATGAGTTTCCTAAAATATATCAAACATTACAAGTTACTAATCATAAAGAAATTAATACATATGAACACAGATATAATATAAGAGCAGAAAGGTCAAAGACAATGAACAACCACTCAAAGTAAATAGGTAACAGCAAAGCATGAGACAGAAAAAAGTAATCATCCTACAATTACTCTTGGATGCCATCACTCATATATGGAAAAGGACAAATTAATGTATGCACAAAAAGTACATGAAAGAGGATGATGTGGAATCAGTAGATATAAGCACAGAGAAATCAATGGATGAACCCATGACCATGATATATAGATAAATGGACAGCATTGGGAGCATTGTTCATAAAAATAAACTAGCCACAGAAGGTTCTGCTAAGAACAAGAAGTAAATTAATAACTTGTAACCAAATTGTTGTTGGAGTTTCATGAACAGTTTTGGGTTCTCATGGCACCTGGCACTTCGGAAATAGAAGAAAGAGGGGAGAACAGGAATTTCAACAAAAAGAAGGAATACTGTGGAAATCCAGATTGCATCTGGAGGATAGATCTAGATGCATGCATTACCTTATCAACCAGCATGACCATTTTATGCATTGTTCACTCATTTTCGTCTCCACGCGTTCCAGTTACAGCGTGCATACCTAAAAACACAATAAATTAATGCTAACAATTATATTCCAAGTTCTAACAGGTGTAAATGATAGTGGCAGAGCAAAGATTGCGAGAATTAATGCAGTATTTATCTATCTCACAATGAAATAAAAGCACCACATAATTTTTTTTTGCTGATCTCATAAATAAACACCTATAATTATTCTTACGAGCTCAGGTCTTATTCAATTCGAGAGTTCCTGAAGTGGTTGTAAAATATGGCTAAGATAATAAACTCAAGTTACAAAAGCAATCATCCTTCAATAAAATAGACCTGGCTATAAAAGTTCAAACAATTTCACTGTTTTCTATGGCACAAATGGATTTTCATGTTGCAGTAAAACCCTTCATCAGGAAAAAATGATAATTTTATTTCACAATGACAAAAACAAACAGCAAGGGTTTAATATTACTAGAGAGACCATAGACATAGATATAAAAATTCCCTCAGTATAACAAAAATAATGCAATTGGTACTAATACTTTAAATGCATGAGGTAATTAAGAATTATTCAAATCTGTTAGTTTCAAGTTATATTCTAATATAACGAAACTGGAAGTTCAATTATAGCTGAAAATAAATGGCTTATATCTATCTATGGGTTATTTTATTGTAGCATCCATTATTATAGCATAGACTGATTGCTGTTATTCTGAAATATCATTTCCACTGTATTAATGATTTAATAATTAATATAAAGGTTGGGAGGTGCATAGAGTAAACAACAATTTGAAAGCCCTCTACTGAATTGCATGGTCCCTTGATAATATCAAACAGATAACATCACCATACGTCGAGAGAGATCATCAAGCAACCAAAGAAATAATTCAAATATTCTGTATTATTCAGGGAAACAATAGTCATTCAATCAACCAACTATCAGAACTTCTTTCTTTTTGCTACTTTATTACCTGCGGTGTAGAAACTTGAGAATGGATGTGGTTTTATTCCGTCGTTGCCAATTTTTTCAGAAAGTTCCTTCAACTGCAATGTCTTAAGATTGACCAAATAAACAGCTCCACACCCTTTCAGTCTAAATATCATGTTATCATCTTCATCGCGCCCTACTATCCATAATTTCCTCTGTATATTTATCCCATCAACCCTTGGCTTCAGTGAAAGAAGGTTGCTTAGTTCAACAGTATCCTCAAACTGCCATCCAGCAACGCCATGGCCATTGGATATTCTCTTCCATACATGGACACTGAAGCCTGATAGAACAATGAAGCTGAGACCACCACCATCTGCAGGCAGAATAAAGGACTGGTGGTTGGGGTCATTGAAGTTGGATGCATCTGCTGGTGCATCAATAATAGCTAGGGTTTGCCTATGCAAATTGAACCCAAGGACAGCACCCCTCATAGTAGCCACATGCACCCAATAAACAGAATTCCCCACCAGAGAACTTTCAGAATCAGCTGGAAGAGTGAGATCCAATGTCATAGTATGTAGCAGCACCGGCTGCGATAGTGAGATGAGATTGCCCCATGTGCATGTCTCAGATGAGTAAACACAGGCTAAATAACCTTCCATGTTGCAGCCAATTATGACCACCTGGAAGGGCTCCGAGTGGCAAGCGCCATGTACATGGTCTTTCTCTCGGGAAGCACAAACAACTACACCCTTCCGATCAAAAATCTTGTTCCCCTGGAATATTTGAGGAATGTCTACATGGCGGCGGTCACCAATAATAGAGTCCCACACCACCAAATAACATAGATTGCCGCTGATGTTGACAAGAAGGCGGCCATGGTGGCATCCAAGGAATTTACACTCACTGAGCAGGCAGCTGGAGAAGCGTGCAGCAGGCATGCGATTCGGTGGTTCCAGGGCGGGCCTGAAATCAATTCTTGAGAGGGGCTTTCTTGTGGTGAGCCAGGAAGCTGCGGCGGAAATGGGGATCGGTGACAAGGTGGCGCCAGCGCTTGCAGACTAGTGAGGCGCGGGGAAGTGAAGACGGCAGTCATGGGAGGCGGACGAGGATCATGGAGAGGATGTTGTCATCCTCAAGCGGGGGCGCTGGCGCCCCTTGACACGTCATCATCGTCTCCCGATCTGAGTTCATGGCCTGGACATGTTTATTCGCTTCCCTGAGTGAAGAAATAGACATAAGCAAACTGCAAACCCACATCTAGGGTTTGAGCTACAAGAGGAACTGGGAAGAGGCGCAGATAGGGTAGGGTAGGGAACGATCCAAACCTGCAAGCAGCCGGAGAGGATGCAGAGGCAGCGCTGACTTCCAGGCGACGGCAGATCGGCTGGGACTGGAGCGAGGCGAGCCTGCTGCTTGGGATCGGATCTGAGGAAGGCTGACGAACGAGGAGGAGGGGGGCCTGCTGTGGCCACCGCGAGACAACCTCAACAGTAGGAGGCTTCCAGGACCAGTAGTCAGCCGTGGAAATAAATTAAATACTCCTCTGGTGAATTGGGGAATGGATCTGTGCGAACACATGGTCGAGATGTTTCATGTGATTGTTTTGTGATGAGTGATTGTCAACGTGATCTACGAATAGGTTGAGTTGGTGACTAACCTTACCATGGCGAAAGCTATGTGTGTGACATGTCTCTTGGCTCGTGGTGTGCAGGGTTGGAGCACGGAGGCGGTAGTCGACGGCGAGGTGAAGGTCAAGGAGGACGTGCCGTGCCGACGGACCAGGAGTGGTGAAGGGCGGACGTGAGGCTTGAACCGAGGGACCAAGAGGCCGGGTGACTAGTCGCGGTGGCTGACACTTGGGACATCGATGAGTGCAAGTGTACATGGTGATAAAGACGGCGTCAGCCAAGTCAAGATGGAGACGATGGCATCGTGGCACTTGGCGGAGACCGGTGGGCTGAGTCAAGGAGGAAGGCGAAGGCGTCATACTTGGCGGGAGGTCGGACACGCGTCGACATCGGGGGTTTGATGGTTTCGTCCTCAAAACCATCGGCGGGGGACGCGTATGGAGTACGCTACTCGCGAGCGGTTTTGTGGTTTGGGCCTCAAAACCATCGGTGGCGGGTTTACGGGTTTGGGCCTCAAAACCCGGGCGGAGGTTCCGAGGAGGAACGGAAGGCACGTGGCGGCATCGGGGAGTTCGCGTCGAGGCGAAGCTACCGGTGAGGAGGCGCGGTGGCCGTCGGATGAAGATGACACCGGGTTGGACCTTTATGCCCTTGGGCTAAATGGTTTGGCTCATTTGTATCCAGGGGCAAAACTGAGAATGTGTAATAGCCCTGTTAAATAGGATGAGGGAGCCCCCATCTCCCTCACCTCCTCTATTTTTTATTTTCTCCTTTATGGTTTCTTTCTCTAGGTGCTTGTGTGAGAGAGAGGTCCACTAATCCACCGATTAGTGTAAGAACCATGAATCTTTGAGGGAAGGAGGTCTCGAATCCTCCGGTGTCCTCCGGTGTTCGGCGGATGAAGCAATTTGTGTGTTCTTGATGTGTTCTTCACGAGCTCCTCTCTTCCCCTCTAGTTCTTCCTTCGATTCGTCATTTCTAGACCTTTTTGATCCATTCTTTTTACGTTGATTTGAGCTATGACGTGAGTTGAGCCTTTTCACTGAAGGAAATCAACTAATTCCTCACGAGCTTGCAGATCGGGCGATTTCTTGGTCTAGGTCTCAAGAACCGGTGATTTTCGTGTTCCTTCGATTTTCTGTTGATTGGCTTCAAATTGGGCGATGACCTCTTAGAGGTAGCTCCCCTACTGCCTTGTGATCATGCTCACCAAGTTTCGTGGCAATTGGTGAAGATTTGGCCGCAAATCGGAAGATCGAAGAGAGGAGGCGATTTTCGGAGCTCTCTGTTCTGGCTGATTCGCGACTCGGAGACAGTCCGGAGTACTGTCTCGGACTGTCCGGGAGTCGAGGTTTTTTCTATGCTTTCGTTGGAGCACGGTGTCCGTACTTGCGGACTGTCCGGCCTCCAAGCCCGGACTGTCTGTGGTACTGTAGCATTGGGTTTTCAGTCGAGGACAGAACTACTTCCGCGAAGTTCGTTTTTAGATTTTTGACCTGCTCGCAGTCTGTGCTGTTCCGATCCGTTTCTCGCCCGTTCGGTTTCCGATTCGAGTTTCGTCTTTTGTGTTGGGTTTTTAGTGATCTAAGGAACGTCTTTACGGTCTCTTAACTCTCGGTGGCTCGTGTTTTTGTAGCTCTTGTTTGTGTGCCTTTTGGGGTTGATTTTGGGACAACGGTAGAAAGTTTCGAAAGAAATTTGTGGCTCCCATTCACCCCCTCTGGTCGCCGTTTTCGGTTCTTCAATCTGAAACACCAAAAGAATACATCGATTAATTTATTGTTGCAGCGTGACATGTTATGGTGAAGGTGCCAAGCAAACTTTGCCGCTGCCGTGCAAACAATCTTGCTTAGCTTGGCCATCGTTGCCATGTATCAACTGCAGAACAACGAAATGTGCATAGAACGCTCACGCCACCATGTAGGCGCCACCAGAGTCTATGAAACAATCTCGCCGCCATGTGCAGAAGTATAAAATTGCCGATTGTGCTGGAACAGGCAGTTACTATATGCTTCACTACTTCACTGCCGGGTCTTAAGCCTTGGATCCGGTCAATGGTTAGGAACCATTTTAAACCGGCATTAATGACATATACCATTACCGATTGAAGCTACAAAACGGCAACGACGTATCATTGTCGATTAGAGCCAATAACCGATTAACCGGCAATGATAGTTCTCACTGCTGGTTTAACTTTCCACGTGGGAATAATATGATACTGCTGGGTTGTTGCTTGACCTAGCAGTGATAAGGGATAAGGAACCATCGTAGCTAGGTTTTGGTTTGACATGTCAGTGTTCACTACCTCATATCAGGCTATCACTGCCAGGTCTAAACCCCCTATCACTACCGGAAAGTGAACCAACAACGACAAAGTGGCAGTGATGGATTTTTCTATCACTGGCAGTGATAGCAAACATCACTATAGGTTCTACTCCTAAACCGGCAGTGATAACCTTAAGATCACTGCCATGTTATGAGGACTAGAACCGGCAGTGTTGTTTTGAGCAACACTCCTGGCTTGCACTGCAACCGACAGTGATATCCTTATGATCTAAACCGACTTAGATATGGACTCGACAGAGATATAATTTTTCCATATTCCAATTTATTAACTACTTTTATTATTTTTTGTGTAATACTTATTATTTCCTATGGTTACTAGACTGGGTATTTGAAACATCACATACATCACAAATCTATCAAGATTTATAATAAAATATTACAATAGTGCAATTACAATGAAAATATATAAATTACAATAGAAGTTTCTTCATCTTTTTATCTATACGCTATTTTCTTTGGCCCGTTGAATGCTCAAAGATCCTTTTTTATTTGACCTCGTCTATGATGAAGGCTGGTAGTTAGTCTTGCAATTCTCTGATCTCGATGTCTAACAGTTGTTGGGTTTTATCGAAATGGACAAGTGTTACCCAAAACAGTAGTGTGTTTTGTTGAATTAGCCGATGTACATAAAATGGGAAGCATACATACCATTTTATTTCCTTTCATTGTGCTCTCGCCGAGGTACCAGTGCATTGCCCACATCACGTAGAACCAGCATTCATTGTTGTCCATCAGCTATCTAGGCTACACGCTTGCACATAATCAACCACAAAAGGTTGTTCCTGTGGCCGTCCATATTTTCCTTCACTCTATGTGACATTTAAAGTGTGAAAGACAGTGAAAATTAGAATATGCTATGTCATTAGAAAATTATATATTATCGGATTCACCTACTCATTTGGCACAGTGAGTAGTTCATTGATATGTGAGAAAGTTTTTGACAAAAGTATAACATAGAGATATGTTCAGTCCCCAGGTTAAGGACGCAGTCCGACTAGCCCCCCCCCCCCCCCCCCCAATTGACTCACCAATCAGCTGGGGGCTCGAGGAATACACCCATCGGGTGCACTCGTGCACACTCACTAGCAAGTAAGGGACAATTCGACAGGCTGCAGACAGCCTCTCCTGAGGCAGTCTCTGATATCAGAGGCTGAGCCAAGAAAGACGAAGCCACTGCTCGAGTCACCCTCGCTTGGGGCTCGGGGGCTTGGTCAAGACACTGGGATTCCTAGCCTAAGGGGGGACTCTTTCAGCCACGGCCCACGCACTCGTCCCAACCTTGGGTTAGGGAAAACAATCGACCCAGGCCAACCCAGAAGCCACCTACAGGATCTATCAGATGGCCAGAGCCTAACAGGTGCAGAGGCACCACACCACCGTCTCCCATTCCGCAGTGACGAGGCATTGTCAGCTAGTCCCTCAGCAAGGTCATGCTCGATGATGCATCAGGACAAAAAGCTTTCCCAAGCCCATGAAGTCGTGGGCTTCATGCCTGCTTGGCAACCCCTCCAAATGGGGGAAGCAACCTAGACCATGAAGGAAGCCAGCAGAAGGCTCACCCAGGGAAAGCAGTTGTAGTAGATAGCACCTAGCGGTCAACATACCTAGCTGCAGCGGGAGCGTCAGAGAGTGGTTTCGGTTTTGTCGGTCCCCAACTCGACTCTCGAGACCAACAAGGTCCCAATGGTGCCAAGACAGAGAAGAAGACCAAAGCTTAAAGTGAGGAACCCTACAAGGAACCACCCATTTTGTACCCCATGCCCTTCTTGATATATAAGGGAAGGCCTGGACTCTCATAGAGGTGGATTGATTCCGAGACAATAGATCCAGCATCGATAAATTGAAACCCAGTTGATCGTGGGGAGTTCACAGACGTTCCATCACACCCGATCGACAAAAAGACTAGATTAGGATAGCCCTACCCCGACATTTTTTCTCGATTCTTTCATTGTAAGAACGCTCATTAAGAGCATTCCTAACATGAAGAGCACCCCGCTGCAAGATGTAGGGCTCAGAGGCCCAAACCAGGCTAAACCCCTGGTATTTTGAGTGTTTTGAGTGCTCACAGCCACTAGAGGCACACACATCGACCCATGTCTCACAACACGATGCTTTCCATGGTTGCAAATCTATGACATCTAATGTGCCAAGTAGAAGGCAGCGTCATACGTGATCTCCGCCCTTCAGCAGCCTGAGCCACCATCCTGGCCCTTAGTGTCGGAGGCATCGCCCCCAAAGGTGACGTAAGCTTCTCCAGCGAGATCATCTTCGCTAGTGGCACTTTTGCCCCAGCAAGAACTTTGGGATCTAGAATACGTTGTCGACTACAGTGGCAAACTCCACCTCTTCGGGGAAACTTCGTTAGAGGAAAGCGAGTCCATGGTGGTGTTTCACCCTGCAGGCCTCCTGCAAGCCGACTTGAAGGTGCTGCCCTGTAAGATCCAGCTAGGTCTAGGCTCGAATCCTACCGTGGTGGAGCATCTTCAGATGTTCTACACACTAGCGAACGTTTGTCACTAGATCGACAGCAGAGAGGGGCTTCCGCCCGCCCACCATTTCTGGTACGTACTTCTGGATCTCCCATATGGGATCCGAAACGCCACAATGGTGTTACATCTTGAACTGGAGCTACTCATGAGCCATGGGGCATCGCTTAGCATAGTCCTCCTGGTCGTTGTAGGGACCAATGTCCCGTCGCTGTGCACCTTCCTCAAGATACTCTCGGGGTCAGCCTGGAGTATGACTCTGACAAGGCGGACGACTACCGCCTACATGCGAGTGCTTCCACCTCCATCGGTAATAGCAGGCTGCCAACAACCTATCTCGAACCAGCCATGCCGCTTAAGCCTGCCAGGCCGACCTAGAGGCCGAGCGCACCGAGCTGAGGGGAGGAAGGAGGAGATCGAGACCCAGCAGGCAGCAAGCATGCACGCACGTGAGCTCGCTGCCCTATGCGATGTCAATAACCACGTAGTGGCTCCTAGCCTACTGCGCCTCCCCCAGGCAAAACCACTTGACATGTTACTTGAGCCAAAGAAACTACACTTCATATATATAATATATTTAAGGATGAATATTTTATGCCAAAGAGTAACTTACAGTAACAATAAATTTATTCTTAAGATAACATTATGGTAAATATCACCATGAATTATAGTACCACATGTATCATAAATATATATTCATTTTTGATGGAATATATGCAAAAGACTTGCGTATCATTATATCACGGAGAAGAGTTTGTTGAGAATACAAGGCGGGTCCCTAGTGCTCTCAACGTGTTCTAGGGGCCGGCTGAACAAGTAGGGTTGGATATCGAGTGAGCTCGGCTCAGCTCAGTCCAGCTCAAGCTAGCTCATTAGGCTAACGAGCCAGCTCGGCTTGTTAATATTACGAGCTAGAGGGGTAGCTTAGCTCGGCTCGTTCGCGAGCTCATGAGCTACTACAAAAAGTAGGACACACATGTTATAATGTTGATGCTACGTCAATTTCACAAGGTGACTTCATCATTATGCAAGCCAATCAGCCAGTCATTCAGCAATATTTTCTCTCACAACAAATCACCGAACAGTACTTTCAACCATGGTGGAGTATCTATAGGCACGATCCACGTGGGACATTTTGACACTCGAACTTGACCAATCCGCACTGACAACGAGTAAGAATGGCAACTGGGCGGATTTGGATCGGGTGGAGTCTCCATGCACCCAAAACTGAAACCCGAAGTCAAAACCCGAATCCGCCCCGAACTAGTGTTCGGGTGGAAATCCATCCCCAAAACCAAACCAGACAGATCCCCAAAACCCGACGGATCCTCCAAAACCGGCACCTAAACCAGTTCATGCTCACCTTCGCCTCCAGTCTGTGGTCCACACCGTTCGCCATATACCTGCTTGCCTCTGACCTGGGCTTGGTGCGCCACTGGCCCCTTCTAGGCGCACACACGCTGCAGCAGTACGCGATTGCGACGGCACGAGGCTGCGAGTGGTGGCGCTGCCGGCAGCTAGTAGCTGTTGCAAGGGCGTGCGGCACGCCGGGAAATTGCTAGGTGCCAGGCGGAGGCCAAAGCCCCAAGGCACGGAGAGAGAGAGAGAGTGGTCAAGGTGGGGACGTGGCCGCATGAGTCCGAGAGAGAGGTGGCGTCAAGCGCGAGCAGTCTGCATCTGCGAGCGCCATCGGGTTGGGGTCAGTGACCAGTGTGGGAGAGGGATTGAGGATGAGTGAGAGAGTTATATACCTAGGGTTCTTAATGGGCTGCTAGTGGGCTGCTTTGCTTCGGAGGCCCATTGGTGATCCACGGGTACAAATGAAAACCCGCACCAAAACCGCTATGTTTCGGGTATCCGAACCCAAAAATCTATGGGCGAAAAACTGTACCCAAAACCGAAACCGCCAGACCTGAAACCCGCCGATATCCGCCCAAAAACTGCCCCACTACCATCCTTAACGACGGGGAAGCTTTCTTGCCATCTTGTCAACTTTGCTTCGACGGGTCTCCAAACTTGCTGATGGCAGAGGAGTTTCATGCTGCACCTCGACGGCCTCATCTTCATTCTCCATGGCGGACGGTGACTGCAGGTGGCATCAGCGCCTCTATCTCCGTGCCTGCGCAGCTACGGCGCCTTGCATGCAGCGACCGGCAACTGGATTCGCTAGAAAAACACCGAGCAAAGGTGAGGAGGCTGGATGGGGACGAGCGACGAGCAGAGGCGATGAGTTGCGAGTGGTGGCAGCACTCATTCTTCTTTCTACGGATGGGAAGACGAAGGGAAAGGGACAGGAGATGGAGGGGAAGGGTCACGACTCTCACGTTCACAAGTTAGGATGGAGGGACCTAGGATTGACCGGTTGTCTCAATGGTGTGGGTTTTGTTGGGCCTCGCCCTCATGGTCCCTGGATTCATGGTTGCGGGTTGATGGGCTTCAGCTTGTGAGCAGCTCGCGAGCTAGCCCGAGCTGGCTCATTAAAACAGTGAGCTAGACTTCAAGTCATGAAAAAATTAAAACAAGCCGAGCCGAGCCGGCCACGAGTCGAGCGATAGGGGCAGATCTGCTAGAGGGGTTGCCGGGGCTCAAGCCCCCCCCCCTACCCTGGTTGCGCCATTGGAGCCCCCCACCCCCCTAGCCCCCCATGAATTTTTCTGCCATTGACAACAGGGAAGGAGAGGCTGGAGTGCTCTGACGGGAGGTTGAAGATGAGTTCCGAATTGAGCTTCCTTCCTGGGTCAAGATGTGTATTTCAGCAGCCCATATTAGAGTGTAGAGAAGCTAGTTGCCAGCCCATTAAGAAATAGGATCAGCCTTTTTTTTCCTTCTCTCCCTCTGCCTATCGTTCTTCGGCTCTTCCTCTTCGCGTCGCATCCGACACGAGCAGAGCAGGGGCGTCATGGCTGCTAGGGTTAGCAGGCAGCGGACGGACGGCAGAGTGGAGGTGCAGAGCAGAGGGTGGAGGCCGAGCCGCCGAGCGCAGGGAGACAACGGCCAGCAGGCGGCAGGCACGCAGCCGCGCAGGCGCGCAACAAGGGGGCGCTGCCGTGCTGGGCCAGGCAGCGCCGCGGCGGCCACCGGCCAGGCGGGATCCGGGAGGCGGCAGGCCTACAGCAGGCCAGCAGCCAGCAGGGGCCTCGGCCACAGCGGGCCGGCCAGGGGCAGAGAGCCAGACTGCCAGAGACACACAGTGAGACAGAGACATGTATGGTATATCTGTTCTTTTTCTTCAATCTGTTCAAATTTGATTAAGATTTAATAAATTGCAGATTGTTCAAAATGTCCAAAAGAACATTGCACAAATGTTTTTCTATTTCAAGTGGTACATCAACTCCAGGCTCTAGTGATAGCACAAATCAACCAATTCGGCATAGTGGAGTTTAGTCAAATTGGTTTAGCTTTCTTTGGCCCAGCCCCCTAGATATTTTTTCTAGATCTGCCACTATCGAGCGAGCGAGTTGATGAGCCGCAAGTATTTTGTCCAGCCCTATCAACAATAGGATGGGGACAATTTTTACATTGTAAAGAAACGACCTAGTTTGGACGCTCTAGCACGAACCCACTGGCCAGTCTCCGGAGCATCACCCAGGCTAAGAGCAACTTCTCCCTGATATTCCCAATTCAAGTTACGGAACAGCTCTGCAACTCCCGCACCAAGTTCCTGGCAATCCAGCCACCGAATGGGGTCTCTAAATTTTGGCCTGACATTGCCAACCGCGACGTAGACATGTTATAGCCCAAAAGTAGTTTAACTAGTGCATGTCCTGTTCGGACAATAGCAGGTTTTAGTGGCTAAGAAATGGAACTGATCTGACCTACCGCCCCCTGCTACCACCGACCTGCTAGGCTAATACCTTTTACAGTAGAAATATAATCTGGATTCTAATTGTTCTCTACCCTTAGGCCCTGTTTGGATCCATAGAGCTAATAGTTAGCTGCTAATAAATAGCAGAGTTGTGTTTTTTTGCAAATGAACAAGGGGTGGCGCTATGGGATGCAAATGAACATAGACACTCTACTTGCTTTTTCATAATACATAAATTGTCTATCTAAGAAGACATTGTTACTTAACGAGTGACACTTAAATTGCCTAAGAAAATATAATCCACTACAACATTGCCTTAGAAAACGCATCTTGTTGTGCTTTCTTGGATCCCTATTTTCATTGTTGATTGGTTACTCAAATTCTTATCTGCATACAACCTCAGCTAAGCCACTATTGACCAGCATAAGCAGCATTTTTGGCACTGCATAGCTTACCTCTTTTTCTTCAGGTTTGAGCATCAGCTTGCCATGTTTTCCATAGCTTCTTTGCAGCTACTTGGTGTTTGTATTGATTTTGTCTATCCTTTTTCCTAACCAACTAGCTCTTTTGAGTGCTTGGTAATTTTGCAAAAAAAACATCGGTTGTCCAACAATAGTTCTGTACTTCAGGTAATGTTTCTCTCTGCAATTTTTAGTTTACCAGCAGCAGTTCAGTGGACCGAATTGACGTGCTTATGTGATCATTCCTTGCTATCCTGTTGATTTTACCAATATTTATGCCAAATGAGCTGAACCCTTCATCCAACATAGTTTTTTAGGTGTTGCTTGTGTTAGGCAATGGGTAGAGGACAGCAACACGCTGCTTCATCGTCTTCAGTGGTTCCTAAGGTACGTCCACCCAATCCATTAGCTCTATTTTTCTTCCGTTATTTTTTCTACTATAAATCTTTACTAAAGCAATTCTTCTTTTAGTACCAAGTAATTTTTCATTTTCTATTAGCAATTTTCTTAATTTGGTAAGTCGGTTTTGCTGGTTGAAAGGTCCTTGTTTGGTTTTGGTAATTAAGTGACAACCTTAGGTGGACTAATTGTGTTTAATGAGAGAAACACAGGGATTAGTCCACAGGTGATGGTGTCATGGAGGAGCTCATTGCATATGAGACATGACATGGAGTCATGTGACCAAGGTGGTGAAGATCAAGATGAGGCTTGGCTTGATGGACCGGTTGCAAGTGTGAAGGGCAAGTCGGAGGCTTTGGAGCGATGGACCGTGAGGCGGTGAAGCTTGAGCAAGACTTGGCGCTGATGGACCGACGCAACGGTGAAGAGCAAGTGAGGTCAAGATCGATGGACCAAGGTCACATGATGATATGAAGTGGATCATATCATTTGTGATATGGTTGGTGCATGTGTTGCATCAACGTCAGAGGAGATGGAGTGGAATGCGCAAGGCAAAGGTATAACCTAGGGCATTTCTATTTCACCGGTCATAGGTGTGTAGAGAAGTTGATGACCGGGTTTAGGATAGATGGCCGTACTATTAAGAGGGGCAAACTTGTTTGCATATCGGTCATCTAGTGTCACTCGAGTGATCTAACTTTACATCGTTGCTAGAATCGAGTGGCGTGGCAAGTTGAGTGGCTAACTCCTTTGAAGAAAATGTTTGTGAAATGCTAACACACATGCACATGGTGGTGTACACTTGGTGGTGTTGGCACATTTGCAAAGGAGAAGGTGTTGGAGTTGATTTTGATCAACTTGGTGAAGGGAGAAAGGTTTTTCGGTGTTCTCCGGACACTAGGATGGCTCTTGGAGTAGAATATTGCTTTGATCCATTGTGACTTGGATCAAGTGTCCATGTGGGTTGTGTAGCCCTCTGAGTAAGCTTTCCAAAATATTCAAGATCATCGAAATCAGAGTTTGGAGCTAAGAGTTATCGCCGTTTTACCGAAGAGTGGTCTGTGACCGGACTCATGACCGGACGCGTCCGGTCAGCACCTGCGCGTCCAGTCTGCGCGTCCGGTCAGTGTTTTTCGCGTGCAAAAGTGACCGGACGCGTCCGGTCGCGTCGGGAGCTTACTGGAACTGCTCTGTTCGCTGTTTAGCTGTGACCTGCGCATCCGGTCAATACAAGTTTGTGCGCGCGAAAATTAGCTGTTGGAGCTGAGTGGCTGCACGCTAGTGACCTGCGCGTCCGGTCACGTGTCCGGTCTCGCGTCCGGTCAGTGCGAATCGTGCGCAGTGAAGGTATAACGGCTAGTTTAGCCCTTGGGGCTATAAATAGAAGTGGTGGCCGGCCTTGGCAAGTGTTAAGCACCCTTGGGACTTAGTGTCCATGCTTGTGGAGTGCTTGGGAGCCCTCTAACTCACTTAAGCTTGATAGTGATCATCCGATCGAGTGAGTGAGCGATTCTAGTGCGTTGCATCGTGAGGATTGCATCGAGTGGCACTAGGTGATCGTGTTGCAAGCCGGTGGTGCTTGTTACTCTTAGAGGTTGCCACCTCCTAGACGGCTTGGTGGCTTGCGACTCCGTTGAAGCACGCGTGGAGATTGTGCGTGGCTCCGGAGGAGGATTTGTGAGGGGGATTGTGCTCACCCCGCGGGGATCGCGAAGAGCAACTCTAGTAAAGCTCGTGGCTTGAAGGATCCCCATCTTGAGAGTGGATGTGCGGCACCCGCTGAGGGTTTGGCTCTTGATAGTCAATTAGCTCATGATCCAACAAGTGGGTGTATCGCCACAACGGGGACTAGCTTGGTGGCAACCAAGTGAACCTCGGTGAAAAAACCGCCGTGTCAACATTGTGTACATCTTCTCGGTGGTTTGCTTTCGATTCACAAGCTTGTATTTATATTCATATACTTGTGCTTGTGTAGTTGCTCTTGTAACTAGTTTGCTTGTGTAGTTTGCTAGTTACCTTCTTGCTTGTGTAGCTAGAAGTAGCTCCCGTTGTGTGATTAATTTGGTTTGTGTAACCTTGTTAGTCGTATTGCTTAGTTTGTGTAGCTAAGTAATTTGTGCTCTCTAATTTGACATTGGTTGCCTTGTTATTGAGCTTTGCTAGTAAGCTTAGGAGCTTTGTGCTTTGCTTACTAGAATTGTGTAGGAGCTCCCCCATGCTTGCAAAGTACTAGTGCATAGGTTTGTGTGACCTTGCCCTAGAATTGGTTAGGTGAGCTCTTGCTAAGGAAAGCACCTTAGTTGCATAATTAGGATCTTTGTGAGGTGCTTGTGAACTTAGATAAAGGGGTGTAGTCTTGGACAGACCGATAGTTTTAATTCCGCATTTGTTTCGGTTAGCCAACACGATTAATTTTAGAACGGACTATTCACCCCCCCTCTAGTCTGCCATCTCGACCCTTCACTGGTGCTGTAGGTTTTACATGTTAACCTGTACAGTACACCTTGATTGGTAGGAGTATTAGTAATAAGAGACAATATACTAAACATATTGCAATAAGTTCTAGCTAGACCGCAACACCCTGCAATCATAATGCTTAGACTGTTAGAAACAAACATGCATATAGAGGTACTCCTAGTAGTTAAATATGGGTAGGAGGTGCAGTTTGCTTTTCCACCGAGAAGCATAGCAGCAACATACATTAGTGTTGAAAGCCACACTGGCAGCGCCTAGAACCACTACTGTAACCTTTTTGTATTGTTTTGCTGCTGCCTTTTTCTCTCTTTCCTGGCAACTAACAATAGCTTGCCCAAAATACAATACATGAACACTGAATTTTAATATTTTAGGAACCAATTAGTTCATATATATGGTCGGCTGCTGGCCTCAGTTAGGTCATAGTTTCTTCTATTATACTTGTACCGTAAATCTGTACAAAAGCAATTCTTATTTTAGCACCAAGTAATTTTTCATGTTTCTATTAGCAATTTTCTTAATTTGGTAAGGTAGTTTTGCTGCTATTTTTTCACAGACTTTTATGTAGCAGGATGACCTAGCTAGGACAGAGGTCACACATGTATTCTGGCCTTTAAAAACCCATCTAAACCATCGCCACATGATAAGTTCATATCTTCACTTCTATTTTAGGCTTCGTCATGCATGATTTTTTCTTTGATTACATGCATTGATAATAACCAACCCAACATATGTGGTTCCATGTGCTTCAGATGCTTAGAGATGGAAAATCTGTAGCACAAGTAGGACACTACTTTTTGCTTGTCTTGAACCTACAAAACAAAAGGTTTGAGGTGTTAGAATTGAATCATGTCGGGTCAGGTGAAATATAAGTAGTAGGGACATGTAGGATCATATCTGCTTATGCAGTAAGCAGTAGGAACTGTAGTACTATTTTTTTTGTGCAATGAATTGCTTATGCAAAGCAACTGAATTATTTATGCAAAAGAACTGGATTGCTTATCAATTATGTCAGACATGCATCTGCTTATGCAATAGGAACTGCAATACTATATGATATCAAGTGATGCAAAAGAACTAAATTGGAGAATATACTGTTCTTGTGTTTCCTCCTTTTTGGAGAAAGTAGCCGGTCATTTTTTCCTCAGTTCTCACTGTGATCTACTTATATGCTTATCCTATACTTATGTTGTATTGCAGGTGTGAGGCCATCAGCTAACAAAAGAAGGTTTAAGATGTATATCTATACAGTAATCAGTAGGAACATGTAGGATCAAATCTGTTTATGCAGTAAGCAGCAGGAACTGCAGTATTTTTTTTGAGAACTGAATTGCTTATGCAAAACAACTGAATTGTTTATTAGTTATGTCATATCTGTTTCTAGTAACAGATCTGATATCAGGTGGTGCAAAAGAACTGAATTGCTTCTAGTAACAGATCTGGTTGGTTCTATTTTTTTTGTGATCATTGTGTAATTCTGGTGTTTGAGATGATAGTATTGCAGATGATAGTATCATATTCTTACATATTTGTACCTATTTTGGATGAATTGGCATGCCTTGTTATGTTGAATCGGTTGGCCGCCTGATGGTGGCGGCGATGTGCTGGACACCCTCTGATTTGCTTGTTGAAAGGGAAAAGCAAAATAGGGGATAGGGGACGAAGCTTCCAGGAGGGGCGTGGACCTAGACTCAGGCCCAGGAAGCGCGAAGTGCGCACGCCGCAGCTCTTCCCACGAGCGCACAGCCGCTGCTTCCCCCACCTACCCATGACGGAAAGTGTACTTTCTTTTATTTCCAATTTTGGAGTGTACATGCAGTAAGGCTAACGCATGCACGTACGTGCAATAGCCGCTTCCAATAAAGTTACTCTATAGTTAACCATAGGTTAGCGATGTTCAAACTCTGGCGCTAATGGTTGGGACCGCTCCCCGTGGAGTAAGAATGCCGTTGGGCAAAGTTTTGGGCACACCCATGCTTTGTCCAGTCCATACCCAGGGGTCGTCTCCCCATACTCATTCAAATTATAATATTATTCATATCTAATGGATAATGGGTAGTAATTAATAATTAGTAGGTATGAGTGGCGCTGTAACCCGTGAAGGTGGACGGATGGTCGATCCTCTGTCGTCGTGGCACGAACGCTTGGGCAAGATCAATGGAGAATCCAGCTCAACAAATGACCTACGGCGAGCTTATAATATAAAATTTTGGCTAATCAACAACAACATGCATATTAACGGCAAAAAGTGTGAAACAACTTATAAAAACTGAGATGATACCTTTAATTGTGTAATTATCAATATTCAAGTTTCAATGGAGAAATACAGAACATAACCTGTCAATTTTGAAGACAAGCCAATTAGAAAATGACAATAATTAATCACAAAAGCCTTCAAAAATGTGAAAAGTACATCTAGACATCTCCAACTTCATCTACTCTCCACTCCTACCGACAACAGCTTCATCTGCTCCCCCATCCATCACCAATATACAAAATCATGTAGAGCTGGGCCCAATTGCACAAGAGCACGAGCTGGTCAGCTAGAGCCTAGAGGTATGGGCTGGTCGGGTGGGCAGCCAGGGAGGCAGGACCGCAGCAGGGAGATGCAGCCACCGAGCAGGCCAGCGAACGGGGCGCAGGGCCAGGCCACCGGGCGTCCGAGGGGAGGCGGGTGAGCAACCGACGGCCTACGTGGTGGCACCGAACCCAGACGAAATCGTGGCCTCGCGGGATGGCAAGGGCGATCGATAGGGCAAGCATAGAGGCCGTGGCTTGGGCTGCGCTAAGGCCTCCTAAGGTGCAGTCTACGCTAAGGCCGCCTGGCCTAGGCTGGGTGCGCCGGTGTGGGGTGTTTGTCGGGCTGCGGCCCAGTATTAGGCGGCCAAATCCATGAAGCTCAAGCTCTCCATCTCCGCCTTGCAAGGGACCTACGCCGCCGTCGTCTTCAACCTCGCCTCCTCGGCCTCGCCAGCGCTAGCTCCATGGGATGGGGAAGGGGTGCCTAGCCATAGGGACCTAGGGAAGCCGCCCTAGTTCACCCTAGTGGTGGCTCCGCCTCTAGGCAAGACTGCAAGAAGCTACCATTTCTCAGCGCACAAATCTTGATTCATACTCATACCCCTATTATCAGAAAGAAGACTTACTTCATGCTCAAATAATGTGTATTTGTAAAGTATTTCTGGAATTGTTTTTCCTAAAGGGAAATGGTCACAATGTGTGGATGACTTCATCAATCTAATAAGGGCGTCCGCAATAGGGGCTAAGAAGGATGTAGTAAAGCCCTACTTTGGATCCTCTAGGATAAAGTTTAGCCCAGAGCTAAAGATTAGCCCTTAGAATAGATGGGCTAAAGTTTAGCTCATGGGCCTATTTGGATTTAGGGGGCTAAAGATTAGCCCCTTATCACTTATTTGCTCCTATTTTATTACCCATGCACAGCCATGTCTCGGGGTGGGTGGGGTAATGAGTCTTTTGCTCCCCATAGGATCACTTTTAGCCCTCTTTAGCCTCACCTTAGAGGAGCTAATGGAAAAGGGGTGGGTTAAAGTTTAGCCCCCACTTTTAGCCATTTTATTTGGATTCATGGAATGCCAAAAGCGACTAAAAGAGGTGGGCTAAACTTTAGCCCCATAGATCCAAACAAACACTAAGCCTTTACTACTAATAAGATACATTGTGGAGGGTGAAGGAAGAACAGGTAATAATATCATCCCCCAAGAGCACTACTACTGGGCAAGAAGATTAAAACAAATCATACTCTCTTGCTCTCTCGCCTCACCTCACCATCACCTCCGTATTCACTCTCTCCTCTCTCACTCTCTCCTCTGTCAGTTTGAGCTGGGATTCTTTTTGTTGCATGGACCCACCTTATTACCTGGTGCATTGTGAAGCCTCTCAAACAAATACTACCAGCTGACACATTGCCCATCACTATTACTGGTACAGATAAGATACATTGCGCTTGCACTAAGGGACAGAGCATGCACAGCGCTGGCTTGGGCACGGCTGCGTAGCATGTCGTGTGCGTGTGCAAGCGCGACCGGTGGGTCGCTGGTGCTGCCGAGTGGCGGCAGTGGCATGAACGGCGGCGACGCCCATGGGCGTGATTTTGGAAAAGCTCGAGTGCAAGGCCAGCGAACCTATGAAAAATCTTTTGTGAACTTGAATCAACCACATCCAGCATCAAATAAACAATGTCATATTGTCCGGTGTTTCTAGGGGCCGCGCCTGGACCTGCCCTGGACTGGAGTAGGTAGATATTCCATTTGCATTAGCGCTGGATCCATGAATAACGCTGAAGCTGCATGCGCGCATGTGCCATCAACCTTCCACTTGCAGAGTTGTAGTTGTTATTTCCAGTTCATCATTTTGATTGAAATTAAAGATGAAGTGAACTAGAAGCATAGCCTGTGTGTTGCTTCGGAAATTGCAGATTAGGGATTGCATGGTATGATCGATGACATGTTCAACAAAATGCTTACCGACGTGGACATTACAATTGCATATGCTAATGAATTTTAATTGTACGTGATAGTGCATTGTCTAGTTGGACAGCTTATATGTTGAGATAAATAGTTAGTGGTGTTTTGCTTATAGTAGATTTAAATGGTATGTGATAGTGCACTGTCTAGTTGGACAATTTGCATATCGAGATAAATAGTTAGTGGGGTTTTGTTTTATAAGAGTATAAGATACAAGATAAGATCGAAGCAACCTGTACGAGTTAACCCCTCTACACAGCTGAGGCTTGTCTTCCCGACGGACCTGCAGTCACATTATCCAACTAATGTTTCTTGGCGGGGTTGGGGCCTGGAATAATCTCTCTGTTCCATCATTAGCGACGACCGACGACCTGGACGAAGAGATTAGTTAGCATCCAAACCTTCCAAGATCCGCAACCGCAATTGACGCTGAAGCTGAACCTGCAGCGCACATGCCACCGACAACCTTTCATTTTGTTACTCGTAGTTGGTCAGATTAGGTATCAAGCGGAGATGGAAGGAAGAAGCAAACATATGGTTTCATTGATGGCTGGTAAGCGGAGAGACGTGCTCCATTGATACATGCTTCAGCAAGAACAGGAAGCACACTTCCATCGTCCACACCACACCTACACCTAGAGAGAAGATTTTGAGTGCTGCTTAATATTGTTAGGAGCTGGGAAGCATGGACCTGGTGACGGGGGCGATGGGCAACCTCGCCCCCAAGCTGCTCCAGCTTCTCCAATCTGAATACAAGCTGCAGAAGGGCGTGAGGAAGAAAATCCAGTTTATTTCAGAGGAGCTGGAGAGCATCAATGCCGCCCTCCGCAAGGTGGCTGCCGTGCCGCCGGACCAGCTTGATGAGCAGGTCAAGATCTGGGCGCGTCAAGTCAGGGAGGCATCTTACAACATGGAGGACATCCTCGACACCTTCCTGGTTCGCGTGCAGGGGTGCCCTAAGGAAGAGCCGACTGGCCACGGCACGCTCAAAAGCGCCGTAATGAGGATGACCAAGCTGTTCACTAGGGCCAAGGCTCGCCGCGACATCGCAAGCGCAATTGAGGACATCAAGGAGCAGCTGCAAAAGGTGGCAGAGCGGCGTGCAAGGTACAGAGTCGACGAGATTGTGCCCAAGACTGCTGCAGGTTCAGCAATTGATCCTCGCCTTCAGACTATGTACCAAGAGGCGACAAAGCTTGTTGGCATCGAGGGAGCAAAGCAAGAGCTCATATCAATGCTGTCCATCCAGAGGGGGCAGGTGCCCAATGACGAGTTAAAGATAGTTTCCATTCTTGGAATCGGAGGATTGGGCAAGACTACTCTTGCCAAAGCAGTGTATGATGAGCTGAAATCCGAGTTTGATTGTGGGGCTTTTGTTCCCGTTGGCCGAAATCCTGATTTCAAGAAAGTCTTTAGGGACATCCTCATAGAACTTGACAAGCACAAGTACACGGATACCAAGTTATTGATATGGGATGAAAGGCAGCTCATCGACGAACTTATAGATTTTCTTGGGAGCAAGAGGTATGAATTAGTTAGCCATAAAATTGTTTTCATTTTACGCTGGTGATGAGCGTAATTCTACATTTTTACTGCAAACACACGTTACACATGATGTGGAGTAACTTACTTGTTACTTCCTCCGTTCAAAATTGTAGTTCACTCTAGATTCTTCATGCAATATATTTTTGATAGAGAATTATTTGATTATATATATTATAATATTTTCTTACAACATGGTCAAATTTAAAGAAATTTTACTTAGGATAGAACCAAAGTGAACATGGGCGAAGACTGCCTACTACACTTTAGTTTGAATGTACATGCAACGTAGCATACATCAGCAAATATGGTTTATTTGTTTTTTTCTTATGCATTGAATTAACCTCTAATGAGTGGTTAGTTTCTTTTAAGGTTTCCATTGATATTACAAAAAGGGCCTTACAAAAATTGGTAGCTGATTTCCATCCGTTCAGAAAGATTAATTAGGAACTATTAGCCTCTGTGCCACTGCTCCAAATCAGTTTGTTTCCTAGACATTAATTCGGTGCCCCAAGCCCCCAATAAAAAAAAATCTTACTGAAATAAAAAAAATAGAGCATGAGTTGGTGTCTTCAAGAAGAAACAAACAACTAGGCTCAACATCCGAAATATAAGATACAGTAAATAATCTTTCACTGGGGTAGGAAGTGTCCTCATTATTTCATTCTGTCATTTATTATCTGATGGTCATGCAGAACTATTTTGACATTAACTATAGATGCACTGTTTGTTTCTTAGAACAACTTCATGCAATACTCCTATCTCATAACGCGACATTAGGCTTTGGGAGTGGCATTATAGGAAATACTATATGTCAAATATATCTTATTTCTGCTAGTTTCTTTGATGTGTGGTGACATCCGTGTTTTATACTTTGATGTCACCATTGTTTGGTTCTTTATATTTTCATCACATATTTATTTATGTAATGAATTCTTAGATAGTTTACTAAGTCAGGCTCTTGTCCCTGCTGTCATAGATACTTCATTGTTCTCGACGATGTATGGGAAAAACAATCCTGGGAAGTAATAAGACTGGCTTTGGTTGATAAGAATTGTGGCAGTAGAATAATCATAACTACTCGAAATAAATATGAAGTCACCAGTAGTAGTGAGGTTTTCAAGCCAAAAGCACTTTCAGATGATAACTCCAAAAGGTTATTTTACACAAGGATATTTGGTGAAGACAACTACCCTGACAATGAAGTGGATGAGGTGTCCGATAAAATTCTGAAGAAATGTGGTGGTATACCATTAGCTATCATTACTATGGCTAGCTTATTGGTGGGTAAATCAATGGGAGAATGGCTTGAGGTGTGCAACTCTACTGGTTTTCATGATAATGATACTATGGGCATATTGTCTCTTAGCTACTATGATCTTACCCTTCATCTAAGGACTTGCTTACTATATCTAAGTGCATTCCCAGAAGATCACATTATTGATAAGAACTCATTGATATGGATGTGGATAGCTGAAGGTTTTGTCCAAAAGAAACAAGGGATTGGATTATTTGAGGTTGGAGAGGGATACTTCAATGATCTAGTCAATAGAAGCTTGATCCAAGCAGTGGAGTCAGAACACAATGGTATCATAGATGGCTGTCGTGTTCATGATATGGTGCTTGATCTTCTCTGTTTTTTGTCAAGTGAGGAAAACTTTGTCACTGTATTAAATAATGATGAAGGTACATCATCAATAAGCAGTGCACGCAGATTATTAGCGCACCAAAAGAGCACAACAGATGCCCGTCTGGAAATTAATAGGGGCATGGGAAAGTTGAGGTCACTCATTGCCTTTGGTGAGGTCCCATTTTGGAGATTTGAACTCCTGCGTGTGCTAGCTTTAGAGAATGTATATATGGAAAGCTGGGACAATGCTAAGAATCTTGGGAATTTACTTCATTTGAGGTACCTCGGGTTTAAGCACACAAATATGCCTGAGCTCCCAAAAGAAATAGGAGATCTGAAATTTCTTCAGACACTGCACTTGGTGGAGAATCACATAGAAGAACTTCCATTGAGCATAGGCCAACTAACAAATTTGATGTGTCTACATGCTTGGGGGTCGAGCATTTGGAGGATAAGCATACCAAATGGGATAATCAAGAAGCTGACGTCCCTACAGGAGCTGCTGGTACAATGTGGAGAGGACGAGTATCATAAGTATTTACCTTCAAAAAAAAAGTATAAGTATGAGGGTCAGTTAAAGGAACTGAGGAACCTGAGTGAACTCAGGGTGCTCACGATCATGATTAAGGCTACTACTGAGATCGATCAGAACATGCTATCCGATCTTCTGCAGTCTGTAGGAGATCTCCACAAGATAGAGAGTATAAAACTGGAGAGTCATTATGTTTCCTCTAGTCTGCGTCGAGCAATGTTTGATTCAGTAATGCTGCCTCGACGCCTTCGACATTTGCTTGTCGGAGTTCCCACTTTATCTAGGTTCCCTTCTTGCATTGATCCATCATCTCTTGTCAACCTCACCCACTTGGAGTTGAAGGTGAGTGCTATGGATGAACAGAGCATGCAAATCCTCGATGGGTTACCAGAGCTCCGTAACCTTGTGCTGGGAACCAAGTCCACGGTAACAGTGTACCTAATATTGCTGTTGATGGTTGCTTCCAGAGGTTGAGATCCTGTGAGTTTTCTTCTTCAGTGGTCTTGTTTGTGCTCAATGAGGACTCGAGTGTTTCATTCACCCTATTGAATGGAAATGGTGATATAGCGTTTGGTTCTAGAAAGAAGGGTGAGTGTACAGCAAGGGTCGCTCTGGGCGTTCAGTCTGACCGAACCGATCGGTCTCGGTCTTCGGTTATTTCAAAAGTTCGGTCATCTAAAAACAGAGACCGATCGGTTAGTTTCAAAACTCAAGACCGAGTAAGTTCGGTCTCGGTTAGTTCGGTTCGGTCTCGATCATGACCGAATTAACCGAACTTCACAAAACATCTACTAAGTAGTATAATTTGTAGCAAAATTTAGCAAATTTTTTTTCTATTTCATGGCAACAATAACAATAACATATAGATTAAATAAAGTGATAAGAGTGATGGTTGATATAAACCCACTAGAATAAATATTATATCACTAATAATAGTCTAAAGTACACATTATATCAATAAAATTCAAATGTTCGGTTAATTCGGTCAGTTCGGTTACCCGAGACCTATGACCGAACTAACCGTACAAAGTTCGGTTAGTTGGAAGCAGGGATCGAACTAGTGACCGAAAAGTTCGGTCTCGGTTAGTTCAGTCTCGGTCTCAGTTAGTTCGGTTCGGCGTTCGGTCTTCGGATAATTATGGCCAGGGCTAAAAGGCACCGACCGTCATGCCAAGCCTCCAAGAGCTTTCATTTAGCGTCCAGAAGTTTTGGTTCATGTCGAGATTTTTTGATGAAACTGAAGGGTGGTTCAGCTCGAGTAAAGATATTTATGGCAATCTTGGCTTGGACTACCTCGCTTTCCTTCAGAAATTGACAGTGGTTCTCGACTATTGCAACTGTTTGTCCGAGGCAGATATGACGGAAGCAGAGGCTGCGCTGAGACATGCAATCGATGTTCATCCTAGCCACCCTGCACTTATTTTCTATCGCATTAATGAAGATATCGCTAAACTGCAGTTCACATGAATAGATACGGCACCAATGAAGAAATTTTGCGACGGAAGTGGACAAAACAAAGTGGTACGAACACCTGCCACAAGGATTCGAGGTTACTTCCATTCATCATGAGTAGATGCTTCCATTTTTTTATAACCAAATTTCCATTTGCAGTCTGGCGGTTCTGATGATGATGTCTCTTCTCCAGTCATAGAACAGCAAAAGGATGATGGATGAAGTTTCTCCGGTATGTGGTAATGTCATCACTAACAACTTCCCACTTGCAGTAGATTCGATCATTCATGCTGATATTCCAACTCTCCATAAGTGCCCCGTTAAGTCCACTAGTCCATCAACTTATGCCCTCGCATGGGCTACACATAGTTTTAGGGGAAAAAAAGCATTAATTATTATTTAATATTCTTGACTAATCAAAACTACTTATATTAAATGATACATTTTCTTTGTTCGTTTTCTAACACAATGGGCATAATGTATTCTTTGTGGTGGATATTCAGTTGTGATAAACTAATCAATTATTGATCTATATGTTCTTTCATCCACATCCATAGTTTTTTTCCTTGAGACACCTATGTTTATCTTCAAGACATTAAGCTTGGCCCATTCAAGGATCTAAAATTTTATTTTTCAGTTCTTAATCTTACTAATTGCAACAGATTTTTTATCCTCAAGTTAAGTTAAAGCTCTTGTGCTTTATATCCTTTTATTAACTCTCCTTTTTATACAAGTAATAGGATATCATAAATCGTTATCACTAAACGTACAACATACCGGAACAAGAGTTGGAGCAACCCGGTCTAATGTTGTGTGGTTGATCTAGAGCAAGTAGGTGATCATCCTCACATCCTGGCAATAGCCTTACTTTCACCACCAATCAACGTTTTTTTTTTTTGTTTTGATAAAAGGACCACCAATCAACGTTGTATCACCAGCAGCAATGTCTCCATGGTAACACATACAAGGATGGAATGTCTTACACCGATGTGCTAGCATCATGGTGTGCATCGCTAGGGTTTCTTGGGAGGATGAGAGGAGGTTTTGGCTAGGGTTTTATGATGGAACAAATCTCATCTTGCCTCAAGCCCCACCTCCTCAAATATATTAACCATGTTAATGGGACTGAAAGACCATTATTACTCTCTCCCCTCGGGGATCAATATCCTATCCTAGCCCACGTATAGATCCAATATATAACATATAGCATTTCATCTTAGGCACATCACCAACACGATCCATACTATGTTCACATGTTTCCCCGTTCCCATGCATATGACTGATTAAACTTTGCTCACAGTAGATCATTCTTCACTAGATGGATTTTGTCTCTGTTCTTTGGTTGTTACTTGTTTTGCTTGAAAATCTATATCATTTATTTGTTTTTTTATCAATTGTTGTAATCTACCCTGTATTATGTATCCTCTGATTCTACACTAGTAGATTGGTCATTTGCAACATTAGTAACAAAGAACGTAGCAGTAGATAATGCATACTTTGTGGTGTGAAGGGATAAGCAAAGTTGTTCTGTTGTGTTTCTAAGGTATACGCTGCAGAGTATACAGATTTGTTTATGACCTTGTCTTCTCTTACAGACGCAAAGCTGGTCTTGCTTCTCGACAAGATGTTTGTAAGGCTTGTCAATTATGATACATCCGTGGCGGAATTGTGAAGTGATGGCTTCTCTTCGAATATGTTTGCAAGAATTTAGTTTGACAAAAGTTTCAATTTACCACTGCTTTGGACATGTAATAATATTTATTCACATTGAACTGCTGCTGGCTTGTTAGCTTTTCACATTGAACCTGCTGTCATGTTTATTTCAAAAACTTACGTGGTTTTCAATAACACTATCACAAAATAGATCTTAGAAGACAACCTATTTTATTTTTGGAGGCAGGGGAAAGAGCATCCATCTCTGTAAATCCCAGATGCATTTTCAGAGACAGACGCTAAAAAGTCCATCTATGGAAATATGTTGGCAGGTCTCCGTAAATATGGTCTGGCACATTAACCCATATCACATAATATTGGAGCCGGCCTTTGCCGAGCCCACCCCACTCTCTGTCTCTAACCAAGGCACACGTTTCGTCTCCGGTCTCCCCATCTGCTCCTCTTCTCCTTTGCGGCGTTGTCATTTTCAGCAATATATAACACTCCCAGCGGCTGCTTGGCGGCTGTCGTGATTCCAGATCGCCCTGTCCTGCCGCTGTTCATCCGTAGGTTCATCTCTATTTTCTCCGGCCAATTTATAGCTTTCTTCATCTCTGTTTCGCTGGTTGATTTCTGGCACACGCCGACACAGCAGCATGCAGAGGTGTAGCAAAGAGAACAGACCGTGAGCGCTCGTCACCGGCACCATGCATCTGGTGGCAGGGGCGATCAGCAACCTCACGCCCAAACTCCTCCCTTCTACAAGACGAATACAGCCTGCACAAGGGCGTGAGGAAGGAAATCCAGTTCCTTTCAGAGGAGCTGGAGAGCATCCACGGCGCCCTCCATCCGCAAGGTGGCCGCGGCGCCGTGCCGCCGGACCAGCTGGACGAGCAGGTCAAGATCTGGGCGCGCCAGGTCAGGGAGGCGTCGTACAACATGGAGGACGTCCTCGACGCCTTCCTGGTTCGCATGGAGGGGCGCCCTGAACAACAAAAACCCACTAGCGGCCATGGCAAGCTCAAAGGCGCCGCGAAGAGGATGGGCACGCTGCTAAAAAAGGCTAAGGCACACCGCCACATCGCGAGCGCCATTGACGGCATCAAGAAGCAGCTGCAAGAGCCGAGCGGCGCACAAGGTACAGAGTCGACGAGGTTGTGGTGGCCAGGCGTGCTGTGGCTTCGGCGATTGATTTGATCCTCGCCTTGAGGCTATGTACAAAGAGGTGACACAGCTTGTTGGCATCGACGGAGCAATGGGTTGAGCTCGTGCTGATGCTGTCCCTGGAGCTGGAGGCAGAGGAGGTGTACAATGACAAGTTGAAGATAGTTTCGATTCTTGGAGTTGTGGGACTGGACAAGACTACTCTTGCCAGAGCGGTGTATGATAAGCTGAAATCGTAGTTTGATTGCGGGGCTTTTGTTTCGGTTGGTCGGAATCCTGACTTGAAGAAGGTCTTTAGGGACATTTTTATAGATCTTGATTGACAGGCACCAATATACGGTCGAGGTAAACCATAAACCTGTTGATACTCAGCCAAACACAACTCATTGACGAAATCCGAGAGCTCCTGGGGAGCAAGAGGTATGAATTAGCAGCTATGGATAGAATATAAGAACCGGAACGACGTACTTACTAAAAATAAACTGTTTTTCCTTTAAAAAAAATCAAATGTAAATTTAGTCCTGTCCAGAAAGAGTCTGTTCATCAAATGAGCGTACTAGTCTTGGACTTGCACGTCTAGTGGAGACCATAACTCCTGAAATAGCAGCAGCAACAACAGCTAGCATTCGTGTATTGTTCTTGGACTCCTCTGCATCAAATTTCTGTGTAAAGCAGCCAAATCTGCACCAGCTTCAATATAAGCGCCCAAAACAGGAGCAAATTGCTCGGCTGCCAATCTGCCATACTGTCCGAACCATGCAACAAATCTGAACCACTCTTCCCCTCCATATCTTCCAAACTTACCAATCTCAATCTGGCATTAACAGAAGAACTCCCAATCCCCAAACTTTCCTTAACAAAAGAAGCATCTTCAACCTGAAGCATTTCCATCTCAACCAGAGTATTGTCCACCTCTTTTTCTTTATATATCCCCACATGAAGAAACAACGGTACCAGTCCGCATCTCCCTTTCCTCCACAATTTTGTCAGTCAGTTCATTTAAAACGGTGTCAACAGTGACATCCATGATTTCAGGCTTTCAGCAGCTTTCAGGTTCACTCAGATTTTGTGTAATAACAGCTTAAAGGAGATGTGTTCGAAAGGGAACGATAAGCTGTTTTTGGACACATAAAACTTCTACTAACCATTCCTCCGAACTACATCTCCCTCTCAATTCTCTTTCTGTTCTCGATCGAATCCCTTCCCAAATTGCTTACACAAAAGTCTAACTCACACAAAACCTTGCATTGGTGTTATATGTTTGTTTGAGATTTAAATCCCTTAGCTTCCACACAATCTAGTTTCGCAAAATTCATGCAAACTGCCTTTTGAAATCTTTGGCTAAAACAAACAGAGCTATGGCAGGGAACATCAAAAAAAACTAAGCCCTGATATTAGTACTAAGATTTCTTAAACAACTTGCAAGACTGAAGAAATGGATCCTTGTACGGAAATGCAGCTCTCCTTAGTCTTTGTTGTTCTCATGTACAATCAAAGGAACACATACACAAGCATGCTGTCTACGTACACACGGTGCGTGCATCCCCTGATGAAACGGCCATCAAAGAAATAATAATCCCGATGCAGCACAATTATATTATTATGCGACGCTGAAGGAGGCGGCGGCCTTCTCGACGCCCTTCCTGGCGCCCTTGAACCACCTCTTGTCGCCGGCCTGCGCCTTGCAGATGTAGAGCTTGCCGTCGGAGACGGTGGCCGTGATGAGCTGGTGCTTGCCGCCCTCGTCGCCGTCTGCCGTCCTGGTCAGCACGGACACGCTGTAGTACTGCTTGCCGTCCACCACGGGCGTGGAGCTCTCCAGCACGTTGGCCGTGGCCACAGCGCCGGTCTCGAACCCGCCCTGCAACAGCATGCGTGTAAGCTAGGCAGGCAAGCAGATGACGATGGCAATAACCACCAAGCAAGCAGAGCCACACAGAGACGACGAGCATGCATGACGGCGGGCAAGGTTACGGACCTCAGAGTCGGTGCTGCCGCCGAAGGCCTGCTTGCCGAGCAGGAAATCGACCTGGGAGAGGAACTCCTCGGGGGAGCCATACTCGGTGATGGTCTTCTTGGAGGTGGGCTGGATGATGACGGACACGTTGCTGTTGGCGTCGAAGTTGTCCTCGTAGCGGAGCACCTGCCCCGGGAACTCCCGCTCCTTGCTGGGGTTCCACTTGGACGGGATCAGCAGCTTGAACCCGTCGCCGCTGTACGCGATGTAGTCCGTGTTCGTCTTGACCTTTCCGAACACGTTGGCTGCCGATGCCGATCCGTCGATGCACGCACGCGGATCAGTCGTCAGGTACTCATCAGGCTAATTAATTAAGGTAAGAGATGAATTAAGGACGCCGGCCGGTGGTTCCGTTCGTTACGTACCTGCTTCTCCGTAGGCGGCGGCGGCGGGGCTGACCTTAGCGCCGACGGCGGCGACGCCGGCGAAAAGCGCGAGCGCGGCGCGGCGCGACACGTCGCTCTGATCCGCGGCGGCGGCGGCGGCGTCCTGCTGCTTCTGGGCCTTGCAGACGAACAGCTGGGCGCTGCGCGGCGGGGCGGCCAGGCGCGGCGACGCGCCGAGGCGGGCGGTGGACTGGTGGAGGAAGCAGGAGGTGGACGCCATGGCTACCAAGCTGCTTTCTTTGCTTTGCTTTTGCCGCCTGCTGCCTCCGGACTGGGAGAAGAGTGTGGATGGCACTAGCGCGGGCGGGCGCGGGTGTGTTAGGCCGCGGCGTGTTAACGATGGGAGGGGAGGCGGCGGTGGGGTCGCCGGGGCGCGCCTACTTGTGGTGCGCTGCGCCCCAGCGGATGGAGTTTGGATCAGGGACGACGCCGCGGGATAAGGCTCCGCGACGCGCCATTGGGCCACGTCGGATCGTGATGTTTGGGCCAACACAAACTACTGGCTCTCCCCGTCTCCCTCCCTCTCCCTTTGGCAGCACTGTCACGGTGTCTCTGCTCTCGTCTACGGCTACCTGCTGGTTGTACCACACGCTAGGGTGTATCTTATTTGGCTTATTAAAATTTTATTACTCTATCCTGAATGTTGAGCAAGCAAATTCTGACTAAAAAAAAAGGTCACATTTTATGAATTTTGACTCACAGATAGTAAAATTATTTACGAAATAATACTCGTACCAATAGATTTGTATCCAAAGTGGCTCCAAGAATATATTGATTTTTTTTAGCGATGGACAAAAAACTATATAAGAGAACTTATAGAGTTCAAATATACTCCATACCACTTTCCCCTCGTCAAAATATAATCCCATCGTTCCACCGCGCTTTCTAGCGACAACCCATGTCGATCGATATGTTTCTTTCGTGAAGTCCACCAAGTCGGTGGATTGTTCCATCCATGACATGTCCAATGCCACTTTGCCCCTAAGGTGTTCCATCTTACCTTAAAGTTCACAAATTTTTTGAATGAAAAGGCTGGATGCTTTAGAAGGTCCTAATGTTCCATCCATGACATTGCTTTAGCCTTTTATAAAGACCTGTTTAAAAAGGAAGATAGACTAAAGATTTCCGTATCTCATGATTTTTGGGAACAAAATGAGAGAGTGTTAGTTATTGAAAATGATTTGTTGATATCTCCTCTTTCTGAGAATGAAATAAAGGACGTCGTTTGGAGTTGCTGTTGATATTTGTTAACGCACACAGAAAAGGATCCGCAAGCGCACGGATATCGGTGAGCATTTCACCCGAAAGATATTTCCAGAGTATCGTATTTGTTTATCTGCAAGGAGAAAGTGTGCGATGATTAACCTAAATCTATACTTAACCCCTGGGCCGCACTACAAGGTAGCGAACATATAAGCGATTAGAGAAGATTACGACGATAGTCTGGTTCTAACCTATGGTAAGCTCTGAAACTATTGGTCTATGGGGACATACCGATGGAAAAGAGACACCACAGAGGATGCTTGACTAGGGTACTTAATCCTACCAATCCTTCTAACGGGATGTGGGGTACAAAGGAAGCAACGGGATTGTCACGTCCCGCGCTACTACCACGGATCCGGCTAGACATGGGATATCTATGAGTTTCTCTAGCCTAAGCACCACGCTTACACTACAGACGATTACCCTACCCTCTAACATGGAAGAGAATAAAGTAAACTCGTAAACCATAGAACAATAATAACAACGTACTTACTTAGTATTGGAAGTTGAATTACCGAAGAATCCTAGAACCAAGCCTCGGGTTAGGAGACTTGATCTCGCAGGTACAAGCTGGAGAGGAGACACCGACATGCCGGGCTTCCTCCAACTCATCCCTCCACTCTAACTCTCTCAATCTAGAAGAACTCTAATCTCACATGGAGACTACAAAGCTAATCTCTCTTATATGTGTCCTAAGAGAGATCCATTCAAGGGACCCCTCCCTGCTGATCCTCACAGGAAATAATGAATTAGGGTTTCAAGGGATGCCTCCTCCAGGGCCAGGGGCCTTGCTTATATAGCCCTCTAGGAAGCACCACAGCCCTCGGATCAAACCAACCTTGATCTACGATTATTATTGATCCTCAAAGGCGGTGGAGGCATGATCTAGGAGGTGGAGCCTGATTGGCCACCTGGGTGGGGCGGGCGCCCAGATCTATGATTATTATTGATCCTCAAAGGCGGTGGAGGCATGATCTAGGAGGTGGAGCCTGATTGGCCACCTGGGTGGGGCGGTCGCCCCTAGGGCTGGGCGCCCGCCCCTGTCACAGTGACAGGTGGGTCTCACCTCCCAGGGTTTGGCTTCCCGAACCTTCTAGATTATACTTTTTCCATCTGTGACCCTTTCTCTCTATGTAAACCTGACATGTGGACCATCTTTGATTATTTTCAGCCGGCACCCTGCAGAAATAGATATTCACCAAAACTCATGGAATTATGTTAGTAAACCCCCTATATCTAAGTGGTAATTATTGTTTAGTCCTTTTTCATGCTATGTTGACGGTTAAAAAAATGATACTTATCTACCATCAACAGTTGATATGCTTAAGGTGCTCCTGGACCAGATGGGCTTTACTTTATGTTGTATCATAAGTTTTGGGATCTTATATATTAAGAAGGATTTGTTAGCCATGTTTGAAGATTACTTTAAGGGTAATTTAGACCTGTGCAGATTAAATTTTGCAATGTTATCTCTCATTCCAAAAGTGGAAGAGGCTAAGTCTATGAAGAACTTTAGACCCATTAGTCTTATTAATTGTAGTTTTTAAAATCTTCTCCAAAGTTCTTACTCTTAGGTTAGGTAAGATCATAAACATATTAGTGTCCCCACAACAATGTGTTTTTATTCAGGGTAGATATATAGTAGAGAGTGTTGTCATTGCTAGAGCTTGTTTATGAAACAATGAAATAAAATCCTACACTGAGAGATCCAGTTTCATTTCTCAATTTAGATTTATAAAACTGACATGACAATTTTAGAAACAGTAAAATGAAACCTTCATTGAGACTAGCCTAAACCTTTTGGTTGGAAGGAGCTTGTTGGATTTCGAACCCCACCAAAAGTCATATACCCTCATTCATCAACTATAACTAACTAACTGCTCTAGCTCTCTGTTCTAAATTATAGAGCACTTTAGCTTTATGTTAAGTTAAATTTCTCTAGTATTGAATAAGTCTATAGAAAATTATTTTAACATCTAAAATATCATTAATTTAAATTAATTAATTTTTCATGAAATATGTCTTGCCAATGCACTTATTTGAACTTGAAGATGTTAATATATTTTTAAAAATTAGTCACAGTTAGAGAAATTTAATTTAAGACAAAGTCGAAGTGATACGTAGGTTGCTATGTAAAAGCTATGTATCTAAAAAAAGCCAAAAGAATTTAAACTTTGCATAGAGGGAGTACGTAGCAACTTCACTAAAAATCCCCTGATGAGAAATCAGGATGCGCATAAGAGACCAAAAATTTAAATCGTCGGCACTCCATTGAGATCCAAATAAAATGTTTCATCGCAAAATGCATATGTTGTTTACAGTATATATTGCAATGTTCTTTTCTAAATGAGTCGCACTAAAACGTTTGGTACATGCAAATTGATGTTGTAAAGCCTTCTACAGGACACAAGGATATTATTTTAAAAAAATTGGCTATTACTCCCTCGTTCTATTTACATAGGCCATATGAGATGTTAAATAGTCTTAAGTATACTTTTACCATTAATTTCTCTTAAAATACTATCAATCGTGACAAATTTAAAACTAATATATTGTATCAGTGCTACCCTAAATGGTAAACGGTAAATAGCAGGTCACTCTTTGTTTAGCGTTTAGCCCGTTTAGACAGTGTTTAAACAAAGTTAAACGGCCTGAACGGTTTGGTATAATAACTCTAAAATATACATATTTATATAAATATGCTAGAAAGTATACATATTTATGCATATAAAAAAATTATTCTACTAAATGATTTTTTGGAAGAAAACTAAATCCCAATCCACCTCTTATACTTACGATATGATGTTAATTAGTTGAGTGCCAAATATGGTAGTTGTAATCCTCATATTGACTAAATGATGAGTTAAATGGTCATTTAGCTCATTTAATCACATATAACTCAATTCTATGTAGATCATTTAGATGGTTTTTAACGGGTTTAAACGGTCCAACCGCTTAATTCACTATTTATGGTCTAAACGACACGGGTGTTACCATTTTAAATGGACTAAACAACAGTTTAGACAAACAGAATTAAAAGTTATGATGAAATGCATTCTATTGGTATAACTTTAGACAATAAATAATAAATACGCACATGTATATATAATTTAATCATTTGTTGATTAAAGCTTGACTTTTATAAATCCAGTATGTTATAATATTTAAATATCATATTTAAGGAGATGGAGGGAGCACTTTGTTCTTCCTGGATACTTTAAGAGGTGAGTTGCGTCAGAATTTTACTATAGATTTGCTCCAGAAAGATCGAGTTTTCGGATAGGATGAAGTCGGGTCAGCTCACGAGCTCAGTATAACGTGGGCAACTTTCTAGCCAAATGCGAGGTGCATCGACTTGTCACAACGCTTTACCGTATCCAAACACCAAACAAATATTTGGAAGCAGAGGAATGTGAGGATCTTTAGAGACGCTAGGAAACCAGAACACACTCTATTTGTTGAGATCAAAGACACATGTCAACTGGTCTCTTGCGGGTCACGATGGGAATGGGCCGGCCCCGGACCTGGCCTTGGACCTGGCCCCGTGGCCTCAAGGCCAATTTGCAAGGCCACGGGCCGACCCAAATCTCCTAAGGCCTTTGGCCTTGCTGGCCCAATGGGTACCCTGGGGCTGACCCAAAAATATTATCATCTTGTTTGTAATCATACACTTAAACAAGTAATTGGACATACTTTGTTTCCATTTCTACAATATTTTTGGATACAGCAAAAATAGTGTTACTGACTCATCATATCACAGCAAACACTCGGAGCTGACTGATCATATCACGGCAATTGCAAAAATACCAGAGCCATAGAAAACTGTGACATTACTAAAATATGAGAGCCAGACAAACAGCCTAGGCTATGAACTATTAGCATATAGCAAGCCAATAAAGATGAAACTGTGTTTGAATGACGACTGACGACCGAAGAAGCAATTATGATAACATCATCTGAGAATCTAATCTAATGAGTAATGACTAATAACTTAATGAACAGATGCAAGACAGGCACCAAAGATGTCTCAACTCTTCGCAAGACTCCCTTCAGTCATCTGAGTCTTCATCTGCATGGTCTCCCTTCAGTGAGATTCTGAGTCTTCATCCGCATAAATAAACAGATATTTTCAGTAGAAGACAATAGCATGCAGCTACAAGTACAGCAGGAGAAACTTCCTATTTGCAGGACAAAAAAGCTGACAGATAAAAAAACCCAGAGGCGCACTACTTCTGATTATGTAGTTAAATGTACCACAAAAAATTCAAAGTTGCTTTGCATATGCAGAACTCCAAAAATTGAAGGCATAATTACAGCATCCAGCGACCATTCTAGTTCATAATGTATTTCAGTAATTAGTGTCTCACTAAGGTAGAAGAATGATATTAACAATCAATCTGGTCTGAACATCAAGTTAACGCATTTAGCAAGCTAATCACACATTTGAGCTTGTGTCAGCAACTAAAACAGCAAGGTAATCACACTGTATTTGAGTTCGTGTTTCAACAAACAACAGAAAGATAGTCACATATTTGAAGAGTGCAAATACCTTCCAAGGACAAGATGATGTCATGAACTGATTCCAATGACCGTTCAGTACCAGCTGCATAAAACAAGAGAGGTGCTGGTTTTAATTAATTTCATGATTTTGTATACATGAACCATTAGTGAGAAATTCAGACATGTCTATTATGTGTTTACTTGTGGCCCTGATCCAGTCTTGTAAGCACACTAAGGCTTCAACGGTAGTTGGGGTCAATCGACTTTGAAAATCTGATATTATTCTTGACCCGGTGCTGAAAGCGGACTCAGATGCTATTGTAGATGCGGGAACAGCCAATATGTCCCTCGCCATGCGACTTAGTGCTGGTACTCAGCTGAGTTCATCTGCCACCATGCAAGGATGTTGAATTGGTCACTTCGACGAATTGGCACCTTCTTCAAATATGTCTCAAGTTCTAAAGAAGCCTCATTGGTAAACTGGGCACCGCGAGTAACATGCTGGTCCCAACTTGCCAAAGGATCATGGTCAATTACACTCATTTCAACATCACCTCCTTGTGACATAGGATCCGCAACATTTCTGTTCGATTTGAGGTATTCTTTGAACAACCCTTGAAACACATTTTTTTATTTTGTTGACCATCCATGTAGCATCATTCTCAAATACTGTGCGAAATCGAAACTCAAGGTATTCTAACTTGAATAGGGGTCTAAGATCATAGGAATACAGATATCTAGCCATGATACCTTCTAGTACTTCTCAAACTTTTTCTTCATGTATTTCAGCGTAGGGTACATCTCAGATCCCTCTTCAAAAGGCTGCTGCTCTAGGGTCAACTTCACTTTCAACATTTCATGAAGATACAAGTTTGAAGTAGGGTATTTTGTACCAGATATCACATTAGTGGCTTCATAGTAAACCTTCAGCAATATGCAAACAACATCAGCCTTTTCCCATTCCTCATATGTCGGTCTGAAGTTGTAGTTTGGGTCTTGAATGTGCAACGAGTCAAACACTGCGCGAAACACTTTTGCAGTACTAAGCATCAGATATGTTGAGTTCCATCGAGTGCAAACATCAAGGCAAGGCCTTTTCCCACATGATATGCCAAGTTGTGCAACAATTTCTTTAAATTTTTCCTTTCTCGTTGGAGAGCTTCGAATATATTTCACAGTGTCACGTATCTTCTCAATCATTGGGCTAAGGAACTCCAATCCTGCTTGACATATCAAATTTATAACATGGGCAACACAACGTTGGTGGAACAACCTACCACTGGAAAGTAGCATCTTCTTAGTTAGCAAATGGGTCTTCAATAATTTCATCATTGCACCATTGTTGTTTGCATTATCTAGAGTCATAGCAAAAAGCTTATCTTCAATCCCCCATTCTATTATGAACTTGATCATGGTGTTAAACATTGCAATTCCTGAGTGGGTGTCTCCATAGCTGTAAACTTCACTATTCTTTTTTGCTGCTGCCACTTCTCATCGATATAGTGGGCTGTAATGACGATGTTCCCCACCATTCTATTTGATGTCCACATATCACTAGTCAAAGAAACCTTGAAGTTGGTGTTTTTGAACAAACCTTGCAGGTATCTCTTCTCTTCTGCAAATTCTTTCAGACAATCATTACGCACTGTTGTCCTGCATATCATCTTAAAACTTGGGTTCAGACTAGAGACAAACCTCCTGAAGCCCTCATATTCCACAAGTGAGAAGGGCAGCTCATGCAATACTATCATCATCATGAGCTCTTTACGTGATACAGCCTGATTAAAGGTCCAAGGCCCTAATGCAACTCCATCTGGAGACATGATAGAGGCATTTAGCTGGCCAACAACTCGAAGAGCCTTCCTCCTTTCCTTACATCTCTTCAAGTGTTTGTGCAATGAACTTGTTCCATGTTTACGCTCAGCACAAATATTCCTTGCACAATGTTTGCACTCAGCTACTGTGACTATTCCATCAACTCTGATAGGCTCATATTCTTTCCATACCTTGGACAGAAACTTCCTCCCTGGTTCAGAAAATGATCCCATGTCAACTAACTCAGCACCTTGCTCTTCATCAACAAAATCCTCTTCTACTTCTTCTTCGTCTTCTTCTTCCTCTTCTTCATAGTCAGCATCTTCTTCTTCATCAAGCATTTCTGTATCATGCGAAGTTCCTATAGAAAAAGGACATAATGAGTGAACATTTAATCATAAATTAACTTAGCACTCTAACGCAGCATTCATATAAAAGAAAGACTAACATACTCACCACTATAAGCTTGGCAAATTTCTGCTATTTTAGCAGATAAATCTGGTGGGGGAACAAATCTTCTCCCTGCTGCAACAGGTGTCAAGAAAGAGGTACCCCCTTGGTACAGCTGCTGGTTCCGTTCTTCGTCATCCATATTTGTGATCTAAAAAATACAATATATTCATTTCAGAGCAAGCCACGGGAAGCAGTAATGTACTAGTGGTTAGCTGATAAATAAAGTGATAAACAAGCAGTAAATAATTATGCAACAGTACATATCCAAGATAAAGTGATAAACAAGCAGCAAAATTAAATGAATCATTTTCTGAACCAACTTATAGATAAATACAGTTACTAAATTAGGAAGTGGATTCAATAAATCAATCTGGGATATCCCAGACCAGTGCAATGTTTAAATTTGATGGCATAAATAAATCAATCTGGGAGATCCCAGACCAGCAAGGGCCAAATGAAATCTGAAGCCTACAAGAAAGCATGATGAAGCAGTTCAATACTTCTGACAACTGTAATAATCTGAATTCCTAATTCTGATCAAAATCACACCTCAAAAGCAGTTCTCTGGAATTACTCATTTGTTGTTCTAATTTTCAATGTGATCCGTAGTTGAGAAAAATTTCTAAGACATCTTGTTGCTTATCACATTATAAAGAATTAACAAGTACATATAAATGCACAATTCAGAGCCTCAAAGCAGCAATAGCTTTAGGCCTAACATTTAGCTGGCGCAGGACAAGAGCTGCGGTCGAAACCGAGGAAGCAACATGTCGAAATCACCAGCCCCCGAGTTGCGAATGTAGAGAACAATCTGGGGGCACAAATCCCCCAGAAAGCAAGCACAAAAAAGGAAAGAAATCATACGCTATGGGGGTGGCAGCGCAGTTACCTTCTCCGGAGGGGATCCAGGCGCGGACTAGTAGATTATTGAGAAGAGAAGGGATGGCCCTTGTCCTGCCGTCGCGCTGCTCCGCTGAAAGGTCTTGATGGCTAGAGGGGGGGTGAATAGCCTTTTAAAGATTTCTACAAAGACAAGATAAACAAGTTTATCAATATAACAACTAGCGAGATGCGAGTTTTGCTTAGCCTACGGGGTGTTTGCAAGCCACCTAACCAATTCACAATTCTAATATATTTGCACTCAACCGCACAAGTCAAAACGAGAAGGTAACTACAACTACAACTAGCAAGCTACACAAAGAAGCTACTCTAGCAAAGCTAACTAGCTAGAAAGATAACTAAGAAGATAATGCGGAGTTGAGTTAGGAGAGTTTCACCGAGGGGCGAAGTATTGAGCCAACCAATATGATCAACAATGAATACCAAGACAATTGAGCACCGGGATCAATCAATCACAATATGAAAGTGATGACACGAAGATTTATCCCGAGGTTCACGTGCTTGCCGGCACGCTAGTCCCCATTGTGTCCCTCTTCACCACGTGGTTCGGTGGCTAATCGGTCTCACACCGAGCCTCTCAAAAGGCGCCACAAGAACCTACCAAATGGCAAAAGGTTGCAATGACACGAGCAATTTACTCACGTTGCCTTTGGCGCTTCGCCGAGGTAGGCACAAACCCCTCACAATCACCGGAGGTGGCCAAGAACAATCACCAACTCTTGCCAACGCCTCCAAGCTGCTCCAAGCCGTCTAGGTGGCGGCAACCACCAAGAGAAACAAGAATCCCACAGCAAATCAACCACCAAGTGCCAACTAGATGCAATCTCACAATGCAAATGCACTTGGATCACTCAATCTCACTTCGAATATGCAAAGAAGCAAGAGAGATGAGTGGAAGGAGAGTTGCTTAGCTCAAAGTGCTCACAAGTATGTCAAATGTCCAAGAGAGAGAGCCTTGAGCCGGCCAATGAGTATTTATAGACGTACCCCTTCGAATATAGCCGTTAGGAACTTGAAACAGCCGAAATCGCGCTGACCGGACGCGCTGGTCGCGCGGACCGGACGCGCCAATCACACAACGGCTACTTTCGCGAAGCACCGACCGGACGCGCTGGTCACGCGGACCGGACGCGCTGAGTACGACCGGACGCGCTGGTCAAGCCTGAGCCACGTTCCATCGAAACAGCGACCGGACGCGCTGCAGAACTGACCGGACGCCACAGTGCCAGCGTCCGGTTGGAGTCCAGTAAGCTCCCTGATCGACCGGACGTGTCCGATCGACTGTGACCGGACGCGCCACCGCGTCCGATCAAAAATCGAAAACACGCGCAGATGCTGGACACTGACCGGACGCGTCCGGTCAAACAGAGACCGTGTCCGGTCCAGCGTCCGGTCACCTCTGTGACCTCCGTTCGCCTCTGTTTCTTTTCCGACTTCTGGCGTAGTGGAAAATAGTCATTTCAACTCCTCGAAAACGCCTGAATCCCACCGAGCAAGCTCGGCGGGAGGGAGAGAGGGACCCAAACCCTCTCTACCGCTCAAACTCCAACGCCATCGCAAACGTGCTAACACCACCAAGTGATCTCGTCATGTGTGAGTGTGTTAGCATTTTCACAATCATTTTTCGAGGCGTTATTAGTTCTATCCAAATGCATATGATTATAAAATGCACACCTAGAGGCACTTAGGAGTTCAATAGCCGCGTCATTCCCCTCTTTATAGTACGGCTATCTATCCTATAATGTAACCACACCCACTAGGTGTCTTGGTTACTAAAACACAACCCTTAAGCATATACCTTTGCCTTGATCACGTAGGGTTGCATCCAAATCCAAGTGTGGCCATCATGATCACCATGTCCATCTTGCCACCAACCTTGGAATGTACTAATCCTCATATGCTACATACAACTTAGGCATAGGATTAGTACTTAGGCATTGTCACTAATTACCAACACCAAACATAGGACTTTCATCCGCCGCCCGGTCCCCGCCGCCTGTAGCCACCGCCCGCCACTGCCTAGAATAGGAGGAAAGAAAAAGCAAACGATATGAGATCAAGCGCCGAACAACGCGAGCAGATCAGGCGGACTGGTGAAAGGTCTTGATGGCTAGAGGGGGTGAATAGCCTAATAAAACTTTCTACAAAGATCACTCAAATAATTTAATTAGTAACACAAAAGGCGAGATGCGAGTTTTGCCTAGCCTAAAGGGGTGATGCAAGCCACCTATCCAATTGACAATTTTAGTTTGGTTCACACAACCGCCACAAGACAAACCGCAAGCTAGCAAAGCTACAAAGCTACTACAACTAGAACTACACAGGCTAGCAACTAAACAAGAGCAACAACAAGCTAAACAAGAAGATAACAAAGTAAGTGCAAGAGGGGATTTGGAATGTTATACCGAGGGACGATGATTGAGCCAACCAAAATGAACACTAAGATAGCCAATGAAGTAACCAATCACCGGGATGAAATCCAATTGATCAAGCACAATTGAGATACAAGATTTATCCCGAGGTTCATGTGTTTGCCGACACGCTAGTCCCCGTTGTGCCCCCTACACCACGTGGTTCGGTGGCTAATCGGTATCACACACCGAGCCTCTCAAAAGGCACCACAAGAACTACCAAATGGTGAGAAGTTCTTACACGAGCAATCCACTAGAATTGGAATTCGGCACTCCGCCGGGGAACCACAACAACCCCTCACAACAAGCTCACCGGAGCCAGCCACGAACAATCACCAACACGTGCCGAACCTCCACCGCTGCTCCAAGCCGTCTAGGTGGCGACAACCACCAAGATAACAAGAATACTCGCAGCAAAACAATCCCCCAAGTGCCTCTAGATGCAAAGCAATGATCAATGCACTTGAATCACTCAATCTCACTCAAGAATCACAATCGAATGCAAGGAGATGAGTTGGGATGTGTGTGAGAGAGTTGGCTCAGCTCAAGAGAGTCACAAGTATGTCAAAATACCAAGAGAGGAGCTCTCATGGCCGGCCAACACATATATATAAAGATACCCCTTTGAATAGAGCCATTGGGCAAATTACGGGGGCACCGGACGCTCCGACGCCCATGCATCGGACGCACCTAGCAGCGTCCGGTGCTCCTGTAGTCGCCACATGTCCCTGCTCGATCAAAGATCAACGGTCCATCCAGCAGCTACCGGACGCGTCCGACGCCTGCGCTCAGCGTCCGATGCGGTCCAGTAAGGGTCCAGAGCCGGTTTTGACGCACCAGACGTGTCCGACGGCATGTTATCAGACGCTCCAGCGTCCGGTGCATGCAGAGCTTCGCGAGGCTGCTGACATCACCATTTCACCAGACGCATGAATAGTGCTCACCCAGCGTCCGGTGTGAACTTATCGGTGCATCCGATGCTCGGTTCCAAAGAGGTTGCAGCGCAGCGCAGTTACCGGACGCGCGACCAACGTCTGATGCTCCAAGCAGTGCATCTGGTGCAACGTCCGACGCTCACGACTTTGCTGATTTCAAGATTTTAACTTCATTTCTTGATTGCCCTATCCATGTATGAGCTAGTCCAAGTATGTAGATCATTCAAGCACACATTTTAGCTCATTTTCAAGTTAAGCATATAGGGCGAAGATGATATGCTCTATCCAAATGCATATGATCAAAGAATGACACCTAGAGGCACATGTAGGACTCAATTGCAAAGAGAATTCCCCTCTTCATAGTACGGCTATGTATCCTATGTCATCCACACCCTCTATGGTGTATTGGATGCAAAACGAAAAAGTCCTATCATATACCTTTGCCTTGATCATCCACTTGTTGCACCTTGTTCCAACTCCATCACTTGAGCTTGATCATTGTATTCACCTTTGCTTGATCCAAGCTCCATATACCAACCACCATTGTGCTATTACATACATGCTAGATCACGGTGGTTAGCACTAGGTATTGTCACTAATTACCAACACCAAATATAGGAGTTTCAACTGGCCGATAGGGGAGGAGCACCAACCTCACTAGCGTTGACCCCGGTGGTCCCAAACCCTAAGGAATCACCGGTGCTACCTTCGCGTGGAGTGCGGATGGAGAGACGAACGGAGATGGAGAGACGAACGGAGACGGAGGGAGTCACGGGGTCGACCCGAGCTACCCGATGGGGCAACAGGGTTCGGCTCTGTTGGCCCATTTCCTATTCGAGAGGTACCCGTATGGCCCATTGGCTCTATTATTGTGGGTTGGGCCACTGACCCAACGGGTTGACCCGACCTGTTCCCATTTTGACTTGCGAGTGGGAGCTTCCTAAAGCCCCTTTTTGTTGCACAAATAAACAATATGTAATAAGACCCTTTATTTTGTTTTCAACTCCTCGTAGCTTAGGCTGCGGGGAGTAGCACCTCTCGCGCTTGTATTGACCTTTGATGTCTCCTCCTTATTCTAATACAAAGCTAGGCGACCAGATCTTTCAAAAAACAACACCAAACAAACCTCATCCCCCTGAATTAGACTGTTCTATCTTTGGACGAGGAATATCGATATATGTTGCATATATAATATGGACTTATTAGCGCCCGGACGTCGGGGCACTAGCGTCGGACGGTACCCACTCACCGAGCGAGTGAGCACCCCAGTGCGCCGATGAAAGCTCTAGTTTGGTTTTAGTGAATTGATGAAACCCTTAGTGCTAACCTAGTTTATCAAAGTGATCATGAGATAGGTAGCACTATTCCAAGTGGTGGAGCAAATGAAGATCATGATGATGGTGTGACCATGGTGATGATCAAGTGCTTGGACTTGGAAAAGAAGAAAGAGAAAAACAAAATAGACTCAAGGCAAAGGTGAAAATTATAGGGCCATTTTGTTTTGGTGATCAAGACACCTAGTGGGTGTGATCACATTTAGGACAGATAGTCGTACTATTAAGAGGGGTGAAACTCATCGTGAAATGCAGTTATCAAAGTGCCACTAGATGCTCTAACTCATTGCATATGCATTTAGATCTAGTAGAGTGCTAACACCCTTGAAAATGTTTGTGAAAATATGCTAATACACGTGCATAAGGGGATACACTTGGTGGTTGGCACATTTGAGCAAGGGTGGAGAAGTTGGTGACATGGAGGAGCTGTCTTTCACTGATCGGACACTGGTTTCGGTGTGACCGGACTCGGCGTTTTAGCATCCGGTCAATTATAAAAAGGTTGGCGCGCTCGGGTTGTGACTTGGGCAGTGACCGGACGCTGGGTCAACCTGTGACCTGACTTGTCGAGGGTGCATTCGGTCAGCGCTGATGCATGGTGACGCAAGCGCTGAGCTGAGGCTGGGAGGACCTGACGCGGTGGTGCGTCCGGTCATGACGCATCTGACGCGCCCGGTCGCTCTTTTGCCGCTCGGGGAGCTCTCTGGAAGTGACCTGATGTCGGGAAGCCAAAGTGATCAGCGCGTCCGGTCACAAGTTGGAGGTGCGCAGTTTTGTGTTGATCTGACGCGAAGCTGGCATGTTCATTCACTGGATCGGCGCGTCCAGTCCTTCTTTAACTTAAGTGCATGTTTGAGTTGACCGTTGGGATCGGATGGCGCACGTTTGAAGCGGTGACATGTGGCAGCGATCCCATGACCGGACGTAGGGGGCTGAGCGTCCGGTCGATCTAACCTGCGCATCCGGTTGCCCGAGTTGGGCTGCTCTGTGAGCCTAATGCCTCTATTCGTGGGGGCTCTCTATTTAAGCCCCTTGACCGGCTCAAGCTCACTCTCTTGGCCATTTGCATTGACATAGCATCCTTGTGAGCTTAACCAAAGTCCTCCCAGTCATCTCCATCATTGATTCATTATCTTTGTGAGATTGGGAGTGAATCCAAGTGCATTGCTTGAGTGATTGCATCTAGAGGCACTTGGTGTTCTTGTTTCGTTGTGGGATTCACTCTTACTCTTGGTGTTTGCCGCCACCTAGACGGCTTGGAGCAGCGAGAATCATTGAGCGGAGGTTGGTGATTGTCTCCGGCTCCGATCGTGATGATTATGAGGGGTTCTTGACCTTTCCGCTGTGGAGAGCCAAAAGGTACTCTAGTGGATTGCTCGTGGCTTGTGTGATCCTCATCTTGTGTTGGTTGTGCGGCACTCGATTGCGGGTTTGGCGTGTGATGCCAATTAGCGCGTGAATCTCCAAGTGAGTGAATCGCCATAATGAGGACTAGCTTGCCGGCAAGCAAGTGAACCTCGGTAAAAAAAATCTTGTGTCATCTTGTTTCATGGATTTCTTGGTATTCATTGTGATTGATTGCGATCATCTTGTGATTGGCTCACTCCCCGACACGTTGGTATAATCATCACCATTCTCTCTTGTATTTACATTCCTAGTGTGTAAGCTAAGCTCTTTAGTGTAATTAGATTTGAGAGCTAGCTTGCGTCGGGTCTAGTGGTTAGTGAGGCTCTTTAGTTAGTCTTTGAGAGCTCATGTAGTGACATAGCCATTGTGTGGATAGAGACTATAGCAACTATAATTGGGGTAGGCGGCTTACATTTTTAGTAGGCTAGCGCAACACTCACTTCGCCGTTTATTTGACTAACTACATTGCTTAAGTGTTGTTGTAGAAATTTTTATAGGCTATTCACCCCCCTCTAGCCATTAGGACCTTTCAGCCGGGCTTGCGAGCGAACGCCCCAGTAGCGAGCTCACGCCGCCGGATGCTTCCCACGCGTATCTCATGTGCAACCTCCGATCTACTTTTAAAACATTCAAATATAACAGTTGCAACATACAAAAGAAAACAGACGAAACACTTGAAACATGCGTCTGAAACACTTGCAAAAACACCTGAAAAACACTTGAAAACTATTGCAAACATATGCAACATCCAGATAAAACACTTACAACAGACGTATGAAACACTTGAAAAAATAAGCTTGCAACGTGCATGTATATACAACATCTAGATGAAAATACTTACAACATACGTCTGATACAGATGAAATATTTTGAACACACACTTGAAATATACATGTATAATCATTGCAACATGTGCAACATCTTGATCTACTTTTACAACATCCCAATCTACTTTTGCAACACCAATACGAAACACTTGCAACATACCTCTGGAACATCTGAAACACCTAAAACATATGTTTGCAACATGCGCTTTCAGCGCAACATCTCCTTGATGCTTGGGAATGGAGGCTCATCGGTGTGTAGAGTTCACCAGTGTAGGGCTCCCCGATGGCGCGGAGCTCGCCGCTCCGGTGGAGAAGGTTGTGACAGGTCCGGTGGAGAACGCCGCGGCGGATTGCTCCATGGAGAAGGCGGACCTCGCGCTGGAGAAGGCCGCAGAGGGCAGTAGACACAGTGGAGAGAGAGAGAAAGGCGAGCGGCCGCAGCGGGCAGGAGGCGCCATGGAGAGGGAGGAAGACGGGCAGCCACGCTGAACGCGGTGGAGATGCTAGACGGCACCAGGATGCCGTGAAGAATGCCGAGGTGGCGCGGCGGAGCGCAGTCGCAGCGCTGCGGTGGACAGGCTTCTGGAGAGGATGAGTGGATGAGAGGCTTCCGGAGAGGACGAGTGGACAAGAGGATACGATTGGGCCGTTGGGCTAGTGTCGCGGTCCGTGAACGGCAGACGATCGGACGCACCGTGAAATCACCCTTTTCGTTTCACTGAAATTTAGCTTATGCTGATACTTATGCTGATTTGTTGCGAGAAAAAAAACAATGTTCGTTCGCTAAAAAGTACAGGTGAAGTAGTGCTGCAAAACAAGTACCATTCGATCTCTATGCAAGGTCACGTTGACAGAGTTATGTTTTCTTTTGTATCTACGTGAATCTATTTGTTTTAGTAGGACGAAGTTTGAACAACAATCGATTATCAACTTTACAAATCCAAATTAAACCTTAATGACTCCATACTTAGATGATGTTCAACTGAGACAATAATGCATTGCAAGGACTAGCAAAATTGGAATGCTTTTCAACCTGCAGAGATGTTTCGCAAATGAGCAAAGATATATACACATGACAAGAACATAGTCCATCAGATTACACCTTTCCTGCCAGACATCACCCAAACCAAAAGAATCGCAAAACGATCACATTAGAACTCAAAAGCATGGCGAAACTTCTGTTATTAATATGTAATTGACAGCCTAGATGCCACTGAGGCACTGACATCGAACGAAGCTTGGCCTCAATTTTGCCCGCCGCCGTCACCACCGCCATTGCCGTCGACCATCTTGCTGATGAACTTGGGGATGGGGACCTCGTACCCAAACAGCGAGAAGTTGGGCGGCAGCTGCGGCATCTTGGGGCCCGACGGCATCGGCGGGAACGAGATGTTGGCGAGGCCCGAGAAGTCGGGCATCTTGGGGATCTCCGGGATGTCAGTGGGGAGAGCCGCCGCGCCAGGCTGGCCGGCAGTCTGCTGCTGCGCCGCGACGAGGCTGGCCAGCATCTCGGGCGTGATGTTCGCCGGCAGATGGTTCTGCACCGCCGGGAGCTTGGCCAGCACCTCAGGCGGCAGGTTCGCCGGCAGCTGGCCCTGCACGGCCGGGATGGTGGCCAGGATCTCGCTCGTCTGCAGCTGCCCCTGCGACGCCTCGATGTTGGCCAGCGTCTCCGGCGGGATGCTGGCCAGCACGTCCGGCGGGACGTTGGCCGGGAGCTTCGCCAGCAACTCCGGTGGGAGGTTCCCGTAAGCTGGGACATTGGCCGGCTTGTTGGCGGGCGTGCTCACCGGGAGGTTGGCCCGGATGTTCTTCTCCGGCGACCCGGCGGTAGGAACCGGCGCCGGTGCACCTGCTGCTGCCTGGCCATTTGGAGCCGCCGCGGGACGTTCGGCGAGATGGCGTTGGCCATTTGGAGCCGCCGCGGGACGTTCGGCGAGGAGGCGTGAGGATGCACAAAGATGGAGGTGGAAAGACAAAAAAATGGCCAGGAGAGTCACGTAGCCCAGAGGCCTCATTGTGACTTTCCCGTGGAATCGAGATTCCAAACCCAGCAAAATGGAGGGCCGCAAACAGAGACGGAAGATTGCCCAGGAAATATATAAGAATCTAAAATAAAACAATGAAGCTAAATTTAGTGACATGCATGTTTAATGGCAACACGGCAAAATGATCATGCCGTGAGAAGCTGGGAATAGCTCTAAACAACAGAAATTCAGGCATATATATAGCCAGCTAAATATAGAATTCAAGTTCCACTCATGGTTCATTGGAACAACAGAAAACTTAGACATAGAAGACGCTAGATATATCTTTACACTACATTGGAACAACAGAAAACTGTCCGATATTCATGGCATATCAGGAGAAACGGACTTGACATCATCCTACCATCTGATCATGGTTCACTACTACTTGCAATTCCAGATATAAAAGACGCTAGATATATCTTTACAGTGCATTGGAACAACAGAAAACTGTCAGATATTCATGTCACGTCAGGAGAAAGGAACTCATCATCATATCTCCATGTCTTGACGCTCTGATGCATGACCACTCTGACTGTTAAGGGCAGCATCCTGTGCCTTGACCTTTCCTTTCAGTTGTCCAAGGCCATCCATCACTGACTCAAACAGTGCATCAGATGTCGCTGCCTTCTCTGCGACATCATAGAACGATTTGCATAACACATCAAAACGCTGTGCAATTGGTGCGTTGACATTCTCATCATACGAGCACACAATAGAGGTGTGCCTACGCTCCAAATCCTTTCTCCACCTCTGCAGAACATACTTGGAGGGCACTTCTTTGATCTTCATTAGAGTAAGTACAGAGATGATATGGCAACACAGGATTCCTCGAAATTCAAAATGATGGCATGCGCATTTCACATCACACCCATCTCCGTTAAACCAGACACAGAAGTCCAATGTAAGTTGTTGCTCCCTGATTTTAACATCTTGAGCAACATTGAATGTGTAAGATGTACCTTCTTGTTTCACAAGTTTTGGATAGCAGTAAATTTTACCTTTTAACTGCTCCTGAAATTCTTCAAATTTTTTATTTGTGTATACTAAATGGAACTGCTTCTCAATATCATAATGAGTGATGCAAGATGCCACTTCCTGAGAAGACTTAAAATCAGCATCTTTTTCCTTCTCAGCCATATCTCTTAGTGCTTTGCTGTATTGTTCCAGAAACTGGTTTATTGACGTTCCAGAACTGACATATCCATCAAACAAAGCATATTCACTTTCACACTCTTTTGTGACAGCCATGCCAGCCCAAAAGGTATCTTTTATATAAGCAGGTGCCCATTTTTGCCAATTAATGCACAGCTGAATAAGCCAGTCATTGCCTTGAAGGCCAAACTTGCTGATCATCTCAATCCAACCTTTCCCAAATTCACCTTTTGTCAGTGACTCATAGATCACATTTGAGAAAGTGAATTTAATGTCTTCTAACTTTGAAAGTCCACGGAGCTTTTCAGGGATTTTCTTCATGATACTCAACAGACACCAGCTATGGTAAGTTTGAGGAAAAACTTGCTCAACAGCAGCCTGCATTTCATCGCACTGATCGGTAATCATGCCTTTTGGTGGTTTGTTAGACATACAAGCTAACCAGGATTTGAACAACCATACAAAAGATTCTGTGTTCTGATTTGACAGTAGGCCGCAGCCCAGAAGAATTGGTTGTCCATGATGATTTACACCAACGAAAGAGGCTAGAGGCACTTCATACTTGTTTGTTAGGTAGGCCATGTCAAACTTCACAACATCCGAGAAAGATTCATATGCAGCCCTACTTCTTGCGTCTGCCCAGAAAACATTCCTCAGCCGGGAATTTTCGTCAAAGTCCATGGCATAGAAAAAGTTTGGATTCTTGGACTGCATGCGGAAGAAGTATCGATAAAGCACATGTGTATCTTCGGCACCAAACTTCAGCCATGTTTCCTCTTTAGAATTGTCTGTGCACTCATTCTCACCGAGCTGTGGATTTTCAAAGCGTCCACCTTGCGCATTGTTCGCACAAACTTCTGACCTGCCACTTGACTCTAGCCTTCTTCTTTTAGCACTCACCCCAGTTGTCTTGTTCCGGCACACAATGACCCCTGTCTCGCTTGGACTCAAATGATGGTTGTGCTCGAGTATGAGTGAAGTTAAGCAGAACTTGTCAGGGCCATGAAGTCTAAAATTGAGTTTAGCTGGACACTGTGTTTTTGTGGAGGGATTCTGTTTCGATTTATTTCTGGAGCTGGTGCTGCACTGAGCTTTCCCCTGTCTGTTGCAAGCGAGAGTGAAATACTGCAACTTCTCGTCCGCGGTTTTGGAGGTCCTCCGTGTTATAGCGAATCCCTTCGCCCGAGCATATCTCTGACTGAACGCGATCGCGTCATTCTCGCTATCAAATAGCATTCCCTTCACTGGCTCCATGAATCTTATCTCCTCGGCGGCAAACTCACCCTCTGCATCAACTGCTTGGAGATCGGCGTTATTTTCCTGCACCGCATCTGTGGATCCATTGCCTGCTAAGGCGACAAACTCATCCTCACCACCAGATGTCTGTGGGTCTGCATTGCCTTCGTACACCACCACTTTTAGGGGCTCGATTTCGGCCATTACCTAGAAACGCCAAGGAATCAAGAGAACCGCCTAATTAGAGCCCAATCCAGAAAGACCCAGAACAGAACTGGTGTAGTAGAAGCAAAGGTGTAGGCATCACCCAACCAGGCAGGTGTTCTGTATCCAATAGAAACGTAGATGGCTTCTGGTTGTGCAGCTTCAGGCCTTCAGAGACATGACTCCAGTGCTCAGTGAACACGAATACAGGATCGGCTACAATGTAAGGCAGAATGTTCAGAAGACGAATAAACAGCGGTAGCAGGACGACCGAAATGTTGAGGCAAGATCCCAATCGAAATCGGATCTTCTGCTACACGGCACAACGCCCGAACGACAAGGCCTGCCCCAGATCTAGAGAAACACGCACCTGCAGCACGACGAGCCTCGGTTACGCCGCTCCCCGCCGTGAGCGCGGCGGGCCGCACGAATCGCCCCCGCCGCCGTCGCTTCTTCAGCGCCGCGGATATCGGACGGGTTTCCCCAGGGGGCGCAGACGCAGACGCAGGGATCGCCCAGGCGAAGAAATGCTCCCGCGGGTGCGGACCGAGGAGAGGGTGTGCCCGCCCGGGAGGTGCGGCGGCGGCGGCGGGCGGAGCGAGTGGTGGCCGGTGACGGGGAGCGAGCGTTCAGCAAGCGATCTTTCGAAAAAAAAAGCGTTCAGCAAGCCCGGGGAACGAACAGCACGGAACGTTGGTTTTTCAGCCCAACCAAGTAACAAAGAAAAGAAATGGTTCTATAACATCCAAAGATCGTGACATCCACAAAATACCATCACAGGATCATGACATCCAGAATATCATCGAAAATTCACCGTTACGTAAAATACCAATGGAAGCAATAATCTATTCTAGAACCTAGCATTCTGTTAACTTGTTATTAACGACGTCTACCTCACGCTCATTCTGTTTCACTGGATGTTCCCACTCGTCATCCTCTCCCCACCCTCTCACCAATCCCCTTGGCATGTTGCACAGACGCTCATTTCAAGCGCCGGCCAAGCCCTCTCCACTCCTCGCTCGACTCCACTCAGATGGAGATGCCTGGCAGAGAGGTAGTGGCCGATCGAGGACTTGGCTATGGCGCATTGCTTCATATCACCGCACGCATACGTCGAGCTCATCGTGCTGAGGCCATCCGTACGTCGAGCTGTGCCAAAGACCCACCAGGCATAGCTCCTGCTCCTCGGCTGCGGAGGGAAGGCGTGCTAACCCGCAGCAGAGAGGACGCGACAAGCCATGGGCATGAGTGGCAGATGCGCTAGCTTCTACTCGGCATCATCCTTCTCCATCACCTTGTGCAGGCACGATGGGACAGCCCACCATTGTCGGCCACAAGGATGCAAGTGCAGCAACTGGTCACCATATAGCTCTACCCCCTCTTCTGTGAATGAGGTGACGGACAGGACGTGCAGCCGCTGGTTCAATATGGTACCTGTGTCTGGTGAACAGCGTCGAGTACAAACCCCAAGCCAGAGGTCATCGTTTACGACCTGGTGAGTAGCCCTTGGCATCGCCGTCCAACAGAAGCAGGTCACCATTACTCACCAGGTCATAAATGACGACCTCTGGCTTGGGGTTGTCATTGACGTCGCGGGATGTTGTTGAGCCAAAGGAGCATAGACATGGCCAACGTGGAGCCATAGAGGTCTCACGCGTTAGGTGTGAGGAGGATGGAGTCGTAGAATTGGACACGCTACTACCTACTATATATGCTTTGGAGCATGAACATGGTAGCTGTGTTTTTTTCTTTCACAGGTGGGTGGAGCCATGGAGGTCTCAAGTGGGTAGAGGTGAATAGAAGTTCACAGCGTTATCTCAAAACATGACGGAATGGTATTTTCAGATAACGGTTCATTCTTTTGGTGCTATTTTACGGGCGAGCATACTTTCAATGGTACTTCCCGGATATCGTAATCTTTTGATGATATGGAACCAATTTTTCAAAAAAAAAAAGGTTTTTCAGCCCAACCCACGTTGGGCCGTCGGCAGGCCACGGCCCATGAAGCGTTACGGGCGTCACGGGCTCGTTTGGAATTTTTTGGTCCACGCTTTGCTAAACGCATGGCTGCAGCTTGTGTGTCGGCGAGTGTAGGGAGGAAAATATCACTGACAGGTATGGCCCACGCTCGCTAAACGTATGGCTGCCAGGAGGACGCCGTGAGCCCACACACAGCCCAATCAGGATAGTGGGCCCCGTAGCCCACCTGTCCGGCTGTCCCTGTCGATGAACTAATTGCTCTTCCCCCAACTACCTTTCCTCTCCCGGTCTCCCCCGGCTGCTCTGCCTCGCCAATTCGCCATTGGTGAGCAAGAATCCCCGATACCTGGTTGGTTGCCTGCTGTGATTGTCCCAGAAGATCAGGGCGCCCCAGTTCGAGCTCACCGCGTCCAACCGCTGTTCCTCGGTAAGTGCATCCCTTTTCTCCGGTCAATTTATACAAGCCTTATCCAACTCGTTTTTGCCGGCTAGTTGGCTGCTTTAGCTTTTCTGCAACCTGGACCTGAATAAAGAATCCGCCGTGGAGGTGGACAAAAAGGAAGGCTGAGCTGTTGAGGAATTGTTTACAGTTCCTGAGCTGTTCAGGATTCAGGCTATTAATTCAGAGTCGAGAGTAATACGCCGTGTGCTCTCTTTAATCTCTTACTCAACTAATCTCCCCAGCAGCACCTGGGAGCTATTTTTCAAGGTGTATCTGTAAGCTATTCGGCCTTGCCGCAGCAGACCGGTCTGTTACTCTGTTTTAGAAATTTTACAGGTAGAAGAAAGAGGCATAAGGCTGTGACTCACACTGACTGACTGATTCTGCATCTAACCTGTAAGTACACGTGTTTCGTGATTCAAGGGCGGCGGGATCGAAGATGCCGGAGCATTCAGAGAACGCTGCGGCGGACCTGATGGGTAACATCATGGAGACCATCGCGGAGAACCTCCCGAAGCAGAAGTCGGTCCGGTTCGACGACGGTGACGGCTCCTCCATCTCCGACCAGGCCAAGAAGCTGTTCGGCGGCGGTGGTGAGAACAGGAACAAGAAGTCCGTCCACCACGTGCTGGGCGGCGGAAAATGTACGTATTGCACGCCCTCTTGGGTCTTGGCCTCTTCCACCTAGGCACCTACCCATAGCAAGTACTAGCAGCATAGTGATGTGACTGATGTCATCAACTGGCTGACTGCCTGCAAATTAATCCTCGTGATGAATGATGATGGCTGACGATGGCTGCAGCCGCCGACGTGCTGCTGTGGCGGAACAAGAAGATCTCTTCCAGCGTGCTGGGCGTGGCCACGCTGGTGTGGGTCTTCTTCGAGTGGCTGGACTACCACTTCCTCACCATCGTCTGCTTCCTGCTCGCGCTCGGCATGGCCGTCCAGTTCGCCTGGGCCACCTTCGCCGCCGTGCTCAGCAAAGGGTAAGTATCCATTCGCCTGGGCCACATTCGCCGTCCAGTACGTACTGCTCAACGCTATCCATTCCACGTTATCCATTCTAGGTCCGCTTCCAGCGTGCCTCGCGTGCAGCTGCCGGAGGAGCTGTTCGCGAACGTCGGCGCGGCCGTCGGCGCCCAGGTGAACAAGGTGCTGGGCTTCCTCCAGGACGTGTCCTGCGGACGAGACCTCAAGCAGTTGCTCATCGTAAGTGATGCCGTTGTGCTACTCTGTATGGTAGTCGACTCTTCACTGAACATTTTGCGGAACTGCAGCTGTAGCTATCGTCAGACAGGCTGATGAGCTTGCTTTCCTGTATATGCATTCTTTTTTATTTACCATTAGTAATTAATTAATATAAGGTGATCGCCGGGTTCTTCGCGGCGGCGATCGTCGGCAGCTTCTGCAACTTCCTGACGGTCATCTACGTCGGTAATGACTTCTGAATTCTGATAGTGCTTGTGCTTTCAGGGTTACATTACACAGTTCTGAATATTCTGTTTGCTGTCTGGTAACTGCTTAATTAGCCGCTGACGGATGGTGTGGTTGGTCTGGTTTCAGGGTTCGTGTGCGCGCACACTCTGCCGGTGCTGTACGAGAGGTACCAGGACCAGGTGGACGACTTCCTGTACAACATGCTGGGCGTGGTGCAGAGCCAGTACCGGAAGCTGGACACCAAGAGCATCCTCAAGGGCGGCGTCAGCAAGTTCAGGAAGAGCGATTAGTTGTATCCATTATTCCCTCCCTGCTTCATCAGCAGCAGCAGGGCGAGCGAGGGAGGTTGCCCTGCTGCCTGCTGCCTGCTGCCTGCTGTGTAATCAGTAATCTAATTTATGATTGCTTCAGCTTTCATCTCCTCAACTGAACCGAACAGAGACCGGGTGCTTCGGAACTCGATCCACAGTTGTTCTGTATCTGTAGTGTACAAAGAATAACCGCGCTGCTGCTACATACTCGGATGTGATATTTTAGCTTCGCGTATACTGAATGCACGTTGCACTAAGGTTTACTGCTTCCTTCCATGCTCATCTTGTTTTCTTGCCTTCGAAATTAGTCGGCTGTGTCGCCCTTTTCAAAAACTGCCACTGCTTGTTTTCCTGAGAATTGACCTCTTTGATTTGTAATGTCGATCGAGTTGATCAGGACTCTGCATTTTTCTTTTTATTTTTTTGGTTGCGACAAAGTGCAGTGAGTCTGCATTTCCGACACATAGCAATGGCTTCCTCCCAGAACTCATTCAGAGAAGAAAGAAGCAAAGAGGAAAACAGAAAGAAAAAAGTCTATTTTTCCTCCACCAACTCTCACCAAAGTCCACTTTTCCTCCCTCAACTTTAAAACCGGACAAACCACCTCCCTCAACTTTTCAAACCGTGCATTTTACCTCCCTCGAGAGGTTTTGAAGGCGGTTTTGCTACAGTAAACGGCGATGTGCTACAGTAACCAGTGGTTTTGATACAGTTCCCGTGTTTTTGTCTTTTTCTTTTTTTATTTATTTCGGCTGAATCTTTGAAAAATCATAGTAAATCACAGAAAAATCATAAAATGGAAAATCCAATTTTGTTGCACTCCACATGAGTAGATCTACACAGTGAATATATAATATGGTATGCTTTAGTACAAAGTTTTTGCTATGAAGGTTTTGCCTTTTTCTTTTTTATTTATTTTGGCTGAATCTTTGAAAAATCATAGTAAAGTACAGAAAAACCATAAAATAGAAAATCTAATTTTGTTAGACTCCACATGAGCATATCTATATAGTGAACATATAATATGGTATGTTTTAGTACAAAATTTTTGTTGTAGCTTTAGATCTATGTTTTTCTATAATTAATTGCAATAATTCATAGCTGCAGCTTCTATAATTATTTTGTTGGACTAAAGCATACCATATTATATGTTTACTATCTAGATCTACTCATGTGGAGTCCAACAAAATTGGATTTTCTATTTTATGATTTTTCTGTGATTTACTATGATTTTTCAAAAATTCAGCCAAATAAATAAAAAAGAAAAAGACAAAACCTTCATAGCAAAAACTTTGTACTAAAGCATACCATATTATATGTTTACTGTGTAGATCTACTCTTGTGGAGTGCAACAAAATTGGATTTTCTATTTTATAATTTTTCTGTGATTTACTATGATTTTTCAAAGATTCAGCTGAAATAAATAAAAAAGAAAAAGACAAAAACACGGGCACTGTATCAAAACCACCGGTACTGTAGTATACCGTTGTTTAATGTAGCAAAACCGCCTTCAAAATCGCTCGAGGTAGGTGATTTGTCCGGTTTTGAAGCTGAGGGAGGAAAAGTGGACTTTGGTGAGAGTTGGGGGAGAAAAAATAGACTTTTTCCCAACAGAAACACCACATCATTTACCGGGCCGAGCGAACGCTCACTCTACGTGGGGTCTCGGCCCCGCTACCGCTGGGCTGAGGTTTCGTCGTCGGCTGCTCCGCAAAGCCCAGTACGTCCGCCCACGGTCCATGAGCGCGCTTGCTGTCCTGTCCTTGGATGTCTCCACCATGGCGCGGCGGCGTGCACGCGGGGCTGAGGACGGAACGTGCTCCGCGCTGCTCCACCACGTGGCGGCCGTGCGCCGGCGGCCGCTCGCCATGAGCACCGCCTCAGCCCGGTGGGGCGCCGCGCGCCAACTCGGACGGACAAGCCCCCGCGGTGGCCCACCAGTACCGGGGTGCCGTGATCTCCTGTGCAGCGCGCACTACTGCCTTGCTAGCTAGGTCTCATATGCAACCCTCCGTTTGCGTGGTGTGGATTGGATTGCATGCCCGGCCCCGTTCAAGTGCCACTACCAAACTTTCTTTCTTGCGTTTGCCAAGGTTCAGTAATGCATGATAAGTGATTTAGAGTCTCATTAATGTAACTAATTAACCCGCTTTGGTGAAACCCATATTATCAATTATAGGTACCCACATATTGGACCATGCATCTATGGACATATCCATCCAGCCATATTATGTTAGGAGGCTGACACGCCTAGTGTCATTTTGTAATCCAGCTCTCATTTTGCGCTCTTCTTCCTCTATGATCTTCTCTTTATTGGCTCCCTATCACCCAATGTTACTCCTTAACTCCCTCCAACCATCATACCAATGTACCACCCTCCACCTGAGTCGTCCACTTAATTATTCGCTGCTACTCTTGCCTCCACAACGAGCAATCGTAGTGGCCATGCATTACCACCCTGACCACCCCGATGATCACCGTCTATCATTCTGTGAGCGCTGCCACTAATAATCACTCGCTCTTAGGTCAGGTACGTAGTAGTCAAGTCATTTTTGGTTTTTTTTTCCTGAGTTTGTTTAGTCCCTGGTCTGTAATGATACGATTTGATCTTCAATAAAGTTTATTTATTCGCAAAAAGCTAAAATTTAGCCCACATTAGTTGGTGTTGGCCAACTAGTTGGCTAACAACTAGTTAGAGACGACTTGGCAAAAAAAATTAACCCGCCTATTAGCCCCTTGTTTGGATAGGCCAATTCTTTTAAACATTAGCCGGCTAACAATGAGCCCTATGCATCCAAATAGGCTCTGAGTTTAGCAATCCCGTTTTAGCCTTTCATAAATGATTTGATAAGGAAATAAGATAATTTATGGAATTAGCTACAAGACATGTGGGCAACCATGCATATAGTTACTTCCTGGCAGGCTGCGATCATCATCGTACAAACACTCTCACATGCACATTGTTTGACTGTGTAACATTTGATTTAATCACAAGATAATAAGACTATAGGTGACAACGACCAAGTGATTATATTATTAAACTTTCCAAGATCTGTCAGCTGTTAACTACGTAGGTCACTGTCAACCGAAGAGCCACCGTAGCAACAATGCATGCATGCCCCTGAACTATTGATCCCAATGCTTCGAATAGGCGACCTGACATTCGACTCACGCAACCATTTTTTTATTAATAGTGGTACTACTACTGTAACTAGCTATATTGGCACAGACAATCCAACGCCGTGAAGCCACGTCAGATGTCGAGGTGGGCCCAACCGGACAACGCTGTGCATGTGTCTTCGGAAAAAACTGAAAAGCAAGGGAGAGCCGGGGTATGGGTACCTGTGCTCCTCTGGCTTTACAGAGAGATGAGATCTGTCTGCTGCGCCTTGTGCAAAGCTGCACCAGTGATCTCATGGTGTCCTCATCTTTCGTCCATCTGCCCCAGATACTGTGATATCTTTTCTCCACTTGGCCGGGCGGTGATTCTGTTCCGGCCTGGTGATTAACCGAGCTACTAGCCATGAAGCCCAGCTCAGTGCTCTCTGTGAAGAGCTAGCTCGATCTGGACCTCTCGCTCCGATCTGCGACGTGGCGCACGGACGCCAAGGAGAGACCTCGGCAACAAATGGCTATAAATACCTCCACCTGCTCGCCAACCCTTTCCTCCATCAACCATAGAGCAGCTAGAGCTTCTGAGCTCCACACTCACTCGGTCACTGACCACTCTTCTGACCATAGCAGCTAGTGCTTGCTCGAGCTAGGCCGAGGGTGCAGTGAGGCATGGCGGCCATGGCCAGGTCTGACGATCAGGGCGATGATCGCCTTGTGTGGGCGGCATTGCCCATGGAGGGCAACCTCAGGGGCAGCCGCGGTGCCGGCGACGATGACGATGATGACTACGACGTCGCTCCGGCTGCGTAACTAACGGGTCGATCTGCAGTATGCATATGCGCATGCAGTCATCATGATCTAGGGAGCGGTGAGATTGTACAAGCGATGATGAGTACGTGTGCTGATGAGGTTTTGAGGTGATGTATATTTCTTGCCTCCGATCGAGCTAATAACGTTACTCTTGTAGTAATATATAGCTTGCTTAGCTAGTTAATTAGAAATAAAGAGGCGTCCATGACACCATGACTGAGCACAGCACAGCTCACTCCTGGAAATCGATGATGATTTATATGGATGTTGGTGTAAGCGGTCAGGAGTTGTACTACTTTTTTAACTATCTATAAGGGAAATAAACTAAATGAGTTCATGATTTATCAAGAGTGATATATTGTTCCCTTCACTCTACGCACACTCTGGTTTTATTTCTCTGTGTTTGAAGAGGTACGACAGCCGGGGTTTAGGTCATTTCTACGAGATATGCTATATATGGCCTCTAAGGACAAAATTTAAAGAGAAGGTGATGAAAGTACCACAAATTGAACAAAGAAGATATATATGAAATTGTATTGTATTGTACTGTACTGTAAGAAGGATATTGAATGTTAGCTCAAAATAAAGTTCCATGTACCCTAAACTTAAAGAGTGTTGGAGGGCTAAGAATATGTCTTCCATACAAAGCGCTTCTAGGGAACAATAATCTATCAGAAAATAAGGTTTCCCTAGGGCATTATATTAATCTCGTTCCCCCACTAAATCCAAGACTTTTATCAACACTTTACAAATCAATAAAGTATTCCAACCGGGAATCATTCCAAGGACGCAATCCGGAGTAACCAAATGAGGCCTTAGTATTGCCAGAGAATATATTGTGGGAAAATAAAGATATATGTACGAGACTTATAGCTATTTCTCATGGGAAAATAAAAACCTTGGAAATTACTAGTTTGTTTCTTATAGAGAATGCAAAGTTAAGACTTCAATAATTATTCTCTGATTCTCTGATGTGCCATATTCTGCATCTCTGTGTTGAAGTTTCTCTAGTAATACAAAAAATATTATTTATCATCTAGTATCTAGTTAAATATTATGATCTCATCAACATACTCTGACGTAAACATTCACTAAAGGCTTGTTCGGTTCCTTAGGAACGAGGCCCTGGAATAATTCCCAATTGAAATGGTTCACTAATTTGTATAATCTTGATAAGCTGGAATTGTTCATGGGTCCAATCCTAGCTAGAAAACCCAACGGATCCTAAATGGGTGCCAAAGATATATACTTCTAAGACCTGTGTCTGAGAGAGGATTTCTTTCCTTTGAAGGCAAGATACTCATTTCGGATTTTGCATAAGATCGACGTATGTACAGTCAGTTCAGCATATGATCTTAATTAACTAGGTGTAACAACCCTCGTCTAAAACTGCTTATATGGTCCAACTCCGCACGTGGAATGGGCATGCATACGTATGCAGGTCCGTTCCACGTAGGAAGCTGGGCATAAGTAGTTTTAGATGATGGGTGTTACACTAGGATTTGTATGTATCCAAACCGCACAGTGAAGCAAGTAGTTAGTAGTGCACCACTTGCATTGATTATTACAGTAGAATATAATTACCTGATTGATAATAATTACATACTCCCTCCGTCCCATAAAAAGAGTCATTCTCGCTTTCCAAAAAGTCAACAACTTTTAACTTTGACCAAATATATTTAACAAAATATTAATATTTATGGTACATAATTAGTATTATTAGGTAGATCTTTGAATATACTTTCATAATAAACTTATTTAAAGATATAAATGTTGCACGCATTTTCTACAAACGTAGTCAAAGTTGAGAAAGTTTGACCAGCACGCTTCCTACGGCGACTTTTTTTATGGGACGGAGTAGTATATCGGTTATTAACCATGCCAAGATTCGCACACAGCTTACGTGGTCCTTACAGAAGACACAAGTCGTCGACAGATAGAACCGCAGCTAGCCTGCCTCAACTTGTCAAACAGAGGTCAGATCATCAGATTCATAACGCAGCATGCATGAGTTGAGAGCAGTGTCAAATATGTTGCGTCATGCAGAGTGGTTCCAGCTACAAGAAGGTGAGCTAATGAACCAAACACCTCCAACAGCAGCCAGCCACCTGCCCATGCTTTGCACTGGAAGGAAGGCCACCAACCATCTCTTTTGCCATTCCCAAATCCCAACTGGCTGGCGAAACAACAGTACGTGCTCAGCTTCAGAACGAAGCTATAAAATGCCCGGCAAGCACCCATGTCTCTACATCTCCATCCCAACCAAGCGCCCTCAGTTTCTAGCTAGTTGCTGCAGTTCTGCTAGCTTGTAGCCATGGCTTCCGCGGCCTCGTCTCGCTTCTTCACCACGGCGCTCGTGATGATGGCGCTCATCATGCTCGGGGGCAGCACCACGTGCCACGCCGCGCGCCGTCTCGCCGACGACACGACGACCGCCCCGGCCGCTGCTCCTGCCGCCGTCCCGGGCATTCCTGCCGTGCCGAAGCCGCCGGTCGTGCCGACGGTGCCCGCGGCCACTCTTCCACCGATGCCCGCCGTGCCGACGGTGCCCGCGGTGGGCGCCGTGCCACCGATCCCCGCGTTGCCCAAGATCCCCGCGGTGCCTGCGGTGGGCGCCGTGCCACCGATCCCCGCGCTGCCCAAGATCCCCGCGGTGCCTACAGTGCCGAACACCGCCGCGCTGCCCCCTATCGCTATGCCGGCTGTACCCGCCGCCGTGCCAAAGGTGACGCTGCCGCCGATTCCCGCAGCCGTTGTGCCTAAGGTTGGCGCCTTGCCGCCGATTCCCGCCGCCGTGCCTAAGCTGACCCTGCCGCCGATGCCCTCCACCATCCCGGCCGGCGTGCCCATGCCGTTCGTGGCGCCGCCTCCTTCGGCATAATTCAGTTCACCGATGTCAGATACATTGTCCATCGAGTATTTATTCGATAGTTGATCACTCGCGATCAATGCATGCATGCTGTGCTGCCTTTCATGAGCAGATTTACTTCCTTGGAGTATTTGTTCCCTTTTTTTTCAAGTTGTATTTGTTCCATTTTATGTATGTATGTGATTCTATGTACTTCTATATATTGTATTGAGTCTTTTTTTAAATTATATACTGTGTTAAATTTTGTCAGATCATTTTCTGTCATCTTTTTTTTTTCTTTTGGTTGGTGGTCAGTGATTATAACTTGTAAGTGTACACGTGTGTACGGAGTGCTCGGCTACCCCGTGTGTTGTATCATGTATTTGAGTTTATTTATGGTACTTTGTTAATTGCAGAATGACATTATCTGTATCTCACTGTCACTGGCAGTTTCATATGAAGTGAATTTTGCCACGCAACAGTAAGAAAACCAAAAGTTTGTTCATGTGTAATTGTATTTTATTTGGAAAGACATGTTGGTCTAAAAATGTTTATATAATGGGTTGGATTTAGTTGGGCTTGGCCCATTTTGTATTCAATCAAATCAAACAAATTTAAGGCCCATAAGTATAATAAAAGGTACTCCAATCATCATATATAGGAAACTAACTAGAGGTTGACTCAGTTTCAATAGATAGTGATTGTGTTTACCCGTTGTAAAGTTGAAAAAGGCACGTGCGTGTGCTAGCTTGAGTTAACTGATGTCTTTCTGCCCCTAGGGGCTATTTCCTCAGCCTCTCGTGGGAGCTCGACACTTCTTTCAACACCATTGTTTTCTACTCTCTCTATATTCCAAATATGAATGAAATAAGTTAGAAAGTACTGAGTTTTATGCACTAATCAGTATAACTCAAAAGCTTGGGCTGACGAGGAAGACGGACAATTCACTATATATTTTAACACCCTCTCACGTAGGGGCTCCTTCATACGTCGAATTGAAACAAGCAGCAAGTACTTTTTATTTAATTGTGCTAATTAGAATTCAAACTCAAAATCTCTAGCTGTAAGATCATATTGAGTTACACGCATCGATCAGTATAACTAAAAAAATAAATTAAAAAGAAGGCCGACAATTTGCTTTATTCAACGAAAAAAAAGAGATGCATGTCCGTCTGTGATTGAATTGACGGCATGCGTGTTTGCATCTTGGAGCTTTTGTGAAATTTCTTTTGCAATGGATTATTGTGAATTGAATTAAAATCACACAAGCTCTACCTTCACTAGTTTACGTGCATTATTCACTATTTTTGTACCTAATGTTACAAAACAAATCTGCTGATGTCATGATAAATAGTTTAGAAACCAACCAGATATGCAGATATGCGGCACAGCTTAGTGTCAGTGTCCTGCATGTAAGAAGCTGAGCTACCAGAAAAGCAGCGTCAAACCGGCCAGTATCCACCCTCTCTTAAACAAAAACCGTGTGGCTCGGAAGGTGATCAAAACTCAAAAGCTCATCGGTGACGACCAATTTGCACAGGCCGTGGCCTATAAATTGACCTCCATTTGCGCATGTCCTTTGCATCACTGCTAGTAAACAGACAGAGTTCCTTCCCACAGCTGGTTTAGCGATTAGCAGCTACTGCCTACTAGTAGCCGTCCGATCAAGATCGCACATGGCCTCTGCCGCCTCAGCTCTCTTCGCCACGGCGGCGCTCGTCATGGCGCTCATGCTCGCCGGGAGCAGCACGTGTCATGCTGCTCGCTACCTCGCCGACTCGACTTCGGCAGCCGCTCCTGCCGCCGTGCCTGCGGTGCCTGCCACGGCGGCCTTGCCACCGATTGCCGCGGTCACCATGCCACCTATACCCACGGTGCCAGTGGTCCCCGCGGCGACCCTACCGCCGATGCCCGCGGCGCCCACAGTACCAAACGCCGCGCTGCCCCCTATGCCGGCCGTCCCCACCGTGCCCAAGGCGACCCTCCCGCCGATGCCCGCAGTGCCCACGGTGCCGGCCGTCCCCGCCGTGCCCAAGGTGACCTTGCCGCCGATGCCCGCCGTCCCTAAGGTGACCTTGCCGCCGATGCCCTCCATCCCAGGCGTGCCAATGCCATTCTTGGCGCCACCTCCTTCGGCATAATCAAGCATCTTTCCGTGGCGAGATGCATGTGTAATTGTGTAGAGACGTGGAGTGTGAGTCTGTCGTCTGATTGTCCATCGAGAGTTGATCACTTGATCTTGTGTTTGCTGGGAATGGTGTCTCCTCATGAGCAGATTACCAAATTTGGTTGGAGAATTCTTCTTTTTTGTTTCCAGTCCTTTTTATGTTTGTTGTATATATACTTATACGTATACTCTCTCCATTCTAAATTCTAGTTCATGCATTTGGCATTATTTTAAGTAAAACATTTTCTGATACTTGGTCGTTTGATTTAAGTGTTTGCACATTGTACACATATCACCCCGGCTATTTCGTGCTGTTGTAAGTATATGAGTTTAATTTTAGTCACTTTGCGTTCATTGCAAAATGATGTGTACCGAGGGGAATAACTTTTGACACATTGCACGATCCAATCCCCTGTCTGGCCCACATATCAGAGAGAAGCAAAGCACGCGAGACAAAAAAAATTCCACAGCCACCTTATCCTCTCCTGCGCCCGAGAGGCCATGACTTCCTTGGTTGTCCCCTAAATCTTTTCATCTCCATGCTACCTTTGTCCTCACAAAATCACCGGAAACCTCTTGTTCCTCACCGCTAGGCGCTAACAAGGAAGGTTATTCCCCTCATAAAAAGGAAAAGTCGTTGTGGGATCACCGGAAATCTTTTGGTTGTCCTCTTGTTGAATCACTGGAAATCTTTTTCATGTTGAAAAAGGAAAAATTGACATGAAAGCTGTTTACTGACGACTATCTAGAACCGTCAGTTATCAATTGATGATGGTTTTCCATCAGGGGAGATGGACTTTCCATGTTAGCCTCTCCCTGACGGCGTATCCCTAATGGTTACTGTAAGACTTTCCCTGACGTTTTCCGTCACGAAAAAAACTGTCAGGGGTAGTGATAGCAAGGAGCAAGAGCATGACGCTAAGATCATGTTCATGGACACAACATGCCTTGATGACACAAAGGATGCATGTGTAGGCAATATATGCTCAAATCTTAGTATGAGTCGTTGGAGGCAATGGGAGTGAGAGTAGGGGTATGTGATTCTCTATGTTTGGTGCATTTGACTCTAGGTGTGTTTCATGAATTCAAACATATATTTTGTTTAAATTTAAAATTTAAATTTAAAGACTTCTAAATTATGGATTTGAAATGTTGTTCAATTGTGTGTGTAGTAAAATCATAAAAAATTTGGAATTTTTATTGGTGTTGAAAAAAGGTTTACGACATGATATACGTAAAAGAGAGGAGAAATGGTAGGAAAGGTAATATTAGGGGCGCGATTGTTCTCAATCTACTGGCCCAACCATCTCCTTTAACCAAGGATACTGTTTTCTCAATCTCCTTTAACTAGTTATAGGCCGGTGAACATGCTCAAGAAGCATACCAAACGATTTATCATGTGATACGTGTAGCCATGAGTTCTTCTTAATTATTGGCCAAATTAAATATTTTCAAAACAAACGTTGTCCTATATATTGAATAGAGAAAAAAAAGGCCGTGGGCGGACAGAGGCATTGGGCCCAAGACCCTCTGTCATACTAGAATTTGCATTATAAAATTTAAAATTGAACCAAACTTCAAAAAGAAACGGTACTACTTACCTCCTCTAAAAAAGTTTTAAAAAACAGTACTAGCAACACACCATACCATCATAAATCCAAACACAACTCATTTAATTTTTAGATAATGGAACAAGGTTCCAGTCTTTATAACTAGGAGATCAACAAATGTATTAAACTACTAGCATATCCCATGCTTTAGGGTTCTCTCTGACTTTGGCATTTAACAAGGCTCTGTTCATCTACAACATCGGTTGCATCAAGAAAAACTACTAGGGGACATAAAAAAAAAGCCACTAGGAAAGAAGATAGAAAATTTTGGATAGAATATTGTATCTTTTTTATTTTAATTTTTATGTATAATTTATGAATGTATTGTGTCAAGTTTTAATATAAATTTCCCCCTTCATTCGCAAAAAAAAAATCAAAGCACCTGCTTGTAAGTTGTAGCGGTGTTGCGTTGTGTAAACAAATTGGACGTAAAGCATTTCCCTTGTTCAACTCGTCAAAAGCATAACTCTGTGGACCTATGGTAGGCAGGCGAGGTGAGAAATGAGAACAACCACCAGCCTTTTCTACACATCTTGCATTGTTGTCTGTTTGCTCTACCTAATGTTTAACAGATCAGAGGAGGACTCCGCACGTCTGGTGGTAACTCTTGTGCTGATGTGATCATCATAGCTCTGAAACCAACCAGCAGCTTAACTGCTTAACCATGCGTGCTGTCCATGCAGACGCAAAGCGCTTGAGCATCCTGCATGTTTGAGCTCAAGAGATGTATGTGTGACAATGTCATTCAAGAAGGTGAGCTAACCAGAGAAAAATGCATTATTACATGCAACCGGCCGGTGTCAACCTCGATCGCCGCATCCATCTCCCCTCACCAAATTCTTCAACTACTGTCGTCTTGACACGGCGGCGCGGAAGGTGACAAAAAAAAGGCAAATATAAAAATCTCACCGCTGACGACCAATTTGCACAAGCTGTGTACGTGCGTGGCCTATAAATTGCCATGCATTGCCCATGTCTTCGCATCACACAAGTAAACGGCTTTAATTCAGTACGTGTTCAGTCTCTTGCTAGCAGCTAGCTACTAGCTACTTAGCTAGTAAGGTGAGAATATCAAGAACCGAACACCCATGGCGGCCTCTGCATCGGATCTCCTCGCCACGGCGGCGCTCGTCGTGGCGCTCATGCTCAGCAGCACGACGACGACCCACGCGGCGCGCCATCTCGCCGACACAACCCCGGCGGCCGCGCCCGCCGCCGTCGTCCCTGGCATTCCCGCCGTGCCGACGACGGTGCCTGCGGTGGGCGCCGTCCCACCGATCCCCGCAGTGCCGGCAGTCCCTGCCGCGACGACCTTGCCGCCCATGCCATCGGTGCCGGCGGTCCCCGCGGCGACCTTGCCGCCCATGCCCAAGGTACCCGCCGTGCCGAACGCCGCCGCGTTGCCGCCGATGCCGGCCGTGCCGAAGGTTACAGCCTTGCCGCCGATGCCCTCCATCCCCGGTGTGCCGATGCCCTTCTTGGCGCCACCTCCTTCGCCTTGAAGCGCGCTTGTGCGGCATCTGCCGATGTCTCAAATGTTGTGATGATTGGGTCATTCGATAGTGTGTTTAATTTTATTTGCTGGACATGCTGTTCTTGGCATGAGCAGATCTGATTATATATACTTGATGTATCATAGTATTCCGTTGTATACATGAGTGTATTAGTTGATGTATTCCGTTGTATACATATCATCGCAATTTTCTTAATACTGATTTTTCCCCTCTATATGAGAAGGAAAGATGGTTCTCTATCCCTACTTTCAGAAGGCATGTGAATTATGTCTTTCTACGCAAACTAAATTATGTCAGCGTAAAAGGAATCCTGAAATTATGCTCATATGGAGAAAAATGGACATATAGGCCAGAGTAATCTTTCTATGTGTTTCCATCAGAGATTTATGTAATATTGACTTTTTTATGAATAAAACACCCCATATAATTGACAAGACAGAACTAATGGTTGTTATTTTGAAATGAAAAAATGAACCGATGGCCTGTCTAGAAAAAAAAAAAACTCAGATAGGCCATGCTGTTCTCCTAGTACTTACTCCCTCCGACCATAAATAACTGTCGTTCTCATTTCCTGACTTTAACTAATTTTATATAAAAAATATTAATATTTATGGTACATAATTAATATCATTAGATAGATCGTTGAATCTATATTCATAATAAATTTATTTGGAGATATAAATGTTACACGCATTTTCTATAAATCTAGTCAAACTTATGGCACGAAAACAAAAAACGACAGTTATTTAGAGACGGAGGGAGTATGCAACAAACGGGCAATAGTTTAAAGCCATGTTTGGTAGGGCTTCGGCTCCTAAAAGGGCGTCTTGGCTTCTCTTGTGTGGAGTAGCTTCTCTGGTAGAACTAGAGTCGTTTTGAAAAAAAAATATTGGCAAAACGACTCTAGTGACAATTTTGTTATAATTTTATATTAGGTTTATGAAAAGAAGTTAGGAAAAGTTACTTTTTTTGATTCCGAATCCTCCATAAAAATGGCTCCGGCTCCTCTAAGCTTCTTGCAAGGAACTATTTTTTTAAATGCCAGTTGGCATGTCTCCATGCAAGAAGCCGTGCGCCTTGCCAAATAGGGTCTAGCTCCCAATGAAGAGTGCTTTATGAAGCTTCTAGTAATTTTTCTTCAAGTAAACAGCAGGCCCCTGCTGGCAAATAAATAGATTAGGACAAAAGTTAAGCGGTATAATTACAAAGCCTCTAGTGATTTCAGTGATCTATTCTTTCTTTTGTTCTATCTACAAGCAGAGAAAGAGGGCATTAGTTTCAAAGAAAATAAAAATAAAAAAGTGGTTTACTCCACCCGACCTTTAAATAAAAAACGCTAATCTAAACATGGGCAGATGTATATATACATTAGTGGGTGCAGCCGCACCCACACAAAAACAAAAAAAATAGTGTTTATAGCTAAATTTTCACCATATTCGCACCCATAAAATAAAAGTGTATGCACCCACAAAGTAAGCGCACCCCCTTGAATTTTTTCTAGCTCCGCCGCTGAATCTAAAGAAAAACAAAAAGGAATACCATTTAATTGTATCTTTACCTTGGCTCATCAGAAGTGTAGCTTAAATAGATATTGGGTTGATTCATATTTTTTAAAAAAATAAAAAAGAAACAGGGTGAAAATCCCACCGTGTTAATAAATTCTCACACACACATCAGTACCACAGGAAATTCCCAATAAACGATAGCCGCACATTTGAAAAGTGCCTTTACTTGTTTCGCCTATATATACCATCTGCTTAACTACTTAAATTGGTAGGCAGGGGAGAAGACAACTACCCTGGACTCAGCTCAACCTGGAGGACGATACGAAAGGCTGAAGCTTTGTTGACTTTGACTGATGCGTCTCACCTAATGAAATCAAATGATACATTAACGACGTAACTCATATATATATATAGGAGAGTATACTCTGTAGGCAGCTATAGAATAGCTTATTCTGTAGCCAGGCCAGACAGTCGAGCCACCCTGCTGCCGGTCCGGTCATTCAAACCACGCAACAGATCCTCTGCCCAGATTTACGTGAGTCATCATTGCCTGGTCTCGTCAGCGCATTTACTAAAGATGCTGAGCGTCATTAGCGTAGCAATTAGTGGTCATATCTTTTGAAACTGCTAGCGGTATTTTACGAGAACCTACAGAGTAGAGCATTTACGTGAACCTGAGAACCTACAGAGTACTAGCATTTACGAGAACCTACAGAGTAGAGCATTTAAAATTATTTTACGAGAAGCTAAAAGGTAGATGCCAGGTTACGGGAATACTTGATCCTGAACTATGGTATATGCCAGCACATAGGTTCCGATAATACTTGGTCACCATATAATTTAGGGCGATTTTTATATTTAACCTCTTTTTTAATAAATATTTCAATATTAACCGCCCCAGAAAATAATTTGCATCCGGTAGCCCTTTTTGGTCGCGCCATTCCCAATGGCGCGACCAAATAACATAGTCACGCCACATGCGTTGACGTGACAAGATACGACACATTCGACGGCGTTTCCGACATGGAAAATTTTGTTGCGCCACCCCTGTTGGTGTGACAGTACAGTCTCGTCGCGCCACCGGGAATGGCGCGACGAGACTGATTTTTTGAAAAATCATAACTCTTCAATACGACGTCGGATGAAGATGATTTTTATATGAAAATTGTAGCTCTCGATGAGATCTACAACTTTGTAGTTTTGAGTTTTTTTGTTTGACGATGTTAAGATGCTCAAAAAATTATATAAACTTTCAGCACCAAAATAATCGCGTATTAGTGATTGTTGCATTATGAAAATCATATCTTTTTTGAATGGATTCAAACAAAGATATAATTTATATAAAAATTGTAGCTCTCAATGAAGTATACAACGTTGTAGTTCTGAGGTTTTACATTTAAGGTCGTTAAGACGCTCGAGAAAATAATATAAATTTTCAGCACGAATATGCTTCTGAGGTTTTATATTATTTTCTCGAGCGTCTTAACGACCTTAAATGTAAAACCTCAAAACTACAACGTTGTATACCTCATTGAGAGCTACAATTTTTATATAAATTATATCTTTGTTTGAATCCATTCAAAAAAGATATGATTTTCATAATGCAACAATCACTAATACGCGATTATTTTGGTGCTGAAAGTTTATATAATTTTTTTGAGCATCTTAACGTCGTCAAACAAAAAAACTCAAAACTACAAAATTGTAGATCTCATCGAGAGCTATAATTTTCATATAAAAATCATCTTCATCCGACATCGTATTGAAGAGTTATGATTTTTCAAAAATTCAGTCTCGTCGCGCCATTCCGGTGGCGCGACAAAACTGTACTGTCACGCCAACAGGGGTGGCGCGACAAACTTTTCCATGTCGGAAACGCCGTCGAATGTGTCGTATCTTGTCACGCCAACGCATGTGACGCGACTATGTGGCCCCAGAAAATAATTTGCATCCGGTAGCCCTTTTTGGTCGCGCCATTCCCAATGGCGCGACAAAAAAGGGCTACCGGATGCAAATTATTTTCTGGGGCGGTTAATATTGAAATATTTATTAAAAAAGGGGATAAATATAAAAATCGCCCTATAATTTACCATAGAACGTGTTTACTATAATTTCGAGTAACTAGTTACTGTAATGTCAAGATCAATTTACCATAGAACGTGTTTACTATAATTTCAAAGTTAGTATAATTTCAACATCAATTTACCATATAATGTCAGCACAAAGATGATAATTTGGCGGGTAAGTTACCACAATTTGGCATCAACCACAGTTACGAATAACTAGTTACTGTAATGTTGAAATCATGTACTACAAGATAGTCACGAGAATAAACATTGACAATTAGCTCCACTTTGTACAGGAGAATAGCTCAACTCCATCAGAAAACGGTACCAGATCACTTTTGTAGTAGTTAGAAATGTTTCATTCACAATCAGGTCCATGTTACAGGATAAGAAATATTTTTTTTGAATTGAATAATTGACACAGTTAAAATTGAGACAATCTCTCTTCTTCAAATCAGCTCGATTACAACCGACGGTAGTTCCAAGATATCTTCCCACTCCTCGACACTAAATGTGCTATCCTGGAAACATTGGAAATAGTTATTAATCCTCATTTGGTGACTATATGATTTACAAGAAACAAAATTACAAGAATTATGTGGTGTGATATAACAGTAGTAGCATGTAGGAAATCACTGAAGGCATGGTGACCCTGAAGAACAATTGCTTTTCCATACACTATAGTATATGATTTACGAGAAACACAATTTGCTATTTATTCAGTAGGGCCAATTGAGCCTACTTTCAGAATAATGAATGAAGATTAGTTAGATAGAAAAAAAAATCATAACAGTGCAAGGATAGTCGCCAGATTAAACATGTTTGGGCCAAACGTACCTAACACATGTCCTGGAAACGCATAAAATAAGATCTACAGTGAAGTAATATGAATAGATTCAGATATGCATAACTGCTCCCCAAGAACACCTCATGCACATCAACATTGCCGTTTTTCTCAGAAAGGCCAGATCAGCAATAAACAGTAAATATATAATTTCAACATGCATTGCCAAATCACTAAGCTGAAATCTCCTGCCGCCTAATTCCAATGCCAGAAACCAGCAGTCTTTCATCACCGGTTCTAGGTAAATCATTGTTGGCCTTTTCCATCTTTAGTCTGAAAAAAAACTAGTAACTGACCTCCTATGTCCTATGTAGTGAAATTGAGCCTACAAACAAACCTATAAACAAATGCACGAGTACTGAAAATGGTACAAATGCTAGGCTAGAAAAAGTCATCATATCTAGGTCCATGTTTTTGCACATGATTAATTTAGAAGAAAAGGGATATCTGACATGGTTAAGACACTGAAACAAGAAATCATTGAGCATGGAACTGCATAAACATCCACGTGCAGATAGTGAGTCCTTATACCGTGCAAGTAATCAAGTTACCACATTGCCAATTTACCTTTCTATGCAATCAAATTACTGTAAAATGTATAAAAATTTACAGCATGCATGGAAGCTTTCTTGATACTGTAGATGCCGAACTACACAGGCACATTTCCTGCAATTCAAGTGATTCAAAATCAAAATTGAACTAACTAAAAAATAACATGGTGACCAGAATCATTGTTTTTTTAGTAGTATCGCTACAATGATCGGCCACGGAGAAGTACCATTCAACCAAATAAGCTCACCGCCACCAGCCCACTATATAATTCCTGAATATGATTTACGATAATCCAACTCATTCCCAAAAAAGGGGTTTTCGTAATTCCTGAATATGATTTACGATAATCCAACTCACTCCTATTCAACATGGCTAATACTCCAAATGGGAAACGCATAAAAAGTGGATGTACAGTGAAATAGATTAGAGAACAATCCAACAGCAAACAGATTAATCAATAAAAACTAACTAGCAGAAAAGGTTCTAGTAATTTTGTGACTATGATTTACGAGAAAAAAACAACACAAAAAGTAATGAACTCAAATCCATGAATTTCTAATCTGAAACAATTTGGATTATGAAGGTATGCGGAAGAGAGATTCTTTGACCCAAATTGAGGTACATTTTCTTGCATTAGTGCTCTGGTCACCCTTCCTGGTGAAGGGCACGCAGAAGGCCAAGGGAGTAGCGACTGCAGCAGAATTGAATGTACCTGGATCAGTCGAACAGCGGTGGGCGGCATAGGTCGCTGACATCGACGTGGTGGTGCTCTCCTAGACTCTGTGGGGGCACTGCTGTAGTCGAGTGCCATGGTTGCCGCCCGGAGCCCCATCACATGGAGACAGGAGGGGAGGGGAGGGGGAGCCGCCGTGGCGCCGCGCCGGCGGCCGGGGACCTGCACGGCCGCGCCCTCCTAGCCAAGCTGATGTAGATCCACGCGGTGGGGGGGAGGACAGCAGCTGCCGCCGCTCGGAGGGAAGAGGCCATCGTGGCCGGTGGCGGGCGAAGGGCCTCGCCGAGATCCAGGCGTTTCCCAGCCAGGGATGCAGCAATCGCCGCCAGGCGCCGGAATAGGCCGGACTGCCGCCGGAGCCGTCCGCGCGGAATAGGCCGCACCACTGCTGGGAGCTGTCCGCGCGTCGGGAGGGTGCGCCTGCGCTGCCGCCGGTCGGTGAGGAGGAACCTACGCGCAGCGTGGGCAGGGAAGCCACCACCGCCGCCCTCTGATTCGGAAGGGACGAGAGAGAGAAAGAAAAAAGAAATGACGTGATTTTTGGATAAGCCACGTGATTAGGGGATCGGGTAATTAAATAGTCTTTTTAATAGGATAATTAAAAGCTAACCTGATCCATGGTGGCCAGTGGGGGAGCTGTCTGGTACTCTGTTAGGTCCGTATCCTTTAATCGGTCGGACGACGTTGGATCCGGCTACAAAATAAATTATTTCATAGCCAGCTATGGACTAATATATATATATATATATATATATATATATATATATATATATATATATATATATATATATATATATATATATATATATATAGGCCTTTATTAGATGCCAAATTTCAATCCCAAATTCTACTATGCAAAAAGAAGATTCCCATCACATCAAAATACCGGCACATACATAGAGTACTAAATGTAGATGAAATTAAAAACTAATTGCACAGTTTTGTTATACTTTACGAGACGAACATTTTGAGCCTAATTAGTCAAAGTTTGAACAATTTTTACCAAATACAAACGAATTGGTACAGTACGCATTTAATGCGCACTGTACCAATTCGGGCGGCCGGATTCGGCATCTAAACACGGCCATAGTTCAGTAACCAACCGGATGTACAATGCAGAAAGGTCAACAACTAACCAAACGCCCGGCCTTTTTGTCTTTTTCTTTCTTTTTTTTTGATAAAAAACATCGTCAGGCTATGACGACCAACTTCTACTCTGATGTGCACATGCCTGAGTGCAGCTTGGCCTTCTGGCATGGTTGCTATGATGATTCCTGTGGCATGGTTTACTAATTCTCAGCAACAATTACAATCTGAAGGCCTTGAAAAAACTGCCCAAGATGAATTTGCTGCTGCCATCATAAACTGGAAACTGCCAAGTAGTAACGGACTGTTTGGGAATACGATAGAGTCTACTTTGGTTATGTCAAATATAGTTAAAGAATGTGAGTGTAGGTTTGTGTGCACTTGGTTGTTTATCCAAGGCATTGTTGACCACTTAGAGTGAATGCCAATGCTTATGACTTAGTGTAGGTGTACATTTGTACACATGACATTTATCTTTATTAAAATATAATATAATATAACAGTTGGGGATCATTGGTGGATGTGCTTGAATGAGATTTAGCTTTATATATGTGCATGTTTAGTTAATAACTTGATTTTGTGAATTTGCAAGTTGAATCATTATGTCTGGAACCATGGGCCCAAACTTCATTTTTATGTGGGTTAGATATTTTTTCATGACGATCTTCTATCCTCATGAAAATTATGTGACCCTTGTGGTATAGTTATGTACTCTCATGAAAATATTTTCATGGTGGTACAAATACATTTTCATGACGGTTTTTAACTCACATAAATTATTTTTGTGGAGATAATACTGACACGAAAATAATGTTTCCACAAACCTGACAAAGCCCTAATTTTTGTGCAGGGCACCATGATGAAAAAGGTTCGTGGCGGTCAACCTCCACAAAAAAAATGTAATTTCCCTGGCATTTGATTCATGAGGGTTATTACATGATGGCATCACTCATTGTTTTCATGGCGGTATTTATACTTTTGTGGCGTTTATTTCTTGTTTTCTTTTACTCTCATGAAATCTCCGTTTTCTAGTAGTAGTGTGCATTTCCAGACATTGTGACGAAATAAAACCCACGATGCCGGCTCTTTTCGGTTTCTAAGATGCGCTAACTGAAAAGGGAGATGAAGCAAAAGCCACCTCATGGTACTCGTGCATAAAAAATACTCCTGCACCTCTAAGGGTTTTTTGTTGGCAGATCATAATTAGTCCTGCTTGTGCTATAAGCCACACGACTTGACTGCCTACAAGTCTACAACCATCCTCCACTTGAAATTGCTATCGGAAAGGCCTTATTTCTTGAGGTGGTTGTCTTAAAACGATCGTCATTAGAAATCCATTTCTAGAGGACATGTATATAAATTGATAACTTTTCATATGAAGTTAGATATAAATTGACTTTATACCAAAATTATAGAGCTCGATGAGATCTACATCTTTCTACTTGAAGGTTTTTTATTTGAAATTTTTTGGGGCCAAAATATTCCTTACAATTTTCATATATCTTTTAAAAGATAATTTTTCGAACGATTTTCACAGACGGTTACTTAGGCCAACCACCTCTAAAATTATTTCTACAGGTAGTTAGCTTAAGAAAACTGCCACCGAAAGTGTTTTTCCATTAAAGGTTTAAAAGAAATGGATCTTATGCTACTATCAACAATAGCAGCTATGTAGTAGAATGGTAAGGAAGGCTCACATTAAGGAAGAGGATGTAAGTTCAAATTCTAAAAAAAATCCACACAATTTAGTTTAAATCCTATAAAACATACTTGCTCATATTGTCATGCAAAAATCATGTGACATAGAATTGGACCGTAGAAAAGAAATAAATTTTTCATATTGAACAAAAGAAATGTCCTTGGAAAGAAAAAAACTGTAACGTCTTTGAACGAAAATCACAAAAGAGAAAATATACTAATTTCATGAGAGAAACGTTCTAGCTTATAATGTTTCAGTTTAAATAAAATATTGTAATAACTTAAAATAAAAGAAATTCTAACTTTAGAGTAAAAGGTAGCACCTACATTGGAAACAAAGTTCTCACCAATTTGGATGAGAGATTAGAATTAGATACCTATCACTTATGGTTCTTCAAACGTGGTGGAATTTAATGTTCAACCATAGCAACACATATGCATTTTTCTAATAAAAGTTAATAAAATATAAAATATTTTAAAATAGCTATAATGGTTCTTTCTAATAAAAGTTAATAAAGAAAAAAGATTTTAAAACAGCTGTAATGCTACAAAATACAAATTGGGGATGTAGTGAATAGCTTTCTAGAGCTACAAGGTTCAACACCTCGGATCTCCATGTAATTTTTATATTTCTAAAAAATAAAATATATTTTAAAATTAGCTATAATGCTAAAAAAAGTACAAAAATATATTTTAAAATAGCTATAATGCTAAAAATACAAATTGGGGATGTAGCTCAATTGGTAGAGCACTATGAATAGCTTTCTAGAGGTACGGGGTTCAACTCCTCGCATCTCCAATTAATTTTTATATTTATAAAAAATAAAAAAATTTATGATTAAAAATAGCTATATAAAATAAATTCACAAATGGTTTATTGGTATTGCCATAGTAGGACTTTGCTCGTCAAAGTATATACCAAGAAAACCAAGCACGTCCGGTGTTAGATTTGGGTGGGCTGCAATAGAATCCAGTGGGCCGCTCCCGGATTACTGTTGTACGAGTTTGGGTCTTTGGGCTGCTTGCCTGCTTCTCAAGGACGTTTTTTTTCTCTGGTTGGACGCAACAGCTTCCTGTTACCTTCACTCTGCCGGTGTCGATCTCGCTCGTTCTCTCCATCTACCCATGGAAACTAGATGTTTCTCAATGAGAACTTGTTTCTTATTGTTTCACTTGTTTTCTCAGGAAAAGCAACTCCAAATACAGCTAGGCAAACGATTTTCCAAGGGGGAAAAAAACCCCTACGAGATAAATGTTTCTTAGGACAAATGAAACCTAACTGTTTTTAAGAAAATCAAATCCATACTAAGGGCGTTCGCTGTGGAAAGATAAGAGAAGGCGTAGTAGTAAGGCCGAAGGCCTCATTGCTACCTTGACTTTGCTTCATGGTACGTTCAAACGACTATCTCAGCGCAAAGTTGAATCATCATAATGTTGATTTTACTTGCTATCAAATACGGAGGCACTAGCGGCGCCTAGACGTCTGGCGCCCGTAGCACGTCCGGACACAACTCCCAATCCCAGCGAACTGAACCGTGGCCTAGCTCCTAGTCACAGGCCCACCGCAGGTAGCCTCCCATCCACCTTCGCTCCGACCCCGTCCGCCTTCACCCCATCCCACGCGTGCAACTCCGCCCCCGTCATTACACCCGCCGATTGCCCCTAACCCCCCTCCTCTCTCTCCACACGGGCGGCACTCAGGAGACGGGATGAACAACTGAGGACGAGCACGCCCTAGCGTGCCCCGACTGCAGCACCCTCGTCCGCCGGTCCGCCACACCCCCGTCTACCACCCTCGGCTCGCCCCCGGCCAAACAACATAAAACCCTTGCGACATGAATGCAACGTAAGACTGAAAACAAATGAAACATTTGGAAACATGCTTGGGTAACATGTGTGTGAAACACATGAAACATCCAAAAATAAAACACTTAGCAACATTAAACCACTTGCTGCAACATAAGACTGAAACAACTAAAACATTTGGAAATATACTGTTGCAATATATGTAACATCCAGATCAAAACACAATTGTAACATACGTCTGAAAATAGATGAAACATTTTGAACAAACGATTGCAACATGCCTCTGAAAACACTTGCAACATATGCAACATCCCTCGATCTACTTTTGTAACATCAAGATGAAACAATTGCAACATAGATCTGAAACGCCTAAAACACTTGAAATATACATATGCAACATAGAGGAGGGGAAGGCTGGGCTGGTCGATTCCGGCCGTCGGGTCGGAGTCGGCGGTGAACCGTGGCGCACGAGCTGGGAGCATCACCAGCACCGTCCGCGCTTGTGGGTGCCCTTGGCTCGACCGGGAAAAATTTGAGGCGCCACGGCACATGCGCCCCAGCGGCCATGGCATGGTCAGCGACGTGCGCGACAATGATGGGAGACAGATGGACGTATGGTCGGCGAGAGAGTGAGCAGCACTGGTGTTTGGGATGGGCGCGCAGGGCAGTGGGGCACAACATGGCAGCGAACGAGCGGGTGTCGGTGCCGATGGGGCGTGGGGGCAGTGGGGCATGGCGCAGCAGCAGACGAGCGCGTGGTGAGGGAAGGGTCACGGACAATGAGCGGTTGCTTCGGGGCTTGACGGGTAAGCACGAAGGAGTTGGAGGCGGAAGAGCGGATAAGCACAGAGGAGTGGGTTATTTTATTTTTTGTTTAGGGCCCGTTCCTTGGAGCCGCGTTCGGACAGAAGTTACAGACGGACGCCGAGTTGGATCATTTTCGTACCAAATATCTTGTGTAATTTTTCATTGCTTCTATTGCAACGCACCGGATTTTTTTTTTAAAAAAAACGGAATTTGTGACTCTTGCGAGAGTAGCTCGGGACATGCTGGAGTGGAGCAAGGCGAAGTGGGCCGAGAGGCGGCACTCAGGCAGAACGGCCCACCCCACACGTGCGCCTCCAGCGAGTCCACGTTGCGCGCCACCCTCCCCGTGTCCCCCATCTCCTGGCCAAACAAATCTCTCGCGCCTCCCCTCCTCCCCGCCACTCGCCACCAGCAGTCCAGCTCCACGGCCCCACGGCGAGCCCCGAGCCCGTGCGCGCGCGGCTAGCTAGCTAGCTACTACTACCCACCGCCATGATCACGGGGGCCCTGCAGGTCTCCGGCAGCGGCCTGCCGCTCCTGCTCGTCAGGCGGCGCCGGGCGTTCCGGCCGCCCCATGCGGTGGCGTCCGACGCCGCCGCCGCCACGGCGAGGGAGGAGGGCGGCAAGGTGGCGCTGGGCGGGTCGGGCGTCGCCGTCACCAAGCTCGGCGTCGGGGCCTGGTCCTGGGGCGACACCACCTACTGGAACGAGTTCCAGTGGGACGGTATGTACATTTGCGTGCTTCTTGGTTCAGGATCTCGTAATCAAATTTTCTTCCTGTATTCTTAGTTTGCTGGGATTACATGCTAGGCGTGACAGCCTCTTTCCAGGAACAAGAATTACTACAGTCTGAAATTTCCACCAACTTATAAATAAATGCCATAAAAATCAGCATTGTTTTAGTATAGCACCTGGGTTTCTGAATCCTCCAGCCTTCTAGGTGAATCCCGAATCCTGCAGGACAAAACATTTCTAAACGAGCCAAGGCTGCTGCAGCTTTGTAATTCGCTTCAGATTAGTATGACATTTTCACATTTCAGAGACAAGTGTACTGGTATGGGTTGGTACTTGGTACTCCTACCATACTGAAGATTCATTTCGTTCAGTTTTTTCAGCTAAAATTTTATAAACTTCTTCGATACTGAAGTTGAAATCACACAGTGAAACTGAAACCCATCCCAGGACCCAGGGCCAGAAAGTGTGGTAAATCATCCTACACTTGTGCTCCTGGTTACTAGCATCTCGTTGAAAGAAATTTTAGTTGGCCTCAAATTCTGGTCATACTTCCGGTGCATATGACGCGCCTGCTGCTTTGACCAAAATCTAAATCAACCTGAAATAATTATCGAAACTGGCATTTCCTTGTTTCAAATTAGATGCTCTTCAGCTGTGACAGCACTTACTTACTAGTTGCCTGCCGATTCGGTTGAATCGTTACTAGTACTTTTCATTGCAAAACATGGGAATGGCTGCCTTTTGATATGAGTGAACACTGAAAAAAATACCAGATAGGAAACTGAAGGCGGCTAAAGGAGCATTTGATGCGAGTATCGACTGTGGAATAACCTTCTTTGATACCGCTGAAGTTTATGGAGCAGGGGTAAGAAACAGAAAAGCTTCATGCCTCATCACCCATTCTCTGTCCGCTTCATTATAAGGTAAAATCTAACACTACGTTAAAATGTATGCTATTCAGATATCAGGAGCGATTAATTCAGAAAGTTTACTAGGAAGGTATGTCGTGAAACATTCTTCATGGATCTATTTATACTGTAATTTAAGTCTGTGCAGTATCAGTTCTGAAATTCCCTCTTTCCATCAGATTTATCAAGGAAAGGCAACAAAAGGAACAGGTGGAAGTGGATATCGCGACAAAGTTTGCAGCTCTTCCATGGAGGTTTGGTCGTGGGAGCGTCATTTGTGCACTGAAGGCCTCGTTGGATCGCCTTGGCATCTCTTCAGTTGAGCTCTATCAACTTCATTGGTTGGCTCATCAGCCTTTTTTCAACCAACTTTTTTTTCTCTCTCTCTTTCTGTGTGGACTCTTATCGGTTAACTTAACGTCTCTTCGCATGTCCTTTTCAGGCCAGGGATATGGGGCAACGAAGGTATGAAAAAAATAATTAACACTTAAGTACTGATGATCTCTCTAGTTTTTAATTAGTACACCAAATTCACTGATCTTGCATGATTCAGATTACCTGGATGGCCTTGGAGACGCTGTTGAGCAAGGCCTTGTCAAGGCCGTTGGAGTCTCAAACTACAGCGGTTGCTGTCTAACTCCAACACTAATATAATACGTGCTCTGATTATTATTGTGCTGGTTACTTCTTTCAGTGAAACTAAGCCATACCAATTTCTTCTTTTTTTCATAACTGGGTACCAGAAAAACGTCTCCGGGATGCCTACGAGCGCCTCAAGAAGAGGGGAATTCCACTCGCTTCGAACCAAGTGAATTACAGTTTGATATACAGGAATCCGGAGGAAAACGGGGTGAAGGCGGCTTGCGATGAGCTTGGTGTTACTTTGATCGCGTATTCCCCAATCGCCCAAGGTAGAGCTTGGTTTCTTCTCCGCACACCTTTCCTTGTTCTGCGAGTACATACATACGAACTGTGTACCTATTTTGGTTGGTAAACTCAACTAAGCTCACTAGCCTTTATCTAGTATGAAATCATGCATGTATTGTTTTGATGTATGAATCAATTTCCTTGGTTCAGGTGCTCTGACAGGAAAATACACTCCGGAGAATCCCCCGAAAGGGCCTCGAGGACGCATATACACGCCAGAGTTCCTGACAAAGGTTGCATTTCCAACTATTTTGTGATTGTTTGTTGGTTCCTGGATACTCTCTACTCACTGAAGATCCCCTGAATCATGCCATGCAGCTCCAACCACTTATCAACCGGATCAAGGAAATCGGAGGAAGCTACGGGAGGACTTCAACCCAGGTGCTCTGTCCATCTATCTATCTATCCATCCATCCATCCATCCATCCATCCATCTATCCATCTATCTATCTATCTATCTATCTATATATCAGATCTCAACTGTACTACAATGATTTGTCCTTGGCTCCTACTCCTTGCAAAGTGTCGGCGCTATTGGCAAATAGGAGTACTACATTCACATGTGCAGACTCAGACATGTCTTATTAGTGACAGACAGAATAATGACAACAGTTCCTGCAACCAATACTAGTGGCCATGAAACATTAGCAAGCAATCCACCAATTCCAAACTGACATGCTGCCTGGGTCTGGGAACATTTGGCTCATTGCCCTTAACTATTAGGGCGTCAATTCGCTGACAGAGTTGACGAGCAGCAACAGTTGTATTACTGTACGTACATGGCTGATGCGTTTGTCTGTATAACTTGGTCATTCATCAGGTGGTGCTTAACTGGCTGGTGTGCCAGGGCAACGTGGTGCCGATCCCGGGCGCCAAGAACGCGGAGCAGGCCCGGGAGTTCGCGGGCGCGCTGGGGTGGAGCCTCACGGCCGAGGAGGTGGAGGAGCTCCGGTCCATGGCGCGCCAGGTCAAGCCCGTCATCGGCTTCCCGGTGGAGAAGCTGTGACGGTCGGTCGCTCGGTCCGTCGGTACACGCTGCTGCGTGCAGGCATGCAATGCAATGCAGCAGCTGGGAGTTTTGGTCACCGCCGCTCACGGGTCACCAGAAAACCCCATGGCTGTGACATCAGGCCAGTGTAGTAGTGTATAGTAAGGACTATAGGTAGATGGACAAAGCATACCATTTCTATTGCAAGACCGCAGACGATGTATGCTACTGTACGTAACGTAACAGGGAAATTCAACAGCATATATATAGTATAAAAAGTTTCAGGCCGGCAACCAGATCACAGTAGCTGTGTGTGTCAAGGACGTGTTTGGTAGAGATGTAGAGTCTCGGTAACGTTTCAAATTCAGGGCGTGTTTGCCTCGCAGCCACAACACGCCACGCCTCAAGTTCAGCTACCACACTCGTCAAGGTTGTCATTTAGTTCTCATCTAAGCATTGGTCGCCACAGACTTTTTTTCTTGTCGTTTGCTTTTGCTGTCCGTCATGTAGCGCATATTAATTGTGGCGAGGCCATGGCGAGTGTGGCGGGGTTTTTGGCCGCCACCGCCACACCGTGGCGTGGCCAACCGTGGCCAGGAACCAGGCCCTCAGTTTCTTCTAGTCAATCAGAATCACTGTTTGGCTAGATGGCCAGATTCTAATTCTCCAGGGTGACAAAAACCATTGTTTTACATGAAAAGGAATCATAAAAATGTATAGATCTTCTTAATCATAAAAATGTATAGTTTTTTTTAAAAAAAGTGGTTTTCATTTGAATGGTGACGTGAAACATTTCTAGAGTAGATGAGAGGTAGGAAAGCAAGAACCACAATTAGGAGAAACTACTATAGAGATGATTCTGATCTCTAGTAGAAAAACACTAGAAACGTTTTTTTTATCTACTTGTAGAGACTAGAATAGTATTGTCTTTGACTACCATTGGCAGAGTTTCTCGTGGTTCCGAAGCACAGAACCGATCCTCGGTGCCTGCTTTTCTGTGTACGCACTGTACGCCTGAGCTCTCTGCTGTGCCCAGGTGAACGGAGAGTACTCCTACTACAGTATAGCTGCGTAGTACCAGACTCCTACCGTATACAGTACTCGTACGCGAGGTCAGGTGCGTGCGTGTGTCTGTCTGGCGTGGTGGTGGTCTGGTCACTGCCTCACTGGTGCCTGCTCATCGACGTCGACGCTTGCCTGAGGCTGCAATCTGATGGATGGCTGACGAGTGGCAGTGGCGGCAGCGAGTTGGAGCAGCTGCTGCGATGGACAGGGTAGCCAGAGCCCAAAGCCTGACCGGCGAAAAGATCTCCTGCCGTGTCTGTCCTCCGTCCATGTGGATGCATGCATGCATGCACGCACGGGCCTCGGGGTTCGGACCCTTTGACGACACGGGCTTTTGGACCTGTGGGCTGTGGAGTACAGTACGTCGTCGTGCGTGTACCGTGACCGTCGTGTGTGTTGTGTGCATCTGCATCACTCAGTATTCCGTACTCTGGTGCAGTGCAGGCAGCAGGCAGGCTGCAGCAGTCTTGTTCGATCTGTCAAGGTCAGCGCAGGAACTCGATTCGTAAAGTAGGAGTACCACGTACCAGTGGCTATAGTCGTCAGTGGCCACTTTACCCAGTTTCCAATGGTCCAGACGAAGGCCTGGTTTATACCTAAATTCATCCCTAAATTCCACTATGTAAAAAGAAGATTCCCTATCACATCAAAATATCGGCACATATATAAAGTACTAAATATAGATGAAATCAAAAACTAATTATACAGTTTTGTTGTATTTTGCGAGACGAATCTTTTAAGCATAATTAATCAATATTTGGACAATTATTACCAAATAAAAACAAAATTGCTACAATGTGACGGGACACTTACTATACAAACTTTGGCTCCAAATTTTGACATCTAAACAGGGCCGAAGCGTGCTACTGGTACGTATGTACAAGCCAAACCTGAAACCACTGCCTCGACCCGTCGACCGTCCGTCCTACTTCCCGTTTGAAAGTTTGAATCGATGGGAATCCTAGAACGCAGATTCTGGCCATAAAAATCTCGAACTGTTTGGATTCTTTAGATTTATAGGTATTTCAAAGCCTATGAAAACAGAAGAGATGTCGGGGATGTTTGGATGCTGGCCATCGGTAGCCACACCGCATGAGCGGCAGATCATGGCCCGCCACAAAGTGTGGCGTAGGAATCGCTCGTTACAGAGTGCGGTGATATTACAGATAGCAAAAGGCTCTGCATCACCTGCGGCTACGTAAGTTGTATTCTCTCAACCAAATAATGCACAGAAAACTTGTGGTACGTCGCATCTAGGGAGCGATGCAGGAGGCTATAGGGTCGCGGCCCTATTGCGGGATGGTGGACGCAGTGGCAGATGGAAGATGCGAACTTTTTTTTTGGGTGGGAGTGGGCAAGCAAGCAGACGTGATGCGGTGTGAGAGGAGCTTATCCTTCTCTTTCGGAGGAAGAGGATAAGGTAAGGGCATGTTTATCTTTTAACGCCTGATGAGAGGAAGAATCCTAAAGAAGTTGGGCCCACGGATTTAGAGATTGCAAGAATCTGGGTATAAGATTATTCTCATCCCTTCCATAAAACTCTATCGGTGGCCATTTTATAGAGGTTTTATATGATTTTCAATATCTCAACGGCATTCGAATAGGCCCTAAATAGAAGATGTGTCATGTCATGGTGTGACGAGGTATTTTGGGCTACAATTGTTTTTTTTCCTATTTTGGATTAAAAGTAATGGATTGAACTACATTATTTTAACTTGGTTGTTTGTAAGCAGGGAGTATGATATAGAGTCTATTTTCTTGCAAATAATGCAAATTCAAGTGTGTTGTTAACCCTGCCCACCGATTTCAGGCCTACTTTGAATAGGGAAAAGTCAAGTTGTACAAGTTTGCCAAGTGGATAGTCAATTTAGGTGCATGTTTACCACAAAGCATTGTACAAATATCGTTATGTCCACGTCAGCACACCTCTAGACGATCCATAACGGAGCGTGGCCACCATTAGCATGGACCCAGGTCCAGGGACTTTGCAGGTGCCCAAAGTGATATCACTTTTCGAAGGCATGGACCCCAAACAGTAGCCCGTCGGGGTGGTAAGGGGAAGGTGATGTCTTCCGGGCCGACTCGACAGGTGTTGAGGAATCGGCTAGCTAAGGATGCTAATGGGCCTTCTCCCTCCGAAGTGGCTCATGTTTTGGCTAGGGTTCGAGTTCCGAAAGTGAAGGAACCTTCGGTAGTGAAGATGTCTCCATGAGGATTTTGGATATGATGGTGATTCGATGTCAATGTTGTTGATCACATGTCCGTGGGTTTTATTGAGGTTGTTGATTTACCAAAGTCCCCCCCAAGGCTACGACCTTGGGGTCTGATGAGGGTACGGGGTTCGGATTGAGGCGGTTGATTTATCAAAGTTCCTTCAGGCTACGACCTTGGGGTATGACGAGGGTACGAGGTTTAGATTGAGCTTGTCTAATTCCACGTTGTCCAAGGCCTCCGAAGGGTGCATGGCATTCAAGGCTTAGGGGTAGAAAGATCCCCCTTGAAGTTTCTCAAGGGCTGATTGAGACCTCATCTTGCTTTGCAAATAAAAAATTCGATTAGGTATTGCGTGGCTAGGTTCACGCATTTGAAATTTGAATACAACTTTGTTCGGAGGTGTTCCCAAGAGCTTAGATGGAGGTTTGCATACCAACTCCATGTTGCCATCATACTTTGGCTGATTCTTCTGATTGTAACCCGGTGGCCACCCTCGCCTTTGTAGGTCAAATGGTATTGGTTGGTAAAGATTTGGGTGTGGTTGGCGATGGAGCTGAAGAAGTGGTGAATGTAGGATGCAAACAGACTCTCGGCAGTTTGAAACAATGCTTTAATCAGAAATCATGTAAAAGCCCTGCAAAATGGCTCATCCGTGGAGTGGACGGAGATGTAGTCGGAAGCTAAAAAAAACCAAAAATCTTTGCACGATGTAGGTGAATTGAAATACTCCCCGTTATAAAAAAAAGGATTCTCATCTTCTGACAAGTCAAACAATTCTAATTTTAATTAGAATTATAAAAAAAATAATATCAATTTTTATATTTTAAATAAATGTATTATTAAACAATATATTTCATTATAATTTTAATAATATTTATTTTGTATTATTAATATTTTTTAGTATTAGGACATTTGCGAAGGGAGAATTCCCATCCTTCTTGTGACGGATGGAGCGGCAGTAGGATACTCCAGCAGCAAGCAAGGACTCGGTGATGTGATTTGACGAGAGGCAGAGGATCAGCTGCGATAGATAGCTGCAGCTGAGCGCGCACGTGCACGACAGGAGCAGAGGAGCTTCGTGTCGGCCTCTGCCTGGACCGGACCTTCGAGTCTTTGAACAATGGCAGCAGGGGTTAGCTGAAATTGACGGTGGGAGCACAGTATCAGGATCCCTTGTGCGCATCATGCTAATTTCATCCGCATGGTTTCGGTTCCTACTACAGTACATCATTTGCGCGTTGGAGACAATAGATTACACTTGTGTGTTTTATTTAACGAGCTTCCATGTACTATACGATGAAAAGATTGACCGTTCACATGTATCAATATCGGTTAATACCCTTCATTTCTTTTAATTATTTCAACTTTCACATTCACCTGTCTTTTTTTTCATTGGGAAAAGTTCAATTTTAACCGTTCAACTGTTTTTCGAGTCTGATTTTTACCATATATAGCTCTAAGTTTCGAGTTTCCTTTTACCACTGAACTACCAATACCAAACAAGCGGGACCATCAAGCTCAAAGGTGGTTTTGTATTTTTCAGAAAAATAACAAAAACTGATTGGTTTCCTAAAATTAATATATAATTAATTTATTTTAAATCAGAAAAATATGAAACCAAAACCAACCTTTTTCTTATAATATAATTTACCAATTGGCGCTAGATTTGGAGTTATGTGAAACTTATTTGTAGTTGTGCATAGTGTTTTATCGCTCCTAGTCATGCCTATTATGCAAAATAACAATTTTGTGCTATATTCAACTTAGAGATCGACCGAGAGAATCCATACTGAAATTTTAGTACAAAATATGTAAGAGTTAAATTTTCAACCTAGAGATTGACCAAGAGAATCCGTATAGATTTAGCTAAACTTGCAACCGTATGACATTTTGAGAAGTGAGAATTGCATTTCTTTCGAGACCGATGGAATAGTGCTGCAGCAAAGATTTTGGCTTTTAGCAAACGTGGAAAAGGAAGAAATGAAATCAGCAGTACGTAAGAGTATTTGGCTACATACACCGACATGTGAAAGAGCTGTGTACACGATTGTACGTGTCCAGTTGGCACACTTGCGCTGCTGCCGGTAGACGACGGACGGTCTCGAACGTTGCGAAAACCGTCCAACCGGCGGTCCGAACCTGGTCGCAAGATGTTCTGAATTCATAGTACGAGTTCCAACTTGTTCAGATTTTCAGATTTGACAACAAAGAGACCTGTGCTTTCATATCAAAATTAATCCAAGCTTATAGAAAAAAATGTAATTCTAAATTTTGGACATGTCAAACTTTTTAAAGTTTGACCAAGCTTATAGAAAAAATTATTAACATTTATGTCTCCAATTAAGTTTGCTATATGAAAAAAAATCTCATATCTAACCTAACAGTACTTATTTGGTATCATAAATGCTAGTATTTTTCGTGTAGATTTGGTCGAAACGGTTTGATATCTTTATCTTGGGAAGTAAGGGCAATCCCAATACTAAAAACTATAAGTAGGTTCTATACCTATTTATTTTCCATAGACACTATATATAAAAACTATGGTCCCAATAAATAGTTTCTACATAATATTTTTTTATCCAACCACATATATTCTCTCTCTATTCTCTACCAATCACATTTCTTCATGTTTTGGTTCTCGTGCAGACATTGTTTCTAATTTAGACCTGATTTCTATGATTTTTGCTCTCTCTTCGATAACTACCTTGCCACATCAGCAAAAACGCTTAGATAACAGTGCAATTAATATCTATAAAAACTATAGTGATTTCTCCGTTGAAAGTGCCCTACCAATCGTATTCTTTCCGGAACGGATAGAGCGGTACTCCGTATCATACAGTAGACATGTAAATTCAGTAAAGCTGCAGCAAAGTTTTAGCAAAGCAACAGAAAAAGGAAGAGACGAAATCAATAGTATTTGGCTACTACACACCATGTGAAAGAGCTGTCTGTAGGATTGTATACGAGCCCAGTACTCCAGTTGGCACACCTGCGCTACGACGGACGGCCGAAGCCGAACGCTGCGTTGTCCGGTCCGAACCTGGTCCCAAGCTGTTTCTGAATTCATAGTTCCAACTTGTTTAGATTTTCAGATCTGGACCTTGTTTAGATGCGAAAAGTTTTTGGTAAAAATGTTACATCAGATGTTCCGTGCGATGTCGGAAGGGGTTTTCGGATATTAATAAAAAAACTAATTACATAGCGTGTCTGAAAACCGCGAGACAAATTTATTAAGCCTAATTAATTCATCATTAGCATATTTGTACCGTAGCACTTTAGTGTCAAATCATAGACTAATTAGGTTCAAAACGTTTGTCTCGCAATTTACACGTAAACTGTGCAATTAATTTTTTATTTCATTTATATTTAATACTCCATGTATGTACCGTAAGATTTGATGTGATAGTTTTGTATGAAAAGTTTTTGATCTCAACGAGGCAAAGAGACGTGTGCTTTCATGTCAAATTTAGGTCTGGTTTAGTTCACTCTAAAATACAAAAAATTTTCAAGATTCTCCGTCACATCGCATATGCCGGTACATGTTTGGAGCATTAAATATAGGTAAAAAAATAACTAATTGCACAATTTATCTGTAAATGTCGAGACGAATCTTTTGAGCCAACTTAATGCATGATTAGACAAAGTTTATCAAATACAAACGAAAAGTACTACCGCGCTTTTTTTAAAAAAATTGGAAACTAAATATGACCTTAATCCAAGCCCAATCCAGAAACAGATATTAATTCACTATTAAAAATCCAATCCATTGCTCCTGTACTGCAGCAACTGGCAGGCAGGCAGAGGCAGCGGCAGAGTGATGGTGGTGCTGTTCCTGCAGCGGCACTAGTACACTACAGTCGGCTGAGGACAGGAGTGAAATCTTTTTCTTCGTCCATCCAAGTTGCCGATTCGGAGGGGGGGAGAGTGAGGTCTTGATTAGTTCCAAAATATTTCGTAAAAAACAGTAGATTTTCTGTCACATCGAATCTTTGATATATTCATGGAGCATTAAATATAGATAAAAAATAAAACTAATTACACAGTTTAGATGAAATGGACGAGATGAATCTTTTAAGCCTAATTAAGCCATGATTGGATACTAATTAGCAAATAACAACCAAAAGTGCTACAGTAACATTTCGTAAAATATTTCGAGAACTAATCAAGCCCTCAGAGCGATGCGTCCCGGCCCAAAGATCTCCGACAGCGATCTCAACTCCTCGTAGGCTGTGTTTAGTTCTGTGAAAAAAAACACTATGCAAAAAAAAAATTCCCGGACGTCACATCAAACTTGTGATACATGTATGAAGCATTAAATATAGATAAAAAAATAACTAATTTCACAGTTAGATACAAAATCGTGAGACAAATCTTTCGAACCAAAGTAGTCCGTGATTGGATACTATTTACCAAATAAAGTCAAAACGTGCTACAGTACAATTTTCGATAATTTCAGGGAACCAAACACAGCCTTAGCTTCCATACAAATGCTGGAGCTCAGAGCGACTGTGCTCCGCCTCTCTCCAACCCAAGCAGAAGCAGCCCACGGGTTTCAGATTCAGTTTGCGGCGCCGGCGCCTCCGATCGGAGCACCGCTGGTTTTATCCATTATTCGTACGACATACAAGTTGCAGTTCCAGCGCAGCCGAGCTCCATCCATCCATCTATACTATACAAGAAGAGGTACTAGCAAGCAAGCAGGTCAGAGCTCACCTCGTTGATGGAATGATCACTAGTAGTCGTTGTTTATCTGTCTCTTCTTCCGCTGCATCTTCTGTGCCATCCATCCATCTCGTGACTCACTCACGGGGATCCGGTATGGGCGTCAGGTATCTAGGCGCCTCCGGGTCCAGGAAGTTGCTGCTCGCCATGGACGGCGGCGAGAGGCTGGCGACGAGCCACAAGGCGCTGCACCCTTTCGTGTAACCGAAGCTGTTTCCCATTTGCTTTCTTGTGTTTCGTTCCCCGCGTCCCGTTCGACTCCCTGACTTGACCCTCCCCCGTTCGCGTGGAACGAACCGCAGCCCGGACGGCGAGCTCGTGGAGCTGCTGTGGCAGGACGGCGCCGTCGTGGCGCACTCGCAGGCGCAGGCGCACCACCACCGGCACCCGCTGGTCCAGGTCGGCGCGGGCAACACGGGCGCCAGCGGCGTCACTGGGGAGGCGCCACCGCTGCCGTGGCTCCCGTGCAGCGGCGGCGCGCTGGGCGTGGACGTGTACTCGCAGCTCTGGCAGAGCATCGCGCAGGCCGACGGCCGCGTGGGCGCCGACGCCGCCGGCGTGGGCGTGCCCCGGCCGCCCGCCAAGAGCGGGAACAGCGGCGCCGGGTCCAGCCGGACGGCCGGGGAGGTCGGCTCCAGCTTCTGCGGCAGCAACCTCGTCGCCGCGGCGCTGCACCTGGACGACGACATCGACGACGTCGGCGTCGCCGCCGCGCTGCCGATGCCTCTGGACGACCCGGCGGTCACGGCCACGGGCGGGGCCGCCGGCGCCGGCGGGTCCACTTCCAGCGGGTGGAACAGTAATGCGCTGACCAAGAGGAGAAGGGACAAGTTCGACGAGGTTGTGTTCCTCGTTCTCTGTTGCTACTGCCAATGGGTTCAGTTCAGATTGCTTAAATTTCCACTTCAGCTCGTGAGAGAAAAAGAAACGCATTTGCAGGACGCCGACTTGGACACCGTCGACGAGACCCCGCCGTCGTCGAGGGACAGGCGGCCTGCGTCCAACAAGCGCAGGACTCGCGCCGCCGAGGTCCACAACATGTCGGAGCGGGTAAGTCTTGAGACCTCCTCCTCCTCCAGCTGGTCCCGCCATTTGCACCTATATACCATGGTTGTGTTCTTGATTTTGTTGGTGTATGCTGCAGAGGAGAAGGGACCGGATCAACGAGAAGATGCGAGCTCTGCAGGAACTCGTGCCTCACTGCAACAAGGTGAAGAAACAGATTCTAGCACAGTAACATATTCCTGTGCAATTTGATTCTCTTCTGTTCTAACAGTAGTGCTGTGCTGATTCTGACGATTGCTCAGACCGACAAAGCGTCGATACTAGATGAGGCAATTGAGTACTTGAAGTCACTCCAAATGCAAGTTCAGGTCTGAAAAAAGTCACACCCAATTGATCTGATCTGCATATAGACTGCTTTGTATCCTTCATGATTTTTTTTTCTCGAACACCATTGTATCCTTCCTGATTACTTCGATCGTCTCGGCATGTATACCGATACGTTTACATTACATGCCTCAGATCATGTGGATGTCTACTGGGATGGCACCGATGATGATCCCCGGCGCTCACCAGCTCATGCCTTCGATGACCATGGGCTTCAATTCAGCGCGGATGCCGCCACCGGCGGTGCAGTTCCTGAGTCAGATGCAGAGGGTACCGCCACCCTTCATGACCAACCCGTTGCCGAATCAGATGCCTCAGATCTTACCCCTTCCTACCAATGCACCCAGTGTAACTGACCAAGCTCAAAGGAATTGCATGGCCCTGCCGAGAAATCCCTTCCTTCATCCTAATGATAATGATGCACTGACAACACCGCCTCAGGTTATCGTTGGAATTTCACTAGTCCTTCATGTTCAGAGCTTAACCGAATCACCAAGCTTATCTCAGGGTCCCAAAATCCTTGCAGGTGCCAAGTTTATTTGGCTATGGACCACAGATGGTACAAGTGAATGAGATTCAAGAGATACTGAACGGCACTGCAGCTCCGGCTTTGGGGACTGACCTACCATCATCCTCTGATGGAACTGGAACATAAGACCGCCACAGGTCCACTGTACAGCAAACTGTTTTCCAGGTAAGTGTACAGTTTCTGTTATTGGTAAATTGGAATACAAAGGTTTCTGTATACATATGATCTTCATTGCGATACGCTATCACAAGTGCTAGATTAACCGCGTTGAATTGTACGCATGATCGTTTCCTTTAGCGCTTTAGCCAATTTATCTATCTCGTTCACGTCCCAAGTTGGAGCATATCAAGTTGTCCTGATTTGGTTTCTTAGAGGAAACCTTGTCGTCGTTTGAACTGATACGACCACTAGAAACTAGATAGATCAGTTTTTGACAAGTTCCTCTTTGGCAGCTCTTGCAGTCCTATCATATCAGTAGATGCCTAGATGAACTAGGCTGCGGCGGTTGTACATCTACTTCGCTCGGTCCCTGTTGCATTCATTGGACTGTTCCGTCAAATTAGCGGAAACAAGTGGACGAGTTCACAAACAATTCGGTACAGCATTACTTTCTTGATGCCGACAGGATAAGGAGTGCAACAAGGACTTGCATTGCATCAGGGCAGCAGCAACTAGTGCACACAACTAGCATCATGAGTCGCTTCCTTTATTCTGCTCTGTATGACAGTATCAACTACCAACATCCGCAGCTTAGCATTATTTCTGAAAAGAACTCATAAATAAGACCTGCGCATTTGGCTGATGGCTGAGATAATGATATCAAATAAGGCTTGGCCATATGATAGATGTTCCTGATTTGATACCCTTGTTCTGCATAATTTTGTTCACCAAGATTGAGTACCCCAAACATAATATAAGATGTCGGGAAAACCAACATGTCTGCCGCATTCTAGCACCAGCAAGAAATTGAATATCTCTTGGCATATAAAACTCACTTACATTCCCTAGAACATAATAAAGGCTTAAACCCCTCCTGTTTCATAAAAAAAAAATCAATGATGTATAGAATATTTTGGTTACAAAATTAATTTTTGTTTTTTTGTCTGATCATCTTTGACACTGTTGCTATGTATGCAGTGATGAACACCGTCAGGCACACGCCGCTAGGGGGAATGAATGAACAGAAGTCAGAGCACACGGGTGGTCCTCCTACAAGAATCAATTTGGATTATTAAGACGCACGCAGTGTGTTGTAAAGCCATGGGCAGGCAGATCGTGCAAGCTTGAGCATCCGGGAATCTCTGAGCAACCAACACGTACGCGGCACCATGCGACATGATACGGCTCTTATCTGAAGAAGAATAAATAGTGCTGGAGACTTGACCATCACCTGTTCTGTTTGTGGAAGCCTGGAAGGACTCGATCGGTCTACAGGAGGCGAACTCGGCAAGGCCATCAGGAGAGGAGGCGCGCGCACTCCTGCTAATGATGCTGTGGACGTGGTGGTGGACAGGTGGAGGTGACATGCTTGATTCGATTGGGTAGCAAATGCAAATTTCAGAAGCACACAGTGATACAGTACAATGCAAGAGTCGCGGTTCCTCTCCTCTTTTCGCTGATGTTACACTTACACCGCTGTTACATTGTGCCTGGATATGATTAGGCTCTGTGTCTAGTGAGTTCCAGCTGCAAATTTTCCAGCTTTGAGGAGCTACTAGTTCTGCAAGGGCAAGAACGGGTCTCATTCTTTTACCGGTAGACTCGGTTACCGGCTGTAGCTAGAAATTTACTGGGTTCTCTCCTCAGTTATTATATCTATGACAATTTCATTTTGAGAAATGTAAAGGGCCAAAGTTACTGATTTGTCCATAAATTCATTCAAACCAAATTTTGTTCCAGAAAAAACAAGAAATATGCATTGCATCCACTGGGGGTGGATGAATAAACTACAGAATCCTGCTGGATCCATTCATGGATGAAGCGCACATCGACATAAATCGGACATGCGCCGAAACCGCAAGAATTCCGCGCATCGATTGATGATGCCATGCCCGCCACATGTGCATGGATCTCATCTCCCCAGACCCCAGTACTCGTTGCATCTTGCATCGTCGCCGTACGTGTAATGATGCGCATTTTCCTTGTCCTAAGTTAATTAGGACAGTGACGGGCTGAACAATCTCGTTTGCATATTGTTTTGTGGTGCGTAGTATGTGCGATCGTCTCGGTTGCTTTCGGTTGAGATTGGTACTTGGTTTTTGCATTTATAGTTTGTGATTTGGTTCTCGTGACCAAGTGACGAGGAGCATCTTGGGATGGGAACTGATGGCCAAATGCGTAGCGTCACAAAATAAACTGTTGGGAAAAAAATTAAAAAGTTTTTTTTCCCCTGGGAAAAAGTTAAAAAAGAAACTGTTGTACAAAAAAAAGTAAATGCGTAGCGTCGCAAAATAAACTGTTGGGCAAAAAAAAAGAAACTGTTGTACAAAAAAAGTTATGAAAATATGGTTTCGCCCGGGCTCGAACCGGGGACCTTCAGTGTGTTAGACTAACGTGATGACCAACTACACCACGAAACCTTTCATGACAACCGGGATCAATTTAGTTATCTGACTTAATTACCTTTGTCGCCAGCGCACGGAACCGGTAGATTAGGGGTCGCTTGCTCACGTTTCTGCCACCTAATTCCGTTCTAGGCTTCAGATCCGAACTGAAAAAAAACAAGTGAATTCGTGTGGTAATCGCCCATGTGGCAAGACAAGTATGCAACGTTGAGAATACGACGTGCAAGGACATCGTCCATGTGAATAGTTTATTGAACTTTACTATTGCACGAACGTGCAGTATTAGGCCATATTTATCCGGCTTATAATCCGTATTTTTTAGCTTATTTTTTTAGCCGGAATAGTATTTTTCAGCCGGCTTATCATGACAACCGAACGGGGCCTTAGTCTTTTCTTTTGGCAAAACCTGATCCCCATGCCGCGCGGCCAATGTCCGCCGCACCACAAGTCAACTCCGGCATCCTGATGTTCTCCTCCGCCGTTCCCTAATCTTAGGTTAGATTAATTAATAAGAGACTAACGAGAGGAGAGAACGGGTGTTGGAGAGAGAACGCGGAGACGAGCATCGGTGGATAACGAATCTGCGTTAATGAGTGGGGCCCACCTTGTGGACGGAAGGTTGAACTCCCTAGCCGGACAGTAGCACTAAGCCAATAGCCGGTCGACATGGTGGTCGATGTGCAGGAAGAATAAAAATCAACGGTGGATTGGATGCGGATGCGAAGTCGCAATAGCGTGCGCGGCCGTAAAAAAGTATTTGGGTTATTTTAAACAAACTTAGCCGACATTGTCATCTAGATTTCATTCACAAATCAAAAACATGATAAACAGTCCCTAAAGTTACCAATTGCATCGTATGAGGTCCCACTACACCACAACCCTTAAATAGCATCTGACTACAGTTGCTAAAAGTTGATAATCAGCGTTGGGCGGTGAGTCGCTAAAGGTTTGTGAAGGACAGTCAGTTGCTAAAATTGAATACGGCGATGGATGGTCCGTTGCTATAATTTTTTTGCTTTTACGTTGGATCGTCAGTCGCTATACATCAGTAACAACATCGGATCGTCCGTCGCTAAACAAATTTTTCCATTGGCGCGCTGTATTTGGGCCCTTCTCGCAACAATTTTGGCCCAAAATGACAAACCCTAAGTCACCCCACAGACCAATACACAGCAACTCCACCTCTCCTAGCGTTCTATCCACGCACGCCGCCTCCACGCACTCGCCTGGCGCACTGGCGCACCCGCCGGCCGGCCGCCCCCGCCGGCTGCCTGCCCCGTCGGAATCGAGCCCGTCACCTCACACTCGTCTCGCGTCCGTGGTCCTCAGCAATCAACTCTCCTCTCCTCTCTCTCTCTTCTCCCCCGCATCTCTCTCCTCAGCCCCTGCCCTCCACCTTCGTTGCCCCGCGGCCGCCCTGGTCGCCGCCGGTGCGTTCCGCGACGCCGACGCCACTCATCTCGCCTGCAGCTCCGAATCGGTGCCGGATTCATTAGGGTTTTGCCTCCTCTCGTGGCTGTAGATTTGGTTGGCAACACTTGCCTCCTTGTAAGGTCCAAATAGGCTAGAGGGGGGTGAATAGCCTAATTAAAACTTCTACAAGAATTACTTAACCACACGTGTTAGTACAAAAGGTGGCGAAGCAAAATACACTAGCTCTAACTAATTAAGCAAGACACCTACATAAGTCTAGTACAAGGCCATCCACTAAACACAACAACAACTACAAGCTAGATACAAGAAGTAACGCGAGAGAAGAGCTTCGAGAGATTATACCGCCGAGTAGAGATGAGAAGTATCAATCAATCAATCACACAAGAGAAATCCTCGGAAAGAGAACGACACAAGAATTTATCCCGAGGTTCACTTGCTTCCCGGCAAGCTACTCCCCGTTGTGGCTATACACCCACTTGTTGGTTCGCGAGCTAATCAACTATCAAGAGTCGAGCCCTCGGCGGGCGCCGCACAACCGCACACAAGATGGGGATCCTCCAAGCCACGAGCTCCACTAGAGTATCCAATTCGCGAACTCCCACGGGGAAGGATCAAGAACCCCAACATTTGGTGAGGGCTCCAACAATCTCCAATTGCGAGCTCAATCACCTCCGCTGCTCCAAGCCGTCTATCACGTCGGGAAACACGGAAAAGTAACAAGAAATCCACAGCAACTCGAAGATCAAGTGCCTCTAGAATGCAACTCTCAAGTAATGCACTTGAATCTCACTCAATATGTGCAACCAAGCAAAGAGATGAGTGGAGGGGTTGTTCTCTCGCTCAAAGGATGTCTCAAGGTCAGCAAGAATGCAAGAAATGCCCCCAAACCCCGGCCATCTTCTATTTATAGTGAAGGGGTACGCAGTAGCTATTACCGGACAACGCAGTGAAAAACGTGATGACCGGACGCACCGGTCAGGGCACTACAGGACAAGCAGCAACAGTATGCGTCAGAGAGAGACATTGCCGTGACCGGACGCGCTTCACCAGATGACCGAACGCGCTGCACCCGGCGTCCGATCGGAGTCCAGAGAGCTCCCAACGCGACCGGACGCGCCGCGCGTCCGATCAGCTCTACGTCAAGCACTGCACCAATGGGTGTCCGACCGGACGCGCTGGTTCCGCGAGGGACCGGACGCGCCGGTCCGCGACCCTCTTGCGCGCACGTCTGCTTGCGGTTTGAACTGACCGGACGCAGCAGCCGCGTCCGGTCACTTCGACCACAGCGTCCGGTCACTGTTTTTCAGTGAGAAACAATCCGGACTTTCGTCACCTTTTCTCGCCTCCGGCGCAATGGAAAATTGACATTTCATTTCCTCGAAAACGCCACCGCCTTCGCAAATGTGCTAACACCACCAAGTGTACACCATCATGTGCATGTGTGTTAGCATTTTTACAATCATTTTTTAAGTCGTTACGTTAGCTCTCTACTAGATCCTAATGCATATGCTCAAGACATTGATCTAGTGGCACTTGATTCCCGAGCTAACCGTGATTGCCCCTCTTGATAGTCGGCTATCTATCCTAAACCCGGTCAATCACTTCTCTACTCATCTTAGACCGGCAAAAGGAAAACCCTATGGTTATACCTTTGCCTTACGCTCTTAGATCCTTCACCTCCACTTGATCATCATGTCCATCATTTTATGTGCATTCCTTCATGATCTTGCTCATCATTTCATGCACCAAATTATGTGGTCTTGTGGCCATCTCTCCATGCCATTTCCACCTCCATCACATGTGTTGCTTATGCCTAGCTCAAAACGCTTAACACATGGCATTAGCAACTTGGTGTCATTAATTACCAAAACCAAACTTGGGCTTTCACTCCTCCAGATCTAGCCAAAGCCACTTCCTGCCTTGCCTCGATGCAAATCCATGGTTGCCGTGGTCTGATCAAGGGGTAGCGCGCGAGGTGGAGTCGCAAGGTCCGTGACGTACCCCTCCCTCACCCATGTGCGGCTGTGACCGGTAGACAAGGAGTCCCTGGAAGCCTGCTCGTCCTGCGCGAGGTCCTTCACTGCCCGGAGCCTCAACTACATAGGGGCGCCACGAGAATCACGACACCTCTTCATGCTTTGCCCACGACTGTTGAGAAGCAGGTATGTCTTCGATTCCTTCGTAGCTCTCCCTCAATCTAAAATAAAGTATTGCTTTGCTCAGGCTTCCCTTTTAGTTTGCCTACCACTGTTGGGAGGAACGTCCCTTTGGATCTGTGGGGAATACATGTGTGGCAGTGGCACTGGATTCCATAGATATGCACGACATGAAGAAAATTAAACTGTATTTAGTAGTATAATCATGGATGTAAATCTATTAATTAATTTGTTAATTTGATCTGTTATGAAGTCTGAACTTTCAAGGAATTTAGTGATTGGCAAGCTTGTGTCCCAAATCAGATGTGAACATCCCTCTGATTAGAGCAGTCTTTTTAAATATCTTGCATAGTGCGCCTGTGAACTTGATCTTATTCACAATTCTTGCATAGTGCGCATTGTTGCAAACTATATCAGTCCAATGGCATAAAAAATGATTACGAAATAGAAGAAAAAAATAACAGAGTAGTTTGAAGCAGGCTCCTGAATTACAAGTTAAAAAGAGTACATTAATGTCCCTATTTCAGATGCTCTTTAACTGAATATACAGAATTGTTTACACAATTCTTTTTTGATGACTACTAGATAGTGATCAGTCTGTATTTTTACTTCTTGCTGGTAGCTGAAATCGTTAACTTACTTTTTGTAGTTCTGCCTCCAGGAGCAGGTTGCAAGCCACAAATATGCTTAACTCCAGTAAGCTAATTCACTTGGCAGACAAACTTGAAGAAGTCAGAGGAATCCACCAAAAAGTGAGAATGCCTAGAATGCGCTGGATTTAGTGCTCAGTTTAAACACCAATGTCGTATCTGAACCAACTCAAAATGAGGTCACTGAAATGCGTTGGATTGATTGTTTAGGTGTTGCTGAAAGCTACAGCTTTAGGTGTATATTGCATTCTATTTTTATATTAGTCATCATAGCTAAGCTCGGTTGTTGCAGCCTGTGGCAGCAGACATTACAGACTCCATGCCAGTTTACATGTCCTGGTCAGACAATATTAAGGGACTATTTAATCCCCTTGTATTTCCTTATGCATAAATTGTTCTGTTCAGAAACATGAATTTTTTTAAGGTGCCGTCCACTTGATCAATTTCTCTTCACAGCGCACTATGACTAGAGTTTTGCTGGGCATTCATGTTCAGATAATTATTTTTCTAGCTATTGATCCTCCAGTCGCATTCCTTTGGTGACTGACAGGCCTACCATCATATTTGGTGCTGATGTGACCCATCCTCATCCTGCTGAAGATAGCAGCCCTTCCATTGCTACTGTAAGTTGAACTGTTGAACTCATGTTTTGTGACTGTTCGTTCGCACGTACACTGACAAATGTTTCATTGTTTGTATAACCGTGCAGGTTGTGGCTTACCAAGATTGGCCTGAGGTGACAAAGTATGCTGGTTTAGTTTCTGCTCAATCTCATAGGCAAGAGTTAATAGAGGATCTGTATAAGGTCACACATGATCCACGGAAAGGAACCATTTGTAGTGGCATGATCAGGTATGCCAGCAAGGCCCCTCTCCTTTTGTCCTTTTACCTAGAGCACAAGTAATACATGCAGCTCCACATTTGCAGGGAGCTTCTTATATCCTTCAAAAGATCAACTGGTCAAAAGCCTCAGAGGATACTATTCTACAGGTGTGTGCGTGTGATTTCTTACAAGACTTTGCATTTGAACTGCTGCAACTGGCTAGTTACTCGAAGCGTTGGCCAATTAATGTGGTTACCTTTGACAGGGATGGTGTGAGTGAAGGGCAGTTCTATCAAGTTCTACTGCATGAACTGGATGCAATCCGAAAGGTAACTTTCTTCTTTCCTTTTCCTTTTGGAGACACAGATAGGGTTGTTGCAACTTGCAAGTTATAGTTGATGATGTTAATGTGTGCCTTAGGCATGTGCATTGCTGCAAGCAAATTACCAACCACAGGTGACTTTCATCGTGGTCCAGAAACGGCACCACACGAGGTTGTTGGCACACAACCACAATGATCAGAATTCAGTCGACAGGAGTGGGAACATACTTCCTGGTGGGTATTAATTCTTGTTTTCGAAATGAAAATGATATACATGCTGCTGCAGTCTTTTGGAAACTTAACTAGAGAACCCTTTGGGCTTTGTTTTGGTTTGGTTAAATTGCTGGTACTGTTGTGGACTCGAAGATTTGCCACCCTATAGAGTTTGACTTCTTCCTGTGCAGCCATGCACTACCGGAGACGGATTCTATGCCGAGTGCCAAATGCTTTGCCGAGTGTCTTTTATCGGGCACTCGGCAAAGAGGCTCTTTGCCGAGCGCCGCTCTCGGCAAAGTAAGACACTCGGTAAAGATCGTTTTGCTGAGTGCTGGGCTCTCGGCAAAGAAATGGACTCGGCAAAGAAAGTCTTTGCCGAGAGCCTAGCTCTCGGCAAAGATTTATACTTGGCAAAGACGACCTCACCAACGGTAAGCACCCAACGGTGACCCTTTGCCGAGTGCCTGCTATTAGGCACTCGGCAAAGTTTTTTTTAACTACTTTGCCGAGTGCCAGGAATCTGACACTCAGCAAAGAATTTCTTTGCCGAGTGTCAGAATCCTAACACTCGGCAAAGAATTTTAATTTTCTTTTCTTTTTGCACCAAATTTTTTTTGCTGCCCTACTACAGTATTAGGAGCTAGATTTTAAAATTTGGTACATTTTTTATGTTTTTTTGCTGCATTTAGTTAATTTGTATCATTTACTTGAATTTTTTCGTAAAAAGTTTGAACAGCAGGTGCATGGAATAATGGAATTTAGCCATTCAAAAAATGATATTCATGCTTTTGAGTGTATTATGAGGCGCTATCTAGGAATGCACCCGAAATTTCGAACATCATGTTCACGAAACATAGCCACCGACTTGCGGGCGATTTGTTTTTAAATTCTATTAAATACAAACGAAGTCCGAAAATCACAAAAATTACCAAGATGTCATGATATCGCATGTGGAGGCTATGATAAAAAATTAAGAATGTTTCGAGGAAGTTGTGACGTACGTTGCTTAAAACCCAGACATCTCCACATGTGTTATCACAATATCACGAAAAATCACGAAAATTCTTTGCCGATTGCCAGATCGTGGGCACTCGGCAAAAAAATTAAAAAAAATAAAATGCTGAAAATTCTTTGTCGAGTGCCGGATTGCGGGCACTCGGCAAAGTATTTATATTTTAAAAAAATAAAAGGCTTTGCCGAGTGCCGACGATCTGGCACTTTGCCAGATCGTCGTGCCAGATCGTCGGCACTCGGCAAAGCAATTTTTTTTAAAAAAACTAAAAGCTTTGCCGAGTGCCGGATCGCGGGCACTCGGCAAAGCATTTTTTAAAAAAAATAAAAGGCTTTGCCGAGTGCCGGATCACAGGCACTCGGCAAAGCATGCAAAATAAATACCCCCACCGCGCAGATAGCCACCCGCTCGCCCGCGCCGCCCACACGCCCGCGCCCACGCCGCTCGCCCGCGCCCGCTCCGCCGCACCGCTCGCCTGCGTCGCCGCGCCGCCGCGCGGGCCCACGCGCCCGCGCGCTCGCGCCGCTGCACCGCCGCACCGCCGACGAGCACACACTAGGTTCGCCCATTCCTTTTCTATGCAATTCGTGCAGTGCGTGAAGTAGTCGTGTGAGTAGTAATTGTTGTTGTATGTGTTATCGTTGTATGTGGTTTTTGGCCATCGAGCCGTTGTATGTGGATGTCGGCCATCGAGCCGTTGTATGTGGATGTCGGCCATCGAGCTGTTATATGTGAATGTCGGCCATCGTGCCGTTGTTTTTTGCAGGTATTCGAAACCTCCCCGTGCAGGGGAGGTTCTGCCGAAATTTTTAATTGACAGTATTATTTTTCTTTTTTTTTTTGCAGAGAAGAGCCCGTCGAAGCGGAGCCGGAGTACGCCGATCGTCTTCCTCGGTGTTGCGGGTCTGCCTACACCGCGTCGCCTCGCCACTGCACCGACTCGCCACGGCTCCGCTAGCCTGACTCCACCGGCACCCTAGGTATAACCCCTTTCCTTATCATAGTCGTAGCTCACGTAACTCAGTTAGGCGTCTCCCGTTCGAAAGAGATACGGTTATTGGTATGTAGATCTTTGCATATCTATGACCGTATATATTTCGGATTGTCCACGTATTTTGGACAGCCCGCGGATGCGTAGATGAGTTAGTTTCCTTGGTCTGCTCCGATTCGAGGAGGAGGACGAGGATGAGGCGGTAGGTACGGGTTCCACTTCCTCTAGTTCGTCGAGTGTCTACTTGCGAGGTCCCGCGAGCCTCCCTCCTCCGCCGACAACTCATCGACGCCCGGTGATTCGTCCCGAAGGGCAAAAGTAATATGTTATCAATACTTTTTTCATATGATATGTTAAAAATTAAAGTAGAAACTAATATTTTTTCTTAATCAATTATGCAGGAACTGGACCGTTGTGTCGGGTGGAGGTATCGCACGCCATGTTAATGGCATCCTGGGTCTTTTGTGCAAGACCCACTTTCCTGGCCTAGTTGACTACGCCGGAAAGAGGGAGCCAGCCTACACCTTTGACCACTACGCCAACGCCCCCGACACGGAGGCTGAGAACAAGATGGTGCGGGTGAAGCGAGACTTTTGGATAAGTCTTCATCGCACCGCATTGCTTAATACATCACATTCATTAGACTTTTCTTGAAATAATGAATGGATACATCGTGTCTATATGCAGCTTTATTACAGATGCGAGGAGGGATTTGAGGCCAGGGCAGAGGCGGTGCTTACCAAAGCCTGCAAAAAGCTCGTCGTGGACATCCATTATGAGGCGCGCGTCCAGGCTGTCGTCACTTACCACAGGTCGATCCTTGGAGAGGATGTTAAGAAGCCACAAGCAAGAAGCATGACGCTGACCCGGGACCAGTACATACAGGTAAATAAAGAACATTAATATTGATTCCTTTTGACATTAAGTACTCTTAATTTGTTCATCTTATATGTCAAATACTTGATGATGTGCAGATGTGTCCCTAGTGGTGCGCCGCGTATCCCGAGTGCTGGAAAATGATAGTGGACAGGTGGTGCGGCCCCGAGTGGACCGAAGCGCACAATGCTGTTCGGGACCGGTGATTGCTGATGCTAGGTGTACCGCACCATCAAGGCAGCCGCAACCTCGCCGCATACAGACGAGCATGGGTACTCGAATTAATTTCTCTATTCTAACGCTCAATTTTGCCTAATTTCTAATCATCTTGCTGTCTTTCTCATAGTCGGCGTCACATGCGGGCCAGGAGTACACCACGTTCATGGCATATGCTATGGCCCACAAGGGCAAGGCGATGTTCGACGTCTCCTACAACCCGGAGGACCTGCTCGAGGCGTACAACAACCCGTCCGTCTACACCTGCATCAATGAGTACACATCGACGGCAAGGTCTCTCCATGGAGACGACTACGACCCGAGCTCCCAGGACTTTGATCGAGAGGTCGTCATGAGGATTGGAGGAGGCAAGAAGCATGGGCGGTACTATCTTGGCGACGGCGTCATCGACGCTACCTCTACTCCCTCCCTCTCCCAAATTCGAGCACGGAGCACGGACGCAAGCATTCCCATACGCCCATGGCCGGAGACTTCACAGCAGCGGATTCTATCACTCCAGGTGATTCATGTTTTATTCGTCATACATTGATATTTATATATCTTAGCTTTGCATTGTTTAAACATTGTGGTGAAATATTGCAGACCTAGATTGAGCAATTGGAGGCCCTGCGGGAGGCCGATCGCCAGAGGATGGAGGCTATGGAGGCCCAGCGCATTGAGATGGAGCAGAGGCAGCAGCAGCAGATGGCGGAGGTTCTCCAGTACATGCAAGCTCTTGGGCAAAAGACGGGTGTAGCTCCGCCAGCTTCGCTATTCGTTACACCGCCACCTCCACCTTTAGGGCACGCTACTCCTGTAAGTATGAATATGATTGTTTAACTTTGTATGTTCATGCTTAGGGTCAAACCGTAACACTACTTGTAGCCTAGTGGATTATTGTCTGACACATGCAATGTCTTCTCCTTTGTGCAGCCTCAATCGGTGGGTTCGAATAATCCACCTCTTGAGCCCTCGAATGATCCAGTTCATGGTACACCACAGTCTCAGTGGAGAGCTTGGGGATCGGGGTAGTTGTCTTTCTATTTGTTGTTCACTTGGTGATGAACTTGTGATGCACTAGTGTTAGTTATTTGGACTTGTGATGAACTTGTGTTAGCTATTTGGACTTATGATGCACTTATGGTTATATATGTTGTGATACATCTGATCTATATGAGATATTTATGATGTATGTGAGATATATGTGATGAATTTGATATATATGTGAAATATTATTTTTGTCGCGATGGAATGTAAAAATTCAAAAAATGGGGCGGTTATGGTCACTTTGCCGAGTGTAACACTCGGTAAAGGAAGCCTTTGCCGAGTGCAATCACAAAAACACTCGGCAAAGCTGGAAAAAGCAAGCCAATTTTAGCAAATTTCCCAGCTTTGCCGAGTGCCAGGAAGGAAGGCACTCGGCAAAGAATTTTAAAAAAATTATCTCTTTACCGAGTGCTAAGCATAAAGGCACTCGACAAAGAATTTTCAAAAAAAAATTTATCTCTTTGCCGAGTGCCATGCACAGGGGCACTCGGCAAACAATTTTTAAAATTTTTTTTCTTTGCCGAGTGCCACACAGAGGGGCGCTCGGCAAAGAATTTTCAAAAAAAAATCTTTGCCGAGTGCCACGCAGAGGGGCACTCGGCAAAGAATTTTCAAATTTTTTTTTCTTTGCCGAGTGCCACGCAGAGGGGCGCTCGGCAAAGAATTTTCAATTTTTTTCTTTGCCGAGTGCCACGTAGAGGGGCACTCGGCAAAGAATTTTTTAAAAAAAAGATTCTTTGCCGAGTGCCACACACAGGGGCACTCGACAAAGAATTTTTTTAAATTTTTTTTTCTTTGCCGACTGCCCAGCGGTGGGGCACTCGGCAAAGTACCCGTTAACGTTATCTGCCCCGTCACGGCAACTTTTCTTTGCCGAGTGCTGTCGTGGCACTCGGCAAAGCCTTTGCCGAGTGCCCGACAAAAAACACTCGGCAAAGAGGTCTTTGCCGACGAATTTTTTGCCATGTACTCTTTGCCGAGTGCGGTACTCGGCAAAGCGTCTGATTCCCATAGTGATGCTGGCATCAAGGGCCCCAGCCGTCCTGCTAGTATATTTGTGAAACTGTGTTTTCTCAGCCCCCTTGTAAGTTGTACATAGGAAGTTGTACTTTATTAGACTACTGATTCTATCATCTTTTTTTTCAGGAACTTTTGGATGCTGCTACGAGCTTATGAACAGCAAGCTGATCATAGTACTTATGGATGTTCAACGAACCGATTAGTTGGTCAAGACCTAATGGCTGTATGGTTGCAGATCTTGAGCTTTTGCCCAATGTTTTTTTTGGTTTTCATGACATGTGCTATGCTAAATTTTTTAACATCAGCTAGGATTAGCCTTGCCTTTGATCATGAGATACTTCAAACAAGGACTAGTTTGATGTTAGTGACATTACATGTATAATGTACTTGTTCGATACATGAATCAATGTATGGATATTGTGATCACTTTTGAATGTCATCACTTGTGTACGTGAATCAATATGTACCTTCAGACTAGCTTTTATTTTTTTATTTGTTTACAATTGAGTCTGTCGAACTGTCAGTTGCTAAAAGCTATTATAGCATTGGATTGTCCGTTGCTATAAGTTCTAACATGCTGTCCGTTGCTGAAAGTTGGAGCGATGGATGGTCCGTCGCTAAAAATGAAGTCCGTTGCTGTACACAAACAACGACAGCTTCAACAGCAACGGCTAGGGTCCGTTGCTATAACTTTCGGCAACAGACCGTCGGTCGCTGTAGACCCCTTACAGCAACTTCAAGTCAGTCGCTGTTTAAGGGTTGTGGTGTAGTATCCATTAGCATGCGCGACCCAGACTGACTGCTGGACGCAAACTGATTGGACGCGGATGCAGGATTCTGCTGCGAGCAGGTAGTTAGCACGTGTTTCCTTTCTTATTATATTTCCTTTTTTCCTTTTTTTTCTTTTCCTGTGGTTTTACTTTCACTTTTTTATTTTTCTATTTTTCTATTTTCGTTTATTTTCTAATTATGTTCTTCTTTGATTCATGTTTTCATTTTTTAATCTTTCTTTAATTTTTTCTTTTCCTCTTTTCTTTTTCTTGTTATTTTGCTTTCTTTTTTCTTTTGCATGCTTCAATTTTTTTTTATTTTTACTGTAATTAATTAATTTGTTTATTTTATTTTATTTTATTTTATTTTATTTTATGTTTTTTTTGTTTATTTTTTCTTTTGTCTTTATGTTTTCTATAGATTTTTTATTTTTTGTTTTACTCTCATTAATTATTTTATTATTCATACTTTTAAATTTTTAGTACTACCTAAGATGCTATGATATTCACGTAGTATACAATAATGTTCTATGATGTATTTTTGATGTTCACGTAATATACAATGATGTTCTATGATGTGTTTTGTGATGTTCGTGTAGTATACATGTGATGTTCTATGATGTAGTTTGTGATGTTCTGTGGTGTATGTTGAGATGTTCACGTAGTATACATGTGATGTTCTTTGATTTATTATGTGATGTTCATGTAATGTACATGTGATGTTCACGTAGTATAGATTTGATCTTCTATGATGTGTTTTGTGGTATTCACGCAGTATACATGTGATGTTTATGCTTTATTTTCATGATGTTCACCTAGTATACACATGATGTTCTTTGATGCATTTTGTGATGTTTACATAATATACATGTGACGTTCTGTGATTTTCTATAATGTATTTTGTGATATTCACATAATATACATATGATGTTCTGTGTTATATTTTGTGATGGTCATATAGTATCTATATGTGATGTTCTAGATGTATTTTTCTGATGTTCACACGGTATACATACGATGTTCTATGTTGTATTTTTTGATGTTCACATGGCATACATGTGAGCGATATATTTCTAGAGGTGCACATAGTATAAGTCTAATGTTTTATGATTATCTTTGAGTATTCATATAGTACTTACGAGATGGAGTGTGATATTTTTCTGGTTTGATATGGTTTAATAACGAAAATATTTTATATTTATCACAAACATTAATGTGTTGTGGTGGTAGAAGAATGACATCGTAGACCATGGGGTTTTGGATTCAATCCCTTGCATTCTCACTATTTTACTATTTTGTGAATGTTTTTTATTTTGTTTTAGCTAGAGAGACCGAAAATTAATCAGCGGGCGGGAAAACTACGGGCACAATAATTAATTGGCGGGCCAAAAAACTGGAGGTGTCGGACGGAGCTTACCGTCCGATGGGCGGACCCTAGCACGCCCCACTGCTCCCTATTAGCAACCCAGCGCAGATTCACTCAAACTGGAGTATAGCATACCAACAAGAGTTTCTAGAAAATTCCAGAAGTATCGATACAGAAGAGGGTGGTAGATCGGAGGAAGAAAAAGGTGAAGGTGATAGTAGAATGAAGCCTGTCGACTTGCCTCGAGATTGAGCCCGCTGCCTGATCCTTGAAGGCCTCCTCTCGTACTTGTGCTGACTAGTGACCATTTTGTGTTCGAGGAATGTGTACGTGTTGCTTGCCTGTCGGGCCGGGACGGTTGTGCTGACTAACTAGTACACCATCCCACTTGCCATCAAGTAGCCTAATCAAGATGTAGGTTCCTAATATTCTCTCTCGATAATACTCTGACACGGAGGTCCGTTCTTATTTGGACGCCGCGCACCCACACAGCCGCCTCACTTCTCTGCGGCTCGCGCTCCTGCCTGCGGTATTTATCCGGACGCCGTGCGCCCACGCACCAGCCTCGTGGCTGTCTTTCCTCGTGGCTCGCTCCTGCCCGCGATGTGCGCGCCGGCTGCCGGCGACGTATGACTGCCCTCCCGCGCTGCGCTCCATCCTGCGCCGCGCCGCGCGCCCCATCTCCCCCCATGCACCGCTGCATCCATACCCCCCACGTCGCTGCTCGGCTCCAATGGGGTACGTGTCGAGGGCACCCGGCTCCAATGGGGTACGTGTTGTCGGCGGTGGCAAGGGCACCCGGCTCCAATGGGGTACGTGTTGTCGGCGGTGGTGAGGGCGCTGGAGCATCCCACGATGTCGGGGGTAGCCTGGGAGATGGCTCTCCTCATGGGCCCCCTCCGGGCAGCAGCCCGGCTCGGCCTCCCTGCTCAGCTAAGGCTCGCCGTTGCCACTCCAATGCCCTGAGGGGGCGGCCTCCATCCATTCCCTGTACTCCTACCGTAGTTCCCCACCACCAGGCAGGCCGTGGCCTCGCAGGCGAACGCTGTGTTTCAATTGTTTTAGACATTTTTTAAGTGTTTCATCTACATGTGGCAACAGTATATCTAGGATGTTGTATATGTTGTAATGACAAAATACGCATGTTGCAAGTTTATGTTTCAAGTGTTTCAGGTGTTTCTGACGTATGTTGTAAATTTTTCATCTAGATGTTTCAAAAGTAAATCTTGGTGTTGCACATGTTGCAATGGCTACACCTGCATGTTTCAAAAATATTTTAAGTGTTTCATGTGTTTCAGACTTATATTGCAAATATTTTATTTGGATATTTTAAAAGTAGATCTGGTATTACACATGTTTTCTACCTCGCGTGGCGCGCCTCGGCGCCCTTTCCTTTCCTCTATCTCCCCTCCCCTCCCCTTCCCTCCCTTCCCTTCCCTTCCCTTCCCTTCCCTCCATCTCGCCATGGCAGTTCTAAGCTCGGCGGAGAAACCCTACTTGACGAGCGCACGAACGTCGGGTAGACGTAGTAGCAGGCACGAGGTGGGCAGGAAGCACAGTAGGCGCGGATAGGTGCAGTATCGTGTGCAGCAGGCGGGGCAAGCACAGGCGTTCAGACAGGGCTAGCGTCCGGACGTCCAGGCGATAGCCACGCCGCTCAATAAGTTTAGGCTGGGCCGCAAGCCAAAGGCAACTGACCACTGGGATCTTAAGGCAGTTGCAAGTCCTTGATGCCGAGCGTCATTGCGTCAATCTGACAGCGTACTGGACTCCATCTAGTATCTTCAAATAACACATTGTACATTCCAAACACTTGCACTCTAGTTTCTCCTTGCTTCAGTAACATGTGCGATCTTTGTGTCAAAGTTCAGAAATCTTGCCTAAACAACAGTGCATCATCATGTTTCTGCTGCAACAACACCAGTAGCTTCAGCAAGGGCATTCCTGCTACAACTTCTTCTTCCTCCTCTTCTTCATGTCTGCGTATATATACAATCAGGTAGTGCTTTTATATCTCAGCTGCATTTTGTCTCGATCTCGATCCTAGGTTGGACTTGGGCACAACAATGATGTTGCTAATGAGGCTGCTACACTACCTCAAAAGGACACAGTAAGAGCCAGGACCATTTTACTGTAAGGGCGGCTGGTGATTGAGCCGCCCTTACAGTGGGTTGGCCATGCATCGGATCACCAGTCGCCCTTACAGTGACCACAGTAAGAGCGGTTGGATCACCAGCCGCTTTTACAGTGTCCTTATAGGGTGCTGATTAGTAAGAACACTGTAAGAGCGGCTGGTGATCCAACCGCCCTTATTGTGGTCACTGTAAGGGCGGCTAGTGATCTAGTCGTCCTTACTGTGGTCACTGTAAGAGCGGCTAGTGATCTAGCCACCCTTATAGTGGACGGCTGTATAAGTGGCTGCACCTCATCTTCTTCCTCCTCGAGCCACTCAATCCATCTTGCAAAAAAAAAGGTTGGGATGCCTTAGACTCCTCCCAAAAATTGCTCTACTAAGGGGGAAGGTTTTGATCTCAATTCCTTTGGTGGAGAGCTTGTTGAAGGTAAGAAAATATTATTCTAAACCTCAAATTTAAGTTTCAATGGTTAGTTAGTGAGTAAATTAGAGTTTTATTTTCTCTCTCTTCCATGGTGCTTAAGCTTTGTATGGAGGTAATAGACCCTAGTTTTGAAGCTATTAGTGTGGATTAGCTAGAGAAACGAGCTCACAACCTTTATTTAGTGGCTCTTGCTTGATTTTAGTGGAGATTAAACCCTAGTTTCATGTATGTTTCATGTAGATCTATTTCTAGATCTAGGATTGTTTTTAATTTTTGCTTCATGAAATTGAAATGGGGTTGGTATGAAAGGCAGTGGGTAAAATAATAATTGGTGGTAATTGTTCTCTTTGAAATATTTTTACCATTAGATATATATATTGTCTTTATAAATATTTATATATGTATTAATAGGCACTTAATTAATTAATTATCCCATACCATGTATTTTTATAATTATTCTTAAGTTATTAATTATTAATTAGCTCTATTTCAAGCTTTTAATTGAAGTGTTAATGGTTTATTAGTAAGTAAATTAGAGTTTTACTTTCTCTCTCTTCCATGGTGCTATTAGTGTAGATTAGTTAGAGAAATGAGCTCACACCCTTTATATTTAGTCGCTCTTGCTTGATTATAGTGGAGATTACACCCTAGTTTTTCATGTGTGTTTCATGTAGATTAATTTCTACATCTAGGATATTTTCATTTTGTAATTAATTCTCAAGTAGTTATTTATCAATTTGATTCCTTTCATGTGTTTTCTTTTGTTTTTTTAAAGATGGAGTACATAAAGTCTTGGATGTATGGTTGGTCAAGGATCGATGAAGGTTTCTACGAAGAGGTGGACAAATTTATTAAATCCTCAAAGAAGCATGCATCAACGTTGAGATATAATAAGGATACAATTATTTGTCCCTGCAAAGATTGCAAGAACCGTATTGCATTTACAGATGTTGATACCATCAAATCACACCTGGTTATGCGAGGATTTGTTCCGGACTACACGGTGTGGATTCATCATGGTGAAACAGTGGTTGTTGATGACGATAACAATCAACAAGAAGAAGACGCACTTCTGTACCAATACACAAATGAGTTTGATGAAGACATGGGCTATGACCCTGGCAATGAACAAGGTACTGGCTTTGGCAATCAACAATGTGCTGATGATGCTAGTGGTGCCGGCGCTGATGCCGGAGCACGTGAGGGGAATAAAGATGACGGTGACCATTTGGAGGACATGATTCGGGCCATTGGACCAGATATATTACTACAAAAGAGAGGTCTACAAAATCTAGAGAGGGTGAAAATAGCGTCGAAGGAGACTGTGTATGGTGTTGACAAGGGTTGTCCGGCACACTGTACACTACTCCGCTTTGTGCTTGAGCTACTCATGCTGAAGGCTCAGTACGGTTGGTCCGACTGCAGTTTCGATGATCTGTTGAGTCTCGTGTCACGGGTGCTGCCACTGCTAAACTTGGTTCCCGCCAACACATACCATGCGAAGAAGGTTATAAATCCATTGACAATGGGTGTTGAAAAAAATCCATGCATGTCCCAACCATTGTATCCTTTTTCGTGGTGATACGTTCAAAGATCTAGACAAATGTCCTCACTGTGGGGCCAGCCGATACAAGGACAATGACCTTTACAGTGGAGGAGAAGCCTCCACGGGGAACAAGAGGACTAAGAAGGGTACAAAAAAGGCGGTACAAGAATCTCAACCCCCAGAGGATACTCTATTAGGCAACGATGCAAGGAAGAGAAGAGTTCCTGCCTTGGTAATGTGGTACCTGCCAGTGACCGACCGCTTGAGGCGTATCTTCCTGAACCATCTAGGGTCCCGAAAACTAGTTTGGAGCTCTCAAAATTTAAAAATCTAAAATTTGAACCGTTCAAACTTTGTCAAATGAAAAGTTGACCAAAATAAGAAATGTAGATCTTGATGAGTTTGACAAACTTGGTATTCATGACTTTTCAAGTTGAAACCATTTAGAGCTTCAAAAACTGACGTCAATGTGTCATTTTTTAAAAATTCAAAATTTGACTTAGTCAAACTTGGTCAAAGGAGACACTAAATGACCTCAGATGAAAATTTTTTGAATACAAAGGTGTTAGAACTCATCAAGATCTACAATTGTTATATAGGTCATTTTTCCATTTAAGAAAGCGTTAGTAAACACGAGTCGCAAAATCATGAATCTCACATACGGTTTATGAAACTACATGAGAGACTTGTCAATTTAGAACTAAACTTTCCTGACACTTTCTCAAATGCAAAAATAGCCTATATAACAATTGTAGATCTCGATGAGTTGGTCAAACTTGGTATTCATGACTTTTCTAGTTGAGACCATCTAGGATCCCAAAAACTAGTTTGGAGCTCTCAAAATTTAAAAATACAAAATTTGAACCGTTCAAACTTTGTCAAATGAAAAGTTGACCAAAACAAGAAATGTAGATCTTGATGAGTTTGACAAACTTGGTATTCATGACTTTTCAAGTTGAAACCATTTAGAGCTTCAAAAAATTCAAAATTTGAGTGGTCCAAACCCTCTCAGATGAAAAGTTGACCATTACACCAAATGTGTATCTTGATAAGGTGGACAAACTTTGTATTCACCACTTTTGTAGCTGAGACCATCTAGGGTCCGGTCAAAGTGTCTTTTCTAAAAAATCCAATGTTTGACTTGGTCAAACTAGGTCAAACGAGGCACTAAGTGACCTCAAATAAAAAACTTTTGAATACATGGGTGTTATAAATCATCAAGTTCTACCTTTGATACATAGGGCATTTTCGCAGTTGGAAAAGTTTTAGTAAACTCTAGTCACATGTTTTAAAAATCCAAGGCGTGACTTGGTCAAACTTGGTCAAACGAGGCACTAAATGACCTCAAATGAAAAACTTTTGAATACAAGGGAGTTAGAGCTCATCAAGATACACATTCCATACATAGGATATTTTTGCATTTGAGAAAGTGTTTGTAAACTATGGTCACAATGTCTTGAATCCCACACAGACTTTATGAAACTATATGCGGGACCTGTGGATTTAGAACTGCACTTTCGTAACGCTTTGTCAAATGCAAAAATGTCCTATGTATCAAATGTAGATCTTGATGAATGGAACAAACTTACTATTCATAACTTTTCGAGTTGGGGCCGTCTAGGGTGCCGAAAACCTGCGTGTAGCTGTGGAAATTTGAAATTTCAAAATTTGAGTGGTCGAAACCCTCTCAGATGAAAAGTTGACCATTACATCAAATGTGTATCTTGATGAGCTGGACAAACTTTGTATTCATCACTTTTGTAGCTGAGACCATCTAAGGTCCGGTCAAAGTGTCTTTTCTAAAAAAACCAAGGTTTGACATAGTCAAACTAAGTCTATTAAAGTTTTATTCAAAATGTTCAAATGAAAAATGTTTGAAATAAATGAAAATTATTACATAAATGGATTTGGATTTTCAAATTTACATAAATCTATTTTTTATTTCTAAAAACATTTGATTTTGGATTTTCAAAAAAAACATGGAATAGTTTAAAATTATATACTTCATATAGATAAATCAATCATTAAAAAATGTAATAGTTTAAAATTATTTTATAAATATATTTTACATAAATGGATTTGGATTTTCAAATTTACATAAATCTTTTTCTATTTCTAAAAACATTTGATTTTGAATTTTTAAAAAAAACATAGAATAGTTTAAAATTATATACTTCATATAGATAAATCAATCATTAAAAAATATAATAGTTTAAAATTATTTTATAAATATATTTTACATAACTATATACAAAATCTATTTAAAAAATATTTTTTAGAAAAATTGGAAAAACCACTGTAAGGGCGGTTCTATGGAGCGCCCAGTATATATTGGTCGGCGGCGCTGAAGCGGCTATGTCTGGGCGAAATTCCTCCTCACCGACGCCGTGAGGCTGCCGAAATTTCTCACCGCCGCCGCCGCCGCCTCCCCTAGCTCCTCCGTCGCCGGTCCCGCGCCCCACCTCTCCGTCCCCCGCGCCAAGGAGCCTGCACGGTGGCTAGGGTTTCCGCCGCCACCACCACCGCGCGTGCGCGGAACCCCGGCCCCTACCTCCTTCGCCGCCGCCAGCGGCCGACAGGAAACCCTAGGGTTCCTGCTGCCGGTCCCGTGCCCGCCGTCTTCGTGCTATCGCCCCCCACCTCTCCGTCCCCCGCACCAAGGAGACCATGCACGGCGGCTAGGGTTTTTGCCGCCGCCACCACCGCGCGCGCGGAACCCCGGCCCCTACCTCCTCCGCCGCGACCGCCGGCCGAGGGGAAACCCTAGGGTTCCCGCTGTCGGTCCCGTGCCCACCGTCTTCGTCCTCGCCCCCACCTCTCCATCCCCCTCGCCGGCCAGAGCTCACCGGCGCTTGCGCATTCCCCGTCCGGTGACCTCGAGCGAGCCCTGTGCCCACCGGTGCTCTCTCTTCACCGACCGTCGCTGCCCGTGCGCAGACTCCACCGACGAAGCAGAGGCGCCCCCACCTTCAAAGGTACCGCCCCGACCTCGATCCCTCTCCCTCTTTATTTGTTTAAGAGTGCCCTGTGCCTAGCTCCTGGGATGATGTTGTTCATGGTCATGTGCTGGATAATGTGATGGTCACTGTCATGGTCTACTCTAATGTTCTTATTTCACTATCATGTGCTGGATAATCTTTCTTTGTCATGGTCATGGTCATGTGCTGGATAATGTGATGGTCACTGTCATGGTCTACTCTAATGTTCTTATTTCACTGTCATGTGCTGGATAATCTTTCTTTGTCATGGTCATGGTCATGTGCTGGATAATGTTATGGTCACTGTCATGGTTTAACTGAGCACAGATTGGCTTATGAGTTTAGCATTGTGGTGCTTCTTCCATTTCTGGGTTGTTGTCAGCTCACTAGAATTGATCACTGATTTTTTTGATGGTATTGCTATGGTTCTATGGTGTTCATGATATGGTAGAGCACTTTGGTACTACTGCTATAGTATAACTACAGCTCATATATACCTTGTTGTCCACAAAATCTCCTAAAACTAAACTCTATGTCACTACATATTACCTACTGCTCTATCTGTTGCCAATGATGACAATTTTTGACACTCCTCTACTACTACTACTACTGTAGGTCCACTGCTATTTTGAATTGATCACATTTTTAAACTATTCTCCTCCTCTATACTACTACTGTACACTCTTCTCTCAATTCTCTCTACTCTCTCTATTCTCTCTACTCTACTACTCTGCTCTCTACTCTACTATTCTTCTCTGTACTCTCTCTTCTCCTACTACTATACTACTCTCCACTTAACTTCTCAGCTTCTCCAACTATTTTAAATTGAACACATTTTTGATCCTTCTCTCTGTACTACTACTCTACTCTCTTTTCTCTACCTACTGCACCTCTCTTTCCTTACTTGGTGGCTGATGGCCCCAAATTTGAGATGGCCGAAGGACTTAGCCCTTCGGGGTTGATTTTTGAAACTACTACTACTAGTACTTGTCTTACTACTATTACTCTACTCTGTCCACTGCTGTTCTCTCCAACTCTCCTCTACTCCTATTTTGAATTGATCACATTTTTGATCCTTCTCTCTCTACTACTAAATCTGAGGCATAAGGCATGTGAAATGATATTTTTATTTTGATGCTACCGTAAATCTGAGGCATGAGGCATGTGCAATGATGTTTTATTTTGATGCTACTGTAAATCTGAGGCATAAGGCATGTGCAATGATGTTTCATTTTAATGCTACTCTGATCCTGAGGCATAAGGCATGTGCAATGATGTTTTATTTTGATGCTAATCTGAACCTGAGTCATAAGGCATGTGCAATGATGTTTTTTTTTTCTGAATTGAGCTAAACTGATGATTCTCAAATGGAACTTGATTCTGAAATGGCACTCACTGTCCAGTTTGCTACTACTCTCACTATCTACTACTCTTACTATCTACTACTAATACTACTCTTACTTAACTGCACTTGGCTTAACTGAATTGCCTTACTGTCCTACTACTACTAATCTCATATCCTCTTGATGATCATGATGGTTAAGTGAACATTACTGAAGTTCACATACTGAACATTACTGTTAACTGAACATTACTGTTAACTGAACATTCAATGCTGCAATGTGGCTTGTATGCTGTCAGTTTATCAATGCCACTCAGTTAGTTGGTTGCTTACTGTCCTATTGTCCTACTGTCTACTACTCTTATTGTCCCAATGTCTACTACTCTACTCTAGCTGAATTTGGATAATGACTTCTAATGTTATAATGACTTGGCTTGCCTGTGATGATGTTTTTTCTTCCAGAGGCGCTTACCATGATCCAAGTTCCGACTTAGGTAGAAATCCAATGTACCAACACCTTCGTGAGACTCACAGGCTCGCTCTAGGCCGTTGAATGGTTTGGACTTGTGGAACTATTTGAACTTGTAAATTCTGGCTATGTAATGATGGACTTTGTGAATTAGACTTGTGAAACTTTTGAATCATGAACTATAATGATGGTTTATATCATGCTGGTGTGTTTGTGGATGTATATTTATATATATATATATGGTGGTCAGATTTGAATTTGAATTTGAATTATATATTACATGATGTGGTCAGATTTAAATTCGAATTTGAATTTTTTTTCTAGAAAATCCACGGTAGGGGCGGTTATAGATTGAACCGCCCTTACAGTGACCCACTGTAAGGGCGGCTGCATCACTAGCCGTCCTTAGAGTGACCCACTGTAAGGGCGGCCGGTGATGCAGCCGCCCTTACAGTGACCCACTGTAAGGGCGGTTTGCCCAGCCGCCCTTACAGTGCCGAGCACTGTAAGAGCCAGTCCGGAAGAGCGGCTGGGCTAGCCGCCCTTACAGTGCCCTGGGAGCCGTCTTTACTGTGCCTGCAGTAGTGCTAGAAGGAGACGAATTTGTCCGACATCCACAGGAAAGCAGAAACAAGCGGCTTCTAGGAAGATGAAGGAAATCGATAGTAAGACGGAAAACAACATTGACTACTGGTCATTGTTAGCGGGAAACAAGGAACAAGCCACATGAAAAGAGGTAGTTGAAGAGGCTAGTGAGATGGAGAAGAAAAAAAAACGCAGTAGAGGAGATACTCGAGGTGGCTAGTAATAGTAAGGCTGAGAAGAAAACAGATGATTTGTCATTCATGGTAGAGGAACATCAAGTCACAGGAAAGGAGATAGTTCAAGTGGCTAGTGAGACAACGGAGAGTAAAAGTGAGACTGATGGATCCGACGTGGGAGAGGAAGATGAACTCATGACAGATGAGGAATTTGAACAAGTATTTGCTGAAGTTAACGAATTGTTAGCTTACACAACAAGGTATGATTCATGGACCTAGCTATATGTATATCTCAAATAAAACGAACTAGTAACTTTATACTGTTATAGTGGTCCTAACAGTAAGATACATTGACGTGTTATTATTGTGTCTGTCTTTTAATTTGACAGCGATGCCATCTACGATAGGTTTTCTCTTGACAGAGAGTTCCTCACGGTGAGATTGAGCAAGAAGAAGCCCTTTGTGAAGGCCATGTACTTTTATGTGAGGGATTTGTTGTTGGAGGAGCTAGAGAGCAAGAGGAGGAGGGAGAGGGACGACGGGGGAGCTGATCTGACTGACGATGCTAATGGAGATAATGGAGATTAATATATACTCCTAGCAAGGACGACAGGATATCTCAAACTGAATAAGCCCATTCTTCTTCTTCTTCTTCTTCTTCTTCTTCTTCTTCTTCTTCTTCTTCTTCTTAAAAAATGTGAATAGCCTGCATGCATGCGCGGCTTGGTGTTCCAGCTAGACTAGAAGTGACATGTGACAATAATGTGGTAATGCTAGTGCACTCTGTGTGTGCCACCTTGACAATTACAATGCATCGGCGTTGTATGGAGAAAAAATATTTATGCGTGCTTATTTTAATTATTACCTTGTCAATTGGGTGGAATTGTTTCGTGTTGTACTGTGAGCTTGTGGGTTTTTTAATGAGTAAAATTCATCGACGGTCCTTAAAGTTGTTTGAACGTATCATCTAGGTCTACAAAGTTTTCTAAATACATTTTGGCTCTATAAAGTTGTAAGGGGTCTTATCCTGGTCCCAACGGACGTTTACCTGACCCGCTATCCTACGTGGCATTGATCTGACAGATGGGACCCACATGTCAGCGGCAAGACTCCAACTTAGAAAAATAGTATCTTTTTTGTATGGCCTCGGATGAAGATGAATTTTATATGAAAGTTGTAGCCCCCAATTAGATCTACAACTTTCTAGTTTGATTTTTTAAAAAATTTGAGATCATTAAGATGCTAAAAAAATAATATAAAGTTTCAGCCAAGCAACATATTAATCACATCCCAGAGTTTGTCGTCTTAGAAAAATTATATCTTCCTTATATAGTGTCAGATAAATATACTCGAACTAATAATATAAAGGTCGAGCAGCATATTAATCGCGTACTAGGGATTCTCAAATTAGAAAAGTCAAATCTTTTTGGTATGGTGTGGAATAAAGATACTTTGTATAAGAGATTTATAGCTCTCGATTAGATCTATAAATTTCTTGTTTTGAGTTTTATTTTACCTTTATTTATCAACTTTCTTGGTACTTTCAAGCTGGATAATTTTTTGTTAGGAACTGGGAATATGCAACCACAAAATCCTGGTTGTAATTTTGTAGATTGGATGTTGAACACATGCTGGTTTTGATTAATTAGTGTTATTCCAGTGGCGCCGTAAGTAAAATTCTTCATCTTCATGTGACTCTGGATAACCTATACTCGTAACTACTCTCTTTATTTATAAAGGACTATTACATTCCGGAAGCATCATTGGGGTGGTGGCGCAGTTGGCTAGCGCGTAGGTCTCATAGCTAAAGCGAGTGATCCTGAGGTCGAGAGTTCGAGCCTCTCTCACCCCAATTTTTTTTTTTACTTTTCCAAATAAAACTTTAGAGGTACCAGCAAAAAATACATGCTTTTGCAATGAAACAAAAATATAATTGTTTACTTTTGGTCAATAAATTTCACAACAAAAATATAAACTGGTTACTGCTGGTTTGATGACTAGATTTACTACCGGAAATACACATCCGCAAGTCACAATTTTTTCCAACAGTTTATCAAGCTCATGTATACTGTACGATACTATCTTTGGAAAACCAAGTCGATAAATTTTGATATTGACATGCCGCATACCACTGAAAAATAAGCTATATTAAATTCTAGAATAAAATGAAAGTACGAGCACCCTGCCAAGTTCAGAACTTTAACTTAGATGAACAAATTTCAGGATAAAAAATCCTATTCCATAGACCTGCATCATCAGTTCGTAGTCTTGTTGAACCTAATTCCAAATCTCCTGATGAACCGTTCACATCATGTACGTCGAGCCCATCTGCCCTCAAGCAACGTGTGTGTGTACTAAAACACGGATACCGGCCCGTCATTTATTTTGTGGGATCTTGCATGGTAAACATTTTGGCTTGATTGATATATTGCCACTCAAAGTGTTTTGCATGTGCGGATGGATATGATGGTGACAGCATGATTTATTTTGAGGGTGGTGCAAATACACTTATGTCAGCGATGTTGCATGGACTAATTTTAAGTCAAGCCACGGATTTCTATATATAAATTTTCATCATGATCCCACAAAACGATAGGTATCCCTGCTTTAAGCTCTATTGGGATCCCATGGCAGACCACTTTACCACTTGAGGCTCTAAACAACTGGTCTAAAGTATCGTCTAAAGTTTAATTATTAACCTAAAAAAAGGTCATTAGTTTATTAGACCACATAAGTGAACTAAAGTGGTCTAAAACTATGCGTCAAATCCAAACAGGGCCTTAATGTTGTTGGTTTTGAAAAAGGAAATCTTGAGTGTGGATTCCACCAAATTAACATAAAGGACATATTTTTTTAAAAAAAATCTGAAACCTAGCCATAAGAAACCTTTGACTTCTCCATGAACGTAGTAAACTATTCCACCTTACTATACGGTATCTATCTTTTTCTATATATAAATATTATAAAATAGTAAATTGATGCTGTAATATCTATCCTTTGCTATATATATATATATATATATATATATATATATATATATATATATATATATATATATATATATATATATACTATAGCTAGCTACAAAATAAGTTATTTTGTAGCCACCTCTATTTACGATAATTTTATATACTAATTTACGACAATGTCAGTATATATTTACGATAGTTGAATTACTATAACACATGGAGACATTTACCATAATGTTATAGTAAATCACATAGTAAGGAGTTACTATAATCTCATAAATTAGCATAGCAATTATCGTAACTCAAAGTGGCTACAGAATAAGTTATTTTGTAGCCAGCTGTAGGGTAATAGTTATATATATATATATATATATATATATATATATATATATATATATATATATATATATATATATATATATATATATATATATATATATATAGCCATAAATTACCATAGTGTTTTTATATATCCAAGAATCAAAGGCATGCGTGTTAGCCTGTGGGTGGGTACTTCCACATATACATAGAAGCACACAATACAATGGAGTTCTAGACATACATAGTACTACATACAACCCCAGCCAGTCCCTAATAAATTGCTAGATTAGCCTGAAGATGATGGCCGGGAAAGTAGCAATTCTTCTCCTGCTAGTAGTGTCATTGTCATTGGCAATGGTTTCTCCACACCAAGCGACGAAGCTTGGGTGCACAAACGCTGAGAAGGCGCGCATCCTTCACGACTGCAGAGACTTCATCAGGCCCGGAGGTGGGCTTGCGATCCCATTCCGAAACAGCGACTGTTGCTGGGCCGTGCGAGCGGTGCCGGGCCTGGACATGGACTGCATCCTCACTCTCCTCACGCCTGTCGAGAAGAAGGGACATAGTGAAGGCAAGATCCGCGGCCTTAGAAATTACTGCGTCTAGGTCGTAATTGGGCCGGCGAATTGACGGACGACGGCTACAATCGCTGATTGGGAATTTCATTATCCATGGACGACTTGTGAAAGCCTAACCAGAGTAGGATCATATCACAACCCACTTCTTGTTATCAAAGAGGATGTTAGAGTCAGTCACCTATATGTCTTCAGGTTTGATATGGCTTGGTTCACACTCCCTGATTTCAAGGATAAGCTTCTAGCCAAATGGCCTGAGAGAGAGTACGAGGAGGTTCAAAACTACTGGAAAAGAGTCAAAAAGCACATTAGAACTTTTTGTAAAGGTTGGGGCAACAACATCAGAGGTCAGATGAGAAGAGAAAAAACAACCCTTATTGAAGAAATTAAACTTCTTGATGCTGCAGCTGAAATAAGTAATCTCACTGCTACAGAATGGAATGAGAGATATGAAAAAGAGAGAGCATTAGAACAGATTTATTCTTTTGAAGAGATACAATGGCAGAAAAGAGGGGGAGAAAAATGGCTTCTGCATGGTGATGCTAACACTGGATTTTTCAATAATAAAGCTAATGGGAGGAAAAAGAAGTGTACAATTTTCTCATTAGAAGATGAAGACAGAACAATTACTGGAGACCGAGATCTAAGAGAGCACATTGAAGATTATTACAAAACACTGTTTGGTCCTGAGAAACCTGGAGGTATATCAGTTGAGGATGATTTCTGGTCCAGTAAAGAGACATTATCTGCAGAAGAGGCTGAGGAACTAGTACAACCTTTCACCATGACAGAGATTGAGGAAGCTTTGAAAGACATGGACTCAAATTCTGCACCAGGCCCGGATGGTTTATCTACAGGTTTCTACAAGCAAATGTGGCCACACATCAAAGGACTGGTTTTTGAGATGTTTTCCAAACTGCATTAAGAAGAACTCAACATGAGTAGGCTAAACTATGGTCTCATTACATTGATCCCAAAACTGAAAGAGGCTAACAATATTAAACAATTTAGGCCTATATGTCTTCTCAATGTTGATTACAAATGGTTCACAAAGGTTTTAACTATAAGGTTAGCTAAATATGCTCAAAAGTTGATAAGCCCAGCACAGACAGCTTTCATACCAGGGAGATATATTCTAGAGGGGATTGTCATGCTACATGAGGTCTTACACCATCTTAGAGTGCATCATCGGCAAGGAATCATCTTAAAGCTGGACTTTGAAAAGGCATACGATAAGGTACAATGGTCTTTCATGATAGAGGTGTTAAAAAAGAAGAACTTTGCTCCAAAATGGATTGGTTGGATGAGACAAGTGATAGAGGGAGGTAGAGTGGGGATTATCATCAATGGACAGCCCGGTAATTATTTCAGAACATACAAAGGGCTACGGCAAGGCGACCCCTGTCCCCTTTACTTTTCAACCTGGTAGGAGACACTTTTATCAATGATGGTGGAGAAAGCAAAGAATAATGGGTTAATCAGGGGTCTGGTTCCAGATTTGATAGAAGGAGGACTGACACATTTACAGTACGCGGATGACACTATCCTCCTTTTAGATCTAGATGATGAATCCATTTGCAATACAAAATTCCTATTGTTCTGTTTTGAGGCAATGTCGGGTTTGAAGATCAATTATCAGAAAAGTGAAATTTTTATGCTAGAAGCTACAATAGAGAAACAACGGGAGGTGGCTGATCTTTTCAATTGTAACATAGGGAGCTTCCCGATGAAATATCTTGGAGTAATGCTTGACAGATACTATATGAGCTCTTCAGATTTTGATTATGTGTATCAAAAGGTGGAAAAGAGAGTTCCAACTTGGCAAAGCTGCTTATTATCTTATGGAGGTAAGATGATATTAACAGAGTCATGTCTTAGTTCTGTACCAAATTATGTGATGGGAGTTTTTCACCTGAAGGGAGAGGCACATCATAGATTGGAAACAACAAGATCCAACTTCTTCTGGCATGGAGCAGGTCAGAAGAAAAAGTATCACATGTTGAGATGGGAGGTCCTTGCTACACCAAAGCCAGTAGGAGGGCTTGGTTTTACTGACACTAGGGTGATGAATCAGTGTCTTCTATCTAAGTGGATTTTTAAGCTTGAAAGAGGAGACAATAACCCATGTTGCAAGATGCTGAGAGCAAAATACCTTGGGGAGGGTGGCTTTTAAAGTTCAAAAAGTAAAGGAGTTTCCCAGTTTTGGGCAGGTCTACATGATATCAAACAGTTTTGCGGCAGAGGTTTGATTTATGTAGTTAAAAATGGCAAGAAAGCTAGATTTTGGTTGGATGTCTGGTTGGGGCTGTGCCCACTTTATCTTACATATAGCAAAATTTACATGATCTGTAATGAGCAAAACAGTACAGTATATGATGTATTGCAGGACAATGGAGTGAATCTCACCTTTAGAAGGTCCTTTGGGACAGCTGAGATAGAAGAGTGGCAGGATTTACTTTCACAGGTCAATGGGGTTCGATTACAAGATGAGCCAGACACTGTAACCTGGGCACTAGAGAGGAAAGGCAATTTTACTACAGCATCATTGTATAAAGAGCTGACTTTTATAGGAGAAGAAAATAGAGAGATCATGGGCATATGGAGAGCCAAAATTCCATTGAAAATTAAATTTTTTCTGTGGTCTTTATATTCTGATTGCCTCCCATCAGCAGAACAATTGGTAAAGAGGAATTGGCCTGGGGATGAGCAGTGCAAAATGTGTGGGCAAATAGAAACATCCCAACACGTTTTTTTCGAGTGCCACTTTGCACAGTTTTGCTGGTGGACATATCGTGATGCACTCTCCTGGCAATGTACACCTATAACCGTACAACATTTTTTGAGTTTCAGTAGGGGCAGAGGAGATGTACCTAAGTCCAAAATGATCTTTATTTTAGCTTGTGTATGCTGGAGTTTATGGCTCATTCGAAATGACTATGTCTTTAACAATAGAATCATATCAAGTCCAAATGTGGTGATTCATCGATCGATCATGTTTATGCAGAAGTGGAGCATCCTAATCAGGGACAAGGAAAGAGGCTGGATCTCGAAGACGGTGGACAAATTATAAAGACATTTGGAGCCAAGCGGCCAAGGCTAGTGGTGTAGATCTGTTTCAGCTTTTATCTTCACAACTGTGCTCGTTGTGCACAAGTCTGTAATAAGTCTAGACGTTCAAGCTTTTGTTTCTTCTCAAAAACTGGGTGAGATGAGTGGTTTGTGCCGAGGGCACTTTATTACTTGATACCTGTAAAACTGGTATCCCCAGTAGACCCTTGCTTTCTATAAAAAGCGGGACCAATCGGTCTTTGGTCTAAAAAAAATCGCTGATGGGGTGAACGGCCCATATATGTATGTAATGATTATTAGTAAAGAGAAAGAGATGTGGTTGATGATAGAATAAAATCCGAAAAATAATTGGTTATGTGTATCTTTGAGCAATAATGAATTTAGAATAAATCATGTGTCTCCTTTTTCTGTTGAGCATGTATGTCATCATTGAATTATTTCGGATGCAACGTACTTGTGACTTTGTCCACTAGTTTACTAATACAGGTGTGACGTCAACAGCAGTAGTGATGCATGTACTGTGGTTTAAGCGAGGTGGAAATTGTGAGTTGGCGAATTGCTCATCATTTATGGTTAAATCATGCTGATATCAATCCGCACATGCAAGACTCTTTGCAATGACAACCAATCAAGCCAAATGTTCACCATGCATGATCCCACAAAATAAATGACGGGCATCCATGTTTTAGTGCTGTTGTCTTTTTTAAAAAAATATTGGGTGGGGATTCCGTGAAATTAAAGGACATATTTGGCACAAATAAAATATCTAATAATCTACTAAAACATATAACAACTTTGTGCTTCATCAATATAGAGGTCGGATTTTATATTCTTTATCTTAGTAATATCTTGCTTTTGCTATATGGTGTCCAAGAATTAAAGCATGCATGGTAGTTGGTGGGTGGAATACTTCCATGGACTAACTCAAAATTAGTCCATACTACATCACTCACACTTTGCAATGCAAATATGCATCATGATCGCACAAAATAAATGACGGGGGTATCCCTGCTTTAGTGGTTTTGAAAAACGCAATCTTGAGTGTGGATTCCACCAAATTAACATGAAGGACATATTTGACATAAATAGATATCTAAACCCTAGCTATAAGAAACCTTTGACTCCTCCATAAATGTAGTATACTACTACCTTAATTGCTATATATAAGATATCTATCTTTTTCTATATAAATATTATAAAAATAGTACAATAATTCAGTGATGAATTTTACTAATGCACGGCCGACCGTGCTGTTGGCTTCCGGAACGGCAGCAGATGGTGCGCGTGCCACAACGCTCACGCCCTCGCGTCCGGAATGTAGTATTTAGGTTCAGTGATATCTATCTTTATTACATGTCCAAGAATTAAAGGCATGCATGTTAGTTGGTGGGTGTGGGGTACTTTCCTTTGACTTCTCCATAAATGTAGTAAACTATTCCACCTTACTATATGGTATATATCAATATTATAAATAAATAAAATAGTAAATTAATTCTGTAATATCTATCTTTTGCTATATAAAAATAGTAAATTGATGCTGTAATATCTATCTTTTGCTATATATATGGCATCCAAGAAGTGTTTTTATATATCCAAGAATTAAAGGCATGCATGTTAGCCTGTGGGTGGGTACTTCCACATATTATATATAGAAGCACATACAATGGAGTCCTAGACATACATAGTAATACATACATAGATCGATCGATTAGCCTGAAGATGGCTGGGAAAGTAGCAATTCTCCTGCTAGTGTTATTGGCGATGGTTTCTCCACACCAAGCGACGAAGCTTGGGTGCAGAGACTTTGAGAAGGCGCGCATCCTTCACGACTGCAGAGACTTCATCAGGCCCGGCGGTAGGTATTTGATCCCATTACGAACCGGCAACTGTTGCTGGGCCGTGCGAGCTGTGCCGGGCCTGGACATGCCTTGCATCCTCACTCTCCTCACGCCTGTCGAGAAGAAGGAACATAGTGAAAGCAAGATCCTCGGCCTTAGAAATGTGTGTAGGTAATTGGGCCGGCGAACTGAAAATCCGGAAAAACAATCGGGTTATGTGCATGTATCTTTGAACAATAATGAAAACAGAATAAATCATGTGTCTCATTTTTCTGTTGGGCATGTATGCCATCATTATTTCGGATGCAACGTACTTGTGGCTTGTCCACTAGTTTACTAGTACAGGTATGACGTCAATAGCAGTTGTGATTCATGTACTCCGGTTTAAGGGAGGAGACGGAAATTATGAGTTGGCGAATTGCACATTGTTTAAGGGTATGTTTAGATTTATTAGTGCTAATTGTTAGCAGCTAAAATTAGCACTACTGGATTTAGACGATAGGCACCGCCGCCGATCACAGCGATCGCGGCGTCCACGCCCCGCTCGTCGACGTTCGTCGACGCGTGGCCACCGCAAATCGCCGGTTAGCCGTTCCGGCGCCGTCGACCACAGATTTTCCCCACTAGCGCCGCTTAGGTCATAGTGTTTGGGATCGCGTGTGTGGCTGCGTCATCGTGTTTGATCGCAGTTCACTCTGTGTGCCCCTCCAGATTAGATCGATGGCATCATCTGGGGATGGGAACGAGAAAGGCGGGAGTAGTTCGGGTGCCGGCGGCGGCGGTGCCAATCCGACCGTAGTCGATCTCTTTCTGCGCCTGAAACTTACCGAGGGGGAAGGTGCAATTGCAAACTTCAGTGACGATGAGGAGGATGCAGACTTGCAGCCGATGGAGTGGGCTGTGGTTGGGAAGGTCCTCTCGCCGTCGATCGTGCACGTGAACACGGTTCGGGGGGCCATGAAGCCGGCATGGGGGAATCCATACGGCCTCAAACTCCGGGCCTTTGGAGAAAGAAACGCCAACTTGTTTGTAACCGAGTTTGGCAGTAAGGTGGATATGGAGAGGATCCTTGCAGGCTCGCCATGGATGGTGGGTCGACATGCTGTGATTCTGCAACAGTATGATGAAAAGCTTAGTGCATCAGAGATAACCTTTGATCGCATGGAGATTTGGGTAAGGATTTTGAACCTTCCCCTGGGATGGATGAACCAGCAAAGAGGTAGTAGGGCTATGGGCTTGATCGGGGATGTGGTCAAGATGGATGTTGATGGAGATGGGAAAGCTAGTGGGGCTTTCTTACGTGCTCGAGTAGCAATTGAGATTGATAAACCGCTTCGGCGAGGGGTTTTGTTGCGTATGAGCAGATCGGAAGAACCCAAATGGTTTGTGGTACAATATGAGCGACTACCCTTCTATTGCTTTGCGTGTGGGATCATGGGACATTCTGAGATTGAGTGCCCTAGTCCAGTCCCGCGCAATGAATTGGGCAAGTTGCCATTTGATGTACAGCTACAGGCGCCAGAAGAGAAAAAGAGGCATCTGCTATCCTTTGCCGAAGCTGCTACTGGCTCCCAAGGTAGCGGCTCATCGGCTAGATCGCGGCCTCCACGTGGACAGCAAGGAGGGCCGGGCAAAGGACGGTCTGTGGCGGATGATGGAGGGTCTTGTCATTCCTCCTCTGAACCCATACCTGATGCTGAAGATACGGTGGTGCAGTCTCCTTTGAAGGAGCCTCCAAGGGCTAACCTGAAGGAGAAGGGAGCCATGGTCGGGGTGAACCACAAACTTGATCTCATGGAGGTTTAGAAAGTGCGGAAGAGGAAATCCAAGGCCACTCACACGAATGCGCAGACGCCGGACCTGAATGTGCCTGTGCATAGTACTAGTGCCATTGTCCCAATTGGACTGGTGAACTCGAGAGTCAGCCAGCTGGATGGGGGCACTGAGAGCAGTGGAGGTAGTTTGGAGGAGACAATCAAAAAACAAAGACGAAGCAGTATCTCCAACAATGCGCGATCGGTGGCGGCTACGGACAGCAGCCCCCGCCGGGCACAATGAATCTACTCAGTCTGAACTGCCGGGGACTGGGGCAGCCCGAGGCAGTTCGTGAGCTTCGTAGCCTGTGTGAGCTACACCGCCCATGGATTGTTTTTTTTTCGGAGACTAGGTTTTTTAGTAATAATGTGGATGGCATAGTGCGGACCCTGAACTTGGAGGGGGGTATAGGTGTTGGATGTTTTGGACGAGGAGGGGGCTTGGCCCTGCTGTGGAGTAGTGATGTCGAGGTGAAGCTTGAATCGTATGACAAGCTCCATATCGATGTTACAGTAAAACCAGTCTCGGCCCCACGAAGATGTTGGCGCTTCACTGGTTTTTACAGTGAAGCTAGGCGTGAACTTCGGCATCGTAGTTGGGATCTTCTCCGTTGGCTTAGTACCAGGAGTGTCCTCCCGTGGCTATGTGCCGGTGATTTCAATGAGGTGCTGCATGCGAATGAGCAGTTTGGCGGGCAAGGACGCTCAGAGAGACAGATGGAAGGGTTTCGGGAAGCAGTGGAAATTTGTGGTTTCACTGATCTTGGGTACATTGGGTTGCCGTACACTTGGGATAACAGGCAACCGGTTGGCCATAACATTAAGGTACGACTGGACAGAGGGTTTGCAAATGCTGAATTCTTTAATCTTTTTCAGTCTATTAGAGTTTGGCACATACAGACTACTGAGTCCGACCACTGCTGCCTGCTCCTGGATTGTCGACGAGGTGGTTCTGCTAGGAGCCGACAGAAACGTGCTTTCCGATATGAGAACATGTGGAGGCGCGACCCATCCTACAAAGACATGGTGGAGAAGGCCTGGGGCGGCTCGAGGGACCCAGGGGACATGGGTCAACTTGCTGCTCGCCTTGACTCTATGGCAGGCTCGATGAAGGATTAGGAGCGATCAAGTTTTGGCTCAGTTCGCCATGATTTGACCACGTTGCGGAAGGAACTAGAGGATGAACGGAGAGCCTCCATCCACGCTGGCCCAACAAGGCGTGAACGTCAACTGATGTCCAGGTTATCTGAACTCCTGACTAGACAGGAGATAATGGAAAAGCAACGTTCCAGAATCGAATGGCTTTGTGAAGGTGACCGTAATACTTCTTTCTTTCAAGCCAAATCAAGGGAGAGGGCTCGTTCTAACCGGATTTCGGCCTTGAAAAGAGAAGATGGCTCGATTGTAACCACACAGGAGGAGATGGAAACAACAGCTTTGGAATTTTTTCCAACCTTTTTACTCGACAAGAAGTGCTGGACCCGGGACCAATCCTTGCTTGTGTCCCAGAACGTGTTTCACCAGAGATGAATGAGCAACTTCTGAAACCATTCACGGCAGAGGAAGTGCGAAAAGCAGTATTCATGATGGGTGCCAACAAAGCCCCGGGTCCAGATGGGCTGACAGTAGGTTTTTACCAGTTCCACTGGGAGACTTTGGGACCTAGCATCACGACTGTAGTCTTGGATTTTTTGAATGGGGGCCAGTTGCCAGCTTCTATCAATAGAACGACCATTGTGTTGATCCCTAAAGTGCAGCACCCACAGGAGATGAAGCAGTTTAGACCAATATCATTGTGCAATGTAATCTATAAGATGTGCTCGAAAGTGCTGGCAAATAGGTTGCGAATGTTCCTGGATGAGATCATATCAGAGGAACAAAGTGCCTTTGTCCCTGGCAGGCTCATTACTGATAATGTGTTGGTGGCCTATGAATGTACTCACTATTTACAGAGGAAGAAAGGCAAAACAGGGGCTTGTGCAATCAAGCTTGATATGGCGAAAGCGTATGATCGTGTGGAATGGGAGTACCTCAGGGGAATTATGCTGAAACTGGGGTTTGCTGAAACCTTTGTCTCGCTGGTGATGAGGTGTGTGACTTCGGTTTCCTTCTCAATTAAGATTAATGGTGTTCTGTCGAATGCTTTCAATCCCACGAGAGGTATATGGCAAGGTGATCCCATCTCGCCATACCTCTTTTTGCTATGTGCGGAAGGATTGTCGTCACTACTGAAAACTATTGGTCCAGTGCATTTATCCAGAGGTGTTCGCGTGAGTATCCACGCTCCATGGATATCGCACCTTCTCTTTGCGGATGACTGTATTGTCTTCTCTGAAGCGTCGCAGAGGGGGGCCAATAGGCTTCAATCGATCCTTGATATTTACAGCAAAGGCTCGGGGCAGCAGGTAAACCGTGACAAATCTGTTGTCTGTTTTAGCAAGAATTGTCTGGATGAGGTGAAGGAGGTGGTGCGGCAAGAGCTGAACATAGATACTGAGGCATTGTCAGATAAGTACTTGGGCTTGCCAACAACGCTTGGCCGATCTACTACTGAGGCGTTTGATTTTATGCCGACCAGAGTTAAGGGCCTTGTTGGAACTTGGAGCGGTAGGCAGGTGAGCAGCGCAGGAAGGGAGGTTCTTCTCAAGTCGGTGGCACAAGTGGTTCCCACTTACTCAATGAGTTGCTTTCTCCTTTCGAAAACAACCTTCAAGAAGATGAGATCCACAATTGCCAACTATTGGTGGGGCGGGTCAGCAAATAACCAACGAATACATTGGCTACATTGGGATGGTTTGACTCAACACAAGTCGGTGGGAGGCATGGGTTTTCGTGATCTGCACCTTTTCAATAAGGCAATGTTAGGAAAGCAGGGCTGGCATCTGATTACTCGGGTGGACAGCTTGTGTGCCAGAGTGCTCAAAGGAAGATACTTTCATGATTCATCCTTTTTAGATAGCTCGCGGAAGAGGCATGCTAGTCACACCTGGAGATCAATCATGGCTGGGAAAGAAGTGCTTGTTCAGGGTCTGATCAAGAGAATAGGAAATGGGGCTTCGACAAATATCTGGCAAGATAGATGGATCCCAATGCATTTCAATGCCAAGCCGATTACGCCCAGCGAGGGGCAAGAGGTAACGCTGGTGTCGGATCTTATGCTCGACTCGGGTCAGTGGAATGAAGAACTGATTAAGTTTGTCTTCCTTCCAATTGATGCGAGGGCTATCCTGCGCATTCCTTTACGGTCACAAGAAGAGGACTGGTGGGCGTGGGAGCCAGAGAAATTTGGTGATTACACAGTGAAGTCGGCATATAGGAAACTTCATGGGGCCAATACGGATCATGCAGGACTGGTACCTGGGGTTTCGAATGATGCATCCTGGAGTAAGCTGTGGAAACTTAATGTCCCACCCAAAGTTAAGGTATTCTGGTGGAGAGTGTTACATGAATTCCTACCTGCCAATGATATTCTTAACCGGCGTCATATTGAGCCGACCGGTTTCTATGAGGTGTGTGGAGCAGACAGAGAATCAATCAAACATGTCCTTACTGAATGCACCATTGCTAAGCTGTTCTGGAGAGAGGTCAGAGTTCGAATGGGTGTCAAGCTTCCCCAGCTCCATCCTGTTACTTGGGCAAGTGATTTACTGTCCAATGGCTTATGCTCTGAAAAGGACCGGTGTCTCTTCATAATTGGAATGTACTCTTTATGGTTGCAAAGGAATGGGTGTCGCCATGGTACTGATCAACCACCATTGTGGCAAGCTGTGCGCTGGGCTGTCGACACCGCACATGATCTGTGGCAGATTACCAAAGCACCAAGACTGAAGCTGGTAGCTGGAACGCGGGCTCATTGGCGGGCGCCACAAGAAGGCTGGATCAAGTGCAACACAGATGGTGCCTTTTACCCAGACTCTGGACAAGGAGCAACCGGTGTTGTTCTTCGGGATCATGCTGGAACCTTTGTGGGGGGTAGGGCACGTTGGCAATGCCATGGACTTGATGCGTTGAAGATGGAAGCCTTAGCCTGTAAAGATGGAGTGACTCTTGCAAATAAAAGAGGCATCAGACATATGGTGGTCGAGACAGATAGCCAGGAGCTAGTGAAGATGTGGGAAACGATGGATAGCCAGAGAGCTTGCATCTCACCGATCTTGAGGGACATTAGAGCTCTTAGTGTTGTTTTTGTTAATTTGTCACTCGTGACACCAATCGATCTTGTAATCAGGTAGCTCATACCTTGGCTAAGCAAGTCTCAGATGAGAATAGGATGGGAGAGTGGCAATCAGCCCCACCCTGTATCTTCCATCTGATGACTGAAGATTGTAATCATGTTCCTATATGATCAATAGAAGCTCCTTGTCGCAAAAAAAAGATTTAGACGATAGAACTAATAGCTCGAAATGAAGTACCTGGTTAATAAAAAATTATGATGTGCAAATTTGCTAATCAAACACTTACTAATTTGATTAAACTTACCTAAGGTGAAGTGTGGCTAAAGACCAAAAATATCCCCTAGTATTAGATGTGGATCGCTAGGTTGCATGGATAGATTGAAAGTTAATGGGAAATGCTTTTGTAAGAAGTATATATATAATAGATTTGAATAAAAGGTGCTTGAAATTTGTAACAAAAGATACGTATGAAAGCATCTAGGCCCCGAGAGTTGGTTTCAGCAATTGATGACAACGCAATATTACCATGACTAACGTGTGTTTTGCAGAAACTTTGGTAAGTTAGGTCATGGGATTGGTGACTGTTTTGGGTACTATGGTATTCATGCCCCTTGATGGAAATCATTTCGGTTTTCAAAGGATTTACGTCAAGATTAAGGACGGTTAGTTTCGGACGTCGAGGAGTTGAGTTACGTTCGGAATAGTCGTTAGGATCTTCGCTTTTCTCCTTTGGCCATATTATAAAGGGGGCCATGAGCGAGTAGCTTGACCTAGGTGAGTCTTTTGTTTAGGTGTGGCGCACACTTGTCAAACTTAGCACTAGGTAGCTCAGGTGAAGCCCAAAGTTCAGTTGGAAGAAACTCGGTTCAAGTTGCGTCGTGATTCGAAGTCGTTTGAGCCTTTTATCCTTGACTGGACGCGGTCTCTGCCTTGACCGGACACGTCCGGTCAGTGCTGGCAGTCACCGCTGTTTTAACTCGGTCGACCGAACGCGGTCCTCCCTTGGACCAGACGCGGTGATCGGGTTGACCAGAGTCAGAGAGGATAAGTGATCTGATCGGACGCGACTGGGAAAATGACCGGACGCATCTACAGTGCATCTGGTCCAGTTCCAGTAAGGTACTTCGCTGACCGGACGCGTTCGGTCATCACCGATCGGACTCGACCGAGCGTCTGGTCAAAGTACAGTAAGGTTCTTGCACGACCGGACGTGTCCGGTCAGTCCTGATCGGACTCGCTGTGCGTCCGGTCACTCAGCGCAGTTTGTTTCAAATTTGACCGTTGCCACCGACCGGACGCGTCCGGTCACGTCGACCGGCATGTCCGGTCAGTACGTAAAATGCTGAGTTGGCACATAACGGTTGGAATTGACTGTGGGGAGTATAAATACATCCCCTACACCTCTATTTGAGGACTCTTGCTCATTTGTTCAGCTGAGAAACACCTTTCAAGTGCAAGGAAGTGTAAGAGCTCTAGTGAGGGTTGTGATTTGAGAATCCAAGTTTGAGATCCCTCATTAGTGACTAGGGAGTAGCAAGTGTGCATCCACCTTCTCATTAGGCTTGTTGTGTTCAAGTGAGAGTTCTTGCTTGTTACTCTTGGTGATCGCCATCACCTAGATGGCTTGGTGGTGATTGGGAGTTTGGTGATCATCCGGCGGAGCTTGTGGATGACCCAACTCATCTTATGAGCGGTTGTGGATGATTCACCGCGATGGAGTGTCAAAGAATCATCCTGTAGAGAGCACTTGATCCTTGCGTGGATCAAGGGGGAGCTACACCCTTGCACGGGTGCTCCAACGAGGACTAGTGGGGAGTGGCGACTCTCCGATACCTCGGGAAAACATCGCCGTGTTCCTAACCCTTTACTTTCAAGCAATTACTTTCTCGTATTACTTTTGTTGCTTGATTTACTTTCCTAGAATTGCCATGTTAGACTAGAATTGGAATTTAGGGTGCAAAACTTTTATCGATAGAATCACTAGGAACACTTATAGGCACTAGGGGTGAATTATGGCTTAGTAGAATTTAATTCTTGCAATAAATTTTAGAAAAGCCCAATTCACCCCCCCTCTTGGACATCTTGATCCTTTCAATTGGTATCAGAGCCGAGTTGCTCCTAAATTAGGCTTTACCGCCTAGAGCAAGATGTCTAATGGGGAAGGACCACCTCCCACCTTTGAGGGAGATGATTTTCCATATCCGCATGGAGGTGTACCTCGAAGTCATAGATGTTGGGTGTCTTAGAGCCACCACCGAAGCGCTTCCCGAAATCAAGGATCCCACTAACCCCGTTGGTGACGAGGAGAAGTACGACCGGTGAAATGCAAAGGCAAAAAATGCACTCTACCGGGGCCTTGGCAATGATATCTTCAATCGTGTGCGTAATGCAAAAAATGCTCATGAATTGTGAGAAAATCTTTGTGTTCTCCATGAGGGAACTAAGAGTGAGCGTGAGGAACGCTATCATATTGCTTTGAAGAAAATTAATTCTTTTGAGATGCTTCCCAAGGAAAGTGCTAATGACATATACACTCGCTTGAATGTTCTTGTAGAGGATCTTAATGCTCTCGGGCTCACTCAAATGAGTTCATCGGATGTTGCAAGGAGGATCTTGAGTGTTCTTCCCGTTGAGAAGTATGGTCACATTGTCACCGTGCTTCACCAAAGTGATCTCTCCACCGCAACACCGACACAAGTATTGGAAAAGATCAATGCTCATGAGATGTACATGCATATCACTCCGGAAGAGGGCTCATCATCTTCCAAGAAGAAGGACTTGGCCTTCAAAGCTAGCCACGACAAGAAAAAGAAGAAGAGCCAAGCCATGATAGTGCATGAAAGCTCAAGTGAGAGTGATATTGATGATGCATCACTTGCTCTCATGGTGAGAAAGACCACCAAAATGCTAAAGAAGCTTAACAAGAGTGGCATCAAGAAGGATGGCAAGAAGAAAGAATATCACAAAAAGAAGCAGGGAGGGAAAGCTTACATTGTTGGTGATTGGCTCACCGACATTGAATCATCTTGTGAGTCCTCCGGTGATGAAAGCGACGACGAGAAAGAGAAGGTCGCTGCATTTGTGATTGGGCCATCATCATCTTCATCGACATCTTCACCGCCATCTTCATCGTCATCATCCACTACTCACCTATGCCTCATGGCCAAAGGTGAACGAAAGGTACAAAATAATGATAGTGATAGTGATGATGAATTTGATGCACCTTCTTATAATGAACTTGTAAAATTGCTCAACAAATACTCAAAAGTCATAAGAAAGACTAGAAATGAATATGATGAGCTTCAAAATGAAAATAAATCACTTTCATCAAAGCTTGAGATTGCACAAAATACTAGTGATGAGCTTAAAGATCAAAATGAAATTATGACTTCTACTCTCAAGGAGCTCAAAACTTTCAACAAAGAGCTTAGAGATGAACATGATAAACTTGAGAAGAAGTATGATGAGCTCAACACTAGGCACAACTTGCTAAAAGACAAATATACTTCATTGAAAATTAATTATGATAGTCTTGTTGTTGCTAATGAGCTTTCTCTTGAGACACATGATGCTACTAACCAAGTTGTTAAGATTGATATAGTCACATCATGTGATGACTTGATTATTGAGAGCATTGAGCAAGGCTCTAGTGGCAAAGGCAAAAAAGTGATTGAGTCCGACAATCATGATGATTATGTCAAGCTCAAGAGTGAATATGAAATGCTTAGAGATGAGAACAAGAAGCTAAAAGGGTTGATGGCTCTTGAAAAGCAAACATCAAATGAGTCACTCATTGAGGAGAACAAGAAGCTCAAGCAAGAGAAAGAGCATCTCAAGACCGGCTTAAGCAAGTTCACAAGAGGTCAATACTTACAAAGTGAGCTACTCATGAACATCGTCATGAAGATGGATAGAAGTGGCATTGGTTACTTAGCAAATCAAGAGAAGAAGGCTAAAGCTCAACAATAACAAAGCAAGTCAAAGCCCAAGCCAAAGAGATGTGTTGAGTGTGGACAAGAGGGCCATTTTGCTCATGAGTGTAAAACTTCACCACCACAACCCTTACCCAAGCATGCTAGACCATTTGCTTTCAATGCTCACTACATGCTTAGAAAAGATTCTAGTGGAAAGATGAAAGTCATGTTCTTGGGTCCCCCAAACAAGAATATGCCTAAGAAAATTTAGGTTGCCAAGTCACTAGTTGAGAAAGTCAAGGGTCCCTCTCAAGTTTGGGTCCCTAAACAAAAAGCTTGATCTCTTGTGTGTAGGTGAACTACAAGATCGGTGGATCTCATTGGGTTATTGATAGTGGTTGCACTCAACATATGACCGGTGACCCTCGTATGTTCATCTCACTTGAAGAGAATGGGGAATGTCAAGAGAAGATCACATTTGGGGATAATTCAAAGAGCAAAGTCAAGGGTGTAGGCAAGATTGCAATATCAAATGATCATTCTATTTCAAATGTGCTCTATGTTGCTTCCTTGAGTTTCAATCTACTATCCATTGGGCAACTTTGTGACCTTGGCTATCAATGCTTATTCACACCAAATGAAGTGGTAGTTTCAAAGATAGATGACAAGCAAATGATTTTCAAAGGCTTTAGATACAACAATCTCTATCTTGTTGATTTCACCTCCGAAGATGCAAACTTGATGACATGCTTGTTCACCAAAACTTCACTTGGGTGGCTTTGGCATAGGAGGCTTGCTCATGTTGGAATGAACACTCTCAACAAATTATTGAAGAAAGAGTTAGTGAGAGGCTTGAAAGATGTCAAGTTTGAGAAGGACAAACCTTGTAGTGCATGTAAAGCCGACAAACAAGTTGCAAATACTCATCCAACAAAAGCTTACATGTCAACATCAAGAGTGTTAGAGCTTCTACACATGGATTTGTTTGGTCCTACAACTTACAAGAGCTTGGGTGGAAATCTTTATTGTCTTGTGATTGTGGATGACTACTCAAGATACACTTGGACATTCTTTCTTCATGACAAATCTGAGGTGGCCAATTGTTTCAAGAAGTTTACAAAGAGAGCTCAAAATGAATTTAAAGTCAAGATAAAGAAGATAAGAAGTAACAATGGCAAAGAATTTGACAACACAAACATTGAAGCTTATTGTGATGAGATTAGAATCAAGCATGAAGTTTCATCAACCTACACTCCTCAATAAAATGGTGTAGTTGAGAGAAAGAACCAGACATTGGTTACCCTTGCAAGAACAATGCTAGATGAGTACAACACACTAGAAAAATTGTGGGCCGAGGCAATCAACACCGCATGCTATGCATCAAATCGCCTCTTCCTACAAAAGTTTCTTGGCAAGACCCCCTATGAGTTGCTAAATGGGGAAGAAGCCGGACGTCTCATTCTTTCGGGTGTTTGGTTGCAAATGCTACATCTACAAGAAGCGGCAACACCTAGGGAAGTTCCAAAGACGTTGTGATATTGGTTTTCTTGTTGGCTACTCATCAAAGTCCAAAGCATATAGAGTATTTAACCATGCCACCGGTTTGGTTGAAGAAACATATGATGTAGAATTTGATGAATCTAACAGCTCCTAAGGAGCAATTGAGAATTGTGATGATGTAGGTGATGAACCATTGAGGGAGGCAATGAAGAACATGCCGGCAGGAGACATCAAGCCTAAAGATGATGAAGACGATGTTCAAATGGTCAATCCACCATCTTCATCATATGTGCCTCAAGATAATGACAAGAATGAGAGAGTTAAAAATGAAGACACTCATGTCTCTCATGAACAAGCCGAGGCACAAGCTCAAGATGTTGATGCTCCCCAACCTCCTCCTCAAGTGGTTGATAGAAGACACTCACCTCTACTTCAAGCACATCCACAAGATCTCATCATAGGGAGTCCTACAAAGGGTGTAATGACTTGATCTCAAAAGCTTGCTTCTTTTGTTGAACATCACTCTTTTGTCTCTTGTCTTGAACCTAAGAATGTAGAAGAAGCTTTTCAAGATCCAGATTGGGTGAATGCAATGCACGAAGAATTGAACAACTTCACTCGCAATCAAGTTTGGACACTTGAGGAGCATCCAAAAGGTGCAAGAGTCATTGGAACCAAGTGGGTGTTCCACAACAAACAAGATGACCAAGGCGTAGTTGTGAGGAACAAGGCAAGACTAGTTGCAAAGGGGTTCTCTCAAGTTGAAGGCCTTGATTTTGGAGAGACCTTTGCACCTGTTGCAAGACTTGAAGCCATCCGTATCCTTCTTGCATATGCATCGCATCATGAAATGAAATTATATCAAATGGATGTGAAAAGTGCATTTTTAAATGGCTTCATAAATGAACTAGTCTATGTTGATCAACCTCCTAGGTTTGAAGACCCTAGATATCCTAATCATGTTTATAGGTTGTCCAAGGCACTATATGGGCTCAAGCAAGCCCCTAGAGCGTGGTATGAGCGCCTCCGGGACTTCCTCATTGAGAAGGGCTTCACTATTGAGAAGGTCGACACCACACTATTCACCAAGAAGCTTAATGGGAAGATCTTCATTTGTCAAGTCTATGTTGATGATATTATCTTCGGATCAACAAATGAAGATTATTGCAAGGATTTTGGTGAATTGATGTCGAAGGAGTTCGAGATGTCCATGATTGGTGAACTTACATTCTTCCTTGGGTTTCAAGTCAAGCAAATGAGAGAAGGGATTTTTATCTCTCAAGAAAAGTATACCAAGGATCTTCTCAAGAGATTCAAGATGGAGGATTGTAAGCCAATCAAGACCCCAATGCCATCTAATGGACATCTCGACCTAGATGAGGGAGGTAAACCGGTTGATCAAACTCTCTACCGTTCTATGATTGGTAGCTTGTTGTACCTTACCGCATCTAGGCCCGATATCATGTTTAGTGTGTGCATGTGTGCTCGCTTTCAAGGGTGTCCTAAAGAACCTCACCTAAGTGCCGTGAAAAGGATCTTAAGATATCTTAAGCACACCCCAAGCATTGGTCTTTGGTATCCCAAAGGAGCTAGATTCCAACTAGTTGGCTATTCTGACTCGGATTATGCTGGTTGCAAAATTGATAGAAAAAGCACATCCGGAGGGTGCCATTTGCTTGGGAGGTCACTAGTATCTTGGTCATCTAAAAAGAAAAATAGTGTGGCTTTGTCCACCGCCGAGGCGGAATACATTGCCGCGGGGGCTTGTTGTGCACAAATCTTATATATGAAGCAAACCCTTCTAGACTATGGTGTTGTTCTTGATAAGGTGTCACTTTTATGTGATAATGAAAGTGCCGTTAAAATTACTAATAATCTGGTACAACACTCACGCACCAAGCACATTGATATCCGCCACCACTTTCTAAGAGATCATGTTGCTAAAAATGATATATCACTAGAAGGTGTAAGAAGTGAAAATCAATTAGCGGATATCTTCACTAAACCTTTGGATGAGGCTACCTTTTGTAGGTTGAGAAGTGAGCTAAATGTGCTTGATTCTAGTAACTTTAAAAAATGAGCTTGTGTTGTCCCTTGCATTGCATTGTAATATATGTCATGTTTAAACTTCCATTATGCATCTAGGACTTGTCTAACACAGTTATGATAACCCTCCTATGGAGGAGTGAAGAAGCCTAATCGTGCATCAAACTTGACAAGCAACCTAGTTTTACCTTCTTGCATTGCATTGCATATGCATGGTTGTTGCTTTGTCGTTTCTTTCCGGTTTGGCTTTGAGCAACCTCTGTGTTCGTCCATGGATAGAGAGAGCATTTGACGCTCCCATGGGTTTATAAACTCTATTGCATGGCCATACGTTGCTCCTCGGGTGTTTATCGCATATTTTCTTAAAAATAATACTAGCCTAAGGAAAAATATTTTGAAAAACTTGAGGGTTTGAGAGAGGTCACTCATATCATGTTCCAATTGGTGTTTATTTGGGTCTCTTTGTTTTGGGAGAAGTCGCATCGAAGATCAAAAAGAAGAAAGGCGAAAAACAGCAACCGGACGCTGGACCGGACGCGACACTGCTCAACCACTGCGTCCGGTCCCGGCCATCACCAGCGCGTCCGGTCGTGCCAAGGCAGTTCTCTTGGACCTCTGACCAGACGCTGGACCGGATGTGATGCTGCAACCACTGTGTCCGGTCCCGGACCTCACCAGCGCGTCCGGTCACGCGTAATGGGTTCCCGGGTGGACCTCTGACCGGACTCTGTCCGCGTCCGGTCACCTCTAACCGGACGCGTCCGGTCGCGCCAGGAGCTTACTGGACTCTGACCGGATGCCTCTGCAGCGCATCCGGTCAGTCGATCAGCGCGTCCGGTCACCCCGTGGAAAGTGGATCTGAGCCCCTTTTTAACCGTTCATCAGTTTTTTTCCTCTTCTTCTTCCTCTCGTGCGCCGCCTCTGATCGAATCTTTGCCCTAACCCTAGCACCGCCCTGCTTCTCCATCCGCACCCGCACGCCGTCAAGCCACTGCTCCACCATGCCCGTGCAGCGCCGCTCCTCCCCACTGCAGTCGCGCCGCCGCTGCTCCTCCACCGCGCCCGTGCAGTGCCACTGCAGCCGCTCCGTCGTAGCTCCACCGCCGCACAGCTGCGCCACCGGCTTTCCTCCTAGCTCTCCTACACCGTAGCTTCTCTCCACCGGAGCATCCTCCCGCGCGTCGCGAGCCCTTTCTCTTCAGTGCTGCTAGGCCGCCGCTGCTCTAAACCCTAGCTTTCGCGCGCCATCACCGCTCCTCTCCGGCCAACTGTGGAGGCTCGGCTTCCTCGTCTGATGGAGTTTTGGCATCCTCGATCGCCGTCCCTCTACTCTTCAGCGAAGGCCCCGCAGCCCTTCTCCGCGCGACTTCATCTCCATGAGGTTTCTTCGCGTCCCCTTGAGCTAGACTTGGTTTGCCGATGAAATCTCGTATTGATCTGTTTCACTTTTGTTTGTCTCGGCATTCCAGCGCTCGTCCGTCGTTCCCGTGGAACCCTCGCGTGTCAAGGTCTCTTACCTTTTCACCGGAGTCTCGCTCGTCTGAGGTAGCATATCGTGCTCTCTTCTTTTCTTATCTCGTATGCTTGCTCTCATAAGGACTTCGCTCATCTATTAGTTGAAATATATTGCTTAAAAGTAGCTCTATCTATTCCATCTTTGCAGAGAGTCTTGTCGGTGCTTTGTGTGTGGCAGTTGACACTTTGGTCAGTATTGAATCTGAGGCCAAGCCTGCGGATATGGATTGAGGCCAAGCCTCACGAGAGTCAGCTCATCATCTATTCAGTGTCAGCGTTTCTAAGTCACAGAGACTTGTCAGCATGGTCCACTGCAAGAATGCTGGTGGTGCATCGAGTGACGGGGACGAGAGTCCTCGTTTGACAGAGGTTACCCGTGGCAAGCGCAAGAAGATTGCCGCCAAGAAGAGAAAGAGGACGCTCATAGAGGCAGAGTTAGCACAGGCAGTGGCTGACGCTGCTGATCTAGCAGAGAGAGGGGCAGAGGCAGTGATATTCACATTTGCGAGCGTCGCTTTCATCTTGAAGGTCGATAGCTCGGTACAGAGGCCACTGAGGAGACAGAGGACCAGCCCGTAGAGCAGCCTGTAGAGGAGACAGAGGAGACACAGGAGTAGTCAATATAGACTCCACCGCATCGTCGCTCAGGACGCACGCGTGCTCAGGTGACACCTAGGCCAGAGGGTCAGCGACGTGGAGGTCGTCCACCTCCCAGAGCTCGAGGTCACCCCCAGTTGAGCACTTTGACCTGAGGGGAGCTACAGCATGACAGGTTCAGGCCCTCAGATTCATCGAGGTTGGTCGGTGGTTCCCACCTCAGCGGGACACTAGAGCTTCAGAGGGTTTCTACACACCTCTGCACGAGGATTTTTACAGAGCCTATGTTGACAGTGGGATTGCCTTCAGACCACAGAGAGTTTGTCGACTTGAGGCACTAGTTGCAGTTGTTGGTGAGCAGCTCCGTCCACATATTTCTTTCCTACCGAGATTATCAGATTTTCTAGGTCGGACTGGAGCATATTGTGGTACTTGGGTCAGAGAGTTCTACTCCTCACTTTGGATAGACCCTGCTCACGAGTTCATTCACTTTGCATTCCAAGGTCATGACCGCAGGCTGTACAGCACCAGGGTATGGGAGATTCTCAGGCTCCCAGCTTCAGAGACGAAGATCCACCAGTTGTGCTTTGGTCAGACTTCACCACCGAGGCGTCCACACGGAGGCACCGTGCCACCTACAGATCTGATCAGACCGTGCTTTCGTGAGCCGTTTGGCGAGGGGTCCAGACGTACACCAGCTAGCTTGACTCCCCTTGCTCGCGTGCTTGATGCTATTGTGAGGAGGACACTACTTCCGAGGTTGGGCTACCGAGAGGGTTTGACACGTATGCAGCTTTGGGTAGTCCATCACCTCATCTCTCAGACTCCGTTTGACATTTGGGATCTGATGCTCTGTGAGATGGAGGACACTTTGGCAGAGGGCTTCAAGGGTCACCATCAGCTACCCTATGCCCATTGGATCTGTTTCCTGATTCGGTCTGCGTGTGACCTACCTGCTGAGATTAGAGCTGAGATTTCTGACACCACTACAGCCTTCTCGGAGTATGATATTTGACAGTTATGGGCTTCTATCACCCGAGAGCAGGCACCTAGATAGGGACAGCGTCAGAGGGCAGAGGTACCAGAGACTGCAGCTGAGCAGGACTAGACAGTTGAGGGACTTGCTGAGGTAGAGCTTGCAAACTTAGATGCTCAGCCAGCTGATCCAGACGAGGATGACGCCACTGATAGCACTGATGATGACTATCAACCTATTCCTCGGTATCGCTCTCCTTGGTCTCACGACCATGAGGCCGGTGGTTTAGGTTCTGCCTCACGCTCAGACCCAGCCATGATGGCTATTCTTGAGAGGCTGACCCAAACTCAGGAGAGACAGAAGATTCAGCTACAGCGACAGGCTCAGGATAACGCAGCTGCATTCGCTCAGATTCAGGCTCGTCAGGACGAGTTTCAGAGGCAGCAGCTAGAGATACATAGGCAGCAGGCAGCTACCCAGCAGCAGTACCTTGAGCTCCTGCGACACCTTGTTACTGTTGGGGTCCCTCCACCTCCGTCAGTCCTTACTCCAGCGTTACAGTCCAGTGGACTTCAGAGTCAGGGACAGCCGAGCGTTCAGTTTACTTCACCTCAGCAGCAGGTGCCTCAGACTTTTCAGTCCCCAGGTTACACTCCTATTCAGACGGGATTCACTCCACCAGTTCAGCTCAGGCCTCACCTTCTGACAGGCACTCCTTTCTCCACTGACTTGAGTGTGTCCTACAGCGAGTTGACTGGTGAGCCAACACCCTCCCATACCACAGTTCTGACTACTTCAGGGATGTCTGCTTCGGAGACAGTGGCTCCTCTAGTGACAGAGATTGGAACTACAGAGACAATACCTTCGTCAGTTGCTTCGACTGATCCTCCCACAGTTGGTGCTCTTCAGGCTCAGGTGATAGAGACTGTGGCTCTTGTTGCTACTACATCATCAGTTCATGCTCCTGCGTTACAGACCCAGACTGCTTCACTTGCACGTGTATCTACAGAGGGTTAGCCTGACAGCTCAGAGTCAGAGGAGGACACTTCCCAGTTCTTGATCACTCCACGCTCCTCAGCACCAGACACGACTGCTTCTGTTCCTCCTTCGGACCCTTAGCTTTTTGGCTCTTGATGCCAAAGGAGGAAGAGAGTAGATTCAGGGGGGGTTTTGAGAGAGGGTTTCGTTTTTCTTTGTGTGCTACATTCATGCATCATGTTTATATTCCTGCACTTGTATTTTGTGACATGTGTGCTTATGAGATACTTGAGTTATATGTGGATTATCTTGTCTCTATTAAATCATGTCACTTGATTGGTTCTAGCTCATAAGGTTTTGCTTCCGTGCCTTACTCCGATTTCATATGAGCTATGTTTTTGTGTACTAACTCTTCATGTTTCATCTTATGAGTACACCCTGTTGGCTTGGAGCACATAAGCAATTCCTAACCCCTTGTTCTTATTGCCTTTTGCTTATGTGAACCAAGCATGTTCGAAAACCTCAACTCATAAATCTACTTAATCAAGGTGTTGTCATCAATCACCAAAAAGGGGGAGATTGAAAGCATCTAGGCCCCGAAAGTTGGTTTCGGCAATTGATGACAACGCAATATTACCATGACTAACGTGTGTTTTGCAGAAACTTTGGTAAGTTAGGTCATGTGATTGGTGACTGTTTTGGGCACTATGGTATTCATGCCCCTTGATGGAAATTGTTTCAGTTTTCAAAGGATTAACGTCAAGATTAAGGACGGTTAGTTCCGGACGTCGAGGAGTTGAGTTACGTTCGGAATAGTCGTTAGGATCTTCGCTTTTCTCCTTTGGCCGTACAATAAAGGGGGGCATGAGCGAGTAGCTTGACCTAGGTGAGTTTTTTGTTTAGGTGTGGTGCACACTTGTTAAACTTAGCACTAGGTAGCTCAGGTGAAGCCCAAAGTTCAGTTGGAAGAAACTCGGTTCAAGTTGCATCGCGATTCGAAGTCGTTTGAGCCTTTTATCCTTGACCGGACGCGGTCTCTGCCTTGACCGGACACGTCCGGTCAGTGCTGGCAGTCACCGCTGTTTTAACTCGGTCAACCGGACGCGGTCCTCCCCTGGACCGGACGCGGTGATCGGGTTGACCAGAGTCAGAGAGGATAAGGGATTTGATCGGACGCGACTGGGAAAATGACCGGACGCGTCTACAGTGCGTCCGGTCATCACCGATCTGACTCGACCGAGCGTCCGGTCAAAGTACAGTAAGGTTCTTGCACGACCGGACGTGTCCGGTCAGTCCTGATCGGACTCGTTGTGCGTCCGGTCACTCAGCGTAGTTTGTTTCAAATTCGACCGTTGCCACCGACCGGACGCGTCCGATCACGTCGACCGGCGCGTCCGGTCAGTACGTAAAATGCTGAGTTGGCACATAACGGTTGGAATTGACTATGGGGAGTATAAATACATCCCCTACACCTCTATTTGAGGACTCTTGCTCATTTATTCAGCTGAGAAACATCTTTCAAGTGCAAGGAAGTGCAAGAGCTCTAGTGAGGGTTGTGATTTGAGAATCCAAGTTTGAGATCCCTCATTAGTGACTAGAGAGTAGCAAGTGTGCATCCACCTTCTCATTAGGCTTGCTGTGGTCAAGTGAGAGTTCTTGCTTGTTACTCTTGGTGATCGCCATCACCTAGACGGCTTGGTGGTGATTGGGAGTTTGGTGATCATCCGGCGGAGCTTGTGGATGACACAACTCATCTTTTGAGCGGTTGTGGGCGATTCACCGTGACGGAGTGTCAAAGAATCAGCCTGTAAAGAGCACTTGATCCTTGCGTGGATCAAGGGGGAGCTACACCCTTGCGCGGGTGCTCCAACGAGGACTAGTGGGGAGTGACGACTTTCCGATACCTCGAGAAAACATCGCCGTGTTCCAAACCCTTTACTTTCAAGCAATTACTTTCTCGTATTACTTTTGTTGCTTGATTTATTTTCCTAGAATTGCCATGCTAGACTAGGATTGGAACTTAGGGTGCAAAACTTTTATCGATAGAATCACTGGGAACATTTGTAGGCACTAGGGGTGAATTATGGCTTAGTAGAATTTAATTCTTGCAGTAAATTTTGGAAAAGCCCAATTCACCCCTCCTCTTAGGCATCTTGATCCTTTCAACGTAGTATAAGTTATACTACTTGCAAAAACCATCAAAGGGGTGGTCAAAAACCATCAAAGGGGTGGTGGCGCAGTTGGCTAGCGCGTAGGTCTCATAGCTAGTTTGAGTTATCCTGAGGTCGAGAGTTCGAGCCTCTCTCACCCCAATTTTTTTCTCTTTTATTGTTTTCTCTTTTATTTTCCACATCATTTATTTAATTATTAGTTCTGAGACTGTAGTAGCCTCGTGTTTTCCACATGATCTTTTAATCCTTATTATTTTAAACATTACATGATGACACATAACACCATTTACTATTTTCACTTTTGTTTTCCACATCATTTATTTAATCAGTTCCGAGACTGATGACACATAACACCGTTTACTTTGGTTCATAAATTTTATTCTATCATCAATATAAACTACTCTCCACGGTCATTCATGGGTTGCAAAACACCTTTTGCAAACGTTTTCAGACATTACCTCTAGCACCATTCATAAATATACTTCTGCATCATTCAAATGTACAGAGTTCATCCTACAAATCTCCACCAACATTCTTCACTACACTCAGAAGCTACCAGCACCTAATTCATAGAAAGATATTTTCTGAACATTACTTAGGGTATGCATGCATGAACTACCCTTCTTCACTGGTAATCAACAGCAACCATGGTTTTGTTATTGTTAGCACACTAATCACATAATGCTGAGCTTCACAGTAGATGGAACATTAGGAGCCAGGTATGTCTGCGCCACCACTCTTCCACAATTGCACCTCAGAGCATCTTGAGACCTCTCACTTTCCGATATGCCCAAGCCTCTGTCCATGGTTTGATGTGTCTCGATTAGAAGTGTCTTCAGCACAGGTGACCTCTTTAACAGAAACAGCAAGAATTGCACCAATTCTGGTTACCCACTAAACCCTTCAATCCTAGTAGTCCTGAGACTTGCAGCTGTAAAATTCTTGGGCCATCTAATCTTCAGCATCTTCAGTGGTCGCAGGTTGCCATTAACCTGCAAGTAAATAAACCAGTAGAAGGCTAAAAGATAGTGGCTTCAATGCTAGCTTGAATAGGTATCAACTATGTAGCTATGATTATATTGTTTACAGGTGGGTATAAAATGTAAACAAGAGCGACATATCTATGTATAGCAGCAAGCAGGGTACTTTCCTCCATACTAACAAGTACCCAGCGATATATGATGTTCAGAGTTCAAATTTGTAAGAAAACAGTGTAAACTTGGAGTATAGCAAATATATAAGATAACTAAAACAGTAGCCACTCAGGTAGTGGGGCCTACAAGGGATGGGAAAAGTACAAAATCCGATTATTTAAGTCCAACTTATATACCTCAAGATTAAGTGTTTCAACTAAAGGAGCAGCTTGAAGGACAAGAGCCACAATACGAATGCTTTTTTCCAAGCCTTTACACACCATGTAATTTCCTTCAAAACAGCGAACCTTCCATTGTGTTGTAGTACACGAGATGCCTGGAGATAGCCCAAAAATGAAATAATGAGAAAACAGAGACTGCTTTAGCAAGAACAAAAATTCTACAGATGTCATACAACCACATGATGGTTTCTTACATACCAGCAAACGACATGGACACGGCAATGTCAGCATTTTGGGCTTATTAGGAAATTTATCTAAGAGACCTAAAGTGTGATGCCACATCCCGCGGAAACAAGCACTTAGCTCGCAAAGAACTGGCGCACACTCAAACTCAGTATCTGCTCTTCGACCTGTATATGAGAAACTCTCCATCTTTTCAGCATGAATACTGATACTTCTTAATCTCTGGCACCAATGAACTTCCAAGTTCACCAATTGTGCATGAGAAGCTCTGAGATCAATCAATTTATGGCATGCTCTCAGATACAAGTTGTGGAGAGCATTACAGCTGGACATGATACTCAGAAGAACCTCATCAACCACTTGCACATGGCAGAGTGACAGGGAATACAGATAAGAAAATCCATTGAGGTTTGCAGGTACTGTTTCTAAAATGCACTTGTGAAGAGACAATACATGCAATTGACAGCCAGCCACATCAGAAAACTGCTTCAAAGGGAAGACATATGCCTCTGTATGGTCTGTGGCTACCCTGCCATGCTCATCACAAAGGGAAAGGGTGAGTGTTTCTGCATGGGATGCAACTGCAAAGGCAACCCATTGATCTAGCTCAGAAGCATGGGCTGAGCTTAATGGGAATTCGACCTTGAATTCCATGAGTTTATTGCCCTTATGATGGCTTAAAAGTTCATTTACTTCGCGCACAAACTTTGTAGCTTCCGAGTTCCAAGTCAAGATTTCCATGATTATCTGAATTTGGGGGCACTTGCATCCCAAAAGTATGCATGTCAAGGATGAGATGGTCCACAGATTCCCAGATGTGTCTCCATCTGGTAGAAAGAACATCGGTCACTGCAGCCTCGCGTACAGTCATCAGTGAAAGGATATTGATCAAAATGTCATCTGGCAGTGGACTGATCCTATCAGGATTCTGCACATAAAATAGATTCATAGATGTTAAGGAATTTTAGTAACTGAATGTTTTTAACCTTTTTTCCACTACAGATGAAAGCACCTAATTTTAATATGAACGTTGAGTACAATGTCAAGCATATAAGCCTCTACAGAGAAGAATATATTTCCTAAAGGTACAAAGATAAATATCCTTCTGTTCGATTTGCATAATGGGTCGAATTCTATCCTTCAACCAATTCAGCAAGACAAAGCACAAGGTCAGGTGGAAAGAGGATCCAAACATATCTGCATCTTCTACTAGATAATACCATTGGTGGGAAAAAATTAGCATCCCTCAGCAAACCAAACAACCCCTAATGTGGAAAACTTTGCAGTATTATGTTTCTGTTGCATTGATTTGTGGAGATTAATATCAACACACAATGCTTATGAGAAGGAAAATGACACTACATTCATGTATTGTTAGATTTCCAATAGAACAATAAACAGCAAAGACAATAATAAAGCATTCTAGTTTCGAAAAAAAATAGTAACAAAGCCTTCTAGTAGTACCAAAAAAGAAAACAAAATTTTCTTCTATTTTATCATCCTTTAAAGAATGTGATTAACCTAATGGTTGACCTTTCCAGTCTTCTTCATGTCTTACCAAGATCATCAACTCCTAGGATCATTTCTGCATAAAGGATGAGATGAAACTGTATTGCTAAACTACAATGAAACGCAGCTCTCCTGCGTTTCCACAAAAAAAAAACTGTATTGCTAAACCACAAATATGATATGCAGCATCACCTTAAAGCATTAAAAAAAAAGGACAATCTGAAACATCTATTAAAGAACCACAGAGGAATCTTCTCATCAGGTGTACGAAAGACAGGGATTATAACAAAAGCATAACTGAAAACTACAGAATTGTTTCTTCTACAATAAAATTAAAAAGAAACGCACTTTTCACGAGTATATGGAAGCACACTTGCTTAAGCTTTGATGTAAAATGGAAGAGACTTTACCTGGACATGTTTCTTGGCATTGCCCGAGGTCCTGTTGTCTGGTGGAATGCAGGCATCTGGAGAAAAGTCGAAAACAAAGGCTGAGCTGCATGGCTAGGTGACTTAGTTGTCTTATACAAAGCTGCTAATGTTAAGGCCCGGAAGCAGAGGAGAAAGATGGAATTGAGGTGTTACCACCGCGTTGTGCCCTTCAAAACTGAGGCAACGCACAAGAAGCCTCTTCACTCTGTGTTTCCCCTCTACGTTTTGTAACCCAAATAAAAACAATACATCATTGTTTTTTTTTGAATGTTGATGAACAACTGAGGCAAAGTACTTGGAACTCACTCTGCCACTTTCTGAGAAGGAGCCATTAAACTTGACTAAGTTTGGGATTAAGATTCATTTATTCTTTTTCCTGTCTGACCCAAGTGTTGAATCAGTGGAATTCCCTTCCGATTTCCCAACAAGCATGGCATATCTTATGAATTATGAGAGATTTCCCAAAAAAAAATGCAGCTTGAATAGAAGTAAACAAATCCCTCGCCCCCACGCCAGCGCACCTACCTCCTCTGTCCCCTACCGGATCCCACCCTGCCCGGACCACTCGTTCGGTTCTCTTCTAGTTCTAGTACTCTCTTGCTAACAAGTTAAAAAAAAACCCTAAACCTCGCCTTCCATTTCGTAACGGCCACTGCTCTTTGATGCGCACCAGCAAACAATGGAGGGGGTGGAGAGATCACCTGCGGAATCCGCCGGCGGCAGAGCAGAGTCCATCTCGGGTCTCGGGCAGGCCCAGGCCTGTGTTGCTGATGGCCTGATGCGGCCGCGGGAGGAAGACAGATGGGCACCGAGAGCACGCGAGTAGTGAGGCTATGGTGTGTTTGCTTGCTTTCGTGGTCGGTTTTATATGGCCACAAAAGAGATAGTCAGCTTCTTATTTTAGAGAGTAAGATAGCATATCTGTTAGAGTCTACTTTTTACTATACAAATTCTAATAGACCCTGTTCGGCAGGCTGTTTTTTTTGGCTTATAAGTCGGCTGTGGCTAATTTGCTGTGAGAGAAAAATACTATTCCACGGCTGATAAGTCGTGCTGATAAGCTCAGCCGAACAGGGGGATAGCCTCAAAAACAAGAATACTTTTTGCTCTAACCATTTCTAAAGATGGACTTGAAAAGGGAGGCACCTCCAAAATTGATGTGCAGCAATGATCTCGTTATCTTATAAGAAACCTAGCTCCATCATTGCTCATCTCTGATCTCTACGACTAAAGAGACCAATAGATCATCGTCTACCAACGATTACCCCTTCCGGTCCCGCGCATAGTATTTTAGTTTAAAAACTCTCTTCGGTCATTCCTGGGTTGCTAACACCTTTTGGAAACGTTCAGACATTGTATATACTTCTGCATCACAGGGAATTGCACGAGGCATCCCATCACAAATTATAGCAGTCACTGGAAGTCTGTAACCATCGGCTACAGCATCGTTCCAAAGTACATGGTTCACAAATCTCCACCAACATTTCTTCACAACACTTAGTAGCTACCAGCAACCAATTCACGGAAAAATATTTTTTGAACATTACTTAGGGTATGCATGCATAAACCCGTCTTCACTGGTAATCAGCAGCAACCATGGTTTGTTAGCACACTAATCACATAATGCTGAGCTTCACGGTAGATGGAACAATAGGAGCCAGGTGTGTCTGGGCTACCTCTCTTCCATAATCGCGCCTCATAGCATCTTTAGAGCTCTCAATCTTACATATGCACAAGACTGAGTGCCTGACTTGTGTGTCAATTAGAATTGTCTTCAGCACAGGTGACCTCCTTAACAGAAACAGCAAGAGTTGCACCAATTCTGATTCCCCACTAAACCCTCCAATCCTAATAGTCTTGAGACTTGCAGCTGTAAAATTCTTGGGCCATCTAATCTTCAGCATCTTCAGTGGTCGTAGGTTGCCATGAACCTGCAAGTAAATAAACCAGTATGAACCAGTAGAAGGCTAAAAGACAGTGGCTTCAACACTAGCTTGAAAAGGTATCAAATATGTAGCTATTATTATATTGTTTACAAGTGGGTATAAAAAATATAAACAAGACCGACATATCTATGTATAGCAACAAGCAGGGTTCTTTCTGCCATACTAACAAGTACCCAGAGACACTATAACACAACATACCTTTGCCGACACTTTCTAAAGTGGGCAAAGGGTACATATGTTCAGAGTTCAAATTTGTAGAAAATTATTATTGTAAACTTGGGAGTATAGCAAATATACATGATAACTGAACAGTGACCGCTCAGGTAGTGGGACCATCAATGGAATGGGAAAAGTACGAAATCCGATTATTTAAGTCCAAGTCCAACTTATATACCTCAAGATTAAGTGTTTCAACTAAAGGAGCAGCTTGAACGACAAGAGCCACGATACGAATGCTCTTTCTCCAAGATGTTATACACAATGTAATTTCCTTCAAAACAGTGAACCTTCCATTGTGTTGTAGTACACGAGATACCTGGAGATAGCCCGAAAATGAAATAGAGAGAAAACAGAGACTACTTTAGCAAGAACGAAAGTTCTACAGATGTTATACGACCACACATGATGGTTTCTTACATACCTGCGAACGTGATGGAAACTGCAATGTCAGCATTTTGAGCTTATTAGGAAATTTATCTAAGAAATCCAAAGCGTGTTTCGGAACCGCGAAATAAGCACTTAGCTCGCAAAGAACTGGCGCGCACTCATACTCAATATCTACTGATCTTCGACCCTTGTATGAGAAACTCTCCATCTTTTCAGCATGAATACTGATACTTCTTAATCTCCTGCAGTAATGAACTTCCAAGCCCACCAATTGTGCATGAGAAGCTCTCAGATCAATCAATTTACGGCATGCTATCAGATACAAGTAGCGGAGAGCATTACAGCTGGACATGATACTCAGAAGAACCTCATCAACCACTCGCACACGGCGGAGTGACAGGGAATACAGGTAAGAAAATCCACTGAGGTTTGCAGGTACTGTTTTTAAAATGCACTTGTAAAGAGACAGTACATGCAATTGACAGCCACCCACATCAGAAAACTGCTTCAAAGGGAAGACATATGCCTCTGTATGATCTGTGGCTACCCTGCCATGCTTATCGCAAAGGGAAAGGGTGAGTGTTTCCACATGGCATGCAACTGCAAATGAAATCCATCGATCTAGCTCAGAAGCATGGGCCGAGCTTAATGGGAACTGGACCTTGAATTCCTTGAGTTTACCACCCTTATGATGGCTTAAAAGTTCATTTACTTTGCGCACAAACTTTGTAGCTTCTGAATTCCAGAAATCAAGATTTCCATGATTATCTGAATTTGGGGGCACTTGCATCCCAAAAGTATGCATATCAAGGATGAGATGGTCCACAGATTCCCAGAGGTGTCTCCATCTGGTGGAAAGAACATCAGTCACTGCAGCCTCACGTACAGTCATCAGCGAAAGGATTTTGATCAAAATGTCATCTGGCAATGAACTGATCCTATCAGGATTCTGCACATAAAATAGATTCATAGGTGCTAAGGAATCGTTGAGTACAATGCCAAGCATATAAGCCTCTACAGAGAAGAATACATTTCCTAAAGGTACAAAAATAAATATCCTTCTGTTCGATTTGCATATAATGGTTCGAATTCTTCCCTGAACCAATTCAGCAAGATAAAGCACAAGGTTAAGCGGAAAGAGGATCCAAACATCTCTGCATCTTCTACTAGATATTACCATTAGTGGAAAAAATGGTATCCATGAGCAAACCAAACAACCCCTAATCTGGAAAACTTTGCAGTATTATGTTTCTATTGCATTGATCTGTGGAGATTAATATCAACACACAATGCTTATGAGAAGGAAAACGATACTACATTCATGTGCTGTTAGATTTGCAAAAGAACAATAAACAGCAAAAACAATAATAAAGCCTTCTAGTTTAAAAGAAAAAACGCCTTCTAGTAGCAAACAAGAAAACAAAATTTTCTTCTATTTCACCATCCTTTAAAGAATGTGATTAACCTAATGGTTGACCTTCCAAATCTTCTTCATGTCTTACCAATACCATGAACTCCTAGGATCATTTCTACGTAAAGGAAGAGATGAAACTGTATTGTTGAACCACAAATATGATTTGAAGCATTAAAAAAAGCACAATCATTCTTACATGAAATATCTATTAAAGAACCATGGAGGAATCTTCTCATCGGGTGTACGAAAGACAGGCATTGTAACAAAAGCATAACCGAAAGCTATAGAATTGTTTCTTCTATAATAAAATTAAAAAGAAATGCACTTTTCACTAGTATATGGAAGTGCACTATCTTAAGCTTTGATGAAAAATGGAAGAAACTCTACCTGGACATGTTGCCGGGCATTGCACGAGGTCCTGTTGTTGTCGGGTGGAATGCAGGCATCTGGAGAAAAGTCAAAAACAAACGCTGAGCTGCATGGCTAGGCAACTCAATTGTCTTGTAGCTGTTAAGGCCCAGAAGCAGAGAAGAAAGGTGGAATTGAGGTGTTACCGCGTTGTGCCCTTCAAAACTGAGGTAAAGCACAAGAAGCCTTTTCACTTTGTGTTTCCCCTCTACTTTTTCTAACCCAAATAAAAACAATACATCATAGTTTTTCTTTTTTTAATGTGGATGAACAGCTGAGGCAAAGTACTTGGAACTACTTTCTGAGAAGGAGCCATTAAACTTGACTAAGTTTGGGAATAAAAAAATCAGCCCTCACTGATTCTTTTTCCTGCCTGACAAAAGTGTTGAATCGGTGGAATTTCCTGCTGATTTGGGGTCGATCCCCACAAGCACAGCATTATGATTTATGAGAGATGATGTATCAACAACAAACCGATCTTATTCCTTAAAAAAAAACGACCAAATCCCACACCACATTATCGTTACCTCAAAGCTGAAACCGGAGCTCCCAATGGTTCCTCGACAAGCCGAATTTACGAATAAGAACAAGTTTGCAACCTGAGATGTGGCTTCTTGTAACCCGACTCATTAGGCAATGTAACAAAAAGAAAAAAAGAAAAAAACGGTTCTCTATGTGCCCAAGAAAAGCAGCTTGAATAGAAGTAGATCCGTCGCTCCCACGCCAACGCCCCAGCTCCTCTGTCCCCTACCGGATCCCACCCTGCCCGGACCACTCGTTCGGTTCTCTTCTAGTACTCTCTTGCTAACAAGTTTTTTTTTAAAAAAAAACTAAACCTCTCCTTCAATTTCGTAACGGACACTGCTCTTTGATGCGCACCAGCAAATAATGGAGGGGGTGGAGACGATCACCTGCGGAATCCGGAGGCGGCGGGTCCCCCGGCGGCAGAGCAGAGTCCATCTCGGGTCTCGGCCAGGCCTGTTGCCGACGGCTCGCCCTTGCGGCCGAAAGAAGAAGACAGAGGGGCACCGAGAGCGCGACTCGGCGAACAGTCAGGCTTTGTGGTATGTGCTTTGCTTAGGCACGCGTGGGCCTAGGGCCAGGGCCCATGGGTCAGCCACATAGCAAGAGTACCTACACACATCGATTTCGAGAAGTCAATCGATTGGTAAAGACTTCTTTTTACCCGTGCGTCCATTAGTCCATCCGCACGCACGCTGACTCCGCCGTCGATCGATCATCCAAGGCCGCTGGTGTTTCCCACCCAACTGCAAAGCCCGGTCCAGGAGTCACAGAGAGGGGGAGAGATATTACTGTCCAAACATTGGGACTTGCGCGGCCTCCTCTTCTCTTCGCCCCCTTCTTCTCCGTCTCTCGTCGAGAAGCCGCCCGCGGCGACTTCCACGGTGACCAGTGGATTCCGCCGACCACCTGGATCTAGGAGGAGCACAGGGGCCGCCGCGCTCACCTGTAAGTTGGATCTGCCCCAATGCTTCCACCTCACGCGATTCGATTTGGATTTGTTCCCCATCTAACTCGAAGCTCTTCCGATTCCATGGTTCGCTAGGTGGGCCATCCACTTGAGGTAGCCTAGGCAGCGTTGCGCCGGCGGACACGCCGATGAGGAGGTATTTGTGATCCATCTTCTCGTCCTCCACTGGTTTGATTCGTGTCTCCCTTCTAACTCGATTCTCTGGTTTGGTGGCAAATATCGCAGCGTCTGCACAACAATCCCTCGGTTTGCTTCTCTCCTATTGTAGATCCGAACCGCTTCTAGAGCATATGTGATTTCGGTGAGTTAGCTCGTTCGTTTGGCAACAGGCGGAGCCAATTTTTTGCTCTATTTTGTCCCCTTCAAACTCGATCTGTGTGAGCTCTCACTCGATTCATTATGTAATTGCTGCTGCTCCTACATATTGAAGTGCAACCTCGGGGACGGCTGCAGACGGCGGAGCTTCAGAGATGGGAGGGGGCTGCCACCAGCTCTGCCTCAACACCTGCCCAACAGTGCCCCCCTGCGGCTGTCCAAGAGGCAGGGGATGACCACTGACCATTGGGGGCACAAGGACTAGGAGCTAATTCAATCTGGAGCTCGAGATTAGGTGTTTTTCTTGGCCGTGATGACTAGCTGTTTTATTTTTTTGTGACCGAGTTCATGATCTTGAAAATGCCCATTTGCTATCTCACATAGTTCCAAAAATAATCTGTATTGTGTCCTATTTGCATTGTCCTTTATGCATATAACTATATTTGCTCCTAGGCCATTACACCTGGTGATGAAACATGTACCTTGAAATGTGTAACCTCAGACCTCAAACCTGAATATCTACAGATAGTATTGTTTTTGTCGCATACACTAAATTCTAGGTGCAGCGTCCATGTCTCTATGAGATAGCTGTGGCTAGGTCTGGTGGACATGCAGATGCAGCGTACATCCTTATTGGCTTTGGCACAGACTAAGCTTCGAATACGTACTACCCATAAATATGGAACTTGTTTTTTTGTCTTTGGTGGTTGCAGTGCTAGCACCTGCTGCTTGCTAATTTTGTCCTTCCCTATCCATTACTCCATGTCTCCATGTCCTGATGATTTCACAGAATTAAGTTGTTGCTCTTTCAACTCTTTTAAGTTGCATTATATGATAAATCTGGTCCATGTAATTACTGATAAACCTGAAATGTTGCATGTGCATGATACTAGAAGTTCATCTCCCTTTGTCCAAACCAATGCTTTGTTTTTGCTCTGGCCGAAAGTGGCCTGAGGCATTCAGCACTCAGCCTTCATCCTAAAGACATTTATTATCCACATGCACACCATAAGGATGAGAATTCATATATTGTTCACTAGCAACTTACTTCCTAGTCATAATATACATGGACTATGTGCCTCCCTTCTGCATGACACAAGTTGTATTTTGCTATTTTCCTTCTTGTTTTAAGCCTACAGTGTACTTTGTACTGAACTGTGTACTATGAAATGGGTACATTATTTCAATCATTGGTTTTCTGAAATGTGTACTCTGAATGGCAGCCTACAGTGTACTTTGTACTGAACTGCTTTTCTAAAATTTGTGAACTGCTTTTCTAAAATTATTGAACTGCTTTTCTGAAATTATTGAACTTCTTGTCTATCATGTTGATTTTACCTATATTTTATGCCAAATGAGCTGAACCCTTCATCCAACATAGTTTTTAGGTGCTGCTTGTGTTAGGCAATGGGTAGAGGACAGCAACACGCTGCTTCATCGTCTTCAGCGATTCCTAAGGTGCGTCCACCCAATCCGTTAGCTCTATTTTTCTTCCATTATTTTTTCTACTGTAAATCTGTACCGAAGCAATTCTTCTTTTAGTACCAAGTAATTTTTTATTTTTCTGTTAGCAATTTTCTTAATTTGGTAAGACAGTTTTGCTGGTGCTATAGGTTTTACATGTTGACCTGTACAACACACCTTGATTGGTAGGAGTATTAGTAATAAGAGACAATATACTAAACATATTTTGGACAAGCTAAGCTACAGGCATATATATGCGATAAGTTCTAGCTAGGCCGCAACACCCTGCAACCATAATGCTTAGACTGTTAGACACAAACATGCATATAGAGGTGAGGTGCAGCTTGCTTTTTCACTGAGAAGCATAGCAGCAGAATACGTTAGTGTTGAAAGCCACATTGGCAGCGCCTAGTACCACTACTGCAACTTTTTGTTTTGTTTTGCTGCTGCCTTTTTCTCTCTTTCCTAGCAACTAACAATAGCTTGCCCAAAATACAATACATGAACACTGAATTTTAATATTTTAGGAACCGATTAGTTCATATATATGGTCAGCTGCGGGCTTCGGTTAGGTCGTAGTTTCTTCTATTATTCTTGTACTGTAAATCTGTACAGAAGCAATTCTTCTTTTAGCACCAAGTAATTTTTCATATTTCTATTAGCAATTTTCTTAATTTGGTAAGGCAGTTTTGCTGCTGTTTTTTCAGACTTTTATACAGCAGGGTGACCTAGCTAGGACAGAGGTCTCACGTGTATTCTGGCCTTCAAAAAACCATTAAAACCATCATCATATGGTAAGTTTATATCTTCACATCTATTTTAGGTTTCGTCACGCATGATTTTTTTTTCTTCCTTAATGACATACATTGATAATAACCAACCCACATAGGTTGTGTTCCCTGTGCTTCAAATGTTTGGAGATGGAAAATCTGCAGCACAAGTAGGACACTACTTTTTGCTTGTCCTGAACCTACGAAACAAAAGGTTTGAGGTGTTAGATTTAATGAGAACTCTGGAAGATGAAGCTCTCTTCGATTGCTGCAACATCTTGATAGGGGCAATCAAATAACTTTAGACCAAATATAAATATGAGGCAAAAAAGCCCATATACAACTATGAACTTGTCGATATTGGTGTTATAATCCAGTCCAACTAGTAGTTTTTCTGCTCTTACCCTTTTCTGCATAGTCAGATTTGTTATCTGCACTGAGTTCTATACTTTTTCTTATCTCTGCAGTCATGATTGCGGTTTCGTTGATGCATGCTAAATATTGGAATGGACATTCAATACAATACTTCAAGGAGAGTGACATCCCTAATATACGCAAGCTTCTACTGTATAAGTGGGTAACTCACAAAGACAATGAAGTGAAGGATTGAAAAGGCAAGGTGAATTTATAACAGGTAAAGCCTTTAAACATTTCTGTAACACCATATTCATGTCAAAAGCCCAAGAAAATAAAAAAGCTATCATCCACAATCAACTACAGCTCTATACGAGGTGCATGTACGGATGGAGAAACCTACTCTCTTAGCATATATGTTGTAATACTCCCTCGCTTCACTTGGGTACCAAATGCCTGTCCAATGAACGATATTTGAGGTGTGGACATGACCTCTTCACCAAGTTTATCAAGACTAATTTGCACTGTACCATTACCAGCAGCAAGCTGATCATCACCATTAGAGGGGCCAGGAACATCCTCTATTCTTGCTGCTTCAAGCAATAGCCTCACAGTAGGTACATCCTGTTGGTTTGGTAGTTGCTGAATGCAAAATATTGGATCATATGCATCTGTTGGATCTTGAAAGATTGCATCTAGGAAATCATAGTCAAATTCTGGTGGAGGGCGATTCAAGTCCATAGTGCGTGTGCTACTCTATGTCTCTATCACCTACAATGAAAAGATAATGTGTTAGTACAATGATATTTTTATTTTAACACAAGACATCAAGTACAATACTGATTTGGGCAACATAGGCACCTCTATTTTAAGCAAGAATGTTACTACTATCAAACAACTTATGGTTTCTATTTTTTTTAACATATGCATCATGTCAGGTCAGGTGAAATGTAAGTAGTAGGGACATGTAGGATCAGATCTGCTTATGCAGTAAGTAGTAGGAACTGTAGTACTATTTTTTGTGAACTGAATTGCTTATGCAAAACAACTGAATTGTTTATGCAAAAAAACTGAATTGATTATCAGTTATGTCAAATCTGCTTATGCAATAGGAACTGCAGTACTATATAATATCAAGTAATGCAAAAGAACTGAATTGAAGAATATACTGTCCTTGTGTTTCCTCCTTTTTGGAGAAAGTTGAAATTTGAGGCTCGGTCATTTTTCCCTCAGTTCGCACTGTGATCTACTTATGTGCTTATCCTGTACTTCTATTGTATTGCAGGGTGAGGCCATCAAAGCATCAAATGAACATGTTATGATGTCAATAGGAGTAACCATGTGCATCAGCTAACAAAAGAAGGTTTAAGATGTATATCTATACTAAGCAGTAGGAACATGTAGGATCAGATCTGTTTATGCAGTAAGCAACAGGAACTGCAGTACTATTTTTTTTGTGAACTAAATTGCTTATGCAAAACAACTGAATTGCTTAACAGGTATGTCAGATCTGCTTCTAGTAACAGATCTGATATCAGGTGGTGCAAAACTGAATTGCTTCTAGTAACAGATCAATTGGTTCCATTTTTTTGTGATCATTATGTAATTCTGGTGTCTGAGATGATAGTATTGTAGATGATAGTATCATATTCTTGCAAATTTGTACGTACTTGCTGTTTGGATGAATTGGCCTGCCTTGTTAGAATCGGCCGGGCGCCCGATGGTGGCGGCGACGTCCTGGACGCCCTCTGATCTGCGTGTTGAAAGAGAAAAGCAAAATAGGGGAGAGGAGACGAAGCTTCCAGGTGGGGCGTGGGCTTGGCCTCAAGCCCAGGAAGCGCGAAGCGTGCACGCTGCAGCGCTTCCCGCGCGCGCACGGACGCTGCCTCCCCCACCTACCCATGACGGAAAGTGTAGTTTTTGGTTATTTCCATAATTAGAGTGTGCGTGCCGCCGGCTTATTGCATGCACGGCCGAGCATTAGCCACTTCCTTAACTTTAACTAAATTTATAGAAAATAGTATCAATATTTATATCTTAAAATTATTTTACTATAAAAATATATTTTGTGATTAATCTAATGATGCTTATCTCGTATCACAAATGTTAGTGGTTTTTTATATTTGGTTAGAGTCGAGATTGTTTGACTCCTTAAAATGCGAGATTCTGAGATATACTTATTTTGGGATAGGAGTACCAGTTAAACCTCCAATCACCAATTTTTGTTGCGTGTCATGACTCATGAACATATAATGGGAGATCAAGACAAATAAATCCACACAGATTAGCAAAAGGAGGGATGAGATGGTCCTATCTCTTATTTGTGGGACGGAACGACCATGTTTTATGTTTGGTTAAGGAGGGAGGATGCCCTTTTGTCAGTTTTTTTATTTTTTATTTTTCTTCCTCCTCTCCTTATCTCTTTCATCCCTAACCGCCGCCCAACACCGGGCTTGCGCACTGCGCCTCCTCTGCTAGCGAGCCCAGCCACGCGCCGCCCTGCTCCTCCTTCCCTGGTGAGTCTAGCCACATGCTGCCCCTCTTCGTCCCCAAGTCTCATGGTCGTGGTAGGGTCAACCCCCTAGTGGTCGCGCGACGACGGAGCCCCACGCTCACCCCCTCGCATTGCCGCCCCCCGGTGACCAGAGCCCTCGCCCACGGTCGCAACTAGAGCCTCGGCGCCATCGCCAGCGACTGGAGCCCTCGCCCACGACCAGCATCAACACCCCAACCTCTTCTTCTTCAGCACTCGTGCGGACCTGCTTTTCTTCCCCACAACGCACACTTGTGCTTGTGATGGAGCGGGCGTCGCCCCACTTAGGACGGCCTGTCTGCCATTTTTCCAGGGCCAGTTGAGCCCGGATCTAGAGAGAATATTCCCTACTGGGATGGTCTTGTCTCTAGATGACTCCAAATCAAGCGCCAACCAAAGTGGGATACCGCACCTGGGATGATCCCATCCTTGAAACTAAAACATCACCTTAGATTGTGTTTGGTTTGAGGATGAGTAGGATGGGATGGTCCATTCCAGTTTTTTGGTTGGAATGGTTCAAGTCTAGTGTTTGGTTGGAGGGTGGAGTCGTCCTAGTTCTGGGTTTGGATGGAGGGATGGTGAGAAGGAATACATGTTGTTTGTGATTCATTCTGCCGTTTAGGTGGGGCCCACATGTCATATTCACTACCTTCTTCCTTTGTCTCAGCCCAGTTTGTCGCCGCCCTAACACTGTCCGCGCTCCTATCTGCCGGGGCCACTCCCTCATTCGTCACCACCTCGGCCTCATCCGCCGGGGTCACAACCTCGTCTGCCGTCGGTCTGGCCTTGGCCCACATTGCGTCGGAGTCACCACCTCTCAGCCCCGTCGCCACCCCTTAGCCATGCGAGCTCGCCGAAGCCCACCCGAGCCATGCAAGGTCACCCACGACGGCGACATGGCCACCAATGCCGGGGTCGAGGCTACCTGTCCCTGTACCCTATCCGGAACGTAGCCACGGCCCCGTCCGACGCTAGCCCTTGCTATAGCCATCGGGCGCGTGGTGGCACTGTGCCCCAATCCGGCCCCCGTCCAGCGTGTAGCCTTGCCGGAGACCGACGACTGTGAGGAAGAAGACATGGTAGAAACACGCGGACGGAAAAGAGACGACATAGGTAGGGGATGAACACTCCAATTTTTGGGTATGGGTTTATCCCCGAATTTGAGAGAATATTTCATGTTGGGGATGACTCCGTCCCTTGTCTCCCAACCAAACCCGAGAGGAAGTGGGACATTCCACTCCCAAACTAAACGCAACCTTAGTTTATTTCAGAGAATCATTTCACATAATCATCAGAGAATTACTTCTCTCTAAAAAACTGTTTGGCAGAGCTCCTCCTAGATTTAACATAGAATCAGCTCTGGGAGCTCTGCCAAATAGGACCTTTAGATAGTGGCATAGAATCTTGATTCTAGACGATAAAAACACTAGAGGCGTTTGAATCTTATTCTCATAGTGATTTTTTTTACTTTTGCATAGTGAGAATCTCCAAATAGCAGAAGTGATTTTTACCTTTGCAAAGTGAGAATCAAAAGGTTTTGATCACATTCTCATTTTTTACCGTATACAAAAGGGGCTCTTAAGCCAGTCTCAATGAGAGTTTCATTTGCATTAAATAGGTTGTCATATAGGCATGTTTGATGACATGACAGTGTATTTAAGAAAAGAGAGAAGAAATGAGTTTCATCTAGATGAAACTCTCTTGGCACGATTACCAACTTTCTATGAGTCTTAAAATTAAATACCTATGAAACCATAGAATGAAACTCTCCATTGAGAGTGGGTATTTTATCTAAGTTTCATTTTATTTCATATGACATGGCAATCTTGAAAACAATGCAATGAAACTCGTCACTGAGACCGGCCTTAGCCTAATTTTGCAAAAGGCTGGAATTTGGTTGAAGGAAGTAACGCTCGCTGGACTCCAAAGAATATTAAGACTTGATACCCACAGGTGGAGATCAGCTTGTAATAAATATATAGTAATGGTATGCACCGACTTTACATCCGTAGTACTATCCCTTTTTGGTTTCTACTTGAACAAGGTTTTACTCAAGTTCAAATTTTGCTTGGCGATAAATGATAACACTCATTATCCATCCATGATCATATTACTGGAATTTTTTAATACACCTGGGTGCAACTGCAACCCCGTGGGTTAGTAATACGGTTGCACATTAACATCCCAACTCTTTGTAACACCATATATACTTTTTCCCCGAGCGTGGCTAGTGCCCGGACGTCCGGACTCCTGCACCCGCCTCACCTGTTGCGCTCGTCCCGCCTGTCATGCGTGCTGCTAAGCCTTCGCCGTCTTTTCCAAAAAAAAGCCTACCCCGCATGCAACTCTGCACCTGCACGTCCGCTCTGCATGACACATGCAACTCTTGCGCCTACACACTTGCCCATGCATGTTGGTGTGCATACGCATGCAGTTGTGCGCATCGTGCCTGTTGATGCCCGCCTAGTCCCAGCTGATGCACATGTAGGTGGGGATCACCCACTGATGGCGGGGAAACGTGCGGCTAAGACCCGCCTCCGCGTTAGCAGAGACAAATATAAATTTAAATGGGACGATATAAAAAGAACAGGTATTGCGAGTCCATACTTCCATAATTCTTATATTTGCATAAAAATTATGTTAATTATATCTCCGAAGAGAACACCCCTAATTAAGAGTTCCAACATGATTACATGGAAAATATGGTTACATCATATGGCTTCCTATTACAAACTACAAAAAGGAAAACAATGGTCTTCAATGTCTTGTAGTCGTAGATGAATGCATGCATATGTCTTGCACTTGGCGATGGTCATTTTCTTTAACAATGGCATTTCGTTTGTTGAGGAGTTAACATATACTCCTCATACGATTGGTCACTTGCTTGTTTAGCTTTTTTAGCGACCCATGATATGCATGTATTTAATTTATGCAAAGCATTTGTGAATATCTTATTGTTTGTTCAGATCATGATATGGCGCTAAATTTAGCCAGCCCAGCATGGGGCATCTTGATTATGCCACGTATGCATATATGACCAGGAGGAAATGATTCGTTTGTTTGCTGGACATTTCTTTGGTGCATAGTATCATGTATATGTATGCACATAATTTACTTTGGAGACTAAATTTGACATAGTCTTTTTGGATCATTTAATATCATGATTTAGCATGTTTTGAGATGCCCATTCGACGTATTCAGCATATGATGCAATGTTTTATTTGGGCTAAGCCAAAGTATTTATTTGTCATGGCCTAAAAAAGATATGTTGCATCATCGACTCGGCCGAGGCGCATTCAATTAATTTATTTTATCAAAGTTAACATGCGTACTCATAGCATGGTATTTGGCCACGCACTAGCATGTATCATGCAATTTAATTTAATTTAATTTATTAACAACTTAACTAGGCCTAGTCGTTTATGGCTGTGACTATGTGAGCTAGCTAAGATGCAATATTTAATTTACCTATACATGATGCGCGGCATTTGGAGGGCCTATGCCGGGCATAGATGACATGTTTGGAAATTACGATGAATATGACAAAGCCTTTTTAGTTTAGCTAAGTTTACGTGTTGGTGATATTTTTTGTTATTTTATTTATACTGGCGCCACCACTAATTAGTTAGCATTAGCGGTCATGGCATGATATTTATCATGAATAAACTAATTTTGTATGGTTTAGCAGGACATAAGTTTGGATGAACACCATCTAAACACATAAATGGGAACATCATTTTCATTTATTAACTTCGGCTAGGCTGGCAACCGTCGGAATAACCATTTGATTTTATCCCTATAATTTATCAGATATGAATGCACCCATGTTGATTTTGACGCATCACTTAATCGGCACTTTTTTTTTGTTTGTCTCTTGCCGTGATTTGGTCATGCCGAAACATGCTAGCTAACCAGCGACGCTCACTAACCGATGCCTGGACTGGATATGCAATGCATGGTTGGTTTAATGCACGGATATAGGAGGTAGCACGCAGATGTAGGCTAGCTAGCTTTATGCATGAAAACGCTAACTAGCCAGAGGACTGAATATGCATTATATGGCCATTTTTTAGGCAGCATTTGGCTTAGAATTTTGGGTTTCTCCCGTGCAACTCATGGCAGGTGTTCTCGTTGATTTGAACCCATGCGCGGAGTGCAGCGAGGAGTATCTTTGACATGTTGGTGGACCTGGCTCTTGTTCTTGGGAATAATGCTCTTCCCTGTCCGGTTTGTATGACAAATCCGGCATGGGGTCTTGAGACATCTCATAGGAACTTGCTCGAGGGAGCGAAGCCACATCTGAGGCCTTGATTTTGAAGACGATGATGAACATAGTGTTAGAATTTATATGGATATTCCCCTAAATTCATATGAAGAAATTCTAATAAATCTCAAAGGCTCAATACATGTGTTCCCTAATGGGCTTTAATGTTTAAGCCCAAGAATAGAGGTGAGAGGTACAACATCAATTAGTACCACATTGCTAGTTGATGTAGAGGTAGGGGGTTTTTCTCCATATATATATGTACCTATCCTCTTGGGAAAAGACACACCAAAAGCTACAATTGGGAGTTTCAGTTAGAATATCCCTAAGGTAGTAAATTAATATTTTCCTCTTCTTGCTACTGCGCTGCCGCCGTAGTTTTTCCATCCCGATCGTCTGCGTGCACCGGCGTTTGGGAGAGCAGGTCTCCGGAACCCTCGTCTTTGCGATCTTGCACCGGGAGAAGACGAATAAGGTTTTTGGGAAGCGTTCTTCACGCGACTGCTCCCAAAGCTTCCACAATGGCTCGTCTTCCGAAGGGTGCATCGGCGCGTCAGCTTCGTCGTGCTAGAGCTCGCGGGGTCGTCATCAAGAATACTTCTCCGCCTCTCATCGACGACTTTGACGACGACTTCAACATCGACGACATCGACATCAGCGATCTCGCTCCATCACCACCGCCAGCTACATCTTCAACACCATCTACTACTATTATAACCGAAAGGTATAATTCTCTTGATCTAATTTTGACGTTCGTACAATCTAATCTATCTGCTGGACTATCAATGCTTGTCATGTTGATGCTGTGGAATATGCTGATCTGCTATACTAGTATGCCATACATGTTTAATCTAGTTCATATATTTGCCATGATTTATGTTCTAGATTTAATTATGCTTTTAATCTGGAAATTGTCTAATTCTTTAACAATCCAAAAACCTTATTTAAGGTCGTTTCTAGAATTATCTATGGCTAGTTTTGTTGATGCGCTGAGGCCGAAAAAGTTTTCTGGTACGTATTTTAAGAGGTGGTCTGTTAAGGTCACAGATTGGCTTACTGCCATGAAAGTTTTCTGGGTCAAAGATGGCATGCCTGAGGGAAACATCTCTGATGAAGATTAGAGAAAATTCCAGGAAGCTAATGATATCTTTGTGGGAGCTGTGCGTAATGTGCTTTCAAATTATCTATTTGATTCTATGATGCACTTAAGAGACGCAAAGGCTCTATGGGATCATCTGAATGCTACTTATGGTGCTTCAGATACAGGCAAAGGCTGTATACCATGGAGAGCTTTAATGACTACAAGATGGTTGCTAACAAATCAGTAGTCGAGCAAGCTCATGAGATTCAGCGCCTGGCTAAGGAACTTGAACTCCTTAAATGTGTCTTACCCGACGAGTTTGTGGCTGGGTGCATTATTGCTAAATTGCCTTCTTCATGGAGGAATTTCGCCACAAGTCTCAAACACAAGAGACAGAAAATATCAGTTGAAAACCTGATAGCATCTCTTGATGTCGAGGAAAAAGCTCGGGCTAAAGATAACATTGAGAAGGAGAACGAGGAAAAATCTAGCGCTCACTTTGTCCAGAGAAACCATGGCAAGAACAAAAAAAAGCCTAAGCAACCTACTTTCAATGCCAAACAAAATACTGCCTTCAAGAAGAAGAAAGACAAAGTAGAGCTACCTTGCTTCGCTGTGGAGAGCTTGGTCATTTTGCTAAAGATTGTCCAGAGCGAGTGGACAATAAAGAGAAAAAGAAGGTCAGCCTCGTGACTGCTAGCACTACTGATGAAGGGTATGGTAATTTTACTGTACTATCAGTGTTTCAATCTCCAAGTTGGTGGATTGATACATGTGCTAATATTCACGTGTGTGCTGATATCTCTTTGTTTTCTTCTTATCAGGGGCTCCAAGGTTCCTCCGTCCTGATGGGGAACGGGTCACATGCTTCTGTTCGTGGTGTTGGCACGGTAGATCTGAAGTTTACTTCGGGAAAGATCGTGCAGCTGAAGAACGTACAACATGTCCCTACTATTCGCAAGAACCTTGTTAGCGTCTCCCTTCTATTGAGAGATGGGTTTAAGGTAGTGTTAGAGTCTAATAAAGTAGTCATGTCTAAGCATGGACAATTTATTGGTAAAGGCCATGATTACAGAGGCTTGTTCCGCCTATCTTTGGCAGATTTTTGTAATAAGTCAGTGAATCATATTTGTGGCACGATTAATGATAATTCGAGTGTTTAACATTCTCGCTTATGTCATGTTAACTTTGGATTGATGTCACGTTTGTCTAGCCTGAATTTAATTCCAGATCTCACTATTGCCAAAGGTTCTAAGTGCCATAGCTGTGTGTAATCTAAGCAACCTCGAAAGCCTCATAGGGCAGCGGAGGAGAGAAACTTGGCACCTCTAGAACTCATACATTCAGATCTTTGCGAGATGAATGGTGTGTTAACAAAAGGTGGAAAGAGATATTTCATGACTTTAATTGATGATACAACTAGATTTTGCTATGTTTACTTGCTTAAAACTAAAGATGAAACGCTAAACTACTTTAAAATCTATAAGGCTGAAGTTGAAAATCAACTAGAGAGAAAAATTAAACATCTAAGGTCAGATCGTGGTGGTGAATATTTTCCTATATTATTTGATGAGTTCTGTGCGGAACATGGTATTATTCATGAGAGGACAACTCCCTATTCACCCGAATCAAATGGGATTGCCGAGAGGAAAAACTGCACGCTGACTGACTTGGTGAACGCCATGTTAGACACTGCTGGTCTATCTAAGGCATGGTGGGGGAAGCTCTATTGACTGCGAGTCATGTCCTGAATAGAATTCCAAACAGAAATAAAGAGACAACTCCATATGAGAATTGGATTGGAAGGAAACCATCACTTTCATACTTGCGCACGTGGGGATGTTTGGCGAAAGTTAATGTTCTAATTTCTAAGAAGCGTAAGCTTGGACCGAAGACTGTGGATTGTGTCTTTCTAGGATATGCTCATCATAGCATTGCCTATAGATTTTTAGTAGTAAAATCTGAAGTTCCTGATATGCATGTGGATACAATTTTTGAATCTCGTGATGCTACATTTTTTGAAAATATATTCCCTATGAAAGATATGTGTAGCAATGCTAGATTTTCCTCTGAGATAGCTCCTGATTTTACGGTACCTATTAAGTCTTCTATTGATTCATTTGAGCAACCACCTGAAGAAGTCTTTGAGTAGAATGACAATGAAGTTCCTGCGAGGAACAAGAGACGAAGGATTGCAAAATCATTTGGTGATGATTTCATTGTGTATCTTGTGGACGATATTCCTACTTCTATTACAGAGGCATACGCATCTCCAGATGCAGATGATTGGAAAGAAGCTGTTCGTAGTGAGATGGACTCAATTCTTTCTAATAGAACTTGGGAGTTATCTGAGCTACCTTTTGGTTGTAAACCAATTGGATGTAAGTGGGTGTTCAAGAAGAAGCTTAGGCCTGATGGTACTATTGACAAGTACAAGGCTCGGCTTGTGGCTAAGTGTTATACCCAGAAGGAAGGCGAGGATTTCTTTGATACTTATTCACCTATTGCTAGAATGACCACTATTCGAGTGCTACTTTCTCTGGCTGCCTCGTATGGTCTTCTCGTTTATCAAATGGATGTGAAGACAACTTTCCTTAATGGAGAGTTGGATGAGGAGATTTATATGGATCAGCCAGATGGATTTATAGTAAAAGGTGAAGAGCAGAAGGTGTGTAAATTACTGAAGTCTTTGTATTTCTTGAAACAAGCACCTAAACAATGGCATGAGAAGTTTGACACTACTTTAACTGGTGCGGACTTTGCTGTTAATGAAGCTGATAGGTGTGTGTATTATCGACATGGTGGGGGCCAATCTGTTATATTATGTTTATATGTTGATGATATTCTAATCTTTGGAACAAACATTGATATTATTAATGAGGTCAAGTCTTTTTTTGTCAAAGAGTTTGAACATGAAAGATCTAGAAGAAGCTGATGTAATTCTAAACATTAAGCTGATTAAGGAAGATAGTGGGATTACCTTGTCACAATCTCACTATGTTGAGAAGGTCTTGAGCCGATTTGGCTTTATGGATAGCAAGCCTTCTTCAACACCTTGTGATCCTAGTATGACATTGAGAAATAATAAGAAGATTGCTAGAGATCAATTGAGGTATTCTCACATAATTGGTTCACTCATGTATCTAGCTAGCACAACCAGACCAGATATCTCTTTTGCTGTGAGCAAGTTGAGTAGGTACATGTCCAACCCGGGTGATGATCATTGGCATGCACTTAAAAGGGTCTTGCGTTATCTCAAAGGTACAATGAGTTTTAAGATTCACTATTCTGGGCACCCAGCTGTGCTGGAGGGATATAGTGATACGAACTGGATTTCTGATATTGATCAAATCTATGCCACTAGTGGGTATGTGTTTACTCTTGGAGGTGGCATAGTGTCATGGAGGTCTAGTAAACAGACTATTTTGACTAAATCTACCATGGAAGCAGAACTTACTGCTTTGGATACAGCTTCTGCAGAGGCAGAGTGGCTGCGTGAGCTCTTGTCAGACTTGCCGGTGGTTGAAAAACCAATACCGGCTATCCTTATGAACTGTGATAACCAAACAGTGATCACTAAAGTAAATAGTGCTAAGGATAATGCGAAGTCAACAAGACACGTTAAAAGACGTTTGAAGTCTGTCAGGAAGTTGAGAAACTCCGGAGTAATCACTGTGGCTTATATGCAAACAGACAAGAACCTGGCAGATCCTTTTACCAAAGGACTATCACGGAATGTGATAGAAATAGCATCAAGGGAGATGGGTTTGAGACCCATATGAGTTTACAGTAGTAGTAACCCAATCTTTTTGATCGGAGATCCCGTGACTTAGGATCTGGGAAAAACAAACTATTGGTAAACTGAGGAGAGTATAATTATAACCCTCTCTATGTGAAGATGCAATACTCTCAAAGCGTTGAGGCACTGTATGGTAGGTTGGCTAATGCCTTAACATGTTCTATTGGCTTAAACAAGCGAAGATGCTGTCCTACAGAGCATTCTTGAAAGAACATACCTATATGAGTCTGACTGTAAAACGTCGCAGTTTATGAGATTTGGGTGATCTCTAGTAAGCTTATGAAGAGACCAAGGAGTATGACGTATATGCTCCACCCACGGAGAAGGCTACTGGCAGCCAGGTACTAGTTTGACTTTGAGTGAAACTCGATTGCACAAAACTTGCAATTCAAGGCGTAGTCCATTGTTCAAGTTGTGAATGAGTGTAACTCGAAGCTCTAGGCAGATGTTCAACTTAACAGTCTCTGCTGAAACACTAGTATATAAACAGTAGTGAGAGAGAAGAAAAATGTCTATACTGGGCAATTGAGATCTGGTGGGGGATTGTTAGAATTTATATGGATATTCCCCTAAATTCATATGAAGAAATTCTAATAAATCTCAAAGGCCCAATACATGTGTTCCCTAATGGGCTTTAATGTTTAAGCCCAAGAATAGAGGTGAGAGGTACAACATCAATTAGTACCACATTGCTAGTTGATGTAGAGGTAGGGGGTTTTTCTCCATATATATATATGTACCTATCCTCCTGAGAAAAGACACACCAAAAACTACAATTGGGAGTTTTAGTTAGAATATCCCTAAGGTAATAAATTAGTATTTTCCTCTTCTTGCTACTGCGCTGCCGCCGTAGTTTCTCCATCCCGATCGTCTGCGTGCACCGGCGTTTGGGAGAGTAGGTCTCCGGAACCCTCGTCTTTGTGATCCTGCACCGGGAGAAGACGAATAAGGTTTTTGGGAAGCGTTCTTCGCGCGACTGCTCCCAAAGCTTCCACAACGGCTCGTCTTCCGAAGGGTGCATCGGCGCGTCGGCTTCGTCGTGCTAGAGCTCGCGGGGTCGTCATCAAGAATACTTCTCCGCCTCTCATCGACGACTTTGACGACGACTTCAACATCGACGACATCGACATCAGTGATCTCACTCCATCACCACCGCCAGCTACATCTTCAACACCATCTACTACTACTATAACCGAAAGGTATAATTCTCTTGATCTAATTTTGACGTTCGTATAATCTAATCTATCTGCTAGACTATCAATGTCTGTCATGTTGATGCTGTGGAATATGCTGATCTGCTATACTAGTATGCCATACATGTTTAATCTAGTTCATATATTTGCCATGATTTATGTTCTAGATTTAATCATGCTTTTAATCTGGAAATTGTCTAATTCTTTAACACATAGCTCTTGTTCATGGGAATAAGGCTCTTCCCTGTCCAGTTTTGTATGACAAATCTGGCATGGGGTCTTGAATCATTTCATGGCAACTAACTCAATAGAGTGAAGCTACGCACGAGGCCTTGATCATGGTGTTGATGAAGTTGTTTCCGAGCGCCATGGAGCCATGAAGATGTAGAGGGGGAAGAAGATCAGAAGAGCGCCATGAGGCTCTGTTCCCACCTTCCGAGGAACTTCGACGTGCAGCGACGGGGGGCGTGGACTCCTTGGCTTCCGGCGAAGCGGCAGCGGAGAGGCAGCCTCACGGCAGCAACTACTGGGCACTCCGGTGACTCGATGGCGCTGCTTGGACGAGCGGATGCGGCAGCCTGGCGGCGGTTTGCTTTAGCGATGCGAAAAGGCAGCCTGCCAGCAGTATGGAGTGGATCTCTGTCTCTCGAACACTTGCTGCAGCCTGCTATTTAAAGAGCCAGCGGCAAGGTGGTTCTCGTGTTTTGAATTCACGTCCAGGACTGCCGCGGTGGGAGTAGTTGCCCACAGATTTGGCGCTCTTTTCATTTGATTTCTTTTCACTAATCCCGTACTTAAGCAGCACTTTGACTCATTTGAATCATCCCGCGCGCCGGGCACACAGGGCGCTATCAATCAGGCGGGAGTAATTGCCAAGACCACTTGGCGCTCCTCTTATTTGAGTTCAAACAAGTGGCGCCCGGCGCCTTTCTTTGCGTCGCCGCGCGCGCTGGCCGGGAACAACTGCGATCGTGGCTTCATTTGAATTTGGTCAGAGCAGTTCGCGATGAGCCTGGTCATGGCGGCGGCGAATAAGAGACCTGACGCGTTTGACTCTGTTTGAGTGTGTCGAGCGCGCGTTCAGGAGCTTTCTTGCCGTGCCCGTCAGGCATTTTACGTATATATATATTTTGGTTGATTTATGAAATAGAAAATGATTTGTTCCTTGCCAATGCACAACCGTCGATCACGCATATACGCGTATACATACAGTGTACATGTGCAACAAACTGCCGCTAGCTAGCTAGTGTGCCTGCACATATATGTGTATAGCTGTACTTGTTTCTACTTTATTTATTATTTCCTTTTTGCCTTCTATCTTGTGCTAATTATCACGTTATGGACTGACCATTTATGCATGGAAAAGCCAAAATATATTTTCCTCCACGTTTTTACACGAGCGCATATGACACGTAATATATGAAGGGTATATTTGCACATGCTTTTGCATGTAGTGCATACTTATGCACTAAATTTCAAGGTTAACATTATTTCATTACTAATTCATTTCTTATTTATATATATTATCTGTATTTATTTAAATTGGGAGAATTTCACACATATTATAAGTGAGCCAAAAACCGTGTCAACACCCACGTCCGCTTTGCTTGCTGCTCACATGGGGACAGCTGCGTCCATTGAGACCGCCTCCGCATGCGCCTGTTTTCTGTGCCCGTTAATGTTGCAACATGAAGCACTTCTGCAACATACGTCGTGAAACGTATGCAATATACGCTTGCAACATATGTGTATAGCAAATGCAACATATGCAACATTTAGATAAACACTTGCAACATACGTCTGAAAACGTATGAAACATTTTGAATAGACGCTTGCAACATATGTATATAGCCACTAAAACATATGCAACATCCAAATAAAACACTTACAACATATGTCGTAAACAGATGAAACATTTGAAATATATGCTTGCAACATACGTGTATAGCAATTACAACATATGCAACATCCAGATAAACATATAGATAAAACATACATCTAAGCGCATCAAACATAAGTTGGTGCCATGGAGTATGCAGGCCCCGTGCTCCTTCTCTCTTTGCCGGTCCTTCTCTCTGGTCACGGCGCATGCACAGGCCTCTTGCGCCGCATGCACTGCATGCCTATCGAGGCCATATGCGCTTCCATGCGTTGCCCCACACCGAACGAGTAGCCGCACAAGCTCCCATGCGCTACCCCACACCCCACGGCAAACGAGTGGAGGCACGAGCTCCCATAGCCTGCCCTGCGCGTCTGCCTAGCAAACAGAAACTTTAGAGTACACACTTGCTATAGATAAGAAAAATACAATCTGACATCAGTGTAGTGCACTAACTGCACCAGCAAACAAGTACATCAACAAGAGAAATATGATTAAATATCCCAACACGTCACAAAACAAGGCAAAGCGATCAGCACCACAGGCTACATAACATTCTAATGACATAGCATAGTACTTATTTAGATTTGCATGTGTTCATAACTACATTCAGTTGCCACCAGCACACAATTCATAGCACACTAGCTTATGAGTTCTGACCATAGGCTATGGCATTCTCAAAATACCGCTCTTACCGATAATCAGCAACATCCCTTTGCGCAAGCACGCTGCACGCAAGTCACATAATGCTAAACTTTACAGTAGATGGAATTTCAGGGGACAGGTGTTTCAAAGCCACCCCTCTCGCATAATAGCACCTCGTGGCATCTTCAGATTTTTTTCTTTTCCATCGGCCACAGCCTTTGTAGTGGTATGAAAGTGGGTCAATTAGCAGATCCTTAAGCTTCGGTGACCTCCTTAGCAGAAAGAACAAGAGCTGCAACAACTCAGCTTCCCCACTAAACCCTCCGAACTTGACAGTGTGGAGCGCACTAAGAATACAATTCTTGGGCCATTTAACTTTCAGCCAACTCAACGGTTGCAAATTTCCATAAACCTGCAGATAAATAAACTGGCATAAGGTTGCCCAACCCAACAAATAATGGTTAAAACCAGTTGCTTCAAAAGTCCTGTCCACTTACATGCTTTGATATAAAATATAAATAGGAGCAAGATATCTATGTGTAGCAACTAGCAGCACATGAGAATCAGCAGGACCTGACTCCACTAATTTCCCATACTCTAGTTTGAGACATTGAGTACCACAATTTGGCTTGGCCGTTTTAGTAAGTGTAATTTGAGGACAACTCAGCAAGATATACATATTGCTTAAAGGTAGGATTTTTATATAAACAAAACAGACCAGTACCCATCATGTGAATAGGAAAAATCCCAAACCTATCGCTTTTAACGCTGTTGATTAGCAATCCCAGCTTTACCTCAAGCTTAAATGTTTCAACAACAGGGGCAGCTCTCAGGAGATAAGCCACCGAACGGATGCGCTCTTTCCAAGATGTCAAGAGGCACAACACAATTTCCTTAAGACCGGCGAATCTTTCACCCTTTTGCAGCACACAGGGTACCTTGATATAGCTCAAGGAAAAAAATACTAATTTTAGCAAGAGTAGAACTTGTACAAAAGTACACATCAATGACACAGAACACTTACATACCTGCAAACGTGAGGGAAATTGCAAGGTCAAACTTCTGAGCTTAGAGCGTGCACCTATGCACTCTAAAGGACATTCATTCTTCTTCACAAAATGAGCACCGAGCCTGTGAACAACTAGCACATATTCATACTAGACATCCACCTTATGACCCAACCCATGTATGAGAAATCCTCGAGCTTCTCAGCATGAATACTGAAACTTATTAAGCACTTGCAGTAATAAACTCCCATGACAAACAATTGTGCGTGAGAAACTCTCAAATTAATCAGCTGATGGCATTTACTCAGGGCCAAGAGGCGGAGAGCAGAACAACTGGACATAATATTCAGAACAACTGCATCAACCACAGACACAGAGTCGAGTACAAGACAATCAAGATAAGAAAACCCACTAAGGTTTGCATGCACTGAATCTAGACTGCAATTTGAAAGGCACAAATTGTGCAATTTGCAGCCTACCACATCAGTAAAATGCTTCAAAGGGAGGCTGTAGGGCTCTACATGTTGTATGGCCGCCATACCTCCACATAACAAAGGCATAGTTTGAGGCTTTTGGCACCAGACGTCACAGAAAACGCAACCCAGCGATCTAGGTCAGGAGCATGAGCTGAAGTTAATGGAAACTGAACTTCGAATTCCTGGACTCCACTACCATTATGATGCCGCAGAAGCTCATTTACTTTATGCACGCACTTTGTAGCTTCTGAATTCCAGAGATCAGGATTTTCATGATAATTTGACTTTGCTAGCACTTGCATCCCAAAAGCATGGGCGTTAAGGCTGAGCCGGTGGACGTTTTCCCACAGGTGTCTCCATCTGCTGGAAAGACAGTCAGTCATTGCAGCCTCCCTTATTGGCTGTGTTCAGTTCCACAAAAAAAACACTATGCAAAAAAAAGATTCCCCGTCACATCAAACTTGCGATACATGCATGAAGTACTAAATGTAGATAAAATCAAAAACTAATTGTACAGCTTGGTTGTACTTTGCGAGACGAACGTTTTGAACCTAATTAGTCAACGGTTGGACACTATTTACCAAATAAAGCCAAAACATGCTACAATACTTTTTTTACACCATTTTTACCATCTAAACACACCCATTGTCACTAATGAAAGAATTTTGACCAAAATATCATCTGGCATCGCACTGATCCAATCAATATTCTGCAAAAGAAACAGGATGCTAGTTATTTAAGGCACTTTTAAACTTTGCTGTCCCATTATTTTTTTTAAGTTGGCCATGGAGTATTCTATCTATTTGTACAAGAAGCAACTGCATGCTTTTTCTTTCTCTGCAAACTTCTAGCTTTAACTAAAAAAAACTTGTGAAGAGAAGAACATCTTCATAACAAAATATAGTTGGGGACCATATACTTTCCTTCAGTAGCATAATACTTCAAAACTTATTCATAAATCGTCCCAGCAAAATGAAAGCATCAGATTAAGCAAAGAGAGGGTCATTTCCTACTATATATTTCCACTACATTGCAGTTTGGTTCAAGTCCCATACAAACCCAACCATTGTAAATCAAGAAGCATCCATGAACTTCAAACAACAGCTCCTGATGGTACTGGAAACCTTTCATACGTTGACTTCAAACTACCATAATCCAAGATAAAATCCTAGGGGGGGGGGGGGGGGGGCTGAACTTTACAGCTGGCTCGACCTTCGTCTTCAACCTCTGTCCAGTATCCAACGCCTCCTTCCTAAGCTCCAATAACAGAACTTTCAGGGGGGGGGGGGGGGGCTCAGGGGGGGCTGATCTCTTCTTCTTCCTCTCTTTCTCTCCATTTTTCTTCTTTCCTCCACCTTTTCTTCTCCCTCACCTCCCCATATTTCCATTGATGCACCAACTGTAGGGGGCTGGAGCCCCCCCAGCCCCTGCTTCTATACAGTTATAATCATTTGAAACCACCATTGATGCACATTCCTTACGGGATGGAACATGGCACCATTTTCAAATACCATTGATAATACAAAAAATATTGTAAACTTTGAGAATAAGAGCAGGAAAATTCTACAACTTAAGACAACAACATCCTTTATCGAACTTGTTAATGTTCCTCGTCTTTTGCACATCCTCTAAGACCACCACCTCCTAGGCTCCTGAATTATCTTTTTAAACTGACTGAAATAAGATTGTTTCGGTCAGCTATGAAATATTCCATTAAGCATTGCTACAAGTTGACAATTTCTTAAAACTTGAAATATTTTGCAGAAACATATCACATAAAATTATTAGAGCCAAAACATTCCAGGGAACACGAAACATACTAACCAAAAGAAGTACAAATGAACTTATTGAAACAGTAAATAGGCACTGTTTTCCTTGTAATAATAACAGGAAGAAATGCACTTTTCATGGCACTGATAGAGATATATAAATATACAAATGATAAATCCAGAACCAATAAATAAAAGAAAATTTACCTGCACTTCGGGATGCTGGACATTCCGCCAAATCCTCCTTTTCTTTGGTGGAATGAAGGTCACAGGTTGATGATCACTGTGCCAAGTCCCCCTCTTTTTTGGTGGGATGCATTCAGCTAGAGAAAAGTAAGAAAGAAATAATGAGCTGCACAGCTAGTTGACCCAGCTAGTATGTCGTAGCTGCTCATATTGTGTCAATCAGAGGCCTAAAGTGTTCTTGGTGACGTGCCCTTTGTTTTCCTCGGGTGAGGCACAAGATGCCAAATACAAAACAATATACAGAGTACTAGGAATGCAAGCTTGCCCGCTTGCCTAGTAGGAGCTACTGAACTTGGGGATGTAAATGGAAATGGAAATATGATTTCTCCAGAATCTTTGAGTATTAGGTGGGGATTTGGGAAGTTCCTTCCAATTTGGGTTTGATGATCGGATCCCCCAAAGGGCACAACAAAAGAGGACCAATAACAAATTTATCGACTGATCGCATCCCCAATTCCTCACATCATTGTTACCTCAAAAGATAAAACTGAGAGGGTCTTAGAGTTAGTTCTTGCACAAGCAGAATTTCATACAGGTAGACGAGAAAGCACATTTGAGATGGTTATGACATTAGGACCAAGGGGGTAAAAGAAAAGAAAAAAACATGTTTATTAATGCATATCATCTCCACAGCAACAATTTTTTTTTGAAACAAATCAGAACGAGCTTGCAATCTGAGATGTGGCTTCTTGTAACCCTGACACATTAGGAAATGTACCAAAAAGAAAAAAAAAGGTTTTCTGTGTGCCCAAAAAAAAATGAAAAATGCAGCTTGACAGAGTAAATCCCTCGCCCCCAAGCCAGCGCCCCAACCTTCTCTATCCCCTGCCTGGACCAATAGTTCTGTTCTCTTCTAGTACTACTCTCTTGCTAATAACAAGTTAAAAAAACCCTAAGCCTCTCCTTCCATTTCGTAACGGCCACTGCTCTTCGAAGCGCGCCAGCAAACAATAGATGGGGTGGAGATGATTACCTGCGGAATCCGGCGGCGGCAGATCCCCCGGTGGCAGAGCAGAGTCCATCTCGGCCAGGTTTGTATTGCTAACAATGGCCCTGTTTGGATACTCTAACTAAGTTAGAGGTTAGAGTTTCTCTCTAGCTCATGAGTAGACCTAAACTAACTCTAGCCAAAGAGATGTTTGGATGCAAGGGTTAGATTGACAATACATGTACTTTCCCAATCATTTGGCTCCTTTCCAGCCGGATATGGTGTGGCCGGCTGTTGTGTGCCCTCCTCCCGCTCACAAATGACACAAACAAATCATCTTTACAAATCAAGCATCTATAACACGATAAATTTTAATTTGTCCATACAAATGAGATGTCTCACTCAAACATACAAGTCCTCAATCAAGCTAAAAAAAATTACACTCCATTAAACAAACAGCTAACTCATCACGGAAGGCATTCATGTTGATATCTTCAACAAGAGGTTCATCCTCTAGCCATGCTGATGCAGAAGAACTAGACATTGGGTTATAATTTTCATCCGCATCACAGGCATCAAATTCCCTATCCGTAATTCTGCTCTATCGAATAAAATTATGAAGAGCCATACAAGCAACAATAATTCTAGTTTGCTTGTCCTATGGAAGTCTTGGCATGTTCAACAAAATCCTAAATTTCATCTTCAACACTCCAAAAGATCACTCTATGACATTCCTAACTTAGGCATGTGCATGGTTGAAGGTTTCTTTCATACCTTGTGGTGGCGGGCCGTTTTGCCATTGCTCCACATGGTACCTTGTACATCTGTATGGTGAAAGGTAGCCCGGCCGATTTGGGTACCCTGCATCAACCACATAATACTTCTTTACATATTTTGAAAGGCACACAATGAGACTTAGATGAACAAGTGTAATTGGATTAAAATTGTTGCAAGATAGTTCAAGTAGCATACCTGGTGGTGGATGTGGAAATTTGTGATGATGAGTAGTTATGGCATCTTTGAAAACTCTCATGTCATGTGTTGAACTAGGCCATCCCGACAACACAATGGTAAATCTCATGTCGAAATCACAAACAACAAGCACATTATGACTGGTTTCATTGTGCCTATTCAAGTATAGAACCCTCTTACTCTTATCCACCACAACCTTCACATGTGTCCCATCTATAGCTTCTATGCAGTCGTTGAAGTGTGGCCAGAATGCAGGATTTTCTAAGTTTGGGTGCACCTCTGAAAATGTTGGGTCCTTGGGTATAATTATGACATGTGCTAACCTAAGGAGGCATGTCAAAACTCTGTTAAATGTTCTGCTTACTGTCTCCATAGACCTCCTAAAACAGTTCTCAGCCTGTCTAACTGACTGTGGTGAACCAACAACCCATAAAACATAGCTAGAGCCTCTACAGATGTCATTTTTGTACTGGACTTCAACCCATATGAATGGACCAAAGTATTATGTCGCCTATTAAATAAAGGTCTCTCAACCCTAAACATGTTGTAGCATTGGGTATCTCGAACTAGTGTCTCCTGCACCCAATCCAAACCAGAGTCTCCAGTGACCCTCCTAGGTAGTTTCACAAAATAGTTATCAGAGTACATACCCAAGATAGGAACCAGCTGCAAGATCAAATTCTGGGCCTGCACCAAATTGTTGCAGCACATGGATATAATCTCATCCTCACTTGTGCTGCCTCCATCATCTTCTTCTTCCTCAATCATGGCACCCTGATCTTCTTCCTGCTTCAACACATGTAACAAATTGTCAACACATAGCCTAAAACTTGAAGCAGTGTAAGCAAATGGAATTAATTCAACAAATTAATACAACCCATAGATAAATAGGTTCAACACATAGCATTAATTCAACACATCACACAGATAATAGTTCAAGACCTCACACACAGATGATAGGTTCAACATACACATAATAGTTCAACACCTCACACACAGATAATAGTTCAACACACACATTTCTTGAAGAACTACTCAACACCTCCTAAGCTCAGATTGTTGTCCCTGCACCATTTCTTGAAGTAACCCAACCTAAGCTGAGGAGTTAATTTGTCACAGAAGAACTGTCTTTGGTACTCTGTTTCAAACATCTTGGACATAGCATAGACAGAGTCAACGGTTTCATCAACGCCACACTCAAATGCCAGCTCCTGACACCTCTCGACAGAACATGCTGCCTTGTCACTTGCACGTTTCTATATTTGAGTAGTGTTGGCTTTGATAGAGTCTTTGAAGGTACTGGCTATGTCCTTCACAATCTTCACCATTGGGCTCTTGCTCTTCTTCACTGGATTGGTCAAAGTGCTTGAATTGCTACTTAATGACCTCTTTCCCCTCTGCCTCCTCTGGCAACTTGTAGGTGTTGTTTGAAACTCCTCCTCTTCCTCTTCTGCCCCTACATCTTGCTCCTGATTCTGACCATAATCATCTCCAGGCACAAAGGATGTGCTTCCATCGACAATGTACCCTCTGAATAGTTCATCAAGCAACTCCTCGTTTCCTAGAGGACCCCACTGCAGCCTCTTTAGGTATGGTTTTTTCTGCATCATAGGTTTACATCACAAGGTGATCAGAAACTAGTTAAGGTGAGCACATTACACAATTTGCTAGGGAACTCAGACTCATTCATAGCTTTACCTCTGTGTGTGTTGTCCAGAACTCAGACTCTGCATCAATTGTTCCATCTGGTTTCCTCCCCAACCCTGTGTGCGTTTGCAAGTAGCGCTAGAATGAGTGGGTGTTCTTGAGTACGCCTATTTGGTTCTTCACCTGTAGATGTGTATACAGTAACCCCCTTCGAGCAAGTAAGCCATCGACAATGGTTTCGTACCCTTCACCACTCATTTGTGCACCATTATACGTTCCTGCTCTACGTTGCTCTATGCACAATTCTAACAAGCAAGCATTATTTGCATCATTCCATTGGGCTCGACTGGCATTCAGGCTGTTCATGGTCCGGGTTTTCCGGTTTTAGGCGGGTTTGTAACCCAAGCCGCACGCTCGTGCTTTGGTCTGGTTTGGTTAGGTCTCCACCGGTTTGTGATACAATTGATTTATCTAGTGGGTTGGTCTGGTCCGGGCGGTAGGCGGTTAAGCATTGATTTTAGAGCACACCTGCAGGCGAGGGGATGCGTTCTCTTGGCGTCCAGAACGAGCACAACCCCAGTGCGGATGGAGCCGCGGTCACACCCACAACCGCCGCCGCCGCTGCCACCGCCATGGAGATCAGCTGGCTCCTCCTCGTGGGCGCCCTCCTGCTCTCGCTCCTCATCCTGCGCCACCATGCCAAGAACCACCACCTGCCACCGGGTCCCCCGTCCATGCCGCTGTTCGGCAACCTACTGTGGCTGAGAAACTCCGTGGCGGACATGGAGCCCCTGCTGTGGAAGCTCGGTCCCGTCATGACGCTTCGGATGGGCTCCCGGCTGGCCATCTTTGTGGCCGACCACCGCCTCGCGCATGCCGTGCTCATGGGCGCCGGCGCCGTCACGATGGCGAACCGTCCACAGGCCGCCACGAGCTCGCTCCTGGGCATCAGTGACAACATCATCACCTGCGCCGACTATGGGCCCGTGTGGCGCCTCCTGCGCCGTAGCTGCACCCGTCGCGCGTCATGCTCAATGCCATCGCCGCCGCGGTCGCCCTCGCGCTCGATGCCGCCTCTGCCGCGGTCGCGCTCACGCTCGATGCCGTCGCCGCTGCAGACGCGCTCGCGCTGGCGAAGCATCTACGGCGCCGCTTTTTTCTGGGTTTCGTGGTTTCGAACCGTGAGCGGATAAGACTCCTAGAGTCCAACGCTGGTTAGACGGTTTCCAACCCAGACCACTTTAGAACTGTATTTCTGGTTTTCCCTGGGCTGGTTACGGGCCGGCAACCGGGTCTGTGAAACCGCTAAACAGGGTTAACTGGCATGGCTCACCGGGGGACCTTCGGAGCTCGCTAACTCCTCCACATCATCCTCCAATTCTTCATCGATGTCGAAGGGAGCACTGGAGCCGGATGCTTGCCTGCGGACGGCACTCCTTGGTGCCCTCGATGCTCGAGGATGCGGTACGCGCTGGTCGCTGCCGCCACGGATCACCGTGTTCGTGCGTTGGCTGCCGCCGCCACGTAACGATGTGTTGGTGCACTGCCGGCTAGGTGTTGCGCCAGACGATTTCATGCGCTGACGAACGCTGCCTGCCCCCGATGACGACCTGCCAGGGAATAGGCCACTGTTTCCTCCTCCACGACCGGCTACCGCCGCTGCCGACCCACCAATGTGGAGCTGCCAGGTGTAGGGTGAGGCCGGAGTCACCCACGCGTCTCCTGCTCCGGCTCACGGTGGGCGATAGGGAGGGAGGCCGGAGCCCCTGACGCGTCCAGGGAGGAGCTCGTCGACGTTGCCATGGAGGATGGCTCCGTAGAGCCCAAGCCCCGGGAACACCTCCGTCACCGGCGCTTGCGAGTTGAGGTCAAGATCTGCGAGGCCAGCAGGAGCGTGGCCAGAGCCGCTCACCGACAGCTGTGAGCCCCACGCGTCGAAGCCATCTCCGTCCATCGATGGGAGGCGGCGGCGCGGCTAGGGAGACGCGGTAGTGCAGATGTCGGGAGGCGGCGTCGCACGTGTGGGGATCGGGAGGGAGACCGAGTGCGGGTGGGGAACTGGAGGGAGATGAGTGCGGGTGGGGAACGGGAGCGAGATCCCGTGCGGGAGAAAAACCACTTTTCCAGTGGGCCCCACCTCAAATAGCCTCAATAAACACCTCTTGGGGTGGATAGTTTTTTGGGGTGGGTTAGATGCAAATATCCCCAATCTAACCCTCATGTTTGGATACTTTAGGGCTATTTGAGCCCTAAATAGCCCCAACTAACTCTAACCCATGGATCCAAACAGGGCCAATGGCTTGATGCGGCCACGAGAGGAAGACAGAGGGGGCACCGAGAGCACGGCGAGGAGTGAGGGGCATCCGTGACTCCGTGCGTGCTTTTGCTCGAGAAAATAGGGATTTTGCCTTTATAGGGAGCGGGTTTCGCTAGAATACCCTTAAGATGGTGGGCTTCCCTAGAATGCCCTTATGAGACGAGGCACACCCGCTAGAATGCCCTACGTAGGATTTAGTACCAAATTTAATATTTTTTTTGCCGCGGCCTTTTTTCTTTTCTGTTTTGCCCCTAAGCCTTATCTCTTTAGTTCATGGTCATCATCATAGAGAGACGGTAGAGAGCCAGAGAGACAGAGCGAGACGGACGCCGCCGCCGCCGCCCCGACGCCGACAAGACCGTGCCAGGCCGCAGCTTACCCAATCGTCTTCGCTAGACCACCGGCACCACCATTGCTACCTGGGCCCGGCTGCTCGCGCCGCCACCGGCGCTGCTTGCCTCCTGTGCGCCGCCGCTGCAGCTCGCTGCCGCGCGCCTGGTTGCTCGGGCAACAATCTTCGCTGCCTGCTACGCACCGCCGCTGTCGGGTCGGGCGTCGTGAACTGCTGGTCATTCTCCCTCGCGCGCCACCTCCTGCCCGGTCCCAGCTGCGTGCGACGACGAGTAGGTGCGGGCACGGCCTTGCCGGGGCGAGGCCATGGTGGACGGCGGCCACGGCCTAGGGGCGGGCGCAGCCTCGACAGGGCCGCGGCCATGGCGAACGGTGGCCACATCCGCCGACTGGGTGCTGCTCACAACCTCACCTCACCGCCTTCTTCATGGACCTCGAGGCCGAGTCTGTCCGCGCCAGCCCGCGGCCGCTGCATCGCGCTCGCCTGGAGTTGTGGCGGCGGTGGCTGTGGTGGAAGAGAGGCGGCGGCCGGAGATGCAGAGAGGTGGCGGCGGAGCGTGGAGTTGCGCCGGCGGAGGTTCTCTCCGTTGCGTCTCTCCTCTCTGGCTCTCCATGAAGTCACGACCATGAACGGCGTGAATGAAAAAGCAACGAGCAGATTAGGCTCAGGGGTAAAACGGGAAAGAAAAAAGGCCGTGGCAAAAAAAATTAAATTTGGTAATAAATCCTGCGTAGGGCATTCTAGCGTGTGTGTCTCGTTTCATAAGGGCATTCTAGCGACGCCCACAGTTTTAAGGGCATTGCAGCGAAACCCGCTCCCTGTAAGGGCAAAATCCCCATTTTCTCGCTTTTGCTCAGGCACGCGTGGGCCCAGGGCCAGGGCCCGCGCATCGACCCCACAGCAAGGGTACATACGTACACATGGATTCAGTTCAGTGTACTACAGCTTAAACCTTCAATGAACCACTAATTTGGTCGAACAAGTGCAGTGAGGCAGTCACTGGTGCCACGTCTAAGTGATGAAGTTTTGCCGCTGCAGGACAAAACCCACACAAACAAATTAGCAAAAGGGCCACCATAGCATAGCAACGTGGAACACATTTTTAGACTTATAAGATATAGTACACTGATGTAGCAGGAAATGTAAGGCGGCGTTCGGTTATGCCATTCCCGGCTGGTCTTGGCCAGGAATAGTTCCTGCTCTATAGAAAATATTGAAAGAAACAGCATTGCCAGGAATCGTTCTGACCAGGATTTGTGGTAACCGAATGAGGCCTTAAGGGATCAATAGAACCTTTTTTTCTCACTGGACGCACTACCAGAGCTATGCCTCTGTTTACAACTAATTGACACTAAACCCCCAAGCTTTGCCAAAAAAACAAAATTACTCCATCACCAACAAGGCTACAGACGTTTTGTGAAGAAACAAATGTTTCAGTGGATCCCTCCCTAAAAACTAACAGCCTTAACAGCTAACTGCACTTTAAAACACCTATGGTAAAACAGCACCAGACGGAAAGATAGGTGGAAGTTTGACAAAAAGATAGGCAAGGGTCCGACGGAAAAAGGAGCTAGCAGCAACACAGGTAGAGGGGACGAGCCCGTCTGCTCATTTCAAGGGTCGGGGGGGCGTCCCACATCTGAGCAGGATATTCCTTCCGGAGGCCGTCCCATGCCTTGGTGTCCTCCATCCAAACACTGATGCAAAGAGGATCATCCCATTCCATCCTCGTTCGACCACGAACCAAACACTACTTTAGCACTCCCTCCGGTCCACTTTATCTGACACACTGTCTTTGACATGGAACATAACAAGGCTCCTGGTCCGGATGGTTTTTCTTCTGAATTTTACCAATTTTTTTGGGAGATTGTTAAGCCGGATTTGATGAAGCTTTTTTATGAATTCCATGTGGGGAGACTACCGATTCATAGCCTCAATTTTGGAGTGATCACTTTACTACCAAAGGTTGATGATGCGACACGGATACAACAGTACAGACCTATATGCTTATTAAATGTGAGCTTCAAGATTTTTACGAAGGTGTTAAATAATAGATTATTGAAGGTGGCAGACAAATTGATAGGACCTTCACAGACAGCATTTATTCCGGGTCGCTATATCATTGAGGGAGTTGTTGTTTTACATGAAACAATTCATGAACTGCATAGGAAAAAGCAGGATGGAGTGTTACTAAAGCTAGACTTTGAGAAAGCTTACGATAATTTAAAGTGGCCTTTTGTGCAACAAGTTCTCAGGATGAAAGGATTCTCACCAATTTGGTGTGAATGGATATCAAAAGTCATGACTAGAGGGAGTGTTGCAGTTAAGGTCAATGATAATATAGGACATTTCTTTCAGACCAGAAAAGGAGTACGACAGGGGGATCCGTTATCCCCGATCCTATTTAATATAGTGGTTGATATGTTGTCTATCCTTATTTCACGGGCCAGAGAGTTGGGACAAATCTATGGGGTTGTTCCACATTTGGCAGATGAGGGACTCTCGATCCTTCAATATACAGATGATACTATAATTTTTATGGATAATGATCTTGAGAGAGCCAAAAACATGAAGCTTTTACTTTGTGCTTTTGAACAGTTATCAGGACTCAAGATCAATTTCCATAAAAGTGAGATGTTTTTTACGGAGCAGCCAGGGATAGACAATCTGAGTATGCACAAATTTTTGGGTGTGATTTAGGGTCATACCCCTTTCGTTACCTAGGAATTCCTATGCATCATAAAACACTTTTGAATAAAGATTGGAAGCATGTCGAAGAAAGATTTCAAAAAAGGTTAAATTGTTGGAGAAGTAAGTTGTTGTCGGTGGGAGGAAGACTGGTCCTGATTAATTCTGTTTTGAGCAGTCTCCCCATGTTCATGTTCTCCTTTTTTGAAGTACCTAGAGGGTTCTGAAAAAGCTTGATTACTTTAGATCAAGGTTTTTTTGGCAAAGCGATGACCATAAGAAAAAATATAGATTAACTAGATGGGAGGTAGTTTGTACTCCGAAAGACCAAGGAGGGTTGGGTGTCCTAAATCTAGATGTCCACAACAAATGTCTTCTGAGTAAATGGCTTTTCAAGTTGATTAATGGAGATGGGGTTTGGCAATAGATTCTTAGGAATAAATATCTAAGGGACAAAACATTGACACAGGTTCAACACTTGTCTGGAGATTCTCAGTTTTGGACTGGCCTCATGAAGGTCAAGGAAGAGTTTCTCTCGCTTGACAAGTTTGATCTAGGTGACGGGTCTCAAGTACGATTTTGGGAGGACTCGTGGATAGCATCGCGTCCGCTAAAATCTATCTTTCCTGCACTATATAATATCGTTAGAAAAAAAAAGTGCGTCGGTAAAAACGGTGTTATCTACGACACCATTAAATGTAGTATTCAGGAGATCCCTGGTTGGGGCTAATTTACAAGCATGGCATTAGGTGGTTACAATGGTTGTCAATGTGCAATTAACAAATCACAGGGATCGCTTTGTGTGGGGGTTACACCAGAATGGATTATTTTCAGATAAATCCATGTACAGAGCCTTACTGATGGCACAAGCTATACCCTACAATACCCTTATTTGGAAATTGAACTTGCCCCTCAAAATAAAAATTTTTCTATGGTACTTGTATAAGGGAGTAATCTTAACAAAAGACAATTTAGTAAGGTGACAGTGGCAAGGAGATAGAAAGTGTTGTTTTTGTTCTTCAAACAAGTCCATACAACATCTATTCTTTGACTGCCAATTTGCTAAATTTGTGTGGCGTACTGTTCATGTTTCCTTTAATTTATTACCTCCAGCTAGCGTCCACAATATGTTTACAGGCTGATTAGAGGGGATAAATTTGAAACTGAAGTCTAAAATCCTAGTAGGGGCAAGTGCAATTTGTTGGGCAATTTGGTTAACTCGGAATGATATAGTTTTTGACAAGGCCACAGCACCATCTTACTTGCATGTCATCTTCAGGGGGACTTACTGGATCAGGTCGTGGTCCCTACTATAGAAGGAGGAGGATCGTCAATTCATGAAGATGGGATGCAGTACTTTTGAGACAACCGCGTTGGAGGTGTTTGCTAGACACGGTTGGAGATTTAGTAATAGAATTGCTTTTTAATTGTCGAACTTGGGAACTTTTCCTTTCGCCTCTCTGGTCGTGCTTTTGTGTTAGTGTTTCTGGGGACCTCAGTTTTGGTGTCTGTAATAAGGAATAGCCATATGCATTGGTCGATGCAGAGGCCGGAGTATTTTTAATATATTCCCTTTTCTAAAAAGAATGACACGGTCTCCTAGATTATACTTTGACCATTCATTTGCTTTATATTATATTTTTTATGCTTATAAACTTATAATCATTGGATAGTATAATTCCTTACATATCTAATCATATAAAGTTTATGTTATAATAATTAAAAATTATTAGCCTAATTATTGGTCAAAGTTTTTAAAATTTGAATCTTGATATGCGTGTACACCAGATAAAATGGACTGGAGGTAGTACTTTAGTTGGGCATAGACACACTTTTGATTGTCCAAAAAAGCTTAATGTTGTTTTTGCCTCGACCGCAAATGAACCTGGAAGTGAAAATAAAAAAAATGTTTTTGGCTTCCCTCATACAGTAACTTGAAGATAGAAAGAAAAGATATTTCATTAAACATTTTACGTAAGCGCTTCAACTCTATTTTGTACGCAGACGTGGAATCCCACTCCTTTGTTGGATTTTTGACTTTTGGAAGCAAAAGCCCAACCAAATAGGGCGCATCTCCAAGAGTTTGCTATATTTTACTTAGCAAATCTTGTGATTTGCCAACTCCCAAAACAATATGGGGAGTAAAAAATGAGCCCCTCTCCAAGTGTTTGGTATTTTAGACTTGGCAAAATGAAAAAAAGAAAGGCCACAAGAGTTTCAAGGTGTTCTTAATCCATCAACCGCCGGCCAGGAGTCAAGCATGCATGGAGAAATCGCGGCCAGGAGTCACGCATGCATGAAGAAATCGCGATGGCAAGCCAAGTACGCACGCATATATTTGCGCGTGCGGAGGGGAGATATGCCAAGTTGCTATTGATGCCAAGTTGTTTTGCCAAACTGTTGGAGGCTATTTTTTCTTATTTTGCCAAAATTAGATGAATGCTAAGTTGAGATAGCAAATTCTTGGAGATGCTCGTAGAGACTAGAGCAGTCAGTTGCCAAATTGATACGAGGGCATGTTATTTTAACCCAATGCATACTTGAGTAGTTCAACGATAATGTTGCGGTGCGGGCGTTCGTCTGCCGGATGCTCCTTGATGGGCCACGACGCCAGCCCAACTATCCCCTCTCATCCACTTGGGAGTTTCTAAAAAAATCCTCTCATCCACTCGCTCCTATCCACTTCAGGCACCACCCCTCCGGACGACCCTACCATCGCAAGGTTCCACAGCAGGACACACTCTCTCTCTTCCCCGCTCCCTCCCCAGCATGAAGCGCCTGCTCCGGTGTCTCTCCCGCGTGGCTGGCCCTTCCTGCGTTGCTCCTTCCTGCGAGCACCCTGCCCCTCCCTGTGCTGCTTCGTGCACTAGCGCCGCACCCTCATCCACCTCGCCTGCCATGGAAGGAGAGGTAGGGGAGGCATGTGCCTGGGGAGGCCTATGTTTGCACCTACAACTACACCCCCAAGACCTCGCGCCGTCGGCAGAAAGAGGAGGCCTGCGCCACCGCAGTTTCCCACTAGGTAGGCCTTGGCAGCGCGGAGCAAACACTATGTTTTCAAGTGTTTCAGGCGTTTCTATCCCTAATCTATACCTAATACTAAAAGGCAAAATTTCTGCCACCGTAATTTTCGTCCAGTCCTGCCTTTGTGTCCGTGTCGGTTTGGGGGTGCTCGGCTTGTCTGCCGATTCGCCTTGCTTTAAGGTGAGAAGGGAGATTGGGAGTGGGGAAGGAAATAGAAAGAAATACGGGGTTCTAGATGTAAAGATGCCAGAGAGAAAGAAAAGGTGAGAGGGTCTTAATGGTTTTTAAAATAGATCGGGGTTCCTGATACAAAATGTTCAGATATGGGTGGGCCTCTCCTGGTGGGCTTCTTTTTTAACCTAGGCTGAATCCTTACAGTTAGGCCGACTTCGTTGTGGGCTAGACCAAGCTCATGCAAGCATTTTTTCTGTTCTTTTGTTTTTCTGTTTTTCTATAAAAAACCGAGATTTTGCAAAATTCACCAAAAATCATAGAATAGAAAAATCAGAAAAATAACAAACTAGTTTTGTTAGCTTCAAAAAATGTAATCTATCCCTAGATGTTATAAATCTTGTTAGGTCATGCTTTGTCTATACTTGTGTTAAATCATCCTTGCATATGTTGCACGCATATGTTCAGCGATGGCCGAGAACATGTGAGAGGCCAGATCTAGAATACGCAGAGGTGGCCAAGGAGTACGAGGAGGATGTCCTCATCGTCGATTTTCCCAAAGCCTTCACTAACTTTCCATTGTCCGGTTCCTCCCCAAGAGGCCCAGTGCATAATCCCAACTTTTTAGCAATTATTATGTTTATTTGTGCATTAATAAGTTTTGAGGAGAAAGATTTACATCATCTAATGTAGTTTTGATTAGAAACAAAACTTATTTTATTAAAAAATATAGATTAGTCAATGGTACAACTAATTATTTTGTGAACCGTAATCTGGTCTTAATGATTTTTAAAATAGATCGGGGTTCTTGACGCAAAATGTTCAGATCTGGGTGGGCCTCTCCTGGTGGACTTCTTTTTTAACCTGGGCTAAATCCTTGCAATTGGGCCATCTTCATTGTGGACTAGACCAAGCTCATGCAAGCCTTTTTTCTTTCATTCATTTTTCTTTTTTTTTCAAAAAACCGAGATCTTGCAAAATTTACAAAAAGTCATAGAAAAATCTGAAAAATAACAAAGCAGTTTTGTTAGCTTCAAAAAATGTAGTCTATCCCTAGATGTTATAAATCTTGTTAGGATGTGTTTTGTCTATATGTGTGTTAAATCATCCTTGCATATGTTGTATGTATATAGGTTCGACGATGACCGAGAACATGTGAGAAGTAGATCCGGAATAGGAGGTGTCCAAGGAGTACGAGGATGATGTCCTCATCATCGATTTTCCCGAAGCCTTTACTAGCTTTCTGTTGTCCGGTTCCTGCCCAAAAGCCCCGGTGCATAATCCCTACTTTTTGGCAATTATTATGTTTGTTTGCGCATTAATAAGTTTTGAGGAGAAATATTTACACCATCTGATATAGCTTTAATCAGAAACAAAGCTTATTTTTATTAGAATATGGATTAGTCAATGGTAAAACTAATTATTTCGTGAACGCGGAATCTTGGGTAGATTGTTGTCTAATGAAATCTAAATAAATGTATTTATGTAATTCCTGACGAGGGCTGTTGTGTGAAAAAAGAGAGGTCTCCCGTCACAATCATTAGCGGACAGACCAATCCTTGACACATCAGCAAAAAGGTCACGAAGTTTGATATGATGCGTCAAAAAAGCTATAAAGGTCGATATTGAGTCATAGAAACGCATGAATAGTATGAAAAATTGAAGTTATAATATATTTATATCTAAATAGTTATGCACTTGGCAATGGAAGGAAAAAATATACCAAGATGTATTTTAATCCGATACAGGTTTATAGGTCATTGTTATTTATTGTCAGCATTAATTTATATTATGGATATGATGGTCATCATAAATAAATTATAAAAGCATAAAATATAAGCAGATACGAACCATTCATGGTATCGTTTTGCATAAATATTTAATAGATTTTTCTCCCGTTATAGCACACGGGCATAATTTCTTTTATCCAATGTGCTCATACGAGTTAGAATAGCTCGCGTCTAGACCAATATGGAATACGAATCCTAATCTAAATAGATTTTTCAGATCCTGAGTACTCTAAATAGAACTCTTAATAATAAATAGAAAAAGATAAGAGTTATGTTCTTTATTTTGCACCGTTTTTTTTATTTACGTACGAGTTAGAATAACTCGCATCTAGACGGATACGAAGTAGGAATTCTAATCTAAATAGATTCCTCAGATCTGACGACAATGCTGTGCATTTATTTTCTTTTGACGGGATATATACGGTAGATTATAGGGACCAATTTCTTTTTTAATGCTGGGAACTTTCTTTTTCCCAGAAAATATTGGAAACTTCCATAATAGACTAGCCCGACGTTTTTATGGTGGAAGGCCAAACAATATAATAAAAAAAATAGAAAAGAAAAAAAGTACTATGATTATGTCATCTTTTTATCCACACCTTACTTTTTTTTTCTCTTTTGTCCTAACATGTTCTCTTTTTTTTATCGTTGCAAACGGGTGCCGTTTGAGCATCCGTGAGAGTATTTTACGGGACGTTCACACGTTACCCATTCATCTAAGCGATTGTTTTTTATTTCTCCTATAAATATAAAAAACAAAAGGACTAAATTCAAGCATTATGGATGTTTGAACCGTAGATCCTTCCCTATATAAAATAGAGAAATATTTTCTATATGACTTAGAGCACTGTGCCAAACATGGTGTGAAGTCTGATTTTAAAATGAATCGAAATGGATGATACAATCTGTATAGTATGAATTAAAAATAAATTAGAACACCTAATGTAATTATAGGATAAATATCCAAGTCTCCAATGTATATACGAGTTAGAACAATGCAGATTTAGTAATAGTATGTGGTCTGATTCAAGACCAATCATACACATGATGAAGCTTTTATTGAACAAATTTCTTAGAAGTCGAAACAGACGAAAACTTAGACTGAACACAACAAAATAGAAATAAAAAAGGAAACATGCAACAAAAAAGAACCGAAAGGGTAAACACAGTCAAGACATAGAGTTTGATGTAAAGACAAATTTAAATATACGATGCAATTTCAAATACTATTCAAAATCCGATGCTTGATCATATATATAAGAGCTAGAGCGTCACACGTTTGTTGGATAAATTTTCAACCTACAAATTATCTAGATAAATTACACAGCAAGTTGCGTCTTCTGTTTGCACGGGCACATTTGCTAGTCTATACCTAATAATAAAGAAGCAAAATTTCAGGCTATTTTTTTCGTTCATCCATTGTTTGGTCCGCCTTCCTCTAACTACCAGACGATAGAGAGTTTCTTCCGTCCGGACTTTATATATAATTCGTGCTCACACGAGTTAGAATAGTTCTCGTGTAGGGCGATACGGAGTCCGATCTGGATAGATAGGAAATCTAATCAAATAGATCTCTTCAATCATGAATCTTAATAGAAATCCTACACTAAATAGGAAAGGATATTTCTGTATATTTCTTTTGCCTATTTTACCTATGCCTTTCCTGAGTGGAAGAGGGGAAAAAAGACCTGGAGCTAGCGGCCATGGTTTGAGAAAAAAAGTACTAAAGATACCGCCTAATAAGATGGGATCATGATAGGGAAAAACAGGAAAAAAAAGTAAAAAGGCCACGCAAGCCAGAGCTCTGGCCGGTCACGGTAACAAGAAGAGCCAGAAAAAAGTTTGAACTCTACTCCACCCATCTGGCACTGTTCACTGGTATTATAGCTTACCAAATTTTTTCGCCAAAAAACTTGCGGCAGCCATAACTTCGTGAGCCATACTTCCGTATCGCTATTCCAACATAATGTCAACACGCTGAGACCACGTCTACATAAAAATGGATAGAAAAAGCAGCTAGGGTACTTCTTCCGTTAGTTTTGATCCATTAATTTTAATATTTTTTTCGTACATGTGAAAAGAGACTTGGTCAAATACGTTTGCCTCCAGTTCGAGTCATGTCATGAATATATATATCTACAAATAATTATTTGTTTCGGTGCATCATCAAGTAAAAGCAATTGGAACTCACAAAATCTTAGAGCCGCCCACGCAACCAGAGCCGCTGCTCTAACTTGCTGCATGGCCACCCATCAAAGCCTCAGCCCCTGTGGCGGCGCATGTTGGAGAAGACCGGTGACGGTGCATGCAGCAGGTCATACAACGATGGTGGCATCGCGGGAGTTGCTTGAAGAATGGTAGGCGGAGGAGGCAGCTAACGTTAGCGGCTGCGACTGTGCAGCTAGCTATGGACGACAAAGAGGCGTTATGTTGGATAATCTGGGCGTCCATCACGTTGGGCCGCCGGAGCCTGTTACCTCCTGCTAGCCCCTGCTGCCTGTGGGCATTACGCCAAAACCAAGCATGTGCACTACGGGCGCTCGGCTAGATGGCTATGGTCCAACCGTTTAGATCGTAAAAATATAAGGTAGCTAGTTGCAACAGTCGACTGAATCACATTAGATGAGTTCACATTTATCCGTGTCGTTGGCTTGCTGCAACGAAACATCTACCAAAGTCATACTTGCTGCTCCCCAATGAAACCAATGGCACTGGTACTGCTTGGTCATCGTTGGTGATACTGTCCGAGTGAAATAAAATTGTATGGACCCAAAGTCCAATTCTCTCCCATGGACTGCTACCATGGATGGTTGACACGTGTCATGGGGAGGAAATCACACGGCTGAAGGTGGTTGGATCAAGTGAATGCAGAATCCGCACGGACGTGTGACCGACCGCATGCTGCCCAGGATTCGTCAGTTGGGTGAAGTCTGATTTTTTACAACGCCATGTGGCAGCTATCCGTGCAGGGCTTGTATAACAACGGGTTTGGACCCAGGGTCCACTGAATTTTATTCCGCGCAGCGTGCTATTGTGGCCGCCGCATTGCCAATTCAAGCAGCCACTCAGCAACCACTAGAGCTGCGACCGCACGGGCGTTGTGGAGGCCTAATTCTACATGATGGTACCACTGTACCGTTGGTCATGCCTGGCCGTGGCTGGTGGCACTATGCAAACGTGCTGCATTTTGTGGCCGCCGTGTTGCCAATTGAACCTGTATTGCCGTGGTCGCTTCATCTGCATCGGGCTCTGCTGTGCAGCTACGCATGTGCTGCTAGTAACATATCAAGCTGTAGTCCCGTTGCAACGCACGTGCATGTTTTGCTAGTAATACTAAAGAGACAAAATTTCTACCTTATATTTTTTTGTCCAACCTTCCGCTCATGTTTTTAATTACTCCCACGTTTTAATATCCTGTTTAGTGCCGTCCACGTCCATGTTTCTCTTTTGTTTAGCCCGAACTTCGCTCATCTTTTGGTCTTCTCTCCGTACTGTCCTGGGACTCCACTAGATGTTGTTCCGTTCTCTGCTCGGATTGCGCAAGGTGGTGTTTTTTTTCCTCTTTGCCTCCGCTTGATTTCTGCTTGCTGTTGTTTCTTGTTCCACTCAGTTGAACAATTAAATGGATGGTCTGACTAATTAATAAAAGTTAATTAAAGTTTTTAACAATTTATTATCTAATCCGGTCTAAATAAAAGTATCTCTATAATCCCCGATGAGGGCTGATATGTGAAAACCCAAAATAGGTTTATCAATAATCATCACCAGCTGATAGACCAACCTTTACACGTTAATCAGCAACTAAATCCTTGATGATCTAATAAAGGATTAGAATTTTACATATTTTTATGGCCAAGAAGTTCAGAAGCTCAATATTTAACTGTAGTAATACATGGATAATACGAAAACTAAAATTACGATATATCTACGACTAAATGTCTATGTGCTTTGCAACGAGAAAAAAGACTATCAAAGGCATATAATTTCAATATTAACCTATATTATAGATGGTATGGTCAATAAATTATAGAATTGAAATTAATAATAGTCAAAACATAAATATAAATAGATATTTATTATACTCATCGTCATTTGTTTTGAATGTTTCAGAGTTTTTCTTCTGTTGCCACGCAAGAACGTGTTAACTATTCTAATATTAAACAGTGGAGAGTTTTTTCCATCCTACATTTTTACTTGATCTGCACGAGTTATAACAACTTGCATCTAGCGATATTGGACACAGAATCCGATTCTATCTAATACATACTAAATCACATCCTCCATATCTTATATGTGACCTGGACTCATGGCCTACACTCATACAGGTTAGAACATCTCGTGTTAAGCGATAGGAGTCCGATTTTAGAATAACTCGCGTCTAGCAATATAGTGTCCGATTTCCGTACGTATTGAGTTCCGTTGCAACACGTTTGCTAGTCATACTTATACTTCAAGCGTTTTATCTGAATGTTGCAAAAGTCGATCTGGGATATTGTATATGCTACAAATGCTATATACGCATGTTGCAAGCCTATATTTCAAAGTGTTTCAGGTGTTTCAGACGTTTGTTTCAAATGTTTCATCTGGATGTTTCAAAAGTAGATTTTGGTATTGCACATGTTGCAATGGCTATATAGTTTCATCTATTTCAGACTTATGTTGCAAATGTTTCATCTGGATGTTTTAAAAGTAGATCTTGGCGTTGCACATGTTGCAGTGCTACACACGCATGTTTCAAACGTATGTTTCGAGTGCTTTATCTGTTTTCAGATTTATGTTACAAATGTTTCATCTGGATGTCTCAAAAGTAGATCGGGTGTTGCATCACTGTCCGCCTGCCACTGCTGGTGTGCCGCCATGGTTCACGTGGCGGCGCCTGAGGCCTGTAAACACCTCTGCGGCGTGCATCTATAGGCAGGGCAGTTGGGCACGGGTCCCAGTTCCGTCGTGTGGGCGTGGGGCACCGTGTGAACGCTGGATGGGCGCAGGGTGCGGGCCACGGTTTTGAACGCCGGCACTGGTTGGGAACGGGATGGACCGCGATTTGGGCCAAGGGTGTTGAAAGCCCACGCTGAGCTTTGACCTGATAACGGCGCTACGAGGACTGCAATTTAGCGGCTTTAGCGCGCTTTTAGCCGCTATTAGCAGCAAAATTCTTATAGCGTGAAACCTGTCGAAGCCTAGCGGCAGACCTCTCCAGATGCTAAATCCCGCTAAAGCAGCCGCTAAATCCCGCTATTTTAGAACTTTGGTTACTACTACAGATTCAGTAATCTGTACAAACTAATGACGTGATATGATCTGCAGTTCTGCACAACTATATAGATCTGCCTACGCCTACCGGCCAGGTGGAATTCGTAGCAGACGACAAGGACGTTGAGTCTTTTTTTTTTGCGACGAAAGAAGAATTATATTATATGATAGCTGAGTACATCAACACATTACAAGCACTTTGATTACAAAATAGTACCCACGCTGTGAATAGCACAACTCAAAACCTAACCTGTTAGATGCTTTGTAGTATGGATGACCGCACAGGCAAACACTCGGCAAATGGCCTGAGAACAAATGTCCAACGAACAACGGCCAACATTCCTGTAGGCGGAATTGATGAACTTTTTCTTTCTGGTGTCTTCCTTCTTCTTTCTGCCACCGAAGAGTAAGGAAGACTAATTTGAAAATTATTCTCCCTAGTCCTTCATCGTGGCCAAATCTAACCACAACAAAACGGAGAAGAGACCGGAGAAAATTATTCCATGGCGGCGACATCATCTCCGCCTTGATGCCACCGTCCGGAAATAAAAGTCTCCATGTCGTCATGTCGATGAAGATGCTGACGCCGACGTTGTCGCCCTCATCTTCAACGGAGCCGCCATGGAGAAAATGATTCCACCCTTCTCCTTCACCGTCGACAGAGATGAGGAGAAGGAGGAGATAAAACTCCAGTACCAAGTAATTTGGCATGGAGAGACACTAACCCTAATGACTCGATCTACTGGGAAAAACTTATTAAAACAATGGATCCCACTCCCTTCAGCCCCCGGCGAGATGTCGGAGGAGAAGGGAGGGGGACCAGCGGTGGTGGATGACGGGGGCGGCGGCGGCGGCGCTGCTAGGGCAGGACTCTGAATGGGCACAAGGACATTGAGTCGGATGAAGCCTTGTGGGCCTTGTATGAGCGCTGGTAAGGCTTGGGGCGAGGAGCGTGACCATGATGAGATGCTTCGCCGCTTCAACCGCTTCAAGGACACTGCCCTACATGTGGACCCCATGGATCATCTATATATCATCAAAGTCCATGATGAATATTAATAAGTGTAATAATAATGTGTTATACTTAGGCCAGTCTCAGTGGGAGAGTTTCGTGACCTTGTTTTTAAGATTCCATGATGTTGGAAACCATGTAAAAAAGTTTCATACCCATAAAACTCATTTCATCTAATGAAACTTTATTCATCTCTCTTTTCATTTAAACTATGCCACATCAGCTTATTTAATTCCTATGAAACTTTCATAAAACTTCTATTAAGATTGGCCTTATTTGTCCAAGGTGTGATACTTGCATCGATCTGCAGGTCACACACACACATATATGTTCTACTAGAAGCTATGATTGTGTAAATAAGGTACTCTACTTTTATTATGTTCTGTAAGGAAATTAAAAGGGGACGGTGGGTCATCCACAAGTTAGACATTATACACCCACTAACTGCATTCTATGTATACTTCCGATCCTCCTATATTCTGTGTATATATGAAGTTAGCTGTTCTCTAGTCCGATTTTCCTTGCCCATCTGAAAACCAGTTTTTTTTTTTGCTCCCTCAATTATTAGAGCATCTCCACCCGTCACCCAATAATCTATTCCCCAATATTAATTTTTCATGTTATAAGAGATTTGCTACGACAGTACCTCAATATATTTTCCCAAATAACCACATGAAAGGTAGGGTCCACATATGTGTATTGTGTAGATAAAAAGATGACTACAAATTAAAGTGGACTGCTGGAGCAAGAAGGACCTGGGAGATATTGGAGGACTACTCTAGATGCTCAAGTTTTTTCACTCTTCTAAGCACTCAGGTCCTTGCATTGTCCACTTCCTCAACAAATTGGCCACCCTAGGCTTCACATAAATGAAAAATTCTTCTCATAGTCCTGGACTCGCGATTTCTTTGCCTCTAGTTCACGCTACCATGCATGGTACTATCGCTGACTTCAGCAACTGACTGCTCAAATATATTGTAGAAAAATAAGACTGTAGTAAGACTCTCCAAAAATAATAGGACAGGCTGGGTTATATATATATATATATATATATATATATATATATATATATATATAGAGAGAGAGAGAGAGAGAGAGAGAGAGAGAGAGGACCCTTTTGGATCTATTAGCGCTAAATTTAGCTAATAGCTGTTAACCTTTAGCTAGCAAATTTTAGCAGGAAGTTGTTTGGATCTGTTAGGTTGATCTCCCACCAGGCTGGCCCAACAGCCACTTGGGCCTTGACGTCGCGCCCTGATCGGGGGCGCCTAGCCCAATACATGGCTGGTAGTCCCCCGTCGTACAGCGCTATAAAGAGGAGGTGGGAGTTGGGGCACTCAATACGAGGTTCGACTACAGCCGCCGTTTTTCCCCACCTACATCCTAACCCTAGTTCGATCGAGAGGGCAGCGCTAAAGCAATGGGAAGCACCACCGGTCTTCATCGCCGCCACTGCCACTGGACTACGACGCCATCGCACACCATCCCAGACTTCACTGCCTCACCACCTACACCGACATCGTCATGGCGGACTCAACCTCTGCATCCAAGACTGCCGATGGTCGGTAACATCACCTTCCCCTCCCTGTAGTTCTCTGTCTAGTAGTTGTTCTGGGATGAACTTCTTGTTTCCCTAACTTGTACCCGCTAGATCTATGCTAAGTGATCCTATATATCTTAACAATGGTACCGGAACCATACTAGGGTATAGATCTAGATCTCGGGGTAGAAGCAATTAGAAGGAGATGAACGAATTTTGATTTGGAACGAAACCCTAACCCTAGATCGAAACCCTAGCCCACCGATGCAAAGAAAGAAGAGACGCAACTTACCTTGCATTCGCCACATCACCACTGCCGCCTCCTCGGCGCGCGGGAAGACAAGCCGAGCCGCCGCTCGCCGGTGTCTCGCCTTGACGCGTGCATGCTCAGGGTGCCAATGCGAGGCCATTCGACGGCGCCACGCTCACCTAATGGGGAGTGTGCGCTCCGGTGAGGGGGCCCGCGGCGGCACTGCACTCCTCCGACTGCTGCGAGCGGCTGAAGTCCCGCCGTCGTAGTACCTTGCGACGGTGGCGGTTGCCGGTGTATGAGCGTGAAAAGCGGAGGAAGAGGAAAGAAATGGTCTAGGGTTTCAGGAGAGTGGCCAGCGGGGCAGTTTTTGTTTCACCGAGATGCATGCTGAGCCGTCAGATGAGATGAATGGCTAGGGGAGCTCGGGCCACTTTAGGCCCAGGCGGGAAGCTGAATTCTCGGCCCAGGCCCAGGTTGCGGACTGGGCGTGAGGGAGACCACCGCTGTAGCGCGACTGGGCCACAGAGAGCAATGGCGCGCGTGAAAGGAAGTGTGGTCGTGGGCCACTGCACGCAAGCTGGGCCTTCGAGCTGTTTTTTGTACAGTGACATTTTTTTATTTTTAATCATTTTCAGAAGCATATTTAGATGAATTTTGCTTAATTTTGATTAATTTTGAAGGTTTAAATTTCTAGGAAAATTGCACCAACGTGCATGTTAGATTTTTTTCCAGAGAGTAGATATGTACATGAGAATGCTTCTAAAAAGTAGATAATTATTATTTGTTCATGTTTCCGCTGCGAATGATGATGTTTTTTTATCTTTTAATTAAATTTGAACCAGCGGGAGAATTTAATTTTAAGAGCAGTTATGAAATTTAGTAAAATTATGTTATTGTTATTTTTCTGACCAACGTTGATAATAACAATATTATAATATTTTATTCATGAATTTTTATGCATTAATTCTATTTCTGCCCAACGATGATGTAGAATTAGTGTAGAAGAAAGTTGTATGTTTTAATTTTGACCAACGTTAAATTAAGGCATGCAATTATTATGTTAAATTTTTCTCACTTTCTCTGACGATGTTTTCAGGACTCAACCCTATGTCCATCATCTCGCACATTCCGACTCTTGAGGGAATAACTATTAGGTATGGCGAGAGAAGTATGAATTGGCACTTGCGCTGTCCGAGAATGACCTAGCACTTACCGTGTCCTACTAAGCCGGAGGACCTGGTGAGGGTAGAGAATGAGACTGATGTTGATTTCAATGCTCGCAAGCGAGATCATGCAGAAGTTAGAATGAAATACGATCTTGATCGTAAGAAGTGGGACATTTCGAACTGCAAGTGCCTAATGGTGGCTAGGTACACTATTTCAGATGCAATAAGGGAGAGTCAGTTTACTGGCTCTTCAAAGGCTTATGCTAGCACTTTGATTAAGAAGTTAGTCACTGAGAAATACTCTGGTGGAGGCATAAGAGAGCATAAACTGAAAATGCGCAACATGGCATCTAAGCTCAAACCAATGGATCTGGGGCTCAAGAATGAGTTCCTAGTTCATTTGATTTTTGCTTCTTTGCCCAAAGAATATGAAACCTTTGTTGTTAATTACAATATGTAGCCGAATAACTGGGGTTTAGATAAGCTCATGGCAATGTGTGCGCAAGAAGAGGAGAGGCTAAAGTCCTCACATAGTGACTCTGCTCATTTTGTGAAGGACAATAGAAAGAAAAAATTTAATAACAAGAATGCTAGACCACAAGGGAAACCTAAGTGGGATGGTAGCCCCTCTTCCAGGTCACAAGGAAAAGCCCCTCAGAATGATCACCATCAAAAGCCCAGCAATTTTGAAGTAGACAAGGACACCTGCAAATTTTGCAAGAAGGCAGGACATTACCAGAGGGATTGTCCAGGGTTCCTGAAGCACCTGCTGAGAAAAGGTGAGGATGTTATTACATTTATAGACGAATCCTTGTATTTAAGTTATGCCAAATCTACTTCGTGGATTGATTCAAGTGCAATTATTTATGTTGCAAATTCTTTACAGGGATTCCATACGAGGAGAACCCTACAAAGAGGAGAAAGAACAATTAAAGTAGCAAATAGAGTACAAGCTGAAGTTGAAGTTATTGGAGATCTTCCTCTAGAATTACATGATGGTTTTGTACTTAGGCTTACAGATGTGCTCTATGTACCCTCTTTACGCAGAAACTTAATAAGTGTTTCACGATTAGATGATGATGGTTATGATTGTCATTTTGGTAATGGCAAATGTAAGATTACATTTCATAATAAATGTGTTGGTCTTGCCTTCCGACAAGACAAGCTTTATTTATTATTAGTCTATGAGAATGTGAATGCTGTGAGTACTATGAATGAGAATGTCTCCTCGTCTATGAATGCAAGTAAGAAGCAGAAGAGAGTTCATGATGTATCGTCAAAATTATGACATTGTCATTTAGGCCATATTTCGAGGGGGAGGATAGAACGATTGATTAAAGAATCAATTCTTTCGCCATTAGAATTTTTAGATATATAACAGTGCATTGATTGCATTAAAGGAAAGTATGTTAAAAAGATAAAGAAAGATGCCAAACGAAGCGCAGGAATCTGAGAAATAATTCACACAGACATCTGTGGTCCGTTTCCTATAAAAAGTGTGGATGGTTATGGTTCATTTATAACATTCACAGATGATTATTCATGTTACGACTACATTTATCCAATCAAAAGAAAGATCAGAAGTATTGGATAAATTTATGATATTTAAAGCTGAAGTAGAAAATCTGCACAATTTAAAGATTAAGATAGTAAGATCAGACCGTGGTGGAAAGTACTATAGGCATCATACCCCATATGGCTAAGTTCGTAGACCTTTTGCAAAGTTTCTACATGAAAATAGCATAGTTGCTCAGTACTCTACATCAGGGGAGCCTCAGCAAATTGGAGTAGCCGAAAGATGCAACTGTACCTTAATGGATATCATGGGAATGATGATAAATTACTCCACTTTACTGATAAGTTTGTGGATGGAGGCGTTAAAAACCGCCATTCATATTCTTAATCGAGTACCAAGCAAGTTGATGCCAAAAACACCATATGCGTTGTGGACATAAAGGGAACCCTCACTTAACCATTTACATGTGTGGGGCTGTCTAGTTGAGGCTAAAGTCTTTAACCCAAACATAGGGAAACTAGACTCCAAGACAGTCAGCTGCTATTTCATTGGCTATCCAGAAAAGTCAAAAAGCTATCGCTTCTATTATCCTAATAGACATACGAAGTTTGTAGAAACTAGACACACTGTCTTCTTGAAGGAAGAGTTGATCAGGGGAAGCAAGGTAGCGCGAGAAATCAACCTTAACGAGAAGCGGGTACATGTGCCCACTCCGATAGTTCAGGAGCCATTCTTCACGCTACCCGTTGTTACTGCACCAATAGTGCAAGACACTGTGGTGACAGCACCTGTTATAAGTTCTCCCATGACGACAATGAATGAACATGAGGAACTTGTCCTTTAGGATCCCATAGAACCTGGTGTCGCGCATGAGGAAGAACAATAATAGCCCCATATGGAACAAGCGCCAGAGGCCCCTAGAAGGTCTCAAAGAACAAGAAGATCAGCTATATCAGACGACTACGAAGACTATGATAGTGAAGAAATCTATGATACTGAAGAATTTTAAATGGAGGGTGATCCCACCTCATTCGAAGAAACTATGAGAAGTGATCACTCGTCGAAGTGGCTTGAAGCCATGCAAGACGAAATGAGATCAATAAGCACCAACAAAGTTTGGGACTTAGAGAAAATTTCTAAAAGAGCCAAAATAGTAGGTTGTAAATGGATCTACAAAACTAAATATGACTCCAAAGGGAATGTAGAAAGATTTAAAGTGTGACTTGTGACAAAAGGTTTCACGCAAAGAGAAGGCATAGATTACAATGAGACATTTTCTCCAGTCTCGTGGAAGGATTCCTTTAGAATCATAATAGCGCCAGTGGCACATTACGACCTAGAATTACATCAGATGAATGTAAAGACAACATTTCTTAATGGGGATTTGGAGGAAAATGTTTACATGGCACAACCAAAATGTTTTGTTGTGGAAGAAAAATAACGTATGGGATGCCGCCTGAAGAAATCCATTTACAAATTAAAACAAGCATCAAGACAGTGGTATTTAGTGTGGCAAAATCGCCCGGTTTAGCACGCTTTTAGGGGCGCTTGCCTTCCACTAGACACTAAGTGCCCTGAAAGTGAACTAAACCAGATGATTCCGTCGAGCACACCCGACGGGAGAACTCGAACACTCCACATTTTTCAACCGGGATCCAATAAGGAGTACAAGTTTACAATACTTAATCCATTTCATACAACACAGAGTCTCAGAAATAGTTATTACAATACCAGAGATTCAGAGTGCGACAAAAATAACAGCGGAAATAAAATAGCGTCTAGCGGAACGCAATGAGAATCCGTCTGTGCCCACCAGAAGAATCCTCCACACAAAGACTAGCTGCTCAAGGTGCACCTGCAACAAGGGTAGAATAAACCTTGAGTACACAATGTACTCGCAAGACTTACCCGACTGGGAAATATATTTCCCGACTCTCAAGGATCATTATAGGCTTTATGGCTTGTGGGTTTCTTGTTTGCGAAAAACAGCACTAAGCATGTGTCCTTAATTTCGTAACTTTTAGAAGCCGTATTTTATTCATTAACCACTAGTCTATGTAAGCACCTATGCTATAATCAAGCAAGAGTTGAGCAAATCAGGACCATTTCTCCATCTTTCAATTTCCAATTCTTACTACGATGCCAGAGCGTAGTCAAGCCGTACCGTCACATAGAAACGGCGATTCGCGAATCAATGTGCCCAGCTGGGTACCCCTAAAAACACACACCTCGCTTGTACCCCAGGCACAAGCAAGACCAACCCGTTCCCCTCCTGTCACGGGTTTCCAGGTCCCCGTCCAAACTTGGACTCCTAGCTCCCGTACTTGAGGCCCGGCCTCAATACGGTGCTAAGACCTCCACATATCCCCGCCTTCAATCAGTCGGTCCGGAAAGAGCCGGAGCTTATGACAAGAGAGTAACAAGTCTTCCTAGCCCCCATCCGCTAGTATATGCTCGGGATAAGAAGATCTGTGACTTGACCAGGGTTCATGCAACGAACAGTCCTTAATTGACACGGACAGGGAAACAGTGCAACCCAATTATGCCCCGTGGCCGCGGGATACAACTTGCTACACCCACCAATACCCATACCACATCCCTGCCCGGTCGCCATTTCCTTTCCACCATTTTGTCCAAAATGTAATAATCATATGAGTAACTCTCTATTGTGAGTAACGACAGGTTACTCACTCTACCGATGATCCTAAGCGAAGCAACTATGCGATCATGTACTAGTAAGACTCATGGGTAGATATATAGATGCATGTGGGTATCATAAAATTCCTGAAACGTAAATGTACAACATTTAAATATATATAACGACTTGCAAAAATAGGGTTTATGCACCGGGGCTTGCCTTGGGCAGCCGCAAAGTCAGAGGTGTTAGTCACGGGTGGCTCCTAGAACTCCTCAGGTACAAAGATTTCCTCCTCGTACTCCTCGATGACTTCCTCGTAGTCCTGCTCCTCCGCGGCCACGTACTTGACTCCCTCGTGATCTACATGCATGCAATGATAATACCACACTTAAAAAGGTGACAACGGTAACTCTAAAACAACAACTATTAAGCTAGTTAGCTAACCCTAATGACCAACATGCCAAGTCATCCACTACCCTTAAAAGCAATAGCTAACCGGTCTACAAGTTTCCTACCAACCAAGTTGCATCACTTTCTTTTGCTATCGTTCCGACGTCTACCCGATTAGGGGAGCTTAACTACCACATCTAGCAAGCTACTAAAATACTACAAAAATTACAGTAAGCACAACACATAGCCACTAAGCTGCTGTACAAATTTTAGGGTTAAAGCTATTACAGTTTTGCCACAACAAATCCTACACAATTTAATATCTTAATAACAATCGTTTTTACATCGGTTTAAAAAGGCTTAGCCTCACTACAGTTATACGTGAAGTGATTACATCAACTGCTAGAATATGAATTTACCGACCTAACCAAACTGGTCTCGCAATTTTTGGACGCTTAAATAATTTATTACAATTTTCCAAAGTATAGCCACTTACATGAAATCATAAGCTAATTTGATTTCTCCAGAGAAAATGGAAACTCCAAACTGACCGCGCAGCCCAATCCACGCGGCCCACCCGAGCTCAACGCGCGCGCGCTCACCGCCATGGCCCAGCAACGCACGGCCCGCGCGAGCGCAAGGCGGCCCACGCGGACAGCCCGCACGCGCGCCTTGGCTGCCTTGCGAAAACAACCCCGCGCTTCTATGCATTGTTCCCAGAGTCAACAATCTTTAAAGAAAACCCCTCAGCTCTACCACCATCACAACGGGAAGGTCCCCGGACGCCTCCCCACGCTCCGGCGTGGCACCCACCGGCGTAGAGCTGCCACTCCGGCCACCCGAGACCCACCTACACCGATCCAAAAGGCCGATACTCACCAGCTAGACACCCCGAGACGATGGGCGGCGATTAGAGGACCGGGGTGGACCAGCACAGCCTCCCCACGATAGCCACCGAACTGCAACGCCGACGAGGACGTTCTGGTGAGCCAAGGGTCAGCGGGACAAAACGAACGGGTTGGGGAGCAACAGCAGCATACGGCAACCACGCCGCAGAGAAAGAGGAAGCCGAGAGATAGCGAAGATAGGTTGCCCGCGTGCGACCCGAGTCCGCGGCGGCGCGGTCACGTCAGCAGCGATGAGAGGGTGGTGGGGACCCCGCGATGGCGCGCAGGGTGGGGTGGAGGTGGTGGCGAAGCTAGCTATGCGATCAATCGGGAGTTCGAGGGAAAAGGGGTGGGTTGCCATGAAGCATGGCCGAGCTCGGCCTTAAGGCCAGGCGGAGCGGAGAAACTCCAATTGGAGCACGGTGGGGCCATGCTCGAAGCGCAGTGAGGTCGGTCGGCTGGCAAGCTAGAAGACGAAGCCGTGCTCGAGGTGAATTGAAAAACGGTGGCCGCTCGCAGACAAAAGGGGACATCGGGTCCGCGGCATGGCGACAGTGCACGGAGGAGAGGGGAGGCCCGCTGGCTCAGACGACGACACGGTGCAGCGAGGACAGCTGTAGGCGCCCACGCGCGAGGGGATGCAGTGCAGGCGCGCCGCAGAGACGGCAACGCGACGTGGTTGAGCGACCGCGCGGCAACGCGACTGCCGCGACAGGCAGCCGTGGCGTGCAGAGTAGCAAGTGGCCAAGGGGGGGGGACAGCGGCTGCAGCTGGCCAACGAGCGAGGTCAACGGTACGCCGAGGCCGACTATGGCCAAGCAACGTGGGACCCTACCGGCGACGCGACGCGCCGGCCAGGCACCCACGACGCGCAGCTCCCTGCGTGGTGACCGCGCAAAGAGAGGGCAGAAGACGGCGTCCAGACGCGTGCACAAAATTTAAAGCATCGAAACAAACTAACCTCACTCGCCTTAGACCCCACCTACTTCCCCATGCTCCTCGTGGTACCTCGGACTATCGACTGGCGCTAAAACATGACACCCTCATTGAGCTAAAACTCGCAGAACGAACCCGCAAACCTAGCTTTGCCACACTGCTCAAAAACTCGGAAACAAGTTTTCTAATTACTACATGAGATTTCCAGTTCGTTTTTCAAGCTACTAGTAATATGAGCTAACATCATTAATTCACTAATACGAAAGTTGCACTGCCAAGTACAAGGTTTATACTTCAACTTTTATTAAAGTGTCGCATAAATGTTCTATAACAGTTTGCTCAATAAAAACTCGTTTTGAACCTTAAGTGACATTACGTGCGATAAAAGACCACCTTCGCTAGCACTCGCATAGATCAAAACGGATTCACTAAAACGAGTGTTCGGACCCTAAGTGCTAAGGCACGGCTAAAGCGTCAACTTCCATTTAACTTTTTCATTAGCTAATTCAATTTACTAAAATGATTCCACGAACTTTGGCACAAGCTAAACACATAAATAAGACGCTTAAGACATGTTTTTGGTGTGTTGTTACACGCGGTAACACCGAGGGTGTTACATTTAGAGTTTGATAGTACAATAAGGAAGTTTTGGTTTAAAAATAATGCAGAGGACAATTGCGTTTATGCAAAGTTGAAGAATGGAAAATATATTTTCCTAATCCTATATATAGATGACATCTTACTCACTAGTAGTGATGTTAATTTACTGCCGGAGACGAAGAAGTTCTTGTTTCAAATTTTGATATGAAAGATCTCGGTGAAGGTTCTTTCGTTCTAGGGATAGAGATTCACCGAGATAGAAGAAAAAGAATTTTAGGATTATCACAAAGGGCATCCTTAGAAAAGTTCTAAAGAAATATAGTATGCATATGTGTAAGCCTTCACCTGCTCCTATAGTCAAGGATGATAGATTTGGGGAATTTCAGTGTCCCAAGAACTAATATGAGACTGATCAATTGAAAGCAGTTCCATATGCTTCGGCTGTCGAAAGTTTACAGTATGCTTAAGTGTGTACACATCCTAACTTAGCGTTTGTTACCGGGTTACTTGGCAGATATCAAAGTAATCCAAGAATAGAACACTGGAGAATGGTAAAGAAAGTTCTATATTATTTGCTACGGACGAAAGATCTCATGCTAACGTACAGAAGATCTGATTCCCTACACATAGAGGGGTATTCAGATTCAGATTTTGCGGAAGATGATAGAAAGTCCATATCAGGGTATATATTTACTCTCACAGAAGGAGCTATATCGTGGAAAAGCTCCAAGCAAACTGTCACTATATTGTCCACGATTTATGCCGAGTTTGTAGTATGTTATGAGGCCACAGAACGGGTGGATTGGCTAAAGAAATTCATACCCGGGTTGAAAGTGGTAAACGACATACATAAGCCACTCAAGTTATACTATGATAATAATCCAGCAGTACAATATGCTCACAACAATAAGTCAAGTGGTGCTGCCAAACACATTATATAAAGTATTATGTTGTGAAAGATAAAGTCTGGGATCATATAATTAGTCTTGAGCATATAAGTATAGAAAAGATGCTTGCGGACCCGTTTACAAAAGGCTTAATGTGTTCAGAGAACACTTAGTCGGCATGGGTTTACGAAAAAATCTATGACTCCTGGACAATAAGGACCTAGTTGAGAATCTGTTTGAAAACAGAGAGGTGTGTGGTAGCTGTTAATCTAAGGGCAACTGACCGTGACGATGAGGCACGCTCTATGCACTGATCTGTGATGGAATGAGATAAGAAATGAGTGTTAAGTCTAAGTATAAAGTTTAAAAGTATAAGTTGAGATAAAAGGGAGAATGTTAGGTTGAACTCCTACCAAGCTGGCCCAACGGTCACTTGGGCCTTGATCTCGCGCCCTGATCGGGGGCGCCCAGCCTAATACATGGCTGGTGGGCCCCCTTCGCGCAGTGCTATAAAGAGAATGTGGGGGCTAGGGCATTCAGTACGAGGTTCGATTGCAACCGCCGTTTTTCCCCACCTACATCTTAACCCCAGTCCGATCGAGAGGGCAGCGCTGAAGCGACGAGAAGCACCACTAGTCTTCACTACCGCCACTGCCACTGGACTGCGACGCCATCGCACACCGTCCTGGACTTCATTGCCTCGCCACCTACACTGACATTGTCATGGCGGACTCAACCTCTGCATCCAAGACCGCCGATGGTCGGTAACATCACCTTCCCCTCCCTCTAGTTCTCTGTCTAGTAGTTTTTCTAGGATGAACTTCTTGTTTCCCTATGTTGTATCCGTTAGATTTATGCCTAAGTGATCATGTATGTATTAATAGGATCCACCTGCTAATAGGTGGTTGGATAGTGAGTTGAAGATGTATATAAATTATTAGCACCTATTAGCAACGTCAAACTTGCTAATGGAACTAATAGTTAGTCATGGCTAATAATAAGCTGGTTTATTAGCAAGCTTGTTTAGATCCACTAGTACTAATTTTAGCTGTTAGTTTTTAGTGCTAATGGATCAAACAGGACTATAGTCTATAGAGCCGGCCACTTGACATTGTCTTCTATATTCTTTTCTGTGACAGCTTCGCTAATCAAACATAATAAATAATGCATGCTGAGAGCAAGTATAATAAGTTGTATTAGGTCATAGAAATCCTAGGTGGAAGTGAGAGAATACAGAGACTAGGAGAGAGAATGGAGCGGGCGCTCTGCTCTTCGCCCGGCTGAAGGGTGCGGACCGAGGGAATAACGCCGCATACAACCGACGGAGCCGGCGTTTTCTTGGGTCTGCTTCCTCCCTCCGTCCCTCGAGATCCCGTGCATCGCCGGCGCAGTCCATCGTGCCTCTTACTTCACCGTTCGCCAAATTGCCCTGTGCCTCCCTCAAATTAGATCTCGGATTGCCCCAACTCGTGCGCCAAATCCAAGCAACCCTCCTGCTCCTCGCCTCCTGCTTGTTTGTTGCGAGCACGGAGAGGACGGAAGCGAGCTAGACAGATGCCAATGGAGAGGTCGGTGTCATGCGCGGAGAGAGGCACAATGATGTACGACGGCGGCGCGGCGGGGGGCAGCGGACCTGCGGAGGTACAGCGCGTCCGGTGCCTCACTGCCTCTCGAGGTCTCGCCGGCGTCAGCGCTCAGCCCGTCCTACCGCCGCCGCAAGCCCGCAACTTCTATAGCCTATCCTGTCGTACGGTCCTATTGCCTGGATGCATAGCTGTTGTAGCCTCGGATTTGCATAGTACGCATCTTCTATTGCTCATCAATCTTACCTGATTATTCTTCAGTGAGATGTATTTCAAATTTTTATTTTGGGGAATATTGCTCTGTTCTTTCCTGGCTATGTCACATGCATACAAGAAACCTTCTGACTTGACTACTGCTTGTAGTCAAAACCGGCCATCGATGGGAGCAGCATGGCAATCTGAATGAAGCTGAAGCCTTTGTCCTGATTATCCAAACAATTGACCTCAGTAGTTTAATGGATGGCTACAAAGATACAGACCACAGCCCTTTAATACAACTAGCCTAACAGCCAATTTAACAGCCAACCTATTATATGAGTTAGCTGTAGCATGGGCTTTATGTGACATGGCATTGCCATACAGCCTTCAGCCGGCTAAATCATTAGCCTTGCTCGGAGAATGGATCCCATAGGTTGCTTCGCCATTTTGAGAGCCGCACTAGGATGCTGCATGCACGTGATTTCAATGGTTTGACCCAATCCAAACACCAAGCAGTTGATGATGTTGACTTACGCTGGGATCGAGCAGAGGAGTTGCACCTGCCGCCTGGAAAACCATGGTAGCAACGTATGTACCTCTTTGATTTGCACTTGGATATGGCTGTTTCATATTCGGATGATTATTTGCCATCCAGCAGTTCTCAGTGACTCAGTGTTCTGCGCGCCTTCGAAAGGTTTCTAGACACCACAACCGGATAAAACACACACTGGGGGAGGATTGTCTCCCTTTGTACTTTTTTTTCTTGATTGATAATCTATCCCACTCGCCTTGCCTAGGAAATGGCGAGGCTAGCCTTCGCCAGCGAAGGGGAGTCGAATCGGCTCACTCGCTCCAGCTAGGAAATACCTTGAAATCAATGATGCCTCAGATCGCGGACCCAGCAGCCAGCATAGTCCACAGAAATGGCAATACTACGAAGTATGCTTAGGGCAGTCCCGATGCAACAGACTGCGCGTAGTTTCTATACCTATTAATTTTCATAGACCAATAGATAGTTTCTACGGAACAACTTTTTATCCAATCACATGCATTCTCTCCCCATTATCCATTAATTGCATCCTTTCATGTCTTGGTTCTCGTGTAGACATGGTTTCTAACTTAGACCCGGTTTTTATGATTTTTGTTCTCTCTCTTTAATAACTATCTTACCACATCAGCAAAACGCTTAGGTGACGGTATAATTGTCCATAGAAACTATAGTAGTTTCTGCATTGGGAGTGCCCTTGTATGCATAATACATGCCTGGACTGGACGCTGCGTGCATGTGCAAGCAATGGATGCATGGACGCCGCATGTGCAAGGCTAATTAGCTACCCATTTTATCTCGCTTCTTGGGTGTACGTGACCAAATGTTCATTGGTCTCTATTTCATCTTCTTATAGGGAGCGCACACATATAAGTACACGCATATAAATATAGGATCTTAAATAAATCGACAAAAATCCATCAAACACATAGCTTTATTTAATTTTCTTCTGTCAATGCAGAAATTAAGATTACATAACATGCATGTGCCGGTATAATAATAAATTAAAGATGAATGTATGACACGTAAAGAGAAATTAAAAAAGCAAGACAAAAAGCATGTGTTACAACAACGCCGAATGGCAAAATACATATTATATAGTAGTGCAGGCACATCGTGGAGCGAGATAATAATGATATGCTTAGTTTAGTTTCTCAAACTTGAAGACTGGTTTGCGTGGATGTGCGGCAACACGCTCCTTCAAGTGTGCCGCGTACTCTGCTCCTTCATCACGACCCTTAAGACACACTGTGTCGATGTAAAGTAGATTGTTAAGCCCACTCTCCTCGTTCGAAGAAATCCGGAAATCTGATCCTATAGCACAATAGATTATCAGCGCATTAACAGTATACACTATGCTGATGATAGTTCCGGAAGCTACAGCGGGCCCGGAGCTGCAATCAATAATACTGAGAACCAGTGGTCGACTGATATCATTATTCATGACCTGCTTGAATTCTAGCTCTCTTACTTGTCGAGTCGGCTTGATAAAAACACGTCGGATATTCCTTGTACGTGGCAACGGTGGCAACGATTGCACTAATTGATCCATGCCGTCTAGGCGTGATATAATCTCCTCAGTATCAGACTTTTCTACATTGGCCTCCAGACGACCATCCACCTTAATGCTCTTCAGGGCCTTAGGTGGATTGTCGAAGTAGATATCTTCCGTGAAATCCTCGTCGAGTACCACTGACAAGGATTGAAGATGATCATGAGCTGAGAGGGCATCACATAAATCCTTCCAATTCTTCTTATTAATGCCACACACGCTGAGCTTGAGCAGTTGTGGAAGTGTTGTTTTGAGCTTAAGCTTGGTCAGAAAGTCCTTCCCGTGTGCACTGTTGATATTCACTGTACCAAGAGTATGCAAGGCAGGCATCTTCTCAATCCCCACAGGAACCTCCACACCACCATTAATAATATTATTATGAGGGAACCAACTGCAGGGCAATAGTGGGGACAACCGCGACGATAGTCTGGATGTGCAGCGGCGGCCCACCTTCTTTATCTTGTGATATTGTTGCTTGTGGTGTTGGTGTTGTCCCTGATGGCCGCCGTCACTACCTTCAGCTTCAGGTGTTGCTGTCAGTGCCGGTCCTGGGATTTTTGAGGCCCAGAGCCAAACTCAAACTCAGGGCCCCTTAATATAAAAATCATAACAATAGTACTAAATTTACGTATAATTGGAATGTTACTAGAAACATTTAAAGAGTATGAAAAGCCAATATTTATATCAAATAAATTTTACATATTAAATTTGCCTTAAAATTTTCTCTTTTTTTGTGAGGAATTCATTTCTTAAAATTTTCTTTTTAATATTGTTGGATGCAATGTTGTACCAATTCGATCTTGTTTTGGTACACCTCTACTTCACTGGTGGAATTGTTTTTTGGCTTCTGCTCCAAAAGTAGCTTTATTGGTGCAACTAAAGCTATCTTGGAAAAATATTTGGTAAAACAGCTTCGTATGGTAGATAAGAGAGTGGTAGCTAGTATTTTTAGCTTCATCCAGCACGCAACCCCTATAAGAGTGGGTTTTAAGGATCTGCACTTGAGGAGCTATTCTATTTTAACTGGTTTGGCAAAAAAAATGTTTCATATGGATTTCTTAGCTTGTATGACTCTTAAAAGATTTATGATGGATACTCTCTGACTCATTAATTCATTTACTTATTTCTTGTTACTCCTTTTTGTCTCCTTTTCTCATTTCTGGAAGACTACTTTTCACAGACAAAAGAAGCAAATGAAACAAAGTATAATGAATAAATATAGATTGTTATTACGGGCTGCTACTTTCTAGCACTAGCAGCTACTAGTTTTCAAGGTGATTGTCAATACGTATATACAGCGTACATACCTGGGGCCCCTTGGTCTGGGGGCCCTGGAGCGGCTGCCCCGTTTCCCCCCCTCCAGGGCCGGGCCTGGTTGCTGTCGCTGATGGCTGCTGGCTTCCAACCGCATCATCACTGTCTTGCGACGATTTGTTGGATGTCCAGCAGCAGCCCACCAACTTCTTTTGCCTTGCGACATCAACTTGTTTATTATCTTGTGATATTAGTGGTAGTGGTGAGCTTGTGGCCACCATGTCGCCATCACTACCTTCAGCTTCAGGCGTTGGTGTTCTCCCTGATAGCTGCTGGCTTCCAACCGCATCATCACTGTCTTGCGACGAAGAATGTAACATGCTGCACAACAGTTTGGATGTCCAGCAGCGACCATCAGCTTCTTTATCTTGTAATGTTGGTGCTTGTGGTGTTGGTGTTGGTGTTGTCCCTGATGGTTCGCTTCCAACCTCATCATCACTGTTATCTTCTGATGCTGCTGATGTCCAGTCTTCACATGGCAAAAACATACCAGCCTGAATGTATTGAATCTTCTGCAGCTTAATGATAGGCCTTGGCAGTTTGACTATGGAGGTGCCTCTGACATCTAGACTCTCCAGCTGCCTAAGGCCACCCAATGTTTTTGGCAAATAAGTAATGCTTTTGCATCCTCTTAGACAGATGAACTTGAGACTCAGCAGAATCTCAAAGATATGCTCAAGGCAACAATCTTCTATACCAGACGTGCCCCCTAAATCTAGCACTCCTCTGAATAGCCAAATAAGTATTTCATCTGAATTCATCACTAAAGTCAGTTTCAAGATTCAGCAGTGGACTCAGCTGAACATAAGCATCATCAGATCTATTGAACTGTAGAAAAAAATACAGAAAATGATTGAAAGAAGACAAATAATAATTTACTATTAACAATGATAGATTCTTAATGCTCATTTGGCGTGTCTGGATTGTCAGAAATAGTATGCTAAATGCTGTACAAAAAACTATGGATTGAAGGCTCTATTATTTTCTGAAAACGTACAAGGGCTTCCCTGTCCATTATCCGACAAAGGGCTGCAGAGATTGAAGGTAAAGAGAAGCTAATTATTGAGAGTCAGGGGAACAATAAGAACACGGGGGCAGCACATGAACAAAACAGGAGATGGAGATTCCACGACAAAGTGGTAGTTTCAAAAACCTTTGGATGTGAGCTGGCGACTGCATTCCTTACAGGTTCACAATAGACTGCGAGGATGCAGAATAAAGTAGCTCTTGTACTAGTGCATTCAGCTATCAGGTCAAAGGGAAGTCGAGTTTATTTTTCCTTGTTTCGAGAGTGTGTTGTGTCACCTATATCAATGACATTTCATAACGGTGGGATGTATGTGCATGCGTGCATTAAAAGGGATAAGTGTGCATGTGTGTTTGTGAGCATCTACATACATCTGTACCGTGCTTAAAACAACTTAAAGGTATGTTTGGGTCGTAAGGAGAAAACAAACCGTCACCCACGGGCGGGTGTTTCTGAGGTTTGGAGGTTTCCTATAGGAGAAACCATGAACGACTCATTTGAAACTTTTTTTTTCCCAAACAAAGGGCACTTGCCCTCGTTTCATTTCTTTTCAAAACGAAACCACACAGAATAGGGTCATGACGTCTAGTAGTAGTTGTCTGTGTGTTTTGCACCTGAATTCAATTTTATCTCAAAAATACATTATTACTAGTTTTGTCGTAAAGAGGGAAATATTAAGCTTGATCAATATTATAGACGAGAGTGTAAATATCTGTTTGACCAAGTAATAGTGTTCGAAAATAGTGAATCTGTCTCACAAATATTGGAAATCTTTTCTTTTAAATTTCGTCAAACTTATTATAGATTGATTGAGGACAAAGTTACAAGGAATGTAGAAAGTACTACTCTGGATGGAAATAGTCCTTTTTTTGAAGAAACAGGATGGGAAGCCCCGGCCCTACTGAACTCATTTTATAGATTAAGTATGTACAATAGGGAAAACAAAACTGTACAAAAACCTAAAACTGAGCAAGCCAGTCCTAAAAAAGAGGTTCCTTCGAGGACCTACACTTAAGAAGAGAAAGAAAAAGCTCTTCTCAAAGACTATGCTTCCACTGTCCTAAAGAAGGAGATGCACCATCGAAGATGATACTATTGAGCAATGTCCAAATACACCAGGCCATCAAACTACAGAAAGAATCCTTTCGATGCCCTCAACTTTTGTGATCGTCCGATTTACCTCCCTCATTTATACAACCAGTTTTTTTTGACCCCCTCAACTCTTAAAACCATTTGTTTTTGCACATTAAACGGATTTGATGATTGTTTTGCTGACGTGATGTCACATTAGAGGAAGGTAAATCAGACTAGGTAAAAGTTTAGAGAGGTAAATCTGACTAGATATATTTTTAAAAAAATATCCAAAAATTCACAAAAATATTTTTTTAAAAAAAGTTTGTCTAAATATTGTTACATGGAGAAATAATGCAATTAAAAATCATAAAATTTGATTTACAATTAGAAAATTCATTGAAATTTTGTTTTAGCTTGGAAAATTATGAAACTAGTTTTTTCTAATCTTGCTCTAAAGTTTATGGCTTTTCCATATAAAAATATTTGGGTAAACATTTAAAAATATATTCTTTTATAATTTTTAAATATATATTTTTTAAAACAATGTAGTCCGATTTACCTCCCTCAAATTTTAACAAGTCCGGTTTACCTCCCTCTAACATGCCGCCATGCCAACAAACCACTATCAAACTAGTCAGGGTGCAAAAACAAATGGTTTTAAAAGTCGAGGGGGTAAAAAAACTGGTTTTGTAAATGAGAGATGTAAATCGGGCAACCGCAAAAGTTGAGAGAGAGAGAGAGGTAGAAAGGACCTTTTCCACTCCGGACACTGATGTAGTATCAATGCATGCAATCGACATGGCGATTGGGCTCAGCCCACTGCCGAGAGGTAGAAAAGCCTCTGAACTGCACGATAGTGCACCAGATGGCTAGAGAAGCAACTTACGTATTTAACACCACTCCACATATCCTAAGGACCTATTTATATGAGCTAGGGCTAGTTGCTAGTTAAGCTAAAAGTTGTTCAAATTAGTTGAGGTTAGTTTGGGGCTAAAATAATAGCCCACCTATTAACCCTCCTGTTTGGATGCACTAGGGCTAATTGCCACTTTTTAGCTAGCTAGCCGTTAACGCTCATACCCAAAAATGCCCTAAGTATCCGTGCGCTACGGCTACAAGAGTCTATAGTGAACATTGGCCTAATGCTATGTTCATTTGTGGTTTTGTGTTGGTGATTGAAATTGAAGGACAACACAATAGAAAAGGAAGTAACACGTCTGCTAATAAGATGTGACTCGTTCATTTACACTACTACATGAAGCTTAATGGAGGTGGGTGTTTCTGGTTAATGGAGGCGGGCATTGTAGCCGCCTCCAATCAAAAGTCACCATTAATGGTGATCTACGAAGGCGGTTTGCTTTGCCTGCCTCATTTAATTGATTAACGGAGGTGGGCATAACCGAGGCGGACGCCTTAACATGCCCACCCTAATGTTCTCCAGAAAACTCAAAAAATCAAAAAAAAATCTTGTAACTTTGGAAAGTCAAACCCACGACCTCCTATTCAATAGCAGCACCTCTGTACCACTACACCACACACTCATTTATGATTATATATAGTATGCTTTCTTTGTATATCAGTATTTTGTAACCTTATATTCGATATTTTGGCTACTAAATGAACTGAAATGGGAAAAAACTTTTAACTACAAAGTTTTAAATCTTGTCAAGTACTACAACTTTGGTATAGGATGCATCTCCATTAGAGGTAGTTTGAAAATTTCAAAAAACTAAGTCTCAAAACATATGAATTTGAAACACATATTTGAAACTCTAGATGACTATAAATCAAAAACTTGTCAGAATCAAACATGTAGATCAGGTCGGCCACTAGAACTTTGGTAACTATATGAACATTTGAGATCGTTTAGGAATTCTAAATTTTAAATTTCAAAGTTTATAACCTTCGAACACATATTTAGGACTCTAAACATATTTAAATTAAAAACTTTTCAACTACAAAATTGTATATTCTATTGAGAACTATAACTTTTGTATAGACCATGTCACATCCAAAATCATATGATAATTTTAAATTTCAAATTTCAAAATATATGCACTTACAACAATATTTTATGACCCTCAACAGTTTCAATTCAAAAACTTTTTAGCTACAGAGTTGTAGATCTCGTTGAGAGCTACAATTTTGATATAAAATTTGTCTTCCTTTGAGTTCATATGAAAGGGTTATGAATTATTGTTTGTTGCAATCATTAACCGAGGCAGACATCTTAAGACGCCCACCTCCGTAAATCGATTTACAGAGACGAACGTTTAGAATGACCACCTTTGAAAATAACTAACTAACGGAGGCAGACGTCTTAAGTTGCCCACCTCGGTTAATCCAATAAAGGAGGCACCTCGGTTAATCGTGGATTAAATGAGGTGCCTCTGTTAATGATTAACCGAGGTGGTCGCTCGGCCGGCGGCCCTGCCACCGATTAACGGAGGCGGCCATCCAGCCCGCTCGCCTCGATTAATCAATCCTGTAGTTATGTTATTTTTTTAGAATCGTTCATTTAGGTTGAGCATCTCCAAGAGTTCCCTAAACCCCTTCCTAATCCTTAGTTTTTAGGAAAATGAGAAAAAACTCTTCTTCAACAACTCCTAATCCATTCTCCTAATCTTTTACAACTTGGAAAAAATCACCCTGTTCCGTGTAAAGTTACGCACTTCTGAGTCGCGTCTTTTCTCTCCCCGCGCGTGTTTGTCGGTCAATCTAAGGTGGAAGGGCGTGAAAAAAATAAAGAGTAGGAAAGGGTTCCTGATGTAAATGTATAAGAGAGAATATATAAAAGTGTTTATGATAATTTAGAAATAATATAGGATTCCTGATGTAAAATTGTCTTCTATATTTTAGGAGTGGATTATTAGAAACTCTTAAAGATTACCTTCTTTGTTCCTTCCGGTGCTTTTTTAAGCTGTAAAACTCCATATTTTTAGGAAAAAAAATATTGGATACTCTTAGAGACGCTAACAATACTCCCTCCGTTCAGGCGTTCAAGCATTTTCTGGTTTGGCCACAATAGGAAAGGCGTGCTGCTGTTTTGAGGGGGCGAAACGTCATTACTGCGCCGGATCAGTACAAAATACTAAACGACACATGCAGTTACTCGGCCTGCTGAAGGAGAAATAATAGGGCCAATTCTTTTTGGGAGAGGAAAAAGTGTGCAACAGATAGGCGATGGAGAGCACTAAGTTAATACGTCTTGGCATGTGGAATGGAGGCTCACACGCCGGGATAAAACGGAATGGAGGGAGTACAAGGAAACAAGTTGTGTGAACTCCGAGAAGAAGCCAAGACATAACGGCGGGAAGAAATAGAACAATGAGCACTGGACGACGTCCGATGGTGACCGGCAAAAGGACATTATTACATTGCACAGATGAATGGACCGAATGGGAAGAGAAAACGGAGCATCGAACATAAGCCGGACGATCCACAAAAGATGGGTGTTGACGATCGTTTTGAGTGTTGAAACGGACCAGACAATACGACGGTGAGATAACAATGCAAATGGAAAAGCACCAGACAATCAACAATGTTTACTCACCACATTGTCAAATCATAGACTAATTAGATTTAATAGATTCGTCTCGTAAATTAACCTTAATCTATGTAATTAGTTCTGTAATTCGTCTATATTTAATATTCCTAATTGGTATCAAAAGATTTAACGTGACGGGGCTAAACTTTTGGCAGAGAGAAACAAACACAGCCATGCAATAGCTATTTCCAACAGCTACAAACCAGACCGGCATTTATGGGAGTTGGGGAGTGCATTGAAACTGCAATGCATGTGGCGTATTAAAGTAGTAACATTACTATTACTTAAATACTCTCTCTGGTCTGGTTTCTTAGACGCGAGAGGTAGAAAAATGAACACGTCTTAGAAACTGGACTGGAAGGTACTCTTATATAAGACTGCTAGCTGGTGCACCAATTAACTGATCGATATGCATACAAACGAAATAAGCTACTCCTAATTAAGTTTGCTGGTACGAGAGCATGCAGGGAAATATATATCTACTATTTGAGAGGAGAGTAATATGTAAACACACCTTTTTGAAGATCTCGAGGGCTGATTTATCATCTAGAGCTCTCACAGGGATGATTCGATCATCACCGTTGTCGCCTTTAGTGGCGCAATATTTTGCGACACTCTCTTCAGTGGTGATGACAAAGATATAGGACTCTTCGTGATGGTGGCGCCACAAGGCTTGTTTGATGGAGTCCCAGTCACGTGTGGACCGCAGACCATCAATAACCACTAGGCTTCTCTGCTTACGGATAGTTTCGTAACACTGTTGAATTGGGTTATGGCCTTGAATGAGACCAACTGCTGTTTTGCCCATTTCCTCAGGATCAACTGAATTGAAATCAAGGCTGTGTTTAGTTCCAAATTCTAGAGCGCCAAAATTCACTGTAGCATTTCATTTGTATTTGGTAATAATTGTCCAACCATTGACTAATTAGGATCGAAACATTCGTCTCGCAAAGTACAACCAAACTGTACAGTTAGTTTTTGATTTTATCCACATTTAGTACTCCATGCATGTATCGTAAGTTTGATGTGACGGGAAATCTTTTTTGCATAGTGCACTTTTCAAATGATCTAAACACAGCCCAAGAAGTAAGCGGCGTCAGAATTCGGCCAGATCAAACGGCTCATCAGGAACATCCACCCACCCGAACCTTTCAAACCGGTCCCAGCAATCTGGATCCTCGTGCAGCAGCGATTCCCTTTTGGGAAGCTTAGTTTCTTCTATCATATTCAATGAGTAGGCCATTACTAAATAGTAGACGAATCTGAGAAGAGCTGATTTCCCAGCACCAGTGGCCCCCCACACCGCAGTCACACCATAACCTGACATGTCATACGTAGAAAAAAATATCCTGGAGCAATTCGTCTTGATCCGGTGTAATAAATGGCTCGAACTGGAACAATGCCTCCTCCATTCTTCGAGAACAACAACGGCTGTCGAAACGGTCGTCCTGGCCCCAAGGATATTCCTCCTGCACGTGAGAGACATTGAAGAAGCAATTTAAACTGGAGAATGACACTACCATATATTTATAGACACATACACAGAGAGAACTATAGCTACAGAGTAATTTATTATGTAGCCGGACTCAAACTCCGCGTCCGACTCAGCGAAGGATACGGACCTAACCAGAGTGCAGTACCACAGCCTCCCCCAGGTTGGCTCAGACTATTTAATTACCTGATCCCCTAATGACGTGGCTTATCCTCAAATCATGTCATTTCCTTTTTCTCTCTCTCATTGCATCCGAATCAGAGGGCGGCGGCGGTGGCTCCCCTGCCCACGGCGTGGATCTTCATCAGGCGCGCGGCCACGCAAGTTCCTCTTCACCAACCGGCGGCAGCACAGGCGCACCCTCCCCGACCCGCGGAGCGGCTTGTCCCGCGGGGACGGCTCCTAGCGGCGGCCCAGCGGCGGTTGCTGCATCCCTGGTGGTGAAACGCCTGGATCTCGTGCACTTCGTGCGTGAGTGGTGGATGCAATGATGCGTGAATGCGTGATTAATGTATGTGCGTGAGTGCGCGATTAGCGATATGCGAAATATGAGTATGCAAAATTAATGATTCACAGGATCTTTTGCAGGTATATATATAGAGAAATTCCTTTCTACACGTATGTGTAGCAACTCCGACCTACTGCACGTGGTCTACCCTTCCCATCGCGCTCCAATGAGCCACGCTCGCCCTTAGCGGGTCAGGAATTAGTAGACCCGATAGAGATTATACGTTCCGATTTTTATGCCGATAGAATCTAGATATTTCAACAGTGCCCCTCCTCCTCTGTCTCCTTCTCACGTCCGTCCCTGCTCGCATCTGCGCCCTCCCCTTCGATGGTGGCGGCGGCGGGCCTCCACCACCACCGACGGCCCTCGCAGCGCGCGGCGCCGCCTCTCCCCCGACCCTCGGCGGCACAGCCCTGCCCTATCCCTGACGATGGCGGCGGTCCCTCCACCTTCTTGGCGTCGGCGGTAGCCCCTCTCGAGGCTCGCACGACGCTCCCCGTCGGCGACATGGCCCAGCTCGTCGGATGGCGGCCCCAGTAGCAGAGTGACTCAGCGGCAGTGCGGCCAGGCCATCGCGGGCTGCGGCCCATTGAGGCGGCGCGGCCACCACACCGCAGCGTCGCGACCGGCGGTGAGCCCCTTCCCCTGTGCCGCTATGGATCTGGATCAGCGGACGGTGGCCGTCAAGGTGCTTCAATGGCGCCACCTTCCTCCTCGCATAACAACTGATCCGGCGGCGGCCCCAACCCTCCTGGTTGCGTCGACGGAGGCGGCCCCTATCTCGGTGAGGAGGGCAACCCGCTTTCGGTTCATCACCACGTTGCCATGCACCCAGCAGGTAAAAAAATCTGATCTGATACACATCCATCTATTCGTGTGTTTCTCATTTAATTTTAGTCAGTTCGGTAGGCAAATCCCTCACATGTGTTGCTTGTTTCCTGATCAAGAGCAGCTAGCCCCCCGTCTGTCATCTATGTTGAACACCTGCAGTTGAAATGTTTTTTTCACTTTAATTAATGATTAATGAAAAATCACACACAGATGTTATGCGGGGAATAGGCTGTGGTAAATTTCATTATATGCATGTAGAATTGTAGATCCCATACTAGAATTGTAGGAATGGATTATGATGGTATTCCATCAGGAGGTCAGCAGGTATATCAGCATACTAATTTCTTGTTTTCTTTTTTCTGATGATGAGTATCATCCGGTACTCTTTTTAGACTTGCCAATGATTACCAGATATCTGGCTTGTGTAAATCAAATCTTTTAGATTGATTCTTCTATTTCTTACCTACTGGCCAGCTTCTAATATGGCTGCAGATTGTGTTGATCCATATAATATGATACGATTTCCACTACCAACAACTTAATGTCATGTTTGTTTTTAATTTCCAATTAGGTTCGTGCTCAGTGGGCAATTCATATACATATGACTAGGAGATGACAAGCTCCAACATGTGTGTTCGTATTTTGAGTTTATTTTCAGAAAATTGCTTGTATCTCTGCATACGTTTTTCAGTAAGTGTATTGTTGAATACTTCTTCACTGATTAGAGTATCAGTTGATACTTGCTAGGATTAAAATAATGGTTTTCCAATAGGTATATGCAGGAAGAATCGTTACCAGCCTAACCGCTGCCTGCATGCAGTGTGCTATGTATTACTAAATGAAGTTTCTCTTGCATTCATGGACTAATTTGTCGCAAAAACTTTCAGAATATCGTCTTCGGAATGTGCCTGCCGGAAAGACTCACCATACTTCTTGTCAATTTAATCTTTAGACAGAACAAAATAGAACAGACTGTTGGGAGTATGTTCTGGACAAATACCTTTTTTTAGTTTTTCAGCCTCTCCCTACATTTGGAATACCTTTTTTTTAGTTTTTCAGCCTCTCCCTACATTTGGAGGGATTTTGTAATTAAATTTTTCATATAGCCTGAAACATAGTATGCGTATATACTAGCTTGCAGAGTATATAGGTATGTAAGCATACTGTATCAAAAATTTCTGTCAGAAGCATGTACAGATACTCCCTTGTAGAAGGTATGCATGCATACTCTTTTTTTTAAAAAAAAACTTGTATAGTGTACGCATACCCTCGTTTACAAATGGTATATGCACATACCATCTTCTCTAAACAGTATGTGTATTTATCAAAGTAATAAAATAGTATGTACATATGCTCTCTTGTCACGTAAAGTATATGCATATACTCAGTATGAATGCATACGTCCTTTTAAAAACTAGTATGGACACATACCCTCTTGTCACGTGAAGTATATGGATATACTCAGTATGAATGAATACGTCCATCTAAAAATTAGAGTATGTATAAATACTCTATTCTAAAAAGTATGTACAGATACTACCATTTCAAAAAGTATATATAAATACCATATATTCTATAGTATGTACACGTATTCTAATCTGTTACCGTTTTTTTCTCTTTGGCGGCATTCAAATTTGCCGTGCATGCATGGAGCCGAGAATCTAATTGGTAGTCAACAGAGCCGTCTTCCCTATTGGATTTCTGCCGTACCCGTTAGGAGGTAGGAGTAGCTACTTGTTAGCAACAGACAACAGAAAGAAGAACAGCAACAGAGCAAGGATGAAGAAGAAGACGAATAGCAGAGAAAGAGGAATAGCAATACGAGGATCAGGAGTAGTACGAGTTTGTTACAATAATCTTGATACCCCTCTCCACAGCCACAGGTAAATATATACCACTCCATACACGGGTCAAGCCCAACCAGCAGAGGCACGCAGGCCCATGTCCGAAGCCCATAGCTATTACTAATACTAGTACCCAGATACCTGACATTCTCCCCCTCTTAAGCAACAGCTTGCCCCCAAGCTGTTAGAATTCTTGGTAGATGTATGAGCAAGTAGTCTTCCTTGGCCGACCAAAGCCTTCAAGGGTCCTCAACCAGCAGGTGATAGAATTGAAGTTGCAGTAGCCATTGCAAAGCCCACAGATCAACACCAGCATTAGTGAGATACAGTAGCCCAGGTGGCGGCCAAGGGTGCTTCAAAGGCTGATCAGAAGGAATTTCGCCCACTACCATTGCATCAATACTGAAACAAATAATATAGCATGCATCTATAGGACCATCAACTCCATCAACCAAACTAAAATGAACATATGGATGGCAGATTAGACAGTTATCGAGCTGCTGCCAATCTGAAGATGGGTGAGGCCTCTGAGTCAACAGTACAACACTGATAGCATTGAAGGGCTTCATTTGAACAAACTGATCTTGTGCAGGTGGCAGCCATGGTTGAGAACAAATTAAACCACCACACTTCCGCTGTACTTGCTCCGGAATCAGTGTACAACTAACCATACGCGCTGATAGCAAGAGCTGCGAACCACCAGGAATTGCAAGCACGTCATAGCTTGAAACTTCCACACTTTCAGATGATGTTGTCAGAGGAAACATATGGGATTGAGCACTGAACAACAACTGTATATGTGAAGACTGGACTATGCACCCATCCGGTTGAGCACTGATCAAACTGGTGCGCACAAATAATACCCATGCAATGAAGTTATGCAACACTGTTCCACTGCTACTGAGTTGGCTCACTGTAATCACGGATAGCTTGGACTGTACACTCCATTCTTGAGAAGATAATAGTGATACAAAAGCAGACAGCATATGGAAATGTGCAGAAGCATACCAAGTTGGGATATGAATCAAGATAAAATCAGAACACCCTTTCCAGGTAAAGGAAATCCACATAATCGTAGCTTTGTGCACATATGAAGACCAGATTAGCTTCCAATACTCCCAACTGAACCCACAACAGAGAAGCCACATCAGATACTTGTGTAGGAAACATGTATGGCACCTCACTGTGAGACAACCAAACGACAGCCAAGGTGTAGGCCTGAGTTGAACCCCATCACTCTGTATCTCGAACTGCATAGGTGGTGGCCATGGTGGCCTATGCCGCACTGCATCCCAGCTTGGCGAGAAACAACTCTGTATGTTCTTATCAACCAAGTATGGAGCTACTGGTATACTAGAGCCACCACTATGGACTGCAGCAACATGAGCTTCTAGTCTCTCAGGCTTTTCATCATCAGGTTTGCCAAAATCAACCACATCAACATAGCAAGGACTGCAAACTATACCAACTCGAGCCATATGTTCAGACATTTCCAGAGATTTGCTGGTGGCTACAGAAATCCAGTACATGACCATTTGATCTGAATGCCATGGCTGATAAGCTATACTGTGATGACATAGAATGTGCACACTAGAAACATCACTGTCACTACAGCTTCCACGATGAACTAATTTTAGCTTTCTAAAAATAGATGCATTCATCACCTCAGAATCAAGCAGGCATATACCAATCGGTACAGGAATAACAACGATTCTCCCTGGTCTCATCAAGCATTTCCACAACTCTACAGGTTCAGGAAGCACACCACTGATGTGTTGTTGAGTTGAAACATACCATGGGGGCTTCCAGAGGCGGACAGAGAGAGACGTGACCGCGAACCTCCCAACAATGTCGAACGACGGCCAGGGTAGGGGACCCAGCTCAGCCTCACAGCTCACCAACCGGAGTTCTGAAGGTGGAGGGCACGGCCTGTGCTGCCTGTATAGCACTGCATCCCAGTTGCATCTGAATGGAAGCGAGAAACAGCTCTGCATCATGATGAGGCAATTCATCATACACCTGTTGGGCAAGGTGCTGGGAAGTTCATCCTCCTTCACAGGCACCACCATCTGCACGAGAGAGGGAGCCGGGAAGGGGATGCTGAGCTCGGCACGCCACTCCTCGAGTACAGCGGCGACGGCGGAGCGGCTCGCCGTGCGAGAGGAAGGGATGGGCGCGGCCGTGACGCAGTGCTCCTCCGGGATGTGGTCGTCGTGGGCAGAGCCCGACCCGACGAAGGCGACTCTGGGATCGGCCAGGAACCGGTGCAGCGCCTCCGAGACGGTGTCGGGGCGGGTGGCCGTGGCCCGGCGCGGCGTCACCTGGTCGTGGTTGAAGCTGGAGGCCCGCGGCGTGGGATCATGCGACGAATGCAGCGGGTCGATCGCGGCCTCTGTCTCGATGGCGTTGGTGCGCCCATCGAGCGACACCACGTCGAGGTCGACGACGATGGAGGCGATGGCACTCGTCGTGTCGGGGAACTGCTCGGTGATGGGGATCCTGGCGCCGCGGTACTCGAACAGGGGCACGGCCACCCGCCCATTGTTATTTTTGTCGATGAATTGGTGCGGGTCCGAGTTGCCGGAGAAGACACGCGTGGAGTTAGTGAGATGTGGCGCGGGCGCGACCGAGGCGGCAGCGGACGGCGCGGGCGCGGTGATGACCGAAGCGGCGGCGGAAGGGGCGGGTGCGGGCGAGATGCAGGCGGCGGCGGCGGAAGGTATGGTCGCGGTCGCGACCAAGGCCGGGGCGGAAGGCGCGGGTGTGGTCGGGACCCAAGCGGCGGTGGTGGAAGGGGTGGGCGTGGGCGCGGGCGCGATCAACGCGTTGTGCTCAGCGAATCGCCGATCCAACCTCGCGTTCTGCTCGGTGAAGAGCCTGCACATCTCGTTGAGCAGGAGCTCGGTGGAAGCATTCATGGCTCTGATACCAAATGTTAGCAACAGACAACAGAAAGAAGAACAGCAACAGAGCATGAAGAAGAAGACGAATAGCAGAGAAAGAGGAATAGCAATACGAGGATCAGGAGTAGTACGAGTTTGTTACAATAGTCTTGATACCCCTCTCCACAGCCACAGGTAAATATATACCACTCCATACACGGGTCAAGCCCAACCAGCAGAGGCACGCAGGCCCATGTCCGGAGCCCATAGCTATTACTAATACTAGTACCCAGCCTGACACTACTCGTGCGTGTAGGGAAAATGCACCCTCTCTCTCTATATATGCGCATTACGAGTACTACGTAAAACTTGGTAATGTATTACTAGTATATATAAGTACTAGAATTGAAGATTGCCAAATTAAAAGGAGAGCAATATATATTACATACCTTTTGTGCAATTAATGGACCAATAATGGCAGCGTTGTTGGCTTCTTCCTGTTCTTCGTCGTCTACCTTCCTCGACGAATCATCCTCGCAATGCTTGGCCACCCCTTCTTCATTTGCAATGATGACGATACAGCTCTTAGTGTCCTCAGGCACGAGTCCGCCTGCATCCTTTATCTCATCCCAATCCTGTTTGGACTGCAGGCCCTCAATAACGATAAGGCAGCGGGACTCACAGAGTTTCTCGCTGAAGTCAGCAAAGTAGCTTTCGGGATTTTCATACTCCTCGTAGTCCAAGCTAAAGCACCGACAAAAGCCTTCCAAACTGAACGGACTGGGAACGTTGACCCACTCGCATTTCCATCGGTCAAACTTTAGTCCGTTGAATCCTGCAGTCTCATACACTAATGCTTCGTACACATCTTCCACAAGACTTAATGTGTCACCGCCCTCGTCCCCCCACAGCGAGATTACACGACGCTGTCCAAGTTGCTTAACGAGTTCTGTGATACCAATACCGGACGGCTGCGTGTAAATAAGACAAAATGAACACAATGTTATTAGGACGTAAAGACCCGATTACGCTGGATTTAACATTTAGCTACTATATTGTAGTACTTTATTAGATTTGGGACCCAGATGACTAATTTTATAGTTTGGGACCTACATGAGAATCACATGCTAGTTAAGGGACAGTCCCTATAACTATGAGCTATGGATCACATGTCGATTCCACGCTGGAGCTCCACGTCAACTATGGACTGTGACATGGCTGCTTTGGATCGGGATGGTATACTTAAATAGTTTGGGAATTTAGATATGCAATTTTATAGTTTGAGGACCTGGACAAGAAATGTGCAATAGCTTAGGGATCACTAATGTAATTTATCCCTTTTAAAAATTACAAAAAAAGAGTGTTAATAAAAGATACAATAAACATAAAAATTTCAACTTAACTTAGAGGATTTTAATACTGTAGCAATCAATAACACTAATATTTGAAAATCAAAAGTTAGATTCATGACATCATAAGATATAGGCTACAACAAGAGCTTCCATAGTCTAGGCTAATTAAGGTTTTAACTAAATGATAATCGAAGATACACAGAGTTGCCTTGAAAGTGGGAAAATAGTGGATATGTATGAAAAATCATAAAGATTATCAGTTGATAAGTCTATCATAACTAGATAGAAGCCAGAGTACCTATTATGCCTATTATGTTAGAAAATAAGCAAAAAGAAAAATACACAATTTAATATAAGTAATTTTTATTAGTTAGAAGTATTAAATAACAATGACTAATGCTTATGTCTCTAGAGATTCTAGCCCGTGCGAGAGCATGGGTTGATGCACCAGGAGACCAGTAGACTCTAAGTACAGGGAATTGCTTGATAAAGTTGACAAACTAACTTTATAGATGCCGGCAATATATAATACTCCTGGCCTAATAAGAGATGGAGTTAATTACCTTGTAAAATGCGTAAATGTATCGATCATTGTTGGCGAGTAGTGCAAGCTGCAATACTCGATATGGCTCCCCCGTGCACGAAAGTGCAATCCCTAATTGCTGTGTCGATATGACGATCCGGCTGCCAGTGCCAAGGTCCGGTAGACAGAGCCTGATGAGATCCCATTCCAGCGCGGAGGATAAATCTTCTAGGATAACAAGGTACTTATGCTTGCTTAATAGTTGCCTGAGCTTGTCCTGTATGACATTGTCTCCCTTGGTGTGGAGGAGGTCCTCACCAAGTGTGTCCTGCTGGTACGAGGTCACGTAGAGCTGATTCAGCAAGCTCTTGAGAAACTCTTGGATATTAAAAGGATGCATCAGCTTCACCCTGGCACGGGCTTTGAATTCTTTGCAGATTCCTGGGTCAAGGTAAGCTGCATTGAGAATGTGCTCGGCCTCAAGATCTACACCTGCAGCTCTCCACACTGAGATCACTCTGAGCTCGTTACACCGTCCATCGGCAACCAAATATTTGAGGTTGCACTTGAACGACGAGCTTTGCTTCACGTTGGCCTTCCACAGGTCTCTTAGGATGTCGACCGTTGAGGGGAAAGTGGCGGCTTTGAGCTGCTCTGGCGGTACCGGCGACGGAGTGGTGGAGGAGCCGGAGTCATCGCCGCCCAAGAGGTTATAGCGGCTGTTCCTTTGGCTCAGCTCCTCCACCCTGGCCTTGAGCTGCTCCAGCTGAGCAACTGCTTGGTCCAGGTCTCCGGCCCAAGCCGGTGTAAAGCGGGACGGCAACGGTACCACGCACCGCACCCAGGACCAACGGGCCCGGGTCGAGGTGTTGTCCAGGTGGATGGCAAACTCGACGCAGTCTTCCACGTCGAAGGCCAGCTCACGGAGCTGCCGCACCCACGTCTTCATCACCTTCTTGCCGGTACGCTCCTTGTTGTCGTTGGCCTCCTCGAGGAAGGACCGCATCTAGCGATGAAAACGGACGGAAACGAACGGAAAAACCCTATTTCTACTTCCGTTTCTATATTTTTTTTTGGCGGAAACGGGATCGGGTTCGGAAAATACGGGTTCGAAAACGGAATCGGAATATGCGGACATACGGAAACGAACAAATACGGATGGAGAGCCGGAAAATTAAATTAAGATCACATAATATAATATTCTCAAAGTATACATATATAAAGTCATGTAATAATATATACAAAGTTTAATATTCATTTACATGCTATGTACGTAAATATAACAGGCATATTTGGTGATTTGTAGTTATATTAACATAACATAAGGACATGTAATTGTTGAACATGTTGAGTATAGATTGAAAACGGGATAAAAACGGAATAAATACGGGTCTATTCCATATTAAAACGGGATTACTCGGAAACGGACGGAAAACATCATTTTCTACTTCCGCAAATACGAAAACGGGATCTCGCAAATACGGAAACGGATGGGAAAATATAGAAAACGGAACGGGACGGTACGGAAAAATTCCGTCCGTCTTCATCCCTAACCGCATCATTTGGAACTCAGCGAGCATGAACCGCAGGTCTCGCGGCACCGCCGCCTTCAGCTTCTTGTCATCATCGATTGCCACCAGGACCCGGCGCTGGACTCGCATGCTTTGCCGAGGGCCAGGGCCCAAAAACCCTCGGCAAAGGGCGGCCCTCGGCAAAGGGCCCTCGGAAAATTTTGATGAGACGGCGAAGGGGTCTTTGCCGAGGGCCCTTAATCGAAAAAAAAATCCGAAAAAAATAGCAAAATAATTTTATATTTTTTGGAGGCGCCGACGAGCCATCACCCCCACCCGCGGGATTTTTTGTAGCATTTTACACAGTATTTTTGACCCTATTTATAAAGTCGTGGTCGGTGGGATTCGAACTCATGACCTTCTCACACCCTCTCTCACTTACCTCCTCTAACCACTCCAACCCTTTATCACTTGCGTTTATATTCCATTTCGATTCCCCATATGTTATAACAAACCGAGTGTAAATTGATTGTTTGAGGCACTAAACGAATTCAAATGAAAAAGTTGTCAACTATAAAGTTTCGTAACTTTTCGAGATCTACAACTTTCGTTTAGAGTGTTTCTCCATCCGAGGTTTTTTTTCAAAATTTCAAATTTCAAATTTCAAACTTAAGACACAATTATCGGCAATTAGATGCTTTCAAATGAAAAAGTTGTCAACTACAAAGTTTCATAACTTTTCGAGATCTACAACTTTCGTTTAGAGTGTTTTTCCATCCAAGATTTTTTTTAAAATTCGAAATTTGAAATTTCAAACTTTAAATATAAATATCCTCAATTAGATGCTTTCAAATTAAAAAGTTGTCAACTATAAAGTTTTATAAATTTTCAAGATCTACAACTTTCGTTTAGAGTATTTTTCCATCCGAGACTTTTTGAAAAATATCTTTGCCGAGGGTCATAAGATAGGCCCTCGGCAAAGACCCTCTTTGCCGAGGGCCATAAGGCAGGCCCTCGGCAAAGAGAATTTTTAAAATATATTTTGAGGCACTAAACGAATTCAAATTAAAAAGTTGTCAACTACAAAGTTTCGTAACTTTTCGAGATCTACAACTTTCGTTTAGAGTGTTTCTCCATCCGAGACTTTTTTCAAAATTTCAAATTTCAAATTTCAAACTTAAGACGCAATTATCGGCAATTAGATGCTTTCAAATGAAAAAGTTTTCTTCTACAACATTTTATAACTTCTCAAGATCTACAAACTTTATTTTGATTGTTTGGTCATTTGTTCAACCGACGTGGTGATTCTAACATATTTCACAATCCTTATATATCCTCTCTAGTAGTTTCATGAAACTTATTAGAGAGATGTAGATTTTGTGAACAACATTACTATTGATTTGTTAAATGAAGAAATGACCAATATATACTTTGTAGATTTTAAAAAGTTAGACAATTTTGTAGTAGAAAACTTTTTTATTTGAGTTAATTTAGTGTCTCAAAATATATTTTGAAAAATCTCTTTGCCGAGGGCCATAAGGTAGGCCCTCGGCAAAGACTCTTTGCCTAGGGCCAATAGGGAGGCCCTCGGCAAAGATTTTTTTTTTTGCCGAGGGCCGTTTCTTTGCCGAGGGCTGGCCCTCGGCAGAGGCCTCTTTGCCGAGGGCCTGTCTTTGCCGAGGGCTCCTTGGGCCGGCCCTCGGCAAAGAGGGCCTTTGCCGAGTGTCCGATATTTAGCCCTCGGCAAAGCCGGAAGCCCTCGGCAAAGCCGGCGTTTCCGGTAGTGCGGCCCACGGTCGCTTCCACCGCAGTCTTGGTCAAACTAAGCGCCGTGTCCGCCATGGAGGCGTTCTCTCTCTCCCTCTCTCTCTCAATGTGTGTATGCGCGCTACTAGCTTTGTGCTTGTGGTGTGCAGCTAGCAACTGATGGATACTGGCTGATTGATCCTAGGGATATATATAGTGTGGAACTGCATAGTTAAACAGGACTTGGCAGAAGAATCTGCGTTTCCTGAGGTCTTGTTACAAAATAAACCTAGCTACCTTCAGACTAGACTCTCTTAATCTTTAATATGCATGCTCATGGAGTGCTCTAATCCTTCACATGCACTATCGCATTCCTCGGATCTTAATAGAGAGAGTGGTGGCCTCAATCCTAGGAAACCGAGGTAGCTTAGCACTACAAATAACATATACTCACGGTACCCTAGGTCCAAAACAAAGGTAACAGTGGCACGTTAACGAGCTGACTTTTTGATCCATTATTTCCCGTGCATGTTGTTATATATTAACGTAGGGGCCAGTATATACTATTATGTGAGACCCTGTTAGGTTACAATAAAGTCACATTAACATATGTATTTTCTTCTATCTACTGGGTACTCAGATACTCCGAGCACAAGTACAAGTGCTTGGTACTCCGATTTTAACATATGTATTACAATGCGTTAGATTAGGTCCTAAAGAAAATATTTTCTTCATCGGAACTACCACACATGCACGTTGATCGAACACGGGACAGCTAACGCGAATCTGTTTGATGAGGTCCTAAAGAAACTATGTTTTCATCGGATCTACAGCCCATGCACGTTGATCAAACGTGGGGCAGCTAGAGCGGATTCGTCCGCTCATCAAAACTCGGACAGCGCTAGCCACGCGGATTCACCACCGCTCCGCCTAAGTGGACATAAGTTAATTGCTTGCCACCACCGACCGAACACACATGCATGACGAAATGCTGGCTTCGTCATTCGAGGTATGAACCTAGCCAACGTAAGCTGGCTACCCGGGCGGCTTCGTCACTCAACTCGTTATCATGGCTCCATGAACTACTCCATCAACGCGTCCTTAGCTTGCTTCCGTATAAGTTTATTAACATCTTAATAAAAGATATAAACATTAGAATTATTCTTTCGTCGGATCTACGGCTCATGCATGTTGATCAACAGACTTAGGACAGGTACCACGCGGATTCGTTCCCGCGCACATATGCACGAGTGCATGACAAGATGTTGGCTTCGTCACTAGGGACGGGTTTAGTTTGGTGCATATCTCTAGAGGGAAGAAGGGTCCATGGACGAGCAATGTATGGTTTGCGACGACGCCGGATAAACTTGCCCGTTAAAATATGTTAGACAAGCTTGTCCATGTTTTTAATCTTTATGATTAGTAAATAAATTAAAAATTGTAAGTATATATTACTTATTAATTACGATGGCAAGATTCGTTTCGCAAGTGCTAGCTAATAGTATGTCGATTAGCTGGTGTACGTTTTCTGGGTCTATTAGGTAGTGTAGTGATAGTTAACATTATCATATTTTTAATTAGTGACTACCATGATAAAATTAGTGTTAGTGCATATTTATTAGTCAATTAGTGCACGTTTTATAATTAGTAAATTGTTCTCATCCCATAATTCTCATCCATCCAACCATACAAAAAAAAATGACTTGTCTCATCCTAGCAACCGGTGGATACTGGCTGATCGACCTGGAGGTCCTAGGAATATATATAGTGTCGAATTGCATAGTTAAACAGGACTTGGCAGAGGAATATGTGATGAGACCTGGACCTAGAGGTCCTGTTACAAAATTAATGTAGCCCCAGACTTGACTCACTTAATCTTGAATTTACTCCCTCGTGGAGCGCTCCCATCCTTCACATGCACTACCTGATTTCTCGGATCTTAATGGAGATCAAGCGAGAGTGTAGGGTGGCTTCAGTTCTAGGAATTACCGAGCGAGGTATTTCAGTGGAGAGATTTATTTCCTTGTTTTTAAAGGCAGTCCCAATGATTAAAACTATACTCCCTTCGTATCAGATTTAGAAATCGTTCTAGCGCAGAAGCAAAGTTGAGGAAAGGAAGTCGTCCTAGCGTAGCCCCTGCATGCGCTCGCGTCAAGGCAGTAGCCCATGCAAAATCAGTCCACCAGCAAAAAAAAATAGTGCCGCGCCAGGAATCGAGCCTGTGAGGCCGTTTGAGCCTTGGTTGTTTCTAGAAAGAGATGCACCCGCAACTGTATTTATTAGGGGCAGACAGGAAAAAAATACACTATAATTAATTACTCCTTAGTAAACACAATCATGTCCTAAACGACTTCTAAATCCGGGAGTACACAGTTTCCATCTGATAAGGAGGGAGTACACAGTTTCCATGACGAATACGCCAGAAAAAAATTATTTATAAAAACTACCCTCTACAATGGTGGTTTCTTTAAGCAATAAATGACAGCTATTTTATACTTAAAAAAATGCTAGCCTTTTTCTCTCTCCCTTATCTCTTCCATCCATCCGAGCTCTCTCTCCTCCCGTGACCTCTACCAAAGAGACAAGCAGCTGCAGCACCTGTACGCGAGCGCACGAGGCGGCGCGAACGAGCGCGCGGCTCCAGTAGGTGAGCGGGGTGGCTGCTCCGCCGGGCGCACGTGGCGGCGCAGATGAGCTAGCACGGCGGCTCTGCCGAGCGCGCGCGGCGGCGCGGACGAGCAAGCACGGCGCCAGCAGACGAGCGAACTGGCTCCTCCGGTGGGCGACTGCATGCGGCAGCGCTGATGAGCACGCGGCTCCGGCGAGCGCTTCCAGCGCAAGCGAGCATGGGCGAGCAACCGCATCGCCGGCGAGCGAGCGCACGCGAGTGCAGCCAGCGCGGGGCCGGCGACGCGAGCGCAGCCAGCGAACCAGCACGGTGGCACGGGCAAGCGCGACGGGCTAGCGCGACGGCCGGCGGGCGAGCGCGTGACGACGTGTGCGAGCTCGCGCGGCATTCGGCCGGCGAGCTCGCGGCGGCTGGCGGGCCACACGGAGCGAGCATAGACGGGTGCCCATGGAGGAGAACGCGTGAGGAGACGAAATCGCAGGCCCTACTTCCATAGAAACTACCGGTTTCCTCCGAGCGGCGAAATCACCGTTTCTTGCTACCTCGTTGCGAGGGAAGACGTGGTTTCGCTAAGAGGAAATGGTTTACTCTAATTTTCTTCTATTTCCTCGTTAATTAAACTGCCATGTCAGTATTTTGGTTAGGTGACATCTCATTTAATAGAGTTAGAAACCATCATTAATATCCCATTGGGACTGCCCTAAGATTGTCATGTCATATATAATGAAATAAAACTGGGATGAAACACCCATTCTCAATGGAAAGTTTCATTCCATAGTTTCGTATATAGACATTTAATTCTATGACTCAAAGGGAGTTGGTAATTATGCGAAGAGAGTTTCATCCCTATGAAACTAAATTCTTCTCTCTATTCATTAAAACGTTGTCATATCATCAAAAGTGCATATGTGGCAGGCTATTAAATGCAAATAAAACTCTATTAAAACTCCCATTGAGACTGGTCTAGCACTACAAATAACATACACTCACTGTACCTAGGTTCTAAACAAAGGCAAGGCGGCACGTATGTTAACAAGCTGACCTTGATCATTTTTTCCCGTGCATGTTGTTACTCCTGTACTAACGTAGGGGCCAGTATACTAATATGTGACCTTGGAAGAGGTCCCCTTATCTTATGTGTTTTTTCTATCTATAGGTAGGTTTTGATTGGTAACCAAGCACGTTGCTGATCAAACTTGGGATAGCTAGCTAGCGCGAATCTGTTTGATGAGGCCCTAAAGAAATTAAGTTTTCATCCGATCTACAGCTCATACACGCTCGTCAAACGTTGGACACCTAGTGCGGATTCGTCCCCTCATCAAACTTGGGACAGTGCTAGCACGCGGATTCGTCATCGGCCCGCGTAAGTGGACCTACATTAATTGCCTGCCACCAACGTAATTAAGCTACTACCCGGGCGGCTTCGTCACTCATCAAAAAAACGTCAACATGACTAATTCCATGAACTAGTCCATCAACCCATCCTTGCTTCAGTATAAGCAGTTAATGAAAATCGTTAACAAAAGATATAAACGTTTCAAACACCTTGCGCGGATCTAGTCGCCGGTCACGCGCAGATCAAGATACCGGCCGTATGATGACCCTGGAGAACGATGACCCTGGAAAAGAGAGAGAAGGGAAGAAAGAAGATAGTTGGGAGATGGGCGAGATGGCCCTGCGCCACCGCCCTCATTGCTGCTTGCCTGGCATCCGGCCAACAGCTCCGGCGGCGGCAAGATCAAGGACGAGGTTGGGGGCAGAGGAGGCAGCTCCTTATAATAGTATTAGTCTATCATGGCTAATTCTATGAAATAGGCCAGCAACCCAATCTTATTGTTTTGGTATAACTTTGTTTTGGTATAACTTAATTATAAAATCTTAATAAAAGATATAAACATTAGTATTATTCTTTGGTCGGATCTACGGCTCATGCACGTTGATCAATAAATTTAGGATAGCTATCACGCGGATTCGTCTCCGCACACTACAGGAAACTGGCTATTTGCCGACTGCAATTTTCTTTGCCAACTGTTTTTTTTCGACACTCGGCAAAGAGGTCCCTTTGCCAACTGGAATTTCCTGCAGTCGGCAAAGCAGGATTTGCCGACTGCCTGGCTTTGCCGACTGCCAGGCAGTTGGCAAAGCCACTGCCAGGCAGTTGGCAAAGAATTGCAGTCGGCAAAGGCAGGCCATGGTCGACGCCATCCACACCGTCACCTTTGCCGACTGCAACTCCGTCAGCAGTCGGCAAAGGTGAAGGCTTTGCCGACTGCCATCCTCCTTGGCAGTCGGCAAAGGCTCTTTGCCAACTGCCACTGATGGCAGTCGGCAAAGAATATATCATGTACTTACTGTAGCAAGGCAACACAAAAAAACTGGGATCGAAAATCAAAAAAAATTAATTCTTTGCCGACTGCCATCAGTGGCAGTTGGCAAAGAGTCTTTGCCGACTGCCAGGGAGGATGGCAGTCGGCAAAGAATTTCTGAGAAAAAAAAATAAAAAATAACCTTTGCCGACTGCCAAGGAGCAGAGCAGTCGGCAAAGTATTTTTAAAAAAAATTTAAAAAAATAATTTTTTGAAAAAAAAATAATAGACTTTTGCCGACTGCGTCACATGCTGGCAGTCGGCAAAGGGAAAAAAAAAAAAGAACCAACGAGGCAGCGACACCGCATCCCATCCCTCTCCTACACCGACCGAAACCAAAAAAAAAAGGAAAATCTCCCTCCGTCCTTCCGCCCCCTCTCTGCAACCGCAGCTGTGCGCCTCCGCGCCGCCGCCGCTCTCACCCAGCCCCTGCGCATTGCCGCCCCTCCCTCTCCCCCACAGCGGCGGCGCCTCTCCCTCTCCTCCGCAGCGGCGGCGGGCCGGCGGCTCCGAAGCCCGAGCGTCCCTCCCTCTACCTCTTCCTTGCAGGCCGTGCTGCCCCTCACCCACAGTGATGGCGGCGGCGAGCCAGAGGAGCAGGGGAATCGGATCCGCCGCGCGGGAGCCCTCCAGCAAGACGCGGTGCAGGTACTGCTGTCTCTCTCTCCTTCTCTCCACGTTCTGAGGTCGCCCCCAAACCCTAGCGGCGCAACCTAGGTTCCAGCGTCTGTACCCCTCCTCTGTATCCATTGTCAAGGATTGTTCGCGCTGTACTGCGATATCTTGCCTGTCACAGTATTTCGTTCCAGTTTTTGTTTGCAGGTGTCCGACAAAATCATGGATGAGTATGGAATTGCTTTCCTTTGAAACAAAACAGAGTTCCTCCGCCCTCGACCTAAAGCTTCTACGGCCTCAGATCCATTTGTTTCCAATGCACACATCTTATTGCATCTCAATGGCCAAGGGCTGTAGTTTGATTTGTTTTGATTTTCCCCTTCGGAGACCAGTGGTGGTCCAGAGACTTATTATTCATCCTTTCAGTTCCTTCATGCGCACTGTTCACTGACATGCAATTCTTCTCCTCCTGCTGCAGCTCACAAGTACATAATTTTCCCTTCCAACAAAGCAGGTAATTTTTCGATTCCAGTACGATAGGTACATAATTTTAAATTTTACTACGAAATACCTTATACAGTAGTGCTTCAAAGCTATGAATGTCTCTAGCACTCGACTCCTACAAACGAAATGCAAAATTTATATAAAACATAGAGGACCTAAATTAATTAACTTAGATGACCTTAATTAATTTTGTTGGAACAGAAATTTGCTTCTGCAGGTTTTCGTTTTCCTAGGTGTTTCTTTGCTTCGGCAATAGGAACTCCAAATATCTGATATACTTCGGTAATTTACACCTGCCATCCCGCCAAGGTGTTCATCCTGCCATCGCCGGGGAGGCCGCACCTTGCCCAAAGGATGCCACATCCCCCTACCTGTTGATCCTGTAAAAAAGGGTCTAACTCTATCCCTGCTGTTGATTACTATATGCTGACATAAATAAAAAAGGCTACACCTCAAATAGGTGCTAAAATGAATTGATCTCCGTATGACACTATTTTAATCTTAAAAGAAGGCTAAGAGGTCTAACTCCAATCCTCACTCCTACAAAATTCAGCTTTGTTTCATAGTCACTACATGGTGATTACTAGAACATGCAACAATTTAATTTTTGGAAAGTCTAATCTTCCTGCTAAACTGCTTTTCTACACAAAATCCAGCTTCGTTTCACAGTCACTACACGGTGATTACTACAAGATGCACGAATTTAATTATTAGAAAGTCTAATCTTCCTATTAAACTGCTTTATAGATGGTACAGTATGTGACAAATGATACAGTATGTGCTAATCAATAATCGTTTAAGAAATATTTAGAATGCTGGTGCGTGCAGTTGAACTTGGCAATATTTACAATGCACAGATATATTTGGCAAATATTATTAACCATCAGTGAATCATCTGCTGGCACGAGCCAGTCCTGCAGCAGGAAGTGGATCACCACTGTCCCCATCGAGCCTCTTCAGTATATGTGAATCTGTATGTATTTTTGGGTTAGCCCTTTACTTTCTGCTGATTTATTTACTACCTACACTATAAACTATGGTTGTTGCTCCTTGATTGGGTGACACTGCAGGGAAAAACACCTGCAATGTTAATTATGTCATACTTTGCCCTGGTGCAAATAATTCATGTCTGCTTATGATACTAGGTATGAACATTTGATTTCATTTCAGTCTATTGGCAATAAGAATACAAATGATAGTTTCCTGACAAAAGCAGAAAATGCATCATCTTCTATGTTGGTCGATTGCCCATTATTTCTTTGGTACCCTTTTTCTGTCATCACTTAAACAATCTAATTTCAGCTTTAGCATTAATGAGAGGTGCGTGCAGTTGAACTTGGCAGCCTGCATTTTTATCAGGTTAATTTAGTTGTTTCAAAAAAAATTGTATGCAGGGATGACCCTTTTACAGACCACCATTTTCCAAGGTTTTGCAGTGACCATGTTAAGCAGATTGATACAACATATACATATGCAGGGATTCATCTTCCAGCCCATTCACCACTCAACCTTTCATGTTCATTGAAAGGTTATTCTATTGCCGTCGCAAAAGGCCATCATTGCTTTCCTACTCGGCATCAACTCTACGATGAATCTGAAGGTATGCCTTCTTTTCATTAACTCCATTTCAGTACTAATAATTAGTTTCATCATTTGTTTGTTCCATGAATTGTAGGCCACCAAATTGTGGTGATATGTCATTCATGTATTCAGCTTGGCCAGGTCGTCTTGCTACCCTCAAATTCCTTTACTATCAAACGCCTCTGATTTGTTACTATCTAATTGAGGTCTTACTTTTTCAGGTTTACTCCAGTCTCTGGTATCCTCATGTACCAACTACACAGGCTCCCTCCTACCTCACATTACCCCTTTTGCAATGCTAACACTATCCCATTTGTAACTAATGTTACTACTCTTTTTTCTCCATGTATACTCATATGATGTGCTATAGTTCCAGCTTGCTAGCCAAAGCACGGGGGTACTGGAAAACTTGGAATCATCTCCCTTGGCGTTATTCGGCTGAGTTTAATGGTTTCCGATACTCAAGTTACTGATTACAAACTCCTCGCTTGTAACCATGATCATTTCAAATACCAATGACGTTGTTTGGGGTCATACTTGCAATAATGGTTCTCCTGATGCCATAAACGCTACAAAGCTGAGCTCATGTACACAGAGAATCAACCACGGCAACATAAGTCTATATCCAGCTTCAACATTGTTGTAACTAATTTAAGTAACCTTTTGCTTTCACTATTTGCAACTTGCTATGAACAGGAGGTTACTATGGCTAGACCTCTGCAGCATCATAGTTTCCATTTTCATATTTGTACGATCATATAATATGCTATGCTCTTGGCTTACTGCCCCGTGCGAAGCACGGGGGTACCTGCTAGTTTAGATTTTATGTTCTTGCATCACTAATCGTTGTTTACAGGTAGTTCTCCATGTTAGGTTGGATTTGGATTAGAAAGGTTAATTTGGATAGAGTAATCTGATATTTTCTGTAGAAGTTTAATTAGAAAGTTTATGAGGAAAAAAAATATGTATCTCACTGAACAAACTGACAGATCACTGAAATTATGTATCTCATTGACACATCACTTATATTTGCCTCTCTAAGCTATTGTTTTGGTTTCAGATTGGTCTCCAGAAAGGTTCTAACTCTTTTCAAGAAGCCCGAGCAGCGAGATTCACTAAGCTAGTGAGACACTAGGTGTAACTGGGAGATTGAATCAAGAAGTGATAGAACTACAATTCAGTGAGTTCAGTCACCACACGATAGAATGGGTTAGTACCAGATTAAAATTGTATTGTCACTTCCGCAGTTTCGCTGTTACTGAATTGAAACTCTTCTCTTACTACTATTTAAAAGTGTACATATATTGTGCCTACTGACTACAATTTTTTTTCGCAAAAGAAAACTGTGCATCCTTCATTGGGTCAGTTAGTAGTAGTAGTAACTATTATGCATTAAATTGACTACATATGTATGTGACATATTATAGTGGTAATTGTTAGGAGTAGAAAGACTGAATGCTGGGATTATAAATCATGTACTGCATATTAGCATATTTTTAGTGCTACTTCTGTACAAAATTATGTTCTATCCTCTCTGTGCAAAGAGTTGGAAAACCTCAGGTCTAAAACCTAAAATCATTTACTGCATATTAGCATATTAGCATATTAGCAAATTAAGTTTGATGTATACTAATGCTCAACACCTAATGGTTGCCTTAGGTTGCTTGTTCAACAGAAATTAGTGATATATACTAATATTATTCAATAAAAAATAGAAAATAAAAGCAAAAAAAAAATCCAGCTTTGCCGAAGTTGGGCAAAAAAACCCAGAACAGAGTCTTTGCCGACTGCAATGGGAGGCAGTCGGCAAAGAGGTCAAACCTTTGCCGACTGCGACTCCGAAAGCAGTCGGCAAAGAACATTTCAAAAAAAAATATTTTTTTTCTTTGCCGACTGCCGAGCTGGCGGCCAGTCGGTAAATAATTTTTGAAAAAAAAATTATTTGCCGACTGCCGAGAAACCAGCAGTCGGCAAAGCCTGCCGTCAGGGCTGGCGGCGCCACGTGGCTATGCCGACTGCTGGCGTGGCAGTTGGCAAAGGCTTTGCCGACTGTGTGTCACGTGGCAGTCGGCAAATCCGCCTTTGCCGACCCAGGCTTTGCCGACTGCTCTTTGCCGACTGCCACGTGGCTTTGCGGTCGGCAAAGCCTTTGCCGACTGGGTTTATGCCTTTGCCGACCGGGGCAAGCAGTCGGCAAAGAGGCGTTTTCCTGTAGTGGCACCTGCCTAACACCTTGTTCGGATGTTATCGGATTCACCTTAATCCACGTGTGTTAGGGTAAAATTTAGTTTAAGTTTTACTGTACATATAGATTGATGTGAATATGACTGCATCCAAACGAGGCCTAAGTGGATATATATTAATTGCTTGCGGTCAGCCGCGCACACATGCATGAGTGCATGACGAGATGCTGGCTTCGTCACTGGGGTGGTAGTTTTGTGCATATCTCTAGAGGGAAGATGGGTCCATGGACGAGCGAGTCGCTATGGTTAAAATCGCCCCTAAAAATATATTAGACAAGCTTGTCCGTGTTTTTAATCTTTACAATTACTAAATAAATTAAAAAAAAATATTAGTATGATATATTAGTACTTAGTAATTATGATGACAAGATTAATTTCGCCAAGTGCTAATATGTTGATTAGTGTACGTTTTGTGTGTCTATTAGTCAGTAGTAGTGCCAGTCAAAATATCTTATTTTTAATTAGCGACTATCATGATAAAATTAGTGTTATTGCATATTTATTAGTCAATTAGTGCATGTGTTTCATGTGTCTATTAGGTAGTTTTTATTATTTTTAAATGATAAATATAACTAGTCAATTATTATCATATAATTCACATCCATCCATCCAACCAAACAAAAAAAAGACTTTTCTTATCCATCTGACCAATTAGGGTAGTCAAAGTGCAGAAACTATCATAATTTTAAATTAATTGTCCTGCCATGTAGGCATTTGCTAATGTGGCAACCAATTTAATGAGGACAAAGAGCAAAAAACCGAGAAACCATTTCTAAGTTAGACTTGGTGTCTTCATGCACAATGAACCAGTTGGAAACCATTTGAGACCGTGTTGGGGAGGAGCACATGGTTTCCATTTCGTTTTGATCGTTTCTCCATTCGAGGTCGTTTGAAAAATTCGAATTTCAAATGCATGAAACTCAAACTTAACTTTTCTTGGATAGATGATTTCAAATAAAAAGGTTGTCAACTCTAAAGTTGTATAACTTCTCAAGATCTATAACTTTAGTTTTGGTCGTTTCTCTATCCGAAGTCGTTTTGAGAAATTCGAATTTAATATTTGGCACCCATTTTTAGAGGTGGTTCTAGATCTAACCGCCTCAATCCATTTGTCGGGGGTGGCTAGATCTAAAGCCGCCCTAGATCTAGAGCCGCCCCTACAAATAGGGCCATTTAAAAAGGCGGCTGAAAAATACTAGCCAACACTACAAATGCATTTCTAGAGATGGCTTATTTTGGAAACCATTTTTAGAGGCAGCTTTAGATTGAGCCGCCCTTATAAAAAAAGAGAGGCGTCTCTACAAATCCTTTCTGTAGTAGTGGCAACACCTTAAAATATCTCTCCCAATAGCAGTACATGAAAGATGGCTGAAAAGTGATGGTTGGACTGCTCGAGCAAGAAAAAAACATAGTTACCCCCAATAACAAAGTTTTATAGGGACAAAGGAGATATTGGAGGACTAGTCGAGATGCTCTAAGGCTAGTCTCAATGGGAATTCATCAAAGTTTTATGGGCATTAAATATGCTGATGTGGCACCGTATTAATGAAGAGAGAGATGATAATAGTTTTATGGGAGCAGAGAAAGTTTCATGGGGATGAAACTCTTCTGCACTGTTTCCAAAATAGGATGCGTTAGAAACTGGAACCTGAAACCCCCCATTAAGACTGGTCTAAAACTGTTTATTTTATTTTTTGCTCTTGTGAGCACGCAGGTCCTTGCATTGTCCACTTGCTCAAACAAACTGGGCCATCCCAGCCTTCACATAAACGAAAAATTCTTTTTTTTGGAAACATCACATAAACGAAAAATTCTCCTGTGTCTTGAACTCGCGATTTGGTTGTCTCTACAGTGGTACTGTCGCTGACTTCAGCAACTGGCTGCTCAAATGTATTTTAGAAAATAAGACTGTCGTAAGTCTCTAGAGCCGGCCACTTGACATTTTCTCCAATATTCTTTTCTGTGACAGCTTGCTAATCAAATAGAATAAATAATGCAAGCTGAGATTGGATCCCATAGATTGGTTCGCCATTTTGGGAACCGCACTAGGATGTCGCATGCACGTGATTTCAATGGTTTGACCCAATCCAAACATCACCATCTAGCAATGGTTTCTTCTTAACTGGAACCGGAAGCCATGGGGTACGTAGTGGCACATGCCTGTTCCGCGTTTGGTGGATCGTACTTGTAACTAGCCCAATTAGCAGTATAGATGATGTTGACTTACGCTGGGATCGAGCAAAGGAGTTGCACTTGCACCTGCCTCCTGGAAAACCATGGTTAGTGCTAAGCATATACAAGCAACGTACCTCTTTGATTTGCAGCTGGATATGGTTGTGTTCATATTCGGGTGATTATTTGCCATCCAGTTCTCAGTGTTTTGCGCGCCTCTGAAATGTTTTCAGACACACGCTACGCCAGATTCTCGCAACAGGTACGGAGTTATTTTTTACTGTAGGGGCGGCTGGGGTTGGAGGCGTGTCATACCTGGTTTTAAAGAACAAAACCAGGTTAGCCATATGTATACCCAGAAAGTCCACACATATGTCAGAATGAAAAAGTATCAGAAATAATGTTATTATATATCGTATACATAGCTATAAATTAACACTTACATTAGAGTATCGCGGAACGGTGACTAAACTTCAGGCTCCATTCTTCTCAGAGACGGCTGACTGGGGGCTCCGTATGTCAAGCACTTCAGATAGACTTCTATATACTCCATTACACCTTTATCCTTCTTCTATGTAGCACCTTACTACACACTGGAGTGTGGTGAAAATAGCAAGAGTGAGTCCATATCGAACTCAACAAGTATAACACAGGGTTCATGAGGCACAAAAGTCTAGACACTGTTTGACTGCATTTAGCTTTTAATCATCATTTACTTAGCAATTGAGTAGCATCAAGGTAACTTAATTCCCATTAATGAATCAATGATCAATTGTAATAAGAATAATGAAATAGCATTATCATGGCATAATAATATCAGCAATAATTAAAACATGATATAACAATGGTGATCATCTATCTGTAAATGTTCCAAGGCCGCCCGTATCCGTGGGCATGACTAGTATACCAGTTTCTAACTCTGCGCAGAGGTGTACACTTTCACTGTGAGTCATGGTTTCCAAATGTGTGGGGAGATCAAACCCAAATACCGGAGAACCATATAAAGCCACTTAAAGGTTCGTCTAACAAGTTAGGGTCATTAGATTCACTCGGCAGGCAGATATAGGAACCCCTTTTCAAATGGCATAATTCCTTCTCAGCTATACTCATAGACTAGAGGCGTCCTACACTCAACGTGTCAAGTCATTCTTACGCCAATTAAGGTAACCACTAACAAGCTAGAAAATGTCCTTTAAACAACTTAAGCCACAGTCATATAGCCCTCACAGCTGTACTGTATGTCCCGGATAAATCACGTATAGATAAGTCCTTATGGAGAGAAACCAGAGCAACAATATAACCCCTTGCTCTAGCCCCCTTTTCAACAGTAATAAAATCATCTTAATGGTTGGTTGCTTAATCCATTAATCAAATTATAAGATCATTGTTCATAATTAAGCACTTGCAATAGCTACCCAAATGCATCCCCAAGGTTGACAAGGAATCAAGGTATCAATCACTAGAATAAATCTCTACGGTTGCCAAGGTAGACACATGCATATGAATAATATTTTTGGTGTATAGGTAACATGGATAGTCCCATGTTATACTTGCCTTGATCAAAGCATTCCTATTGATACTACAAGTCTGGCTCAAAATAATACTTCCGATCATCAAAAAACTGCTCACCGTCTATACTCGATCACCAAATATCAACACACAATCATCCGAGCAATCATACACGAAGCAAACAAAGAGACATAGTTAGAACAGTACACCAATAGTAGCAAAATAGTATAAAAAGTTTGTAAAACTCTTCTACACGTCACTACGATCACACAAACATAAAAATCACGAAAAACAGAGTTAAAACGTGAAAGTTATGAATTTTCTAAGATTTCCTATAGATAAATAATTACTTTAATATAAGCTCGAAATTTAAATGCTATAAACCTACTATATAGTAACACTAACATGTAGAGCTCGCAAATACGAACCTAACGCAACTTGAACGGGTCAAATCGGAGTTAAAATAAGAAAGATACAAGCATTTAAAGTTTTGAAACATCACTTTGAAACATATGAAACATATTTTCATTTAACCCGGTGAAGTTTACGTTTTCCAAAGAAGAAAGCGTATTCTCAGAAGGCGTTTTAGGACGGCGGGTGCTATTCCGAGAAAATCCAGGGACTCTTTAAGAAATTTACCCCGCGAAGGGGTATCTTCTAATCTGAGTCGTCGATCTGATCTTGGACGGCTTGTGGCATCTAGAGGAGGAAGCCCGGCGGCGCGGTCACCGGAGAAGACATCCGTGCGGTGGCGCCATTGCCGGCTTCGGCAAAACTCGCCGGAGTTCTTTGTTCTAAGGATTTAGGACACCACAGACCAAAAGAAAAGCACGGGGAGGAAGAGAAGGAGATGGCGAGCTCACCAATGCAGAGAAGGAGGGCGCGGGATGAACGGCAAGCTCTGTCGACGGAAGGCAGCGAAGCTTAGGGTTTTCAACTCCCTAAACTCAAGTTGAAGGCGTTTGGCTCGGAGTTAAGATGGAAAAAGAGAAGACGGTGGATGCTGCTACACTTATATAGCCCCAAGACATGACGATTTGGATGGAAATCCCGGATTGCTCGGGTGGATTCGGTTGAAGGCGAGCTCGACTCCGGCTCAGTTACAACTCGGAGGTAGGAGATGCGCTGTCAGCAGGCCCCACTCGTCAGCGAAACAGGGAAGGGGAATGGCTACCGCTACGGCTTTGGGCCGGCCCATGCGAATGCGGCAAGGAAGGAGAGCAGGCTTGCGGGGAAGTGGGCTGCGCGACAGCCACGGGCGGACCAAGCTGGCAGAGCAGGCCAACCAGGCCACAAAGGTAAGGAGTGTAAGTTTACTCATTTCATTTTTTTTTCTATTTTCAATACCATTTTCAAAAATGGATTTTGAATCCTAAAACAAAAGAAATAAAAACCACACCACACAATACTCAAATGCAACAACATAAATGCATCAACAAATGTCCAACCTAACATTTAATTTTTTTTATCCCAAATAGATTATTATTTCTCTATATTATTTACGCCCCAGCTAAAGCTTATTTAAATCAAATTTTATCTAATTTAAAAATTTTGAAAATTCTGGGTGTTACAAATTCTACCCCCTTAAAAGAATCTCGTTCTCGAGATTGGACTGCTTACTCAAACAACTGTGGGTATGATTTCCTCAGTTCATCCTCTCTTTCCCAAGTTGCCTCTGCTTCTGAATACCGATTCCACTAGACTTTGCATATTTTAATAACCCGACTTCTAGTAACTCTTTCAGCAGTCTCTATAATCTTAACCGGAAACTCTTCATACGTAAGATCCTCTTTAACGGTCAATTCATCCAAAGATATTTGCTCCTCAGGCACACATAAACACTTCTTAAGTTGAGAAACATGGAACACATCATGAACCCCAAACAAATTCTCAGGTAACTCTAACTGATAAGCAACTTCACCACGTCTAGCGATAACTTTAAATGGCCCAACATACCTTGGTGCTAACTTGCCTTTCATGTTGAACCTCTTCACACTTCTCATTGGTGACACCTTCAAGTAGACATAATCACCTACTTCAAAAGCTAAATCCCTTCTCTGGTTGTCAGCATAACTCTTTTGACGAGATTGTGCCACCCTCAAATTCTCACGAATCACTCACACTTGATCCTCTGCATTTCTAAGAACATCTGTACCAAACACCTGAGACTCACCTGTCTGATTCCAAAACAATGGAGTTCTACACTTACGTCCATACAAAGCTTCAAACGGTGCCATCTTAAGACTTTGTTGATAACTGTTGTTGTAAGAGAATTCTGCATAAGGCAAACTCTTATCCCAACTAGTTCCATTCTGCAATGCACAAGCTCTCAACATGTCTTCTAGTATCTGGTTGGTCCTTTCAGTCTGTCCATCTGTCTGCGGATGATATGCCGTACTAAAATTCAACTTCGTCCCCAATGATTCATGTACTGTTTGCCAAAAGTGAGATGTAAATTGAGTACCTCTATCAGACATAATCTTTTTTGGTACACCATGCAGACATACTATCTTCTCCATATACAATGTAGCCAATTGTACTCCAGTGTAATTAGTCTTGACCGGTATGAAATGAGCAACTTTAGTTAACCGATCTACTATCACCCAAATAGAATCATAACCTTTCTGAGTGCGAGGTAATCCTACTATAAAATCCATACCAACTTCTTCCCATTTCCACTCAGGAATCTTCATTGGTTGCAATAGTCCAGCATGTCTCTAATGCTCAGCTTTCACTCTCTGACATGTGTCACATACTGCCACATACTCGGCTACATCTCGTTTCAATCCAACCCACCAATACTTCTCTTTGAGATCTAGATACATCTTAGTACTACCAGGATGAATAGAATAAGCTGACTCATGAGCTTCATGAAGAATTGCCTGCCTAATAACCTGATCCTCAGATACACACAACCTCTTTCTAAATCACAAAATTCCATTGTCATCCATTCGAAAACCTAGTGACTTACCAATCACTATATCCTCCGCTATCTTCTTTAGTTTCTCATCCTTCAACTGACCCTTATATATTTCTTGCTCTAATGTAGGTTCTATCACCAACTCCATTGCATTGGTAACAATTTCCAAATTCAGATGTTCAAATTCAGCACACAACTCACTTGTCATGGACAATATTTGTATCTCATTGGCATAACTCTTCCTGCTAAGGGCATCGGCTACTACATTGGCTTTACCAGGATAATAATGTATCTCCAGATCATAATCCTTGATCAATTCTAACCATCTACGCTGCCTCAGATTCAGGTCAGACTGAGTGAAAATATACTTCAAACTTTTATGATCGGTGTATACATCACTCTTATGCCCAATCAGATAGTGTCTCCAAATCTTCAGAGCATGAACTACAGCTGCTAACTCTAGGTCATGAGTAGGATAATTCAGCTCATGCTTCCTCAACTGTCTTGATGCATATGCAACAACTCTACCTTCTTGCATAAGGACACAACCAAGACCCAAACGAGATGCATCACAATAAATAGAGAACTTCTTACTCAAAGCTGGCAATATCAAGATAGGTGCCATAGTCAATCTCTTCTTCAATTCTTCAAAACTAGCTTGACATTTATCAGACCACATAAACTTGGCATTCTTCTCTAACAGAGCTGTCATCGGTTTAGCAAGTTTAGAAAACCCTTCAATTAACTGTCTGTAATATCCAGCTAAACCCAAGAAACTACGAATCTCGCCCACATCAGTAGGTGGCTTCCAATTTAATACATCCTTTACTTTGCCTGGATCCATTGATATTCCACCATTAGAGACAACATGACCAAGAAAAGAGATTTCCTTTAATCAAAACTTACACTTACTTCGCTTAGCATACAATTTATGCTCTCTAAGTTTCTGCAATACCAACCTTAGATGTTCAGCATGCTCTTTCTCCATCTTGGAAAATACCAGTATATCATCAATAAATACCACCACAAACTTATCAAGATACTCCATAAACACCTTATTCATCATGTACATAAAGTAGGCAGATGCATTGGTCAAACCAAATGACATAGCAGTATACTCATACAAGCCATACCTTGTAGTGAAAGTTGTCTTTGGAATATCAGAAGCATGAATCTTCAATTGATGATAACCAGAACGCAAATCAATCTTAGAGAACACACAAGCACCTCTCAACTGATCAAACAGGTCATCAATTCTGGGCAAAAGATACTTGTTCTTGATAGTTACTTCATTAAGTGACCGATAATCAACACACATTCTCTTACCACCATCTTTCTTATCAACAAAGATAACTGGTGCACCCCAAGGTGATGAACTAAGACGAATAAAATATTTATCTTGTAATTCCTTAATTTGTTTCTTAAGTTCTTCTAATTCATCTACTCCCATTCTATATGGTCATTTAGCTATGGGTGCAGTTCCAGGTAATAATTCAATAAGAAATTCAATGTCTCGGTCAGGTGACATACCTGGCAAGTCATCTAGAAAAACATCTAGGAATTCATCAATAACTGGATTTTCTTTACTAGCATCATCATCAAGCTGGTTCACTAAGGCTGTTGGCTGCTTCTGCACTGCTACATTAACACTAATCTTCTCTCCATCGGGTGCATTCACCACTACCTTTTGCTGACACTGAATCACTGCCTGATTTTGCATCATCCAGTCCATACCCAAGATCACATCAATACCAGATGTCCTCAACACTATAGGAGTTATCTTAAACTCTACCCCCCCTTAAAACCATACTAACTAGAAGACACTGATTACTTGTTTGCATGGTACCCCCAGGTGAGTTTACTAAGAGAGGTTCTTTCATGGCAAGCATGGGTATACTATGCATTTTAACAAAAATGTTAGAAATAAAGGTATGTGAAGCTCCAGAATAAAAAAGAATGGCTGCAGGAGTAGAATGAACATTGAATGTACCAAGCATTACTTTAGACTCCGTCTGTGCCATTTCAGTAGACACATGATTTACCTTTTTAGTGTTGGATGACCTCTGCCCCTGCGGTGTCTATTGGTTCTGCTTCTTGGGACAATGATTAGCATAGTGTCTAGGTTCTCCACAGCGATAACACAGATTGGGAGTACTAGGTGCACTGGTCTTCATCGGGGTAGAGTTGAGATAACCCTGGCATGGGGTTTGCTGACCACTCTACTGTTGGAACTGTCTGTTCTGCTGATACTGGGGTCATTGCTAAAACTGATTATTCTGCCGATTCTAAGACCACTGTTGATTTGAATTACGGTTCCACTGGCTGACTGGTCCTTGGAATCTCTAATGAAAGCCATGCTGAGAATTTGTACGTTGACGAGTATTGTTCCCGAAGCCTTGTCCTTTCATCTTCCCCATTTTGTCCATCTCCCGACACTCATTATCCAGCACAATAGCCTTGTTCACAAGTTCCTAGAAACTTGCATAATTATTACCCTTCAGCTGCAAACGGAGGTCATAATAAATTCCCTTAAGGAAGAGACACTGCTTATCTGCATCTTTCCTCACTTCATTGGGAGCATAGCGAGCCAACTGAGAGAACTTGTCATGATACTCACTGACATTCATCTGTCCCATTCTGAGGTTTCTGAATTCCTCCTGTTTTAGCTCAATTACACCCTCAGGAATATGGCGAGCCTTGAAATATCTAACAAATTCATTCCAAGTGACAGGAGGAGCATTGTCAGGACGTGCAGCCTGATACGACTCCCACCAGGTCTGAGTTGTCCCTGTAACTGACCAGATGCATATAGCACCTTTTCCAAATCATTACACTGAGCAATGTTCAACTGTTTCTCCACCGCTTGCACCTAATCATCCACCTCCAACGGATCAGTAGCATGAGAGAACACTGGAGGGTGTCCTTTCAAAAATTCACCACGTTTGTCCCTCACATGAACAGGTGGCGGTCCTCCTACAGGGGGGTTGTTCTGCATGTGCTGCATAAACATCTGCATCATCTGGTTCTGCGTGTTCATAAGTTCCTCCATAGTGATAGGTGGGTTAGGACCTTCATGGCCCCTATCACGGCCTCTGCCTCCTCTAGCTGCCATCTGTTCTCCAAAACATAGAAAACAAATCTCAGTATTATCTAGGATGATATATACAAGAGATAAGTAAATCTAAATTTTTCTGGGCGAGTTCCAATTTCAGTGGCTTAGTAAAACTATCATATCTCGAGCTACAATGTCCAAAAAAGGTGATCCTTACATGGTTGGAAAGCTTATGAAATTATCTACAACTTTCATTAATAACACTTTTCTAGATTCTGTAACTAAATTAGTCAAAAACTAAGCTTAATCAAAACTGTTTCAGAATTCCAGACTGCGCAGTGACCTCAATTTGGAACAGGTATATCTCTTAGCTCGTAATGGATAAAAAGGTGATTCTTACGGGGTTGGAAAGGTAAAGAACTCTAATTATTCTCAGTAAAATTTCATAAATTTATAACGAACAGATTTTGAGTTATTCCAGAAACATCTCAGACTGCTCCAGAAATCAGCAAAAGACAGAAACAAAGTTTACCCAGAACCCAACTAAATATTCATGATCAAACTTAATATCCTTAACTATGGAACTCGTAGACATGCCCACAAAATTCCAGCACACATTACAAAAGATCCAACTCACATATTTTCATAATAACAATTCATCAATCACACAATTGTTCACACCACATGCTTTCGTTTCGACACGACTAAACTGACTTGACTCGTAAACTAATATCGTTTTTTTTATAAGGACTTCCTAACCTTAATTGAGCTTCTCATAAATCTTGTGGCGGCCTAGCTCAGCTCTTTGGTCATCGATCTCCTTATAAGCTTGTTCCTTAAGTTCTTTTTCCTTCAGCAGCTCATCCTTCAATTCCACTTCATGAAGAGCCAACTCACGAACCAGTCCCACTGTGGCTTGTAAAGTCAAGGAT